>BSBN01000266.1:0-2933211 GCA_027924645.1 Cunninghamia lanceolata | reverse complement strand
AAAGTGGGTTGCAGTTGTGGCAGTATCCATTGAAGGATGGATATCTTGAGCATTTGGCTGTCTTACCGGAGGTCTTCTAGGCCTGCTCCTTGGATTTTCTGATCCAAGATTCTTCTGACCGGATCCGGAGCTTTCTCTTTCTCATATCCCAAGCCCATACTTGTCATCTGTCCCTCTTTTGACTTCCAAGAAGAACTTCAAGTTGAGCAGAACTTATCTTGAATTTCTCTTTATATTCATTTGCTGTTTGAAGGTCTCTTTTGAGAGAGGCAATTTGATCCTCAAGTTTTCCTTCATTATCTTTGGCATCTTCAAGATCAGATTCAAGGTGTCTGATAATCCTGTCCATCTGGTGGCATTCTTCTGATTTTTCTTTAAGAGATTGTCTTAGATTGTCTTTCAGCCTTTCTTTTTTCTTCAATCTCTTGAGTAAACTTTATAGTTCCTGATTCCATTTCATGTCTTAACATAATGACTTCTTTTGATAACTTTTCACATAACTTTGGTTTGCTCAGTCAATTCCTCATTTGTATTGCTTTCTTCACTTTGTCTTGCCAACTGTTGAAGCAGCTCCTTTCTCTTTTCATAGAGAGACTTAATTTGTCTTTTAATTCTCTCATGAATTCATCAGCCTGTTTGAGTCTTTCCTTTAATTCACTGACTTCAGAATTTGACTGTTCAAGATCCTCAAGGGCAGTCTTGAGTTGCTCCCTTAAACCATATGCATCCATTTGAAATCCCAGATCTTCTCAAGCTGTTAGGCTCTATTAGGAGGAACTTAGCTCTGATACCAATTGTTGATAACTGAGAGGGGGGGGTGAATCAGTATCCTAATTATTTCCCTTATTGAACTTTCCTTTAATTGAAGCAGCATAAAATCAAACACAAAACATTAACCATGAAATAAGAAACACATGACACATATTTTGACGTGGAAACCCTGTTAAGGGAGAAAACCACGGGGTGATTAACCTAAGAATTATTCGCTGTTACGAAGAATAGGAAATTTACAAAAATGGCACTTGCCAATTAGGGCTCACTGCCCGAGCACCACTGCTCACAAGAGGCCCACTGCCTACAAGAAGACACACTGTCTACAAAGTGATGAGAATCACAGTCTTGAACTGATTGGAAGCATCTGCATATGCTGGAGTTCAGTTCCGGTTAGGCTCAGTACACTGATCTGCTGCACTTCATCTTTCCTCTGTTCTTTATTCTGCTATCTTTCACATACCGGATCCTTTTTGCTACTTCTTCTCTTTATCTGGACTTTTTCGCATATGTCCCCACACTAACACACATTTCACAACTAAAATCCAATCCTCTATATATATCCGCACAAGTAATTTCATCACCTTTCTAGTCGGCATCCGGAACAGTCTAGTTTCTTACAAACTCTCATTCTGTCGGCTGAATCCTTCCTCACCAAGCAATGCGGATCAAGCATATACTTGTAGATATCATTAATCATGTCGGCCAAACATGATTCATGCCTTCACAACTTCTGTCATCAACAGTAACCCATCCGGAAAGCAGTCTGATATTCTGTCAGTCAGTTCTTCCTCTGTTTTCACTGTCTCTCAGGAATCCGGTACTCAACCATTCATATCTTTTTCCTTGTCCATCACCGGAGGCTAAATCCTTGAATATACCACTAAAGGTAGTCCTCTTGACTTCCCCAAATCCGCACTGCACCAAGACACTTCCTCTGAGAGGTCCGGACCAATCTGTCGGACCTTGCCACATGCTCTGTTCTTCTTCACCGGACCACAACTTTCTTTATTCTGACTTCCGGTAGAGACACATCATGACTTGCGGATATGTGGGATGACCTTTGTTGCCATCAATGACAACAACCATGAATCCATATAGTGTCTCTTGCCAACACAAATATCTTTCCAGGTTTAGAGTTGCTTCCAGGTTTTATGGTTTAGGGGTTTAGGTTGCTCATTTTTAGGGTTCAGGGGTTAGGGGTTAGGGTTTAAGGGCATTATTTATGGTTTAGGGTTTATGGTTTAGGGGTTAGGGGTTAAGGTTTAGAGGTTTAGGTTTATGGTTTAGGTAGAGAGGTGAATAGGGAGATATAGAGGAGATTGAACCTGGGAGAGATATCTATGTCTCCTCTCTCTCTCTCTCTCTCTCTCTCTCTCTCTCTCTCCTCCTCTCTCTTCTCACTCTCTCTCTCTCTCTCTCTCTCTCTCTCTCTCTCTCTCTCTCTCTCTCTCTCTCTCTCTCTCTCTCTCTCTCTCTCTCTCTCTCTCTCTCTCTCTCTCTCTCTCTCTCTCTCTCTCTCTCTCTCTCTCTCTCTCTCTCTCTCTCTCTCTCTCTCTCTCTCTCTTGCTAGATCTCTTTCGATCCCCTCTCTCTAACTCTACCTTTCTATCTCTCCCTCCCTCACTATTTAAGGTTTACATGAGTTTAGGGTTGCTCAAGTAAATAGGGTTTAGGGTTTAGGTAAGGATTTAGGGGAATTATTTAGGCTTTAGGGGTTTAGGGATGCTTGAGTTTAGGGTTTAGGGTTTAGGGTTAGGGTTTCTTGAGTTTAGGGGTTAGGGTTTAGGGTTTAGATAGAGATAGATCGAGGGGACTAATAGAGATTGGGAGAGACAGGGAGATAGAGGTTTAGGGTTGCTTCTAGGTTTTATGGTTTAGGGGTTAGGGGTTAGGGGCTTAAGGGTTTAGGGTTGCTCATTTTTAGGTTTTAGGGGTTAGGGGTTAGGGTTTAGGGGCATTATTTATGGTTTAGAGTTTATGGTTTAGGGGTTAGGGGTTAAGGTTTAGAGGTTTAGGTTTATGGTTTAGGTAGAGAGGCGAACAGGGAGATATAGAGGAGACCGAGCTTGGGAGAGATATCTTTGTCTCCTCTATCCCTCTCTCTAACTATACCTACCTCTCTATCTCTCTCTCCCTGTCTCTCTATCTTGCTAGATCTATTTTTTCTTCCCCTCTCTCTAACTCTACCTTTCTATCTCTCTCCCTCCCTCACTATTTGAGGTTTACATGAGTTTAGGGTTGCTCAAGTAAATAGGGTTTAGGGTTTAGTGTAATGGTTTAGGGAATTATTTAGGCTTTAGGGGTTTAGGGATGCTTGAGTTTAGGGTTTAGGGTTTAGGGTTTAGGGGTTAGGGGTTTAGGGTTGCTTGAGTTTAGGGGTTAGGGTTTATGGTTTAGAGAGAGATAGAGCAAGGGGACCAATAGAGATTGGGAGAGATAGGGAGATAGAGGTTTAGGTTTGCTTCTAGGTTTTATGGTTTAGGGGTTAGGGGTTTAGGGGTTTAGGGTTTCTCATTTTTAGGGTTTAGGGGTTAGGGGTTATGGTTTAGGGGCATTATTTATGGTTTAGGAGTTAGGGTTAAGGTTTAGAGGTTTAGGTTTATGGTTTAGGTAGAGAAACGAATAGGGAGATATAGAGGAGACCAAGCTGGAAGAGATATCTATGTCTCCTCTATGCCCTCTCGTCTAACTATACCTACCTCCTCTCTATCTCTCTATCTCTCCCTATTTCTCTATCTTGCTAGATCTCTTTCGATCCCCTCTCTCTAACTCTACCTTTCTATCTCTCCCTCCCTCACCATTTGAGGTTTACATTAGTTTAGGGTTGCTCAATTAAATACAGTTTAGGGTTTAGGGTAAGGGTTTAGAGGAATTATTTAGGCTTTAGGGGTTTAGGGATGCTTGAGTTTAGGGTTTAGCATTTAAAGTTTAGGGGTTAGGGGTTAGGGGTTTAGGGTTTCTTGAGTTTAGGGGTTAGGGTTGAGGGTTGAGAGAGAGATAGAGTGAGGGGACCAATAGAGATTGGGAGAGATAGGGAGATAGAGGTTTAGGCCGGTTGCTTCTAGGTTTTAAGGTTTAGGGATTAGGGGTTTAGGGTTTAGGGTTGCTCGATTTTAGGGTTTAGGGGTTAGGGGTTAGGGTTTAGGGGCATTATTTAGGGTTTAGGGTTTATGGTTTAGAGGTTTAGGTTTATGGTTTAGGTAGAGGGAGAATAGGGATCCCTACTCTATCTCTCTAGACATATGGATCCCTATCTCTTAATCTATCCCTCACTACCTCTCTCTCCTCCTCTCTATCTCTCTCCCCATCCCTCTACCTCTTGAAATCTCTCTCCCTATACATCTCTTGATCTCTTTCTCTATTGAGCTATCTATCCTCATAACCCCATGTCTTAATATACCCCTCTCTACCTCTCTCTTTGTATTTCCCTATCTATCTCTCCCTTGCTAGATCTATCTCCCTATATCTCCCCTCTCTATATATATGTATCTCTATATTTCTCCCTCTATAGACCCCTTTCTTTATTTCAATCCCCATCTCTCCCTCTCCCTGTCTCTATCTCCACCTATCCTCTTTGTCTCCATGTCCCTCTCTATCTCTCCATGTCTCCCGATCCCTCTCTATATATAGGATAGAGAAATGAAGAGAGAGAGAGAGAGAAAGAGAGACTCTCCCATGTAGATACAAGGTTACATTTGTCCCTCATTTTAAAAAGTTCTATTTCATGAACCACATGGATATTTGAGTCTAGGGATACTCTTGGACCATCACTTGATTACCTATTTGATGCACTACATGCATAGTTACAATATATTTTATGTGAGAGCATGACATGCTATACCATGATTTTGGCACCAACATTTAGAAGGTTATGAATTTTGTATGCATGAACCTTTATGTTTTCATGCTTCCCAGAACACGCTCGTGTTATAACACAAGTGCGTTATAACGCGAGAGCATTTTGGGAAGCATGGAAAATGGTAAAAAAAGCATGTGGGATCTGTGTTTCAGACCCCACATGACTGTTATTCATGTTTTTCATGAGTATATCAGACAAGAAAATGCTTTTCATGTTGTTTGACTAATTGAGAATGATTTTTATATCAATCCACCACCTTTTTTTGTTTTTTCAACGTAGAAGAACTAATTTTGCATGTTTTTGGAGAAAATTTGATTATTAAAACTAAAAGTTTCATGTTTCATGTGTGATATTATTTCAAATCTAATTACCATTGATATATAGAATGAATTTGATGATATATTTTTGTTTTTTCCATAAATTTCACTAATCCTATTCTAGAATTATATAGAATTCATAATCAAACTTGTGAAAAACAAGAATTTGAGGATTTTGAAGCCATCTTTTAGAGAATTGGTCAACTACAATATCGAATTCTAAGGTATGTTCAATTTATGTCCATTTTAATTCACATATATATGTTATTATGTTCTTTATGTCTTTAAATGCATTTATGTCTTTATGTTTTTTATGTTCTTTATGTTCTAAGATATATATGTGTCTAGGTATATCAGTTAGTTCAGTCAAAGAGACTCCAAATTCCTCATGTTTCCACCTTGTTTCGGCCCTTCATGCCTTCATTTCACCTATTTTTAGCTATACAAGAGAAAAAAATTGTCAAATACTTCATAAAATAATTTTAACGAACATTTGTTTGTCATACTCATATTCATGATCAATGGAGCCATAATTTTAGTGAACAATTGTTTGTCATACTCATATTCATCAACATAACAAAATTTTAGAGAAGAGAGTATCTACAAATATATGGACATACAAGCATCATGACACAAGATGATACAAAGGGAGTTATAAGTAGATAAAACACTAAAAAGGAGGTTTTCATGAGTGTAGAATAGTTACAAGTCTATATAACAGTCCACTATCATAGTCATGACGATCATGAAGTTGTTTTTGATTTATGCATTACTTAAGATGCCTTTGATCTTTTGTCATGAGTATCCAGAAGGTTATCTTCAAGGGTTAATGTTCTTTTGACTATCACAATTTTTTTGGATTGGTTTAAGACTATTAGGATAGTCAATTTATGTTGATTAACAGTCCCCTTCAATGGAATTCATTTTGTCATCCTTCAAAATCACCTCCATACAACTCATATATGTAAAAAATTAACCATACAATTCATGATTTCCAAACCTAAAATAATGATTTAATACTCATATAAGAGTCCAAACAATGGCCTTCAAATAGTTTTGAAGTCTCTTGGCAGCCCTATTTTCATTTATGGAAATACTCATGATAGTCTTTATTGCATAAAACTATTTATGTACATCAGTCCACTATGACTATCATAGTATTAGAGTCTTTTGGAAACATTCCCAACTTTCTCCTTCATAAGATTCATAGTCCATAATTCAAGTGTATTAAATTTTTACCCTAAATGTCCTCTTTCCATTCAGGTGTATACTTCATGATTAGGTATTCAAGTGTATACTCTATGACTTTGTATTTGTATTTGAGTGTATACTCTATGACCTATATTCAAGTGTATATCATGACTATGTATTCGAGTGTATACTCCATGACCTTGTGTATTCCATTGTATACTTGGTGCATTTTGTGATTGGGAAAGGTGTGAAGAATCTATATGAAGGTCTTTCAAACCTGCTCAAGGAGTTTTGAAGCTTTCTTGGCCATTATTTGACAAAGTGTGATGATTGTCCTAAATGATTGTGCATGACAGTGTTGGGTCAGCAATTGGAAGTTCATCAAATCTAAGTCTAAAAGTGTTGGTTGTGCATATTCTTTGTTGGGAAGGGGTCTTAGAAGGTCCTACAAACCTAAATAAAGGATTTTAGAGCATTCTTCAAGGGTTAGACAAGTTTTATTATGACTGTCCCAAGAGGACTAGTTTTACAATCATTGAGTCAATTTTTGGGGCTTGTGTTGCAAAGTGACCTATACCCGTTTTAGGATATGTTTTAGATGCGCTTAAAGGGTATCCAAAAGTGTCAACAGTTTTGGGTTTCAATGCCTACCCTAAGAGAAAAGTTCTGACAGTCCATTTTGGAGGGCTACTAGCATTAGGATAGTCAAAGAAAGAAGGACCTATGGTAGAAGCATTTAAGTTGCATGAGGGGTGTTGATACATTGAATTAGTCTCCATTAGCTTGAAAAAGGTCTACCAAGTGATAAACAAAGTAATAAGTTGTTGGTTCTTCATTTGATGGTATGTTTGTCATGTTGCCATTGAGTCATGGAGCCAGTCATGAGCCCATTGTTGTGAAATATGCCTCCTTTGAATTGTGTTGAACCCCTGCATTGAATCACTTTTGGGTCTATTTTCATGAACTCCACCCTTCCTCTGCATCATTTATGAATTCGTGTATTTGAGTGTATAGTCCATGACTTTGTATGTTCAAGTGTATACTCCATGACTTTGTGTATTCTATTGTATAATTCGTGCTTTTTGTGATTGGGAAAAAGGTGTGAAGAATCTATATGAAGGTCTTTCAGACTTGCTCAATGAGTTTTGAATCTTTCTTGGCCATTATTTGACAAAGTGTGATGACTGTCCTAAATGATTATGCATGATAGTGTTGGGGCAGCAATTGGAAGTTCATCAAATCTAAGTCTAAAAGTGTTATTTGTGCATCATTTATGACTTCGTGTATTTGAGTGTATACTCCATGACTTTGTATGTTCAAGTGTATACTACATGACTTATATGTGTGTTCAAATGTATACTCCATGACTTATGTATGTTCAAGTTATCTTGATATGAGGTGTCTTATTCAAAAGTTTGTAGAACCTTGTTATTCATTCTGACTGTGCTATTCATTGTCATTATAAAATTTCTAATTATCATTGTCTTATTCATCATGCTTGTAGAAATCATCATCATGCCAAGGAAATGAGCAAAGACTCTAACACCATAAGAGCGTGAAGCTGAGAATGAGAGGAAAAGAGAAAGAATGAGGCAAATTCAGGAAAGTAGGAAATTGTCAACCATACAAGAAGACATTCTACCATTGCTAATTGAAGAGGAACGTGACACGTCTAACGAAGCTAAGAGAGAGATGGAATTGGCAGCACAAAGGGAACAAATGCAAAACCTCCATGTAATGAGGAAAGTGAATCTCCAAGTTAGAGGCACTCCATTGTCAACAGGTCAAGTTGAAGGAACACCATCATTATCTTCTCAAATTGGAGACACTCCATCTTTCACAGGTGAAGTAGAAGGTACATCTGCATTTTCTTCTCAAGTTGGTGGCATGCCATCATTCACACCTCAAGTTGAAGGTACGTCATTTTCAACCTTTTCACCTCCAATCGAAGGTACGTCATCTATCCCGTCTCAAGTAAATATTGAAGAAATTCCTAATGTTCAGTCTACTTTACCAAATAAAATGCCTCCTAGAATTTTGCATAGGAAGCCTAAGTTTCTAATTGATATTGATGAGAATGTATTGGAGTCCATGCAGGATAAGATTCCCATGTGCACTTGCCAAAGATATGCGAATAAGATATGGAAATTATTCTTTGAGAATTTAAATGAAACCAGAAGATGTCAACTCTTTGTTGAACTAATGAGAAATCTAAAACTTAGGCCCACTATGAAGATTATTGGCCTAAGAACATTGAATGCCTCAAGTGTAAAATCAATTGTCAAGAATCTAATGAGTACATATGAGAGTGTGGGTTCCACCTCACGCACCAAGGATAGTAATGTCACACAACGTGTCATTACTTCGACAATTGTAAGCCAACAAACAAAAAAGCTCGCATCATTAGAAAGACAAGTCAAGCATTGAAAATAAATAGAAAAACTCTAATGAGAGCCATTGGAAGATGTCAAAGAGTTGAGGATCCAAACACTAATGAATTGTGGGCATTCTCTGGGAAACTTCCATGGAAAGACAAAGTTGTTGTCAAAACTTTGAGATCACTAATTGAAAACTTTTGGAAGAATTACACAAGGGTATCTCCGAATCAAAGGGATGTGGTAAGAAGGAGAATCGATAGTCAAAACCGTGAGGCACATCTAAAGCATTTTTTGGATATGACTCAAACACAGTTTTTTAGTAAATTTCTAGAGAAGTATCCTCAAATTAAAATTTCTCAAAGATATTTTGAAATGCTAAAACCTTTCTTTGTCAAAATAAATCACACACGCACTACTTGTTGTTGTAGATTACATATTGAATTTTCTAACCATTTTGATGTTTATCAGTCTATATGTTTAGATTTGCATACTAACAATGTTTTGCAGGATTGTAGCATATGTGCCCCACCAACTACCTCAAGAGACTTCATATCAATAATTTTATGTGATAGAGAGGAAGGTCAAATATTCTACAGGAAATTATGCTTGGATGGGGCATGTCAGCATTGCGGTGGCTTGCAACATATGCCAATATGTGAACATATGGAAAGAACACATGTAGTTGGAAACAAACTAGTAGAGTTTGGCAAGTATAAAATAGTGGCATACAATACAAGAGATGGTAAAGAAGAAAAGAGGTGTGAATATGTTATTCAAAAGATTCCAATGTATCAGTTTATGCCTATATTTCATGATAGCATAGTGTATGAGTATGTAAGACATGCCCATAGAGCTCAATGGTTGGACTTGCAATTCAAGTTATGCAAGGACACATTTCCAGTTGGTAGCATGATTTCAATCATTGACTTTGTAGAGAACTATAGTCTACAGCCACAGTGTGAGGTGCAATCCCAATATTATAACTTGACACAGGTTTCTATATTTGTGCACATCACATTCATTCATGCGAATGATAGTACAAAGGATGACAGAAAGATCATAAGGGAGTATCACTTTTATATAAGAGATGATCGCACACATTCAGCAGAGTTCGTGCAAGGTTGCTTTCAGGTGTTCTACAATAATTTGGCTAGAAGGGCCATATCATTCAGTCGGCATATCATATGGTCGAATAACTATGCATCACAATTTAAGAACTCACAGAATTTCTATTGGCTAAGTAGGAGGCATAATATTACAGGTGTTTAGCATATGTGGAACTTTTGTGAGGCCAAGCATGGAAAGGGGGAGCATGATGGTGCAGGAGCATGTATCAAAAGAGCCATATCACGAGAATAATTAAAGTATAAAGATAATGAAAACTTGACAGATGCAAAAATAATCATCCAGTGGTGTAATGCTTTGATGGGTCTAGGTAATAAAGGTAAGTCTTCAGTTCATAGATTTTTTTGGTTGATAGATGATACTAACATTGCACCATATGAGGATTGTTGTACACTGACAGGATCAAGTGAGCTACACTCTTTTAGAAGCTCAATTGCAGGTTCATGGAGTATCCATACGCGAAAGATGGCATGCTTTTGTTCTTCATGTACAATTCAAGATTGGAATGAGTGTGAGTCAAAGGAGTGGGTTGACGAATGGTAGTTAAGTTATCTTAGCCCACTTGACACGTATCGACCCCCAACGACACTAGAAATGACAGAGATGGAATCATCAGTTGACTTTGACCACATATCAGATCTAGTTCAACCAAGTAATATACCTACTTGCATAGTTAAATTTGAAATTCCTAATGTTATTTTAAAATTTGTAGTATTTTTGTAATGTTGACTAATTTCATCTAATTTGTTGCACATATCATTGTAGGGAATTTTTATGCAGTTATTGTAGATGAAGATAATGAAGAGGGAATAGATTATTACTTGTGTCATTGTGTTAAAAGTCCAAAAATAAATTGGAGGCCCTAGTTATAGATGGAGAAAACATCGAATAACCTATAGGCTCAGTGGTTGTTACTGGAACATGGCTTAGAAGGTACCCACATAAGAGTGTTAATGTTTGGCTATTTGAGGACTTTAACATGCATCCAAAGATTCTTCATTACTCCAACCTTGTCGTGGCAGCCAATGTTCATTTGATACAATATCGAGGTAGACCTTTGAACAAGACCTTGTGGAAGGTGCATGACTCTGACCATGAGGTAATACTTGACACAATAAAGAGTAGAGAAGACCCAGATGGTTCATTGGATTGATTTGTAAGTATGCATAAACCTTTCCTAGATGGTTACTTATACTTTTTTTGTATATAAACAATAGTATGAATTGCTTCCCTCCAGTATATTTATGTTTACTCAATTTTTCTTTTTTCAATGCTTCTCATAGGAGGTCACATCTCCATTCTATCCAACTACGGACAAAGAAGATTGAGAAAAGATGATGGAGAGTGATCATCAGATGGCGGTAAGTGAATGATTACATATGTGATGTTATATATTTCATGTACATTTTGTTATAGTAATGTGCATATTGTTTGATTGTATTAACAGGTGGAGTTGCATGAGCTTGAACTGTCGAAGAGATCTACTCGACGGCAGAGAGAGGATGAGTCATGGATTGGCTCTCACTCTTCATGGTCAAGTAAGGGCCACCAATTATTTCATAAAAGTCCATAAGAAACTAGTTTTGGGACATACTTTTGTATGCTACCGATGTATGTACATACTTTTGTGTGTTACCGATGTATATTTTTGTATATATGCATGTATGGCTTTGTATGTAAACTAGATGTTATGTTCATGACATTATATATACGACTGTTTATATTAAATATTTAATATGATGATAAATTATCCTTGAGCAGTCGTTCGGGGTAGCAGGCTACCGATAAAGTCCCTTAAGATCCCTAAGACGAAAAAACTACCAAACATTGACGGAGCAGTTCTTGGAATTCATGGTAGCTGGGAATGTTCTATTTAAACATGCAGGTGTATGTGGGGTCCATCCACAAAAACCTCTCTCAGTTTCATTCAACTCTAGTATATTTGATCGTGTCGAAATCAAATGCATTCTTGCAAAGTGCTTCAGTTTCATGCAGTGGAAAGGTGCTAGGAGTGACATTTTGCATTCCATGCTCATGGGGCCAAACAAACTTCACCAATGCATTGGGATGGGTGGGTAAATGCCAGGGGAGGCCTCATTTCATGTGCCAAGCGCCGCAGTCATTCGAGGCAGGAGGCTACCGACAACGTCCCTTAAGATCTCTAAGATGAAAAAACTACCAAACTTTGACGGGGTAGTTCTCAAAATTTGTCATAGCTAGGAATGTTTTGTTTGGACCTACAGGTGCATGTGGGGTCCATCCACAATAACCTCTCTCAGTTTTGGTCAACTCCAATCTGTTTGACCGTGCCAGAATCAAACGTATTCTTGCAAAATGCTGCAGTTTCATGCAGTGGAAAGGTGCTAGGAGTGACATTTTGCATTCCATAGCTCGTGGGGCTAAATGGACTTCACCAACGCATTGGAGTGGGAGGATAAATGCCAAGGGAGGTCTCTTTCGTGTACCAAGCGTCCCAGTAATTCAGGGCAGCAGGCTACTAGCAAAGTCCCTTAAGATCCCTAAGATGAAAAAACTACCAAACTTTGATGGAGCTGTTCTTAGAATTCTTGGTAGCTGGGAATGTTTCATTTGGACCTACAGGTGCATGTGGGGTCCATCTACATTAACCTCTCTCTATTTTGGTCAACTCCAATTCGTTTGACCGTGCCAGAATCAAACGCATTCTTGCAAAATGCTTCAGTTTCTTGCAATGGAAAGGTTGCCATGTGCCATATTTTTTGTTCTGGTCATCGTGGGGCCAAATGGACTATGCCAACACATTAGGGTGGGTGGGTAAATGGTAGGGAAGGTCTCATTTCGTGTGCCAAGATTCTTAGTCATTATGGCCTGTAAGCTACTGACACCTAGTACCTTTCAAGTTTGCCGATAGCTTGTAGACCGGAACGACTAAGACACTTGGCACATGAAATGAGACCTCCCCTAGGATTTACCCCCCCACCCTGACATGTTGATGCAATCAGTTTTCCCCCATGATGAGCAGATCAAAAAATATGGCACCTGGCAACCTTTCCACTGCATGAAATTGAAGCATTTTGCAAGAATGTGTTTGATTCTGGCACGGTCAAACGGACAGGAGTTGAACAAAACTGAGAGAGGTTATTGTAGACGAACCCCACATGCACCTATAGGTCTAAAGGGAATATTCCTAATTGCCACAAATTATGAGAACTGCCCCGTCAAAGTTTGACAATTTTTCATCTTAGGGATCTTAAGGGACTTTGTCGGTAGCCTGCTGCCCCAAATGACTGCGGCGCTTGGCACATGAAACAAGACCTCCCCTAGCATTTACCTGCCCACCCCAATGCGTTGGTAAAGTCCATTCAGCCCCACGAGCTATGGAATACAAAATGTCACTCCTAGCACCTTTCGAGTTAGCCGATAGCTTGCAACCTGGAACGACTGAGACACTTGGCGCACGAAACGAGACCTCCCCTAGCATTTACCCACCCACCTGGATGTGTTGGCGTAATCATTTTTCCCCCAAGACCTATGGAATGCAAAATTTCAATGTTAGCAACTTTCTACTTTGTCAGTAGCTTACAGCCCCAAACGACTGGGATGCTTGGCACATGAAACGAGACCTTCCCTACCATTTACCCACCCACGCTGACCTATTGGCATAGTCCATTTGGCCCCATGATAAGTAGAACAAAAAATATGGCACCTGGCAACCTTTCCATTGCATGAAACTAAAGCATTTTGCAAGAATACGTTTGATTCTGGCACGGTCAAACGGACTGGACTTGACCAAAATGGAGAGAGGTTATTATAGATGGACCCCACATGCACCTATAGGTCCAAATGAAATGTTCCCAGCTATCACGAATTCTGAGAATAGCTCCATCAAAGTTTGGTAGTTTTTTCGTCTTAGGGATCTTAAGGGACTTTGTCGGTAGCCTGCTGCCCTGAATGACTGGGGCACTTGGTACATGAAACAAGACCTCCCTTGGCATTTACTTGCCCACCCCAATGTGTTGGCGAAGTCCGTTCGGCCCCACAAGCTATGGATTGCAAAATGTCACTCCTAGCACCTTTCCACTACATGAAACTAAAGCATTTTGCAAGAATGTGTTTGATTCTGACACGGTCAAATATACTAGAGTTGAATGAAACTGAAAGAGGTTATTGTGGAAGGACCCCACATGCACCTGTAGGTCTAAACAGAACATTCCCAGCTACCACAAATTCCAAGAACTGCTCCGTCAAAGTTTGGCAGTTTTTTCATCTTAGGGATCTTAAGGGACTTTGTCGGTAGCCTGCTACCTCGAATGACTGTGATGCTTGGCACATGAAATGAGACCTCCCCTAGTATTTACCCACCCACCCCGACACGTTGGTGAAGTTCGTTCAACCCCATGAGCTATGGAATGCAAAATGTCACTCCTAGCACCTTTCCACTGCATGAAACTGAAGCATTTTGCAAGAATGTGTTTGATTTCGGCATGGTCAAATGGACTGGAGTTGAATGAAATCGATAGAAATTATTGTGGATGGACCCCATGTGCAGTTGTAGGTCCAAACAGAATGTTCCCAGCGGCCACAAATTCTGAGAAAACCTTTGTCAAAGTTTGGCAGTTTTTTTGTCTTAGGGATCTTAAGGGCTACACCCATTTTATCCTTCCTCATGCATAAAACAATAATATGATGTTGTAACAAGGTTGATCTTGAGTTGGGAGAGATTTGTACATCCATTATTCTACATCATAGCTTCTATTTCTTGCATCACTCAAATATTTTCAAGGCCTTTCCATGGTTTCCTCTTACTAATCCAGCCAACCAGGACCTTGAAAATGGTGTAGCAGTAACATATAAGGCTAATAAATCAAGTAAAAGATCCATGTGATCATCTATTTTTAGTTTTAACATATTTTTCTATCATCATTGACCATTGTATCCATTCATGTGTAGGTATATCGGTTAGTTTAGTCAAAGAGACTCCAAATTCATCATGTTTCCACCTTGTTTTAGCTCTTCATGCCTTGACATCATGACTATCTGAACATGGTCTTTCATCATTTTAATAGTCCTCTTTAGTGTCTTGGGCTAGGACATTCCTTATGCACCTATTCATGATGATTTGTACGCATGACACAACAATATTTCAAAATTTCCTAATTGTCCTTTGTTAATACATGATGGTGGTTACCTTGATTGACTATATGGGGAATTGTCATAATGGGGGTTTGAAGCTTAAAAACAGTCATCACAACATCTACCATGGTCCAAGAAGGTAAAATCCATGCCCATTTTGAAACTACTTGCAAAGGGCTTCATTCAAGTCATGATTGTTATCTTCACATGTCTTCCTCTAGACTTTGGGACAATGGTTATAACTTTTTCCATGGGTCAAGAAAATGAACTATAGATTTATTTTTTAGAAGTTATGAACCTTATGTATGTCTAGGACAACCTGGGCATCATAAAAATGAGTTTTATCAAACCTACAACAGCCATGAACATGAAGAACAAGTTGCAGATTTGGTTGAGAAAATGGGTATAACTCAAGCTAGTCTTTCACCACAAGGGGAGGTGCATGATATTTGTGCATTTGGATGTGAAGCAATAGAATAATCATGATGAGGCTCATCATCATCATTTATAAGGACTTTTGTAATTGTAGCTACCCTTGTAGACATGTATGCAAAGTGTGGAAGCATAGACAAGGCACGTGAACTATTTGGCATGATGCCCCAAAGAAATGTCGCCTCATTGAATGCAATGATCAAGCAAGATATGAACAAAATGGATTTTTTTATAAGGATTTGGAAACTTTCAAGCAAATTTCATCATGTTTCAACTACCTACCAACTGTCCAACGGACTTTTGAAAGGATTTAACCGTTTAACTTCCTTAAACTTACATTTTTCAATTTTACATGTTGACAACTTTTGTAAAATGAACTCAAAATGACTCTATTGACCTTGCACATGGTATATTATGACCTTATTAGACCAAATAAACTAAAAACACCCAAAAAAAACCATTGATACCATATTTCACAACAATGGGCTATGATATCAAACTCTTCTTCAACTTGACATGAATTCTTCAAGGACTACAAACCCAAAACTTGTTTCAAAACCTCAACCCCTACAAACTATTACATGGAACACCTTTGAAATGATGAATGTGCCATGATAAGACCATACATGATCATCAAGAACTTAGACTTTGCAATTTTGATTAAGTGCCTTCACAATCAACCCTTTAAGCATAGTAGCCCTCCAAACAGTGACTTTTGGGCATAACTTCCAAAAAACTCATCAAACCCACAAATGGTTTAGCATTTCAAATACCCTTTTTGGTTCTCTTCAACATATTTCATTTCTTCCTAGGGTTGTTGCATACTTTCACCTCCTAAAATTGACTATTACGTTGTTTAAGGGGCAATTAGCCCTATTTTACAAAGCAACCCCCAATCAATGTCTCTCTCAAACTCAAAACCCAACTCCAAAGTTCTAGGCAGGTTTCAAATAGACCAAATCCACAACTTTTGTCAGACAAAAGGATCATAGAGTCATCCAATTAATAAACCCTCATTCTAGGCCAATCTAGTGCTTGTATAGAGAGGGTTTATTGGTTCTCATCACTCCTCTACCCAAATCTAGTTCAGACCCACTCAAACACTTCACTAAAAGTCTACACATGCACAACAAAACATCATCCACACTTTAACAATGCTCTTTCATCAAAATACTACTTGAAAGCATCACTTTTCACCAAAAAAACAAGATAATTTATACGACTAGGGCATCATAGTAATCACCTCAAACCTATGATTTTTACAAAACCACCAATGAAATCCTAAAACATATCCTATATCCCTCTATTCCACCAATTTTTAGCAAATTTGGCCGGTGGAATGAAGTTCAAACCTTCATTTTCCCCCTCAAACCCTCAAATTCAGATTTTCATACCTATTCTTAGAAAAATGAGCATAACTTTTACAAATCCTAATAAACATTGATGAAACCAAATGTAAATGAAAGGTACTTCTATGCTCTTTCCAATAAACTAAGATTCATGTCCTTAAAGGACGTACAATGGCCGTACCATGCCCTGCAACAGTAAAAAAATAGAAAAATAGAAAAAACAGGGTATTGTTGTTACTTTTTCATAAAAAATCCATACAACTCCCTTTGCTTCGGGGTTTGGAGGCATATTTCATCATGTTTCAACTCCCTACCGACTGTCCAATGGACTTTTGAAAGGATTTAACTGTTTAACTTTCTTAAACTTACATTTTTTAATTTTACATGTTGACAACTTTGGTAAAATGAACTCAAAATGACTCTATTGACCTTGCACATGGTCTATTATGACCTTATTAGACCAAATAAACTAAAAACACCCAAAAAAACCTATCATTAGACCTCATTTGACCAAACTTACAAAAAAAATGAATTTGGTGCCCCTGCACCAAATTAGCGGGTGTAAAGCCAAATTCAAAAACCTTCGAAATGGTATTTTTGGAACACTGTATAGACATCCATCAAAGCATAAAGCATATAGGAATTTGTCAAATGTTGTAGTTGTAAGTACCCTGAAAGACATGTATGCAAAGTGTGGAAGCATATACTTGACGAACATGAACTGTTTGACATGATGCCTCAAAGAAATGTTGTCTCATGGAATGCAATGATTGCAAGATATGCACGAAATGGATTTGTTGAAAAGACTTTAGAAACTTTCAAGTAAATGCAGTTGGCACATGTAAAGCCAAATTCCACAACCTTTTCCAACATCCTCCCTATCTGTACACCAATATAGAATGTTTGGAACGACTTTTCGACATCCATCAAAGCATAAAGGATATAGGAAATTTGTCGCAAGATGTAATTGCAACTGCCCTTGTAGACATGTATGCAAAGTATGGAAGCATAGACAAGGCACGTGAACTATTTGGCATGATTCCCCAAAGAAATGTCACCTCATTGAATGCAATGATTGCAAGATATGAACAAGATGGATTTTTTGATAAGGCATTAGAAACTTTCAAGAAAATGCGATTGGTGGGTTTAAAGAAAAATTCCACAACCTTAGCCAGTATCCTCCTTGCCTATGCCAAAATGGACATCCATCAAAAGGATAAAACATATGGGAATTTTGTCAGATGTAGTTGCAACTGCCCTCAAAGACATGTATGCAAAGTGTGGAAGCATAGACAAGGCACATGAACTGTTTGGCATGATGCCTCAAAGAAATGTTGCCTCATGGAATACAATGATTGCAAGATATGAACAAAATGGATTTTCTGATAAGCCTTTAGAAAGTTCCAAGAAAATGCAATTGGCAAGTGTAAAGCCAAATTCCAAAACCTTAGAAATGGTATGTTTGGAGCACGGTATAGACATCCATCAAAGCATAAAGGATATAGGAATTTTGTCAAATGTCGTAGTTGTAAGTACCCTGCAAGACATGTATGCAACTTGTGTCGAAGCATATACAATGAACATGAACTGTTTGACACGATGCCTCAAAGAAATGTTGTCTCATGGAATGCAATGATTGCAAGATATGCATGAAATGGATTTTTCATAAGGCTTTAAAAACTCTCAAGCAAATGCACAAAAATAAATTTCAACCATTTACGCAAATTTTGGCACATCTAAAACCAAATTGCACAACCTTAACCAACTTCCTCCTTACCTATGTTATAATGGGATCTAGAGAACATGGTGTGGACAACCATCAAAGCATAAATGATATAGGAATTTTGTCACATGTATTGTATTTGCAAATTTTCCCTTGTAGACATGTATGTAAAGTATGGAAGCATAGACAAGGCACGTGAACTATTTGAAATGATGCCTCAAAGAAGTGCACAGTCCCACAGAATTCAATGATTGCAAGATATGCACAAAATGGATTATTTGGAAACCATTTATAAACTTTCAAGCAAATGCAATTGGCACTTGTAAAACCAAATTCCTGTAACAATAATTGATTATCATATTAAATATTTAATATAAACTGTCATATACATAATGTCACGAATATAACATCTAGTTTATATAAAAAGCCATATAGGCATGTCCAAACAAAGCCATACAGGCAAATATACAAAAATATACATTAGATTAACATACAAAAGTATGCATACAAAGCCATCTAGGCATACAAAAAATGTCCCAAAAACTAGTTTCCTATGGACTTTCAGGAAATAATCGGCGGCCCTTCTTTGACTGTGAAGATGGAGAGCCAGTCAGTGACACATCCTCTCTCTTCCGTCGAGCAGACCTCTTCAAATAAAGTTCATCCAGCTACACCTATTAATATATGCACATTAGTATAGAAAATGTAAGAAATATATAGCATCACATATGTAATTGATCACTTACCATCAACCGATGATCACTCTCCATCATCTTTTCTCTCTCTTCGTCTGTAGTTTGATGGACTGGAGTTGTGAGCTCCTATGAGAAACATCAAGAAATAAAATTGACTAAACATAAATATCATTTACGTACATCAAATGACATGAGATAAAACAAGAAATACAAAATTATGATATTTTCATGTTATTGGCTCATACCTCAGTCAAAGGATTTGTAGACATCATGGCTATAGCAATGCCTATTTGTGCTAACTCACAAAGATCAGGAGGAGTCTCCACTCTATTTAGCATTTGAAAATTAAGTTCAAGATTATTCAAACAAAATAAATACATAACATTATTTTAAAAATGCATAATGATTAGAAATGGTTAAATTTACCTCTGTAAAAGTGGTGGTTTGGTGTCCAGGGGACCAAGGAAACCGTGGAGGTGCCGATGACTGTTGAAATCATCTAATTGTCACAAAATAATATTACCATTGACATATCTACAATAATTACAATTATGTGATAAATTACATACCTGCTAACTTGACCTCATCTCATAACCCGCCAATGGACAGCTAACTAAGGCAGGATGAAGACTCTGACCCTGGAATTTGATTGCGTAAACAATTACATACATTATTTTTGACTTATACTATAGATAATCATATAAAATTAATTACAAATTTTAAATAACAATATACTAAATCAAGATGAAACTTGTAACAAATTACCTAAGATTCAATACCAAATGTATGCTACATAAGAGATCGTCACTGAGAACAAGATTATCCAATATGTCTTGCCCCTGTGTCACAGAGTCCTATCGTGTCTCCTGCGTCCCATAATGACATAGGCTCCCACATGTACTGCACAAATGTGGGGACACATGATGCCTACTACTCTCACCCTCATCGGCCTGGGTAAAATCATCGGCATGCTGTGATAGAGTTTGGGTGAGAGTAGTCAATGAATGTAAAGTCTCTAGCTCAACACTCTCCTTCAAAGCCAAAGGGAGTGACCTACGTTCTGGCCTCGCTTGGGGTATAGGCACATGGTCTTCATCTCACTAAGCCCCAGGTCTATCTTGGGCAGAGCCACCACCTCTACCCTAGAACAAACGAATGTCAAAATAATTCAGAATCTTGTTGAGAACAAACTCGCAATAGAGTTTCCTCAAGAAATATTGTGGTACCTCATCATTGTTGCATGGGCGCTCATCGAAGACCATGTACCATCTATCCCAAAAGTTTTGGGATATTTCTTCATTCCTACACCAATGTATAGGAAACCATTTGCAACTTTCTTCTAATCTTTGGCCGGTTTTGGGATTAATAAAGTGTGCACATAATTGAGATTTTGTAATTTTTTCATTCTTGACTTGTTCATATGACAACTTGTCGGCATAATATTGCCGACTCCTCTCCCTATAGTCTTGGAATTTGATGACTTGTTTTGTCACCAAATCCGTGTGGGAAACAATCTCCTGTAGTGATTTTGCAAGTGCCCTCCTACGATCGGTGGTTCCACTTGGATTGTTTAGGGTTTGAATAATAGTTTGAAGATGTTTCTTGTTTTCTTCTATTATCCCTAGGTAGTGTTCTTGATTATCCCTTACATGAAAAGGAGGTGAAGGTGGGTTTTGAGGGTTTGGAGGGTTTGGAGGGTTTTGGAGGGTTGTTTTCACCCTCCTCAACTAGATTTAGGTTTTCTCCTTCTCCAATAACTGTAAATGCAATATAAAAACAAATAAAACATTGCAAAACTTAAAAATTGTTCTCAAACTAACAAAATTAGTCAAACCCTACCTTCTTCCTGTGTTGGAGCCTCCAAATTTGCACAACGATGTCTTTGGCGGCGAGGTGGCATTGTGAATTTCTTGTTTTCTCTATTGCTCTCGATTCAATGGCCTCTTCTTCAATGCAATCACATTTTTGGTTGTTTTCTTTGTTACTGTGAGGAGAACAATCACGGCAGAATGAGCAAAAATGTGGTTTTTTTTAATTTTATACAAAGTAAAACGCGAGCACGTTATAACGCACTTGCATTTTTCTTTAATTTTGGAGATGGTGGTGACTTTTTGGTCCCCCATCTCCTTGCACTTACCCTATAGTAGAAACTGAATAGCTTCAAACATTTCCACTACTTTTCTAGACATAAAGCTTCCCAAATCCTCACCATGAGCTTTTCTAGAGCAAACTTAAAAATTTTGCTACAGTCATTTTGGATGCCAATTTTCATGGATTTGTACATGCCAGCTACTACATGGTTAGACTCTAGTTAAAAGAAGGAAAAAACACCTCCAACCAAAGTTGGACCCTCAGATAAATCATACTTATACATTGTCTGCTTGAAATTTTCCTTTAGTATTAGGTATTGCTAAACATAGTTGAAACCTGGGATATGAAGAAGCTTTTCATCCTAAACAATATCCATGGAGTTAGAAAAAAATGAGACCACCTCACTGTATTCCAAGACACACGGGAACTCCATTTATAAATCCTATCCTCTGATGGTCTGAATTGTTGCCTCCACCTTTGCATAATCAAAAGTCAAGACATGACTCAATTTAACATCATAGGAGCCAATCTCTGTCATTTCCCGCTTAATCAAGCATTTGTTCTTCATCACAGACTTCAGTTTTCTTATGATAGACCAACTTAGAATAGAAAGAATTTAGTAAATTTGAGAGGAATTAAGGATACGAAGAATAAATAACAACCCGACACAAAAAAAACTATAAATGATTTGTTATGATGCTAGCAACCAAAAATGATTACAAGTCCTTAAGAGACAAGTGTCAATGCAATTTGGTAGGGGTACTACCACTACTAGTTTGTCCTAGTTCAATTAAGATTCCAATTGGCAAATTGAAATCACACACATAAAACATTAATTATTTTTACAAGAAATGGATAGATATTAATAACATCGAATCTAGATCTTGATTTTGAAGAGATATCGAAGGCAAGAGCATTTATGAAATTATTATTACAGTGCTCATTGGAATTTAAGGTTTGCAAGGAAGGAATATTTTATGGCTTTGGTGGTGGTACTTTTGATAGATATTGGAAATACAATATTAGAAACCTTTAAAATCAGTTAATGGCATATTGGGAATAGATTATTAGAAACCTTTGATATCAGCTAATAGCCATGAAGTTGCATCATGCATGTAAGATCTACTCAAAATTAAAATAAATAAAACATAATTAAAAGATAAAAATAGCAAATATTCATTAATAAAATTAAATTATGAGTTTATCCAAATACAAATAAGTCAAATGATTGACTATTTTTTTAAATGATTCTACAATCATTTATAATTTAAGGACTAAGTCTTTTGACAACAGTTTAAGCCATGAAAGCTATATGTCATGCCCACATTTGCATTTTGTACATGGACATGAAAACTGAATCAAAATTATTATTTTTTGATAAACAAATGCTCACTCACTTTAATCACACTTTGCATGATTGCTTAATGTGCACACTCAGCGATGTTGAATGTGCAATATAATGCATGGTCTGCCACACAAAGGAGGGAAGAGGATCTGAACAAGTAGGTGTAGTGAAACTCGTTTCGCACACCCCGGGAAAATGAGAGATGATCTAATTAGTTTGGCATCACTTTGTACAATGTTGCGGGGGAGAATCTTCCATAGGGTAAATTTCTCCTAGGCTCTTAGATGAATGTGGAAATCAGTCTCACCCCTAAATGTGAGACCTAAACACCTACCCTAAAATACAACCCTAACATGTTTAGTTTAACTAAAACTAATCAATAAGAAATTAAATAACTGCTTTTATAAAGGAGACATTTCAAATAAAATAATGTGAGTAAGAAGGGAATCTAATTTTAATTTTAAAACACTCCACAAAAATTAAATTACTCTTGTGGAAGGGTAAAAATCAAACTAATATTAAAAGAATCTGAAGAGTTAAAATTAAAATACATCATTTAACATTCTATTGAAATTCGACAATTAATTATTTAAATTAAACACTACATTTAATTTAAATATTGTGATTTAATTATATACAAAAGATAAATTTAAACTAAATGTAATATTAAATTAATTAATGTGAAATATAGTTTTTTTGAAAATAAAAGTAAAAAAAATCCAAATACATCGTCAACTATAATTAAAATTCTACTATAAATAATCATTTCGATAAAATATTATTTAATTCCCTAACCAAAAAGATGAAATAAAATGCCTATCTTACTTTTTCCAAATAAATGCACTTATACAAAATTGATTTTAAAATAAAACTAATACTTCATTTGGTTAAAATTCCTAATCTAATTAATTCCTAAAACAAATAAATTAAATCCAAAACTATACAACTTGCACAGAAAGGATTAATATTCTCTAAACATACATAATTAATCATAAACCTAATTAAGGGTCGTAATCTATTAGGGCAACATTACAAGCCTAGAAAATCAAACATTAAACAAGGTACAATAATTTTATTTTATGTTTTGTCTCTATTTTTCTAGTTTGTTCATTTTACAAACAAATAGTTACTACAAAATCAAACCATTTTGGAGCCTTTATTCAAATTTAGTCGAAGTCCCTTTTAGGTCTCAAGCCCCAATTTTGAAACTGGCAAATTTGTGTTAAGTAACTGTGGGTCCAATCGGGACCTCGGGTCCCGATTGGCCCATCGACCTTTGAAGATTCAAAGGTCCTAAAACCATCATTGGTCCCACTCCCCACAAGTCTTAAGTCACCAAGCTTTAAGACCTTTTGGGACTTTGGGCCCTGAAAGGTATTTTGACTTCAAAACCTATCAAAAGACCAAAATTAGACTTTGGCCCCACTCCCCACAAGTTTTGAAAGTTACTAAGTCTTAGTTCCTTTCAGGACTTCAGACCCCGAAAGGAACTTTGACTCTCCAAGAGCGCAAAGTGCAAAACCATTTTTCTGTCCCACACCCAGCAAGACCTAAGGAAAATCACTAAGTCTTAGATCCTTTCGACGCTTCAGGCCACGAAAGGCCTTTTGACCCTAACCCATAAGAACTACAGAGTTTAATTTCTAGCTTGCACCCTACCAATAGTAAAGAAAAACCTAGTCAGAACTTCGGGCCCATGAGGAATTTTGAGTCAAGGGAAAGAAAGAAGTCTAAAAACCAAACTCTAACCCGTGTCCCACTTCTCGTCATGCCTTTTAAGTATATAACCTAAAACCTAGTTGGGATCTCAGAACTGATTTGCCTTTTTGGCCCTTTAAAATATTTTTTTCCTAAAACCTGTTTTCTCCCCACTGTTCTAAACCCGCTTAGGATGGTGGACCTGGGGTCAAGTTTTGGACCGTGGTCCAAATTCCAACTTTGTCCCGTGGACCTGCTAGAGTACAAAAACCCTATGACTACTTAGAATTAAGTGTTCCTTTGGTATTTTCCTAGTTTTTTTATGTATCCCTTTTGCTCCTACAGGTTAGATAAATGTCTGAAGGAGAGACTTATGACCATCAAAATGAAGAGACCATGTCAGAATCGAATAAGTCTATAGAGGAAGTTGAGCAAGAGGTAGAAACAGGGTAGTCATCAAAGAAGCCACAAAAACATAAAAAGAAAAAAGAACTACATGTAACAATGAAGTATCAATTCCAAGGGGTACCTAAAGAGTCAAAGTTCAAAAGTGAACTTATGAACATCACAAACATAGAACTAGGTCGCATAGACCTCTAGAAGTGTTCAAACATACATTCAGGGATGATGTTACCCCACGAGCCAAGAAAATTGCACAATCTGGATCGGGGCATATAGCAAGCTTTCCACCAATGGTCCAATGTCCTGAATTGATTCTCATTCTTTCTCACCACTACAATCCTAAGGAGAGAAAATTTTTTGATACTAGTTGAAACCTTTTGCTAGACATCACTCCTAAAATGATTAGAATGGTTTTTGACTTGCCTATATATGCACAAAATAGTCGCTAAAGCAACTAGATTTTATAATCAGGATGTTACTGTGTTATCCTCAAATTCAACTACGCTCAATTTGTGGGATGACCCCTATGAAACTTGCCTGTTTCATAGCCCATAACTCTAAGCTCACAAAATGAGGCAATCACAATTACCCTCGTGTGCAAGTCCCCTATCCATGAAAAGTCCGTTTGAGCATCTTTTTGTGTCAGTTTCTCAAAATTTGCAAAACAGTTCAAGTTGCAAGTTTCAGTTTCTAGAGTTAGAAATTTTTATCTACATGTAGGAGTGACAAATTTTTCCACCACTACATGTTAAGATTTTTGTCTCATGCTAGGGCAGAAAAATTTGCTGACCCTACATGTATCCCCTCAATTGTTGTACGGTTAGCAAATTTTTGCCGCCCGAGCAACATTCAGTTCACTTGAAGTGCATTTATTACAATTCAATAGTAGCATTTTGGGGTTTTTAAAGGCCATTTTATTTATTTGTTTTCATTGTTTTCTTTACTCATTTTCATCTCTTTCTTACCCTGCATTGACAAGAAATGCTTGCTACTGTTTCATATGCAATTTGCAAGTGAATCCAACAAGCGATCCTACTACTTTTTTTATCACTTTCATCCTCTCGTTCAGGTATGTATTTTCCTTATTGTCATTCTTCCTCTTTCGTTGATATTGCAGTATTTTGATTTTGTACTTTTATGGTTAGTTTTAGTCTAGATTTTGTTGGTTTAAAGCTTATATAAGATTTTTATCTTATCACTTAAGTACCTAAAACCCTGCAAAACTTTAATTGTTTCTATCATCATGCATGGTCGGCAAAATTTGTTGACCTTGCATATATTTGTGATTTTTACCCACATGTAGGGGTGGAAAAATTTTCCACCCATACAAATACTTCAAAGTCTTAACCATATGCACGATAAGCAAAATTCTCCACCCATTCAAATCATTGCAATATCCAACATTATGCAGTAGCGGTGATTTTTACTGGTCCTTCAAAACACTTCTAAAGTTTTCCCTTAGTTATGCGAGGTCATCCTTTTTTACCGCTTCTACATCTAAATCAAATCTTTTCTTTAACGAGTTTGGATTGATAGTGCAGCCATGGAAGGAACAGGCAAAGTTGTAAGAATCCATTTGATATTTGAAGATGAATATATGTTAAACAAGAGATAAAGATCATAAGCTTTGAAACACTATTGGATGATTGTGAAGCCGCATTTGAAGATAGTAGATAAATTTGCAAGGGATATTTCATTTACATTTCATCTTCATCGCTCTTGTCCTTGCCGCCTTTTGCTTTCCTATGAATAAGGAGGGACACATCTAAAAAAAAGGTTTTAATCAGTGAGGAGGCCTGGTGGAAATTGTATTGTATGGCATACTAGGAGATAAATAGCTCTGGTTGGAAGTCAACTTTGTTTTCGATACCATTACCTCCACAAGCAATACAAAATTTAAAAGTTGTGTGATAAGGTGGAATATTAGTTTTTTTTCATCTTTCTTCTACAGACAGGAAATTCAATATTCTTATGGTATAAACATACAATCCAGCTTATAAGTTGGTTGAATGTAATTCTTCCATTCGATCAACCATGGAGACAGGTGATTCAATTCATAGCCATGGCAATGAGAATGATGTGTTGGAGCCACTTGTATCTAAGGAGGAAGCAGATGTGTTTAGAGATGAGCAGGATGAAGTGAAGTGGATCGAAGGCTATAGTATGGGAGCAAGTAAAGAAACAATGGTGGATAGCAGAACCTATGGTGTCATTGAATTTGTTACAATATAGCTTGCAGATGATATCTATTATGTTGGTAGGGCATTTAGGGGAGATTTCTCTCTCTAGTGCATCTATTGCTACTTCCTTTGTAAATGTCTCCGCCTTCACTTTGTTGCTTGGAGTATTGGTCTTTTGAAATGCTCATTCTCTTGTTAGGGTTGTTGCCCAATCCAAAACTTGAGACATCAATTCTTTCAATCTATCTTAACATTGTTCCTCTAGAATATATGATTCCCTTTGGTTTTGCTCCTATTGAAAGTACATGAGTCTCAAATGAACTAGGATCTGGACACTCACATGCTACCTACTTAGCAATGTATGTAGTGTTCTTTATGACAATCATGGAGGCAGTCATGATAGGATGTCTTTTGTTATCTATATGAAATGTTTGGGGCTATGCTTATAGTAATGAAAAGGAGGTCATTGATTATGTTGTAAGCATGATCCCACTGCTAGCAGCCTCGTCAATTTTGGATGGAATCCAAGGCAATCTTTCAAGCATTGCTAGAGGATGTGGGTGGCAAAAAGTGGGTGGTTATGTTAATCTTGGGGCATACTACTTGGTTGGAATTCCTATAGTTGTTTTTTTGGCCTTTGTACTACATGTTGGTGGCAGGGGACTCTGGCTTGGAATTATCTGTGGCCTTGGTTTACAAGCAATTTTACTATTCCTGGTAACTTCATGTACAGACTGGAAACAACAAGCAACAAATACAAATGAGAGCCATGGTAGGAGTAGGAAATGAAGCTATAGAGGTTTGACTAGATATCAGAGAAGGAAATGACAATGGAAGTGGCACACAAGGACTCTAAGTCATCAAACCTGGCAAGTTACTCTTGAATTTGGTTCATAGACCAATCATCATGAAGAAGTATGCATATTTTAAGGAAAAGGATGATGGAGAAAGTTGATCATGCCTTAGTTTATTTTTCAAATATTTTTTGCTTTATGTTATTAGTTTTAGACATTTTTACATGTATTTTTCAAATATGTAATTACATGTAAAAGAAGAGAAAGTCCTAAATCAATTGGGACTTCTATATTGAATAAATCTAAGTAGTTATAGTTTTCCTATTTTCGCTCTCGGCCTCTCCCTATAAATAAAGGGGGGCTCTTTTGTAATTAGATACCTTTTAATCTTGGAAGTGAAGCTCTACCAATTTTGTGAAGCATATTTTAAACTTTGTGTTGAAAGTGCAAATCAAGAACTTATCAATAAAAGAAGTGAATTTGTCTCCAACCTTTGTTTTGGGAATACATTTGTTGTGTGAAAGAGTGTTCTTACATCTCTCTATTCATATTATATTGAAGTTTAATTGTGGGTAATCTAGTATTTTATTGTTGAAGAGGAAATCAGATTTAATACTGGTAAACTTTGTGTTATCGTATTATCTTTGGAGATATATGTTTTGTATATGAGTGTGGTTGAGAGATTGCAGACTTTGTGCCCCAAGTATCATCTATATTCTTGTGATTTTGTGATGTTGCAAGTTAATAGTCTTTGAGCTATAATTTGTTGCATGGATTATTTAAGTGAAATCATCGCGGAAAGTGGCAGAAGACTTTGTGCTCCTATGGATTTTGTAGTTACTCTTATGTGCTGGTATCTTTCCTGCTATTCTTTCATTTAAGAGAATTGTATATTGGTTATTATTTCTACAATTGGTATTATTCAGTTCCTTAGTCACTGTAATCGTCAAGGTCTTTGTTGTAATTTGTTTCTCTTATTCTAAAAAAAGAGAATATGTTAATGGAAACACCCTCCTGAATAATTGTAGTGTAAATAAGCATAGTTTAATCATCAGTTGATTCAGATAGCAATAAGAAGGGAGCCTCCCCTTTCTGAGAGGAGAGATTTAATCTCATCATACTGTGGTTGATATAACCATTTTGTCCTCAATTAGTTGAGAACAAAATATTCACCCAACAGTTTTTGGCGACTCTACTGGGGACCAAACGCGCAACCAAGAGACTCTTGTCTTTGGTTGAAGTATACCAGCCTCATCTTTTATAATATAGTTTTGTTATGTCTACTCTATTATTTGTTAAGAATATGGTTGTTTAAGTACCATGGGGAAATGCCTTTGGGCCATTGAATTTGGCTCAGCCTCTACATGAACTACCTTGGGGTTCACGTAAGAACTTTCCCAAGTTCTAGGGGGATGGTAAGCAACATCTGGATGAGCACATTGCAGCATTCTACATTGCATGTGGTGTTCTTGGAGTAGAGCATGAAGATGTTTCTGTGAGACTGTTTGTATAAACATTCCAAGGTTTTATAGCTGATTGGTTCTATCACCTTGCACTAGGAACTATCACTAGTTGGACAACACTTTGAACCCAGTTTGAAGATAGATTGAAGCTAGCAGAAGATGCTTACGCCTTGTTGGCCCAACTTACTCAAATGAAAAAGGAACCACATGAGCCCATGCATGAGTTCATGGAAAACTTCAATAAGCTAAAGAACAGGATCCCAACTATTGCTCAACCCACAGCTAAGAACCTAAAATGCTTCTTCATCAATTCACAATTTCTGAATGTAAGTTTTCTTTTACGAAGAGTAGCACCAACTGATCTTGCAATTGCTCAAAGATTGGCAACTGAAGTGGAGGACAATTTGATCTTGGAGGGAAAGTTGAAGAAGGATTCTATTAGGCCTAGTGGGTAGGCCCCTTTGGCTTTACCTTCTACCAGCACCATGGATCCTATGGTGCAAAAGTTGGCTCATGAGTTGTTAGCTCTGAAAAAATAGATATCTTAGAGTTTGTCCATTCCCCTCTACAAGGACATTCCAAGGAGGACTTTCCCTAACACTCTGAATTACCAAGGTAATACTTCAAGAAATCATAATCAAAATAGGCTTCCTCAACCACAAGGGAGACTTGCTTTGGAAGCACCTCCTGTGAACGTAGCAGTAGGCTATTACAAATCAGAGCAAGACAACCTTCTTCAATCATAACATGATCAAGAAGATGATGCTAACCTTTTCACGAGGGGTGAAGAGGAATTAGATGGCAACTCTAACATCGGGTTCTTGAACTTCAAAGATGAAGTAGAACAAGAAAAAGATGCTTATAGTGAATCATATGTCATTTTCACCCAGTCTCAAAATCAACCAAATCACCAAAAAGCAGTTGATAAAGGGAAATAAAAAGAGGATCCTCGACCTGCGGTTACCATTGCTAAGAGGAGCACTCCTTTGCCTTTTCAACTGAGGAATGAGACAGGAAACAAGCAAGTACATCAGATCCTCTTACTTCATCCTCTATTCCTAGGACCAGTACCACCAATGTAAAACCTCAAAATTAGAGTGTTATGTCTTCTGTAGCTAGTCCCTATCAGCTTTTTGATATCATAGATCATGCTAAGAAGACAAAGATTCAAATGTCTGAGGTAGAATACCTACAAGCTAATCCCAATCAGTTTGAACGGTTAGCTAAGTTTGTTAAAAATAAATCTTCCCCTGTTGGGTAGGATTCTTCCAAAACTATTCATGTTGTCTCTAAAATGAGACCTGCTCAAGATAATCTAGTTACTTCTCCTTCAACCACCACAAGGAAAATTGAGCCATTTTATATTTCCTTGCTATTAAATGGTCATAAGCTCAGTAACTGTGTCATAGATTCAGGAGCTTCTGATAATGTGATGCCCGCCAAGGTAGTCAATGCCTTAGGGTTAACATTGATGAAGAATTTTGGTTGTTGTTTCTCCATGGAAACTAAGCAAGTGCTCCTCATAGGGAAAATAAAGGATGCATAGTTTGCATTCATTGCTTTTCCAGAGAAGAGACTAAAAATGACAGTCTTGGTAGCTGATGTTCCAGCCTCATATGGACTTTTACTGGGATGAAATTTCTGCAAGGATGTGGGTGGAGAAATTAATATGGATTGGTCAGAGGCAAGGATACCTATTAAGATTCATCCTAAAAGGGAGGCCAAGTACACAGTGACAAAATCTGAGGATCCAAAAGCTTAGATTCTTTTTGCATTTTTTTATATGGGTACTTATTTCTTGACCACTAATGAAGATCCTGAGTCATTAGATAATGCTTTAGATGAAGGTCTAGAAATAGATGAATCATCCTCTTCAAGCAAAGAGACTTTATAGCTGAAAGGAAATAAGATTTCCAAAAGATTGGTTTCTCTGGAGAAACTTTCTGATAAGCATGATCACTTTATAAAACGGCAACGACAGTTGGGACCAAATTCATCAACTGAAGTTGGGCAATTCAATCTAGGTATAGAAGAAGATCCCAAAATGGAAAACACTGGGAAATGTTACTCATTCAATAAAAAAAATAGGATGGAACACCTTTTTTGCTACCTCATAGCGGACATCTGAAGCTTTTCTCAACATGAAGCGGCAGATAAGTTTGTAAATATTTGTATAAGTTTTGAGTATTTTTCTTTTAAGTTTTTTTGTGTCTTTTAGTTGTGTCACCTGACTCTATAACCCAATGGATGGATGAAGGCACTTAGAGACTAGAGTTCTTCTCCCTTCAATGGTTTCAAAGGATGAACAAAGGAAGCTCCCCAGTTAGAGCCAATTGTTATCCTCAAATTCAACTACGCTCAATTTGTGGGATGACCCCTACGAAACTTGTCCATTTCATATCCCACAACTCTAAGATCGCAAAACAAGGCAATCACAAATTCCCTCATGTGCGATTTCCCTAGCCTCGGAGAGTCTATCCAAGCGACTTTTTGTGTCAGTTTCTCAAAATTTGTAAAACAGTTCAAGTTGCAAGTTTTAGTTTCTAGAGTTAGAAATTTTTATCTACATGTAGGAGTAGAAAATTTTGCTTCCGCTACATGTTAGGACTTTTCTCTCATGCTAGGGTAGAAAATTTTGCTGACCCTACATGTATCCCCTCAATTGTTGCAAGGTCAGCAAATTTTGCCACCCGAGCAACATTCAATTCACTTGAAGTGCATTTATTGCACTTCGATATTGGTGTTTTGGGGTTTTTATAGGTGATTTTATTAATTTGTTTTCATTGTTTTCTTTACTCCTTTTTGTCTCTTTGTTACCTTGCGTCAACGAGAAATGCTTGCTACTATTTCGTATGCAATTTGCGAGTGAATCCAACAAGCGATCCTGCTACTTTTTATCACTTTCATCTTCTCATTTGGGTATGTTTTTTCCTTATTGTCATTCTTCCTCTTTCATTTATGTTGCAGTATTTTTGTTTTGTGCTTTTATCGTTAGTTGCAGTATAGATTTTGTTGGTTTAAAGCTTATATAAGATTTATATCTTATCACTTATGTAGCTAAAACCTCGCAAAACTTTAATTGTTTCTATCATCATGCATGGTCGGTAAAATTTGCCGACCCTGCATATATTTGTGATTTTTACCCACATGTAGGGGTGGAAAAATTTTTCGCCCATACAAATACTTCAAAGTCTTAACCATATGCATGGTAGGCAAAATTTGCTGCCCATGCAAATCATTGCAATATCCAACATTATGCACTAGCGATGATTTTTACCAGTCCTTCAAAATACTTCTAAAGTTTTCCCTTAGTTATGCGAGGTTGGCCTTTTTTTTCACTTTTACATTTGAATCAAATATTTTCTTTAACGTGTTTGGATTGATAGTACAGCCATGCAAGGAATGGGTGAAGTTGTAAGAATCCATTTGATATTCGAAGATGAATATATGTTAAATAGGAGACAAAGATCAGAAGGTTTGAAACACTGCTAGATGATTGTGAAGCCGCATTTGAAGATAGTAGAGCAAATTGCAAGTGATATTTCATTTACATTTCATCTTCATCACTCTTGTCCTTGCAGCCTTTTGCTTTTCTATGAATAAGAAGAGGGACAAATCTAAAAAAAGGTTTTAACCAGTGAGGAGGCCTAGTGGAAATTGTATTGTACAGCATACTAGCAGATAAATAGCTCTAGTTGGAACTCAACTTCATTTTTGATACCCTTACCTCCACAAACAATACAAAATTTAAAAATTGTGTGATAAAGTGGAAGATTAGTTTGTTTTCATCTTTCTTCTACAAATAGGCGATTCAATATTCTTATGGTATAAACATACAATCCAGCTTATAATTCAGTTGAATGTAATTCTTCCATTCAATCAACCATGGAGACAGGTGATTCAATTCATAGTCATGGCAATGAGAATGATGTGTTGGAGCCACTTGTAGCCAAGGAGGAAGTAGTTGTGCTTAGAGATGAGCAGGATGAAGTGAAGTGGAGCGGAGCTGTAGTATGGGAGCAAGTAAAGAAACAATGGTGGATAGCAGGGCCTATGGTGTTAGTGAATTTGTTACAATATAGCTTGCAGATGATATATGTTATGCTGGTAGGGCATTTAGGGGAGCTTGCTCTCTCTAGTGCATCTATTTCTACTTTGTAAATTTCTCCGGCTTCACTCTGTTGCTTGGAGTATTGGTCTTTTGAAATGCTCATTCTCTTGTCAGGGTTGTTGCCCAATCCAAAACTTGAGACATCAGTTATTTCAATATGCCTTAACACTATTGCTCTAGCATATATGATTCCCTTTGGTTTTGTTGCTTTTGTAAGTACACGAGTCTCAAATGAACTAGGAGATGGATGCTCACATGCTACCCGCTTAGTAGTGTATGTAGTGTTCTTTATGACAATCATGGAGGCAATCATGATAGGATGTCTTTTGTTCTCTATACGAAATGTTTGAGTCTATGCTTATAGTAATGAAAAGGAGGTCATTGATTATGTTGCAAGCATGATCCCACTACTAGCAGCCTCGTCAGTTTTGGATGGAATCCGAGGCACTCTTTCAGGCATTGCTAGAGGATGTGGGTGACAAAAAGTGGGTGCTTATGTTAATCTTGGGGCATACTACTCGGTTGGCATTCCTATAGCTATTCTTTTGGCCTTTGTACTACATGTTGATGGCAGGGGACTCTGGCTTGGAATTATTCGTGGCATTGGTGTATAAGAAATTTTACTATTCCTGGTAGCTTCATGTACAGACTGGAAACAACAAGCAACAAATGCAAATGAGAGCCATGGTGGGAGTAGGAAATGAAGCTATGTAGGTTTGACTAGATATCAGAGAAGGTAGTGACAATGGAAGTGGCACACAAGGATGCTAAGTCATCAAACTTGGCAAGTTACTCTTGAATTTGGTTCATGGACCAATCACCATGAAGAAGTATGTGGATTTCAAGGAAAAGGATGGTGGAGAAAGTTGATCATGCCTTAGTTTATTTTTTAAACATTTTTTCCTTATGTTATTAGTTTTGGACATTTTTACATGTATTTTTCAAATATGTAATTACATGTAAAAGCAGAGAAAGTCCTAAATCAATTGGGACTTCTATGTTTATTAAGTCTAAGTAGTTATAGTTTTCCTATTTTCGCTCTCGGCCTCTCCGTATAAATAAAGGGGGCCTCTTTTGTAATTAGATACCTTTTAATCTTGGAAGCAAAGCTCTGCCAATTTTGTGAAGCATATTTTAAACTTTGTGTTGAAAGTGCATATCAAGAACTTATCAATAAAAGAAGAAAATTTGTCTCCACCCTTTGTTTTGGGAAGACATTTGTTGTATGAAAGAGTGTTGCTACCTCTCTCTATTCATATTATCTTGAAGTTGATTTGTGGGTAATCTAGTATTTCATTGTTGAAGAGGAAATCAAATTTAATACTGGTAAACTTTGTGTTATCGTATTATCTTTGGAGATATATTTTTTGTATATGAATGTGGTTGAGAGATTGCAGACTTTGTGCCACAAGTATCATCTATATTCTTGTGAGTTTGTGATATTGCAAGTTAATAGTCTTTGAGCTATAATTTGTTGCACGGATTACTTAATTGAAATCATCATGGAAAGTGGCAAAAGACTTTGTGCTCCTATGGATTTTCTAGTTACTCTTATGTGCTGGTATCTTTCCTGTTATTCTTTCATTTAACGGAATTGTATATTGGTTGTTATTGCTACAATTGGTATTATTTAGTTCCTTAGTCACTGTAATTGTCAAGGTCTTTGTTGTAATTTGTTTCTCTCATTCTGAAAAAAGAGAATATGTTAATGGAAATGCCCTCCTGAATAATTGTAGTGTAAATAAGCATAGTTTAATCATCAGTTGATTTAGATAGCAATAAGAAGGGAGCCTCCCCTTTTTGAGAGGAGAGAATACAATGGTTGATATAGCCATTTTGTCCTTAGTTAGTTGAGAACAAAATATTCACCCAACATAGTGGTAATAAGGGGTACTTAAACAAACATTGGTTAGCAAAACCAAAGAAATCTACCTCCAAGGTGCCCTCAAAGCTTACAAGAGCATACTTTCGAGGGGAGGTTTCTGATGTTATCACCTTGCTGAGTAGAGCTTTTAGAAGAGAAGAGTCCAGAACCTATGAAACATGGATGTTCTAGTTCATCTATTACACGATCAAAGCAGACACTCGGCTACACTGGGAAACAATTATTTCTGATAACATTCATACACAACTTATGTTAGTGGTACAAACAAATAATTTTTACATGACTTCATACATCATATGGATGGCTGCTAGAGTGGGTAATTTTCCTGGTCTAACAACTATAGTGGTTTGAGGAGAGGCTCTAGGACAAAGCAAAATTTTGGAATAATATCAACAATTGGAGCTCCAGGAAGCTGAAAAACATTTCAAAAGGGTTAGTGATGCATTTTTGTATGCTATTATTCTACAATTAATAGGTGACCCTTCTTGGAGGATGTCTAAAAAAGAAATGGTTCTTATCAGGACCTGGGGGCAATGGTTTATCCAATTCCCTAAGTCAACATATATCAGAATAACCAGGTTTAAGAGAGCACCAATTTTGTTCCCAAGACACTGTAGTGACAAGATTATTTTGATGGAATTCTCCTACCAAATCAATGAAGTTCATCTGAAGTTGTTTGGCAAACATTAGTCAGGGTTGAAATATCCCTTTGAATTGGGTTTCTATGAGTGTCCTATTGTTGCTACGAAGACAATAGCTGAAGAGCTAAATGCTCTTAATATGAAAGTATATGAGTTGAGGGAAGATTTTGACCCTATTGGCAAACTTAATCAGTTATTTCCATCTATGGATTTCAAACATAGACATTCTTTGGAGGACTTTTGGGCTAATTTCCAGGATGATTTTGAAGTAGGGCAGAAGCAGTGGACCTGATTCACTGCCTTTCAAATGAGAGAATTCGGTTTAAGGAATGACATACCAGAGGAATTTTCTGATGATGGTGTAGTTGTTATCACCCAAATTTGTGCCCTTGCTGAGTTTGTGAAAACTCGGCAATCTGGAGAAACATGGGAATGATCTCAAAGTGTGGGACCTTGCAAACTGAGATCAGACCTCCAAAGAAGGCCAGCTTCCTCTTTCTAAGCCTATTACTTAGAGCAATGTAACTAAATCTAGTGCTAATGCTTGCAGGGGAAAAGTGGTAGAAGGAAACTGAAATGAAAGGGGTGATACTGGTGCAGGAGCACCTAACACAAGGTGGCCTCCATGAGGCATTTAAATTCATGTTTGTTTAGAAAATCAAGTTTTGTGTTGTAATAAGGTCTATTCAACCAATGCATGTCATTTCTGTTTGTATCTAGACCGAGAACAAACTTTGTAAGTCCCAAGTAAGTAGGTTGCATTTGTCAAATTGTTAATGGTAAGATGGTTGGTCTCCCAGCCGCTTGGAATCAGTTAGTTTTTCTCCCAGCCGCTTGGAATAGGGTTGGCGTTCCTCTGGTGAGTTTATAAAACCAAGGGAATGAACAGAATCAAGCATTGTAAGCATTGTAATCAGATCGAAGAGGAGAGGTTGAATGTAACCGTGCATTTTGTTAAGGAGAAATTGAACTATTCTATGTCGTCAATTTGTTTTCCATTCTCTGTAATTACAAGTTGCATAGCTGTAGATTCATTTTCTTTTCTGTATTTCTGTTGTTGTAAAATGTCGATATGAACCATTCCACTGATAAGATTTCTATCGAAATTAGTGGAATGGCTTCGTTGTACAGATATCTATTTTTGTTTCCTATTTTGTTTTCCTGTTTGGTGGCATAGAGGACCAAATTGGAGTGTGCATAGTAGATCGCCTAACATCTCCATGTGCTAGGGTTTGATTGGAGGAGTTGGAGCTGTTATCGATGAGAGAGAGGCCATCAGAAAAGCTTTCCTCACTCAGAGCGATGAGGATAGTCTGGCTGAAGAGAGGTTCAAGGCGTTGAACGGAAGTCACAGCCTGAGATGCATATTGGAGTGACAAAGTACATCGGGTAGATAACGAGACGTTGAGCTGACGGTGAAAGTCTTACTAACTGAGTCTCCCCATCATATTGGTATTAGAGCCAGTGAAATCTCTGGGCGGAGGTGTTGTGTATTTGATTTCTGTCACTAAGAAGGTAGATGATGAGTTGCTCATGCCACCTAGTTGCGAGAAGGAATAGGACTCCTGTAGTGTGTGGGCAGATGATGATGAGGACTGTCAAGACCATTCACCAATAGAGGTTTGGCTGGAAGAGGATGCAAAATGAGGCCACTGCGAGAGAGAGTGGTAATGCATCTCCAGGATATGTTGTTGGACGAGAGGAATGGGTCTGTAGCAGCATGTAGGATGGACATCTGATTGAGCATTGTGTTGTAGTCAAATTAAGGATTTGCAGGAGTGTTGGCGTTTGGGTGTTGTCTGTGAATGTTTATGTCAGACAAAGAGAGCGAAGGAGAGGCTAGCAATATGCCTCCAAAGGGTATGACCACCAAAGTGGTCAAGAAATTTTAAGAGATGGAAGAGATGATCAAAACTAGAGTCAGGGAAGCACTCCAAGAAGAATTGAAGGCAATGAAGATAGGCAAAAGGATAGAGGAAGATTCAGATGAAGAAGAGGAGAAAGAAGAAGAAGTAGAAGAACAAGAAGAGGCAAAGATACCGGCTAAGCAAAAACAAATCTTGGAAGCCATCAAGGCAATTGGCAAGGACTCTTCGAAGGCTCGGATAGATGTCCCTATGTTCAGTGGGAAGATGAATGTTGAGGAAGTCATGGATTGGATTGAGGCTCTAAACAACTACTTCAAATACAAGGAAGTTTCTGAAAGTAAGAGGGTTAAGTTTGCAAAAACTAAACTCAAAGGTGCTGCCCTTACATGGTGGAATTACACCCAAGGAGAGAGGGTAAATAATGGGAAAAGTATGGTCTCTTTGTGGAGCATAATGCTGGAGAAGATCAAGTCCCAGTTCCTTCCATCTGACTATGAGGTGCAGATTTACAGGAAAATGCAGAACCTTAAACAAAAAGATATGGATGTGGCTACTTACACCGAGGAGTTTCACAAATACACTCTTCATTGTGGGTACATGGAGGATGAAAAAGCCAAGGTAGAAAGGTATTTAAATGGTCTGAGGATCAATATTCAAGATGAGATAAGTTTATTTACCCCTAAAATTGTGGAAAAATGCTTTCAAATAGCATTAAGAGCTAAAGAGAAGCTAAAGAGGAAAGGTGAGCAGCCAAGTAAAGGAAGAGGTGACAGAAATTTTAGAGGCAGTTTTGGAGGAAGAAGTCCTAACCAGAGGCCTAGTGGTGAGTCTAGCCAAGAAGAGCAAGTTGGAGACTCAAGTAGCAGAGGAGGCTACCAAGGAAGAAGGCCAAATGAAAGTGGTACAAATGGATCAGGTAGAGAATCCAAGTTCTCTAATATGAGATGTTATAACTGTAATCAGATAGGACACTAGGCCTATAAGTGTCCAGAGAAGGCCTCAACTTCTCATGGTAATGAGAGAAGAACCACATTGACTCAAGAGGATGCAGGAAGTGTGACATCTCTTGAAGTGAATTTGACATCAGAAGTGGGAGAAAATATGATGATCAAGAGGACGTTGCTCAAAGAACCAGTGAAGACTGAACCATCACAAAGGAGAGCACTTTTCAGGATCAATTGCAAAAGCAAAGGTAAATATGCAAGATAGTCATAGATTCTGGTTTAACAGATAATATGGTGTCTAGGGAAATGGTGGATAAATTGAACATAGAAAGGATTCCTCATCAAACTCCTTACAGAGTATCTTGGGTAAGTGATAGCCAATCACTTTTGGTAGATGAACAAGCATATGTTGATTTTCAGATTGGAAAATATAAGGAGAGAATTTTATGTGATATTTTGCCCATGGAGTGTTGTCACCTACTTTTAGGTAGGCCCTGGCAATTTGATAGGCAAGCATTATATGATGGATATGATAACACATACACCGTCAAGAAGGATGGAAAGACTTTTGTGATGACACCATTGCAAGAGGGTGCTGCAACACAGCAGGCAGCCAAGATCATTTTGGTGGGTAAGAAAGAGTTTGTGAAGATCAATGGAGAAGAGCCAAGGATAGTTGAGGATACCTCAAGGAGTGAGGTTACCAAAGATCACAGTTTGAAGGTGATTTTAGTTTTGAATGATGGATATCAGATGGTAATGACTGAGATGGATCAGCAGAAGGTCCAAGAGCAGGTCTCCAAGCAGCCACAAGTTGATTGGAAAGAAGATGCTATCATAGTAGGGACCATTTTTTGTCCTCTAGAGCCCACAAGAGTTGACAGACAATCATATTCTACCATAGCAGCAGTAACATGGACCAAGATTTTGAATGAAGATGTTTAGGAAGTTATGACAGTAAGCAATCATGGCGTACAACATCCAAGTTTGGTTGCAAGCACTCACTCATGGCAAGGTGTGAGTAGAGCCTACAATGCTAGGCATGAATTTTTTATTCCATGGAAGTAGGTTGCAGTCCAGAGATCGTGGGGAAGGCATGATGTAGCGAAGGATGACGGTGGTGCAAGACACAGACTCAACTCATGGGACATGAGTTCTTTTCTAGGTGGGGTGTATGGTGCAGGAGCACCTAACACAAGGTGGCCTCCATGAGGCATTTAAATTCATGTTTGTTTACAAAATTAGGTTTTGTGTTGTAATAAGGTCTATTCAACCAATGCATGTCATTTCTGTTTGTATCTAGACTTAGAACAAACTTTGTAAGTCCCAAGTAAGTAGGTTGCATTTGTCAAATTGTTAATGGTAAGACGGTTGGTCTCCTAGCCGCTTGGAATCAGTTAGTTTTGCTCCCAGCCGCTTGGAATAGGGTTGGTGTTCCTCTCGCGAGTTTATAAAACTAGGGGAATGAACAGAATCAAGAATTGAAAGCATTGTAATCAGATCGAAGAGGAGAGGTTCAATGTAACCATGCATTTTGTTAAGGATAAATTAAACTATTATGTGTCGTTAATTTGTTTTCCATTCTCTGTAATTACAAGTTGCAAAGCTGTAGATTCCTTTTCCTTTCTGTATTTTCGTTGTTGTAAAATGTTGATATGAAGCATTCCACTGATAAGATTTCTGTTGAAATTAATGGAATGGCTTCATTATATAGATATTTGTTTTTATTTCCTGTTTTGTTTTCCTGTTCGGTGACACAGAGGACCAAATTGGCATGTGCACAGTAGATCGCCTAGCATCTCCATGTGCTAGGGTTTGATTGGAGGAGTTGGAGCTGTTATCGGTGAGACAGAGGCCATCGGAAAAGCTTTCCTCGCTCAGAGCGATGAGAATAGTCTAGCCGAAGAGAGGTTCAAGGCATTGAATGGAAGTCACGGCCTGAGATGCATATCAAAGTGACAAAGTACATCAAGTAGATAACAAGACGTTGAGCTGACAGTGAAAGTCTTACCGACTGAGGCTCCCCATCAGATACACCAGATTTAGATATGTTTGGCTGCAACTGAATTGACACGGTAATAATCTCACAGCTAGAAAGACTTACACAGACTCATATTGATTCTAATAGAGGTCAAGACAGAATAGTGAAGGAATGAAAGGGACCGCTTTGTCCATGATACACAGTCTACACTAATCCAAAGAATAGATACAGTGCTAAAAATAATAAAAGAGAGGCAAAATACCAATTTATATTGATTATAGAGGCCAAGTAGCCATTACAAAATAGCCCAGAAGAACAACCAACACAATACATCTGTTACACATGTATATATAGCATTTTACACTTTTGACCTCAGTCGGTTACAATCCATTTGCCCATGGGCTCTGTCAGAAAATATCTGCATTTAAAGGGACGTCCACCTGCAAGAATTCATGGAATAAAAGATCTAGAACTGGGGCAGATAGAAGATATTTTGAATCTTCAATGTGAGCTACTGAATCATTGATCTGCACCCATAAATGCAATAAATATCTACATCTGCATATCTCAAATTGGTCGCTGAAATGTCCAGTCGATCTAGCATGCAAAGGTACATCAAATTTTGAAAGTGAAAATATCCTCCATAAAGCCAGCCAAATGAAAGAGGAGGCAAAAACAAGCATATTTGCCTTTTGAAGTATGTTGAAATTCACAAAAATGAGGGAGATACGGGCGATCAAAGTTGCGGTCAACTGTATCTTGTATATCACTTTGCATCTACGTTTGAATCTCCCTTTGTATGTGCCATGACACGTGTCATCATCTGATTTGCCACTGAGCTAAACTGAGAAGCATCGCTGAACATTCACATGCTTCATTGGCTGTCGGAAAGACTTTAAAATAGGCTACCGATGCACTAAGTATTGCTAAAATCCCTTTGTATATGCTTTGTACATCGCGATTGTATATGAGATACAATCACATGTTCATACAATGTGGAACTCAAGAGATTATCAGCCATATTGGAACTTTAGAATAGGTCTAGCTTGTATCTTTTCTTCTTTGTATATCAGCACATACAAGCACTTCATCATACAAACTATGGACCCCAAAATGATTATTTGTTGCATTTGATTCTCCAGTCGGGTCCACCTTGTATATCACCGTTGTATCTAACCTTTGTATATTGCATATACAATGTGAAATATACAAACAAAAAACTACATACAAACCTGCATGCAAACATTTCATCTTGGCATATACATGTGACCTTTGTATATCACCTTGTATATAACCATTGTATGTGCAAACATACAAAGCGAACATACATACAAAAGATGCATATTCCTTTGCATCCTCCTTTATAAGTCAAAATATTTATCCTTTTGGGTCCGGGGGTTGTATCTCAAAAATGCATATGCCATTGTATAGTCGATTGTATGTGCAAAGATACAATCGCATATACATACATTTGGTGGGCCCCAACCTTTGTATGTCCTTTATTTGCTACTTTGTATATGCGATTGTATACATGATACAATCGTCTGATATACATTCACCTTTGTATCTCGACCTTTGCATATTTCCTTTGCATCTACACTTTGTATCTTCCCCATTGTATGTATGCATGCATCGGCTATCAGGGAAACCTTTAGCTGAGTCACCGATATGCAAAATCTCACTAAAGACACTTGTATCTTTGTATTGGCGCCTTTGCAAGTCTACCTTGTATGCTTCATCGGCCATCGGAGAGACTATAAGTTGAGCCGCCGATAAGCATGTCACACTGAAAATCCTTTGTATGTCTACCTTATACATTCACCCTTGCATCTTTCCTCTGTATCATTTGCCTTTGTATATTCTCTTGTATATGTGGACATACAATGTGAACATACAATGAAACATACAATTGTATATGCATATGAAAATGACTAAGTATAAAACTGAGAATTATCTGCGATGGAAAGCACTTGAAGATAAAAGATTTCTGGGTTTTTCTGGGTTTTTTGCAAGAATTCTCCAAGAGAGATTTTGGGATTTTTTGGAAAGGGACAGCATGAATAATTGAAGGATTTAAGCTTTGTAGGGTCACTTTCTAAAGGATATTCAAGGAATATACAAGGTGGACTATTTAGCTCTAGACAGAGGAAAATAGGTCAACATTTTTGGCGAATTCTATGGGATGTTTGCCTGCTAAACAAATTGATCAGTGGCCTTATACATCCATTGGGCATGGAGTCAAAAGAGACTGTAACAAGAACAGAGGAGCTTTAACATTGAGCAAGCTACCAAGCCAAAATAAAAAACAACAAGCAAGCATGTATCTCCTAATGAGAATACAGCAAAGTGCAAGGGCACTTATTGAAAGGAAACCTAAAACTGAAATAAAACCTACTCTAATCCTAAACTAACCAGTCAGAGGTGACCTTAAACAAAGCCATTAACTGGTTCTTAAAAGTAACTGCCCCTTCTTAACAATTTACAATGTTCTTCATGCACGTGGGCAATTAAAAAGAGGTGAGGGGGGAATGGACATATGACAAATTGATAAAACATCCCCCACAAAATGGGGATAAACTCACCTATCCACCTAGACTGATTGCTGATGCTGCTAATTTGTGGTGAATAAATAGGTTGATCCCACTCATTTTGATGCTCAACTTCCTGCTTAGAGATAAGCATGACAAGTGGTGACTTCTCTTGATGTGTCTCCAGATGGGCTAGATGCCTGATTGGTCATCCCCTTGAAGGTTTTGGATTGGTTGCCTCTTGTTCTTCATTTGGTATGATGGTGCCTTCCATTTGACTCTCATGTTGCTCTTATGTGTGAAATAGCTGACTTGGGACTTCATGGTTTTCTCCTTCTTCCTTCAAAGAACCCAAGAATGCTGATATAATGTCATCATGGCTGCATTCTTCAAACCTTTCTATCTTTTGTTGATGGCTATCTTGATTCATGGTTAAGGTTGGACAATAGAGAAGACAAATTGAAAGCTCAAAAATGATATCATTATCTTCAACTTGCATGATAGTTTGCCATGTTGACTCCTCCTTTATGGTCAATGGACCATCCTCTTTTACTAGGATAGCCAGTAGCTTGTCAAAGCTATCAGCTCTTAGAAGACTTTTACAAACCGTTGGCTCAAGCTCAAAATTCCCACTATTACTCAAAGAAGTGCCCTCCAAATCAAGCCTTTCTTCCTCAATAAAGGAAGGCAAATGTTCAAACAATGAGGTAGCCTCTTCCAGCAAACCTTCATTTGTTATATCAACCTTAAACTCTTCTGTACAACAGAAAGGAAGCTCCTCCAACAAGCTGAGATCTTGCAAATCTGTATCATGAAAGGTTTCTTGACCTAAGAGAATGGACTCCTCTTTATCAAGACCATAATCAGGGAGCTCATGAAGGAGGGCAGCATCATCCACTTCTGAAGTGACCTTAACAACTTTTTCCCCTATGCTTCCATCCTTTGACTGCAACTCCACTGGATTGTGTTTAAGTTGCCTCTGTAGTTGAAGGTTTTCCCCATGCACTCTCTGCATTTCAACCTTGTTTGCTTGATCGGATGCATAAGAAAAGGCTTCAAAAGAACTAAAGTCTAGAGGACTCAATCCTTTATTTGGGTTAACATTACTCACAGGTGCAATAGGTTCAAACAATTCTATCTTTGTGAGTGTAGGAAAAAACTACTCCTCATTTGTTTTATCTTCTTCCACCTCCTCTTTTGGCTCATCTTTCTAATTATCTTGGTAGACAACAGGTCCACCCTTGAGGATTGAAATAACATCAGGGAAAGAGGCCTGAAAATCCTCTTGAATTTCTTAGAGGGGAGAATTTCTTGGAGGGGAGAGGGTTCCAGACAAATTTGTTCCTGGGGAGTGATAATTTGAGTTTGCATAAGAACAGGGGCTTGTGGAGGGATATAGGCTTTGAATCCTAGAAACGTGTGGAGTCTAAGTTGCTCTTTGTTATGAATTGGTTGTTGGGTTGAAGGAACACTCCTAAAACTTGGAATTATGTTAGGCTTGGATTCTACAACTGTTTCCTCTGCCTGATTTTGAATTGGTATGAGAGGATTGGCCTTTACAAGGTTTGGTACTTTGTAACCAGGATGCTTGGTCCAAGAAGGTTGCCATGATAGAGAAGTTTGAGGCTCTTTCATAGATTCACTTTGGTTTGAAGGATGGACTTGTTTGAAGCTAGGAACAGGCTCCTATGAAGGCTAAGGGCTTCTAAAACGTGGGATTTTAAAACTGGGAAGCGGTTTTGGAGGCGCAGATGGATTATCCTGCTTGAAGCTTGGAATCTAAATTTTAGGGCTTCTTCCATAACAGGCTAAACAAGTGTCGTCCTTATAGCAAGGTTTTCCTGAAAAACCCTTTCTTGTGCTTCTCATTGCTGGTCACGTTTTAACATTTCTATAAATTCATCAGCCTCCCTATTTAGATCTAGGCACAACTTCTTGAGACCATATAAGATTATGATGCTGAGGTCATAAAACCACTGAGGCTGACTGTACCCTGCTTCTCTTTTTTCATTGTCCAAAAGTCTATCAAGCTTCAGGAAACTGCTCAAGAGCTCATTGAATGCATTAACATTCTTAGGGGCAACAGAAACTGTCAGATTAGGGGGGTAAGCATCATGAGGATGTTGATATTCTACAGCGGCAGGGTTGTATGGCATAAAATCAGAGGCATTTGGGGCCTGGTATTACTGATATGGGGGCCAATAGCCTGTATCTGGATTAGGGGTAGGGGAATAGCCATGATTCCCATAAAATTCTGACATTTTATAGCATCTAAATGCTAGATAATCATAAAAATGTCAGAATTAGAGAAAAATAGGTCTGAAACCCAAGATAAACTGGATACATACCAGAGAGGAAGTCGCCAGGTGATTGAGATGCTTCTAGAAGCTGAATAGACTAGGAAAACCACCAAAATCCTGATCTTTGATGAAATTTTAGGTACTTGGGCTGCTTTCACCAGTAGATTTGTTCAGCAGAGTTGCCATGATGTTGTTTGTATTGCTTCTAAAGGCTGGTAATACTAGGAGAAACACCAAATCTCTTAGTACTTTGATGAGAAGTTCATCAAACTAGTCCCACCAGGCGTGCCAGAACTGTTATCACCCAGATTTGTGCCCTTGCTAAGTTTGTGAAAACTCAGCAATCTGGAGAAACATGGGAATGATCTCGAAGTGTGGGACCTTGCAAACTGAGATCAGACCTCCGAAGAAACCCAGCTTCCTCTTTCTAAGCCTATTACTTAGAGCAATGTAACTAAATCTAATGCTAATGCTTGTAGGGGTAGAAGGAAACTAAAATGAAAGGGGTGATACACCAGATTTAGATGTGTTTGGCTGCAACTGAATCGACACAATAATAATCTCACAGCTGGAAAGACTTACACAGACTCATATTGATTCTAACAGAGGTCAAGACAGAATAGTGAAGGAATGAAAGGGACCGCTTTGTCCACGATACACAGTCTACACTAACCCAAAGAACAGATAGTGCTAAAATTAATAAAATAGAGGCAAAATACCAGTTTATATTGATTATAGAGGCCAAGTAGCCATTACAAAATAGCCTAGCAGAACAACCAACAACAATACATCTGTTACACATGTATATATAGCATTTTACACTTTTGACCTCAGTCGGTTTCAATCCATTTGCCCATGGGCTCTGTCAGAAAATATCTGCGTTTGAAGAGACGTCCATGTGCAAGAATTCATGGAATAAAAGATCTAGAACTGGGGCAGATAGAAGATATTTTGAATCTTCAATGTGAGCTGTTGAATCATCGATCTGCACCCATAAATGCAATAAATATCTGCATTTGTATATCTCAAATTGGTCGCTGAAACATCCAGTCGATCCAGCATGCAAAGGTGCATCAAATTTTGAAAGTGAAAATATCCTCCATAAAGCCTGCCAAATGAAAGAGGAGGCAAAAACAAGCATATTTGCCTTTTGAAGCATGTTGAAATTCACCAAAATAAGGGAGATACGGGCGGTCAAAGTTACGGTCAACTATATCTTGTATATCGCTTTGCATCTACATTTGAATCTCCCTTTGTATGTGCCATGACACGTGTCATCATCTGATTTGCCGCTGAGCTAAACTGAGAAGCATCGCTGAACATTCGTATGCTTCATCGGCCGTCGGAAAGACCTTAAAATGGGCGACCGATGCACTAAGTCTCACCGAAATCCCTTTTGTATATGCTTTGTACATCACGATTGTATATGAGATACAATCGCATGTTCATATAATGTGAAACTCAAGAGATTGTTAGCCATATTGGAACTTTAGAACAGGTCCGGCTTGTATCTTTTCTTCTTTGTATATCGGCACATACAAACACTTCATCATACAAACTGCGGACCCCAAAATGATTATTCGCTACATTTGATTCTCCAGTCGGGTCCACCTTGTATAGTGCCATTGTATCTAACCTTTGTATATCGCATATACAATGCGAAATATACAAACAAAAAACTGCATACAAACTTGCATGCAAACATTTTATCTCGGCATATACATGTGACCTTTGTATATTGCCTTGTATATAACCATTGTATGTGCAAACATACAAAGTGAACATACATACAAAAGATGCATATTCCTTTGCATCCACTTTTATAAGTCAAAATGTTTATCCTTTCGGGTCTGGGGGTTGTATCTCAAAAATGCATATGCCATTATATATGTGATTATATGTGCAAAGATACAATCACATATACATACATTTGGTGGGCCCCAACCTTTGTATGTCCTTTATTTGTTGCTTTGTATATGGGATTGTATACATGATACAATCGCCCGATATACATTCACCTTTGTATCTCGACCTTTGCATATTTCCTTTGCATCTACACTTTATATCTTCCCCATTGTATGTACGCATGCATCGGCTATCAAGGAGACCTTTAGGTGAGTCATTGATATGCGAAGTCTCACCCAAGACACTTGTATCTTTGCATTGGCACCTTTGCATGTCTGCCTTGTATGCTTCATCGGCCATCGGAGAGACTATGAGTTGAGCCGCCGATAAGCATGTCACGCCGAAAATCCTTTGTATGTCTACCTTATACATTCACCCTTGCATCTTTCCTCTATATCATTTACCTTTGTATATTCTCTTGTATATGTGGACATACAATGTGAACATACAACGAAACATATAATTATATATGCATATGGAAATGACTAAGTATAAAACTGAGAATTATCTGTGATGGAAAGCACTTGAAGACAAAAGATTTCTGGGTTTTTCTGGGTTTTCTGCAAGGATTCTCCAAGTGAGATTTTGGGATTTTTTTGGCAAGGGACAGTATGAATAATTAAAGGATTTAAGCTTTGTAGGGTCACTTTCTAAAGGATATTCAAGGAATATACAAGGTGGACTATTTAGCTCTGGACAGAGGAAAATAGGTCAATAGTAGTATTGGATCTTGTTTATCATTTGGATTCTGTGGATAAGAAAGAGTTGGACCCAATAAACTAGTCAGAAAAAGAGGAGAATTCCACCAGGGAGTTCAGTTCTCATGTTATTGAAAGGAGCATGACTTGGATGAATCTGAAGTTACAAAATTATGTGCCACCTACTCCTATTGAAAGGAAATAAGATAAACATGAGGCTTCATCTTTGGGATCTCTAGTTGCAAAGAGGCAGAAGACACAGGGTAAGCCTCCGAAGACAATAGAGACCAGGGTTTCAATTGATACTACCTCCCCTGAAGATGTTTTAAAGTTGTGAAAGAAAAGTTTACTGAGTCTTCTATGATGTATAAAGAGGGAGCAACAGGGATAACATCTGGCATAGGAGTAAGGCCATGTGCTCAGATTATTCCCCCAAGGACCACAATTGGACAACATCCAGGAAAAGGGGAGCAAACTATTCAAACATAGATGCCACAGGAAACATTTGGCACAGTAGTGTTTCCCTCTTCTATCTCTAAACAGCAGCCTTTTACTGAACAATCAGAGCAAGAACAACATGAATAGGGCAGGTCTGAAGAGGAGAAGGTCACAGAAGAATAGATTCCTCAGGAACACCCCAATAAAGAGGTGTCAAAAGAAGAACCTGTCGATGAACAATAATCTAAGGGGAGACACAGTCCTCAAAAGGAATAACATGAGGAAAAACAAGAAGAAAAAGAAGAAGATGAAGTGGAAATAACACAAGATGTAGCTGAGAACATTCCCTTTGGAGGAGAGGAAGATTTGGGAGAAGAACATGTGCTGACAGAACAAGAGCAGCAAGAATTATTTGATGTTGCAAAGAAAGCTAAGAAGGTTGATTCTTGCAAATAAATTGAGTCTTAAAAGGCTATTGAAGATCAACTTCACAAAGAGGAGCAAGAGGAGGCCAAGATAGATGAGAAGGTTTATCAACAGCAATAGTAAATGACACAAAATCAACTTGACTAGACCCTGTAGGCTCTAGCATCACCATCATGGCTAAATTTGAATTTGGTGAAGAGGCAATAGGTTGTTATCAAGCCTCTAAATTTCCAAGAAATGGTTGTTGAGATAGAAACAGAGAAGCCTAGGAAGAAACCTAGGACTTTATTAGTTGTTCGTATAAATGACTAAGAGGAAAGGATTGCAGAAATAGCTACTCCAATAGCTGATAAGGATGACCAAGAGATACAACCTAAGTACTACCAAATCATGAAAGTAAATTTGGGAAAACAAACCTAGGTAGAAGAGATAGCTTCATTTGATTCTACCTACAGCACGGTTAAATCAAGAATGGAGAAGGATGAACAGACAAAAGATAGTTTGAAAGTCTAGCTGAGCCAAATGAGGACATTTGTAAAAGGTCTTTTGACACCAATTTCAGAGCAGCTAGCAGCAGCAGATGTACCAATTTTAATGAAAAAGTTGTTGCAAGGTGTGCGCCCTTGGTCTCCTTGTGTTGTGCAACACAGCACCTGGGTTCGTGACAAGGCTTAACTACCTATCGTGGATTCATTAACTTTGGCAGTTGTATCAGGCATTAACAAGTCGATCTTTTGGTGCAACGGAAACCATCTTTGTAACAATTGGTATTAGAGCCTGGGTCATAGGTTTGAACCTCTCGCTTACACTGGGGGGATTGTTGCAAGGTGTGCTCCCTTGGTCTCCTTGTGATGTGCAATACATCACTTGGGTTCATGACAAGGCTTAATTGCCTCCCATTGTAATGTGTCGTACCTATTTGTATTTTTAAAAAATTTTATGTGTGATATTTTATTATTATTTTTGTGTGGTCTTTCAGATAGATAGAAGATGCATAAGGGGTTTTATGTTTTCCTGCAAATGTGGTGTCGGAACACACAATATATTGCATATAATAGAAACCCAGAAAAACTACAATAGATATAAGGAAACTATCAACTACCCAGATAGAAAAATGGCTAATAAACAACTATCAGAACATACCCATATGCAGATTTTAAACTTTAGTTTTTGACTATTGCCGGACTAGCCATGGGTTTAACCAATTTCACCCCAAATGCATTACAAATGTTTGCAAATGAATATACAATGCAATATTTAGGTCCAAAGACCCCAAATGCCTCCAAAGAAGGAATATAATTGCTACAAATACCAGAGAATGAAACTATGTGAACCTCACGTCCCCAGCAAGGAAGTACGGCCTCTAGGGAAGTATGGCTAGCAAGAGGAAAAAAAATAGCAGCAAGAACTCCTCGAACTCACACCAAAATCTGCCTCCAAACCCTCCAATCTCAGCATACAAAATTAGTAACCAAAATATATCAATCAGCTCCAAATACAACTTCGAATAACTCCATTGTAAGCACACTTGTGAATGTTGAATACATCCACCTTCACTAGCACCATTGGGTGATCTTTCACACCTGTGGGATACCGCTACTTAGGGAGGTTTTCGTCTCTAAGAGCCTCTGGTTTGAATCCTCAAACCTTAGAGCCAAGCTCCAAAGCCCTAGCAAGGGAAATCTCAAAGAGAGAAGAAAATAACAATCCAAGCATATCAAATGAAGAGCCTTTTCCTCCTTTTATACTTTTTTAGCTGGGAGTCTCTAAATTCCTCTTGCATATGGGATAAAACATGAGAGGGAAAATACATTTTAAAATATTATAATTCTCTTTAATTCTTTTCTCAACATCACCCTTAAAGTCCCCTCTTTTAAAACAACATTAAGTTGTCAAGCCTAGGCACCAAGGTCCAATATTAAATAATAATGTTTAATTTACGGACTTTAAAACAGAGGCCAAGATGATGTCGGAAACCAATGATCTATAGCTTGTTGGAAAGGTCTTGACTAGACGAATCCAACTCCACTCTCAAAATCCCATTCCAATGCCAATCTTGAACTTACTAAAAATAGTAAGTAACGGCCATAAGCAAACTGAGCCAACACAGAGGGTGCCAACTGGACCCACAAACCATCTAATAACTCCAAGCTCAGTGCAATGTCCATGAGAGCCAATAGCTAACTGCCAAGTCACCCAATCAGCACCAAACTGCTACTTACTAAAAATAGCAGTGACCCTCAGGGACCAAAGAGAACAAACCCAGAAAAACTTAGAAAGATTAACGACATGCAAGCACTTACTATAAATAGTAAGTATGGACAAGTTGTCTGAAAACCCTTCAAAAAGTGTCAACCAGCTCCTCTAGATCACCCAAACACCCTGGTGACATAGAAATACTTCTCTGATTATGCTGTCACCAACCCACAAAGTTAGCTCTAACTAATCTGCAAGAAAATCTGTAAATGGGTACATTACAGTCCACCTTCCCAAAGATTGCTTGTCCTCAAGCAATGCCAATACAGCCTCCAAATGACAGCCTGAACCAAAGTGAAACCAGAAATGATCCCAGGGTCCCAAGTTATTCTCAGCATAGAATCATCACGTTGACGTTGCACTACTCTGATAAATCCTTCACCGTGCAGAGAGTGGTGAAGTAACACATCAGAATCCAACTGAACGGTTATGCCAAACCTGTCACCACCTAGATCCCAACACATCAGAACCTCACATCCAATAATCATGAAGGGGTAAGTAAGTCTCGGAGTGTCTGAACCACAACATCCCCTATCATCCCCTACGAAACTCCCATGGATGTACTGATTATCCAACATAGGTGTTGGAAGATGTGAAACTGCTCCTCTCAACATGAGGGAATGAATAAGATCCCCTCCATCACCACTGTATAGAATAAACATGCCATCATGCCTACTACCACTGTAACCTCTCTAAAGCCTTGTCTCCAAATGAGACCCAGTAGTGGCAAACTCTATCAGGTACACATCGGCATGATGGTAATCTGATCTCTAACTGTATCTGAATCAGCCACCTGAAATCTCTAGTTCCATCTCCTGTAGATAGAAACCCATCATCCCACCATAGATGGTATAAATCCTGAGCCAATCCACACTTACGCATCATCAGGTTATTTGTGTGTGGACTAAAGGAGAAATGGTGAGCATTCCTCACTATGTAGTCATGATAAAAAGCACCTACCTGTGTCAATGGTTGACTACCATAGACATGAGGAACACACTCCTCATCACTCGAATCAGAAGATGGCTCACATCTCTGATCTTGAATATCTAATTGGGTAGATACTCTGCAAGTCCTCTCCATATACCCAATTGCAAAGTCCCGATCTGAAAGCAATTGGAGGTACTCTGATTTAATCCACTCCATAGCATGCTGGATAGCTTGCAAATTAGAAGTAGATGTGCCCTCTACTACCCCTATCTGCCTCTTCTCCAATTGTGCCATCCAAAAGAGGTCCTCTACAAACTTGTGGGTACTATCAATACGAGTTAAGGTTTGAACAACCTTATCCTCAGAAACCTTCAGTTGATCTCTCCATCTCTTCGGCTCAATAAGCTGTCTATCACAATCAACTGCATAGGATGTAAACTCTGATTTTCTTCCAGGAGACAAAAACAAATCAATGTGAGAACTGATCACACCACTGGATGATGCCCTACATATCTCCTATGAAAATGATGAAGTAGTGTGGAAATCTGTCACACAACCCTTAGGAAAATTCACTACTACACCATAAGAGCCATCAATCATCTGCTCTGCATCACATGTCATGGGACTAGCCTCAGGAGAACCTAGTGCATCATGTAGTTCTCTGCAACTCTCAACCAATGCACTCATCCCATCTGTAACAACTGCACCTATAACTCTGATGGATATAACCACATCCTCAACCTGCTCACAACCATAATCTGGGGATAAATGCTCCTCACCCACTGTTGCCAAAGAAACCTGAGTTGTATCTATAGATGGTGAATACTGTGCCAAGCTTAACTCCACGGTGAGCTCATCTATCCGTGTCTTAGACTCTTGAAGGGTTGTTTGAGGATTCTTCAAAGAGTCTGTGGTGACCTCAAGCTCATAGGTAAGCTCATCAACCTCCTCTTCCTTTCCCCTTAAAGCATCATGATAAATACCATCGAGCATGAGAAGATGATTCCTATTTGATAGTAGTTGTAGGTAATTATTCTATTCTTCATTACTCCAACTGCATCTTTGAGTGCCTAAAAATCGGCAAGGGAAAGTTCACTATCAAAGTGCTTATGTGTTTCTGGAGTCTTCCAACAACAATTTACCAAAAGTTGTTGAGCAACATCAAAGTATTCTATGGTGGAAGAAATCATGCCTTCATTCACCTTCAATTGACCTATTAAATGATTAGACCCCACTGACAAATTGTCTCCACACAAGTTTTCTAATTTGAAATCTGCACTATGGAAAGAGGCTTAATCATCATCACTCACTGATTGGTAAGCATCCTCATGTGGGCTATCAACTTCACACACGTCCTCATCAAGTGTACTGTTGTTATGAATCTCCTAGGATGGCTCAACTAATATCCTAGAGGTTGCAGAATTGCCAATATCAATGCACACCTCCCCTATCCAAATTGATGCATGCACATCTATCAAACAATCCTTGGAACCATCTCCATTATTCTGGTCAAAGGTTATGGCAGCATCAAATTCATCACCCATGGCTGATTTAAAGTCTTTATCTGCATACCTTTCACCTAGGTCCTTTGAGGACTTAAGACTTTCAGTATCAATGCTCTCAGGCTCACTTGCAAAGACACCTTCTAGCAATCTATCAATCATTTTTAATTCATTCTCAGAAGTAGTACCTTCAAGATCTTCATCAAAGCGAGGCCCAGCTTCACAAATCTCTATTGTAGTCTTTTCCAAACTCTTAATGCTCTTATTTTCATCATACAAAGGCTCAGGTTCATCTTTGTTCTCATTATTATTTGGCTACAATGAACAGGAAGTGGAAGTTTCTCTTTCACATTCTTTGTTGTTCCCACATTTATGACTAGATGTCCAAGCTTCTTGGCATGTGAAACAATGCTGCTCTCTTCTCAACTAATTCTTGCTCATTCTTGTAACCTGTAAACCACAAGCAATACCTTCTTCTTTTGTCAAGAGATGTTTAATTTTCTCAATTTTCTGCTCAACCAAGGTCTTTGACAACTCATATGCTGCAGGAGAAACAAGTTGTTCCTTTCTCCAAATACTCCACAAATTTGATAACAACTTGGAGATGTCTTCATCTTCATCTATAATCAGAGACAAAGTAGTCTGCATTGTCGTTCTAACTTCATCTATATGATATGTTCTGATCTTGTCCATGAAACAATGAAACATTTCGAGAAGAACATCATCACACCTGAGATCAATCAGAAGATGACAAGATCTGACTTTTGCCATTACTTTTAACATCTTAACAATCTTTTTAAAAGATAAACTTTTGGTATTACCTAGCCCATGAAAGCTTTCAATAATCAGCTGTAACATCCCCTTCATTAAGTCATCGTTGTAAGGAGCTTCAAGAGTTGTAATTCTCGTAATTTCAATGATGCATGTGATAATTGTCAATCTTATATTTTTATCAGGATGCTTCAACCATTCAGGCTTACTCAACAAGGTCTTTGGAAGCATCAATGACAGTGGCAATAGCTGAAAAGGTGCCTGAGGAATTTTAGATAAGCATTCCTCAACTTCTTCCAGAGCTAAGAAGTCAGCTTCATTTGACCAGTGCAAAGATATCAGCTTCCTATAAGAATTATAAAGTCTTCTACACTGACCTTTGTCCCAGAGAGATGTTATGATATCACATTCCATGGTCAAAACCTATCAACTGCCCAGCTCTGAACACTCATGCAAGTGCTGATCACTCACATACAAAGTTAAACTGCATGTCTCATATTTTCATTTGCATGTTTGAATCTGACCTCATAGGATGGCAAGAACTTTAGCTCTGATACAACTATAATGTGCCATACCTGTTTGTATTTTTAAAATATTTTACGTGTGATATTTTATTATTATTATTGTGTGGTCTTTTAGATAGATAGAAGATGCAGAAGGGGTTTAATGTTTTCCTGTAGATGTGGTGCCGGAGCACACAATATATTGCATATAATAGAAACTCAGAAAAACTACAACAGATATAAGGAAACTATCAACTACCCAGATAGCGGAATGGCTAATAAACAATTATCAAATATACCCATATGTAGATTTGAAACTTCAATTTTTGACTATTGTCAGACCAGCCATGGGTTTAGCCAGTTTCACCCCAAATGCATTACAAATGTTTGCAAATGAATATACAATGCAATGTTTAGGTCCAAAGACCCCAAATGCCTCCAAAGAAGGAATGCAACTGCTGCAAATACCAGAGAATGAAACTATGTGAACCTCACATCCCCAACAAGGAAGTACGACCTCTAGGGAAGTACGGCCAGCAAGAGGAAAAAAACACAGCAGCAAGAACTCCTCGAACTCACACCAAAATTTGCCTCCAAACCCTCCAATCTCAGCATACAAAATCAGTAACCCAAATATATCAATTAGCTCCAAATACAACTTCGAATAACTCCATTGCAAGTACACTTGTGAATGATGAATACATCCACCTTCACTTGCATCGTTGGGTGATCTTTCACACCTGTGGGATATCGCTACTTAGGGAGGTTTTCATCTCCAAGAACCTCTAGTTTGAATCCTCAAACCTTAGAGCCAAGCTCCAAAGCCCTAGCAAGGGAAATCTCAAAAAGAGAAGAAAATAATAATCCAAGCATATCAAATGAAGAGCCTTTTATACTTTTCAGCTGGAAGTCTCTACATTCCTCTTGCATATGGGATAAAACATGAGAGGGAAAATACATTTTAAAATATTATAATTCTCTTTAATTCTTTTCTCAACATCACCCTTAAAGTCCCCTCTTTTAAAACAACATTAAGTTGTCGAGCCTAGGCACTAAGGTCCAATATTAAATAATAATGTTTAATTTATGGACTTTAAAACGGAGGCCAAGATGATGTCAGAAACCAATGATCTATAGCTTGTTGGAAATGTCTTGACAAGACGAATCCAATTCCACTCTCAAAATCTCATTCCGGTGCTAATCCTAAACTTACTAAAAATAGTAAGTAACGACCATAAGCAAACTGAGACAACACAGAGGGTGCCAACTGGACCCACAAACCATTTGATAACTCAAGGCTCAGTGCAATGTCTATGAGAGCCAATAGCTGACTGCCAAGTCACCCAATCAATGCCAAACTGCCACTTACTAAAAATAGCAGTGACCACCGGGGACCAAAGAGAACAAACCTAGAAAAACCCAAAAAGATTAACGACATGCAAGCACTTTCTATAAATAGTAAGTACCGACAAGTTGTCTGAAAACCCTTTGGAAAGTGTCAACCAGCTCCTCTGGATCCCCCAAACACCCTGGTGACATAGAAATACCTCTCTGATTATGCTGTCACCAACCCACAAAGTTAGCTCTGACTGATTTGCAAGAGAATCCGTAAATGGGGACATTACACCCATAGATTCATTAACTCTAGCAGTTGTATCGGGCATTAACAGGTCGATCTTTTCGTGCAACAACAACCGTCTTTGCAACAAAAGTAGGAGGTGGATGCTTTACAAATGATGAAAGAGAAGTCATCTGTGATTGACAGATGGGTATCTAAGTTCTTAGAAGAAGCCTTTCACATTTTTGACAAGTATTATTCATATTATGAAGAAGCATGCAAATTAGAAAGTGAGATAGATTCTTTTATTAAAAATCATAAAAAGGAAGAGCTGAAGCTAGAGTAGATTTTGAGAACCTTGAAACATATTGGTAAGCTAACTCAGGAAAAGTTGATAGAGTTAGATATTTTGCAGGATGAAGAGTCCATTTTTTTCTATTTATGTGTAAAGGTTACTAAGTATAAGATTGAACAGTTAGTTGAATATCGTCCTCCATTACTGACATTACAGTGGGACATTTTTCAATATATTGATATTTTTGAAACTTTTGTGAAAGTAGTTGTAGGTTTGGATATATATTCTCATGACAAGTTTAGATTGGATCCATTGGATAAAGTGAAAGAAGTCTTTAAAAATAAAATTGATGATTTGTTGAAAACTCTAGGTCTGGATGAAAATGTGTTGGATAAATTTGTAGAGTCTAAAGCTAATTTTAAGCTGGCCTTGATGGATATAAGTAACATGGAAAGAAGGTGTGAGTAGGTTTCTCAGTGCTTGAATACTTTCAAATTCATATATGAATGGTTGGATGGCCCAGAGGTAGAGAAAGTGGACCGACTATTGTCAAGTTTTGTTGAATACAAGAAGACTCATACTTCTACTGGGGCGTCCAACTCTCATTGAGTCTACTTTTAGACTTAGTTAATTTTTCATGTCAACTTGTCTTGTAAATCCATTTTTTTGTAAAAAGCGAGCCACTATTTTATAAAGTGGGCCCCACGAGATGTCTTTCTTTTTCTTTTTATATTTTTGAGTTGAAAAGTAACTTAGAAATTGACATGCAAAATCAATTCTATTTTTGAAGTTGCTCTTTGAGTTGCATGAAAATGGTGATATAAGTGAAGAAAAAAGGTATTGCATGTAGTTTAAGACTATTGTAATTATTCTTTTGAGGTGCCTATAAAAGGGAAGGACTCATTTTGTTCAAGGGTCTAAAAGTTGAAGAATTAGGCTGTTGGGTCCGTACTTAGATTTTTTTTCAAGCTTTTTCAGCAGTTATTTTTACAATATTTTAGCATAGAGAAGGTGGTTCTTGTGGAAACATATCCATATTTCTGGTACTCATTACTAGATTTATTTTCTTGTATTGAAGTTCGAAGAAATTATTACAAGATGGTTGTCAATTCCTAGGGATCTATCATCATGTTTCTGGTGTAGTGCTTTGAACTTTATTCTTTACTTACGTATTTATTTAAGAAATTCTAAAATCTGAGCTTTAAAATTATGAATTCTATTTCTGATTCGCGTGTGTAATACACTAGTCAGAAAATATAATTCAAATCATACTTATTTTGGGAATCCTTTGACTGTTGCACTATAATATCAATGATTGGGTTTTGTAAAACTGATTTTAATATTGCAGTTAATGAATTTCTTGGAGTGTGTTGCTATAAAGACTAAAAATACAAAGCACAGTGTTATTTATTTCTTGTATCCCTTGCAATCTTTTGATCTTTCTTTCAAAACAGTGATAAGTAGATGAATTCACAAACAATTTGAACAACTATTGAATAACCAAGGCCCCATGTTAAACTGTCCATATTTACCATGTGCTTGTGTAGACTAGTTGTGACCCAACTCCCAAGACCTTGGGAATCATTGATTCTCTTTTGGATTAGTCATCCTTTCAGGAGAGGCAAGTTGAATCGCATCTTTCCTGTGTTGCATGAGTGTGTTAAACAGACCATCAACAAAAATGGCACTAGAAGGAGAGCCTTGAATTTATTCAAAAAAACTTCAAACTAGAGCGTATCAACTCCTTTTCTCCTGAGAGGTTTAGGAGAATCCTGAGATCTTCACTTGACAACGGAGATTTCTTTGAGCTAGGATTTCCTACTAGAGCAAGAAGTGTGAGAGGAAAATGTAACAATCAAACACTTGCCTCTTCATCAAACTAGTAATTGACATCTAGCCCTGTCATTTCACCTATCCCACTTCAACCAATGGCCTTCTTTGCTGCAGAAAATTCTCCTTTACGAACTGTGCCAGGAGGGATTCATGAATTACCTAGAAACCCAGAAAAGTTTTGTACAAAATATATCTATGGTGAAAGCAAGACTATAGAGGAACATATACAGGCCTTTAAAGATGTTGTGATTCGATCGCAAATAGCTCATCGGGATGTGGTTTGTAGATTGTTCCCCTATTCATAAGGAGACTTTGCATATAGCTGACATCTTAGTCTGCCTTCAAATTCAATCTCTTCATGGCAAGAATTGGAAACCGCTTTCATTAACCAATTTTGAACATATGTAGATCCAATTGTCCCTTACCATCAATTTGCCAGAAGTAAAAAAGAACCGAATGAACCTTTGACAATGTTTAACACAAGATTTCAAAGGTTATACAAAAGGTTGGTTGACCCCTACACAGTGGCAAAAAATGCAGCCACCCATGTTTATTTAAAAGCAATTGATCCCCTGACTGGTCTATTCCTGAGAAGGACCCAGACCCCAGCTGACATAGATACCCTCGCCAAAACATACAAACTGGCTATTGAACTATAGTTGTAGACACCTAAAAATGTCTTAACCCTTCAACCACCCTTAGGCCATCACCCACATCAATAAATTCCCATCTAATTAATTAATTAATTTTTTATTTAATTAATTAGCCTAACTCACCCCTGAATCATCCATACATTATTCATCAATTTACTCTTAAAACTGAATTAATTAAATCAATTTAGCTTCATACCTTACTAACACTATCCCAATTAATTAAATAAATATGCTAAATATTTATTTGATTAATTTGACCACTTTCCTAAACCTGATTAATTAGACAAATCACACTTATTTAATTAATCTACCCTACTAATCAGCCTACACCTAGCCTAGTTGATTAAATAGCCAATATTTAATTAGCTACCCTAGCCTACTTAGCCCCTCGACCTGAATTAATTAAATAAATCATTATTTAATTAATCCTAAACCCTGTTTAGCCCATTCACTAATTTTTTCGAGCCACATTAATTAAGTTAATCACCCTAATTAACTTGGTCAAAGCATCATTAACTCATTCTCCCACAACCCACAAATTAAAAATTCTAAAATAATCCCATGGGTGACCTGACCCTTCCACCTCACCTTACTATTTCCATGCTAAGCTCTTCTCTATGCCATGAGATAACACATGTGAGTTCTAAAATTGCACGTGTCACATGTCTCACATTTCCACATAAAATGGAATTAAAAATTCCACATCCTCCCAAGGAAATAAATTTTTATTTCCTCATGTGTTCTCATCATATTTAATACAAAGCCTTCCCCAAAAATGAATTTTAAATTCATTTTTATTCCTAGCCCTCCATTTTTGTTGATGAGATCTTAGCCCTTGATCTCATCTTTCATCCTCCACCATTGATCTCAATTTTTAATCTCCACTGTTGGATCAATCTTCCCCCAAATTTGCCTATAAATACAAGCCTCCGCAAGCCATTTTCACATCCAAGTTTAGAGAAAGTTTATCATGCCAAAATCCCTCTAAATTCTCCATTTTCATAGCTAGGTTATGTTAAATTTGTGTTACACTTGAGAGTATTCCACATTTTCTAGTTGATTTGGGTAAAGCTAAGGAGATTAGGGTGCTTCTCCTTCCACCTTATCAAGGAGTGAGGAGGCTTCAAGGTTTTGAAGGTATAACATTGTGTTTCCCTTTGTTTTTTATTATTTTTTATGTCCTTGAATTTTTCTCATCTTCATTTGGCACACCCGATGGGACCCCATGGTCCAAACTAACTTATTTTTTGAAGTGTTTTGTGAAGATTCTTTGTGAATAGGTCTTTTAGCACGAAATCTTCACGTAGTAGCGCCATATTCCCATGGTTTAGCGCTATAACCTTCTAGTTTAGCACCATAACTAACTGTTTTAGTGCCATATTTGGGTGATTTTTGCTAACATTTTTGTGGCTTGGAAAACTTTTATTGCAGATTCTTGCTTTCTATCACTTGTTACATCTTTAACCTCTCTATTTTGTGACAGGGTGCAACAAAAACAAGGGGTCCTAATGCCAAAATTTGTATACGAATGTATTAGGGGGAAAACTAAATAGGATTTTTGTTTATTTCATATAAAATAACCTATTTTCTGCTTGCAATCTAACATTTTCTGACCTTAAACAAATTTTGGAGGCTCCCTAACCCCCTCTTAACATTTTTTGTGCAAGATTGTGAGTTGTTTGTGTAGGTCCAAGTTTTCTACCTAATTTAGTGCCATACCTATTCAGTACAATGGCATAGAATCCACAGACAGGTAAAGAAGGGTAAGATTTAGTTTAGCTCCATATGCCGCTATTTTAGTGCCATGTTTTATTTTACTACCATATCTTTGTTATTTAGTGCCATTTTTACTTTACTATCTACTGTCTGCCTATACCTTGAAAAAATAGATTGTTTTAACACGATTTTGTGTTGTTTCAGCACCATTTTCCTATTTCTTAGTGTCATTTAGGACTGTTTTAGCGCCATAACTACTTGTCACAGTGCCATATTTCTCTGTTTTAGCGCCATATTTCTGACATATTTTTGAGACTTGTGTAGGGGTCTAACACTTTGCTTGCAAGTATCCAAACGCTTGTCAAAGTCTATTTTGACCAACTAATAACATCTTGTGTGCAGAGTCGCATCCAAAGACTTTGTTTATCACTAGTTTTAGGCACACTAAGGTTAAAGTAGGGGAATAAATATTTGTTTGCTTTTTCTTGTTCACTTATAGACATATGCTCTTCCCTCGTACCTTAGGGTGATCTTGGGGATCAAAAGTCTATTTGTAAACTTTTTATCTCTTTTAAGTGTTATCCTGAAGGGGACATCTTTTGTGTATGCTCTCCCCTTGCACCTCGTGCGATCCTGGGTGATCAAAAGCAAGGGTGGTTTCTTCTTAGGGGGCCTACTTGGGGATTTCATCACCCCAAGGGATGACCTCAACCGCAAGTTCCAGCGCAGGATAGAAATATTGCGATTTGAAAGATAGCTTTAAAGGAAGGACCCTCTCACCTCCAAGCAAAATACCTCCAAGATACTTAGTCTGCCAAGGCTCGTGTGGTTGAGCGTCAATTGATTGGGACACCCCCATTCATGGACTTGGGCCTCAAGTACCTTGTGTGCGCTAGAGGACTCCCGTAGAAGCTTGTAATATCCTAGCTTAAGACCTTTCAGTTGTCATACCTTGTAGTGCACCACTGCAGAGGAGGAGAAGATGCTCACCATACTGTTATACTTGAGATAGGCATTACCTTGGGCAAGATGAAAGTCTCCTTGGTAAGGGGGTAAGGTGGTCCATGACCTTGCTTTCCCTATCTATCCAAGCTATAGCACCCAAGGTATTAGTGGGGATGGGAATCCCGGTTCACTTTCAGTTGGGATTGACACATGGCCACTTCATGAGATCTACAAGGTATGATACTCCTACTTGACTAATGTTAGGATTTGTCACATGCTTGGTGTGTCTTCTTGTTGAAACCTTTATAAGCTAATTTATCCAAAGTCCACCTTGAGTCAAAAGCCATTGTGTTCTCTTGTTTGATTTGTATGCACTTGCCAAGAAACCTTATCAACTTTGTCCAAAAATCATTTGACCCTTTTGAAATCAAACACTTGAACCATTTGAGATCTAAAACTTGACCTTTCGAAATACAAATTTTGAGCCAAAATCTAAAAAATTCAAATTAGTCAAAAACCTAGCCTAAGTCCAAACATTGCTCGTCATTTAACGCCATAAACTATTTGTTTAGCGCCATAAATTTGCCTGTAAATGCTATTTTAGTAGCGCCATCCATCTATCAATCAATGCCATATCCACCTATTTCTATGCCATTTCCCACTGTTATAGCGCCATAATTCTCTGGAGTAGTGCCATTTGCAAGCCATATCCCACAGGTGTTCTCTGATCTATTCTAGAATCTTTGAGCTTTGTCCAACCTTAGCACCTGGTCATCTTGTCAAAATCACAAAATCCTCCATTTTGAACCCAACCTTTGGCCATATTTCCATCCACAATCTGTGTCCAAGTTCATCCACATCATTTCATTCCAAATCCAAAATCAATTATTGAGTCTAACCTTTGTCCATATTTCCATCTCCAACTTAGTCCAGCCCTTGTCCAATTCCATTTGCCTCATCCTCTTTGACCTTAGACAAACATCATTTTGATATTTGATCTTTGGTCATACTTCATTCATCAATCAAATATTGTCCCCAACCCTTCACTTTATTTCTATCCTAAATCCAAGAGTCCCTTCATCCAAAACCCTAATCCAAATTCATTATCCTCCTTATCCTTTTGACCTTAGAAGAGTATCTTGATTTTCAATTTTGGACATTTGCACATCCATTTTCACCAAAATCCCAAAATTCATCCAAATCCAAATCATCCCAACCTTGGCCCAAGTCCAATCAACTTAATTTCTAATTATCAACCAACATTATCCTTGCCAACTCCATCCCAAAAATCAAATCCATATTATCCAAATCCTATCCACATTATCCAAAAATCCAACATCAACATCCAAAATCAAATTTATTCAAAATCCAAAAATCAAACCAACATCCAAAACCATACATCAAATCAAATTTGTGCAAAAATTAAGTCTGGATCTCATCATCCTCTAATTTATAGGATACTTAAGACTTTGTCTACCTTAAGTTCCTTTATAAATTAGCCTTTATCAACCCTTAGAATAATTGATTTAGGAGCCTAGACAACTCCTAAGTTGATATATTCTAAGGTATCCCATTTTGCTTGGTGGTCATTAGTCTACCCTCAAGTAAAATAATCCTTCCCTTTTTTCTTAAGGTCATTAGTTTACCTTGGGTAAAAAGGGACATCCTTTTACAATCCAAAGATCTAGACTTATTTGAGCTCTCCTTTGATTTGAACATCCTTTTCCAAACATCATCAAGTTTATCCAACATCCTTAATCATCCAAACCCATCTGTCCAAATCATCTAAGGTTTCCTTGGTTGATTATCATCCAAACTATCCTAAGTATACCTTAGTCATGCATTGCCAAATCATTATCCATTTCACATTCATCCCAAAGTCATACTCAAATCTTATTCACTACCTTTGATCCAATAAATCCTCTTAGATTCATCTCTAAGGTTACCAAATCACTCATACACCTTTGATCCCAAAATCATTCCCAAATTTCTAAAAATCATAACCCACTTCATCCATCCCCCATCTATTATACCCCATTTTCAATTCATTTTTTCACTTATCCATTCTTTGGGTCCAATATTTTGAAAATCCACTCTAAGGTCAAAACCTTCATCCACTTTTACACCAAATCCAAACTTATCCATCCATCATCACTAAGGTCTCAACCTTTGTCAACCTTTTAACCAATTCATACCCAATCCATTGCATGTCCTTGACAAGGTCCCAAGCTAGGAAAAATAAGGAAATGGAATCCACTAGAGTTACCTTTGGGATGCCTAACATCGATCAAAATATTTTCCCTACCATCCAACAACAATCATCCCTTGATGCCAATGCCATGATAAATCCTTTCGCAACCCAACAACTTGCACCACCATCAAACATCAATAATGTGGATCAAGATGTCTTACACTTCATGCAAGATGCCGATGCCATGGACATATTAGATAGAGTCCTAATTAAAGTCAGATCCCATAAAGTATCTTGAATTCCTCATTCAAAATGGTGCCTCCATAACCACCTCGTCACAACCATCCTCATCCAACAATGTCCCTAACATATCCCAAACTTCAAATGTCACCACATCAACAACTCCCACCAACATGTCAACCATATCAAATCCCACGTCCATATAAACATCTATCATCACCACATCTACACCCCAAATCACCCTTAACATTCCCAACAACACCATGTACACTAGTGCTTCCACAAGTGTACCCCAATTTGACACCAATACCATAGCTTTCATGACACGATTATTCTCTCAACCACCTTGTAATACATCCAACATCCCTAACAATAATCCATGCAACAACCCTTCATCCAACTTCACATACATATAACCTCCAATTTCATAACCACCCATTACATCTTGCATCCAAACCTTACAACAAAACACAAATCAAAACCAACAAATTCCGCCACACATCCTCCAACAACTCCTTTCTTTCCAACAAAACCAAACCCCACAAAATTAAATCATCCAAAATCAAACACCACCCCAACATCAACAAATTCCCAACTTTCTCCAACACCTCATCCAAACCAACATACCCCAACCACCACCTACCCAAGATTTATCTAGCATTATGCAAACCTTGATTCAAAAGTTTGATGATATGCAACATGGACACAGAATAAAGATATATTCCTTCAAAGATATTTTCCTATATCCATTTGATAGAACTATTCCCATGCCACCCTTCCCTAAGAATTTAGAAACACCAAAATTTGATAAATACAAAGGGAAAGGGGACCCTAGGGAACACCTTATAGAATTTTACATTGCTTTCCTAGAGGTCTCATACGATGACACATACTTAATGAGACTCTTTCCTAGAAGCCTAGGTGGTCAAGTCACCAAATGGTTTACTCATCTTCCCCCCGATATCAAAACATTCCATGAGCTTGCGGAGAAATTTTTAAACCATTTCTCCTATAACTTTGAACATGAAATATCCATGACCGACCTTTGCAACACCAAACAAATGAATGGGGAATCCTTTACTGCCTTTTTACAAAGGTGGAGAAGCCTAGCAAGCAAACTCCCTTGGTCAATTCCTGAAAAACAATTAGTCACCATAATTGTGGCTAACCTTAACCAAGAAATAGGCTTCCATTTACAAATCCAATGTGCATCAACCTTTGAGGAAGTTATAGACAAAGGGACAACCATTGAAAGAGCCCTTATTTCTAAGGGGTCTATTAAAATTTACAATAATGAAAACAAGAACAACAACTATAACAACAAAGTCAACAATAACACCACCAACACCTCCAACACAAACAATAATGCCCAATCCAATGATAAACCCCCTTTTGGGGTAAAAACAAAAAAACCCTCAATGACGGTGTCACCGATGTCAAGGTCATCCAAAATGTACAAAATCCAACTCCACCAAGTACATCCATTAACAATAATAATGTAAATGTTCCTAGGGGACCACCAAGACAAAACAATAACCCGAAAAGGAGATTCACACCTTTAAGGGAACCCATCAAAAATGTCTTGAACAATCTTGTAAAGGTGGATCTGATAACATTACCCCCTATTCACCCTTATGATGAAAATCAATTTAAACCCTTTTGGTTTGATGAAAATGCCTATTGTGAATACCATCGTGTGAAAGGGCATAAAACATCTAGTTGTATGAGGTTGAAACATTAAATCTAAGATCTTGTAGATAGAGGTGATATAACCATTGACAAACCTCTAAAATAATCACCTAATGCTAATTTAGGATCATACAAGGATCCACTTCCTAATCATAACAAGGGAAAATCCTCATCTTCCAATCAAACCTACAATGTCATGCCACCTCCCTCTTCCTTTGACTTTGTTGAGGGCTGAATAGAAGATTATTCCAACCATATAAATACCATAACCATTAGAGCCAAGACACCCAATTGTGTCGTTACCACTCATCACGGTCGCATCTCCATCCGTAAAGCCCCCACCAACAATCAACCTTCTACATCCACACCTACTAATCCTCCATCTACCCACAAGTACCACTCATACAAAATTCTCCTCAGCCGACCATGGATCCATGCCATGTAGGCCGTTCCATCTACTTTTCATCAATGCCTAAACTTCCCACACAATGGCATGGAAGTCACTATCTATGCCAACCCCCGTACTTTCCAATACTACAGCTTCTTGGAAGGACATGATCAAACTTTCTATCCATACAACAATGCCACCAAAACATCCACCGCCAACACCAACCCAAAATCCTCCATCTCATACATTGACCCTTCCAACATCGCATCCACATCACAAACATCCACTCCTCTTGAGGTCAAGATCAAGATAAGCAATATGGGATGTGGAGAGTATGATCTACATAGCACATTTTGTGTGGGCCTATTACCACCATCCCCTAAGACATTTGGTGCTCCCAAAGAAGATGAAGTGTCCACGGTAATCATCAAATGCAATCCAACACCAAACTTCAAGAAAAAGCACCTTCTTGAACAAGATGTCCTCGAAGACATATCCTCTTGGTTATACAAAGATGAATATGAACAACAAGAAGATCCTATCCTCCCAACTGAGATCTATGGAAAGGGTCTTGAGATTGTCAAATACATGGGTTACAAAGGACAAGGCGGCATAGGCCTTCATGAGCAAGAGATTATTGAACCCATCCAAGAGACAAGGAATCCTTATCTCCGTGGGCTAGGATACAAAAAACAAGAGTCTACCCCACTGAGCTTAAATGTATCTTAAGTGAGGATGCTAGGTCTTTTCCTATGATCGACAACGTCAATGAAGAGGACCATCAAGACTCTTTTGTTGATTTCACTGAGATTTTTAAATCATCCATATGCACCATCTACACCCTAACAACCATGCCATCAACATCCAATGACCTACCTCTTATCTATCCCCAACTCATAGATTGGGACCAACAAGGACCTCCTGTCCTTGATGTCGCACAAAACGATGAAGCTATATCTAAAATGATGGGAGTTAGAGACCATTTTCCCCTTGGAGATCATAAGGCTAGCTATATCATGGAACTAAACACTTCTGCATACTTTGGGGAGACAATACAATCTCTTAGTTGCAAAAGTATGAAAATAAAAATAACATCCCCTAGTGAAAACCACTTTGTGGCACTTTCAGATGATGAAAAAATCAAAATAAAGGACGTATCCCCTGGTGAAAACCTCTCCAAGGCACTAGGGGATGAGAGAATGGATCTCCCTGAGGTGCCTGAGCTCTATCACAAAAGGTCACCAATCCTAGTAGAAGCATCACAGGAAATGAACCTTGGAATAGAAGGAGCACCCAAGATCACATTTCAAGCAGAATCCCTTACAGCAACAGAATAAGAAGCCTTCTTGGCTTCCTTCAAACAAAGGAGTCATAACTTTGCATGGACATATGTCGATATGCCAGGACTGGATCCTGCTCTAGTTGTCCATCACCTTGTTGTACATCTTGATGTAAAACTGATAAAACAGAAGCTAATAGAAATGAATCCACAAGTACCACTCCTCGCCAAGGCAGAACTTAAGAAGCTACCAGATGTGGGATTCATTCATCCTATAGATTATCTTGAATGGATATCAAACATTATACCCATAGGAAAAGTCACTGGGGGCATCCGTTGTTGCACAGACTTCTAAGATCTTAATAAGGCATGCCCTAAAGATGACTTTCCGCTACCCAACATAGATATCACCATGGATCTCATTGCAGGACATGAAATGTTGTCCTTAATGGATAGATTTTTTTATTATAACCAAATCAGGATAGCAGAGGAAGACCATCACAAGACTTATTTCATATGTCTATGGGGAACCTACTATTGGGTTGTGATGCCCTTTGGGTTGAAAAATGTAGGAGCCACATATCAGAGAGCCATGACAGTTATCTTCCATGACCTTTTCCATAGCATAATGGAAGATTATGTAGATGATTTGTTAGGAAATTCAAAGACTAGAGAAGACCATTTGAATGTGGTGGCAAAAATCTTTGACAGATTAGAACAATACAAGGTGTGGCTAAATCCTAAGAAATGTGTCTTTGGGGTCACCTCCGTAAAGCTCCTAGGGTACATTGTATGAAGAAGAGGGATAGAAGTCGACCCTGCCAAGGTTAAGGCTATAGTGAACATGCCTCCACCTAAAACACTCAAACATCTTCGTAGTCTCTAAGGGAAGCTTCAATCCATCCACTGCTTCATAGCACAACATGCAAACAAGTGTCAACCATTCCAGCATCTTCTTCAAAAAAATATAGCATTTGTATGGGATGACAAGTGTCAGAAAGCCTTTGAGCAGCTAAAGGAATATCTTGCTACACCACCCATCTTTATTCCACCAAAGCAAGGACAATTCGTCCTCCTATACATCTCAACAATGGAAACAACAATAGGGGCTTTGCTAGCACAACATGATGAACAGGGAAAAGAGAGAGCCATATATTATATCAGTCGCACTGTGGTGACGTATGAGCTAAATTATACTCCTATTGAATGAGCATGCCTTGCCGTTTTCTTTACATCACAAAAGTTAAGACACTATATGCTCAATCATAAGACAAAGCTCATTGCCAAAATTGACCTGCTAAAATACGTATTTACTAGAGCAACTCTCATAAGACGAATGGCTAAGTGGGTCATGATCTTAAGTGAGTGACATTGAGTACACAGAGTGAAAGGCTATCAAAGGACAAGTAATTGTTGATCAATTAGTCAATGCACCTATCCCAACAGAACAACCATTGCTTTCAGAATTCCTAGATGAGTCAATACTGACAGTAGCACCAACAATAGATACATGGAAAATGTATTTTGACGAATCCTACACACATTGTGGCTCAGGAACAAGCATTTTGTTTGTTACCCCTCAAGGAGACACTATTCCAAAGTCCTAGAAAATAACATTTCCATGCATAAACAATGTAGAAAAATACGAGACCCTTATCACAGAACTTTGCATGGCCATCTAGTGGAAGATTGAAAGGCTTACAGTTTATGGTGACTCCCAACTAGTTATCAGACAAGTCAACAATGAATACAAGACAAATAATGACAAGCTCCTACCTTACAAAAGAATGGTTGATGATTTCAAGGACTACTTTTATGGCATCCATTTTGAACAAATACTGAGGTTGAATAACAAAGCAGCAGATGCCATGGCTACTATAGGATCTCTGGTTGACATGAAAAAGGATAGCAAAAAATGTGTGTTCCTGATTGAAGAGCTTCTAATGTTGGCCCATGACATCCCACAATCTGAACTAGTGTGTGACATTGTTGGTCCCCTATCTCCATGGTCCCAAGAAACCTACATGTACCTCCATGACAACATCATCCCACCCAACTTAACATCCACCCAACGAAAAACCTTCATCCGTTGAGCCTCTCGTTTCACCATCATAGGTGATACCCTCTACCAAAAAAGTCTTTATGGTACTCTTTTGTGATGCCTTGATTCTAGGAAAGCTAAAGTGGCCTTACAAGAGGTACATGAAGGTATTTGTGGGGCACACTCTAATGAACCTACTCTAGCAAAGAAGATTCTAAGGACAAGATACTACTGGCGCACTATGGAACAAGATGCTCATCGGTTTGTAAATAAATGTCTGCCATGTTAGCAACATGGTGATCTTATCCATGCACCATCACAAGAACTGCAACTGATCACAACTCCTTGGCCTTTTTCACAATGGGGGCTAGATCTTGTAGGCAAAATTCACCCACCATCATCCAATGGCCACAAATTCATCATCACCGCTATCGAATATTTTACCAAGTGGGTAGAAGCCATTCCACTCACTTACACCACTGGCATCCAAATCACAAAATTCATCCTCCACTACATAATATGTCGTTATGGCATCCCCCTCTCCATCATCACCGACAATGGGAAACTGTTCAAGAACCAAGAAGTTCGCACCCTTTACAAAAAATTCCATATCCAACACCACTTCTCTACACCATATTACCTTCAAGGTAATGGTCAAGCCGAAGCTTCCAACAAAACCATCATACACATCCTGAAAAAGATAATTAATGAAGTTGGTCATGACTGGCACCTTCAGCTTAATCCCGGCCTATGGGCTTATTGCACAAGCATTCGTACCCCCATAGGAGCCACTCCATACTCTTTAGTATTCGGTTCCAAAGCCATTTTGCATATAGAGGTCGAGCTCCCTTCTCTCAGAATTTCATTATAGAGTATCATTACTAAAGAGGAGTATCGAGTTGCCCACCTAAATGAGCTAGAATTGTTGGATGAAAAACATCTAAATGTTCTAAATCATCTCCAAGCCTATCAGAATCACCTACATAGAAGCTACAACAAAAAGATTAAGAATCATCAGTTTGAGATAGGTGAACTTGTCCTTATGAAAAATTAGAGGAACCTACAAGAATGCCACAAGAAAGGAAAGTTCGAGCCTAATTGGTTAGGACCCTATGTCATCACAACTAGCTATGGATCAGGAGCTTATCAACTTACAACACCTGAGGGGTAGCCTCTGGATAAGCCGATGAACATCATGCACTTGAAAATGTTCTATGCTTAACCCATCGAGTATCCCAAGTCAAAAATACAAAAAAAAGCAAAAAAGCAAAAAATCCAAAAAAAAATTAAAAAATCAAGTTTAAACCCAAGTGCAATAAAGCCATCCAATGGTGAAAATCACTTCGGTGATGCCTTGGATAAGTACCATGGTGAAAACTTGTCTCAAGCACCATGTGTAGTGGCCGGTCCTACCATTTACTAAGTCCTTATATCCATCACATCACTCCATATCACCTCCATCCCATGTCTTGGAATTCAAAAAACATTCAACCACATACCATCCCCCATCCCTTTATCACCCTACCCGAGGTAAGTTCCTAAAAAAGGATCCTTGTATGCCATCCTTGTACAGTTTAAATTAGAAAATCCAAAAACATCACAAAAACAACAAAATCGAAAAAAAATAAAAAACAACAAAATCCAAAAACATTACAAAAACAACAAAATCAAAAAAAAAATCAAAAAACCAATAAAATCCAAAAAAATAGAAAATCCAAAAACCCCCAAAAAACCAAAAAATTATAAAACCCCAAAAACAATCCCAATCATCATCACAATTATCTAAATCATCCAACACATCACTATCTCATCATTGTCCCATCTACCTTGAACCATCCCTACATCATCACTACAAACCAAAACTACATATTCATCATCACCTGCATCTTAAAAGTGCCTTGATCCCGTGGATACAAGATATGTAGGCAGTCTAGAATATGAAGGAAGTATGTAATAGGTAGGTACAAAAGATGCACAAATCCAACCCGCTTGGATGGTCCCTATTTCCTGAACTTACTAAATCTAAGAACAATACACTGGCTAAGCATACTCTTAAACACATCATATCTAATGAAAAAATCATCAATCAACAAACCAACTACAATCATGACATATGGCCTACTATCTTTTTTCCCGCCCTTCAAATTTTATCCAACATCATCCAACCAATTCTCGCCTTAACGGATATATCTCTCCTACAATAGGCAGAATCCATCATCCTGTCAACACTTATCTTGGCAAGAGATACAATGGTTGTTTGTATGGTTCCTTGGTCTTTTTTATTATTGATTTTTATCTTTGGTCTCACTTTAGGGATCATTCCAAAGCTACCTTGATCTCACTATATCGTGGTATGTGGCGGAAAACACCTAGAATGGGGCATGGTTATTATTTTGTATGTTGTGCTTGTGGGTTGGTCTCGTTACTCCAAGTATGGTATTCATATCTTGAAGATGTAGGGTCAATTCTAGCATATTGTTCCCCTTTTGCATCTAAGGTCAATCATACCTTTTATGTACTAAGGACTTACGCTATAAGTCCCCTTCCCTCATCTAGGTAGTATTATACTACCTTGGGTATGCATGGGATCATCCTATTTTTTGTGGGTCTAGTCCATGCAAAAATGGATATATATCATCACCTTGGTCCTTCATACCTTGGTGAAAATATCCCCTTCTATAATAAATCTAGGAATGCTCTCAAAATGTCAACACAAATGCTTATCCTAACCCATCTATCCCTCATCCCACATCCATCAAATCAATATCTAGGCTTTGCATTTAACCAACCGAATCTCATCAACCACCCTAACAAGCTTCTATCCTTCATCCCATCCCATCCCACTTCATTCCACAACAAAACCCCTCTAACAATGTGGCATCTAGTGACCTTGTATAAACCTATCCAAACCTATCCTAACCATCCCTAAACCTATCCTAACCATCCCCAAACCTATCCTAACCATCCCTAAACCCTCTAACACCATAACCCATGGCTCTAAACACCACAATGTATTATGACAAATATCCATAACATCACATTATTATACCATATTATCATTATACCATATTACCATTACACATCATTAACCATTGCATATCATTTACCATTCTATTTCCATATCCATTACATAATATATGTTTATTAATCTAAGCATATATCCATTTCATTATCCATTGCATAATATATATTTATTAATCTCAGCATATATTTTCCATTCCATTGTCCATTGCATAATATATGTTTATTAATCTAAGCATATATTTACATTGCATCTATCCATCCATATCACATGCATATAGTCCACATCATAATCCACATCACAATCCATGTGCATATCATACATCCACATCATAACATACATATATCCATCCATAATCATATATCAATACATAAAACCAATAGCCCATACATAAATAGCATCATAATCATCAACATAATCATAATCACCAACATAATCATAATCACAACATCCATAAACATCCATAATCACCACAACAACATAAACATATATATATCTCCACCAAAACAATATACATGTATCGCTCAAAATACACATCGAATAAATGTCATAATACAAAAATTCCCTAAAGGCTAAAATGTATCAAAATACAAAGCCCAAAGGCATAAACATAAGAGTCAAGAACCATGGGCTGATGATCCCTTGGCAAAGTCAATAGGAGAACCCAGAGGAGATCTATGTCATCTGGCTAGTGGTGGCCCCATAGGCTACTGTTGTTGAGGTGGTGGCTATTGTAGAGGTTGTGGCTATTATACAAACTACTGAGACCGTCTAGATCTTTGTAAACCTGATATCCCTAATTTGCTTTGTTGAATATAACTAGGGACTCTCTACCCCTCAGGAACCACAGTGTAGTATGCCCCATAATAATACTTAGCTCTAGCCCATTGATCTAATAGTTGTTGATGCAACTGTTGTGTCTACTACTGAGAGGCTAAGTAATCACCCCACATTCGAGCCATGTTGGTGCCATCTATGACACCTTGCATACATGTGATCTCCTGCTACATCTAGGTTATTTGTGCCTTAGCCTTCTCCACCCTTCTCTCTGCTCTTTGCACCCTAACCTCAGCTCCCTACCTCAGTACAATCTCTATGTCTCGCTCAATAGTCACCTGAGCCAGTTGTGCCTGCATCTACCCCTAGATATGCCCTATATGGGCCTATAAGATATAGTTTTGGGGATACCCATCACCACCACTAAGTCCATCCAACAGGGCATGTACTCCCTGTAACCTCTGCAGCTACTCTAGAGCATTATCCCGCTCTGCAGTAACCTATACCAGATCCTTCCACTGCCTCACCACCTAGTCATTCGGGTTGGCCACATGTGCACATAGTTTCTCCATCTCCTCCTCCCCATCTCCTTAGGACCAAGGCCGTTGTCATCTAGCATAAATAATGGGGTCAGGTCCTATCCCCGATGGCCCCACACCTGATGTACTAGCACCTGACATGCCTACCTGTAGTGGTGTCTGTAAGGGTGCCTGCACTAGTGCCTAAGCTACTGGAACATGTCTCATCTAACCTTGTACCTTCCCTACTAGTACCTGTCCTACCTGTACTTGTACCTAAATGGGAGGACCTGTCCACTAGGTACATGCCCTCCCCCTCTTGCCTATCCTACAGCTGTCATGGCCAATACATCAATACCATCTCCATCATCAATCAGTACCTCATCCATAACATACTTCATTATAACCTCATCTCCCTCCTCTCCCTCCTCTGCCTTCACCATCAAATCAGGCTCTACTATCAGATCCATTAAACAAACAGGCCTCATCTACTTCCACCATCGGTCGTAGGATGGGGTCATCCATGCATCCACTATCTCACTATCCCAATCCCACTACACTAGATGCAGTCCCGCCCAATCTAATAAAGCCATCTGTGTCTGAATCTATGTGGGTCATCCTAGTATATCTTGAGGCATCTGAGCAAATATCACCATCACCTGAGGTAAATCCTAAACCAACCCAAACTGTCGCATCACTCACGACAGAGTGTATCTATTGATGGTGTGGTCTCCTCATCCCATCAGGTATCGAGGCTAGAATGTGAAGGGTATATGTATATCATCATCAGCCCATGCCTCCATGTCTATATATGGTCACCAGATGATCATATCTAGGTCATCAAGCTGTCACCACCAGTACCACAATTGTCCCATGTGTGTATGCATGATAGGTGGCCTATATAGAATCACAAATGCCTCAAACTACCCCATGATAAGCTAAAGTAGGCCTTGTAATCCTGATATGCTCCCATGCCCACACATGGAGCAATGTCACTCTAGCCCCCAGACTCCTATCTAAATGATAGACTACTAGGTGCATCTCATGATACAACTGGGCTAATAAGCATGGGCCCCAGGTAAACATCGCATCCTGAGTGATCAAAGCCTTAATCACTCTCCCCCAACCAACTGAAAATTCATGCGACCACCAATCCAAAACCAATATACCTCTGATCAATGCACAAACATACAATGAAAACTAATCCACCCCAGCCAACAGAGTTCGTGTATATCTCATCTGTTGTCAGTCATCGGTATATACTAGATGAACAGGTGCAAATGCTCTATCCAAAGCTACTACTCCTAATCGCACATCATTTATCACTCATTCCCCTTGTATGGGGATCCTAAGGATCCTCCATACATCCTGTAGGGTGATTGTGATCTCACCCACGCTCCTCCACCTCTGCACTAGGGCCGACATCATCACCCTATGTGCTTGTAGCCGGAGCATCTCAAAGATCGTCTGAAGCCCTATCCTCCCTAGTCGGGCTAGATCCACTTGATCAAATTGCAGCCTTAATGCCATCACTGAGGGAACCCGACACTCTCGTGACTGCAAGATCCTACCTAGAATCTGCATCCAAAAATCACCAAAAATCAAGCTCTTTTTCCCAAAATAGTGCTATGACGCTAATTCAGAATCCCTAGCCATATCAAGTTGATTCAGAGAATCGCGCTACACTTTCATAATATAGCGCTACTTTAAGAGATAGTGCTAATTCCCAACCTTATCACGCTAAACGAGAGCTTAGTGCTAAAACATGACCATATGGCGCTAAACTGCCATTTGGCCTAGAATCCCTAATTCCCTCAGCACTAATCTAGAGGACTGCACTAAATCCCACCCTTATGGTGCTAAATGAGAGCTTCATGCTAAAGCACTAGTACATAGTGCTAAACCAAGAAAACCCTAACTTTGGTGCTAAATGAGAGCTTAAAGCTAAACCCTAGATGGATGGCGCTAAACCAAATGAAATTGCCTTCTTACCCATGGTGCTAAATGAGAGCTTAGCGCTAAACCATGGAAGGATGGCGTTAAACCATCAAAAAACCCCCTTTTGCCCCTGGCCCTGATCCAAACGATCACGTTGATCCACTTCCTAATGGTGCTACACGGTTCCGCGAAGGCGCCAAACTACCTAACAACCCATTTCTCGAGCCCCTAAACTACCCCATAACCCAAAATCACAAAGTAAGGTTGATTGACATACCTGTGGGTCTGCCTGTCAATCTTCCTTAGTCACGCACCCTCTTGGATCGGTGTCAGAATCATGGGAATGTAGGTTACGCCATGTCTCCTTCTCCTCTTCATGCGTCCAATAAGATTAGAGTGTGTAAATGTGGCACTTTGGGCCCACACTTGCTATATATAGCCACCATGTCATACCCCCATGTACCTTTTTCTCTCCCCAGGTCACAAAATTTATCCTTTTTTCTCTATTTCTCTTCCTATCCACCTAATTTCCCGTCCTCTATCCATTTTTCACCACTATTTCCTCCTTTCAAGAATTCGCCCGAAAAAAATTAATTTTTTCACCTGACCTCTCAAGGGGGCATCCCTCATCTGTTTCACTCCTTCCCGGTAGCTGGGGCAAAATTATTTGACTTGATACCATCCCCCTATTAGGTCACGATGCCATGTCAAAGAGGGGCAAATGTAGACACCTAAAAATGTCTTAACCCTTCAACCACCCTTAGACCATCATCCACATCACTAATTTCTCATTCAATTAATTAATTAAATTCTTATTTAATTAATTAGCCTAACTTACCCCTGAATCATCCATACATTCTTCATCAATTTACCCTTAAAACTGAATTAATTAAATCAATTCATCTTCATACCTTACTAACACTATCCCCATTAATTAAATAAATATGCTAAATATTTATTTGATTAATTTGACCACTTTCCTAAATCTGATTAATTAGATAAATCACACTTATTTAATTAATCTTCCTACACCTAGCCTAGTTGATTAAATAGCCAATATTTAATTAGCTACCCTAGCCTACTTAGCCCCTAGACCTGGATTAATTCATTATTTAATTAATCCTAAACCCTGTTTAGCCCATTCACTAATTTTTCCAACCACATTAATTAAATTAATCACCCTGATTAACTTGGTCAAAGCATCATTAACTCATTCTCCCACAACCCACAAATTAAAAATTCTAAAATAATCCCATGGGTCACATGACCCTTCCATCTCACCTTACTATTTCTATGCTAAGCTCTTCTTTATGCCATGAGCTCACACATGTGAGTTCTAAAATTGCCCATGTGTCACATGTCTCTCACATTTCCACATAAAATGGAATTAAAAATTCCATATCCTCCCAAGGAAATAATTTTTTATTTCCTCATGTGTTCTCATCACATTTAATGCAAAGCCTTCCCCAAAAATGAATTTTAAATTCATTTTTATTCCTAGCCCTCCATTGTTGTTGATGAGATCTTAGCCCTTGATCTCATCTTTCATCCTCCACCATTGATCTCAACTTTTAATCTCTGTCATTGGATCAATCTCCCCCCAAATTTGCCTATAAATACAAGCCATTTTTACATCCAAATTTAGAGCAAGTTTATCATGCCAAAATCCCTCTAAATTCTCCATTTTCATAGTTAGGTTATGCTAAATTTGTGTTGCACTTGAGAGTATTCCACATTTTCTAGTTGATTTGGGTAAAGCTAAGGAGATTAGGGTGCTTCACCTTCCACCTTATCAAGGAGTGAGGAGGCTTCAAGGTTTTGAAGGTATAACATTGTGTTTTCCTTTGTTTTTTATTATTTTTTATGTCCTTGAACTTTTCTCATCTTTAGCAGCACCAGATCAATCCCTCTCCTAGGGGAATTAATGGTTCTATGCCTTCATTGGGATACTTAGGAGGACCAAATCAGCTACTTGTGATGAATATCGCTCTTCCCAATAATATGCCCTTCTTGAACCTGATATCTCTAGCCATGCATCAACCTACAAAGCAAACATTTGCCACACCTACGATAACATGGCCTAATCTAAACCAAAATAATCATCAAATGCTTGCTACCAACACTAGAAACTCATTCTTTAAGAAACTGACACTAACCCAGGTAGCTCCAAATAATATTCAGGCCAATGCACAGGTAAACCAACTAGTTGTTAATCAAAATATGCATCTAACATCCGAAATAGAAGCCCTCAAAAAGAACCTATCCTAGGTCACAAATGAGCTCACCCAGTTCAGGTTGAATCCTCCACAAACTCAAAATCAAAACAACTACCAAGCTCAAAGTAATTTCCAAAATTAGAACCAAAATTACAATCAGAGACTATTCAATAGATAGTGGAATACGAGACCTAACAATGGGGGAGTAACAAATCTAGGAAATGGGTCAAACGAAGGAAACCAAGGTAACACCAATACATCCAATACAGTGAACATGGCTGAGTTGAATGGTGTAGGAGCACCTTGGAAAATTAATATTGCCTTGGATAAATCTTTGAGTTTGATTAAATTTGTATGCTTCCACATTGTAATGAGGTTTATCAAGTCATTTTTATGTGTTTAGGTCATTAGGAGTTTCAAAAATGCAAAATATTGCAAACCATGTAAAGGTTGTCAATATAAAATTGGAAAAAAGATGCAAAGTTGGAAGGTGAAGAGTCATTTGGCTCTTGGTTTGTTCCAAATCAGTTATGAACTGAAGAGACATATTTTAATGCCTTTAAAAGGCCTTGTAACCATGAAGAATTCGTGGGTGGTTGAAGATTTGAGCATGGAATGAGAAAAAACAATGTTTTCCTGTATTTTCCTTCATAAATTTGCTGTCTTTTGCTATTGTACAGCCCTATATGGAATTGAATGGATGTCTAATGGATTGAAAATGTTATATCCTTCAACCACCTTCCATTTTCTTCTTGTCCCATGCATTTTTATTTATTTTTGTGAAAGATATGAGTGTTTTATGGATTGTAATTTTCTGATTTTCCCTGCAACAGTCCTGTTACAGCGTTTGGTACGGTTTTGTACGGACATATATAGGAGCAAGCCATATATGGTTGGAAAGAGTATTGAGTCTACTTTCCATTTCTTTTTATTGCATCAAATTTTATTAATATTTGAATAAGTTATGACATTTTTGGTGAGGGCAGGTCTGAATGCTGCCTAGGGTTTGTAGTTTTGGGAAAAGAGTCATAACTTGCTCTCCTACCATTGGATCTTCATGAAAATTGGATGAATAGTCTTTATTAATGTTCTCTTCAATCTGACCAAAGCAATTAGATTATTTCTTTGATTTGTTAATGTTATTGAGGATAGTTTTGGTCCTCCTACCTCTGCATCATTTTGGTATCAGAGCTGGCGAAAGATTTGGGTGGTGTGTATTTTTTTTTCCTATCACTGAGAAGGCAGGTGAAGAGCGAGAAGATCTTGATTGTGTAGATAGATCGCCGAGGGAGGCAATCTACACCTTTTGGATTTTGTGTTGCTCAGTTGTTTGGTTGCAGGTGCTTATCCATCTAGCTGCAGAAAGATGTTTTCTGAGGTTGTGTGTGGGCAGACAAGATGAGGTCTGTCATGACCATTCTCCAATAGAGATTTGGCTGGAGAAGGATGCATAGAGAAACCACTGAGGAGAGAGTGGTAAGTGCATCACCAGGATCTGCTGTTGGGTGAGATGAATGGTTTGATGAGTTGGTTTGTTGTGAAGCAGTGAGAGAGATGGATACCTGAAGAAGCACTTGATGTTGAAACTCGAAGAGTACTCCACTGATGGGAGTAGAAGGAGCCTGAGGATGCTTTGTGAAGATGGTAGTTTGTTTTTCTGGTTGGTTGATCACCATTTCTATAGATTGGAAGATTGTAGCTGAGAAGATTGAAGATAAAGACAGAGGAAAGAGACTTTTGTTGCAGATACATTTCCAAGGGACTTGAAAATTTTGTTGGTTGGTTGTATGGTGCAGGAGCACCTTGGCAAATTAATATTGCCTTGGATAAATCTTTGAGTTTGATTAAATTTGTATGCTTCCACATTGTAATGAGGTTTATCAAGTCATTTTTATGTGTTTAGGTCATTAGGAGTTTCAAAAATGCAAAATATTGCAAACCATGTAAAGGTTGTCAATATAAAATTGGAAAAAAGATGCAAAGTTGGAAGGTGAAGAGTCATTTGGCTCTTGGTTTGTTCCAAATCAGTTATGAACTGAAGAGACATATTTTAATGCCTTTAAAAGGCCTTGTAACCATGAAGAATTCGTGGGTGGTTGAAGATTTGAGCATGGAATGAGAAAAAACAATGTTTTCCTGTATTTTCCTTCATAAATTTGCTGTCTTTTGCTATTGTACAGCCCTATATGGAATTGAATGGATGTCTAATGGATTGAAAATGTTATATCCTTCAACCACCTTCCATTTTCTTCTTGTCCCATGCATTTTTATTTATTTTTGTGAAAGATATGAGTGTTTTATGGATTGTAATTTTCTGATTTTCCCTGCAACAGTCCTGTTACAGCGTTTGGTACGGTTTTGTACGGACATATATAGGAGCAAGCCATATATGGTTGGAAAGAGTATTGAGTCTACTTTCCATTTCTTTTTATTGCATCAAATTTTATTAATATTTGAATAAGTTATGACATTTTTGGTGAGGGCAGGTCTGAATGCTGCCTAGGGTTTGTAGTTTTGGGAAAAGAGTCATAACTTGCTCTCCTACCATTGGATCTTCATGAAAATTGGATGAATAGTCTTTATTAATGTTCTCTTCAATCTGACCAAAGCAATTAGATTAGTTCTTTGATTTGTTAATGTTATTGAGGATAGTTTTGGTCCTCCTACCTCTGCATCATTTTGGTATCAGAGCTGGCGAAAGATTTGGGTGGTGTGTATTTTTTTTTCCTGTCACTGAGAAGGCAGGTGAAGAGCGAGAAGATCTTGATTGTGTAGATAGATCGCCGAGGGAGGCAATCTACACCTTTTGGATTTTGTGTTGCTCAGTTGTTTGGTTGCAGGTGCTTATCCATCTAGCTGCAGAAAGATGTTTTCTGAGGTTGTGTGTGGGCAGACAAGATGAGGTCTGTCATGACCATTCTCCAATAGAGATTTGGCTGGAGAAGGATGCATAGAGAAACCACTGAGGAGAGAGTGGTAAGTGCATCACCAGGATCTGCTGTTGGGTGAGATGAATGGTTTGATGAGTTGGTTTGTTGTGAAGCAGTGAGAGAGATGGATACCTGAAGAAGCACTTGATGTTGAAACTCGAAGAGTACTCCACTGATGGGAGTAGAAGGAGCCTGAGGATGCTTTGTGAAGATGGTAGTTTGTTTTTCTGGTTGGTTGATCACCATTTCTATAGATTGGAAGATTGTAGCTGAGAAGATTGAAGATAAAGACAGAGGAAAGAGACTTTTGTTGCAGATACATTTCCAAGGGACTTGAAAATTTTGTTGGTTGGTTGTATGGTGCAGGAGCACCTTGGCAAATTAATATTGCCTTGGATAAATCTTTGAGTTTGATTAAATTTGTATGCTTCCACATTGTAATGAGGTTTATCAAGTCATTTTTATGTGTTTAGGTCATTAGGAGTTTCAAAAATGCAAAATATTGCAAACCATGTAAAGGTTGTCAATATAAAATTGGAAAAAAGATGCAAAGTTGGAAGGTGAAGAGTCATTTGGCTCTTGGTTTGTTCCAAATCAGTTATGAACTGAAGAGACATATTTTAATGCCTTTAAAAGGCCTTGTAACCATGAAGAATTCGTGGGTGGTTGAAGATTTGAGCATGGAATGAGAAAAAACAATGTTTTCCTGTATTTTCCTTCATAAATTTGCTGTCTTTTGCTATTGTACAGCCCTATATGGAATTGAATGGATGTCTAATGGATTGAAAATGTTATATCCTTCAACCACCTTCCATTTTCTTCTTGTCCCATGCATTTTTATTTATTTTTGTGAAAGATATGAGTGTTTTATGGATTGTAATTTTCTGATTTTCCCTGCAACAGTCCTGTTACAGCGTTTGGTACAGTTTTGTACGGACATATATAGGATCAAGCCATATATGGTTGGAAAGAGTATTGAGTCTACTTTCCATTTCTTTTTATTGCATCAAATTTTATTAATATTTGAATAAGTTATGACATTTTTGGTGAGGGCAGGTCTGAATGCTGCCTAGGGTTTGTAGTTTTGGGAAAAGAGTCATAACTTGCTCTCCTACCATTGGATCTTCATGAAAATTGGATGAATAGTCTTTATTAATGTTCTCTTCAATCTGACCAAAGCAATTAGATTAGTTCTTTGATTTGTTAATGTTATTGAGGATAGTTTTGGTCCTCCTACCTCTGCATCATTTTGGTATCAGAGCTGGCGAAAGATTTGGGTGGTGTGTATTTTTTTTTCCTGTCACTGAGAAGGCAGGTGAAGAGCGAGAAGATCTTGATTGTGTAGATAGATCGCCGAGGGAGGCAATCTACACCTTTTGGATTTTGTGTTGCTCAGTTGTTTGGTTGCAGGTGCTTATCCATCTAGCTGCAGAAAGATGTTTTCTGAGGTTGTGTGTGGGCAGACAAGATGAGGTCTGTCATGACCATTCTCCAATAGAGATTTGGCTGGAGAAGGATGCATAGAGAAACCACTGAGGAGAGAGTGGTAAGTGCATCACCAGGATCTGCTGTTGGGTGAGATGAATGGTTTGATGAGTTGGTTTGTTGTGAAGCAGTGAGAGAGATGGATACCTGAAGAAGCACTTGATGTTGAAACTCGAAGAGTACTCCACTGATGGGAGTAGAAGGAGCCTGAGGATGCTTTGTGAAGATGGTAGTTTGTTTTGCTGGTTGGTTGATCACCATTTCTATAGATTGGAAGATTGTAGCTGAGAAGATTGAAGATAAAGACAGAGGAAAGAGACTTTTGTTGCAGATACATTTCCAAGGGACTTGAAAATTTTGTTGGTTGGTTGAATGGTGCAGGAGCACCTTGGCAAATTAATATTGCCTTGGATAAATCTTTGAGTTTGATTAAATTTGTATGCTTCCACATTGTAATGAGGTTTATCAAGTCATTTTTATGTGTTTAGGTCATTAGGAGTTTCAAAAATGCAAAATATTGCAAACCATGTAAAGGTTGTCAATATAAAATTGGAAAAAAGATGCAAAGTTGGAAGGTGAAGAGTCATTTGGCTCTTGGTTTGTTCCAAATCAGTTATGAACTGAAGAGACATATTTTAATGCCTTTAAAAGGCCTTGTAACCATGAAGAATTCGTGGGTGGTTGAAGATTTGAGCATGGAATGAGAAAAAACAATGTTTTCCTGTATTTTCCTTCATAAATTTGCTGTCTTTTGCTATTGTACAGCCCTATATGGAATTGAATGGATGTCTAATGGATTGAAAATGTTATATCCTTCAACCACCTTCCATTTTCTTCTTGTCCCATGCATTTTTATTTATTTTTGTGAAAGATATGAGTGTTTTATGGATTGTAATTTTCTGATTTTCCCTGCAACAGTCCTGTTACAGCGTTTGGTACGGTTTTGTACGGACATATATAGGAGCAAGCCATATATGGTTGGAAAGAGTATTGAGTCTACTTTCCATTTCTTTTTATTGCATCAAATTTTATTAATATTTGAATAAGTTATGACATTTTTGGTGAGGGCAGGTCTGAATGCTGCCTAGGGTTTGTAGTTTTGGGAAAAGAGTCATAACTTGCTCTCCTACCATTGGATCTTCATGAAAATTGGATGAATAGTCTTTATTAATGTTCTCTTCAATCTGACCAAAGCAATTAGATTAGTTCTTTGATTTGTTAATGTTATTGAGGATAGTTTTGGTCCTCCTACCTCTGCATCATTGAACCATATGGTTAATTAGTTTAGACTGCATGACACAACAGACCATTCAGAGATAGACTGCACTCAGATGGAAAAGATGGCCAGAATTGCACATCCTAATTCTCAGACTTCGTACAGCACAGTCCAAGAAAGCAGCAATAGCATAAATACAGTCATGGTCTTGGACACTTACATCTTCCCTTTTGAAGAGGATAATGAACCATCCAACAAAACTTACAAGGTTCAGGCCTTTTAGCAAGGGAAGAACAACTATTTCTTAAGGAATAAGGCTCAAGGCCCATTCACTATAGGCATACCCCCCAGTAATGGACCTACACCACCTAATCCAAAAGCCAATAACAATCCCCTACCACCTCGAAGCCAGACAGAAGGACGACCAAGGCCAAATCCTATGATACTCATGAAGTCTCATGCAGTGACAAACATGAAATATGATATAACTGAAGACCCTAAGAAAACTAAATCTAATATGTCAATCTTTGATGTTCTTCATAATTGCCCCAATCAAATAGAAGATTTGATAAAATTCCTAGATAAACCAAATCCATCTAAAGAAAAAGAAAAAGTAGTGGTTTCCACCGATGCTTATATGGCAATTTATAAAGGAAAGTTAGATTCTTCCCCATTCCTCCTTGGTATAAGAATATTTGGGAAGAACTTGCATAACTACTTGGTGGATTCAGGACCATCTAGTAATGTGATGCCCTATTCAATGTGGCAAAAGTTAGGATGACACCAACTCCCACTCAGAAAAAGGTTATACAAGTGGATAATACAGAGGTACAAGTGGACAAGATAGAGGTAAGTGTAATAGGCAAACTCAAAGATGTGCATATCCAGTTAGTGTTTGATCCCAGGATTCAACAGCACATTGACATCCAAGTGGTAGACATTCCTAAAGCCTACAGAATGTTATTAAGCAAGGATTGGTCTAAAAGATTGAATGGATACTTTGCTACTGATTTTTCCCATCTATGGCTGCCATGGAGGGGAAACTAGAACCAGATCAAAATTGAGAGCAAACCCAGGTTAAAACACATTATCACAGAATACAGTCATCACAATGAAGTGGCCTATACTGAAGTTGAACCAGGATTTTATAGAGTGGATGAAATATTGACCACCCTCATCTTCTCTCAAGACACCACGAACAATAGGGAAAATAGAGGCATAGATCTGTATTCCAAGTGTGAGCAGTTCACTCAAAAACTAGAAACAAATCAGGCTTTGCTAGGAGATGACATCAACATCAACAATTCTTTACTGCCAAGCTGGTGCCAAATTCACAAGTGCAATCATTCAAAATTAACATGTGCAGTATGTGTTGTGAAGAAATACCTTTATGAAAAACAACATCCAAATTCCTCATCAACAAATGCTAGCACCACAGGAAATACAGGATTGTTGATTACATAGGATGGCACTGAAGAAATGGTTAACATACATGATGATTAGCAGAATATTTCTTCTATTGAACCTGTAGATGGATAGCCTACTTTTGTCATTAAGGATGCGCAAGTAATGAACACATTTGAAGAAGCTTCTTGGGGCAAAGACTCAGTTGATGCCACTAATTTGAAAGAAGACCTGACTATCCTAATTGAATAAATCCATTCTTTAGAGGGAAGTGAAAGAGAACCCAGTCTGAGTGAAGGGGAACTAAGTCAAAGTGAAGAATAATCAAGCCTACCTACCCTGATGGTTGAAGAGATACTCGTTCAGCAGGTTCAAAACTAACAGTCTATCTATAAGGCACAAACATCATCCGAGGATCAAATGTGGACCTTAAGATTTGATGGTTCCCATTCCAAGCAAGGAGTTGGGGCAGGAGTGGAATTAGTAAGCCCCAAAGGAAAATCATTTCTAGCATCCTATCAGTTGCAGTTCAAATGTACCAACAATATGACTAAATATGAGGCGCTGATCAGAGGATTGCTTTTTACACACAAGAAGGGAGTACAGTGCCTCAAAGTGCAAGGAGATTCAGAATTGGTGGCAAGATAGATAAGAAGTCAATATGCTTTCCATGATAAGAGGTTTGTAGCTTACAGAAACATGGTGTGGAGCCTTATTGAAGACTTCACTACTTTTGACATAAAATTCATCCTGAGGAGAAGGAATCACATTTTGGATGCACTTGCAGTAGCCTCTAGCACTCTGGAACCTATGACACATTCGAGGTTGAAGAGGTTTTCTGTGGAACTTGTCCCAACACCAGTAGTACCAGATAATGTAAGGAATTTTGAGGTTTTCCAAGATGACTAGCATATCCTGGAATTCCTGACTAGCTCAGGGGTATTTGAGGGCCAAATTGTAGATGAATCGGATAGAGAACCTTTTGAAAAAGATGATGGAGTGATCAACTTGAAAACCAACAACATACTGAAAGGTATGGTTTCATTAGAGAGGATTTTTTACTCAGATCCAAGAGCCAAACAGAAAGTGCCTTCTGATTCTGAAGGTAGTAAATATGAAACCTACAACCTAGGGGAAGCCAAAGCTGAAAAGAACATTTTCATGAGAAAAACCTGTTGTAGTAGAAAAAGAGAAGATATCACTCGGGCATTAAAGGACTATCAAGATGTCATTGCTTGAGGGTATGAAGATCTAAAAACATTTGACACTTCCATTATCACTCATACGATCCCATTAAAGCTGAACATAAAACCATTCTGACAAAAACAGAGACCCGTAAATGCTCTAATTGAGCTTTTAATCTTCAAAGAAGTACACAAGATGTCGATGCTAAGATCATCTTCCTAGTAAGGCATTCCATGTGAGTAGAAAACCTAGTACCTGTCAGGAAGAAGAACGGAGAGATAAGGTTATGTGTTGACTTCCAAAATCTAAACAAAGCATTTACAAATGATAATTACCCTCTTCCATCGTTGGATGAAGTGTTACAATTTGTGAACGAGTCTCAAATGATGTCTTTCTAAGATGGATATTCTAGATACAACCAGGTTTTAGTAACATACAAAGATAGGATGAAGATTGCTTTCACCATTAAATGGGGAACGTTCACCTATAGGAGAATGCCCTTTGGCTTAATAAATGTTGGAGCCACCTTTCAGAGAGTGATGGACATAGCATTTGCTGACCTAGTGGGTAAGTGTATTATCATCTATATGGATGATCTTACTATATTTTCCAAAGACAGGAATAATCATGCTATAGATTTGAGAAAGATACTGGAAAGGTGTAGATGATATGGCATATCATTAAACCCCAAAAAATATATTTTTGGGGTCACAAAAGGAAAGTTGTTGGGCCACATCACATCTGAGAAAGGGATTTCAATTGACCCAGAGAGGGTAGAGTCTATTCTGAAGCTGCCTATGCCAGGTAGTAAAAAGGAAATGAGATCTTTCTTTGGGAAGATAAATTTTGTAAGAAAGTTCATAACATGATTTGTTGAAATCGTAAAACCATTGAACAACATGATGAAGAAGGAAGCTAAGATTGAGTGGAGTACAAAAGCTAAATCAGCATTCACTCAGATCAAACAGTCCATCACAGAGGCACCAGTCTTGATCAGCCCCAACTACCTACAGTCATTCTATATTTATTCATTCACTTATGAACATTCATGTGCAATTGTCCTTACTCAGAGGAAAGAAGTTGGGGATGAAAGACCTATTGCTTTTATGAGCTCCCCGTTCAAAAATGTTGAAGTACAATATCCTTACTTAGAGAAACAGGCCTTCACTTTGGTTAGAGTGGTCAAGAAATTTAGACATTACATCCTTAGAAGCAAGGTTTTTGTAATTGTCCCAGACCACGCTGTGAAGTCTCTTTTGATGCAAAGTGAGTTGGGATAAAGGAGGGGCAAATGGATGGCAATTTTGCAAGAGTTTGACCCAGAGATTCAGCCAATGAAACTTGTAAGAGGGTAGGGACTGTCTAAAACCATGGTTGAATTTGATTCTCAGATCATTTGTTAGAAATACACAATCGGGGCCATCACCATTGATGAGTGGTACAAAAATATAGTGTACTTCCTTTTGAACAACAAGTGCCTAGACAACTTGAATTCCATCTAGAGGAGAGCTCTTGAGTTAAAAAGTGCTCATTCCATGATAAAAAATGCAACATTGTTTCGAAGGAATTTTGAAGGCAACTACCTAAGGTGCCTGACTAAATAAGAAGCAAAACAGGTTCTTCAGGAATTTCACAGAAAATATGGCACCAGACCTGGTTCTAGCGATTCAACAACACATCAAATCCTCAGGTGGGTTATTACTAGCCACATATCTTAAGAGATGAACATCAGCATGGCAAAACCTATCACATATGTCAAACAGCTGCCTCCAGAGAAAGGAAGTCTGCTATACCCTTGCAGCCGGTGTACGAGGTAAGACTGTTTGCCCAATGGGCCTTAGATTTTGTAGGCGTGATTAACCCAAATTTATCTGTAGGTCACAAATTCATTCTGACCATGATGAATTATTGTACCTACTAGACGGCGGTGCATGCTTGCAAGAATTGTACCACTGAGGTAATTATCAAGTTTCTCGAAGATAACATCATCACAAGGTTTGGAATACCCTTTGCTCTAGTATGTGACAACATTCATGCTTTTTCATTAGCTCAATTAATGCAATGGTCTTTTAAGCATAAAGTAGTTTTGAAGTTTTCTTCTAACTATTACCCACAAGGTAATGGTGTGGCAGAATCCACAAATAATAATTTGATTGATGTTATTAAGAAACTACTTGAGAAGAACCCTAGAGATTGGCATACCCAGCTTAAGTTTTCCTTATGGGAAGACAGAACCATAACTAAAGCCTCTCTAGGAACTTCTCCATACCACCTTGTGTATGGACTAAACCCGGTCTTCCCAGTGACTCTTTAGATACCAGTCCTCCAATTTATGAAAGAATTTTTGATAGATGAAGACAAAATAGAAGCTAGGCTCATGAACTTGCTTGGTCTAGAAGAAAAATGAGATGTTGTCCTGCAACACTTTGTTAAACATTAGGTAGTGGTCAAAACATGGTTTGACAAGAGGGCTAAAATCAAGGCTTTTAGAATTTCAGACTTAGTTATGTTATGGGATAAAGCCAAAGAAAAGAAGGGTGACCACCAGAAATTTGAAAATTGTGGCTTGGCCCTTACCAGAAATTAGCTCATTAACTGGAGAACCTATCCCATTGCCCGTCAATGGATAGTTTCTCAAGCACTATTTTGGTCCTTGAAAATGTTGTCACACATTTTGTATTATAGTAGAATAGGAGTCTTTTGTTGGTTGTTTGTTCTTGGTTGTTTCTTTCCTTTTCGTTTTCATCTAGTCTTTCCTTCTTTCTTCTATTTGTTCCTTTGTTTGTTAGTCCTTCCTACCTTAAAGAGGGGGTTTGTGTGCAGCTTAATATTGGGATGATTTGATCAGGCTCTTGCTTAAATTAGTATTTTTTAGTACATAGTCAATTGTTTCCCCTTAAGTCTTTTATTTACTTCCATTTCTCATGAATCTTGGAAACACAAAGCCTTTATAAACACCTAGATTGTGGTGAAGATTAATAGATATTGTAAGACCTTGCTACATTATACACGCATTTTAACATTCAGAAGTTAGCTTGGATCCGAATCTTGTAATGACCTTCAAGTGAAAATCGTGGTGATTATAGTCCTTAGAATACGAGATTCGCATTCATCTCAGTATTACACAAGGTTTCATCAGAAGGTGGTACAGTCTCAAGTAACCATTTATTAGTCAGAGAGAAGATGGTGGTTCACCAGAACACAGCATCGATTGCATCCCAAATGTCAAAGGTGGAACATGTACTCATGATCAACTATGTCTCTGATATCAAAATCCACTTATTCACATACTATAATCTACAGTCAAATGCTCTAGGACAAGTCAAAGGTAGTTGTTCAACATTTGAAGACAGGTGGTAGTTAAGGTGCTATCTAGCAGAGCCAAAGGTTAACATATTTGTCAAATTCACAATTTATGACATGACATTGAATCTTCGATAATTCTCAAAATTTCACAATGGATTTCACCCTCATCCTTCACAATTTCATACTTCAGGAGTGACACCAAAATAAGGTTGTCCAAAAGTCCTTTTCAACATTTAAGAAGCAATGTCATTCAAGTCTGTAGAGTTCATCAACTGCTAGAAGATCAACAAACAAGCATTGGTTAAGGTAACCATATATGTCTAGGTTTATTGGATTAAGAGTTTTTCAATTGTTCTTACCATCATTCCATTCACCCTTCCATTAGCCCCATTCATCCCCGCAAAATTGTCCCTTGTACCTAATTTAACCAATCTTGTCCAATCTATTGGTTGTCATAATTCAACTATTTATCTGATACCAAGACAATCCAAGAACATTTAAGAACCCCATTCCTTCTTGGGTATTGTCCAAAGCATCAAAGGGGGAATACATCATTCAAATTATAAAATGTCCCATATACCATGTAACTCTTATTCCGAAGAATGATTGAAATCACTGGCAATAGGATATTCCCAAAGAAATATCTTGGAACATCATTGTTTTCCTTCATCACACCATCCATTCCATTCTATGCTTTACCCATCATTTCGACAATCGAAAGGAAACTAATACCTCTGAACACAGAGGGGAACATTCAGGTCTTTTATTAAGACCCTTTATTACCTACCTTCCATCCATACCATACTTTTCACTAGCTTTGTTTTCCCAAGCCAGTTTCCCTAAGAATATTGAAAATCCTTAAAAAGATAGACCCTTTCAGAGACAGCCAACTTATCTGGTGCGACAGTCTAAAAAGGAATGAACCCAGGTATACTTTTAGAATATCACTTCACTGGTTTAGATTGGATATTGTAAGGATACTACCCGAGGAGTGTGCTTTTCAGGTACTTTTACCATCAAATTTAAATATGCACGGAGTAGTTTTTAGTTCAGGATACTTACCTTCTTGGTTGTCAAAAAGGAAAAAGGAATTAAAAAAAGGAAAATGGTAAAGAGAAAAATCATCCTCTAGTGAAAACCATAATTTATGGCACCTTCAACAAGTACCATGATGAAAACCCGTTTATGGGTGTCATGCGTAGAATATAATCATCACGAAGTAGCTTGACGGAGCAAGTTGCAAGACATTGGATCTAAGCGAAGATTTTGAAGGAAATGAAGCACATGCACACAATTGTAAGTCTCAAGCATTATCATTCTATCATTACTATAATCATTTGTTTGTAGGGTTTGCCATTTTGGTGTTCATCCTAGATGGATTCAAATTTAGGACTTTAGAGAAATTGAGCGTTCTATACTCCAAAATGCTATAGAGTATTTTCCCAGTTGAGTCACCATTTGTTATGCCCTACATAACCACCCCCACCTTTTTGGTAGATTGGGACCTCCTTTTTGTCCTTTTTGTCATTTATGTTTGTGTGTCAGTCTTGTGATGATCCTGGGATCATCTTTCATCTCTTAGTTTGCTAAGAGGGTTTTTGTTTTTTCCTTAAAACTTATGTTTTTAGGTTTCCTTTGTTAAAGGTCGGGCATTCTTTCACTCCCAGGCTTTCGGGTTCCTGGGCCCATTTTAGTTCCTGAACCTCAGTGAAGTGAGTCCAATCAAAACCTTGGGCCCCAATTGGCTTTTAGGCCTTGGGGTTTCTGAGCTCCATTGGACCCTTGGTCCATTTTCTTGTTTTCTCCCCACCTCCTGCTCCCTTTGGGTCCCATCGGGATCATGGGCCCTAGTTGACTTTTTGGCCTCTTTTTGTGCAGGGACTGAAATCCCATTTTTTCCCTGCACCCCGCCCAACTACCGCATTAATAGTGATATGGTTTCATACTATGCAAGGGAATTTAATGATTCTAAAGCCTTTTCCTTCTCATTTCTATGTTTCTTTTTCTCTCTCCTGCTTATTAGTAGCCTCTAAAAGAGCATTAGGCCATTTAACAACTATTGATTATCAATTCGAAAGCAATTCAAGAAGTTTGTGTATGCGCGCATGAGGGTTTTAGGTATTTTGCTACATCCTTCACTACTCTTCTTCTGGTTTTCATGTCATAGGTAGTGTTTTTGTTCCTCCTTGTTTGTTTTGTATGTTTGTTTTGTTGATTTTGTTGTTTTCTTTTTCATTTTGTTGTTGTGTTTCCTTCCTATTTTAGTTTAGGGTTTAGTCTTAGGTTAAACTAAGGTTTATCTTCTTTTAATTGGTGTGTTTCCCGCATTTCTTGTTTCGTTAGGGTTAAACTTAGTAGTAGAATCAATAAATGGGCCCATAAAACCAGTTACTAATGAGTGCCAAGTAGCACTCATCTAAACATGCCTCTTTCTTCCTTTTTGACCTCTTTTCATTTTGCTTGTCCTAGTATTTGCACTGTAGAAACTATAAATTCCTATTTTAATTATACTAATAATAGATCAATTACTAAAGATTATTGTTTTCATGAAAAGACTTATGTTGCAGTGAAATTAATGAAATTGTGCAGAAAAATCTCTTTTGGGTTTCACAGGTGTTGTTACATAGGTAGAAAGCAATTTTTGAAGAACTCTGGAGGTAATCCTAATTATCTCCAGAGCCAGACATGAAGGACACTACATTATACTCTAATGTTTTCCAGTTGTTGGAGAATCTCTTAGGAAGAAGGAACATTAGAGCAAAGAACATAGTGATCTCCGGAGCTGTGCCTCAGTAATTCACGGATGCATCTCCGGAGCTGTTGGCAACAACACAATCTCTAGCGCCGCTAACAACCTACATCTCCAGAGGTGACTGTAGTGCTATGGAGCCTGCCCATCCAGCCTAAGTGTTCCAGTGGTGACTTCAGTTGTCTACTAGGATCTGATGCTCTTGTATTTTGTTATTGCATGAGATTCAAAGACTTGTTTAAAACCACTATTTCAGGGCCTTGCTGCCCATTGTTGTTTAAGTTAAACTCTAGATTTAGTGGAACTTTTAGTACCACTAAAACCTTTTTAGACTTTGCATGATTATACTTTACGTTGAACAGTTGCATGTCTTAGTTTAGAATAAGAGATTAGTTATATCTCAAAGATGAACTAATAGGTAAAGTAGTTAGTTCCAATAATATTTGGTCGCTTAGACTAATATATATTTGGATGGGAACAACATAAAGATATATAGATTTTTGTTAGCAGAATTTTTGTAATTTCATTTTCAGAGCAGAACATATACTTTTGAATACAACGTACTTTGATAAGATTGGATTAAAGGAAAGTTGTGTTGTTGCATTTCTATTCTAAGTTTCTTGTTTAGCCTTCAGTTCTGAAGGTGTGGAGCAAGGGCCCACTCCTGCCAACAGATAGGAGGCTGGTATCTTTGTTTCATTGTCTTATTTACAGTTTTCATTAGAAGTACAATTTTCCTATTTTCATAAGATAGGTCAATTATTGTCTAAATAGATTTGTTTCCAGTAAATGCATGTTTCTAATTTTTGTGTGAATTAGATAGATTCTTTCAGCAATTTACTACTTTAATCTTTAGATCAGATTTCCTTTCAAGAAGATAACTAAGCAGCATTGATTTATTAGGACAGTTCAATTCAGTAAGTTTGGCTAAGGACTGTTGATTATTAGGTTCCTTATTGCAAATAGCCAAGGACACTACCCTGGATTTAACATACAAAAACATGATTAAATGCCAAGGTATAGTGACCCTTGTCATTTTTGGCATCGTTGCTAGGGATAAGTGTTAATAAGAAAACCCTAGTTAGCAGTCCTTTTTAGATTAAATTGAATCTGTATGGTTAGGCCTAGGGATTCAAAAGGTAGATACATTAAACAAACACCCAAGAAGCAAACTACAGGTGAAAGCAATAGGGTGGTACAAGATCTTGTTGAAGAGGAAGAGGAAGAGGAACACTTAGAACATACCTTGAAAATTAGACCCCAATTTGACATTCCCACAAGTCCTCAAAATCTTTCACTCTCTGAGTATATTCAAGAACTATAGGAAAAACACCAGGTAGATCTATTAAGAGAATCCATTTCTTTAGAACCTCACATTGAGTCTCAAGAAGAAGAAGCATTAGACATGGGGGATAATCACAATGATGAGGCAAATCCTCTACATGAGAATGCAAGAACCTTCTCATACCCCATTGTTCTTACTCTTGGAGACAATGCCCCTATGAAGAACATTTCACCTTTAAACCTACCAACATTTAGGGGTCTTGCTTCTAAGGATCCAGATCAGTTTCTTTTTGAGTTTAAAGTCTTATACTAGACATATGACTGTAGATCAGATAATCAAAAACTCAAACTTTTCCCATCTACCCTAAAAGATTATTCCATGATGTGGTTCATGGGTTTAGCCCCAGACTCCATTCACTCATGGGATCAAATGGAAACTAAAATCCTGGACAAGTACCAGGACTACTATAGGGTCAGTGATAAAAAAGAGGAGTTGTTCAGAACTAAACAGAAAGAGGATGAAAGTTTGGAAGACTACCTAGATAGGTTCAACTTTGCCTTGAGGAGATATGACAACCCTGTAGCTCACATCTTAGCCAAGACTCTGTTTGTAAAAGGATTGGACAAAGAATCAAAACATGCACTAGATCTAATGGGAAGAGTAAATATCAACAAAATGGATATGCCTGCCATAGAGGAAATCTGCAGAAACTACTCTAGAACATAGGATGGGGTGAGAGCATCAAGGTCCTTAAAAGGGAAGAATGATATAGGACAATTAATGGAGGAGTTTGCAAACCTAAAGACAGATATCTTAGTCCAGATGAATACCACATTAGATGGAATTCAGGCAAAGACTAGAACAACTAAATAAAATAGAACATCTGAACCTCTTTCCATATACTATCCTAGGTATAGGAACAAACACCTTTTGAGAGAATGTCCATTGAATAAGTTAAAAATCTGACAGATCTGTGACAAAGAACACCCTACTAGTCATTGTGATCAGCTCCCAGCCTTAAAAAGGCTGACTAAAAAGAATACCATAATAGAAGAGGAGTTGAACTACATGGGGCAAAAATAGATTGACCATTTCCCATACAACCAGTACCCAAATCAGGCTGCCTATAGGGGTCCTTCAAATTGGGGAAATAATCAATGGAATCCAACTTGCCAAGGACCTCAAAACATTCCTCCATGGGTACCACAAGATTGGTCAAGCTAGCAATGGAAAAACCAGTAGTGGCAGAAGCAACCTTGGCTAAACCAACAATGGCCACAACAATTTTGACCACAATATGGACCACAGCACATGCAACCTCAGTGGAATCCTCAGCAGGGTTACAATCAACATTACCAAGGACAACTGAGACATTTCTAACCTCAGCAACAAGCACTCCTAATTGGACCCCCCAAAACATAGGGACAGTCACAAAATGAGCTAGTTAGCCAACCACCCTTACCAGCTCAACCTGTATCAAATCTACGAAATAAATAGGGAGCAGTTCTTTACATGACAGAGCAAGAAAACATGGTTGGTGTAAGCTCTGTTTATCTAAACAACCTCTAGCTTTGTTCTGGGAAAGCACTACCAATACCATCTCCTCCACTCATAGTTGAAGTAACTGATGATATGGAACCTGAAAAACCTATCCACTCAACCTCAGGAGAAGATTACTATCAAAACTGTGCCAAAAGAACAACCCTTAGGTAACTCTGGAGTTCCTCCTAAAGGAACAGCTCCAGAGATCACCTCTGGGACTACTTCTGAGATGAACTCTAGATTTTCTCTAGAGATTGAAAAACAAGCACCTTACCTAGAACGGCTCAAACAACATGTCCCTCAGAAAACTGTCCTACAAAAACAAGTCCAACCTACCATTGAATCAGAACTTCTGTGGGAAATCAGATAGCTAAACATTGAAATTCCACTCCTGCAAGCAATCTGAGATGTGCCTGAACTAAATCAATTTATCAAACAACATTATGTTAAAACCCAGGGAAGAAAGAAAAAATTTCCTACCACCATTCAGGCGGAAGGAAAAGTAGTAGACCTTGTTGTGGGGGAGATGATCCTCCCAAAATATGGAGATCCTAGGAACCCTATTACAACTATCCATATTTCAGGGGTAGAAATATCTAATGTTTTGGTTGACCTAGGGGCAGAAATAAACGTAATGACAGTTCACACCCTGGACAAATTATCCTTGACCGGTGTCTAGGCCACATCCATAATCCTCTAATTGGTTGATCAGTCAGTGGCTATTTCAAAAGGGGTATCAACTGATGTTCCAGTTGTGGTGGAATCATGGGAATTTCTAGTAGACTTTCTAATATTGGAGCCTAAAAACCAAAGAAATGCTTATCCTTTGATCCTAGGAAGGCCATGGATGGATACAGTAGAAGCATTATTGATTGCAGAACTGGAGACATGGTCATTTCAAATGGGTTAGACATGAAGAAAATCTCCTTGTATCCTCTAGCTAAACCATCCATACACTACTCAGGAAAAGTGTGGGTAGATGAGCCTAATAACATGGAAAATAGTGCCTCGGTAGCTATGGTTACCATCAAGGAACATTTAGGTGAGTTAGAAGAAGAAATAGACTATGACACACCTAAATATATAACTCACATTCTCATTGGGAAAGATACAATGTAATTAGCCCAAGACTTGAAAAGAGAATTTTTGTCTACTACTCATTGTACCCTTGCAAATATCATTCCTTGTGGAGAAATATTTAGTAGAGACTTAGCCACATTTCACATGTTGTTTCCACATTCTTGTCCTGTCAACACTATGACTCCAGAATATGGGATAGGAACATCTATGGATCATATTCGAAAACAGGTCATGATCTTACCTGGGAAAACATTGAACATCAACACTCAACTAACAGGAAAATAGGAAGAAGCACTTCTTAATCTCCTTGTCTCCCATTCAGTAGCTTTTGCTTGGGAATATCAGGATATGAAGGGCATCCCTCCTAAGATCTATACCCATCACATATACACAGAAGATGTCAAACCTGTTAGACAACCCCATAGGAGATTAAACCTTGCGCTAAAAGATATTGTTAAAACCAAAATAGAGAAATTTCTACAAGCAAGGCTCATCTATCCTATTTCAGATAGCCAGTGGGTTTCACCCTTGGTTATAGTGCCTAAGAAGAATGGAAAATGGAGGGTATGTATTGACTACAGAGAACTAAACAAAGCCACGAAGAAGGATTATTTTCCCCTACCATTCATTGACCAAGTGTTGGATAACCTAGCAGGAAAAAGTACTTCTCATTCCTAGATGGATTTAGTGGATATAAGCAGATTCAAGTAGCACCGGAGGACCGGGATAAAACCACCTTTACATGTTCATGGGGAACTTTTGCATATAGAATCCTTCCATTTGGCCTGTGTAATGCTCCAGCTACCTTTCAGAGGGTTGTTTTAGCCATTTTTTCTAAATTAGCTAATGAGTGTATGGAGGTCTATATGGATGACTTTACTGTGTATGGGTACACCTTTGAAGAAGCCCTTATAAACCTGGATAAAGTGTTGCAATGTTGTGAGAAAAATTAGTTGTCCTTGAGTCATGAGAAATGCTTTATGATGGTAGAAGAAGGAATTATCCTTGGACACCACATATCAGCAAAAGGGATCCAAGTAGATCAAAAACAAAGAGGAAGTGATAAAGCAATTACCCTCACCTAGGAATCAAACTAATGTTAGAAGCTTCTTAGGTCATGTAGGATACTATAGGAGGTTTATAGAAAATTTCAGCAAGATAGTTGCTCCTATGTTCTCCCTGCTAACTAAGGATGTCGACTTCCAATGGATAGAGGACTGCCAAATAGCATTTGAAACCATTAAAGAGAAACTTACAGTCACACCTATTTTGAGGGGACCTAATTGGAATTTGCCCTTTCACATACAAACTGATGCTTCAAATGAATCAATTGGGGTAGTATTAGGATAGAAAGATGAAGGTGAAGGTATGCATGCTATATAATACATCAGTAAGAACCTTACCCCTACAAAAAAACTACACAACAATTGAAAAGGAATTCCTGGCAATCATCTATACTATTAACAAATTTAGGAATTATATCACTAGATATAAAATATTTGTGCACACTAATCATGCATCCATTAAATACTTAATGAACAAACCTATAGTAGGTGCAAGGATAATTAGATGGCTATTACTATTTCAAGAATTTGACATTACTATCATAGACAATCCAGGAAAATTCAATGTGGTTGCTAACTTTCTGTCAAGGCTGCATACAGGTGGAGAAAACCAACCAATGGAAGATAAGTTTCCAGATGAACATCTCTTTATTGTTTCTTCTACTACACCTTGGTTTGCTGGCATAGCTAATTTCTTGGCTACAGGCTTGTTTCCCTCTCATTTCACTTCTAAACAAAAAAGCAATTGGTAAAAGAAAGTTTATCTTACAAATGGTTGAATGGTATGTCGTTTAAATGTGGTCCTAACTTTAACTTACATAGGTGTTTAAGAGCTGATAAAATCTTTGATGTATTAAGGGCATGTCATGATGAACCCTCAGGTGGACATTATTGCTCACAAAGGACAATCCACAAAATTCTTGGAGTTGGTTACTACTGGCCATCTCTCCATAAGGATGCCAAGAGGTATGTGCAGTAATGTGATCAGTGCCAAAGGATGGGTTAGCCAACCTTCACCCAGGAGATGTCACTGCAACCTCAAGTGGTTTTGGAACCATTTGAGAAATGGGACCTAGATTTTGTAGGGCCAATTTCTCCACCATCTTTAAGCAAAGAATATATTTTAGTTTGCATCAATTATGTAACCAAATGGGAAGAAGTTCAAGCATTGCAGTTTGCAAGAGAAGAAAACGTTGTTGATTTCCTTTATAACATAATCTTCTTGAGGTTTGGAGCCCCAAGATCAATAGTTTCAAACAGAGGGCCATAGTTCACTTATCAGGTAATTCAAGCCTTCATAGATCTATACCAAATTAGGCATAGGAAATCTTCACCTTACCACCCCCAAGCCAATGGGTAGGTAGAGGTGACAAATAGGGAGCTAGAAAACATCCTAACAAGAATAGTGGCCATGAATAGGAAAGATTGGGCCAGTAGGTTACCTGAAGCAGTTTGGGCTTACAATACAACATGGAAGTCAACAACCATGTTTTCACCCTATGAACTGGTTTATGGGAAGAAGCCCATACTATCCATAGAATTCAAATTGCAAACACTAAAGACATCATTAGACATTAGATTGTCATTATCTATAGCACAACAAGATAGGATTCTTCAACTCGGTGAATTGGATGAAATCAGGACAAAGGCCATACATCAAATAGAATTTATTTAGTATCAGAGGAAACAATGGCATGATCAACACATCAAAAAGAGGACATTTCAACAAGGGGACTGGGTTCTCTTGTATGATTATAAGTTCAAGGAGTTCAAGGGGAAATTACAAACTCATTGGATGGGACCCTGCCAAATCAAGGAGGTTTATGAAAATGGAACAGTTTTGCTGGCACCCATTGATGCAGGAGAAAACACATTCTTAGTAAATGGTCACAGAATTCAGCTCTATTCAAGACCAGTTACAAAGGAGGGGTTTACCAAGGACTTGTGCTTTGTGACAGAGGTCACAACCTCTACCACAAACTAAAGAAATTCAAAGGACAACATAAAAAAAAGAGAAAGAAGGGTTGAAAACTAGCAAATGGCAGGCCTTCTCAAAACAAAAAGAAAAAAAAATAAGGGAAAGATTGAAAACCAGTAAAATGGCAATCTTTCTTGCCTAGGGAACTAAAAACCAGCAAATGATAGTTTTCTTCTTCATGCAGGATATCAACAGGAGTCTCCCCAGAGTCACCCAGGTGCACCTCCAGAGCAAACTAGGAGTACCTCCAGTGCTTCATCAAGCTAGAAGCAACTCAAATGTTCGGGGCTCACCTTTCCAGATGTCAAAGTGGGGGCACTAAAAAGTGGTGAGGTCACCATGACTCACCCTCCACTTTCAAAAAGGGAAAACCCACGTAGAATGCTCACTTCACTAGCCACCAACAAAGCATCATCCACGCACCATCCAATGATGTCACCTACCAGTGCGTCACATTCAAATCCATCGTCAAAAAAAGGTACCAGATCACACGTTGATGACATCATGATGATTGATGGGAGAGTTGCACGAAGGTAGAGTCACATCAAACCTCATCAAGACGGCGGTGCAGCAACCCAAACATATCGTTTAATCATCACGAATGGTAATCCAAGTATTTCTCTTGCATTAGTTAATTATTACAACTCTTTTTGTTTCTATTTTTGTGCAAAATACATGGACACATACACTTCACCATTATTCCTATTTTAGCCTATGCATGTCACCATAATTGCCTGAATTGACATAAAACCCCAGAGTGTCACATCCTTCCCTGCAATTATGACTTAACCCCTCACTTGAAATTATTCAAGTAACCAAACCCTCATAGAATTAAGCAATCACTGTTAGTAATATCCAAAAAAAAGAGCTTCCAAACTCCAAGGATTGCAGAACTTTCAAATTCTAGAGATAGCATAACAACAACCACAGCAAAGCCTCTCTGTACAAATAGGGGAGCACCAGAGTTAGGGTTGGTCTGTAACCACAAAAGAAGAGCAATAGGGGGGCTTATTCCAACAAAATCCACTCAAGGAAGGGAGTTAAATTTGAGGGTTTTATAATCAATACGAACAAAGAGGGGGAAAGACACTATCAGGGTAGCATGGGAATCAAGAAGAAATCTAAACCTGGAACACCAGAAAGATTGCTTCAAGATCAAGCCTCAGAAGATGTACTAAGAAATGTAGGGTGGTTGGAGTTTTTGGAAAAATTTAAGGGTTACCATGAAGACATAGTAGATGAATTCCTCTCTAACTTGAAGAATAACTAGACAAAGGTACATGGAGTAACAATTGTTGTCTCAACCACCATCATCAGCAGTATCTTGGGCCTTCCATAACAAGGTGAGAGGTTTTTCCATCTTAAAACCCTCTACTCTGATTTAATCAAAAATTTCTCAGTAGATAATGACCCTCAGGTGCAATTGCACTTAAATAAAGGTGAAGTAAAAGGGATCATAAGGACTTCACTTCCTCATCCATGGAAATCTTTAGCCATGTGGCTTATGAAATACTTCACCTATGATGGACAATTCTCCCTAGTAGTAGGACCCATAATGAAAATGTTCATTTTCTTAAGGCATGGGCATGCCCATCCAGAATTTAGCTTAAACTTTCTAAACTTCATGTAATTTGCCATAGTGGCTTCAGCAGACAAATACCAACAAGGGAAGGGTCCTATGAAACAACATGGACTCATCCAGTTAATTTTCAAGCATCATTTTGTGTCTAGAAGAGGGGGGAGGCCTTATGGCAGACATTTTTGGATGACACACCTAAAACCAAAAAGAAGAGTAGGGAAACCACTAAAGAAGCACCTTCCTCCACTCAGGAGACTAAAGGAGAGGTACCCTCTACTTCATCCCCAGCTACTGGGAAAAGTAAGGGAAAGAAGAAACCCCAACTTCCATTCTACAAGCAGCACAGGTGGGTCCAACTATTGAGAAGAGGAGAAAAGGCAAAGAGACTATAGGAGAACCCTCAGCTGTAGTTGAACAAGTGGAAGAAATAATTGCAGAGCAGCCCTCAAGAGTAACTCGCTCAGCAAAACAAAAATTAACCCTGGCAGAGGAGTCCACCCCAGTTGAGAAGATAAAGGATGCTATCATAATTGAGAAGGAGGCAGTAGGGGAGTCTGCCAAAACTCCCAGGGCTAAGAAACACAAAGACAGAATAGAGCAGAGAGGAAAGAGGACTCCAAAAACCCCTAAGTTCAGCAAGCATAAAAGGATAGAGGAAGATTCAGAGGATTCAGATGAAATCCCTTTAATAAGAAGGAGCACAAGGAGAAAAGTACCAAGGGAAGTGCTCCAGAGACCTCTACCCCTCCAATTGCTTAGGCTCTAGAGATCCCTGAGCCACGAGATACCCAAGATCTGGAGGTAGCATATAGTGAGGCCCTTACTATCTCCTATGATTCTAAGGGAGATATACCAGTGTCAGAGACACACTCAAAACCAGTGCTCCAGAGGAGCAAAAGGAAGAGGGAACCCACTCAAGCAGAAAAAGATATTGCCCTCCTGGAAAAAGTTCTTGTAGGGTTCAGGACCTCTATGACCCCTCCCCAAGAATAGGCTAGACCATCATCTATTCTAGCCTCTACAACAGACCAAGAGAAGGAGCAACAAGATGAGGCTCAGCAAGAGGGGGAGGGAGAACAAGTGGAACAGACTGACAATGGAGAATAGGGGCATATGGAGATCCCAGATGTAGAATTGACAAAGGGAGGAGAAATAGGGAATTACTCACATCTCTTTGACCAAGAGGATATTGAGATCCCAAGGGAACAACAGTTAATGGAGGAAATTGAAAACCTGAAAAGATTATTGTGGAGAAAACACAAGGTCATCACTAACCTCAAAACGGTCATGAAAGAAAAGGAGACAGCTCAAAATCAAAAAATTGCCGAGCTGAAAAAGAAGGTAGAGGAGAAGCAAGAATGCAAAAGCAACATAGAACACTTCTAGTGTTATCAAAGCCAAGGACAATTGCATTACCTTGATCTCAGCCATGATTGAGAAAATACAAAGCCAGGATTGGGAATTAACAAAAGCTAATAATAGAATAGATGACCAAGTAGAGCTACACCAAGAATTTACTGTCCTAGTTTCCACTACTGAACAAGGTAGACAAATAGATGACTATCTGGGGACACTTTAGATAGACATTCCTAGAGCATTGTATTATTGGGAAAGAAGATGCAGGTTGTTAGAGGGAACAACTGTAATGTTGCAATTGCAAAGGGCAGTGACAGCCATGACAGAAAAGGTGAAAACTCTAGAGGAGAAAGTCATCAATATAGCCACCCTCTCATCTAATATTTTAGCCTGTAGACCCCCCAGTGGCAACTATACTATGTTTCTACAGGAAAGGATCCTCCAGAAGAAATTATCATTAATCTTCTCTGATATAACTGAGAATATACAAGATGAGAAGGATTTCCTCAGGGTGTGCCTAAGAAGTTATGATGAAGATAAAAATTTTCTGTGTGAGATGTATTTACATAATTTCTTCATAGAAGACCATACTTTCTTCATTAATTTCTTTATAGGGGAATGCCAACTGAGGGCATTCATGTCACTGATGAGGAACCATCAGATCTAGAGTGAGAGAATGGAAGCATTCATAAAAGACACAAGTACAGGCCTACTAATGAGAAGAGATTGTCCAAATCTTAATGCTTTTGAAATCCATTTTAGAGTGGCACTCTATTCCCCAATAGGAAAAACAATACTCCTACCCCTGTACCAGCAACTCCTCCAAGAGTGTGTCATTGAGTTTGGATTGTTCATGCATAACTTAGCCAATCAAATTATGGCTATTTGTAGAAAAAGATGGAGCAGGATCAAAAGCTGAGGGATATAGCATCTCCAGCCAACCTTAGATGGTTTATGAGGAAGGCAAGGGCAGTGTCCAAGTTAATGGATAACTATAAGCAAGATTGGATGGGGGGACACTTCAGGCCACCCCTCATCATTGAGCCCTTGCCTATATGGGCATAGCAGATGGAGGATGAAAGATTCTAGGAGTGCATAAAATAGGTTGAAGGGTTCAGAGGGAATGCCAATACAAACTTCACAACTTGGACAACTTTTGAAAAGGGGTACAGCCTCACTTATATAATATACAGCCTCAACAAGTCAAGGTTATGAAGTGCAGGAGGACCTACAAAACCTTAGGATCGGGGGAGATGATGAGTGCCAAGTAGCACTCATCTAAAAATGCTTTTTTTCTTCCTTTTTTCCCTCTTTTCATTTTGCTTGTCCTAGTATTTGCACTGTAGAAACCGTAAACTCTTGTTTTAATTATACTAATAAGAGATGAATTACTGAAGATTATTGTTTTGATTAAAAGACTTATGTTGCAGTGAAATTAATGAAATTGTATAGAAAAATCTCTTTTGGGTTCCATAGGTGTTGTTACACAGGCGGAAAGCAATTTTTGAAGAACTCCAGAGGTAATCCTAATTATCTCCGGAGCCAGACATGAAGGACACTGCGTTGTACTCCAACATTTTCTAGTTGTTGGAGAATCTCTTAGGAAGGATAATTAGAGCAAAGAACATAGTGATCTCCAGAGTCATGCCTCATTAATTCACAAATGCATCTCTGGAGTTGTTGGCAACAACACAAAGTCTCCGACGCCGCTAACAACCTACATCTCTAGAGGTGACTGTAGTACTATGGAGCCTTCCCATCTAGCCTATGTGTTCTAGTGGTGACTCCATTTGTCTCCTGGGATCTGATGCTCTTTTATTTTGTTATTGCATGAGATTCAAAGACTTGTTTAAAACCACTATTTCAGGGCCTCGTTGCCTATTGTTGTTTAAGTTAAACTCTGGATTTAGTGGAACTGTCAATACCACTAAAACCTTTTCAGACTTTGCATGATTATACTTGAAGTTGAACAGTTGCATGTCTTAGTTTAGAATAAGAGATTAGTTATATCTCAAAAATGAACTAATAGGTAAAGTAGTTAGTTCCAATAATATTATGTCACTTAGACTAATATATATCTGGATGGGAACAACAGAAAGATATACAGATTTTTATTAGCAGTATTATTGTAATTTCATTTTCAGAGCAAAACATATACTTTTGAATACAACGTACTTTGATAAGACTGGATTAAAGGAAAGTTGTGTTGTTGCATTTCTATTCTAAGTTTCTTGTTTAGCCTTTGGTTCTAAAGGTGTGGAGCAAGGGCCCACTCCCGCCAAAAGACAGGAGGCTAGTATCTTTGCTTCATTGTCTTATTTACAGTTTTCATTAGAAGTATAATTTTCTTGTTTTCATAAGATAGGTCGATTATTGTCTAAATAGATTTGTTTCCACTAAATACATGTTTCTAACTTTTGTGTGAATTAGATAGATTCTTTCAGCAATTTACTACTTTAATCTTTATATCAGATTTCCTTTCAAGAAGATAACTAAGCAGCATTGATTTATTAGGACAGTTCAATTCAGTAAGTTTGGCTAAGGACTGTTGATTATTAGGTTCCTTATTGCAAATAGCTGAGGACACAGCCCTGGATTTGACATACAAAAACATGATTAAATGCCAAGGTACAGCAACCCTTGTCATTCACTACAAAATTCAAACCATTATTAAAACCATTTTGGAGCATTTGTTCAAATTTAGTCAAAGTCCCTTTTAGGTCTTGAGCCCCGATTTTGAAACTGGCAAATTTGTGTTAAGTAACTGTGGGTCCAATCAGGACCTTGGGTCCTGATTGGCCTGTCAGCCTTTGAAGATTCAAAGGTCCTAAAACCATCCTTGGCCTCACTCCTCATAAGTCTTAAGTCACCAAGCTTTAAACCTTTTGGGACTTTGGGCCCCGAAAGGTCTTTCAACTTCAAAACCTATTGAAAGACCAAAATCTAACTTTGGCCCTACTCCCCACAAGCTTTGAAAGTTACTAAATCTTAGTTCCTTTCGGGACTTCAGACCCCGAAAGGAACTTTGACTCTCCAAGAATGCAAAGTGCAAAACCATTTTTTTATCCCGCAGCCGGCAAGACCTAAGAAAAATCACTAAGTCTTAGGTCCTTTCAAGGCTTCAAGCCCCAAAAGGCCTTTTGACCTTAACCCATTAGAAGTACAGAGTTTGATTTCTGGCCCACGCCCTCCCAATAGTAAAGAAAAACCTAGTTGAGACTTTAGGCCCATGAGGAATTTTGAGTTAGCAGAAAGAAATAAGTCCAAAAACCAAACTCTGACCCGTGTCCCACTTCGCGTCATGCCTTTTAAGTATATAACCTGAAACCTAGTCAGGATCTTGGACCCAATTTGACTTTGTGGCCCTTTAAAATAGTTTTTACCTAAAACCTATTCTCTCCTTGTTGTTTCGAATCCGAATAGGACGGCGGACCTAGGGTCAAGTTTTGGACCCTGGTCCAAATTTCCAACTTTGTCCCATGGATCCACCAGAGTACAAAAACCCTCTAACTGTTTAGAATTAAGTGTTCCTTTAGTATTTTCCTAGTTTTTTTATGTATCCCTTTTGCTCCTATAGGTTAGATAAATGTCTGAAGGAGAGACTTCTTCCTATCAAAGCAAAAAGATTGTGTCTAATTCAGATAAGTCCATAGAGGAAGTTGAGAAAGAGATAGAAACAAGGAAGTCATCAAAGAAGTCACAGAAAAAGAAGAAAGAACTGCCTATAACAATGAAGTACCAATTCCAAGGGGCACCTAAAGAGTTAAAGTTCAAAAGTGAACTTATGAACATCACAGACACAAAACTAGGTCACATAGACCTAGAAGTGTTCAAACATGATACATTTGGGGATGATGTTACCCCACGAGCCAAGAAAATTGCACAATCTAGATTGGGACATATAACAAGCTTTCCACCAATGGTCCAATGTCCTGAATTGATTCTCATTCTTGCTCACCACTACAATCCTGAGGAGAAATTTTTTTGATTCTAGTAGAAACCTTTTGCTAGACATCACTCCTAAAATGATTAGAATGGTTTTTGACTTGTCTCTGTATGCACAAGTTGGTTTACTAATAGTCGCTAAAGCAACCAAATTTTATAATCAGGATGTTACTGGTAATAAGGGGTACTTAAACAAACATTGGTTAGCAAAACTAAAGAAATATGCCTCCAAGGCGCCCGCAAAGCTTACAAGAGTAGACTTTCAAGGTTAGGTTTCTGATGTTATCACCTTGCTAAGCAGAGCTTTTGGAAGAGAAGAGTCCAGAACCTATGAAACATGGATGTTCCAGTTCATCTATTACACAATCAAAGCAGACACTCGGCTGGACTAGGAAACAATTGTTTCTGATAACATTCATGCACAACTTATGTCAATGGTACAAACAAAGAAATATTACATGACTTTATACATCATATGGTTGGCTGCTAGACTGGGTAATTTTCTTGGTCTAACAACTATGGGAGTTCGAGGAGAGGCTCCAGGACAAAGCCAGATTTGGGAATACTATCCCCAGTTAGAGCTCAAGGAAGCTGAAAAACATTTCAAAAGGGTTAATGATGCATTTTTGTCTTCTATTATTCTACAATTAATAGGTGATCCTGCTTGGAAGATGTCTGAAAAAGTAATGGATCTCATCAGGACCTAGGGGAAATTGTTTATCCAATTCCCTAAGTCAACATATATCAAAATAGTCGAGTTTAAGAGAGCACCATTTTTTCTCTCAAGACACTATAGTGACAAGATTTATATTTTGATAGAAATCTCCTGCCAGATCAATGAAGTTCATCTGAAGTTGTCTAAGAAACATAAGTCAAGGGTGAAATATCCCTTTGAATTGGGTTTCTATGAGTGTCCTACTGTTGCTGCGAAGATTGTAGCTGAAGAGATAAATGCTCTTAATCTGAAAGTATATGAGCCGAGGGAAGATTTTAATCCTATTGGCAAACTTAATCAGTTGTTCCCATCTATGGATTTCAAACATAAACATTCTTTGGAGGACTTTTGGGCTAATTTCTAGGATGATTTTGAAGTAAGGAAGAAGCAGTGGACCTGACTCACAGCCTTTCAAATGAGAGAGTTCGATTTAAGGAATGACATAACGGAGGAGTTTTTTTATGATGGTGTAGTATTGGATCATATTTATCATTTGGATATTGTGGATAAGAAAGAGTTGGACCCAATAAACTGGTCAGAAAAATAGGAGAATTCCATCAGGGAGTTCAGTTCTCATGTTATTGAAAGGAGCATGACTTGGATGAATCTAAGGTTACGAAATTATGTGCCACCTGCTCCTTGGGAAAGGAAACGAGATAAACATGAGGCTTCATCTTCAGGATCTCCAGTTACAAAGAGGTAGAAGACACAGAATAAGCCTATGAAGACAACAAAGACTAGGGTTTCAATTGATACTGCCTCCCTTGAAGATGTTTTCAAAGTTGTGAAAGAAAAGTTTACTAAGTCTTCTATGATGTATAAAGAGGGAGCAGTGCAGGGATAACATTTGGCATAGGAGTAAGGCCATGTGCTCAGATTATTACCCCAAGGGCCACAATTGGACAACATCTAGGCAAAGGGGAGCAAACTATTAAAACACAAATGCCACAGGAAACATTTGGCACAGTAGTGTTTCCCTCTCTTGTCTCCGAACAGCATACTGCTATTGAACAATCGAAGCAAGAACAACATGAATAGGGCAGGTCTGAAGAGGAGAAGGTCATAGAAGTGTTAAACACCCAGAATACTGAGAGGGGGGTGCATCAGTATTCTCCTAAACCATTTACATATCAAATATTTTAATCCACTTAGCATATTCAATTGTAGTAAAGGAAATTATTCATAAAACATATAGCCACAATTCATAACACATGAACACCAAAATTTTTATGTGGAAAACCTAAAAAGGGAAAAACCACGATGAGGATTAGCTCACAATATATTATAATAAGCAAATCGGTTAAGGTTGATACAATTGGTGGACTCACTGTCCAAGAATGTTCACTGCATATGGTTCACTACCAAAGGACTCACTATCCTGAAAGAAAGAGATAGAAGAAGTGGCTCACTGCCAAAATTAAACTGTTATAATTGCATCTAACATATGCAAGGAGTACAGTTCCAATGAAGCTCCAAGTACTGAAACAATATTCACCACACTGTTCTGAAATACCAGACTCCACTGCTTTGCATTCATTCAATTTGCATCCAAAAACACTTATCACATCACTCCAATCACATTTCTATATTCCATGCATCAAAAAATTGAACACAATCCTTCATATATATCCGCTTCTTTCACAACATCAATTAGGTCGGCCTAATTGGATGTAACGTGCAAAACATGTCATATAGAACTTGTTGGCCCCAAACCTTCACACACATGCTTCGCACCAAGATTCAAACTTTGAGATAGGTCAACATGGACCTAAAATAGTTCCCACTTAACTCTACAAAGTATATTTACCCATGCACAACATCAACACCTTCAAGTTGGCTCCATTGGCAAGATAACAACAATATGAACTATTTGTTATTTCACAAATCAGTATGCGGATCTCCAAAATGCCTAAAACTTGGAATATGCATGCTACAGACATTCATAACCTTATCCTCAAGTCTGCACAACAAACCCTTTACTTGTGGTAAAATGCAGAGTGTCTCAATGTGTCACTGGTACTGACAAAACATTGTCAATACAAAGTGTGTTACTCTATCAACTTTAACTTTCATCCTGAAGGGCTTCAGGACCTGAAACTTTGGATTTGGACTCTCTGAATATACACTAGCAACACCCTACAATCGCAAAGAAAAGTATTTCATGGGCCAGAGAAATGTGGATCTATTTACTTACATACTCTATACCAGAGACAACTATACTCTGTTAGGCTGGACTTTTGTTGCTCACATCTTCACACCAGAGATCATTAGTAAACAAAATTATGCATTTAGATCTACCCAATGACCAAAAGCCATATGCTAGAACTGCAGATCAAGATCTTCAATAGCGGACCGATGCGGACCAAATTACCAAAAATCTGTAGCTTAGTTTTACCAAACAGACACAGAGTCAAATTTCATAACATATCTCCTTACCGGATCAAATCTTCTTACACAGTAGTCTTCTATGGAGGATAAAATCACCTTGTAAGGAAGAGGATAAAACCCTCTTGCAAAATTACCAATCAAACTGTTATGCACAATTGTCTCCATATGTCTGGTTGACACTTTCCGGAACACTCTACCTTTATCCTTTGTTGTCACAGTCGAGCTGTCCTGACTTAAACCTTTGTTGCTATTTTTTGGACCATTGTATCTTTACTGTTTGAAGCCAACACTGACAACACTACAATCTTAGTTTCCATCAACCTTTGTTTCCATCAATATTTTTTACCATTAATGACAACACTGCTTAACATCATACTTATCACTTTCTACACCATCATGCTTATATTGCCAATAATCTCCCCCTTTGGCATTGATGGCAACATAGCCAAAACTTCTCCCCAAAACACTCTCCCCCTTTGACATCAATGGCAAAGGGACTATTTACAAATCAAAAACTTCTTTAACTTTTCTTTACACTGCACTACTCCTTACTATCTTATTTCTATACACTAAGATATCGAAACTTTTTCCTTCTAACCTTCAGCATATATATACAAGAAAACAGAAAAATGAAAAACTTACTGATTTGTGGGAAAGATGTCTGTATAGATATTCTTCAATTGAATTACTGTTGAGTCCCACTACACCTTTGCATAATTTAATATATGTATCTGTCCATTTTTTGTATGAGTAATTCTTCTACTTTATCCACTGTTGCAGGGGCCTCGATCATCTTCCCAACTTTTTCAGCCTCTCTTAACAAACTAATCAGAGAATCCATCTTAAAACTGACTATCTCTATCAGTTGACTCATTTGGTCTTTTATAGACTCCTTTTAACTCTGCAATCTCTTTATTAGGGCATGAGTCTTTTCCACTTATGCTCTTAAATTTCTATTTATGTCCTTCAAGGGATCATAGGTTCTGGAGATTTTGACCAATTACGTCTCAAGTCCTTTAGTTTTCTCTTTTATTTCCTTAGTGGTTATGGGCTAGGATAAACAAAATTGATATAATACATTGGCATCACTTATGGCATTCTGAATATTCTTTCCACTGTTATCTAACAAAATGTGTGCCTTGGAGCACCTATCTGTCAATTCTATTAGCCTCAAATTTTCATATTCTTCCCTGATCTTCTTCTCCACTGCTTTCTCAAAAGATTAAAGTGACTATTTACAGACTCCATTAGTTTTCTCATTTGAAGTGGAGGAGACAGAGAGACATCTCTCTTAATATCAGGCACTATCTTCTCAAAAACTTTCATGGCTTCATCCATTAGCTCATTACCTTCTATGTGGGACTGCAAAATTTCTTCCTGAGCATTTGCCTGAAAGATTGTTCCCAGTTGAAGTTTTTGCAATGGAGAAATGTTGGATAAATTAATCTATCCATCTAAGGATGGCACTTGCAACAGTTGTGGTGAAGACATGATTTGTGATTGCCTTATCTTCACCAAAAATTATCTAATGGAGTCTAATGGAGAGACTCTAGAGCATTCACCAAACTTATCCTTTTTCTCCTCTTCAAATATCAATTGAGAATCAGAAATTTCCAGAGGATGATTTCCATCATGTGCTTCCACTTCTCCATCATTCATCAGAATAGAGGCATTGTCCACAGTGTTATCAACTAGATCTGTACTAGCCTCATTTTGTTCTCCTTTTTCTTCAATAGTCCTGTCTTCTAATGGCTCTCTCATCTCTTCAATATTGACTATGTTTTTTGGAGGACTACGCGAGGTAGCAGCAGCATTTACTGAATTTATTTCATCCTTTGTTTCCCTCTTTTCTTTTGGAGACTTGTTGACATCTGCATGCTCAAGTTGAGCATCAATTTTCTAAGCAGCATCTTGAGGAGTGTTGTCTTTGGTAGTTTCTTCCTCTTCATTGTATTTATGGGTCATACCCAGCCTTTGTGCTAGGTCAGTAATCTTGTCTATAGCTTCTTTCTGTATTCTGTCAAAGTCATCTTTGTCTTTACTCATGAGAGTGTTTACTCTCTACTTTGTTCTCAATTCTTTTGAGTATAACTTGGCCAATGTGGCCTTATTCTCTTTTGTCAAAGAGATATCAATACTCTTCAAAGAAAATTCTTTTATTTTCCCTTCTTCCTCAAATGCTTCTCTTCTTCTATCCATCAAAATTTTCCACACTTCCGCAGGAACTTGACTAGCAATATCTTTCATATCAACTTCATATATATTATGATATACTTTACAATGGTCTCAATTATAGTGGCCTTGTCTACATCATTAGCTTCACTATACAAACTGGCAGTACCTGTTAAAGCATCATGTTGTACAATATTTGCCAATAGAGCATCTAGTCTCATTGGAGAGTGAGGACTTACCAGTTTTAGTGGTTCCTCCATTTGACTTTCAACCGGAGGCTCTTTGCTTGACTCTTCTTTCTTCTTTTTCTTCATATGCTCGGCCAACACCTCCTTTTCTTTCTCTATGTCTTCTTCACTTTCAGATTCTATAATCTAAGTCTTTCTTCTCTTGGCACCTGCTTCATTTTGTAAAGCATCTTTTGTCCTCTTCCGGATCAGTTTAGGTTCTGCCACTTCTTCTTCCTTAATATCATCATGAATCACATAGTCCTTTCTTACTACTTTCCCTTCAGCCTTCTCTTCCTTGCAGCTTGTTGCACAGAAGCAATGGCTGCTTCATTCTTCTTAGGGGTGGTTGTTGGTATGGCTCCGGAGGCTTTGGTAGCAATACCAGAGGAGGTAGAAAATCTTGTTCTTGGCTTCTCCAGAGAGGATTTCTCCTTTACCGGAGCACTAGTATGCTCCACAGGGGTACTAGTCTCCTTTCTCTTTGCTTCACTGGTGGCTGGAGGGGTAGTAGTTGTTCTACCTAATCTTTTTGTGCCAATTGCAGTCTCAGCAGCACCAGATTCTTCCTCAGCTCTTGCTCTTGCTTTCTATACTTTTTCCTTAGATATGCTTATGCTTTCTACATACTCATTAACTATCCTTTAAATTTTCTTCTTGGTTTGGGGCTTGGTCTGTTCCATATGAATCTTCAAAGATTTTTCTTGGTATGTCCCAAATCTTGAGCTTTTCAGTAGTTTATCTACTAGACCAATCACTTCGTCCAGAGGCACCTCATAATTAAGTTCTGGTATCCACACAGTACTAGGCTCTATAGCCTCCATTATGCATGCATCTTTTGTTACTAAAAAGGTAATGTCATTCTGATACTTCTCTACCAGTTTTCTTGGTATTCTCTCTCTTGCCTGCATTTTCTCCTGAAAAGATTTGAAGAAACCCCAGAGGGCTTTCTTTTGAACTTCTGCATCACCCAAGCCAAACAAGTAGTTCTTGATCTGATGAGCTACAAGTCTATTTGATAGCCATACTGCATTTTTGGTTCCTAGAACTTCATTCAAAAAGTAGAACATTAAACAGATGATCAAAGTGCCAAACTTGAAGGGATATTTAGATTGTTTAATCTTCTACAAATTTTCCATCAATTGCAATCTCAACATTTTGCACAAGTCAAAGTTTTCTCCATTCTCCACCATCTCATACGCCGTGTTTATAGCAGTCCCAGACACATAATTTTCCCTGTTAGAAAAATAGAGCTTGTAGACAATCATCATGGATGCATATTTTACAGCAGGGTTCTTTACATCCTTAACAATCAAAGCTCTTTTGTCATACTTGGCTCCTGTCCACTCCATTACAACTTCATTCTTGATGGATTTAAGCATCGGCATAGGTTTGATTGAGCACAGACTGGTTATAGCCCTAATTACTTCTTTGTTAATCACATGTGCAGTGTCTAGCCAAAAACATTTATCATGCATTCTACTTAGAGTATATCTCACCCACTCATCTACATAGAAGAAATAGTAAATTTGTTCCATACATCAAGATTCTTTTCCATCAAGACTCCATACTCTGGTTTGAGCTCAAATTCATCACCAGTAAGTTCATTAAACCAGACCTCATTCAACTTTGTGTGGTTGTACTCTTCCATCTTGACATGGATGTATGCCCTAACATCCTCAGTATGCAATACTCCATATGGAATATGTGAGAATGCACCTTCTAGATCATCATTCATGGATTTATCGGGATGCCTCTTGAATTTAGGTTGGGACGCTCAGAGACCTCAACTACTTGCGGTGTAGCCATTGCTAATGAATTAAAAAACTTCAATGCAAGGTTTAAAGTGAAATGGGGTAAACCAGAAAATACCTTTTCTTCGCTTGCTGCGCTAGGGTTTGAAGGCACTAAATCTTAGGATGCTTTGATCTCTTTTCCACTACACTGCTCAGCTCTTTCTCTCTTGAAAATTTGATTGCAATATGGATTTTGATCAAGTATAATCTCTTATAACCTCTTTTTCCTTAACCTAATTCGCCATAAATGCCTTGTCTGATAAAGCTATGAAACCTTTCTCTGTATACACAGTCGACTTCAAATTCTCCGCAATCTTCCGCATTATGAGATTTTCTACTGCATTTTTCTTCAATAGTTCAATCATGCTGACTTACACCATATATCCTCGTGTTGAAGCATCAGCATCTTTTCTTTGGCATGGGATCAAATATTTTCATTAAAGCTCCCCCTAAGCCAAAGCTCTCAACTTAGTTTTCGGAGGAAACTTCTGCATCAGATGTAACTTCATATATATCCTTAACCTCTGTTACATCCTTCTTTATCCAAATCCTATTCATTTCCTTGTTTGTTTTTACCAGATCAACCTTTTGTACTGGTTCATTCTTCTCTACTAGATTATCCTTCTTCATGTTTATGCTTCTTGAAAACTTAGAAATATGTCCAAATCTATTGCAATTGTAGCACACAACATTCCTCTGACCAATATTCCTTCCATTCATTCTAGATCTGCATAGATTATCTTTATGCCCAAATCTATTGCATGTATAACAGTATCCATTGAAAGGTTGAACCATTATATCATTGTTATAGCCAACCCTCATTTGACTTCTACACTCACTGGCTTTGTGACCAACTTTCTTGTAACTAAAGCATTGACTAGAGAAAGATGGAACATTTTGATTTATTCTGCTTTTACATTATATTGCCCTATGTCCAAATTTATTTCAAGAATGACAAAAACTATTGAAAGATGGATACCTTTGTGCATTTGGTTGCCTGACCGATGGTCTCCTAGCTTTATTTCTTTGGTTCCGAAGTTGTTTTCCATTGTTCTTCTTGTGTTTAGTATTTGATGTCTGGCCTGATTTTAAGCTTTCACCCTTTTAAAATCCTAAACCCTCTTTATCATTAGGACCTTTCTGATTTGCAATCATTTCATCAAGCTTTGTAGTGCTCATTTTGAATTTTTCTTCATGACTCCTTGCTTTCTCCAGATCAAATTTTAGATTCATAACCTCTTCTTCAAGCCTTGTACATTCTTCTGATTTGCTTTTCACAACTGCATTAAGACATTCCTCGATTATTTTCCTTTCTTCAACTTGCACCTTCAGACCAGTGATGGTTCCATTTGCTTGCTCCAATTGTTCACTGACTTCCTTATGCTTGTCTCTGAGCTTCTTGACTTGCTCTTTCAATTCACTGATGTATTCATTTGCTTCCTTGACATTTTCTTTCAGATCTATGTTTTCTCCTTCAGTTCTTTCAAGATCTTCAAGAGAAGCATTGAGTTCTCTTTTTTTGTCGAGCATACAATCTTCTTCAATGAGATTAATAGCAGGAATATCTTCTTGAGGAATAGGTAACCTTCTAGTATCCATGTGTTCAATCTCCAAGATCTACCTTGAGCGGTTAGGCTTCTTCCAAAGGACTTGGCTCTAATACCAATTGTTGAACACTCAGAATACTGAGAGGGGGGGTGAATCAGTATTCTCTTAAGCTATTTACATATCAAATATTTTAATCCATTTAGCATATTCAATTGCAGTAAAGGAAATTAAGCATAAAACATACAGCCACAACTCATAACACATGAACACCAGGATTTTTAAGTGGAAAACCCAAAAAGGGAAAAATCACGGTGAGGATTAGCTCACAATATATTATAATAAGGCAACCAGTTAAGGTTGATACAATTGGTGGACTCATTGTCCAAGAATGCTCATTGCATGTGGCTCACTGCCAAAGGACTCACTATCCTAAAAGAAAGAGATAGAAGAAGTGGCTCACTGCTAGAATTGAACTGTTATAATTACATCTAACATATGCAAGGAGTATAGTTCTAGTGAAGCTCAAAGTACTAAAACCATATTCACCACAATGTTCTGAAATACCAGACTCCACTGCTCTACATTCATTCAATTTGCATCCAAAAGCACTTATCTGATCACATTTCTATATTCCATGCATCAAAAAATTGAACACAATCCTTCATATATATCTGCTTCTTTCACAACATCAATTAGGTCAGCCTAATTGGATGTAATGTGCAAAACATGCCATATAGAACTTGTCGGCCCCAAACCTTCACACATGTTTTGCACCAAGATTCAAACTTTGAGATAGGTTAGCATGGACCTAAAATAGTTTCCACTTAACTCTGCAAAGTATATTTACCCATGCACAACATCAACACCTTCAGGTCAACTCCACTGGCAAGATAACAACAATATGAACTATTTGTTATTTCACAAATCGGTATGTGGATCTCTAAAATTCCTAAAACTTGGAATATACATGCTACATACATCCATAACCTTATTCTCAAGTCCACACAGCAAACCCTTTACTTGTGGTAAAATGTGGAGTGTCTCAATGTGTCACTGGTACTGACAAAACACTGTCAATACAAAGTGTGATACTCTGTCACCTTTAACTTTCATCTCGGAGGGCTTCAGGACCTAAAGCTTTGGATTTGGGCTCTCTGAATATACACTAGGAACACCTTACAACTACAAAGAAAAGTATTTCATGCCGGAGAAATGCGGATCTATTTACTTACATACTCTATACCAGAGACAACTGTACTCTATTAGGTCAGACTTCTAATGTTCACATCTTTCACATCAGAGATCGTTAGTAAACAAAATTCTAGATTTAGATGTACCCAATGACCAAAATCCATATGCTAGAACCGTAGAGCAAGATCTTCAATAGCAGACCGATGTGGACCAAATTACCAAAAATCTGTAGCTTAGTTTTACCAAACAGACACGTATTCAAATTTCATATCTCCTTACCAGATCAAATCTTCTTGCACAGTAGTCTTCTATGGAGGATAGAATCATCTTGTATGGAAGAGGATCAAACTCTCTTGCAAAATTACCAATCAAATTGTTCTGCACAATTGTCTCCATATGTCTGGTTGACACTTTCTGGAACACTCTACCTTTATCCTTTGTTATCACAGTCTCTATCTTGACTTAAACCTTTGTTGCTATTTTCCGGACCACTATATCTTTACTCTTTGAAGCCAACACTGAAAACACTACAATCTTAGTTGCCATCAACCTTTGTTGCCCTTAGTCTTTGTTTCCATCAATGACAACACTGCTTAACATCATGCTTATATTGCCAACAAGAAGAAGAGATTCCTCAGGAACACCCCGATGAAGAGGTGTCAGAACAAGAACCTACCGATGAACAACAATCTGAGGGGACACACAATCCTCAAAGGGAAGAACGGGAGGAAAAACAAGAAGAAAAGAAGAAGATGAAGTGGAAAGAACACAAGATGCAGCTGAGAACACTCCCTCTGGAGGAGAGGAAGATTTGGGAGAAGAACATGTGCTGACAAAAAAAGAGCAGCAAGAATTATTTGATGCAACAGAGAAAGCTAAGAAGGTTGATTCTTCCAAACAAATTGAGTCTTCAAAGGCTATTGAAGATCAGCTTCACAAAGAGGAGCAACATGAGGCCAAGATAGATGAGAAGGTTGATCAACAGCAATAGCAAATTGCACAAAATCAAATTGATCAGACCCTACAAGCTCAAGCAGCACCATCATGGCTGAATTTGAATTTGGCAAAAAGGAAATAGGTTGTTATCAAGCCTATGAATTTCTAAGAAATGGTTGCTGAGATAGAAAAGGAGAAGCCTAGGAAGAAATCTAGGACTTTATCATTTGTTCGTATAAATGACCAGGGGGATGGATTGCAGAAATAGCTACCCCAATAGATGATAAGGATGACCAGGAGATACAAGCTGAGGACTACCAAATCATGAAAGTGAATTTGGGAAAACAAACCTAGGTAGAAGAGATAGCTTCATTTAATTCTACCTATAGCACAGTTAAATCCAAAATGGAGAACGACAAATAGACAAAAGATAGTTTGAATGTACAGCTGAGTGAAATGAGGACATTTGTAAAAGGTCTTTTGACACCACTTTTAGAGCATCTAGCAGCAACAGATGTACCTATTTTAATGATGAAGCAGGAGGTGGATGCTTTACAAGTGATGAAAGCTTGAAGACATCTATGATTGATAGATGGGTATCTAAGTTTTTAGAAGAATCCTTTGACATTTTTGACAAGTAATATCCATATTATGAAGAAGCATGCAGATTAGAAAGAGATAGATTCTTTTGTTGAAAATCATTAAAAGGAAGAATCAAAGCTGGAGCAGATTCTGAGAACCTTGAAACATATTGGTAAGCTGACTCAAGAAGAGTTGATAGAGTCATACATTTTGCAGGATGAAGAGCCCAATTTTGTCGATTTCTGTGTAAATGTTACTGAGTATAAGATTGAGCAGTTAGTTGAATATCGTCCTCCATTACTAACATTACAGCAGGACATTTTTCAATATATTGCTATTTTTGAAACTTTTGTCAAAGCAATTATAGGTTTCGAAATGTATTCTCATGACACGTTTAGACTGGAGCCATTCGATAAAGTGAAAGAAGTCTTTAAAAGAAAATTGATGATTTGTTGAAAACTCTAGGTCTGGTTGAAAATGTGTTGGATAAATTTGTGGAGTCTAAAGCTAATTTTAAGCTTTCCTTGGTGGATATAAGTAACATGGAGAGAAGGTGTGAGTAGGTTTCTTAGCACTTGAATACTTTCAAATTTAGATATGAATGGTTGGATGGCTCGGAGATAGACAGAGTGGATCGGTTGTTGCCAAGTTTTGTTGAATACAAGAAGACTCATACTTCTATAGGGGCGTCTAGCTCTCATTGAGTCTACTTTTAGACTTAGTTAATTTTTGGAGTCAACTTGTCTTGTAAATCCACTTTTTGTAAAAAGGGAACCACGGTTTTATAAAGTGGGCCCTACAGGATGTCTTCTTTTTTCTTTTTTTATTTTTGAGTTGAAAAGTCAACTTAGAAATTGACATGCAAAAAAATTCTATTTTTGAAGTTGATTTTTGAGTTGCGTGGGAATGGTGATATAAGCAAAGACAAAAGGTATTGCATGTAGTTTAATACTATTGTAATTATTCTTTTGAGGTGCCTATAAAAGGGAAGGACTCATTTTGTTCAAGGGTCTGAAAGTTCAAGAATCAGGCTATCGGTTCGTACTTCAATTTTTTTTCAAGCTTTTTTAGCAGTTAGTTATTTTTACAGCATTTTAGCATAGAGAAGGTAGTTCTTGTGGAAACAAATCCATATTTCTAGTGCTCGTTGTTGGATTTATTTTCTTGTATTGAAGTTTAAAGAAATTAATACAAGATGGTTGTCAATTCTTGGGGATCTATCATCGTGTTTCTGGTGTAGTGCTTTGAACTTTATTCTTTCCTTCCGTATTTATTTAAGAAATTCTGAAATCTAGGCTTTAAAATTCTAAATTCTATTTTTGATTTGCGTGTGTAATATAGTAGTCAGAAAATATAATTTAAATCATACTTATTTTGGGAATCCTTTGACTGTTGCACTGTAATATGAATGATTGGGTTTTATAAAACTGATTTTAATATTGCAGCTAATGAATTTCTTGGATGAGTGTGTTGATACAAACACTGAAAATACAAAGCATCGTATTATTTATTTCTTGCATCCCTTGCAATCTTTTGATCTTTCTTTCAAAACAATGATAAGTAGATTAATTCACAAACAATTAGAACAACTATTGAATAACCAAGACCCCTTGTTAAACTGTCCATATTTATCCTGTGCTTACGCAGCATAGTTGTAACCCAACTCCCAAGACCTTGGGGATTGTTGATTCTCTTTCAGATCAATATCCTTTCAGGAGAGGCAAGTCGAATCTCATCTTGCCTATGTTGCATGAGTCTGTTAAATGGACCATCAACAGTTTTGTTCTTGTAAAAAAATCCAGAGTTATTATATTATTTTATTCTTATGTATATATATCTTGTTTAATTTTGTGTAACAAAAACTATTGGTTCTGTTCTTGTAAAAAAATACAGAGTTTTTATATTATTTTATTCTTATGTATATATATCTTGTTTTAAACAGAATATTTATTTGAGACATATGTATATATGTGTGTGTGTGGATTGAATAAAAAAGAAACATTATTAAGGGTCGAATTGGCCAAAACATACACAGGATGAGCATAGAATAGGGTTAAAATTGTTTGAAAGGCTGTGGGAAGGGGTCGATGACCCTGTGCGGGTTGCAGCCCCTTTACAAGGGTCTGCGGCTTGCACAGAGGTCATAGCCTATGGGAGGGGCGGAGCCCCCATTCCCATGGGTGATGTGGGGATGGGGTCTTCAGATCCCATCCTGCCTCCCACTCACCGCCTCCATGGAGGGGCAAGGTCGAGGGTCGAGTACAGGCCTTCTATTTTTATTTTTATTTTAAGCTTTGTTAAAATAAAAACAATAAAACCCTAACATGTTTTCTTATAATTTTTTAAATACAACCCTAGTTAATATATATATAACAAAAAATAACTTATTTTCAAACTAATATATTCTAAATCTATTAGAATATTAGAGTATGTAATTTTTGACCTTATATTTTGCCCCCACTTTAGTGAGCTAATGTCACCAAGTATGTAGCTACACTAAAGTACATAAATAAAATGTTGAAAGTAAATGACATCATAAAAGTATACGTTGCAATTCTTTGAGTGAAGGAACTATGCCCCTAAGCTAAGAATCTGTAAAACCACATGATAGACAAAGAAAATCTACAACACAAAGATGTCAAAAAACATAAAAACCTACAAAATGCACATCAGAAAAATATAAAACCTACAAAACAAATATGTTAGAACATCACAAACATATATATGTAATGTAACAATCTTTTGCATTTGGGAAAACGTTCATAGTGGAGAACACTGGTGATGAGAAGGAAAATGGAGATTTGAACGGCGATGTGTGGGATCTCTCATGCGCGTCTAAGTAGGTATTGCCTACAGGTCTGATGGCTTCACCTGGGCTAGGTGTTCAAACCCCCATCCCGTAAGGTTTAAGCGCTAAGCATGCTGGATAGGTTTACAATTCTCAGTCATCTTCTCCATGGGCGTTGGGGGTTTCGGCAGTCTTTGCACTGATTAATCTTGTGAAGTCGCTTCATGGGCCAGATTCTAGATATCCATCTCAGGGAGTCAGTGGTGTTGGGCCTAGCACCTCTGGCCGCCCTCAAAAATCCTTTTCTAAAGTTGTTAATGGCTCAAGAGCTCATGTGCACCCTTCTCAGGCTAAGGTTAGGCCTATACCGTGTGCCCGATCATCTCCTATGGTGATGTGTGGCCCTAAGGTCTCTACAAATGAGGGTTTTTATTTGAAGCATGGAGTGATCTATAGATTCAATGGTTTATGGCTCTCTCTCTCCAATCTGCATTGTTGGTAGGTAAAAGTACAATGCTGTGTCACACTTTTATAAAGGAAACGGCCAACGCTGATCCAACGTTTAAATTTGAATCACTAAAAAGTGACATATATGTTTTAAATTTTGGAATGATGTAAATTAATAAAATATTTATTTTTTAGTATATTTTATGTTTCTATTTTTTAAAAAAAATTAAAAAATTATTTGAATATAGTTTTTAATAAATTGACACTATAATTTAGTTGTTGATAAAATGCTGAAAAATGAAGTTACATGAGACATCAATCTTTATATAGTAAATTTTATTTTCTTTTCTTCAATTTTTTTGTCTATATTTATAACTTGAAACTTTAGGGCATGGATATATTTTTTTTCAATTTTGATAAACATATATTTTTAAACAAATATTAAAATGTGCATGTATTAAAACATAATTGTTTCCAGTCGACGTCAACTTTCATATTAACTATTTATCTAAAATAGAAAAAAAATTATACCATCTTGATATAGATTCTTTTATCTAGGGCATCATTTTTTTTTCAATTTTTTTAAATAAGTTTTACTATTTTTCCTTGACATGGTAATTGACTTAATGTTTTGTGCTGATAACCTACTTTTAGTAAAAATAAAAAGTAAAATATAAATAATAATTAAACTGTTAAAATATATATTTTTTTGAAAACTAAACTTATAGAACTACAAAAGGGTATTTTTATATTTTAAAAAAAATGTTATTTACACAAGTAGAAGTTGTTGAAATATCAAGTTTTTCAAATAATTTTATTTTTTTGGTAAATTGGCCTCATCATGGTGCTACATATGCATTTAGCCAACAATTTTAGTTGGAAAAGTTGTGCACATAGCTAACTTAGCTAGAATGAATCTTACAAGATCATATGTTTGACCAAAATTGATTTTTAGTTAGAAATACTTAAATTCACTTGTGCTGATAAATCGGCTGAAGGTGTGACACAGATTTGTACTTTTACCGTAGAACATGGAATCCTTGAGACCCCTTGTTGCTGGTCAGATTGAGCTTTTTCCCAGTGCAAGGGGGTTCTTCATAGCGACTTTTGCTTCCTCTATGAAAAGATACTTAGTGTTGGACAGGTCTTGGATGTGGGGTGATCATTTTGTCCATCAAACCATGGGCTCGCTCCTTCAATCCTCTCACTGAGCCGCTTAACACCAAACTAGTATGGGTGTGACTATCGAATCTCCCTCTTTAGTTTTGGGAGGATTCTTGCTATGAAGTCATTGGCAACGCTATAGGGCGCTTCTTGAAGGTTGACTCTATAACTTCAGATTTAGGGCACACTATGGTTGTCCACATATTAGTGGACATTGACATCTCTAAACCCCTCCATGGAGATGTTGTTTTGATGGTTGAGGACAGGCCATGGACGTAGTTGTTGGACTATGAGGGTCTCCCTTTTAGGTGCAAGAGATGCTTCTCTATTGGTGTGAGGACTACCCTTTTTACTTTTGTTCTTGTGACTACTTACATTACTATTTACTGATACTTTTATATTTGTGGGACAATAGTTCCTGGATTTTCCAACTATTAAACTTTATTATGATAAAGGAAAAAACTAATTAGGTGATGTTTGGATAACGTTTACATTTCAGAAAAGTTAATTAGGTGATGATGGAAAGAAAATTGTAATATGATGTCATTTATGCTATTTAGAACTATGTCATGGTAATGCATGTTTTTAAGTTGCTTCGGCTATGATGATTATATGTGAAACTGATCTTGTAATTGAGTGTGCAGGATTTACTAATCAAACCACAGATATTGGAGATCATTCCACACCTTTTTGTTGTTATCCCTTGTTAAGCCGATCTGGTTCCACGAGGAACCAAGATCAACTCTGTGTTTGATGTGGTGTTGTAATGTGGTCTTTCATAAGGTCGAATGGGTTAAGTCTACCCTCTTGTAACACTAAATTATGATTTGTGTTGTAAAAAAAAAATTGAATTTGAATTTCTTTTCTTTTATTTAAATTTTTGAGGCCTTTTCTTGTGTTTTAACCTGACCCTGGGTGTCTTGAATAGGTTAAAATTGACCCTGGGTTATACCCCATGGGTCCAAGGTCCCATTTGGAATGGGTAACCTCCATATGGTCATCTTAACTTCACACTGAAGTTAAGTGACGAATTTTGGAGGAATAGGAGGGATAGGATGGGTTGTACCAACACCCAAACCCATCCCTCTTCAATCCCCAAGGTAAGAGATGACTACAAACCCATCAATTATGGAGGAATTGACTTGAAGTCACCCTCACCATTAGTGAGATTCCCCATGAGTTGTGTGGTCATCCATAATGAAGGAAGGAAGAAGAGGCATGGGTCACCTGTCTTTTCCTCCTTTAACTCATTTTATTTTTCCCATGCGTAAGAGAAATGACATGAGGTAAGGGATAAGGAGGACTTTAGGGATGGGTGAGTGACATAAGCCAACACTCATCCCTTGGGACACAATAGTAGTTTGGGGAAGAGTGAGGAGGTGACAATTGTCACCTCCCCATTCCCCTAAACTGATAGAATTTGAGTTATTTTAATCCTATTTTTGGGATGAGTTTGGGGGTTGTTGAATTTGGAGAGTGGGAAGAGTTTTATTGGATTTTTTTTTATGGTTTTGGAGAGAGGAAAGAGGGAGGGAGTTGGTGACTTAGGTGGGAGGAGATCTCAGTGGAGCTCTACATCAGCTTCATCCTTTGAAGGGCTTTGTAAGGTTGGTCTTATACTCCTTCTGTTGTATTTCTAATGTGTTGCATGAAAAGTGTGTGAAAGTTATTTATTTGCTTGTGATGTAAATGTTGTTATTGTGGGGAAATGTTGTTGGGTTGTTGACAGAGCTTCTCCCACTTGGGAGAAATGCTCATCAAGTGTGGGGCAGGGGAGAAGTGATCCTCCTCGGGTGCATACCTGGTTCTTTTGGGATGTTGAAAGCCTTGAGGGTATGTGAGTGTGACTTTGAAAAGAATTGTGTCATTTGGCTTGAGAGTCCAAATACGAACTCTTGGGAAAATTTGTTATCAAATTTGGCTTGAGGCCAAGAGAAATTGTGTTGGTTATATTATCTGTAAGGGTGACACTTTGGAGTTGAGTGTGTCCACTCTCCTACCCCTTGTGAAGCTCACTATAGTTGAGTTTTTGTGTTGTGTAATTTATCCGCGGGTGTATGTGAGTTCTGGGTTTGTTGTTGTTCCTTGTTGTGAAGTGGTTTGTGAAAGTACCCTAGGTGTGTGGATGATCTCCCTAGTTCGGGGGTGACCCTCTTGCGGGTCTACGGTAGGGAGGAGAGCTAGATGAGTGGTGTTTTCTTCTTTGTTTTTGAATATGCAGGTTTCCTCTTGAAGCTTATTGATGGAATTGGAGAAGTTCTGTAAGTTAGGGAGAATGTATCTCATCCTTACTATAAGGAGAGTTTGGTTCATTGAGCTTCATCCTATTTAAGTTCATTGTGGAGGGATTTTCTCCCTCTGAAGTTGTAAGAATTATTGTCTGGGGAAAGAGAGAAATTCTTCCCTTCAGTATTGTTTGTTATGGATGTTTTTTTTTTCAGTTATTTTATACCTGGTGAAACTAATTGTTAAGTAATGAAATTTGTATTGATTTAGACAAAGATGAATAAATTTATCTTTTGTATTGAAATTTGTTATTGATTTAGACAAAGATGATAAATTTTATCTATAATTTTGTTTGGAAGGAAGGAATGAATTTAGTTAATTATCCTTGTTATATATTGTAAATTTCTTTTTATTATTGGAAATAAAAGAAATATATATATATATATATATATATATATATATATATATATATATATAAATACATATAATAAAAATAAAAAAAAGTGGTATAGTCATAAACTTACTAGATGTGAGCCAATGTAATTTGAACTATATATGCTTTATATATTAAAGTGAATTTAACAAGTTATAAAGGAAAATTGATTTTACTATATCTCTGGTTTATCACTATCTGTATAAAGTCAAATTTCAGTAGATTGCATATACATATACTAAGAAAATTGTGGATGGCAGTTAAATGGAGTTACGTTTAATTCTCTGCATTTATAATTTCAATTCTTAAATGAACGATGATTATAAATGGCAGTTAGATAGATTTTAACTTTATTCTCTGCATTTGAAATTTTCAACTATTATATGAAACTGTGATTACCAGTTAAAATAGCTTTATTTTGTTGTTTCTCTGTATTTATAATTTTCTATTTAGTAGAAGAACTGTGAAAGAAATATACCTAAGAGAAGTCGTGAGATATATATATATATATATTTATAATTGTAATTAGAGAGGTTATTACAATAACAGAAAGAAATTTCATTGAAAAATAAAATGCATTGTTCACTGGTTGTTCGCTGTGTACATAACACTTTAAAAAAAAAATATGGTGGTGGTGGGAAGGGTTTGAACTTTCCCACCACCATCAACGAGCCTTTTGGGTGTGGGGAGGGGCGGAGCCCCCACCCACACCCCATGTAGTGGGATGTGGGTGGGGGCTCCGCCCCTCCCCACACCCCCCCGTGAATATACACAGCGCCGCGGCTTTGAAACCGCAGACTCCACACTTCCCCGCCTGCGAAGCCCTGTCCGCCGCTCCTTGCGCGGCCAGTACACCTTCGCCGCGGCCCAAACATTGCCCCACTCCCTTCCACTGCGAACTCCACACTTCACACCACCGCCTGCCCTCTTTCCCCACGCTCCCATCTCTGCGCTCTGCCCACTCCACCGTCCACTATGACATTTCTTCTCTGCGCCCTCTACCCTATGGACGATGCCGCCTCTCCTGCCCTCTGCCCTAACAGCATCAAAAAAAATATATAAAGACAGTTAGGGTTTCAAACAAAATAACCAAATAAAATATGATTTGGTTCCATAGTTTGGGCTTTTTATAAAGAGGAGAGCCTATATTACAATAAAACAAAAGAATATAATAATGTATATATATATATATATATATATATATATATATATATATATATATATATATATATATATATATATATATATATATATATATATATATATATATATATATATCGATATATATATATATATATTTATATTTATATATCTATATATATATATATGAGAATTATTTGCTATAAATCTAAAGGAGAAGCCATAATTCCCTTAATACAAATAGAAAAAAAAAAGAGAAATTTTATATTAAGAGGATTAATAATGACAAAGGAAGAATATATTATAAATGTAAAAAAAAATATTATAAACACATATATATATGTATAATTTATTTTAAGAAGAGTTTCTCAGAAGTTTCACAATTATCGTAAATTAATAATCAGGAAAATGAAGAGGAAAATTATGCACCTCCCTTTAAAAAGAACACTGGGAATAAACGTAAAGAAGCCATCACAGACATTCCATGTGTGGCCAGTTTAAACTCAACTATAGTCTAGTAAACATCCAATTGAGAAAAATTAAAGAGAGAAAGAAGAAGAAAAACTAACATTGGAAAACAAAGAGGAAAAAATGCACGGCATTTCCGAACTGGGCTAAGAGAACTAAGTAAGTTCATCCTTCCAATAATCCTGCTTAGGAACAAGAGGATTTTACAAATAATACAAATGTAGAGGTAAATCCTAGAGCGGAGAAACTAGGAGACTAAGTCCAGCGAAGTAGTAAACCAGTTTATGAGATCTGGTCCATCCGGAAATTAGGAATAATGTAAAAAAAAAAAATACAATGATAACTTTGATTGATGAGAAACATGAAGAAAAGACAGGATAAACATAAAGAAAACTGAGAAACCAAAAGAGAGACTGAAATATAAACAAAATAAACTTCAGAGAAATAGTTAAGGTGAACACGATAGAAATACAATCAAAATTAAGATCCTGAGAAACGGAAGAGAGGGCAAATGAATGACCTTGTTGAGAATACTAAGTCCGAAGGAGGAGTATATTTCAGGAAACGAGAAATGATCCAGATAATCGTGCTTTGTTAAAAAATGTCCAAAAAGAAAGATCAAGTGTAAATTCATTATGAACAAGGCATCGTGGGAAGTTGTTAAACTATCAGGGAACACTGTAATAAGTGTAGTGTGTAATGATTCCCACTCACATCGTGAGGCTTTATGCTGCCGAAATCTTCCGAGATTAGGGTTAGGAACCTTGAGATTACAAACCTTGTAGCAACGTTAACTGCGTCGTGGAGACCCCCTTATTAGACTGCTTGCGTCTAGGTGAACGCAATTGTACTTAGTACCCCGCCGACAACTATAGTGTTTTCTCCTTGAGCGTACACCACCGAGCATGCTTACGCATGCGAGGGGGTTTCTGGGGAAACGTGAAAAAAAAATTTGACATTTCGTGTCATGACCACATGACAGATGTGGACATGACACGTGTGATGCGTGTTGTGACCGCCTGGAAAATGCGGGCATGACAATTGGTCACTTGGCCTCTGGTTTCCCTCATTCTCACCACAAGGGTGCGACAACTTGGTGGAAGAATGCACTCGCTGATCATTTGACTATTTGCGCTTCCCCGATGGATGGCTCTTCCCAAGAGAGCAAGTCTTCCTTGGAGGTGATTCTTCCCAGGAGAACGACCTTTCCCAGGATTCTTTGTTGGCTGCCCCTCATGTAGATCCGTCTGTTGTTGTGGTTCATGTAGGGTCTCCTTTAGATCCCCTTTTGGTCATGTTCGTCGTGGGCCAAGATGCTTCTTTATTGATCCCTGCTTCTTCTTCTGCGTTGTCGGCTTCACACTCAGTGCGTGATGTTTCTTTGGGTGTGGTTTTTGCTGAGGATCCCCCCTCTCACCTCAATCTGAGGATTTAGACTTAGATCTTGCTTCGACTATTGTGCAGAGAAAGAAGAAAGGTCTCCCCAAATCTATCGTTGCTTTGCGATAGAGGGTTAAGGGAGTTAGATTTTTCCCTCGGGTTCTAGTATTTTTTAGTTTGTTTTGCAGCTAGGTTGTTGTTTGTTTGTAGTTTTTGTACTGCTTCTATGTTGTGTCTGGCCTGCTTGTGGCATGTTTTGTCCTGCCCTGGGGGCCTTGTTTGTAAAGGGTTCAACCCCTTGTAAGTTGCTTGTCTTAATCAAAAACATATATATGTAAAAGAAAAATAGAAGAAATATTATACAATGAGAAGAATGTGATGAAGAGTGTATTTGATTCAAAAAGAATGAACTAATGCACTCTATGTTTAGAAATCATGAGAAGAGAAGGCATGATTCAAGGGCTTACTCTATCGCTAGGAATTATAAGAATCAATGAATCACTTGTACTAACGTGCTCTGTTGCTAGGTGATTTAAATTTTTGACAAAATGTTGGATCACTTGGACTAACGTGCTCTTTGCTAGGTGATTCAAGATATATAGTGGTGGATCAAACACTCCTTATTGATCAGTCACCATGCATGTGCTTTAATTTGGAAAGCATGTTGCTAGCGTTCATTTTCATATGTGAATGTAGATATGTGTGTTTGCACATGCGGTCAGAATATATGCCCCCCATTAAAATATTTGCATGTATAATATGCAAATATTTTAAGGTAGTGTGAAGAGGGGAGAAAGAGAAAATGGATCCTTAAGAAGATTGTGTGCCCCCATAATAACTTGTCTAAAATGTAGGCAAGGACAATAGAAATTATGGTTGTGTTGTTACCAAAGAAGATGGATTATGGTAGCATCTAAAATTGCACCGCCATAGGACGACAACATGCATAACCATCATATAGTAAATAACAACACAATAGATGAAGAAAGGCCCAAAGGCACTCAAGAAAGCACGAGCAAATAGAAGAGAGCAAGATAGGGTAATCTCAATGTCATGCATTAGCAATCAAAATGATCGAGGTAGTCTCAATGTGATGACAAAGGTAAGCTCAATGTCATAATAGAGGGGTCTCAATATTATGATAGAGGTGGTTCTCATATTAGGACAGAGTTGGTCTCAATGCAATAATAGAGGTAGTATAGAAAGGAAGAAGAAGAATACTTATAGTGTAGAATGAACTAGACAGAGGTGATCCTCTATGTCATGTCTCGTTTGAAGAAGAGAAGGGTGCATCATTAGAAGAGACAATGAGGACACCTGTATCAATAAGGTTTTAGATGTTATCATGCAATGCTCAACATTGGTTGGTAGAATGGCCTAGTACTCAATGATATGCACAAGAAGAAAGTGTTAATTGGATGTGCTTAGGGAATTTCTTGTGTGTGGGAGGAGAAAGAGTGATCAAAGAGGATTTTAGGAGCATAGGGAGAATATGTTCAAGAGGATGAGCAAGTTGTGTGTAGGAGTTGTCTTCTTGTTTGGATGGAATAAAGGGGATGGAATAGAGGAAGATTCAATATTTTGAATGGGTTCAAAAGAAGTGGATGGAGGAGGAATTAACCCTTGTTGCAGGCAAAAAAGGTGTAATTCACGAAAAGAAATCATGGATATATCAACCAATGGAGACAGAGGATATGTATACAAAGGAGAAGGCCAATAACCTAAACCTATAGTAGAAAGGTGTGGTGTAGGTTCCATATGGACCTTAACACCTTGTCCCATGCACCCAAGACCATTTCCATTATATCCATGTTTAGAAAGAGTTATAAATCCAAGCCTGTAACACTTTTCCAATTCATAAAGAGGAGGATCCACATCATTGGCTTTATCAAAATGAGATGTATATCCATATGTTGAAGGAGTAGCTGAATTAATAGAAGATGATGAAATGATTCTACGATAATAATGCATATATATGTTCCATATAGAGATGTCAAAGTGAGCAAGGTCAACCTTATATTCACTAGTGTAAGAAGGGGTAAAGTCTAAAGAGCCCTAGTCATCACCAAGACATGCATTAGAAGGAGAAGAATGATGAAGAGGCACAACATCATCAATAGAGGGTGATGATGGTGTGTAGTTCAGGTGAAGAAGAAGGTATAAGAGTACAAAGAGTAGAGGAAGTAGAAGAAAACTTCTCAAGATTAAAATCAATTTGTTAACAGTATCGTAATGGGTCAAGATCGGCTTAATCATAAATGTCTTTCCATCATAAATGAATTTGATGGACTGATGTAGAGTACACAGAACTGTACCCATGGCATGAATACATGGCCTACGAAGGAGGAGGTTATATGAAAGACTCCTTGGCATCACATGGACCACGGTGTGTAAGGTGACGGGGCCTAGCTTAATAGGCAAAGTAAAAGTGCCTAGAGTTTGGTAGCTAACATTATCGAGACCTTTGATTGAGAAGTCATAAGGAGAATTAGAGGAGATCTCATCCTAAATACGCTCAAGTCCAAATTGTAGATGTTAAGACCGGAACCATTATCAATGAGGGTTCTCTTAATTCCAATAGAGTTGATACCAACAATTATAATAAGAGGGTCATTTGTTGCTAAACTTCGTGTTGAGACATGGACCAGCTAGGACTCGAACCTAGGACCTTCCATACGCTGCTGGAGTGCTCTACCACTGAGCTACTGGCCCCTCTTGGACCAGTCCATCGTCAGTCCGGGTGTGGCTTACACCAACACCCCCCCTTAAGCCACACCTCTCGTGTGCTTGGGGCTCCTAGCCTGGCTCTGATACCATGTTGAGACATGGACCAGCTAGGACTCGAACCTAGGACCTTCCATACGCTGCTGGAGTGCTCTACCACTGAGCTACTGGCCCCTCTTGGACCAGTCCATCGTCAGTCCGGGTGTGGCTTACACCAACACTTCGGGCAAAGGAAGTTTAGATTGGAGAAAAGTGATATCAGTTATACTTGTATTAAAAAAAAATTGAGTTAAGTAGCCACTTCAGTTGGCTTCATCGAAGATGAAATAGGAATCTTTTGCAAGGCCTGCTAAAGGATGTTATGGTAAGAAGGAAAAGTTTGAATCGACTCCCAAAGAGAGATCTTAGCTTGAGTAGCCTAAAGTTGCTCGATAAGATAATACTCCTTGGTGTTCTTGACGAGAAGACGATGAGCTAATGGAGGAAGAGAAACAGGTACAGGATTAACCTATTTGTTTAGTCGAGTGTTATATGTATGAGCTACTGCATGAAAGTCAGTAGCCAATGGCATATTACACGATATAGACTAAGCCATGCAAGTATAGAAATTAGAAGGTTGGGGTAGTTACGGATACCCAGTATAGTAACTATGGCATGAGAAGGTAGGGGTGAATCAGACATCCCACACAATAATTTTAGGAAGAATTAGAGAAGTTGCACGTTTAATGTTGTACTTATTAAGCGGCACCATAACGGGTGCAACAAGTCTATTCACGAAGCATGCATTAACTGGGAGAGTTTTTGTGTCGGGAACATAAGGTGTAGAAGGACGACTTGAAAGCGTATGTTCAAGATCTATTCAGATCTGATATGGGATGAGAGTTGACATCAATCAATACCTCATCACGAGGGGAGAGCATTGGCATGAAGAGTAGGCAACGGGATGTTAAAAATGATCAATGGTGTCATCATGCTTTAGATTGTCCTTAGAAAGGAAAAGACTTCGTCTAAAGAAAGAGAATAAGTGGAGAACAAAGAGGAGGATACATCATGAGACAAAGGAGAAAAGAGAGAAGTCTTCATCAAAGAGAGGGTTGTCATAAAGGACAAAACCACTCATGGGTATGGGAAACATGATAAAAAGATATTGATAATAGAAGTGAAGGTTTATGAAGAGCAGTGTTGATAATCTAGCCAAAGGCCACCATTTTTCTCCTTTAGGAGAATGGAATGAGGTTCAAGGCAACACCCCAAAAAAAAATGAGGAAATATTTTTTTTAATTTTGATTTTGGAAGAAAATGGAAGGTAAAACATTATGTGAGATGGGTTATGGAAACAAGGAAAATTGGAAATACATAAGATACAGAAACAAAATACAAAAATAAATTGTAGAACAAAAATGTTGAAATGATGAACTTGGAACAAAACTTAGGAAGCTCACTAGTCAGGACACCAGTGTGTCGCATTGTCATCCCATTCACGCATTGCCATCCAATCAGTGTGCTGTCATCTAGAAATGGCAAAAAACTCAAGTTCCTAGCCTAGACTTACTTTGTCTATACACAAGGAAACCAAGACACAAACTAGAAAGACCAAGAAATATCTAGAAATATACAGAAAAGTAGAAAACTAATTTAAACTAGCTATCTTGAATGAAATATCAAAACAATAAGAGAAGGGGAAGAAGAGAAGCAAACCTTCATGTGAGATAGCCTCCAAGAAACCTACAGCTAGGACAGAAGGAAAAGTTGATGCTACTCAAAAGCTTGCCTTTAGGTCAAGCCTCAATTTTAGTCTTTCGACCTCCACAAGCATCCAATGGAACAAAGAAGATTGGAGAATGTGTGCATTTAGTCTATGTGCATCTAGAACTAATAATAGCAATAATAAAGTAAATAAATCTATAAGCATTAATCCTTAGTCTATGGGGAAAAAATACCCTAATGTATATGGTAAGAAGAAAGGAGGTAATAGCTCCATAATGTCTAAGGGAACAAACAACAACAATACAGAATAATGAATGAAAAGAGGATAAAACACAGTAAACTGATCTTCACAATAACAACGGAGAACACTCACAAGGCCAAGGAGGTGCAATAGAACATTGGAATGTTGCAATGTGTTGTAGAGCCAAAGAACGTGTTGGAAGTTATCTTGGAAAACTTGAGCTTGCATGAAGAATAAGAGTTCAATCTTGAATGGAGACAAAAGCGCAATAGCCATTCAAAATGCAAAGGTGGTTGTTGGATTTCCAAAATCTGGGCATAGGGCAATTGCAAAAGAAAATATTTGGAAGTTGGAAGGACACCAACAAGTCAGAAAATAGACATACGATTGTATAATTAAAGGATGGCAACATGCCACACTAGCATCCAAGTACAATGTGCTCAGAGTATTCACAAGATGGGAACAAAACATACAACAAACACAACGGAACACATGGCGACACACAAAACAAAGTTAAACATACAAAAACATAACACCACACTAGCATTAAGAGAGGGTAAAAAGGTAAGGCTAGGTTTAAATGATCCTAAAACTTGTTATGGGAGGCCAACACTAAAGCAAAGACAAATTGTAGTGTCAAAATTGCAAGATATGTAATTTTTGACCTTACAATCCCAAATCTATAGACTTGTTCTTTGACAAAGCACAAATCTAGTACAAACTCAAATACTTCACTAACAAAGAGGCGTTTCTAAGCATACATCTAACAAGATCTAGAATCTTCCTCAAAGGCACTTAATCTTCAATCAACAAGCTAAGTACATTTATTGTCCCATTACTTTTCTAAATTAAAACTTGTAAATTATCAAAATTATCATTCCTAACAATATTTAATTAATCTAGACTAATTATACTTAATTGGTTACATTTATTTAATCAATCTAAGTTAACCCTAACGAAACCTTATTTTTCTTTACAATTATACATAGAGAGTACATATTCAAATTACGAGTTAGGGTAGATAAAGTTTGAGTCCTTTAATGGTAAAGAATTTATGTTATACATGGAGAGTACATATTCAAAATAAGAGGTTTATAGGGTATATATCTTCCACATGCAAACAATTTATAACGTAAATGGAATCATAATTACGTTATAGGCTTCCCCAAGCGGGTTACATAAACACCAAAAAGGTGTCTCCCTTGAGAGTAAACTAAAAGCTATTCAAAGAGATTGTTTTAAACCAAAACTAATATCCCCACAAATCCAAGTGAATAACAACTCCAACAGAAGAGATTGTTGATTATTAAAATTTATTTATTTTCATACAAATTGTACTCATACTTTACACTTGTCAGTGATTTTTAACTAATAAAATTCTCAATCAGTTTTATCCTCAATCATTCTAACAAACTTCTACTCAGAAATTCCAATGGACCATGTTGGCAGTTTATAATTAACCTAATTACAGTTTGTTTTCAATAGTTAGAGACGTACGAATTAAGAAATTTGTTCAAAACATGTATTTTCCATATCTTTTAAAGAAGCCCCATTTTTTGGAAAAGCTACCAACCTTCCTTTAATTTCTACAACCCCGTAGTACAACCTATATGGTTTAAAGAACATATCTACCATTGGTTTAAGGTAACAAGTTTCCACTTATAGTTTTAGCACTTAATAATTCAAAGTTCTGACGTGTGTCTTGTACTTGAGAAGTGCTAATGGTTTCATTGTCACAAAGTATCAATAAAATCCCAGGGCAAGCAAATTATTCATCATAAGTAAGTAGTATTGATGATTTAAAGTCCACCTACTGTTTTAACGTGACAGAAAAATAATGATGGGATTCATTGGCATCCATTATTAACTAATTTAGTAGACATTGCAAGATTATCAAGTTTCCTGAGATGCCATATGAAACCTGAAGTACATACTGTATGAGCAAAAACAATCCTCATTCATTTCACAAAGATCTAATGATATAACTGTGATGTTTCCTCAACCAAGCTCTCAACCATCGGAATTAAAATAATTCAATCATAGTGGCAACATTGATCAAGGATTGCTAGTGTCTCTTACTGGCTACCTGCCTTGTTTATAAGTTAGGCAATCACGAGGCAATCATACCCCACATATTTTTATGTCATGTGGTACATGTTGATCTGTAAAAAGCCCATTTATTAGGAAATTTTCAAAGAGCTGAAATATAAGCATGGGTCTCCCAATTCTAATGAAAATTGGGAATATTTGTGTATCAGTTATAAAATTTTCAAGTCTCCTGTATTATATGGGGCATGGTATCTGTGACTAAATATTGAACTTCCAGAAAAGACATCTATAATAGATTGACTTTAAACATATCTGCTCTCCAAACATGACCAAAATGTTTGCAGCATATGCATAGTACACGCTAAAAGAATAATACAAATTTGACTATACATATGTTACAATGCTGGACTTCCGCTGTTGGGAACTGATTTAACGTTCAACAGAGGTTGAAGGGCTTTCACAACGATGCTCATGTTGGGACGGAAATCAGCTTCATATTGCACACACAAAGCAGCAACTGCAGCCATCTGCTCAATCCAAATAAAAGAATGTAGAGGTAAATAGATTGATCATATCATCTTTGTCTGGTAAACTTTGTCAATAAATGATACCTAATTAGTTTTATATAGAAAGAAATGGATCAATTAAACTGATCCATTCAAAAATAGACTGCGTACAGAAATGGATCAATTAAACATCACATAACTAACTACTGATATTTATCATTTGGTTTATAATTTTATTGTATAAATCCCAGATGTCTGCAAGGTCACTGCTGCATGGAGAGCAGAAGCAAAATTAAAAGTGATGTTTACACATTCCAACCTTATCAACCTTTAGGGAAAATATGAATATATATACAATAGATGAGTTTGAGCTATGCATTAAGACACAAGATGAAAAGGAATCACATCAAATAAAGTATTGCATAAAATGCGCCCTTTAAGAAAGGAAGTCTGATTTGGTGTCTGATAAATTTTGGAGGCTCCAAATAGAACAAAGATTGAAGCTGTGAGATCAACATTGTAGCCTTTCTCCGATCTTATGGTTGGAAAATAATTTGGCAAGATGAAAGACATCTTGGATACTGAGAAGACAAACTACCAGCCTGAGGGCCGTCTGACATACACAGAAGACTCAAGAGCCTATCTGATTTTTAGCTATAATGTCTTTCCTCAGGCCTTTTCTAAAGCTTTTTATGTTTTAACAGAAAGACTTTAAGCACTGTTTCTTGGTATTGTTTCTAATGGGATTAATCACATGCAACTGGCAGAATGAAAGCCTAAAACATGGACAGGCTTCAAACGAGGGAAATGATAGCAAAAATAATAAAATACTGTGATATACATCTTATCAAATATGAAGAAAATAAAATAATTGCATGGTAAAGAAACTTTAAGGGCCCAAAAACATGTACACGGAGGTTTTAGGGAAACCCAAGTTACAGAGAAGCAATTATATATAAAGTAAAATGGAAAACACATCGGGAAGCTCACCTTAGCCACTGCTTTAGGTGGATAATCGGATTTTAATTTGGAATCAATACATTGCTTAACTTTGTCTTCGCTAAGTCTAGGTGTTGCCTGTAAAATCACAACCATCTCCCCATTAGTAAAGACTAGAATTTTAAAAAAAAAATGAAATGTTTAAACAATTAAATGTGTTTGCATAAGATCGTGGTTAGTTCAATGGCCTAATTATTAGAGAATCCTAATCCAAGGCACCTGATAATAGTTTCTTCTTTTTTTACTTGGATCACAATATTCCAAATTCTAGCATTAGAAATTTTATAGTTGGAATGCAATGTTTGGTTGTTTAGCATTGAATATTTTGTATAGGCTTAGGCATGTTACCCATGTCACAAGGCTTTGTTGACCACGTGGCATTGTGTGGTCAACTGGCTTTCTGCCAGTTAACAACTCCAGTAGGACAACTCCAAAGCTATAAACATCACTCTTTTGGCTTAGTTGTCCTGTCATAGCATATCTGTAAAACAGCATATAGGTTGAAATATATCATCAAGAAAATCCATGCAAAGCTGAAACTTGATTAAAAACTTCATATTTTCATTTCTTGTTCTTTAGGTAGGCTATATGCCATAAAAAGTCCATGATACATGTACATAAGTATCATCATCTAAGGAGCCCTGAAACCTCACGTATCAAGTTTATAAAATCATAGAGTGTCATAACAATCATCTTATGTGCCTTTCTAGAAACATAGTTTCTGGCAATTACCTCCCTACTAATTGCAGAGTGCATCACAAAGAGCCAAGATGTAGAGCGGAACAAAAAAGGAATTATGGGGAGGAAATCTTGCCCAAACTACAAGGCTAAGGATAACCAACAAAGCAGAACATGAAAAGTTGAAATCGCAAATTTCCTTTGATAAGACCAGAAATAATTACTTTGGCATTGAAGTAAGCTAGTATAAAATGAGTATGCACTCTTTCAATCTCTGAAATGACAGATTATTTTTGGAGATCCACAAATAAATAGTGTGGTACCGAATTTAATTAAAGTTGAAATGAGTGTTCATTCTTTCAATCCTCAAAAGTTCTGCAGGTGTTCCTCTTCGAATTTTCAACTATCTTTCTTTCTTAGAAATCATATACATAAATTAAACCCCATTTCTACCAGTTGATAATTTTAAGTTTTATCTTCACTTCATAATACTTTGGTTTTCTGATTTTTGCATGCTCACTTTATATTTTATCCCTATAGGCCTACTTGGTCTATACATAATCATTATTGCCTTCTTGCTAGAGACATGGATGCTTTCAATGAGAACTCAGATGCAATGATGCATATGTTGTACACGAGCACTGCATTCAAGCTCCATGCTTGGTGTGCATACAATATATATGGGCCTTCACTTTGTGCAATGAAAGAGAAATTTTATTAGACAGCACTGTACTAGTACAAGTGAATTCCCAAGTTGATAGACCATATTCCCCTACTTTCTCCTTTTACCCACTTGAGGTTTTAATGCCAGAGTGCACTGAATTGCAAGTATTCAAAAATAGTTCAGCTAAGGAAATGCCAACTTCACTTTAATCTTATCTCCCAAATTAGCTCATAAAGTATTCTTGTTTGGAAGGACATTTTAGAATCTTTTCTTTCAATTGAAAGAAAGACAACATAAGATGGTATGGGGAAGAAGGTAAGGGCAATATCCAACTTCGACTACACACTTGTACTGGTACTTCTGTATCAAAGCATTTCCCTTTTATACGAACCTTCCAATGCATCCATAAATTCTTGTATATGTGCAAATACAGCCATAACAATAAGAACAGGACTGTAATAAATCAGAAGCAAGGCTGTTTTAAAAAGATTTCCAAAGAAAGATATTCTTAATTCTTGAGATTATTTGCAATCAAATGCTTTCTATTTAAGAGTTACCTAATTCTTTTTCTTGTATCAAGGCTATGCTTTTGGGGGCTCAAGAACTCTCTATGACAACAAACTTACAAAGTATTTGGTTTGACAACTTACTCTGGAGCATGATAGCCAAATGTTCCAAGCACACGGGTAGAATGGAGTCGTGCAGCCATGTCAGGTGCTTGGTTTGATAAATCAAAATCAGCAATCTTGGCTGTGCAATCATCAAAAAGTAAAATGTTGCTTGACTTAATGTCACGATGAATAATGGATGGTTGAGCCTTTTCGTGGAGGTATTCGAGCCCTTTAGCAGCTTCAATAGCAATTTTTACCCTTTGCATCCAAGTGAGTACTGGACCTGGTTGTGCTCCTTTAACACCTTTCCTACCTGCACTCAAAGCCAATGGTGATATACTAAGAACTCTTTATTTTCAACGAAAAGAAATCCCAAGCATCCAATTACTACTAATATTCCTCAGGATAATATGTTAGGGAGACAAGACTAGGAATGTGGCAGAAATTTTAAGGTGCTCCGTCAAGTACATATTATCCTCACTTAAATCAACCAAAATTATTCAGGACCTGCTAGGATCTCATCTCAGCATTTCTATAGAGTCATACTACTCATATGAACATTTATTATATGTAGCACACTAAAATGTTGTGAGTCTGTCTCAGCATTTCTATATAGTCATCCAATTCATACGAACATTTATTATATGTAGCACACTAAAATGCTGTGAGTCTATGAGACATTTATCATAATGGAAAGAATAATTCAAATGAATATTAAAACTTGGAACAATAAAAGATAAGAATTGAATTTCTAGAGTTTGGTGGAGAAAGTAATGCATTAAAACATATGTTACCATTGTTGCATTGAAATATACTACAATGGTTAAGTGAATCCTGATAACATCTGAAGTGAGATCAACCAAAAGAGCACCATTCTCAATGCAGCTTGTGTTAATTACCATGGTATAATCGGCATTTGCATACATATGAGTTGTTTTCTCTTCACATTGAATCAAGATACACTCTTACACTCTTACCCACTAACTATATTATCATGATTTTTGTGTGTTATATATACCGATGAAAATACCAAATCACATGACATAGTTTTTAAATTATATTCAAAACAAAATTTAGCATGAATAGTTTAATTAGTTAAGTGGGTTTTAACTGCCACGTAGGCTGCTTGTATACAAATGTAAATATGACTATAACAAGATATTATCAATGACACTAGGCCAAGGCATCAAGTGTTGCTTACAATAGTCCTTACCAATGCCTCTAATATTGTGCCAACTGCTTTCCAGAAAATTTGAATAATATGATCGTGTCAATTGATCCACATGGTATACTTTAACCCTGTAAACTATCTCGTTCTGTCATGTTTTATGCAGAATACTAAAGTTGGAAAAAGTATCTTGGATCCAAAGAGCCCATGCATGGCCTAGATGCTATTGTAGAAAGATTGACATACCCGGATGAGATAAGGGGGCAATGACCATTGATAGGCAGTTTTTCCTACCCAAAGCAACTTCAAGTGGCCCTCCAAGATATAAGTCTAGAGATGAACATGGCCAAGATGTAAATGCTCATCAATGTATGATTTTTATTAAAAGGAATGCTATTTGTCTTTTGCAAACAAAATGAGGTAAAATGACTTTGTTTTGGTGTTTAAAATGTCTTTTTAGGGTTAAGAATTCATTTTAGGGTGAATTGGTCAAAGTCGAAGAGTCAAAAAATATTTTAAAAAACAAAAAAAATCAAAAAAGAGTTCAAAATGGCGAGTTCGCGACAGGTTTGTTTTCCCTGCCCAGGTTTGCTCCAGGTTCACCCGGGTTCATCCAGGACGAATCCATTCCAATTTGCCCGAATCCTGTCCAGACCTATAGGCGAACCAGAACGGATCACGGACCCGATTCGAACCAGACCTAGATCCAGCCGGTTCCCAAGCAAATCCAGCTACATAGATTTTTAAAATCCCTATAGTCATCCTTTGAGGGCAGCTGGTTTGCACTTAGATTTACTTTGATCATATTATGTGAGATCTGAGTGTTAGAAGACAATCATATAACTTGGATCTCTTAGACCTATCCAGCTTAAGAAATGCATCAGCTCCCAATTCTCTGTTGCAAACTCTATAATTTCGATGCCTTGATTTCTTCCACAACTCATCAAAAGTGTAGTAGGCTAGTAGCATTTACAAAGTTTGGAAACCAAAAGAAATGGCAATGTAAATTATTGGGATTACAAAAACACTTATGGCATTATAAAATAAATAAGAAAGCCACATTTCTAACTAAGATTGTTATCAGCGTGAGAAACTACATAAATAAAATATGAAAAATTTGGAAAACAATGAAAGATTGACAAGAACACATGCAAGTAAAGGAAATAACAAATTGTTTCAGACATGATGTATAAAGAAGAATCTCCAATATTGATTTATGGAGACAGTTGTGAGTAATTCGTAGGGTCATGAAAGTTAAGAAACCAACTCCATCATTACACAAGAGAGTAAATGAAAAGAAAGTCTGTGAATGGCCACAGTAGGTCAATGGGACTGCAAAATACTGCAAGTTACAATAACAAATCAATAGTACTAAAATGATTCAAAATTTCAAACAACCCAAAATAGACCTAAAACTAATCTATATCCAGATCTAAGATGCAAAATAACCTAATAGGAGGGGGTAACCCAAATGTGTAAACCCTAGACAATTCAGTATATACAAATCCATGTAATACAAAACAATCCTGATGATTTCCTCAAGAGAATGATCTTGACTGGGGCTAAAAGAAACCATCTGAACAAACCAAAGAGGAAGAAAAGTACTCCTACTCAAAACATCCACAATGGGTGAAGTTCTTTAAGTCAAGAAAATTGATAACGTGCATCTATCCCATTAGAATTAACTATGAACCATGAAGAATAGTCAACCCTCTATGCCTAGCCTGTGCATTTTGAGATGCCCTAGTGACCATTTGTCAAGGGGCATTTTGTACCAGAGATTTATCATAATCTATGCTAATGGTTATTGAAGCTAACGGGCACTTGACACATCCAATGGCTATAATAGGATAAGAGAAGGAAGTAATCAATCTAGCGTCATTGAAAGCCCCCTTAACAGCCAACTTATTGAAGTAACTACTTCTCAAAGATAATGGGCCAAGCATCTTTGTTCTAGATAACAAAAATAGGTAGCGAAGGACCCTCCTATGTCTATGTACAAGCAATGATAGCTTCCTCCGATTTATGAGAGAAGAAAGCCAAAGATGAAGTGCTCCCTCATCTCCACCTCTTGAAAGACCAAAGACAACAAAATCCTATTGCCTTGCAGAACATGATGATCTGCCTCAACTCGTAATAAAAGGATGTCGAAGATAGTCAGGTCAAACAATTGTGCCATGAACAATCTTCAAGAAATGCTCAACATAGAGAGCCATCTTTAGGTTGAGAGGTTGCACGAGGTAGCTATGTAGCTTGAGTTTATTGTTAATATCTATCCTCTATTAGCTTTGGTAATTATCCCCTTTGCAAGAAGGTGACCAAGGAGTATTTGAAAGCAAGCCACTTGCTCAAGGCACAAAGATCAACATGAACCAGAGGCTCTAAGTTTGTTAAGAAATAACAAATTCAGGCTAAAAGATATTATTGGGGAACTATCTGTTTACAAAGGAACATACGTAGGAGCATAATAATCTACACTCTCTCAATGCATATCAATCAAGAGGTCTTGAATTGGGGCCCCAATCTTTCCACCAATATTGGACAATGGATTTTATGATTGCATAAAAGAGATATCTCTCAGAAGGGTTATCCTAGACATGTGTCTAGAAGCGCTAACGAACCTAAATAGAGAGGGAGTCATATACTGTGTCAAATTTTTAGAACAGGGTATGCAGATTCTGCACTCAGAAAATCAACCCTAACTGCAAAGTAGCTTGAAACAAATAACTCCAACAAAAAAAAGCAGATCGGAGGATGCTAATCTGCAAACACATACAATTTAAACAGCAAATACTTCACAAGTCTGAACCCTCAATACTGCATCTATCTTCCATTGAAACTGCATCTATCCTCCATTGAAACCTCTCTCTCTCTCTCTCTCTCTCTCTCTGGTGTGCCCAAGGTCTCTTTTATAGAACAAGAGAACTCTAGGGTTTAGAATAAAAAATCCTCCATCTCAGTTGATCACATAGGCTAGGAGAAGAGAAATCCTAACAAAAAAATAAAAATAAAGCAGAAAAGCACCATGTTCTAAAATAAGAACAACAGCTAATTCACAAAAATTAGAATCTAATCAAAATATAAGAAAAGCAAGTGCTGTCATGCTAAAAGATAGAAGAACTGCACCCAGCTATAAATAAGAAAAAAAAAACTGATTGCCGCACTGAATTTAGTGAGTATGCCTTGTTGAAGAAGAACAACTACCAAGCAACAAGTACAGAAAACTAACACTTTATAGTGTCTTGACTAAGAGGTAGGACTTAAGCTAAAGATTCAACCTATAACCTATAGATGGCAGTCATGATCTCCACTTGCTGACCTTCTAGAGATTACATTGGCTTACACATACTTAGGGGTCCAATTTTCTTGTCCATCATTTAGCATGAAGTCTACCTCTCTCTCACACCTTTGCAAGGGGTATGCCTCTCTTTCTACCTCGGAACATCAATGTTTTCAGATCCACTTCTAAGACATCCCTCCAAATTGTGCCTTTTTGATACAGTTTTATAAGGTTCAAAAGTTTGGAGACCTAGCTTGGGGGCCCTTGAATGGGCCCATATTGAGAGGGTCCAAACTCTCATGCTGCAGCGCATGATCCGTTGCGAATGTACAGTTCCTTCATGCATCATCCAAGTCAAATTTGCCGCCCAGCCACTATGCTTTGAGACTATCTTCAAACTTACTTTCTTTATCCACAAACTCCATTCCATGGGGGCCTCTACTTCTAGTTGTGAGAGATATCCATTTTTAGCACTTTGCTCACCTAAGAGAATTGCTTCACTTGCCCCCATTGCTTCCCTGGTCCCCACTAGACACTAGCACTGTTGGTACTTGGAGACCAAGTTGCTACTTCTTTCTATTGGCATCTTTATTGATAGGCTACCCCCTCTCATGTACCCCTAGATGCCCCCCCCAAGCTCCTTCCCACGAATGATGTCATCATTAGAGCTGCCAAATAAGACATCTACAGACAATATATTTAGACCACCTAGGTCTCCCCATGAGCCACTCAGCCCCAAGCTGGATTTCTGTACTGAGCATTTCTTACAAATCGTGGATGGTTTTATTAACCTCACTATCTCTAGCATCATTGGCCCCACAGCTTGAAGTTTCTCCTTGGCCAATTGAGAGTGTGCTCTCACCAATTACAGATTGAAACTAATCACATGTTTTGTCAAGACTGGATCTACCATCTTTGCTGCCTCCAAGAAGTGGAGATCAAAGAACACTTCATTTTTAGATGCCCCATTTACTATGAGATCCAGTGAAGATTTCATTGCCTCTACAAGGACTCAAGCAACAATCTATCTACTTTCTTCATATATTCAGACCAGTGGTGCCTAGCTCTTTTTCTTTGTGAGGCCGTAGTCCACATGAATGACAATCCTATAGCGAGAAAATAGGTAATGCTTATATGCCCCTATAGTCTAGAATCCTAGATTGTGAATGATGAAGACTAGTCGGCCCTCCACCACCATAAGCAAGAGTGAGATTTATAACAACTCTATCATCATCTACACTAGTTACAACTGAAGCTAACAAAAACATGACAATCCCAGTAGCTAAAATGAGTTGAAACAAGATAACAATCAATGTAGTTACCCTAATGAATCTCATGATATGCAGGGCACCTAAATATAAACTAAACCTACAGATGGTTGAACACTGAAGAGGGAAAATAAAAGACTAAAAACATTATTAGACAACACTCTGTGAGAGGAATAGCACGAGATTCCATTTTAGGTGTCACCGGTAACTTCAGGGGAAAAAAAAAAGTGAACAAAAAACTCGATACAGATACGTAAAAAAACAGATTAAAAAAGGACATTAAAATTTTTTGGCTATGGCCACTGCATTAAGCTCTGAACTCTAATGAAAGTAGGAATAAGAAGCTATTATATTCTATAAAAACACGAGTACATTTTAAGTTTTTAACCCACAAGGAAGCTGACATAATAACATAAAGGTCTTCTATTGTAAATTTTCTGTGTGGATTCCAGATTCTAGAATCCATTATAGAATTTATATGTGTTAGTGCAATTGGTGTCTGTATGATATCTATTTGAGGATGCCCTAAAACAGGAAATCTAGGTAGTAGGTCATGACAGATTATATTCTGATTCTATTTCTCCAGAGAGTTTCACATTGCATTGCATGCCTCTTTATAAGACCCAATTACTAATATATATTTACTGATTTCTGTTTAGCAGTTCGTGCTTCCACACCCCCTCCCCTTCTTGGTAAGAATTTTCGTGCCCCTCCAAAATTCACCAAAGATGTCATTTTGTCTTGTATGTGTTCACCTTGTCAATAGAGTTGTGACTTTGCTCATAAAAATTTATAAGTTCTCACTTTTCTCCACTATACTTTTCAGCTAGTCAAGGTTAATTTATCTGTGCTCCATCAAATCAAGTTTGCTTTTGCTTACATGATGCCACCTTTAGTCATCTAGGCAAGATTAGATCATATGGATAAATGTGGTAAAGAGTTTTAAACTTTTAGCAAATGTTTTAGCCCATCTTCCACCTTGCATAATAAGGACAGAGCTAAATATTTCCACTTGCTAGTCCAACTTTTAAAAGAGCTAGATCTCCTGCTCCTATTGACAAAGATTTGGTCAAGGTAAAAATAGAGAAAACTGAGTTTAAGAATGCCATTAGGATAGAGAAAACTTTGGCCCCAGTTGATCATGTTAAATATGAAACAAATGTTGGGTATCTTTGGCTTGTTTTGGAAGAAAATAATGTGAAGAAGAATGGGAGGGGTGAGGCACCAGGGCAACTGCTGATCATTGGCATAGACTTCTTAATGGTTTCTTGGTATTGGCAGTGGTAAAGACATACGACCCAATTGATTCTTCTAGGATCCTTTACAGTTTTTTATATCATGATATGGTTCAGTTTTATATATTATAAATTATTAAATTCCTTTCCTAGGGTTTGATAAAATTATGAATGAAGATAGACTGTGGCAGTACCAAAAGCACAGTAAATAGATTTGTCTAGCATGCCTGCATTTTTATTTTGAAGGTTGTTTATAATGCTAGATACTCAGTATTTTGAAATAGCAATTTAGATGGAGAGGTAAATGGAAAATGGAATAGTGGGTGATGATTAGCTTCTTGCTTTCTTAAGATGCATAATACATTACCTTCTTCTACACCTTTATACTTATCTTGCTGGTTAATTGGGTTAACTGTATTCCTGTTGATGGCATCATGCACAGATGAAGTTTTGAGTTGAAATTTCTTGGTTATATGCTTGCATTTCTCAGATTTCAATGAAATGGATAACGAATATGGTATACCACATTGGTTTAGTTTATTGCATTTAACAAAGCATATAGACTCATATATTTGTGTTTCCAGTCAGACATGGTAGTGAAGAATGAGAGATGGTAAGAAACGGTAATTGTCCTTGCAGTCATGGTCATTGTTTGCTAGCAAGAGCATAGACTGTTAACCTAGAATTAACTTCTGCAAATATGTTTTCCTACTTAAATTTCATACAGAGATTTGTTTATCTAAAGTTTAAACAATGGTATTCTTCTCTATATCTCTTCTAATAGTGCTACTATAGGCTTTGATAATTACCCCAACATCAAAATCTTTTCACATCACAACCTTGGTATTCCACTTAATAGTATTGCTCATGTCCCTGATTTTGGATGGCAGTTCATTCCGTTCTCAATTAACTGCCTAGAATCAGTAAATATTTTCAAATAAAGAGTCAAGAAACAATGTGACGCTAAAAATAATGAAACCTACCAAGCTTGAACATATGGTTTTTCCCTATACTTTTCAAACATCAAAATCAATCACATATGCATCAGTGTCCAATTTCACAAACTTTCTGTTACTTTACAAACATTCAGATCCTCACATTATAGTGATTTGCTTGTCTGGACATGATTAAAACCCTAAAGTGTAATTGCATATATGGCACTCTCATCATTAAACTGCATTTTCTCCACGATGATAAATCATATTCCTAGTTTAATAATAACATAAGACCATTTTGTACTGATATATTTGTTATTGTAAAGCATCCAATTACCTGATATATTCCATGCATTAGATCAAAACTCATACTAACACAGATTAGTGTACTATTCTTTTACACCTACCATGAAGAATGTCATGCAATGACCCCATTGTAGCAAACTCATATGCAAGTGCACGAAGGCTGCCATCAACACAATATCCAACCAATTCCAACACATTCTCATGTTTTAACCTCGAGACCATAGACACCTACAAACACAATCAAAAAATGACAAAAAAGTTGTACTTCAAGAAAGAAGAAAAATGATCTAGGCTTAGAATTTACTTGTGAAAACAAAATGTCAAAATTTATTGCTAGTAAATATCAAAGCACAACATAAAAATAACAAACCTGTGCAAGAAATTCTTGATCCGATTGCTTACTGGCATCGAGCTTCTTAATGGCTGCAGGTCCGCCACTTTTTAAGGTTGAGTAGTACACGCGGCCATATGAACCCTCTCCAATCAGTGATTTTGGACCAAAGTTGTCTGTTGCTTCCTTCAATTCCTCTACAGGGATCTCAGGTACTCCAATAGGTAGAGGTTGGGGGGCTAATTCATCCTTACTAGTTGGATCAGCAGTCTTGCAAGCTCCATTATTACCTGCAAAAATGTCTAGCATCAGTATCAAAACCAATAAAGGAGAACATGGGTTGCATATATCTGTTGCCTCTTATGGCTTCCAATTTCAAAAGGAGATTAAACTTGGCTTCCCAATTTTTGTTTTCATGACTGTAATGTCCTATTGACTTAAAAAACAACACTTTTGAACCGCCACAAAAGTTGGAAACCATGTTTATTTGTATGATTCAAGGCACGGCTTCAAGAACATTCATCATGAAAAGCAAAGAAACTCCCTTGATACATAGAAGCTTTAACATAAGGAGTTTCAACAAATATGTTAAAGCCCAAGTTTTGCACACCAAAAAAGAAAGAAATACCCCTTAAATAGTGGAAAGTAAACTATTATAGCAAACTTTTAACTGGGCCTACACATCATAGGAAAGCAAGCAACTTGGTCTTGAAGATAATGGATGGAACTCTGCAAGTACAAGAGAACGTATCCAAATCATACAAAGAAAGACATAAAAAAGACTCATTAACATCATCAAAGATCAGAATGAAAATACCAGCATTTACCCTGATATTATGGAAATAGAGTTTATGAATTTTTAATTACTACTTTGCTGTGTTATCAGGTTCTTGGTGTACCCAGGCCGTACCTAAGCCAGTTTCATACAGAGTACAGCTTAAGTACATCCAGGCCTATGGGTCCACCCCTAGTATGTCTCAGATGTACCAGAGGCAGAACCACAAGCCAGGGCACATACCTAGGTGAACCGAGCCATATCTATGCCCAAAAAGTGAAAGAAAACACCTAACCTAAACTAGTCCTAAAAACTTTAAAAGTTACTACTAAGTCACTAACAACACACAGAACAAAAGTAAAACTCCATTCCTACCTTTCATTCCTAGCTCACCCAAAACTCCATTTCTACTCATTGTTCAAGGCTACAAGTTTGATTTGTGTTCATTGATCATGTTCTCACTATTCTTATGCCTTAGGAAGTGTTAGATAGATGCCAAGAAGATCAAGAGCTTGCAACAAGGAGAATATCCATTCAAGGTAAGTTTTTTTCTTTTTAAAGTTTTTTCAATTTCTTTCCAAGCTTCTGAAGAGCTTTTATTGTTGTTTTAAAATAATTTATTATCGTTTTTTAATATCTTGTTCTTTTTTTCAAAAACTAATGTAGCCTAAGGTAAGATTATTGTTTTTTCCTGATATTTTATTTGTTTTAAAACATGTAGATACAACTATATTTTAGTATGGCTGGGAGTTCTAGCTTTATAGGCCAAGGATAGGCTAGGAATTACAAAATTGACCCTTTTTCACTGCTTTGGTGACCGATGACGATGATTAAGCATCTTCTAGGAGATGGCATTTTTCTTTAGCACTGTAACGAGTGCTAGAACAAGTATGGGAACTCCTATAGTCCAGTGAAATCTCACTTGTGTATGATTGTTGACCAAGGAATGAGAGCTTGAGGTGGGGCAACCAAACATGGGTTGGAAAAAGGGTAAATTCTTGCGTATATCAAAGAACAAGAGGAAGTAGTCAATGCAGCCAAGAAATCTCAATCAAAGTCTCATCCATTGGAGAAAAAAGGATCCTACAAGCTGTTTACCGCAATATGGTGTGTTTCACAAAATATGAAGTAAACGGAAATAAGAAGTAGTAGTATAGTGCATCATACGAACATAACAGAATTACTCGGAATGGATCATTATATTCATCATTGATTCACAGGAAACATTACAATGTTCATGACAGCAACATACATATTTCATTATGACTCCAATGTCTGCATATCAACTATTGTCAAATCACCGATATCTGACTACTATGCATTGACGACTTAAATACTCATGGCCAAGGTTGGTTGTGATGCCAACCGTTGGTACCGACTCCAAACTACCCGACCCATCAGTTGGTACCGACAACTAATTACATCATTTGTTTACTTAAACTATTTTTCTGTCTACATCTATCCCCCCCCTCAAAATTGGTCGTCTTCCAGACGACATTTACATCAAAACAACAAAATTATGACAGAAACTCAAAAACATCCTACTGAGAGTGGGGAGGTTGGAAGGACGTCCCTGGATGTACTGAGGAGATTGGGGTGGCTGATCGCTGCTGTGCCTGTAGCTTCCTTGCTTCCTCAGTCCTTTGCCGCAACTGGTGTTGGGCCACTAGCTCTCGCTCTCTTGCTGCCTTCACCATTGCTTGCACTCATTTCCCGTCAGACTTTCCCAGGTAATGGCTTCCATTCCTGTATTGGCACTTGGTTTTTTTCTTCTCCTCCGATGCAATCTTCAGCCTGTAGGATGCAATCTTCTTTCCTCTGTCCATGTTTTCCTGACTGGATGCTTACCCTTTGCACTCCAAGAGGAAAAAATAAAAAAAAATTCTGTCCAACACTGTAACTGAGTGCTCGGGATCCGGGATGGCCTTTTATGAGGCTGAAGTGGTGTGTCCGTACGCCGTACGGCCCAGGTCGTACGTCGTACGGCCTGGCTGTACATCGTACGAATTTTTTTGATTTTTTTTTTTTGAATTTTTTTTTTTTAATAAATTTTTTTGCCAAGTTTGTACGTCGTACGGTCCATGTCGTACGGCCTACCCTTTTTTTTTTTGAAATTTTTTTTTGCCCAAGCCGTACGTCTTACGGCCTGGTTGTACGACCTGCTTCTTTTTTTTTCCAACATTTTATTTTTTTCATCTTTTCCATTCAAACTAAATCTGATTTGTCTATTTTTTCCCGACGGGGTCCACGTTCGATCTGCAACTCCGACTGGAATTGTTGTCTTCGAAAAAAATAAACTATCTGACTTTTGAACATTATTTTTTCTATGTTGATTGTCACCGATCGCCAAAACATTGCAAGTCGACGGAAATACTCTATAGTCCTTATTCCCTCTGTATGGTCTCTTTCTGGCCGGTGCTTCCAATACTGGGTTCCCGTCATTAGTTCCATCACTCCAATTCACCTTGCTTGCCAATGGCTCTTCATACCTGATCACCTTGTCTGGTTCAACTTTATGTGCAAGTGCATCATCTATCTTGGCATCATCCTCTGTATATTCTTTCTGTGCCTCTCTTGGTCAACTTGTCTGTTCTTGGTCCACTATTTGCTCTGTTACTTCCGGCCGATTATTACCTTCCTCCCCTTTGTCACTCATTACTGGTTCCCTCTTGCCAAGTGGTCGAGTGTTTGTCAATCCATCAAGTGCTTCATTCGTGAACAATGTTTCACTCGTCGGCCTAGAGTTGCCCAGGCTTTCACTCGTCGGCCTAAAGTTGCCCAAACTTTCATTCGTCGGCCAAGAGTTGCCGAGAGTTTCATAGTTGCCGAGTGTTTCACTCTTCGACCGAGTTTTGCCAAGAATTGCACTGCCATGACTTGCATTGCCAGGACTTGCACTACGAGGACTTGCATTGTTCCTCAAAGAGCTCTCGCTGACTTCTTTTATTGAAATCATATTACATTCTGATTGATAGAACTCGTAATCTTCCATCTGCCAGTGGAAGAGCCCACTAAGGGAATTAGTTTAATCCTCAAAACATTCTTGCAATTTTAATACTCCTTCCTCATCAAGTTCCATTGGCCCTCTGCCAACTGACTCCCCTCCGTCTAAATCGGAATCCGATGCTCGTTCCTCACTAATAGCCTGTGTTCTCAAATCTATGACAATCTTCTTACCTTTGTTCTCTATTGACAATGTGTTTCTTTTCCAGTTATGGTTGGCCTTGGCGGCTATCAGCCATCTTCGGCTGAGTAATGCATCGTACGACGCATTTTGTGCTGTTATGACTACAAAGTTTAATCGAAAGAGTTGGGTGCCAATCTTCACTTTCTGAGCCATTAGCACTCCCAGCGCTTTAATTCCGTGCTGGTATGCTCCCAATAACTGGAAATTTTGTGGCCATAGTGTAGGTTTCCCCAAGCACTTCCACGTATCTTCTGTCAACACATTCATTCCCGATCCACCGTCAATTATTGTATTTGTCAGGTGATATCCACCGATTTCCATGTGTACGACGGCTGGATTCTTGCCATTGTTGATGGCCAACAGTCTCGGGTCGATGACTTGTTCTCTTTCCAACGGTGGCTCCACTATGACATCTTCGTCCTTTGTTTGCCCGTTTGTTCGCCCGTTTGAGTTTCCTTCCATCGCCTTCGAGATTGCCATCCTTAGTTGCGGCATGCTCTATAGAAGATCTGCTATTCTGACCGATACAGTGGTTTGTAACACCTGGTTCACAATACTCTTGTCTGACTCTGGTCGTACAGTAGTTGTTTTTCTGTTCTTCCCTTCCGTTTCCATTGCCATCTCTACTTCTTTCCTAGCCTCCCGAAGTCTCTCCTTCTCGGTTCAAAGATCTGGATACGTTGCTTTTGTCCATTGTGCTCGGGTGACCGCAAGGATCTCTTCATCATTTTCCTTGAAATTGATGAGGTTCACCCCTTTCTACTTCGGGCAATCTTTTTCTTCGTGATCCCCAGGCCCACACCACTTGCATAATGCATTTATTTTGTTCTGGTTATTGTTTGAGCATTCCCTTGCAAAGTGTCCCCATTCGTTGCATTGCCGGCACTGTATCATGGGTCGCCCCTTGCTGTCGTACTGCAATCTATTTCTCAGACTTCTATGGCTTTGGTAACCTCCAGGGGATGCATGGCTATTGTACTGGGGCTTTGGTGGTGTGTTCGGCGGTGTTGACAATTCTCCTTGAGTGAAGAGTACTTGCGTACCCCTTGCTTTCAGATTGTATGGGCATTCCTTGATGGAATGTCCCATCACTTGGCAGATATCACAAAACAATTTTTTCAGACAATTTGCCTTTGTATGACCTTCCCCCTTGCAATCTGTACACCACAGTTCTCTGGCTTCCCTCGTACTCTCCTTGTCAGCCTTCAGTTCTTTCATCATTCTCATCATGTCCTTCCTGAGTGCTTGCACGGTCTTGGACTCACTGTCACTGTTGTCATACGTACTCTCCTCCTCGTCCGTCTTCCTTTTCCCTCGAAAGGATATTTTATTTTCACTCTCTATATCCATCGCTCGATTGTACGCTTCATCGTATGATGACGGAGGCACGACTTTCATTTTTTCTCAGCGATGGACGCAACCCTTCGATGAACCATCGCTTCTTCAGCCCGTCGGCCGGCTGAGTCTCCAGTTTTTCCAACAATTCTTTCAGTCTCCGGTTGTAGGTTCGCACGTTCTCGTGCTTCCTTTGCTTCGTACTGTAGATCTCCGCTACAATTTCACTGTCATCCCTCATAAGTTTGAATTCGTCTTGGAATGCCTTCTTAAGTAATCTCCATGATGCCCTGTGTGCTTGGTCCAACTCTGTGTACCAGTCGATGGCACTATCTCTCAATGTCACTGGAAAATGCTTTCAGCCAGTAGTCCACATCATCTTGCCCATTGGCTATCCAAATCGTCTCACACGTCTTACAATGTCGTACTGGATCTTCTGACCCATCCCCCGTAAATTTCGGCAGCTTCTGCCTCTCGGCTAGCGAAGTCACCATCCTTCCCCGATGCCCTCCTTGTGCGTTGGACTTGACTGGACTGGTTCTCTCGCAACGTCCCGGTGCGTCACTTGCACTCTCAGCCACGTTCGAGTCTTCCCCGCGTCCTCTGTCAACGTCCTCTACACCTTGAGTCACCTCGGGTTCGTTCTGATACTCCATCTGCCCTAGGGTCTTAGGCTCATATCTTCCAACTCTCGGCCCTTCGTTGTCCGATATGGATAACTCTTCGATGCGGCATATGCTATTTTCAATTTCTTCTGTCAATTCATTTTCATTCCCTTTTTCTTTATTTGTCAACGGTGTCTTGAAAATTCCTTCGTCGACATGATGATGTTCATTGACAATTTGTCTCAGTGTTTTCCTCCGTTCTTCTTGTTCCTTTAATCTCAATGATCTTCGTGTTCTTTCCTCTGGTGTTTCATGCCCACTTGGTACTCGGTTCTTATCCTTATTGAGGTGTATGGGCATTAATTGCTACTCGGGTGAGGAGATGGTCGACCTCTTGGTCGACATGCAATTGATCCCAGATGACCGACTGAGGGATCTCTCGTCTAAGAGCCTCCCTCCGTACGTGGTCCTTCAATGAGTTTTCCCACAAACTGCAGACGTCTTCCGTCAGAGCGTCTTCACGATCCTCGTTTGCTTGTACTGGCTCTTCGGTCGGCTGCCCCATCACGATGCCACCTTCATTGTGTTTTTCTCGACCCTGGTTACACCCGACGGTTTGCTTGTTTCTGACGATGCCACTTGTCCGATGGTTTCCGACAACTCAACTTGTCATCGACAGCCAACTTGTCATCCGATGGTCTCCAACGACTCAACTTGTCATCCGATGGCCTCGGACGACTCAACTTGTCATCGACTTGTCACCCTCAACCCGTTTTCGAACTGGCAACGGCGCCAAATGTTTACCGCAATATGGTGTGTTTCACAGAATATGAAGTAAACGGAAATAAGAAGTAGTAGTATAGTGCATCATACGAACATAACAGAATTACTCAGAATGGATCATTATATTCATCATTGATTCACAGGAAACATTACAATGTTCATGACAGCAACATATATATTTCATTATGACTCCAATGTCTGCATATCAACTATTGTCAAATCACCGATATCTGACTACTATGCATTGACGACTTAAATACTCATGGCCAAGGTTGGTTGTGATGCCAACCGTTGGTACCAACTCCAAACTACCCGACCCGTCAGTTGGTACCGACAACTAATTACATCATTTGTTTATTTAAACTATTTTGCTGTCTACACAAGCCACCTATAAGACCATCCTCAAGTACTCCAATAGTGGTGGCTGTACATCCATTTCTTGCAACACCATCTTCAAAAGAAAACAATAGTACCCCTTTTTCCCACAAAAGAACAAAGGCTGCAAGCCAATTAGAAAGGGCATTTCAAAATGAGGCAAGAGACAATGTGGATGTGCTCATTGCGTGTTGTATTTATGCCAATGGACTTCCTTTCAACCTCATAAGATCACCATACTAGCAGAATATAGTGAGAGGGATAAATGTGACCCCTAAAAGGTATATAGATCCCAACTATGAAAAGGTATGGACCACCTTATTGGCCAAGGAAAGGAAATTTGATGATACATCATTACAATCCAATAGGGATTCATGATCCAAAACAGAGGTGTCCATTGTATCTAATGAATGGAAAGACTAAAAATACAAGCCCCTAATTGATGTCATTGCAATGTGCCCTGAAAAGACAATGGTTTTTAGGACAATTGATTGTGAGGAGCAAGTGAAGGATGTAAACTTCATCACCAACATCCTCATAGAGTCCATTGAGGCAATGAGACCTCAAAACATTGTCCAAGTCATAACTAGCAATGTTAAAACTGCAAAGTTGTAGAGCTGTTGGTTGAGGTGAGATCAAGCATATATTTTGGACACCATGGTTCACTCACTCAACTTGAAGACACAAAAGCTTGGCACACAAATTGAGTGGATGAAACAACTCTACACCAAGGCTGAGGAGATTTGAATGTTTGTGACAAATCATCACATGTCACAAGCCATCTTTAGGTCAATGTTGGAGTTGTTAAAGGTAACTTTCTAAAATTTCAAAAAAAAAAAAATCATTACTTCAGTTGCAAATTTTAACATATATTTTTAAATTTCAAGTAATCTACTTTGCTTTTTAAATCACTTGATTGTGAGGGCAAGTGAAGGATGTAGACCTCATCAGCAACATCCTCATAGAGTTCATTGAGATAGTGGGACCTCAAAGCATTGTCCAAGTCATAACTGGCAATGCTAAAATTGCATAGTTGTAGGGTTGTTGGTCGAGGTGAGATACAAGTACATGTTTTGGACACCATGTGTCATTCACTCGCTCAACTTGATGATGCAAAAGCTTGGCACACCGATTGAGTGGATAAACTAACTCTGCACTAAGGCTGAGGAGATTCAAATGTTCATGACTAATCATCATATGTCACAAGCCATCTTTAGGTCAAGTTGGCGCTGTTGAAGGTAACTTTCTAAAATTTCAATATTTTATCTCTCTTATTACTTCAGTTTTAAAATTTTAATCTATACTTTTAACTATAAGTCATCTAGAAGGTGTATCAACTTGGAATTGACATAATTTGTTTTTGTTTTTATTCTTTATACCCCATATTAGGTTGTTGAGACCCGATTCACCTTGCACACAGTCATTTGAGATGACTTATAAGTTGTGAGAGGAATTGAGTACCATGGTAGTCAGCAACCTTTGGAGTGTATAAAAGCAGTCTAATATAGAGAAAGCCCAAAAATTCATAGCATTGGTCCTAAATGATGCTTGGTGGGCTCATGTGGAGTATGTGTTGAGTTTCACTAGGGCGATTATGAGTATGATCAGGTTCACTGATCCAGATCAGCCATGTTTGGGCAAGATATATGAGGACATTGAATCCATGATTAAGAAACACAAGGATCGTAATAGCAACTAAGGAGAAAGATCCCTCTGAAACATTTTTCAAGCAAGTGTGTAATATTATGTATATAATCCTAGGGTATAGTAAATAAATGTAATAATAATATTTAATATTATTATTACAAATCTATTTCTTTTGTAGAATCTAAACAGTTATCCTGGAGATGAACTGAATAGCCATCCTAGAGATGAAGTGAATGGTCATCATCTGTTTTTAAATATGTATTTTTCAAACACATTTGGAAATGAAGACAATTTTTGAGTTTGCACTTCATTCATTTCCATTTTCATTTGTATATTCAGTCCATTCTTGGCCTGACATTGCAGAGAATTATAATTCGATGGTAGAACAAGACAACCATCCCGTTGCATCTCCTAGCAATTTATATGATCCCTAGGTATTATAGTACAAAGATAATTCCTTTGCCCAAGAGGGTGCCACCATACATAAACATTGAAGTTAATGATGGGTACAAGGCTGCATTCACTGGAGTCTTCCCTGATAGAAGACATAGTTGTGGGAAAGTTTGGGAAGTTTGCAGCTTCAGCAGGGCACAACTTAGTGCTTTTAAAGACAAGTACAAGAAGGACCTCATCTATGGTGGTACCTATGTGACCAAGGGTCTATTTACCTGCAATCTCTTGCCATCAAAATTCTATCACAGGTATGTATTTTTTATTTTTTCACTCTTACTTTTCTTTGGCAACCATCATTTTAAATTTTAATTTTTGTATTGACTTTGTCTCAAATCTCAATAGGTTGTGAGTTCCTTTTCAGCTGAACACAACTAGAATATATACTCCTTTATCCACTCAGTCAATGCAAGTAGTTGGCAGAAAAAAAGTAGAGTTGGTCATTCTAACATGCACCTCCTCTCACACAAACAATCCGTATACATTGGGATGTAGCACCAAAGCATCCTGACTTGGATGCTTCTATTGCACAACTTCCCCTAGTCTCGATTGATAATTAGGGATACAAGGCTGCTACACAATATGCATAGTGCAACTAGTGAGAGTGGCACTGGCACTGACACTGCTTGTGGTTATAAAGAACCAACTGATGATGTCGATGCTCTCAATGAAGAGCAATGATAATTTGTATTGATTTTCCCCATGCAATTGCAGTAATATAAACTGTTTTGATTTATCTTCAACATTTGACATTGAATTATCACTTATCAGCTGTTATGTATTTAATTTTCTATATTTGCACAAATTATGACTATTTATATATATGCTATACTGAACCCAGGTTAAAAAAAAGAAGAAGAAACTGGCAAACCCGAACCAGCAACTTAGCTCACTAGGCTGACCTGTCAGCATGTCAGCCTAAATAAATAATTAATTTTCTGACATGACTGAACTGTCAGCAAGTCAGCCTGATAAATTTAATTGAAAAGATATGGATAGGACAAATTGACCCTTATTCAGTGCCTCATTAATGAATCTTGATGCCAGTAAAGTGCCTTAATTCCAGACATGAGGGTCTACCTTGATTTTTGTGTGTGCCATCTATGAAGTGTTTGATGGCATTGACAGGATACATTTTTACTGCTGGCTGTCCATTAAAGCCATTTTGAATGCTGGCAGCAGCAAAGGCAAGCAGTGACATCAGAAGGTATGTTGTGTTGGCTACAATTTATCTCTTTAAGTTTACTTGTTATTGGACTAGTTTGACAGTCACAAATGCTCTTAAACTGTAATAATTGCTATTGACTAATGTGTACGAGTTGACTGCTATAAATGATTTGAAAATGTTATCTTACAGTTAATAATGCTGCTGTACTGTTCCAAGATTTAATAATGATATCCTTTTCCCAAGATGGGATGTAGCCCTGTATTGAGCCTTATTGAATTGCTCCCTGCTTTGTTTATTTAATCATTTGGTTAGAAGGCTAGACTGGGAGAAGTATGTTGAAGTCCCAAATTAGCAATGCCTTCACGGCAATGAATGTCAAGGGACACCCATCTTCACACATGATTGGTGATTGCCTTCCTCTGCACCATACCTTTAGGATTTCTTCTAATTTTACTAATACTTTCTCAGTATTTTGTATTTTATCGTTGTATGGAAGAGAACAATCCATACATAAATTCCTTAAGAATATCTAGTACAATTGGCTCCAAAAGTTCAAATAACAAATAGCCATGGTCAGACCACAGAGCCATTGTATCCTCCATATTTAAATTAATACAATTTTGTATTTACCAATCAAGAAACAAACTAACTCCATAAGGATTCAATAACTTTTAACAAAAAATTTGAAAAGTCACTTTATTATTTTACATTGTTCCAAGCTATAATATCGCAACTTATGTTATCTATTTTTGTTCACATGACAAAGAAAGCATACTTAATGCAGCTGGTTGAATGCAGTCAATGACTCCCTTGAGTGAAATAGAAAAAACATCAGCTGGAGAATTTTATTAATCCAAATACAACCGTTTTGGAAAGTTGGATAAAACCTACAACTTATAGCCTTTTTTGAAAAATTTGATACAATCTACAACATATATCCTTATTTTATTAACTTTCACTTACATTACATTCAGAATAGGGCATACAAAAACTAATTCAGGCTTTCTCAAATGCCAATAAGACATTTAAATCTAATCAGGCCTTCTCAAATGCCAATAAGACATTTAAATCTAATCGGTTACCTAAAGACATGAGTGAATTCATGTGCAAACTACATTGACATGGTTTTGAATGCAACAAATTGCTAAGATGGTTGTGAACAAAATGTGGTACTTATGTGATGATTTATCAGGATTCAACTGTGTAGTTTTAAAATGTGGTACTGTTGTTTGAAAAATGTAAATTGGGGATTTCCAGAGATATATTTGAACAATGTTTCCTTTATTATTAAAGTTCAGTTTTAAAGATTTAAGAGAATTTATTCGCTTATTCCAATTGGCCAAAAGTGCTGGCTGTCACAAAATGCACATATAGCTTTTCAGTACCCAAAAAAGAACGTTGTCTAACACTTACCGTTAATGGGTTTAATGGTATTACATTGCATACCTGCCATATCACCACCTGACAAGAACGGACTTCCTGCATCAGCAGATTTGTGAATGTCATCTGCAGTCCAACAGCCAAAGCACCTCATGATTCTACCCACAGAAGCTCGGCGTACCCTTCCTGCCCAGCGCCTCAAGTTCCTGTTCCCAACAAACAAATTACTTAGGAATAAAGTGTAGCAGAATGGAACTCATAACTTGCTACTTACGTATGGTTTCCTAACCAAAGGACCAAACCAAGGTCTTCAGTGAGGAACACAATTTCCTTGTTATTCATTCACAACGCACCCACAGAGTTGTGAAATTTCAAGAAATGAAATGATTTTTAGTTACATCCACAAGACCCAACAGTTTATGAGACCACAAATGTTGCACCTGTCTCAGCCACTGAAAAAGAGCTGAAGTTCAAGACATTGTTGCTTTCTTCTGAAAGTTGGATCTTTTTCTATTGATTTTGATAAAAGTTTACTTATGTTTCCAAACTATTCAAAGGAAGTCTCAAGGTGATACTGAACACACATAACACAACCTTTATAGGCTAATGAAAAGCTCACAGGGACCTTCGCGATTAGGAGAAACATCAAGTGTCGTTAGGAAAGAAAACTTTGAGAACGTCTTTATCAGTTGGGCAGTGGTCTGGTGATATATTGGTTGTAGTTTAACACCGGTAATCCAGGTTCAATTGTTTAGGACACTGAAAGGGTGGGAATTCCCTGGGTCTCGACCCTCCCCAGCCAAGTATAAAGAGCTTCACCACATTAAAAATAAAAGGGAGAGAAGGAAACTGTCAGTGCATCAACTAAGTATTTGTACCCAAAACCCTTCAGATATGTTGGCAGAGTTACGGGCCCATATTGTGTCTCATTAACCATTTTCAAAATGTGGGGAGTTCGAATACTAACAGCCAACAATGTTACAAAGCTAAACACGACACTAGTGTTGGATTCCACATGCAATTGCCCTAAGCTGACATTATCTCTAATATATTTCCAACTCTTCAGAATATAAAAACAATGTATTAGGAACAGAGACCACATACCTTCTTCTCAATACTCTGAGATGCATAATTATGCCCTCAAAGAAAAAACAGAAAAAAACTATAGCTATAAGACAGGTGAAAGTGCTAAAAAAAAATCTGTTAACAAACTGACAATGTTTGCCCAGACCTGTGCCAACAGAGTAAGCAACTGGAAGCAAATCCCCCGACCCAAAAAATCATTGAAAGAAGTAAGCAGAAAAGTTGTCCTGACATGCCAGGTGTAAATACAACTCACCTTCCCCGTCCAATGTGGAATGGTTGCTTTTTCTTGTTTGCGGTAATTTCTGAGCACAAAGATAGTATTGCCCAATTTTTTTAAGCAAGAATTAATGATTCTGAAGCACAAAGATGGTATTACCCAAATTCTTAAAGCAAGCAATGATGATTCTTCAGGCATTTGTGAAAGAAAGCCTTTGATTTTTGAGCTGGTGAGGCTCGAGGCTCAAAAGATCCCTTTGCCAGCTTCAATGCAGCAGAAGGCCAGCTTCAAAGCAAAAAGATCACTTTAAAAAAATGATATTTTGTCCATCTCATGGAAGCTCTGCATCCATTTGGACTAAACAAGATAGATGTGGGACCCTGGCAACAGAGCATGCGCTAAGTTTATCCATTCTTGGTCTCATGAAGTTACTAAAATCTTTCGTTTCATTTCTAGTCATAATAACCATGCTTGCTTTTGAGGTGCAAAGCCCAACCGAATTACACCTTTTCAAACATCAACAAACAGACAGTGACTTCTCAAGCAATGTAACGCCTATCTTGTGAATTTCATAGCCTTTTGTTGTCACGGTTTATGCTATAGTGGAAACTTGGTTTCAGATTAACAATGCCAGCGACATATGCGCCATGGGGAAAAAGAAGTTGTATCGGTATATTCTTTCTTTAAAGTTTATTGGGTTTTAATTAAGAATATGAAGCTCTTCTTTGTACTGTGGAGAGAATTCATCTTTACGAGTTGTAAACCTTGTAATGTAAAGATCAACTTCACTAGGTCTTTTTACCATAATTTAGCTTTAAAGCTATAATGCTGACACAAAACATAATCTAGAAATAAGAAGGTAGAGAGCAAAGAAGAAAATAAGCCTATAAGACTATATCATTATGCAGAAAAAAAAAAAAAAGTGAAGATTGTATAGTAAAATCTTTAGCAATTACCACACTTGTCTAGTATACTTTGCTCCTTTTTTATTTGATTTGATAAAACCCTAATAAAATATATTAAAATACTATTTTACAGCACTATATTTTTATAAAAGAGCAATGAAAAAAACCATTAAATTAAATTTCATTGTGCACAAATTTAAACCCTAATAAAATATAGTTGTAAAATAACACTTAATTTTTATAAAATAACAGTAAAACCAACAAATTATATTTCATTATGCAGAAAACAAAAGAATCTATAAATAATGATTCGAAGAAAACAAAAGAATCTATAAAATATAATGAAATATAATGCACTTACTATTCCAATAACGTAATCTTTTACCTTTTGCTCTTTTTTATTTGATTTCATATTTGTGATTTATGTTTGAGTATTATTCTTATGTGCATTCATTTAATAAAACTATGTGGGTTATATATTTTAAATTTAATTTTTATGTGCATTCATTTAATAAAAGTATGCTTATATACATATGTCTCATAATAAAATTATTTAATTAATTATTGGAGAAGGGTGATGATGTGGGAGGATCAATTAAATTAATTTGGGAAAAGATAAAATGGATTAAAATTAATTAAATAAATAGATATATAATTTATTTAATTAATTTGGAGAAGGGATAATCTTGATTAATTAAATACATAGAATTTAATTAAACAATTGGCTAATGGAAGGGGTAATGATAAAGGAAACTCCTAGATGTTGAAAGGTGTTGAAAGTGGGGTTAGGAGGTGTTGTAAAATGGATAACTGGGTGATGGTCAATTTCAGGTGTCTACATTTTGCCCCTCTTTGAGATGAGTAAAAGAAGTAACATCATTTCAAAGAAGATAGGATATGGATAAATGGAAATGGATGTATCTAGTTAAGGGATGTGGGATGTCGGATGTCGAATGCCCCCTCAAGAGGATAGGCGAGTTTGAATAACACAGGTATGCTCTCGAAATTGATTAGTTAAGGAGATGGAGGAAAGATAAGGGATGAATGAAATGGATGAATGATATGTTATGTTGTATTGGTGGGCAACCATATAGTTTGATATAGCACTAGACATTATGCACCAAGATATAAAGACCAGGGTGACAATATGTCTCATGCATAAAGGACTCTCAAAAAAAAAGAGGTCACAAGCAAACATATGCCATTGGGCACCATGATATGGAAAACCATGATGTCGTTCTGACAGTATGTTGCAAGGACTGATACAAATGCAAGTAAAATGATAGCACACACAAGCAAGCAAGCATGCACAAATGATTCAAAAACAAACAAGGTTGTTGCCCCTGTCAAATTGAAAACTGATGATTGATTGATTGATGATAAGGATAATGTTGTTGGCCATGCAAATCAACCCCAGGATTGATAGATATATCTCTATACTTAAGATAGACTTACATTCTTAAGCAAGAGTTGATTGGATTTGAGTTGATCGGGTTTGCAGTAAGGCTAGGAACAAAACCACTGGATACTTTTGGATGATTGGTTAAATTGGCATAGATTAAAGATGACTTGCACTTGGATTTATTGCTTGGATTTTTTGGATTTATGGGATGGTTGTATTGGATTATGTTTGGGATAGCATGTTTGTTGGATACTGAGGACAAGGGAAAACTAGGTCTAAGGTAAAGGATGAAAGGATAGATTGGATGGATAAAAGGGTTGGGGATTGGAAATAGTGGATGGGCTAGATGGGTTGGATGGGGATGCATGGTGGATGGATAAAAGGTTTGACAATAGTGGATGGAATGGATGGGGAATACATGGTAGATAGAATGGAGGAGTTTAGGATGTGATCTCCAAAGACTATGTCGCATAGGAAGCATATGCCCCCACTTTAGATATTATACTCAGGACTCTGCGATACAATGCTTGGGATGTTAGGGTGATAGGATTGGTTGGAAAAGATTAGGTATATCAAGAAATGTCCAAAGCATTTTTTGACATTTTGTCCCTCTTTATCAAGATCAAAAGTAGGAGGGGAGGATGGGTTGGTGCAATGGGATAGGTATGTGGATATAATGGATAAGGATGATAGGATAGAAAATGATAGGATGGGATAGATGAGACAACTTGCCCCCAAGTGTAGGTACATAGAAACTCAATCTACACATGATGCTCATAAATGGGTTTTCATCATGGTATTATCCAAGGGGCTACCAAGGTGGTTTTCACCATTGGACAAATGATTTCTTTTTACTCTTTTGATTTTTTAATTTTTTTTAATTTTTTAAAATTTTGGATGACATTTGGATATTGGGATGGGATAGGTGGATATGGATAGGGAAAATGATGTGGATGGGAAAGAGTGGGGGACTCAAGCGTCTATTTCCATAGCAAGGTGATAGTGTTCCATTTTGGATAGTTGTTGTGTATAAACCATGTTGAGTGTCGTTAGGCACATAGATGTTGGTAAATGGTTGCGTGAGATGGATGGAGGATACTGGATTATGGTGTGGACTATAAATCGATGGATGGGGGATAGTGGATTATGTTGTGGATTATGAATAGATGGGGGATAGTGGATTATGATGTGGATTATGGATGGATGGGGGATAGTGGATTATGATATGGATTATGGATGGTAATGATGGAGAATAGGTGGACTTATGCGAAGGCATGAATCATACCAATGTGATGGGAGAGATATGTGGGATAGGGGATGTAAGATGGGGGTACGGGTGCATGAGGGAATGCCATGGGGGGGAGGGGAACTAAGACCAATAGTTGCATACACCGTAATGGATTTTGAAGCTTATATTTGTGAGGGGGTGGGGAGCAATGGGGATTTGGGATGGGGGATTTTGGGATTGCCAATTTGGGGATTTAGGGACCCAAATGGACTTAGGATTCTTAGGATGTTCTAATTGGAAGCAAGATTGTTAGGGTTTTGGGAATTTGGGATTTTTGATGGAGTGGGATTTGGATGCTCCATTTGGATTGATTTCTTTTTTCTTAGGGACCCACACCATTTTTGTTTTAGATTTATATTTTGGAGGTGTGGGCTTGTGTAGCCTTTTGGATTTTTGATTTAGCTTTGTGTATTGATGCCATATGGCATGATAATCTTGAGGCTTTTTATTAAGTTTTTGCTTGATATGGGGAGGCATCAAAAATTTTATTTTTGAATCCCATGGGTTTTGTGATAGCTTCATGTTTAGGCGATGTGTGCATTCGTTGGCCATGATTATGGGTTTTAGGGGATTTAAGGGAGTGGGATTTGTAGATGGAGGGATTAGTGAACTTGTGGATGAAGGGATGAGGGGATCTAAGGATGGGAATAGTGGGAGTTGAGAGGAGTGGAGGAAGAACAGATTTAGGGATGGGAGGACATTTTGATTGATGGATAAAATAAGATGGAGGATGATTTAAAGGTGCGATAAGGGGCACCTAGCTTGGGATTGGAAGAAGATGCCTTATGAGGTGTGCGGGTGGTACCAACATGTGTGGATTATTTTCCTTGGGATATGTAGCCAAGGCCATGTGATCGTGGAGGGATTTTGACATGGATGGGCTCCAAGATATCTTGTTCATGGAGGTCTAAGCCTTGGCCTTGATAATTCATGTGTTTGGAGCATGCGATGTGCGATGGGATGTTTGTTGTTTTAAAAACAAGATGCAAGTCCATTATTAGATGGGGGAGTGTGGATGGTGGATAAGTGGTGTTCCTCTCTTATGAGTAAACCACCATGGATGAAGGTAGCAAGACCAAGAGGATAGAATGATGGATTTGGGATGGGGTCAATAGTGGATGGTGAAATTTAGTGGATGTACTCAATAAGCTTTGGATGTTCAACAACATGGCCACATGATGGATCTTGGCTTGTACTTATGGTAGGAGATTCTTCAATAGGTTGGATAGGCGATGGAATGGATGAAGGTAATGGAGGGATAGGCATGAGACTTGAAGGCTTTTTGGTAGGTTTAAGGATAGGCATTGGATTACATGGTGGTGTTTGATTCCTTGCTAATAGTCCTTGGGTCACATCCTTCATAGCTTCAATGGTCGATGGATTAGAATCTTTAGGGGTGGAAGGTGGAGGGTTTTGTCTCTTGAGTTGGGAAATGTCAAAATCATATGGTAACTTAGCACCTCTTTTGGCTAGGAATAAAAAGTAATGATATGAATTTGCTTTGAGGTAACGACTAACCAACTCCATTGTTTTGGGATCTTTAACAAACACTTGCAATCTTAATGAATATTGAGGGTTATCTTCAGAGGATGGATTAAGATTGGGATTAGATGGATGGTTTAATGGTTTAGGAGTTAGGTGAGTTAAGGAATGGCTTAATGGATTGGGGCTTGAAAGGTTTGATGGGGAATCTAATGAATGATGGACTATAGGGATTGATGGATTGGGAGATATGTAGACTAATGGATTATAATTAGGAGGGTTAGAGGGATATTGTGATGGAGGGATTGAAGGGATTGATGGATTGGAAGGTATGTAGGCTAATGGATGAAGATTAAGAGGGATGAAGGGATATTGTGATGGAGGGATTATAGGGATTGATGGATAGGGAGGTATGTAGACTAAAGGATTAAGATTAGGATGGTTGGAGGGATATTGTGGCAGAGGGATTGGTGAGGTATATGAATAGGTGGAGGTTGGATAACTTTGAGGTATTGATAGGTTAGATTGATATGATGGCATGGTCACATAAGGGGATGAAGGTTGGTATGAGGTTGATGGGGATGAAATATAGGATGGTGATGATGTCATAGGGTCATGATAATCTCCAATGATGAGATGTGCTAAGGGAATATGACTAATGAGATTTTTGCATTTTGCCTTAGTGAGAGGATCAAATCCCTCATAGATACGTTTAATTTCTTGTATTTCTCGATAAGGATCCATGTTGTTCTTGGTTTAAGATTGAGGATGTGGGGGGTATGAGATGTTATAGGATGATGGATAATTGGGGATCAAATTTCAAGACCTTAAAATGATTTGATTTGATGAGGGATGATTCTCTATACTTAAGATAGACAGTTCTTAAGTAAGAGTTGACTGGATTTGATTTCTACTTAAGATAGAATTACATTCTTAAGCAAGAATTGATTGGATTTGATGACTATACTTAAGATAGACTTACGTTCGTAAGCAAGTTTGGATTAAGGATGATGGGATCAACGTAAGGTCTTGATTTTTAATTTCAAGGTTGGATTTGAAATGGATGATAGTGGGATTAGGACTAGCACCCTTGGGTGAAGGATTTTGATGATGACTTGGATAGATTATGATTAACATTTGGATGAAAATTGATGGGGTATGAAGGAGATTAAGTACTTAACCAAATTTTGATTTTCAAAGGATGATTATTGATTAAGGATTGAGGATTGGATGTTTGATTGAAATGAATAGATGGATAATGGGTGATTGATTGTGGATGGGGGATAAGTGGATTAGATTAGGATTTGGTTGAGATGAGATTATTTGGATTAAGGGATTGGATTGATATGATGATCAAGGATTGGTAAAACTTGATAATTGGATTATGATGTGGATTATGGATTATAATGGATGAGGTTGGATTAAGATTGGATTAGGGTCCTAGATGATAGATTAAGATTGGAGTGGGGATCTAGATTGGGATGATGTGGGTAGGTTGATTAGGATGATAAGGATAGTTGGGATGAAGTGATTAGGATGATTAGGATGAATTTGATTGGATTGGGGATAGATTGGGATGATGTGGATAGGGTAATTATGATGATTAGGATGAATAAGGATGAGGTGGTTAGGATGAAGTTCAATTGGAGTGGTTAGGATGATTAGGTATGGCTTGAAGCTTGATCTTGGGCAAATTTGCAAACAATGAATTTCACACATGCACACGTTTGTAATGGATTTAGATTTTTGGATTAGGGAAGTGTACGGGTTTTGACAAATGAGCACACACACCAAACACAACAACACCCTAGATTATTCAAGTAGGTGTGTTAAATTTTGTGGACTCACAATGGTGACATCCATTCCATTAATACCATCTACCATGGAATGGATAGCTAGGGATAGACCACATACACGAGAAGTCCCTCACCTTGGGGGTGAAAATCTTTTCCCAAAGTTAGCTCTATCTCACCCACAGAGGTACATGTGAGCACTTCTCCTCCCTAGCAGTGATGCACCACAAGATATGATGGTTGAAAGGTCTTAAACTAGGATGAAAAAGCCTCTAAGGGTGTTCCTGATATAGGCAAGGTGCATGGGGATCAATCCGTTAACACTAGTCCATCTACAAGCATGAGACTAGAGCAAAGGCTTGGATGATCTCTTCACCTTGTGTCCTGAATCACCAAGGGCCCCAAGGTTGTGCCAAAAATGATGATGACTAGATTGAGGTACAACTTTCATTCCCCCCTTTGATATACCACACTAAAACACATGGTTGAGGTTGTCCCTTAGGGTGATGAAATCCCCAAGCAGGACTCCTAATAAGAAAGGTTAATGTTGGATGTTTTTGATCTCTAAGGTCACACGAAGCACAAGGAGAGAGTATGCACACACTAACATAGGTCTTGGGTGAAAAAAGTGAACCAAGAGGTGTTTTTGATCCCCAAGATCACCTTACAATACGAGGGGAGAGCATACACACACACTTGATCCACACAAACAAGATTAATTGACCTTAAGATGAATGTGTGTTGTAAAAATGAAGGTGGCTAAAGGGTGATTTTGATTCCCAAGATCACACTAAGCGCAAGTGAAGAGCATACACACCTCAAGTCATAATCAAGCTCACCAAACAAAGAAAAAACAAGGTTTCAAATGATATGTCTTTGACCAGTGAACTTGTAGCAAACTTGTTGGTAGTTTGAGAGATTGGACCTTTGACAAGCAAAAAAACTACAAACAAGTGTGTTAGCTTAAAATGATTAAATATGCAAAAATTAGAAATGGATTAGAAAATACAGTAGTTTAGATGATATGATTTGATTCCTTGCAAAATTCTATGCAATTTAAAACAAATCATCAAATTTTGATTTGAAATGCAAAAGTTATAAGCAATTAAAGTTTGCAAGAAAATAACAAGTTCAAATGATTATACATTAAAATCTGGGTCAAATCTAGAAAAGAGGCCTGCACCATTGCAAAGCTGGTTGAAACAACTTTCCAATGCCTAATTTTGCAAAAAATATGATACAATTTTCCCAAGTTATGAGAAAATGAAAAAAAAACCCTAGTTTTAGGCTCTATGAGGTGTGAGGTCTAACTCTGGTGGTCAAGCAAACCACTAGCCATTAGTGGGTCACTAGTCACATGTGCAGAGAGACTGTCAGTTTGGATGGGTGGTTTATCTAACTATTAGCGACTATATAAAATGTTAGAATAAGCATGAACTATCGTCATTAATTTAAATGTCCAAGATAGCCACTAACGCCTATAAGAAATGTTAAGGGTTTTTTTTTATGGTTGGTGACTTAAACCTTAGTTGTAGCTAGGCCTTAGCCCTTCTTGGCTGAGGTGACCAGGGGCTCTGTGACCCTTAGGACCGGGAGCGATAAATTGGGAGCCAATGAAAGCCAAGGACTGACCAGGGGCCGAATGGTGGGGGCAAGAGATTTAAACATTGTGCGAGCATGAGATTTGGACTCGTGGGAATTTCAAGAGACTGACCAAAAAATAAAGTCCAAGGACCAATGGTTAGGCACTTTAACTCACGGTTAATGGTGTAAACCAATACATTTTTAAAAAATCAAAAACCTGCAAATTAAAGATACAAAATTACCCCTTGTCCACAATGCTTCTACTTGGTAGTTAAAAGGTGAAGCAGACTGATGGATAAAAGGTTCCTGAACTTGCAATAGACATGTAGGCTACAAATTGTACTATGGAACCATATAGTACGAACTGTGTGAATCTTTATGGTATGAATTTACAGACCAAGGGATCATAAAAAAGTTTCAAAAAAATTGGTGATGGACTTTGATAAATTATATATGTATCCTAGGGTTTTTGGGCCTCCCAGATGCAATCGTGAAGTCTATTTTTCCCTAGGATGCCTCCTACAATAGGTCACCCCTAAGATTTGTTGAAAAAGATCCTAAACCTGCAACACAAACAAAACCTACAAAAACAAGCTAGATTAAGGGATGTGGGTCCCACTAAGTGTGCCAAAATGAAGACAAAAAAGATTAAGGTAATAACATGGAAGATAAAGCAATACACACACAATACCTTCACCTAAAACCCTTCTTTCTCCTTGATAGAGTGGAATGGAGTGCACCCAAGCTCCAATGGCTATGCTCTTGATATTGATTGATATGTTGATTACTCATGCTAGCAACATAACATTACTTTATTGTGTGTTATTGATAATGGCTTGATTGATGTTTGATTTATAGATACTTGGATAATAGGATGAATGGCTTGGATTAAGAGGTGTAATGGACAGCTAGGATCAAGATAAATGAATGGCTAAGATTGAATAAGAGGAAATAGGGAAAGGATAGAAGCTTTTAGGGCTCATCCTTATGTGAATGGTTGAGATTTGGAGTTGTAGTATGAAATGAGTGGCTAGGATGCAAAGTTAGTTTGACTTTTGTGCAAGTGTCTAGGTTCAATGAATCTAGCTAACTAACTTTAGCTAGACATGTGACTCAATAATTAATCAAATAATAAAATTATTTAATTAATTATTGGAGAAGGGTGATGATGTGGGAGGATCAATTAATTAAATTAATAACATTTATTTAATTAATTTGGGAAATGGATAAAATGGATTAAAATTAATTAAATAAATAGATATAATTTATTTAATTAATTTGGAGAAGGGATAATCTTGATTAATTAAATAAATATAATTTAACTAATCAATTGGCTAATGAAAGGGGGAATGATAAAGGAGACTCCTAGATGTTGAAAGGTGTTGAAAGTGGGGTTAGGAGGTGTCATAAAATGGATAACTAGGTGATGGTCAATTTCAGGTGTCTACAATATGAACCTTGTGGAATCACACAAAGTAAGGAATGTCATTTGGGTACCATGTGTTGCCATATAAGCTTGGTGATGCCATGTAGGATCTAGACCATATCTTGGAAAGTGGATATGTGAAGAAGCCAATTCAAAGGCCAACATGTGGAAAGTGGCTAACACTTTCTTGTTGATTATGTTAGACTTCCAGATTGGTAATCATGCACAAGTGGAATAAATAAGTGTTCTAGAAAAGGTCAAGGAATCAACTGACATGTGAATGGAAGCTAAATCACCATGAGATCTTAGAACTTTGGTTATAAACAAAAAGTCATGGGAGAGGCCTTTCAATTCCCACACCTATGGGAAGATCAAATGTTAATGCCTCAATATAAGAGTGGATGGATTCCTTCTATAAAGGGGTTGAAGTGTTATTTAAGTCGAGGTTAAAGTCCTTGCTAAATTGAAACTAAAGACAAGGCTAATAGGGTGGTCATAACATAGCTAGACTTAAAAGTGGATAGATTGTAATGCATAGACTCTCTAAAAATTGGCTAAGCATTTGATGGTTAGGTAGAATAGGTTGGACATGTTCCATAAATTTAGATTGCCCATAGAGTGTAAAAATTCTTTTGCATATGAATAAATTTGTGTGTTCTCCAAACTTTCATTATTCTTCCTCATTCTTATGCTTTCACGTGTAATTCGTTTCAACTATGAGTTAATTGTTCATTTAACCCACTTACCAGTAATAATAGAGTTGTGTGAGCTCCATAACAAAATGCATTGTGTGTGTGTGTGTGTGTTGTATTGTGGGAAGACTAAAAGATTTATGGCTCACAAAGGAAGAAGAGTAAGAAACAATCAAGCAGCTATATCTAACCATGCTTGGAAAACCTTGCTAATATGATGATAACCCTTCAAGTGAGGCTCGATACCATGGAGATCGTACAAAGAAGAGGAGAAGCTATGACAAAGGACATTAATGAGGATGACAAGGAAGATGATGTCATGCAAGGAGCAATAGTCATTGAATTTGAAGAGAAAGCCACCATAGAAGATAGGTTCACCTGAGCCATAATGAGAGTAGAAAACAAACCAATATTTGATCTGCCTACTTTGGAAGCTTGAATCTAGAAGAGTTGATAGATTGGATAACATAATTGGAGAAATATTTCAATGTTGAAGTAATTGAGGACCTCCAAAGATTCAAGTACACAAGCACAAAGTTGAAAGGTCATGTCATCTTGTCATGGGACTTTGTGTATGTTGGGAATTAAGGTGTATCAACCTTTACAAATTCCTAGCATTGTTATTTATTTAATTGTTATTATTTGTCTATGTTTATAATTATTCATGTATATAAATTTGTTATGCCACTTTATGGGAGTTGGCATGGTGATGTGTCATCCTACATGGAAGGTGGCTAGATGACATTTATCCTCACATAAGGAAGTAGGCTTCCCATTTGTGGCAGGAATATTTTTCCATGTGTCAGCATCTCTCTTGTGTTATAAGAGGTTTTATGACGGTTTATGATGCGTAAGGATATGACAAATTCTATGACATTGTAAGAGCCGAAAATAGAGATTCTTATGATAGGTATGACAAGTGTCACTAAGCATCTTTGCATGGGAAAGTGGGTGCCCAAGTTTGGGATATGACAGGTTGTAAGAGAATAATTTATTAATAGTCAGTTATGACATATTCTCTTATAGCTGTAAGTGTTGTCATATATGACAGATTTTATGATGATGTAAGAGCATCTATCATACCTATTTTGGGAAAATTTGGGGTGCCCAAGTATGGAGGGTTGTAAGAGGTGTAAGGGAATATTGTCCAAGTGTCACAAAAGTCAAACATGTGATGGGAAAGTGTGCCACATGGATTTGGACGCCCATCTCTTGTTGCTTGCTCTAGAAGCTTCCTTCATGCTTGTATCTCTCTATAAATAAGGTGCTTGTTGGAGTAGTTTGTATGGTTGATTTGTAGGTATTGTTATGCTATTAGAATTACTCCAGATACTCCGTGTTGGTGAACTCCTAAAAGAGCTTGTCTCTATAATTATATTGTAACCACTTTTGTTTATTGAATAATACATTAGGTTGTGCTTTGGAGTGTGGGGTTTTTTACCTGAAAAGGTTTTCCCCACGTGCATCTTGTGTTATGGTATTGCTGATTTGACTTATGTTGTGCATCTTCTTCTATGTTACTGTAAAGATTAAAAATTTGCATAACTCTCCCCTCATTGGTTTAGTGTAGGAAGTTGTTTTGTGTACCTTGCTTCCTTTCAGTTGGTATCAAAGCCTTGCTAGTTTTGGTCCTAGTTGTCGGGTAGAGGGTTTTTTGTACTAATCTTCAATTGAGTGGGAATTTGTGTAGAGCATTTTTTGATCTTATTGCAAGAAGGATATGGTGAGCACATCTAGAAGAATAGATATGGAGAAGTTTAATGGTGGTAATTTTGAGTTGTGGAAACTTAAATGGAAGATATGCTTGTAGATCAAGATTTATGGGTTTCTATATCCAGAAAGATGCCATCAGACACGAAACAAGAAGACTAGGATTTGATGGATCAGAAGGTTTTAAAGGTCTTGTGAGACTCTATTTGGCTGACTACGTGTTATTGAATGTCCATGAAGAGAATACAATAGAGAATTTATGGAAGAAACTTGGTCAAATTTATTAGGCTAAATCCCTAGTAAATAAGTTTTTGTTTTAAATGTGCCTGGTAAACTTTTTAACATGACCGGCGACGCTGGTGCGACACACCCTCTGGCTCCACGTGAATGCTTTTGCCCAGAGCAATAAACTGGTGAGGCCACAACATGGGGGACCTCATCCCCTCAGAAGAACACTTCAAACTCGCAAGCTCCTTGGCCCAGTGAAGGCGTAAAGCCTACGAGCTCATTGGCCCAACGGGGGTTTGAACTCTACTGGCTGCCACTACAACTGAGCAACTTAACCACTGAACCACACCCTTATCAGCAAATCCCTAGTAAATAAGTTATTCTTGAGGAAGAAGTTGTATTCTCTGAGGATGGAAGATGGAGCATCTATCGCAGATCACCTAAACAATTTTAATATGCTTGTTTCCTAGTTGAACTCCATTGGAGTGAAGATGGAGGAGGAGGATTGTTGCATGACTTTGTTATGTTCTTTGCCAGATTCATGGGACAACCTTTTTATGGCCATTGAGGGTACCACCACCAAGTTTAAGATGGATGAGGTGGTTGTATCATTACTTTCAGAAGAGATGTGAAGAAAAACTTTAGAAATGGCTAAGGAGGCTCTTGCGGTTCATGGTAGACCCAAAGAAAAAGGGAAGAAGGACAAGAAAGCTAATAAAGGAAGATTGAAATCCCATGAGAGATCTAAGTCTTCTAGAAAGTCCAAGGCATTGTGTTGGAACTACAGAAAACCTAGACACTTCTAAAAGGCTCGTGTAAGGAGGAGGAGAAGAAGAAAAAGAAGAATTTCTCTTATTCAGATTCTGACAAGTCCCAAGATGATGATGATGCTTTTGTTGCTGTCTTGGCCACCCATGCATTAGAAGATGTGTGGTCAATAGATTATGGTGCTTTCTTTCACATGACCTCACATCAAGATTGGTTCACAAAGTATGAAGAATATTATGGTGGGAAGGTGTACCTAGGTGATGACTCTCACCTGAAGATTGTTGGTCGTGGAAGAGTCTTGATTAGAGTCTTGATTCAATTCCTTGATGGATGACTAAAGGGGATCAATGGTGTTTTGCATATCCCTGGTTTGGCACGAAACCTTCTTTATGTAAGTAAATTGAATGATGTGGGTGTGCAGGTTGTCTTCTCAAGTGGAGGATGCAAGATGACTAGAGGAGCTATGGTGCTTGCTAAGGGTGTTTGGATATGCACTCTATTTTAGCTAGATGCATGCACTATTCAATACACTATTTATTATGTATCAAAGAAGAGATCTTTAGATTCTTCATCCTCACCATTAGAACCATTGGCAAATAAGTGTGTTGCATGTACTTCTAATGGTTGTGCTTTCTGGGTACCTAAGTGTGCTCATGCTTTGGAGATGAAACTTCCTACTGAGAAGACAATGTTGTGGCATGAGAGACTTGGTCACATTGGTGAGAAGGGTCTTAGAGCCCTAAAAAATAAGAATCTTTTCAAGGGGTTAAATGACTGTAATCTTGAGTTCAATTTTTGCGAACATTGCATATATGGAAAACAAAACCATGTTCAATTTTACTCTAGTTCTCACAAATCTTCTGAGGTGTTGGATCTAATTCATTATGATGTGTTTGGTCCTATGAATGTTCCTTTGATTTCTAAATATGTATACTCTGTATCATTGATTGATGATTATAGTAGGACATGGGTTTATTTCCTTAGAAGTAAATCTAAAGTCTTTAGTTGGTTCAAAGAGTTTAAATCTTTTGTAGAGATTCAAATTGGTAAAAAGATTAAGTGTTTGAGGACTGACAATGGTGGTGAGTTTTGTTCTATAGATTTCAAGAAGTTATATAAAGAACATGGGATTGAACGACATAAGACAACTCCATACACCCCTTAGCAAAATGGAGTTGTAGAGTGGATGATCAGGACATTTTTGAGAGGGCTAGGAGTATGCTTAGTGGAGCTAGCATTGAATAGAAGTTTTGGGTTGAAGCTGTAGCCACTTCCTGCTACCTGATTAACAGGTCCCCTACTTCAATGCTTGTTGAGAAGACAACCATGGAGGTGTGGTCTAGTAAAAATCCTTCATTGAGACATCTTTGAGTATTTGGTTGTGAGGCATATGCACATGTGCCTAAGGAGAAGATATCAAAATTGGAAAACAAGGCAGTTAAGTGTATCTTAATTAGCTGTGGTGTCAGTGTGAAAGGGTACAAGCTTTGAGATCCCATGGCTGAAAAAGTCTTGTATAGCAGAAGTGTTATCTTTAGAGAAGTGAAACCTTCTCTTGTTGTTCTGCAACTAGGAGAGAAAGAAAAGAAAGAGGATGTGGTTCAGTTTCCTTCTACTCCTGAGAAGATTAAACCTAGTGATGAGGAGAGCTCTAGCAGCTCTAAAATTTCAATAGAAGAACCTCAACCTAATATTTTGAAGAGGTCTACATAGATTAGGAGGCAACTTGAGAGGTTTGGTTATTCATTGCTTGATTCTAGTTGTATTTTTGTCTTGATTTCTGACACTGATGAGCCTAGAACTATGAAAGAGGCTATGGGTATGAAAGATGCAGGTTCCTGGAAAGAGGCCATGGAAGAAGAGATGGTTGCTTTGGAGAAGAATAATACTTGGGACCTGGTGCCTTTGCCTAAAGGACAGAAACCCGTTGGATGCAAATGGGTGTTCAAAAAGAAATTTGGTTCAGATGGTAGTGTTGAGAAGTATAAGGCCAGATTAGTTGTGAAGGGGTATTCCGAAGTTGAGGGAATAGATTACATGGTGAGATTTATCTCCCGTTGCAAAGCTGACATCCATTCGATTCTTGTTATATCTTGCAGCAACATATTATCTTGAAGTTGAATAGATAGATGTGAAGACAACTTTCCTTCATGGTGATTTGGAGGAGGAGATTTATATGTTACAGCCTGAGCACTACATTGTTGAAGGTAAAGAAAATCTAGTTTGCAAGTTGAAAAAGCCTTTGTATGGTTTGAAGAAGTCTCCTAGGATGTGCTACTAGAAGTTTGATGCTTTTGTGTTGAGTTTGGTATTTCTAAGATTGAAATCAGATCATTGTGTTTATTATAAGATGGATAATGATCGCATTCTAATTAGTGCATTATATGTTGATGATATGTTGTTTTTTGGGAATGGAAAGAACTTGATTTCTGATTTGAAGTCTCAACTTTTAGTACAGTTTGAGATGAAAATCTAAGGGCAGCTTGGTACATTATGGGGATGGAAATCAAAAGAGACAGGGAAAACATAAAACTTTGGTTGAACCATAGTAAGTATGTGAATTCTATGTTGGAGAGATTTAGCATGGCAACTTGTAGACCATTGACTATTCCTCTAATGTTGGGATCAAAGTTATCTATTTTGGATTGTCCAAAATCTCCTACTAAGGTGAAGGACATGATGAGAGTTCCTTATGCTAGTGGTATTGGTAGCTTGATCTATGCTATGGTCTGTACAAGACCAAACATTTCCCAAGTAGCAGGAGTCCTTAGTTGATTTATGGCTAATCCTGGATGGGTACATTAGGGTGCACTGAAGAGGGTGTTCAGATATTTGTGGGGTACTTCTGAGTATTCCCTATGTTATCATGGTTATCCTAGAAGACCTCGGCATTCTATGAGTATTCGTGGGTCTGTGGATTCAGATTAGGCTAGAGATATTAATAGCAAAAGATCCACCAGTGGTTATGTTTTTACTATGTTCGATGGTGCAATTAGCTGGATGAGTAAGTGACAAGTTGTCATTTTGTCCACTACATAAGCAGAGTACATGGCAACAACTCATGTTTGTAAGGAAGCCATTTGGCTTAAGAGATTGTGTTTTGACATTGGTTTTAATGCAAGGATAATCACTATTTGTTGTGACAGTCAGAGTGCAGCCATATGTTTGGTGAAGAGTCTTACTTTCCACGCTAGGATGAAGCACATTGATGTCTAGTACCATTTTTTTCATGACATGGTAGAAGATGGGAAGGTAAATTTGGAGAAAATTAACACTTAGACAAATATTGCAGGTTCCTTGACAAAGCCTATGAGCACAAAGAAGTTCGGATGGTTTTCAGAGTCTATGGGCCTCTCGGCCCCTAGCAGTTAAATCTCATCATTCTTTTGGCTCTTAAAAGGGGTTCAACAAGTGGGAGAATGTTAGGAATTAAGGTGTCTCAACCTTTGTAGAATCCTAGCATTATTATTTAATTGTTATTATTTTCCTATGTTTGGAATTATTCATTTATATCTTATTATGCCACTTTGTGGGAGTTTGCACGGTTATGTGTCATCCTACATGGAAGGTGGCTAGATGACATTTGTCCCATATGAGGAAGTAGGCATCCCATTTTGTGGTAGGAATATTTTTCCATGTGTCGGTATCTCTCTTGTGTTGTAAGAGGTTTTATGATGGTTTATGATGCATAAGGATATGACAAATTCTACGACATTGTAAGAGCCGAAAATAGAGATCCTTATGATAGGTATGACAAGTGTCACTAAGCATCTTTGCATGGGAAAGTGGGTGCCCAAGTTTGGGATATGACAGGTTGTAAGAGAATAATTTATTAATAGTCAGTTATGACATATTCTCTTATAGCTGTAAGTGTTGTCATATATGACAGATTTTATGATGATGTAAGAGCATCTATCATACCTATTTTGGGCCCAAGTATGGAGGGTTGTAAGAGGTGTAAGGGAATATTGTCCAAGTGTCACAAAAGTCAAGCATGTGATGGGAAAGTGTGCCACATGGATTTGGACGCCCATCTCTTGTTGCTTGCTCTAGAAGCTTCCTTCATGCTTGTATCTCTCTATAAATAAGGTGCTTGTTGGAGTAGTTTGTATGGTTTATTTGCAGGTATTGTTATTCTGTCAAAATTACTCCAGATATTCCGTGTTGGTGAACTCCTAAAAGAGTCTGGCTCTGTAATTGTATTATAACCACTTTTGTTTACTGAATAATACATTGGGTTGTGCTTTGGAGTGTGAGGTTTTTTACTTGAAAAGGCTTTCCCCACACATAGCTTGTTTTATGGTATTACTAATTTGAAATAAAGAGATCATGTCATAAAGGATAAGCAAAAGAACTCAAGTTGGGATAAAATGGTTACTAAGCTCAAAGGAAGGTTTAGGTTGTTGATTTAGAAACCCAAGACTTGTTACTTTAGAATTCACACCAAAAGGAGACATCCATGAAGGAATACACAAAAGAGTTCTTCAGACCCACAATTCAAGTGGGTCATATGGAAGATGGCGTTGAGAAGGATTATTAGTATGTCAATGGGTTGTGCACCTCAATTTAGGATGAGGTATGTTTGTTATAAGTGCATTATGTCAAGTAAGCCTATAAACTTGCACTCAAAGTAGAGGAGAAGTTGTCTCATAGACAATTGTCATATACCTCTCTTAAACCCTTAATAGTTTTTTAAAATATGTTTTGAATTGGAAGATTGATTTGTATTGTTGTTATGCTAATTTGAATAATTATTAGATGATTTCAAGTTTATATTATATTGTATCTTTGATTTTTCTATTTTATGGTAGATGTTACTTTAATGTAATAGATGGTTGCAAGTAGCAAGAACATGGATGAAGAATTGGTATGGTAATGTTCTAGTACATTTGATGAGATATGGTCATATTGATTTTGGTTCAATTGCAAATGTCAGATGTAATGTTGTACTCAAGGGTGTTGATGTTTTCTTTGGTGTCTTAACGCCACTATTGAAACATTCTTAAGTTTTTCTTCTGAGTCACCTTTCAAGGGTTTTTCATGTTATCACTATGGTAGAGTTTATGCCTAATTATGTCTAAGACCCTCAGTGATTCCAAATTCTTTTCCTATTGGCTAAGGTGTATTATATTCCTCTATTGACCTAATTAGCTAGTCAAGTTTGTTTGAGCTGTCTCCTGACGTCCTTGTGAATATCTGTTTATTTGCCCCTCGGAATTAGTTACCTATTGTTACCTATAGCAAATATTTTAATTATTCCTGAGCTTCGTGTGTTAATGCTTTTGGCGGATCTGAGTCAGCATATACATGTCTTGTTATTCCATCACAAAATTTTAGTCTATCACATGCTTATTTGGTTGGCCCCATCCAAGTTTGCAAGATTACGTAGTGTTGACATGTGTCAAGGAGTCCCCGTAATGTCTTTAATATATTGTTAGTGAGTGGTCTCTGCCAAGTGGCATTATCTCATTACTTGGCAGTATTCTTCCACTTCAAAAACTTAAAAGATGGGCCCACCACAGTGTTCGCGATGTGTGAAATCTTACCGATGAGCCACTAGTACCTGATGTAGAATACACATGGTGTTATCTTATTGCATCGCAAGGATCCAATGCATCACATCCTCTATAATATATTTTCAAGTGACGGATGCGATATGCGATGAGCATTTTATGAAGTTGGTTGACCTCGAGTGCAATCCCTATTGTCACAAGCTAATTGGACCATGTATGATTAGCTAGGTCAGGTGGAGTGACATGTCCTTGATGAGGGTTAAATTTGATGCTCTTTGGTCATCTTTTTAGGTAATCCAAAGCATCATGCACACCATTGATCGAAAAAACAAATCAACAGCTAGAATTTAAAATTGTTGTGGAAGGATAGCAGCTATGCCACCTGAAGTCTAAGGCATGAACAAGCAATTAATTCAAAGGGTGGTAGAGTGTTTCTCACAAGAAGACTCGATTTTCCAAAATATTTTTTAAACGGTTGCCCTAAATTGTTGAGGAGAAATTTTGTGAAAGATCCAGTGCTAATAGTTGGTACATTTAACAAAAAAAATTGATCGAGGAATGAAGGAATCTGGTGTTTTCAAGTGTGCAACAAGTACATGTTATATACCTCTCTATAATTATTTCACGTAAGAGGAATCAAAGCTATTTCAATCAGTTTGAGTGAAATTGGATAGTGTTTTGGTTTTAGGAAAGGGTTCTCGAGATTTGTTAGTTGTTAGAATCTTGTTGCAATGCAAGAATTGTAGTTATCATCGTGAGTCAAGGGTCAACTCAACCTAGTAGGGAAAAGAGAGGCCCAAATCAAAACACTCTCAAATTATTGCATGGCTCTGCGAAGAAGGGAAAGCAAGTTCAAGGTATTGGCACTCCTGCCAAAGGACTAACAGATGTCATGGAGGACATCAGAGACCCAAATATTTCTATTAATGGTTGGGAGTTGTTCAAGCATTGTAACAAATGTGCCCTGTAGGAAGAGCATGTCTCAAACATATGGTTTTATGATGTGGGCAAATTGGTGTGCCTAATGCATTTGTAAGCACCAATTTAGTGCACACCATCAGTGAGAAATATAATGCAAATATCAAACAGCTAAAAACACTAGAGGGTGAGCTCCTTCTCACATTAGAACATAATTTAATTGTTGAAGCTTTTGACCTAAACCCTGAGGTAGATGTCAAAATTGATCTAGGAGAATTGTGCCATCAGTACAAAAGAGAGTAATTACAAGGTGAAATGGTTGTCAAACCATAGACTAGAGGACATATATGAAGATAGAAAGGTCCACTTGAGCAAGACTGAACCACTTAGTGTGGATACATTCAAGGATTACTTTAGATTCACTTATATGGCAATATTGTGTTAGACATTAGGAATGGATTATACATTATGAATGCTTGTCGATATGATGATGATTGTTGTGGACATTCAACACTAGCATGTACACAAGTGGTTTGATTTGCTTCCTGCATTGTAGAGAAAATTCACAAGCAATTAGTGTCCTTGAAGAATAAGGATAAAACCCCATCTTTTAAGTGGTATTCTATCTTGTTTCACATCTTATTGTATGCAATAAATGATCATTGGCACCCTGATTTGGGTGTAGTGCTCACAAGACTAGATGGCTTACCCATGTCTATTCAATAAATTAGAACATTCATATGGGATTTCCATTGAAAAGCATAAAATTATTATATTTTTGAGCAACACTTTGTGCAACGAGTAATGTATTTACTGGGATGCAACAACGATAGGTTATCCCTTACTTTCAAAAAATTCCTAAGTCCATTACAATTTGATTCATAGAAGAATAAGGATCACAACTTCAGGGATTGGTTCTTCTATAATGACTTCATTGTGATCATGATCTACGGAGTTGAAGTCGAACCTCATATTCTTCCTATTGTTGTGCCAAACAAAATTGCTTTCCTGAAAGCATTATGGCAACTAAACGAGTCTGATAGGCTACATTTGAGGAATCACAAGAAGGGATCCTTTCTACTTCCAAATGGTAGGTTCTCTGATTTCATGATCTCATCTAGAGAAGGTTTTGGTCTTCTAAAGGAGAAACTAGTGTATTACAAGTTGGCCTCTGATGGGAAGAGAAGATATGACCCCGAGCATTTCATTGACCAAATTAGGAGGTCAAAGGGAGAGTAGGGTATAGTCACCAATTTGTTGTTGTTGAGGACATAATGAGAAAATTTTGTGAGAGGGGTTAAATTACCTCAAGAAGAGAGTACTGGACAATGATTAGTACCTATGAGGACACAAGGAAGGAAATAGAGGCTACCTATAAGGGGGCATTCAATGAAATTCAAGACCCAATCGCCAGATTTGAGGAAATGCTCAAACATGTGAACAACTTGGGGGTTATGCCTCCTAATACTGCAACACCTATGGCACCAATAGATAAGGCAGAGGTTACCAAGCATACATTACCCTAGGACCCAGCTGCAAGTGTGGTGCTTGAAATAGAGGGATAGTGCCCCATTTAAATTGAGCCACAAGGCGAATCCCTTCCCTTGACGAGCTAATTACGAAAAAGTGCACTAAGGAGGAGCCAGTTGGGTATCAAGAGAGTTTGAAAAGTATTGCCTCCCCTCCAAAGATTATTGAAAGTATAATTCCCTTTGAAAGGTCATTGTTGAATTTATTAGAAGGGGATGAAGCGGTTCAATATGTTAGAACCTTGGCTTGTAAGGAATTCCTCTCTAATGATGCATTTATTAATATTGAGGAATTTAAGACATTGTTGATAAAGGGTGAGATGAATGCAAAATTTCCAATGAAGAGGGATATGGTTCAATAGGTGCAAGAAGGTGATGAGGGGGGAAGTCTCCAGGATCTCCAAAAATAGATTAAATATGACATATCAAGAATGACACCCAAAGAAGGCAGAAGAATTGTCAAGGAAAGTGGATGTTTGTTGCTACCATGGTGGGATATAGTATCTACTATATCCCTGGACACCATCCAAAGGTAGAATAAGGATGAGGATTTCTTGGGAGGTGAGGAACAAGCTAGGAAGCTCTATTTTAAATCTATTTTTGACTCTAAGAATGAAACTTTGGCCATGCGGGCCTTAGCACCAGAACATAATAAACCTCAGACCATCAAGGATGGTAATGAGATTAGAGGAGATTTGATTGTTAGAAGATTGAAGGATACAATAGCTCCATAGGATGCTTCCTTAGTAGTCAATACTACCTTGTTTAGCGAGGTCGTGGCTAAGAAATTACAAGCAGATTATGACAAGTTGTAGATTGAGTATTCAAGGTTAGAGTAGGAGTGTAATGTGATGAAGTCATTGGTTGATATTCCTAAGATCACCATGACTGAGTACGTACCATCACCTATCTCATCTAGCATGACATCTCGACAGGATACTGATACCCTCAATCTTAAATTTAAAGGTTTGAAAGAAGAATTGAGTAAGGAAGCAAAAGTTGTTGCATTGTCAAAAGGGGTGCAAGAAATTTCTAATTTGGTGAGAAACCTTTTTATCATAGATTTTCTCGGATCTTGGGAAAGGTGGATGATGTATGGCTATACTTTGGGAGGTTGAGAGAAGCAAGGGATACATTAATTAGGAAGGATCCCACATTAAAGAAAATCTTAAGTACATGGATCCCAAGGATGTCTTCCTTGAATGTCATTCAAAGTGTGGCATGTTTCAATCCAGATGCCCCTCAGGAAATAGCAAGTACATTTGAGGTGGCAAATTCCTAGGGGACATATCTTCGTATCAAGGAAGATATGATGCAGTGATCAATGAAAAGTTGGAGAATTTCAAAGCCCTAGAGGAGTGTCAAATGCCACCAATTGTAAAGACCAATGAGGATGTCAAATCATTATAGCTATGGAGATCAGAGTTTCAGGTAATCACTAAAGATTTAGTCACATCAATTACTCAGGAAGATGAAACAAATCAAGTCATATGTAATGCCAAATTGGATAATCTTCTAAAAATGGAATCAACAATTGAGAATTTTGTAAAAGGTGCTAAGATATTGCTGGATGCTAGATATCAAGCCCCCATGAACAAAGTGGCGAAGATCTTGGAGCATCCCTAGCTATTCGATGAAGATTTTAGGAATTGGGTTCTTAAGTATGTTTCGAGTTTGATGAGAGGTGACACTATGGTGTCTAAAGGATATAATTGAGCATGCCATATTTATCTCCTGAATGCTAGTAGAATGGATGTGATATTTTGGTGAATAGGTAATAAATTTTGACTCCTGATAAGCCAGATTAGATCATGATTAAGGGCCTAATCATAAGTGGTTTTGGTTATAAAAGGATGGAGGTTGCGTTTGATGATTAGTTTTACTATTAACCATTTTTGGTAATCTTTCAGTTAGAATGCAATCCTCTTTGTTGGAGATATCCAATGAGGTGGTAGAGTAGCTAGGTTGTTACAAATACCTAGAAGGACCAAGTAAGTGCAAGATGAAAAGCATAACTCCCTTTTGCTGAAAGGCATGAGGGGTTCTGGTAAAGTAATAACCCATTGCCTGGCATAGATTCCTAGGTAAAAGTTGTCTCTTTCAAGTTGAAAATAGACATGGGAACCTCATCTGTTTAGGGACTATCCCAAAGGGAGGTACTTTTTCTACTATTTGGGATATCCAGGAGATGGAAAAAGGGGTCTGGGGATTTCACTCCTCCTTGATTTTATCTTAAATCTCCTCCTCTATGGCTCACACAACAGGTCCTCTAGATGGGGCTTTGAGTCATCCTAGCAATAAGATAGATGCTTATGTGTATGTCTCTTAGATTGTGGGTAGTTGCCTCTCCCCATCCTCTCATTTCTTCTTCCCCTAGGCCCACTATGCATATTCATAAAGTCACGCATTCATTTATCTCGTGACTATGGGCAACAAGAGGAAGTGGTCCTCATCTCAGTTGGAAAACCCACCTAGGTTTGGTGGTTAAAAGGTATGTTGTCTTTATACCATTCTCTTAATGGCATGAGGGATGACAAGCAACACTCAAGGTGTCCAGGTGTAAAAGTCTAATTTGAAAAGTGAAAAGGATATTTGTAAAAGTTGTTGTAAAGTGATAGATGTCACTCATCTAAAGGGGTTTTTCTTTGTAATCTTTGTCATATAAGGATGTAGTCCTTACTTTGTAAAGGGTTGGTTCCAAAATATACTTTTAGAGAAGGTTTGAAGTATTGGGGTAAATCTAGTTGTATTTTGTTGTAATATATTTGGGTGTTCAAATGAATATATGAACAAGGTTTTAATTGTGAACAAAATTTCTATGATAACTCTGTAATTTTTTCTACAAATCAATATAAGACCATATTTATATTTGACATCTTTACATTAAATGTCTCCATAACCATTTGAATGTTTTAGGGAATTTAAGGGATTCCTAGGTTTACATTTGTTATTCTCTATATCATGTTTTGTTAGTATGTATTCAAGGAGTACATTAAAAGTGTTATGCTTAAAGAAATTAAGTATGCATGCTTTCATAACTAATGTGTGGAGCATTTGAAATTTGTTATGGATAACTAATAATGGATGTAAATTTTAAAAGTGGAAGGGTTGTTGAGGGTCTGATGTTTTGCAAGGCAAAAACCTGGTCAATTAGGCTCAGTTGAGTGTTGTGATTTCTTTATCATTATGGGTTTTGTCCAAATATGACTCTTGCTGTAGGATTAGGCACAAATCTTACATGTAGGTGACCCTGCATGTGTTAAAGTGAAAATTATCATGGTTGTGTCTATAAATTATTTGTAAACTTTATTTTTGTCCTTTCATTATGCACAAAGTCCAACATTATAAATCTTGTCAAATTCTATGTGAACTTACAGCTAGTGCAAAGCTTTAGAGGACATGTACATACTGTATTTTTCTAGGTTAATGGTGTTATTGAGAAACCACGAATGAATGTGGACATCTACAAGGATTATGAATCAATTTATCATATGCTAGCACCTTATTTAACATAATTGCCTTAAATAGAGATCTTCCTTGCTATCTATTTGTTTTCTCCATCTTTCAAAGATCTCTGGGAACACCCTCCCAAGCTTGGCAAGGCTCAAAGTGTAGAGGAGGTTTATCCACCCTCATGTTCATTGGATTTTCCTTACTCTTAATTTGACCATAGGTTTCTTCTCTCTATCTGGACACAAAGATTTGTAAGCCACCACTCCTCCAACATTTGTTTAGCACCTAGACAGAAGCCTTCAACACCTAGACAACAGAAATCAATGCTCACATTCCACAGTTTAGTGCCCAGTTTAGAATCCGCTTGACCTTTGATTAACACATCATCTTACACATTAGGGTTCAAATTAATTTATAGTTGTGCACCTAACAAGTTTAACGATCTATTTTGTAGGATTATAGCATTCTATTTTGCAGGCTTCATCAAAATTTCAAACCATCACTATCGTGGGGTTGGACCAATGCTTAGACATAACTGATCAGCACCTATTTGGTTAGGTATAAAACTCTGTATTTTAGCACCTACACTATCTATTTTAGTGCCTAGCTATCTATTTTAGTGCCTAAACTCTTTGTTTTAGTGCCTACAGTTCTCTGTTGTAGCACATTCACTGTCTTTTTTAGCACTTGCTTCTGTTAGTGAGAAAACAAACTATTTTAGTGTCTATTTCTATTTTGACTTGATTTGCTAACTTGCCATCATTTTGTTGGACTAATCCTTGTTTTCACAATATATTTTAATTTTTCAAGACCTCTTTATCAAACTACTAATGATTTGTGCTTGTAGCCCCACTTGTCAAAGACTTATCTTTCTACTAGAATTAGGCACCAAATTAAGTTAGTGGTTAAATTAGCTTGTTTTCTATGTTTGTTGAGTTATAGGAAGGTGTATGCTCTCCCCTTGCACCCTTGGGTGATCTTGTGGATCAAAAAGCTTCCTTGAGCTCTTTTTGTTACTTTGTTAATCCTAGGGTGTTTCTCACGTATGCTCTCCCCTCATGCTTCATTGGATCTTGGAGATCAAAAGTGACCAACATTCCTTCCTTTTAGGGGGCCTACCTTAGATTTCATCACCAAGGGGACGACCTCAACCACGTGTTCTAGCGCAGTGTACAAATGTTATGAGAATCAAAAGAATCATTTCAAAGGAAGGACCCCATTCGGTCTAAGCAAAAACCTCGAGACCCTCAGTTTGCTGAGACTTGGTTTGGTTGGTGCTCTTGGTTGGATTCTTGGGACAACCCCATTCAAAGAGTCATCCCCCGTACCTAGCGTATATTAGGACATCCCCTAGCAACTTGTATATCCCTAGATAAGACCTTCGATCATCATACCTTGTGGTGCACTGCTGCAATAGGAGGGGAAGAAGATTACACGTACCGTTATACTTGAGATACGGTCTACTTTGGGCAAGATGAAAGTCTCCAAGGTAAGGGGTATGTGGTGGTACATGACCATATATTCCCTATCTATCCAAGCTATAGCACTATGGTATTTATGGGGGTGTATTCACTTCTCTATTTTGAGTTGAGATTGACCCATGGCTATTTCGTTAGATCCACAAGGTATGTCACTCCTACTTGAATAGTTTAGGATTGTGATCAAGTGCTTGGTGTGTCTTTTTGTGCAATACCCATGAAAGTCATATCAACCTTATTCTCAAAAGTTGTCAAATCAGCCATTGTGATTTTTTGTTTAAATGTCTCTTGCCAAGTTAACCCAACAAACATCTTGAAAACCAAAACATGCTCAATTAGCGCCTATACCTGTCTCTCAATGGCTAAAACCTAAGTATCAGTGCTTTTATAGTCTCCATTAGCACCTAGATTAACCATTGAATCATACTGTCTCTCATCACCCATTTGTTACCTGTCTGCGCCTGTACTCACAAACTTAGTCCTTAAACAAATTGTCTTAACACCCATATATCACCTATTAGCACTTCTACCCATAGAGTCAACGCTTAGACCCTCTATCTTAGTGCCCATCTATCAGATGTTAGCACCTAGATTCATCTGTCATTGCTTATACCTCCTATCTTAGCGCCTATTTCAGAAGTCACAAAAATATGGGTGTATTCACTTTTTTTTAAACATTGATTCAAATCCACCACCTCCTCCAATCATTCCTTACATCCTCACAACCACAAAATCATCCACATTTTCACTCCCCATCATTCATTTGGACCTTAGCTTGTGATTCATCAACCATCTTTCTCTTCGTCATCATATCTTAACCTTCACCCAAAATTGACCTTGATCAATTCATCTCATCCAAGGTAGTCCTCCTACCCTAACCCAACCCAATCAAACACATCATCCAAATCTAGTCAAATTTGCTAAGGTCAAAACTCATCATCCAAAAGTTAAAATCCAATTCCATCACACATCGAGGTTAGAATCTAGATCTTTTTATCCTTTTCTAGTTTTCATTAGGCTTAAGATTTGTCTATATTAAGTTTAGTACAAATTATATATCATCCCACTTGGATAAGATAGTTTGGGAGCTTAGACTACTCCTAAGTTGGTGGACTTCAAGAATCAGGTTTTGCTTGATGCGTCTTGTCTACCCCAAGTAAGGCAATCCCGTTATCTTTTTTTTGCTTAGGCTCTTTGTCCACCCTATGTAAGGATAAAATCCCATTAAAGCTCACAAAAGGATCTAGATTTGAACTTGGAGATACCATCATCCCCCAACCATCGTCAAGTCCTACAAACACTCATTCACGCGATTCAAACTTCTAACGAAACATCCATTACACATTCACCATTTTATGTCTCCCATCACACGATCACAAACTAGAAGAAAAATGGATTCTCGCTATCAACCCCTCTCTCCACATGGCTCCACCACAAGCAACATGGAGGGATATGTCAACCAACCTGAGATGGGTGAAAAATCCATATCCACACACATATATTCCCCCACCTTTATTGACTTCCTAAATGAAAGAGGATTGCATTACAAATTTGAACAATTCCTTGACAATCACAAGGATGAATACCTCGAATGCCTCATTGAACATGGGGCACAAGACAAACTCAAGACAATCATGCATAACAAACCACCATCACCTATTCGTGATCATCCATGGGGACGTGCTCCTAATCCCAACAATCTGGTCTATGATAATCCATGGGCTCACTTCACTACAACTACCAATGCCATTCATACCATTGATCAATATTTAGGGGGTAACACCACCTCACAACCACAAGTATCGAACCCCTCTTATGGCATGCCATCACATATGATGCCATCCAATCCTCCAACTTCCACCATGCCTACCAATTCAAGTGTTCTTGCCGCACCACCCATGTCCAACATTCCCCATAACACTTTCAATACCTCCACCATTCCACAAACACTTCCCCCCTTAGTCATCCCACAAAAGATGACTATGACCCAAACAACATTACCCCCATCATACCTTCACAAACACCTCTCCAATCACAACATCCATTCACGTCACAACCACCACATCAAACTCAAAATCCCTTAACAAGTTATACACATCCCATACATACACAACAAATTGGGTTTTGAATTGCTTCATTATCTGTTTATCTAATTTAGGCAGTAGAAAGTTTTTGAAGATAAAGTAGAATTGGATTAATTTGTGGCATATACTAAATCACCCCCCTCCTAGTATATCAAAGTGTTCAAACAAAACCTCCGCAAAATAACAATAAGAAGACTTAGGTAGAGAGGAAGGTTGATAACCAAAATCTAAATTAGAAAAAATATACTTTAGGTTCTAAGGGAATCCTAATTCCCTATTCCCATTGTCCAAGACCATGTTCATTGTAACCATGTTTAGTAATAACTTTAAATCCCACACCACAATGGTTTTCTAATTTAGCAAGAGAAGTGGGATCATAGTCACTAGTGTGGTCAAAGTAGGTGGTGTAATCACATGAAGTAGAAGGCTCATTTGCAAAAGTGGTGGCATTAGGCTAATTATAAGTATGTGATATTATATATAGATTAGGAACGTATAAATGAATTGGGTCTAACTTATATTCACTAGGATGAGAGGGCATGAAATCTAAGGAACCTTAGTCACCACCAAGACATGCATTAGAAGAATAATTATCACTAGCAAATACAAAGTCAATAATAGGAGCTACTGGTGATGTATCAAATTTAATAGAACAAGACATCTGGTATCATGGTATGAAGAGTGGAAGAAATGTTGGATGGTAAAGGTAAAGTAGAATTAGTAGTTTGACAATAATTAAAGGGGTCTCTATTTACTTTAATCATGAAGGTCTTGGCTCCACAAATAAACTTTATAGACTGATGGAAAGTAGACAAAACAACCCCAATGTCATGAACCAAGGCCTACCTAAAAGGATATTGTAAGAGATTCCCTAGCATATCATGGACTAATGTGAGGAGAGTAACATAGCCTAATGAAATAGGTAAAATTACTATACCTAAAGGATCTCATCCAACATTATCAAAACCTTTGATAGAAACATTAGAAGGGGTGAGGCTAAAGGTATCAATGTGAATACATTTTAGAAATTCAAGACTACACTCATTAAGACTAGAACTATTATCAATTAATGTACACTCAATTCCCATATAATTAATTCCAACTATGGTAAGAAGAGAAATATTCTACTATTAGACTTCATAAGAATGGAGTTTAGAAGGGAGAAAATAAATTTTGGTTGAGTTAGTATTAATATAATTAATCAAAGCCACTATATCAATGGGCTTAGCAGAAGAACACACAGGGATATTTTATTCAAGTTTTTGAAGCAACTCACAATGATAAGGCAAAGTTTGGATGAGATACCAAAGAGAGATCTTGGCTTCTGTACTTCGAATTTGTTCAAGAAGGTCATACTCTTTAGTATTCTTAAAGAGAACATAAGGAGCCTAGGTAAGAATGGGAAATCATAATAAAAGAACTTGCATATGAAATGAGAATAATTATACTAGCATAAAGACTTAGAAAAATAAAAGGATCTTTAGTTAAAGGAGAAGTTGTAGTCTAGAAAGATACACCTAAAGGAAAGATTGATCTTTTCATTTCATGCCCTTAGAGTTTGCTAGAACCAGTTTTCCAAGAGGTTTGGGAAGGATAGGGGTATTCGGATTTTCAAGTACAAAGTTATTACATGGTAGAAGAGGTGTTACAACTAACACCAATAGTTAAATAGGCGGGCAAATAAATGCTTTAACATTTCAAATTTATAGAATGATAGTGTGATTGCACAGATGTTAGGACAATTACGCTAGCATATAGAAGAACATCCAAGGAAAGTGTCAAAAAATTAGAGACAACCTAATTATATTAGAACAACATAAAATTTTGGTAGATTGGTGAAGGAGAAAGGAACAATAATTTCAAGACCTATGCAATTTTTGACATTACAATATTCTATCGCCAATATTTTCTTCTCTTCTCTCCTCTTTGTAATTCCAACATTCTGCTCCTCAAGAGCATCAACTCTTGCTCTCAATACATTCAACAACTCAAGAGCCCTCTCCATATGAGCTCTTTTCATCCTCTATGTAGTTGCAAACCTTATAGGCCCCCTAAGTTCACCCTATTCCCCCTCTTAAAGACATCCTTTCACACATACTCTCTCACACCCAATGCAATAAGAAACCTTTCTCTAATACGAATTAGTGAAGTCTAGGCAAGGGGATCCAATGAAAGACTACCCTACCTAATAACCTCTCACATTAGAATAGATCATACACTAAGAAAAATCCTCAAAAAATTCTATTTTATTAATTCAAAATATAATTTACCTTTATAGGCTACAATAGGATGAGAAGAGGCCTAACTCGTACATACAAAAAATACCACTTGCCCTACCAACTAAGTCTTACAACAAGTTAACTGATTTCACAATTCAATAATACATTACAACACCAATTTCATCTTCTACCTCTCAACTTCTCTCTATTCCTTTATTCCCCCTCAATCTCAAGAAACTCATGTGACTATCCTCTAGTAACCTCACTTCTATGACCAAACTTTGGCCAATTAACCTCTACTCTCCTCTATATTGATTATCTCAAGCCAATCCCTCTTGATCCTCTCTAATTATCCATTACCTCTACACAAGAAAAGAGTAGTTATTTTATTCTCCCAAAAAGCTATCATAATAACTACCCAGCAATTTCTTGCCTCTTCTTAGTTAGATATGTGTTTTGGTCTACCTAGGAAAATGGCTGCATCTTTCACTATGCTAGTGAAGAATTCTAAATGATTTGCATAGATGGAAACAAATAGCACGAATAGAATAATGGTTGCCCAAGATAAATAATCTACATAGTTGCCAATAGATAGCACCAATAGAAAAATGGTTTCTCACATGATTATGATAGTCACCACCCCAAAGAAGCTAAACAATTGCACAAAGAGGAATGAATAATGACTTGAACCATAGTGTCACCCAAACTAGGAAAGAAAAATGCTCAGTCTTAATTTGAAGACCAATGTCCACCAAGATAGGAAACACAAATACACATCTTACTATGAAGATAATCAATTGTTGAAAGGTAAACACACATCCATGAAGAGAAATTTCTCATAACAAGCTAAAGAGTAAATGTCATTGAGATAGGAAACAAATGCATTACATAGAAAGAAGAGAAAAAGATATCATCCAAGAAAATAAACATCATGACTCAAAAAAGAAACAATCACCAGTTGCCACCACCACTTTAACATCAAATAGTCATGATAAGAATTATTTTTGCCACCAACTATCACTTTTAGATTCATTGTTCATACATGTTTCCATCAATTATATTATCAAAGGTAATGATAATTGATCATATAATACCATCAACTTAATCAAACACACCTACCTGATGAAGTCATTCCATATACTGACAAGGATAATAGATGTTTTTGAAGTTGATATATAAGTTGTTAACATCATATTTGTTTTGGAATTTATCCTAATTGTTGTTGATGAAGATAACAATTGTTGATAGTCTTTTAATGCTAAAGTCACATATGTAGATGTTGACAAAATTACAAACAAGCATAAGTTGACAAAGTGCATAAGTTGATGAAGTGAGTTACCTTCTTGTAGAAGTCACATGTAAGCTTATCATTGAAGATGATAATACACGTGAATTACCATGTTTAGAAGTAAACTAAAAATGTTATAGAAGATGCAATTATGTTTGATTTTCTATTGAATTAAACTAGAATGTTATTTCACCTCTAAACTCCTCTCAATGTTTCCAAATCCCACACATAAAGGAATAGAAAGATTGATCATGGACCTATTTTCTCTTGTATCATATTATGTGCCTACTAGTGCTATACATGCATGCTCTACTACTAGTATTATTCCTTCATCCCATGTTGTGGTGTTACACCACATTATTTCATTTATAGTGTGGCCTCTCATTCCATCATCATTGTCTATTTACCTCTTATCCCTCATACTCAAGTTAAATACTCATCCTCTTATTTATCATGCTACTAACACCATTGTCCCCATCTCCACCCTTGATGTACTATTGTTGAAGCTAGATAGAGTTGAAAATAAATTTGACTCCATGCCTATTAATCAATATGTTAGTACATATACTCTAGCAAACCACACACCTCTTGCATTCAAGGTTTTGACCTATCCATTACTTGTGGGTTTTATGGCACCTCCCTTTGATTTATACTATGGAAAAGTGACCCAAACACTCACTTACAAGCCTTCAATGCAATATGTCTAGATTATGTTTGTGATGATACAAGACTTTGGCTAAGTTGTTCCCTTGCACTCTTTGCATTTAATCTATACAATGGTTCTACTCATTTCCTGTTAGCTCTATCCATTGTTTTGATCAAATAGTTGTAAGAGTTGATGAGAAACCCCACAGGAGCCAAGAATCGCCTACAATAAAAAACAACCTTTCATAAGAGAGAAGCAGTGGAAATGCTATGAAGCCAAGAAATTGTATTTGATGCATACAGAATGGTACAATATACAATGATAAGACCTTGTTATAAAGACAAGGTTGAAACCCTAAGTCATAGTAAGATCATGACAAGTGTCTCAATTATATGGCTTGAGACAAAAATATAAGTGACCTAAGTAAGCTTAAGTATGCAAGTGTGGATAAGACCTAATATGAACTAGTTAGGTAAAACACCTTTTCAGACTAACAACCCCTTAAGTGCAACTTAGGGAGAAGCAAAGATGCAATGATGGATGGGTCCTGGCTACAAGGCCGTGTTAGGTACCCATGTACAAAAGATATCTCACAAACAGAGTAAAGGAGAAAAACCCACAGGAAAAAAACCCTCTCCAAAAGAGAAAACATAAAACAAGTGATGGATGGAGGAACCAATATGACCTGCTAAGGACTACATCCAACACAAACATATAATCAATAACCCCCCATGAGAGAGAAAGAATGAGATGATAGATCCCCACCATAAAGAAGTAGCTCATATGCCAATAATGAATGCATGAAGACAGAACACAATCCACTGCTTACAAACAACATTTCTCCTCTTTTGAAGAAATAGATCCACTAAAATATGTAGAAATAACTCCCACAATTTGGATGAAAAGGGAATCTAAATCCAAATGTGTGTCTCAGAATACAACTCAAATGTCCTCGTGTTGGAAAAAGATGTCTCCTCCAAATTAGGAACTGAATGCCCAAGCAAAGAAGTAGAACTAGGAGAGGAAAGATACTAAATTGCATCTAACAAACAATGAAGATGTGATGACATCACTACCATCAAAGAGGAGAGATAAACCCTCAAATGTACCCTCCAAATTTGAAATGTGAGGCTCTACAAACAAGGATGCAATGTCTAACAAATAGGAATCCCAATGAGGTGGGTCTGAAAGACTGAAATGGTCCTACAACCAAGAATCACTAGAAGCTCTCAAAGAAGCAACTTTGAACTCTGAATTAGCAACAAGTGATGGAGATATGACTCGATAGGAGGAGAAGGAGAAGAAAGAGAAGTCTTTGTGTCATCTCAATGATCAAAACTTGCTAGATATTCAAGCTTCTCTTCTATATCATCATCAAAGGGTATATTATGTACAACATCAAGGGGTATGAGCCAATCCATAGCAAGACCATCTGGAATGGAGAGAGATATGGGTCTCCATAGATCTCCCAAATTTGGGTTCAAAGAGTGTCTAGGCACTCAATATGTGAGATAGAACACATAGTGTCAAAATCAACACTCAAACCAATCAATATTATTTCCCCATGCATATTTCCTCCCAGGTGTATCTAGTCCAGGTATAATTCCATAAAGAAAAGGCAAAAGATTGAGCCACCTAAGATGTGTCAGGATGCCTTTTCTCTAAGATTCATAATTGTCCTTGGTTAGGGTGACCATAAAAGGATGAACATAAAAACCCATGATATCTTCTCCAATGATAAAATAGATGTCAACAATCTCAATACTTATTCATGCTGATAAATGAAGCCAACTCAAGAAAATAGAACATTTCCAAGTGCCAAAATGTCCAAGAGTTCAACCAAAATACAAATATCTGACAAACTAAATAAAACTCCATGGGGCTTAATCTAGAAAATTACATGGATAGATGTGTAGAGCTCCTCAATACCTTCCAATGCCACAATAATCATGAAAATTAGAGATTGTGGCAAAAAGTTATGAGCTTGGAAGACAAAATGGATGATCTGACTACAAATAGTAATAATGGACCAACAACAATATCTAGAAAAAATACTAGCACCACTAGAAATTTCTTAGAACCATCTTTCTGACACTTAAATTCATTTGTGAATTTTCAATATCGTATGTCTAAGTTATAGTTATTTCCATAAAAGTGCTCCAATAGGGAAAAAAGAAAAAAAAAAGCCCCCCTTAGGATAGGACATGGTCACCCATGTGACTAGGGGTTGAGGTGCAAGGCATTAGAGTTGGTTAGTTGGGCACTGGAGGTTGATGACAATGGGGTGGCAAACCCTCGGTGAAGGTAGTGAGTTGGTGGTCGAGGGGTAGCGGCTTGGATATGAGTCTACGACAATGCTTTTTTAGAGTTTGCGGACTCTATTTTGGGGCTGACAAAGCCAGTTTTGGCCCAAAGGGCCTAGCCATCTCAACCCAAAAATGGTCCTAAATGTCCCGATCAGGGCATGCAAGGCCCCAAATATTATTTTTATTTTTATTTTTTTAAAATTCGTATGATATAGGTCGTACAGGGGTTGTATGGCCCTAGTATAAAAAAAATTGCCTCAGATGCTCCCAAGCCCATTTTTGATGAATTGTCAATTGATGTTAGGGTTTTGGGGCTTTTGAACATGATGGCAGGGTCTGTTTTGACCCAAAACACTCTAAAAGTATGGCTACCTATCAGGTCTAAAAAATAACACCTAATTTAAACCCTTGTAGATTTGGCCTCCAGTATCAAAATTTGACGAAATAAAAGTCAAATCTAACTTTTTCAATTGATCTAAATTCAAATGTGATGTCAAATTTATACCACAATGCATTGTATGAAAGCTCTTGATGGAAACTCTTTGATTAGAGGGAAGGAAATTATAGATCGAGAAGCTTTGATACCATGTAAGAGTTGATGAGAAACCCCACAGGAGCTAAGAATCACCTACAGTAAAACAACCTTCCACAAGAGAGAAGCAATGGAAATGCTATGAAGCCAAGAAATTGTATTAGATGTATATAGAATGGTACAATGTACAATGATAAAACCTTGTTATTTAAAGACAAGGTTGAAACCCTAACTCATACTAATATCATGACAAGTGTCTCAATTATATGGCTTGAGACAAAAACATAAGTGACCAAAGTAATCTTACCTATGTAAGTGTGAATAGGACCTAATATGAACTAGTTAGGTAAAACACCTTTTTCACACTAACACTAGCTATGGCTTTACTTATCCATTTTTGTGTAAACATAAGCGTCAAAACCACCATTTATTATTTATTTAATTTTTCCCAAGGATCTAATGAGAACGTCATTGAATATGTTATATAGTTTCAATCACTTTATGCCAAAATGAAGTATCAACTTCCTAATGATGAACTACCAACTTTTGTTAAGAGACTATTACCAACCCTTTGGGATAGTGTTTATTTGAATAGATACACTTCTTGCATGGAGCTTTGTGCTCATGTTAAGGATGTTGAATTTAAATTAGTTTCTTCTGATGACTTGAAGTATGGATCCTCACTTACCTCTTCCACATCTTCTTATCCTTCAACATTTCAAAAGACAAATACATTTTAAAAGGGTAATGATAAGAAAGATAGAAAACCTTATACTACTCATATGGCTATTGCTTCTAATACTCTTTCTTTTAAGCCTCAAACTCCTAGAAAATTTACAAAGATAAGTAAACCTTTGGATAACGTGCTAAAACATTTATTAGATTATAATTTTCTTACTCATCCATGCATTTGGACAATTCTAAGTTGATTACACTTCCACCCATTTGTCCATTGGATTCATCTAAAGGTCTTCCTAAAGGATATAATGAAAATGCTTTTTGTAACTATCACAAGGTTAATGGCCATCACACACAAAATTGTATGTCTCTCAAGCATAAGGTATAATATTTGATTAATAATAATGTTATAAATGTGGATGCTAATAATGATGGGGGTAATCACTTAGTTGCCCCACCTAATCAAAATTTACAAATTTATATGAATCATTTGTTTCCTTTACATTCTTAATCTATTAATTGTGATTTCCAACATGTGTCTAGGAATCCTACTAATTTATATGGAACATACACATATGGATAGAGGTTTTATTGATACATTTTGTTTTTTTTTATGGCCAAATTCACACATGCAACACAGGTAGAGTGAAAACCACCTTACCTTTCCTGATAAGATAACTAATCCAAGAATCAACTATCTCTAAGGTCTTGGGAGTTGGGTCACAACTATGATGTATAAACTCAATGGTCAATATGGTCTATTTGTTCAAGGGGCATGTCTCAATTTAAATCAATCTAGATGAATTTAGTCAAATTTCACCTTCTTAAGATTATTGTTCTCTTATCCTTAAATGTTGGATGATTTCTAACTGAATTCTACTCTAATGATTTGTTAAAAAATGGATAAAATATTCTAGGGTTTACAAAAAGTATGGTGAACACTTTCAATTTCAATTATTTATGATAAGAACTTGAGAAATCTAATTTACTTGTAATGCTATGATTAATTTGAAACTTTATCATTCACACTATAGATGCAAGATTCTAAGGAAGATTTAATAAGAAATAGAAATAAACACATGAAACTACTGTATTTCACACACAAATTTTATGTGTATTATATCCACAACTCATTCACATAAGATTTATCATTAAGCATTCAATAATATTTCATCAAGAAATCAACATGAAAAGAGAAATTTTAAGCACTTCACCATTCAAGAGTAGAAAATTGAAGAAGTTGGAACCATTTTATTGATATGAAAGAAACTACTACAAATCTAGCAAGACTGCTACATTGAAATTTTGGTTCTCTTCTTCAAAGGTCTCCCTCCAACTAACTATTGAACTTTGAAAAGAAAATATAAGTCTTAAAACTCATAAAATTCTAACAAGAATAGATCCCTATTACATGCTTGGCACTTCCCTTTTATAGAGCCAAGGAAACCCTAATGCCCTAGGTCTAAGTGGAGTTGACTATCCCAAAAATCTCCATGCAATGTTCCTTGTTTATGTCTTTTCATGCAACCTAAACTCCTAATTTAGATAAAGTTCATGTAGATAGCCAAGTGAACTACATGTAGAGTATTTTCTCAATCAAAATTAGGAACCACTTTATAATTTTAGTAGGACCTAGTGGTACCTATTAGGGTTTAGGGTTTTAGGTTCATAAAATTATAAGTCTTTGCCTCTAAAATCCTTTAAACCTAAGTTCCTAAGCTCATGCACTTTATCTTCTAAATCTTTGTTGACCACCTATGGTAAGTTCTCGGTCCCTTAAGTTATGACTTAAAGCCTTTATATTCGTTAGGTGACCGACCCCATGTCCTAGTCTTACCCCTTATAACCCGTGAAAAATTAAACCCATGTCCTAAGTCTTTGCATAAGTTATAAGGTTTAATAAAAATGTATTTCGCAGTGTCACAACACATCTTACATGATGTCACCATCCCGCTGCGCGACCGCGACAAGGTGACACCTGTTAAAGGATTTAGGCCCGCGTCCCTTTATTGAAGAATCTTACATTGAGCAACCATGTGCTGCCAAGTGTTAGTCTAAGAAGTAATTCACATGAATCTTTAACCTAACGGCTGCGCATCATCGCAAGGGAATCTTGCAAGTAAGGAATATTCGCCCCGCAGTCGTGATATGGTGAAACGTGGCCTCGTCTTATTAAATAAGTCAAAAGCAAATGAAAGGTGGACGCATGGGGGCTTTATCACACTCGCGCATGGTAGGTAAGTGGTGGGCCATTTTTAGCTGCGACACCGCAAAATGGTGCCACGTGTCTCTATTAGATGAAAAGTGATGTGGTCAGCGAAGGAGGTACATTAGATTTGGCTTGTTCTTATTGGCCGAAGACTTTTCAACTATGATGACCCAGATTTTCAAATCTGGTGGGTAAATGATGGTCGTGGATCTTGTAAGGACAAACTCAGATCAATGGCGTGTTGAACTGTATCAGACTATTGAGAGGGGGGGTGAATCAGTTGTCCTAAAACTTTTAACCAATTATGAACATTAACTTATCGATTACTTTTATTTTGATATAACCATGAAATCATGAAATGAGAAATTCAACACAATAATATAATCAATACCAGAGACACCAAATTTTTACATGGAAAACCTTGAAAGGGAAAAACCATGGTGGGTGTTAGCCCATAGAAATATATAAGTTATATCAATACCAAAAAATAGAGGCTCACTGCCTAGAGGGCTCATTGCCCAAATTGCTCACTGCAAAGAATGGCTCACTACCTATGGGTGGCTCACTGCCAAAGGGTGGCTCACTGTCGAAAAGGGTGAATTGATTCAGCAACATCTACTCCATGCCAGGGTTCAATTCCATTGAAGCACAATATTTTTTCTCTGCTCTGCTCTTTCACACCTTCGCACTTATCTTTTCATCTTCGCAACACACCCACTTTTTCACAACTTCATTACATGCTTTTATACAATTCATCAACCTTGGAATGTGTATCAAGGTTGACATTACATTCATCAACCATTAGATCAATCTCCAAGGTCAGCATTACAATCATACATAGAATAGGTCTGGACCTAATACAAATTAAGCTAAGGAAAAGATGTAAAGATGTATGCGAATCACGCCACGCCTTAGCTGGGTCTCAAACACAATCCTCCATGCCACAACATGCTTCTACAATCTTCGATGCATCTCTACAAATAATGAATTCAACCAGGTCAGCCAAGACTGATGACAACATTAGGTCTGCTAAGAGTATTTTCAACCACGATCCAAATTTCTCTCCGTGGACCAATCTAAAGGTGGGAACATGATTAGAAGACATCCACAAGCACATTATAATCATTAGAAACATCTGCACAATACCTGTTAGAATTTGAAAAGATTATTAACCCAGAAAACTAGTGCAAACGAATAAATATTTAAACTATGAATGCAAATGATATGAAATCAAAATAGCAACATAGCGTTAGTCTCCAAGAGAGTAATACAAATGCTAGAAGCAAAATAGCATTAAGAGGATGCAAAAGCAAAAGATACAAAATACAAGCTAGGTAGCATGCTTATATAGATCAGGGAGAGGGAGGAGGTGGCAACACCGACCAATCAAGAGCAACCATCTATCGGACTAAAGATAGCAAAGTATCTTCCCAAGATAGCTAATGGATGCTCACATGTAGGAACGTGACACCTCGCAACCATTCACCTAATAAGACATGCTTTATTAACCTAAGTGAGATTAATAGAAGTGTAGGAAAAACCTAGGAATATAGGGAAAAAACAAATAACCCACTAGGAAATAAAAACCTACACTAACAATACCCAAACACTTTACCCATCAAATTATCCAAACTAGAGCACAAGAACAATGCTGTCAACCACTGTCATAAAGAAAAGATATCTTGCAGACCACCAAATCATGAACCATTGCAGTTGAAGGCACTTAACATCATCACATATTTGATTCTAGAAGACCAAAATACTTCAATGTGGAGGAATGCGGAGCATAACACTTTATCCCTGTCACCACCAAACATACAACAAAAGTCATTTTTACACTGGTGAACACAATTCACTTAATTCTTCATGCTGAAGGCTCAAACTAGGAATATAACATCTTCAGACAGACTTCTAAATCACTTCCAATCCGCAGGCAAAGATATTCATTCTACAAGAAATGTGAAGCTATCTTCTAGACTGTTCTTCAGAGTCTAATACATTGTTTCGACTGCAACACACTGTTTCCACCGGAGGGGCTAATTTTCTCAATATCCTCAACATCAGAATTACTTACATAGGTAAATACAAAGCATCTTACTCATGAAAATAAAGTAACAAGATAAGAGTACAGTTGACACTAATGGCAACACAGATATGTTGACATCAATGACAACATCGATCAGACACATACTTGCAAAAATCTCCCCCTCTGTCATTGATGGCAACATATGATGTGAAAAATTGAAAAGACCATCAAGACAAGATTCTCCCCCTTTCTCATTACACATCTCCATTCTTTCTCCTCCTAATTTTTTCACATGATTTCTCTCCCCCTTTGACATCAATGGCAAAGGGCACATACTTACATGCTGCAACTCTGATCCACTGAACTTTCTTTGTTCATCAACACTTACTTTGTCAGAAATCTCTAGCTACTCTCCCTAAGAGGTATCCCTTAAAACATCAATCTAGATCAAAGAATGACACTTTGAGCTCCACTGGATTGATGCATTACTATGCATCTTAGTTCAGAGCAAGAGAGGTAATGATCCCTAACTTTTCTCTAAGATACTCAAAGGTATCTTTAAGAAGAGGCTTAGTGAAAATGTCTGCAATCTGATCCTTTGTGGACACATATTCCAACTTTGCTTCATTCTCTATCACCTTCTCTCTCAAAAAGTGACACCTTATTGATATGTGCTTTGTTCTTGAGTGCATCACTAGATTCTTTGAGATATTTATGGCACTTGTATTGTCACAAAATATTGCAATCCGATCTTCATACACAACTCTTATATCCTTCAAAGTCTGCTTCATCCATAAACTTGAGTGCAACAACATGCTACTACAATATACTCTGCTTCTGTAGTAGACAAAGAGATTGAATCTTGTTTCTTGCTCAGCGATGAGACCAATCTATTACCCAAGAAGAAAGCACCTCCACTTGTACTCTTTCTATCATCAATTGATCCGGCCCAATCTGCATCTATATAAGCATTGAGAATGAAATCATTGTCCTTTGGATACCATAAGCTATGATCCAAAGTACCTTTTAAATACCTCAGAATTCTCTTAACTACCATCACATGTGATTCTCTTGGATCACTTTGAAATCTTGCAACAAGACAAACTGCATGCATAATATCAGGTCTGGTTTGAGTTAGATAAAGCAATCCTCCAATCATAGATCTATATTTTTTTTATCAGCCTTAGGTGATTCATTAGTTTTTCTCAACTTGCAGCCAGTCACCAAGGGAGTACATACCAGTTTAGAGTCTTCCATCCCAAACTTCTTCAACAACTCTTTCACATACTTAGACTGAGATATGAAGATTCCTTTATCTGATTGATTTATTTGTAGACCTAGAAAGAAATTCATCTCACCAAACATGGACATCTCAAACTCTTTTTGTATTTCACTAGCAAATTTCATACACATACTTTCATTGCCTCCAAATATGATATCATCAACAAAGACTTCAACAATCAGAATTTGATCACCATTAATCTTGAAATAAAGATTATTGTCAACAGTACCTTTATTGAACCCTAACTGCAATAAGTACTTATCCAACCTTGCATACCAGGCTCTAGGAGCTTTCTTGAGTCCATACAAGCTTTCTTCAATCTACACACAAAATCACCTTGGTCTGATAACTTAAAAATCCTTCTAGTAGCTCAGTGTAAACTTCCTCTTCCAACTCACCATTCAGAAATGTAGACTTTACATCTATCTGATACACTTTGAAATCTTTGTGGGCTGCAAATGCCAGAAATATTCTGATTGCCTTAATCCGGGCTACTAGAGCAAAAGTCTCTTCAAAATCTATTCCTTCAATCTGTGAATATCCTTTGCACACAAGTCTTGCCTTATTCCTTACAACTTCTCCATTCTCATTCAACTTATTCCTGAAAACCCATTTGGTTCCAATAACATTTTTGTCAACAGGTCTGGGAACTAATTCCCAAGTATCATTCTTTTCTATCTACATTAGCTCTTCCTCCATGGCTTTTACCCAGCTTTCATCATTGCATGCTTCATTCACAGTCTTTGGTTCAACCTTTGAAAGCAAACAGTAATTCACTTATTCTTCTGCATCTTTTTTCCTTGTCAGCACACCTTTGTTTTTGTTACCTATAATCTGATCTTCAGAATGATTGATCCTTACATAGCTGGGAGTCTTGAAAACACTTTCCAGAGCCTCTTCTTTATCTTGACTGTCTTCTTGATCATCTTTTTCTTCATTCATTATAGTCACAGCTTCATCTGGTTCATAGCAATTCAGGTCTGATGTTCTTTCCTTGCCTTCATCCACCTTCACATTTGTACTCTCAACAATCTTTTTGAGCCTTCTGTTGTAGCACCAGTAGGCCTTACTCTTGGTAGAGTATCCAAGGAAAATTCGTTCATCACACCTTGCATCAAACTTTCCTAGATCTTCATCTCTCCTGATATAGCATTTGCTTCTAAAGATTTTGAAATATCTTACTGTACGAATTCTTCCATACCACAATTCATAAGGAGTTTGAGTACCATTACCTTTCACTTGAACTCTATTTTGAATGTAGATAGTAGTATGAATAGCCTCTTTCCAAAAGACTTCCAACAAATCTGCTTCCTTCATCATAGTCCTAGCAGCCTCTTGAACTGTCCTATTTTTCCTTTCCACAACTCCATTCTGCTGAGGAGTCCTAGGTGCAGACAACTATCTTTTTATCCCATGCTCTTCATAGAAAATGTTGAATTCATTTGATGTGAATTCACCTCCTCTATTAGACCTCAAACATTTGATTTTCAACTCTATTTCATTCTCAACCATTGCCTTGAAAGATTTGAACTTCTCTAGGGTTTCTGATTTGTCTCTTAGAAAAGTAACCCAAGTCATTCTAGAATAATCATCAATAAGCAACATGAAGTACATGTCACCTTGTAGACTTCTCACCCTTATAGGACCACAAAGATCTGTATGCACTAGATCTAGCAAACTGGCAAAAAAATGTTCTTTGCTCTTGAAACTTGTTCTTGTTTGCTTCCCTAACTGACATTCCTTGCATATTGGATTGGATGGTTTCACAAGTTTTGGTAAATCTCTCACAATCTGACTTGAACTTGTCTTTACCAGATTATCAAAGTTTATATGACACATCCTTTTATGCCACAACCAACTTTCATCTGCTTGGGCCAATAAATAGTAATCACTAGTTCCTCTTAATTGATAAATGTTACCTCTGGTCTTCTTACTGGTAGCAATCATAGTTCCAGAGCTTTCCATGATCTTGCACCCACTGTCTTTGAATCTCAGATCATATCCTTTGTCACACATCTGACCAACACTCAAAATATTATGCTTCAAACCCTTCACATATAGGACATTATCAGTATTATGCTTTCCATCAATTGAAATAGATCATTTTCCACAAATCTTACCAGCTACATTATCTCCAAACCTAACCAGTCCTCCATCATACTTTTCCAAACTTACAAACTTACTTTTGTCACCGGTCATGTGATGTGAGCATCCACTATCAATAATCCATTCATGCTTATCTTTCTAAACCTGAACAACCAAAGCACTTTCTTCCGCTGGTTTTTCTTCCTTCACACTGCTAGAAAAATTAGTCGACATAGGATCTTCTTTAATATCAATGAACATGCATTCATTTGCACTAGTACTAACATCATCAGATTCATCATCAGTCACTCCATCATCAAAATCTCTAACATAGTAACATTTCTTTGGAACTCTAGGCCTGCTCTCATATCTTTTCTTATTTCTTTCAATTCTCTCAAGACATCTAGAAGCATAATGACCTACTTTACCACAAGAGAAACATTTGAAAGGTAATTTACCTTTAAAATTACTAGAGCCTCTTTGCAACATGTCAACAAAGTTAGCTTCAATTTCCTCAAAGTCGTCATCCACTTTATATTTCTCATCTTTTGAGATCTTTTTAGAAGTACTGGATTTAAAAGCTGATTCAACTTTCGACAGGGCATCGCCAAATTCTCTCATCTCAAAGGATGTAAGCTTTCCAAGTAACTGATCTCTGTCAATAGTTTTCACAGACATAAATTCTTCAATAGAAGCTACCTTGTGACTATAGGACTTTGGTAGTGATCTGAGAATTTTCATTACAATTTCCTTATTACTGAGAGTTCCTCCCATACCTTTTATTCCAGTGACAAGTTCATCAACTCTTTACATAAAGGCTGTTATGTTTTCATCTTCATTCATCTTCAAACCCTCATATTTCACTTTCAAGCTCTGTAGCTTGGCTTCTCTTACAGAATCATCTCCTTCATACAGATTTTTCAGCTTCTCCCATACCTCATTTGTAGATTCAAGGTCCACAACTTTTGTCAACATTAAGTCACTTAAGGAGCTTAATAGGGAATCCTTTGCTTTGACATCCAATTCATATTCTTTAATATCATCTTCAGTTGTCAAACCATCTTCAGGCATGTAAAATTGTGACTGTGTAGCCAACCATACTTTATAACCAAGACAAAGGAGATGGCTTTTCATTTGTACCCTCCAAAGAGCATAATTTGTCCCATCAAACTGTGGAGCTTCCTTCCTAGAAGACATCTTGGATCTTCCTCAAGCTGTTAGGCTTTCTTCTGAGGAACTTGGCTCTGATACCAATTGTTAAACTGCACCAGACAACTAAGAGGGTGGGGGATGAATCAGTTGTCCTCAAACTTTTAACCAATTATGAACATTAACTTATCAATTACTTATATTCTGATATAACCATTAAAGCATGAAATGAGAAATTCAACACAATAACATAATCAACACCAGAGACAATATTTTTACGTGGAAAACCCTAAAAGGGAAAAACCATGGTGGGTGTTCGCTCACAGAAATATATAAGTTATGTCAATAACGAAAAACAGGGGCTCACTGCCTACAGGGCTCACCGCCCAAATCGCTCACTGCAAAGAAATGGCTCACTAAATATGGGTGGCTCACTGCCAAAGGGTGGTTCACTGCTGAAAAGGTGAACTGATTCAACAACATCTACTCCATGCCAGGGTTCAATTCCATTGAAGCACAATATTATTTCTCTACTATGCTCTTTCACACCTTCGCATTTATCTTTTCATCTTCGCAACACACCCACTTTTTCGCAACTTCATTACATACTTTTATACAATTCATCAACCTTGGAATGTGCATCAAGGTTGACATTACATTCATCAACCATTGGATCAATCTCCAAGGTTGGCATTACAATCATATATAGAATAGGTCTGGACCTAATACAAATTAAGCTAAGGAAAATATGTAAAGATGTATGCGGATCATGACATGCCTTAGCTGGGTCTCAAACACAATCCTCCACACCACAAAATGCTTCTAAAATCTTCGATGCATCTCCGCAAATAATGAATTCAACTAGGTCGGCCAAGACTAATGAGAGCACTAGGTCTGCTAAGATCATTCTTCAACCATGATCCAAATTTCTCTCTGTGAACCAATCTGAATGTAGGAACATGATCAAGAGACATCCACAAGCACATTATAATCATCAGAAACATCCGTACAATACCCAAACACTTTACGCATCAAATTCTCCAAACCGGAGGACAAGAACAACACTCTCAGCCACTGTCATAAAGAAAAGATAGCTTGTGGACTACCAAATCATGAACCATTGCAGTTGAAGGAACTTAACATCATCACAGACTTGATTCCAGAATTGCAGACCAAAATACTTCAATGCGGAGAATTGCGGAGCATAACACTTTCTCCCTGTCACCACCGAACATATAGGAAAAGCAATTTTTACACTGGTGAACACAATTCACTTAATTCTTCATGATAGAGGCTCAAACCTGGGATATAACATCTTTAGATAGACTTCTAAATCACTTCCAATCTATAGGCAAAGATATTCATTCTACAGGAAATGTGGAGCTATCTTCTAGACTATTCTTCGGAGTCTAATACACTGTTTCGACTGCAACACATTGTTTCCACCAGAGGAACTAATTTTCTGAATATCCTCAACATCAGAATTACTTACATAGGTAATTACAAAGCATATTACTCATGACAAACAAGAAATAAGATAAGAGCACAGTTGGCACTAATGGCAACATAGATATGTTGACATCAATGACAACACTGATCAGGCACATACTTGCAACACGACGCAGGTTTAAATTTTTGTGATGAACATTGATGGTGCCCTGTGACACGAACGAGAGATTAACACCAAGGCTACCTACATTAATACCTTAGAACCTATGCTACAAAGCTCTAAAAAAGGAGAAAAGTTAAGGCTTCTTGCATCATTTCTTCAAGCACGAATAGAGTTCAGACGCACATCAGATTTTCAAGCAAGCAAGGAAAGAATTTCAAGCTTCTGTAGGCATAGAAAACAGTAAGTTCATTATGTTCAACCATCCTCAATGCATTTTAAATTGACTACTTTATTGAAAGGATAGAGAATTGTTAGGATAAGAAGCCCTAGTCTAATACATAATCAGAGAAAATGAGTCAAGCCGACCAAGCCTCCACTTCTAAACGCAATCTAGATGAGGATCTTATGATCCAGCTCCCAGGATTTGCTAGGAAAGCTCTAAATTTGCATGGTCCTGGCGGGCCAGATGATAAATTCCTCAACTTTTTCTATAACTGTACAGATGCCTGTGTGCCTGTTCCTGGTTGGGTCCTATTCAAACATTGGCACCATAGGATGGACTATAAGGCCCCAGTCTTCCATGCTTGGTGCTTTGATCTTGCAAAGCTAGTCTACCCCAATGTATTCACTAATCAAGACCTAATGAGGGAAATAGCACTGAGGTATGATCCTCAAATGAGGACAGGCTTGGTAGGGAACGACACAAAAATATTTAAGCTCACAAAGGTATACATTGCCATTGTGTTTAACTTAAACCCTGCGGCTAGTAAGCCAATTGACTTAAGTGCTTTGAAGAAAAAGTATGAGATTGTTAAGCGTACATATAGAGATTTCAACTTGGCCAAGCACAGGTTGAGAGGAGTTGATGGAAAATTGGTAAAGATATCAGATAGTGAAGAGGAACCTTTCTAGTGCACTTTGTTCATGCACTATTTTGTCAGGGCATATCACAATTTGTGCCAGGTGCTAGGTAGGGATGCCTCAAATAAAATTCCCATCTCTCTGATGATGATGGAAGTGGATATTCAAATCCAAGAGACTAGGGAGCCATATGATTATGCTTCCTATATTGCAGATAAAATGCACAAATAGATGACAACACTCAATAGCAAGTTATTTACTGTGGATGCCCATGTTGAATTCACATGGTATTCCATGTTGTACCATATGCTTCTATTTGCCTTGTCAGGGATGTGGCACCAAAATTTACATGTCAAAATGGAAGATGCACAGGGAAATATGCTGCCAGTGCAAATGTGGACATGTATGATAGATATGCATTGTGTTGATGCCGACTATGTAATCTTTGAAGAACATTTTGTGAGGAGAGTTCTCAGTTTATTGGAGCCAGAGGGAGAAAGGCTACATCCAGATGTATTATATTTTTTAAGGCCTTTGGACATAAATCCTCACTTGGGGATTGATCATAATTGGGGTGACTGGTTTTACCATGAGCACACCGCATGCATCAGAGTTTATGGGTGTGAGGCCCATCCCCATATTCTTCCTAAATATGTACCCAAGAGAATTGCATTTTTGGAAATCATTATGCAGCTAAATGAAGCATATAAAGAGCATCTAAGGAAGCAAAAGAAAGGTTCATTTTCCCCCACCTCCCTTAGATTCATTGATTTTTTGACAGCTGACAAAAGTGGGTTGGATTAGATTAACTCAATGCTGCAGTGTTATGGGATGTATTTGGAGCAGCCTAGGAGATTTGACCCTGAGGGTTTCATTGACAGGGTTAGGATTAATAAATAGAGACCAAGATATATTCACCAGGTCTGCTTTGAAGAGGATACTATCAGAAACTATATCACAATGAATGATGTCCACACTTTGAGAATCAAGTGGGACACAATAACAACAGGTGAAAGAATGAGGAAGAAAGTGAATGTTGCATATTAGGGTGCCTTTGTAGAGGTGCACGACCCCATAAAAAGGATTCAAAAGATATTTGATAATGCAGAGCAACTGATTGCTACTGCTCCTGTAGGAGAAGAAAGGCCATCCTATCAGCCTAGCATTTCTAAGGGAGGATATGCAGTAAAAAGAGAATCAACTGCCCCTTCCCCCGCCAAGAAGGCAATGATTATTGATTTAGAGAATCCAGAGGAAATTGAGGTAGTGGACCTTGAGGGTGAAGTAGGATAACATGTGTAAGAAGTTGCCCATTAGGTGAATTCACCTGACAGAATAAGGCCCTACTCATCCCTTGAAAACAGGGCAATGAGGACAATGACAAGCCAGCCTGTAGATATAGAAGATGTCAGATTAATGGCTTGCATCAAATCCTTAGAAGATGATGAATTCATTAACACTCCAAAATTTAGGAGCTATGTGCTAAAAGTAAGGAGTGAGAAATCCCAGAAAAAGATTGAGGACACCAAGAGTGGGGTCGATCCCTCTGAATATGAGGCCATCACTCAGAGAGTGCTGACAGATTTAAATCAGACCATCAGCAAAATGACTCCAGAGGAAGGGAGGTCATTGGTTGCTAAGAGTAATATCTTTCTCCTTCCTCACTAGACTTTGTCATATGTAATTGCATTTGACAGCATAACCAGAGAAGACTCAAATGTAACAGATGAGCAAGTAGAGAAGGCTCTCTCTAGTGTAGCCTTCAATCCTAGATTTGAAACATTAGCAATATGGGCTATAGCCCCAAATAGTAACAAGCCTAGGATTGGATTGGGGGAGTTAACAGGTGATGTGATAATCAAGAGGGTATCTGACACTCCTGCCCCCCAAGCTACAAGTTTAACTGTACAGATTACACAATTTGTTGAGGCAGTCACTAATAAGCTGCAGAAGGACCATGATGAGCTGCTACTACAATATGTATAGGAAATTGTAGAGCTTAATAAGTGTAAGGAGAAGCTATCACTAGGGGTTGGTACTTCTACTCCTCCACCTGTGATCCCAACAATAGAATCATTTCCAGCTGACACAGAGCCCTTGCTGATAGAAATAAGAGAATTAAAGGAGGAAGTGAAAAGGTTGAAAGAGGAGAAGAAGAATTCATTCAAAGAGATGGTCACCAATTTGATAAACCATAGAGTGACCAAAGTCATGGCAAGGATGGATGACATGGAAGTCTCATTCTGATTAAAAGGTTGCATTAGTTAAACATGAGCAAGATAAGGAATGTCTAAGGACAATGCAGATATCGTGGCTACCAAGGACTGGTGAGTTAAGAGACCTAATCAGGTGTGCACAATTTGATGCACAGGTGCCACCAGAGATGAAGCTAACCCTTGAAATGCTAGAAATTCTTGAAGTGGTTGTAGCTTTCCAATTAAACCTAGAAGAAGCAATTTATGGAGAAGATAGATAAGAAAATAGTGCCTTGTATACTGGAGTCTGAGGGGTAGGTCAAAAGCCTTGACAAGTGGAAGGCTGACGTCGGTGACAATGCCAGGCAGCTAATATCAGCTTGTTGCACTAATGGGGATCCCAAACTGATGATTTTGAATTCAACTTTGGATAAACTACATGTATTAGCAATAAATTTTGAGTTGTTCTGTAAGGAGGTGAAGATTTTGATGGATGCATGGTACACATGACACAATGACAAGATTTCAAAGTTGATTGCATTCTAATGGCCGTCAGAGAAATCATATGTTGAGTGGGCAGAGAAGTGTTGATAGGTGTATCTGAAATGAATGAGCAACTACTTCTTCCCTGCATTCATGTAGCTAGGCTCCTCAAGTCACTTTGGTCCCATGTGATATATTATTTTCTATCTTTCTCTGGGCTCAATGTAATAAATGTCTCAACACCCTTGAGTGGCACTTTGTAATGTATTTTCACCAAACCAACACATGTAATGAATGATGGCACCATGCTCTGTGTCTATAAAGAGATGGTTGCCTCGCTTTGTAAGGTTGTTGGAAGTTTTGGGATTTTGAGGAGTAAAAGTAATACAAGATTTTGGTCGGTTGCTCTCTCTGTGGTCTTGTGAGTTCCATTTTGATGTATGTATGTGTTTTCATAAACTATTTATCAGTTTCAGATTAAATTTATATGAGTAATGCAATGTGCATGTGTTTTTGTTAACTGTCTCCGTTTGTTATCTGCATCTTTCTTTAAAATGAAGTAACTAAGGGTTTTCTAAATTCTGGGATGCAACTCTATGGCATTGTATGCTTAACTTCTTGCTTCTGTTTAACGAACAAAATTAAAATGCTCTAAGTGCAAACATGGGGAAATATGTGTGATAACAGGGATATTTGTAAGCATGGTTAATAGAAATATCTAATCTTGGGAGTTATCTGTAAGGCAGGAACTAAAAACCTTCTAAAACTTGTATGTTTGTTTGGTTTGTGGAAATTTATTTACATGTTTTATGTTGGACTCCATGCCCTTGGATTGGCACTGATCAAAGGCTTGCATTGAGTTTATGAATCAAACCCTAATCTAGCAACCAATCACATAAAATCAAATCAACTCAAAACTTTACATTGTAGGATATTAGGAGTAGGATTTAGGTTTTCGAATCCTCTGATTTGCAACTAAAGTAAGGCCCAAAGCTAGCCCCTTTTCATTTATCTCATAGTTTTGGTCTGCATAATAGAGGATTTATCTATTGATATGTCAATACCTAAGTACAGTCAAGAATCACCATGTGGGTATTGAGTAAGGGACACTCCCCTAGGTTTTGCAGAGCCTAAACGTGCAGAGGAGAGATAGAGTCTATCTCCTATTCATTGGCCACTAACTTGAGGATCCTACGGATAGAAGATGGCAACTTTTTAGGGGAACTCAGACAATCTGCTAGGAAAAACACCAACAGACTGGCGACTCCGTTGGGGAACAATTGAAAAGGACCTTGGAACATAAGTATAAATCCCATTAGTGGGTGGCGACTCCAAATATAATCTCCTAGCTGATAAAATAGAAGTTGTATGCAGGGGAGAAGATCCCTGCGAAACCCTTTGTTCCAAGAATTACCAAGAAAAATGTATAGAAGGAAAAGAACTGCTCAACCTAGTCATGAAGGTTCACCAAGCCCTAGGAATAATGATGATTCTCAAAATAATGTTAGGCCTTCTGGACAATAACATTTTTCAACTTCAGAGGCTAATATTCATGACATTTTTGATAAACAACAAAGTGATGGGTTGAGGTTTGGATCTGATATGTTTCAAGAACGCCCTTTTCCTTTTCCCCTGATAGGTTTGAAGATACCGAATCTCCAAGAGACACTGATAACCCCATGAGACCTTCTTCTTCCAAGCCAAAGGAAGAGGAATTAGCTAAAGAAATTAGAAATCTCAGGGAAGAGCTTGATTATTTACAAGCCTTGAAAATAAGAGATGATATGAAACATAAGGTGGAAGCCTTAAGAATTGCACATCAAAATTCAGTTCCCACCCTCAATAATGCAAATGTGTCATGAAACTAGCAAACGAATGAGGATCAGAACCAACAGAATGACCAAAACATCCTTGGAAATAATCAAGGGGTTGATCACCATGTGAAACAGAATCCACAAAATGATCAGAGACAAAATGTAAACAACACTAGGGTACCACAGAATCATGTGAGAAATCAAAATGTTAATGCCAATGCAAACATGAATGCAAATGCCAACCAATTTGGTAGGAGATCCATGCCATTGGACAGATTCAGATAGTTAGATTCCACTGGCATTCTTGGATACCCAAACCCTATTGATAAGCATATTAGAGCTGAATTGCCAAAAAATTTAGGAAACAATGTTGTGTCAGGAGAGGACAACCTGAAGGCTTTCCTCAATGTCATGGATAAGTTTGAGGTAGAGCATGAGGATGTTTTCATGAAATTATTTATGCAGTCCTTGATTGATGAAGTTGGAGAGTGGTATAGAGGTCTGCCTAATCAAAGTGTTACATCATGGGATGATTTTAAAAGAATTTTTAGGGAATAGTATGGAGATAAAAGTGACCCCAGTTTCATTATCAATGAGTTCACAAGTATTGCTAAAGGGTCAAATGAGCCAGTATCTAATTTCAATGCTAGGTTTACCAGAGTTTTAAATAAATTGCCACCTCATATGAGACCAAATGAACCAATGTGTATGATTTTGTACACAAATGCCTTTGATGCTAAGATTGCATATGAATTGAGGGACAAAGGTCCAGCTAGCCTCAGAGATGCTTTCGGAATTGAAACTAATATAAAAAACAATAGGAAGGCATTAGGTAAAGAAAATAGAAGGGATGATGTGAGAATCTTACAGAATCCAAACAACAAAATTTAAAATGTTCACAATAACAGTTCCACATCTGAAGATAAGTTAGATAAGTTGACATATGCTTTTAAAGATTTAAGTTACAAGCTTGCTAAGAATGAAAAGGGGCTTGGTCCTGAGAAGCAGATTTATCGGAGGCTAGAAAAGAGACCTCAGTTGCATGATATACCATACAATACAAATTGGTATAATGGTAAGCCTATTCCCAACAACAAAACTGATCAAAGATCTAAGAATGTTAAAGAAACTCCTAATCCCCTGAAGAAAATTGTGAATGTTGTGGAAGATGCTCCATGGTGTATAATATGTTAGATGCCTCATTCATAGTCACAATGTATAATTGCCCAATCCTTTTATAATGATGCTAATGCCTATGATGAGTGTAATGAACCTCACTGTGTAGAAAATGACAGTGTTAACATGCTCTCTGCAAGTGGAGATTATTCCTCCTCTGATTAGGCAAATATGGAAATAGATGTGAATGAAGGAAAGTGCTATAAGGGTGAAATCTGTCAACAAGTTTTTACTGATGAAGAAAATAAGGATCATCAGGTTTATGCCCAAGATTCACATATTCCATTAGTTAATTTAAAAAGACCTTCTGATGAAGAAATTAGAGCTCTTACAGCTGCTGCAGTAGCTCAGGTTAAGAGCAACTATAACCTTAGGAATAAAGCTTAGGCAGGCAGTTCAGGCCAGCCAGGAGGCATCTTTGTAAAACAACCTCAGCATAAGCATAAGGACCCTGAGCCACATAAAAAGCAAAGTAATAATAGTAAGAGAGATTCGAAAGAGAAGTTGGGTCAAAATACTAAAAATTTAGATGGTAAGGTTTCTTAGAATATAGAAAGGACTGAAGGTTCACATCCCATAGATGATATTCAGAAGACCACTAAAGCTAAGGCTGGACAGACTCATGAGAAGAGTAAAAATGTGGGTCAAGCTACAACTGTTATACAAAATTATACCCCATTTGACATAACTCAAGCTTTGTCACAAATGAAAGTCTCAGTTCCACTGATGGAAATGATGAAAATTGAGGAATACAGAAATAAGGCATTAGCCTTAATTTTAGGGGTATCTCATCAAACAGGTCACACTGCTAAGGATCAGAACAATACCCAAGAAATGAGTGTTGATGGAGAAGAAATTCTTGGAGTATACCTAGGAACAACAATAACAAAGTGCCCTTCTTAGGTGGAACCATTTTATGTGTCCCTTATTGTTAATGGGAAGGTGATTAGGAACTGTATGCATGATTTAGGTGCTTCAACAACCATCATGCCTCTGGATGTTATGCAACAAATTAGATTGAATATAGACAAGGCACATGGAAAGTGTTATGCTATGGATGCTAGGGAAGTACCAATTATAGGGATTATGAAAAATGTGGACTTCATGCTTGTAGCCTATCCAGAAAAAACTTATACAATGAATGTTACAATAGTTGATATCAAGCCACAATATGGTATACTATTGTCTAGGAGGTGGGCAACATTGATTGGAGGAAGTATGCAATTAGATCTGTCATATGCCATGATTCCCATGAATGGAAAGGATGTCAAGCTAGTCAGCGAAGAAAGAGCACCAGATATAGTTGAAGATCAAGAACCAGAGGATCAGATTTGCTTTGTGGATACTGATTGTGAGAATTTCAGGGTTATGTCATGTGATCAAGGTGAAAATGGGAAGGGAACTATTGCTGAAGAGATAGAAAAGTAGAGAGACCAAAACAACTTGTGGACCATGTATTTTGATGGTGCTTGCTCAAAAGAGGGCTTTGGTATGGGAGTGGTGTTTCTCTCTCCAATTGGTAAGATCCTCAAATTCTCCTTTCTGTTGAAATTTGCTTGCACAAATAATATTGTAGAATATGAAGCTTTGTTGCTAGGATTGAATGTTGCTCTTAAACATGGAATTAAAATGTTAAGGATGTTTGGAGATTCAGATTTAATAGTTTCCCAAGTAAGAGATAAGTATTCTTCAATGAATAAAAGGTTGAAACAATGCTTCAAAGAATAAAAGGTTGAAACAATGCTTCAAAGAATAAAAGGTTGAAACAATATAAACATGTTGTTTGGGATACTATTGAATTGTTTGATGTATTCTCAATAAGTTGGATAGAAAGATCAAAAAATGTTATGGCGGACTTCTTGGCTAATGTAACCATTACGCCAGATTATGTCACTTTGTCTGATATTACAAATGTTGAGATCAAAATCAGACCAGCAGTGCCAGACAACGTATGTAGTTGGCAAGTCTTTGAGGATGATTGGTGCAGGGGCACCAAGGAGACCATAATGATCTATGCCTTGTTTTCATGTTGTTCATGTTGTCTTGTTGATTCAATAAGGTCTTGAAGACCATTTTTATGCATTGTAATAAGGGCCATTACAAATGGATGTCATGTTGATGTCAATAGTGTAGGTGGGACAGTCATAAGTTTCTCATGATTGTAGCCTATTTATGGAATAGAGGAGGTAGTCATGGGTTGAATGTCTTGTCAAAGGCTTATCACTCTTGTAAAAAAGGTCTAAACATCCCAAACAAGGATAACACACTTGTAAACATAATGTAAACCCATGTAATTAGTTGCCAATGCTGACAAAACAGGGCAGTAGGTGATTGCAGGGTAGTTTTTAGGCCTCCCACCAATTCCAACTGCCTCTAGTCAGTTGTCAAGGTTGAGGACAGTCTTCAAAAGACCTTGAACATGATCATTGAAGTAATGAAGTGATTTGGAAGGAGAAATAAGTAAATAAATCTCAGTTTCCCTATTAATTTCCTATGGTTTTTTGTTGTTTCTGCCGTGGTACTTCTCTGTACAGAGGTGTCATAAGGCAAATGATTGTGGAAGGTTGGAGGTATGAACTAAGTTCTTGTTACAATTGATTTGAGGTCTTGAAATATCCTTGTATTCAAACTCTTTGCATTTTCCTAAAATTGGGTTACTAAACCCTACCTTAGGGTTTTTGGCAGAAATTATGTCTTTTCCCTCCATTTCACTGGTTTGACTCCCTCCTAATCAGAGGAATGGACTTGTCTTTATCTTTTTTCATGTGTTATGAGAAGTGTTTGGGCAGGGGTCTGAGATTGAGGAAGTTTTGTTGAAGAAGCCTAACATCACCATGTGTTAGGTGCAACTAGAAAAGGAACAACGTAGTGAATTTTGTCACAATCGACTGTGGGAGCAAATCAATATTGGAATTTGTGTTTTTACCTTGTCCTTGAAGTGTCCAAATGATGAAGAAGGTTCTATGACTCCACCATAGGGTACTTGCTTTGTTAAGTAGGCCTAATTAGGGCTCTTAGCACTAGGACAACCCTATTGAAAGTGACATATGTTCTTAAACAACCCATATCAAGTTTTTAGTATGTTATTTGGCTTCCTAAAGGGTATCTTAAACATCATTTATCTCGTCTTGAAAGTATCTAGAATCTGAGAAAACCTCTGTCAGACCTAAAAGTAGGGCTACAAGGATTAGGACAACATTGTGAAGGAAGTGTGGCTTGGGTAGGTGTAAGAACTCCTTGGATGGTTTGGATAGGTTGTCCTAGGTGTCAATGGACCCCACCACATCTGCCTTAAAGAGATTGAATGGTTTTAAGCCATATAACATGTGAGTCCTTGGTGTAGGTTTATGGATCTTGAAGCTTGTGAAACAGTACTTCCATTGAAGTTGTGTTGATCTCCATTAGCCTCTGCATCATATTGGTATCAGAGCCATAAAAGGTTCTTCCAATTGGTTGTGAGTAAGATTTGGTGTATTTCAGTAGAGGAGAGTGAAGGAGAGGCTAGCATCATGCCTCCAAAAGGGATGACCACTGAGGTGGCCAAGAAGTTCCAAGAAATGGAAGAGAAGATTAAGAGTAGAGTCAAGGAAGCACTCTAGGATGAATTGAAGGTATTGCGGATAGGAAAGAGGCTAGATGAAGGTTCTAATAGAGAGGAAGAAAAAGAGGAAGAAGAAGAAGAAAATCAAGGGCAAGAGGCAGAGATACCTACAGATTAGAAACACTTCCTTGAAGCCATCAAGGCAATTGGCAAAGATTCTTTAGAGGCTTGAATGGAGATCCCAATGTCTAGTGGCAAGATGAATACTAATGAAGTTATGGAGTGGATTGAGGCCCTAAATAACTACTTTGAGTACAAGGAAGTACCTAAGAATAAGAGGGTAAAGTTTGCCAAAACAAAACTCAAGGGTACTGCCCTCACATGGTGGAATTATACCCAAGGTGAGAGGGTGAAAAGTGGGAAGAGTATGATCACTTCTTGGAGCAGAATGTTGGAGAGGATCAAGTCCCAATTCCTTCCATCAGATTATGAGGTACAGATCTACAAGAAGATGCAAAACCTCAAGCAAAGGGACATGGATGTGTCCACCTACATGGAGGAGTTTCACAAACTCTCTCTTAGATATGGGCATGTAGAGGATGAGAAAGGTAAAGTACCAAGGTATATGAATGGTTTGAAATTCAATATACAAGATGAAATCAGTATTCTAACCCCTGAAACAGTGGACGAGTGTTTCCAAATGGCATTAAGGGCTGAAGAAAAGTTGAGGAGGAAAGGAGAGCAGCAAAATAGAGGAAGAGGGGGCAGAAATTTCAGAGGTAGGGGCAGTTTTGGGGGTAGAAATGAATTCCAAAAGACTCAAGGAGAGTCTAGTTCCCAAGAACAAAGTGGAGAATCAGGTTCAAGAGGAGGCTTTAGAGGAAGGAGACCTAATGGAAGGGATAGGTTTGGTGGACCAAGTAGAGGTCCTAGTGTCTTCACAAGAAGATGCTTCAATTGCAATCAAGTAGGGCACACCATAAACAATTGTCCTGAAAAAGCCTCAAGCTCTCATGGAGGAGAGAGAAGGAACCAATTGATTCAAGAGGAAGATTGTCAAAGTGTTAACTCTCCAATTGGAAGTGCAGCCCCGGTCCATTATGGAGAAAGCTTGATGATGAGGAGAACCATGTTGAAGGTGCCTCAAACACAAGAACCCCCTCAAAGGAAGACGTTCTTTAGAACCACATGCAAGGCCTATGGTAAGATATGCAAGGTAATTGATGATTCAGGTTCTACTAAAAATTTGGTTTCAATAGAAATGGTAGACAAGTTGAAATTGAAAAGACTCCCTCATGCTAGTCCTTAGAAGGTATCATGGTTGAATAAGGGGCAACAAGTCTTGGTAGATGAACAATATTGGGTAGAGTTTGAGATAGGGGAGTATAAGGATAAGATTTTGTGTGATATAATCCCCATGGATTCTTGTCATTTGCTTTTAGGACATCCATGGCAATATGATGTTCAGTCCCAACATGATGGCAAGTCTAATTCTTTCATCATCACCAAGAATGGTAGGAAGTATAGGATGGATCCTTTGCCAGTTGAGAATGTAGAGAAGAGTGTTGAGTCAAGTGTCATGATAGTGAGTGGGAGAGAGTTTTTAAACACCCTTAAGGAGGAAGGAACCCAAGGGTATGCTTTGATTTTGAAGCCTAAAGATAGTCCTGATTTGCATGGTCCTAGTAAGAAAGAGGTTCCCAAGGAGGTGCATCAATTGTTGGAGAAGTATAAGGGTATCATGGTAGAGGATATGCCTAATGCATTGCCACCTATGAGAGACATAAGTCATCAAATTGACTTCATACTAGGGTCTACATTGCCAAACAAAGCAGCCTATAAGATGACACCATCTCAAAATGAAGAAATTGCCAAGCAAGTGCAAGAGTTGTTAGATAAGGGTTTGGTGAGAAAGAGCCTTAGCCCATGTGCTATCCCAACAGTTCTAGCCCCTAAAAAGTATGGTAAATGGAGACTATGTATGGATTCTAGGGCCATTAATAAGACCACCATAAGATATAGGTTCCCTATGCCAAGGATTGAGGACCTAATGGACTATTTGGGAGGGGCTCGGTATTTTTCCAAAATTGATCTCAAAAGTGGGTACCATCAAATTCAGATAAGGCAAGGAGATGAATGGAAGACAACATTTAAAACAAATGAGGGTCTTTATGAGTGGTTGGTGATGCCATTTGGCCTATCCAATGCCCTAAGTACTTTTATGCGCCTTATGAATGAGGTGTTGAAAGATTTCATTGGTAAATTTATTATGGTGTATCTTGATGACATTCTTGTTTTTAGCAGGACAAAGGAAGAGCATTTGCAACACTTGGATCAGGTTTTGAAGAAGTTGCATGATGAGAAATTGATGATCAACATGGAAAAGAGTGTCTTCATGAAGGAGGAACTCACCTACCTTGGCTTTGTCATCTCCCAAGGTAACTTGAAGATAGATCCAACAAAGGTGGATGCTATATTATCTTGGCCAACTCCTAGAACAATAGGTGATGTAAGAAGTTTTCATGGATTTGCAACATTTTATAGGAAGTTCATAAGAGGTTTCAGTCATATATGTGTACCTATTCTAGACGCCATCAAAGGAGGTAAAAAATGTAAGTTCTCTTGGACCAAGGCAGCTGATGAATCTTTTGAAATTCTGAAAAAGAAGGTAGCACAACAACCTCTTCTTGTTTTGCCTGATTTCAATAAGTTGTTTATAGTGGAATGTAATGCTAGTAACCTTGCTATAGGGGCTGTCTTGAGTCAAGAGGGCAGACTAGTTGGTTTCTTTAGTGAAAAATTGAATGATGCCAAAAGGAAGTATTCTACTTATGATTTGGAGTTGTATGCAATGGTGTAAGCTTTGAAAAAATGGAGGCACTACCTTTTGCCTAAAGAGTTTATTGTTTATACTAATAACCATGTACTTAGTTTTCTGAATTCACAGGAAAAACTTAGTCATAAACACATGAAATGGGTTGAGAAACTCCAAGCATACACATTTTCAATCAAGCACAAGAAGGGGCAGGCCAATAAAGTGGCAGATGCATTGAGTAGAAGGGTGTGTATGGTACAAGAAATTCGGTTGGAAAGTGTGGGAATTGATTCCCTCAAACATATGTACAAGGATGATGAAGATTTTAAGGAGGTATATGAAGTTTGTTCTCAATTCTCAGACTCTTATCATTCTAATTTTTTAGAGTTTTTGTTGCAGTAGGGGTTGTTGTTCAAAGGTAGCCAACTATGTGTCCCTAGGTGTTCCATGAGGGAGAACATCATTAAGGAGAAACATTGTGGCAGTCTAGGAGGCCACTTTGGGTTGCATAAGACACTTGAATAGGTGAAAAGATTTTACTTTTGGCCAAAAATGCAATCAAACATCAAAAAATTTGTTGAGGGTTGTAGTATTTGTCAAAGAGCAAAGGGAACATCATCTAATGCTGGTCTATATTAGCCACTTCCTATTCCTCATAGGCCATGGGAAAGTATTAGCATGGATTTTGTCTTGGGTCTTCCTAAGACTCAAAGAGGTTTTGATAGCATTTTTGTTTTGGTGGATAGGTTTAGTAAGATGGCACACTTTTTGCCATGTAAATGCACTAATGATGCTTCTCATATTGCTGGCTTGTTCTTCAAAGAAATTGTTAGAATACATGGTTTGCCTCTCAACATTGTGACTGATAGGGATCCTAAGTTTGTGGGGCACTTTTAGTGTACCTTGTGGAAGAAGTTGGGCACTCAATTATCCTTCACTTTAGACTATCACCCTCAGACTGATGGCCAAACTGAGGTGGTGAATAGGTCCTTGGGAAATCTTCTTAGATGTCTCAAAAAGCAACATGGAGAGGCATGGGATATGATCATCCCTCAAGCTGAATTTGCCTACAATGATTCCACCAATAGGAGCACAGGAAGGAGTCCATTTGAGATTATATATGGCATTCATCCAAGAGGGATCCTTGAACTAAGAGATCTACATGGGTTGGAGAGGAGAAGTGCACAAGGAGAAGACTTTGCATTGGCCATGAAGGACATTCATGATAGAGTGAGAGAGAATCTTCAAAAGAACACCGAGAAGTACAAGGAAAAGGCAAATGAAAGGAAGAGAGACGTGCAATACAAGGTGGGAGATTTGTTCATAGCACACTTGAAGAGAGAAAGACTTCCAAAGGGGTAGCCAACAAAACTCCTCATGAAGAAGATTGGTCCTTGCTGGATTGTGCACAAGTTTGGGCCTAATGCCTATGAGATTGAACTTCCTCAAGGCTTGGCCATATCTCCAATCTTCAATGTCTCATATTTGTTTCCATATAAGGGTGATCATGTTGCATATTTAAATGCAAATGTTGCAGCAGTAGGAGATGAAGAATGGGTTAAAGATCTTCCACCCAGCCAACCATTGAAGTTGGAGAGCATCATGGACACCAAGGTGATCAAGAAGACTAGAAAGAAGACTTACAAGGAATACCTTGTCAAATGGAATGGCCTACCTTCTGAAGATGCCACTTGGATGAGTGAAGAAGACATCTTGAAGCATGGGACCACAGTTGCTAATCTACTTCCTCAAGAGACTTGAGTTCCTTTCCACCTCGGGAGTATGGTGCAGGGGCACCAAGGAGACCATAAGGATCTATGCCTTGTTTTCATGTTGTTCATGTTATCTTGTTGATTCAATAAGGTCTTGAATACCATTTTTATGCATTGTAATAAGGGCCATTGCAAATGGATGTCATGTTGATGTCAATAGTGTAGGTGGGACAATCATAAGTTTCTCATGATTGTAGCCTTTTTATGGCATATAGGAGGTAGTCATGGGTTGAATGTCTTGTCAAAGACTTATCACTCTTGTAAAAAAAGGTCTAAACATCCCAAACAGGGATAACACACTTGTAAACACAATGTAAACCCATGTAATTAGTTGCCAATGATGACAAAACAGGGCAGTAGGTGGTTGCAGGGTAGTTTTGAGGCCTCCCACCAATTCCAACTACCGCTAGTCAGTTGTCAAGGTTGAGGACAGTCTTCAAAAGACCTTGAAAATGATCATTGGTGTAATGAAGTGAGTTGGAAGGAGAAAGAAGTAAAGAAATCTTAGTTTCCCTATTAATTTCCTATGTTTTTCATTGTTTCTACCGTGGTACTTCTCTGTACAGAGGTGTCATAAGGCAAATGATTGTGGAAGGTTGGAGGTATGAACTAAGTTCTTTTTACAATTGATTTGAGGTCTTGAAATATCCTTGTATTCAAACTCTTTGCATTTTCTTGAAATCAGGTTACTAAACCCTACCTTAGGGTTTTTGGCATAAATTATGTCTTTTCCCTCCATTCCACTGGTCTGACTCCCTCCTGATTAGTGGAATGGACTTTTCTTTGTCTATTTTCATGTGTTATGAGAAGTGTTTGGGCAGGGGTCTGAGATTGAGGAATTTTTGTTGAAGAAACCTAACATCACCATGTGTTAGGTGCAACTAGAAAAGGAACAACATAGTGAATTTTGTCGCAGTTGACTGTGGGAGCAAATCAATCTTGGAATTTGTGTTTTTACCTTGTCCTTGAAGTGTCCAAATGATGAAGAAGGTTCTGTGACTCCACCATAGGGTACTTGCTTTGTTAAGTAGGCCTAATTAGGGCTCTTAGCACTAGGACAACCCTATTGAAAGTGACATATGTTCTTAAACAACCCATATCAAGTTTTTAGTATGTTATTGGGCTTCCTAAAGGGTGTCTTAAACATCAGTGATTTGGTCTTGAAAGTATCTAGAATCTGAGAAAACCTCTGTCAGACCTAAAAGTAGGGCTACAAGGATTAGAACATCATTGTGAAGGAAGTGTGGCTTGGGTAGGTGTAAGAACTCCTTGGATGGTTTGGATAGGTTGTCCTAGGTGTCAATGGACCCCACCACATCTGCCTTGAAGAGATTGAATGGTTTTAAGCCATATAACATGTGAGTCCTTGGTGAAGCTTGTGAAACAGTACTTCCATTGAAGTTGTGTTGATCTACATTAGCCTCTGCATCAAAGATAAAGATTTAATAAAGTTTCTACATTGTATTGATGAGTATGAAAATTAGGAAATTGATTTCTAGAACTTTGTAGAAGTTGTAGATGGGAAAGAAACCCTTTTTGGAAAGGAAGTGATACAACTCAAGACTAATAAGATTCCAGGAGGGTTGGTGGCCTTAGAAAGAGCATTTGACAATAGAAATCAGTTGGTTGCCAATACTTCTTCTCCTCGCATGGAAGACTTGGAGGAGATAAACTTGGGCACACAAAATGCTCCAAAGAAAGTTTACATAGGTAGACATTTGAAACCACATATTAGGGCAATGTTGATAGCTTTACTAAGAAAATACAAACATGTCTTTGCCTAGTCATATAAATACTTGAAAGGAAATAGAGAAGACTTATTTCAACATGAAATTCCCCTTAAACCTGGAGATAAGCCATTTAGACAGAGGCAGGGGCCTATTAATCCCACTTTGGCTCCCAAAATGCAAGAACTTATGAAGCTTAGGGATGTTGGAATTATTGAGCCCATAAGGCATTCTACTTGGGTGTCAAATCTTGTCCCAGTAAGAAAAAAGAATGGAGATATAAGTCTATGTAGAGATTTTAGAAATCTGAATGTGTCTTCTTTGAAGGATAATTACCCCTTGCCCAACATGGAGGCTATGTTGCAAAAGGTGACAGGGTGTGAACTCATGTCTATGATGGATGGATTTTTAGGATACAATCAGGTGAAGGTAAGAGAATCTAAATAGTATAAGACTGCCTTCACAACTCCATGGGGGACTTATGTATACATAAGGATGCCATTTGGGTTGACAAATGCAGGTGCTACTATTTAGAGAGCAATGGATATTACTTTTGTAGGTTTGATTGATTCCATCTTGGTTGTATATCAAGATGATTTAACTGCTTATTCAAAGAAGGAAGAACAACACTGCATGCATCTAGAGCAGATTTTTATTAGGGCACTAGAATATGGCATCTCCCTAAACCCTAAGAAGTGTGCATTTGGTGTAACTGAGGGAAAACTCTTGGGGCACATAGTGTCTAGGGATGGAGTTAGGATTGATCCAGAGAGGGTTGTAGCAATTGATAAAATTCAGATGCCCAAGATAGTTAAAGGCATCTAGTCATTCTTTGGATAGATTAACTTTGTTAGGAGATTTATTCCTAACTTTGTAGAGATTACCAAGGCTATATCTAAGATGTTAAAGAAGGGTGAGTGTATAGTGTGGGGAAGTGAAGAAATCCAATCATTCCAAAACATTAAGGAAGCTATCAAGACTGCCCCTATTCTAAAATCCCCTGATTTTGCTAAGCCCTTTCAATTGTTTTCATTTGCTTCATTCCATACAATTGTTGCATGCTTGTTACAGAAAAATGATGATGGATTTGAACAACCAATTGCCTTCTTTAGTAAATCTTTACAGGCAACAGAGTTGAAATATGATATTATGGACAAGTAGGCTTATGCTTTGGTCAGAGCACTCAAGAATTTCAGACCTTATTTGGTTGGAGCTCATATTGTAGCATATGTGCCACATGTAGTAGTTAAAGACATATTCACTCAGCAAGAAGTGACCGGAAGGAGATGTAGATGGATAAATAAAATCCAAGAGTTTAATATTAAGATTCAGATTACCAAATTGGTTAGGGGACAAGGTTTGGCTAAACTAATGATAGAATCAAACTTGGAAGCAAGCCAAGTGAATGTGGTTCAGAAACAAGCCTATGAACTGCATAAATCAGAGTGGTAAAAAGACATTGTGTATTATTTGCAAAATCTGAATTGCCCTATTAATTTGAGTGACAGCCAAAAGAGAACATTGAAATTACATGCTGTCAAATATGTTATCCTCCAAGGTGATTTGTATTGGAAGAACCCTAAAGGTATACTGCTAAAATGTGTGGATGAAAATCAAGCCATGACTATTTTGACTAATATGCATGGAGGGATGTGTGGTGGACATTTTACAGCTAGGACTACTGCCCATAAAATTCTCAGGGCAAGATACTGGTGGCCAACACTTTTCTTTGATGCACATAAGATGGTGAGGAAATGTGATTCCTACCAGAGATTTTCTGGAAAGCTTAAATATGTAGGTGCATTACCCCCTAAGACTGTAATAGTGGAAGCTCCATTTCAACAATGGGGAATAGGCTTCATAAGAGAAATAGTAGAAAAGTTAAGTGGAGGACACAGTTGGATTTTGGTTGCTACATATTACTTCACCAAATAGATTGAGGCTATTCCAGCCAAGAAGGCCACAAGTAAGGTTGTGCTTGACTTTATCCTTGAACATATGATAATCAGATTTGGAGTACCAGAAATTAGTCACAAATAATGCAATGTGCTTCAGGTCTAGTGAGTTTGTTGATTTCTACAATGGTTATGGAATCACTTTGTCTCATGCTTCACCATATCATCCTCAGGGAAATGGCCAAGCAGAATCTAGTAACAAAAGCCTCATGAAGATAAATAAGAGGATAGTTGATAAAAATGAAAGAGCATGGGACTCTAAATTGAAATTGACATTGTGGGATGACAGTGTAATAGTGAAAAAGGCAACTGGTAAGTCTCCTTTTGAGTTGGTATATGGTGTGGAGGCTAGGTTGCCAGTAAATAATCTCCTACCAGTGTACAGTTTGTCCAAGAAAGTGGTGAGGATATGGAAGACTCAATGGCTAAGAGAGTGAATCAGTTGATCACACTAGATGAGGTCAGGAGAGAAGCTCAAAAGACCAATATCAAGAAACAACAAAAGGTGAAGTATTTTTTTTACAAAAGAACTACAGATAGAAAATTTCAGGTCAATGATTTGGTTCTTGTGTGGAATGCTAGGAACCAAGATAATGGCAGGCATGGTAAATTTGAACCCTTGTGGTTAGGCCATTATTTGATAAGTAATACTCATGGAGAGGATTCCTATTTTCACCAAGGACTAGACGATGAATTTCAGGAGTTGTCTGTGCATGGACAATTCCTGAAACCTTACTTTTCATAAGTAAGTTCTCTTCTATGCATGTTGTAAAATAACTGTATATAGGTTGTAGCCGGTGCATATTTTGTACATTTCATTCTTTTGGTCTTGTCTTGTCTTCTCTCGGAGGTCCAGTGGTTCTCGCTGCAATCTGAAAGCTCACACATCCCCAATCGGAGCCAATGGTGGTACCTATTAGGGTTTAGGGTTTCAATTTCATAAAATTATGTCTTTGCCTCTAAAATCCTTTAAACCTAAGTTCCTAAGCTCATGTGCTTTATCTTCTAAATCTTTGTTGACCGCTTGTGGTAGGTTCCCGGTCCCTTAAGTTATGACTTAAAGCCTTTATATTCATTAGATGACTGGTCCCATGTCCTAGTCTTACCCCTTATAACCCGTGAAAAATTAAACCCATGTCCTAAGTCTTTGCATAGGTTATAAGGTTTAATCAAAATTTATTTCACAGCGTCGCAATGCATCTTACATGATGTCACCATCCCGCTGCATGGACGCGACAAGGTGACACCTGTCAAAGGATCTAGGCCCATGCCCCTTTATTGAAGAATCTTACATTGAGTAACCATGTGCTGCCAAGTGTCAGTCTAAGATGTAATCCGTAGGAAGCTTTAATCTAACGGCTGCACATCATCGCAAAGGAATCTTGCAAGTAAGGAATATTCACTGTACGGTCGCGAGATGGTGACACGTGGCCTTGTCTTATTAAAGAAGTCAAAAGCAAATGAAAGGTGGATGCGTGGGGGCTTTATCACACCCATGCATGCTAGGTAAGTGATGGGCCATTTCTGGCTACAACGCTACGAAATGGTGCCACATGTTCTGATTAGACAAAAAATGATGTGGTTAGTGAAGGAGGTACATCTGATTTGGCTTGTTCTTATTTGCTGAATACTTTTCAACTATGATGACCCAGATTTTCAAATCTGACAGGTAAAGGACGGTTGTGGATCTCGTAAGGACAAACTCAGATCAACAACACAGGTTTAAATTTTTGTGATGAACGTTAAAGGCACCCTGTGACATGAATGAGAGATTAAGGCTAAGACTACCTCCATTAATGCCTCAGAACCTATGCTACAAAGATTGAGAAAGGAGAAAAGTTAGGGCTTCTTGCATCATTTCTTCAAGCACAAACAGAATTCAGACACGCAACAGATTTTCAAGCAAGCAAGGAAAGAATTTCAAGCTTTTGCAGGCATAGAAAATAGTAAGTTCATTATGTTCAACCATCCTCAATGCATTTTAAATTGACTACTTGATTGAAAGGATAGAGAATTGTTAGGATAAGAAGCCCTAGTCTAATACATAATCAGAGAAAATGAGTCAAGTAGGCCAAGTCTCCACTTCTAAACGCAGTCTAGATAAGGATCTTATGATCCAGCTCCCAGGCTCTACTAGGAAAGCTCTGAATATACATGGTCCCGGTGGGCTAGATGATAAATTCCTCAACTTTTTCTATAACTGTAGAGATGCCTGTGTGCATATTCCTGGTTGGGTCCTATTCAAACATTGGCACCATAGGATGGACTATAAGGCCCCAGTCTGCCACGCTTGGCGCTTTGATCTTGCCAAGTTGATCTTCCCTAATGTATTCCCTAATCCATACCTAATGAGGGCAATAGCACTAAGGTACGATCCTCAGACGAGGACAATCTATGTAGGGAACGACACAAAAATAATTAAGCTCACAAAGAGATACATTGCCACTATGTTTAATTTAAACCTTGCGACTAGTAAGCCAATTGACTTAAGTGCTTTAAAGAAAAAGTACCAGACTGTCAAGCGTGCATATAGATAGTTCAACTTGGCTAAAAACAGGCCAAGAGGAGTTGATGGAAAATTAGTAAAGATATCAGATAGTGAAGAGGAACCTTTCCAGTGCACTTTGTTCATGCACTATTTTGTCAGGAATATCATAGTTTGTGCCAGGTGCTAGGTAGGGATGCCTCAAATAGAATGCCCATCTCTCTGATGATGATGGCAATGGATATTCAAATCTAAGAGACTAGGGATCCATATGATTATGCTTCCTATATTGCAGATAAAATGCACAAACAGATGATAGCACTCAAGAGCAAGTTATTTACGACAAATGCCCATGATGAATTCTCATGGTATTCCATGTTGTGCCATACGCTTCTATTTGCCTTGTCAGGGATGTGGCAAAAAAATTTACATGTCAAAATGGCAGATGCATAGGGAAATATGTTGTTAGTGCAGATGTGGACATGTATGATAGATATGCATTGTGTTGATGCTGACTATGTAATCTTTGAAGAAAATTTTGTGAGGAGAGTTCTCAGTTTCTTAGAGCCAGAGGGAGAAAGGACACATCCAAATGTATTAGATTTTTTAAGGCCTTTGGACATAACTCCTCACTTGGGGATTGATCATAATTGGGGTGACTGGTTTTACCATGAGCACACCACATGCATCAAAGTTTATGGGTGTGAGGCCCCTCCCCATATTCTGCCTAAATATGTACCCAAGAGAATTGCATTTTTGGAAATCATTAGGTAGCTAAATGAAGCAGATAAAGAGCATCTGAGGAAGCACAAGAAAGGTTTATTTTTCCCCACCTCCCTTAGATTCAATGATTTTTTGATAGCTGACAAAAGTGGGTTGGATTAGATTAATTGAGTGCTGCAGTGTTATGGGATGTATTTGGAGCAGCATAGGAGATTTGACCCTGAGGGTTTCATTGACAGGGTCAGGATTAATAAATAGAGACCGAGATATATTCACCAGGTCTACTTTGAAGAGGATACTGTCAGAAACTGTTTCACAATGAATGATGTCCACACTTTAAGAATCAAGTGGGACACAATAATGACAGGAGAAAGAATGAGGAAGAATGTGAATGCTGCATATCAGGGTGCCTTTGCAGAGGTGCAGGACCCCATAAAAAAGGATTTAGAAGATGTTTGATAATGTAGAGCAACTAATTGCTAGTGCTCCTGCAGGAGAAGAAAGGCCATCCTATCAGCCTAACAGTTCTAGGGGAGGATATGCAGTAAAAAGAGAATCAACTACCCCTTCCCCTGCCAAGAAAGCAAAGATTATTGATTTAGAGAATCCAGAGGAAATTGAGGTAGTGGACCTTGAGGGTGAAACAGGAGAACATGTGCAAGAAGCTGCCCATCAGGTGAATTCACCTAATAGAATAAGGCCCTACTCATCCCATGAAAACATGGCAATGAGGACAATAGAAAGATAGACTGTAGATATAGAAGATGTCAGAATAATGGCTTGCAACAAATTCTTAGAAGATGATGAATTCATTAACACTCCTGAATTCAGGAGCTATGTGCTAAAAGTAAGGAGTGAGGAATTCTAGAAAAAGATTGAGGATGCCAAGAGTGGGGCTGATCCCTCATAATATGAGGCCATCACTTAGAGAGTGCTGACAGAGGTAAATCAGACCATCAGCAAAATGACTCCAGAGGAAGGGAGGTCATTGGTTGCTAAGAGTAATATCTTGCTCCTTCCTCACTGGACTTTGTCAGATGCAATTGCATTTGACACCATAACCAGAGAAGACTCAGATGTAACATATGAGCAAGTAGAGAAGGCTCTCTCTGGTGCAGCCTTCAATCCTAGATTCAAAAGAATAGCAATATGGGCTCTAGCCCCAAACAGTAACAAGCCTAGGATTGGATTGGAGGAGTTAATAGGTGATGTGATAATCAAGAGGGTATTTGAGACCCCTGCCCCCAAGCTACAAGTTTAAATGTACAGACTGCACAATTTGTTGAGGTAGTCATAATAAACTGCAGAAGGACCATGATGAGTTGCTACTACAATATGCACAGGCAATTGGAGAGCTCAATAAGTACAAGGAGCAGCTATCACTAGGGGTTGGTACTTCTACTCCTCCACATGTGATCCCAACAGCAGAATCATTTCCAGTTGACACAAAGCCCCTACTAATAGAAATAAGAGAATTGAAGGAGGAAGTGAAAAGGTTGAAAGAGGAGAAGAAGAATTCATTCAAAGAGATGGTCATCAATTTGATAAACCATAGAGTGACCAAAGTCATGGCAAGGATGGATGAGACATGGAAGTCTCATTCTGATTTAAAGGCTGCATTAGATAAACATGAGCAAGATAAGGAATTGGTGCAGGAGCACCTAAGAATATATTGTAAATAGGGTCAAATATTGAGTTTTATGTTGATAAGTTCAATTTTGGTGTAATAAGGTTGAATAAGACCATGTAATATGTAATAAGTTTCATGGGGTTAGTTTATGGAGAAAAACAAGCTACAAAAGTGGCATTTTTGGGTGTTTTAGAGAAGTTGAAGAGTCAAAGACTTGAAAGGTCAATGGAAATGTTTGATTTCTGAGAAAAAGCATGTAAAAATGGTTGAGGATGTTCGAATAGGAGTTCTGGAAGTGATATTTTTGAAGAAGGATCAATAAAATCTCTATTTTCCTGTTGTTTCAGTGCCTTTTTGCTATTCCTGTGACTTGTACGGCCTGGTACAGTACAGTCAAGGCTTGAAACTAGTTACATGTTGTATGGCTATGAATTATCTTTCATTTAAGCCTGGTTTGGTCTTTTGATATTCATTTTGGAGTGAGTTAGAGCCATTTTTGTGAATTCTACCTGTTAAACCCCATTAGCTAGGGTTTTGAGAGAAAAATGGAATTTTGAGCCATTCCACCGGTGGAAAATTATGAAAATTGGTGGAATGGAGGGGTTTAGTACGTTCTTTAAGATTTTGAACGTGGGTATTGCAAGAAATGGAGTTTTGGGCAAATTTCAAGTAGCCCTAGCCTAATATCTCCTTGTATTAGGCGTATTTGAGTAGGTTGAGATAGGGTTTTGAAAAAGGGTGATCTGGGTATTGTCCCAATTGATAAAATTGGTGCATTTAAACTTCATGCAATGTGTGGAGCACCCTGGAGTTGAGTTTTGGGTTTTTGGTTTTGAATTTCATATACTTGCTTTGCAAAATAGGGCTAATTAAGCCTAGTTGGATTGTAGCAGTAAATTTTAGGGGCTTATGTTCCAAAGTAACCCTAGCCCAAAATTGGATATGTTAAAGAAGAGCCAAATGGGTATCCGAAATGGTGAATGGTTTGTGGGTTTGAGGCCTTCTCCAAAAGATATGATGAAAAAACCAAGTTTTGAGGGCTACTAGGAAAAGTGGACAGTCATGAATGAAAGACTATTGTTTGATGGTTCCAGACTTGAAAGGTGAATAAGTTGAGTTTGTTTAAGTGTTACAAGATCCTCTACATCATAGTGGTATTAGAGCATAGGTTCTGATTGAGAAGTGGAATAAAGGTTGAAGTTTGAATAAGCAAAATGCCTCCTAAAAGCAATGCAACAGCCAAGGAAGTGAGAGAGCTGAAGGAAAAACATGCCAGGGAGTTGAGACAAGTAAAGGAGTCTCAGGAAGCTATCCTAGCTAGACTTGTAGCATTGGAATCAAACTAAAGGAGAGGTTTGGTCACTGGAGACCAAAGTGACATAGAGGAAGAGGAAGATGGTGAGAATGAGAACCCTCAGGAAGGAGTCCAAGAGGTAGAGGACCTTGATGAAGTGAGAATGATGAAGATGCTGAAGGCTATGAAGGGTGATACTCCTTAGGTAAAGATAGAGTTGCCCATGTATGGTGGGAAGTTGGATGGTGAAGAAGTGCTAGGTTGGATTGATGCACTTGACAACTATTTTGAGTATGAGGAGGTAGCAAATGATCAAACGGTAAAATTTTTTAAAACCAAATTGAAAGGTCATGCCTTAACTTGGTGGAATCATGTGTAGGAAGAGAGGTTGAAAAAGGGCAAGACAAAAATTCATTCATGGGATAGAATGGTGGCTAAAATCAAGAGCCAATTTATGCTGGGTGATTATGCAATACAAACATTTAGGAAGCTACAAAACCTCAAACAAAAAGAAATGGATGTCATGGCTTATACTGAGGAGTTTCACAAGTTAAGTATAAGGATAGGGCATATTGAGGATGAGGTGGAAAAAGTAGCAAGGTACACAAATGGGCTGAGGTTCTCCATACAAGATGAGTTAAGTCTTAATCCTCCAAGGATAGTGGAAGAGTGTTTCCAAATGGCAATAAGGGCAGAAGAAAGATTGAATAGAAGGCAAGAAAAACAAAGTAGAGGCAGAGGAAAGAATTTTAGAGGTAGAGGCAACTTTGGAGGGAGAGGACAATCCCAAAAAGCACAAGGAGAGTCAAGTGGGCAGCAAGAACAGAGCTCAGATTTTAGAGGCAATTTCATAAGTAGAAGACCTAATGGGAGAGGCAGGTTTGAAGGAACAGGTAGAGGTTCAAACACCTTTTCAGAAAGATGCTATCAATGTAATCAATTTGGCCATCAAGCTTGGAAATGCCCAGAAAAGCAGCCCTTTAGCTCACATGGAGGTGAAAGGAGAACACAGTTAGTGCAAGAAGAAGATAGTAAGACTATCAAACCTCCATCTCAGCCTGCTGTTCCAAAGATAGGTGAAACTCTAATGATGAGAAGGACACTCGTTAAGGTGCCAACAGTCAAAGAGCCTCCACAAAGGAAATCTTTGTTTAGAACCACTTACAAATCTCAAGGCAAGGTATGTAAAGTTATTGTTGATTCTAGTTCAACTGATAATTTAGTTTCTTTGGAGATGGTAGAAAAGTTGAACATGAAAAGAATCCCACACCCCACCCCTTACAAAGTATCCTGGCTGAATAAGGGTCAACAAGTCTTGGTAAATGAACAAACATGGGTTGAGTTTAACATTGGGGGGTACAAAGACAAGATCTTGTGTGACATCCTCCCAAAGGATGTTTGTCACTTGCTGCTAGGAAAACCCTGGCAGTATGACAGAAAAGTTTAGTATGATGGGCAGAAAAACATTTATGTGATTGACAAGGATGGGGTATCATTCACCCTTATTCCATTGCAAGATGAAGGGGTAGATGAACAAGCTGGGTCTAGTGTAGTGTTGGTTGAGGGAAAAGAGTTTTTTAAAACATTGAAAGAAGAGGGAGGTGAAGGATATGCAATTGTAATCAGACCTAAACCTGTCATGACAGCAACAACAACAAAATTTGAGGATGTGCCCAAAGAAGTGCAAACTTTGTTGAACAAGTATCAAGACATAGTTGTTGATGAGCTCCCTAGTTCTTTACCACCTATAAGGGATGTGAGCCAACACATAGAATTTATACCAGGTGCAAACTTACCCAATAAGTTTTGCATACAAGATGACTCCTCAACAGAATGGTGAGATAAGGAAACAAATACAAGAATTGCTAGTTAAGGGTCTCATAAGAGAAAGTTTAAGTCCATGTGTTGTCTCTACTATTTTGGCACCTAAAAAAGGTGGAGATTGGAGAATGTGCACCGATTCAAGGGCAATCAACAAAATAACTATAAGGTATAGATTTCCAATACCTAGAATGGAGGATTTGATGGACTGTTTAGGAGGAGCTTGTTATTTTTCAAAGATTGACCTTAAAAGTGGCTATCATCAGATTAGGATAAGAGAAGGGGATGAGTGAAAAACTACCTTTAAAACCAATGAGGAGTTATATGAGTGGCTTGTCATGCCATTTGGACTTTCAAATGCCCCAAGTACCTTTATGAGACTAATGAATGAAGTCTTGAAACCCTTCATAGGCAAATTTGTAGTTGTCTACTTGGATGACATCCTTGTTTTCAGCAAGACCAAAGAGGAGCACTTGCAGCATTTGGACATGGTGTTGAAGAGGTTGAATGAAGAGAAGTTGATGATCAATCTAAAGAAATGTGAATTCATGAAGGAGGAGTTAGTATAGCTTGGTTTTGTGATTTCCAAAGGTTCATTGAAGATGGATCCCACCAAAGTAGAAGCAATTCTCAGTTGGCCAACTCCTACATCAGCAAGTGAGGTAAAAAGTTTTCATGGCTTAGCTACTTTTTATAGAAATTTTTTAAAGAATTTCAGTCATATCTGCTCTCCAATTATTGACACCATCAAAGGGGATAAAAGGAAGAGGTTTCAATGGACTGATGAGGCAGAGAGAAGCTTCCAATATCTGAAAAATAGAGTGGCACAACAACCCATCCTAGCATTACCTAATTTCAACAAGATCTTCACTATCGAATGTGATGCAAGCAGGTATGCAATTGGGGCTGTTTTGAGCCAAGAAGGCAGACCTGTGGCTTTCTTTAGTGAGAAGCTAAATGAAGCAAAAAGAAAATACTCTTCTTATGACTTGGAGCTATATGCAATGGTGCAGTCCCTAAAGAAGTGAAGACACTATCTTTTACCCAAGGATTTCATTGTTTTCACTGACAACCATGCTTTGCAATTCCTTAACAGTCAAGCCAAGCTGAGCCATAGACACATGAAGTGGGTGGAGTACCTACAAAGTTATACCTTCACAATCAAACTCAAAAAGGGGCAGTCAAACAAGGTAGCAAATGCCTTAAGCAGAAGGTCAATGTTGGTGCAAGAAATTCAACTCCAGAGTGTGGGAATAGATGCCTTAAAAGGTATGTATGAGAAAGATGATGATTTCAAAGAGGTATATGTTCTTTGTGATTAGTTTAAGGGTACTTTTCATGATGAATATTCTGATTTTCTATTACAAGATGGATTGTTGTTTAAAGGTGCTCAGTTGTGTATTCCAAAGTGCTCTATGAGAACTAATTTGATAAAAGAGAAACATTGTGGTAGCTTGGGAGGTCATTTTGGTGTGGATAAAACATTGGAACAGGTAAGGCGGTTTTATTTTTGGCCAAAGATGCAAGTGGATGTCAGAAAATTTGTTGAAAATTGTGTAATTTTCCAAAGAGCCAAGGATTCAATCATTAATGTAGGTCTTTATTAGCCTTTACCAATTCCTAACAGGCTATGGGAATCCATCAGCATGGATTTTGTCTTGGGTTTGCCTAAAACTCAAAGGGTATTTGATAGTGTGTTTGTTGTTGTTGATAGATTTAGCAAAATGGCTCATTTCATACCATGCAAATCTACAAATGATGCTTCATATATTGCTGGGTTATTTTTCAAGGAGGTAGTGAGAATTCATGGATTACCATTTGACAATTGTTTCTAACATAAATAGCAAGTTTGTAGGTCACTTTTGGAGGACTCTTTGGAATAAATTGGGAACCAATTTGACATTTAGCTCTACCTACCACCCACAAACAGATGGGCAGACTAAAGTGGTCAATAGGACACTTAGAAACCTTCTGAGATGCCTCACAAAGGAGCATGGACATCAATGGGATCTAATCCTTCCACAGGCTGAATATGCCTATAATGACTCTGCTAATAGAAGCATTGGGAATAGACCACTGGAAGTGATTTATGGACTAAAACCTAGAGGTGTGTTTGAGCTTAGGGATCTAAGTGGAATGGAGGAAAGGAGTGCTGAAGGAGAGGAATTTGCAGTTGCAATGAAGGACATACATTAGCAAGTGAAATAAAATCTTCAAAAGAGTGTGGAGAAGTATAAGCAACATGCAGATTTGATGAAGAGGGATGTTCAGTTCAAAGTGGGAGACTTGGTATTGGCTCATTTGAATAAAGAAAGGCTACCAAAGGGGAAGTATACAAAACTGCAGATGAAAAAGATTGGGCCATGAAGGGTGGTCCACAAATTTGGAAACAATGCCTATGAGATAGAACTCCCCCTTGGAGTGGATATTTCTCCAATCTTTAATGTTGCTGATCTATATCCTTTCAAGGGATCTGTGATTACAGGTACAGGGATTGATCCAAATGTTGCTGATGAAGATTGGATCAAGGATTTACCACCTACTGAGCCATTGAAGCTTAAAAGCATTTTGGACACCAAGGAAGCAAAAAGAACAAGTCATAAGGTGTATAATGAATACCTAGTGAAATAGCAAGGCCTTCCTAATGAAGATGCAACATGGATGATAGAATATGATATCAAAAAGCATGGTAAAATAGTTCAAGAGCTGATCTCAAGTGGAACTTGAGATTCTTTTCTCCCCGGGTGTATGATGCAGGAGCACCTAAGTATATATTGTAAATAGGGTCAAATCTTGAGTTTTATGTTGATAAGTTCAATTTTGGTGTAATAAGTCCAAATAAGACCATGTCATATGTAATAAGTTCCATGGGGTCAGTTTATGTAGAAAAACAAGCTACAAAAGTGGCATTTTTGGGTGTTTTAGGGAAGTTGAAGAGTCAAAGACTTGAAAGGTCAATGGAAACGTTTGATTTCTGGAAAAAAAGCATGTAAATATGGCTAAGGATGTTCGAGTAGGATTTTTGGAAGTGATATTTTTGAAGAAGGATCAATAAAATCTCTGTTTTCCTGTTCTTTCAGTGCCTTTTTACTGTTCCTGTGACTTGTATGACCTAGTACAGTATGATCAAGGCTTGAAACCAGTTGCATATTGTAGGGCTATGAATTATCTTTCATTTAAGACTAGTTTGGTCTTCTGATATTCATTTTTGAGTGAGTTAGAACTATTTTTGTGAAATGTACCTGTTAAACATCATTAGCTAGGGTTTTGAGAGAAAAAATGGAAATTTGAGCCATTCCACCGGTGGAAAATTATGAAAATTGGTGGAATGGAGGGGTTTAGTATGTTCTTTAAGATTTTGAAAGTGGGTATTGCAGGAAATGGAGTTTTGGGCAAATTTCAAGTAGCCCTAGCCTAATATCTCCTTGTATTAGGCTTGTTTAAGTAGTTTGAGATAGGGTTTTGAAAAAGGGTGATCTGGGTATTGTCCCAATTGACAAAATTGGTGAATTTAGACCTCATGCAATGTGTGGAGCACCCTAGAGTTGAGTTTTGGGTTTTGGGTTTTGAATTTCATAGACTTGCTTTGCAAAATAGGGCTAATTACACCTAGCTGAATTGTAGCAGTCAATTTTAGAGGCTTATGTTCCAAAGTAATCCTAGCCCAAAATTGGATATGTTAAAGAAGAGCCAAATGGGTAACTGAAATGTGAATGGTTTGTGGGTTTGAGGCCTTCTCCAAAAGATATGATGAAAAAACCAGGTTTTGAGGGCTACTAGGGAAAGGGGACAGTCATGAATGAAAGACTATTGTTTAATGGTTGCATACTTGAAAAGTGAATAAGTTGAGTTTGTTTAAGTGTTACAAGCTCCTCTACATTAGGAATGTCTCAAGACAATGCAGATATCATGGCTACCAAGGACTGGTGAGTTAAGAGACCTAATCAGGTGTGCACGGTTTGATGCACAGGCGCCACCAAAGATGAAGCTAACCCTTGAAATGCTGGAAATTATTGAAGGGGTTGTAGCTTTCCAATTAAAGCTAGAAAAGGTACTAGGTGAGAAGAAGCAGTTTATGGAGAAGATAGATAAGAAAATAGTGCCTAGTATACTAGAGTCCGATGAGCAGGTCAAAAGCCTTGACAAGTGGAAGGCTGACTTTGGTGATAATGCTGGCCAACTAATATCAGCTTGTTGCATTGATGGGGACCCCAAGCTAATGATTTTGAATCCAACTTTGGATAAACTACATGTATTAGCAATAAATTTTGAGTTGTTCTGTAAGGAGGCGAAGATTTTGGTGGATGCATGGTACACAGGACACAATGACAAGATTTCAGAGTTGATTGCATTCCAATGGCCGTCAGAGAAATCATATGCTGAGTGGGCAGAGAAGTATGGATATGTGTACCTAAAATGAATGAGCAACTACTTCTTCCCTGCATTCATGTAGCCAGGCTCCTCAAGTCACTTGGGTCCCATGTGATATATTATTTTCTATCTTTCTCTGGGCTCAATGTAATAAATGTCTCAATGCCCTTGAGTGGCACTTTGTAATATTTTTACCAAACCAACACATGTAATGAATGCTGGTGCCATGCTCTATGTCTATAAAGAGCTAGTTGCCTCACTTTGTAAGGTTGTTGGAAGTTTTGGGATTTTGAGGAGTAAAAGTTATACAAGATTTTGGTCGGTTGCTCTCTCTATGGTCTTGTGAGTTCCATTTTGATATATGTATGTGTTTTCATAAACTATTTATTAGTTTCATATTGAATTTATATGAGTAATGCAATGTGCATGTGTTTTTGTTAATTGTCTCCATTTGTTATCTGCATCTTTCTTTAGAATGAAGTAACTAAGGGTTTTCTAAATTCTGGGATGCAACTTTGTGGTATTGTATGTTTAACTTCTTGCTTCTGTTTAAGGAACAAAATTAAAATGATCTAAGTCCAAACATGGGGAAATATGTGTGATAACAGGGATATTTGTAAGCATGGTTAATAGAAATATCTATTCTTGGGAGTTCTCTGTAAGGCAGGAACTAAAAACCCTCTCAAACTTGTATGTTTGTTTGGTTTGTGGAAATTTATTTACATGTTTTAAGTTGGACTCCATGCCCTTGGATTGGCACCAATCAAAGGCTTGCATTGAGTTTATGAATCAAACCCTAATCTAATAGCCAATCACATAAAATCAAATCAACTCAAAACTTTACACTGTAGGATATTAGTAGGATTTAGGTTTTCGAATCCTTTGATTCACAACTAAAAAAAGGCCCAAAGCTAGCCCCTTTGCATTTATCTCACAATTTTGGTCTGCATAATAGAGGATTTATTTGCTAATATATCAATACCTAAGTATAGACAAGAATCACCATGTGGGTATTAAGTAAGGGACACCCCCCTAGGTTTTGCAGAGCCTAAAAGTGCAGAGGAGACATAGAGTCTGTCCCCTGTTCATTGGCCACTGACCTGACTGTGGATGGAAGATGACAACTTTTTAGGGGAACTTAGACAATCAACTGGGAAAAACACCAACAGGACCCACTTATACAATGCCTCAGATTGAGTCTAAGGAATAAATCAAATTGAATTGAATAAAATTCATGCCTTACTAAAGATAGAAATAAAGTTTTTAGTTCAAAATTTAAACGTCAAAAGTACATTTGGCACTCTATCTCTGTTTATACTCTCTAAAAGTTGTTAAATACTTGTTCAACCTATCCTCATTAGGCCCATCCACCTGATTTATTCTAAATTTATAATATTCAAAATCCCTATGTGCATATTCTATCCATGTCTTCACCATCAAGATATCCTTTTCTACAACCTTGAAATTGGCTTTGGTTTCCAAACACTTATCTAAAGTAGTATTGTCAAAATCCTCAACTTGATTTAATTCTTCCCCCATTTTCTTCCTGAGACTTTCTTTGATAATTTCTACAATGCTAAGCCTTTATTCTCCTCATTGCACCAATTCATGGCTGATGGCCTCAACTACAAAATTTTCTAAATTGCTCATAACTTGGCATACATCCTTTTGTGCTTGCAAAATTTTCACTTGATACTCAATTATCAAATATGTTCTAAAGGTTATTACATTAATGCACTTTCTTAAAAAATTTGGCTCTTCAACTTGCAAAATGCCTTCATCTTTCAATTTTGATAGATTCATTTTGTTTAGGGCTTACAATTCTAGGAGTTTTTGTTCATATATATTTTCTTCATTCCTCAACCCTTGCATAAATGAATCTATCTCTTTTTTTAGTTGAGAAGCCTGGTCATACAATTGACAACCCTAATCTAGGACCTTATTGGCTTCCTTATTAAATATAGAGATCCACTTATCAATATCATTTGATCTCCTCCTCATATTTTGTAGAGAATCTACCTCCTACTTGGTTATCAAAATTGGAGCATTAGAAGGGAGGGTCTCCTCTTAAGGTAGGGGAGTGATGAGTTCTTTGATGAACACTTTTATTTGTTCTAATTGTTCCTTCAAGTATTCTTTAGTCTATTTGTCTTTTAATTTGTATTCTAGAAACCACTGTATCCACTATAGAACCTAAAAAAGTAATCTCCTCCTCCCTAGTTTGTTTACCTAGATTAACTCTAGATATTTGGTAATCTCGATAATCTTTGTGAGATTTCTATCATCCTTTTCCACCATAGGAGTTGTTATTTCTACTACTATCTATCCCAATTTATTTGTTCTTATAGTTGAGAGAGTTCTAGGTTTGTTTCAGAGTTTGCCTCTCTGCACTTAGACTATAATGACTTAAATTTCAAGTGGTTTCACCACCACTTTTTACCTCTTTTCTAGGTTAAGCTTAAGCCATGTTGGTAGAGCAAGATCCACTTTGGAGGTTTCATCAATTTGTTTTGATATTTCTTCTCCTTTTGGTTGATCATCTTAATCAGGAGTTTTCTTCTTATGACAGTCATCCTATTGAGGTGTTTCCTTGTCCTTAGCTTTTTCATCAAGAGTCTTTTCAATCTTGTCATCTATAGATATTTGATTTTCTTTGTGGGGATCTTACTTGGGAGACTCCTTTTGTAAACCATCTTCTTGTCAATCTCTTCCCTTAAGAATATCTTAAGATTTGTCCATTGAAGTTCTTCTTTCTCCTTTTCTACTTAGGGTTCTTCCTTATGGATTTCCTCTTGTAACCTCTCTTCTTGAAGATCCTCTTCACCTATAGGTTTTTCTCTATTACTATCCAATTGAGGGCCCCTATCTTCGTTTATAGATATTTCCTTTAGTTCATCCATTTTCAATTGTTCTTGTTGCTCTTGCTCATCTTCTCCAATCACTACTTTCACATTCTCCTACAAAAGTACCTCTTCGGCTTCATTTTTCTTAGGAGGAGAGGGAGTGTTTAGTGTGAAAAAGGAGAAGAATGATTAGCATGCTCAACTAGATCAAACCTCCCTTTTCATGCACTAACATTCAAAATATGAACCAAACTCAACCACTACAGAAGAGTCAAGCTACAGGTATCCTATTCCTCTATTGCTATACATGAAAAGATGTCTGGACTAGGTTTTTGCAAACCCTAACTAACTATTATCAAACCAAACCCTAGTTATAAAACTTTCTCAGATAGATTGATTCTGGAAGTAGAAAATGATAGAGTGAGTACATAAATGCAGATAGGGAACATCAGAGCCTGTGCACCTAAATTTTGAGGATCTGGAAGACTTGTACGCCCACAAAATCATCCTATAAATTCTCCTATCACAAAACTGTCTGCACCAGGTGTTTGAGTCTCTATTGAAGATTCCAGATCCTGGATATGAGGTCCTGATGGACTTGGATGCCCAATAAATCATCCTGTAATTTTTTCAAAGACAAATTTGTAACTTCCATAGCAATTGTGACTGTAATACCTATTTCCTCTCCACTCCTTTTCATTGGATCTTCCAAAATTTGACTTGCACAAACAAAAGAAGGAGAAGGTATGTTGTGGTTATATAGGAGTTTGCCTCATTCAAACCCCGTCTTCGGTATTCCTACCTCAACAATAGCCAATGTCAAAATATGCAGATGTGTGTGCTCATAAATCATAAGTGTAAGCATAAACAAATGCAATATCCTAAACGACTCAATCATAATGGAGATAGATCCACACAATGTTTCACTCAAGGAAACAAAAACTTCACCTCAAGGAGATGATATCAATGAAGACTTGTAGAACAAGAAGGCAAGGCAGCCATATCCGCAGAGAATTCCAAAACTCAAGTTAGAGGCTTCAACCCTTCTTCTGATCGTACAAAAAGTTTCACAAACCCCAGGAAGAGAAAGATAGACTCAAGATCTTGATACCTAATCTTCACAACATACCTCCAAGATAGTAAAGATCCAAATCTTCAATGAGCTTTAACACTTTGCAGACCTTCCATAACACTTCTAGCAGAATTTTGGCATAATAAGCTTGCATGATAGTTGTGTGTGATAAAATGATTTTGAGTTCTCTTTAAATATCCAACATTAGAAATGAAGTAAATTGAAATAAAAGGCCGACATCACGTAGGAAAGAAATTTTGAATTCAAAAACACGAAGCACATGACAAAAGCCGATACCAAAATTAAATTTGTAATCTTGAGATTTAGGGTAGGACTAGGGTGTGGGCACCCAAGTCCAACCCCCAAATTTAGCTTTGGATCATGCTTAAGGGTGTTCTAAATCTCCGGAATCAATAGTTTCCTTCTGGGTTTTGTTGGTAATTACTCTGAAATGTGACATTTCTTTGATAAGATACACGTCAATCCAGATTTAAATAGGTCCAATGATGAAAGGGGTTAAGGGACACTAAAAGGTAGGAGCTAAACTTAGTGAAATTGTGTTAATCCAAGTAGGAGCACAATTTATGACATAACATTTAGCCCCCACTTTAGTGGCCATATGACACTACGTGCATATGCAACTAAAGGAAAGTAAATACTATAATCACAAAAAGGATACCCAAAAAAGATACTAGACAGGATGTCAAATGTTACCAAGTGAGAGGAAGAAGCCCCCAATCTATAATCCTACAAGATTACAAAGGTTAGAAACCACAACCTACAAAGAAAGATATATTAGACAAATAATCAGATCAACCTGCAAACAACAAACAAATGAATCAGTCATAAATACTAAAGGGGTGAAAGACGAGACATGATTAGGGTAGAAATCATAGGAGATATATGCCCCCTTGTTTTTGCTTACTTAGTCTGAAAAGGAGACACAAGGTAGTAATCTTAACACACGGATTTCAGGGAAAGCTTGATTAAAAATGCTTTGGTAGGGTTACTTTTGAAAATAACACTAAAACACAAAGCATTGGGTTTGATGAAGGGTAGAACTAGGATTCCAACACAACAAATGGTGCGAAAATATGAGTTCGACAGCCACAAATAGGAGTAGTGTAACATTGTTGTACCTTTTTGCTCCTAGATAGTGAAAATGAATTCTCATCCATTTACTATAAGTAAATGGAGTTTTCACTCTTCACCATTTAATTGTCATTTTCATTTTCAAAGGAGAGAAGGAGAAGGAGAGAGAGCTACCATGCGGAGCCTATCAGGCTCAGGGGCTAGATGTGCTACGGTCCCAAGTGGCAGACAGGCAGGATGAGCAGGAGGTAGGTCCCTTGACTTTGTCTATGTTTATTATTCCTTTCCTGTTTTAGTAATTTTTCTCATTTGTAGTGCCTTTAAGGCCTTTTGGACAAGGGTACCTGATTGGGGCACCCAAGTCCATCTAGGGCACCATAGTCCTCTTGGGGCGCCCAAGTCCTCTTGGGGTGCCCAAGTCTTCCTGGGGCGTCCAGTCCAGAAGAGGACATGGGCCCAGGGGATAGGGCAGAGTTTGATGTTTAGAGTTAAGTATTTGATCTTTGATGAGTATAGTTTGATTCAAAGTTAGTTGCTATGATTTATAGGATGTCCCTCAAATGCAGGAGCATATTGGTGGTCATGTCCTGACATTGCTATGGAGCCGCATAGGTATGTTGTCCGATGCAGACCAAGGTCTCCTACAGGATGTAGGCCTATGGTGGGTGTTCACCTTTCCCACAATGAGATTTCATAGTAGTATGCTTATGGCCCTGATGGAGAGATGGGATGTAGATACTTCTACTTTCCATCTTCTCACACGAGACATGATGATCACACCCGATGATGTGTACCGCATCCCACAACTTCCAGTTCGAGGGCAGGCAGTGCAGGTCATGGAGCCTAGATCCAAGGAGTATACTTGCGCGAGCCACATTCACTTCCTAGGTTGTGTGGTGACACCGCTTGGACATGGACATATTGTTCTTCGATGGTTATAGCAGGGTTGTGGGGACATACCACTTGTTCATCGCATCTTGATCACTACCATCACGCTAGCACTTACACTTGATGGACAAGGCATTACCTTCATGGGGGCCTCATTCATACTATCAGGATGATGGAGGAGGAGAGGACAATCTATGCTTGGGGGCACAGTATGCTTGCGCACCTTTATCAAGACTTAGGTTGGTGTGTGCATTATGATATGTAGAGTCTGATGATATGCACCATGCTTCAGATATGGATGTTTGAGTACATCAAATGTACACAGCCAGTGGGGTTTCTGATAGATCTGAATTGGATGCATCCACATGTGCATGCATATCCACTTATCAGATGCTGGAGACACAATGATCTCTTATATTAAAGAGTGGTGTTCAATAGACTACAGCCCAGCGATTTCATATGGAGACCATATTGCAGCCGTAGGCCATGGATGAGGCAGAGGAGACAGCTGGCGAGGATGAAGATGGATCAACTTTTTATCTAGTTACTGAGATAACATCGTCGTCTACTTATATTTTGATAGAGTTATGCAATAGATTGGGTGTGTGCAGGGTGTTCCTAGCATGCACCCACGCTATGTACACTCAGCACATAGCACAGTCAGGGCTAGTGATGCCCCGTAGATGACTATAGTTGAGGTTGTCGATAGTGATGATGACGGTGTAGATGATTCAGAGTTGGCATCAGATGCAGATGACGTCGGTGTTACCTGAGCATACATGACCTGGTGGGACATGGCTCGGCCTGGTCCAGTATTCCTGTCAGTGATCCCACAGGTGGTCCTCGGCCATGGACTGGTCATGGGGATAATTCAGGAAATGAGGATGACTTTAGTCATTTTGGTGGATATTATGATATAGATGATGATGAGGAGGAGGATACACCATCACACTATATTTTTAGGGAGAAGCCACGAAAGGGGTAGTAGGTAGAGGGTGATGATGGGGAGACTGAGGAGAGACTTAGGTCTAGGGCTCGTTGCCACGGTCCAAGACCTACTACGAGTGGAGTTCCAAGTTGGTTCAAGCGTGGGGGATCGAGCAGTGTTGCCGCATCCATGCCCCTAACTACGAGCACAATTACAGGTGTCGCCATAGTGACCTCAGTACACGCTCCTAATCAACAGGATTGTGATCCAGGTGAGAATTATGTTGATTTAATATATTATTTGATCTCATACATATATATATACACACACATATATATGTATATTATTTTGATGAGAGACTAATATTATCTTTGTGATTCTTTTGATAGTTGGTACCTAAGGATGGCACGACTTTGTGGGTAGTGTCATAGCGGATATAGTTCCTACTGATGCATCTGAGAAGCGAGTGCAGACGGGATAGTCGCCACAACAATCAACAGGGCGACATGCAGAGTTATTCATGCCTTTTATGAGATACAGGGTGGCGATGGAAGCCACTTTAGTTTGGGTGATCTAGAGGGTAGAGCATGCAAAGATCGACCTCTAGATTCAGTGCGATCAGGCCACGACATCTCCTATATCTGAGATGGGTCATGCCTTTAGTCATTATCTACAGACAGAGCTGGACTGGGTGAGAGCTGAGAGAGATCAACCACTGACAAAGAGAGATAAACTTCAATAGCTCTATACAGATTCTCAGAGAGAGATGGGAGAGCTTAGAGGTGAGATTAGGGTTCTACGATTGCAGAGTGCATCTAGGAGTCACTCGTGGTCCATGACCTCACATGGGAAGCCTTCTGTTACTTGCACACCTCCAAGTCCTGAGGGATTTGGGTATCACGGTCTAGCTTTATGATGTGTATCGCATGTATTGTACTATGACATTCCATTTTGATGTATGATGTTCACTCCCAAAATAACTACAAACCAAAACCCTAAAACATTTTATAATCACCTAGGCCAGGGGCATCATCAGGGTGATTAAAAGTGGTTTATCAACAAGTTCTAGATAATTCTGGACAACCTACAGGAGTGGGTATTATACTTTGTACTTCAGGCTCAGCTAGACCTAGGAGGGATATTCCTAGAGGCATGGAATAAAACACAAATAAACATACAAAACCATACCCAATGTACACTTGATCCCCAAAGTTGTCACTAGGTCAAGACAAACTAGCTGCATAGGCCTCTGTATTAAGCTAATTACTGCACTATGCATTTGCACCCAAACATGGAAATACTATACTCCTTGAAATGAATCCACTTAACTTCTCATACACAAGATACATAGTGCAGGCATACATATTCATGATTCACAAATGATTAAAATAGTTTTGCATTACTTCAGATATATCCCTGGTTATTGCAACGAATCATGAACATGTAGAACCATAAACTAAACCTACTCCTACTCCTACAACTAACATGATGAGAGTTTGATTAAAATAATGATTGATCCATCCCCAATATGGACTGGTGCCTATTCCATTGGGCAACTGAGTCATGAGCAATAAAGAGGAAAGAAATGGGCTAAACCAGCATCAACAAAAAACTAAAATATGTTCACATACATTTCTCAAATTGCACTTCATGCACTAGACATACTTATTTATCCAAAGCCAAACTATAATAACCCACTTGCAATAGAGAAATGACCCAACACAAATCTTGTATTGATTTAAATGCTATCATACATTATCAAATCTCATTACAATCACACCAATAAACGTGGTGAAGGCAAAATACAAAGCTACAACAATGCATTCCCTTGAATTATTACAAACAACTATGGAGACATACCAATGCACGTTAAAATCCTTCCTACGTTGTATCAGACGCATTCCTTCATTCGCTACCCAAACATTTTCCTCTGCTTGATGCCCTAAAATCTTGTTTAGGTGTTTTCCAGACTAGACTATTGGTTCAGTGACAAACCCCTTGAAAAGAGCTTTGATCTTCTACTTATAGCCTTCACATACACGTCTGAGAAAGAATTAGGTGCCAAAATCCTCAACCACCCCAACTACTGCATTAAAAACATTGAATTCGGCCACCCACTTCACATTAATGGCATCCTCAGAAGTAGTTGGCATATTTCTAGGTAGTTGGAGGAGTCTAGAAGACTAGGAGGCCAACCTCCAAAAAATTAGAGTTTCAAACTTTAGACTTTCGGCCTCCTGCCTTTGTTCCTTGAATGAGAAGGAGAAAACACCCGACTCCAATGACTTCAACACTTAGTATAATATTAGCCCTGTCAGACTTCGACCTTCAGGTCATCATCCTCTCACCTTCCAAAAGGAAGAAGAGAAAATACCACAACTCTGACCCCCTGAAGTCTGCCACACTTAGAATATTCTTTAAGACCTTAGGCAGACTCCGGCCTTTCAACCTTCTGCTTTCACACTTGTCTCAAAGAAGAGGAAAAGCCAAAGCCTCGACTCCTGCCCTCCGAAACTGTCAGGTGTCCTCTTTCCATTGTTCCTCTAGTGAGCCTGTGGGCCCACCAAAAGGCTTTGCGGAATGGTGAAATGCCTTAGGAAAATTTACCTGTCGGAGGTCAATCGTTGGGCCTTCCTCCTTCCATCTTCCAAAAGGAAGAAGGTGGAAGGGAGAAAGCCCAAACTCTGACGTCCACTATACATTTAATGCTTAGAATAATTTCTCTTAGACTTGTCGGACCTCGATGCCCATCCCTTCACTGCTACACTAAAGAAAGCCGAACTGCACAACTTCGAAGTCTGACGCCCTGCAACATTTCTCCATACTTAGAATAATTTTTATCACTTTGAGTGGACTTCGGCCCTCGGGCCTTCTCCATAACGCTTGCCATTAGGAAGACGTAAGGGAGGAACTCCAACCTCTGAAACTCCACCAAACACTTAAAATTTCAACACTTAGGCAATTTTTCAGGCGAAAAGGGGAAGCATGATGGAAGGAGGAAGCCTGAAACTTTGAACTCCGACAAAGGGAAAAAACACAAGGGAATACTTAGAATTTTTGTTGACTTAGTCATTTTTTGGGCTTTTCCTTGTACTTTTCAAATGGAAAACACATGAAAACCTATGAAAGTTGTCTCATATCAGTGATAAACTATAGGTTCAAGTGGGATTGAAATGGAACTTGGGGAGAAAAAGGGGCATTTTGAGGACTAATTTTTTAGGTGTCAACACTGGCTCTATTTGGGGATGTGTGCCAAGCAGTGTCACACTGAGAAGTTAGATCTCCGGGCAAACCAAAAGCACAAAAAATGAATAGGGGAAACACTAGAAACATATTTACAAACATATATACATGAAAAACATAGTCATAAACATGGAGGCACAAAAGGAAAGTTGACTGTGATCAAGAATTTAGAGCATTGCAAGCCAAGCCTACACAAAATTGTGCAACCACTTGCCTCTGTCAAAGACAAGCTGAATGAAGGAGCTAATCTCCCTCAAACCAAATTTGCATTTTTTACCCAACTACAACAACTGAAGGCTTCCCTTAGCATGCACTAATCTTCAACATATACTTGTTGAGCTAAGGTCAACTTTACCAATAAAATCATTACTGCAAGGCAACCTTAAGAGATAGGTACTTGACCTATTCATATCCATATCATGCTTGTCCCGGGTAGAAATGGGTACAAAACTAAGAACCAGGTCAACAAAAAAAGAAAGAAATGAAGGCAAACCTCCATTACCATGTGCCAAGCTATTATATTTGCTGACCTTTTCATGCAAATTGAAGGGAAAAGAAAACACCTCCAATTCACATGGCAAAGAAAACTATGTCTGAATGCACTACTGATCCACAAAAGAAAACATATCTTCATGCAAATCAAAATGGAAAGAATCCATCACTGGTATACCTTCTAGTTGGGCTGCCATCTATTCAAACTCAAGCATAAACATACCTTGCTACTCATTCACATCAATGTCCCACACAAAGGACTCAACCTCTATTGCAGCAACAACACATTCAAGAGATAACAAGACTTTCGCATTAAAATGAAAGCATTCATAATCATTTGTAACTTCATCAAGCTCTTGAACAAAATTTTCATGTGCTGCTATAGACTTCACATTCTGAATCATAAGCATGATTCAAGCTGCAACTCAAAACATCAAGACATAAATCAATACCATGAGACACCTCAAATGAAGAACCATGTTCTTCCAATTGTCTCTCTATTTCACTTTCACTTGGGCAACTTGCTATGTCATATTCACTACCGCAAACATATTGCTGACACATTTCTTCTTCCTTCATTTCTATATCATTTCCTTGTGGCTAAGATGAAGCACACCTTTTATGAGAGAGAGAACATACCTTGCACCAAAGAAAGAGGTTCTCATATGCATCCACATGATCACCATCCTCAAAATCTAGTGCAAGCTCTTCATACTAAAACTCTATGGCCACACCAACAACTGTCTATGATCGGTTATCATCATGTGTGGCCACTTCCACATCTACCTCAGGCAAACAAATACTTACTGTCTCATCACACACAAGAACAAAGGAGGGTATTAAATCAAACAAGAAACAAGTTTCTTGTTCACTGTCCACTTCATTTACTTGTGCAGAGATTTTATACTCAGCCACATAAACTAATCCATCTGATTGTTCATCCCTGTACACAACATCCTCATCATTCAATGAACCACATACCTCAGCATTGGGTTGGAAATCATCATTGGTTTCGTCATCATTATTTTCACTTGATGAAATGTCTAATAGAATGCTGGTGCACTCACCACTTTCATCATCTACATCACTGTCATGCATTACACTAGAACCTTCATTTACTTCTACCCTTTCGACTACACAATCATCATCATCTAATGTTGCATTCATCTGATTTTTTATATCCACAATGATGTTGTCTGGATCAGCATGGTCATTACTAGCAAAATAAGACTTAGTCATGGACAAAAAACCTTTTATGTAGTCATCTCTCATTTTCTCCACGGAGTCTAGGCATTCATATGCCTACTGCATACTTGTTATTTTGAAATCTTCCCACACATAACTCGGTCTAGTTTTATATGCTTTGAAAAACATATCAATGCAAGTAGGAATGTTAGTTCTGAAATCATTTGGAATATGGGAAAGAACAACAATAAACTTGTGACCAAAATCCTTGTGTGACTCTCCCTCTTCTCTTCTAATTTTTTCTAGCTCTATGACAAGATCAGCAGGGTCAAGACCATTGACAAATTCATTTTCAAATGCTGCCACAAGTTCATTCCATGAGGCAAAGGACTACCTTGGAAAACTTTGGATCCACTCTCTTGCCTTTCCATGCAAGGACCTAACAAAGAACATCATCCACATGTCTTCATCTTCAAATTGATGCTCTTCCATGAATTCTGAGAATACATCAACATGTGTGTCCCCTTCCTAAAAATCATACCCATCAAATTTGGGCAATTGTTTGTAGACCTTGGTTGGCATACTCATTGTTTTGTAATCAACCCATGAGAGGTCTAGATGATCGTACACTAGATCTAAGGGAGGAACAGGGGATTGGGCCAACTGATTTTTTGGGGCAGTAGGGAATGCACTGGATTGCATCCTAGACTCTATCAACCTAATCTAATTTTCTGTTTCTACTTATTGCTGCAATAATGACTCTAGAAACTATTTGGTTTTATCAATTTCACACTGCTTCATTGCTAAGTCATTCTTATTTTGCATGGGTGCATATAGGTTTTGGTTTGTATAACATGCAGAGCCATGACTAGAATATGCATTGCTAGGATGGTCATGGGAATCCATGCCCATATAGTTTCTAGGGTCTGATACATATGAAGACTCACATGATGGAATATCCCTAGGGTATCCATATTCATACCAGTTGGCCATGACTAGAACATCCTAAAAAGTAGGGCAAAAGCTGAGGTATACAACCCAGAACTTGTTCATAAACCTCTTTTAATCACCCTGATGACACCCTTGGCCTAGGTGATTATAAAATGTTTTAGGGTTTTGGGTTGTAGTTAGAGTCTTTAATTTCTTCACAACCTACAGGAGTGGCTATTCTGCTCTGTACTTCAGGCTTAGCTAGACCTAGGAGGGATATTCCTAGAGGCATGAAATAAAACACAAATAAATATACATAGCCATACCCAATGTACACTTGATCCCAAAAGTTGTCACTAGGTCCAGACAAACTAGCTGCACATACCTCTGTATTAAGCTGATTACTGCACTATGCATTTGCATCCAAACATGGAAATGCTTCACTCCTTGAAATGAATCCACTTAACTTATCATACACAAGATACATAGTGTAGGAATACATGTTCATGATTCATAAATGTTTAAAATAGTTAAGCATTGCTTCAGATATAGCCTTGGTTATTGCAGCAAATAATGAATAACATGTAGAACCCTAAACTAAGCCTACTCCTACTCCTACAGCTAACATGATGAGAGTTTGATTAAAATTATGATTGATCCATCCCCAATATGGACCAATGCTCATTCCATTGGGCAACTGAGTCATGAGCAATAAAGAGGAAAGAAATGGACTGAACCAACATCAACAAAAAACTAAAATATGTTCACATACATTTCTCAAATTGCACTTCATGCACTAGACATACTTATTTATCCAAAGCCAAACTATAATAACCTACTTGCAATAGAGAAATGACCCAACACAAAGCTTGTATTGATTTAAATGTTGTCATACATTATCAAATCCCATTACAATCACACCAACAAATGTGGTGAAGGAAAAATACAAAGCTACAATAATGCATTCCCCTGAATTATTACAAACAACCATGGAGACATACCAATGCATGAAAATGTGCATTACAATCCTTCCTATGCTGTATCAGATGCTTTCCTTCATTCACTGCCCAAACATTTTCCTCTACTTGATGCCATAAAATCTTCTTTAGGCATTTTCCAAACCAGACCATTGGTTCAGCAACCAACACCTTGAAAAGAGCTTCGATCTTCTACTTATAGCCATCACATACACGTCTGAGAATGAATTTTCTTAACCACCCCAACCATTACATTAAAAACATTGAATTTGGCCACTCACTTCGCATTAATAGTATCCCTGGAAGTAGTTGGCGCATTCCCAGGCGGTTGGAGGAGTCTGGAAGACTAGGAGGCCACCCTTTGAAAAATTGTAGTTTCAGACTTCAGCCTTTTAGCCTCCTGCCTTTGTTCCTTGAATGAGAAGGAGAAAACACCTGACTCCGATGACTTCAACACTTAGTATAATATTAGCCTTGTCAGACTTTGGCCTTCGGGCCATCGCTGTCTCACCTTCCAAAAGGAAGAAGAGAAAATACCACAACTCCAACCCCCCAAAGTCCGCCACACTTAGAATATTCTTTAATACCTTAGGCAGACTTCAGCCTTTTGGCCATCTACCTTTGTACTTGTCTCGAAGAAGAGGAAAACCCAAAGCCTCGACTTCCGCCCTCCGAAACCACCATGTGTCCTCTTTCCATTGTTCCACTAGCCAGTCTACAGGCCCACCAAAAGGCTCCGTAGAATGGCGAAATACCTTAGGAAAATTTACCTGTTGGGGGTCGGTTGTTGGGCCTTCCTCCTCCCATCTTCCAAAAGGAAGAAGGCGAAAGGAAGGAAGCTCAAACTTTGACCTCCGCTATACATTTGATACTTAGAATATTTTCTCTTAGACCTGTCGGACCTCGGGGCCCGTCCCTTCACCGCTACATTGAAGAAGGCCGAACTGCACAACTCCGAAGTCTGATGCCCCACAACATTTCTCCATACTTAGAACAATTTTTTATCACTTTGAGCGGACTTCAGCCCTTGGGCCTTCTCCATAACGCTTGCTATTAGGAAGATGGAAGGGAGGAACTCCGACCTTCGAAACTTTGCCGAACACTTAAAATTTCAACACTTAGGCAATTTTCGAGGCCAAAAGGGGAAGCACAATGGAAGGAGGAAGCCCAAAACTCTGAACTCCTACAAAGGGAAAAAATGCAAGGGAATACATAGAAATTTTTTTGACTTAGTCATTTTTTGGGATTTTCCCTTGTACTTTTCAAATGGCAAACACATGAAAACCTATGAAAGTTCTCTTAGATCAGTTATAAACTATAGGTTCAAGTGGGATTGAAATGGAATTTGGGGAGAAAAGGGGCATTTTGAGGATTGATTTTTTAGGTGTCAACATATGGGATAGTCGATTTTGATTTTGTATATTCAAACTAATATATATATATATATATATATATATATATGTGTGTGTGTGTGTGTGTGTGTGTGTGTGTGTGTGTGTGTGTGTGTGTGTGTGTGTGTGTGTGTGTGTGTGTGTGTGTGTGATGTTTTTGAGTAATGCTATGATGATGTTGTTTGATGTATCAAATGTGATTTATTAAATGCAATAAGTGATAATTGTGATGATCATGTGAAAATATTTTTAATGCTATTGTGATTTGATATAATCAATCTTTGTAGACTATTTAGTAAATACAACAATGATTAAAAAAATTGCACATAGTAAAATATTATTCTGAACTAATGCAATTGTGATCTAACTAAACATAGTTAATTAGATGCAACAATGATTAATTATTTACAATAAATATCTTATGCTAGCTTATTAAATAAATGAAGACAAAATATTCTATCTTGTTGAAATTGAAACAACTAATAACTTAATTACTTTTATAAATTAATATCTAACATACAATCTTAAGCATGAAAATTTCTCAAATGCATAGCATTAATAGGTTATTTAAAAGGTGTACCTTGTTCATTAGCTAATTTATATGGCCCTGATCCATAAGCTTCAGTGACAACATATGGTCCTAGCCAATCAGGGTTGAACTTCCCTTTTTCACAAGGAGGTGCATTGACATTTCTTTGATTTTCATAAAGTACCAAATCTCCAACTTTGAAGGAACAATGGATGACTCATTCATTGTATGATCATTAGATACTTTTCTGATGAGATTTAAGATGGTCGAGAGCGTTGATTCATTGTTCATCAAGCATCTCTAGTTGTTGTAATCTTTTCTCTCTTTCCATGTCGTCATTAATAATGTCCCTTAAGGAAAATCGCAATGAAGGAATTTCCAACTCTAAATGCATTATCGCATTGGCACCATATACAAGGTTGTACGGTGTGGTAGCAGTAGCCATACAAACACTTGTCCTATAGGCCCATAACGTGTAGGAGAGTTGAGTGTGCCAATCTTTTTGATGTTTATTAACCATTTTCTGTAGAATTTGTCTAGTATCTTGTTCGAAGCTTCTGCTTGGCCATTTGATTGTGGATAATATGGCATAGAGAAGCGATGTTGAATGTGATATTTTTCAAGGAATTTCTTCACATGCTTGTTCTTAAATAGTGTACCATTGTCAGAAACCAAGGAGGAAGGAATACCAAATCGTGATATTATATTATCTTGTATGAAGCGACAAATTACCTTAGTTGTCATAGATCGTAGTAGAATAGCTTCTACCCACTTAATAAAGTAATTAGTGGCGGTAATGATGAAAGTGTGTTTGTGAGAGGAAGGATGAGATATATTTCTAATTAGATCCAAGCCCCACATAGAAAATGGCCAAGGTGAGACTTGGGCTCGAATTTCCTAGGTAGGAGCTCAAATTAAGTGGTTATGTTGTTGACATTGCAGGCAATTATTTACGAATGCAAAGGAGTCTTTCTCCATGCTTTGCCAATAAAACCCATACGTAATAGTTTTTTGTACCAAAGACTTTCCTCCAAAGTGCCCTCTGGAAGCACCGGAGTGAGCTTTTTGTAGTGAAATTGGAATTTCTGATTTATTAAGACAATGGAGAAGAATGCCATTATAGCTTCTTCGATATAAAACATTGGATAAGATGATATAACATGTTGCAATTTTGTGTATATGAACTCTTATATTTTTAGATGCTGAATTAGGAATGGTATCGTCACACATATATTGGAATATATGGGAGTACCATTCATCAGAGTTTGTGTTGCAATAAATATTGGTATCTAGAGGTGTAGCCTCAGATACTGCTGGTGATGTAAGATTGTGAATGATGAAGTGATAATCTTCAGGAGAATCTTCATGGGATATGAGGGACGTTGCGCTTGCCATTGCATCTGCATGTCAATTATCTTTCCTTAGAATTATGTCAATTGTAAAAGATGAAAAATGTTTTAATAACAATAAGGCAAGATCATGATATTGAGATAGTTTATCTTGCTTTTATTGATAAGATCCAATGACTTGTCTCATGATTAACTGTGAATCACCATAAATAGTGATGTGTTTAATATTTAGGGACATCACGGCATGAAATCCTGCAATGAGAGCTTTGTACTCAGCGATGTTGTTCGTGCATGAGAAATTTAGACAGTAAGAAAGAGGAATCGGCTTACTTGAAGGAGGTACTAATATTATACCAGCACTGGAGCCAGTTCTACATCTTGAACCATCAAAATACAATTCCCATTTGTCATCTTTATCCCAAGTTAAGATTTGGTCATCAAGAAATTCTTCATCATTTTGAATAGAAAAAGGTGAAGGTGCCTCAGCTAAATGATTGGTTAATGCTTGTCCTTTTATCACTTTTTGAGAGATAAATTTGAGATCAAATTCCGTTAACAACATAACCCATTTAGCTAGGCAACCTGAGAGATCCATTTTAGTGAAGAGGTGCTTCAAGGGATCAAATTTTACAATGACATGAATCTCAATGTTTAGTAGATAGTGTCTTAACTTTTGCGTTGCAAAGGCAAGAGCTAAGCATTGTTTCTCTATGATAGTATATCACACTTCATAATAGAGCAAAGTTCAACTTATATAATATACAACACATTCTTTGTCGTTGTCATCATGTTGTGCTAACAATGCTATGAGAGCATTAGTAGAAGATGATGTATAAAGAAGAAAAGGTTTTTCTGTAGTTGCTAGCTGAAGCACTAGAGGTTCATCTAGGTACTTTTTCAAGTCTTTGAAATCTTTTTAGAAATTTGAATCCCATTGGAATTTTGATTCTTTCTTCAGTAGTTGAGTGAAAGGATGAGTCATATCTATGAGTTGTGATACAAATAGATGGATGGCCTATATCTTCCCTTGTAAACTACGAAGTTGAGATATATTTCGAGGAGGTGGCATGTTAACAATCACATCAATTTTCTTTGTGTCTACTTCAATACCTTGATGCAAAACCATAAATACCAACAATTTACCACTGTCTACACCAAAGACGCATTTACAGGGATTTAAGTGCATGTTGTATTTCTGTATCCATTCAAAGATTTGACAGAGGAATTTGACATGATCCTAGTGACATATAGACTTCACCAGAATGTCATCGACATAATCCTCTAAGATGCTATGCATGTAATCATGGAAGATAAGTGTCATGGTGCGTTAGTAATTTTATCTACCATTCTTTAATTCAAACAGCATGACCACCCAACAAAATGTTCCCCATGGGGTGATAAAAGTTGTCATGTATTGATCTTGAGGGTTGATGATAATTTGATTATAACCCAAAAAACCATCCATGAAGGACAATAATTCATGACCAGCTGTTGAATCAACAATCATATCAATGTTTGGAAGTGGAAAATCATCTTTTAAGAAGCTAAATTTAAATCTCTAAAGTCAGTGCAAATTCAAATGTGATTGTCAGGTTTAGCGACAACCACAATGTTTGAAATCCAAGGTGAATAATTAATAAGGTGGATAAAACCAGCTTGTAAAAGCTTTTCTATCTCAACTTTGACTAATAATGCAACCTTAGGATTCATCTTTTGAATTTTTTATTTAATTGGCTTAGCATCAGGTTGTAGCACTACATTATGTATTACAATTTTAGGATTAATGCCAGGCAAATCTAAATAATTCCAAGCAAATAATTCAGGAAAATCATGCAAACATTTTGTTATTTCTTCATTTTCTTCTTTGTTTAAGCAATCTCCTATAGGGATAACTTTTTCAGGGTTATCATTTTCCATCAAGACATCAACAGTCTTTCCATTAAGTAAAGTATTGCGGTCTGGGAGGTTAGGTGAATGTGATGATTTCGTGGATTCTTCATTAGGTGCTAGAGTATCATTTGTCAAACAAGTGTTTTTCCCAAAATATGCTTCTACATTTAGACAATAGGAAAATCCATGATTATGATGATAACGGGGCAAATCGTTATAAGCTCCCATGAATTCAATTAATGCTTCATCTATTGAAAAATTATCTAATGGGATATCTCCTAGTGGATAATGTATGTCTATCATCTCAGGATATATCAGATTGAGTGTTGATATAGTGTTAACATTAAGATTAAGATGTTTGTAAGATTTGGTACGCTTCAAAGGACGGTATCCAATACTAGCCATATAATTAATTGCAATAGCTTGTAAAGGTACTCTGATTCCTTGTTGATTTATGCCACAACCATTACCTACATAGTCACAATTTTTGTAAAGGATTGTAAATCCCTGACCATAAAGGGATGCCATCTCTTTAGAAGACGGTGGAGCCTCATAGGTCTCATATTCTATAGTGTAAGTAGGAGTGTTGTCTGTGTTTGTGACTAAATAAACTTTAGATTCTTTAGGAATTGCAATAGGTTGTTTGAATGAGATCGATGCAACTTTTGATGTTTCAGGATTATTGAGTTTATACTCCCCCATAAAGGTAGGAGTAAAATCTAATGAATCCCAATCGTCACCAAGAAATGCATTCGATGGTGGTTTAGAATCTTGCACAACATTATCTGTGGCAAAAGGTATTGATGAGTCAACTCTTAAGTTATTTAAAATCGTATGATTAATAATTTGTTTTGTGTTTCAATTTGTAAACAACTTTCTGGATTCGGATCAACTTCAATGGTTTGAAGTTTATTTGTATAAATAAACTTTATTGAACTATGAAGGATACCATGGCATGAATCCATGGTCTACCAAGAATCATATTATATGAAAGTGCACTAGGCATGACATGGATAAGGGTAGATAATGTCATGGGTCCAACCTTTATGGGTAAAGTTATGGTACCCAAGGATTGTCTACCAACATTATCAAACCCACGGATGTGAAGTTTATCTAGTTTGATTAAATTTGTGTCAATGTTGATTTTATGTAGCAAATTAATACCACAAACATTAAGAGTCGATCCTTTGTCAATCATAACTCACTTTATCAACTCTTTGTTTATTGTGATAAAGATTACATGAGGATCATGTTGATTTTGAACTTCTATTGAAGGTAACTCATGTTGTTGAAATAGAATATCTATTTTGTCGCATGTATACAATCTAACAGAGTTGCTACATCATTAGGCTTAACAACAGGTGGTACAATCACTTTTTGTAAAGCTTGCTAGAGCATTCGGTGGTATGTAGGTGATGTTTGTATGAGTTCCTAGAGAGAGATCTTAGCAGGAGTAGCACGAAGTTGCTCAACAAGATCATAATCTTGACCAACTTTGTGAGTTAAATGAGGTGGTTGAGGGAGCATAGGTTGAGAAGTTGGTAAAGAGATTGGAATGTTTTATTGTTGCTTATTTTGTTTATTATTTCATCTAATGTATGTGTGAGCAACCACATTGTGGTTGGGATGTTGTGATCCATCTTGATATGTTTGATTTTGACTTGTTATTTTCTTAGCATAGTTATAGATGGAATCAGGAGGTTTAGAAGAATTCAGAAAACCTCTTACATTGAGCATCGGTTTTGCTTGTGTTTGAAACACATCAGAACACAGGTTGACCACTATCTTCAGTTTCACAGGTTCTTCTTAAGATCTTGGAAAATAAATTGCATTTACTATCTTTGAAGGGAATGATGGTTTAGGAGTCATAGTGGAATATTCAATAGAGATAAATTCATTTAAGGCTTCATCTAACATATTGAAGTCATCACAACTAAACGACTCATCATATGCATTAAAGTATTATAAAAAGAAATTAGACATTTTCACATAATCTAATTTATCCAAGACTTAATGTGAAACAAGAGATCATATACTTTGCAAGAATGAAACTAAGATCACTATGCAAGTAGTAAAAAAATCACAATTTATGCTCTTTGAATGTAAAGAAAGATATATCACTCAAAATGCAATGCATATACTTTTCATGAAAGAGAATTTGCAATGTAAATCTGATTTAGAACAACAAATGCAATTAGATCTGATGAATAAGGATGCAAATTCTTTAAACATGGGTTCACCAAAATGTTTAGTGTGAAGAAGGAGAAGAATGATTAGCATGCTCAACTAGGTCAAACCTCCCTTTTCATACACTAGCATTCAGAATATGAACTGAGCTCAACCACTATGGAAGAGTCAAGCTACATGTATCCTATCACTCTGTTTTTGTACATGAAAAGATGTCTAAACTAGGTTTTTGCAAACCCTAACTAGCTATTATTAAACCAAACCCTAGTTATAAAAACTTGCTCAGATAGATTGATTCTAGAAGCAGAAAATAACAAAATGAGTATAGAAATACAGACAGGGAACATCAGAGCCTGTGCACCTGAATTTTAAGGATCTGGAAGAATTGGGCACCCAAGAAATCATCCTGTAAATTCTCCTGTCACAAAACTATCTGCACCAAGTGTTTGAGTCTCTATTAAAGATTCTAGATCTCATATCTGAGGTCCAGATGGACTTGGGTGCCCATGAAATCATCCTATAAGTTTTTTAAAGATGAATCTGTAACTTCTATAGTAATTGTGATTGTAATACATGTTTCCTCTCTGCTCCTTTCCATCGGATCTTCCTGAATCTAACTTGCACAAACAAAAGAAGAAGGTATGTTGTGGCTATATAGGAGTTTGCCTCAGTCAAACCCTGTCTTCGGTATTCCTACCTCAACAATAGCCAATGTTGAAATATGTAGATGTGTGTGCTCATAAATCATAAGTGTAAGCATAAACAAATGCAAGATCCTAAATTTCTTGAGCATAAAGGAGGTAGATCCGCATAATGTTTCACTCAAGGAAATGACAACTTCACCTCAAGGAGATGATATCAATGAAGACTTGTAGAACAAGAAGACGAGGTAGTCATATCCCCGGAGGATTCCAAACTCAAGTTGGAGGCTTCAACCCTTCTTCTGATCATACAAAATCCTTCACAAACCCTAGGAAGAGCAAGATAGATGCAAGATCTTGATACCTAATCTTCATAACATATCTCCAAGATAGCAAAGATCTAAATCTTCAATGAGATTCAACACTTTGCAGACCTTCAATAACCCTTGTAGCAGAATTTTGGCATAATAAGCTTGCATGATAGTTGTGTGTGATAAAATGATTTTGAGTTCTCTTTAAATATCCAACCTTAGAAATAAAAAAAATTGAAATAAAAGGTCAAAATAACGTGGGAAAGAAATTTTGAATTCAGAAACACGAAGCACACAGCAAAAGCCGACACCAAAATTAAATTTGTAAACCCAAGATTTAGGGCAGGACTAGGGTGTGGGCACCCAAGTTCAGCCCCAAAATTTATCTTTAGATCATGCTTAAGGGTATCCTAAATCTCCAGAATACATAGTTTCTTTCTGGGTTTTTTCGGTAATTACTCTGAAATGTGACATTTATTTGATAAGATACACATCAATCAGGGTTTAAATAGGTCCAATGATGAAAGGGGTTAAGGGAAACTAAAAGGTAGGAGCTAAACTTAGTGAAATTGTGCTAATCCAAGCAGGAGCACAATTGACGACATAACAAGGAGTAACAGGGGATTGAGACAAGTCTTCTTGTATTTATATGACAGGAGATGGGAGAGGGCTCTACAAGATTTGGTCTCCCTTCTTAAGTTGCTCAGGCATATCCTATGTTATCTTTACAGCTTCCTCTTGGGCTTTCTTGTTAGTTCCTTTCCAAGATTATGGAAAAGGTGGAGTAGTAGATATTGGATGCACAAGAGAGCGTGTCCTCTCTAGACATGAAGTAGGTTTACCTTCTTCCTTTAGACCTTCTTGGAAGTATGGTCCAAATGATGAGGTTGTAGCAGGAAGTTGTCCAAGTGAAACTTGAGTTGGAAAAATCTACATCATTGGAGTAACCCCTAAACCTGCCACCACTCCTACATTAGTTGCATCATATAAAATTTTAGCCTTCAACAGGCTTCTTGTAGTTGTTCTTGAGTTATATCATCTAATCTTCCCTTGGACTTTTCTTTCCTTATATCTTTCTTACCTTTGTTATAAACCTTAGGCTCAGAAGAGGATTCATTTTCCTTTTTCATCTTTTTATCTTTCTTTTCTTTCCCTTTACCTAAATATGTAATATTGGACTTCAACTAGGAAGAGCTAAACTCTAAAACACCTTTGCTTGTTGTATCAATAGATAAATCTTCTTTTAATGATCAATTCAAATTTGGGAGTGGATGATTGTCCACTCTCTGGAAATCATACATAGGATTAAGGATATGACCATCATCTGAAAGTGAAGAAGGAATCTCTTCTTCAATTTTGAGTGTCTTCATTTGATAGGTAGTCAATCTGTAGTAACTCCTCTTCCTTACTTCAGAGTCATTTGACAATTTTCCTAGAAGTCTTCCAAGGTTGGCTCATGATCATTCGCAGACCCCAACAATTTATTAATCCTGTCGTTGGGTCATAGTTAGGTCTGGATTAATAAACTTTGAAGTTTAGTGTAACCAATTCCTCATCAGACGGTCTAGCGGAGATGATGTTTGCACATGTAAAAACCAAGATCAAATGGGAATTGAACCCCAGGCTTGTCCTTCTTTCTAAGTTTCTTATGAACTTCAACAATCTATCTCAAAACTCCAATAATGCAACTTTGTCACTATAGTGTTTGGGCAACAAATAAGGTGTCCCTATGAAACCAACTACCCTAATGTATTGATGCAGGAGCATCCAGAGGTGTAAGGGCAATCTTGCATCACCCAAAAACAATGATGATTCAAAATCAATGACTTTGTTTCCATTTCTTTTCAAAATTTGTATTTTTGGTTCCATAATCGCTTGAATAATGATGAAGAACCTTCAATTTTTCCAAACTGCTAAAAATAGCAACTTCTATTTTAGGAAAGTTTACATTTGGACACATATGGAAGCGAAAAATTACAGGAAGACCTGTAAATGAAAAATAATACCTTCGAAGAAGGAATTAGGCAAAGATCATTTGTGGGCTGAAAGATATTAAAGTTTTCGTTTCCTAAAAAACCCCTGAAAAGGTTTCAAAGTAAAGTTTGAGGCACTTAGAGGCCCCGTACGACTATGAAAATGGCCAAAATTGGTAGAGACAATTATTAGTGCGAAGAATACTCCACAAGATTTCCAATGCTTCAAATAGTTCATCAATCAGACACCCAGATCAAAAGTTATGGCTCCCAGAAGTTGACCCATTTTTAGAGGGAGATGCAAATTTCAAAATTTGGCTAGAGGCTGCCAAAAAGGGCTAGTTATGACCATTTTTGGGAACCCCTAGCAGTAGTAGAGATAAGGGGGAAAGTGTAGAGTCAAGAAAAGGTAGGAAAATAGAAACCCTAGCAGATTTGAGGCTACATAAGGTAGAAGGTTTCAGAGCCTAGAGATATGAAGCTATAATGTGTTGCAACATGTGGAGGATTCATCCTCTGATTGGATTTGAGCTTCTATAATGTAATGTGTTGTCCAAATCAATAAAAAAACATTCTATTTTCTGTACATAATTTGTGTTATTGTGTGTTTTATGATTTACTCCCTTCATCATGTATGTAGATTTTGGAAATTGAATGAACCAACTTCCCCATCCTTGGATCAGCTTCATGGCTTCAATTGATAACCTAGCACTAACAATTTTTTGATAATGGCAAAGAGGAAGGCATCATTATCTCTTTTATTGTGTTTTTGAGCTTCTTTGAATTCTAATTGGGGATAGAAATCCCATAATTTGTTATGTCATGTTGCCTCTCCCATCATCCCTTTTGTCACCAAACCAAGAAAGTAGCCCTACCTTTCTAGCAAATAGACTATGTAAGAAGTCACAGAGAACATCTTGTATGTCATTACAAAAGTGAGTTGAGCATGTAATTTGTCACTTATAAGCTGAGCCCAATCAAAGAATTGTTCATTGTTGAGAATAACATTGATGAATTAGAACATCCAATATTGGTAAATCCTAGAATCCAACTTTCCCATTAACCTATTCAATAATGTAATTATGTGTCCAATCTTAGGTTGATCTGACCTTGTCAAATTATTTGGCACCTTAGTGATTGATTTCCTTTCTTTCAAAATCCAATGTCTGTTAAAATATCTTGTGTTATTTGTCTCATGATCCTTAAATTTAGCTTGAGACTCTTCTTCTATCAACCTTACCAACTCTACATGATGAGGGAGATCAAAAGTTTGTCTGATCATCCCTAGTGTCATATCCAAAATAGTATTACCTTGGGAATCATATACCTTCATGGTCCCTAGAAGGTAGGTCTATGCACAAGCCAAGATCAATTCTGGGCTTTGTACTATAGATGGAAACCCTACTAAAATCCTTGCCCTTGGTGTGGGTGCATTTCCAAAGACATCTTGATGGAACTATTTGAAGTTCAAAAGTCTAAGGTTGGTATCTTCTATGGCTTGGACTAATGAAGCAATCTTGGAAGCCTTGGAAACTCCTTGGAATTCGTATTATCTCTAATATTTTTTCCAATTTATCAGTCATTTATATTCACATACAATGTTAGAAAAACCCACATGGTAAGTCCTTGTATACCATTAAAATCAAATGAATTAGCCAAATTACATGTGTTTTAGTGTATTACAATTTTTCAGGTTTCAAGAGGATCAAAGGATTTGGAACTAGGTCCATAGGTGCAAAGAAAACCTAGGATCCCAAAAGGGCCAAAAAGATGAGGAAAGTGGGAACATTGGGATTATACTGTGGAGTCCAAGAAGATAGAGGGTTGTAGAACCTTGGAACCTAAGTTTTATACTATGGGCTCCAATTTTTTAAGTACTGAGATAACCAAAGGATTTGAAACCTTAATGTATAACGCAAGACTTAGGAAGGCAGGGGGAACCTTGGACTTTGGGAACCAAGAGAAAAGATGCATAGAAACCATGAAAGCCTGAAAGTTTGAATAAATGATTTTAACCTCATTTTTTCATGAGAATCAAGAAAGCGAGAGAATCTTAGTCACTAGGGAAAAGTTCCTAAGTCCAAATAGAATTTGAAACTCTGAAAGGATAGAGATTTTCTCATTATGCCACAAGGTTTTGGGGGTCAAGAATTTCATGCAATAGAACCAAAAGTTCTAATTCCCATCAGAAGATGACCTCCGAGGTGTCATAGGATAGTTGATTTCACATGAGTCCAAGGGATGGGAAAGAAATAGGGCCTAAGATAAAAGACTCCAAGTGCAAAGGGAATCTTGAAATCCAAAATCCTAGCCAAACCAAATTTGAGATGGCTTGGGATGGTGAGATCTAGGGGGAAAACAAGATCCCATAACCATTTAAAGGTTTGAAAATAGAAGAAAATTTTGATCAATCAATCATTTATAGTGGACATGTAACCCAAAATTTAACCCTTGAATTAAACTATGGAAAACAAAACAAAGGTCCATTCTATTTATTCATCAAGCTAGAAAACTAAAGGAGAAAACCCTAAACAAATAAAATGAGATTTCAAATGAAAATATGAGGGGAAACTAAATAAAATCAAAAGAAAAATATCAAATAATGAAAACACTCGCAAACAAATGAGAAAATGTAGAAAAAAACACAAGACATAACTTGAAGAACGATGCAAGGGGGTGAAATGGTGTGGAAGAAAATTGGTTCCACATCCTTTGTAATCCCCAAGATTCGAATATCCTCAACAATCACAAATTTTCAATCCAAATTTGAGTTAGGAGCATAAAATTGCTTTTAGTGATCACTCAAATTTCAAAATGATGAAAATCCAAGAGAAAAGTGAAGATAATGGGAACACAATTGAATATATAGGAGGCAATAATCTTATATGTGCGCCATTAATGTTTTGAGGTTAAGCAGGAAATCAGGAGTTGGGAGGAACTTGGAACCTAGAACCATATTCATGAGTGCTCAAGCTCCCCAATCTCCTGAAAGTTTGCAAAGTGAAAGAAAAAAGAGAAACCACATGGGAAGCAAGAAACAAAGAGGACTTGGAGCTAAGTTCCAATGTCCATGAAATCCCTAAAAGCCCAAATTTCTGGTATAACTAGGGGATGGGGTTTTAAAAGAACCCCGAGCTTCTAAACATAACACAAAGGCCATGTGAAGTGGGAAAACACAGGGACTTGGGACTAAGTTCCCATGTCCATAAGAACCTTGGAAACCCAATTTTTTGGTAAAACAAAAGAGTAGGGTTTTCGAAGGAACCCGGAAATGGTTCCAAGGTCCATGAGAAACCTGAAAAACCTCAAAGAGGCAAAAATAAGGGAAAGATCCCAAACTAAAAACCAAAAATAAACACAAAGATCTTAAAGGGATCAAAGACACAAAAACATAAGAAATCAAGAAATCAAAATATCGAGTCCTAATGCAAAGAGGCAAAAGAAAACAAACAAGAGGGGGTCCCCATTTCAAAGTAAAAAAATGGGGTGTGTATGAAAGGCATAACAAGTCCCTCTTCTCATGTTCCTATCAATACTTTTATGGTTATTTCAACTCATACTAATGCTTCCTCTCCTCATGTACCTCTAGTTATCCCATATTATGATGAGGAGACCCCCCATAATAACTATTATGGTTCACTTTATTTTCATGGTTCCATCCATGGTTGTCCATGTGAGGACCTATCCACATTGATCCATCCAATCAATATAATTATGCATAAAATATTTTTTATATAATTACTATTTACAACAAGATAGTTATGTCCAGTTTGGTGTTTAATTGAAAATCACCAATTGTGTACTTATTGATACTTTGGGAAGCATCATCAAGTGCCTCTCCAAGTGGGACTTAAGGAAATGGGTTTATAATTTCATGTCATTCCTTCATCAAATAGATTTTCTATTTCACTTGGAAGGCCTTAATTAGAATAGTTAAAGGTGGTTCCTTCTATGATCCATCAATTTTTGAAATATGTTCATGGATATAGAATTGTGAAAGTTAAAAGAGATTCATAAATACATATTTTTGAGTTGATTCAATTAACACTTAACAATTATATTGAAACTCTCATAGACATTCTATGAAGGCAAGGATAAGGATAATCACATGGAGACTCCTAACCAATCTCTTTATGAGTGCCAAGATAGGGTTCATATAATATATATTATGCATTTATATAACAAAAGAACCAGGAAGAAGTTGTAAAGCAAGATAAAGAGTAAATGAAGTCCTCTTCATTGCCTCCTAAAGTTTTAAGAATAGAAAGCAACTTACAATTCTTTCCCTCCACCGCAAGTGAAGAAAGAGAGATATTTCCCATCTTCCATGTATACCAAAGCAAGGAAGATTTCATCCCTATACTCCAAGGAAGAATAAGAAGGTATATTTTGGCAATCATGTTGCCACTTCTTCTAAAGGCACTTCATATTTCAAAGGCACAAAAAAATTCTACTCTAAAAGAACAAGCGCAATGGCAAACAAAGCATCCTACATCCATTCCTCATATATCAAGTACATTCACTATAAGTGATCAATGTAATATATCATGATGAAATTCAATTAATTGAAAGTGGTTGCAAACCACACAATTGGGATGAGGATATTTTTTTGACGATAATCATTTTAATACTATTGGTTAAAACTTGGACCTATCATGTTCTACATACTTATCTATATATACATTAAATTATTTAGATGATGTCTCCCACTTGGGGGGCATATCCTTTTTGGCATTGGCCAATATTCTCCTATATTGATGATACACTTCCATGTTTTTCCATATGATTCAAATGATTATGATTACTATTTTTTACACATACTTTACTAACACGATCTTTCCTTATAATGATTACAGGATCTCCAATTATTACCAAACTCACATTTTATGATCATATGCTTGCTCACATTTATGATAGCCATGATTGCATCTTAATATCTTATGCTACCATGTTTATGATGATCATAGTTTTTCCTAACAAGTTTATCATGATGATATCCCACACTTGTCTATACTTTCAAGATCCTTAGCTAGAACTTATGGCTACTTTATGGCTTGAAAAGAGGGAAATTTGAGGGTATATTGCTACTTAGCATTATGTGTGATTTCATGAGCATACCTTTAATATCTTCTTATGGTGTTACATGATTATGTCTTTAAATTCCTATATGATCATTGAACAATCCAAGGTTACATAAAAGTATGCAATTAACTAGAGGGGGATATAAGGTCACTAGCATTTCTTTCTTAAGTACATGGTTGTAGTGACTATTGCATGATAAAAAATTCTATGGAACCACATTACTTCTATTACCTCAAGGTGGTATCTATTAGTTGCTATCCTTAGCGGTATCCTTGTTCTACCACAAGTGGAATATCTCTCAACCCTTCCCTCTTTTTATTTTTCTTTTGGTTATAGACAACATATTGTTGGTTTTGATGTATATGATGTTATTCATTGAATTCTTTTCTATTGTGTAGGTTTCCAAGCTAGTGCACACATTCCAAGGGAGAATGTTCCAAAGATTTGCATGTATCCTTATTTGTATTCTTTTTGTAAGTGTTTGAACAAATTTACTTTCTTGTTGGTTATCTGATTTACTTTGGCATGCATTCTCATGATAGTTCATGTAACATGCCATCTCATATTACTTAGGAATTACACACACAAATTACTAAGAAAGTAAATGAACATGATAAACATGAGTGAAAAAAATATATCATTTGCATAATTACAAAGAAATAAAAGAATATCTTTTCTGAATATTTTTTTCAACCTTGAAATACAATATATTCAAAGATAAATCATAGTGAAAACATTTCAATTTACATTTACAATTAAGTTGCACTTGGCAAAAAGAATAATTTTACATCATAAATCAACATAAAGTGTACTGCATCTGGAATCTTGATATCTGTCTCGCAAGTCTCGAGTCTTCTACTATAGAGGGAGAGCATCATCCGAGTGCTTTATCTCCAACAATAGACCGACGATCCCCTGTACAGGTCTTCCTTCCTGGAAGTGGCCCTAAACTTCACAAAGAGTATAGAAATAAGGAACCAAGAGGTTGCCATCCGAGTCCTAGTGTTGTGCCCTACATAACACAATCAACCATACAAATCTAGATAATCTTCTAGCTAAGCATGATCATTCTAATAGGTCATGCCATCTAGACACTGTGAACCGACTAATGCATGCAAAGACAAATGCATCACTTTGGCCAAAGTTTCTATATAAATAGATGTTTGCATTAAATGTAGTCATGTGTTCATACACCTCTAACTCGACTTGGAAATTACGTCATCCTACAGTTTGACTTGTTTGACTAGTAACTCTAGACATGAATTGTCTTGGCTAAACTCAATTCCTAGTTAATTTGACTTAGAATTTGATCCTTAATCTAGGATTTATACAATGTGTAGGTTTAGATAATTTTAACCTTTCAAAGAGTCCCTCGTTTTGTTCTTTCAAATATCTAGGTCTATGACTTCCTGTCATCCTACTCAATGACTCAAGATTAAGCACTAGATTGTGCTATATGTCAAGTTTCGAACTCTATCAATAAATCAACTAATTTATCAAAATGCTTCTTAGATTCTTCCTAAACTATACAATTCTTGATCTATGGTTTCTTGAGTTCTTACTGTCGACCATAATAAATAATAGACCTATTTGATTGAATTAAGAGTTTCAAGTCTCCTAAATCCATCTAGGTTGACTTGAGGGTTTTAACTTCTCTAACCAAATACTTTGAGATACCAAAAACTTTTGTTTTCTAAAAGTAAAAACTTATAATAATATAACATAAAAATAATGGCCTTTAGTCTTCTCTTGACCATTTAGGCATCACAATTCCTATAACATGAATAAATGTAGTACACGAGGTATGTCCTCATTCATTTAAGATCTTAATGAATACTAACACTATCATAAGTACTCTTAACTAAGTTTAATCTTTCAACCTAAACAAGTTTGGATCTACAATAATAATATGATAGTTTCAACCTCTTGGTCTTCTTAAACCCACCGGTAAAAAGACAAGAGGTAACATCTATCAATTAAGAGAAACTAATAATTTTTGTTTATTAGCCCAGGTAGATGAAAGCTAGTTGTGGCATAGAAGGATGTGTCATATAAACTTTAATAATCTAGTAAAGATAAGCTCAGGTCAGATTGTGAGAGATTTACCAAAACTTGTGAAACCATCCAATACAATCTGCAAGGAATGTTAGTTAGGGAAGCAGGCAAGAACAAGTTTCAAGAACAAAGAACAATTCTTTGCTGGTTTGCTGGATCTAGTGCATACAGATCTCTGTGGTCCTACAAGGTTGAGAAGTCTACAAGGTGACAGGTACTTCATGTTGCTTATTGATGATTCTTCTAGAATGACTTGGGTTACTTTTCTAAGAGACAAATCAGAAGCCCTAGAGAAGTTCAAAGCTTTCAAGGCAATGGTTGAGAATGAAAGAGTTGAAAATCAAATACTTAAGGTCTAATAGAGGAGGTGAATTCACATCAAATGAATTCAACATTTTCTGTTAAGAACATGAGATAAAAAGACAACTATTTGCACCTAGGACTCCTTAGCAAAATGGAGTTGTGGAAAGGAAAAATAGGATAGTTCAAGAGGGTGCTAGGATAATAATGAAGGAAGTAGATCTGCTGGAAGTATTTTGGAAAGAGGCTATTCATGTTGTTGTTTACATTCAAAACACAGTTCAAGTGAAGGGTAATGGTACTCAAACTCCTTATGAATTATGGTATGGAAGAATTCCTACAGTAAAATATTTCAAAATCTTTGGAAGCAAATGCTATATTAGGAGAGATGAAGATCTAGGCAAGTTTGAAGCAAGGAGTGATGAAGGAATTTTCTTTAGATACTCTACCAAGAGTAAGGCCTATCGATGCTACAACAAAAGGCTCAAAAAGATTGTTGAGAGTACAAATGTGAAGGTGGATGAAGGCAAGGAAATAACATCAGACCTAAATTGCTATGAACCAGATGAAGCTATGACTATATTGAATGAAGAAAAATATGAACAAGAAGACGGTCAAGATGAAGAAGAGGCTCCAGAAAGTGTTGTCAAGACTCCCAAGTATGTAAGGATCAATCATTTTGAAGATTAGATCATAGGTGACAAAAACAAAGGTGTGCTGACAAGAAAAAAGGTTGCAAAAGAACAAATAAATTGTTGTTTACTTTCATAGGTTGAACCAAAGACTGTGAATGAAGCATGCAATGATGAAAGCTGGGTAAAAGCCATGGAGGAAGAGCTAATACAAATAGAAAAGAGTGATACTTGGGAATTAGCTCCCAGACCTGCTGACAAAAATGTTATTGGAACCAAATGGGTTTTCAGGAATAATGAATGAAAATGGAGAAGTTGTAAGGAATAAGGCAAGACTTGTGTGCAAAGGATATTCACTGATTGAAGGAATAGATTTTGAAGAGATTTTTGCTCCAGTGGCCTGGATTGAGGCAATCAGAATATTTCTGGCATTTGCAGCCCACAAAGATTTTAAGGTGTATCAAATGGATGTAAAGTCTGCATTTCTAAATGGTGAGTTGGAAGAGGAGGTTTACATTGAGCAACCGGAAGGATTTAGGTTACCAGATCAAAGTGATATGGTATGTAGGTTGAAGAAAGCATTGTATGGACTCAAACAAGCTCCTAGAGCCTGGTATGCAAGGTTAGACAAGTATTTATTACAATTGGGATTTAGTAAAGGAATTGCAGATAGCAATCTGTATTTCAAAATCAATAATGATCAGATCTTGATTGTTGAAGTCTTTGTTGATGACATTATTTTTGGAGAAAATGAAGGCATGTGCATAAAGTTTGCTAGTGAGATGAAATGTCCATGTTTGGTGAAATGAATTTATTTTTGGGTCTGCAAATTAATCAATCAGATAAGGGAATCTTCATATCTCAGTCTAAGTATGTGAAAGAGTTGTTGAAGAAGTTTGGGATGGAAGACTCTAAACTACTATATACTCCCATGGCAAATGACTGCAAGTTGAGCAAAATTGATGAATCACCTAAGGCTGATTAGAAAAAATACAGATCCATGATTATAGGATTGTTTTATCTAACTCAAACCAGACCTGATATTATGCATGCAATTTGTCTTGTTGCAAGGTTTCAAGCTGATCCAAGAGAATCACATGTGATGACAGTTAAGAGAATCTTGAGGTATTTGAAAGGTACTCTGGATCATGGCTTATGGTACCCAACGGACAATGATTTCACTCTTAGTGCTTATACAGATGTGGATTGGGTTAGAGATGTTGATGATAGAAAGAGTACAAGTGGAGGTGATTTCCTCTTGGACAATAGATTGGTTTCATGGCTGAGAAAGAAACAAGATTCAATCTCTTTGTCAACTACAGAAGCAAAGTATATTGCAACAGCATGTTGTTGCACTCAAGTGTTATGGATGAAGTAGACTTTGAAGGACATAAGAGTTGTGTATGAAGATCTAATTGCAATATTTATGACAATACAAGTACCATAAACATTTCAAAGAATCTAGTGATGCACTCAAGAACAAAGCACATATCAATAAGGTATCACTTTTTGAGAGAAAAGGTGACAGAGAATGAAGTAAAGTTGGAATATGTATCCATAAAGGATCAGATCGCAAACATTTTTACTAAGCTTCTACCTAAAGATAACTTTGAGTATCTTAGAGAAATGTTAGGGGTCATTACCCCTCATATCCTGAACTAAGTTGCATAGGAATGCATCAATCCAGTGAAGCTCAAAGTGTCATTCTTTGATCTAGATTGATGTTCTGAAGGCTACCTCTTAGGGGGAGTAGATATATGTTTCTAATAAATTGGATCAGAGCAGCAACATGCAAGTATGTGCCCTTTGCCATTGATGTCAAAGGGGGAGAGAAATCATGTGAAAAACTCAGGGGGAGAAAGAATGCAGATGTGTAAAGAGAAAGGGGGAGAATCTTGTCTTGATGGTCTTTTCAATTTTTCACATCATATGTTGCCATCAATGACAAAGGGGGAGATTGTTGCAAGTATGTGCTTAATTGGTGTTGTCATTGATGTCAACATGTCTGTCCTGTCATTGGTGTCAACTGTGTTCTTACTTTGTTGAGGATATTGAGAAAATTAGCCCCTTTGGTGATAACAATGTGTTGCAGTAGAAATAATCCATTACATGCAAAAGAACAATCTAGAAGAATGCTCCGCATTTCTTGTAGAATAAATATCTTTGCCTGCGGATCGAAAATTATTTAGAAGCTTGTACAAAGATGCTATATTCCAAGGTTGACCCTCCAGAATGAAGATTTGAGTAAGTTGTGTTCATGAGTGTGAAAACTACATTTCCTATATATTTGGTGGTGACAGGGAGAAAGTGTTTTGCTTTGCATTCCTCTGCATTGAAGTATTTTGGTCTGCGGTTCTAGAATTATGTCAGTGATGATGTTAAGTGCCTTAAAATGCAATGGTTCATAATTTGGTGGTCCGCAAGCTATCTTTTACTCATGATAGTGGCTGATAGTGTTATTCCTGTACTGTGGTTTGAAGAAGCTTATTGATAGAGTGATTAGAGATCACGCGGTTGTTCCTGGTGATTACAATGTGCTTGTGGATGTCTCCTAATCATGCTTCTACATTCAGATTGGTCGGCAAGGTGTAATTCAGATCGTGCATGAAGCGTGTTCTTGAGAATACTTGTGTTAACATCAGTTTTAGCCGACTTGGTTGTTGACACGTCTTGTGATTACACATTGAAGATTGTGATAGCATATTGTAGCATGGAAGATTGTGTTTGAGTCTCAGCTAAGGCGTGGCATGGTCCACATTCATTTCTTTTCTTTGTAAATTTCTTTAGGTCCAGACCTATTATGATGTAATGTATGTTTGTCGACCTTGGAGATTGTTCCAACGGTTGATGATTGTAATGCTGACCTTGATGATCATTCCAAGGTTGATGAAGTATATAAATACTTGTAATTGAGTCATGAAAGTGTGACCAAGTGTGAAGATGCGAAGATAATAGTGAAGAAAAATAGTAGAGTAGAGCAGAGGTGTTTATGCTTCAATGGAACTGAACTTTGGCATGAAGTAGATGTTGTTATCTCTGTTCAACCCTTTTGGTAGTGAGCCACCCATAAGCAGTGACCCTTTCTTTGCAGTGAGCAATTTGGGTAGTGAGCCCTGTAGGTAGTGAGCCTCTATTTTTCAGTGTTGATATAACTTATATATTTATGTGGGCTAACACCCACCGTGGTTTTTCCCTTTTAGGGTTTTCCACGTAAAAATCTGATGTCTCCTGTGTTGATTATGTTATTGTGTTGAGCTTCTCATTTTATGCTTTCATGGTTGTATCAGATTATAAGTGATTGATAAGTTGATGTTCATAATTGGTTAAAAGTTTTAGGACAACTGATTCACCCCCCCTCTCAGTTGTCCGGTGCAGTTCAACAAACATGAGACTTACATGGCAACAACCTATTCTTTTCCATACATCTATTCTCTTCTCTTCGATGATGCTCTCCCTCTCTTTCTTGGAGGGTGGAAAACGTGTTTCCTGATTACCACTTGCATTCACCAAACTAGGATTAGTGTATTGTTAGTCAATTCATAAACCTTATGAAATCATAACATCTTATAATCACATGTCAAAATTCTAAACATATAAACATAATCTCATGATATCATTGATTTATCCTAACATTTTCACATATTGTCAAATCATTAAATCATGCATAATCAACTACTAATTACATTCAAGTAAAAAGTAAAACATAGTCAAAATTTGGGGTGTGACATATCTCCCCCATAAGATTCATCGTCTTCGATGATCCAATGTATCCACAACAATAATATCAAAAACTTTTTTGTTTAATTTTGAAAAGCATAAAACAAATGAGGAAATATTTGATAAAAATCATGGTAATCTTCCCATGTGGCACTATCCTCTACATATTGGTCCCACTGGACCTTGCATTGAGTAACCTCTTTATTACACAAGCGGAGCTTGCAAACTTCAAGCACCTTGAGAGGCTCGATCATGACCACTCCTAGGTCTTGTACCTATAAAGCATTCCAATCAAGAATATGATTATCGTCTGTTGTATACTTTTTCAAATATGAAACATGAAAAACATCATGCATCCTGGCAAGAGTTGGTGGTAGAGGGACTTTGTAGGCAACATGATTGATCACTTTGAGAACTTTGAAGGGTCCTACATATTGAGGAGCTATTTTGGAAGACTTTCCAAACTTTATGGAACTTTTCTGAGGTTTGACCCTCAAAAGAGCTTTTTCTCCAACTGAGAATTGCCTTGGTGTATGCTTGACATCAGCATAACTTTTCTATCTATCATTTGCTTCTGCCAACCTTTTTCTGATTAGATTGATTTGTTCTTCCATTTCTGACAATATTTCTAGACCAATGCTAATCCTATCTTATAGCTTACCCCAGCTTATAGGAGTTCAACATTTTCTTCTGTATAATGCTTCAAATGGAGCCATCTTAATAGCAAAATGATAGAAGTTATTATATGCAAACTCCACAGGTGGTAGGTAATTTTCCCACTTGTATTGCTGATCCATGCAATACATCCACAACAAATCTTCTAGAGCTTGATTTACCCTCTCATTCTGACCATCTATCTTAGGGTGATAAATTGAGCTTATATTGAGTTGAGTTCCTAGTGCTAAAAATAAAGTTTGCCAAAATCTTGACATCATGCACGCATCTCTATCTGAGATAATCTTCTCAGGAACTCCATGCAATCTAAACACTTCTTGCACAAACTTGTGAGCTAAAACTAGTGCTCCATCCGTTAAATTCCCAAGTATAAAGTGAGCTACTTTGGTGAGTTTATCCACCACCATTAAAATAGCATCATGTATATTTCAAGACATTGGAAGACCTTGCACAAAGTCCATACTAATCACCTACCACTTCCATTCTAGAATATTGTGTGGATACATAAGTCCTGCTGGATGTTGATGCTCAGCCTTGATTCTCTGGCACTCTAGGCAACTTGCTACAAATCTTGCAGCCTCATTCTTCATTCCTTTCTAGAAATAAAGAGACTTTACATCGGCTAGGAGTTTGGTTACTCTAGGATGGCCTAAATATGGTGTGGAATGAACTTCCTTCCACACAAGGTTTCTTAATTTTGTAGAATCTGGAACATGCATCCTTCCTCTGTATCTTAAAATCCCATCTAGTTCAAAATAGAACCCATCATACCTCTTGAGGATTTACTGAGAGAGCTTGTTTAACCTACTCATAATACTCATCACATGTAGAATTTTGTAACACTAAATCCTTGAAGTTTGAGTGGATAAAGATAATTGATGAGATATGCCTCTATCGACTCAGAGCATCCACTACTCAGTTCTCCTTGCCCTTGAAGTGGCCCTACCCTTCACGAAGAGTATAGAAATACAGAACCAACAAGTTGCCATCTGAGTCCTAATGTTGTGTCCTACGTAACATAATCAACCATACAACTCTAGATAATCTTCTAGCTAAGTATGATCATTCTGATAGGTCACGCCATCCAGACATTATGAACCGACTAATGCATGTAGAGACAAATGCATCACTTTGGCCAAATTTTCTATATATATATATATATAGATGTTTTCATTAAACGTAGTCGTGTGTTCACACACCTCTAACTCGACTTGGAAACTACCTCATCCTACATTTTGACTTGTTTGACTAGTAACTCTAGACATGAATTGTCTTGGCTAAACTCAATTCCTAGTCAACCTGACTTAGAATTTAATCCTTAATCTAGGATTTATACAATGTGTAGGTTTAGATAATTTTAACCTTTCAAAGAGTCCCTCATTGCATTCTTACAAATATTTGGGTCTATGACTTCATGTCATCCTACTCAATGACTCAAGATTAAGCACTAGATTGTGCTATATGTCAAGTTTCGACTCTATCAAGAAATCAACTAATTTATCAAAATGCTTCTTAGATTCTTCCTAAACTAGACAAGTCTTGATCTATTGTTTCTCGACTTCTTATTGTCGACCATAATAAATAATAGGCCTATTCGATCAAATTAAGAGTTTTCAAGTCTCCTATATCCATCTAGGTTGACTCTAGGGTTTTAACTTCTCTAACCTAATACTTTGAGATACAAAAAACTATTGTTTTCCAAAAGTAAAAACTTATAATAATATAACATAAAACAATAGCCTTTAGTCTTCTCTTGACCATTTGGGCATCACAATTCTCATAACATGAATAAACGTAGTACACAAGGTATGTCCTCGTTCATATAAGATCTTAACGAATACTAACAATATCATAAGGACTCTTAACTAAGTTCAATCTTTCAACCTAAACAAGTTTGAATCTACGATAGTTTCAACCTCTTGGTCTTCGTAAACCCATCAATTTTCAATATAGGAAAGGTTAAGAACTCATATAGAACATCTTATGAATATCATGATAATACTTATCATTAATGAAGAATGCATATGAGATGCTATATTACAATATCTAGGTGTTCTTAATGAAATCAAAATCACACACACACAATATATATATATATATATATATATATATATATATATATATATATATATATATATATATATATATATATATATATATCCAACATAATCGAGTATCTAACACCAAAACTTTTAATTACAACCATCAAAACTCAACACATGGTTCATTGAGAAAAGTGAACCTATCACAGTCCAATATTTTCTTTAATCTAACTCATTTCGACTCCTAGGTCTACATCTAAGTTCTCAATAGTTAAATATCTACATATTATATAAAACTAGTGGGCTACTATTAGGTTTAAAACAACACATCTCGGCTTAACATGGCCTCTCTTTTTTTGTTTGCAAAGGTAGTATCTCCTTCATTGAATTGACCCACAAAAAGATAAAACATAGTTGATTGAGTTAAAAACCTAATGTTGTCGACCCTCTTTGGGTACATTGCATACAAAATAGAAAAGTCTAAAGTAGCTCTAGATCTCTACAAGTTTAAGAAAAAATGCTAATCACCACTCAGTTGGCCTATGCTCGACTACTCTATCAAGCTTGGCATTACAACACAAACTTTTCGGCCTATCAGCATTCCACAGTATCATAGTTACGAGACTCAAACTCGGCTCAGACTCGGTAAGCTAATTTTGGACTCGGACTCGGACTCGGCACCTAGACTCAGCAAAAACTTGGCAAATTGAAAAACCTAAGAAATTCAGAGATTTTTAAGGATTTAAAACTTGTTTCATGCACCCTTTAATAAATAAACCTTAAAGACACAATAACATCATCAAATAGAAGCTAATTTGATCACATACACAAGTATACATCGATCACATAAGTATAAATGCAAATTGTAGCTGAGCTGCTAAAGGAAATAACACACTTAGATATATAAAATTATAAATATAGTCAAATGTATACAAAACTCATGGAATATGAAATCCATGACATCAAATGCTCCAAACAAATATGAAATATGAAAACAATAACTAGAGTCTAGAAGTCTATGGCTCAAAGGAGCCTGCATCCTTCGCCTTCCTACGAAGGCGTAAATGGTAGGTCTTAAATGATGTCAACATTGACAAGTCAACAAAAACTTGGAGAAAACTCGGCAAAAACTCGACAAATCAATAGGACTATCTCATCCAAATCAATAGGATCCAATGATTTGTCCTCTACTCTTTTTGTGCAAAATTGAAACCTTGAGTTTGACTAAGTCTGAAACCCTAAAAAATTGGTTAAGTCTGAAATCTGATGGATCCTCCAAAATCTAGAATCTGCATGTTAAATCCCATGGATACAAACTTATACTTAAATATATTTTGAAATATACTGTCACTGTGTTCCTAATTTTTTCACTTTTTCCCAAGTTTCCTTGACGGGACTCGCCGGTTCCAGGCGAGTTCCGTGAGTTTGGAGAATCGGCGAGACTGGGAAAAACTTGACTAAGTTTGAGTTTGAGTCCCCCAGACTTGGGCAGGTTGCCTCGCCTCGGACTTGCTGAGTTTAGGCAAGTCTAGGTGAGTCTCGCAACACTGCATAGTATAGACTAGTATAATCTATCGACCTTTAATAGTTTTGGTTTCTCTTTCTATCGGCCTTCAACAGGCATTGAAAAGAATATGAATAAAGTATCAGTGGTTCTGACAAGATATGAGTTTATACAAAGATATAACAAGTCTTTATGCATACACAAATATATGGATGATACGACATATAATTGGTATTAAGAGATTTCACTGAAAACATAAATATAAAAAGATTGTTCGGCCTCAGCCAACAAGCTTATTGACCTCCTTTAAACTAAATACCATGTCGATTTGATAATAAGAATCAGTCTACTATTTACTCTACTCAAAATAGATATGAACCTGATTAAATACGATGGAGTAAATGGTTCCCTTCATACTTGCACAATGTGCAACCAATTTTTCCTTCTCCCTGTGGATTCTTCTTGTAACATGCTCTGTTATACACAATCCTTCACTTCTATCACCTCGCTGATCGCCTCCTTAGCTCTGTCAATTGGATATTTTAATGTCGAGTGCTCTCTTTGCATCCCTTTTCTTTTATAACTCCCCTTGACATCACCTCTTTAAAAAGCTTTTTACCTTGTCCATCACTGCAGAGATTCTTCCCTTATCGATGCCTATATTCTCTCTAATGCGGCATGCACATGGTGATGGAGCTACTTGTCATAAGACCATTCCTCTGCTGAGCGAAACACTCCTCCTTTCTCTCCGTTCATGGAGGGAAAAGAGTTAAGTGCCAAGGATCACATAGTGGTTTGCATTTAATTGCACTTAACCACATACTCAAGAGAAGCTAATCAACTAAAATGCAATAAATTTAAATTAATATATATATATATATATATATACAACATATATTAGCGTTGTTTCTAACACTTGACAAGGTATGAGAATGGGGTCGAGGTATTCTCCTCCTTTCAATCTTGCGTAAATGCCAAAATAGATAGGTTATCATAATGCAATTCCAAATAAAAATTTATCAAAATGAAATTGTTTAACCACAATAACTATTTTCCCTTGAATATAATCTATATTCATATCATACAAGAACTAACCACTATCGACTATTCCTTGTCGATGGTCATACTATCTTGACTTAGTTCTCAACAAAAACTATGCTAATGGACCTTGACGACAAATCGACGATTGCGGAGTCGAAACCAAACTTAGACCAATCGGTCGAACACAACTTACCAAACTCGACGATGGTTCACTAAACTATGAAAACATGAGACTTAGATGGCGACAACCTATTCTTTTCCATACGTCTATTCTCTTCTCTCCGATGATGCTCTCCCTCTCTTTCTCAGAGGGTGGAAAACTTGTTTCCTGATTACTACTTGCATTCACCAAACTAGGATTAGTGTATCAGTAGTCAATTCATAAACCTTATGAAATCACATCTTGTAATCACATGTCAAACTTTTTAAACATATAAACATAATCTCATGATATCATTGATTTATCCTGACATTTTCACATATCATCAAATCATTAAATCTTGCATAATCAACTACTAATTACATGCAAGTAAAAAGTAAAACATAGTCAAAATTTGGGGTGTGACAATTCACATGCAAATTAAATTAGGGCCCACAAAATGTAATGGTGAATATTACATACTTTACACTTTTTTCCTTTTTTTGGACTCACTTTCATCTGATTATTCCTTATGCAATGATAAGGGTACATGTAGCATGATTTTTTATGAAAGTTGGCACATAACCATGTAGCATGAGTTTTTATGAAAGTTGGCACATAACCCAAATCATAGGTGTTTCCATCTACACTCACTCACTCCTTGGGATCGATCCTAACCCTTGAATTCATCTATCTTCCACCCTAGGTTAGATCTGTGATTACATAAATGACCTAGGTTAGACTTATAAATGCAAAAAAGATACATAAACGTTTTAATTTTATATTTAAATTTAGGGTTGGCCTATCCCTTCCAACTAGTCATTATGTGCTAACTAGAAGCACAAAATGTTTCATTTGTGACCCCTAGAGTTGGTTTTAAAAGGGTGATTATAGTTCATTTTGATGATCCTAGCAATCACATGACAAGACCATTCAAGATACATGTATTCATTGGCATAGTTAGACCATATATTACTGCATTATCTACCTACATCAACATTTAGGGCATCTCCTACATGTTTACCTATTGTTTTCAATTATTTTTAGAAGGCATTAACTCGTTATCCTAAGGGTTTGACTAAATGGAGATATATTCCTAGCAGCCATTGGAAAATTATCAACCACACCTAGGGCTTAAATTTGATGGCCGTATGGCTGTATTTGGCTATTTTTGCTGTAAAATACAATCAAAATTTTAAAAAGATTGTATCACATGAAAGGGTAGATTTTAGATAGAACGTCAAAATTTCTATAGAGTTATTCTGATATATGTCTTTAGTTTATATATATATATATTATAATAAAAATATGTCTTAATATTCAAAGGGCAAGTTTGAGTAGATAACTGTCATGAAAAATTTGCTTGACAAGCAGGGTCGACCGTCAAATTTAGGCCCTGACAACACCACAATTTTTTATGTAAGAATATATACAAACATTCTTGAGAGAAGCTAAAAGTGAATATTCAAAGAATTACAAAGGTCAAATCCACACATCCAAATCAAATATGCACTTGCACAAGTCAAATTAGCAAGTACATGATCAATTCCAAAGTTGTAAAAGTGACCCTTAGTGATTGATGACAAGTTTATGGATTCCAAAACATTTGTCCAAGCATCATTATATTTCTCATACATTGACAAATTACTTTCAACCATCTATGGCAACATATCTACATCAAATTTTTAACTAAATACAATTATTTTATTCATTTAATTTCTACATTTATTTTAACATTATACTCTAAACAAAATAATTAATCTTGAGTAATTATTTGATTATTATTATTATTTATTTACTTTACCCTATGGATTTTATTTTCCTTTCAATCAGAAGTGGAGGAAAGATGAATTTATAAATTGTCTTAAAAACTGCAAATCCTTACATATTATAATAACTATCCCCTGATGCAAACCTTTTCACATAAAAGTCGGTGGAATGTCGTGTCACATTGCACTCCAATTTGGAATCTGAGAATTCCACCCTGTAACTTTACGGAATTCCTTCGAAGTTCCAAAAAAACAAAAAAGGGAGCTTTCCCTTGAGTGAGGTGTGGCTTTTAAAAAAAAAATCTTCTTCGAATGGATTTCATATCTACATCCAAGAATTACACAACAGTCATCCACTTTGAAATGGATAATTTTCTCACTTAACATTCCTACCTCAACTTCACTCAATCTTATCAACAGAATGTTCACTTCTCTTCTGCACTTGTAAACCTGCAATGGTAACTAAATGATGATCCAACTATGTCTGTATTGGTTGAGGTGAAAAAGCCAACCAAACTTCCAAATTATACACTAATTTACAAGGCCAAGAAGGATCTGCTTACACTACTCTTCACATTTATTTCTTTACAGTTGGGACAGTTGTGGTGAACCTGCCCAGGGGAATACCTGGTCTCACACAGGCCTGGACACACGCCATGGTACAATCCTGCCAAAGCAATACATTTTCCATTATTATAAGAGAGACATTTTCCATTCACCAGTGAAATGAAATGAAAGATTTTAATAACATCCACAAGACCAGGCAGTTTAAGGGACCCAGAAAACTACACCTCAAGGAATTTTTAAACTCTTTTCCAAGTAAGATCTTCTACTATAAATCTTGATACATAAAAGAGAACAAGATGTGTATGATGGACACCTTTTCCATTCATTAGTGGATGCATAAAAGAGAACAAAATGTGTATGATGTAAATATGAGGTTTTTTTGGTCTAAGAATCATAGATTGAGGGGAGAGGCTTTTTTTTGGGGGGGGGGGGGTGGGGGGCAGTTTGTACATGGAGGAGATCTGTTTTTAGATTTTTATGTTACAAAATAGAAGGAAAGGGCTTAAACAATGGGCACATTGATAAGTCAGCATGTTGTGGTAAATGGTATAACTGCTTCCATATAAACAGTTGGCACGTTGTAATATGAGAGCAGTTATATAGTTGACCATGGCTGTTTAGATCAAAGTGGAATAGAAGAGAGAAGGTAGAGCAAACAAAATTTCTTATCACAATTAATCAATGAAAGATTTGCATTGAAACATCACCTCTATTAACATAACAACAATGAAAATGCAGGTCAATGAATTTGACTCAAAACCTACACAATTGAATCCGGACAGAATTTGATACTCTGCAATTATATAGTTGACCATGGCTGTTTAGATCAAAGTGGAATAGAAGAGAGAAGATAGAGCAAGCAAAATTTTTTATCACAATTACTCAATGAAAGATTTGCATTGAAACATCACCTCCATTAACATAACAACAATAAAAATGTAGATCAATGAGTTTGACTCAAAACCTACACAATTGAATCCCGACAAAATTGATACACTGCAAAAAATACCTCCTAATACATACTTGCTTGGCAGAGGCAGACTGAGCATTATAACTGGCTCTCTCACAGGCTGCAACACAGCCTGTTTCACATGCATCCTCCACATTAACATAACAGCAACCCACATCTCCTTGCCCTGCCATACTATCCCCACTCACACCCTGAACCTGCTAATATACACACCCAAAATTAACAGCCCTTCACATTCCATGATTATAAGCATTGGAAGGAGAAAAATTAACTGCCCTTAACATTCCATGGTTATAAGCATTGGAAGGAGAAAAATTACCTGAACGAAGACTCGGATTGTGAAGAGACCGGCATGTTCCAATGCAGTCCTTCCTGTCACAACGATTCTCCGATAGTCTGGCAAATTTGCCCCCATACAAAATGATATCCTAGGCCTTGCAAAAATAAGAGGATGTGAGAAAAAACGAGGCCGGATTGCCTGTTTTATATTGTTTGTTTGTATGTTATCAAATGGAAAACTCGTGCGGACAAAAGACGCAAACGGGCTGATTGGGTGGCCTGGTGTTCAAAAGGACACGCCGACTCTTACAATAATGATGAGTGGATACAGATAAGTCAGAAGGACGGCCAACAGACAGTTCAAGATTGCCTCATAATAAAGTGAATCAGTACGATGTCGGCCTGTTAAACATCTATTATTCTTTAAATTTTCCAATAAGAATTACCTAGCTAGTAGTAGTTTTTGTTTATTTATTTATAAAAGTAGTTTGTGTAATGTAACAAAGTAGAATTATAAAAGAGAAGCAGCTGTGAAGGTCGCAAAGAATTAAAGTGTAAAAGGAATTGTATACATGATATTTCCACAGTTCATGATATAGAATAGGGGCTTTTGGAGAGAACTGCTTTGGATCGACGTTTCGGATCACAAATAAGCTACACACAATTCTCTCCAAAAGCCCTATTTTGTAAAAGGAATTGTTTAGTACTAAATAAGAAAGAGTATATAATGAAATGAAAGGAAATAATTTTAATATCGTTCACAAGGCCACAACTATCTATGGGACCTAGAAACCTATGGGACCCGGAAACCACACACAGTCCCGTTAGAAACGGAACAAACACACCCTAAGGCGTTTGTAGATACTTCTTGAGATCCTCCCTTTTGCTGTACATTTTGATCAAGAGGTTCGCAGTTTTGCTCAACCTTGCCTCTTCAAATAAGGTGCTTAAGGTGGTGATTTCCAATGTGTCACCATAATTGGAACGGATGTCGCTATATGCATAGCACTCCAAGAGGAAGTGTCGCTACGTTTCCACCACGTCTTCATTGCAAAAAAGGCATATTCCCTTTTCCCACCCCTCTTTAGGAATCAGCGATCTACCCGTTTCACATCTAAGATGGTGTGAGCTCGTCCTAAGGTGAGCTATCAACATTTTCACTTTCCACTTAATCTCCGAACATGACGTACCTAAAATTTTCTCTTACATATTTTCTTATTTCTTCATTAGCATTTGGGCAATCTTGCATATTAATGTCCCATTTCTTTATCCATTTGTCATTTTGCTTCTTCCAAATGTTTTTTTTTCTAATTCTTCCTCCATAATAAAACAATATAAGAGTGTTATAGACATGATGTTTCCAGAAGTAACTTGTATTTCCTTTTTTGGATCAAAAAGGAAATAAGCCAATAATAAAACAATAATAAGAGCGTACTAAAATCTTCTTTATATAAATCCTATTTCATTTTTTAAAAAAATTAGAATCTTCTAAATAAGCCATTTCTAAGGATGCTGGTTTGTAGATGGGATTTGTGCTTCTATTTTTATTTTGATGATAGTTTTATAAAATTAAAAAAGAAGTATTTTTAACACGTCATCGTTATCTTTTGAGATGATGGTCAAGGTGGGAGCCACGGCCCATGGAAGTCCAACGTACTTAAGAATTTTACCTCTACGGAAACCATGCCACATGTGCCTTTTATTCAAATTCTCTTTAATCCCGAGTGTGGAATTTGTACCCTATCTTATCCTCTATTATTTTATGAGATATTTCTATGGCCAATGTCTATCTAGCATATGGATATTTAAAAATATTTTAATTAAATAATAATTACTATTAAATGTTGGATATAACATAGGAATTTTATGAAGCATCTTAAGTCATTTTTTTTTATATTGGAAGAATGCAATTTACAAAGGAACTGTTAAACCCACTACCACTTGCATACATGAAAAACAAGAAAACAAAAAGAATTTTAGAGTTGTTGAATTTCTATTGACAAGAGTTTCTATTTAATATTTCCATCACAATTTTGAAAGATTGTAACTCTTGAAAATGAGAGCTTCTATTTAGTATTTGTGAAGATGGTTCTAGAAAAATAAGATCTTTTAAAATACTAAGCCAAAGAGTTATGAAAGTAAAAATTACCCACAAATTGATATTTAATGGTAGAGATATTCAATAATATCTAAAGGCACTAAAATCCGAACAATTTTGACTTTGTTGTTTGAAGTATTTAGATATTGATGGTAGCAAGGCCCTACACTCTGTTTGAGTAGTAGAGTGGGGCTCTCAAAAGCATTCAATGATTCAATACAAAAAATATATTTAATACAATCAAACAAATGGTCAACAATAGCTTTAGTGTCATAGGTTTGAATTCAAAAGTTATATGAGGTAAATAGAAAAATAGAGAAACATTATTCTTCTGGGATATTTGTATAGGGGGATCTCATATAACAATTAGTGTCTTTTTGTAAGGTTGGAAATTGCCTATTTTAGAATCTCAATCTTACATTTCTCCATCATTTTGGTGATCGTCCCCTAGTTATGTTTCTACAATAATTTCACATGTTTCTAGCATTTTCCCTAATTAAGGAAAGATAATGCAAGCAATCCTAGTCTTAGAAGCCCCTCATCTATCAATCTTGAAAAATTTGAGGATGTAACTTCTCAAGAACACTAGTACAAGTTGGGTGCTAGTGTTTGGACATTAGTTCAAGTTGTGTGCTAGTGTTCTTAGTCAAATTTTACAAAAATTACCCACCTCTTTGTGGCCTAATCCTCACTACATTTTCAACCGCCAGCTTCTCAAAATCTAGTATAAAACTTATTTTTGACCCTTCTCACAACAACACGTCAATTGGAAAACTTACTACCACTCCACTCTCTTCCAACACATAAGTGATTTGCATACTCTATCAAAGAGCAAGATAGTAATATATAGGAATCATGAGGAGTATACTTGTTTGGTTGTTGTCTTTTCCAAGTGGACCTCCTCAAGGGTTGAGGTGGAGGTTCTACCTCCTCTTTGGAATTCTTTGAACTATCTAAACTATCCTCCTTTGCAGGTCCCTCATGAGCTTTTGGTTCAACATTCTTAGCCTTTAAGGTAGTTGAATCACATATGTCTTCACATCCTCTATGCAATACTATGGAAGAAGGCTTAATTTCTCTAAAAATTGCACTTCTAGTAGACAAAGCTCTCTCAGCCATAGGGTCCTAATGCTTGTACCCTTTCACACTGACATCGTAGTTGATGAAGTACATTTCATTGCCTTGTTCTCCAACTTTGACTGCTTCTACCTAAGCACGTGTGCATATGCATCATAACTAAAAATCTAAAGATGTCACAATGAGGGCTTTTTACCTATCCACACCTCCATGGGTGTCTTTTCAACAAGAGCTTATGTAGGAGACCTATTAACTAGCCAACTAGCAGTAGAAATCACTTCTATCCAAAACTTCTATCCAAAACTTCTATTCCAAGTTGGCTTCACTGGGGATACTCCTAGCCCTCTCCATCAATATCATCTTCATCCATTTCACAACTCCATTCTATTGAGGGGTATATCCAGAGTTGTCTTGTGTCTTTTGACTATGTGCTCCTTACATAATCTATCAAAATTTATCAAACAAAACTCATTGCCATTGTCAGTTCTTAAAACCTTAATCCGTACTACTAGTTTGATTTTCTACAAGGGCTTTGAACTCCTTAAAATGACTAAAGAATTCAAATTTACTATTGAGGAAGTACACCCATGTCCTCCTAGAATAATCATCTAGAAAAGATACATAATACAAAGACAAAGACTATAGGATTATGGTGTAGCATTAAGTGTTGGAATTGCGGCAAGCCCATGCACTATTGTAGAGACTGTAAAGAGGAGAAGAAAAAATAAAAAAGATTCAAATGGTGAGTCTAAAAAGTCTTCTCAAGATTATAGGTGTAGGAAGTAATAGTGCAGAATACGCTTCCTACACCTATAATATAAGGTGATCAAGCTCTAATAACAAATGAAAGGAAGCAATATTGCATAATATGCTTCCTACACTAAACTTTGAGGGGTGGTATGTGCAAAAATAATTAATCTTATAGTTACAAGAAAGAGTACACATGCAAATTATACCATAGCACATAGGTTTACGTGGGAAGACCCTTTCAAGAGAAAAACCCCACACTCTAAAGCATGAACCAATTATATTATTAGCAACAAAGACTACAATACAATATCCGTGGACATGCCCTTATAGGAATATCACCAACATGTAAAACTGGAACAATTACATCAGCATAATAGTACCTGCAAATCAACCGTACATACTCTATCCCTAAGCACCAATAAATAGGCAAATATCAAACCACAAACCAAGAGTAGTTTTCCAAAATCACGAGTCAATACAATGACCTAAAAGTGGCACCATATTTGGCCCAAAATTCCAACAACCAAGTTAGTTATGGTCTTCTAGGCTATTTTTATAATATGCTCATACAACTATCATAACTTGACTTATATTCTATCATATCTAACTCCTCAATTTGGATGCCTCATTTTGGCATATTCAAACCCATTCAAATATGTCTTTTGACTTGTCATAATGCTGGTCAAGATTGTTGCAAATATGTGCCTGATGTGTTGTCATTGATGTCAACATATCTTTCTGTCAGAAACAGTGAAGACAATGCAAAGGAGTGATTAGTATTTCCCGTAAGGTGAAGATCAGAGTATGTGGATTAAAGGGTTTGTATAGGATTGTCTATTGTTGCTCCAGTTGAGATTTGAGAGGTCCGCATGAAGATTTGGCGAAGTTATGGCCTTCTGAGTAGAACAGATTTCTACAGTTGTTCAGTGATGACAGAGTGGCAAGAAGTTGGTCCAGATTGGTCCGGTATGAGCATATTGTGATCTACGGATCTAAAGGCATGTCTGGGATGTTGGTGTGTTCCCTCAACTCGAGTGGTTCGTGGTTTGGAGGTCTGAAAGCAATCTTTCTAGTATGACAATCATGGCAGTGTGTGTTCTTGAGGTTTAGTGTGAAGATGCAAGTGATTCTGGTGATGTGAAGTGGTGTGGTTGTTCCTGTTGACTTAATTATCCTTGTGGTGGTCTCTAGATCATGTGGTTGTTGTGTTAGTGGTCCACATTGACAAAGGAGCTCGTGATTGAAGTTTTCCTCTTGGTTGTTGTTGTTCTTCCCAGTCTTGGCCGACCAGATGTTCCTAGCATGTTGTAGATGATCTAAAGATCATTTTATGAAGCATGGAGTGTTAATAGAGGAAGATTCAAGTCTCAGCTATGATTGGCCAATAGTGTAAAGATCCACATTAAGTTTGGCTGACCTTGTTGATCATTCCAAGATGGATGAAGTGTATAAATACTTGTTGAAGAGTTGTTAAACATTATCCTTGAGCAAAACAGATTAAATTCAAATAAAGGATCAGAAGCAGAGCAGAGAAGAAAAGGAGTGAGAGCAGTATAGAGTGTGAAGTTAGTAAAGAAGAATTTGGGGCAAAGTAGCAGTTTTTGAGCATTCATTGAAACTGAACTAGGCATGAAGTAGATCCTATTTCTCAGTTAATTCATTCTGTTCTAAATAAATTATGTAGGCAGTGAGCCTCCCTTTTTGAGTAGTGAGCTTTGGGCAGTGCGCCCGAAGGCATGTGCCTTCTATTTTTCTAAAGTACTTTTAACAAGGTACAAATTTTTGTGCGTTAACCCCCAACATGGTTTTTCCCTTAACTGGGTTTCCACATCAAAATTTTGATGTCAAGTGTGTTGATTATATTTCTGCTCTTATGTTGTTGATCTATGCTTTAATGTTTACATCATTAATCTGGTAGTAAGATAATAAAGGAGGTTAAAAGTACAAAAAGTTTATATTGTGTGACAACTGATTCACCCCTCTCTCTCAGTTGTCTGGTCTAATTCCAACAATTGGTATAAGAGCCAGATCCTCTTATAAAAGCCTGACCGCTTGAGGAGATCCAGGATGTCGACCTACAAGAAGGATAGTCTGAGATTTGATGGAACAAATTATTCTATTTGGAAGAATCTCATGGAGTGCCATTTACAATGCATGGGCAATAACCAGTGTTGAGTATAAACCTCTGGAGAAAGGTCCTTCAACTCCAGATCAAGTCAAAGATGCTGAAAATGACCTTCGAGCTAAAGAAGCCTTGTTGAGTGCCCTGACTGATTCAGAAATGACAAATGTCTTTGGTCTAAAAACTGCTTATGAAATCTGGAAAAAGTTGGAATATCTGTATGAAGATGATAAATATGTTAAATGTGCCAAGCTACAAAGTCCAAGAGGAAAATTTGAAACTATGAGGATGAGCGAAGAGGAAAACATCACAATCTACATGCAAAAGATAAATGAACTTGTGTGTGGTATCAAGTGTGCTGGTGGAACTTTGGAAGAATAAGAGATTGTATCAAAAGTACTCAGATCTTTTCCTGATTCATACAAACATAAGGTTGCTGCTATAGAGGAGATCAGGAATGTCTCAGATGTTACAAGAGATCATCTGGTTGGCAAAATTTTAGCTTTTGAATTAAGTGAGTTTGGTGATTCTCTTCCCAAGTCTGAATTTGCATTTAAGGCCAGTGTATATGGAAAACAAAGATATGATCCGGGTGAAAGCTCTTCTGCAAGATCAAACAGATTAGTAAAGAAAAGGAAGGATCTTGAAGATATTGAACTGAAATTCCTAATCTTGAAGCTCTTCTAGCCAAAAGATTGCCAAGAGGATCTGGTAAGTATGAAGGAAAATTACCATTCAAATGTTTTGCTTGTAATAAGATTAGTCATTTTGCCTCAAGATGTTGGGAGAGATTTTTAAAACCAAACCCTAACAGATATCGAAATCAGAACAAATGTTACTATGTCCAAGAAACTGGAGAAGAAGGAGTCACAGATGATGAATCTGATCATGGAGGTTCCCCTGAAAATGATTAGGTGTTCATTGCCATCAAAGAAGAAGATCCGGTGTCTACTGAATCTGCTAGCTATGCAAATATGGAAAGTGCCTTGGCTGCTCAGGTTATTGAGAAAGATGAATGGGTGATTGATAGTGGATGTTCTCATCATATGACTGGAGACAAGAGTAAGTTTGTGAATTTTGAAAATTATGAAGGTGGGCTTGTGAAATTTGGAGATAACTCAGCTGGTAGAATCCATGGTAGAAGATCCATCTCTTTTGATGGTAAGAATAGCACCAATAATGTTCTGTATGTGGAAGGACTGAAACATAATCTTCTCAATGTTGGACAGTTGGTTGATAAAGGTTATGATCTTCAATTCAAAGATGGAAAGTGCAGAATTTTGGAGAGTTCCAGAACTGAAATTGCATCCGGTACTCAAACTAGAGGTAACATTTTTCATTTAAGTAGCTCTAGCAAAAGTTGTTTGATTTCTCAGATAGATCAAAGTTGGTTATGGCATAGGAGGATGTGTCATGTGAATTTTGATAATATTGTCAAAATAAGTACCACTTAGGCTGGAGAGATCTTCCAAAACTTGTGAAACCTAATAGCATGTGTAGAGAATGTCAATTGGGGAAATAGAGCAAAATTTCATTCAAAGGTAAGGAACAAATTTCAAATGGACGATTGGAACTGGTACATACTGATCTTTGTGGTCCTGCTAGAATTAGGAGTGTGCAAGGAGATAGATATTTCATGTTGCTAATAGATGACTACTCTAGGATGACGTGGGTAACCTTCCTAAAAGAACAATCAGAAGCTCTTGAAAAATTTAAGGTGTTCAAAGTGATGGTGGAAAATGAAATTGGTGAAAAATTGAAATGTCTGAGATCCGACAGAGGTGGAGAATTTACTTCCCATGAGTTTGATGCTTTCTGTGAAAAGCATGGCAAAAAAAGACAGTTATCTGCTCCTAGGACTCCCCAACAAAATGGAGCTGTGGAAAGAAAGAACCGGACCATTAAAGAAGCTGCCAAGACCATGGTGATGGAAACAAATGTTCCTCAAGTTTATTGGAGAGAAGCTGTAATTACTTCTGCCTATACTCTTAACTGGGTGTAGATCAAAGACAATTCTGGTAAGACCCCTTATGAACTATAGTTTGGTCATCCTCCTACTGTGAGATATTTCAAAGTTTTTGGTAGTAAATGCTATATCAAAAGAGATGAGGATTTAGGCAAGTTTGATACAAGAAGTGATGAGGGAATATTTTTGGGATACTCTACTCAAAGTAAGGCTTATCGGTGCTTTAACAAAAGGTTGAAAAAGATTGTTGAAAGTGCTAATGTTAGAGTTGATGAGAGCAAGGAAGGACATTCCAGGTTCTATGGATATGATTTAGATGATCAAAATGAAAGTCAAAGTCAAGGAAGGTTAGTTCAAACTCTGACTCAGATGTAGATTGATCCGGAAACTCCAGAGACTCAAGGAATTAATACAGATGTTGAGGAACAAGCTTAAGAAACAAAATCCCAAGCAATTCCCCAAACCCCCAGGTATGTAAGAATGAATCATCCTGAAGATCAAATCATAGGGGATAGAAATAAAGGTGTTCAAACTAGGAGAAGAGTTGCTGAAGATCAAGAAGAGATTTGTTTGATTTCAAGGGTTGAACCTAAATCAGTTGGTGAAGCCTGCATTGATGAAAACTAGGTAAAAGCAATGGAAGAAGAATTAATCCAAATTGAAAAGAACCACAATTGGGATCTTGTTCCTAGACCTGAGGACAAAAATGTAATTGGAACCAAATAGGTCTTCCAGAATAAACTAAATGAAGATGGTGAAGTTGTAAGAAACAAAGCAAGGTTGGTATGCAAAGGCTATTCTCAAGTAGAAGGAATTGATTTTAAAGAAACTTTTGCTCCGGTGGCAAGAATAGAGGTAGTCAGATTATTTCCTGCATTTGCTGCTTTCAAAGATTTTAAAGTGTACCAGATGGATGTCAAATCATTATTCCTGAATGGAGATTTGGAGGAAGAAGTCTACATTGAGCAACCAGAAGGATTTTAGTTGTTTGGTCAGGGTGACATGGTTTGTAGACTGAGAAAAGCCTTGTATGGACTCAAGCATGCTCTTAGAGCCTGGTATGCAAGATTGGATAAATATTTGCTTAAGATAGGTTTTAGCAAAGGTACTGTTGATAGTAATCTTTACTTCAAGATTAATCATGAGGAAATCCTGATTGTTGAGGTCTTTGTTGATGATATCATTTTTGCTGGAAATGAATGTATGTGTAAAGCATTTGTTGACCAAATGAAAAGTGAATTTGAGATGTCAATGTTTGGAGAGATGAATTTCTTCCTAGGTCTACAAATTGTTTAGTCAGATAAAGGTATCTTTATATCCCAGTCCAAGTATGTGAAAGAATTGCTAAAGAAGTTTGGAATGGAAGATTCAAAGCCAGTAGGGACACCTATGGTAACCGGATGCAAGTTAAGTAAAGATGATGATTCACCCAAGGCAAATCAGAAAATGTATAGATCAATGATTGGAGGATTTCTCTATCTGACCCAGACTAGACCTGACATCATGAACATCGTTGGACTTGTTGCTAGATTTCAATTTGATCCAAAAGAATCCTACGTTATGGCAATCAAAAGAATTTTCAGATATCTCAAGGGGACAATTGATTATGGATTTTGGTATCCAAAAGACAATGACTTTACTCTTCATGCATATACAGATGCTGATTGGGCAGGAGATGTGGATGACAGAAAAAGTACTAGTGGTGGTACCTTTTTCTTAGGAAGAAGATTGGTCTCTTGGATGGGAAAAAAGTAAGAGGCAATATCTCTATCTACTGCAGAAGCAGAATATATAGCATCAACAAATAATTGTACTCAGGTTCTATGGATGAAGCAAATGTTGAAGGACATCAGAGTTGTGTTTGAGGAGCCAGTCACAATTTTTTGTGATAATTCTAGTGCAATAAGTATCTCAAAGAATCTAGTGTTGCATTCAAAGACAAAGCATATATCTATCAAGTTTCATTTCTTGAGAGAGAAGGTAAATGAGAATGAAGTCAAGCTGGAGTTTATGTCATCCAAAGATCAGATTGCAGATATCTTCACTAAGCCTCTTCCTAAGGATAACTTTGAATATCTCAGAGAGAAGTTAGGGGTTATTACCCCTTCGAATCAGAACTAAGATGCACTAAGGTGCATCAGTCCGGTGGAATTCTCAGTCATATCTTGAGATCCGGATTGATGTTGAGAAAATACTACTCTAAGGAGTAGTTAGTATGCAAATGTTGGAGATTAGTCTGAAATAAAAAAAGGGGAAGAGATGATTGCAAATATGCGCCCTTTGCCATTGATGTGAAAGGGGGAGAGAAGTCATGTGAAAAACTTGGAAGTAAGCAGTTGTTGGCGAAAGGGGGAGCAATGAAGAAAGTGGTTGCAGGTGTGACAAGAGAAAGGGGGAGAAGTTCTTGTCTTGATGGTTGAATCAATTTTTCACATCATATGTTGCCATCAATGACAAAGGGGGAGATTGTTGCAAATATGTGCCTGATGTGTTATCATTGATGTCAACATATCTTTCTGTCAGAAATAGTGAAGACAGTGTAGAGGAGTGATTAGTATTTCCCATAAGGTGAAGATCAGAGTATGCGGATTAAAGGGTTTGTATAGGATTGTCTATTGTTGCTCCAGTTGAGATTTGAGAGGTCCGCATGAAGATTTGGTGAAGTTATTACCTTCTGAGTAGAACATGTTTCTCTAGTTGTTCAGTGATGATAGAGTGGCAAGAGTTGGTCCGGATTGGTCTGGTATGAGCATATCGTGATCTATAGATCTAGAGGCATGTCTGGGATGTTGGAGTGTTTCCTCAACTTGAGTGGTTCATGGTTTGGAGGTCTGAAAGCAATATTTCTAGTATGATAGAGATGCAAGTGATTTTGGTGATACGAAGTGGTGTTGTTGTTCCTGTTGACTTAATTATGCTTGTGGCGGTCTCTAGATCGTGTGGCTATTGTGTTGGTGGTCCGCATTGACAAAGGAGCTCATGATTGAAGTTTTCCTCTTGGTTGTTGCTATTCTTCCCAGTCTTGGCTGACCGGATGTTCCTAATGTGTTGTGGATGATCTAAAGATCATTTTCATGAAGCATGGAGTGTTAATGGACGAAGATTTAAGTCCCAGCTATGATTGGCTGACAGTGTAAAGATTCGCGTTAAGTTTGGACAACCTTGTTGATCATTCCAAGATGGATGAAGTGTATAAATACTTGTTGAAGAGTTGTTAAACATTATCCTTGAGCCAAACAGATTAAATTCGAATAAAGGATCATAAGCAGAGCAGAGAAGAAAAGCAGCGAGAGTAGTATAGAGTGTGAAGTTAGTAAAGAAGAATTTGGGGCAAAGCAGAAGTTTTTGAGCATTCATTGAAACTGAACCAGGCATGAAGTAGATGCTATTTCTTAGTTAATTCATCCTATTCTAAATAAATTTTGTAGGCAGTGAGCCTCCCTTTTTGAGCAGTGAGCTCTAGGCAGTGCGCCCGAAGGCATGTGCCTTCTATTTTTCTAAAGTACTTTTAACAGGGTACAAATCTTTGTGGGTTAACCCTCGCCGTGGTTTTTCCCTTAATTGAGTTTCCACGTCAAAATGTTGGTGTCAAGTGTGTTGATTATATTTCTGCTCTTATGTTGTTGATCTATGCTTTAATGTTTACATCATTAATTTGGTAGTAAGATAATAAAGGAGGTTAAAAGCACAAAAAGTTTATATGTGTGACAACTGATTCACCCCTCCCTCTCAGTTTTCTGGTCTAATTCCAACAAAGATTCCAATGTAACTCCCATCTTACAATGTCGTATGAAATTAGATGCTCTTACAACATGCTTACACACTTCTCAAAGTATTCAACATAAAGTGGGACACCCCATTTCCCATATGAGGCCAACAATAATAAATAAATGTAAATAATTAATAAATATGAACATTAAAATGCAAGGTTGAGACACCTTTCCCAACACTTCATTCAATCAATTGCATTATTAATTCATTCAATAGAACACTAGAATTGCTTGCAAGTAAAGATGTAATTAATTTCTATGTACATAAATTCAGGGTTTGGTCCCTAACAATGAAGTTATTGATCTCAAGGAGATTCCCAAATTTACACAGCCTTAACAATTAAGAACTTAGCTTAGCCTTCAGGCTAGGAAAATAATCCATGTGGTCTTAGAAATGAAGTTCTAAACATGTAACATTATTTACTTAGCACATCATAAGTTCATGATATCACAATATAGGGAATGTCAACATTAATGATAAGTATGGGCTCTACCAATATCCATTAAATAGTTAGAAGTCACAGATAAGACCTTTATTCATATATACAATTAAGAGTACATGAGTGATTGGAATCCATTCCATGTGTCCATTGCTATTGAACTCCTATAGGTGGATTTGATTCTAATTACAAACTTTATTTAATCAATTAAATCTGGATTAGTCAAGGCTCTTAATATCTACGCATCACAACAATCCACATAAATTTTAAGAATTTGTTTATCATAATAGCTTTTTCTATCTTCTTCTAGAGTTTGAATAAGAATCTAAAGATCATCCTTCTTGAACCATGATTCTCATCACCTTTTGTTGTGCATCTCTAATGATACTTGTAGAGTCTTGACATTCTCTCTACTTTTCACCAACAGTCATACTAAACCATAATGAGTAAGGAGATCAATCTAGTAATTAGACATAATCATAGTTGATCTATCATCAAGATCAAATGATATGTCTGACCGTTTTGTTATGCATTCTTTTGCAAGTATAGAGAAAGATTCATCAAGATCATCTACATCAAGATCTTCTTCACTGATTTCCATGTTTTTGAGAAAACTGCAAAATACTTTTATTTTTTACTTCTAGAGTAATCTACTATTAAAATAGTGTTTTTCCTATTACATTTAGATATATTTCTTATATATTTGGAAATTGTTTTGTAGTTGATTTTTGGCTAGTATACATACCTTTCATCTGATGCAATATTGGTTGTATGGACAATCGCTCTTGGAGTGTTGTTAACTTTATTCATGTCCAATCGCCTTTGACAAAACAAATGTGTTAGTCAACTATGGTTTTTCAAGACAATATTTTGTTAAATAAAATAAATTATGTATGTTGCCCATGTAATTTACTCTTTATTTGTGCCTTGTTGTGCTTTTGCAGGTACTAAAGTAGATACTTTGTTTTGCCCAATATTCATGATTTCAATTTACTTGCAAAACAATATTTGTATTATTTTTCATTATATGAATTATGATCTGTATAATAGTATAACTAATGAGTTTAAGTACTATTCTTTAACTAAGAGTTAATGTATGTAGACAATAAAATGTTTAGTCATATAAATTTGTTGTACATGATTACCTTTTCCAAGATGCAGAGCATGGCTAGACGATGTTGGCAACATGAAATAGAAGAGTGTCATGATCTGTCCAGTACGATTCGAATCTTTGAATTTTTGTTGTATTTGCATAATTGTTTGTCCACACATGATCAATAATGGTCCTTGAGAAAAGTTTTGTATTTTCCTGTAACAAGTGCAAGTTGTGTATTTGCATGTTCTCTTTAAGCATTTATAATTTTTTTGAGGAGTTGGAAATGTTAATGTTGAAGTCACCTGCAATGTAAATAAGGCTTCCAGTAGAAGCAATTGTCATTGAATTGTTAACAATTTCTATAATATTTGTAAGCGATGTTGCTAGTCTGGCATAGATATTACAAATATAAAGACTTTGTTTAGTAAATATCAGTGTACTCAATATTGCTTCAACATTATCTTCTATAAGTGGAATTGCATTTGATATTTGTATATTTTTTTTGTACAGGTCATTATCCCATGTATATGGTATGCTGCAGAGCAATTATATTCTGGTAATGCATCATTTGTTATCAGTTTTTTCAAATATGTCTCTTGCAGACAAATAATGTCCGATGATATTAAATCTTTGTCATGTACAATGTCTTGTTTGTGTGCCTGGAAATGACGAGTGTTCAATGTAGATATGGTAATACATGATGTTTGAGTTTTGTAATGTATGTCATTTTGAAGAGTCTACTTAGCTATTGTTTCTAACCGTGTCATTTCATCTATGTTTTTTGTTTTTACTTTAAAGTTTTTTGTAGTTAGAGGGATTAAAAAAATAATGTTTCAATTGTTGATGTGCGGGTTCAAGAGCTGTGTAAGTTAACCCATGTTGGTGTACACCTAATGGTTCAAATGCAAGGCCATGCATTGTAAGCCCTTGTGATCTATGTATTGTTCGAGCACATGCTAATTGTACTGGAAATTATTTCTGAACAATATTCTTTTGCTGAGAATTTAGTTTTAGGATTGGTTTGGCAACTCGGAGTATTGGTACCCATCCATTGTTAGTATATGTTTGGTTTAAATGTGATAGTTTTGTAGCTTGAACTTTTCCTATACGACGATCATTGAATTCAATCCATATAATGTCCATGTCAGCATGTTGTGTATATGTTTTGAATATTCCATCTGATCCATTTACGAGACCATCCTGTGTATCATAGTTTCCACCATAAATTTCAACTAGTATGTCTTTTTTTAACATAATTTAGTCTGCTAGATTTGTATTATTTGTGAACAATTGTTCTACATTAACAGAATTATCCCATTTGTCAATTGCATTGATTGTTATTAGTTGTCCAGATAGTGAAAATAATATTTTTTGATTGTGTGCATTAACATCTTTTCTCTTGTAAAAAAGAAACGGAAATGTTGGATCAGTACGTGTAGGATGTAAGCATTTGTTATTCAAGTATGTTATGTCACTATCTGTTTGAGAGTTTGTTCATATCTTGTTAATAATATCGATGAAGATTTTATCTTTTTGTCTCATAGTTCTTTGTAAGGTATAGCATTTGATGTTTTCCCAGAAATTGTATGGAACTAGTTCGGTGTCTAATTTTACAGTTTGAAACACTGGACAGTCATGTATAGGTTCTACTTGATAGAAATCACCACAAAAAATAATGTCTAAACCACCAAAATATTTAGTAGGTGTTTGCATGATGTCATGCAATCTTTTATCTATGCAACACAATAGTCTCACTCCAACTAATGAGATTTCATCAATAAGGATAATACGCAATTGTTGATATTCTTTTGTCAATATATCTAATTTGTCTGAGCTCAATGGAATAGTAGTGGATTTGTTAAATGGTATGAATAGTGCAGAGTGCAAAGTTATGCCTCTAATATTGTAAGCTAGTTTACCTGTGTATGGGAGTAACAAGCCCTTTATCTTATTTGGGTCACTATCAATAGAGTTATTGTATATACGTAGTAGGCCTTGGTATATAGCTTTGGCAGTGAACGTTTTTCCTGTTCCAACACCTCCTGTTAGAAACAAATGCAATGGTTCAAGTAATTTATGTTGTTTTTTATTAGTATGTCCTTTACTATGGCTTGTTGCTCTTTGTTTAACGTTCTTCAAACATTGTAGTATTTTGTGTTGTCAACTAAGTTTGGATGTTTAGCAATTTCAAATGATCTTCTCATTTGTTTGTTGTAGAATTTAAGTTTTATTGTGTCTAAATCCGATTGCAAATTGTATTGTTCATTATATTCGGTGTTTAAGTTTTCAACATTGTTTGTTTCTGTACAGTTCTCATTTTTGATATTGACATCATTAATAGCATTGTCCAAATCACCCCATAGCTCATTTATATGGTATGTGTACTTTGCTTGATTAAGTTTTACTATCTTTTCATTAGCAATAAAAGCATTTTCCCATGTTGTGAAGCCTTTTTTTAATATGTTTTCATCCATGGAAAATGGTACATATAGTAGAAGTTGTTCCCTATAATAGTTCTCGATGTCAACATGTTTATTGTATCTTATATATCAAATAATTTGTGGTCTATTTTTTTTTAATTGTCCTTTTCTTATTGTGTATTCTGCGACAAATTCTGCTAGACAAACATTTGCCAATATTTTAGGGCATGCTATATAATGGTCAATTAAACTTTTACAAGCAACATTTTGTGAATCATCTGCCTCATTTTTTAGTTGTGTGGAATTTTTCAAAATAAATGTACGGTTTTTGGCAGTTGATGTGTCTATGAATATGCATTTCCTTGTGTTGGAGTACATGACCACTGAGAGGGGGGGTGAATCAGTGGTCTATGAAATTTAACATTTCAATACTAGCTCAAAGATCTTGTGTAAAGAAACTCATTGAAAACATAATCACAATGATATGCAAGACATAATACAAAACTTAAATAAAGATGACCAACTAGATACAATCTAATCAATCATAAAGAGAAGATATGACATAGGGATGAAAAACCAATCTAAACTGCCTCACTGGCTTAATCATGAAAATCACCAATTACAGAGCCTCACTAGCTGATGAATGCCTCACTGGCAACAAATAGGTCTCACTGACCATGCAAGCCTCACTAGCTACAATATGCCTCACTGGAAAAATATACAACTTTAGATTAATAAAAAAATTTAGAGGGTTTCTCTATTTCAATACAATGCTCATAACCACATATCATTCTTTCTTAGTCTGGAAATCAAATTGCTCTGCATATGTGCTCCATAATGTCTTCTCAATGTACTTGAATCACCTGCAATATCATCTCATATATTTCTCAAAACATTCTCTCTTCCCCTTCTATTTTTCTCTTCAAAAATCACACATTTCATTACATAATTTTCTTGCCAAAATATATCTCTTGATGCATATATCAGTCCTGCAATGATATACCTTTCATAATGGACCTGCAATGTTATTAAAAAGAATGACCCTTCATATTCCTCTCCTTACTGCATATTTATTCTCCCAACTCTTCAATAACCTTCAATCTTTACAAAAATTAGCTCCCATAATGAAAAATAATGTCTTTAAAAAAAACTATACACTGTACAAAATCTCCTAAGTCAGAATAGAATATTATATGTCCATCTTCTCTGCAAACAACCTACTACAAAAATTAATTCTCCACTCTGCATTTATTTCTTTAATATCTGCCCCACATTTAAAACAAAAACTCTTCATATTCTATCTTAAAAAAAAATCCTTCCTTTTTAGTCTTCTATCCACGAAAAGAGTTTAAAATTAGAATAAAATCTTCTTAAAAAGAAGCTTTAAAATTCCAAAAGAAACTACCTAAAAATAACCTTATAAAAAGCAAAACACTGTAGTCATATTGAATTGACGACCAACTGCACGTCAATGTGCAAGCCCAAGGGAGGAGGTCAAAGTTTGAATGTTGGCCTTTGATCAGAGTTTGCGCGCCCATCACAACTTTTAAATAGCACCATTGATTTATAATTGGCACCTATGCGCTCAAAGGGAAGACCGCTACCATCGGTAGAAGGAAAGAAGAGGCCAATGAAAGGAACGACTTAAAACCCTTGGGAAGGTTAACTTAAGTGATGGTTACCCGTTATAAGAGGTCAACTCTCTAATATAAGAAAAAGTGCATTTTAATGTGACGGGTAGGTTAAAGATTAAATGGCATGAAAGCTCTTAGGATTTCTTAGGGTTTTTTTAAGGAAGGTGCTAGGGTTTAGGACTTTGTAGACTAGCAAATTCATATTTCAACATTGCTCAAATGCAAACCCTGAGAAGCTTAGTGGCAGAGAATATTATACAGATAAAACCCAATGAAGGATCACTAAACACTTGAGATGAAGCAACTCTTAAACAACTATGTGTTCTTTATCAATCCTTGAACATCTCATTGCACCTTTGATTAATATACTTTGATCACCTTATCTTCTCAGCTTCAATGGGTGACAGTCATAAAGATAGTCCATCATTAATACCAAAGATAATCCAATCAAGTATCAGGAGATAATCAACAAGTAGATCAACCTCAACAAGGATGGAAATGAAGCATGATCCATAAACATAGCACGATCCTCTGAATCAATGACAACCAGTCAAGAATGCCCTAAGTTAAATGGAGATCTCCTTCTAATGCAGATATACCTCCTTAATGACAAACTTGAATTGAGACTTGTGATGTGAGCATCAATTAAGCCTATGCCAAACACTGTGCCAACTCTGTCAACTGTCACCATATCATGAACCTAATATTAAACATGAAGCATGACATACAAACATGAAACATGATCATGACATGAAAGGCATCCTCCACCTAAGGTCCTTTTGTCTCATTGAGTAAGCTTGATAATCTTGTCTTGAACAACATAAAGAACATTCTCATAGGTCTGAGAACATATATCATGAACACCATAGGAAACCAAGAACATGAGTATCCATCCTGAGACAAGCATGAAGACATCATGCCAAGAGCATGAGTATCCATCCTGCTACACCAAACCATAAGCTCCTGATCTCTTGTATGATACATAGCAACATATATGGATGACACAACCACTATATCACCTTATCAACATCATGACCAACATGCCTGAGAGACCTTATCATGAAAACCATATTCACAACATCATGCACCTCATGACCATCACCTACCTTGAATCACTGTATCACCTTATCAATCATCATAGAACTCAGACATCCCTATCATCAACCTTGGCATCAATGATAAACATCCTTGACCCTTTGACATCAATGACAAACAATCTACACCTCGAACTATAGTTAAGAGGAAGTGAAAGCACATTGTGTACAACTTGCTGAGTAGACATTTGTTGTAGGTTGAGCAAAGCATTGCCAAGTTTTGTTATCATTTTAATCGCATCAATGTTTTATTCTTTGTGCTCTATACATATTTTGTTAAATGCATTTGTTATTGAGGCATTGCATTTTGTCATGTATGAGCTATAGTACATTGCTGCAGCATATGCATTTAGAACAAATTGTGCATCTGTATTTGCTTTCCATAGACTCGGAATTTTTTTACAAAATGTATTGTTCCAAATGTGAGTTGGTTTCCTTTTCAAAAATATTGTTGGTCTAAGCAATGTAGATTGTATGGCCAATATGTATTCTTCTTCATCCATGCTTATGTTCACTCGGAAATTCTCAAAAGATGTAGAACAATCATAATTTGAACATTCTAAAGTGGGTCTAAGTTTTTTAACCAAACACATGTTTCTTTTTTTGTCGATGTATGGTTCAAGAATTCTTGTTGTTTTCATTGGTGGTTGTGGAAAACCAAAGCGGCATTTTTTTTTGGTCTTGCTACATTGTTTAGTATGGTGATGTATATGTATTTTAGCTATTTGTTCGTTTAAATTTTCAGTATTGCAAGTTATGTATTTGTCTACAAAATGTTCAATACTAGTATTAGTATCTTTTCCATAAATAGGTGCATCTTTAACCCATAGCATGAAATGGTCATGTTCATTTCCTCGATTTTGGAATTCTGTAACTGAAAAGTAGTCCAATACCTTTCCAAAAAATGTCTCATCTAAACATATTAATTGTTTCATTTCATTAATTCTATGTTTATAATAGTGAGTACAAGTTGTTGGATCCTTTTTAATCAAATAGGTAATGTCAACTTCATTAAGCAATTCTTGTTGGTTTTCTATTGATTTTTTTTGGTGTGAGATGTACAATTCTTTCAATGTTTCTTTTAATGGCTCCCAGTTTTGTTCTGCACTAGTGAAAGTTACAAAAAAAGTAGGTGGTCCTAAATTCAACATCGTATCATTGTGAAAAGATATCTCTTCAAGTGTTGCAAACAGTTTGGTGAATTTATTATTTTTTTGAAATCTACATAGCCAATATCTGATTGCAATATTTTTTCAAGGTTTGGTTTGTGCTTCACATCTTTTGCTAGTAGGGTTCTACCTTTTAATTTCCCTTTGCAAATTCTTATCCATAGTGTAGAAAAAACTTGGGCAATTAGAATTTTAATGGTTTTGAAAAATAAGTTGGTGGTATGATAAGCAAATGTTTGATTTGAATTTTGTAATTCCCATTGTGCAATTTTTTGGTATGAAATTTTCTTTTCAATTCATTCATCATGTGGTTCTCCAAAAACCAATGTTGGAAAATTCATTTATTATGCATATTTGTCTTGGAATATTCCAAGAGATTGTTTTCCTTTAGCAGGTGCAATTTCAATGACTTTGTCTTGTATTGGATGTATAGTTCTTGACTCAGTAAATCCATGGATCAAGGTATTTGTTTCCATTTCCATTGGATTATTTGTGTCATTGTCTTTGTTGTTATCACTTGATGAAGAATCGGTAACTGTAATATGCTCTTCTAAATGGTACAAATGTTGATGCCAATTTTTGTTCAATTTAACATTTTGTATTTTGTACAACATTATTTTACACAATTCGTTTAAAGAATTCATAATAACATTTGGTCGAACTCTTCCTTTTTGGTATGCATTTCTATATTGCAAACATCTCTTTAATGCAATAGCAATTGTGCATGTTTCATTGGTTGTCTGTTGGGACATTGATAATTGTTCCATTTAGTCCAATTTGAGGTCTTTTGAATCCTAGTTGCCAAATTTGTGCAAAGGCAAGTCGAAGGGACACTAGTCTTTCTTCGAGTTCTGAAAGTGTAGCAGTGTATTGTAGTGGCTTATTTGTTTTAATATGTTTTGGTGTTGCATATATTGGTTTTTTGTTTTGCCTCAATTGGTGGTTACAAAAATTGCATATTTTATTTCCGTAAAATTCTTGTGTCCTTAATAAAACTAGCCCATATGTTTCCATTGTTTGTTGGCTTAGATTTATAATATTTTTTTTGAAATGCAATTGCCCACAAATTACACACACATGTTTAGGTGTGTCTAAATGATTTTTGCCACGTAAGATTCTACTGGTGTTTTTTTTCCACCTTGTTGTATGTTTTGGATTTTATGTTTTTTTGTGTATCTCTTGTTTTAGAGTTATGAAAAACAATGCTAATCCACTTTATGAGATGTGTAGAGTTGCAAGTTTTTACTTGTTTACTGTTTGGAATGGATTCTTTCAATTTGTGCATACTAATCTTTTGTTTAGGTTTTTTGCATATCTCTTGTTTTAGTGTACGAAGTGAGTTATGGAGAACAGTGCTGGACCCCTTTGTGAGATGTGTAGAGTTGCAAGTTTTTACTTGTTTACTGTTTTGAAATGATTCTTTTAATTTGTGCATACTAAGCTTTTATTTACTTTTCATTATTGTTTTTTTTTGTGGTTGTGCGAGATAAATGTCATTTATCATTATTATCTCCACTTCACCTAGCTTATAATGTGTATGCATGTCATTAACTTTGTAACATATGACATTGTATACTTTTGTTAGTTGTACACATTTGCAATATACTTTGGTAGGCATGGTACTATTTTCTGAGCAAACTTTAATTTTTATTTGTAAAATGTACAATAGCCATTCAAAACAAAAATCAGATCCTTCAATTTCACTTTGTTGAAATGGATCTCCAACTTTTGCAATAAATGTTTTCCAATTTGTGACACCACAACTAATTTTCAACTTAGATTTTAAGCATGTTTCAAGGCATTCATTTGCTATGTTGTCTCCATTTAGCATTGCATTGCAAAAGGATTGAGCCATGTAGCATCTAAGACATTGGCTATCATATTCATTTTGAGTCAAACTTGCAATACTATTGAAAAGACTGTCACCACAATCTGATATTGATAGTGAGTTTTTGCATAATCTAGACATTGTATGTATTGTTTTCTTCTCTGGAAATTTCTTTGGGGAATATATATTTGTTCCAAAATGTTTAGATTGGTGAGCCTGTTGTTCAAGTGTCTTAATTTTTTTGCTCACAAGTGGTTCAAAATGTTCATTTTTATGATCCTGATCATGGAACAGAATAGAATATGGTGTACTTAGTGAATTTTCATTGAAATGGAAGTACTTTGTTTTTCTTGTTAAAGACCAAATACATATCTGAATATCTAACCACTTGGATAGCCATTTAATACAAAACAAGTCTCCCCAAAGGCCATACTCATTACAATTTAGCTTTGGAATTGCAGATAGTCGCATGCGTCGCAGATATGTACTAACATCATGAATGCCATGCATTTTGGATAGTGTGTGTGAGTCTAGCTCATTTTGAAGTGAAAACAAAGCATCAAGATCATCGATTGCTAGACAATTTAGAAAATGATCAACTACTCCATTTCTTAGTTCAACAGATGTGTATCACATATGTAACAGTAGTTGTAATGAGTAAAAAAGACAATCGCCTACATTGTATACAAAGGGGCTTATTCTAAATAGGTTATTGTCTTCCAATACTATGTCAATTGAGATATCTCCATGTGTGTTTCTTGACTCATAGTTCTCTACATCTATGATATTATCCAATGCAAAATTTGGTATTGATAATGCATATTGACAGAACTTGGACATTGAATCTATTGACTTATCCTCAACAATTTGTTTTCTCAAATTACTACTTGTTTTTGAGTGTTTAGATTGGTTAATACGTTGTTCCAATGGCTTTCTTTTTTTGGAAACAAGTGGTTCAAAATGTCTATTCAAATGGTCTTCATCATGGAACAAAATAGAATATATAGTACTTTTTCAATTTTCACTAAAATGCAAGTACTTTACTTTTCTAGTTGATGACCAAATACATATTTGGATATCTAACCACTTTGCTAGCCATTTAATACAAAATAAGTCGCCCCAAATGCCATACTCTTTACAATTTGTTTTTTTAACCACAGATAGGCATATATGTTGTAAGTATGTATTAACATCAGTAATTTGATGCAATTCATTCAATGTTTCAGGATCCAGCTCATGTTTATATGAAAACAAAGCGTCGGGGTCCTTTTTTGCTAGGCAATTAAGAAAATAATCAATCATACCATTTCGCAATTCTACCGAAGTGAAGTGCATATGTAACAAATATTGCAAAGAGTAAACAAGACAATCCCCTATGTTGTATACAAATGGACTTATCCTAAAAAGATTATTATTTTTCAATACTGCATCTATTGTTTGTTCTTCATTCGTTTTCATTGATTCATAACTTTCTATATCTATGATAGTATGCAATGATTTTTTTGGTTCACTCTTTTCTAACATTTTATGCACAATATAAAAACACACCAGAAATATAAAAACAAAATAGGTCTAATATGTTACTTGTCAAATTTTATATGCTATTGAAGTATATTTGTAGATGCTCTTGTTGTTTTTCAATGCACACCAATGTAGAAAACGTGTTCAATTATCCCTTTCATATTCAATGTCCATTAACATCCTATGCTAGATTCAAGGTTGACAAAAAAAAACTAGGTCATCTGCCATTATAATCCAGCGTCCTAGATTGCATTTAATGCAATATATTGTTCAATCATTATAATAGGGAGTAGTATACAAATATATATTAATCTGATAAGGTGCACAAGCTCATCAATAATCATACGGGATCACTACAAGTTAAAGTATGCTCGCAGAAGCATTGTTTCAGTTTATTGATGTTAGATAAAATTAATCAAATAGAAGTAACCCTTTCCTATATGACTCCAAAGAAAAAGAAAAAGATTCGCTGGCTGAGTTGGTACTCACCTGCAAATACCAGCTCTTGTCTCATTCTTCACTGAGATTTCTTCTTTCTTTGGTTCTGTACTAAGATTTTTCCTACAACAGAAAGGTAACAAAGAAACAAATATTATTGAATTTATGAATTCATTTAAAGTTTCATTTTTTTCCATATTTTACAACAAAATATAAACTGGTAGATACAAACAAATAGTATATTCTTTTCTCATCCTATCTCTACTATCCCAAATTGTATCAACTTTTATTGGTTTCAACGTAAATGGGCTTAAAACATGTTCAATTTCAGCGGTGTTGAAATTAATCAAAATATTTATCATTGTTCACTAAACCCAATAAATCATTACCAGTATTGAAATTGTAAAATAAAAACAAAGGTGCTATCCTTGAAAAGAAGTTGAATAACACAAGTAGAGAAGCATAACAGAGCTTACAAAATGTGCGGTGCTTTTAGTAATTATTAGCAAAGATGATACTGTTATTAGAATGCCTCGCTGTTCATTGACAAAACACTTCCACAAAATTAAATTTCAATTGTTCATAATAACATACCTTAAAAAATAAGGAAGTTTAAATTGTTTTCTCCTTACTTTAAGCATGCCTAAAAATCTGCCACTCCGTTTAGGTAATCCTCTTAGAATTTTTTTAAGTTATCCATTTACATTATTATTAATATTAATATAAACATGTTATTAATACTATAATTATTATAATTATAGTAATATTATATTATATTATTATAATTGTAGATAATTTTGGTAATGACTGTTAACAAGTTATCTCTCCGTAAATGTCTCTCTAGGCAGTTAGTTTCAAGCATAAGGAAATAAATTGGACTGGTCACGAAGCAGTAAAAAGTGAAAAAAAAATAGAAATACATAAAAATTATTCGTTCTATAAACTTTCTCTAAGCAATGTATTCGCCACGGCAGTAAAAATAATATACAACATTCACGATAGGGTTTAACCAGTCACGATTACATAAAGGAAGAAAATGGCGATGGTGACGGCCGAAAAGGATATACATGCCCTCTTGTTCAAAGGATCAAAAAATACTTTCTTGTCATTGATTTATTTTAGATAGAATAATTACTAGATAATAAAAACTTATTGCAATAGTACTTTGTTCCATCATTTTTAAAATGCTTTTATCAATACTATTTTCAATGATTGTTCCAAAAACACTCCTTATTTTATCATTAGAATGGAAAAAAATTAAACGAATTACAAACTTTGCTCAACTAAATAAATAGTAAAACTAAAGAAGATAATAAAACAAAATTACTAAAAAAATATATAACAATACTAGAAAAATTAGATTAAAGAAAAAATATTTTTCAAATATGTTTTGTTATAATATTTGCATCTATACAATAACAATAGCTAAATACTTTTTAAATAGAAAATCTATTTCAGTTCTCATTGGTTGAAGAGGCCTCACCTATAGTTTCCTTGGTAGAAACTAATAAATAAAATAACTTTTTAACTCTTTGAATAAAAATAAATATAGACATCCTACAAAAGTATCAATATAACTAGCATACCTATATTTAGAAAAATCTATGTAAAACATGCCAGGTGCCTATTTCATTTAAATCATAGATCCATTTAAAAATAGGGGCCTCAAGAATGATATCTTTTATGGCTTTTACATATATTTTTTCTAAAGATAAGTATCCTAATTTTAATAATTTTGTAATTTTATATTTTATTAATTTAATAATTTTATATTTTTTCAAATATATTAATTTATTATTTTTATTTTTTAATTGTATTAATTTTATAAGTTTATTTATCTTATTAGTTTTATAATTTTATAAATTTAATTAAAAAAAAATTTTAACTAAAAATATTATTGGAATTATAAAAAATATAATATAAGTGATATAGTTTATAGTTTAATGAATAAAAATATAATATAAGTGATATAGTTTATAAATAAATTAGTCAATAATAGTTTTTGAAGTAATTATTTATTTACTTAAAGAGTTATTTTATTTCATTTTATAATATGGATTGGTTGTATTTTAGTTTTTAGCTCCTTAATAGTTTTGTTAACATTTTTTTTTAATAAGCTCAGGGCATTACACTCCACCCCTTACTTATTTAGATGCAATAACTCCTAGTGTAAAAATCGTCAAAAAATAATAATCAAAGTAATTTTTTTTATGATTTATTGTATTATTATTGAAAAATAATAATATCTAAAATAAAATAGTTTATTTATAAAGTATATTACTTATTATACTTTGATTTACTAAATTTACTATTTTATTTATCAAATTACATAATGATTTCAATAATTTTTTTAAGTTAGTATTTTATTATAATAGTAAAAATAACTCTTCAAATAAAAATGAAAATAAATAAAGAATAAACAATGTAAATAAATAAAAACAACTCTTAAATAGTTTGAAGTAAAGCCAACATACCTATCTTTAATTTTGTAATGTATAATTTGGTAATTTTTCATGAAATGATGTAGTTACAGTCTAGGAGTTAAAATTTAAGTTGTAGATGAAGAGATGGTTGGAATTTGGAATCAATTTTAATACAACTATGTCACATCGTTGCACAAGCCAAACAAAAGAAAAAAACTCATAACAAAATTAGATAAGAAGCTACATGGGACGTATTATTAGTCCTTGGTGGTAGGGTAATTATACTAATAATAAGTGGGTCCATATTTTAAATTGGAAAAAAAAGTTTGGAGTCTTATCAATCAATTATTACTTTATTATTAAAAGGGAAAATACTAACATAGATATCTTAAATACATCTATCTAAAAGAGGCAAGAGATACCAGTCTTAAATGTTAAAGATAAAAATAGTTAATTAATTTATTTGGTTTAATAAAGTGATAAGATGAAAAATTCAATATTTAAAATATATATTGTGATTGTTCATATAATTTTATAAGACTTCAGTTATTTATAACAATTGTCAAATCACCTAAATTTATATTGAATAATTAACAATAACAATCAAAGATTATATAATATAATATTTATTATTAATTATTATAGTAACTGAGAGAAATATTAAAAATATAATATATTTTGATAATATTTTCTACTATTATATATTCTATAAAAATCATCCAAATTCATGCAAAACGTCACAGTAAAAACAATTTAGAAATTCTGTCATCGTTACCCATATTTCAGAAGTTCCAAGAAGCGTACGACACAGCTAATTTTAGCATGGAAACTCTGTGTGAAATTGAAATTAGAAACTATTATTGCAATTCCATCACAATCACAAAAGAATTCTATGAGCAGCCATACAATCCAAATAAGTCTAATCCAATCCACAACAGCCACGAATTGAGCCATAGAATCCAATCCCCATGTGAGAATAGAAGGTCTGTACAGTTCCAAATTTCCACCCAACCCAAAACAGCCATGAAAAATATCCAGAAGATGAGGTCACATCCATTGTGGTAACGTGGCAATTCTGACAAATCTTGTTCTAATGGCGGCCCACCATCCACCATCATGGTCGGCATAGAGATTAATCCACAAATCACAGTCCACCCAAATATTAGATAAACATGAAAATTTAAAATAAATAAAAATTCAAACAGACTTTTCCTCTGTTTTATTTTTCCCCCTTTTAACAGGACTTCTTCTCTGTTTATTTTTCAGAACAAGGATCTGCGATCTGAATATATTAAAATACGAGGATGGATTTGCCAGACTACAAGAAAATTGTTGTGAGAGGCATCACAGCCTTAGAACAAGCCGGCCTCTTCACGATTCGAGTCTTCGCACAGGTGGCCAGATCGAATTCCTGCAAATTTTTATGTCAAATTCCTGAAATTCTATGATTTCTGAGGTCGGGAGATCGAATCTCAGGGACTTTTTTTGTGGGTTTTTTTTGCACAGGTGCAAGGTTTTGGCAGAGAGAGTATGGCCAGCCAAGGAGACGTTGGATGCTGCTATGTCAGTGTGGAAGATGCGTGTGAAACAGGGTGCATTGCAGCCTGTCAGAGAGCCAGTCATAATGCTAATTCCGCCTCTGCAATTCAGGTAAATTGATTTCCATTCCGAGGTTTCTTCTGTTTTTTTTTCTTTTAATGATCACCATTAATGGGAAATGTTCTGTGATTACAGGATTGTAGTGAGGCGTGTTTAAAGGCCTGTGTGAGACCCGGCATTTCTGTGGGCAAATTCACCACCACAGTTTCAACAGTAAACAAATCAATTTAGGACAATGCTTATGGATGTTTTAAAATTTTGTTGGATTTCTGGCTTGGCCAACACAGATCGTATTTAGATCATTGTAACCATGCCAGTCGATTGGGCACGAACACTGTGCCGGAAAATTTGATAAGATTCAAGTGGAAAATAATGGAGGCAAGTTCCGATTGTTTGTAAAAGTATACGGCTCTTGGATTCCAAACCTGGAATTTTTAATTTTTTAAATTGGATTAATTATTATTATTTTTAATCTATATTTAAAGAAATTGGGGAACATTCTTGTTAGTTGTAGGTTACTGTAATGTTTATCATTGATCTTGGGGATAACCACTTCAAATAAATATATTGTTTTGGGCTCAATGGTTTCACTATCTTTTATTTTTATTAAAGTTTATTATTTTAATTTAGCATTCAAACAAGTGATAGTTGATGGTTTTGGCTTGGTTTGTTTGCATGTCTTTTATTAATGTGATTCTTTTGTTTTCCTTATCCTTGTTTTAAATTAGGCTTTTGTGCAAGAATTTTTTTTAGGTTCTTTTAAGTTTTTCCCTAGTTTATATATATACATACTCATATGTCTTAGTAGTTCAATAATTGTTGTTAAAGTCATAGCGCGTTTTTGAGGTCATTGGTTTGGACAAGCAAGAAAATGGTACCAAAATACCCTTACAAATTCATATTGAAAGTATGGCTTGGACATGTAGGAAAATGGCATGAAAATACCCTCACAAGTTTATACTAAAAGTAGTTCACAAGATATGGCACTAAAATACCCTCATAAGTTCATACTAAAAGTAGTTCAAGAAGTAAATCACTTATCCCAAATGTTGTTTTGTCTTTTTAAGATTTTGACAATGCATGTAAATGGCTTGAGACTTTATTATTACTAGTATTTTGTGGGTAGAATTCCCTCTAAGAGCTAGGTCAATCCCACCTAGGTCTCTCATGATGTCTACATGGAAGTTGTCTAAAGGTTTTTTTTTCTTTTTCATTTCTTAGATGTGAAGTTTGCTAAGGTTATTTTTTAACATGGCCCTTGGCATATTCACAACTCGTTGATCTGATCTTCTCCCTTTGTACTTGAGACTTTGTTGTCTCTAAGGAGCATGCCATTTGAGTCCCTATTTGGGTCAAGTTCCCTAGCCTTCCTTTGTCTTTGCAGCACTTTATTGATCACATTGCAACCTATCTAAGCCATGTTGTTCATGTTGAACAAAAGCATTTTCCACATTGTGAAAAACACCACCTTCTCGATAAAGAACTTTTTTTCTACTAGGTGACATAAAAGAGTTTGTGTTGATGTTGACCTATCTAAAAACCTCAAGGACTCCATTGAAATCCACATAGAAGACTAGTGCCTCCCCTAAAGGGTTGTGTATCTTAACTTGTCTAATACTTTCTACATGTGCCAATCCTATAACCATAAAATTAGGGATTGCCCTCTAATTACCCAATGCCCCAAGCCAACTACAAAACCTGTTGGGGATTCTCCTCCTCTCAAAAATGAGGACGGTTGGACCATAGTAGATAATAGAAAGAATAATCATCATAATGGAGTGAAGGCCCTAGCCCTAATGGTCCTCTACAGTGAACCCCTAGGCCACAAGTTTCAAATCCTAACAATAAGGTGAAAGAGGTTGAAATTACATAGTTCATTGGTGAGACTTTCCAAGAGGTGAGCAAGCATTGGTTTAAGAACATCGTTGCTTGCTAGTGTTCTTTCTCCTCGTGGCTTTTAAAATCGTTGAGTTGGCATCTAATAAATGTAGCAACCTTCCTATGCAATGGATAGTTGGTGAGAGAGAGGGATGGTATTATATGCATATTAAATTGGGGCTTTTTGATGCCACTGTTGGTCATCATCATTTTAATTGTCTATGGCATATGTGGACAAATTTGCACTCTAGTGCTAAAAGGATTCTTAAACAAATTGATCGTGATCCCACAATAATGGGTTACACTTTTTGGCCAAACTTGACATTGAAATCAACATTTTGAACTAAATCTTCACTTTTTGACACCTATAGCCGCTAAACCGTTAGGAATTTGGAATTTAAAGAAACAACATTTTTTTAAAGTGATGTGTATTCCATCACGCATAAGATGCATTTGGTTTGATAATGTTTTGTTGGTTTTTTTTAAATTAAGTTCTGAAGTCAAACAATTATAATTTAGACATAGGCGTATTTCGTCGAACATAACTTTTTTTTATGTATCGAAATTCTTTTTTTTTGTTGAAACAAGGACATCAATACCTAGGGCATAAATATTTTTCAGAATTTTTTTTTCACTAATTTACTAATTTTCCACATGTGTAGAATAGAGAACTTGATGTTCAATGAAAAACCTATGTTTAGTAAAACTAAAAAAAAATCATAATAAAATCAAAATATATCAAAACTATACTTGTTGGAAAGCTCGTTTCAAGGACTACGATCCTCCAAATTGGTTTAGCAAGGTGATTCCATTTGGACCTTCAACCGGACTTTGAAAGCCAAAATTTTACAGAAGAGGAGGGAAGGGAAGGAGCGAAGGTGACTAGTAAGGGTCTTCGTTCGAAGACCCCTTCTAGAGAAGGTAGGTGACGTACTTCTCTCAAAGTGGATTGGCCTTCATTCGAAGACCCAAACATGGCACTAAGAACGTTTTTGTTTTTTTAAATGTTTTAATTTTTTCCTATCGCATATAAATAGTATGTTTTTTTGTCATTTTTTAAAATCAACATAATAAGATAAATTCGCATTTTTGTTCTACAAGGGAGGAGAAAATCTTTGAGAGAAGAATTTTCAAGTCATATTTTACAAAGAAGGAGAGGGGAAACAAAAAGACAAGACAAATAAGAGTGCACGAAAACATTCCGCAGAAAAGACACAAAGATTAAATAAAGAAAGATTGCAAAAATATTATAAACTAAAACAAGGTATGGATCTTTTCTTTTCTATTTAATCTAGGTCATTTGATTTATGCTTAAATATATACACATTGTGTTGGCAAGAGACACATGGGAGCTTCATAATTGTTGTCATTGATGGAAACAAAGTTCATCCCACACATCCGCAGGACATAGTGTGCCTATACCGGAAGTCAGATTGAAGAGTCTTGTGGTCTGGTAAGCAAGAACAGAGTGTTGTGGCAAGGTCTGACAGTCAGGTCCAGATCTCTCAGAGGAAGTATCCTTGGAAAGTGCGGACTTGAGGAAGTCAAGAGGAGTACCTTGACTGATAGATTCCAGGAATTGAGCCTTCGGTGATGAAGGAGTGAAGAGATATGAGCATTCAAGTATTAGGGTCCTCTTGGCAGAACAGACAGAGGAAGAACTGACCGGTAGAGCATCAGACATTATTCCAGATAAGATATTGATGATGATCAAGATTCCTAAGGTATCATTCATGATTGGCCGACATGTTAGATGACTTCTATAAGTATCTTTTTGATCCGCATCACTTGGTAAGCAAGGATTCAGCCGACAGACTAAAGTTTGGGAAATATTGAATATTCCAGATGTCGACTAGGAAGAGGATGAAATCCTTTGTGCGGATATATATATATATATACCAAATGGATTTCGATGAGAATGTGTGTGTGGTGTGTTATGAAGAGCGAAAAAAAGTAGAAGAGTAGTGTGGAAGCAGTAAGGCAGGTCTGGTATGTGAAAGAACAACAACACTAAAGAAGAGAAAGGATGAAGTGCAGTAGATTAGTGTATTGAGCCTAACTGGAACTGAACCTCAGCATATGTGGATGCTTCTCATCAGTTCAAGGATCTTTTTATTCTTCTTACAACTTGTAGACAGTAAGTCTCTTGTAGGCAGTGAGCCTCTTGTGAGCAGTGTGCTCGGGCAGTGAGCCCTAATTGGCAAGTGTCATTTTGTATTTCTATTCTTCTAATAGAGAATACAATCTTGGGTTAATCACCCCGTGGTTTTCTCCCTTAACAGGGTTTCCACGTCAAAATTATTATGTCATGTGTATTTCTATTTCATGGTTATGTTTGCTTATTTGAATTGATGCTGCATTAATTATTAAGAAAGTTCAAAAAGCTGAAATAATTAAGATAACTGATTCACCGCCCCCTCTCAGTTATCAACAATTAGTATCAGAGCCAAGTTCCTCCAAACATAGCCTAACAGCTTGAGGAAGATCTAGGAATTAAGATGGATGTGTATGGTATGAGGGAGCAACTTCATTCTGCCCTAGATGATCTTGAGCAATCTAATTCTGAAGTCAATGAATTGAAGGAAAGACTCAAACAGGCTGATGATTTCATAAATGAACTAAAAGGGAAACTAAGTCTTTCTATGAAAAAGAGAAAGGAACTACTTCAGCAATTGGCAAGTCAAGGTGAAGCAAATGATACAAATGGAGATCTTAAGGAGAAAACCAAGTTATGTGAAAAATTATCAAAAGAGATCATCATGGTAAGACATGAAATGGAATCAGGAGTCATGAAATTTACCCAAGAAATTGAAGAGAAAAGAAAAACTGAAGATGATCTGAAATAATCTCTCAAGGAGAAATCAGAAGACTGCCACAAGATGGATAGAATAATCAGACATCTTGAATCTGATCTTGAAGATGCTAAAGATAATGAAGAAAAACTAGAAGATCAAATTGTCTCTCTTAAAAGGGATCTTCAAACAGCAAATGAATACAAAGAGAAATTCAAGATAAGTTCTGCTCAACTTGAAGTTCTTCTTGAAAGACAAAAGAGGGTAGATGACAAGCGTGGCTTGGGATATGAGAAAGGTGAGAGCTCCGGATCTGGTCAGAAGAAGTTTGAATCAGAAAATCCAAGAAACAGGCCTAGAAGACCTCCGGTGAGGCAACCTAATGCTCAAAGATATTCATCCTTCAATGGATACTGCCACAACTGCAATAACTTTGGTCATAAAGCTAATCACTGTAGGAAGAGAATGAATCAGACTAATACATCCTTCTCCGGACAGTGTTTTAACTGCAAAAGGTATGGTCACAAATCTCATGAATGCAGAAATATGCAAATGAATAATTCTTTCAATGGTAGATGCTTTGCATGCAATAGAATGGGTCATATGGCTAATCAATGCAGATCAAGAGGATATCAATCAAATATGCAAAGAAATGTTGTTTGCCACAATTGCAATAGATCCGGTCATATTGCCAAATTCTGTAGAAACAAGAATCAGGACAAAAGAGGTTCAGTACATCACAATCAAAATCAAGACAAGGGAAAAGGAAAAGTGAATGCAGATAAAGTTCAAAGTGAGATGAACAAGATTTGGGTGAAGAGAAGTACAAAAAATGTAGGGGATGGATCCGCACCAGAATCTGGTGCTGATATTCCTTCCAAAAATTAAAAAGTGAGCTCTGGCTCAGGGCGAGACACAAGGAAAAAAAATTTTCCCCCAACCAGTTAATTGGTGCTGGAATTGGCACAAGGAGAGTTGCGGATTAAAGGGTTTATAAAGAAACATCTAAATAAACTATGTTTAAGATATGGAAGATCCGCAAGATGTTTAGAACAAGATTGATCTGGTTCATCAAAGTCATCTGAATAAGAAAAACAAGGCAAACCAGAATGACTTAAGTCGAGCATTTATTGCAACTTGGTATTAGGGTTTACGGAATAATATAAGGACTTTCTTATCAAACACTTGCTCATTCTGCATTCAAGAAGAAGTGATAAAGATCTCTGCAACAAATCTCCTCAAGCCCATCAAAGATCATCTGCAGAAGTTGATTCATCTAGCAATCGATCTGGCTCACTCCGTGAAACCTAGAAGCGTAAAAGGTATTTTCTGTTCTTAAATATCTCACTAAAAATCTTTGAAAGATGGGTACTCCAAATGTGGTGAAGATTTCTGATAGGCCACGCCCTAAATTTAAGAAGCATCCATATAAATCCCTAGAAGTTGATCCCCTAGGCGCTTTTTCAAGCATTCTGCATGGGGTTCTGCATGTAGAAGATGTTAGGGCATATATTCATGCGAGTATTGAAGAATTTGGGGAATCTAAGCTGGTCGATATCTATCACAAGCAATTGATAGATGACTCATTTGAACTCAAAACCCAGTATAAAGCTATCTGGGAAAAACATTTTGCACAATGCATTTATTTCCCCTGTTTTCCGGAGGATGAATGGGTTCGATATATTCTGAGCCGAATGCATGACAACTTCATATGGTTGAACAGGCCGTTTAAGATCACTAATGATACCATTAAGGCTATAACCGGATTACACTCAACCGGTGAGATGCCTATTCTCAAATCTGTCAAAAACCAAATTGTAAGTGAGGTTACCAGATCAAAGTTTGATAAAAGAGCAATGACTATTGAAGATATGACAGATCCGGATATCAAGTTTGCATCAATGATAATTGGATATAAGATATATCACTCTAGCAGGGAGAATTCAGTATCTGCAACTGCTATATATACTGCTTATGAAATGTTGAGGAAGAATGCAGACTATGATCTTTGTGAGCTCCTTCTGAACCAACTCTTGGAGAATCTGCAGAAGATAAAGAAGGATAAGAAGAACTCTTTCAAATATGGTGGTTGATACTCTGCCTATTCTTTATTACATGAATGAGCTTCCCGGATCTAGTGGTTGGGTATGGTAGAATGATAGACCAGTAGCCATTCAAATCAGAGATTATATACATGGGCTTGGTGATGCCAAGGCACAGAATACAGCTCTCTGGGGCTATTTCAAGAATTTTCAGAGTATGATGCAAGCAAGAGAGAGAATCCCCCAATCTTTAGTTGAAAAATATAAAGATACAATATGCTTTATGGTAGAAACTGATCAGTGCCTAATGGAGGCAGTGGAACCAAGAACAGTGTGGATCATGCCAATGGGATATGAAGTTGATGAGAAAATTGTAGAGTTGCATGTTCAACACATGCTAAGTCAGCCCAAGGATCCTAAGGTAGAAAGGTTTGGAACCTTTGAAGAATTAAGTATAAAAATCCATGTGGAGCTCAGACAACTGGAGATGAAGAGAAAAGTGAGAAAAGAGGTAGAAGAATTTGCCAAGAGGCATGGAATCTCAAAAGAGGCACTTGATGCACATAGAGAAAAGATGGAAAGGGCAGAGAAAGAGAAGGAAGAAGCAGAAAAGGAAAGTGATCTGGTAGAAGTCCCCTCCCAGACCAGATCCTCTAAGAGGTCTGCACCTACAACTGCTAAGACCTCAAAGGCATCAAAACCGAAAGCAAAACCATCCAGTAAAGTAGAGAAAAGAACTAAGACAAAGGCCACAAGGTCTTATATCAGTCAGAAGGATGAAGAAGAGACAGAATCTGATGAAGAGATCAAGAAGATGAAGAAGAAGAAGAAGAAAGTATCCGATGAAGATAAGGAGGTTGAGGCAGAAGAGTTTGTTGAAAGACCCACTCTGTCCTTAGATGATGTAGTCAAAGCAGTCACTATGTATGAGAACCTGCAACCAATAACAGAATTCTATGATGCATACAATGATGCAAATAAAAAGATTCTGGAGGAAGCCACAGTTAAGTATTTAAACATATACAATAAGGCTTTTATTGAAATCATCTCTCTAATTCCCAAAAGTTTAGAGAAAGAACTTGAAATGAGGAAGAACAATGCCCGAGCAAAAGATCTAGAAATCCGAGAACAAATTGCTATTCAACTTTATCCCTCCATCACTCCAAAGCAAATAAACATGGTCTTTAAAGATTGCAAAGATAAGTTCCGGAGCAAAGCTAGAATGAATCAGCTTATGCTTGGAGAAACTGATAAAGTGGTAAAAGAAACTGAAGAAATCCTCAAGAATGCCTATAAAAAATTCAATATTCCTGTCATAGAGGACTTAGGTGATGAAACATCTACCATGGATGACAAATAAGAATCTACTGAGATAGTAGTAGAAGAGGTAAAGGAGACAGGTGAAGAAAAAGGTAAGGACTTAGATTCCTCTGCTCCAGAAGAGGAAGTCCAAGGAGAAGTAAATCCAGACTCTCCAGCAGTCTCCGGATCTAAAGGAGAAGAAATTATAAAAGAAAAATCCAGTCAAGAAGAACAAGGAAAGGGAAGAGAAGAAGAGTCAAGGACAGAAAAAGCTACAAATGACAGTGGTAAGGCTGCAGAAGGAGAGAAAATTCTGTCTCCAGCAAGAGACACAGCAGAAGCAGTCAAGGATTTCTTGACCAAAGAAATGATGGAATTTGATGAACCAGAGTTACTTCAAGGTCCATTCAATTTTGATTCCCTCTCTCCGGTGCAAACCATGAAGCTAGCATCCTTCACTCAAGCAAAGGCAAAAGAAAAAATGCTGAAGTCTCACATGGAAGACTATGAACTCATAGAAACTGCATCCGATGTACTGGAAAAGATCATGCCTTCCTTCCAAAAGGATCCTACAGCATCCACATCCAGTAATCTAAAGTCTCTTGTAAATTCTGTTAGTACACATTTTGATTCTTTAGAGAAAGCAGCAGAAGAGAAAGTCCAGAAAGAGTTTTTGAATAAGAGATTCTCGGAGTTACAAGGGCTTATAACCAATTATAGGAGAAATATGGACATTGGGATGAAGAGCTTAGAAAATGCTCTTAAGGATGGAGGAGAAGTATATAAATTTTGTATATCCTGGACTAAAGCAACAAAGGATATTAAGAAGAAAGTGAAAGAACAAGAGGATAAATTGTCAAACCTCTCTCAGAATTTTGATCCTCTCACTGTATCCATAATAAGCCAGGAATGTCAAACTATTGTAATCATGAATGAAATTAAGAAGCTTGAGAAGGAAAAGAAGAACATATAAAGCAGAATGGGTGAACTTAGAGGGATGATTATCCCTAAGTTAGAGGCCATACATGAAGCCCGAACTGATGCTCAGACCACAGCCTAGACTAGTGATCCGACAGATCTCAAGAGGGCAGAAGCTTTTGCATTCCTGTTGAGTGGTCACATCTCAATTTTGGAAAGGATGAAGCTGAGTTGGGCAACAGAATTTGCCTAGTTGAAGACATCTTTTGCAGATATACTTCAGTATATGTAAGTAAAAGCATGTATATATACTTATGCGGCTAAGTATAGATTATTTTTGGAAATTTTGGTGTGCAGACCCTACCCTTTGCCATTGATGTCAAAGGGGGAGTGAGGAACAGTGAAAAATGTGGAATCCAGCTAAGGGGGAGCTCCAGAAAAGCGTACATTAGAAGAGAGCATCAACCAAGGGGGAGTATAGTATAACACTTAGTCATTTTTCACTAAGTGTTGCCATCAATGCCAAAGGGGGAGATTGTTGGCAAGAGACACATTGGAGCTTCATAATTGTTGTCATTGATGGCAACAAATTTCATCGCACACATCCGCAGGACATAGTGTGCCTATACCGGAAGTCAGATTGAAGAGTGTTGTGGTCCGGTAAGCAAGAACAGAGTGTTGTGGCAAGGTCTGACAGTCAGGTCTGGATCTCTCAGAGGAAGTATCCTTAGAAAGTACAGACTTGAGGAAGTCAAGAGGAGTACCTTGACTGATAGATTCCAGGAATTGAGCCTTCGGTGATGAAGGAGTGAAGAGATATGAGCATGCAAGTATCGGGGTCCTGTTGGCAGAACAGACAGAGGAAGAACTGACCGGCAGAGCATCAGACATTATTCCAGATAAGATATTGATGATGATCAAGATTCCTAAGGTATCATTCATGATTAGCTGACATGTTAGATGACTTCTATAAGTATCTTTTTGATCCGCATCACTTGGTAAGCAAGGATTCAACCGACAGACTAAAGTTTGGGAAATACTGAATATTCTGGATGCCGACTAGGAAGAGGATGCAATCCTTTATGCAGATATATATATACCAAATGGATTTTGATGAGAATGTGTGTGTGGTGTGTTGTGAAGAGCGAAAAAAAGTAGAAGAGTAGTGTGGAAGAAGTAAGGTAGGTCCGATATGTGAAAGAACAACAACACTAAAGAAGAGAAAGGATGAAGTGCAGTAGATCAGTGTATTGAGCCTAACCAGAACTAAACCTCAACATATGTGGATGATTCTCATCAGTTCAAGGATCTTGTTATTCTTCTTACAACTTGTAGACAATAAGTCTCTTGTAGGCAGTGAGCCTCTTGTGAGCAGTGTGCTCGGGCAGTGAGCCCTAATTGGCAAGTGCCATTTTGTATTTCTATTCTTCTAACAGAGAATACAATCTTGGGTTAATCACCCTGTGGTTTTCTCCCTTAACAGGGTTTCCACGTCAAAAATATTGTGTCATGTGTATTTCCATTTCATGGTTATGTTTGCTTATTTGAATTGATGTTGCATTAATTATTAAGAAAGTTTAGAAAGATGAAATAATTAAGATAACTGATTCACCCCCCCTCTCAGTTATCAACACATTGATGAATCATGTAGTAGGATGTCATTTAATCTAGGTCACTTGATTTATGCTTAAATATATACACATTGATTTCATGTAACTAAGATGTCATTTAGTTTAAGTCATTCCTCATTCTTGGCTATAATCCCCACCCCTCTACCTAGAGATAACTACCTACCTCTCCCTCTCTCTCTCTACCACTCTCTCTCTCTAGCTCTCAGGTTGCCCACTCTCTTTACCTCTACCTCTCCCTCGCTCGGGCCTCCCTATCTATCTCTTTCCCTCTCTAACTCTTCATATCCCTCTCCCTCTCTCCAACCTTCTCTCTCTTCTTCCTTTTATACTATTTTTATCACCTCTATCTTTAACAAGTGGGTTATGTGTTAGTAAACCTAGGAAGTATGTCATGCTTCTAATCCAAACATTACCAAAAGGAACCTTTTTCTTGTGGTAGCTTAGATTTTATCACCATATTTTATAGTTGAACCTCTAATTTAGCTATTGGATTAATTATCTTGTAAGCTAGAACTCAATTTAGAGCCAAACGTTAGTCCTTAAAATTCTAGTCTCATCTTTCTTTTCATTAGTTAACTCTACAAAAAATTGTATAGGAAAATTTTCTTCTTGTGCTCATCTTGAATGGAGATGATAGTACTTGTTGCACTAACTTGGAGAGCTCTATTTCTTTTATCTCATTTGATTTTCCTTGAATTCATTGAGCTTAATGAACTTCACTACCTTGAATCCATGGTGGGGTTTCTCTTCGCTTTAATCTTAGGCCTATTTTGCTACATTATGTTGGTACTTATATAAGCCCTATCTTTTCTTTACAAGTATTCTTATTTCATTTTGATTATGTATTCCAACAAAGGATTGCACTTTGTTAAATCATTCAAGTCTAGAGCTATCTTACCATATGTACGGTCCATATTGAGGGCAATCACCCTTATAGGAGATTTCATATACATCAAATTGTACATCTTACTTGAATATTTGTACATGCTTACACACTTATCCTAAATGGTATAACTACTTATGTATCTTGTACTCATATTTGCAATTGTGCATGAGGATATATATCACTTGTGGTCATAAATATTAGTTATTACATGTACATATTAATTTTTATAGTAATTTGATATGGAGACTCTTTAAAATATATCAAGACAAGTAGTTAAATTATAAGTTTTCTTTAATATGTATTTCCTTGATGTGTGATGTTTTGAGAGCTTACTATTTAAATTAAATATTCTAACTGTATTATCTTGTATATATGACTTTTGTGTGTACATGGGCTCAACATACAGAAACTGAAGTCGACCCAAATTTAGATACTGGAGCAAATGAGACTGAAGAACACATAGTTGATGTTAGCTCGGAGGAGGCCCAAGAACAAACAATGGATGTTAGAGAGGGGTCAAGATCGCTTCCTTCGACCATGGATGAGCATATGAATCTAGCTAAAGAGGTGAAGAGAAAAATTTCTTATAGAAATTTAGATCATTTACTTGAAGTGGATATGGAGAAATTGATACTTTATGCTGAACAACCTAGACATACTACTAAGAGGTCAATGAATAAAATTGCAAAGGAAATAATTGCTCATTTCAATAATCTTGATACACTTGAGCAAACCTAATTGTTATCAATTGTACTTCTTAGTAATGAGCTAAATGAGCCATTACAATTGTTGGGTGTAGATTAGTCATTGAAAAGGGGAAAGGTTCACACCTAGAAAAAGATATTGTTGAAAATGTTAAAAAAGGTTTGGCTTCCATTGGGAAACAATCTCGATCTACGGATAAGTCCATTTCAAGAAGAGTGATGTTGACATCTATTTTAAGTGAAAAAACTTCCAAAAAAAGATAATTGTCTTCAATTTCAACTGAGATTGGTTTCAATAGAAAGACACTAACACAATATGTGAAAAGGAGAAAATTATTGGATGATAGTACCTCGGAAGGCAATTGGGCAATTATGTGTAGAGCTCCTCGATCTGACAGGATTCAAGATGTTGTTAGGAACTTGATCTTAACCTTTTGGAAAGATAATACTCATGCTTCATCAAATAGTAGAGATGTTATCAAACACATAACTAGGCCCAATAGTCATGATCTACATACAAAACATTGGTTAGACATAACACAACATGAGATGTATGTGACGTTTTGTAATTCAAATCCTCATATAAAAAATAGGCAAACAATGTTTGAAAGGTTAAGGCCATATTATGTGAAGACAAACAAGGTTTTTGAAACTTGTTATTGTTGTTATCATATTGAATTTGATCTCTACTATCAGGTGTTTTGAAAGATTAGAGAAGACAGTGATGGTTTTGTAAATGCACCTCCTAAATAGGCAAGTCAGTTCATAGCATCCATCTTATGTGATAAATTAGATGATGATAATGCAACTGGTCAAATAAACTACATAAAAGGTCTTTGTGAAACATGTGGAAATTTGGCTAAAATGCCTTTGAGAAACAAAGATATCGACCCAACAAAGTTGGTAAATTGCAAGAGTTACAGTACATAAAGTTTCAAACAAAAAATGGGAAAGAATCCACAAGGTTAGATTATGTAGAAGAGGAGATACCTATTGGAACATTTATGGAAAATTTTCATAAATTGATACAACCATACATACATCATGCTTTTTTTGCTAAGTGGCAAGCATAACTGTTTCAAACATTAAGAGATACTTTCCATCCTGGAACAGTTTTATCAGTTATTGACTTTGTAGAAAATTACTCTTTTGTACATCAAAAAGAGATTCAATCACAATATTACTTTTCAGAGCAGATCACTATTATGATGCATGTGTGTTATCGACATGGACAATTGGATTTGGATGGTGTTGACAGTACATTTGAAGCACAAGTCATTAAGAAAGAATATCACTTTTATATTAGTGATGATAAAGAGCATGACACACATTTTGTAGAACATTACTTTAAGAAGTTTTTTGAATATTTGGCAAGCAGACGTGTAAAAATTGAAAAGCATTTTGTATGGTCAGATGGATGTGTGTCACAATTCAAATCGTCAAGGCCATTTTATACACTATGTAGATATCATCAAAATGACAATATACCACATGTTTGGATTTTCTTTGAGAGTGGGCATGGAAAGGGTGAACATGATGGCGCAGGAGCTTGCATCAAATGTGCTCTAAGAAAGCATCAAATGAATTATGCAGGAGATCGTATAAAAGATACACATGATGTTTTAGAATGGTATAAGATACACTTTGCATCAAATGAGGTCGGCACATCTTCAGGATCAAACTGATACATTCCACATAGAGTGTTTTGGGAGATATCAGGTATGTATTGTTTGAAAATTCAAATACATGTTTGAAACAAGTGATAACATGAAAAAGCAAGTGATAACATTAGGCCTACCAACATAATATGGAAAACATTGGGATTTGATGGTCTCTTCCGAGACACTAAGCTGAATAGAAGGAAGCAAAACATCACCAGTCACATCTTGCCGCATCTAGGCAAGAATAGCTACTAGAGTATCACCTGAATAAGCATGGGTATCTCCTAGACTCTACCTAATATGCTGCAAGCTAGATAAAATTGATTGACAGGTATCTCTATAAACCCATGTTGTGTTGGGATCAAAAAGAACACCTCTCAATCTATGGATCTCAACATCTGTACGAGTAAATATAGAAGGTCCAGGAGGTGGTGGTGCATGTGCCATGATATCTCGACCTGAATTGTGCACAAAAATAAATTACTTATTCCAATGTATGTGTACATCTAGTACATCTAAATTAATTTTTAAATTTAACTTCCAAGCTCACATGTTCTAGCTCACTTGAAAAAAATTAAATACATGTTTGAAACAAGTGATAACATGAAAAACAAGTGCAATAACTTAAAGGACCACATGGTAAATAATGTGTATCATATCTAGATAGATAGATACATGTACATGTACTTGTTTGAATGGATCTAAATATAACACTAAGTATTATATATATGTCATCACATGCAAGTTTTAGTGTATTACCCACCATGGAGCACAATCATCACAAAACTTGTGTCTGCATAAGATCATGCACATGTTCATTTGAATAGTTTCATTCCTCAAATATTTTGAATATTAAATTTTATTTTTAGTTACTTTCCCACCATTTTTTCTAGTTAGAAATGTTTTAAATAAATTATTATCTATGTAAAAGTTGTAGTCTACCATCAAATTCATTGCATGCCGAGATAAATTTAAAAACACAACAAATTTAAATGATTTTTGGATGGCCAAAATTTTGGAATTTCTTGAAAAAAATCATTTTGTTTAGTGATTAATATTGCTTTCAATAATGCTATGAATGCAAAAAATGGTGGACAAGAAATATGTGGTTGGATAAATTGGGTCTACTAAAGCATCTTGGTGGTGGTTCAAAAACTCAACATGAAGTTGCATGCAGTTGATTATCCATACACATGCTTGTTGTAGGTCTTGAACTTTGGTTGATTGAACATACTAGAATTCATTAGGGTAGAAGGTTTTTGGTGAGACTTGATTTTTTTGAAATTATTAGCGCCCAATTGACTTTGTTTAGCTATGTTTTACCTAGTCATGTTTGTTTTAATAGTTGATCTAACATTCACTTTGACTTGTTGTGAGATGCTCTTCTACTCATCAAACCATGATAGGTTTCTTTCTCTATGGAAGATGACACTTCATATTCCTTGTTGGTAGCCACTAGGATAGAAGGATGGGCATTAGGTTTTCATGGACGTGGTCCAATATTTGAACAGTTTGGAATGGACAATCGTTGCCCTTCCAGGGAATTCATCCATCTTCCCTCTGGCTACATGGATAGAGAGGGGATAAAAAGACCAACATCAAGTCATTTAGAAGGAGTGGTTGGCTCATAGAAGTGAATCTCATGTTGTGAATTCAATCAAATAGAAGGTGCACATTTATAGTTCTTGTGATTGTAGAAGCAAAGTGCTAGGGAAGATTATAGGTTCATTATATAGCTCTAAAGACCATTGAAAAGGCCATTTTGCTCTGTAAATTTCAAAGTAACCGAGCACTCAAAAACGTGCACATGTAAGATAAAAAATTCCATCTGTGAGGCCTACTTATCTCACCTTCTGGACATTGGAACTGTTAATCCCATTATTTCAAACTTTCATGACTTTTCGTATTCTTTGATTTGTTAGATAGACTATGTTATGATGATGATTATAGTTCGCATGATTAGATCTCACCTGATATTATGTGATTCTACTTTGATGCAAATTGAAATATTATACAGTTTTGGTCCTGATTGATGTTTAGAAAAATACAAGTGAATTATGAATCATATATGTGATAATATGTGTTATAATTGAAAATATCTGTGATTATGTGACTGGATGAGTGTGTGTGCATTCATTTCACTTCGACTATGATGAACATGTGTTATTAATCCGTTTGTGGAAGTCTGCAAGTTGATTTTTGATGCCCATGGAATATTCGAAGGTCATTCCAATAACCCTATGTGAAATCCGTGTTTAGCCGACCTAGTCCCAAGAGGGACCAAGGTCAATTGTAATGTCTGTGATTGATGTTCTTTTGATTAGGTTTTACTCTTTTTAATTGATTAAATTGAGGTGTTGTGAATTGAAATATTTGAGTTGCACTATTTTAGTACTTTTTATTTATTGGGCCTTTTATTGTGAATTTATGGACCCCTTGGTGTTTAGTTTGGTCTAATATTGACCCTAGGTCATACCCCTAGGGTCTAGGACCAATTTAAACATGTGAAACCTTAGTTTAACCTTTATTTGGTCACTTTAACTTTACCCTAAAGCTCAGTGACGAAATTTGAAGTTGGTTGAGGTGGTGGACAAGTCATGAGTCCACCATGACCAACCCCACTTCCCTAGGATATGGTCTCCCTTATCTTGAAGACTTGGGGAGTCTCCAAGACCCTCAAGTGTGAGAGACCACATTCCTATGCTCTCACACATGTGTGAGAGCATCTTTGAGGGAATGATCTTGCCTTGTTGGATAGGAGAAGGACATGTGTCTTATCCTTATCCTCATGGAGCCTTCCATGTGGGATTCCCCTCTCCACTTTGCTCTCACACATGTGTGAGAGTAATTGTGGATGAGTGTGAGGCTTGTGGGATGGGAGAGTGACATGTGTCACCTCCGCATCCATTAGGGGATTGTGAGGAGGAAGGAGAAGGTAACATGTGTCACCTTTGTTGGTCTCATAAAATGATTTAGCAACTAAGCCCATAAAGCTGTGACTCAGAGATTGGACATCTAACTTGAATAGCTGTCTTAATCACTATGAAGATGCATTTAACTTGTCAACCAAGGGATGTGAACTTGAAATGGGTCAGCACAGTATGTGCACTAGGAACTCCAAAGTAGCCACATTCAGTCTACAACTAAGAAAGACATAATGCTGAAAGTAAATTGCTTGGAAAGAAATAATATAAATGTTGAACATCAACCAACAACTATACTAAGATGAAGTGCATGACAAAAAATGAAAAACTGGGCAAACAAATGGGAAACTACTCTGTCTACTTTGGCTACAGGAACAGACACAGAATAGAATTCTAGTGGCTGCAGGAACATTCAATGCCAAATTCTAACTAACTGCTTAACAGAAAATAACAACTATACTAAAGGATGGAATGCTCACCAAGTGGGGCCCCTTAGATGAGTATCCCTTAAGACAAATGTAAACTCAGAGATGCAAACTTATAACTTCATTTTATTCATTGGAAAACATGAGTACAAATGAGCAACATGACTGTATTACTGAATTACTTAATAGTGCAAGTACAACCTCAGATTAATCAACCCCTCAGAAGGAGCATCTGAGTCTTATTTATAGAAAGAAAAACTACAAACCAACTACCTAGCAAGGCAGCCAACTCCAACAGAATAGGAGGACGCCACTTTAGGGAAAGCATAGAAAGTGGAGAGGAGGTTATGCATGCATGGAATCTAGTCGAGCATGGTCGCTTCAACCCAAATCTAGCACAACAGTAGCTCCTATATTTGCTCAAAAAGTAATTAAGATTAGTTACAAGGCGGTTATCTTCCCTCCATTTGACATTTGAACGACCACCTTGTTTGACTTTGATGGCAAGTAACCAACTAACATAATCTTCCTTGACTTTATAGGCTGCTAATTATATCTGTATAACAATATTAGTATGCACAATAATTGCTTATCTATAACTATCTTAGAGTAACATTCATTAACCACATGTTAAATTAACATAGATAGTTCATATAGCATGTCAATGTTATTAAAGATGATAGGAAATAACCTATGCCCAATATCTTATGGTTTTGAGGAAATGTCATGAAAAGATCAAGATCTAGTACCAAAGTCCAAGATAACTACAACAAATGAATGATAAATTCTAACAAAATTGAGTCATAAACTAGACTCATCACTCTCCCCAACCTAAGACTTTGTTGGTCCTCCAGCAAAGGAAGGGTTGTTCTTCTGTTTGGTTAATGCCCTAAAATTAGCAACTGCTAGCTGTCCTATATCAGTTTCTGCAGTGCATGAATTAGGATCCCAATAGAACCCTTGTTGTTTATCCAATCTGTTCCATCTTTGTCTCTCTTCAACAATATCATACTGGTAAAACCTAAATTTTGGCACAGGCCATATTAGGATAGGTGGTTGAAAAATTAAGGGAAGCCAGAATTGGCCCTTTGTCCTCCCAATCTGTATATATCTATCTACTCTTTTACATGTTGCAGCATAGTTCTGTAGAGAGTGAGGCTTTGCGTGTTTTAGTTCATCAGACAAACTATTCCACCTTTGTGCCAAATGCCCCTTTACAAATTCCCCTATAGTGTTTGTTGCCTTTTGATATTCTCTGTAAACTGCTTCTCTCTCAGCCAAGATTCTACTACCATAGCTTAGTCTATAAAGCATTCTGTGCCAATCATTGAAAATGCTCCCTGGATTTCTAGAATCAACTCTGATGGACAGGGGAGTGTTGAATTATGTTTTCCTATAAGCCCTGAATGTTGTCCCCAACTAATCTCATTTTGTATCCAGGACATAAATGCCCTTAATTGAACATCCCCAACATACAACAAGGGATTCCAATCATGATATTGGGACACATCATAATTATGTAAATAGAATTCACACAACAAATTCTTCATTTCAGGAGGAGCAATCTGATAAGCATTGAAAAATTCAAGAGGAGACTCAATGGAAGGATTCAAACCTGAAACAATCCTTGCTATTTTAAAAGAAAGATACTTCTCCTTTAAATACAGAGCATAGACTCTTGGAGGAGTCCTACACTCTAATACCTGAGGCACTAAGGCTGCCATATTATCCACTCTCTCCTTTAAAGTCACAATTTATGCATTCTTATCTTCAATTTCTTCATCTTTCTTTTGAATTTCTTTCTTGAGCCTACACTTCTCCTTTTTCCATTCTTCTTCTCTCCTCTACATCTCATTTCATAAATTCATAGCTACCATATGCATTGAAAAATTAGAGGGCCTGTGTATTCCTACCAAAAGTTTTCCTGGCACTGATGGTTGCCCTTCATATAACACTAACTGCATGGTTCCTGAATGTTCAGCCAATTCAGGTTGTAGGGCCTCTTGCTGCAGAAACTCATGGTTGTCTTCATGACCCTGACTCTCAATTTGTTCAGCGGCGAGAACAAGATCTGCCAATGTTACATTTGTTGCTTCCTCAAATATGTTCTTTCCTTCAACATTCACATGCCCCATTGGAGCCTCTGTATCTTCTGGTGACATCTCTTCAGCCCTAGGGCTTCCTTGTGGAGGCACACCAAAGGCTGGCTTAGCAGGTCTTGATTTCCTAGGAGGGCTCTCATGGTTTTCTTCGGCTGCAGGAAGAATAGTATCAGCTTTCCATTTCTTAGAGCTTGGCACTCCCTTTCCTACAGTTTGGTTTTTAGCTTTACCCTTTCTTATTTCTGCCTTTTTCTTCTGTGCCCTAGTTCAAATTAGGTTGCTCAAAGGAACATCATCATCAGAATCTGAAGAAGAACTCTCTTTGCCTGAATGCTCTACCTCAGAAGAACTAATCTCTATAGTTTGTTCAGCTACAGGAGGGTTTATACCAGAAGTTGAGGTTCCAGGAGTAGCTTCAATAGAACTCACTCTCCTCCTAGTCCTACGAGATTGAGGCACAACCGTAGGTTGCAAATGCTTTGGTCTAATTTGATCAATATTTAAAAATTCTTCCCAAGTCATATCAGACACATCATGCAGAGACTTTTCAACTAACAATTTGATCAAACAATGGTAGGAAACAGAATTAGCCCTACCTTTTTGGGTCTTGGCTACCATGATTAAGAGAAGGTGGTATAGTACGTTTGGCACATTCATTCTTCTCCTATGCCTCATATGATTTAGCAGTTTGAAATGTACAGAATGAAGATTCGACTGACGACCTTCACAAGTAATGTACCTCACAACATGAACAACTACTTGCTTCCATGGCTCAGGTAGAGAGGTTCTCTTGGCTCCCTGTTTGTCCACAATTATTGGAGGGTCACCAGGTTCTGTAAATTTGGCCTTAGCAGACTTGGCATCTCTGGTAATAGGATAATTCTCACCGTCGGCGGGCAACCCTATAACTTCTACAATCCTTTCTTCAGTAGCCAATACCTCTAACCCTTTTACCGTGGCCTTACTTTCAGACAATGTCTGGGAAAATTCCAATGCAACATCTTCATTAAAACCATTCAGCTTCAAGAAATAATCTAACCACTCAGAATTTGTAAGCTCGGCCTGGCTGGGTGCATCCTGTAGTAATACCTCATGAACCGTGGGTTCATTTCAAATTAATCCTCCTCCCATTGTTTAGCTGTCTAAAAACAATCACTCTACAAAGTTTTTCTTCCTGCAATTTTTGTCTGAAAACTGAACTTCACCTTCCTGCAACACTGCTAAATTTTCAATCACCAATGTCATCTAAATTTTCCTTATTTGGGAACTCAAGATTATGACAAGAGTAGTATAGGCAGTAAGGAGTAATCAATGAAGGCTATCACCTCATACTTGCGAGCCGTCATCTCACTCAGAATTCAAATTAATTCAATTTTAAACTTTGCTGACATGCTAGCATAAAGCACATGGAATGACACATGGACATGGTATTCACACTCCCTCCCCAACCTAAATTTGAGCATGTGTCCTCACATGCAAAATGGTGATGTGATCTAACGGGGCAGGGAATAATTACATGCTATGGAGAACATCAACATTATTTTACAATAATTAAATGAATGTACTAAAAGATAAGTAAGATATAACAAATTAATGCACACGTACCTTGATGTTTGGAAGATCAGTTGCAAAAATGATGGAGAAAGTACTGGTCATCTTTTAAGAGATTCATTGAGCAATGAATGAAATTGGAGCAGAATAAAGTGAGATCACGGCAACATGATGGAAGAGAGAATGATGGATATGGATGGGCAGATGGGTGAATGGATGAAGAAGTGGACCCCCACAAAAGTGGAAGTCTTTATTATGACAAGTGTCATACCTTGATTAGCCAGAAGGAGGGACACTAGGTCTGCTGCCTTTGGCTGCAGGAAGTTCAGGAGTTGCATGCCGAGTAAATTGTTGCAGGAACTCATCCTTCAAAGTTGGCTTGTGATATAACCTGAGGCGATGACCATTGACTAACTTAAATCTGACAAGGTCAATGGTGGTAAGTTGAACAACACCATTGGAGAAAACTTCAGCAATCTCATATGGTCCTAGCCACCTTGTCTGCAACTTTCCTGCATTATCCTGATACCTTGAGTCGTAGAGCAGTGCCCAGTCACCTGGCTGGAATTTCTTTTCTTTGATGAATTTATCATGCCACTTTATTCTCTAATTGTGTACTACCTCTGTGTGATGCAAGGTTGCTTTCCTTATCTCATCCAAAGCATTGAGCTGCATGATTCTATCCTTTTGTGACTCAGAGATATTCATCCCCAAGTCTATTGCAATCTGAAGAGTCTTATGTTCAAACTTAATGGGTATCATACTGTCTTTCCATACAGCAACTCAAAAGGGGTGAAGTCTATGGTTGTTTTCCAGGTTGTCCTATAGGCCCAGACAGCTTTTGGTAACCTGTTTGCCCAATCCTTCCTGTGGACAACCACAGTTTTGGTCAGAATGGCTTCAATTTCCCTGTTAGTCACCTCAACTTGGCCATTGGCCTGAGGGTGATAAGGAGTAGATTTCTTGTGCCTTATACTATATTCATTGACTAGTGTTGCATCTAGGGTTGAGGTGAATTGAGCTCCTTGATCAGTCACTATCTCTCTGGGAACCCCATATCGTGTGAAAATTTCCTCATAAAGAAATTATGCAACCTTGTTATCTCTTGCATGCTTCATAGCCTTAACTTCTACCCATTTGGTTACATAATCAGTGCATACTAAGATATAGGATTTACCATTAGATGGGGGATCAATGGGTCCTACAAAATCTAATCCCCACTTATCAAGTGGAGTAATCACATGCTGAGGGTAAAGGGGCATCTCATCAGATTTGGTTGGTCGTCCCATCCTCTGGCATCTGTCACATTTCCTTGTATATCTCCTTGCATCCTTGTGGAGTGTGGGCCAGTAATAACCTGTATTCAAAATCTTCATTGTTGTCCTCTTTGCTGCAAAATGCCCTCCACGTGGTTCATTGTGGCATGCATGCAAAATGTCATATGTTTCATCTTCTCTCACACATCTCCTCATGACATGGTCTAGTCTAGTGTAGAACAAACATCCAGCAATCCATGAAAAAGGAAAAGACTTTTCAATGAGCACCCTTCTCTCCTTTGGAGAAAAATAAGGAGGGACTCTCCTTGTGACCAGATAATTGGTTGTGTCAACATACCAGGGTGTTTGCACAGTGATAGAAAACAAGTGTTCATCAGGGAAGAAGTCATCAATGACTTGGTTGTCCTCTGATGTAGTCAACCTTGAAAGAAATTCTGCAACAACATTGGCCTTCCCTAGCTTATCCACAATAGTGATGTCAAATTCTTGCATTAGCAACACCCATCTTGCTAATCTACCTGATATCAAGGGTTTGTTCATAAGATACCTAATGGCTGCATGATCTGTGAGCACAAAGATTTGATAGCTTGTTATGTAGTGCCTAAATTTGTTGAGGGCATAGATTACTGCCAGCATTTCCTTTTCTGTCACTGTATAATTGAACTCAGCTCCCTGCAAGTTTTTGCTGACAAAATAAATAGCATGTTGAATGGTTCCTTCTCTTTGCCCTATGACTGCTCCTATGGCATAATCTGATGCATCAGTATGAATGTGGAAGGGGGACTCCCAATTGGGCCCTTTGAGTACAGGAGCATGAGTTAATGATACCTTTAAATCAGAAAATGCCTTGTTACATTCTTCATTCCACTGAAATTCAACATCCTTAGTGAGAAGAGTATATAATGGGGCTACCATTTTTCTGAAATCCTTGGTGAAACATCTATAGTACCCTGCATGACCCAAGAAGTTTCTAACATCTTTTTGCTTTGCAGGAATGGGAAGATTGATTATGACTTCAATCTTTGTTGGGTCTACCTGAATTCCTTTTGGAGAGATATAGTGGCCAAGTACTACTCCTTCCTGCATCATCATGAAGCACTTTGCATTGTTTAGGGACAAATTGTGGTCTTCACATCTCTTCAACACCTTCCCTAAGTTTTCCAATGCCTCTTCAAAAGTAGCACCATAAGTAGTGAAATCATCCATATAGATTTACATGCAATCATGTGAGATATCTAAAAATATGCTAATGACTGCCCTTTGAAAAGTTGCAGGTGCATTGCATAAGCCAAATGGAAGCATTGAGTAGGCATATGTCCCCCAAGGATAGGTAAATGTTGTTTTCTCTTGGTCCTCTGGTGTAATATGTATCTGATTGTAACCGCTGAACCCATCCAAAAAGGAAAAGTACTGCTTTCCTGCAAGTGAGTCCAATACCTGGTCTATGAAAGGAAGGGGAAAATGATCCTTTTTGGTGGCAGATTTTAATTCTCTGTAATCAATATAGACTTTCCATTTCCCTCCCTTTTTGGGTACAAGAACCAGAGGAGACACCCACTAGCTATCTAAGATTGGGTAGATAAATCCTGCATCTGATAGCTTCTGCAATTCTTCTTTGACAATCTCTCTTAATGTAGGGTTGATTCTCCTTTGTGGTAGTCTTACTAGTGTACAATCTTCCTTTATGTAAATCCTATGGGTGCATAATGTGGGATCTAGTCCTTTCATGTCATGGTAATCCCATGCAAAGGCATTCTTGTGTTTCTTTAACAAGTTTGTCAAAGACAACTGATGTTCTTGAGTCCATTTGTTGTTAATATTCAGATATCTTTCTTCTAAAATCTCCACTTGAGTTGTTAACTCTACCGTAGTTGCTTCACTAATGCTTGGTACCTTGATTTATTGTGGAAGCAATGTATGAGACATACCTGTTGCTGCAGGAAAAGTGGGATTAAGTGTCTTCACTGGATCAGTAGAATGAGAGTATGATGCTTCCTCTACTTCACAATGATTCTGAATTATGTTAGACAATACCTCATCTTCCTCTTAAAGCTGCATGAAAGAACTTCTGCCTAACATCATAAGCTGTACCACAGAATTAGCTTCCTCGGCCTCTTCACCAACATGTGGCCAAACAAGATTATCCATATCATGAGATGGATGTGCAAGTGGGTAAAGAACAAGTTTTTTAGTGCTTCTCCCATAAGAGATGGTCATGTCTCCTGACCGGCATCTAATATAAGCATCACCTGTGGCTAATCACGGCCTTCCTAGAATGATGGGATACCCTCCCAATGTAGCTTTAGGAGGAAGTATTATGAAATTAGCTGGATATTCCCATGAATCCACAAATACTACAAGGTCCTCTACTATCCCATCAGGTTTAACAGTAGAACTATTAGCAAGCTGCAAGACAGTATGAGTAGGTCTCATGTTTGCAACATTTAGTTGCTATAGGATATCCTTGGTCATTACATTTATGGCTACTCCCAGATCAATCAGAGCATTTCTGATTTGGATCCCATTTATAACAACTCCTACCACAGGACTCCCTAGATCATTATATTTGGGAACAATCACTTTCTGAAGCATGATGTCAGCCAATTGTCCCACCACATGAACCATAGTGGGGTCTTTCCTCTTTCTATCTGGCTTCTTAAGGCATGCTTCCTTAATTGCTTTGCCATATATAGGAACATCTTTTATGGCCTAAAATAGAGGGATCTTGACACATACATGTTTCAACTGCTCTAGAATGTCAAAGGTGGGTTCCTCTTTCTCTTCCTTTTGTTTCATAGTTTCCAACCTTTGTGGAAATGGTGGTTCTTGTGCAGTCTGCTTGACTGGGATTGGTTCAGGATTTTCAGGTGCATTTGGCTGAATAGGGGCATTTAAAGGCTCCTCTTCTTCCTTAGGAAGCTCAGTAATGATGGGTCTGGAAGGAGCTACCAAGATAGTTCATGAACGCAGGTGGATGTCACTTATACTCACAACATATGTAGGGAATTGATTTGGATTAGTAGAGTCTACTAGCTATTGCTGTGGTCTATTATTTGGGTTAGGTGAGGGCTGAGCTGGTAATTGAGTAGGTTTAGGTGTATTTGAATTGGAACTAGCAGGAGGAGGCATTATAGCAGGCTGTTGGGGCTGAGAAGGTGGCTGCATGTAATTAGTTATCTGGTTTGGCCATTGTTGTCCTCCCCTCCATTGAGATGTTTGCTGCCAGTTTCCTAGAGGTGACTGCCAATTCCCCTGAGGTTGTTGCCACTGAGGTGCAGGGTTTTGGTAATTTTGCCAAGTGTTTGGAGGGTTATTCCAAGGCTAAGGTGAATATCCTCCATAGTTAGATGGAGATGGCTGTTGCCATTGGTTACCAGATGCATAAGTATTAAAATATGGTCCAACAAATGATAATGGATCTGGTGGCATATCTTGTCTTGGAGCCCATGGCCTCCTTTGTCCAACATAGTAGACTTGATCTTCTTCAACCTAGATTGACTTGAACTCAGGTGGAATCTACTTACTATCAATATTAGCTACCATCTTGCATCTACAATCCCTCTTCTTTTGTCTGCAATGAGGACAATATTCTGCCAACATTGCCTTTGCCTCATCTTGCTTCTTCCTTGCCTGAAGTGTGTCCAACTGGGTGACCATATTATTTATGATATCTTGCTTAAAATTAGATAGTAAGTGACTTATCTCCATCCTTGAAACTCCATTGGTAGGGGTTTTGCCCATAAGGGAATGGTAACCTCTTTCTTCATGGCTGCTCTGGAATAATTCTAGCACAACTTCTTAATATCCTCCCAAGGCACTTGGGTAATATCTCCTCCTCCCATCAAATCCAAGGCATCCGTGCAATGCTCACTTATTCCTCTAAGGAAGAGTAGTTTCTAAGACTCCTCATTGAGTGTATGATGGGGAGATTTTTGTAAACAAAAAAGGAACCTTGATATGTAATCCTCCAAACTTTCATCCTCTTTCTGCTGCATTCTAAAAATATCATTTCCTCTCATATCTCCACCCCTACAGTAATCTTTATACTTCTCAAGAAATTTCTCTTTCATCTCATCCCAAGTATTGATAATATCACTACCTAGACACATAAACCACCTCAATGCAACATCTTTCGTGGTAGTAGGAAACAGCTTAAGCCTATGAGCATCAATGGTGTAGTCATAGCTTTTGCAGAGGATATCAAATTCAAACAAGGTGTCTGGGTCCTCTATTGCAAGTCCATAGAACTTGGGAAGAGCTAAAGCAGGGATGTTTTTGAAGTTATCCACTTCATTTTGATGAGCAATAGGAAATGGAAAGGTTGGTTCATTGGGTCCATTTTGGGCAGCCATAGCTACTTGGCTGATTATCAAGGCAAATGGATTGTCAATCAAGTTTTGACCAGCTTGTTCTTCAGAGGATGTTTTAGAACTATTCAAATCAGAGAATGCATCAAGAAAAGGATTCACTTCTGTTTCTTCTGATGGGTGATTTGGATCATTAGGAAGGAATCTCCCTAAAGCATCTCTTCTTCTGCCTCTATGCATGCAATATATACTCAGTATCAGCCAACTCACACAAAGAATGTTGTGAATGGATTGTGGGTCGTTACTTCCTAAATGAGGAATATACTAAGAGCACACCTCAAAAATACTTATGTAAGAAATAATACTAAAGATGACTCCAAAGATCTTCCTAGTTTGACACCATCCCCGGCAACGGCGCCAAAAATGTTGGTCTCATACAATGATTTAACAACTAAGCCCATAAACTTGTGACTCAGAGATTCGACATCTAACCTGAATAGTTGTCTTAATCACTATGAAGATGCATTTAACTTGTCAACCCAAGGACGTGAACTTGAAATGGGTCAGCACAGTATGTGCACTAGGAACTCCAAAGTAGCCACATTCATTCTACAGCTAAGAAAGACATAATGCTGAAAGTAAATTGCTTGGAAAGAAATAATATAAATGTTGAACATCAACCAACAACTATACTAAGCTAAAGTGCATGATGGAAAATAAAAATCTAGGCAAACAAACAGGAAACTACTCTGTCTGCTTTGGTTGCAGGAACAGACATAGAATGGAATTCTAGTGGCTGCAGGAACATTCAATGCTAGATTCTAACTAATTGCTTAACAAAAAATAACAACTAAACTGAAGGATGGAATGCTCACCAAGTGCCCCCCCTTGGATGAGTATCCCTTAAGACAAATGTAAACTTAGAGATGCGAACTTATAACTTCATTTTATTCATTGGAAAACATGAGTACAAATGAGCAACATGACTGTATTACTGAAAAACTTAATAGTGCGAGTACAACCTCAAATTAATCAACCCCTCAGAAGGAGCACTGAGTCTTATTTATAGAAAGAAAAACTACAAACCAACTACCTAGCAAGACGGTCAACTCCAACAGAATAGGAGGACGCCACTTTAGGGAAAGCATAGAAAGTGGAGAGGAGGTTATGCATGCGTGGAATCTGGTCAAGCATGGTCGCTTCAACCCAGATCTAGCACAACAGTAGCTCCTATATTTGCTCAACAAGTAATTAAGACTAGTTACAAGGCGGTTATCTTCCCTCCATTTGACATTTGAATGACCACCTTGTTTGACTTTGATGGTGAGTAACCAACTGACAGAATCTTCCTCGACTTTATAGGCTGCTAATTATATCTGCATAACAATATTAGTACGCACAATAATTGCATATCTGTAACTATCTTAGAGTAACATTCATTAACCACATGTAAAATTAACATAGATAGTTCGTATAGCATGTCAATGTCATTAAAGATTATAGGAAATAACATATGCCCAATATCTTATGGTTTTGAAGAAATGTCATGAAAAGATCAAGATCTAGGTACCAAAGTCCAAGATAACTACAACAAATGAATGATAAATTCTAACAAAATTGAGTCATAAACTAGACCCGTCAACCTTCTCATTCCTCAAGGCTCTTTGGTTTAGCCTATTAAACTCCATCTTTGAGAGAGGGAGAGGGTTCTTCATTTTTTGTTTTTTGTTTGTAATTATGGACTTGGGGAGATAGCTAGAGTTGGAGCCTTTTAGGAGGCAAGTAGATTTGAAGGAGGCTTGGGAGCTCTCCATCAAACTCATACCAAATTTGAGCTTATAAGGTAGGCTCCAAGGCTATATAGGCTCCCTTTTGTTTTTACATTTCAATGTGTGTGATGAATGCTTGGTGTATTTTTGAGTTTTGGTGTTTTGTTTTGTGGGTTTCTTTTTGGGTGGTTGATGAAGCTCTCCATTGAGAAGAGCTCATCTTGTTTTGGGGTGGGAGAGGAGTGAACCTCCTCGGGGGCAACCTTATCGTATTTGGAGGTGTTGTTGGTCATGGGAGTGTATTTTTGAACTATTGGAAATTTTGTGAAGGCAAGAGTGCCTTGGGATTTTTTTTGTGATATTGAGTTTGTGGTGAAGGCAAGAGTGCCTTGAGACTTTTGGCATATTGAGATTTTGGGTATCATGGTGATTTGGTGTTTTTGGGTTTCCCTCTTGAGTTGAGAGTAGTCCACTCTCCTACCCCCAAATATCCATGTAAATGGATTTGTTATGTGCAATCCTTGGGAGGGTATGTTCTTGCTTTGTGTGAGTGTTTTTGTGGTTTGAACCCAGTTATATGGGTGACCTCCAAGCTCAGGGGTGACTTGTGTTCAAGTCTATGGTTGGGAGGTGAGCTCCCATGGGCATGCGGAGACCTTCTTGTGATTCTTGCAGGTTTGGTGGTCTTGAAGTGTTTGGAGAACTTGGAGAAAATTGGTTTTGGTGTATTTTGTATTATATGGCATTTTGGATGCCATGGCCTTGTGGACTTGTATAAGTGTTTGCAAGTTTGTGAGAGTTAATCTCTCCCTTGAACCTATGTTGTAATGAATCTTTATGTGAGCTTATTTGAGTATTTCATTATTGAAGGTGTTGTAGTTTTACTTCATTGTGCTTTGAAATGAATTTATTCATGAGAAATAAATTTTATCTCTTCCTCTTCTATTGTTGGATGTATGGAAAATATTGATATGAGATTTCAAAAAAAAGGGGGCTATATTCTTACTATGTTGTATGAAAAGAGAAATTTGATTATTTTCACTTCTTTCTATGCATTCAAAAAAAAAGAAAAAAAATATATATATATATATGCAAGGATGTATTTTAAGTTTACTTGGCAGAGAAAAATCATTATGGTAATATTCTATGTAGATGTTATTTTATATATATATAAAACATTTATTAAAAAAATACAGTTATCTTTGCTGCTCTATGTTTTTTTAATTCACTGTTTGTTGTTATTAAGAAAAAGAGACTAGATATACAGAGTTCTTTTTATAAACAAAAAAAAAGAATACAATGGAAATATATATATATATATATATATATATATATCTTTTAACATAGTATTGCTGCATATTTTACTAAGAGGAAAACCTAAAAAAATGTAGACAAAAATGAAATTGTGCAACAGATATATCTATATACACATTATAAAATGCAAGTTACAGGGTTATGAATTAAATAACATTGTTGTGCGTAAGAATCCCGTTAGGGTTCATTTTGTGTTTTGCACTATTAAAAAAAAATTAAATTACATGGGTGGTGGCCCATGGCCGCCGCTACTGTAGATTGTTAAGGAAGAAAAAGGGGGATATGGACCCCCCCCCCCCCCCCCCGTCCGCCTCGACAGAGCATGCTCTGTGGAGGGGGGGGAAGTCCACCCCTTCCCTTCTCCCCCTTCCTTCCATTGTAAGCGTCATCGGCGCTTCCTCTTCAAACACCAACTGAACATTTAAATCATGCCCTGTGTTTTCTTTGAAGCCACCACTCCTCTGGGTCTTTCAGCCCCTACACTATAAAATATATATTTTAATATATATATATATATTGCAAATAAAAAAATGGCGAGGAAAAAAAGGTGTGAAATTTCTTGTGGCAAATACGAATTCAAAATTTAGATCGATCTGGGTGTGGAAGCAGAGAAGGACAGAGATATCCTTGAAAAGTAGACAATCATCGACAATCCATTAGGGAGGAACTTCACACGCCAAATGATCACCGATTAGATCTACAAAAAACTGGAAATGGCCAAGTGCTATCAAATTCATGCCCAAAGGATTTTTTGTGGTTCTTTCTCACAGCTAGGAAGAGCAGGACCTGGTTCTTTCCTACAATCAATAGCAGATTGAAGGAGTGGTCATCTACTTGAAAAAATGGACTCCACTTTTTGACTCATGCAAAGCCAAGATCGAAGAATCTCTAATCTGGATCAGACTCTACAATCTCCCGCTTGAATTCTGTTCGATGGCATGCTTGGAGAAGATTGGCCGATCCATGGGAATGTTAATTGAAGTTGATAAGAGGATTCTAGAGGGTGACTCCTATCTCTATGCCAGAATCAAGTTAGCAACAATCCTAGGGCTTCCAAATTCTATCAAAATTGCCACTGCCCTAGGGGAGAGATTCATTAAAGTTGAAAAAGAAGAAGCCAAATTCTATTGCCTTGGCCACAAAAGTAGGAAACACCCCTTGACTTGATGTCCAAAGGATATCAAAAAAGAATGGCGGATAAAATCTCAGGGTCAGGAAAAAGGAAATCCAATCCTCCCAAGCCCTATTACTTCTGATGGGGCTTCTCCCTCAATGCCGCCTCTAAAAGATGTACCCTTGGTTCCCAAGGAACTGATGCCCAAGACCAACCAAAGCCAAGAAGTCACTCAAAGCCCCATGCATACCAAGGAAGCACAGGCCACTGGGGACAAGCAAATAGAGGCTGCACCAAGTAATGCGGGCAGATTAGAAAATACTAGTGTCACCATGGTTGTGTCTGAATCAGATTGGACTGATGATGAATCTAATGAAGATGGTGAATTTGGAGAGGCCGAAGCTAGATATGTCAGCCAAGATCTTGAATCCAAATTTAAATGTCAAAGAGAAGAAGAAGGGCAGAAAGTTGAACAAGGTTTTGAGGGAAGAGGAGGCATCTAAAAGGGGACAGGCCACTTTAGACAATTTTATGAACAGTACCAAGGGAGGGAAGCCCCCCCTTGGGAACCAATGAAAATCCTAAGTTGGAATGTCAGGGGTCTTAATGCCCCTGACAAGTAATACTTACTTAAGCATCACCTACAGACCTTTGTAGCAGATATAGTCCTCCTTACAGAAATAAAACTTTCGCGGGAAGATAGAAGCTCATTTTGCAGATCTCTTAGAGGATGGGAAGGACTTTTTGTACACTCTTTCAGAGCTTCAGGTGGCCTATGCACCCTTTGGAACCCTCGAACAACTATCCTAGATCTCATGACATGATCTAATAATTGGATGGCAATGCTCGCCCAAGACCACCGTTCCAACTTCCTCTTCTGGCTATGGAACATCTACGAGCCCACCAAGACCTCAGAAAAATTGTAGACCTGGTACTCCATTTCTACCCTAATGGAAAGTCACAAAAAGGATTTCATGGTGTTAGGAGGAGATTTCAACACTATTCTATCCATTACAGAAAAGAGAGGGGGAATGCATCGTGTCAATCAAAGTCAGAAGGACTTCAATCTCTTTGTGGAAAATGGCAAACTAATTGATATTGTGCCTAAAAATGGTGAATTCACATGGACAAATAGAAGGAAAGGCTTCACCAACATTGCAGAATAACTCGATAGATTCCTAGTTTAATCTGATTGGCTCCTTACAGCCACAACAATGGAATCCCACATCCTTCCAATCTCTGGATCCGACCATTACCCAGTTTTGCTTTCTCTAATAGAAGACAAGCCCCCCCAAGATGACCCTTCAAATTTGAAAAAATGTGGCTGAGGGACGTTTCACTGAGGGATCGTATGCAAACCTGGTGGAAGGAAACATGAGTCCAAAAGGGCTCCAAAATGTTTGTTGTCACTAAAAAACTATTAGCGATAAAGGGACACTTGAAAATCTAGAATGAAGGCACCTTCAAAAATATTTTCAAAGAGAAGGAGATAATTGAAGCCGAACTAGAAAACCTGAATGTAACTGTGCTAGAGAAAGGTATGACTGAAGCCAAATTCGAAAAGGAGAAGGAATTAACTAAAATCCACAAAGAGCTGCTATCCCGCGAAGAAACATTCTGGAGGTTGAAATCCAGGGAAATGTAGCTGAAGGAAGGAGATCTCAACACCAAATTCTTCCACAATTCAACTAAACAAAGATGAAACTTCAATCACATTTCCAAGATTTTGAGTGCAGAAGGTGTTGAACTGCAAGAGACTAATGCTATCCAAAAGGAAGCAATCAAGCATTTTTAGTTGTTGTTAGTGGATAGCGAAGCAACTCCAATCTAGAGGCAAAAATTCTTTCTAGAACTCATTCCACCTTTGGTCTTCGAAGATCAGAATGAGATGCTCCTAGCCCCCATCTCAAAAGAAGAACTAAAGGCTATCGTTTTCCAAATGGCTCCAGACAAAGCCCTAGGCCTAGACGGTTTTTCAGTACATTTTTACCAAGAATTCTGGGATTTTTTTGAAGACATTTCGAAAGCAGTTGAAGACTTAAGGAAATCCAAAACAATGATCAAAGACATCAACAACACTTCCATAGCTCTCATCCCAAAAAAACTGGTAGTTACTTCCTTCAATGATCTTCGGCCTATATCTCTTTGTAACACAATCTATAAAATGGTTACCAAGGTAATGACAAATAGGCTAAAATGTATCCTCCCGTCCCTGATTTTAGAAGAACAAAGTGGATTCACCCTCGGGAGGAACATTATAGATAGCATCATTTTGGCACATGAGACAGTGCATTCCATCACGACAGGAAACCAAAGTAGCATGATCCTAAAGTTAGATGTGAGTAAAGCCTATGATCAAGTTAATTGGAGATTTTTGCTCAAAATCATGGAAAGATTTGGCTTCCACAGACATTGGATCGATTGGACCTTTCAATGCATCTCCACGGTGCACTACTCGGTGTTAGTCAATGGGAGTCCGTGTGGTTTCTTCGAGCCTACAAGGGACCTCAGACAAAGGGACCCATTGTCCCCGTTCCTCTTCATCCTCATGGCAGAAGCTTTGGGAAGAGGGATCCAAAATCTAGTCAATTAAGGGCACTGGAAAGGAGTTTAGATTGCTAATGACTTCCCTCTAGCCTTCCATCAGCAATTTGTTGATGATACACTCCTCTTTGCGGCCTCACAGCTGGAAGAAGCAAAGGAAATAGCATCTCTCCTAAACCACTATATGGAGGCCTCTAGACAGGTAATAAACTATGCTAAATCTAATATCTTCTTTTTTAATATTAGTAATCGAATGCAATGCAAAATTCTATCTATCCTAAACTTCAACAAAGATGCGTTCCCCAACAAATATCTAGGGGTCCCCCTATTCAAAGGGGCAATGCACACATCCTTGTGGGAAGATACCATTCAAAAATGTCATTCTAAAGCCTCCTCCTGGCATGGTCAATGGCTTACCCTATCAAGGAAGATTTAGATGATTAAAGCGGTCCTAGCGGGTATCCCCATCTATTAGCTAAGCAGTAATCAAGTGACCAAAAAGGCCTGCAAATCATTAGATGGGATCTTGAAAAAGTTTCTACGGGAGGAAGCAAATGAAACAAAAGAATTCCTCTAATTGGTTGGAAAATCGCTTGTAAAGGGAAATCTGACGGGGGTGCTGGCTTTAGGGACTTGGAAAAGTAGAATATAGCTCTTGGCGCCAACCTAGTCAAGAAACTTTATCAAGACCCTGAGGCAAGATGGTGCAGAATCTTGAGGAAAAAATATTTAGACTCAGACGACCCCTGCCAAATTTTAACTAACCCTAATCCACCGAGAGGATCCCATATTTGGAATTTCATTCAAAATTACAGGTGGCTAATCACAGATCATGTCTCATGGATTCTACACAATGGCAAGAAAATGAATATGTGGGAAGATTCTATTAATGGCTTTCCCCCCTAGCAAACATCCCTAGCTTAAAGGACTGCTGGAATGACCTTTCGATCAATCATGGCAAAACAGCAGCCAATTACATGAAAGGATCAGATTGAGATTGGGAGAGTATCTCCAAGTTGCCAATCAATAGTGAAGCGGCTGGGGACCTCAGGGGTGCCCTTCTGGCAAGGAAGATAATAAGATCAGACAAAGAGGATGAAGTCATGTGGACAGGCTCCAAATTAGAGCACTATGTATTAAGATTTGGCTATGTAATGCAAACACACCAATCATCCTCGGACTAGCCTGCCAACCTATGTTGGGGAAAATGGACTCTCCCCAAGGCTAGAGCTTTTACCTGGACAAAAATCCACAAGAGAATACTCGTAGGAGAAAGGCTCAAACTTCTGGGAATAGCGGGGCCTTCCCGTTGTGTTATGTGCAATGTAGTAGAAGAAACAGTTGACCACCTATTCATATCATGCCCATTTGCCTGAGTGCTAGGATTGGTTACGAAGTAAACTTGGATGGATTAGTGCGTTACCAAATGACATTGCAAGTGTCTTTAAGTGTTGTCCAAGAGGAACCAAATCTCTATGGCAGGGTCTCTAGGAAACAAGCCCATCGCTATTAATCTGGCACATCTGGGATGAGAGGAATTGTAGAATCTTCAAAGACAAAGCATTGAAAATAGAGGAAGTTCTAAGGAAAGTAGAAGCAAGTATTTGTGAAATCATCAATGCAAGATTGGCAAACTCCTCGCCGACACCATTTTCCGGATGGGACGGGGAAATTAGAAAAAGATGGCCAGACCTACTATTTTCCAACCATTTCCATAATTCAGACAAAGATGAAGAAAGAAGGAAGAAACAAGCTAACACCAAGTGGGTTGCTCCGCCTACAGGAAGCTTAAAGCTTAATTTCGACGGCGCAGTGAAGGGCAACCCTGAAGCTTCCCGAGCTAGGGTCATTGTTTGCAACTCTCAAGGCAAAATAATTTGGGCCATCTCAAAGAAATTACCTATCGGCACTAACAATGAAGTGGAATTCTCTGCCCTCCTTCACGGACTTCACCTCTGTAAAGAGAAGCACTTAACTAATCTCGATATTGAAGGGGACTCTTTAATTTACATCAATGCCATAATATCAAAAAATGTTTCTAATTGGAAACTCAAATATTTGGCGGAGGCGATCTAGGAATGTCTGGATGGACTTGGCAACATATCTATCAAGCACACCTTCCGAGAAGGGAATAAAGTTACAGACTTTCTTGTAAATTGGGCCTGCGTACAAGAGGACACAATCATGGCAGATTCTTGTGACCTCTGGCCGGGCCTGCCTTTGGAAGGATAGATGATGGAACAACAATAAGATTTGGACAGCCTGTTGTAATAGCCCAAGAGGCATGATCATGCTACTGACTGAAGCAGGTTTTTGTACAATTTTGAATATAACAGAAAGGGAGCTACCCCTATGGTAGCACTTATCTAGCAATATATATATGTATATATATATATATATATATATATGCTTCAATGCATATACTCAGCAGTTTTAAAAAGAATAGATATATAAATTTCTTGCTGGTAAAAAAAAGAAAAAAATAACTATATATATATATGTATGTATGTATGTGGTTGTGTAAAACTGTATATAAACCCTACACAGAATCATGTCCACCAAACCAAAGTTGCTCCATGGAAATTTTTTTGAGAACCTGTGACAAAAGAATAAAACCAGAGAGGTTAGAAAACAAAAGAGAGTGAAATGAAATAGGGTTAGAGGAGAAGAATGAAATTTTAGAAGACAAAATAAAAATAGTTAAACAAAAATTGTACGTACCTTCCTTCTCTCTCCCCTTCATTTTGAAACCATGGAAAAAGAACAAATAAAAGGAGCTAAATGACTTTTGAGCATTCAAACCTAAATTTTGCCTTTTAAAACTAATTTTGCCTCATGGAGATTAATTAGTGTTAGTGTGACCTAAAGAGATGTTAGTGGATGTAATTTTAACCCTAGGCTTTTTAATTTAACTAGTGGATTATTTTAATGGGTTTGGGTGTGGGGATATATTGTGATGAAAATTTATTTAATTTTAATCCTTTTTAAATCTATTTGGCTAGTGCATGGTATAATGGTGATTTTAATTAATTGTTTTTGTCTAGTGAATGTGATTAATTTGCGTTAATTATATTGCCATGGGTAAATAAGGAAATAATGTAGCAATCTAATTTTATGTTTGTATTTAGTTTTAATTTATAATTTCTTTTGAAAAAGGGTTGTAATAAAGGTTGTTATTTTAAAATTATTTCCCCATTATTAATGAGGTGGCATTATGCTGTTGGTTTTTCCCTCGATTAGTGAAAGGGCAAACTAAGTATTTATTTCATGTCTTTTCCTTGTCGCATTAATTATTATCGAGTAATTTAATTAAGGTTTAGATGGGATTAATTAATCTTATTATTGTTATAGTTCTTAGGGTTGGATTTCGATAATTATTGAAATCACACCACCTCATCTAGGAAAACTAGGGTTAGCTCCTATTTTGGAATCTACCCTCTTAACGACGCTCTTCACGTCGCACAACCCCCTTAGTAGGCTTACATTTCATAGGGGTTGCGAAAGGTGTTCGTATTACCCCGACGTTTGATTGACATTTTACGCCTTTGTGTGTATGCCACCAACACGCATGTTGCGCGCGAGGGGGTTCTAGAGTCGTGTGAAAACTTTTTTGATATTCCATGTCATGTCATGACTACATGGGAAATGCAGGCATGACATTTGGTATCAGAGCCAAGTTTAAACATTGGGCATTAGGGCACATTATTTATTCTGCAATTTTTTATAATTTTAATTACTTGGTTCATGTAGGATGCCACCTAGATCGAGAGGAGGGCGCTCACGCACCAATGAGTCTGGAGGAGCTGAGATACGTGGTGCTTCATCAGCAAAGGGACAGGCCCCACCGGCACCTGACATAGGACCTTAGATACTCCAGGCACTACAAGCAATTCTAGTGAGGTTACCACAGTGGCAGAGGGACCACATATTGAGATACCGGTGAGTTCTGAGGGTCATGGATCTGCTCATCGGAGTGCAGTAAGAGTCCTCCCCCATGTCGTGCAGATCATGAGGCGAAGGTTATAGTGGAGTCTGTGCACTATGACCCTTATGCTTATGGACAACGGGATGAGGTGGATGCTCCCATTCGAGGACGCATAGATCATGGAGACCCCATTAGAGATTTACTTAGACTAAATCCACCCACTTTTGCAGGGACTACAGAGGGAGCTGAGGCCAAGGCTTGGCTAATCAGTCTTGATAGGTGCTTTGCATTGTGTCCCTATGGGAGCAACACAAAAGCACATGTTGCAGTCCATTTACTGCATGACGCTGCGGTGACTTGGTGGCGCACTGAGGAGTGCAAGCACTGCCTATCTTTGGACATGCTTTCTTGGAGCACATTTCTTGAGCGCTACAGGACATGATACCTCTCAAAGAATTTTAGACAATGCCGTATTGATGAGTTCCACAACCTACAGCAATGAGGTTCCACAGTTGCACAGTATGAATGCAAGTTTGTGGAGTTGTCACGTTATACTGAGTACCTGCAGGATGAGAAGCTTCTTGTCAGTCGTGTTATCAGAGGCTTGAATCCTAGCATTGCAGGACCTATTCGCATGGCTGACCCACAAACTATGAGCGAGGCCGCTGAGAAGGCACTCATTGTAGAGGAGGTTTATGGTCGGAGCCATGGGTCACGACCACAATTCTAGGACTATAGTTAGCATCAGGACCAAGTGTTTCATAGGCCCCAACCACCTCATAGGGGTGGTTTTAGTTCTGTATCTTTACCACCTAGACCTCCACAACAATAGCAGCAGCACCTTCAGTAGTAAAGGTCTAGACCACCATAGAGATCACATGATGGCCATGGTAGAGTATGGAACTTGCAGGGTCCACAGAGAGACCAGCATCATCAGGCACCTACTGCAGGGCCAGCTAGGTCACAACAGTCTTTTAGAGGGTCACAGGGCAGTATAGGATGACCTGGAGCACAGCAGTCTAGCCAGACTCAGTCAGTGCATGTCCAGGCTCAAGGACCATATTATGTATGTGGTGGTGCGGGGCACTTATCCAATGAGTGCCCATAGGGATATACAATAGGGGGATAGCCTCATACCGAAGGTTCTGAGCAAACAGTTGGAGATGTGGGTAGATCCCTCCGTATGTTTGTAGCGGTTGATAACCACCAAGATGACTATTAGGCCTCTGTTATCGAGACTACAGGTATGATTGGGGATGTTCCCATTATTATTTTGTTTGACTCTGGTGCTACGGATTCTTTTATTTCTCCATCGTTAGTGGAGCGTTGTAGGCTGGTGGCCTCTAGGCAGGACGTTAGGTGGGAGGTCGAGTTGGCCACAGGGGCCAAGTTGGTAGTAGATTCAGTGGTTCATGACTGTGAGCTATCACTTGGAGCCTTCACTACTATAGTAGACCTCAGGGTCATTCCCTTAGGGTCATATGGGTGGTGTTAGGCATGGATTAGCTTGCAGCTCATAGAGCCAAGCTTGATTGTCGTCAGAAAGTGATAGGTTGCCTAGACGACCATGGCACTACAACAAAGATAGTGGGCATTCAGAAGCCCACAGCAGTATGCATGATTTCTACTAAATAGCTTAAGTGTTGTATGTAGAAGGGTTGCCATATGTTTGTGATTACAGTCAGTGATAGATCAGAGGATGAGTTAGAGGCTTCATTAGATGATCATCCCATTCTTAGAGAGTTCGCAGATGTCTTTCCACCTGAGCTTCCTGGGATGCTACCTCGTAGAGAGGTTGATTTTCATATTGACCTTGTACCAGGTACTGAGCTAGTGTCTCATGCACCTTATAGGATGACTACGCATGAGCTCATAGAGGTCAAACTTCAGTTGGAGGAGTTGCTCGAGAAGGGGCACATCTGACCTAGTGTCTTACCTTGGGGTGCACTGGTCATCTTCATGAAGAAGAAGGATGGGTCTCTTCGTCTATGTATGGACTATAGGCAGCTAAATAAGGTGACAGTGAAGAACCGTTATCCTTTTCCTCAGATAGATGATCTATTTGATCAGATGCAGGGAGCCAAAGTGTTCTTTAAGATTGACCTAAAGTCTAGATACCATCAGTTGTGCATTATAGAGGCAGATATTCATAAGACCAACTTTCAGACTTGCTACGACCACTATGAGTTCACCGTGGAACCCTTCGAATTGACAAACGCCCCTGCAGTGTTCATGAGTCTCATGAACAAGGCGTTTCGCACATATCTAGATCGGTTCATGATCATATTCCTAGATGACATATTGATTTACTCACAGATTGAGGAGGAGCATGAGGAGCACTTGCGCCAGGTCTTGCAGTGTTTGAGAGAGCAGTAGCTTTAAGGCAACTTGGCAAAGTGTGCCTTCTTTAGATCAGAGGTTGAGTACTTAGGTCACATTCTATCTGGAGATGGTATCTTAGTAGATCCATCGAAGATTAGAGCTATTAGGGATTGGCCAACACCTACCAGTGTTACAGAGGTTAGGAGCTTCATGGGGCTAGCAGGATATTATCACAAATTTGTTGAGGGCTTTTCCAGGATAGCACACCCTATCACTTCCCTTCAGTGGAGAGGGAAGAGCTTCATGTGGACAGAGTAGTGTGAGAGGGCCTTTGGGGTCCTCAAGGAGCATCTCACTAGTGCTCCTATCTTAGCAGTACCTGATCTAATAGCAGACTTCATGGTATGCACTAATGCATCTTTAGAGGGATTGGGTGTAGTACTTATGCAGGACAGTCGAGCGATCGTGTATGAGTTGTGAAACCTCAAGACCCATGAGCTGAACTACCCTACACATGATTTGGAGCTCACAGCAGTAGTTCATGCTCTTGTTCGATGGAGGCACTTCCTTTTGGGATGCCATTTTGAGTTACACTTTAACCATCATAGTCTACAGTACATCTTCATGTAGCCGAATCTAAATGCCCGCCAATAACGTTGGATGGAGTTCCTATGTGAGTATGAATTTGATGTGCATTACATCAAAGGGAAGGAGAACATGGTTGCCAATGCATTGAGTTTGAGGCACCACAAGATCCTAACCTTGACTTTGGGTGTAGACTTGAGAGGGTGTATATTACATCTGCTAGAGGACGAGTGGTTTCTTGAGGTATAACAGGAGATTCAGTCACAGAGGACCCTGATGGGCAAGTATGCAAGATATTCTCTTGAGGTAGATGGAATTCTTTGACATCGACAACGCATCTATGTTCCCCTTGCAGGTGACCTTCGTTCAGTAGTTTTATCAGAGGCTCATAGGGCATCATATGCAACACATCCTGGGGTGAAGAAGATGCATGCTAATTTGAGACAGTTGTATCATTGGGCAGGGATGAGACATGATATTACAGATTTTGTAGCTCGATGCCTTAAGTGCTAGAGGGTCAAGGCTGAGCATCAGCATCCAACAGGGCTTTTGTACCTGTTACTAAATTGTGTTCACACCTAATTTAGTTAGACCTAATTTGCAATTATTACAAAAGGAGTAAAAGAAAACTTTTAATTTAATGCAATCAGTGAATGTATGATGCCTTGGCAAGAGAAAACAAGGATCAGTTGTCAAGATAATCTGACAGTCCAATCAGAATTGTCAAACCATCCTCACAAGTGAAGTTCTGATGACAAGATATTATATAGTCAATGAATGACAGAAAGACTCTAACTGGTTTTATCTTTCAGTTATAAGATGATCGAATTATTTAAGTGATCACAATTCAATGTGAAAGAAAGGTGTTTATAAAACTATCATTTCATATCATGTTTTAAACATATGTTTCATATCAGATTCGGTTATTCTATCCTATGCATTTGATTCAAAAAAGTAAACATACATAAATCATTTGCATAAGGTAAAGTAAGATCATATTTAAAATAATGTTTAAATGTGTCCCACACAAGCCATGGGAGTGACTAAACTGAGCAATACAAACATGTGCAAGCTATACATCCAAGGATAAAAGGAAAGAGAAAGAACATATGAGAATAATAAATATCCATCATTGCCTTTTTTAGGACGTTGATATCCTTAGTTGATAGCTGGTCTTCATGTCTATATCTTCAGCTCCTGGTCATGACAGTGTACCTACAAAAAACTGGGGGCAAGCCCTGTTAGAAGCTTCGAATATTTAAAATTATCACATATTTTTATCAACAGACATATGAACTTGCAGACATTATTCATCTTATGTGATTGGATCAAATCAGACATGTGCAATAAATCAAATCATCATGAGAAAGATCAATCAACTTCAAGAGGTATGTTTTTATGCTAACATGTGTGTTCACTGTGCAGGTATAGGAAAAGTAATGTTGCTAATTTGAAGACATTTAAAACATGTGGAGAAAGTGTGGCTCCCACAAGGGTAGAGCCCGGCATGTTTTCCTTTTTATTCATTTGAAAAGGATATTAGATTGCAAGAGACAGAATGCATTATTCAAAGAGATACTATGCATCAGAGCAGTCAACTTGCAAATGGAGTGATGTCATCATGTTAAAAGTGAAGAGGAGCAGTTGCTCCTATAAACTATGCCCACTTAAGAAAGCAGTTTGTCAAAATCAGAAGATCATATTCAAATTGTTTCATCACATGTTACAGGAGAAGCAGTGGTTCTGATCAAGAGTGTGCAAGTACAAAGTGCAGTGATCAAAGAAGTGATTATAGTTATGAAAAGGTATTCTCCTTTATTTCTATTATGATTAAAGTATCTTTATGTTGTCTATATGTGTGTCATAAGTATGACAGCCACCTAATAAAGGAACAATCATTATAAGATAACAGTGGATGTCATGGTCTTTCATACATTGGTGAAATCAAATCTAAGATGTATAAAATGCAGAAAGAGTACATAGTTTTATAAATCTATAAGACATGTGCATGAAAGAGAACATTTCCTATCAAAGACATTGATCATGAAAGATAGAGAAGATTTAGTAATCTTAATTTAAAGACAATCATAGCTCTAGTTAAAGGTTTAAGAGCATATGGAAAAACCATATTAAACCATTATGAAATATACCTCATGGAGATGGAGTTATGACAGCCCTCAATCAAGATTAGATAAAATACATATAACCAGAGTTCATCATGCAAACAAATATCATGACAGTCTCTTGGACTAAAGATTAACTATGATATGTACAAATAACAAGAAGAGTCATGACAGTCTAATAAGGATGGGTATCACTGATAAAGAATAGTCATTAAACAGCCATGATAGAACATTTCCCATTGACTATCTATGATGAAAACAAATCAATACAGTGACAGGATATATCCATGAACAACAAAGCAAACAAAGCTACAGGAGATAGTTGATGCAAAGGAGCATATCATGTTCAAGACCATATCATACAATGGAGTTACAGTCATAGACAAGAGGTAGCATGGAAGAGGGTCAATTCCTGAGTGATCTTATCATGCAAACAATGGTAAATAAATGGTAATAACTACAAGAATATGTTGTTACATCAAAGGTGTCAAATGCCATGAAATGGAGAAGTTTAAAAGATACCAGTTATGTTATATGCCAAATAACAGTCAGAAAGAGAAATAAATAAAAGATAAAAGATTCTGCATGCTTTTCTTTTACATATGTAAGAGGACAGGTTCAGTTTACATCAGAATTTTCACTTTTATTAAAACCCTTATCATCATTTTGTATTTTGAAGTTTCAGTCAAAAGGATAAAAGAAGCAAATGCAAAATAACCCATATGGGTTTGTCACATAAAAAATGCAAGAGTATGTTGTTTCAGGTAGCCAGAGTGGAAAAGAAATGCTACAGAGTATGATAATGTCAAAGGTCATGGCCAAGAAGATGATCACTCTTTGTTAAAATCAAAACCCTTTGCATGTATTATGGATACCTTGTCTTATATTTTCATTTACAGTTGAAAGAAAAGGTACAGAAAGAAATTATAACACGGCCATGAGAAAGGCCTTTTTATTCAGAAATAACAAAACCCTCTGTATGTTTTTTTAAAAACCCTTGTATTTCTTTTACATCTGCAGAGAGAAAAAGTGTACAAGAAACAATATAATGTCATGGTCGTGGCCGTGGCCAAGAAAAGGCTTATTTCCTCAAAAAATCGAAACCCTTTATTGTCATTTTTTGAAACCCTTACAAATTGTGTATCTACAAAGAAGCTGAATGAAAAAGAGAAGCAAGATATAGCAGGTCGTGGCCAAGAAGGCCTTATTTTTGAGAAATGAAAAAACCCATGTTACACTTTTGAAAACCTTCATGTATTTCTTGTTTATAGGTGAAAAGAAATGTACAGAACAATATACAGTAAGGCCGTGGCCATTAAAGAGATTACTTTTCTATATTCAGAAGTGACAACACTCATTTTCATTTTTGAAACCCTGATAACTTTCATAACACAGAAGAAGTGAAAGAATGAAGATACAAGCCAGACCATAGCGAAAAAGGGTCGTTTCTTCAAAAAATACAAAATACCCACTTCATTATCTTTTGAAACCCTATCAGCTTAGAAGACACAGTGGAAAAAGAAGGAGATATAGAGGGTCGAACAGATATTTTACCTTGTATTTTATAGAGGAAGAAGCTACTCAAGCCGCGACTTATTTGTTTGAAGCTTCTAAGAATATAAAGTTACAGTCGTCAAAAGAAGAATGCATAGAGACAAGAAAGCATGGTAAGAAGATATCTACCTAAAACTCAATACACAGCCACCCTAGCCAACGCCCAAAGTATAAAGGAGCAGAAAGATGACAAGAAATTGCCCAGTAAGGACTCAAAACATACTCACCTTCTTTCCTACATCGAAATGCCATGAGAATGCTAAAGAATCGACTGAGAAGCCATCAAAATGGTAGAGAAAACCAATGAAGAACATATGATCTTCAAACCCTAGCCGGCTAAGTTGCAGAGCCAAATGCAAGTGAAAGATAACAAAATGAAATGACAACTTTAGGGATCGGTCTTTCTTTTGATTGATGGTTGTTTCTTTCTCTTTTTCTCATCTTTTTGACTTAACAAAATAAATCATTCACCTTATCCATGCCGAGGTCAAGACTTGGGTCTTGATAGATTCCTAATGATTATGCCACAGGAGGGACCCATGGGCCAAACAAATCATTTTTTGCATTTGATTTTGCTTAAGTCAAATTTGCAAATCATTAGGAGGAAAGGCTTAGTGCCTCTTATTTCTCAATACCTTAATTCTTTTATTTCCCTTTGTCTCATGGTGGTTGACAATAATGGTCGAAGATTCTTTCATATGCAAGCCAAGTCAAAGGTCAAAGATCATTTCTTATCTTATGCATTCAAATGCATATAAAGTAAAAAACATAATAGCATTCAAAGGTAAGGTGGCAGGTAATATGGATAGTGCATTATCAAAGTGATATGAAGACAAGGTGATTTAAAGGCAAGATGATATGGATAGAGGTATTCCATTATGAAGTCAAGTATTCCAAAGACGGCAAGGATAAGACAGAGAATGATGCATGGAGAAATGCAAAATGAAGGCAGATAGTATAGCATTTTCTTTTATTTGCATGGAGAAGGGGATGTGATTATTCCTTGATGCATGTGTAAAGCAACTATATATTTTTCTTTTGCAATGTAAAGGAGAGATGAGGTGTTTTCTTTTTCTTCCATTTCCTCATGATTTTACAACTATAGATAATGTAAACAAATTAATAAAGTAATATTTTATAAATTACTTTATTATTTTGTCACAAGTTGTAAAATTAAAAAATTAGACAAATTGTAACTCATAATAAAGTAAATCATGCAAGTGATTACTTTATTTTTTGACCACATGATCTACACATGCAAAATCATGCAAAATGGAGGAGTTGAGTTAACTGAAGACTTTGGAGGTCTTTTTACATGGCTTGGAGGTCAAAACAGAGAAAATTGGTCAACTATTGGGTCAAACACATGGAGACTAGTAGATTGGAGCTATTTTTGCTCATTTTGAGGTAGTTTTGACCCTTATTTTTAGGGATTTCATTGTTTCCTCGTGGATCAAATTGGAGAGCTTATTTTTAGAGGCAGTTGACTGCAGTTGATTTTTCATGCCTCTTGGAGAGAGCAAACTATATATTGTAAGAAAAACTTAGGTTTTTCTAGTTCTTGCCTTTTTTCTCTTTACACTTTGAGAGAGAAAGAGGTTTTGTAACTCACTTATTTGTAGATTTATAGAGATTACAGTAGGTTACAGGTTCTATACTTTGTTCTATGCAATTATTTCCTTTATTTTTTAGCTTGATCAAAGTATCTACCTTCCATTAATGCAACTTGTATGAGTGATTTGATGAGATTTTATTGTAATTAAACATCAAAACCTTTAAAATTATTGTCTCATTAGTACTTGTTTGTGTTAGATAGCATTGAAAATCATAGGTCTTAGGCTATGCAATTGGAAAACCTTTCTTGTGTGTTGTGAAAAAACCCCTTTTCCTTCAAAACAAAAATATTTTCCACCCTTCCTTAGAAACATTTTTGTGATCAATTTGCTGAAAGTGGTTTGTGTGGATAGATTTGTTGAGATCTATTGTGAGTTAGATTGCCAAGTTTTCATCATTATTAGGTGCATCACCATACTTCTACAGTTTTATTTGTTTTTAGAAAGATCATTTTTACCCTTTTCCACATCAAAGTCATAGATCCAATTGAATATTTTAAGGGAACCAGCCCATAATCTGGAGGTTCAAACTCGACATAGGTCACCCACAGCCTAAATTTGATCCCATGTTTCGAAGGATTCTTGAGTTTCACAACTTTGCATCATGGGTGCAATCCTAATCGACAATAGTACCCTCATGAGATACTGGAGTGGAAATGGGACACCATTTCCATGGACTTCATAGTTGGTCTACCTATGTCATCTTGTCGCCATGATGCCATCATGGTGATGATTGACAAGTTGACCAAGGTGGCACACTTTTCACCGGTACGCATGACGTACAATGCACCTGTAGTGGAGAGGATCTTCTTAGATGATATTGTGAGACTTCATGGAGTTTCTCATCGCATTATATCTGACAGAGATTCACTATTCACATCAGCCTTTTGGAGGGCATTATAGCAGGCATTGGACGCTCAATTCAACGTATCATCCTGAGACAAATGGGCAGACTGAGAGGGTGAATCAGGTCTTAGAGGACATGCTCCACATGTATGTGATGGATCACCAGTTTAGATGGGAAAAATACTTGTATCTAGTTGAGTTTGCCTACAATAATGGGCATCACAGCTCATTACATATGCCTCCCTATCAGGCCTTGTACAGAAGACCTTGTAGGACTCCGCTGAGTTGGGACCGCATCGAGGACAAGGTTGCTATTGGGCCAGAGCTGGTGTAGGATATGGAGCAGCAGGTTACCTTGATCAAACAGAGATTGTAGGAGGCACATGATCATCAGAAGAAGCATGTCGATGCCAAGAGATCAGATCAGAGCTTCTCAGTCAGCGATAGGGTATTCTTGAGAGTGCGGCCATATAAGAGTCCAATCCGTTATGTAAAGGGATCTAATCTTGCACCAAGATTTGTTGGGCCTTTTGAGATACTGGAGCGGATAGCACCTATAGCCTACCGTCTAGCCTTGTCACCTAGCCTATCGCGCATCCACGATGTGTTTCATGTATCTATATTAAGGCATTATATATTTGATATGGCTCATGTCTTGGAATGGGGTGCCTTATAGGTAGAGTTGGATGGACAACTGGCATTGGAGCCAATTTACATATTGGTTTGTCAAATGTTGGGCCTTCGAGGATGAGAGCTGGACCAGGTCAGAGTTCAATGGGACCATTATGATGAGGTCGCGGCTACATGGGAGGATGCTGCTAGCTTGAGGACTCTTTATCCTCACCTCTTTGCTGACTTCCAGGAGAAAGTTTAGTCTTAGGGGGGAGGATGTGAGGCCTACTTATCTCACCTTCTATTTTTGCTTACATCATTTAGACATTTTGGTAGACATGTGGACATTGGGACTATTGATCCCGTTATTGCAAACTTTCATGACTTTTAGTATGCTTTAATTTGTTAGATAAACTATGTTATGACGATGATTATAGTTCGCATGATTAGATCTCACTTGATGTTATGATGTTATGTGATTCTACTTTGATGCAAATTGAAATATTATGCAGTTTTGGTCCTGATTGATGTTTAGAAAAATGCAAGTGAATTATGGATCATATATATGATAACATGTGTTATAATTAAAAATATCTGTGATTATGTGACTGGATGAGTGTGTGTGCATTCCTTTCACTTCGGCTATGATGAACATGTGCTATTAATCAGTTTGAGGAAGTGTGCAGGTTAATTTTCCATGCCCGTGGAAAATTTGGAGGTCATTCTAGTAACCCTATGTGAAATCCATGTTTAGCCGACCTAGTCCCAAGAGGGACCAAGGTTAATTGTGTTGGAGCATGTTGAATTGTAATATGTGTGATTGATGTTCTTTTGATTAGGGTTTACCCTTTTTAATTGAATTAATTGAGGTGTTGTGAATTGAAATATTTGAGTTGCAATATTTTAGTGTTTTTTATTTATTGGGCCTTTTATTGTGAATTTATGGACCCCTTGGTGTTTATTTTGGTATAATATTGACCCTAGGTCATACCCCTAGGATCTAGGACCAATTTGAACATGTGAAACCTTAGTTTAACCTTCGATTAGTCACCTTAACTTTACCCTAAAGTTAAGTTACAAAATTTGAAGTTGGTTGAGGTGGTGGGCAAGTCATGAGTCCACCATGACCAACCCCACTTCCCTAGGATATGGTCTCCCTTATCTTCTTGGGGAGTCTCCAAGACCCTCAAGTGTGAGAGACCACATTCCTATGCTCACACATGTGTGAGAGCATCTTTGAGGAAATGAGCTTGCCTTGTTGGATAGGAGGACATGTGTCTTATCCTTATCCTTATGGAGTCTTCCATGTGGGATTCCCCTCTCCACTTTTCTCTCACACATGTGTGAGAACAATTGTGGATGAGTGTGAGGCTTGTGGGATGGGAGAGTGACATGTGTCACCTCCACATCCATTAGGGGATTGTGAGGAGGAAGGAGAAGCTGACATGTGTCACCTTCTCATTCCTCAAGGCTCTTTGGTTTAGCCTATTAGGGAAAGGGTTCTTCATTTTTTTATTTTCTTTGTAATTATGGACTTGGGGAGATAGCTAGAGTTGGAGCCTTTTTGGAGGCAAGTAGATTGGAAGGAGAGTTGGGAGCTCTCCATCAAACTCATACCAAATTTGAGCTTATAAGGTAGGCTCCAAGGCTATATGCCTTCCCTTTTGTTTTTACATTTCAATGTGTGTGATGAATGCTTGGTGTATTTTTGAGTTTTGGTGTTTTGTTGTGTGGGTTTCTTTTTGGGTGTTTGATGAATCTCTCCATTGAGAAGAGCTCATCTTGTTTTGTGGTGGGAGAGGAGTGAACTTCCTCGGGGGAAACCTTATCATATTTGGAGGTGTTGTTGGTCATGGGAGTGTATTTTTGAAGTATTGGAAATTTTGTGAAGGCAAGAGTGCCTTGGGATTTTTTTGTGATATTGAGTTCGTGGTAAAGGCAAGAGTGCCTTGAGACTTTTGGCATATTGAGATTTTGGGTATCATGGTGATTTGGTGTTTTTGGGTTTCCCTCTTGAGTTGAGAGTAGTCCACTCTCCTACCCCCAAATATCCATGTAAATGGATTTGTTATGTGCAATCCTTGGGAGGGTATGTTATTGCTTTGTGTGAGTGTTTTTGTGGTTTGAACCCGGTTATATGGGTGACCTCCAAGCTCGGGGGTGACTTGTGTTCAAGTCTATGGTTGGGAGGTGAGCTCCCATGGGCATGTGGAGACCATCTTGTGATTCTTGCAGGTTTGGTGGTCTTGAAGTGTTTGGAGAACTTGGAGAAAATTGGTTTTGGTGTATCTTGTATTATATGGCATTTTGGATGCCATGGCCTTGTGGACTTGTATAAGTGTTTGCAAGTTTGTGAGAGTTAATCTCTCCCTTGAACCTATGTTGTAATGAATCTTTATGTGAGCTTATTTGAGTATTTCATTATTGAAGGTGTTGTAGTTTTACTTCATTGTGCTTTGAAATGAATTTATTCATGAGAAATAAATTTTATCTCTCCCTCTCTATTGTTGGATGTATGGAAAATATTGATATGAGATTTCAAAAAAAGGGGGGCTATATTCTTACTGTGTTGTATGCAAAGAGAAATCTAATTATTTTCACTTCTTTCTATGCATTCAAAAAAAAAGAAAAAAAAAAGATATGTATGCAAGGATGTATTTTAGTTTACTTGGCAGAGAAAAATCATTATGGTAATATTCTATGTAGATGTTCTTTTATATATATATAAAACATTTATAAAAAAAAATACAGCTATCTTTGCTGCTCTATGTGTTTTTAATTCACTGTTTGTTGTTATTAAGAAAAAGAGACTAGATATATAGAGTTCTTTTTATAAACAAAAAAAAGAATACAGCAGAAATATATATACATTATAAAATGCAAGTTATAAGGTTATGAATTAAATAACATTGTTGTGCGTAAGAATCCCATTAGGGTTCATTTTGTGTTTTGCACTGTTAAAAAAAAATTAAATTACATGGGCCGCTGCCACTGCAGATTGTTAAGGTAGAAAAAGGCGGGGACGGACCGCCCCCCCACCCCATCCACCTCCAGAGAGCATGCTCTGTGGAGGGGGGCAGGGGGAAGTCTGCCCCTTCCCTTCTCCCCCTTCCTTCCATTGTAAGTGTCGTTGACGCTTCCTCTTCAAACACCGACTAAACATTTAAATCATGCCCTGTGTTTTCTTTGAAGTCGTCGCTCCTATGGGTCTTTCAGCCCCTACACTATATATATATGTATGCTTTAATTCATATACTCAACAGTTTTAAAAAGAATAGATATATAAATTTCTTTCTGGTAAAAAAAAAGAAAAAAACAACTATTTATTTATATAAATGTATATAAACCCTGCACAAAATCATGTCCACCAAACCAAAGTTGCTCCATGGAAATCTTTTTGAGAACCTGTGATAAAAGAATAAAACCAAAGAGGTTAGAAAACAAAAGAGAGTGAAATGAAATAGGGTTAGAGGAGAAGAATGAAATTTTAGAAGACAAAATAAAAATAGTTAAACAAAAATTGTACGTACCTTCCTTCTCTCTCCCCTTCATTTTGAAACCATGGAAAAAGAACAAATAAAAGGAGCTAAATGACTTTTGAGTATTCAAACCTAAATTTTGCCTTTTAAAACTATTTTTGCCTCATGGAGATTAATTAGGGTTAGTGTGACCTAAAGAGATGTTGGTGGATGTAATTTTAACCCTAGGCTTTTTAATTTAACTAGTGGATTATTTTAATGGGTTTGGGTGTGGGGATATATTGTGATGAAAATTTATTTAATTTTAATCCTTTTTAAATCTATTTGGCTAGTGCATGGTATAAGGGTGATTTTAATTAATTGTTTTTGTCTAGTGAATGTGATTAATTTGTGTTAATTATATCGCCATAGGTTAATAAGGAAATAATGTAGCAATGTAATTTTATGTTTGTATTTAGTTTTAATTTATAATTTCTTTTGAAAAAGGGTTGTAATAAAGGTTGTTATTTTAAAATTATTTCCCCATTATTAATGAGGTGGCGTTATGCTGCCGGATTTTCCCTAGATTAATGAAAGGGCAAACTAAGTATTTATTTCATGTCTTTTCCTTGTCGCATTAATTATTATCAAATAATTTAATTAAGGTTTAGATGGGATTAATTAATCTTATTATTGTTATAGTTCTTAGGGTTGGATTTCGATAATTATCGAAATCACACCACCTCATCTAGGAAAACTAGGGTTAGCTCCTATTTTGGAATCTACCCTCTTAGCGACCCTCTTCATGTTGCACAACCCCTTAGTAGGCTTACATTTCGCAGGGGTTGCAAAAGGTGTTCATATTACCCCGACGTTTTATGCCTTTGTGTGTATGCCACCAGCGCGCGCATGTTGCACACGAGGGGGTTCTAGAGTCGTGTGGAAAAGTTTTTGATATTTCGTGTCATGACCACATGACAAATGTGGACATGACATTTGTGTTGTGTGTCGTGACCATATGGGAAATGTGGGCATGACACCATCCTTTGTAATTTCTTTCATCGCATTTTGCACTCAGCTTATTCATTATAGCATGTAGCATGTATGTTTTAACCCCCTTTTCAACCCTCTTTTTTGCTTCACTTAGCCTTATCCTAGCTTACCTATGTCACCTTGTTCTCTTTTAACATGTGTTCATCCTTTTGATTTATTTTTAATTTTATTTTATCTCCTCATCTTAGGTATTTTTCTCTTTCCCTTTTCATGACTCATCACCCCTCTTTCCATGCCACCTTTCTATCCTTTTAATCAAATTATTTAATGAGATCACGTCTTAAATCTAGTGTAATGAACACCTTGTAGCTCCTAAAATCTCATGTTCCAAATATTTTTATGATTGGGAATCACCACCCTTAGGTGGGAAACTTTCTCCTTCATTTGTCCTAGGAAATTAAGCTTCAGGGCTTCTCCTCACCCTTGGATTTAGGGGAGAGGTGTCATCCACATCCTCCAATCACACTCAGTTTTTCACAACAACCTTATTTGATCATGAAAAATAGGGTGAACTATGTTTCTAGCCCAAATCCCCTCCAAAAAGTCATAAAAAAGTCTCGCACTTTTTATAACTTGAACAATAAACTTTCACATTGAGAGAAAATTTTGAGTAATAGTTTCTAAATAAGTGAGCCTATGTTAGTGACTAGAGCATTTTTAGAGTGATTTATCTTTTATTTGAGCTCTTGAAAGAGTTTTTGGAGCCCTATGTAATAGTCTGTATAGTTGAATCAATTAATTGAAGTATCTATCATTTTTGTGCTTTTGCACTAGCTAGCTTAGGTTTCTTGTTACAATAGTTTTATTTTCATTCCATTTTAGCTTCTAATCTACATACCATCACTTCTTGTCCATCCTTCATTCCTCCCCATCCATTTTCATCAATCCTCATATCCATTTTGTCATCTGCTCTATATCTTATGTGTTATGCTCTATTATAAATGTTATTTTCTATCTTATTATTTGAATCTTTATTCTACTGCAAGAATAAAGGTTAATAGGGTAGATTGTTAAGAATTGATGTTCAGAGGAGTTAGTGGTTTATGGATCAAAGACATGGATACAATATTACTCTTGAGTACATTAGACTTTCTTTTGCTTTGAGATTTCCTTTTGGCCAATTATGAGTATGCTCTCAAATTACCTTCACAAGGAGTCAATGCACTTTATTTTTAGGTGTCCAATGTATTATGAGATATGTGACATGTTTTACTACTTCTTTAGAGAAATTCATGGCTCTCACTAAGATCTTATTCATTATGAGGATCAAAGATGTGTACAGTTGTATTCATTAGAGACACGACCCAACATAATTTTGCATTCTTACTTGAGCTCATAGCTTGAATTATTAATTTTCTTTCAATTTTTTTGTTAAAATACATTTTCCAAGTGCAGTCCCATTAACCTATTTTGGTTACTACAAGTGGACATTATTAAATATAAATTTCAAATTTTAATTTTTTCATACACATCATAGTAATCTAGTAGATATTTTTTTATTTTCCTATTAGACATGATTAAAGTCCAAATATATAGGATGGCCTTAAAAGGCATTGAACTTGAAGTCAACCTTTTATCCTTAAAGCATATGTTAGGCACGTGCACATAATACTACATTTGATAAAGGATACCTTGATCATAAGTTCTCTATTTCATTGTTGAATATAAAGTTGTAAAGAAATAAATATATTTTTTAAATGCTTAAGATAAATCATATAGGCTAATAAATAAATGCACCTGGAATTAAGCACAATTAACCTAAATTAAATCAAAGTTGGGTTGATAAATTCTTTTCATATAACAACTTGTAAGTGCAATTACAGTAGCAGTATATGTCTTCTAAAAGCATTTTAATTTCCCATGCAATGTAACAAAGATTGCATTAGTTTCACAAAAAAAAAAAAATGGGCTTTTATTTCAATAGATTAAATAAATCTAAACCTTTAGCTAGCATGACATATGAATCATGCAATATGCAGGTGGGAGGAGAGCAAACTTTCCACATATTTGAATGATGTAAGTGACTTTTTTATTGACATGTTCCAGGTAGATTTAATTTTTTTCTTTTCAACTTAATTGCTTTTCTTTCCCTTACTTTTACAAACTAAAAATTCCCTAATTCACCTAGGAATATGATACAAAGTAAGCATGAAGATCAATGAAGCCAAACATGCTCCTAAAGTGAGGGGAAAAGAGAATATGAAATAACATAAGTACCAATGAAGCTAAACATTCTGCCCAAGTTCAAGGGAAGAGGGTTCATAATCTACAATCTAGAGCTAATCAAGAAAATAAAGGAAAAACACTAAAATGGTAATAATGACATCAATGATATGGTAAATTGACAAACTTAAATCATTTCTTTGATTCTTTTGGTGTTAGCACATGTATCCATTAGATCATCTTCTTTTTTCAAGAAAAATATTCCAACTTATCCTCAAGTTGTTTTTCTTTGTGTTCTTCTTTTCTTGCCTTTTCAATTATGTGGTTCTTCTTGATACTGGACTTCACATGTTAGGTGTAAATACATGATAAATTAGTGTAATATCTTCTTATCTATGTTTATTTTGTTGCTTGTGGTTGTGGTTGTGGTTGTGGTAGAATGATACTCTTTGGATGGAACATTCGCAACTTTCTTTTTCGGTTTCCATTTTGATTGCTTTGCTTGAAACTCAATGAAATTTGGTTCCTTTTGATCTTTCTCCAAGACATGCTCATTTTGTTCTTTCTTCAATGTGTTCTTATTTTGGCTCCTCTTTGGTTGGATAGAATGCTTCTTTCTTAATTCTATTTTGGTTTCTTTTTAACTCATCAAAGTGGATCATATAAATCATGAATTGTATCATCTCTCTCATAAGGCACATCACAAGGTGGCTTAACAAATGTGTCCACTATAAAGTGACTAGCATCTAATATTGGGTTCTAATGAGTTGTTTAAATTTTGATTGAATTTTTCCTTCATGTATAAACTTAACACAATGATGTAAAATATATGGCACAACTTTGCATTGTTCAATCTCAGGTTTACCAGGTAAATGTACTAAATTCATCTAATGATGTCATAACATGACATAAATGGGTAACTCCTTAGGTCCTACTCTTAAGTTCAAAATGATACAACTCAATGTACTTATCATCATTCCATTTGTCATCCTCATCGAAATTATATAGAATGTGTGTATTCTCTATGTGTGACATGTCAATTAAATAGTTCCTCTTCATTAAATATGTTGTATTGACATATGAGATTAATAAGAAATTGAAGTTGAAATTCACACTTCACATAATACTTGGCATGTACAATAGACCATAATACTTATTCTATACGATCTCCTCATCAAAAAATGCAATCAATGGTGACATAGAAGGACAGGAAGATGTAGCATCAGATTTGACCAACATCATCAATTGATTCTCATTTTCCTTTGCATCATTAGCAGGTTTGAGAAATTATTATTCTTTTGAAACTAGGGTTTGTCAAACCCTAGTTATCATCAATTGATTCACATTTTCCTTTGCATCATTACCAGGTTTGAGAAATTATTATTCTTTTGAAACTAGGGTTTGTCAAACCCTAGTTATCATCAATTGATTCACATTTTCCTTTCCAGCAAATTACCAGGTTTGAGAAATTATTATTCTTTTGAAACTAGGGTTTGTCAAACCCTAGTTATTATCAATTGATTCACATTTTCCTTTGCATTATTACCAGGTTTGAGAAATTATTGTTCTTTTGAAACTAGGGTTTAGCAAACTAGGGTTTGTCAAACCCTAGTTATCATCAGTTGATTCACATTTTCCTTTCCATCATTACCAGGTTTGAGAAATTATTATTCTTTTGAAACTAGGGTTTGACAGTTCTTTAATTGTCTTAAGGAATTTCTCTGTATTTTATTATTCTTTAACATGAAATTTTTATGTATTTTATGCACTGTAATGAAACGACATTTTTTCTATATTTTATGCATTGTAATGAAACAACATATGGGGCCTTGAAATGGCTTGAGCATATATGAGAAACAGAAAGCATATGGGGCCTTCAAACGACAAGCATATATGAGAAACGTTGGCAATTTTATGCACTTGATGTGGGCTCGTATGTTGATATAGGGCCTCCTCCTTTGTTTCACATGTCTCGAAGCTTCGAGTTGTCCCCTTTGACGTGCCCTGTCACCTTTGTCCACGAGTGCCCTATCGCCTTCATCCACCAGTTTGTTTCACTGTCGCTCTCAAATGACAAAAAAATTGTCATTTGAGAGTTAAAACCTAATTATAAAAAATAATAAAATAACACCTTCGTTCGAAGACCCTCTTTGAATGAAGGTATTATTTTATTATTTTAATTTGGCACCCAATCACCTTCGTTCATAGACCCCCTTCAAATGAAGGCCCTAATATATCAAGGGTTAATACAGCTAACAAGGCCTTCACTCGAAGGAAGGGGCCTTCGAACGAAGGTGCCTGCTAGATTTTTTTTGGCACCTTCAATTTTTCTTCCTTCACAAAAGTGCAACCCACTATTGTGGGTTGACCCCCTAATATTTCAATATATAAATAGATTCTCAGGTAGATGGCCCATTATAAGACCATGAGAAATATGAAACCCATCCTCTATTCTCTAATCATAAACATCATTTGGTATATGGTCAAATAGTTTAGTGACCATTCTCCTATTTTCCATACAGAGTATAGAGTAGTATATGGTTGAACAACATATGAATTCACACTAGTACACAATACAGACCTATATGTGGTCAAAAGGCAAACAACCAAAACTCATACAAATTGTAGACTTGAATATGGTCAAATGTTAATGAGCATATATTCATTTCATTTGCAGACTTGTATATGGTTATATTCCAAATATCTAGACTCATATCAAATACAAACTTGTATGAGGTCAAGCATTAAATAACCATACTCTTTTCAATGCAAACTGGTAGGAGGTCGAATCTTATATATAACATGTTTCATAATGAACAATAATAACCAGACTAAAATATGGTCTTATTTTAAACAAAATAGATAATAAAGAAATACAGACCCATTGTGGTCTCTGACTATACCATGGTTAAACTAATACACAAACCCCAAATGTATTATGTTTTCAATTGTTAGTTTATAGATTTGTCACTTAACTTTATATTCTCACGTCCACACAAATGACAGCTACACTAACAATTGAGTTAGATTGCAATCACATTTGTAATGACTCTCTGCTTATTTTACAAGGTGCAACTACCTTCAAATGATATTAAATGAATAAAAACTGTGTATACTTTTGACCAAAAAGTAGAAAAGGTGGTGCTTTTAACCAAAAAAATATTTAGGCAATGAATCACAATACACAACTGGAGAAATAAGAAGCACAAAGACTTCATATAATCATAATCATAAACTTATATTATTCACAACATAATCATCACTGCAAATCATTCATCAAAAGAAAAACTATCCACAACAATGAGCCTCAATAGAAGTTTCTAATTATCCCAATATAAAACTGCAATTCAAGAAGCTGATAGATATTCAACATAAGAAGAACATATATTCATCCACCATAACACAAAGTTTACGATCTCATAATTCAACTTCTCAAGCTTCCATTCATATATTGAAAATAACTGAAATATAGAGTAACACAAAAATGAGCTATCAACAACACAAAGTTTTCCAAAAGCTCCTCTAAGCATCGATAGGCTTAGTACATATAGCCTTGTCATAAAATAACTATCTTTGAAATAATAATGACTTCTTGAAGACAATCGATTAAAAGATAATTAATAACAAGTCTTAAAATAATATTTGTTTAGAGAAAATTTAAAGAAATAACATAAACATATGAAAAGCCATCACGTGGTAGTAATTTAGTCTTCCTCCTAAATTACTTCACTTTCCTTGTCTTGTTCGCCAGTAGAAGCTGAGTCGACCTGTGCTCGAAGTCTTGCTTTGTAGCTCCTATACCTAGAGATGATGGGAGTTAAAATTTTGCCACTTGGAGTGATAGTAATGTGTACCCTAAGTTTCCATTTGCTTATTGTCCCCTCCACATCTACTAACCTTGTGTTAATCTCATCAACTTCTACCTTGAACGTTCTAAGGTAAATTTCTATATTCTTGAGCTTTCCCAGTAACTCACCAGTAACAGTATCAGCACCAACAATTTCTTCACTGATTGTCTTTTTAAAGCCCTATTTTACCTCTTTCACATCCAGCAACCTTTCTCCACTTTCATTCAGAATATCCACTTCTAAAATGATACAGTTTTTCTTGAGGTCTATAAGGTTAGCAAGGTACTAATTGATAATTCCCCTTATTTCACTGTTATATTATCCAAGCATAGACAACTTCCATTCGAGTGTATCTAACCACGAAACGAAGTCATTTTCTTTAGGATCATTCAAAATCTTCTCAGCCATCAGGATATTCGTATCAATCTTAATAATCTCTTGTGCCTCCTTGGAAACCATGAGCAAACCACTCTCCTCCTTTTTCACATTTTGTAGCTCTGTTGCTAATCCCTTTCTCCTATCAGATATAAGAGCATAAAATCTCATAGCCTCCTCAATATACAATAGACAATCAATAGTAACTTTTTTCTATCCATTGTTCAGTGGTTTTGGCTAGAGTTTGATATCTCTTGATTTGTTGTAACATATTAGGGTCCATTCCATCAACAATAATTCTTGGAGTTGCATCAAAAGACTGAGAAGTAATATTCAAAATAGATTGAATGAAAGACATCAAAGTGTTCACCTAGGCTTGCAGCTTTGCATTCTCCTACTGTTTAGCTTTGACTCTCTTTGCTAGCATCCCTACAGAAAATTTGGCATGATATATGTCACCCTCTGTGTTTTTTCCTTAATATTTGTCTAAGTGTTAAAGTCCTTCAAAAATTGCTTCAGTTTTGCCTTGTCGGCAGGTTTGCAAGTTTACGAACTTGCCAATTTTCTGACTAAGGTTCGCAAGTTTGTGTTTTTGCCGATTTGTCGATCGGCTGACAGGGTGATGCAAAGAGGAAGGAGTTGAGCCTTTATCAGTGAAGTTGGCGGTTCGTGAACCATGAGGTTCACTGACAGCCAAATTCACCAATAAAGGATGAAGAGAGAAGGAAAAAAGGAGGGAAGAAGAGAAAAGCAAGTCTTTTGTCAGCAATGGTGATAGTTCGCAAACTTGGAAGTTCACTGATAGCTTGGCTTAGCGACAAGCAAGTGGAAAATTTTCTAAGGAAACAAAGATGCAAAGGAAGGTAAAGGTAAAGTCTTCATCAAAGAAAGGAAGAGTTCACAAAATGTTAGGTTCGCCAATGAAAGGCCCGTCGATGGGGTGAGGCATCGATGAAGTGATGAGGCACTAAAGAAGAAAGAAAAAATGAAGAAGGAAACAAGTGTCTTCGTCAGCAAAAGGGATGTTTTGCAAACTGTGAGGTTTGCCAACAGAGTAAAATAAAGACAAAAGAGACAAGGATAAAATGGGTAGTTCGTCACGGGGAGGATCTGTCGACAAAGAAGAAAGAAGAAGAATTGGTAAAGGGAATGATAAGGAAGTTAGCGAACTAAAAGGTTCACTGGCTTCATAGTTTGCCGATAAGGTAAAAGGACTGACAAAGAAGGATAAAGCACCAAAGAGATAGAGAAGGAAATGAAAGACATTCCAAGATTCATGATAGAGGAGTTTCACTGATAAAGTAGAATGAAAATCAAATATTGTAATCAAATGAATTTCAAATGCAAGTGTAAAGCATAATGTAAATGTAATAGTTTAAAATATTTTTTGAATGTTGTAAAGGCTTTACATGGGTATTTTGGCGAGTTAGTATTTCAAAACGCCCACCTACTCCCAGCTGCCATGAACGCAAAATTGAAGAGGATGTACAGGTTGGTGGTCAAGAAGGTGGAATTGGTTACAGGAATTTATGGGAGTTGGTGAGAGTTAATGTCGGTGCGGTGGATAGGTAATTGGCACCCATTTGTTGCATTAACTTTTCCCCTATATATGCATGTTTGGGAGACATTCTAGGGGTTGGTCATTTTGGGCAATTTATCTCTGCAGGTGCAGAGATCCAAAGGCAGTTAGGGCAACAACCAGTGATTAGTTTATGTTCTTCAGGAAGCAGTTATCAAAAGTGTATGTGAAATATATTGTAATCTTGATATCAATCATTGTCTTTCTCCATTGTTGTAAGTGTTCTTTCAGGAAACCTCTATCGCAGTTAGGGTTTTCTCTTGCCACATTTAGTGGTATGATTATAAAATTTGATTTGAATGAATGTGACAGTTCTTAATCCATTTTTAGGCTTTGTAAATGGTCATTTTAGTATTACATATGGAATAATTTTGTATGGTGCTGGATTACTAAGTATTCCCATGGTTTGATATTGATTTTTATGCATCTAAATCTTTGAATAGGCATCCATACATTTCCTTGTAAGTGTGTTCCTTTGATAAACATGAGATTCTACAGCCCAATGGATAGGCACTGGTTTGAGAAGCATGTGATCACCCAAACTCATTAAAAATCAAAACAATATATAAAGTTTAAATGCAGTTACAATTACATAAGCATCCTCATTCTGTGGGGTTGTTCTCATCAACTTAAAACAGAGGTTATTAAGTGTAACAAGTGTGTTTTAGTTCAGTGAAAGTATTGGGGTCAAAATAATGATATGGGTATTGTTGCAAAGTCATAAATGAGATAATGTGTTTTGTTGATCTCAATCCCTATTGATGGATACCTCCAGGATTATCCTCCTAAGCCTAGTTGAGCTTGAAGTGTAGAGGAGTCTACCCACTCCTGTGTAAGTTGGCCAAAATCACCCTTAAACTATTGATAAACCTCTTTGAATCGCCCTGATGACACCCTTGGCCTAGGTGATTGTAAAATGTTTTAGGGTTTCGGGTTGTAGTAATTTTGGGAACCAACAATGTAATCACATGTTTATGAAGTAGAAGGTTTATCTGTAGAAGTGGTAGCATTAGGCAAATTAGAAGTATGTGATATTATATATAGATTAGGAATGTATAAATGAATTGGGTCTGACTTATATTCACTAGGATGAGAGGGCATGAAATCGAAGGAGCCTTAGCCATCACCAAGACATGCATTAGAAGAATAATTATGACTAGCAGATACAAAGTCAGTAATAGGAGCTTCTGGTGATGTATCAAATTTAATAGAAAAAGATGGTATTATGGTATGAAGAGTGGAAGAAATGTTGGATGGTGAAGAGAAAGTAGAATCGGTAGTTTGAAAATAATTAAAGGGGTCTCTATTTACTTTAATAATGAAGGTATTGGCTCCACAAATAAACTTTATAGACTGATGGAAAGTAGACAAAACAGCCCCAATGGCATAAACCAAGGCCTACCTAAAAGGATATTGTAAGATTCCCTAGCATATCATGAACTAATGTGGGGAGAGTAACATGGCCTAATGAAATAGGTAAAATTACTATACCTAAAGGATCTCATACAACATTATCAAAACCTTTGATAGAAACATGGGAAGGGGTGAGGCTAAAGCTATCAATATGAATACATTTTAGAAAGTTAAGACTAGAACCATTATCCATTAATATACACTTAATTCCCATATAATTAATGTCATCTATGGTAAGAAGAGAAAGATTCTACTATTATACTACATAAGAATGGAGTTTATAAGGGAGAAAAGAAATTTTTGGTTGAGTTAGTATTAATATAATTAATTAAAGCCACTATCTCAATGGCCTTAGTAGAAGACTACACAGGGATCTTTTATTCAAGTTTTTGAAGCAACTCATAATGATAAGGAAAAGTTTGGATGAGATCCCAAAGAGAGATCTTCCAGGCTTATGTACTTTGAATTTTCTCAATATGGTCATACTCTTTAGTATTCTTAAAGGGAACATAAGGAGCCTAGGGAAGAATGGGAAATCATAATAAAAGAACTTGCAAATGAAATGAGAATAATTATACTAGCATGGAGACTTAGAAAAATAAAAGGAGCTTTAGTCAAAGAAGAAGTTGTAGTCTAGAGAGCTACAACTAAAGGAAAGATTGATCTTTTCATTTCATGCCCTTAGAGTTTGCTAGAACCAGTTTTCCAAGAGGTTTGGGAAGGATAGGGACATTGGGATTTGCAAGTACAAAGTTATTACATTGTATAAGAGGTGTTACAATTGACACCAATAGTTAAATAGGTAGGCAAATAAATGCTTTAACATTTCAAATTTATAAATTGATAGTGTGATTGCATAGATGTTAGGACAATTACACTAGCATATAGAAGAAAAATCCAAGGAAAGTGTCAAAAAATTAGAGACAACCTAATTATATTAGAACAACATAAAATTTTGGTAGATTGGTGAAGGAGAAAGGCACAATAATTGCAAGGTATGCAATTTTTGACATTACAATCTTCTATCGCCAATATTTTCTTCTCTTCTCTCCTCTTTGTAATTCCAACATTCTACTCCTCAAGAGCATCAACTCATGCTCTTAATACATTCAACAACTCAAGAGCCCTCTCCATATGAGCTCTTTTCATCCTCTTTGTAATTGAAATCCTTATAGGCCCCCTAATTTCACTCTATTCCTCCTCTTAAAGACATCCTTTCACACATACTATCTCACACCCAACACAATAAGAAACCTTTCTCTAATACTAATTGGTGAAGTCTAGACAAGGGGATCCAATGGAACACTACCCTACCTAGTAACCTCTCACATTAGAATAGATCATACACTAAGCCAAAGCCTCAACAAATTCTATTTTATTAATTCAAAATATAATTTACCTTTATACGCTACAACAGGATGATAAGAATGCCTAACTCCTACACACACAAAATACCACATGCCCTAACAACTAAGGCTTACAACAAGTTAACTGATCTCATATTTCAATAATACATTACAACACCAATTTCATCTTCTACCTCTCAACTTCTCTCTATTCCTCTGTTCCCCCTCAATATCAAGAAACTCATGTGACTATCCTCTAGTAACCTCACTTATATGACCAAACTTTGGCCAATCAACCTCTACTCTCCTCTATATTGATTATCTCAAGCCAATCCCTCTTGATCCCCTCTAATTATCCATTACCTCTACAAAAGAAAAGTTTAGTGATTTTATTCTCCTAAAAAGCTATCATAATAACTACCCATCCATTTCTTGCCTCTTCTTAGTTAGATGTCTTTTGGTCTACCTAGAAATTTTTTTGCATATTTCACTATGCTAGCCAAGAACTCTAAGTGATTTGCATAGATGGAAACAAATAGCACAAATAGAAAAATGGGGTCCCAAGATAAATAATCAACATAGCTTCCAATAGATAGCACCAATAGAAAAATGGTTGCTCACATGATTATGATAGTCACCACCCTAAAGAAGTTAAACAATTGTACAAAGAGGAATGAATAATGACTTGAACCATAGTGTCACCCAAACTAGGAAAGAAAAGTTCTCAGTCTTAATTTGAAGACCAATGTCCACCAAGATAGGACACAAATCTTAGCACGAAGATAATCAATTGTTGAAAGGTAAACACACATCCATGAAAACAAATTTCACATCACAAGCTAAAGAGTACATTTCACTAAGATAGGAAACAAATGCATGCCATAGAAAGAAGAGAAAAAGATCTCATCCAAGAAAATAAACATCATGACTCAACAAAGAAACAATCACCAGTTGCCACCACCACTTTAACATCAAATAGTCATGATAAGAATTATTTTTGCCACCAGCTATCACTTTTAGATTCGTTGTTGATAATTGATCATATAATATCATCAACTTAATCAAACACACCTACCTGATGAAGTCATTCCATGTACTAACAAGGATAATAGATGTTGTTGAAGTTGATCTATAAGTTGTTGACATCATATTTGTTTTTGAAGTTATCCTAATTGTTGTTGATGAAGTTAACAATTGTTGATAGTCTTTTACTGCTAAAGTGGCATATGTAGATGTTGACAAAATCACAAAAAAGAATAAGTTGAAAAAGTGCATGAGTTTATGAAGTGAGTTACCTTCCTATAGAAGTCACATGCAAGCTTATCATTGAGATGATAATACAATTGAATTGCCATGTTGTAGAAGTGAACTAAAAATGTTATAGAAGATGCAATTATGTTTGATTTTCTACTGAAGTAAACTAGAATGTTATTTCACCTCTAAACTCCTCTCAATGTGTCTGAATCTCACACATAAAGGCAAAATTCTCCCCAACCTCCTTTATTCTATTTTGAATGATGCAAGATTGATCATGGACTTATTTTGTCTTGTATCATCTTATGTGCCTATTAGTGCTATACATGCATGATCTAGTACTAGTATTATTCCTTCATCCCATGTTGTGGTGCTACACCATCTTATTTCATTTATAGTGTGGCCTCTCATTCCATTATCATTGTGTCTTTACCTTTTATCCCTCATACTCAAGTTAAATACGCATCATCTTATTTCTCGTGCTACTCCTACCACCATTGTCCCCACCTCCACCCTTGATGTACTATTGTTGAAGCTAGATAGAGTTGAAAATAAATTTGACTTCATGCCTATTAATCAATATGTTAGTACATATACTCTAGCACATCACACACCTCTTGTATTCAAGGTTTTGACCTATCCATTACTTGTGGATTTTATGGCACCTCCCTTGGAGTTATACTATAGAAAAGTGACCCAAACACTCACTTACAAGCCTTCAATGCATTATGTCTAGATTGTGCTTATGATGATACAAGACTTCGGCTAAATTTTTCCCTTGCACTCTTTGTATTTATGCTATACAATGGTTCTACTTGTTTCTTGTTAGCTCTATCCATTATTTTGATCAACTAGTTGTAAGAGTTGATAAGAAACCCCAAAGGAGCCAAGAATCACCTACAATAAAAAAAACAACCTTCCATAAGAGAGAAGCAATGGAAATTCTATGAAGCCAAAAAATTGTATTTGATGCACACATAATGGTATAATATACAATGATAAAGCCTTGTTATAAAGACAAGGTTGAAACCCTAAGTCATGCTAAGATCATGGCAAGTGTCTCAATTATATGGCTTGAGACAAAAATATAAGTGACCTAAGTAAGATTAAGTATGCAAGTGTGGATAGGACCTAATATGAACTAGTTAGGTAAAACACCTTTTTCACACTAACACCCCCCTTAAGTGCAACTTAGGGAGAAGCAAATATACAATGATGGATGGTGTTAGGTTTAGCCGACAGAAGATATCAATTAAATGCAAATAAAGATTAAACAGAGAAATGGAAATACACAGAATTAATAATAGTGAGAGACAAGTTTTAACGTGGTTCACCCAAACTCGGGCTACATCCACCAAATAGAGAGTCCAATATTATTATCCAGTAAATCAAACCGATTACAACCAGCAATCCCTGCAACTCAATACCGTTGCAAATGCTACAATACAATATATCAAAACCCTAAACCTTAGCCGCTTTTTATCAAGCCTTTTTGTCAGTTACAAAAATAGGGTTTTCTTATGTCAGTCACAAAAATAGGATTTTTTATGTCGGCTCTAAAAAAAATTCTCGGGGGCTGCGCCCCCGAACCCCGGCGAGGATACATGGCTAGTGTACAGTACTTTCCTGATCAGTCACCACCTACCAACAATCTCCCATTTGGAGACTGATCAGGCTCCACACCAAACAATCTCCCACTTGGAGACTGAGCCTGGACGAGACCGCTGCGCATGCAGCTCCCACTGGAAATAAGCACCATGGACTCTGCTATTCTATTTTTGTTGTTTTCAGTCTAGAAGACCAACCGAAGCTGAAGAGGAGCTCAGCTTCTCCCTTGTCACTGCCTTTGTAAACATATCCGCTGGATTTTCATCTGTATGTATCTTTTCCAGCCTTAACTGTCCATTATCCAACACCGACCGAATAAAGTGATACCTCAACTGTATGTGTTTGGTCTTTGAATGCAAAAAAGAATTCTTTGCAAGATGTATGGCACTCTGACTGTCTGTATACAAAGAACTGTTAGACTGTTGTTTGCCCAATTCTTCCATGAAAGAGGTTAGCCATATCATCTCCTTGTTTGCCTCGGTTGCAGCTACATACTCTACCTCTGTGGTGGATAAAGAAACCACCTTTTGCAATCGTGAGATCCCACTCACTAATGTCCCACCTACAGTAAAGACATAACCTGTAGTACTCCGCCTGGTATCAATAGCTCCTGCTAAATCTAGGTCTACATAGCTTGCTAAATCAGTATTAGAGCCCCCAAAACATAAGTGTTTATTGGATGTACCTTTCAAATATCTGAGAATCCATTTTATTGCATTCCAATGCTCTAATCCATGATGACTCATATACCTGCTAATGACTCCTACAGCATGGGCAATATCTAGTCTCGTGCACACCTTGGCATACATTAAACTTCCTACAACTGAAGCATATGGTATCTTGGACATTTTTTCTTCCTCCTCTTGTGTCTTAGGACACATCTCCTTAGTCAATTTCAAATGACTAGGCAAAGGTGTGCTGACAGCTTTTGCATTCTCCATGTGGAATCTCTGCAACACCTTTTCAACATAAGCAGCCTGAGATAGAGTCAATTTTCTATTCATCCTATCTCTGCAAATTTTCATACCAACGATTTGTTTTGCTGCCCCCAAATCCTTCATATCAAATGACTGTGCTAACTGTTGTTTTAACTCTCTTATGTGATCCATGTTAGACCCGGCTACAAGCATGTCATCAACATATAAACATAAAATAATGTAGCTGTCATTATCCAACCTCTTAAAATAAACACAATGGTCAGAATTACACCTGTTGTAGCCTTGCTCAGCCATAAAACTATCAAATTTCAAATACCATTGCCGAAGTGCTTGTTTTAAGCCATACAAACTCTTCTTCAATCTACACACCTGTTTCTCCTTACCTTTGACCTCAAATCCTTAGGGTTGTTCCATATATATCTCCTCCTCCAAATCACCATGGACAAAGGCAGTTTTTACATCTAGCTGTTCCAAATGCAAATCTTCAACAGCCACAATACTTAAAACAGTATGAATAGAAGTCATCTTGACAACTGGAGAAAATATCTCATCAAAATCAATGCCCTTTTTCTATGCAAATCCTTTTACAACTAACCTGGCCTTAAATATTTTCTTACCTCCATCTTCCTCTTTCAGCTGGTAAACCCATTTGTTTGGTAAAGCCTTTTTACCTGTAGGTAACTTACATAATTCCCAAGTCCGATTTTTCAACAAGGAGTCCATTTCTTTTTTCATAGCAAGCTCCCACTGAACCTGTGTATCCACCTGCATAGCTTCATCATACCCTTCTGGTTCACCAGCATCTATTAACAAAATAGAATACAAAGAGGGAGAAAACCTTTCAGAAGGTCTACTTATCCTTGTTGATCGTCTAACATTCACTGGAGTTTGTGGTATTTCTGGTTGCTATTGCGGAGCATGAGGAACCACTGGAACATCACTATTTGGAGTATCATCCAGCACCACATAATCCTTTTCTTTCTTCTCATGTTGCTGCAACTGATCTTTGTACGACACCTTCTCATTGAATATAACATCCTTGCTTCTCACAATTTTCTGATTTTCAAAATCCCAAAGCCTATAACCAAATTCATCAATGCCATATCCAATGAAGGTACATTTTTTTTATTTTACATCCAGCTTGGTTCTATTTTCAGAATCTATATGTGCAAATGCTTCACAGCCGAAGGTTTTCAGAAAAGAATAACTCACCTTCTTACCTGTCCATGCTTCCTCTGGAATACCACAACCCAAAGGAACTGAAGGACCTCTGTTAATTAAATATACAGCAGTGTTGATAGCCTATGCCCACATGTTTAAAGGCAGCCCAGCATGCAATCTCATGGTCCTTGCACACTCCATTATTGTCCTATTCATGCGTTCAGCCACTCCATTTTCCTGTGGAATCCCTGGAACCGTTTTCTACCTACGAATTCCATTAAAGGAACAATAATCTTCAAATTCTTTGCTACAATACTCACCGCCATTATCAGATCTGAGATATTTTAATCTTTTACCCGTCTCATTCTCAACCAAGCTTCTCCATTTCTTAAATGTTCAAATACATCAGATTTCTGTCTAAGGAAATAAATCCAGACCTTCCTAGTTGCATCATCTAAGAATGTAACATAATACCGAGAGCCACCAAGAGAAGATACATGAGCCGGTCCCCATACATCTGTATGCACAAGCTCTAACTTTTTATTTTTCTTTTGCTTCCCATCCTTGAGAAAACTAACTCTCTTTTGTTTACCATACACACAACTTTCACATAAATCCATATTAATACATTTCAGACCTGGTAAAACTTTCTTAGAATGAAGTACCTTCATACCTTTTTCACTCATATTCCTAAGTCTGTTATGCCACAGTGTTGTCTCAGAACCTGCAGCAACTTTTCCAGTCTCTTCCTACAAACCTGCAGCAATTGTTCCTAAACCTGTTTGTTTTTTCTCTATAACAGCTAAAGTAGACAGAACAGTATGACCTGTACAAAGATATAAGGTGCCTACTTTCACACCTTTTGCTACTACTAAGGCACCTTTAGAAACCTTCCAATTTTTATCAGTAAATGTAACAGTGCAACCTTGTTCAGTTAGCTACCCTACTGAAATTAAATTCTTATTGAGCCTTGGAACGTGCCTTACCTCTTGTAGTAGCCAATGATTCCCATTCTGCAACTTAATCTTGATTCTTCCCTTTCCAACAATCTGACAGGGTTCGTTATCTCCCAAATAAACCAGCCCAAAATCCCCTTGGACATAATCAAGAAAATAACTTCTATGGGGTGTAGCATGAAATGAGGCCCCTGAATCTAAAACCCATGAATCATCAACATTATCTAGGGAAAGAATCAAAGCATCATCTTCAGACTTGTTGCTTACCACATTTGCCTCCTTATTACCTTCTTGTTTGTCTCCTTTATTTTTTTGAGACCAGCAATCTTTCTTTAGATGACCTGGTTTCCCACAGTACCAGCAATCCTTTTGTCCTCTAGTTTGGGATCTTTTGTCCTTTGATTTTCCTCGTGACTTCCCATGACCTCCAAAACCTTTTCCTCTCTCCTTTGATCTGCCCCTGCTTTCTGCATTCAAAACACTACCTGATGTGGATCCACCTGAGCTTTTCTTACAAATTTCCTCACTCAGAATAACACCAACAACATCATCAAATTTCAGGGTATTTGAACCAGAAACAGAGTTACTAACCGCCATTACCAAACTATCCCAGCTTTCAGGCAATGAACATAATATCAAGAGAGCTCTAACTTCTTCATCAAATTTTACATTTAAAGAAGTCAATTGACTGAGAATCGTATTAAATTCATTTAAATGACCTATCATAGATCCACCTTCAACCATTTTCAAATTGAACAAACGCTTCATGAGAAATACCTTCTTTGAGGCTAAGGGTTTTTCATACAATTTAGCCAAAGCTTTCATTAGACCATCTATTGTCTTCGCTTCCGTTATATTGAATGCCACCGATGGTGCCAGCACAACCGAATGGTTCCCAGTGCCTTTCTATCAAGAAGATTCCAATCCTCATCAGATATTGTTGCCGATTTCTTGGATACTCCTTCCAACGGCATCCATAAATCCTTTTGATAGAGGTAATCCTCCATCTGCATCTTCCATAACTGATAGTTCTACCCATTAAATTTATCGACCTTCAATTTACCCTCGTCCGCCATTGCTCCCACTCAACCATGAGACTTTCTTGCAGATGATAATCGAACACAACCTGCTCTGATGCCACTTGTTAGGGTTAGCTGACAGAAGATATCAATTAAATGCAAATAAAGATTAAACAGAGAAATGGAAATACACAGAATTAATAACAGCGAGAGACAAGTTTTAACGTGGTTCACCCAAACTCAGGCTACATCCACCAAACAGAGAGTCCAATATTATTATCCAGTAAATCAAATCGATTACAACCAACAATCCCTGCAACTCAATACTGTTGCAAATGCTACAATACAATATATCAAAACCCTAACCCTTAGCCGCTTTTTATCAAGCCTTTTTGTCAGTTACAAAAATAGGGTTTTCTTATGTCGGTCACAAAATTAGGATTTTTTATGTCAGCTCTAAAAAAATTTCTTGGGGGCCACGCCCCCAAACCTCAGCGAGGATACATGGCTAGTGTACAGTACTTTCCTGATCAGTCGCCACCTACCAACAGATGGGTCCTATCTCCTGGAAATATTTAACTTGGGTATAGAGATAAGAGAAGAGATTTCAGTTGTATTGAGATATGTTCCTTCTTTTGATTACATATTTTAATGGGAGGAAATTGTGAATATATTACATTCTTTGATGGATTATGAGTCTATCCTCCTACATTTATTTATCTGACATTTAACCCAGGACAATCTTGAGAGTTGGTTTTCATGAATTTATGTGAAGTTCTAATAGGGCAAACCTGTGTGCAGAAAACTTAATGTTACCAAATTGTGCTTAGCAGCCCAATTAGGGTGGGTTGTAGCAGTTGTTTTCTAAGGATTTTAGGAAGCAAGTGAGTTCAAAGGAAGGGGTAACAAAAAAAAATTTAAGTGCATAAGGCATCCAGTCAATATCTACTACCTTAATTGTGGACTAGTTGGTAAATCATGTTACCAAGATCATTTAACAGCTCAATTAGAGCTTTTACTTGATCCAGATAAAATGAAAAAGTGCCCCAGCAAGGTAGAAGGTATTCAAAGGACAATAGGTGGACTTGAAGCTAAATAGTTCTTTGCAGACCATGTTTCAAATGTGTTTCATTGTAGTCCATTCAGTGCAGTTTTATGCATTGCAGAAAGGTACATATAACTTTGTTAAGTTTCCATGATTATAAACACATACTTCATGCAATAATGTTTAGTTTGTGCTATGCAATTGATTTACAAAGATAAATTATACATGAGTCATTGCATAAGATGAAATAATTGTTATATTAAAAAAGAAGTGTTATATGATCCCACACAAGCCGTGGGAGTAACTATATCTGATAAGATGTACAATAACAAGTACAAAGCAAGAAAAGAAAGCATATAGAAACAAGGATGGGACCTGTCTTTGCCTGAGTGAATGATGAATCCCGTTGTTTGAGTCTGCATCAGCATACCTAGCAGCCCTAGTAGTAGCTTTGAGAGAGAGAGAGAGATGATATTAGAGCTCGACATACTATCTCTGCTTCTATATACAACAACTCAAGTGTACTTGCCATTCTACAACTAATCAGCAAAATAGAACAAAAAAACTGAGCATCATATACAAAGGAATGAAGCGAGTAGGAGGAAATCTACTCAAACCATCAAAGGAGAGGCTTCAACTTCAATGTTTTAACTAACATGTTTGTTCATTTTGCAGATTCAGGTACATCAACATCATTTATTAATATCATGTCACTTGTCACAACTATCATAATGTTGTCAAAGTATCCACGAGCAGTCAGTAGTCATCATGCAAGAGGATTGTTCATCAATGAAGGGATAGTCATCTTGACTATCATAGGAGGATAGTGTATGAGCTTTTAAGCTTTAGAGATAACAGTGATAGAATGGAGAGATAGACGAGTGTACAAAAGATGGAGATCAGTCGTGATAGTGTCTCTATGGAGCAGCTAAACCTCTATACAACAGTGATGTATGTGCTTCAATACAGTAGGACAAAAGTGAATGACCATGCAGGAGAATTGAAGATAGTCATCATGACAGAGCACTGGCAGGAACAACATTGTTTCAAAGTATATACAAAGCAAATAAATAGATGCATAGCAAGATCCATTATAGTCATAGAGATCAAGGAACAACAGACACATGTGCAGTCACAAGTAAATGGACTATCACAAACCTACAACAGTCATAGCCATAATGGATGTCCACAATGCTACAAGCTACATCAATAGGTATGCCAAAAGAACTTGTGCCATTATATTATTTTGAAGGACTGAAATAGAGATCCAAATAAAGGCAAATAAGAGTAGTCTAAGAATGACATCCCTATCTAGTATTGTGTAAAAGGGTCAAGAAGCATAGAGGGGACTATATCTATGTCATGTGGGAGTGATAGTCACCAGCCTATAGGGGAGGACATTCATATAAAGAGGTTGTCACTACCCTTGTAGAAGCCATCAAAGATGAGCAACAGTCATCATGTAGGAAGAGCAGCCTCTCACTATAGGAAGACAAAGGAGAGCAGCATTGACTATGCAAAGTGGAGTAGTATTGATATCTGGAACACTATATGACAGCCATACAAGTATATGAAAGGTTTGTGCCATATCAAGAAGAAAGAACTGTATGGAGTTTTTTTGTAAAAGGCCATAGTAGTCAAGGAAAAAGCATATAATACAGACATTTAAAGATGCAAGCCCTCCATGGAGATCAATCATAGCCTTAAAAGGGAGAGGTCTTTCCAAACTCTAAGAATCTTAGGATACAATGCTGAAATGATTAAAGAGTCTACAAATTTCTAGATAAAGACTGTTATGGTGCCAAAAAAGTAATATGGAGGATTGTCCCAGCCTTGACAATGAATAAAGTTGAAGTCACACTACAGGATGAAAGTTTTGAATAGGAGTGCAAGGTCTGAGACAATCTTTGGAGTTTCACAAAACTCGATTTACATGTGTGAAACATAGAGATATAACAGAGATGTGCATAACTATATGAAGAAGATAGCAAAAAAGGAAGAGCAAAGGTACTGTCATAGACAAGAATGAATAATGTAATCTTCAACACTAAGATTCAGAACTCATTAAGATAAAGACAAGTGTACAATGCTTAAAACAAAAGCCACCCTTACTCAGTCTTTAACAGCAGGAAAGAACAATGAAAGTTATGCTTATAAACATTGATTATATATTTCATTTTCTTAATCCACTAGAGCATAAAGGGGGATAAACAAAACTGTCAAAATGAAACTCTTTCAAGGCACAAAATAAAGGAATAGTACCAGATGTTAATCTAGAACAGCAGATATGAAAGATTATCAAGAGTTTTGGAGTCAAGTAAGATCAAGCTTGTATTGAGAACAAATGAAAAAGAGTCTTTTAATGACAGTCATAAAGGGGCCTTGCTAAAACTCTCACAATGGAGGAAATCTTCATCAAAATGTAGCCACTAAAAGAACAACAGAGAAAAGAATCTTATCACTATTTTCACATTATAAAGCAAGAGCAACACAAATGAAAGAAAAGATAATCATCTAGACTGTCACAGATAACAAAGAAGTCTATATCAAGTAAAGGAACAACTATATAATAAAGTTCATGTCCGGCTGTCACCATTTTATATTGTTACAAAATGAGGTTCTTTTACATCATGCTATAGAAGCATATTCAAATGCAAGAATAATGAAGTCTCAATAACACCTATAGGAGCTACAAGAGCTCATGTCTATTCAAGCCACAAAAGCTACAGGAGCTCAATCTGAGCCACAAAAATAGAACAAACATTTACCACCATTTGTTGTGAATGAGGGAGTTCTTCATCATGGCAGCAATCAAGTGCATTAGAGAGAGTTTTCAAAGAGATTCAAACCAAAGAGGAGTTTCATTCGTAAACAGAAGATCAAAACCTCAAGTTGAAAAACTCTCACAAGAAGAGGCCACAATGAGCTGGGAACATTTGCTCACAAAAGAGACAATATACAGAGCTCTTTGTTGTTGTCTCAAGAGACACAGAAAAGAAATTGTCCATGCAATAAGAGATTGAAAGATTAGCACTTACAGAGGCACCATTCTTGCACAAGTGCGGTCTTACAGGAACAACAACAAAGAGAGTTTCTCCAATAGTTCTGAGGAAGCCAAGAAGCCTTAACTAGGATCTGTCAAGGGTTAAACACAGTGCCTTCAAAGGAAATCAAACCAAAGAAAGGAGAGAACAATATACAGGTTTTTGTCATTGTCATTCTTCAAACACCAACAGCAAGATGTATGTAAAAGAAAAATGTTATATCATGAAACCCTAGTGAAATTAACTCATAGAAAAGCAACGGGGACTGTCAAATAAGAGGGTCCCTCACAAAAATGACAAAACTAAGAATATCTACTCATCATTTCCATTGTAAGAGAATATAGTAAAGTGCACGAAAACTGAAGCTCACCTTCATATTCAAGTATCACAGCCACAACATGATCTTTTACTTGTTCTCATGAGAGTAACAATAGTAGAAAGAACTGATATAACCATGACAGAGGGATAAATGAAGTTTCTCAATGAAGACATCAAGTAGAGACCATTCTTTCACCATTTTTGTTACAAAGCCCAAGCAAGCAGATCAATAAGGATATCCATATCATTTGCAAAGATAAGTATACATGAGATGTAACCCTTATGGAAATTTTGAAAGGAAAGAGGCAACAACAAATTTTACACTGTGAGTTTATATGCAGATCCCATTTAAAAAAGAGGAAAATGGAACAGTTTTCATGTTTTTCTCAAGCACCAACAGAAAAAGGAAGCCAACATAGAGAAAGGTAAAATTTTCATTCATTTTTTGGTAGAAGATATACAGAAAACAAAGAGGTTATTCGTAATCTCAAAGAGATAGCAAACAATGTGTTTCTCCATCATTTCTTTTGAGAAAAGATATAGAAAAATGCACAAGAAAAGGAAAAAAAAAGGGAAGTCTCACCTCAGATACAAAGTCTAATAGTGATTAAGAGCCTTTGAATGCCTTCAACAGAGCAGTAAAGACCCTCTGGATGCCTCAGAGAACTCAAACCCTCAAGCTTCATGGCGGTGCAACAGTTTGAGAGGTGAAAATTGCAAAATGAAAAGTTTAGGGTTTTCATCATGTTTTACATACAAGCCCTAATCCAAGTTTGGGGGTTTTTGACTTGGATTTTGTTTTTTAAGGAAATCATTGCAGAAGACATAATAAGCTCGAGGTCAAAACTTGATATCATAATGCCTAGTAAGAAGATGTGGAGTCCACGAGAGTCATAAGGGTTGATGGTGCCTCTTGATGGTGTTTTTATGCCTTTTAATGATTCTAATGCCCTCTTGAAACCTTAAAATAATCAAGACATATTATGACTAAGGTTGAAGATTTGAGAAGGCAGTGTGGACTTTTTTGACTTTATTCCTTTGATTTAGACATTTTAGAGCATTATGGAGGCAATTCTGAATGTGAGTATGTGCTTTGTGATAACCATGGGCAGGATAGAGATTATTTTTACATGGAGGATGGAGGGGGGCATTTTTTGCCTCTAGGGCTATTATTGTAATGTAAAACCCCTCATATTTTTGCATAAGTAATTGGCAAAATATATTGTATTTTAACAAGTATTAAGTGCAATAATGTTAAAAATTGCCTTAATACTTGTTATGTAATAAACATAGGGAGAAATCATGCATTACATAACACTTATTAAATCAATCACATTGATTGCATTTAATAATTGTTAAAATAGTTTATTTTTGCCCCTTAATCATGCAAAAATAGGAGAGGAGTTGAACTGAAGTGAAAGATCATGCAAGAGAGATAGTTTGAGTTCTATTCTGACTGAGGGTCAAAGAGGGCTAATTTTGGCAGTTTTTTGGTCAAGGACCTAGCCACTTGGAGTTTTGAGCTATTTTTGCTCATCTTGGAGGAGTTTTGGGGCGTAATTTTTAGGCTTTTCACTTGTGCTCGCCCAACAACTTGGAGTTGCTTTTTGGGACTCATTCATGCAGATTTTGGAGTCCAGTTGAGCTGGAGTTGACTATCCATTCACTTTTTGGGGACAGCGTTGTATTATATGGAAAAAGCTTATACTTTTTTTTCTTAGTTCTTTCTTTTTTGCCTTTGCATTTTTTGCAAAGGGAGATTGTCTTGTAACTCAGCCATTTTTTCCAGTTTTTACAGTAGCAGCAGCTTATTTTTCCAACAGTTTATTATTATTTTTGTAGAGATTCCTTCCATTTTCTAATACAATCAGGGGTTTTGTTGGCACTGTAAAATTTTGGCAAAATTTTACATGCCCATTATGAAAAACTGATTACAACACTCAGAAATGCACTAATAAAATCTATCCCAAGAATCCCACTTTGAAAATTCACAGCTTGAGACCTATTCACTCTTATGCCAAACCACTTTGCAAATATGTTCATCTACCATATGTAAGTGTGTCCACCTGATTTCAACTCCCCATGATCTGATTTGACAAGGATTCGAAGTGCCAAGTTGAAGAGTTCTAGAAAGTTTTGTTGTTTGCACAGTGTTAAATCTGCCCAGAAGGTGAACTTTGAAAGCCAATGTCTAGCAACTGGATGATTTTCATGACAAACTAATTGGTGTCCCAAATTTGCCCCATGTTAATGTACTTTTATGATAGTTTTTAAAACCCCAGCATCTCATTTGCTAATTTTTCAAAATCAAAAGCAAATGCAGTTTGTTTTGTTTTTACATCTGCATTTCTAGAGAGTTGCAGCAAGGTCAACTTTGGCCTTTAATATTTCATGACAGAAGTGGATTGGTGAAGAACCCTTTTGTACACATGCTCATTTGACCTAAATGAGCTAATCCCCCAAGTGGTAGCTTCCCAGGAGATGATTTGATAATTTTTCAGGATGGTGACTTGGTGAGCCCTAATTAGTTTTTGCAAGTGTAGTTTTAGAAAAGGTTGAGTGAGCTACTTTGGCATTGAATATTTTTCACATCAGGATGGGTCTTGCCAAACTATTTATTGTAGTGAATTGTTAGATCAAATGTCTACATGCATGTGCGTTTTCATGGCTTCAGGAGATGATTTGACTAGTTTTCCAGGGCGATTCTGGAGGCCACCTGACTTGTTTTGCTCATAGTGCAAGATGCCTGAAAGTGGATTCTGATAATCACCCAGTTCATTTTTCACCTTAGAAGCATGTCGAAGCAATGTCAAGATAATTCAGGACAAAAAAATTGTTTCAAAACAAAAAAAAATTAGGCGGGCCCACAAGGGGACCCAACATGCTTCACACAATTATGAAGTTATAAGGCCAAGAAGACACCCAAATTTTGAATATGATGGAGCCAATCAAATAGGACACTCAATATACACCTAAGGTTTATTCCTTTCTTCTGCAAAAAACCAAAATCCAAATTAGGAACTGTATACACCTAAAAAAGGCTAAGTTGAATTAAATAAATATTTTAATATTTATTTTAATTCTCATTCTCCTATCAATTAAATAAATATTCTAATTTATTTAAATGATTCACATCCCTCCAATAATTAAATAAAATAAATGTATTTAATTAAATTCCCTAAATTCTTCTAATGTCTCATATAATTAAATAATCCTAAATTATTTAATTAATCTCAAATTCCTCTATCCTAAGTCCTAAATTCCATAAATCCAACTCACCATTCCACATCACCTTTCCACTTCACCTTTCCACCTCACCATGTTGCACACATAATTAAATATTTTAATATTTAATTAGCTAATATCCCCTCACCCACATGTCCTATTTATCCTCCAGTCAAATTAGTTAACTCACCAATCAAATCAGTTAACTAATCAGTCAATTGAGTTCACTCCTCAATCTATTTTGTTAACTCCTCAATCTATTATGTTAACTGATCAATCATCTCAGTTAACTCTTCAATCTATTATGCTAACTCCTATAACTCATGAAGAAGGCTTGGACACTTGTCCTCTCCTGATTCGTGCACATTCCCTCAAGCTTTCTCAACTATACACATCACAGGTAATTCCTCCAATCATGGATCTATTGACACTTAGATTTGGTCTTCCCTCAGCCTATATAAACAAGGCCCTCATACCCATTTGTATACACTCAAGCATTTATAATTTTACTCTGCAGGAATCATACCAACGTGCCTTTGGCAAAATCACCTTCATTTGCATTTGCATTATAAACCCATTATCATCACCATGTCTCCATTATCAATCACCCATCTCCATTAGTATTACATTGTAGTGTGATCTCCATTGCATTATCCACTAACAATCGGTCTACTCTTGTCATCTTCAACAAGGAAGTACACACTTCTAAGAGCTCCATTACAATCACGATCATGAGCAGATAGGCGAACAATGGAAGCATAGAGGTAAAACGGTCTTCAAAGGTATAATCTTTGTTTACTTGTATTTACATCAATTTCCATTGAGTTATTGGATGATTAGTTGTTTAATACTATTGTTCACATTTTCCACTAACAGGAACTAATATGAAATCCAAAGGCAAAATGCATTTTAATCCTAGCATCATTGTTAAGGAAGATGATGATGTCCTCTCATTAGAAGAAAAGTTTCAATATGGAACAAGCATAAACCTTACTCCACCTCTAGTTTCAATTATCAGGGAAGCAAACACTAGTAAAGTTCATATTTACAAAGCATCATCAATTGCATTTGAAGTATAGAATGCAATAAGATCCCAAATGCCGAAATTGCACTTCATGTAAATTGGACGTTGATTCCTGGTTTACAAATGACACTTTGTGCAAATCTCAAAAGGAACCTTGAAGTGTATTTCATGCAAACAAAACTTCATTCCTAGTTTACACATTACAGAACATATGCAAAGTACTTGCTCGGCCCATAAGCCAAAAATGATAGGGCAACAAAATAGGAGTTGAAACATTATTGCATATATACAAAGTGGATTCGAAGATAGGCGTGGGAAACTTTTAAGAAAATACAAATGGTCATTCATCGACATGCTTGTGGTATGGGTGCTTGATATTATTACTAGAAATGCTCTGATGGCTCTAAGGGATATGAAACACCATAGATATTGCACCCTGTTTGACTGGGATCCTCTATGTCTATGCTATGATGTAAGCATTTTTATTAGAGTATAGACATCCATCAACACATAATGGAGGAAGGGATTGTTATCAAATAATATGTATGGATTTAAGATCACACACAGGTGCGTAAATAATATGCCAAAGGTGAGACTACAAGAAGAGGGAACAACCTATTTGATACATGATCTCAAAGAAATTTGGGCTCATAGAATACCCAGATTATAGGGTATTCAAAAGGATCCATGCTATTATTAGAGTATGGATCTCCCTCAAGCCATGATTGAAAAATCAAAACACCTCAAACACACATGATTTCATTTGACACTTAGCATTTTTTGTCAAATATTATGGTTGGAAATGATTGTGGAAGATAGGCCAAAACTTGGTTGTCAAGATGACTCAAAAAGGTGTTATCTACAGTAGGTCACACAAGATAGATTTGACAAAATGCCTTTTGTAGACATGATTACTAGATATGCGCAAAAGGGGCTTGTTGAAAAGGCCCTGAAGATTTTAAAGAAAATGCAATCTTCAAATGTAATGCCAAACTCATCAACTTATGCCAGTATCCTCCCGCCATTGCCAAAATGGGAGCTTTGGAACAGGGTATGGAAATTCATCAAAAAATAATTGAAAGTGGAATAATTACTATTGCCTTCACACCCATTGAATAGCATGAGATAAAGATAACGGAAGAGGGTGAGGAGCGTGATAGGTTGTATGGTCTTTAAAGGAACAAACTAGAACTTTGCTTCACTTTGATGTTGCTTTCAAGCATGCAATGGAGAGAGGAGCTGTAATGGTGGAGAAGGTGACCCAGAGCTTTCCCACAATCATCGCAGGCAAACAAGAAAACCTAAAATGGTATAATGTTGCAAAACAAAAAGCTATCAGAGGGAATTTGACCTATCAGAGTGAGCAAAATGGGAGTCCCTTCGATGTCCCGAGAAGGGTAAATCATTGGTTTGAAGAAATCATCAGGGAAAGTAAATGATATTGGTGGGAAAATATTCATGATCTCTTCAATGGGCTGAAGAGTGGATACATCGAGAGGAGCTTATCATATCGGAGTAACACTTTTTACTGTCCCTCTGATATGCCAATGTTGATTGTAACCCTAGCACTACATAAATGAAGCGATTGAAATGAAATGATGGAGTGAAGGAGTGAAACCATAAAGTGAAATATATGCAGCTTGAATATATTTTGCACATATTTATGGGGTAAATATATTCACGAGAGGATATATCAAAAAAAATTGCAAGGTGAATAAAGTGAACATTTATTTTAATCGCCTCTTGACATAAAATGAATATTTCCACTGGAATATTTTCACCAAAGGGGTTATAAGGTGGACATAATAAATCTACCAAGTAAATATTTTAAATCATAATTGAGAATGACGAAGGCAAAATATTTTTTGGAGGAATTCAACAAGTAGGTAATTATTTTACCTAAAAAAATATTTTTTGTGAAAGTACATATAATGGCTAGAAAACATTTTCACAGAGGAACTCATGGAGGGGGTAATTATTTCTTACTTGAAGGTTATGTTTTCCGGATTGAGTGAAATGCATACAAGATGGGATGACAATAGTTATTATTGTAAAACACATTCGAAATTTTATTTTCTTGGGATGTGAAGACAAAAGGGAGATTAAATTAAATATTTGTGAAAGTGGAAAACAAAAGTTAAATTGAATAAAAAGTCACACCGAATGAATATGAAGGGTCATAACCCTAAAAATACAAAGTATTTATCAGAGATAAAATCAAAGATCATCAGGATGAAGCAACAATAATCAGTAGCAGTAGGAAAATCAATCAGTAGGAATTAGAGATTATACAGAATATACCAGAAAATGAAGGCTTCTGATGCACATTGCAAAATTTTTTGAAGTAATTTAACAGAGAAGAATATTATAATCTGGTGTCCAATATTTTAGTGTTTAATTATTTGTTGATATTTATTCATATATGTTATCTTTGATGTCTCCAAAATGGTTTTCCTTGTTGATAACTAAGAGGGGGGGTGAATCAGTTATCTTAATTACTTTCACTTTCTGATCAATTAGTGCAGCATCAAATCATATAAGCAAACATACCCATGAAAATAGAAATAACATCAATACACATGACACAATGATTTTGACGTGGAAAACCCTGTTAAGGGAAAAACCACAGGGTGATTAACCCAAAAATGTATTCTCTATTAGAAGAATAGAAATACAAAATGGCACTTGCCAATTAGGGCTCACTGCCCGAGCACACTGCTCACAAGAGGCTCACTGCCTACAAGAGACTCACTGTCTACAAGTTATAAAGAGAGTAACAAGATACTTGAACTGATGAGAAGCATCCACATATGTTGGAGTTCAGTTCCGGTCAGGCTCAGTGCACTGATCTACTGCACTTCATTCTTTCTCTTCTTTGGTGTTGTTGTCCTGTCACATACCAGACATGCCTTACTGCTTCCACACTGCTCTTCTTCTTTTCTTCACACACCACAACACACAACACACACCTTCATACTAAAATCAATCTGGTATATATATCCGCATCAAGGATTTCATCCACCTTCTAGTCGGCATCCAGAATACTTACTATTTTCCCAAACTCTTGGTCTGTCGGCTGAATCCTTACTTATCAAGTGATGCGTATCAAAGAGATGCTCATAGAAGTCATCAATCATGTCAGCGAATCATGAATGATACCTCAATAAGCTTGATCACCATCAATATCTCATCTGGATTAAGGTTTGATGCTCTGTCGGTCAGTTCTTCCTCAATCTACTCTGTTAAACAGGAACCCAATACTTAGGTGCTCATATCTCTTTACTCTTTCTTCACTGGAGGCTCAATCCCTGGAATCTATCAGTAAAAATACTCCTCTTGACTTCCCCAAGTCCGCACTTTACTGAGATACTTCCTCTGAGAGATTCGGACCTGACTGTCGGACCTTGCTACATGCTCTGTTCTTGCTTACCGAACCTCAACACTCTTCAATCTGACTTCCGGTATAGACACACCATGTCCTGCAGATGGGTGGGATTAACTTTGTTGCCATCAATGACAACACTCATGAAGCTACACTATGTCTCTTGCCAACAATCTCCCCCTTTGGCATTGATGGCAACACTTAGTGAAAAATGACTAAGTGTCACACTAAACCCCCCCTTGATTGATGCTCCGTTCTAATGTACACTTTACCGGAGCTCCCTCTTAGCTGGATTCCACATTTTTCACTGCTCCTCATTCCCCCTTTGACATCAATGGAAAAGGGTAGGGTCCACACACCAAAATTTTCAAGAAAAACAATCTATACATATCCACATAAGTCTATATACAAGTTGTACTTACATGTACTTAAGTATGTCTGCAAAAGTATTCTTCAACTGTATAACTTTTATAGCCCAACTCTGCTTCATCCTGTCCAAAATTGAGATGTGACCACTCAAAAGGAATGCAAACGCTTATGCCTTCTTAAGATCTGTCGGATCATTGGTCCGGGCTGTGGCCTGAGCATCAATTAGGGCCTCATGCATGGCCTCTAACTTAGGGATAATCATCCCTCTAAGTTCACTTAACCTGTTTATTCTATTTTTCTTGTCCTTCTCAAGCTTCTTTATCTCATCTATGACTACAATAGTCTGACACTCTTGATTTACTATGGAAGAGGAGAGAGGATCAAAACTTTGAGATAAACTTAACAGTTTATCCTCTTGCTCTTTTACTTTCTTCTCAATATCCTTGGTCACTTTAGGCCAGGATAAACAAAATTTATATATATCTTCACCATCTTTAAGAGCATTTTCTAAGCTCTTTATTCCAATATCCATAACTCTCCTATCATTTGTTATTAGACCCTGTACTTCAGAGAATCTTTTTCCCAAAAACTCCTTCCAGACCTTTTCTTCTGTTGACTTTTCTAAGGAATCAAAATGTGAATGAATAGAATTTACAAGAGACTTTAGATTACCGGATGTGGAGGCTGAAGGATCCTTTTGGAAGGATGGCATGATTTTCTCCAATACACCGGATGCAGTTTCTATGAGCTCATAGTCTTCCATGTGAGACTTCAGAAGTTTTTCTTTTGTCTTTGCTTGAGTAAAGGATGATAGCTTCATGGTTTGAACTGGGGAGAGGGTGTCAAAATTGAACGATCCTTGAAGAAGTTCTAGTTCATCAAATTCCATCATCTCTTTGGTTAAGAAATCTTTGACTGCTTCTGCTGTGTCTCTTGCCGGTGACAGGGTTTTCTCCCCTTCTGCAGCCTTAGCACTGTCATCTGAGTTTTTCTCTGTTTGACCTTTTACTTTTTCTTATACTTCTTCTCTTTGATTGGTTTTCTCCTTTATTCTTTCTTCTCCTTTAGATCCAGAGTCTGCAGGGGAAACCAGAGGAGAGATGTTTGCTTGTTCATGAACTTCCTCTTCCGGAGCAGAGGAATCTAAGTCCTTAGTTTTCTCTTCACTTGTCTCCTTTTCCTCTTCTCCATTTTTTACAGTAGATTCTTCTTCTTCATCCACGGTAGAGGGTTCATTACCTAGATCCTCTATAATAGGAATATTGAATCTTTTAAAAGCATTTTGGAGGATATCTTCTGTTTCTTTTGCCACCTTGTCAGTTTTTCCAAGCATGAGTTGATTCATTCTAGCCTTACTCCGAAACTCATCCTTGAAATCTTTGAAGATCATATCCATTTGTTTCAAAGTAATTGAAGGATAGAGCTGAATGGCTATCTGTTCTCTAATTTCTAAGTCATTTGCCTCTGCGTTTTCCTTTCTCATTTCAAGTTCTTTCTCTAAACTTTTGGGAATTAGAGAGATGATTTCAATAAATGTTTTATTGTATATGTTCAAATACTTAACTGTGGCTTCCTCCAAAGTCTTTTTATCTGCATCATTATACTCATCATAGAATTCTATTATTGGTTGCAGATTCCCATCCATAGTGACTGCTTTGACTAAATCATCAATGGATAGAGTAGGCTTCTCAACAAACTCTTCTGTCCCTTCTTCAATAGAGGGTTCACCAGATGTTTTCTTTTTCTTCTTCATTTTATTTACTTCCTCATCTGATTATGTCTCTCCATCATCCTTTTGGCTTGTATAAGACCTTGTTGCCTTTTTCTTGGTTATCTTTTCTCCTTTTTTGGATGTCTGAGCTTCTGGTTTTGAGGCTTTTTGACTCTTGGAAGTGGCAAGTGCAAAGCTTTTGGATGATCTAGTCCGGGAGGGGGCTTGTACTGGGGCACCTTCTTTTTCTGTCTCTTCCTTTTCTTTCTCTGCCCTTTCCATCTTCTCTCTGTTTGCATCAAGTGCCTCTTTTGATATGCCATACCTTTTGGCAACATTTTCTCACTTTTCTCTTCATCTCCAGTTGTCTAAGTTCCACATGAATCTTTACACTCAACTCTCCAAAGGTTCCAAACCTTTTTGCCTTAGGATCCTTGGGTTGACTAAGCATGTGTTGAACATGTAGCTCTACAATTTTCTCATCTAATTCATACCCCATTGGCATGATCCAGACTATCCTTGGCTCCATAGCCTCCATTAGGCACTGATCAGTTTCTACCATAAAGCATATTGTATCCTTATACTTTTCAACCAATGATTGGGGGATTCTTTCTTTGGCCTGCATCAAGCTTTGGAAGTTTTTGAAGTAACCCCACAGAGCTGTGTTTTGTGCCTTGGCATCACCAAGCCCATGCAAATAATCCTTGATTTGTATGGCTACTGGTCTGTCATTTTGCCACATCCAACCACTGGATCCAGGTAGCTCATTCATGTAATAAAAGAACAGACAGAGTATCAAGCCACCATGTTTGAAGGAGTTCTTCTTGTCCTTCTTTATCTTCTGTAGATTCTCCAAAAGTTGGTTTAGAAAGAGCTCACAGAGATCATAGTCAGCATTTTCTTTAAGCATCTGATAAGTAGTGTAAATTGTAGTTCCAGGTACTGAATTTTCCCTGCTGGAATGATATATCTTGTAACTGATTATCATGGAGGCAAACTTGATATCCAGATCAGTGATATCTTCTATTTTCATTGCTCTCTTATCAAATTTTGATCATGTTGCCTCACTCACTGTCTAATTCTTGACTGACTTGAGAGTAGGTATCCCACCGGATGAGTGCAATCCAGTAACTGCCCTAATGGCATCCTTGGTTATCTTGAATGGTCTCATCAACCACATAAAGTTGTCATGCAATCTACTCAGAACATACCGGACCCATTCATCTTCTGCAAAACAGGGGAAATGCATGTATTGTGCAAAATGCTTGTCCCGGATGGCTTTGTACTGAGGTTTTAGTTCAAATGATTCATCTATTAGCTGCTTGTGATATATATCCATCAACTTAGATTCCCCAAAATCCTTAATATTGGCATGAATGTATGCCCTAACATCTTCAACATGTAAAACCCCATGCGGAATGCTAGAAAAGGCATCTAGGGGATCAACTTCTAGTGATTTGTATGGATGTTTCTTGAATTTTGGACGCGGTCTATCAGTGATCTTCACAACATTTGGTGTAGCCATCTTTCAAAAGATTTAGAGAGAGATTTCAAGAATAGAAAATACCTTTTAAGCTTTTAGGGTTCATGGAATGAGCCAAAAAGATCGTTGGTTGACTTGAATTCTGCAGTTGATCCTTGAGAGAAATGAAGCAAACTTGTTTGCAGAGCTCTTCTTATCTTTTTCACTAATGCAAATGTGCAAATGATGAGCAAATGAACCCTTTTATCTCTGAACAAACCCTAATTCCATATTGCAATAAATGCGCAACTTAAGTCATTCCAGTTGCCTTGTTCTCCTTGTTCTAAGAAAGATCTTTTCCGGATCACTGAGATATACATAGAGTTTTTTTTGATGATTAGTGACAATCTATCCTCCTTTCCCCAAACATTTGATCTACCCACAGATCAAGATACTTCAAATTTGAATCATACCGGATCTGTCTGTGAAAATCTTGTTCTTACCGGATGACTATTAAATGGATTAATCTCAGATGATTAACCTCTTCAAATTCCTTGCGGATCTTTCATATCTTTCCCAAAGGTTATTTAGATGTTTCTCTGAGAGCCCTTTTAGTCCGCAACCTTCCATGTGCCAATTTTAGGCACTAATTGACTAGCTGGGGGAAAATATTTTCTTTTGTGACTCCCCCTGAGCCAGAGCTCATCTATTTAGTTTCCGGAAGGAATGTCAACACTAGATTCTGGTGCGGATCCATCCTCAACATTTTCTGTACTCCTCTTCACCCAAATCTTGTTCATCTCCCTTTGAATTTCATCTGCATTCACTTTTCCTTTTCCTTTGTCTTGGTTTTGATTATGATGTCCCAGACCCTTATTGTTCTAATTCTTACTTCTACATAATTTGGCAATATGACCGGATCTATTGCAATTGTAGCAAACAACATTTCTTTGCATATTTGGTTGATATCCTCTTGATCTACACTGATTAGCCATATGTCCCATTCTATTGAATGCAAAGCATCTTCCATTAAATGAATTGTTCATTTGCATATTTCTACACTCATGAGATTTGTGACCATACCTTTTATAATTGAAACACTGTCTGAAGAAGGATGAATTAGTCTGATTCATTCTTCTTCTACACTGATTTGCTTTATGACCAAAGTTATTGCAGTTGTGGCAGTATCCATTGAAAGATGGATATCTTTGAGCATTTGGTTGCCTTACCAGAGGTCTTCTAAGTCTGCTCCTTGGACTTCCTAATCCAAAGTTCTTCTGACCAGATCCAGAGCTTTCACCTTTCTCATACCCCAAGCCTTTTTTGTCATCTACCCTCTTCTGGCTTTGAAGAAGAATTTCAAGTTGAGCAGAGCTTATCTTGAATTTCTCTTTGTATTCATTTGTTGTTTGAAGATCCCTTTTAAGAGTGTCAATCTGATTCTCAAGTTGTTCTTCATTATCTCTAGCTTCTTCAAGATCAGATTCTGGATGCCTGATTATTCTATCCATTTTGTGGTAGTCTTCTGATTTCTCCTTGAGAGATTGTCTTAGATCATCTTCAGTTTTTCTTTTCTCTTCAATTTCTTGGGTGAATTTCATAACTCCTGATTCCATTTCATGTCTTACCATAATGACCTATTTTGATAACTTTTCACATAACTTGGTTTTCTCCTTCAGATATTTATTTGTATCATTGGCTTCACCTTGACTTGCCAATTGTTGAAGTAGATCCTTTCTCTTTTTCATAGAGATACTCAGTTTCCCTTTTAGTTCATTTATGAAATCATCAACCTGTTTGAGTCTTTCCTTCAATTCATTGACTTTGGAGTTAGATTGCTCAAGATCATCTAGGGCAGACTGAAGTTGTTCCCTCATACCATACACATCCATTTGAATTCCCAGATCTTCCTCAAGTTGTTAGGCTATGTTTGGAGGAACTTGGCTCTAATACCAATTGTTGATAACTGAGAGGGGGGGTGAATCAGTTATCTTAATTACTTTCACTTTCTGATCAATTAGTGCAGCATCAAATCATATAAGCAAACATACCCATGAAAATAGAAATAACATCAATACACATGACACAATGATTTTGACGCTGAAAACCCTGTTAAGGGAAAAACCACGGGGTGATTAACCTAAAAATGTATTCTCTATTAGAAGAATAGAAATACAAAATGGCACTTGCCAATTAGGGCTCACTGCCTGAGCACACTGCTCACAAGAAGCTCACTGCCTACAAGAGACTCACTGTCTACAAGTTATAAAGAGAGTAACAAGATACTTGAACTGATGAGAAGCATCCACATATGTTGGAGTTTAGTTCCGGTTAGGCTCAGTGCACTGATCTACTGCACTTCATTCTTTCTCTTCTTTGGTGTTGTTGTCCTGTCACATACCAGACCTGCCTTACTGCTTCCACACTGCTCTTCTTCTTTTCTTCACACACCACAACACACAACACACACCTTCATACCGAAATCAATCTGGTTATATATCCGCATCAAGGATTTCATCCACCTTCTAGTCGGCATCCAGAATACTTACTATTTTCCCAAACTCTTGGTCTGTCAGCTGAATCCTTACTTATCAAGTGATGCATATCAAAGAGATGCTCATAGAAGTCATCAATCATGTCGGCGAATCATGAATGATACCTCAGTAAGCTTGATCACCATCAATATCTCATCCAGATTAAGGTCTGATGCTCTGCCAGTCAGTTCTTCCTCAGTCTACTCTGCTAAACAGGAACCCAATACTTAGGTGCTCATATCTCTTTACTCTTTCTTCACTGGAGGCTCAATCCCTGGAATTTGTCAGTCAAGATACTCCTCTTGACTTCCCCAAGTCTGCACTTTATTGAGATGCTTCCTTTGAGAGATCCGGACCTAACTATCGAACCTTGCTCCATGCTCTGTTCTTGCTTACCGGACCTCAACACTCTTCAATCTAACTTCTGGTATAGACACACCATGTCTTGCGGATGGGTGGGATGAACTTTGTTGCCATCAATGACAACACTCATGAAGCTACATTGTGTCTCTTGCCAACATTCCTTTGTTATTTAAACTAATATATCAAGGATATATTTAATTTATTAGGGCACATTTGCTACTTTTGTGTGATCTACTTGATTGGTTTATGTGAGAAGTTGATTAAAGTCCTTCTAAGTGGTTTATGTTTATTGGTCTCTGCTAGGAGTTAAAACCCTTTAAATAAATCATCTTGGTTGGTTTCCTTCACAACAATTAAAAGTCCTTTCAATTGATCATAGTAACCTAGGAAAATATCATTGGGATTTGTAAGAAGAGCCTGGTAACTGACAACCTTGCACATTTATAGAAGGTATAAACATTTGAAAAGTGCCAAATAATTTGAGTTAAGCCAGAAGGGAGGACACATTTATCATACACATCTTGACTCCATTGCCCAAAAGCACTGGTCATATTCATTATAAAAAAACAATACTTCATAAAAACCTTATTCACATTTTCAAATTTTAAACATTAGCATTAGGATTAATTGTTAGTTTGCATCTATTTCACATTTGTATGCCATTTAGAAATAGATTGCCATTGTCAAAAACCTTTAAAGTTCACAATCTGCTTAATTGTTAGGGTACACCCGCCTAGGTCCAACAGAACCTAAAGAGTAGGGAGTCCAAAACCACATAGGTTTGCTCTGTTTCGTTGGCCAAAAACATTGCAAACCTGACCATAGAGCCTGGCATCCTCTTAGGGTTTGCAACCTACATTTTTGAGACCTAACAGGTTCTTCTATCTGATTTCAGATGTCTTGTTATTTTGTGAGTGATTTGATAGGAATTTTTTGTGTTTTTCTTCAAAACCTCAGAATTCTTTGTCTCATTTATTGGATGCAAGTATACAAATTTTAGTTTATTACAGGTCACAGCTTGTGCAAGATTATTCATGCCTTTATGTGAATTACTTATGTGGTGAATCTGATCAGTTTGGATTCTAAGAACAGGAGGATTGGAAAATGTTTGTGAGTTATATTGCAGGTTAAAGTCAAAATATTGGTGCATCACCCCCTTTAGGTAGATTTTCAATTCAGTTTTCATTTTATTCAAGTTTTCTTCTATCTCTTTCCTCCATCAATTTACAGATCTAAAGGGCATTTAAAGGGAGCCGGTTCTTCTGGAGGTTCATTCTCAAAATAGACAAACCCACAATCTGAGAATGTTCCCATGTTGCACAGGATTGCCAAGCTTGTAAAGGCTTAGCATTCAAGGTGCAATCCTTCGTGACAACACTTAACATTATTGTTAGTTATTGTTATATTGTTTTATATATATGTATATATGTAATATACATATATACATATACAAATATATATATATATATATATATAGTTTTATATTTATGAGAATCTTATTATTTCATTCAGTCAGAGAAGTGCTCAGAGAAGACTAGAGATAGTTTTGAATTTTAACAATGTTATATACTTATTTAAATGCTATGACTTTTGTGATATTAGCATAAAACTATAAGATCATTATAAGGAGTGATATCTAGAATATGTATCTAAACTTATCCTATATACTCTGTAATATGTAAAGGGAGATTTATATATGCCTATATTGAAGTGGAAACATAGAAAAATAGAGAATGGGGATAGCAAGGAAATAGTTTGAGTTAGTTTAATACTTGAAGACTTAAACCATAACTCATGGAGATCTTGTGAATTCAGTTGATTTCATAATTATCTCTTGTTTGATTTATATATGAATTACTGATAGTATTTATGATCAATCTTATAAGTGAACTTATTTCAATTGAGAATATTATTATGATTCTTCCAGTAAGATATAGGAGGTATCTTCTTATATGATTGATTATTTAAGGATACGAGTCTGAAATTCATGATTGGACTATCATTTTTAACTAATGGCTATGAATGCATGGTATTGCAAAGAAGTGTTGTTATTTCTTAGTTATTGTGAAAGTCATTCTACCATTTGCTTGACTAGGTTGTAGTAGCAAAAAATGACTTTATAATAACAACTAGCCAAGTTAGTGATAGAGGGGTTGTCTTCTTAGTGTAGAAAGGCTTATGTCATGTATAATATATTTTATAAATACATGTAAGTGAATTAAATGACTCATGTTGACAATCTTGAGATAGAGGTGTGTGAACAAATGATGCATATCTCCATTTTGGAATGTGATATTGATATATATTAAAAATTTGGCCAAAGTAATGCAATTTATTGCTTGCATTGTCATTTCATAATGTCTATTAGGTTGCATGACAGTCAGGTTGTGTCATACTTAGCTAGAGGGAATCTAGAGTCATATGGCATATTATATGTGACAAGACACAACACTAGTTCCCGGATGGCATGATGTTCTTGCAAATTTCCTTTATCTGCTACCCTCATCAAGGGTAGGGCCACTTTGTGTTGGAAGGTGTGTGGGGGATCACCGGTATATGGTTGGAGGTAAAGCACTTGGGTGATGCTCTCCCTCTTGTAGCTAAAGAACATCGAAGGCTTGGTCACATAGAGACATTATTTGTATTCTACATGTTAAATGTTATCTTTGAAAGTTTGTATTCGTGGCATTATGATGTAAATGCTACTTTGTAATATATTGTGGATGATGGTAAATTCATTTATTGAATTATAAAATGGAATAAGACTTTATGAATCTCTTGAATGTAATTATGAGTTATTATTTATATTTTATTTTTAAAAATATAGTGTTTTCTTGGTAAAATTTTAGTATGTTTTTAAGGAACAAACAAGCGTTCATTACACATGGTATCAAAGCACAGTTTAAACACTTAAGCCTATGAGCCTACTTCATAAGAAGTCATTATTGTCAATAGCCTTGTGTTTATTAAGATAATCCTAGTGATGATGTTCTTTAAATGCATAAATGGGAGGGTCAAGGTCAAAGAAAAAGAGTGGAAAGAAAAAGAAAACAAAACGATAGAAAACAAAAGCCAAAACTGAAGCAACTATAAACTATGAGGGAGAGATTTGGCTCTCTGACACTGAAACATTGGCAACAACCTTGGAATGAATCAAGTTGTAAAAGGAAAAATGTTTGAAGCCTTCAACCTCCACTATGATCAAACAAAACAAACCCTTAGCGAATAGTGACATGCCTTTTGGGTGTGGATGAAATGTGTTAGTCCTAAATAATGAGGTGATAAAGGAGTACCTGTGTGTACATCCTACCTCAAAATTAATGTTATTAGACTTTGACAGAGAAGAAGAATCTGAGGAAGTTCCTCTATCTGATAGTGATTAGAAATCTTTGTAATCCTATAAGACCTTATCTAAATAAGGATGTATAAGTCCACTTATATGAATAAAATCATTTTTGTCCTTATTCATCAAAAGTAGTTGATCTATTGTGTTGAAAAAATTTGAATTTTTGGTTTTTGGTGTATGCTATGAATGATGCATTATTTTATATTTAATAACTCAGCATACAAGCATTTTCACATCAAAACTTAGGGTTAATGAATTCATAATATGACTCACCAGGTGCAATTATGGTTTAAACTAGAACAAACCTCAAGGAGGTAGTCAGATGGATTAGGTCAAGCTGCAGAAGATCCTGCGACAAAATTGGATCAAATTCTCACAATTTTGAATGAAACCAAAGAAAGGTTAAGGGCTTTAGAACAGGAAGTAAGAAGTCCACTTAACCAAGAGGATAGTGAGGAACAAAACCAAGAAGATGGTGAGAGACAAGACAAAGAGCATAGTGCTCATGAGGGGTGTGATGAGTCTGAGGAAAACTGGATGAACTAGGAAGAAGCAATAAGGCAAGCTAATGTAAGGACACAATTAACCAATGAACTTTCTAGAGATATGAAGAAAATCAGCCCGCCAAAGTTTGATGGAATTGTGCTAGGAGATGGAGCAATGGTATGGCTCAGTGACATGGAAAAATAATTTGAAATCAAGAATTATTCTGAAATAACTAAGGCAGTTTAGGAAACTTGGTGGATGAATAAGAAGATGGAGTTAGGGTTGAGTTCCCTGAACTTGACATGGGACTAGTTCATGGTTATTCTCATACAAAGGTGATTACGTCAGTTGTATTTCAACCAGAAATTAACTAATTTTTAGAATCTACGACAAGGTGACATGTCAGTGATTGAATATTGGGAGAAATTCACAAAACTCCTGAAGTATGTGCCTCAATATCAACATGATGAATGCTTTCATATATGGAAATTCATCATGAGATTGAATGCATGGATAGGAGGAGAGGTGGATGTTAATGGTCCATAGATAATGGATCAGGTGTTCAAAAAAGTAAGCAAACAGGAGCATAAACTTGAGTCCATATTGACTTACTGAGATAAATCTTGTAAAAAGTTTAGTTGGTCCAAGTCTTCACCTTCATTCAAGAAGAAGAATTGGAATCAATATACCAAACAGAAATCTAATGGAAAAAAGATCCAAAAATAACAAGAATGATTCTTGAGATGGAAAAAGGGTCAATGACTCCAAGAAGAAGAATGGTAATAAAAATGATCATTCAACAAAGAAGAAAGAACCTCCTGGTGATTATTTTACATGTGAAGGTGATCATTATGAAAATTAGTGTCCAAACAAAAGTCAAGGAAATGAGTTCTAGAAATTTTCTCTGCCTTCTCAACAGATGGCTTTCCAGCAGAGAATACATGCATCTGTGGATAACCGTCAAGCAGAGTATCAAATTGCTCCTATCAAAACTACAGGTATTTTGTTTGGAATACGAATTTCCATTCTTATATATACTAGTGCTACAGAAACTTTTGTAACACCTAATTTTCTTAGTAAAAGTCCTAGGAGAGATGGCTATATGGCCAACTATTGGTCAGTAAAGTATGCAAACCAATCAAGATCTCAAGTAGAGCAATTTATATTTGAGGTTGAGTAAAACTACCCCGTTTTACAACATAAGTCAATCTATATGTTGCCCCATTAGGATCTTATGATGTCATACTAGGTATGAATTGGTTATGGCATCACAAGGCTAAAGTAGATTGCTTTGATAAAATAGTCGAGTGCTTAGATGACATAGGAAATCTAGTTCTGATTCAGAGAGTCAAACATGAGATTAAGATCAAATAGGTGTCAACTATGTAGCTCAAAAGAGCTAAAAGGAAGGGATGCCAATTGTTTGCAGTTAAAATTGATCAAGTAGGGAAATCTAAATAACCATCAATCCAAGACTATCCTTTTCTCTATGACTTTCAAGATGTTTTTCCTAATGAATTTCCAGGTCTTCCACCTAAGAGAGATTTTGACTTTTCAATAGATATAGTATCAGGCTTCAAACCAATGTCCAAGGCACCTTATCACATGAAAACGACAGAGCTAGTAGAATTAAAAGCTTAATTGCAAGAGTTGTTGACCAAAGGGTTGATTTGACCCAGTGTATCACCCTAGGGAGCACCAATGATTTTCATCAAGAAGAAGGACGATACATTGCGCTTATGTATTGACTATCATATGTTGAATAAAGCAATGATAAAGAACAAATACCCTTTACCTTGCATTGATGATCTCCTTGATCAAATGTGTGGTGCAATGATCTTTTCAAAATCAATTTGAGGGTTGGATATCATCAACTAAGAATTAAAGAAGAAGATTATGGATGAGAAAAGTACATATGAACAAACAATGAAGACAAATAAAACAATACAATTACCTTCCCTTCAAATGCAATTCCTCTCCTCAAGGGAGTGGAAAGGAGTAAAACAAGCTTCAATAGCTATGCTTCCTTGATTTAAATAATATGATCTTATGCAAATTGCTCAACATAACCTCAATATGATTTGATAATAGATGATTTGGAGATAATTCAACATAAACTTGCAATATGAAGGTATTCAAATATGGCTTGAGAGAGAATTTGTTTTTAGATTTCCAAAAATGAAGATCAATGGTGGAGGACGATTGAAGAGATCAATGCCTGAGAATGAATGAGAGGATTTGGACAAATGAGAGAGTGACAAGTGTCCTTGTCCTCTTGTTAATTATGGGAGTTAACACACTTGATTGGCTAGTTGACTATATTGATTGATCTATCATGTGAATAGATTGATTAGTCGACTGACTTGATTGATTTGTTAACAAAATAGATTGAGAGTGATTGATGGGGTTATGAGAGGAAATTATGGTGAGAGAAGATAATAGGGAAATTAAATAAATTTATTATTTAATTTCATGTGCAAATGGATAATTTTGGAAAATGAATATTGGTTTTAATTAAATAAATCATTCAAAATTATTTAATTAATATGTGGAGGGAAATTAGCTTAATTAAATAATTAGGAATAATTTAATTAATATAGAAGAATGAAATGATTTATTATAAAATGATATATGATATGGTAAGGACCTGTTATGAAGAATATGTTAGCCATTTTTAAGTATCTACATTTTGCCCCTCTTTGAGATGGTGTTGCGAAGTAATATCATTTCAAAGAAGTTTAAAACATAGTGTTAAGTTGAATAGAAGACTTTGGTTTAGAAGAATATGATTGGAGATAAATGATTGGACCCAGTCACTTGAAGTGAGAGTGTCAAAGAGGAATAATGTTGGGATGCCCTCTCGAGAGGATAGGTGGGTTGGAAGAACACAAGTATGCTCTCGAAATGAGTGAAGAACAAGTGAGATGAAAGATGGAAAAAATGATGGATGGGCAATAGAGAAAAATAAAAAGATGGATGCAAGAAAAATGATTATGGATGAAACAACAATGATGGATTTATTATGATGATCGGTTATGCTGACTTGAGTTGAGAAATCCTTTATTTAATATAGCAATGGATGTTATGCATCAAGTTATAAGGAACCAAGGTGACTTTGTATCCATTGCATGGAATTGACAATGTAAACAAAAAGGGTGTCCTTATTCATACCCAATAAAATATAACCTTGCCAAAGATATGTGAGGAAGAAACAAGAGCATGATAAAGTCTTAGTGCAAAAGGTATTAAATTGACCTTAGATGCAAAGGACAACTGATATGCAAAAAGATATTCCAACACACAATATTTATATTAGTTGGAGTAATAAGAACATCCAAACAACACGGCACATGAAAATCAATGACCATACCCCATTCTATGCTATTTGTAACACACCAAGATATAAAAAGATCAAGGTGGCCTTAAATAAGCACTAGAAGGAGACAAAAAGATTAAATCAACAATAGAGACCAACTGACAAAACAAATCATTCATCCATCATATCTCTTGCCAAAAATGTGATGAAATAGGATTATGTCGAATGTAGGAAAGATATATCTTGTTGGAGGCATGAATTAGGATGAAAATATAGAGTATTAGGCAAAGGGTGCATTGGAATATGGTGTCTCAAAAGCGGTCTTACTAGTGATTTGTGTGAAATTTCAAATTTTTGATGTGTAGTATGTGTTGCTTGAGTGTCAATTATAGATGGTGCTCATTTATTATGGGTGAGAATGGATTAAAACTGGGCGTTGCATTAGGTTTATTGCTTGGATTTTTTGTATGTTGTAATTTATTTTGTATTTTTGGGAGTATATGATGTTTTTTGCATTTTTAGGATGTTTTATTTTTTGTATTTTTGGGATGTTTTCATTTTTTTGTGGTTTTGGTATGTTTTGATTTTTTTTAGGTTTTATATAAATATGAGGATAGGATATGTGGATGGGGATTGGTTGTTGAACATGGATACCACATGGCTAAGATAGAATACAAGATTATCATCATATGTAGAAGGACATCGAATGTACAAGTGCATGAAGTCTGACAAATAAGGAAGGCAATAAGATGCACCCGAGATAAGGAATATACTTTCAAAGGAAAAGGTATCCAAAGCATAGGACAATCCATTTGACCCCAAGTGTAGGACAATGGTGGAAACATGAGATGGATGGGATGGAAGGATATAACGCTATAATGGATTAGGGAATGGGATGATGGATACATGAAAGGGATGGGATGGAGAACTAAGACATGTGACTATGATGGAAGAATGGAAGAATTGAACCAATGACATAAAGGATAACAAGATATGGCTACTACACATGGTGCCTTTATGTAGGTTTTCACCATGGTACTTATCCAAGGCACCATGAAAGTTGTTTTCACCATAGGATGGATTATTTCTCTTTACTTTTTTTTTACAAATGGGATACTTGACAAGCTAAGTATGGAACTCTATAGAATGTAGGACATCAGTTAGATCATCCAAATGTTGGCCATGTGAAGGAGCGAGTGGACTAGGATCATGATGGTGGTCAGAATGTGGATAGGCTCATTTATAACTTGGTCAAGGAAGCTGGCTAGAAAGAGTAATGTCATAGGAAGGATTCAGTGAATGGCGTCATGCACCTCTATAAGTACAAGATTAGCCTCATTTGTGTTTAAGCAGTGCAAATGGGAACCATCATATGTGTGGGAATCAATGGTGTGAATGAGAGAAGTGGAGTGAGAGGTAAGGGGGAAATGGAGTGGTGGCGGTGGTGAGATAAATGGGGTGGAGGAATGTGATCATGGATGGAAGCAGATGGGGAACCAACAATCTAATTATTGTGCATTATTTTATGGAGTTGCTTAGGACTTTCAGGTATGCCTGAGTCAACTTGCTTTTATTCAAGTAAATTCCCTTGTGATTTTAGGGGCTCTTCAAGGAAATCTAGATGTGCATTATATTTTGGTACAACAAGAGTGTGCTCTAAGGCTTGAGTATTTTGATGCTTTTTGGCCTTAATATTTGCAATCCACTTAGGAGCTCAAGATTTGTTTTAGCATTTTAGCATAGTAGATTTTGTTGGTCCTAGGTGACGGAATCGAGAGATAGCGAGGGAGGTGCAATGGGGAGGACAGTGTGATCTTGGAAGAGGTATGAAATATCAAGGTCTTTAGAGGAGGTATTGATGGTCCCATCGATGATACTATCAACAGCATTAGAGGGTTCATCATGACTTATAGAGGGAACATGAGAATCCTTAGTTTCCAAGCCAAGAGACATGTATCCTAGTGCAGAGTGATCAAAGTGGACATCTATCGGTAATGGCTCAAGATGAAAGGCATTATGTAGTTCATATTTTTCACAACCTTTATCAACAATTTTGACCTTAGTAATGTTAAGAGCTTGTGAAGATGGAGTGGAATTAAGGTCATTAGGATGGATAGAAGAGGTTGAAGGTGTAACTTTATCTTTAGCAGATATTTTATTAGTAGGACAAAAGTTATCTTTGTGATACACAGCTTCCATTGCTTGACAATATGCAAAAGGATGGGGTTCAACTTGGATAGTGACTTCTATACCATTGTAGGGAAATTTTATGCACTAATGATGGGTAGAAGGAATGGATTGCATTACATGAATCCATAGGCATCTGAGTAGGATATTGTACGGTAAGTCAAGATCCATGACATGGCATGTGGTCTGTTGATGACTGGTCCAACTTGTATGGGAAAGCATAGGGTTCCTTTTGATTTATGATCAGTATTATCATAAGCTTGGGTGGTAATGACATGTCGTTGTAACTTAGCTGCATAGTATCCCAATTTGTTTATTAACTTCAATGTAGATAGATTCAAACCAAATTTGTTATCCAAGAGGACACACTTAACCTTGTGCTTAGCAATTAGTACCTCTATATGAAGGGCTTCATTATGATATAGGTCGATGGAAGGTGTTGGCACCCAGATTTACCATGCCTCAAAATTGCAATGTCATATGCCAAATTCATCAAATTTTTCTAAGAGGTCCCTATGCCTTTACCCTGATGCATGTTGTTGAACCCCTAAATTTGGCTAAGTCTGAAATCTGAGTGATCCTCCAAATTCTAGATTTTGCATTTTAACTTCTATGGATCCAAAATCACTCTCAAACATCCTGATAGTATATATATAAAATATAAAATTAAAGTATAAGAAAATATTTCCACTTATACTTATATTTTATATTTTATGTATATACCATCCCTTCGGGTCTTCGGGACCCACCAAAACTTTGAAAATTTTTCCAAAGTTTCGGGTTCCTCCGCGACCCTGCGCCCCGCCAGCAGAAGATCTTCTAAGTCTGAAATCCTTCTAGACCCCCTGAATTTTCAAGTCAAATTTGAAAGGGCAAATAATCAAATTTTCAAATAATTTTTTGAGAAATTGACTAAGTATTTTATGCAGTTTCAAATCAAAATTTCATTTGGAACCCTGGTCACTTTGGTTCTGGTGGGACTTCAGGTCCCGCCTGCACCTTGGCACCAGTTCCTGGGTGCCAGGTTTTCCTGTTGTCCCACCACCCGCCAAGCACCCAAAAATGCCCATAATCACATAGAAATGCCCCACAAACTCTCCAGATCACCATTAATGCGAAGTGGGTGGTTGAATGTGATGTTTTTTATTATAGTAGGTGGAGTTGTTGAGGTTTTCCCTCCCATTTTTCCATCAAGTTTGAGTTGCAAGTGATATAAAAGAGATTGAAAACCATTTTGAGGTGGGTCACTTTGGCATTCTTTAGACAACTAGTGCAACGTGATAAGGGTTTCTATCACTGTGAAAGTTTCAGATCTTCAGGGGCAACTTTTTGTAAATAATTGGATGAATCAATGCAAAATTTGTGAGTAGAATCATTTGTCTCCATTACTACAGATGTTTATTTAGGGAATTTATAATTTGATACAGGATTCCTCTTGCCACGATTTATGGTGTGATTGTAATCTTCATTTGAAGGATTTGACAGGTCCATAATATATTACATGTTGTAATAGTCATTTTAAGATTGCATATGAATGAATGTTGTGTGAGAAGGGATCAATAATCATGTCTAGATCTATTTTCAAGTTTCATGCATCTAGGTGTTCCAGTTAGGCAACTCACTGTCATTTCATTGTTGTCCTCCTTTTTTATAATCTGTAAACTCTGTAACCCATTGAACGCACCAATCTGAATGGTGTTTTGATCCTCAAAACATTTTATAAATTAAACAAATCAACCTAGTGTGAGGTAGAAGTAATCAGATCCGTATGTCTTGTGTGATTTGCATTATAACCAAATAATATAAATTGTGAACTATTTTCAAACCATCTCTAAAACAAATCACATGTGCATATCAACAACTTGCAGTCATGTAAGAATGCTTCCATTACCTTAGAATGAGGTTCAAATGTGCAGCAAGTATGTTTTAATTCAGTAATAGTTTTTGGGATTAAAATAATTGTCTGGGTATTGCTGCAAAGTTACAAATCTAAAGATAAATAGTGTGTAGTTTTAAACCCCATGTTAAGGGATACCTTAGGATTACCCTCCTAAGCCTAGCTGAGCTTGAAGTGTAGAGGATTTTACCCACTTTTGTAAGTTGGCCAAAATCACCCAAAACCAATTGATAAACCCTTTTCCAATCACTTTGATGACACCCCTAGCTTAGGTGATTGAGTAATGCTTTAGGGTTTTGGGTTGTCGTAATTTTGGGAACCAACAAAAGGCATGTCTTGTTGGCTAAACGATAGTTGGTAAGTGGATGAAAGGTGACTCACGAGAGCTTGGAATTGTGTAGGATCTATATTATTAGGAACTTGGAATTCTTGTAAGGCTCGATTCAATATAGCTCTATGGACAAGGGATGCTTTGAGAAGTTCTAAGATGGATATTTGCGTAGGTGTCTTCCCAAGGTGATTTATGATATTATAACAAGAGATATGAGAAGATGATGAAGAAGGTGGAGGTCCTAGGAGGGTAACGGTGCCATGTCTTGTTGTAACAACATAATTAGGGGATGAGTCTTTTATGGTAATGGTGGAAACTTGTGACGGGTCATAGTCAATACGCCCTATGACTGTATCATAGGTGTGAGGGATTTGATTATGGAAAACATTGTGATGGTACCCTCAAATTTTGCAAATTTGAAGTGCCTATCTCCTTTCAATGTGTTAACAGAGGCTAGGTCGGCATACTGCTCAATCTACCCCGGAGCTAATCTTTGCTAATTAAAATTTTTCAACTCATAGGTCATCTTGCAAATCCGTATGGTACAATGTTTCTTGGTACATATGGTAGTGAGCCTATTCAATTTCGCGCTTCCAGGATGAGTTTTGATGGGCTATTTAATTCTTTTCTGACTGTAATTGGGCTAAAATTGGTGTTCCAAAAAGTTGCAAATTTCACAATTCTGAAGGCAACCCATTTCTTGTTTTGGTCTAGAATATTTCTAGTTCCATTTTTCATCAAAAACTAAGTCTATATGATGCATTATTTTAATGTGTTTTGGCTATGGCGAACACATCTGACAGGCCCGTTTACAAAGGAGGTACCTAAATTATAATTGCTAGGTGAAATCTGATTTAAAACCCATGTTTTAAATAATTGATTATGACCACTCACAAAAAATCTCAGCTCCAGGGGTTACGGTTTGCGCGCATTGAATTTTTCCAGTTTGGTCGGAAGGTGAAATTAAAATCTCATTATTTCCTAATGTTTAAATTGCAAATGTTTAAAATATTTTATATATTTTAAATAATTTTAGAAGGCAAATAAAAAGAAATATTAGGGCAAATGAAATATTTGCCAAAGCTTTATAAAGTTTCAAGCTTATAAAATATTTCGCCAAGTGTCTGAATTCCACCATTCCACGGATGTGCAAAAGTGAACGGTGATGAGGATTGTGAAAGTATGGAAATAATTAAATATCTACCACACTTCACAAAGTCTAAGCTTATTAAATATTTTCTTTGCCACGTGTGCAAATTCTGCCATTCCATGGAAGGCAAAAAGAGAATGCAAGTGAGCAGTGCGGAATCGTGGAAAGAGTTTGAAAAGGCATTTTAAATATTTTAAATGTTTGGCAGGGTAAAAAGTGTGAGGTAAAGAAATGATTAAAATATTTTAATGTTTTGATAAAGCATTAACATATTAACATTCACTTTCCGCAATTCTGCAAATGAAATAAAATAATCACCAAATAGATTGGGGGAAGTGTGGAAGGGAGAAGATAAAATATTTTAAAACCTTGGCAATGAAAAATTAAAATGCAAAGCTTTATTTTATTATTTGCTACATTCCACCATTCTGCGGAAGGCAAGAGGAGAATAGAGAGTAAACACACAAACTTGAGTGCGGAATGGCAGAAAGAGTTGAGGAGCAGTGCTGGAAGTGTTGGTTGTGTGTTGTCTCACTTCTTTTATTTAAAGTTGTTTTTTGAGGCCTTCTACAAGCTAAAAATGAGTTTTCTCAAGTCCAAAACAATGCCTGGGGCATTTCTCATAACCAAAGGTCAATTTTGGCCATGTTTTGAACATTTTAAAATTCCCAGCAGTGGGAAAAATGTGAGAGCAACTGCAAAAGCATGGTAGTAGATGTGAGCGGGGGAGTGAGTTGGGAATTTGTTATGCCAGAGGATTGAAGAAGACAAACATACACCCAAGAAATGGTGTGAAGTATTCAGCTTGTGATGAAAAATGAGCAGAGATGGTGATTACAAGACAAATATTTAACAAAATGTCAAATTAAAAAAGGTAGAAGAAATTGTGATTTTCTAAGGAGTCTACTGAAAGTTTTAACTACCAATAAGTGGGTTTTTACCCAAGGGTGATATTTTTCACTTGCAAAGTGAAAATAGAACTCGTAAATATGTTTTTACAGGCAAGTAAAAGGTTTTCACGGGAATGCAAATTAGATTTGGGCCAAATCAACTTCAATTGCAAAAAAGAGGAGGGAAAGTAAAGAGGGAGAAGTATCTTCTAAATGCAAATCAGTTATAGATCAAGGGTGCAGAGGTGTACCATGTGTCACCATGAATTTATTTCTAGGGCTTCTTTAATGTTTACTCCTTTCTCTTAAGAAAAAGAAATGGGTTTCATTGTAAAGGGTTATGGGATTTTGAAGAAGCTGTAGGGGGTAGGCTTTTAGGTTTGTGCAGGGAAATAGAGCCAAATGCTCTGTAAATGTTCCTATAGTTGCATTGTATATCTTGATTACAACATAAATGAATACATGCTAATGCATGCTCTTAGTGTCTCTTGTCTCTAATATGTAATTAAGTATTTCTTTCAGTAATACAATCAAGGGTTGTAAATCTTTCCATGCACATTTGATGCACTTGGATTATTTTCAGGGTTAGTGTTTGCTCAAGGAGCAATGTAAATTCTTTCAATGAAAATAATGAGAATATTTTGTTGCAGGTTGGATTATTAAGTAGAAGTTACATTGTTAGTTATTAGTTGATCTCATTAACATAAGGTGTTAATGGCTAAGTGATCATCAAGATATGTTTAGAATGTGATGAAAGATGTGTACAAGCATTGTGACTCTATAGCCCTGGATAGGCACTAGTTTATTTTGAATGGTTTTCCTTCAAACCCAGAAACACATTTCAAATATAAAACCATGATTTACCTTCTACAATATTTATTCCTAAATTATTTCTGCCCTACCCTTATGCATGAAGTCTAGTATTTTGAACCTTCTTAAACCTCATGAGAAACTTGTAATTAGTGCAAATCTTCAGAGGACTTATGCATATTGTATCTCCTAGGTCAATGGTGTTGTAAGTGTTGCAAGTATGTACTTACTAGTGTTGTTATTGATGTCAACATATATATGTTGTCATTGGTGTCAACTGTGCTCTTTTTTTTATGCTTACTTGTGTTGAGTTAGTTGCCTTGAAGATAATGAGAAAGTGCTCCTGATATTGAGTTCCCAAGTGCTTTTGAGAAAATTTGCTCTCCTAGTGAAAACAGTGTTTTGCAGAGTATCTTAGCTTGCAGAAGAACAGTGTAGTATTTTTCTCCGCATATCATGTATATTGAATATCTTTATCTGTGGTTCGGAAGTCATGATAAGGGATGTCTATAGTTGCTATGTTTCAAGTTTGAGCCTCTGGTGTGAAGATTTGAGCGAGTTCTGTTCACTAGAGTAAAAACTATTTTTTCTGTGTATTTAATGGTGACAGGGAAAATGTATTCTGCTCCACATTTCTCCGCATTTAAGTTTTACAGTCCGCAGTTTTGGAATTAAGTTTGTAATGATGTTATGTGCCTTCATTTAAATGGTTTGTGATTTGGTGCTCTGCAAGCAATCTTTCCTTTTTGGCAATGAGCCTCTGATTTTCGGTATTGTTATTACATATTATATTGTGAGCTAACACTCACCGTGGTTTTTCCCTTATTGGGTTTTCCACGTAAAAAATATGGTGTCTCATGTGTTGAATGTGTGAATGTGTTTAAGTTCTGATTTCATGTTTTCATGATTGAATTACAATAATAGTGATTGAATCGTTGATGTGTTGATGGTTTTAAAGTTTTGGTTGTAACTGATTCACCCCACCTCTCTCAGTTGTCTTACGCATTTCAACAATTGATATTAGAGCGAGGGTTCCACGGTGAAGAACCTAACAGTTCAAGGAAGATCCACGATGGCACACAAGGAGTCTCCGCAATTCGATGGAACAGACTATGCTCTATGGAAGGTATGAATGAAAAGTCATCTCATTTCCCTTGGTTATGGTGTTTGGAAGATGGCAGAGAAAAAGTATATTATTCCTGAAAATGGTCCATCAGATGAAGATGAAGTCAAATAGTATGAGCTAAATAGAAAAGCTAGAGATGCTCTATTAAATGCTCTATCTAATACTAAGTTAGTGAAAGTTATGGATTTGGAAACTGCTCATGAGATTTGGGATAAGTTAAAAAAATTGTATGAAGGAGATGATTCTGTAAAGAGTGCAAAATTACAAAATCTGAAGGCAAAGTAAGAAGCCCTGAAGATGAGTGATGATGAGAACATAAAATCTACAAGCAAAAGGTTGATGAAATTGTCAATGGAATCAAAGGTCTTGGAGGAACCATAAATGAGGATGAGGTTGTGCTAAAGATTCTTAGATCACTGCCTAAATCCTATAGTCACAAGGTGTCAACAATTGAAGAAGTTATGAGTGTGAACAAGGTTACAAAAGATCAGTTGCTCGGGAAGCTTACAACTTTTGAGATGAGAGAATTTGGCAATGCTCTGCTGCAGACTGAGACTTCTTTCAAAGCCAGCACTTCAGAAAAAGCTTCAAGATCTCATAAATATGTTGTGGAATTTGATGATGACCTTGATGAGGTTGAAGCCAACTTTGTGGATAGAATGCAAAGAGGTACCAGTAAGTTCAAAGGAAAATTACCATTCAAATGCTTTTCTTGTGGTAAGATTGGTCACTATGCCTCTAGATGTCCGGAGAGAATTGAGAGAGGTAAGAAGAAATTTGAAAGTAGACCTAGGATTATAAAAAAATGCTATTATGTTAGAGATCTTGATGATGATGGTGTAATAGATGATGAGTTTGATGATAATAGTACCAGTGCAAATGAATGCTTATTTATTGCTATTAAAGAAGAACCTAAGTCTACTAATCCTACTAGCTGTGTGAAGGAAGAAAAACCAGTGGAAGAAAGTGCTTTGTCTGTCTAGGTTGAGAAAGATAAGGATGAATGGATTATTGATAGTGGATGCTCACATAACATGACCGGTGATAAAAGTAAGTTTGTAAGCTTTGAAAAGTATGATGGGGGACTGGTTAGGTTTGATGGAGATTGATTGTCATTGATGTCAAAAGGATGTAAGGGTGATGCAGGTGTTGATTTGATGATGCAGGTGTTGAGTTGATGAATTGAGAAGAGTTGAGAGGTTGATCAAGTTATTGCTTACAGGTGGTTCATACTTCATGCATCATCATACTTCAGAGTTGAGTAGGTTGATGCTTGATCTTTGTGTTGTTGATACTTGACAAGTTCAATGTCTTTCAAATAAATGAGTTGGTGGTTGGTGTTTGTCATTAATATTGCAAAGAACCATAGAATTAAAATGTTTGATGGAGTTGTTACAGTAAGAAGACCTTGTTAATGATAACCTCTTTGTGTCATGCTACATCTTCACTTGATGATGTTGAAGAGTTTTGGTCTTCATGGTTGTTGAGTTTTGATTTTCATAGAATCACATGAAGTTGATGATGTTCTTCATGCTTCTTCACTTGATGTTGGCCTCATGTTGGTGGTGGTTCATTGGAATCAGAACTTCAACATATGATTGGTTTTTGGTGTGGTTTAAGACAGTAACATGCTCTATGTTGATATGCACTTGACTATACAGTTGACATGCGCTCATGCTATCTCATACACTTGGTATAACAGTTGACATGAGCAGTTTGGTACATCAAGGCTATTGTGATAATGCAGGACTGATATGGCATGTTTTAAAGTTTGTTATATTTCAAGGTTTAGGAATGGTTAGGAGGTTGTTTCATGACATGACAAAGATCACACACTTCATTTGTTGCTTCATGTTCATATCATGCTTCTGCTTAAGGAGTTGCTTTATCATAATGTTATGATCTGACATTTCAGGAGTTGCTTTGCCTCTTGTTGAACATCCCTGTTGAGTGGTGGTGTTGAGAGATATGATCTGACAAGTTGTATGTTCTTCGATTGAAAAAGGTGAATAGATACTCATGTTTGAATTAATGCTTATCATACTTATGGTATGTGTTGATTGTTGAATGAGTTGATGTCCTTGATTCTATGATAGTTAGTTGTCAGTAGCAGGGAACATCTTTGATCTGCATGTTGATCAGTATTGAAGATTTCTTTTTAATAGTCTATGTTTTTTTAAATCCTAAACTATGTCACATAAATCCTAAATCTAATCGTCATTCAAAAAGGCACTTTATGTTTTAATTTTATGTTGACTTGGTATTACAAGTCACCATCACTTAAGGTGACCTTCTAAAGGGTTTAAGACCATGGTGCAACCGGTCCCTATTTCTAGCCAAACTGATATTATCAGTTACCTCTTATATGTGGTGGGCGCAAAAGGCATATCAACGGTCAATTTTAAAACTTTGAAGAGTGCAAAATAGAATATCTATGGTCAATATTCAAACCTTGATCCTCATCTTGATGCATATGCTTTGACGGGCTAGTGAATGTCACTGTGAGTGACTATTTTGGAAAGTGTTTTTATGAGGCTATGTTTAGCCCGATTTAAAGGCAAATTTTTGGGATTTTTAAAGATGCTTTTTTAGAAGATCTTTTTGTGAGATTTTTAAAGAGATTCCTTCTATTTTAATTATCCTATCTCGTGCATTGAAGAGATAAAGAAGGAAGTTTTTTTTTTTTCTATAATGGGCAGTGTTGAATAAAATTCTTCTTAAAAGTTTTTTTTGTCTTCTTCTTATGGAGATAGTGAAAAGGTTCGAAGTAATGACTATGGACTTCACAGAGATATTTTTTGCAGATCAATTGAAGATGTTTTTTTTTATATCATTTATGGTCTTTTATTGGAGAAGATAAAGAGATTAAAAAAAAACATTGAAGAGTTATTTTTATGAAGAAGATTATTGATCAATGGTCCTGAGGAGAGAAATAGACAGGAGGTAGATTGAAGATTTTATTGAAGAAGTTATTTTATGGAAATAATTTGTTTTCAGATTGAAGATATGCAGAGGAGAGGAATTCCAAGAGTCTTTTTGTTTTTAATTTTATTGCAGGTGCTCTATGAAAGAATGATATTATTTTTGTAGGAGTATTTTGTTTTTAATTTTATTGCAGGTGCTCTATGAAAGAATGATATTATTTTTGTAGGAATATTGAAAGATGAGAAAAGAGGAATATGAAAGAAGAGAAAATGAAAAATTGTTTTTCATTTTTATATAATGATATTACAGATGAAAATTGTAGGAAATGAATTTTTTATGAAAGAGAAAATAAATGGGAAGAAGAATGTGAAAAGACTTATGCAAATGAATTAAAGAGATAGAGGAAAGAGAATGGCTTTAAAAAATTGATTTTATTTTTCTTGCAAGATGGAAATGTTTATGCAGAAGAAGAATATGAATGGTCATCTCATATATATTGGTTTTCCAGGTGCATTTGGATTATAGAGTTGTTGTGTGAATCAAAATGCAGTGGTGAAGACATTTCTGTGAAGATATCTTTGAAGAGAAAATATAGATGGATCAGATGTATTTTTGTATGTGATATATGAGATCATGTTTTTGTACATAAGTTGAAGACATCATGCAATAAACTTTTAGATTGAACCATGAAGACAATATGCAGTTGATTGTTTCAGGTGAATTGGTTGTGAATTGGTAATGAGACTGACATTCAGATTGGTTTGAGTGTGACTGAAAAGAGATATGCAAATTCAGAGAAGATAGGTTATGTAATGGTGTAAATCTGATTGAGTTTCAATCATTTCTTGCACACCTTGCAATGTGTTTTGATGGTGGTTGAATTTGCCAGTGAGGCTTGTATGGTTAGTGAGACCTCTTTGTATGCCAGTGAGGCATTTTGTAAAGCTAGTGAAGCTTCCTTGGTCAATGAGACCTACTTGTAACCAGTGAGGTTTTTAATAAGCTAGTGAGGCAATTTTGAGAGGTTTTTCTACCCCAGGAGGGTTTTCCTCTCGTATAATCTTTTGTGTCTTGGTCTCATGTCTTGTGTTAAATTCATACTTATACATATGTGTTAACAAATCATTGATGTCATCATCTCTCTTTGTCTTGTAAATTTAAAAGTTGCAAAAAGTTAAAAGTTTTCACAACACTGATTCACCCCCCTCTCAGTGTTGTCTTGGACTCCAACAAGGTTTGGAGATAATGCAGCTGGTAAGATTTGTGGAAGAGGATCTATTTCTTTTGATGGTAAGAATAAAATAGATGATGTTTTATATGTGAAGGCTTTAAAGCATAATATTTTAAGTGTTGGCCAGATGTGTGAAAAAGGGTATGATCTAAGTTTCAAGGATAATGGCTGTAAGAACATGGAAAGCTCCAGAACAGTCATTGCAACTGGTAAGAAGACTAAAGGCAATGTTTATCACTTGAGGGGAACTGATAATTATTGTTTGTTGGCTCAGATAGATGAGAGTTGGTTGTGGCATAAAAGGATGTGTCATCAATTTTGACAACTTGGTGAAGATAAGCTCAGTACAAGCTGTGAGAGATTTGCCTAAGCTTGTAAAGCCTGCTAATACTATTTATAAGGAGTATCAACTGGGGAAACAGACAAGAACACGTTTCAAGAGCAAAGAACAATTTTTTGTTAGGTTGCTTGAGCTGGTGCATACAGATCTGTGTGGTCCTACAAGAACAAGAAGTTTGCAAAGAGACGGGTACTTTATGTTGCTTATTGATGATTATTCTAGAATGGCATGGGTCACTTTTCTAAAAGAGAAATTAGAAGCCCTAGACAAGTTCAAATATTTTAAGGCAATGGTTGATATTGAGTTAGACTTGAGGATCAAATGCTTAAGGTCTGATAGAGGATGTGAGTTTACATCAAATGAATTCAACATTTTCTGTGAAGAGCATGGGATAAAGAAACAGTTATATGCTCCTAGGACTCATGAGCAGAATGGAGTTGTTGAAAGAAAAAATAGGATAGTTCAAGAGGCTTCTAGGTCAATGATGATGGAGGCTAACCTATCGGAAGTGTATTGGAGAGAAGCTATACACACTGTTGTCTACATTGAAAACAAAGTCCAAGTCAAAGGTAATGGTACTAAAACTCTTTATGAATTGTGGTATGGAAGAGTTCCCATAGTGAAATATTTCAAAGTTTTTGGAAGTAAATGTTATATCAAAAGAGATGAAGAGCTAGGCAAGTTTGATGCTAGATGTGATGAAGGAATTTTCCTTGGATACTCTACTAAGAGAAAGGCCTATCGGTGCTACAACAAGAGATTGAGGAAGGTCATTGAAAGTGCTAATGTGAAGGTTGATGAAGACAAGGAAATAACATCAGATCTGAGTGACTATGAATCAAATGAACCTGTTGTTACAGTCAATAAAGAAAAGGTAGAACAAAAGGACAATCAAGTTGAAGAAGAAAAGGTTCCAGAAAGTGTTGTTAAGACTCCCAGGTATGTAGGGATTAATCATTCTAAAGATCAAATTATTGGTGGCAAAAGCCAAGGGGTATTGACAAGGAAGAGAGTTGTAGAGGAACAGGTGAACTATTGTTTGTTTTCACAAATTGAACCTAAAACTATAAGTGAAGCCTGCAAAGATGAAAGTTGGTTAAAATTTATGGAAGAAGAGCTAATGTAGATAGAGAAGAATCAAACTTGGGAATTAGTCCCTAGACCTGTTGATAAGAATGTGATTGGAACCAAATGAGTTTTCAGAAACAAGATGAATGAAAATGGAGAAGTTGTAAGAAACAAAGCAAGACTGGTATGCAAGGGATATTCTCAGGTTGAAGGTATAGACTTTGAGGAGACTTATGCTCCTATGGCAAGGATTGAAGCAATAAGAATGTTCCTGGCATTTGCAGCATACAAATATTTCAAAGTATACCAGATCCCACAAGATGACAATATGAATTTACAATCTAATTTACAACATAGGCAATAAATAAATAAATACAATGAAAATAATACAAGGAATTACCAAGGTTGAGACACCTTAATTCCCAACATTCTCCCACTTGTCAAACACCTTGTAAGAGCCAATAGAATCAACAAGATTTAACTGCTATAGGCCGAGAGGCCCATAGACTCCGAACACCATCTAAACTTCTTTGTGCCCATTGGTTTCATCAATGCATCTGCAACATTCTTCAAAGTATCTACTTTCTCGAAATTTACCCTTCCATCCTCTACCATGTTTTTACAAAGTGAAATTGAACATCAATATGCTTTGCTCTGGCATGGAAAGTTAGATTCTTTACAAGGTAAATCACACTCTGACTATCACAACTGATCGTAATCTGACCTGCATCAACACTAATATCTGAACACAATCTCTTAAGCCAAATGGCTTCCTTGTAAGAATGAGTTGCAGCCATATACTTAGCTTTTATAGTGGACAAAGCAACCACAAGTTGTCGCTTACTCATCCAACTAATTGCACCACCAAACATTGTGAACACATATGCATTGGTGGATCTCTTGCTGTCAATGTCACCTACCCAATCAAAATCCACAAATCCACGAATACAAACTGAATGCGGAGGTCCTATAGCATTGCCATGATAGCAAATGGAATACTCAGAAGTACCCCTCAAATATCTAAACACTCGTTTAACTGCATCCCAATGTACCCGTCTAGGATTAGCCATAAATCGACTAAGGACTCCCACTGCTTGGGCAATGTCTGGTCTTGTGCAGACCATAGCATACATCAAACTGTCAATAGCACTAACATAAGGTGCTATTGTTAGGGTTAGCCGGTAGAAGATATCAATTAAATGCAAATAAAGATTAAACAGAGAAATGGAAATACACAGAAATAATAACAACGAGAGACAAGTTTTAACGTGGTTCACCCAAACTTGGGCTACATCCACCAAACAGAGAGTCCAATATTATTATTCAGTAAATCAAACCGATTACAATCAGCAATCCCTGCAACTCAATACCGCTGCAAAATGCTATAATACAATATATCAAAACCCTAACCCTTAGCCGCTTTTTATCAAGCTTTTTGTCAGTTACAAAATAGGGTTTTCTTATGTCGGTCAATGAAAAAATTAACTCCCGGTGCATTATGAAATAATAAAAAACCGTGTGAGGTTTCGGGGGCGTTACCCTCGAGCCCCCACGGGGGCGCTGCCCCTCGACCCCGCCCTATATCGCAACAGGGAACGCACTAAGGGCGCTGCCCCTGGACCTCGTCTTGGGGCCGCTGCCCCCAAACCCCCGCAAGGGGCGCTGCCCCTTGACCCCGTAGGAATTTGGGGGGAAACCGCGCTGATAAAAGTGGGAAAAATTTAACCTCCGAGTCTAATTAGGCTCCATATAACAACAACTATGCTTATGTCCTCCACCTCACTAGGAGATTTTGGACAATCATTAATAGACAACTTTGTCCCCAAAGAAACAGGAACACACAATGGTCTACAATTTGCCATGCTGAACCTATCCAACACGGTCTTCACATACTTACTTTGGCTTAACCAAAGTTTTCTATTAGTTCTGTCTCTTCTTATTTCCATTCCTAAAATGTACCTGGCTGCCCCTAAATCTTTCATTTCAAACTGTGCTGCCAACTAAGACTTAAAATCAAAAATCATATTCTTACCCTTCCCAATCAGCAACATATCATCAACATATAATGCAACAATGAGAATACGATCACCATCAAACTTATAATACACAGTGAACCGATTTCAATCTCACAAATCCAATTGACAACACAAAGGCATCAAACTTCAAGTACCACATCCTAGGAGATTGCTTCAAACCATACAAAGACTTTTTCAATTTGCAAACCAAATTTTCTTTACCTTTCACTATGTAATGCTCTGGCTGTGACATGTGGATTTCTTCCTCCAAATCACCATGAAGGAAAGTTATCTTCACATCCATTTGTTCTACCTCTAAGTCATAAGCAGCTGCAAGAGATAACAGAAATCAAATGGATGTCAACTTTGTAACGGGAGAGAAAATTTCACCATAATCAATTCCCTCCACTTGTGAATACCCCTTCGCAACCAGTCTGGCCTTGTACTTTTCAACACTGCCATCTGCACCGAATTTCTTCTTGAACACCCATTTGCATCAAATAGGTTTCCATCCATCAGGCAAAGGCACCAAGTCCCATGTTTTATTCTTTTCCAAAGAAGCCATCTCATCTTCCATGGCCTCCTTCCAGGAACCTGCATCTTTCATGCCCATAGCCTCTTTCATGGTTCTAGGCTCATCAGTGTTAGTAAGTAAAGTAAAAGCACAACTAGAATCAAGAAATGAATAACCAAACCTATCAGGTTGCTTTCTTGTTCATGTAGACCTCCTCAATGGCTGAGGTTGAGGTTCTGCTTCTTCTTCTAAGCTTTCAAAGCTGCTAGAGCTCTCCTCATCATCAGGTCTCACTGGGTCTATCTTTTCAGTCTTCTCAAGGGTAGAAGGAAACTGAACCGCATCTTCTTTCTTTTATGTCTGTTCTGGCTGTAGAATAATGAAAGATGGTGTTAGCTCTCTGAAGATAACACTTCTGCTATACAACACATTTTTAGCCACAGGATCCCAAAGCTTGTATCCTTTCACACCAACACCATAGCCAATGAAGATACACTTAACAGCCTTGTTCTCCAATTTAGACCTTTTCTCCCTAGGCACATGTGCATATGCCTCACAACCAAAAACACGAAGATGTCTAACTGAAGGCTTCTTACCATACCACACCTCCATAGGTGTTTTACCAACAAGAGCTGATGTAGGAGATATGTTTACCAAATAGCAAGCAGTGGCAACAGCTTCAGCCCAAAACTTTTGTTTGAGGCTTGCTCCACTAAGCATACTCCTAGCCTTCTCCATCAGTGTCCTATTCATCCTCTCTGCAACACCATTTTGCTGCGGGGTATAAGGAGTTGTCTTATGTCTTTCAATCCCTTGCTCTTTATAGAACTTCTCAAACTCTGCTGAACAAAACTCACCACCGTTATCAGTTCTCAAACACTTAATCTTTTTACTAGTCTGATTCTCAACAAAAGATTTAAACTCTTTGACCTGACTAAACACTTCAGATTTGCTTCTGAGAAAATAAACCCATGTCCTTCTACTGTAATCATCTATGAAAGATACAAAATATACAGATTTTGAAATCAAAGGAACATTAATAGGACCAAACACATCAGAATGAATAAGATCCAATACACCAGAGGACTTGTGAGAACTAGAGTAAAACTAAACATGGTTTTGCTTTCCATAAATGCAATGTTTGCAAAAGTCAAACTCGAGATTACAATCATTTAATCCCTCAACGAGGTTTTTATTTTTTAGGGTACGGAGACCCTTCTCACCAATGTGGTCATAGCTCAAATACCATAACATAGTCTTTTCAGCAGGAAGCTTAGCTTCCATAGCATGTGCAGTACCATCAGAACTAGTTACAACAAATTTCTCCATTGCTCGTTCAGATGGTGGGGATGAAGTGACTACAGCTCATTTCTCTGAGTCAGAAGAACTATTGCACTGTGAAGTGCATGCCTCCAGCTGAAACAAAGTACCTCTCTGAGTACCCTTCGCAAGCACCATAGATCCTCTAGTCATCTTGCATCCATCCTTCGAAAAGACAACCTTTATACCTGCATCATTCAACATACTTACAGAAAGCAGGTTCCGTGCAAGGCCTAGAATGTGCATAACTCCAGTGATCCCCTTCACTCGTCCATCAGGGAATCGGATTGAGACTCTTCCATGACCAATAATCTTCAGATGAGAGTCATCACCCAGGTACACTCTTCCACCATCGAACTCTTCATATTTTGTGAACGAGTCTCGATGCGAGGTCATGTGGAATGATGCACCAGAATCAATCAACCACACATCATCAGATGCATGGGTGGCCAGTGCTACAATGAAGGCATCACCATTATCTTGTGACTTGTCAGAATCAGAATCAGGAGCTTTCTTCTTCTTTTTCTTCTCCTCTTTGCATTCCTTTTGAAGATGCCCAGTTTTACCACAGTTCCAACAAAGATCCTTGGACTTTCCAGGAGATTTGGATCTCCCATGAGATTTGGATCTGCCCTTCTTAGCTTTCTTGTCTTTCTTCTTCCCTTTCTCCTTGAGTCTTCCACCAACCGCAAGAGCCTCTTTAGCTACCTCAGAAGACTTCCTCCACATTTCTTCAGATAATAGTGAGGACACCACATCTTCCATCTTGAAGGTGGTAGTGGTGCTTCCGATAGCCATGACAAGATGATCCCACAAATCTGGCAAAGAACAAAGCAGGGTCATACATCGATCCTTCTCCTCCATTTTCACACCCACAAATGTCAACTGTGCAACAATCATGTTAAAAGAATTCATGTGATCTGCAAAAAATCCTCTGTCTTCCATCTTCAGAGTGACCAACTTCTTTTTTAGGAAAAGTTTGTTTACCAAGGACTTGGCCTGATAAACATCACCCAACTTCTTCCAAAGATCTTTCGTGCTCTTCTTCTCATGGACATTCAATAGGACAAAGTCAGCTAAACAGAGTCTTATGAGACCCTTAGCCTTCCAATCTTTGAGGTCCCAATCAACTTGTGACATTGCTGTAGGTTTCACACCTGTTACCATTTCCCATAGGTCATGATCAACAAGTAGGTCCTCCATCTTGAGTTTCCACAACTCAAAATTAATGCCATTGAATTTCCCAACCTCTAACCTTCCTGATGTGGTTGCCATCTTCTTGCTACAACAAGATACATAATACTCTACACAACACTCCCACTCAACCTAAGATCAGCTCAAAAAACCCCTACCCAACAGCTAAGACTAAAACTAGCCAGGCTCTGATACCCACTGAAAGGAAGCTAGGTATGCAGAAATCGCTTCCTACACTAATCTAATGAGGGGAGGAGAGTGCAAATTCAATTTTATCCTTACTATTACAGAAATGTTAAACCACTAACAGAGATATTGCAGCAAACACATAAACAAGAAAGTGAGACACAAGAAGAGAGACACAAGATATACGTGGGGAAAACCCTTATCAAGTGAAAACCCCCACACTCCAAAACCTACATAATGTATTAACAAAACTGAAATGGTTTACAATACACTTGCAATGCAAGCTCTCAGGAGTCTTTAACACTCGTATCTCGAGACAAACCGACAGCATAACAGTACTTGTCAAACCTATAATACATCTCTCAAAAAGCACCTGTTTATATAACAAATACAAGGCAAATATGGCTCCACATAGGGATGGGTGTCCAACATGGCCTCATGGACCAAAACCCACACCTATGGACACTTGTCCAACTCTGTAGGATGCTCCTGACACTTGTCAACACACCTTATCCCAAAGAGGTCGCCTATTGCCAAAATGGGCTATGACAGATACTCTTACGACTATCATAGAATCTGTCATAGTAGTTACAACTTACAGCTGTAAGAGAATCTGTCATACACAAGATATAAATAGCATATTCTCTTACAACATGTCATAGTCCACCTTGGGGCACCCAAAGATGCTTTTTTCAAAGATGTTCTTCGACACATGTCTTCACCTATCATAGAATCTCCTATTTCTGACTCTTACATGTCATAACTTCATCATAGGAATATGTCATGACCGTTTCAATCAATATTCCCTTACACAACATCCAAGATGCCGACACATGGCAAAATATTCCTACCACAAAGTGGGATGCCTATCTCCTCATGTGAGGACAAAATTACAAGTTGTCATCTTCCATGTAGGATGACACATCACCGTGCCACATCCCACAAGATGATAATATGAATTTACAATTTAATTTACAACATAGGCAATAAATAAATAAATACAATGAAAATAATACAAGGAATTACCAAGGTTGAGATACCTTAATTCCCAACAAAGTCTGCATTCTTGAATGGGGAACTAGAAGAAGAGGTTTACATTGAACAACCTGAAGGATTTCAGTCATCTGACCAAGGTGACATGGTATGTAGATTGAAGAAAGCCCTGTATGGACTCAAGCAAGCTCCTAGAGCCTGGTATGCAAGGTTGGACAAGTATTTGATGCAATTAGGGTTTAGTAAAGGTACTGCAGACAATAATCTCTACTTCAAAATTAATGATGATCAAATTCTGATTGTTGTGGTCTTTATGGATGATATTATCTTTGGAGGCAATGAAGGTATGTGTAAGAAATTTGCAGAGGAAATGCAAAGGGAATTTGAGATGTCTACGTTTGGTGAAATGAATTTCTTTCAAGGACTATAAATTACTCAATCAGAAAAAGGAATTTTCATTTCTCAATCCAAGTATTAGAAAGAATTGTTGAAGAAGTTTGGAATAGAGGATTCTAAACCTGTATGTACTCCTATGGTAACTGGTTGCAAGCTGAGCAAAAATGATGAATTGCCTAAGATTGACTAGAAAAAGTATAGGTCTATGATTGGAGGACTACTTTATCTAACCCATACCAGACTAGACATAATGCATGCAGTTTGTCTTGTGGCAAGATTTTAAGAAGATCCCAAAGAGTCACATGTGATGGCAGTCAAGAGGATCATGATGTATTTAAAAGGCACTTCAGACTATGGATTGTGGTATCCCAAAGATACTGATTTTACTATTAGTGCTTATACAGATGCAGATTGGGCTAGAGATGCTGATGACAAAAAAAGTACAAGTGGAGGTGATTTCCTCTTGGGTAACAGATTGGTTTCATGGCTAAGCAAGAAGCAAGAATCAGTTTCTTTATCTACTACAGAAGAAGAATATATTGATGTAGCATGTTGTTGCACTCAAGTGCTTTGGATGAAGCAAACATTGAAGGACATAAGAGTTGTGTGTGCAGAACCTATTTCAATCTTCTGTGATAATACAAGTGCTATAAATATTTCAAATAATCCAGTGATGCACTCAAGAACAAAGCATATATCAATAAGGTATCACTTTATGAGAGAAAAGGTAATAGAGAATGAAGTGAAGATGGAATGTGTATCTACCAAGGATTAGATTGCAGATATTTTTACAAAGCCTCTGCCTAAGGATACTTTTGAGTATCTTAGGGAAAAGTTAGGGGTTATTACCCCTCCTGCTCTAAACTAAGATGCATAAGGAATTCATCAGTCCAGTGGTGTCCAAAGTTTCATCTTTTGATCTGGATTGATGTTTTGATGGCTACCTCTCAGGGAGAGCAAGTAGATGTTGCTGATATGAGTTCCTATTAAAAAGTAGTAATGTGCAAGCATGTGCAGAGGAAGAGAAGTGATGCCCTTTGCCATTGATGTCAAAGGGGGGAGAAATCATGTGAAAAACTTAGGGGGAGAAAGAGTTCAGATGTGTAAAGAGAAAGGAGGAGAAGGTAATCAATGCAGAATCTTGTCTTGGTGGTTCTTATAGTTTTTCACATCAATGTTTCCATCAATGACAAAGGGGGAGATTGTTGCAAGTATGTGCTTATCGGTGTTGTCATTGATGTCAACATATCTGTGTTGTCATTGGTGTCAACTGTGCTCTTGTTTTGATACTTACTTGTGTTGACTTAGTTGCCTTGAAAACAATGAGAAAGTGCTCATGATATTGAGTTCCCAAGTGCTTTTGAGAAAATTTGCTATCCTAGTGAAAACAGTGTGTTGCAGAGTATCTTAGCTTGCAGAAGAACATTGTAGTATTTTGCTCCGCATATCCTATATATTGAATATCTTTATCCACGGTTTGGAAGTCATGATAAGGGATGTCTGTAGTTGCTATGTTTTAAGTTTGAGCCTCTGGTGTGAAGATTTGAGCGAGTTCTGTTCACCAGAGTAAAAACTATTTTTTTTGGTGTATTTAATGGTGACAGGGAGAATGTATTCTGCTCTGCATTTAAGTTTTATAGTCTACGGTTCTAGAATTAAGTTTGTAATGATGTTATATGCCTTCATTTGAAATGGTTCATGATTTAGTGCTCCATAAGTGATCTTTCCTTTTTGGCAATGAGCCCTATCTTTTTGCAATGAGCCTCTAATTTTCAGTATTGTTATTACATATTATATTGTGAGTTAACACTCACCGTGGTTTTTCCATTATTGGGTTTTCCACGTAAAAAAATTGGTGTCTCATGTGTGAATGTGTTTAAGTTCTGATTTCATGTTTTCATGATTAAATTACAATAACTGTGATTGAGTGGTTGATGTGTTGATGGTTTTAAAGTTTTGGTTACAACTGATTCACCCCCCCCTCTCAGTTGTCTTGTGCATTTCAACAGTAAGAAGTTGTCAATGAGTACATTCACAAGGATTATAACTAAGCTTATCATATGTTAACACCATTTGAACCTAATTGCCTAAATTTAGAGATCTCCCTTGTTGTGTATTTGTTTCCTAAATTGTTTTGAGGTCTCTGGGAACAACCTCTCAAGCTTGGCAATGCTCAAAGAGTAAAAGGCTATGTTTAGCCTTGTTCGTTGGCCTTTCTTGTACTCAATCTGATGTTAGTTTTCCTTAGGATTGAGGGTTACAAGAAAAAACACCAACAGATGGCGACTTTACTGGGAACCCTCCAATATTATCCATTTGAAGAGAGTCAATAAGTTTGTTGATCTAAAGTTTTGGGTCAGATGATCCAAGGACCTGCATACTTGAAGAAGGAGATTGTTGCAATGTTTCTAGTGTATTCTTGAAGTCTGGTGCTCTATTGGTGGAGAGAACTTAGAAATACCTAGATCTTAGAAGAAGCTTTATGCTGCTTGAAGATCTTTTCCTCTTTTAAAGTGGTGGCAACTCTACATAATATTCCATGTCATCAGAATAGTTGGTTGTAGTAGTTCTTAGGTATTTTTCTATTGCAACATTTTTGTATGAAGGTTTGCAACAAAGGTCCTAGTAAATATTGTCCCTTATCCAGTACTCTAAGGTACTAATAGAAAAGGGAAATGAGAAAGCGGGATATTCTGAAAGAGGTATCAAGAAGTAGATAGTTGTAGAAGGGATTTACTCATTTGCAAATATGTATGAATGTTTTGGTTCTCCCTCTACAAGCTTTAATGCCATGCCTAAAACATAGTCATGTCATCAAAGACATTTCTCTATTGAAAGATATAGAGCCATAAATTTTAGTGGTATTCAAGGTTTCCCAAACCCTGTTCCTAAAGAAGTTAGGGAACACTTGCAAGAATTCAAAGGGCAAAGCTCAGAATCAGCATGTAGACATTTGCAAAAGTTCATGGACTTGATGGGAGATTATGAGATAGGTCATGAAGATGGTGTCATGAAGTTCTTTGTTCAATATCTGAAGGAAGATGCCAGAGATTGGTTTTAATATTTGCCAATATGTTATATCTCTTCGTCGAGTGAGTTTATGACAGCATTCATAGAGCAGTTTGGTGAAAGAATTGACCCAAGTTCAGTGATCAGCAAGTTTATGAGCATTGAGAAAGAAGAAGATGAGTTGGTTCCTACATTCAATCTCATATTTTCAAAGGCAATAAGAGGATATTCCAGAAAGTATAAGACCAAATGATGCATTATGTGTGTTTGTATACCTAGGTGCATTTGATGAAGAAATGAGCTACCTCTTAAGGAATAAAGAGCCTGCAACACTTCATCAGGCATATCAAATTGCCATGGATATTGAAAACAACTCAAAGTATTCAATGATGAGAGGACATATGTCAGCAAGTGTTGGTTGCCCTAGAACATCTTATGCATACATCCAATCCAAGGAAGAAGATGAAAACTATTGTCAAGATAGTTATATTTCTATTGTTCCAATTTGTCCATCATCACAACATGCAAATCACAGTGAACTCCAAGCTGAGCATGAACAAAATTTGAGCAGTGTTGATCCTATGTTTTTTGTTCAAGAATTGTCTGACATGAAGAGAGGGGAAGATGCTTTTTCTAGTCAACCCATGGAGAAGATATATGTAGATGAAGATTACAACACTAATAGCCAGGATGTAAGACATGATGAAATAAATGAAACATGTGAAGTCATGTTTTCTATTGACTTTGAAATTATAAAAGTAGAGAACCAACTCTCTATATCAAATGAAGGTTGTAGTGATGCAAATAATTCTAAAGATATGATCTCACTCATTCATGAGGAAAGGATATAGTATGATGAATCCATTAAATCATATATATTAATGTCATTTGAAAATGCATTAGAAATTAAAGATTCATTTTTAGGTCATCTTACTGATTATGCTGATTTTGAAGTTTCAAGTCTTCATGATGACAACTGTAGTGTTGCAGAGGTAAGTATGCACCCAGCTGAAAAGCATTCTTGTCTAAATTATCAAGATGACTACAATTCTATTCGCAGCCCTAGTGACTGTGATTCCTCTCAAGAAGAAGAGGTGGAATTGATTTCCTTAAGTAAGGAGTGTTTCAATAATGATGATGACAACATTTTTGAAGGCTCACAAATGCATGGTGATGTAATGAGAATCTTTGATGGTGTTGACAATCCTATGAATCATCATCCCAATTCAAATTGTGATGATGATATAAGATTTTCAGAATCTTGTATGGAAAGGATATATGCTAAAAACTAGAGTAATACTCTTGAGATTAGCAACATATCAAATGCAAATGACAGAGTGTGCAATGATTTTTAGTTGGAGAAATCATCCATGAGAAGCTTCAACGAAGAAATAAATGATGATTTCCATTTTGAAAGTGAGGAATATGACCCTGTTGATTGTTGTAGGAGTATGGACGAAGAAGAAGATATATGTGCAAGAGATTCATTGGATGAATTGGTTCAGGTAGTTGATTTTGTAGAACATGCATATGTTGGTGATGTAAGTGGTGAACAAGGAATTGCCTTCTTGTTTGATCTTTTACCTTCTTCTATCCCTTTTTCTGGTTTTGAAGTTATCACTGAATGTTTGAATGAGTATAGCATTGATGTAGCTGTACATGAAAGTGAAAATGTAAAGACAAATATCAGTACAGCTGATGACAATTTTTTTGATGAGTTTGCACTTGAAGAATGTGATTGTGTCAATTACATGGATGCATATGAGAACCTTTTTTTTGGGTGTGCCACTTCTAGTCTTCCTCATGAACAATGTAATTCAAATGAGTCATAGGAGGGTAGCATTGTTGAATTAAGCATGATAGATATGTGTCACAGATCTAATTTTTATGGCACATATGTTTCAATAGATTTCCAAGGGATTGAAATAGAGAGACAATCTGCAGAGTATGGCTCTTCACACAAAATGTCTCATGATATGGATGGAAATCTTGATGAGGTTTGCATCAACATAAATGACCCCAAGATATGTTGGTCATCTATGGTCCCTATTTTAAGTGAAGTTGAGTATGATGTGTTCCTTTCTGATGAAGATGTAGTTTCTCACAATGTGAATCCCAATGTTCCTGAATTTGAGCACTTCACTTGGATCTAGCATACATCTTGCAGTAATGATGAGCAACAACAAGTTTTCCAGGTTAGTGATTTTCCAGCTACTCATGTTTCTTATATGCCTGAACTTCAAGGTTTTAAGTTTGACATGTTAGAGGACAAGTTTCCCTCTCCAAGTCAACATAATGAAGAGGCATATTTTTCTTTTCCATGTGAATTGGAGGCATTTTATTTTTTCCTTGATTCATTTGAGGAGGTCAATAGCTATGAATCTTCCATGTTTTCATGTGGTGTTGACTTGAGATTTCAAGATTTTCCACCATCTACTACAAAATTGAAAAAATTTCTACATGACAATGTGGTGGCCTATGTTATGTGGTTTCCATGAAACAACAGGGTCAAACATGGAGCAAGTATTCACTTGTTCAGTGGTAATCACATATTTATGCTTGTAAGAGGAGGGCTATACTTGTTGCAGTGGTGTGGTAGAGGTAAATGTGGCTTGAGGGAAATCAGTTCCTTCAATAGGCTGGTGTTTGACAGAAGCAAACATTGGTTCTTCTTTTCATTTAGTGGTTTGGGACCATCAAATGAGGTTTAAAAATTGAATAAAGGAGCAGTTACAGAGCCGCCCAATGCCCAGAGATTTGGAATCTCACCATGTCCGCAACGGGCATGCGTCCCCAACTAGAGCCACTGATGGCACCCTTAAATTTTGCAAATTTGAAGTGCCTATCTCCTTTCAATGTGTTGACAAAGGCTAGGTCGACATACTGTTCAATCTACCCCAGAGCCCATCTTTGTTGATTAAAATTTTCCAACTCAGAGGTCATATTGCAAATCCATATGGTACAATGTTTCTTGGTACATACGCTAGTGCGTCCGTTTAGTTTTGCGCTTCCATGATGAGTTTTGATGGGCTATTTAATTCTTTTCTGACTATAATTAGGCTAAAATCAGTGTTCCAGAAAGTTGCAAATTTCACAATTCTAAAGGCAACCCATTTCTTGTTTTGGTCTAAAACATTTCCAATGCCATTTTCATCAAAAATGAAGTCCATATGATGCACATTATTTTAATGTGTTTTGGTTGCAGCAAACACGTCTAACGAGCCTGTTTACAAAGAAGGTACCTAAATTCTAATTGCTAGGTGAAATCTGATTTAAAACCCATGTTTTAAATAATTGATTATGGCCGCTCACAAAAAATCTCAGCTCCAGGGGTTATGGTTTGCGCGCAGTGAATTTTCCCAGTTTGGCCGGCAGGAGAACTTAAAATCTCATTATTTCCTAATGTTTAAATTGCAAATGTTTAAAATATTTTATAGATTTTAAATAATTTTAGAAGGCAAATGAAAAGAAATATTAGGACAAATTAAATATTTGCCAAAGCTTTATAAAGTTTCAAGCTTATAAAATATTTCGCCAAGTGTCTGAATTATGTCATTTCGCGGATGTGCAAAAGTGAATGGTGATGAGGATTGTGGAAGTGCAGAAACAATTAAATATTTGCCACACTTTACAAATTATAAGCTTATTAAATATTTTCTTTGCCACTCATGTGAATTTTGCCATTCCGCGAAAGGCAAAAAGAGAATGCAAGTGAACAGCGAAATCGCGGAAAGAGTTTGAAAAGGCACTTTAAATATTTTAAATGTTTGGCAGGGTAAAAAGTGTGAGGTAAAGAAATGAATAAAATATTTTAATGTTTTGATAAAGCAAATTAACATATTAACATTCACTTTCTGCAATTCCATGAATGAAATAAAATAATCACTAAATAGATTGGCGGAAGTGTGGAAGGGAGAAGATAAAATATTTTAAAACCTTCGCAAATGAAAAATTAAAGTGCAAAGCTTTATTTTATTATTTGTTGCATCCCACCATTCTGCAGAAAGCAAGAGGAGAACAGAGAGTAAATGCACAAACTTGAGAGTGGAATGGTAGAAAGAGTTGAGGAGCAGTGCTGGAAGTGTTGGTTGTGTGATGTGTCACGTTTTTTTATTTAAAGTTGTTTTTTGAGGCCTTCTATGTTGCAAGTATGAGTAGTAAGTGTTGTCATTGATGTCAACACCTAAGGAAGTTATTTGAATAAGTCTGAACAAGTATTTGAGGAATTAGTACAAGTGCATAATTGCTTTATCTACCAGAACAATGCAGTGTTTCGCTTCGCATATCTAGTAGATTGAATATCTTTGTCTGTGGATTGGAAGTAATGTTAAGGGATGTTTTTAGATGTTATGTTTCAAGTTTGATCCTCTGGTGTGAAGATTTGAGCAAGTTCTGTTCACTAGAGTAAAAATTATTTTTCTGTGTATTTAATGGTGACAGGGAGAATGTATTCTGCTTCATATTTCTCTGCATTCAAGTTTTACAGTCTGAGGTTCTAGAACTAAGTTTGTGATGATGTTATGTGCCTTCAGTTCAAATGGTTTGTGATTTGGTGCTCCGCAAGTGATCTTTCCTATTTGACAATGGCCGATAGTAATGTTCAAGTGCTCTGGTTTAAAGAATCTTATGGATAAAGTGTTTAGAAGGTGTGTGGATGTTCTTGGTCATGTTCCTACCTTTTGATTGGTCCGCAAAGTGTAATGCAGATCGTGCATGAAGTGTGTTCCTAAAGGTCTTAGTGTTAACACTAGTTTTAGCTGACTTGGTTGTCTTCACTACTTGTAGTTGTGCTTCGAAGTTTGTAAAGCATGTTGTTGCGTGGAAAATTGCATTTGAGTCCCAGCTAAGGCTTGTCATAGTCACATTCATTTCTCTTCTCCCTTAATCTGTATAAGTCTAAACCTAATTTGAATATTGGCTAAATATATATGTATGCCAACCTTGGAGATTGTTCCAAAGGTTGACGATTGTAATGCCGACCTTGATGTTCATTCCAAGGTTGATGAATTGTGTAAATACATGAAATAAAGTCATGAATGAAGGTGTAGTATGAAAATATGTGAAGAATAATGCGAAGTGAATAAGAAGAGCATAGTAGAGGAATATTATTGTGCTTCAATGGAATTAAACCTTGGCATACTGTAGATGCTACTATCTCAGTTCACCAACTCTGGCAGTGAGCCGCTTCTTTTGTAGTGAGCTGCTTCTTTTGCAGTGAGCACTCTTGGCAGTGAGGCCCATTGGCAGTGAGCCTTATTGTAAATTTTGATATATGTTTTATATTGTGAGCTAACACTCACCGTCATTTTTCCCTTATAGGGTTTTCCACGTAAAAATCTGGTGTTGAATGTGTTGAATGTGTTGAATGTGTGAATGTGTTTAAGTTCTTGTTACTAAATATTGTTCACACTAAATTTAGTTAGACCTAAGTGCAGTTGTTCAGAAGGAATAAAAGAAAACTTTTAAGTTATTGCATTTGATGAACAGTTGATGTCTTGACAAAGCAGAGATAGATATTCAATTGTCAGGATAACCCATCAGTCCAATCAAGACTGATGAATCATCATAACAAGTGAATCATGATGTCAAGGAGTCAATCATTCAAGAAATACAGTTGATCTAACATAGTGTTATCTTTCAGGAGTTATAAGACAGATTGATTATTCAGTTGATCATATTTGAAAGAAAGAAAAAAAGGTATTTATTTGAACTGATATTTCATGTCATATTTGGAACATACAATTCAATATCTATTACTTTATCCTATGCATTGATTGAAAAAGAAATATACATACATCAAGTGCATAAGATAAATTAACTAATCATGCTTAAAAGAGGTGTTCAAATGCGTCCCACACAAGTCGTGGGAGTAACTAAACTGAGCAATGCAGACATTTGCAAGCTATACATATGATGATAAAAGAAATAAGGAAGAACACATGATAAAACTAAATATCCATCATTGCCTAAGCAAGGAGGTTGTTGAGTAGTTGGATAGTTAATCTTCAGTCCTCATCTTCAGATCCAGTTGTATAAGTTGAACCTACAAAAAATTGGGGAAAGTCCTGTAAGAGCTCTAGATATTTAATGTTATCATATGTTTTTATCAACAGACATATCAACTTGTCACATCATGCATTTCATATGAAAGATCAAATCAGACATGTGCTATAAACCAGAATATCGTGAAGAGGATCAATCAATACCATCAAGTATGTTTTTATGTTAACTTGTTTGTTCACTGTGCAGGTATAGGAAAAGTAATGTTGCTGATTTGAAGACAAATAAACATGTGGAGAAAATGTGGCTCCCACAAGGGTTGAGCCCAGCATGTTTCCTTTTTAATCATTTAAAAAGGAATATCAGAAAAAGACAGGATGCATCTTTCAAAGTACATCATGCATCATTTAATCAACTTACAGAGAAAGTGTTTCATCATGACATTAATTGCAGTTGATTGAAACAAATCAAATAAAGACACATATGCCAATCAAGTCTCAAATGCATATCAGATAGAAAGAACAGGCTACAGGACCCATCTTAAAGTACAACAGGTATTTATTTCACCTCAAAGTGATTAAGTATCATGAACAAATGATAAATGCAGCTACAAGAAGATATGCTATAGTAATGTTCATTATTCATACATATGATGTTACAGTTGAGGACAAGTCACAAAATCACACTTATATAGGTCTTTGAGATTATCAGTCATATAAGTGTGTACATTGCTACCTGGTGACATCAAGGTTACAGAATAATGCTTACAAGAAACAAAATTTGTGTATCATTTACATGAGTTATAGGATATAAACATGAAAAGCATTATGTGATTATGATCAGAGGGACAGTAAGTAAAATGATCAGATACAAGTGTTCATAGAGATCAAGTACAAGTATCATTATCTATGACAGAATGGTAAAAATCTCTACAGATATCTGATACATAAGAGAGATCAAAATAGCAATGCAGTAATACCTCTGACTAGTGACAGTCAAGTATTTCTTATTCATACTTTATAACTGCTAATTGTTACAATGATGGAAGTGAAATGGTAGAAGACTCATGATATGCTATATGCTACAGTGGTAATGTTGACAGAGATACAAGACAAGTATTCATTATTCATATATCATTATTTCTGATTGATACAGTTATGATAGGCATATGCCATGATGAAGGACAGGTAAAGAATTAATGACAAGTTAGACATGCTACAGAAAATAATCAAAATGCCAAAGTAAATGTGAAAGAGCAGCATGATGAAGATTACCTTATAGTTGACCAATCAATACAAAATGAAATGCCAAGTTAAAATTCCATGCTCAGAAAATATATTCATGTATACAAGACTGTTTCAATATCTATTCACAGAAAAAGAATACATACTATTGCTCAGAGTACAGAAATGACATTAAATATCACTCAAGAAGTGTCCAGAGACAGTCAGAGGAAGCTACAGAATTAGAGGATTAAGTCTCAAAGATGAAAGAAAATATTTCTGTATTATAAAAATTAGAACCCTAGTTCTAGTTTTCTGAATGAATTCTTATTTTCATGCACAGAAATGAAGGAAAATGCTCAGAAAAGATAATAAATACCATGAATGTTGTAGTGGAACTTCTTAAAATGCAAACACTTGAAGAGGGTTTGAAACCCTAACACATTTCTTGCATACAGTGGAAAGAATCAACACAAGGTATTTGTTTGCCATGGCCGTGAAGAATAAATGAGTTTTTATGCTTGAAAGAAGATGCCCTCATGTAAAATCAAAGCCCTCATTTTCATGAAACCCTAAGTTTTCATCTTATGTGCACAGTGAAAGGAGAGGTTACAGAGAAGTGTTTTTACATCATAGTCATGCCTGAATAAGGTTTTTTTTTTTAGATGCCTGTAGAGTAACTCTACATTTTCTTTTAGTTTTAGCAGTGTTGCATTAAAGTTAGAGTGGCTTATCATATTTGTGTCTCTATGTTTCTGTGCGTGGGTCACACAAAGTGTCAAAGCTATAACAATGGAACAAACATCAGGTTAGCTGCGGAGGTTGCCGCGTGTTACCTTCTTTTTATGTGGAGTGCGCCATGTATTGGGTAACATCTTTTGTTACATTTTGTTTGCTAAGGAAGGTGCCACGTGTTGCTAGCAGAAGCAGTCTTAAAAAGATTCTTTTCTTGCTATATGCTTGTGGAAGTTTCTGTGTGTCCTTTTGAGTTTTATGCGGATGATGCCACGTGTCCCTTTTTAGAATTTATATTGATATCGGCATATATATGGTGGGCCACAGTTCAAATATAGTTTCAAGCTTGCAGGAGGTGCCACGTGGTGATAGTAGAGAAAGGGTTACTTTATTCATAGTATTGTTGCTAGCGGAAGCATTTTGATTCATAGTTGCAGTAGAATGCGACAAGTGTCATCTTTCGAAGGATCCTTCAAAAGTTTCATGAGTTTCAACTATGTTGTCGGAGGTTGCCGTGTGTCTATCTTGTTTGCTGTGGAGGGTGCCATTTGTCCCAGTTTATTTTCTGTGTGGGTTATGAGTTATGAATGCAGTGGGTCCCATTGATATTGTGTCTTAGTTTCTAAGTGAAGTGGGTTGTGACAGATGTCACAATGCTAAGGCACCCAGGTATAAAGACACAGTTTTTAAGTGCTCAGCGGGGCAAGACATGTATCATTTTCAAAGCTGCGAAGTGCGACAAGTGGTTGTTTCCTGTGAGTTTCTTTGAAGTTAAAAAGAGTTTCTAAGTATATGCGGACGCTGCCATCTGTCATAATTTCTTTTGAGTATTGAGTGCGCAGGTGTCGCCATGTGTCTTAGTCTTGATATAGTTAGTGTGCCACATATTATAACGCCCCAACCAATAAGCATGCAAGAAGGATGGCCGTTGCAGATTCAGAAGATCGTAACTACCATGGACTTTCAGTAATCTTCAGTTTTGTTTGGCCGTTGAAGATTCAGGTTGTTACAAGCAATCTTGGGTTAAGTCTATTATTATAAATATGTAGAATTTGTAATAGAAGAGGACTTTTTTTTGGAACAAGAGTTTCAATTTAAAAATTTGTAGATCTAATAGAAGATTCGGAGACTTTGTTGTGACCAGTTTATGTCATTTTGCCTTTATTTTGTTGTTCTTGATAAGAAAGTTTATATATCTGTGCATGTTTATGTGCCTTTTATGTTGCTGGAAGATTAATAAGAAGAACTCTGTTCTGTGCCTTGGTTGATATCATCTATGTCTTTGCAAAGTTGTCTGGTCATAAGCCTTTGATGAGTATTCATTATATCTGTTTATATTGATCATGCAATATCTACTCTTTAATATAACTATATCTTGAGAATAGTTTTACTGTGCTTAAATTGAAGGAATACTTTTTACTCAGGTGCATCCCCATAAATTAGATTTGCTTATTGTATCTGTAATCCTGTTTAATCTCTTTTCCTTTACTCAAAACCTGATTGAAATAGGAAGAGCCAGCTTCTTTAAAATCAGGAGGTTGTTTCAAGTAGCAAGTCTCACATTCTTGAAACTTCCCATGTTGTTGTTGGAACCTGCGCAATTGTATACATCAACAATTTTTGGCACGCCTGGTGGGACCTTTCTTAAAGTTCCTATCAAGATCATATGAGCCAGAGAGTGACAAGGAGCCAGAGCTATGGACCTACAACAAGAGCTCAGTCTACTACTAATCCAGGCATTCTTTTACCACCATTAGTTACTACTCCAAGAAGAAGAGTGAATCAAGTTGCAGTAACACAAGGAATAAATATGGGAGCACCTATACCTCTAAGGAACTATGCAAATTGGAATACTGGCAATCCTCTCATTCTCCTAGTACCACCAGCCACTTGGGACCCTATTCCAGCCAATGCTTTGAAGGCTCTACCTAAGTTCAGTGGAGAAGATTTCAAGACACTCGGGGAGCATCTACAAGATGTGTTTGATGTGTGCACAGTACATGTTATTACTCAACAGAATGTAGCGATAAGACTGTTGGCAGCTTCTTTCAAAGGGAAGGCTCTGGACTGGTATAGATCTCTGACTCCAAATACAATATCTACATGGGATCAGCTTGGTGATGCTTTCTTTGCAAGATTTAGTGAGAAGGGTGACAAGTCATCCCTGCTGCAACAATTAATCACTATCAAAAGGGCACCACAAGAAGCCATGACTAATTTTAACTCAAGATTTTAAAAGACCTGGGATAGAATTATTGCTACAGCAAGACCATTATCAGGTATGGCTATTGTGTTCTACCTCAAAGCTTTTAATTCTAATATATCAGTAATGGTCCAATCTCTAGGAGGCCAAACACTGCCAGAAGCATATGAGTTGGCTATCAAGGCTGAAAACAACTTGATAGATGATAGAAAATTGCCTTCAAGGCCTCCTATGCCCATGTTCCTAGAAATCTCCCTACCTTTACTACAAAAAACTCCAAATCTTGCAGTTCCACCTGTGTCCATGTATTCACTCCCAGTACCTCAACAACCTACTATGGCAACTACCTCTACTCAACCATCTGAAATGGATGATGTCAAGAATATCCTAAGGACTTTTTCAAATGAGATAATTAACCTAAAGAGACAACAAAATCCCTATTCAAAACCTCCTTATCAAGGTTTGCAAGGAAATAGACCCCCTTACCAGCCAAATCAATATCAAGGCCCTCAAAGGCAAAATAATCCTCAGCCTTCAAACCAGTTGGTTTCAGTCCCTACACCTCTACAAACTGTTCCTTATAATCCCAACAAAGAAATAGTTCTAGGACAAAATAACTTAACAGAAGACACAAATGCCTGGTGCTTTCCCTGCAACAATGCCCATATGCCCAGAGATTGTCCCAGAGGCAATTTGTAGCAAAAGGTAGCAGAATAGAGAAGGGTAGAAGGACAATTCTCGACATCTAATGCTCCACCATATCAGTCTCCTGGTGTCTAGAACACAGTAATGATTGCCCAGATGCAAGGGATGTCAATACAACAAGAAGAGGAAATTGCTCCTGAACATGCCTTATTTTCATGGATTGAAGAGGAAGATTCAGTGTTCTTGAATGAGGCATCCACTTCAAAGACACCATTGGTACAGTCAGATTATTATACCAGATCAAAGAGGAGAATGATGGAGTAGCCTGAAGTCACAAATAATGAGATTATCAGAACTCCTCCATTTCAAAATCATCACAATCCAATCTCTAGGTAAGAAGTGCCCCAGCCGGTGCAGAATCAAGTAGCCTTGGGTCAGGTACTAGAGAAGACAAGGTACCCTTACTATCCAAAGACACAAGCATTAGGACCTGTGAACATGGTGGACCAGTTGAAAAGAACTCCAGCACATTTCAATTTGGGATATGTTGGCTATTCCCGAGCAAAAGACACTACTACAAGAAGCTCTGCAAGGTCAGGTGGCCTCTAAATCCACCAGTGCCAAAGAAGGAGCTACTGATAAAGGGAAAATCCAACATAAAGATACTACACCTCTACAAACAACAGCTCTGTTGAACAATGCATCTGAGGTAGGTAAATCTAAACCAGATCCATTTTATCTAACTTTAATAGTTGGGAAAAAATTGTTGCATAATGCAATGATAGATTCTGGAGCCAGTACTATAGTAATGCCAAAGCAAATAGCGGATGCTTTAAAGATAAAATATGAGCCACTTACCAGAGGAGTCATGCAGTTAGACGGAAAGTCTGTTCAAACTATAGGAAAAATCAAACAACTTCCGTTACAACTATATACTTGTCCCAATATAACTGTTAATCAGGATGTGGTAGTCATAGATATTCCCCCTATCTTTGGTTTATGCCTGTCCAGAGATTTCACAGCCAAAATAGGAGGTTACATGTCACTAGATTGGTCACACCTAATCTTAAGAACCAAGTATGGTACAAAGATGAAAGTAATGTCTGAGCCATTATCTAAGGACCATATTACTAATGAACCAACCCTAAAAATAGAAGCATCCCATGCCATGATGAATAAGGAAGAGAGAGTCTTTATTGAAAAATTAGGTGACTGGACTGAACATGACCAACAAGAAGAAGAAAACAATCAGTTGTTGACCATGATGTAGAGTGATCCTTATGGAAACTATGACTCTACTGGTCTAGGCACTTATGTTATTTTTGAAGAAGACCAAGAAATCCCGAATATTATAAGGAAGGAAGTATCAGAAAGTGGAGGATCTGAAGGAAACTCTGAAATCTGGACCTTAAATTTTGATGGGGCTAGGAGCAAGAATGGTGCTGGAGCAGGTATTTGCCTTACTACCCCAAATGGTGAGAAAATTCTAAGAGCCATTTGCTTTCAGTTTGCCTATACCAATAATGATGCTAAATATGAATCTTTGGTGCATGGGCTCATGTTGGCCAAGAAAAAAGGAATTAAGAATCTAATAGTTAGAGGAGACTCAGAACTAGTAGTAAAACAAATTAGAGAGAAAGTAATAGCCAAGAATGTAAGAATGAGGTCCTATCGACACAGGATTTGGGATCTGATAGATGGCTTTGACGCTTTCAATATTGAGGTAGTGGCCAGAGCCCAAAATTTAGAAGCAGATAGAATGGCACAAATTGGTTCACAATTTGACCCAACAAGTGATCTATTAGTTAATAATGAGTCAGTTAAGGTTATAGTAAGACCAAGAATTCCAGACAATGATCAAAATTGGCAAGTTTTTGACAGTGATCTCTAAGTACTTTCATTTTTACAGCAATCAGGGGAGTTTGCTGACCAGTTGCACCCTAAAATTGAGGAAGCATATGTTGATCAAATTATTTAGCTAAGGTCAAATAAACTCCCTAAAGGACTGATTACTCTAGAGAATTTATTTGACCCAAAAGATGCAAGTTTAGATAAAAGGAGGTTTAAGGTAAATAAGGGGGATTATTCTGAAATTCAAGTTAGTGAAGGAAGAAAGTTGAAAATAGGTAATGCTATAACCCAAGAGGAAAAAGAGAGGCTGATTGCTTTATGTGACAAATATGATAGGGTGATTGCTTGGACCTATGAGGACCTCCATGGCTATAATAGAGATATCATCCAGCACACCATAGAGCTTACTGAAGGGTCAAAACCAGTCTGATAGAAACAAAGGCCAGTGAATCCTAGAATCGAACCCCTAATGGTGGATGAACTATAAAAGCTTCTGGAATCAAATATCATTTTCCCAATTAAGCATTCAACCTGGGTGTCAAACCTAGTGCTTGTAAGAAAGAAGAATGGTCCCTTTGCAACAACCAGTGGTTGTAAATATTGAGGAAGAGGATCCAGAAGAAGCAAAAGCAGAGCCTCGAAAGAAAATAAGGAGATTGATGCTGCCAGAGGAAGAAGAAGAAGAAGTAACAGCACCACAGCAACAATAAGTGTTAGTTATCTCTTCTATGACTCAAGTAAGTACTTCTTCTCTCTTCTCTCCTACCTCTCTTTCTTCTCACTTAGGAGTGGCAATCCCAAACACCTAGATTTCCATGTCTCCTGCCACTTTTGTTGTGCTCACACAAACCTCTGCCCCAACTGCCAATGCATCGGCCATGTCTTCACAGGCCATAACCTTGTCATTGTTTTCTCCATCTGTGCCCAAATGGACCCCACCTCAAGTTTCCCCTAGCCAACAATTATCTGCTATTCCTTACGGCCTACCTCAAGGTCACCCCTTTGCTAGAGGTTATATTGCATCTCCTCCCACCTTCCAAGCTCAAGCAGATACAGCAAAAAGGGCCAGATAGGCCAGAATGGAAAAGAAGAGAAAGAAGGAAAACAAAAGCCCTGCTGTGGCTCACATGAGATCACTCTTTGACCCTGTTCAACAATCATTGACAGTGACACACTTGTCTCCAAATGTGGTAAAACGAAATGAGCAAATGCAACCACAAGATTATGCTATGAATATTGTGGCCATGGATATGTCTCTCTTCAGGCCTCATGATAGGATTGAGCTAATGAATGAGACTGCAACTGATGTTGCCACATACTACTTGAAAGTGTCTAAGAGGTTACAAAAGATAGAGAATGATTTGGCCCAAGAGAAAGTGAATAGCAGTAATCTCACTTGGTAGTTTCAGTCTAAAATAAATGAGATTTATAATTTGAACAAACAATTGCATAACACTGTTTCTTTATAGACACATCAGGCTGTACAGGCCCAGGCTGCTTCTCTTAAAACTGAGCTGGCATAAGAGAAAGCTGCAGTGACTATTTTGAAGCAAGAAAAGGTCACTATAGAAAAGAAGTATCAGGATGGATTGCAAGAGGCAACATAGTTGCAACAAAAATTATTGAGTGAGCAAAATGCCAATAGTGCAACTCAAGCACAATTCATGGCTAAGCAACAAAGAGCAAAACAACTGACAATTGAATTGGCTAATAGACCACAGAATGCAAGAGTTCTGAATCTGGTAAAAGAGCTATATATTTCAATATGGAAGAGAATCTCTGAGGAGATTATTCAGCTAAAGCCATCTTTGACTTTTCTGTTAAATGCTCAGCAGCTGTGTGAGAAGGTAGAGACTTCTGTGCAAGCCACTTTATCTACTATTTCACTAAGGGTTTCTGACTCTCTTTTGTTGAAAAACTTGTATGACACAACAGATGAGGCATTGTCAGCAGTAGGTATTGATGATAGAGTGATTGCTGCTAAGAAGGTCAATGAAGTTTTGAGTTGCAATTTTGAAGCTACAAATTGTCAAGAGCTCCTAGATATAGTAAAGGAAGGAGTAAAAAATATGAAGAAACACATAGAAGATTTGGTGCAACTGGGACTTCCTTCACCTTTCCCAGATGGTAATACAGTGTTGATGATAGATGACATCAAGGCCCTTCTTTTGACAAAACAAAATGATCAAATAATTTTCCAAGGTCTGAGTGATTCTACAACAGTGGGGGAAGTTGAGATTGTGTTGATACCTATGGCCCAACTAGAATTTCAATTAAAAGCTGTGGTTCAGATTCTGCAATCATTTTCCCATAAAGATATAAAATTAATCTTGATTTTTCTTTTCAAGATTTACAGAGCAGACAGGGGCTCTCAGATTCAGAATGGTATGTATATCAGACAGCATTGCAAAATCTATAATTCAAGTTTTATTTCAATAACAATATCTTTTTGTCAGTTTTGGGTTCTTTCAGAGAAGGCTCGAAGTTCTGATGGTCGCCCAGAACTGTAGAGTAACTCTACATTTTGTTTCAGTTTCAGCAGTGTTGTGTTAAAGTTATAGTGGCTTATTATATTTGTGTCTCTATGTTTCTGTGCGCGGGTCACACCAAGTGTCGAAGCTATAACAATGGAACAAGCATCAAGTTAGTTGCGGAGGTTGCCGCATGTCACCTTCTTTTTATGTGGAGTACGCCACGTATTGGGTAACATCTTTTGTTACATTTTGTTTGTTGCAGAAGGCACCACGTGTTGCTAGCAAAAGCAGTCTCAAAAAGTTTATTTTCTTTCTATATGCTTGCAGAAGTTGTTGTGTGTCCTTTTGAGTTTTATGCAGATGATGCCACGTGTCCCTTTTTAGAATTTATATTGATATCGGCATATATATGGTGGGCCACAATTCAAAGATAGTTTCAAGCTTGTGGGAGGTGCCACGTGGCGATAGCGAAGAAAGGGTTACTTTATTCATAGTATTGTTGCTAGCGGAAGCATTTTGATTCATAGTTACAGCAGAACGCAATAACTGTCAGCTTCTGAAGGATCCTTCAAAAGTTTCATGAGTTTCAACTGTGTTGTCAGAGGTTGCCACGTGTCTAGCTTGTTTGCTGCAGAGGGTACAATCTATCCCAATTTAATTTCTATGTGGGTAATGAGTTATGAATGCAGTGGGTCCCATTGATATTGTGTCTCAGTTTCTAAGTGAAGCAGGTTGTGACAGATGTCACAACGCTAAGGCACCCGAGTATAAAGACACAGTTTTTAAGCACTTAGCGGGGCAGGACATGTATCATTTTCAAAGCTGTGGAGTGCGACAAGTGGTTGTTTCCTGTGAGTTTCTTTGAAGATAAAAGAGTTTCTAAGTATATGCAGACACTGCCATCTGTCATAATTTCTTTTGAGTATTGAGTGTGCAGGTGTCGCCATGTGTCTTAGTCTTGATATAGTTAGTGTGCCACATATTGTAACGCCTAGCCAATAAGCGCGCAAGAAGGATGGCCGTTGCAGATTCAGAAGATCGTAACTACCATGGACTTTCAGTAATCTTCAGTTATGTTTGGCCGTTGAAGATTCGGGTTGTTACAGGCAATCTTGGGTTAAGTCTATGATTATAAATATGTAGAATTTGTAATAGAAGAGGACTTTTTTTTGGAAAAAGAGTTTCAATTTAAAATTTTGTAGAAGATCTAATAGAAGATTCGGAGACTTTGTTGTGACCAATTTATGTTATTTTGCCTTTATTTTGTTGTTCTTGATAAGAAAGTTGATATATCTGTGCATGTTTCTATGCCTTTTATGTTGCTGGAAGATTAATAAGAACTCTGTTCTGTGCCTTGGTTGATATCATCTGTGTCTTTGCAAAGTTGTCTGGTCATAAGCCTTTGATGAGTATTCATTATATCTGTTTATATTGATCATGCAATATTTGCTCTTTAATATAACTGTATCTTGAGAATAGTTTCACTGTGCTTAAATTGAAGGAATTCTTTTTACTCAGGTGCATCACCATAAATTAGATTTGCTTATTGTATCTGTAATCATGTTTAATCTCTTTCCCTTTACTCAAAACACGGTTGAAATAGGAAGAGCCAGCTTCTTTAAAATCTGGAGGTTGTTTCAAGTAGCAAGTCTCACATTCTTGAAACTTCCCATGTTGTTGTCGGAACTTGCGCAATTTTATACATCAACAATACCCATATGAGTTTTTCATGGAACCCTAATACATTTTTTAACATTACATGAAAGCAATGATGCTATAGTAGGGTTCTGTCAAGGCCGTGCCTGAAAATGACAAGTGTTATACATTTCTAAAAAGCCCTTGTTGCAGGTTAGAAACCCTTTCTTCATTTTTTTTTTGCAGAGCAATCAAAGGAGTTCAGAATATGTATTTGCAAGTATAGCGGTGTATGTAGATTGCATTTATATGCAATTTTGAGCAAACGCTCATTTAAAAATTGAAAACCCTTCAAGTTCATATCAGAAAATCAAAAAAGAAGTGCTACAAAAAATGACAATAGCCATAGCTATACAGAAAGAGAAGAATATTAAACAATACCCAGATGGGAAAGGTTTGAAACCCTTGTTCCTTTCTTGCATTTACAAAAATAGTCAAATGTCTAAAGCAAAGAAGATGAGAGCTTACGTCCAAAGATACAGAGAAGAAGAAATACATGGCTGCGGCCTCCTTTAGGAGGTTTTCCTTTTCTTTACCATTTTTCCTCACATTTGCAAAAGTTTTCAACACAGAGAGCAAAGATAATGTCAAGAAAAGAATATGGCAGGAGAAAGTGTAAGTATGGTTGCAGCCATTGTCATAAGAAGTCACAGAAATGAAAGAAATGCCAGTCAAAAAAACAAAGATACAACACTTACCATTTTCTATTGTCTCTTTTGACTCAAAAATGCGAAAGAATCAAGCACAGAGCCCTGAAGAATACAAAGAGAGGCCGAAGGAGATCATGAAACCCTAAGTGCCAAGAAGTTGCAGAGCGGTGGCCAACAGAGAAAGATCAAAATGAAATGACTTAGTGTTTAGGTTTTCCTCTCACTTTTGTTCGAGGATTCTTTTCTTCATTGAGTTTTTTGACTTTATAAAACTTAAATCATTGCCTTATCTAAAATACGATGGGGGTCAAAACCTTGAGTCATGAAATTTCCTAGCATCATTGTTAGAAATGGCCGATAGATATGTAATGTTTGCATATGGCCCCAAGTCAAAGAATGGTAAATCATGAAGAATGGTGGTCGATAGTCCTAAGGTAAGTATTATACTTTCCAACATTCAAACAATACTTATTACCTTGGGGTCGACTACAATATGGTCAAAGACAATATTCCTTATGCCTTGAAGAGTCATCATTCAAGGTCAAAGTCAAAGAGATGCATGGAGACAAAATAGGTTTACAAGGTGGCATAAGGTGACAGTGTATTATTGTTTTTTGCATGAAGTAGATATGGAGAGGAAGAGGCCTTATTTTTGTGTAATGATACATATGGCAAAGTGGTAAGGTGACTTAGGGTTTCTATCTTGCATGGTGAAGATATATGGTAGTAAGGCCATTTTGCATTGTATTTCAAGTGATAAGGGTATATATTATTCTTTGAGGCATGTGGCATGCAAATGGATATATTTTTTCACAAGGGGCTATAAAGGGATTTTTATTCTCTTCTAAGTCCTATTTTTGCTCAAATCATGCAAATGAGGCAAATGTAATTGGAGAGATAAGGAGATTTATTTTTCTTTTCATGCATGATTTTACAAATAAATCAAATGTAAATAAATAGTAAAGTAATATTCTTCAAATTACTTTATTATTTTTCACAAATTGTAAAATCAGAAATAGTACAAGTTGTAACTAATAATATAGTAATTATTTTAATTACTTTATTATTTACTCACAATCAATTTTGCAAATGTAAAATCATGCAAATTGATGAGTTGAGTTAACTAGGCCATCTAGGGGTTTTCTGCATGATTTGAAGAGCAATTTGAGGGATCTTGGTCAAGCACATGGAGAGGTCAAAATTGGAGCTATTTTTGCTTGATTTGTGGCAGTTTGAGCCCTTATTTTTAAGGATTTTGAGTTTTCTCGTGGATCACTTTAGAGGGCTTATTTTTAGAGGCAGTTAGTTGCAGTTCATTTTGTGCATGCCTTTTAGTGAGAGCAAGCTATATATTGTAAAGCAAAACTTGATTTTGCTAGTTCTCAAGCCTTTTTGCTCTTTTACACTTTGAGAGAGACAAAGGTTTTGTAGCTCATTTTTTATAGTTTTATAGAGATTACAGCAAGTTATAGGTTCCATTTTTGTCTCTCTTGCAATATTTCCTTTATTTTTTGAAATCAAGTAGTTGCCTTTCCATCTAATACTAATTGTATGAGGTGATTTGATGAAGTTTTACTGTGTTTAATTATCAAAACCTTTAAAACTATTGTCTCACTCTTACTTGCAGTATTAAGCATAGTGATATTACAGGTCTTAGGTTGTGTTACAGAAAATAGTTTTTTTATGTTGTGAAAAGTCATTTTCCTTCATAAAGAGTTTATTTTCCAGCCTTCCTCAGAAATACTTTTTGTGATATTTATGCCAAGATTGGATTGTGTGGGTCAAATTTCTGAATTCTATTGTGAACCAAATTGCAAATTTTCCACCCTTACTAGGTGCATCACCAAATTTTACAGTTTTATTTCCTTATAGTTTCCTTCTTACCCTTTTCCAAAGCAGAAAATCAATAGTTTCAAAAATAGAATATTTTAATTGAACCAGCCCATAATCTGGAGGTTCAAACTCACTATAGGTCACCCACAACCTGAGTTTGTTCCCATGTTTCGAAGGATTGCAAAGTGTCACAGTTTTGCATAAGGGTGTAATCCTCATCGACAACAGTTTTTGGCACGCCCGATGGGACATTTGAACTGATTTTCAATTCAATAAAACTTATTTTTCCTGTTGTTTTGGTATGAACAACAAAATTTTCAGCCTTTTAGAGGTTCATTTTCAAGTACCTGGTGACTCTAATACTTTGGTTTTATAGATCAGATCTTGCAGCTTATGAAAAAATATCAAACAAGGTCAAATAAAGATTCCGAGAAGAAGCACATTCAGTTATCTCCACCAAAGAGGAGAATAAAAGCAGATAAAGTAATCAAATCAGCAGATTCAATAGTTATTTCAGATCTGCCAAGTACACATCCAAAGTTTACTTCTCACCAGAATCCATTATTTGCAAGTTCATCATCAGAATTTCATATTTCTCCACCAGCAAGCCCAAGAGAGCAGATTCATGTTTTCCTAGAGGAACTTCTTCTTTTAGAGCTTGTAGAAGAAGAACTTATGTTACAAGAAATATTTGAAGTAGTTCCAATTAAAAGTACTAGCTCAAATACCATCTACTACAATGTCTCTACTCGGAAGAGGAGGAGGTGGAGGACCTATTCCACCTCTTGGAGGAGGAATTAGAGAAATATCGCCTCCCAGTGGAGAAGGAAGTGGAGGGGGTGGAGGAGGTGGAAGAAACCCCCCACCACCTCGAAATCAACCTTTCATTACATTTAATGGAGGCAACCCTTTGAATCTAAATCAGCATGATGACACACCAATCGTTGTATTAAAGAGTTTACCAAGTTTCACAGGAGAAGATGGGACTACACCTATTGAGCATATCAGAGATGTGGCTTCTTTGTGTTATGTTCATCACATTACCGAGGAGAACAAAGCAATCAGGTTATTGGCAACATCACTAAAAGGTAAAGCTCTTCAATGGTTTAGAGGCTTAAGAGTCAATTCAATTAGATCTTAGGATGAATTAGGTGTTGCTTTGAATAGGAAATTTCAGGATAAATCTGATCATTTATCATTAGTTGAACAAATGACCACTATTAAGAGAACTCCACAAGAGCAAATGTTGATTTTAATTTCAAATTTCGAAAAACATGAAATAGAATTCCTGAAACAGTGAAGCCCTCACCAGAACATGTTTTTTTGTATTATTTGAGGGCATTAAATTTTGATATTGCTATTATGATACAATCTATGGGTGGGGTAACCTTACCAGCTGCTTTTGATATTGCAATAAGAGTAGAAAATAGTTTAATACAGGCTGGTAAAATAGCACTTAGGCCACCAATACCAATTTTCCTAGATATACAGCCTTTAATTCTAATTTCAGCCCCACATATTTCACCAATACCATCTTTTGGTTATCAAGCAAATGCAAAAAATAGTGCAGATCCCATTCATTTTGAGTTGAAAGAGTTGAAAGAAAATTAGCAAAGTACAGCAAAAATATTGCAGACTGTAAGCAATGATCTAGTAAGTCTATAAATTCAAGCAAACCAGAGTAACAAGCTTTACCAAGCCCCATACCAAATAAATAGACCTAGTTATCAAGTAGATTATCAGGGTCAAAGGAGAAATTACAACAATAGGCCAAATCAACAATATAATCCAAATGTTGTTAGTACATCAAAAGAAATAGTGCCTATATAGAATAACATGGTTCAAGATTATGCATGGTGTTACCCATGTAATTAGCCTCATAACCAGGCCACTTGCCCAAATGGGATAGTAGGTCAAGCTTTAATGGTACAGAATAACTATGCTGCTACTAAAAATTTGGCAAGTGATGTGAATAACCAGCTGGATACTCATACTCAGTATGTTAATCCTGATGTAGCTTTGATGAATTGGCAGGCTAATGAATTTTGTGGTGTAAATCTGTTACCAGATCAAAAACAATCTTTTACTAATATTGCAGCAAACACAAGATAAAAAAAAAAGTTGTTGACTTGCAACAAGCTGGAACTGCAAATCAGCAAGCTGATACTAGTAAACAGCAAGCTGGAAATGTACAACAACAAGTTGATAAAGGTAAAAGTACAGTTTCTACAAGCCAGCAAGGGCAGAATCAAGCTTCTACATCTAATGATCTGCATATTTTGTCAAGAGGACAGCCAACTATATAAAAAAGACAGCTAGAAACAAATAAATAGCCAACCAGAGACCAACCAGAAGTTATTGTCCCAAAAATACAGCAAAAGGTTAGTGGTCCTGTTTTCAATATTTTGGATCATATGAAAAAGGAAATAGTAAGCATGTCTATTTTAGATGCTTTACATATTCTAGGACAAAAGGATTTATTACAAGATGCATTATCTCAGTTGTCTTTGTCAAATGAAGTACAAAAAACACATCAACCTCAAGTTATGTTTACAATTGAGGCAGAAAAAAGAGTAGAATAGCCTAAACTAGTAGGCAAACCTCCACCATTCTATGTCACTCTGATTGTAGGTGACCATTTAGTACGTAATTGCATGATAGACTCAAGAGCCAGCAGCTTAGTTATGCCAAAACAGTTAGCTGATAAATTAGGCCTGAAATATGAACCTATTGTTAGGGGTGTTGCACAAATGGATGGAACTGAGGTTAATACAGTTGGAATGTTCAAAAATTTAGGCCTTACTTTGCATGTCTATCCAAACTTTGTTATATACCAGGATATTTATGTCATTGATCTGCCACCTACCTTTGCTATTTGCTTATCCAAAGATTTTACAGCAAGGTTAGGAGGTTATTTGTCTTCTGATTGGACACATTTGTTCTTCAGAACTAGATATGGAACCAAGGTTACAATCAAATCTGATCCATTAGCCAAAGATCACCTTGAACCTTATACATCCAGTTCGGTAAATGCCAACCTTTCCATTTTTTATTAGGAGGATTTGATTCCTATTCAAGACCCAAGTAAACCTCTAGAGGGAATTCCTGATCTAGTTTTAGACTAGTGGGTAGCAGAGAACCATGAAACAAATCCATTTGAGCAGATGGATGAGATAGGCCTTGGTGTGTATATGATCCAGGAGAAAAATACAATCATTCCAAATCTAATTAAAGGATAAAAACAACAAGCTATTGAAGCTGAAAATGATGTTTGGGAACTTTATTTTGATGGTTCTAGAAGCAATATTGGTGCTGGAGGAGGGGTTGTTCTTATTTCCCCCACAGGTGAGAAATACTATTGATCTTTCAGATTTGCTTTCAGCTATTCTAACAACTCGGCTGAGTATGAAGCTTTAGTTCATGGACTAGAATGCGCAAGGAAAAGGCAAATTAAATGTTTAAAGGTCTTTGGAGATAGTGAATTAGTTGTTAAACAAGTCAGAAACCTTGCTGCTACAAAGAATGACTTGCTAAAATTATATAAGCATAGAGTTTGGGACATGATAGAAGAATTTGATGCATTTAATCTAATATCTGTACCTAGAACTGATAATAAGTAAGCTGACAAACTAGCTGCCATAGGAGCTGGATATGATATTCCTGTAGAAATGAAGAATATTCATTCTCCTTTATATGTCAAGGTTGTTGTAAGACCATCAGTCCCAGATAATAATATCAGCTGGCAAGTGTTTGACAGTGATGAACAGATTGTAAATTTCTTAATGGAAGAGGCTAAATTTTCTGCAGGTAATCAGCAGAAATTTTTGTAGCAATATGATGATCAAACACTTCAGTTAAGATCAAATAAACTACCTAAGGGCTTAGTGACCTTAGAATCAATCTTTAATACTGATGACTAAGTAAGAAAGGATAAGGCCAACTTGTCAGTAAAACAGGAACACTACGAACCTATTGAGATCTTTAAAGGGAAGTTACTCAAACTTGGAAAGATATGTACAAAGGAAGAACATCAAGCATTCATCCAGATTTGTCAAGAGTTTAGTAATATATTTGCATGGGAATATGGAGATCTAAAAGGTTTCAACCCAAAGTTGGCTCAGCATACAATTGAGCTTGAACCCAAGGCAAAACCTATCAGACAGAAGCAAAGACCACTAAACCCAAAGCTGGAAGTGCTTATGAAGACTAAACTCAATAAACTCATTGAAGGTAACATCATTTTTCCTATCAAACATACTTCATGGGTTTCTAACTTGGTTCCTGTTAGAAAAAAGAATGGAGAAATCAGATTATGTGTTGATTTCCATGATTTAAACAGAGCATCTTTAAAGGATTATTATCCTTTACCATCTATGGAACAGATATTGTAGGTTGTTTCTGGATCATAAAGATTCTCTTTGTTGGATGGTTATTCAGGTTATAACGAAATTCTTGTAAAGGAGGAAGATCAATACAAGACAACTTTTACCACAAAATGGGGCACACTAGCATACAGAAAGATGCCATTTGGCTTATCAAATACAAGAGAAACATTTTAGAGAGCAATGGACATGGCCTTTCAAGGTCTGATTAATAAGTTTGTGCTTGTATACTTAAATGATGTGACTATTTTTTCTAAAAAAGCTGAAGAGCATTTTCATCATTTAAGACTAATTTTTGAGAGATGTAGAGAGTTTGGGGTATCACTTAACCCAGAGAAGAGTATTTTTTTCTATTCATGAGGGTAAACTATTAGGACACATAGTGTCCAAAGATGGGATATCAATTGATCCTAAAAGGATCACTGCAATATTGGCATTACCTCTTCTGCACACAAGAAAGGCTTACAGAGCTTTCTAGGAAGAATTAACTTTGTAAGAAGGTTTATTCCTAACATAGCAGCACTTTTACAACCTCTGACAGCAATGCTGAAAAAGAATATTCCTTTCAGCTGGACCAAGGAAGGAAAGCAGAGCTTTGAAGAGATAAAGGAGGCACTTGTTGCTGCTCCAATTTTGATAAATCCAAATTTTGATAAAGACTTCATTTTATATGCATTTGGCAATGTGGATACTATATCAATTATGCTTTGTCAGCAGAATGATGAAGGATTGGAACAGCCTGTGGCATTTTTCAGCCAAGTTCTGCATAACTATGAGGTAAGATATTCTTTTGTTGAAAAGCATGTATTGGTTGTTATTAGGAGCCTAAAGAAGTTTAAACATATGCTTTCAAATAATAGAATTCAATTAATGGTTGCCCATCCTACAGTGAAAGAATTCTTGCTTAGTAAGGATTTAAGTGATAAGAGAGTAGGGTGGATAACAAAGGTTATGGAGTATGACATCCAAATTAAAGTTACCAAGTTGGTCTGAGGCAAAGGACTGTGTGAACAGCTTGCAGATCATGAAAAATACAGCAAGGAACTTGAAGGAGAACCTAAGACAGTGCTACAGAATGGTCAAGCAGTTGTTGTCCCAAATTCCCCTACAAGTTGGGTGCATGATATGATCCATTATCTACACACTGGTGATTGTCCTCAAGGCCTGGACAGATCTAAAAGAAGATATTACATATTGCAGGCAATTCCCTATGCAGTAATTGATGGAATCTTATACAAAAGGGACTTTAATAATGTTTTACTAAGGTGTGTGTAACGAGATCAAATTCAAAAGATTCTAGAGGAATTTCATGATGGACCTTCTGGAGGTCATTTTGCAGCTAGAACAACAGCTCTAAAAATTATAAGAGTTGGCTACTATTGGCCTGACATGTTCAAGGATGCACATGAATGGGTAAAGAAATGTTTAAAATGTTTAGTTTTTGCAGGCAAACAGAGACTTGCAGCCATTCCCTTACATCCAATTCAAGTGGAGCAGCCATTTGGCAAGTGGGGATTGGACTTTATTGGTCCTATTAATCCACCTTCCATCTAAGGACACAAGTGGATTTTGACTGCTACTGATTATTTCACTAAATGGACTGAAGCAGTTGCCTTGAAAGAAGCTAATGAAACATTAGTCCTGCATTTTTATCAAGATCCAGTGTCCAGGTTTGGTACTCCTGACTTTATTATTTCAAATAATACTTTAGCATTTATTAGATTAAGAGTATCCGATTGGTCTGTCAAACATAACATATTTCTAAATACTTCATCAAACTATTACCCTTAAGGTAATGGACAGGCTGAATCAACTAACAAAAATCTAATTAAAATCATAAAGAAAACAGTTGATGAAAATAAGAGGTCTTGGCATGATAAGTTAAAGTTAGCCTTATGGGCTGATAGAATTACACCTAAAAGAGCAACAGGTAATTCACCCTATGTGCTTACATATGGAAAAGAAGCCCAGTTACCAATATCAGTGGAGTTACCAACACTTAGTTACATAAAAGAGCTAGAGTTACTTGAAGAACAGCCAATGGAAGTCAGGCTTGCACAGCTAATAGAACTTGAAGAAATCATAAAAGAGGCCTTGAAAATATTGGAAATACACCAGGCCCAAATGAAAAGGACATTTGATCAAAGAGCAATCCCAAGAGTCTTTAAAGAAGGAGATCTAGTTTTCAAATGGAATGAGTTAAAGAGCATACCTGGTCAGCATACAAAGTTTGATGCAATGTGGGATGGACCATACATAATAATAGGATGCAAGCAACACAATGCATTCCATCTTGCTAAGTTAGATGGAGAGGTGTTTCCAATCCCAGTTAATGGGATTCACCTCAAGTTATGTTATTAGAGACGTAGCCTTATGCTGCAAATAAGTGCTTTTGCACATTTAGTTCAGTTATTGTTTTGTTTTCCAAGAAGTGTTGTTGCACATGTTTCTGGCTTTTATTTAAGCAAGTTAGTTAGTTTCAGTTTTTAGTTTTGTTGTTGCTGTAGAGTTTTAGTCAGTTTTGAGTTGCAGAAGAAGGCTCCATGCCCAATGGAATTGCAGGGCTACTGGTTCTAAGTTGTTTAGAAGGCAAACACCCCTGAGAGGTCACCAGAAATGTTACTAAATTTTGTTCACACTAAATTTAGTTAGACCTAAATGCAATTGTTCAGAAGGAATAAAAGAAAACTTTTAAATTATTGCATTTAATGAACAGTTGATGTCTTGACAAAGCAGAAATAGATATTCAGTTGTCAGGATAATCCATCAGTCCAATCAGGACTGATGAATCATCATAACAAGTGAATCATGACGTCAAGGAATCAATCATTCAAGAAATACAGTTGATCTAACATAGTGTTATCTTTCAAGAGTTATAAGACAGATTGATTATTCAGTTGGTCATATTTGAAAGAAAGAAAAAAAGGTATTTATTCGAACTGATATTTCATGTCATATTTGGAACATACAATTCAGTATTTGTTACTTTATCCTATGCATTGATTGAAAAAGAAATATACATACATCAAGTGCATAAGATAAATTAATTGATCATGTTTAAAAGAGGTGTTCAAATGTGTTCCACACAAGCCATGGGAGTAACTAAACTGAGCAATGTAGACATTTGCAAGCTATACATCTGATAATGAAAGAAATAAGGAAGAACACATGATAAAACTAAATATCCATCATTGCCTAAGCAAGGAGATTGTTGAGTAGTTGGATAGTTGATCTTCAGTCCTCATCTCTAGCTCCAGTTGTATAAGTTGAACTTGCAAAAAATTGGGGAAAGTCTCGTAAGAGCTCCAGATATTTAATGTTATCATATGCTTTTATCAGCAGACATATCAACTTGACACATCATGCATTTCATATGAAAGATCAAATCAGACATGTGCTATAAACCAGAATATCATGAAGAGGATCAATCAATACCATCAGGTATGTTAACTTGTTTGTTCACTATGCAAGTATAGGAAAAGTAATGTTGCTGATCTGAAGACAAATAAACATGTGGAGAAAATGTGGCTCCCACAAGCATTGAGCCCAGCATGTTTCCTTTTTAATCATTTAAAAAGGAATATTAGAAAAAGATAGGATGCATCATTCAAAGTACATCATGCATCATTTAATCAACTTACAGAGAAAGTGTGTCATCGTGACATTAATTGCAATTGATTGAAACAAATCAAATAGACACATATGCCAATCAAGTCTCAAATGCCTATTAGATAGAAAGAACAGGCTACAGGAGCCATCTTAAAGTACAAGTATTTATTTCACCTCAAAGTGATTAAGTATCATGAACAAATGATAAATGCAGCTACAAGAAGATATGCTACAATAGTGTTCATTGTTCATACATATGATGTTACAGTTGAGGACAAGTCACAAAATCACACTTATATAGGTCTTTGAGATTATCAGTCATATAAGTGTGTACATTGCTACCTGGTGAAGTTAAGGTTACAGAATAATGCTTATAGGAAATAGAATTTGTGTATCATTTACATGAGTTATAGGATATAAACATGAAAAGCATTATGTGATTATGATCAGAGGGACAGTAAGTAAAATGATCAGATACAGGTGTTCATAGAGATCAAGTACAGGTATCATTATCTTTGACAAAATGGTAAAAATCTCTACAGATATCTGATACACAAGAGAGATCAAAACAGCAAAGCAGTAATACCTCTGACTGGTGACAGTCAAGTATTTCTTATTCATACTTTATAACTGCTAATTGTTACAATGATGGAAGTGAAATAGTAGAAGACTCATGATATGCTATATGCTACAGTGGTACTGTTGACAGAGATACAAGACAAGTATTCATTATTCATATATCATTATTTCTGATTGATACAATTATGATAGGCATATGCCATGATGAAGGACAGGTAAAGAATTAATGACAAGTTAGACATGGTACACAAAACAATCAAAATGCCAAAGTAAATGTGAAAGAACAGCATGATGAAGATTACCTTACAGTTGACCAATCAATACAAAATGAAATGCCAAGTTAAAATTCCATGCTCAGAAAATATATTCATGTATACAAGACTGTTTCAATATCTCTTCATAGAAAAAGAATACATACTTTTGCTCAGAGTATAGAAATGACATTAAATATCACTCAAGAAGTGTCCAGAGACAGTCAAAGGAAGCTACAGAATTAGAGGATTAAGTCTCAAAGATGACAGAAAATATTTATATATTATAAAAGTTAGAACCCTAGTTCCAGTTTTCTAAATAGAGTCTTGTTTTCATGCACAGAAATGAAGGAAAATGCTCAGAAAAGACAATAAATACCATGAATGTTGTAGTGGAACTTCTTAAAATGCAAACACTTGAAGAGGGTTTGAAACCCTAACACATTTCTTGTATACAGTGAAAAGAATCAACACAAGGTATTTGTTTGCCATGGCCATGAAGAGGAAATGAGTTTTATGCCTGAAAGAAGATGCCCTCATGTAAAATCAAAGCCCTCATTTTCATGAAACCCTAAGTTTTCATCTTATGTGCATAGTGAAAGGAGAGGTTACAGAGAAGTGTTTTTACATCATAACCGTGCCTGAATAAGGGTTTTGTTTTTGAGATACCCATATGGGTTTTTCATGGAACCCTAATACATTTTTTAACGTTACAAGAAAACAATGATGCTACAGTAGGGTTCTATCAACGTTGTTCCTGAAAATGACAAGTGTTATACATTTCTAAAAAGCCCTTGTTGCAGGTTAGAAACCCTTTCTTCATTTTTTTTTGCAGAGCAGTCAAAGGAGTTCAAAATATGTATTTGCAAGTATGGTTGTGTATGTAGATTACATTTATATGTAATTTTGAGCAAACCCTCATTTTAAAAATTGAAAACCCTTCAAGTTCATATCAGAAAATAAAAAAAAAAGGTGCTACAGAAAATGACAATAGCCACGGCCATACAGAAAGAGAAGAATATTAAACAATACCCAGATGGGAAAGGTTTGAAACCCTTGTCCCTTTCTTGCATTTACAAAAATAGTCAAATATCTACAGCAAAGAAGAAGAGAGCTTACCTTCAAAGATGCAGAGAAGAAGAAATACATGGCCACAGCCTCCTTTACGAGGTTTTCCTTTTCTTTACCATTTTTCCTCACATTTGCAAAAGTTTTCAACACAGAGAGCAAAGATAATGTCAAGAAAAGAATATGGCAGGAGAAAGTGTAAGTATGGCCGTGGCCATTGTCATAAGAAGTCACAGAAATGAAAGAAATGCCAGTAAAAATAAATAAAGATACAACACTTACCATTTTCTATTGTCTCTTTTGACTCAGAAATGCAAAAGAATCAAGCACAGAGGCCTAAAGAATACAAGGAGAGGCTGAAGGAGATCATGAAACCCTAAGTTCCAAGAAGTTGCAAAGCGACGGCCAACAGAGAAAGAACAAAATGAAATGACTTAGTGTTTAGGTTTTCCTCTCACTTTTGTTCGAGGAGTCTTTTCTTCATTGAGTTTTTTGACTTTATAAAACTTAAATCATTGCCTTATCTAAAATATTGATGGGGGTCAAAGTCATGAAATTTCCTAGCATCATTGTTAGAAATGGCCGACAGATATATAATGTTTGCATATGGCCCCAAGTTAAAGAATGGTAAATCATGAAGAATGGTGGTTGATAGTCCTAAGGTAAGTATTATACTTTGCAACATTCAAACAATACTTATTACCTTGGGGTAGACTATAATATGGTCAAAGAGAGTATTCCTTATGCCTTGAAGAGTCCTCATTCAAGGTTAAAGTCAAAGAGATGTATGGAGACAAAATAGGTTTACAAGGTGGCATAAGGTGACAATGTATTATTGTTTTTTGCATGAAGGAGATATGGAGAGGAAGAGGCCTTATTTTTGTGTAATGATACATATGGCAAAGTGGTAAGGTGACTTAGGGTTTCTATCTTGCACGGTGAAGATGTTGCAAGTATGAGGTTAACTAGTGTTGTCATTGATGTCAACATACTCATAGTGCATTGGTAAGAAGGATTGGATGAACTGTGTGTTGAGGATAGTGAGAAAATTAGTCTCAATCAGGAACATTGAAGAATAGTGATAAGAAGAAGGCAAATGTACTCAATAGGATGAGGATCAGAGGATGCAGATTAAAGGGTTTGTAGATATGAGTTTTGAGATGATCCAGTTAAGACTTCAGAGGTCCGCATGAAGATTTGAAAAAGTTGTGATCGGTCAAGTAGAACTGGTTCTGGGAGATGCTCCGGAGGAACAGAGTGTTACAAAAAGGTCCAGTGAGATCTGGAGGTGCATTATCAGACTCTGCAGATTGGAAGGAGTGTTTGGGATGTCCTTGTGATGTGTCATCTCGGTTTGTACAAAGTTTGGAGGTCTGGAAGAACCTTTTTCAGTTTGACAATCGCGACAGACTGTGTTCTTGAAGTTCCGGATGAAGAGGAGAAGAGATTCCTATGAGTAGAGGAAGTGCGGATGTACCTAGTCATTTAGGCAAGCTTGTGAAGGTTCTTGGATCATGTTGAGGTTGTGTTGTCGGTCCGCATTAGTGTTAGAGCCCGGAATTGAAGATATTCTTCCGGATGGAGATATTCTTGTTCAGACTGGCCGACCAGATGAGTTATTCATCTTGTGAATGTTCTTGTGGATGATTGCCGACTTGCGAATGCTCTTATGGATGATTGCCAACTTAGATGATTGTTCCTAAGTCGATGCCTTGTATAAATAAAGGTTTGTGAGTTCATTTCAAAGTGTGTGTGTGTGGAGCGGATGAGTGTCGTATAGCAAAAGAGCGAAGGGTAGAGCAGAAGTATCTCGGGCTTAAATGGAACTGATCCAGACATGGTAAAGATGTCAATCTCCAGTTCAAGTTTGTGAATCTTATCACTTTGTAGACAGTGTGTCTCTTGTAGGTAGTGTGCCTCTTTGTGAGCAGTGTGCTCAGGCAGTGAGCCCTAATTGGCATGTGCCATTCATTTTTCTTATTCTTCTAACAGAGAATAATCCTTGGGTTAATCACCCCGTGGTTTTTCCCTTAACTGGGTTTTCCACATCAAAATCTTGGTGTCCAATGTGTTTATGTTTATCTGCTCCTGTGTTTATGCATTATACTTTCATGAATGGTTAACTGATATGCTATTAACTAACAAAGAAGAATCAAGTGCTTGAAGTAGAAGCAAGTTTTTGTACAACTGATTCACCCCCCCCCTCTCAATTGTGTGCCCTAGATCTAACAGAAGATATATGGTAGTAAGGCCATTTTGCATTGTATTTGGAGTGATAAGGGTATATATTATTCTTTGAGTCATGTGGCATGCAAATGGATATATTTTTTCACAAGGTGCTATAAAGGGATTTTTATTCTCTTCTAAGTCCTATTTTTGATCAAATCATGCAAATGAGGCAAATGTAATTGGAGAGATAAGGAGATTTATTTTTCTTTTCATGCATGATTTTACAAATAAATCAAATGTAAATAAATAGTAAAGTAATATTCTTCATATTACTTTATTATTTTTCACAAATTGTAAAATCAGAAATAGTACAAGTTGTAACTAATAATATAGTAATTATTTTAATTACTTTATTATTTACTCACAATCAATTTTACAAATGCAAAAAAATTGATGAGTTGAGTTAACTAGGCCATCTAGGGGTTTTCTACATGATTTGAGGAGCGATTTGAGGGATCTTGGTCAACTTCTTGGTCAAGCACATGGAGAGGTCCAAATTGGAGCTATTTTTTCTCAATTTGTGGCAGTTTGAGCCCTTATTTTTAGGGATTTTTGAGTTTTCTTGTGGATCACTTTGGAGGGCTTATTTTTAGAGGCAGTTAGTTGCAGTTCATTTTTTGCATGCCTCTTAGTGAGAGCAAGCTATATATTGTAAAGCAAAACTTGATTTTGCTAGTTCTTCCCTTTTTGCTCTTTTACACTTTGAGAGAGAAAAAGGTTTTGTAGCTCATTTTTTATAGTTTTATAGAGATTACAGCAAGTTACAGGTTCCAGTTTTGTCTCTCTTACAATATTTCCTTTATTTTTTTGGAATCAAGTAGTTGCCTTTCCATTTAATACTAATTGTATGAGGTGATTTGATGAAGTTTTACTGTGTTTAATTATCAAAACCTTTAAAACTATTATCTCACTCTTACTTGCAATATTAAGCATAGTGATATTATAGGTCTTAGGTTGTGTTGCAGAAAATAGTTCTTTTATGTTGTGAAAAGTTATTTTCCTTCATAAAGAGTTTATTTTCTAGCCTTCCTCAGAAATACTTTTTGTGATATTTATGCCAAGATTGGATTGTGTGGGTCAAATTTCTGAATTCTATTGTGAACCAGATTGCAAATTTTCCATCCTTACTAGGTGCATCACCAAATTTTACAATTTTATTTCCTTATAGTTTCCTTCTTCCCCTTTTCCAAAGCAAAAAATCATAGTTTCAAAAATAGAATATTTTAAGGGAACCAGCCCACAATCTAGAGGTTCAAACTCACTATAGGTCACCCATAGCCTGAGTTTGTCCCCATGTTTTGAAGGATTGCAGAGTGTCACAGCTTTGCATAAGGGTGCAATCCTCATCGACAACAGTTCTGATTTCATGGTTTCATGGTTAAATTACAATAACAGTAATTAAGTGGTTGATGTGTTGATGGTTTTAAAGTTTTGGTTACAGCTGATTCACCCCCCCTCTCAGTTGTCTTGTGCATTTCAACAATTGGTATCGGAGTGAGGGTTCCTTAGTAAAGAGTCTAACAGCTCGAGGTAGATCAAGGATGGCGCATAGGAAGGAGTCACCGTAGTTCGATGGAATGAATTATGCTCTTTGGAAGGTATGGATGAAAAGTCATCTTATTTCTCTTGGTTATAATGTTTGGAAGATAATAGAGAAAAAGTATACTATTCCTCAAAATGGACCATCAAATGAAGATGAAGTCAAACAATATGAGTTTAATGGAAAGGCTAGAGATGCTCTGTTAAATGCTTTATCCAACACTGAGTTAGTGAAAGTAATGGATCTGGAAACTACTCGTGAGATCTGGGAAAAGTTGAAAATTTTGTATGAAGGAGATGATTCTGTAAAGAGTGCAAAATTACAAAATCTAAAGGCAAAGTATGAAGCTCTGAAGATGAGTGATGATGAGAAGATAACAATCTACATGCAGAAGGTTAATGAAATTGTCAATGGAATCAAAGGTCTTTGAGGAACTATTGATGAAGATGAGGTTGTGCTGAAGATTCTTAAGTCTTTGCTGAAATCCTATAGTCACAAGGTGTCAGCAATTGAAGAAGTAATGAGTGTGAACAAGGTTACAAAAGATCATTTGCTCGAGAAGCTTATAGCTTTTGAGATGAGAGAATTTGGCAATCCTCTGTCGAAAACTGAGACTGCTTTTAAAGCCAGTACTTCAGAAAAGACTTCAAGAGCTCAGAAATATGTTGTGGAATCTGATGATGACCTTGATGAGGTTGAAGCCAACTTTGTGGATAGAATGCAAAGAGGTACCGGAAAGTTCAAAGGCAAATTACCATTCAAATGCTTTTCTTGTGGTAAGATTGATCACTATGCTTCCAGATGTCCAGAGAGAATTGAGAGAGGTAAGAAGAAATTTGAAAGTAGACCTAAAACTATAAAGAAATGCTATTATGTTAGAGATTTTGATGATGATGGTGTGACAGATGATGAGTCTGATGATAATAGTACTAGTGCAAATGAATCCTTGTTTATTGCTATTAAAGAAGAACATGTGTCTACTAATCCTACTAGTTGTGTGAAGGAAGAAAAACCAGTGGAAGAAAGTGTTTTGTTTGTCTAGGTTGAGAAAGATAAGGATGAATGGATTATTGACAGTGGATGTTCACATCACATGACCAGTGATAAAAGTAAGTTTGTAAGTCTGGAAAAGTATGATGGAGGATTGGTTAGGTTTGGGGATAATATAGCTAGTAAGATTTGTGGAAGAGGATCTATTTCTTTTGATGGTAAACATAACACAGATGATGTTCTATATGTGAAGGGTTTAAAGCATAATCTTCCAAGTGTTGGCCAGATGTGTGAAAAAGGGTATGATCTAAGTTTCAAGGATAATGGATGCAAGATCATGGAAAGCTCTGGAACAGTCATTGCAACTGGAAAGAAGACCAAAGGTAATGTTTATAACTTGAGGGGAATTGATAATTGTTGTTTGTTGACTCAGATAGATGAGAGTTGGCTATGGCATAGAAGGATGTGTCATAACAATTTTGATAACTTGATAAAGATAAGCTCAGTACAAGTTGTGAGAGATCTGCCTAAGCTTGTAAAGCCTGCTAATACTATTTGCAAGGAATGTCAACTGGGGAAACAAACAAGGACAAGTTTCAAGAGCAAAGAACAATTTTCTGCTGGATTGCTTGAGTTGGTGCATACAAATCTGTGTGGTCCTACAAGAACAAGAAGTCTACAAGGAGATAGGTACTTTATGTTGCTTATTGATGATTATTCTAGAATGACATGGGTCACTTTTCTAAAAGAGAAATCAAAAGCCCTAGAGTTAGAATTGAGGATCAAATGCTTAAGGTCTGATAGAGGAGGTGAATTTACATAAAATGAATTTAATATTTTCTGTGAAGAGCATGGGATAAAGAGACAGTTGTCTGCTCCTAAGACTCCTGAGTAGAATGGAGTTGTTGAAAGAAAGAACAGGACAATTCAAGAGGCTGCTAGTCAATGATGATGGAGGCTAACATACCAAAAGTGTATTGGAGAGAAGTTATACATACTGTTGTCTACATTCAAAACAGAGTCCAAATCAAAGGTAATGGTACTAAAACTCCTTATGAATTATGGTATGGAAGAGTTCCTACATTTGCTCCTATGGCAAGGATTGAAACTATAAGAATGTTTTTGGCTTTTGTTGCACACAAAGATTTCAAGGTGTACCAGATGGATGTGAAGTTTGCTTTCTTAAATGGAGAGCTAGAAGAAGTTTACATTGAACAACTGAAAGGATTCCAGTTATCAGACGAAGGTGACATGGTGTGCAAATTGAAGAAAGCCCTGTATGGACTCAAGTAAGCTCCTAGAGCCTGGTATGCAAGGTTGGACAAGTATTTGATGCAATTAGGGTTTAGCAAAGGTACTACAGACATTAATCTCTATTTCAAAATCAATGATGATCAAATTCTAATTGTTGTAGTCTTTGTTGATGATATTATATTTGGAGGCAATGAAGGTATGTGTAAGAAATTTGCTAAGGAAATGGAAAAGGAATTTGAGATGTGTATGTTTGGTGAAATGAATTTCTTTTTAGGACCACAAATTGTATACACCTAAAAATGGCTAAGTCGAATTAAATAAATAATTTAATATTTATTTTAATTCCCATTATCTTATCAATTAAATAAATATTCTAATTTATTTAAATGATTCACATCCCTCCAATAATTAAATAAAATCAATTTATTTAATTAAATTCCCTAATTCTTCTATAGTCTTATCTAAATTATTTAATTAATCCTTAATTCTTCTATTCCAAAGTCTTCATTCCATAATTCCACCTCACCATGTTGCACACATAATTAAATATTTTAATATTTAATTAGCTAATATTCCCTCGCCCACATGTCCTATTTATTCTCCAGTCAAATTAGTTAACTCATCAATCAAATCAGTTAACTAATTAGTCAAGTTGAGTTCACTCCTCAATCTATTTTGTTAACTCTTCAATCTATTATGTTAACTCTTCAATCTGTTTTGTTAACTCCCATAACTCATGAAGAAGGCTTGAACACTTGTCCTCTTCTAATTCACGCACATTCCCTCAAGCTTCCTCAACCGTACACCTCACAAGTAATTTCCTCCAGTCATCGATCTATTGACACTTGGATTTGGTCTCTCTTGAGCCTATAAAAGGAACCCTCGTTCCCTCATTTTCATCCACTCAAGCATTCGTAATCTTACTCTGCAGGAATCATACCAGTGTGCCTTTGGCAAAGTTATCTCTATTGCATTGTCCACCTATAGTCGTTCTACTCTTGTCATCTTCAACAGCAAGGAAGTACACACTTCTGAGAGCTCCATTACCATCAAGATCAAGAGGAGATAGGCGAACAATGGAAGCATAGAGGTAAAACAGTCTTCAAAGGTATAATCTTTGTTTACTTGTATTTACATCAATTTCTATTGAGTTATTAGATGATTAGTTGTTTAATGCTATTGTTCACATTTTCCACTAACATTTATGGTGCCCACCGTGTGGCCACTACCCTGATTTAACCTCCATTTGAGTTTTCTGTGAAGTTGTCGTAACAGGTCGATTATGTGCATCCACATTCCAGTTCTGCGCATTTACAATTTCCTGTTGCACATCCATAGTTCTGCACATCCACATCGTATACCTATGCATTCATGAAACAACACTGTGCATCTGTTGTTACTACGCATCCATTGAATAGATCTACGTATCCACGAGACAGAATTGTGCATCCGTCCTTTCAGCGCATCCATCAAACAGATCTGCACATTCAATAATTATTTCTATGCAAAAATAGAGCAGTCCTGCGCATTCACCTTCTGTTTCTGTGCATTTAAATGCTGTAAAAAAGATTGTAATGTTTCACAAAGATTTCCATACTAACATCTTCTCGCAGGTGTGGGAGCATTGTTTAGTCATTTAGTTGCATCCTTAGTTCATCTAGATTTAATTAAGTGATAGTAATCTAGTATATTCATGCAAATTTCCACCTAGATTAAAATAGGAAGAAGTAAACTGATTTGTTGCATACAACTCAAACATAGTCTCAATCTAGGTGGCTAAAACATAACAAATCTTTTTGTTCTTTCTATCTTGCATCACATTCTCTCATCTAGCTTAACTTAGGGGAAAGTAACTTGTTTTTATTCTGCAACAAACAAATCTTCACATAGATCTGTTTAAGGGATAAAATGAACCATCTTTTCAAAGTTATTGCTATCTAGTCAAATGGATTGTGCTTGGTAGATATAACACGTCTAGTTTCTTTCTTTTTAACTAGGGGGATAAAGAACTAGTGTTCTCTATGTTTTCAAAATGATAATAGGACTATGTTCTCCCCTTTTCTGGGTGACCAAAATGCCAAACTTATCATTTTGCATGTTTAATCTTTAGAAGAGGCCTACCCTTGGAATTCCTTCCTTCCAAGTGGGATGTCCTTAAGCGATAACAGGCTAAAGCCAAGCCACTTCCAGGTCGCTCTAAATAAATTGTGTTTGTGACGAAAGTTGCAAACAACAGGTGCCGTTGTGTTACACCGACAAATGTTTCCCCCAAAACCCTGTGGAGCTAACCTCTGCATGATGGGAAGCCTCCTTATCAGAGTGAATTGCCGCACGTGTAACCACCCGAACGGATGTCCATACTAAAAAGCCATTGTTTTTAGAATGCCTAAAACCCCTATTTGGTGACATAGGATGAGGATCCTCTAGAGCCTTCCAACATCATACACTCATTTAGTGTGGAGATAGAAAAGTTCAACTCTTCAGAGGAACTGTAACTTGGTATATGTGAGAAGTGAGTGCCGTGGAGGGGAGCCGGTGCTACCAAGTTCCTATCTGTCACGCCTTTATGTAAGTGGTTGGGGTAAAATCCAAGTTGGAACTCATCAAATACTGTCCTTGCCAACCTTATGATTGTGCTTGCTTTTTGGTCAAAAAATTGTAATAACAAACATGGAATCTTCTTGTGTGCTTTGTTTTCTCACAACAAATTGACACAAATCATCAACAAAAGTACCAGACTTGCTTCGAGAAATATTTTGAAAACAAGCCAAAATAAATAAATAAAACTGAAACAAAAAAAACAAAACCTTCTGCAAAATTGCGCATCCATCCCATTTTGTTGCGCTTTTGTCAGGTATTGTTGTGCATTTGCTCCTGTTACGCTTTCACATAGTCTTACTACGCATTTACCAAATAGTGATGCACATTTAATCCTGCTGCGCTTTTACCCCAACTTGTTGCGCATACACTCTTTCTGCGCATATGCAACGCAGTCCTATGCATACATAGATGCATGTCCACAGCATAAAACAGCGCATTTGCTGAATATTCTTGCACATCTGACACTGCACATCCAAAATAGAAAGCACTTCCCAACATTTTGAGGAGAAAACAAATTCATTTCAGGATACCCATTATTGCATAGATTTCATTTGAGAACTCAGGAAAGCCATAAGAATCCATTTTCATACCCATTTTCCCAAAACTTTTCACCTTGCCATAACGCACCTAGTAGTCCAAACCAAAAACATCAAACGATTCAAAACAACATTCCCACTAAGGTGTCACTAAGATCCTCCAAGTTCAAAACAAAAATCTAGATAGTTTCATAAAATCATCCTTCACCTCGGAACTACGCTAGTGTAATCTTGGTAAAAGAAGTAGTCTATACCAATAGCGGTGATCAACTCTCCCTACTTTGACTACCTTTTAGCTCAAGAGCACATTTGTTTAAACAACAGTAGATCAAAATTTGAACCTTAGGAAAATCTTGTCATCTCAACCACACCAAGAGCACCCATTTACATTCACAAGCATTTTCATCCAACATTCACCCCACATCCAAAGGTTTTTATGGTTACAACGAGATCTCAATCTAAACAAAAGCAAAACATGGGTTCCCTACACGATAGTGGGCATAATTCTGATGATGAGGAAATTAGTCAAGAGGAAATCCTTCAACAACTTCAAGACCCAAGATTTCAAAAGGTAATGGATAGGGTAGTTGCCATGGATCCTCATAAGTATTTTCTCATGTTAGCTCAACAAGGAGATAAATTGCCCTCTGATTTTGATCTCTCCAATCTAAGAGAGAACAATGCCTCCAATGAAGTTGAGTCATCGAAAGATGGCTCCAAACTAGACAAAGATACTCCCAAAATTGCTAAAAATGCTTCCAATTCAAAGAAGGCTAAGGATACAATCAATCCCTTGGATATATTGACAACACAAATCCAAGCCTTACAACAACAGCTCGTAGACATTCAAACCGAAGCATCCATGAAACACTGCTCTCTAGAGGATATTTCATCATATCCTTTCGACAAGACCTTGTTCACGATACCTTTCCCCTAAAAATTTGAGGTACTGAAATTTGACAAATATCAAGGGAAAGGTGATCCGAGGGATCATATTAGAGAATTTAGTGCCACATGTCTCGAAGTAGCACACAATGAAACGTATCTCATGCAACTATTCCCAAGGAGCTTGGGAGGACAAGCTATGGAATGGTTCTCTCGCCTACCTCCCGGCATCTGAACCTTCGACGAACTAGTGGATAAGTTTGTCACTCATTTCTCCTATAACATTGAGCATGAAATCTCAATGTTAGATCTTTGTAACACTAAACAAAAGGGTGGAGAATCCTTCACCTCTTTCTTACAAAGATGGAGACAACTGGCTAGCAAGTGTCCATATCATATGCCAGAAAAAGAAATGCTTGAAATGTTTGTCTACAACCTAAATGCAGATCTAAGCTATCAAATATCAATCCAATGTCCTACTTCTTTTAGTAAAGTCATTGAGATGGGTTTACTCATTGAAAAAGCTTTGATAGCAAAGGGGCAAATAAAACTTTACAAAGACACCCCTAGTACAAATGTAAACACGGATAAGCCATGATTTTGGACAAAAAATAAGAACATTGTAAATGATGGAGTGGTTGATGCTAAAAATGCGATACCAAAGCAACCAATTTTCAACTTATCAAACCCACAAAACAACCCCCCACAAAACAAAATCCAAAACACCGAATCACGGTCTACAAACTTTCCTCCTCAAAGAAAGTTTACACCTCGAGGAGAAACACTAGAATCTGCCTTACGGAAGCTAATATCAAACAATATTATAACACTTCCAATGGCGCAAGAATATGAACCAAAAGTTAAACCTCCTTAGTGGAAAGACATAGACTTTTGTGAATACCATGGAAGCAAAGGCCACAAGACCAATGATTGCCAAAAGCTAAAGCACACCATTCGAGACTTGTTGGATCAAAAATAGACATCACTTGATGGGCATGCTTCTAATGATGATCATATAGCATTCAAGAATCCACTCCCCAACTATGAGAAGGAAGGTTCTTCAAATCAAAACAAAAGTGGGGCTAACAACGCCAATTATACCAATGTGTCATATGACTATTTTGTTAACCACATTTTCGGAAGTGATTCACATATCAATGTGATCACTATAAATAAAACCCCTGATTGTAATGTGACCACTCGCGGTGGAAAGGTTACTCTTAAGGGAGCTCCGTCCAAACCATCCTCTACATCCAACCAGTACAATGTCCTAGATCAACTTCACAAGACACCCGCACACATTTCCATTTTGGAACTTTTACGCCTATCCCAATCCCACAAAGCCATCCTCGAACAAGATCTTTCAGAAACCACTGTCCCAACCAATCTCACCAAAGAGCATTTTTAGATCATGGTAGGTCATCTAACCATACCTCATTTCCTATCATTTACAGAAAAGGATGACATGTCAATCACCCAACCACACAATGCGTCTCTCCACATCGAAACCTTCATCCACAAGCATAAAATCAAAAGGGTTCTAATCGATGGAGGAGCCGGTTTAAATATTTGCACCTTAAAGCTAATCCTTGCATTGGAGTTTTCGAAGAATGCTATCGATCCTAAAAAGAAAATCACCATCAAAGCTTACGATGAACAAGAAAGAACTTCAAAGGGAACCGATGTTTTGCCTATCAGAGTGGGACCTGTAGTAAAGGATGTGGTCTGTCAAGTGCTTGACATGGAGCTTGCATATAATATTTGCCTTGGAAGACCATGGATACACATAATGAAGGCGGTGCCATCCACCTATCACCGGTGTATCAAATTCCCCCATGACGGCCAAGAAATCACCATCCAAGGCGTTGCAACTCCATACAATCTAAACTTGATGTTGTAATTCCCAATAGCCATGCCTCTACTTCATCCTCATCCCGTGTTGACCCCACTTCACTCCCTTCCATATCCAAGGCACCTGAAATCAACCTCAAGCTCAAAGATAAGGGTGTCGATGAATATACAATCGCATAATCCTTTTGTTTAGCACAGCTACCTATATCCCCCAGATCCTATGGAAAGCCATCCATGAGCAAACCCAAGTCATTAGAAACTCCTAAATGGGGAAGCCTCGAAGATGAGAGCGATGAGAAAGACATCCTACAATGGTTATATAAGGATGAAGACAGTCTATCCAAGCCACAAGACCATCAATCCACATTACAAATAGAATAGTATGGTCAAGGATTCTCAATACTACAAAGAATGGGATATGAAGGTCATGGGCCCATAGGATTGAGGAAAGAAGGTATCATTGAACCTATCCAACCTCCTTCATTAACAGCCCAAGACACTACAGGGCTAGGTTACAGAGGCAAAGAGAAGACCAAAGGAATAGACAAGCATAAAGGCAAACAACCAAAAACATCTACTACTAACCTAGTAGAGCAGATTCACCAACTACAAGGATGGAGTGAGACAGACTCCAATGAGTGTGAATGGGATAGTCTCTCTGAACTATCTTGTGATGAAAAAGATTTTGATGTGGTCCATGAGTATGACCCTACCCATGCAACTCATGAGAGATAAAGTTCACGGTCTAGACCTCTAGAGTATGATCCACATAATAACGATAGTGAGTTTCGTGAGGAAAGAATGATGCCACACTTAACAAATCAACTTGTGGAGAGTACCATTGTAGGCATTGTCGATGCTTACAATAACCACACTAACTCCTCCATCTTGACCACCACTAGCCTCAAACTAGACCAATCCAATGACCCGTTACCATTATTACATCCAAAACTCATAGATTGGGATTTGCAAGACTCTACCCTTGAGCTAGATACCTTTCAGAATGATGAGGCCATCATCGATAATCTAGAACTTAGAGACCATAGACCCACAGGGGATCACAGAGCTAGCTATGCCATAGAACTCAATGACAGGGCTTATTTTGGAGAGAGTGCCAAGCCTTTCAGTCTCAAAAATGTAAAAATGAAAGATAGATCTAACGGTGAAAACCACTTTGTGGCAGTGTTAGATCGTGAAAATAGTAAAAATATAAAAGACGTATCCAACGGTGAAAACCTCTCTGAGGTACCAAAGGATGAAAGGCTTGACCCTCTTCCCAATCTAATGCATCAGGAGAGATCCTCAATCTTGATGGAACCAGCAGAATAGATCAACATCGGCAGAGGTGAAAATCCAAAGATGATCCATATGGCACAATCTTTAACTGCACAAGAGAAGCCCGAGTTCACTGAATTCTTCAAAAAGAAACAAATCAACTTTGCTTGGTCATACGCAGATATGTTGTGTCTAGATCCAAACCTTATAATGCATCGCTTATCGCTAGCTCCAGGAGCTAAGCCAGTTAAACAAAAACTAAGGAAGATGCACCCACATATTGCACTCATGGTAAAAGAAGAACTGGAGAAGCTGCTAGATGTTGGGTTTATCAGACCGATTGACTATCCAGAGTGGATTTCAAATATAGTACATGTCGCCAAAATAGATGGAAGAGTTCGACTGTGTAATGACTTCAGGGATCTGAACAAGGCTTGTCCCAAAGACGACTTCCCTCTGCCTAACATCGACATCATTGTAGATCTAACAGCAGGGCATACCATGTTGTCATTAATGGATGGATTCTCTGGTTATAACCAGATCAAGATAGCACTAGAGGATCAACATAAAACAACATTCACATGTTCGTGGGGTACCTATTGTTCGTGCATCATTCCATTCGGGCTAAAGAATGCGGGGGCAACATATCAGCGGGCTATGACAACAATCTTTCATGACATGATCCATACCATCATGGAAGATTACGTAGATGACATTCTAGCCAAATCAAAAACAAGAGAACGGCATCTACAAGTCCTAGACAAGATCTTCACAAGACTAGAGCAATTTAATGTATGGTTTGTTGATAACTGAGAGGGGGTGAATCAGTTATCCTAATTATTTCTGCTTTCTAAACTTTATTAACAATCAATGTAATATTAATCCAAATGAGCAAACATAATCATGAAATGGAAATACACATGACACAATATTTTGACGTTGAAACCCTGTTAAGGGAGAAAACCACGGGGTGATTAACCCAAGATTGTATTCTCTTGTTAGAAGAATGGAAATACAAAATAGCACTTGCCAATTAGAGCTCACTACCCGAGCACACTGCTCACAGGGAGGCACACTGCCTACAAGAGACACACTGTCTACAAAAGAGTGTTATACAATACTTGAACTGATTGGTAGCATCCACATATGCTGGAGTTCAGTTCCGGTTAGGCTCAGTACACTGATCTGCTACACTTCATCTTTTCCTCTTCTTTTATGCTGCTTTCCTTTCACATACCAGACCTTCCTTATTGCTTCTGCTCTGCTCTACTTTTATTCGCACATCAACAACACCCACAACACATCTCACAACTGAATCCATCGTGTATATATATCCGCACAAGTGATTTCATCACCTTTCTAGTTGGCACCCGGAATAGTCAATCTTTTCACAAACTTTGATCTGTCGGCTGAATCCTTGCACACCAAGTAATATAGATCAATGATATACTTGTGGAAATCATTAATCATGTCGGCTAAACATAATTCATGCCTTCATAACCTTTACCAACATCAGCAACACATCCGGAATAATGTCTGATGTTCTGTCAGTCAGTTCTTGCTCTGTTCACACTGTGACATGAGAACCCGACACTCAAACATTCATATCTCTTTATCCTTTTCACATCGGAGGCTCAAACCTTGGAATCTATCAATCAAGATACTCCTCTTGACTTCCCCAAATCCGCACTTCACCAAGATACTTTCTCTGAGGGATCCGGACCTGTCTGTCGAACCTCGCCACATGCTCTGTTCCTGTTTATCGGACCACAACATTCTTCACTCTGACTTCCGGTAGAGACATACCATGACCTGCGGATGTGTGGGATGAACTTTGTTGCCATCAATGAATCCATATAGTGTCTGTTGCCAACAATCTCCCCCTTTGGCATTGATGGCAACACTTAGTGAAAAATGACTAAGTGTTTACACTATGCTCCCCCTTGGCTGATGCTCTATTTTTATATACATTTTTCGGAGCTCCCCCTTAGTTGGATTCCTCATTTTTCACTACTCTTCACTCCCCCTTTGACATCAATGGCAAAGGGTAGGGTCCGCATACCAAAAGTTTCAAAAATTTTAACTATACTTAGCTGCATATTACATACTCACATAAACTGAAGAATGTCTGCAAAGGATGTCTTCAATTGGACGAGTTATGTAGCCCAACTTTGCTTCATTCTATCCAAAATTGAAATGTGACCACTCAACAAAAATGCAAAAGCTTCTACCCTCTTAAGATTTGTCAGATCATTGGTTTGGGCGATAGTCTGAGCATCACTTATGGCCTCATGCATGGCCTCTAACTTAGGGATAATGATTCTTCTAAGTTCACCCATCCGGCTAATTATGTTCTTCTTTTCCTTCTCAAAATTCTTTATTGCATTTGTGATTGCAATAGTCTGACACTCTTGATTGACTATGGAGGAAGAGAGAGGATCAAAACTTTGAGATAAACTTAGTAGTTTATCCTCTTGCTCTTTTATTTTCTTCTCAATCTCTACTATTGCTTTGGACCATGAAATACAAAATTTGTATACTTTTCCGCCATCTATAAGAGCATTTTCTAAGCTCTTTATCCCAATATTCATATTCCTTCTATCATTAATGATCAACCCTTGTATCTCTGAGAATCTCTTATTCAAAAACTCCTTCCGGACCTTTTCTTCAGCTGACTTCTCTAGAGAATCAAAATGTGTACTAACACTGCTGACTAGAGTTTTGAGATTACCAGAAGAGGAGGCTATGGGATCTTTCTGAAATGATGGTATAATTTTTTCAAGCACTCCTAAAGCAGCTTCTATCAACTCACAGTCTTCCATGTGAGACTTTAGGAGTTTTTCTTTAGCCTTGGCATTAGCAAATGAAGCAATCTTCATTGTCTGTACCGGAGAGAGAGAGAATCAAAGTTAAATGGTCCTTGTAGAAGCTCCGGTTCATCAATCTCCATTATTTCTTTGTTCAGGAATTCTTGGACAGTTTTTGCAGTGTCTCTTGCCGGAGACAGATGTTTCTTCTCTTTTGCATTCTTAGGGCTGTCCCTTGGAGCTTTCTCTCCTTCCACATTCTTACCACTATTAGTTGTGGTTTCCTCTGTTGGGGTCTTCTCTTCTTCTACAACCTTGGTACTATCAACTTCTTTTTCCTTCACTCCTACTTCTTTCTCCTATATTATGTCTTCTCCTTTAGATCCAGAAGCTGTAGGGGAAATTAGAGGAGAGATATTTGTTTGTTCATGAGCCACCTCTTTTAGAATAGAGGATTTTGAGCCCTTGTCTTTACCAGAGTCCTCTGTGATGGGAATGTTGAACTTTTTATGAGTATTTCAGAGAATCTCTTCAGTCTCTTTTGCCACTCTGTCGGTTTCACCAAGCATGAGCTGATTCATCCTGGCTTTGCTCCGAAACTCATCCTTGCACTCTTTAAAGATCATATTCATTTGCTGCGGAGTGATTGAAGGGAAGAGCTGAATGGCGACTTGTTCCCAGATCTTGAGGTCTTTTGCTTGAGCATTGTTCTTCCTCATTTCAAGCCTTTTCTCTAAGCTTTTGGGAATTAGAAAGATTATTTCAATAAAAGCTTGTTGTAAGTGTTCAAAAACTGAACTGTGGCTTCCTCTAGAATCTTTTTATCTGCTTCATTATATTCATCATAAAATTATGTTAAGGGTTGCAGGTTCCCATCCACAGTGACTGCTTTTACTACAACATCCAAGGATAGAGTGGGTTTTTCAGCAAATTCCTCTTCCTTCTCTTCTTCTCCTTGACCGGTAGAATGTTCACCAGATGATTTCTTCTTCTTCTTCAGTTTCCTTATCTCCTCATCTAATTCGGTTTCCTCATCATCTTTTAGACTAACATAGGACTTTGTTGCCTTTTTCTTTGTTCTCTTTTCTCCTTTTCTGGATGATTGTGCTTCTAATTTAGATGCCCTTGAGCTTTTGGCAGTGGCAGGTGCAGATCTCTTAGATGATCTAGTCCAGGTGGAGGTTTCTACCGGAGCACTTTACTTGCTTTTCTTTTCTGCCTCTTTCTTCTCTTCCTCAGCCCTTTCCATCTTTTTCTTGTGCGCATCAAGTGCCTCCTTTGAGATGCCAAGGCCTTGGGCAATATTTTCTACCTCTTTTCTCACCTTCCTCTTGATTTCAGGTTCTTTAAGTTGCACATGAATCTTTACACTCAGCTCCTCAAAGGTTCCAAATCTTTCTGCTTTTGAGTCCTTTGGCTGACTGAGCATGTGTTGAACATGCAGCTCTATAATTTGTTTATCAACTTCATACCCCATAGGCATGATCCAGACTGTCCTTGGCTCTACTACCTCCATTAGGCATTGATCAATGTCTACCATGAAGCACACTATATCCTTGTATTTCTCAACTACTGATTTGGGGATTCTTTCTCTGATTTGCATTGTATTTTAAAATTACTTGAAGTAACCCCACAGAGTTGTATTCCTTGCCTTAGCATCCCCAAGTTCATGCAAGTAGTCTCTGATCTAAATTGCTATCGGTTTGTCATTTTGCCATACCCATCCATTTGATCCGGGCAGCTCATTCATGAAGTAGAAAAATAGACATAGTATTAGTCCACCATATTTAAAGGAATTCTTCTTGTCCTTTTTGATTTTCTGTATGTTTTCCATTAGTTGGCTCAAAAGAAGTTCACAGAGATCATATTCTACATTCTTTCTCAGCATCTCATAAGCAGTATATACTGCAGTTCCAGATACTGAATTCTCCCTACTGGAGTGATATATCTTGTATCCTATTATCATAGATGCAAACTTGACATCCGGGTCAGTAATATCTTCAATGGTCATTGCCCTCTTATCAAATTTTGATCCAGTGGCCTCAATTACAATGTTGTTTTTGACAGATTTGAGGATAGGTATCCCTCCAGAGGAGTATAAACCAGTTACTGCCCTAATTGCCTCCTTTGTGATCTTGCAAGGTTTGTTCAGCCATAGGAAGTTATCATGCACCCTACTCAATACATACCGGACCCATTCATGTTCTTCAAAATAAGGGAAATGAATGAACTGATCAAAATGGTTCTCCTGGATGCCCTTATATTCTGGTTTAAGCTCAAAAGTATCATCTATCAATTATTTGTGATAGATGTCTCTCAGTTTGAATTCCCTAAACTCTTCAATATTTGCATGTATGTAAACCCTAATGTCTTCTGTGTGCAAAATGCCATGCGAAACACTAGAGAATGCTCCTAGGGGATCTACCTCCAATGATTTGTATGGATGTTTCTTTTACGCCTTTCAGTTTCACATAGTTGGCCAGATTGATTTCTGGATGAATTGACTTCTGCAAATGATCTTTGATGAAGTTGTGGAATTTTGTTGCAGAGCTTCACTTTTCATTTCTTCTTGAATGCAGAATGAACAAGTGATTAATGAGAAAAACCCTTATATTGCTCCGCAAACCCTAATGTTAGGTTGCAATAAATGCTCGACCTAAGTTATTCTGGTTTGCCTTATTCAGATGACTTGGAGAACCGAATCAATCCTGATCTTCAAACATCATGCGGATCTTCCAAATCTTTACCATAGTTTGTTTGGATGTTGTCCTTATGAACCCTTCAATCTGTAATTCTTCTTGTGCCGGTTCCAGCACCAATTAACTGGCTGGGGGAACAAGGTCTTCTTTGTGTCTCCCCCTGAGCCAGAGCTCACTTCTTAATTTCTGGAAGGAATATCAGCACCAGAGTCTGGTGCGGATCCAACCTCTACATTCTCTGTACTTTTCTTCACCCAAATCTTGTTCATCTCACTTTTAACTTCATCTACATTCACCTTTTGTTTACCCTTATCTGGATTCTGATTATGATATAATGGACCTCTTTTGTCCTGATTCTTGCTTCTACAAAATTTTGCACTATGACCGGATCTATTGCAGATTTGGCAAACAACATTTCTTTGCATATTTGACTGATATCCTCTTGATCTGCATTGATTAGCCATATGACCTATTCTATTGCATGCAAAGCATCTACCATTGAATGATTTGTTCATTTGCATATTTCTGCATTCATGAGATTTGTGACCATACCTTTTGCAATTAAAACACTATCCAGAGAAAGATGAATTAATTTGATTCATTCTCTTTCTGCACTGATTATCTTTGTGACCAAAGTGATTGCAGTTGTGGCAATATCCATTGAAGGATGGATATCTTTGAGCATTAGGCTATCTTACCGGAAGTCTTCTAGGCCTGTTCCATGGATTTTCTGATCCAAAATTCTTCTGACTGAATCCGGAGCTTTCTCCTTTCTCATATCCCAAACCACACTTGTCATCTACCTTCTTTTGACTTCCAAGAAGAACTTCAAGTTGAGCAGAACTTATCTTGAATTTCTCTTTATACTCATTTGTTGTTTGAAGATCCCTTTTGAGAGAGACAATTTGATCCTCAAGTTTTTCTTCATTATCTTTAGCATCTTCAAGATCAGATTCAAGATGTCTAATAATTCTATCAATCTGGTGGCAATCTTCTGATTTCTCCTTGAGAAATTGTCTTAGATTATCTTCAAATTTTCTTTTCTCTTCAACTTCTTGGGTAAACTTCATGACTCCTGATTCCATTTCATGTCTTACCATAATGATTTCTTTTGATAACTTTTCACACAACTCAATTTTTTTCTTTCAGCTCTTCATTTGCATTATTTGTTTCACCTTGTCTTGCCAATTGTTGAAGCAGCTCAGTTCTCTTTTTCATAGAGAGACTTAATTTGTCTTTTAGTTCTCTCATGAAATCATCAGCCTGTTTGAGTCTTTCCTTTAATTCATTGAGTTCAGAGTTTGACTGTTCAAGATCATCAAAGGCAGTCTTGAGTTGCTCCCTTAAACTATATGCATCCATTTGAATTCCCAGATCTTCCTCAAGCTGTTAGGCTCTGTTAGGAGGAACTTAGCTCTGATACCAATTGTTGATAACTGAGAGGGGGGGTGAATTAGTTATCCTAATTATTTCTACTTTCTGAACTTTATTAACAATCAATGTAATATTAATCCAAATGAGCAAACATAATCATGAAATGGAAATACACATGACACAGTATTTTTGACGTGGAAACCCTGTTAAGGGAGAAAACCATGGGGTGATTAACCCAAGATTGTATTCTCTTGTTAGAAGAATGGAAATACAAAATGGCACTTGCCAATTAGGGCTCACTGCTCAAGCACACTGCTCACAGGGAGGCACACTACCTACAAGAGACACACTATCTACAAAAGAGTGTTATACAATACTTGAATTGATTGGTAGCATCCACATATGCTGGAGTTCAGTTCCAGTTAGGCTCAATACACTGATCTGTTGCACTTCATATTTTCCTCTTCTTTTATGCTGCTTTCCTTTCACATACCGGACCTTCCTTACTGCTTCTGCTCTGCTCTGCTTTTATTCGCACATTAACAACACCCACAACACATCTCACAACTGAATCCATCATGTATATATCTCCACACAAGTGATTTCATCACCTTTCTAGTCGACACCCGGAATAGTCAATCTTTTCACAAACTTTGATCTGTCAGCTAAATCCTTGCACATCAGGTAATGCGGATCAATGATATACTTGTGGAAATCATTAATCATGTCGGCTAAACATAATTCATGCCTTCATAACCTTTACCAACATCAGAAACACATCCAGAATAATGTTTGATGTTCTGCCAGTCAGTTCTTGCTCTGTTCACACTGTCACATGAGAACCTGACACTCAAACATTCATATCTCTTTATCCTTTTCACACCAGAGGCTCAAACCTTAGAATCTATCAGTCAAGATACTCCTGTTGACTTCCCCAAATCCACACTTCACCAAGATACTTTCTCTGAGGGATCCAGACCTATCTATCAGACCTCACCACATGCTTTGTTCCTGTTTACCAGACCACAACATTCTTCACTCTGACTTCCGGTAGAGACATACCATGACCTGCGGATGTGTGGGATGAACTTTGTTACCATCAATTACAACAATCATGAATCCATATAGTGTCTCTTGCCAACACGGTTAAATCCAAAAAAGTGTGTTTTTGGAGTCACATCCGATAAACTCCTTGGATATATCGTATCAACTAACGGAATAGAGGTGGACCCGGCCAAGGTCAAAGCAATCATGGAAATGTCGCCACCTAAGAATCTGAGTCAATTGCGGTCTCTACAAGGAAAGTTGCAATCCATTAGAAGGTTCATCTCTCAGCTGGCAGACAAGTGTCACCCAGTCACGCATCTCCTACACAAAAACATTCCTTTCAAATGGGATGACATGTGTGAGCAAGCATTTTAGCATCTAAAGGAGTATTTAATGAATCAACCTATCTTAATGCCGCCAATTCAGGGTAAGCCATTGCTACTCTACATTTTAGCCACACCAATAGCTCTAGGAGCTCTACTAGCACAACAGAACCACAAAGGAAAAGAATAAGTAATCTACTACATCAGCTGAACACTGGTAGGTTATGATATACAATATACACCAATTGAAAGACCATGTCTTGCTATGGTCTTTGCTTCACAAAAATGGAGACATTACATGCTATCACATTCCATCAAGCTAGTAGCGAAGATCGATCCATTGAAATACTTGCTCAACAAAGCTACCCTAACAGGTAGAATATTAAAATGGGTCATGATACTCAATGAATTTGACATCGAGTATGTAGATAGATGAACAATAAAGGGGCAAGTGATTGCAGATTAGCTGGCAGATGCACATTTAACAGATGACAACCCATTAAATTTTGAATTTCTAGATGAGTCTATCTTTCACATATTTCAACAACCTATAAACTCTACTTCGATGGCTCATATACTCAGCATGGGTCTAGGGCACGTATCTTGTTGATCACACCTAATGGAGACATCGTTGTAAAGTCATATAAACTACTCTTTCCATGCACTAACAATGTGGCAGAGTACGAAGCCCTAGTCATTGGCATCAAGCTGGCAGTAGAATGGAAAATCACAGAACTTCATTTGTATGGTGAATCGCAACTTGTCATCAACCAAGTAAATGACGACTATCAAACAAAGGATGAGAAGTTAATACCATACAAACATATGGTAGACGACTTCAAAGAATACTCTGTTGTGATATCTTTTGAGCAGATACCAAGGTTGGAGAACAAAGCAGTAGACGCCATGGTAATGATTACATCTCTCCTTGATATCCCTAAAAACCAATCATGTTATGAGTTCTTGGTAGAGCCAGTGTCCCATCCTACGTACAACACCCCCGAATCCCACATCATATGCCACATAGTAGGATTTGATTCTCCCCTATATGGAAAAGTATTTGCCTGTCTGAAAGAGAATACCCTACCTCTTGATCTATCAAGTAACCAAAAGAGAACCTTCATCTGCCAAGCATCCCTTTATACCATAATCGCCAATACCCTGTATCGACGAGGACTAGAATGTACTCCCCTGAGATGTCTCGATAGTGAGGAATATCAAACTATCCTAAGCGAAGTTCACGATGGTATATGTGGGACCCACTCTAGTGGTCCTACCCTGGCTAAGAAACTCATATGTATGGGATACTACTGGCCAACTATGGAAAAAGACTCCTATCATTTTGTGAAGAGCTGCAAGAAATGCCAAATCTGTGGGAACCTAATACATGCACCGGCACAGGAGTTGCAACCTTTAACGACTCCTTGGCCTTTCTATCAATGGGGACTTGACTTAGTGGGCAAGGTACACCCTCCATCATCTAGCGGCCATAAATTCATAATCACCGCCATTGAGTATTTTACAAAGTGTATTGAAGTCGTACCCCTCGCCAATGTCACAGGCAAACAAATCGCCTCTTTCATCCTAAATTATATCATTTGCCGCTATGGCATCCCTATATCCATTATCACTGATAATGGAAGACCATTTAAAAACCAAGATGTCAAAGAACTGTGTGACAAATTCCACATCCAACACTGCTTTTCCATCCCATATTACCCCCAAGGAAATGGCTAGGCAAAGGCATCAAATAAAACCATCTTAAAAATCCTGAAAAAGACTATCAATGATGCCAGCCGCGATTAGCACATCTAATTAAATCTCGTGTTATGGGCCTACCGTACAAGTATCTGTACACCCACATGTGCAACACCATATTCCCTCATTTATGGCTCTAAATCCATCTTGCCCATTGAAGTCGAGATCCCATCCTTGTGAGTATCATTAAAAGGCCTCATATCTGATGAAGAGTACAAAGTTTCCAGACTTCAAGAGTTAGAGCTGCTCAAAGAAAGAAGACAACATACCTTTAACCATCTCAAGGCTTATCAACAAAGGATGTCCAGGAGTTAGAATCACAGAGTCAAACCTTGGGTATTTCAAGTTGGTGACCTAGTCCTCAGAGAGAATCCCAAGAATCATCAAGATAGGGAGAAGAAAGGTAAGTTTGAACCCAATTGGCTAGGTCCCTATGTCATCATTGCTACCTATGGATTAAGTGCTTATCAATTGGCTACATCAGAAGATGAACTATTCGATGATCCCATCAACAACATGCATCTTCGCAAGTTCTACACCTAAACCCTAATGCAAGGGAATCAAAAATAGCAAAAAAATTAAAAATGGAAAAATAGCAAAAAACTCAAAAATGGAAAAATAGCAAAAAAATCAAAAAAATAGAAAAACAACAAAAAAAAAATCATCCTCTGGTGAAAACCTGGTAAACAAGCACCTTGGATCAATACCACGATGAAAACCTGGCAAACAGGCGTCATGTGTATTTTGGCTATTGGGCAAATAAAATCAAGTGGTGAAAACCTGGTAAACAGGCGCTACTTGTGATAAACCGCCTCCTCCATCTTTACAGACCTTGTTCCTCATTCATCCCTCCTAACCACATCCACCCAATCACATCGAGATACTTACCATGTCTTGTTGTTCGCTCGTCCTTACTGCCTTCTCGCATCAGGTTGTCGATCCAAACTTGTGTCCATCTTTTCATTCGTCTTGCACCAATCCATTGAACCATTGTTGAACTACGTCACCTCTGAGCTATCACATAGGCAAGGCCATCATTGATGTGCCCCCGAGGCTCCTTTCCCATCCATTCCATCCTGTGTCACCTATCCTTTGGTCCATTCAAATCTGCACCATTTTCCCATCACCTAGGTCTTAGGTCCACCTAGTCCACACCTCGAACTACGTTGCCTCTGCATCATCACGTAGGCACGGCCATTTATTAATGAGCCCCCGAGGCACTAGGTCAATCCCTTAGGGCCCGTTTCATCATGTCTATTCGTCAGTTCATCCACAATAAATCAATCCTTTACTTGACTGGGGGCAACTCCTCGATCTAGTTGGAGAATTGGATTCTTGAATGTCACGCCCCTCAGAGGATAACAATAAGGGTCACGATACCATCGCCAGACAGCAAGCAGCATTACAAACACACTTTTTCAACAAAATGCTTGACGCACAAACTAGACCTATAAACAAGGCACAATGGACCTCAACCACCATGATAATTGTATCTGTTTTCGTTGCAAGAAAACATAACTATGGCAAGAAAATTCGTGCTTATTAAAAAGGTTTAAGTCACAGAGTCTTGATTTTTGTTATTATGACTTTTATGCTACTCAAGGATGTCAAAAACTAGATGAGGTATGATGGGGGCATAATTATCTTTTTTGTTTGTTGTTTGTGGATCAATCTTTAGTAATATGACGACTTTGTCTAACGACATGATCGACAAAAGATCATTGAGGACGTTCTAGGTCTAAACATGAAATAGGGCAATCCTTGTCTGTTGACACATGCAAGGCATACTCAGGTCATCTAGATTCAATTTTGACTAGATGATTGTATTAACTTGCTAAATCAAAATCCATGTAAGAGATACTCAGGTCATCTTGGTTTAATTATACCTAGATGCTTGTATTTTCTTACAACATTTTAAAAGCTCAATGATGAAACAAAGTACTTCAAATACTTGCATATATGAAGATTACAATCCAAAAATCTATACATATCACATTGCATTTCATTATAAGCATTGCGTCCTTGACCAAATTCCAAGTGTCGAAAGATCCATTTATCCATGTTATTTCTTCTAACTTGTCCATTTATCCCAATTCTTAAATCCATTTCTTCTAAGTGTTCTTTAATTTTTATGGTTGAGTATACTTGGACAACAAAACAATCCATAAAAACATATTGCATATCATTAATAGGTGTGTACATCATTAGTTCATTATCATTAGGTGCATTAGTCGCCTTAAGCATTTAAATCATGATAGGTATGTCATTTATCCAAATAGATTGCATAACATCTCACATAAAAAATCTACAAAAACATAGATATCATAGTGTTTGCACATTAGATCATCATCCGTAAATAAACCAAATTAAACCATCATATGTTGCATTTTACATTATCACCACAGTGTGCATTAGATCATAGTAACGTATCAGCATATAGGATCATAAACATGCCTAAAAGTCATCACGACCATCATATATCGCATAAAAGCATCAGGTCACAATAAATATCAAGTGCATAATAGAATCACATAAACATGTTAGAAGCATCACATAAGTGCATAATTATAACATCATCATATAGATAGCATCAAATAGAAAACATCCATAATGAATAAAAAGCAACATCCATAAGAAGCACATGCATATAGTCCATCAAACTCATGTAGCTCATCATCATATATCAATGTCATCGCAAATATAAAGTTCAAGTATACAGTGATATCAAATAACATAAAAGTACATATCAAAATGTCCATAATGGGGTGTGTACAAAATCCCACTGTCAAAATGATACATGTCTCAAGTATGACACCTAGGTGGCACTGCCCCTAAAGCTGCGAGATATTGTGGCTGCAGTGGCTGTTCGTCTCCCCCTGATGTACCTGTGCCTAAGGCTCCCCTCTATGGTCCTATCACCCCTCCGCTCTATGTAAAAGTCCTCCGCAACCAACTGTGATAGCTAGGTCAAAAACTGCCTGCTCGCCGCTCTAAGGGCACGACCTGTTCGTATAACCCTCACCAGTAGAATATCTCCTAGTCAGCCCTGACCATCTCTGCCATTATCTATCGTATAGGCCTATATGCTACAGTCTACTGCACCTGCTCCAATAACCCCTCTGCTCTAGTATACCGCTGAATCACAGTATCTCTCTCTAACCTAGCTGTCTGCAGCTCACCCTGCAGCTAGGTGATCTATCCTTGCATCTGGCCCATCTGAGCCTACATCTAACCCATCTAGGCCTACTGTTGTGCCATCTATGTCTGTTGTTGATCCACCTGGGCTCGTAGGGCTACCAACTCCCCGTCATCATGTCCCTATCCCTGTCCCTATCCATGTCCTTGTCCCTGTGGCTGCATAGGAGGCTGCATCTGACCCAACTATACCTACTGGGTGGGATCCACGTCAACCCGCTATCTAACCCTCCATTCATCTTTGTCATCTCCATCATCGACGTCATCACCACCACCCCCTCCATCACCTCCACCATGATCACCACCTCCTCCTCCACCACCTTTGTCGTCATCACCATCACCCCTACCACCTCTGGCACCTCGTCCTCCCCATCGCTGCCGCAGACCCTCTTCATCCTCCTCCTGATCATCTATTCTTGGGGCTCTCTCTCCAGGTCTGAAGTAGCAAGGGAATGGATTTGCTACAAACCAAGTTGCGTAATCATGTGTCATACCCACATCTGCAACTATCCTCCTCATAGACCATGGCTGATATGGAAGCTATAGAAACTTTGCCCGAGCCTGCTCAAATGAAGCACCAAGACCCCATCGTGGATGCTCCTTGTGTGTCCTAGCAAAGATGGCATTCCCCTAGATCCTGCCAAACTGCTGGTACACACGAGAAACGATGTGCCTCTCAAGAATGTAGGGAGTCCTCCCTATCAGCCACCTAGTCTGAAAGCAAAATGGTAGCTCTGATGCGTCATCCTCCCATACCTCGCAATCTAAGTAGAGGTGCCAAATAACCTTATCCACATTGTCGAATGCATGCCTTCAATACTCTAGCTTCCCCAGCTTGGGCTGGGAAAGACTCTCTGGAACATGTATGAATACGGCTGATCTCTGCCTCGAGGAGCCATACCTATAGGTCATGTGATAGCAATGTGGCACTAGGCCCATATCTATAGTAGCGACACTCCACAAGATAAACTAGTGGATCCTTCATAGACAAATTGATGCAAGTCATGATAGAGGTGTGCTAACAGGCAAGGACCCCAAGCAAACCAAGTCCCCTTTGTAACAATCCGCTCCAGAGTCCTCTCCCATCCAACCATAAACCCGTGTGATCTCCTATCGGGGCACACTATCCCTCCGATCAACCCAACAACCACCAATGGAAAAGGCTCATAATAGGTGAGCATGTCTGCCCAGCTGATCTCTGTCCCCTCAATGGTGTCATCATCGAACAACTCACGGCACTCATCTAAACCAACCCCTGTCTGAGACTCATACTCAACAAGCTCTCCATCTATAGGAATGTGCAGAATTTGATGGACATCCTCCAGTGTCACTGTAATCTCCCCGGTAGGAAGATGAAATGTCCCATCCTCACCATGGTAAAGCTCTGACAGTGCAGTCAGCATGCTGAGATTCGCCTGAATCTCTGGCATAAAGCAAACATATGACAAACCTGCTTATCCTAGTACCAGATAGTCAAGCTCAGTTAAGTATGGCCTCAGAAGCTGTGTCACCAGAAACTGTTCTCGTGACATGAGTACATCATGCAGCTCCTCCTGCAAGCAGCCAAACACGCGTTAACCAAACATAATCCGCTAAACTGCAAATCTATCAATCAAGCATCAAATACTTAGCTATTTTATCAAGATATCTATCCTATCATCTGTCCTGAGATTCTATCAATCTTAGCGATGAATTATCAGTTGGTGAACATCGACTTTGATGCCAACTTTATCAAATTCCTAAGTATTTAGCTACCTCAAAAAAATGTGTAGTTCTGTGAGGCATTTGCGTAGATTCAGTGTGGATGCGTAGCATCCCCCTTTATTTGCATAGGAGTATCTAATTGTGTGGATTCTGGCAACGTTTGCACAGCATAACAACACATGCACAGGTTCAAAGCGAATGTGCAGGCTCATAGCAAATGCGTAGAAACCCTTTGTGTTTGTGCATGACTGACATTCATTTGCGTAAACCTAGTATTTGCGCAGATTCCTCCTGCATTTGCGCAAAATCAGAACGTTTGCGCCGATTCACGAGGTAAATGAGCAGAAACAATCCTACTGCGCATTCGAACTACCTAAGTTTGACCTAGACTTTTGACCATCATAAATGCACCTAAAACTAAAATTGACAGCTTACTTACCGACTGACCATACATTGCTAGATGGTTGAACAGTCGGATCCTCTCGAAGCAGTGTAGCTCAACTGGAACCTGTTGCATTGTCGATGTCTCTCCTCACCACCTGAGCTCTGATCTCCTATAAGCTCTCCAACAAAGACAAGTGTGCAAATGACTAGGGAGGTGACCCCACACTCCTATTTGTAGCACATTGAACCCTAATTGGAGGTGTTTATCCTTGTGCATGCTGGGCCACATTCTTCATCCCATCTTTCTTCCGCATCAACCGATTTATTCTCCAGTCTATCCTGTCAACCTATCTCATTGTGAGATTGTCTGTCATCATGTCATCACATTCTTCCCGTCCAATCTCCCGAGGGGGCATCCTATTGTCATTGACCTGTACCAGGGGCAAACTGGGGCATATATCAAAGAGGGGCAAAATGTATACACCTAAAAATGGCTAAATCGAATTAAATAAATATTTTAATATTTATTTTAATTCCCATTCTTTTATCAATTAAATAAATATTCTAATTTATTTAAATGATTCACATCCCTCCAATAATTAAATAAAATCAATTTATTTAATTAAATTCCCTAATTATTCTATAGTCTTATCTAAATTAAATAATTCTAAATTATTTAATTAATCCTTAATTCCTCTATTCCAAAGTTTTCATTCCATAATTCCACGTCACCTTTCCACCTCATGATGTTGCACACATAATTAAATATTTTAATATTTAATTAGCTAATATTCCCTCACCCACAGGTCCTATTTATCCTCCAGTCAAATTAGTTAACTCATCAATCATCGAGTTGAGTTCACTCCTCAATCTTTTTGTTAACTCTTCAATCTATTATATTACCTCTTCAATCTGTTTTGTTAACTCCCATAACTCATGAAGAAGGCTTGTACACTTGTCCTCTTCTTATTCGTGCACATTCTCTCAAGCTTCCTCAACCATACACCTTACAGGTAATTTCTTCCAATCATGGATCTATTGACACTTAGATTTGGTCTCTCTTGAGCCTATAAAAGGAACCCTCATTCCCTCATTTTCATCCACTTAAGCATTCGTAATCTTACTCTGTAGGAATCATACCAGCATGCCTTTGGCAAAGTTATCTCCATTGCATTTTCCAACTACAACTGTTCTACTCTTGTCATCTTCAACAACAAGGAAGTACACACTTCTGAGAGCTCCATTACCATCAAGATCAAGAGGAGATAGGTGAACAATGGAAGCATAGAGGTAAAACGGTCTTCGAAGGTATAATCTTTGTTTACTTGTATTTACATCAATTTCCATTGAGTTATTAGATGATTAGTTGTTTAATTCTATTGTTCACATTTTCCACTAACACAAATTACTCAATCAGAAAAAGGAATTTTCATTTCTCAGTCCAAGTATGTGAAAGAATTGTTGAAGAAGTTTGGAATGGAGGATTCTTAGCCAGTATGTACTCCTATGGTAATTGGTTGCAAGTTGAGCAAGAATGATGAATCACCTAAGACTGATAAAAAAAAGTATAGATGTATAATTGGAGGACTACTTTATCTAACCCATACCAAACCAGACATAATGCATGCAGTCCTTCTTATGGCAAGATTTCAACAAGATCCCAAAGAGTCACATGTGATGGCAGTCAAGAGGATCATGAGGTATTTAAAAGGCACTTCAGACTATGGATTGTGGTATCCCAAAGATATTGATTTCACTCTCAGTGCTTATACATATGTATATTGGGCTAGAGATGCTGATGATAGAAAGAGTACAAGTGGAGGTGCTTTCCTCTTGGGTAACAGATTGGTTTCATGGTTGAGCAAGAAGTAAGAATCAATTTCTTTGTCTACTGCAGAAGTAGAATATATTGCTACAGCATTTTGTTGTACTCAAGTGCTTTGGATGAAGCAAACACTGAAGGACATAAGAGTTGTGTATGAAGAATCAATCCTAATCTTTTGTGACAATACAAGTGCTATAAACATTTCAAAGAATCCAGTGATGCACTCAAGGACAAAGCATATATCAATAAGGTATCACTTTCTGAGAGAAAAAGGTAATAGAGAATGAAGTAAAGATGGAGTATGTGTGTACAAAGGATCAGATTGCAGATATTTTCACTAAGCCTCTGCCTAAGGATACTTTTGAGTATCTTAGGAAGAAGTTAGGGGTTATTACCCCTCCTGCTCTAAACTAAGATGCATAAGGAATGCATCAGTCCAATGGTGTCCAAAGTTTCATCTTTTCATCTAGATTGATGTTTTGAAGGCTACCTCTTAGGGGGAGCTGGTAAATGTTGATATAAGTTTCTGATCAAGAGCAGTAAGTGTTGCAGTGTTCATGACAGGGGGAGTTGTGCAGTAAAGAGAAAGAAAAGGTCTGGCACCCTTTGTCATTGATGTCAAAGGGGGAGAGAAGTTCATGTGAAAAACCTAAAGAAAGTTACAGTTGGAGAAAGCATCAAGTAAGGGGGAGCAAAGAAGCTAAACAAGATTGTATGTCTTGATGATTTTTCACATCATGTGTTGCCATCAATAACAAAGGGGGAGATTGTTACAAGTATGAGCAGTAAGTGTTGTCAGTAATGTCAACGCCTAAGGAAGTTATTTGAATAAGTCTGAACAAGTATTTGAGGAATTAGTACAAGTGCTAAATTGCTTTATCTACCAGAATAGTGCAGTATTTTGACCCGCATATCCTATAGATTGAATATCTTTGTCTATGGATTGGAAGTAATGTTAAGGGATGTCTTTAGATGCTATGTTTCAAGTTTGACCCTCCAGTGTGAAGATTTGAGCAAGTTCTGTTCACCAGAGTAAAAATTGTTTTTCTATGTATTTAATGGTGATAGGGAGAATGTATTCTGCTCCGCATTTCGCTGCATTCAAGTTTTACAATCTGCATTTCTGGAACTAAGTTTGTGATGATGTTATGTGCCTTCAGTTCAAATGGTTCACGATTTGGTGCTCCGCAAGTGATCTTTCCTATTTGACAGTGGCCGATAGTAATGTTCAAGTGCTCCGGTTTGAAGAATCTTATGGATAAAGTGTTTAGAAGGTGTACGGATGTTCTTGGTGATTGTAACGTGCTTGTGGATGTCTCTAGATCATGTTCCTACCTTTTGATTGGTCTGTAAAGTGTAATTCAGATCATGCATGAAAGATGTTCCTAAAGGTCTTAGTGTTAATATTGGTTTTAGCCGACTTGGTTGTCTTCACTACTTGCGATTGTGCTTTGAAGTTTGTAAAGTGTACTGTTGCATGGAAAATTGCATTTGAGTCCCAGCTAAGGCTTGGTGTGGTCCGCATTGATTTCTCTTCTCCCTTAATCCATTTAATTCTAGACCTAATTTGAATATTGATCAAATATGTATGTATTCCAACCTTGGAGATTGTTCCAATGGTTGATGATTGTAATGCCGACCTTGATGTTCATTCCAAGGTTGATGAATTGTATAAATACATGAAATGAAGTCATGAATGAAGGTGTAGTATGAAAAGAAGTGAAGAGTAGTGTGAAGTGAATAAGAAGAGCAAAGCATAGGAATATTATTGTGCTTCAATGGAACTGAACCTTAGCATAGTATAGATGCTACTATCTCAGTTCACCAACTCTGGTAGTGAGCCACCCACATGTAGTGAGCCACCCCATTGGTAGTGAGCCACTTCTTTTGTAGTGAGCACTCTTGGTAGTGAGCCCAATCAGTAGTGAGCCTTGTTGTAAATTTTGATATATCTTTTATATTGTGAGTTAACACTCATTGTGGTTTTTCCCTTATAGGGTTTTCCACGTAAAAATCTGGAGTCTCATGTGTTGAATGTGTTTAAGTTCTGATTTCATACTTTCATGGTTAAATTACAATAATAGTAATTAAGTGGTTGATGTGTTGATGGTTTTAAAGTTTTGGTTACAACTGATTCACCCCCCCTCTCAGTTGTCTTGTGCATTTCAACATTCTACAAGCTGAAAAGGAGTTTTCTCATGTCCAAAACAATGCCTGGGGCATTTCTCATAACTAGAGGGCAATTTCAACCATGTTCTGAATATTTTAAAATGCCCAATAGTGGGAAAAATGTGAGAGCAACTGCAAAAACGTGGTAGCAGATGTGAGCAGGGAAGTGAGTTGGGAATTTCTTATGCCAAAGGATTGAAGAAGACAAACATACACCCAGGAAATGGTGCGAAGTATTCAGCTTGTGATGAAAAATGAGTAGAGATGGTGGCTACAGGACAAATATTTGACAAAATGTCAAATTAAAAAGGCAAAAGAAATTGTGATTTTTTGAGGAGTCTGCTCAATAAAAACGCAAGTTAAATGAAGGTTTTAACTACCAGTAAGTGGGTTTTTACCCACGGGTGATATTTTTCACTTGCAAAGTGAAAATAGAAATGGTAAATATGTTTTTACAGGCAGGTAAAAGGTTTTACGGGAATGCAAATCAGATTTGGACCAAATCAACTTCAGTTGCAAAAAAGAGGAGGAAAAGTAAAGAGGGAGAAGCCATGTGTCACCATGGATTTATTTCTAGGGATTCTTTACTGTTTTCTCCTTTCTCTTAAGAAAAAAAAACTGGTTTCATTATAAAGGGTTCTGGGATTTTGAAGAAGCTGTAGGGGGTAGGCTATTAGGTTTGTGCAGGGAAATAGAGGCAAATGCTTTGTAAATGTTCCTATAGTTGCATTGTATATCTTGATTGCAACATAAATGAATACATGCTAGTGCATGCTCTCGGTGTCTCTTCTCTCCAATCTGTAATGAAGTATTTCTTCCAGTAATACAATCAAGGGTTGTAAATCTTTCCATGCACATTTGTTGCACTTGGATTATTTTTAGGGTTAGTGTTTGCTCAAGGAGCAATGTAAATTCTTTCAATGAAAATAATGAGAATATTTTGTTGCAGTTTGGATTATTAAGTAAAAGTTGTACTATTAGTTATTAGTTGATCTCATTAACATAAGGTGTTAATGGTTGAGTGATCATCAAGATATGTTTAGATTGTGATGAAAGATGTGTACAAGCATTGTGACTATGTAGCCCTAGATAGGCACTAGTTTTTTTTAATAATTTTCCTTCAAACCTAGAAACGCATTTCAAATATAAAACCATGATTTACCTTCTGCAATATTTATTCCTAAATTATTTCCGCCCTGCCCTTATGCACGAAGTCCAGTATTTTGAACCTTGTTAAACCTCATGAGAAACTTGTAATTAGTGCAAATCTTCAGAGGCCTTATGCATATTGTATCTCCTAGGTCAATGGTGTTGTAAGAAGCTGTCAATGAGTACATTCACAAGGATTATAACTAAGGTTATCATATGTTAACACCATTTGAACCTAATTGCCTAAATTTAGAGATCTCCCCTGCTGTGTATCTATTTCGTAAATTATTTTGAGGTCTTTGGGAACACCCTCCCAAGCTTGGCAATGCTCAAAGAGTAGAAGGCTATGTTTAGCCTTGTTCTTTGGCTTTTCTTGTCCTCATTCTGATGTTAGTTTTCCTTAGAATTGAGGGTTACAAGAAAAAACACCAACACATTGTTGGCATGATTATTTTGGGAATGGTTTTGATTGGAGGTGGAGGGCGGAGTGGATGAAACATGCTTTGGAAGAGGATCTTGGAAAATACCCATTTGATCATTGGATGAGGAATTACCTATTACTTGTAATGTACATTGATCAATAAGATCCTAGATATAATGTTTGAGCCTCATGCACTTATTTGTTGGATGTCCTTTGATACAATGATAGTCACAATATTCATTCTTATTATACCATGTGGGCTTGGGTTGATTGTCATCGAAAGGTTTGGTGTAAGGGAATGTGATCATTTTTTCTTGTGCTAATTTATGAAATACCATTTCGATGGGTTCCCCTAAGTTAGTAAATTGACGTCTTGGATTGAAAGGGGGTCTGAATTGTCTCTTAGGAAAGGGCATGGTATTAGGATTATGTACATTTGGCACATTTTTGTGGGATTTACATTGTATGGATATGTTTTGAATTGGTAACCCCACCATTGACCACGTGTTTATTTTTGAACCAAGGTTTAGATTTGTCATGTGTTTGATTATTGTCTTTAGTAGAAATCTTGACTAAACCTTTAGCAAGCAAGGATTTTTCAATATTAAACCCATTTTCAATGATCTCCTCAAAGATGGAAAGATAATAGATTTGAAGATGAAATGCCATTTCTTGATTAAGGTTTTGGATGAAAATGATCACTAATTGTTTTTCAGGAATTGACTATGGCATTCTACTTGCGAGACCTCTCCATCGTTTTAGGTAGGAAGCAAAACTTTCCCCATTATGTTGTTTGGAATTGCAAAGATCTAACATGGTAAGTTCATGCTCAACATTATAGGAGAAGTGAGCAACAATTTTTTTGGATAAATCATGAAATTTTTGGATAGTGCCGGGAGCGAGGTGATGAAACTAATCCAAAGCTTGTCCTACCAAGCTTAGTGGAAAGAGTTCTAATAGATAGATATCATAGTGTGAAACCTTTTGATGGTTCATGAAGAATTGCTTAATGTGATCTCTAGGATCTCCTTTCCCTTTGTACTTGTCAAATATAGGGAATTTCAAAGTTAAGGGGAAAAGGAGTCATCATAATAGATTGATCAAGTGGATAAGGGAAAAAATCTTCAAATTTATAATGTTTACATTCGGGTCCAACTCGCATTTCACAGATTTCATTTTGAAGCTCTTGTAACTTGTTTTTCAAAGAATTCCCAGGGGTGGAATGGATGATGAAGGTGTGGTGTAGTTAGTGTAGAGTGGTGTGTCAAAGGAATGTGATGTCATGGGATTGGTTTGATAGGTGGTTTGATTGGTTTGAGAGGTAATGGTTAAATAAGTGGGTGGTATATAATTATGAGATATTGATGGATTAGATTGAGATGATTGTTGAAGTGGAGTTGACACAACCACTTGGTTAGATGTAGGTCGATGGAAAATTAATTGGGATGAAACAATGGGAATATGTTGAGGAATTGAAAGTGGTGGAATCATAGTTTGTGATGGAGCAGATGATGTGGGAATGTGTTGAGGTGTTGAAAGTGGTGGAATCATGTTTTGTGATGAGGAGGATAATGTGGGAATGTGTTGGGTGTTGAAAGTGGTGGAAGCGTGTTTTTGTGATGATGTGGATAATGTTGGAAGGTGTTGAGGGATCTTGGGTGGTTTAATGATTTGTGGCATAAGTGATGAGGATTGTCCTAATTGATAAGCATGAGTTGATTTGGGACTATGGGGAGGTGGAGGTAGGAAGGATCCTACACCTGGTGGTTGATTATTATGAGTAATTTGTGTGTTGGATTGTGATGAGGAGCCAAGATGAATGGGTGCTTTGGATGTTGCAATGTTAGGATTATGAGGGGATGTCCCCCCATTGTCTATGAGATATTGTATGATGAAATATTTATTTGGAAGATTCTTGATGTAATCCATGAATTCAGGTGTATATTCAGATTGGTCCATACCTTGGTCATGTTCATCTGGATTATTGGCACTATCATGAGGTGAAACAGATTAATTTTCTATAGGAGGGTCCATGATCTTCTTAGCTTTTGATCTAGTTACAGGGGGCATAAAATTATGATGTGACAAGCTTGGGATTTGAGAGATCTTTGATGTTATGAATAAAGTTTGATTCGTGGGAGATCTTAGGTTGGATTATGGGTGGACTAATGATGGTTTAAAGGATTTTGATAAAGATGATGAATGCGATTGGTAAAGATCAAGTTTGATGGGATGATGATGATTTAGATTGGATTTGGGATAAAAATTGAGATGGAAGACCCTATTGGATTGGATTTGATGGATCTAATGGATTTGATGGACTCTATTACTTAAGATGGGGGATATTCTTAAGAAAATATAAGGATTAAAAGGATCAAAGGATGATTGGTCTTGATGAAGGATTTAATCACAATTCAAAGTTGATGGATGAAAGATGAAAATGACAAGGTGACTTTGGATAACAAGGTATATGACATGGATAGATTGTGGATTTAGATCTCTAATGATTCAAGATTTAGCAAAAAGGAATTTTGTTTCAAAAGACTCTCTCAAAACCTAGACTATGAATTCTAAGATGAGAAATATGCGCAAAGTTCTGGACAAAAGCTTTGTTCTACAGGTCAAAAGCGCATGTTTATGGATCAAAGGCACAGGCTTATGATGCAAAAGCACACAGATATCAGACAAAAGTGCCCAAGGACAGTCAAAAGAGCATCTCTATCTGACAAAGGCACCAATGTACGTGACAAAAGTGCATGTTTATGGATCGAAGGTGCTAAATAATAGTTTTTGGCTGATTAGAGAGCTTTCTTAACAAGAGATTCATCAAACAATAAAACATAATGGTTGATATAGTTTTAAGGTGTAAATGATGCGAATGATCGTTGACCTTTGCAGATGTAATGGATTTTACTAGTATGGAACATGAAAAACACACATTCTTAGAAATTATTCAAGTAGGTGTATCTTCATAGTGTAGGCCGACACAAAATACCTCATGAAAGAGGATAGCTAGGGATCCAATGGCACAAGGGCTCACCTTTTCCCTTTCTTTGGAGGCTTCGATGCCTTGCCCAAAGAATTTCTGTCTCATCTCAAGGAGGCACATGGTGAGTATCTTCAGGCTTGTTGTTGAACCTTGCACCATACTAGAAGACGGTCAAAAGGTCTTATCTAGGCTATTACAAGCTCTCTAGTGGAGTCCTCAATATACACAAGGTACTATGGGGCACATGTCTGTGAATACTAGTCCACTGAAGGGATGTGACATAAGTGATTAATCAAATACCACTTCACCTTGTGTCTAGAATCACTTGGGGCCCCAAGGCTATCCCAATGACAACATAACTAGATTGAGGTACAACTTTCGCTCTCCTGCCTTTATATACCCCACCGGAATGCATGGTTGAGGTCATCCCCAGGGGTGATGAAATACCCTAGCACACCTCCTAATGGGAAAGATTATGTTGATTGCTTTTGATCCCCAGGCTTGCACTAGGCGCAATGGGAGAACATACACAAGTTAGCACAATCTTAGGATCTAATCTACAACACACATGAAATTTGAGGCTTTTGATCTCCAAGATCACACTAGGTGCGAGGAGAGAGCATAAGCCAATAAACTTCCACGAACATGTCAAACAAGTTAATTAACCCTCTAAGATAATTTAGTGTGCCTAGATTAGTGAGAAAACAAAGTCTTGGATGATCAAACATGTAAGACAAATATATTAGTAGTTTTGGATTTTTTTAATCTATGACAAACGATGAACAAGATGCACAAATGGATTAGTTCACAAAATCACAAAGGTTAGATGAAAAACAAAAAGATGATATTAAAGATTCTGGAATGAAAGCGTAGTTTGACAGTCAGAAGCGCAACTGCACAAAACAGTTGCGCCACTCTATGTAACAAATGCACACTTTTATGGAATAAAAGTGAACTTATACGACACAATAGCGCATAGATACAAACTAGAAAAGCACCATAGAGCTCAGAAATAGAACTAAAATCTAGATCACCAACACAGAATTGACATAATCTATTCTGCAATCACAAACTAGTTATAAAAATGAAAACCGATCACAAGCTTGCAAAATCATCACTTTCAGACACATATGTGCTAAAATATTGAACAAATGCACCAAAATAGGGAACAAATGCACCGACTTATCAAACGAAAGCATCACTTTGCAAATGAATGTGTCTTTCTGGAACTCGACTTCTAAAACATGTAATTCTCACAAGAAAAAGTTAGATCTAGGGACGTGGGTCCCATTGAGCATGCCATTATGTAAATGAGAAAAGTGCATATGAAGAACAAACAATGAAGACAAGTAAAACAACACAATTACCTTCCCTTCAAATGCAATTCCTCTCCCCAAGGGAGCGGAAAGGAGTAAAACCAAGCTCCAATAGCTATGCTTCCTTGATTTGAATAATATGATCTTATGTGGATTGCTCAATTACTTTAGCATAACCTTGAAATGATTTGATAATGGATGATTTGGAGATAATTCAATAGCATAAACTTGCAATATGAAGGTACTTGAATATGGCTCGAGAGAGGATTTATTTATAGATTTCCAGAAATGAAGATCAATGGTGGAGGATGATTGAAGAGATCAATGGCTAAGAATGAATGAGAAGATTTAATGGAATGAGAGAGTGACAAGTGTCCTTGTCCTCTCATGAATTATGGGAGTTAACAAACTTGATTGGCTAGTTGACTGAATTGATTGATCTGTCATCTGAATAGATTGATTAGTCAACTGACTTGATTGATTTGTTAACATAATAGATTGGGAGTGATTGATGGAATTATGAGAGGAAATTATGGTGAGAGGAGATAATAGGGAAATTAAATAAATAAATTATTTAATTTCATGTGCAAATCAATAATGTTGGAAAATAGAATATTAGTTTTAACTAAATAAATCATTCAATTTTTTTCAATCAATGTGTGGAGGGAAATTAGCTTAATTAAATAATTAGGAATTATTTAATTAATATAGAAGAATGAAATGATTTATTATTAAATGATATAAGATATGGTAAGGAGGTGATATGAAGAATGTGTTAGCCATTTTTAAGTCTCTACAAAGATATCCATAAAACAACCTTTAGAACAAGATACATATACTATGAGTTTATAGTATTATTCTTCAGGTTGACTAACACTCTTGCAACATTCGTGAATTTAATGATTAGTGTCTTTAGAGATTGATCAAGGACAAGTTTGTCCTTGTCTTCTTAGATGACATTTTAATATATTCTAAGAATGAAGAAGAACATGCTCATCATGTGAGATTGGTTTTGCAGCGGTTGAGGGAACACAAACTGTATGGCAAGTTGTCAAAATGTACCTTCTTTCAAAAAGAAGTATAGTATTTGGGACACATTATCTCTATTGAAGGAATTGTAGTAGAACCCTCAAAGATCAAAGCTATCATGGAATGGATAGCACCCAAAAATGTGCATGAAGTATGTAGTTTAATGGGATTAGTCGGATATTACAAAAAGTTTGTTTTATTTTTTTCCAAAATTACAAACCTGATCACCACACTCCAAAGGAAAGGAAAGTAGTTTAAGTGGATTGAGAAGTGTGAGGAAGCCTTCCAAACTCACAAAAAGAAATTGACTTCTACCCCAATTCTTAGAGTTCCTGATTTGGAAGGCCATTTTGTGGTCATCATGGATGCATCAGGAGAAGGATTGGGTGGTGTGCTCATGCAAGATGAGTAGGTAGTAGCCTACGAATCCAAGAAATTGTGGCCATATGAATTAAATTATGTTCCACATAACTTGGAGTTAGCTACAATTGTGCATGCCCTATAAGTATGGAGACATTACCTAATGGGAAAACATTTTGAGCTTAAGTTAGACAATCAAGGGCTTAAGTACATTTCCACTCAGCCAAACCTAAACACACATCAAATACATTGGTTGGAACTATTGTCATATTATGACTTTGATATAAATTTTATAAATGGAAAAGAGAATTGGGTTGTTGATGCTCTTAGTCGCATAAGAAATATTGTGGAAATTGCCACAATTTAAATAACTTTTTGAGAACAAGTGCTAAGAATTTCTCTAGAAGATGAGTTTAATGAGCATCTCAGAGGCACACTTTTTGAAAATTCTCAAGATGCAAAATATGAAGGGTATTGATTTGAATAAAATGGGTTGATGAGGTACATAGATGGAATGTATATTCCAGATCAAGGTGATTTGAGAAATCTTGTGTTGAAAGAAGCTCATTATACTCCTTATTCAAGACACCCAGGAGTAACAAAATTGGTAGTGGACTTGAAACCACTTTATTTTTGGAAGGGTATGAAGTAGGATGCCATTAATTTTGTGGCTAGATGCTTAGAGTGCCAGCGAGTCAAGGCTGAGCACCAACACCCAATAGGGTTTTTATACCCTCATGATATTCCTGAGTGGAAATGGTAAGTCATCATGGACTTTGTCCAGGGTTTACCCATGTCTAAGTACCGTCATGATACAATTCTTGTGGTTGTAGATAAACTTACAAAAGTAGCACATTTCATTCCAAGAAACCTTATAGATGAAGCACCAGTTTTAGCGAGAAGGTTTGTACAAGAAATTTTTAGACTTAGTGGAGTTCTTGAGAAAATTATCTCAGAGAGGGATGCGTGGATGACTTCAAGATTCTGGAAAACCTTTTTTCAACGTTGGGAACTCAATTGAATATAAGTTCAGCCTACCATCTGGAAATAGATGGTCAGACTAAAAGAGTGAACCAAGTGTTAGAGGATCTTTTAAGGGTGTATTACATGGATCAACAATACAAGTGGGAAGAGTACCTTCCATTGGTTGAATTTGCCTATAATAACTCTTACCATTTTACTCTAAAAATGGATCCTTTTGAAGCATTATATGGCAAGAAGTGTCGAACTCCTATAAGTTGGGATAAGCTAGAAGACAGGATTAGCCTTGGGCTAGAAATGCTGATTGAAATGGAGGAGCAAGTTAAACTAATTCAGAAGAGATTAACATAAGAAAATGATAGGCATAAGAGTTAGGCTAATGCAAAGCATACTCCAAGATAGTTTTCTGTCAAAGATAAAGTGCTTTTAAGAGTCAAGCCTCATAAAAGTTTGATAATTTTTGGTAAATCAACCAAATTGGCACTTAGATATGTAGGCCCCTCTGAAGTCCTAGAAGTAATCAACCTAGTTGCTTACAGACTAGCTCTACCACCTGTTCTTGCTTACATGCATAATGTCTTTCATGTATCCTATTTGAAAAATTATGTGTCTAGTTTTAATCATGTACTTGACTAGAATGCTCTTCAGGTTTTGGATCTAGGAGTGGTCATGATCGAGCCTCTTAGAGTGCTCAAGGTTTGCAAGCTCTATTTGCGTAACAGAGAAGTCACTCAGTGTAAGGTCTAGTGGGACCAATATTTGAAGGACAGTGCCACTTGGGAAGACTGAAGAATTCCACCAAAGATTTTCTCATCCTTTTGTTTAAGTTGGTTTATTTAAAAAAAATTGTTCTTTTGTTCGATACTTGATTGAACTAGACATCGAGGATGAATCTTTTAATGGGGAGCATATGTCACACCTTGTTTTTGGAAAGTTTATTTATGATATCTTTAATTAATTATTAGTTAGATACATTGCCATGATTTTTAAACTATGAAATTGTGATTCGAGGATATTTATGATATAATAATTCTATTTTTATTCATGATATGCATAATGAGAATATCAGATTTGATGATGATTAAAAGAAATAGACATGATTTCTAAATGTGGATAGTAGATTATGTTTATGGTTTTTGTTTATTGGAATATTTAGACTAACTTTCTTGTTGGCATAATGAGTTGGATGTAGAAAACTAGTTCCCCCTCCTGGATGAGGAGGGAGAGTATTGCCTGAGAGAGGGCAACAGATTGAGAAAATTGGCAAGATGTCATGGTCCGAGAATGCACACACGCACAATACTTGTGATTATATGCTTGTGTCATGGAAATTTTCTTGTGTCGTAAGTTGTTGTGGATCCTTACATCTTAGTGTCATCATTTATATGTCGTTGTAATTGTCCTTCATGTTACCAAGTTGTCTTGTTACTCTTTAAATGTTTTGGTGTCAATCTTTCATTTTTTATTGTTCTTTATTGATCTCGTCACGAAGCTGATAAAGTCTTCTATGCAAGTGGTGTGAATGGTTATTTTATTTATATAAGGAAATTATATATATATATATATATATATATATATACCTATGTGTGTGTAATTATATAGTTATAGATTTTAATAGATTTGAAATTCAAATTCGAATGCTTTGAATGGACTCCACGAAGTGTCCATAGTTAAATGCATTAAATGCTGGAGTGAAGCAAAGTTATGAGGTGGGGAATATATTCTCCATCGCATTACCTTAATGTACAATCACTTTAGTTACATTAATGTTGAGTGGGTTAACTCTCAGGAATATCTGCCTTTCCTAGAGAGAATTCAGGGGTTTTCACCATCTCAAATTGAAGGGAAAACAATATGAAGATATAAATAAGGAGAAGGAAGAAGTATGGGGAAGTAGACAGAAAAGAAAATAAAAGAAAGAGGTTGCTCTACAATTGAATAGGGAATAAAGCTTATTCGGGTATGTTTGCAGTGTTTTTAAAGTTTAGTATATAAGTGTTTATTATTTCAAATTCTCTGCAATAGCAAAACACTAGTTGCATTATTGAATCATTCATTTTATGTGAATATCTGTGGAAAATATAGAGAAGAATCTAGCTCTATTTCAATAGTTTTCTTATGGATTCAAAACCAATTTATTATGATTCAATGTTCGGTCTAGATATTGGGGATTTTTTATTTGTAAAACATATTAGACCATAATAGGTCTGTGTTTGATGATTTGGGAATATTATGAGGCCATATTTGGTCTGTACGAAGAAAGTATTATACTGAAACTGTAATATGTTTGGGGTTTGTGTATTAGTTTAACCATGGTATAGTCAGAGACCACAATAGGTATGTATTTCTTTATTATCTGGTTTGTTTAAAATAAGACCATATTTTAGTCTGGTTATTATTGTCCATTATGAAACATGTTATATATAAGATTTGACCTCCTACATGTCTAAATTGATAAGAGTATGGTTATTTAATGTTTGACCTCATATAGGTTTGTATTTGATACAAGTCTAGATATTTGAAATATGACCATATACAGGTCTGCAAATGAAATGAATATATGTTCATTGTCGTCCATATTTAGGTTTGCAATTTATACGAGTTTGGGTTGATAGGTTTGTATTGTGTACTAGTGTGAATTCAAATGGTGTTTGACCATATACCGGTCTCTACTCTGTATGGAAAATAGGAGAATGGTCACTAAACTATTTGACCATATACCAAGTGATGTTTATGATTAGAGAACATGGGATGGGTTTCATGTTTCTCATGGTCTTATAATGGGTCGACTGCCTTAGAATCTCTTTATATATTGAAAGATTAGGGAAATATTTAACTTGGGTATAAAGATAAGAGAAGAGATTTCAATTGTATTGAGATTTGTTCCTTCTTTCAATTACATATTGTAATGGGAGGAAATTATGAATATATTACATTCTTTGATGGATTATGAGTCCATCCTCCTACATTTCATAGTCTTTAGAGTTGGTTTTCATGAATTTATGTGAAGTTTTAATAGGGCAAACATGTGTGCAAAAAACTTAACATTATTGTTATATATATTTGAATTTTCACAATGTTATATACTTATTTAAATGCTTTGACTTTTATGATATTAGCAAAAAATTGTAAGATCGTTATAAGCAGTGATATCTACAATCTGTATCTAAACTTATCCTATATGCTCTGTAATATATATTTAGGCAGATTTATATATGCCTATATTGAAGTGGAAACATAGAAAAATAGAGAATGGGGACAACAAGGAAATAATTTGAGTTAGTTTAATATTTACAGACTTAAACCATAACTCATGGAGATCTTGTGAATTTAGTTGATTTCATAGTTATCTCTTGTTTGATTTATATGAATGACTGATAGTATTTATGATCAGTCTTATAAGTGAACTTAAATTTCAGTTGATAATATTATTATGATTCCTCCAATAAGATATAGGAGGTAACTTCTTAAATGATTGATTATTTAAGTATACAAGTCTGAAATTCATGATTGGACAGTCAGTTTTAATTAAAGGCTGAGAATGCATGGTATTGCAGAGCAGTGTTGTTATTTCTTAGTTATTTATGAAAGTCATTCTACCATTTGTGTGACTAGGTTGTAGTATTAGAAAAGGACTTTATAATAACAATTAGCCAAGTTAGTGATAGAGGGGTTGTCTTCTTAGTGCAAAAATGCTTACGTCATGTATAATATATTTTATAAATGCATGTAAGTGAATTAAATGATTCCTGTTGACAAGTTTGAGATAGAGGTGTGAACAAATGATGCACATCTCCATTTTGGAATGTGATATTGATATATATTAAAACTTTGGCAAAAGTAATGCAATTTGTTGCCTACATTATTGGTTCACAGTATCTATTAGGTTGCATGATAGCCAGATTGTGTCGTACTTAGCTAGAGGGAATCTAGAGTCATATGGTAGATTGTATGTGATAATACATAACACTAGTTCTCGGATGGCATGATGTTCTAACAGATTTCCTTTATCTACTACCCTCATGAAGGGCAGGACCACTTCTTGTTAGAAGGTGTGTGGGGGACCACTGGTCTATGGTTGGAGGTAAATCACTTAGGGTATGCTCTCCCTCTTGTAGCTGAAGAACGTTGAAGGATTGGTCACATAGAGAAATTATTTGTATTCTACATGTTAAATGTTATCTTTGAAATTTTGTATACTTGTAAAAATTTATGGCATTATGATGTAAATGTGTAATATTCCTTGCTAGATCTAACCTCAAACTGCTGAAAAGAGGCTCAAGGAATATCGTCAAACACTTTGTATACAACCTTTAGTCTTGCTATTTTTGAGTTTCAATCTGATTTGTTCTTGTTTGGATATGATATTAATGTTACAAATTGATGTTTGAATGCAAGATTGATTGATAATGCAATAGGAGTGAAATACTATATGTTTTTGACCTTTTTCATACATATAAGTGACTGAAATTAATTTGTACAGCTAGTTGACATATTGTCAAACACTTTCCATGCATCCTAAGATAGCCAATATGCACCTTCAACAACTAGGCATTAATGCAAACACTTGACATGCATCTATTTGATTCCCAAATGAAGGTACAACAAAGACACATGTAAATCTCTATGCAAATAGTCACTTACAGCCAATAGGCATTTCATCAAACATATGGCATGCAAACTATTACACTAATCAAGAGCAATATAGATATGAACATTACATCAAACAATTAACATACAACTTATTTCCCCTTTGATTGGAGTACAATGCTAATATGATTAGCCAAGACTCTTGGCTTTACAATGACTGTTCAATGCAATGCTAAAATCTAATATTAATGATCACCTACAGCAGCACCTAAATGCAAATTGATATAACAATGGAAAATACATCAAAGAACCTGATTATGAAGTTTGGAATGATTAGCAGATGCAATGATATCTATCTTTAATTTTTATTCGATTTTATTGAGCCTCCTTGCATGAAATTGCCTCTCCTTGGTGAAGTCGCACCTACCCTTGCCTGGCAATATTTTAGATAAATAAATGCAACAATAAAACTCCACTTTATGGCACCTAAAATGATCGGTAGATCAAAGGATCAAAATGCAACAATGCCCAGAACCATAGGATGCTTCAATGATGAGATATGAACAAAAATGTCTTACCAATGGCACCCTTGTTGTAGCATATCAGTCCTTAGAACTAATTAATTGCAGCCTTGAAACACCTCCAAACTGGTATAGAAATGATTGTCTTCACAGGAAGAATTGATCCCTCAAATACCCAGAATGAAAGGGTGTCTAGATAAGCCTCCAACAATGAAAATCTGAGAACTCCATGGCTGGTTACTATAGCGGGTACTGTAGCAGCCAACAATAAATATATTCCATAATGAATCCTCAATACCCTTATAATCTACAAGTAGATATGCATCAAACCCTTGTATTCTTTGTATTTCTTCTCCAAATTTAAGCACAAATTGGACTCCTGGATGAAGCCCACACTTTAGCAATAATCTCAGCTGATAGTTTCACAGCCTCAAAATTACATAACCAATGAGAGTTTTCATTCCCAATGGCTAGAAATGGCAGAAACCCTAGCTGGTTCCTTCTCCAAACAAATTCTTCAAAACACATATCAATTCTTGGATGATATGAAGCTTGGCTTGAGCTTCTTTTATACTTTTTTCAATCCATCTCCAAGAACATCTAGAAGCTTCCTTTTTATTAAAATAATATTTTATTTGCACTTTTAATAATATTAAAATATGACCTTGAAATGGCCCCCCCTTTTAATGACACATGGCCCCTCAAGTCATAAAGTGCAAATATAACGTTAAAATATAATATTAAAAGAATTAATTATTATTAAAGTCACCTTTAATAATAATTAAATGTTATAACTTAGGCAAACTCCTTATTTCACCAAACCAACGGAATACCGGAATCGACCCCGCCCACATTTCACATTCAGGTGCCCTGCTATAAATAGTAACCTCGTCTGAATGACTTACTATAAATAGTAAGTATGAAAAACTGAGTTCTGAAACCTCTGCAAAGGCCAAGCTTGAACCTCATTGAACCCTGGAGAAGAAACCACACTGATATCCGCCCAACAGGACCCTCTGAACACCCCCATTAGCCTACGAGGGTCAAATGAGAGGCTAATCGTCCAAACTTTGATGCTCGCAAAAATGGGGACATTACAGTCTGCCCTCCCTGAAATTGCTTGTCCCCAAGCAATCTCGACTGCAAAGAAACACAACTACACTAGAAGTCCAAAGGAAGACTGTGAAATGTCTCACATTGAAATACAACTGCTGCAACATCAACATAACCACAACTATGTAAAGATGAACACCAAACCAACTGTCTAATCCTTGCGCACTGAAATTGTGCATCTCAAACGAATCATGTACATGGGAACCAAAAGTAAAACTGTGAGTAATCCTCACCAGGTACATGCTGCAATACTCCCAATGAACCCAAACTGGAACTCTGATGCACACGAAGGATCCCACAATGCATTGAAGAGTGTCTAACCAAAAATACTTGGATCCCAAATCCAGAATAGAAACCTGCTACAAAGAGCACTCTCAGACTTCTGCTGCACAACACTGATTCCCACTTCACCATGACTGAAGTGGTGAAGCCATCCAAATGAACCCATCCAAACTATAGTGCCACCCCTGTCAACACCTGGGTCCCAATGCAACCGATACCCACATCCATCTGCTCTACGAAGATAGGAATAACTGAAAGTATTTGCAACACCACAACTATCTCCATACTCTACTATACTCCCATGGATGTGACGTCCAACTAAACCATCATGCCCACTGACACCATAATCACTTCGAACCCATGTATCCACAAGAAATCTCTGTGACATAGGAGTAGCAAACTCTGTTGGATACATATTAGCATGATGGGAAATTGAACATTGATCCCGCAAGTACTCACCTACAAACAACTGATTCATGTACTTGTAGCCACTAACTCCATCTACTGAAGATGGTAACTTTCCATCCCATAATGGATGGTATAATCTTGGAACCAATCCACATTGATGCATCATCAAGCCCTCCACGTGTGGATCAAAAGGATAATGATGCACTGTGTAGTTGCGATAAAATGCTCCAACCTCAGTCAATGGCTCATCACATGCAACACTGGAATCAAGAGACAACTCCAATCTTTGATCCTGAATCACTGATTGGGTAGGGCCTCTAGCAACCTGCTCTGCAAACCCAACCACAAAATCTATATGAGGAAGCATTGCAATCATAGTATCTATAATGACTCCCACAAAATGCTTGATAGTGCATGAACCATGAATGAGAGTATCCCTTGTGACCCCAAACAGACCCTCCTGAAACTCTGGACTCTCAAGTAGGTACTCAACAAATGTATCGGTGTGGTAAAAATGAAATAAGGTTGGATCAACGTTATCCTCTGAAACCTGCAACTGATCACTCTGACTCTGCAACACAACAAGCTGTCAATGACCATCAGCTGCATGAGATGAAGTAACAGATTTGCTTCCAGGAGAGGGGAACAAATCAACACAAGAGCTATACTCCCAATCAGATGACACTCTTTGAATCTCCTGTGAAGATGATGGAGTAGCGTTGTGTACCAACACACAACTCTTGGGAGAATCTACCATTGCCAAACAAGAGCTATCAGCAATCTAACCCACATCATTTGTCATAGTAGTGACCTCAAGAGAACCTGATGCAACTTGTGGTTCTCTGCTGCTCTCAATCAAAGTACTCATCTCAACAGAGACTACTGTGCCAGAATTCGTGATGGATGTAGCCACATCCTCACTACAACTCATGGATATTTGATCCTCACCAACTACTGCTATAGGAAACTGTACTGTATCTGTAGCTGGTGAAGACTATGCCATACTCAACTCCACGGTAAGCTCCTCTACCCATGATTGAGACTCCTGAAGGGCCAACTGGGTGCTCTTCAATGAGTCCATGGTCACCTCAAGCTCATGAGTGAGCTCATCAACCTCCTCTTCCTTTCCCTTCAATGCATCATAACAAATGCAATCCCACTCAAGAAGATAATCTCTGTCAGTAAGTAGTTGTAAGTAATTTTTTTTCATTATTCCAATTACTCCTCAGAGTGCATGAATCTCTACAAGGGAAAGGCCACGATCACAGTGCTCATCTGACATGGGAGTACTCCAACCATAAGTATCCAACATCTGACGAGCAACATCGAAATGCTCTACGGTTGTGGCAATCATACTGTCATTCACCTTTAGTTGCCCAACCAAATGATGAGGTCTCTGCAACTTAGGACTCCCATACAAGGTTGTTGATTTGAAGGCTTCATCATATCTTCTTTCAATATGCCCATCCTCATTCACCTTCAACTGGTTTCTCAAACTATGCGGACTATGGGGCGTATGACTAGCTTCTATTCCACATGGAGAAGCTTCTAATTGTGCCTGAAATTCTTTTTCCGCAAAGTCTTGTATGTTTTCATGCTGATCTATAGGTAGGTCAGCACCAATTCCATCTGTCAAATCATTAGTGTCCTGAATAGGTGTCCAAATACAAGAGGACTTAGGCTGCTCCATGTCCTCATCATCATCCTGCTCAATGGAACCATCTGATGATGGCATGCTATCCTCCTGAAGAGAAGATGAAACCTGTAACCCAAAATAAGGCATCTCCTGCTCATCACCTTTGTCCATTCTATTCTCCATAGGATCAGCTGTATGCTGGTCACTAACTACTGAAAATTCATTGTAGAGGTTTCTAGATACTTCACCTGTAGAGACCTCTTGTTCCTCCTTTTTGTTTTGTGATGTAGACCCCTTAAAAATGGATGCCATATACTGTGCTGCTTTGTCTATGTTTGCAGGGTATGAAATCATTTCTTTCATCCTCTTCTGGTTTTCATCCAACTTATTCAAATTTTGTTTAAGATTCTCCATATTCTTGTCCCACTACTTTTGAGTACTTGAAGTAACCATGATTAACTAGCTGATTCAATGTCCAATCTACCCAACAGGATGACAAGACAAAAGCTCTGATACCACTGTAATATCCCTTGCTAAATATGACCTCAAACTATTGAAAAGAGGCTCAAGGAATATCGTCAAACACTTTGCATACAACCTAAGATAGCCAATATGCACCTTCAGCAACTAGGCATTAATGCAAACACTTGACATGCATCTATTTGATTCCCAAATGAAGGTACAACAAAGACACATGTAAATCTCTATGCAAATAGTCACTTACAACCAATAGGCATTTCATCAAACATATGGCATGCAAACTATTACACTAATCAAGAGCAATATAGATATGAACATTACATCAAACAATTGGCATGCAACTTATTTCCCCTTTGATTGGAGTACAATGCTGATATGATTAGCCAAGACTCTTGGCTTTATGAATGTTCAATGCAATGCCAAAATCTGATATTAATGATCACCTACAGCAACTCCTAAATGCAAATTGATATAACAATACAAAATACATCAAAGAACCTGATTATGAAGTCTGGAATGATCAGCAGATGCAATGATATCTATCTCTAATTTTTATTCAATTTTATTGAGCCTCCTTGCATGAAATCGCCCCTCCTTGGTTAAGTCGCACCTACCCTTGCCTGGCAATATTTTAGATAAATAAATGCAACAATAAAACTCCACTTTATGGCACCTAAAATGATCGGTAGGATCAAAGGATCAAAATGCAACAATGCCTAGAACCATAGGATGCTTCAATGATGAGATATGAACAAAGATGTCTTGCCAATGGCACCCTTGCTGTAGCATATCAGTCCTCAAAATTAATTAATTGCAGCCTTGAAACACCTCCAAACTGGTATAGAAATGATTGTCTTCACAAGAAGAATTGATCCCTCAAATACCCAGAATGAAAGGGTGTCTAGATAAGCCTCCAACAATGAAAATCTGAGAAATCCATGTTTGGTTATTGTAGTAGGTACTGTAGCAGCCAACAATAAATATATTCCACAATGAATCCTCAATACCCTTATAATCTGCAAGTAGATATGCATCAAACCCTTGTATTCTTTGTATTTCTTCTCCAAATTTAAGCACAAATTGGACTCTTGGATAAAGCCCACACTTTAGCAATAATCTCAGCTGATAGTTTCACAGCCTCAAAATTGCATAACCAATGAGAGTTTTCGTTCCCAATGGCTGGAAATGGCAGAAACCCTAGCTGGTTCCTTCTCCAAACAAATTCTTCAAAACACATCAATTCTTGGATGATATGAAGCTTGGCTTGAGCTTCTTTTATACTTTTTTCAATCCATCTCCAAGAACATCTAGAAGCTTCCTTTTTATTAAAATAATATTTTATTTGCACTTTTAATAATATTAAAATATGACCTTGAAATGCCCCCCCTTTTAATGACACATGACCCCTCAAGTCATAAAGTGCAAATATAATGTTAAAATATAATATTAAAAATATTAATTATTATTAAAGTCACCTTTAATAATAATTAAACGTTATAACTTAGGCAAACTCCTTATTTCACCAAACCAACAGAATATTGGAATCGACACTGCCCACATTTCACATTCAGATGCCCTGCTATAAATAGTAACCCCATCTGAATGACTTACTATAAATAGTAAGTATGAGAAACTAAGTTCTGAAACCTCTGCAAAGGCCAAGCCTGAACCTCATTAAACCCTGGAGAAGAAACCACACTGATATTCGCCCAACAGGACCCTCTAAACACCCCCATTAGCCTGCGAGGGTCAAATGAGAGGCTAATCCTCCAAACTCTGATGCTCGCGAAAATGGGGACATTACAAAATGCTACTTTGTAATATATTATGGATGATGGTAAATGCATTTATTGAATTAGGAAATGGAATAAGTCTTAATGAATCTCTTGAATGTAAGTATGAATTATTATTTATATTTTATTTTTTTTCTTGGTAAAATTTTAGCATATTTTTAAGGAATGAATAGGTGATCATTACACAACACATCTAATGAAAATGCCAAATGAATATAAATGAGTAAGGAAAGTACAAATTATGAAGTTTTATCCTCTACAAAACTATAAAAATAAATGGATAAAAAAGTGATTGAAATTTGGTAGTTGGAAGGTGTATGCCTCTATTTATAAAGATATCGACTAATTTTATTCTAAAAACAATGATGTGAATAAAGACCAAAGACAACAATCAACCATGCAATACACCCATTTGTCACTAAATATGCAAATCTTGATGTTGTATTGAATGCTCAAATGTGCTCCTTGAGTGATAATTCTAAATATAGACACCTAAATCTTACAACCCCACATCATTGAATTAATTAAATAAATCATATTGAATTAATTAAATAAATCATATTGATTTAATTAAACTAAAATTCCAACATTTGAGTTGTTGATCAATTAAATAAATCTCACTTATTTAATTAATTAATCTAATCATTCTTCTAATATTAATTAAATAGATTATATTTGTTTAATTAACTAATTCAACATTTCATCTAACATTCTAACATTAATTAATAAATCACATTTATTTAATTAAATCCAACCATTCTTGCACATTCCTACATGAATTAAATAAATACATAATATTTATTTAATTCCTCAAAAATTCCCTCTCATCATTAGTTGAATAAACAAATCAGTTTTATCAATTGATTAATCATTTACACATTCCTCCACCACTTTGTTTAAAATAAACAAAGTCAATTTGCACAAGGCTCCAAAAGGTACCTTTTCAATCTCCACCCTCCATCCAAATAAGAAAATCTCCACCCTTCATCTCCTTCAATCTTTGCCCTAATCATGAGCACATATCCTAAGCTTACACTTGTAAGCTTCTCATTCTCTCATGCAAATGGATTAACCCCCTCTCTCCATTGCACAAGATCAAAGCTATACCATCCATGAATCTCATCCCCAATCTATAAATCAATCATCTCTCAAGCCATTTCCAACAAGCATCAAGGTGGAAGCATAGCAAGTTTATGCTGCAGGATTCATGAGCAACCACATTCATCTTCTCAACAACAACAAAAATCTTGAGCACATTTAAGGCATCAAGAGAATGTTGGTGAGAAGTATCTAATTGTCTATTCGTTGTTTTTTCACTCTTTTTCTCAATTGAAAGTGTAGGTTAGTGTAGAATAGGAGCTTTGTTTCATGCATTATTCTATTGTTTCATTTTATATTTTAGTATACACATTTTGGCATTGCCCGATGGGACATTTGTCGTTTGAGGTACATTTATCATTCGACTAAGCTTGCAAGAAACTTTATAGCTTGAAATGTGATGGATGAGAGGGGGTTACCCTCTCAAGCCACACCTTTAGACATACATCTTGATTCCATTAATTTGGGCCTCCCATACAACAAGGTATATTGAGGATTACCTTTAGAAAGCCACTTGTTGAAACCTAGCTAGAGAACCCTTTGATCGTACGTAACTTATGATGCATTGGTAAGCGGTTAGCCCCAGGAAGTTACTCACCACACACCTTTGGAACTGAAATAGTAGGCCACAAATAAATTCGTGGTTATCACTTTGAGATCATGAGCTAATACTATTCACGACCAAGTCCAAGTATATTTGTGAACTCATAAGTTGAATAATCCCACTTGAATAATTAGGTTGTTCTTATGTTTGCATTGTTTGTACCTTTGTGTTAAACCCATCAAAGCATCAAAAAATCCAAAACAAAATATAAAATTCTCAAAAGAAAAAAATCCAACACCTTCAAAGGTTGAATCAACATCAATAAAATCCAACAAACTCTTTTGAATTGAAATCCAAAGGTCCCTAGTTTGATCCAAAAGGTCAAACTCCAAAAATCAATTCATCTAAGATCTTGCATCTTATCAAACCAATGTCAGATCCAAAATCAACAAATCAAACCAACCCTAAATCCATCCATACCCAAATCAAATCAATCTCCAAATCAAATCCATCCAAAGGTCCAAACTCAAAATCACGTAAGATCCTAGCTTCAAACCAAAATCTTAGTCCGAAATCAAGTTACCGAAGATCCCCAAAATCCCCAAAATCTAAAATTAAAAATCAATTCAATCATCCCAAATCAACCCCATATAAGATCTTCGGTCTTCAACATAAAATCCATCCAAAATCCCAACATCTAAGATCCTAGGTCTTCCAAATCACCATCAACCCAAATATCCCAATTTTTTTCAAATCAATCCAAATCAAGTCATCTAAAGTCAAACCATCTAAAGTCCTAAATCATCCCAATGATACAAAATCCAACACCCTCAAAGGTCACATCAAAGTCAAGAAAATCCAAATATCCTACGTCTTTAAAATTAAATCTCCAAATCAAAGTCATCCAAAGGTCATAAATCCAAACAAATCCTAAGGTCCAAAACTTGTAAAATCTAAATTCTAGTAATCATCCAAATCTAACCAATCCAAAATCAAGATTCATCAAAACTCTAATAATCCAAAATCTAAAGTTCTAGGTCTCCAACATCCCAAACGTCTCAAAATCAACCCTCTAAAAATCTAAAATGATTCCCCAATCAAATAATCCCCAAATCAAATCCATCCCAAAAATCCTAAATCTTAAAATCTCAAAAACAAATCCAAAGTCCAAAATCCAAAATCCAAAATCCAAACTCAAAATCATCAAATAATCCAAAGTTCATCCAAAATCCAAATGAAAATCATGGAAACTATAAATCCATTTCATTTTGATGAGTCCCCTCGTCACAACCAATCTAAAATCCCCTTTAAACATGATGATAATGATAGTCATATGGATCGAGATGAATATACCAATGATACCTTTGGCAATATCATTTTGAGCAACCTTTCCATAGGATTTATTTGACAAACCATGAACAGTTAAGAGCGTTTAGACCAAGAACTGGCTAGCACTAGCTATCGCTCAAATCCAAATCGAATATCTATTGGTCATCCTTATGGTACCTTCGATAAGGGAAACACCAATCTAGTCCAAGGCCCTCATATGCAACCCATATCTAAACTCCCCACCTTACACGCGAAACTCGTACATCCACCTCCTATAGAAATCCTTCATCCTTAAAACTTTTACATTCTAATCCATCCCATCAATCCAACCACCAATCATGTCAAACATACAATCCACAATCTAATCCTATCTCATACAACTCATCCATGAAATATTTCCTTGAAGGACTACTAGCAAAAAATTATAGCTGCCATAGCAAGAGAAAAGTTATAGAGTCATGCAACATCGCTAATCCAATGTCATCCCTCTTTAGAAAATACAAGTGTGTTGGTGACACTGTAATCATCAACCCAAAGCCTATTAAGAATGTCCAAGATCCTCCTAAAGCTATCATCCCTACAAGTATACCTATGTGGGAAAATAACTGCTGACATTTCCAAAGGTCCATCAAATCCAAAATCCATATGATCTATAAAACCCATAAGAGTTAAAGACCCCTCACCAATCTATGTGTAAAACTATATAAATCTATCCACACATTAATCACTAAAGGTGATGTCGAAGAAAAATGACACTCATCCATCTTGTCAACACCACAAATAAGGATATATTAAGAGCTTGTTCCAAAGCATGCCCAAACTTGTCCCCAACCAAATCAAGATCCAATAACCCAAGCTAGTCCCTTTCATGATCTAATACATTCTCAAGGTCAAAGCACCCACATTAATGCCATCCCCAAACCACAATCCTATCACCTTAGTTTAACCACTTTTCTTCGATTTGGTCTTCTTGCAGCAAAGCAAATTAAAACTACCACCAATTTCTACTCATCTAAAGATGGATTGACATGATCTTGTTTTTGAAGTGACAAGTATCCTACTGCAAATCGAATGTGTCAAACCATGAAATATCAAGGCAAAGGATTAGGCCTTTGTTAGCAAGGAATTTTGGATCCCATACATATTAATACAAATCAAATATTTTAGGGCATGAACTACAAATCTCAAGATGAGCAATATAAAAATGTTAATAACACCTCCACAAGTTCTAAGGAAACTTATTCCAACATCAAAATTGGTTCCTCCTATTGCTCTTATAAAGAGTTTGCTACCACAAACCCTTTCATCAACACCACTATCCCTATCACCAACCTTGCCCATCCATCACCTAAAACCACTGATCAAGATCAATGAAATCACACACCATTTGACTTATTCTAAAATGATGATGCCATCACAAAATTTATGGGATTCTAAGATAATGTTTCCCCATGGGGCCATAGCATAAACTTTGGAAGCAATTTGGATGCACCAATATATAAAGAAAAGAACCCACAAGAATCCAAGGATCACCATGTTGCAAAGCATCAACATGCAATATTAAATCAAAATCAAGTCAAAAATCAAAATGGATAAAAAAGGCAACATGGGCCCACAAATAAAAAAGGAAGCATAAAAGCAATGTGGGTCCCAAAGAAAAATGAAGCAACGAATCCAAGTGGAGAATCCAAATCCGCATCTCCAAAATCTCATTCCATCTTTATAACTTGAGAAACCACATTCCCCATCCAAAATCCAATCCAATCATCCTAAATCCAAATCCAAGCATCCCAATCTTAAGTTAAACTTCATTTGGGTCCCTAAAGCCTAAATTTGCAATCCAAAAATCCAAGCATCCTTATGAGTCTTGAATCCCATAGACCCAAAATCCCAAATCCAAATCCAAAGCTTCAAAATCAATCATCCAATCCAAAGAAAATTCAATTGCAAAGTGGAACATGGTGTGTGCAATTGTTGGTCATGATTCCCTTTGGTCCCATGACACTTACTCACATCTCCACAATCACATACTTCCATCCAACTCTTATACATAACCAAATCCATTATCTAATGTAAATCCACAATCACACCCCTTTAATCCAAGATTTTGCATAAGCACTATCCATCCTTCACCCAATTTGTCTTTTGTTTCATTTTCCTTGGTAGCATCCTCTAACGTAGGGGCTACAATGGTACCGTGTTTACATTTGGGAGAAGCCAACTTAGCAATCAAGAACGTTCTCAACATCATCCATAGAATCCAACACCAACAACATGGTTCATGTGCAATAATTATTCAAAATGGGATACTATTAGCTCACTATGGAAATAGATGCTTGAATCCAAAATTCCAATCACAAAAACTAGAAAAGAAAAAAAAAAAGTCCAGAGAAAAATCATCCTTTGGTGAAAAACATTCTTATGGTGCCTTGGACAAGTACCATGATGAAAACCTATTCTTGGGCGTCATGTGTGTAGAATAGGATAGTTGTTTACATGCATTTGTCCATTGTTTTTGTTCCACATTTTGATATACACACAAACAAAGAATAAGAGCTCTTGGTTCTAGACCTTGGATGTGTTAAAATGAATTAGGGTTTATCTTTTTATACAACAGCCTATAATATAATTTGAAATGTTTTGTGCTTCATTATGTTTAAATTTTAAAAAAGCGAGGGCAAATTTTGCACCACAAAATCAATCTAGGCAAGCGAATGGGTAGACTGAGGATTAAGATTGTTCCTTGGGACTATGTGGAGGCAAAATTGGGACAAGTTTAGGTAAAATGCCAACTCTTAGTGCAAAAACACACCACTTGTACATTGGTTATTTCATATAGGCTAACTTGGTCAAAGTAAGTCCAAAATGAAGGGAAATAGTGCAAGGTTTGTGATTTCCAACTTTAAACTATTAATAATAATGGATTTAGTAAAGGGATAAATTACATGATCTAAAATAGAGTGAGATGTCACCACTCATTTGCACATCTTTGTAACTATAAAAGACTAAACCCTAGGGAATTTTAATCCATATACTTTAATACCATGTGAGATAAAAGACCTATGCTTGTAATTGAAAAATAACAAGTTTCACAAGCATTATAAATACTATATATACGGTGGTGTCAAAATACATGAAAAGAAGAATAACACATAAAATTTTAGGGAACTAAGTGAAACCTTAATGAACCCTTAAGGTCCCTACACTTGAAAATATCTAGGTCTAAAAAACAATATGAGAATTAATGTAAATCAGACCTAAATAAATATAATGAGTTGAGTCTAATAATTCAACAAAGTACATAGACGATTAGGCTTATTTAGCTCTTGATGTCTAGTAGTAATTGATGTTGATTTGGATTGCAAAGTAGTGTCTAATGACCAATCTTAAATTCTAGAAATTACATATGAAGAGTGGATCTTGTAGTTGATATGTCTTTATGGTTGGCCATATCATGAGATGAGATTACATATGACTTTTCTTGGTCTTATGCGAGTTTTTCATGCCTGCCAGGATTCTATCTCCGACTATTGCCTACCTCAAAAAAATGTATGTTTAGTATAATCTCTAATTTGGCACTAAGTCAATGTTAATGAAAGCCTTTAAGAGTCTACTATGCTAAGATTAAATTTTTGAATTTCCTTAAGTCTTGGTCAGCTCTTTTATTATTTTTCACAAGAGTTTGAAAATATTAAAGGCACATAAGATGTTATATGCCTAGTGCAGTATCCATTAATGCAAGTGCAAAGTGCTTTATGTGATCTGATGGTATTTAATGCTGGAATGATGCTTTAATGAATAATCAATTTATTCTATTAATTTTTGACTAGTGCCTCAGGGCTTGTCTTTAAATATAACATCTTAGGTGCCAAATTCAAATTTTTCATGGGCAAGAGTGACAATTGACTTTTGGAGGGGAGTCAGTTTGGAGTGAGTGAAAGTTAAGTTCAAATAAACTGGATGTGATTGTGTTCAAGAGACAAAATTACACCTATGATTTAGCTTAGAGTAGAAAAATGAATAAGAACTATGTTAGGTTTGGTCTACTATAACTAAATTGGTAAAATGCATAAAAATTAACTAAGTTTTATCAACTTATACACTAAAATACATTAAATTGAGCACTCAAATAACACAACTAAAATAAATATAAAACAAATAAGAAAATAGTATATACACTTTTATCAATAGTAGGCATGAGTTTTCCACGGTCCCTTTATCATCTAAAAACAATGTGTCGAAAAAAGGAAAAATGTTGATTGAGTGATTTAATAGTGTAAAGGTAACCCTGTATGGAAAATGTAACCCGAGTTACCTAATTCAGCATCGACAGACCGTGGTTAAACCAGGGGAGAGGGTTGAAAGAAATTTTCAATTCATATCGCAGGACAGAAGGTAGCAGCAGACAAACTGCTAGAGCATAAAAACATAACCGACTTTACCGACGAAAATAAAGCCATCTCTGAGCCAGGGCAACATAATAATAGAAGATCAAATCAGCGGCCATGGGCAAACAGAAGGGCGATGGAGCTCGCAGTAAAACTCGTCCATCCAGCAGCAAGTAAGTTAATAATATCATTTTTTTTGGCAGTTGTCTTCTTGTTTCTTTCTCTTCAAACAAACTAATGTAAATCCTTTACCCGAGTCAAATTGTGACAAGACTACTGTTCTTATCGTGCGCACAAGAAGCATAAATATCTGAGAATTTCGCTCGCCTTGTGAATTATTAACATTGAGATTATCACTGTTTTTTTAATCTTTTCTTTTGCCTTCTATTCAAAATCTGGGACAAAGAGCTGTAAATTATTTTCAAATATTTAATCAGCATAAATTAAAAAAGAAAGGTTCGGATTTCGTTTCAATTTAGGGCGCCTTGCGGTGTAGAGAAACAAACGAAAAGGAAATGCAGGATTTTCTGTGTCAAATTAGGGCGAATTGGGATTACAAATAGACTGAACGGCGTATTTTTTCCTAACCTGCATTTTACGTTAAAGTTTAGTTCACTTCATTAAAAGTATGTTGTGAATTATGTTCTGTTAAGAGAACAGAGTATGCTAGTTTGTGTGTTTTGATTTTAGAATATTGTTAATGTTGACTTTTAGTGAAATTGAATTATAAAGCATGATTCTTTCTCAACTATAAGATGTCCTTGGAATCTTATTATACTTAGTTTATCACATTTTTAGCCAACATCTCCCTACTGCAATAAGGCAGCCTGGTCCTCCAGCAGGCATTTGGCAAGGTTGTTGTGTGACCAATATAGTTAATTGCATTTATTAGCCAGCATCTCTTCACTGCAATAAGGCAGCCTGGTCCTCCAGCAGGCATTTGGCAAGGTTGTTGTGTGACCAATATAGTTAATTGCATTTATTAGCCAGCATCTCCTCACTGCAATAAGGCAGCCTGATCCTCCAGCAGGCATGTGGCAAGGTTGCGGTGTTACCATTAGGGTGTACATTTGAGTGTGATAAATGTTTACAATTTTAAGAATATGGTTGAAGCAAAGCCCACGTCGCATTATAGGCAGTTTGTAACCACACTCAAGATGTACCAAAAAAAAAACTTGGTAGTCATGAGCGTAGTTTTATTTCAGCTAATCTGTAATTGCATTGCAGAAGACACTGTGAAATAAAGCTTCAATCAAGTTCCAATGTTAACTTTATGAGGTGGCTATTAACCAAACTAACATACAACTAGAAAAAATACAACTGACTGACATGAAACTCCACAGAGTTACAGAAAAGTACAATTAACTGACAAAAAATATCATGAAATATGGGTCATGTGTTTGACTCGAAAACTACGCAGTTAAACCCTGAAATAAAATATCATAATTTGACAAAAAATAGTTAAGCAAGAAAAAATTATCAAAGCTTATAAAAATTGCAAGTACCTACACAAACACTACAACCAACTGAAGTGGATTATATTTTGATATCATAATAGCTCCCATTCCTTGAATTGATTTCCTGCAAAGGAATTATAGAGGTAGATGTTCTAGTGTGTCAGGCTTTGCCACACTGCCTTGTACGAGGTAAGATCCTTTCATTGGATGGGATAATTTTTTGATACCTTATTCCTCAATTATTTTTCTTTGGTGACCAGAATGTATTTTGGAACCATGAGAACACGGCCTTCATACCTAGAAGGCAAGAGGTATCAAGGCATTTGAAATTTGCAGTTTTTACTTGATTACTTTTTTCAAGTATGAGTGTGTGATGTATTGTGCACTGATGTTTCTATATTGATGCAGTCCTGAATGGATGCACAAGTGAACAGATATCCTACACCAGGCAGCCCTGAAATAAACACACTCAACTGCTGTAATGTCCCCTTTTTGGTTAAGCCCTAGTTTTTGCCCTAAAATCACAATTCCAAGCAAAGCAAGAAATGAAATAGAGTTAGCGATATCATTTACCCATTTATATTGTTGAACAAGATAGATTCTGTTGGAGAACCTGCAATCATGTTAGATAAAAGCATAATCCATAAAATAGATCTTTCATACTAGGGTTAGGAACATTATCTTAATCATATGGGATTCCCTTTTAAGATTATATCCAAACAGTCCATCGTCATTATGGAGCACCACTTGGGAGATCATACAAAGCGCCTCGAGCCGTTCCATCCAGCCCAGGAGCACGGAATGACACCCGCCATTCCGCCTCCCAGCCCCACTTGGGGTGTCCTTACCGGAATGGACTCCATAGCTACTTGCATTCCTTATATGCACTTTTCTCCCCTCCATAATGGGATGGCAGACTGGATAAAGGCCCTTAAAGAAATCATTATATTTCTATTCTATTATGCTCAGTCATCATAGCAGCAAGAATAAAACATAAATATATATGTAACAGTATACCATCTTGATTGAATGGATATATCATTGTAATTCTGCTCTATCTTTCTTTATGTCTGCATAACCTTCTAGTAAATATTCTTAGATTCATGTATTTCTGAGTATGATTCCTTTCTACTTTCTTGTTGATAATTCTTGATATGCTGTTGTAATATATATCTACTAATATATTACTGCTGTATTCTGCCTTTGTCTGCTGAGTGCATATATATTTTTCAATCTCATCTCATACCCCCTTTTCTGCTCTTAGACATAACTGCTTTTATATACTCCTCAAGGGAGACGTCCTTTGTGAATATAATGGACACACCTTCATAATAGAACAAACACACCTTTTGTCAATCATTAATCGTACTTCTTATTCCCAGCTCATCCCTTCATTAATGTTGATCACCTTATATTAATTGTTCCTTGCATAATCGCTGCACATCACACCCTTTCCCATTTAATCGCAGCTTGTATTATGATTCATGTATAAAATCACACCTCTTAATATTCTTCATACGTATCAATCCATTATTAATAATGATCGCTGCATTTTATCTTAGTGAATCTAATTGCTGCTTCCGCTACCCCTCTTCTTAGTTGGCAATACACAGATAGCTAAGTTTAAATCTTTAATTTAAACATTACATCGACTACTTCAAATGATGATAGTCGGCCTATAGGAGAGGGGACATGACAACTGCAGTCCCAAGACGAACAAGCAAAAGTTAAAACATAAAAGAAGATTTCTTTGATGACAAGAGCAAATTTAATTTGATTCAAAAGGCCATGGAACATGACAGCATGCACAAATAGGACATCCATTATTAATCATTCAGGTGGGAGAATTCAAGTTTCAAATTATATCAATAACTATATGCAACCAATTACAATTGCTAAAATCTTGCCCGTTCTCCTGTGTCCCTCTCTTCTGCTTATTTCTTCAGCTGCTGCTACCACTCCTGCTGCTTCCCTCTCTCCTTTTCCTTCATGTTAACTGCCCTGTGCTGCCTCTCCCAGAATACAGTTGATGGGTGTTAATGAGACTCAGGATCCCAAGCATGACATCAATGGCCCCTGGAATCGTGTCTCAACAAGGTAACAGGTCCAGATGGCGCAAACAGGTCTGAAAATTCACAGATTTGACAGTATACCACATGAAATGTGCCCTAACAGATGATAGATCTGAGATAATAGTTTATTCAGACAATATGACATGTTCAATCAACAATGACAGCTACTTACAAACTGCGCCTAGGCAGAATTTTAGGTCTGAAATGACAGTTTATATAAACATACAAATGATTAGTTCCAGAAACATACTGATATATGCAGTGTAACTTAGAAGTTTAGACCAAAACCCTCCCTGGACTTTGCTTGAAACTTGTGGTATCAGATCTGTTCACCCAGCGCCACATATAAATGTAATTTCTGCTGCTGCTGTTTGTAGATGGTCCTCCAAATTGGCGGTGATAGGGAGATTAGGATTTGCTGGGCAAATTGGATGGTGAACCAAGTTGTTGGCGTCCTTCCTGGATAATATAGGATCTGAATTATTGGGGATTGATAAATTGATTCTCCCAAATACAACTCAGTGTGGCCTGAATATCACCAGATGTAGCGATCAAATCCTTTTCCTTGATCAGCAAATGATGGCCAAATCTCTTTCTAGGTGAATAGCAGCTGATGGGGATGGCACAGTCTGCAGCTATGAATAATAATCACTTCGCCCTAGGTATGGAAACCCTTGATGTTGATAGCAGTCTGGATCCTTAATGATGTGTTGCCTTTCAGTGCCAAAATCCCTGTAATTTGAACAAATACTCAAAATTAGCCCAATTGCAAACCCTGATTTGGATTTGCCAAAAATAGAGGCAGGGTTTTCGTCCTAACCTCACTAGTGCAAACAAGGGTTTTCATCCTCCTTGCACAGCAGATGAAAATTCGAGAATTCACTCGCCAAAATCAGAAATTGGATGATGGAAAATGGGCTCCAGTGCCCTGTTTATATCTTCCGCTTTTTGGTCCCATGGGACGTAAATCTTGGCAATGACTTCTTTATCAGGGGTCCATCACATCAGGTACATGCTTGTATGTCATGCTGAGTTTTGATGACTGCTTGCAAATATTTCTTGATTCTGGCCTAAGGATCCTAGGATTTAAAGTGTGCTTCTTCAAATTGAAAAGCTAATATATCCCGAGCTTTGGCCTGTAGTTCAGGGAATTTAGGAATTTGTGCTGAGACAACACCAACGGTAGCTTTGGATAAAAATGTAAGGATTTCGCTCTGAGTAGACCCACCAACCTGTTAATATATTGATAGCATACTTCCATTATTGCCAACCTCTGTAGGTCGTTATATGGTAGGTGGTTGGGTTTGGTCAAGTTCCCTTGACTCTGATTATAGTGGAAGACTCCCACAAAGACCAACTGCCAATGCTCTAAATATCTTCTTTCAGAGAGTTGGTTACTCTAGGCATTGTAATGGAACTAATAGCTCTATATACCAGAGGAAGAATGTGATTACAAATTCTAGTATAACGGGCCTGATATTTATGCCCAGACATCCACTGACTATATAGCACATGCACTGCCTCCATTGAAGGGTCCCATTGAGGAAAGTAGCTTGTATCAAATGGCAGAGAACTGCACTGTGCATCAATCAAATAGGAGCAAATGTAGAATTTACCTCCAACACTTGCTTCATTTGGTTGTTTTTCTAGATTGTAGGAAATAATCTCACCTCAATTTGAAATGGAGCCATTTGTGAGAATTATATCGAGCAAGGGCACCTAAGCAATATTTACATACTCTGTGTTTGGTAGTCCTCTAATCTATTCTATCTTGGTCATATTTGAAATTTGGGTGTCAGAGCTTAAGAATTCTTCTCAATGCTAATCCTGAGACCTCAATTATCCCATCCCCAATGGTAGAAAATTGTAGTGTCCTTTGTAAAACTGTTAGCTCAAATCCACATAAATTTTTGCTATCACTCAAATTTTAACTCTTTCTAATCACTAGGTTCTCAATGTGGGCAAGGTGAGAGCATACAGAGATTAGAACGAGGATAGTGGAATTAATTGAAAGATGTTGGTGACAACCCAACCAACTCACAATATAAGCAGAAACATAGATCGATCAGGCCAAATTGGCTGATGGTGAATGCAAATTCCAATCAAGCCAAATTGGCTGAATGCAAGCGGAATTGCATCAATGCCAAAATGGTGGACTAATTCACTCGATTCAGATACACACCATGCAAGGCGGAAAATGTATTGAAAATGAAAGAAGGATCTAGCGGATAAACCGACTAGGATCTATTACAATGAAAGAACTGGGATCTGGCGGTAAATCGTCCAAGATCTTCGAAATGTCAAATATTGGCGGTAAACCGTCCAGTAGTTACAATATGAAAGATAAGTAATTTTTACCAAATCCAAGAATTATTTCAAACAATTGTCCAACATGCTGGAAGTAGACATTTTGTCAAACAATTGGCAAACAAACTGAAAAGTGAAAACACATAAAATAAATACCCAGATTGAGCTGATAAAATTGAGTGATGTTCAAGTGTTGTAGTTGGGTCAATAATCTGATAAACTACTGATATAAATGAACTAGTAGCCAACAACAACTTCAGTTGATGTCAAACTCTGAAAATAATAATTTGTTGCAGCAATGTGATAAACCCAAAATCTGATATAAAATATTAATTAGCATACCATGATGTCAGCAGCTGATGTAGGGGTAGATTCAGCAATTTATGATAACCCTCATCCTCTAAAATTCAGAAAAATATCCCTTTAGAGCTGCAGCTGATGTGGAAAGGCAGCTGATTGGAAAAGTAGGGAGTCTTTGTCTTATTCAAAACCTCAAGAGTCATTGTACGGCAACATAACAAAGTCTTTGTGAATGATTTTGTTTGAAGTAGCAAACTTGAAGTCCCGATGTTTCTTTTTTGGTCATTATACGGTGGTTCAAACATGTACGGCTTCCTTCTATTATGCTATGTTAGCTTTTTTTGGCAAGACTTCTCTTAAAAAGGTTGCGATTAGGGTAAAGGAGGGGACATCAGTTGTGCGTCGGACCTTGTCCCCTTGTGGGCAGCAAAAAGTATGTCTCGTCCAAAATATAACTCAGCCACAATATTAATCAGCTTCTTTTAAATTTGTACAGCACTTAAAACCTTGTGTTATTCAGCAGGCTCCACCAAACACTGTGCGGCAGGATTAGGACTCTCATGGTCCCTTTAAAGGGTACAAAAACTTCACAACAGCTGCGATTAGTTTGTGGGATAATGTGAGATAAACCTTCAACTAACAATTAAATATGCTCAAATACTAATCTTAACCTTCAATATTGACATTGTATGGAAATCTTCAAGATTGTACGATAGACTTACACACAACACTAATATTATATGCAACAATTCACGCTCAAAATTGGTACAACTGATATGCAGAAGTGTATGGCTTATTTCAAGAGCTTTCACAATGTCACAGCCAGTATATAGAATCTATGTCACAGGGTTCGCCAAATTTCGGCCATGAGGTTCGAAATTCGGCGAACTTTTGACCAGGGGACGAGATTCGCCCAAATTCATCATAAAATTCGCTATTATAAATGCTTTAAATTTTTTTTGCTGATAGGCTTTTATTTGTCCCACGCCGTCTGAAAATTTCGCCTCGGAAAATTTTCTAAACTCGTAAAATTATCTCACGCCGTCAAAAAAATTCGCGCCGGAAAATTTTCTTAACTCGTCGATTGTTCCAATCAGTGTATTGCTTGAACCTCCTCTCCCGTGCAAGTGCTAGTAAAAAACGTGACGCATCTAATATTTTAATGTAGCCGGGTCTAGCTCGGTGCATGTATAGTAGTATATATATTATAATGCAGTAGGGTCTAGTAAATTTAGGTAGCATTTTTATTTAAATTTGACTAAATTTTACATATTAATGTCCACTAATTACAAATGATATATCACATCCATTCCATTTATACAACCTTAACATTTTTTGAATATCAATTTGAATTATAATTTTTTAAGTTAGCTGTATTTCTTTTTTATAACCTATAATTTTTTTAAATTAAATTATTAATATATTTATGTTAAAATATTATAATATATTATATATTATTAATATATAATAGTTTTAATATATTCATATTAAAATATTATAATATATTTATATATTATTCATATATAATAATATTTAATATATATATATATATATATATATATATATATATATTCTAAAATCAAAATTATATAAGGCGAATTTAATGACGAATTTTTTTTCGCCTTGCCGAACTTCATCGGAATTTTATGGTTGCCGAACACGAACTTGAACTCGAACTCGAACCTTGTGACATAGTATAGAATAGTATGGCCTTTTTCATAAGGCTCGACCAACATAGGAACTCCTTAAAAGACAATATGATTTGCTGAAGCAAATGATGATAATTGATATTTCCTCCTAAACAGAAAACCACACCAACAGAATGGAAACTTCACACCAACAACACAACTGAGAATCACACAAAAACTCAAAAATTGTAGCAAACTCAAAATATAGAAAACCACAACCACAACTGAAACCCGGAAATCTGCAGATCAAATTGCGATTGAAAATGCCTTCATTTATTTAGCACAACTGTGATCGCTACATGAAATCACTAAGTAGGACAAGAGGGTTTTCGTCCTCAAATCTTGAATAAGGAAAACCAGGAGGGTTTTCGTCCTTAGGAAAGAAGAAAGAACTCACATTTATCTTTAGGAAATGAATTTGGTAAAATGAGTAGGTAACCTTTTTTCTGGAGACAAAACCTCCTTTTATAACTTTTCAAGGGAAAATATTCTTAATTTATTTTCTTTTTCTCCTATTTTCCCACTCGAACCCTAAAAGTGTCATTTTAACTCACTTTTGTACCCCCACACCTAGCGACACTTTAGGAAACAATTTAAGTCGTCTTTTAAAATTTCACTTTTTACGACTTTTTAAATAATTAAAAATTATTCTTTTAATTTATAACTTAGTTATTTTTTTGACAACTTAATTTTTAATTATTTAATTATTTCCAAGGTCTCGAAAAATTGATTCACTTTGCAAATTCTAGAATCCCAAATCAATCTCATGAATTCTTCGCCATGATTTCACTGCACCACTCTGATACAACAAGAAGTTGTAAATCTTTTATCCTCCTTAATGCTGTCAAGCAATCTTCTTCAAGATGTGCTATCAGTTCCATATAGATTTAGCTCATTATAAATGCCAATGTTAAGAGATGAAACTGAATCAAAATTATCATAGGATGAGAAAATTGCTGCTGCCCTTACTAGCAAACTGTAATTTCTATATGGAGGACAACCCTTTGTTCTTGGTATCAGATGTTTCAATGAAATACTCGGGTCCCATACTCTTATGTGTAGACATTCTTGAATTCTTTCACCCTCCTTTTGACAATAAATTTATGTAACATGGAAGGGTTGTAATGATTTGAAACCTCTACAAACATCATTGTTTTCATGCCTTGAACCATAATCATGAAGATAATCAAATTGTTTACAATCAGTTGCTAGTCTGAAAATTGCAACAAGCTGAAAACCAACATTTTGTTCAAGTGCATGCTCCTCAATAAGTTTTTTCTGTAAATCAGTTTTATATGTTCCTTGAATTGGAACACCTTGCTCATATTCTGAATTAACATCATTAGAATGATCCAAATACTTATCACTAGCACTTGCACCCATAGGAGGCTCAAGGAATACGCCAATAGGAACAACCGACGAGATTAGAAAATTTTTCGGCATGAATTTTTTTTTTTTACGGCGTGAGACAATTCCGAGCACTATAATGCTCACATATAAAAGCCTATCGGCTAATTAGTTGCCGATTTGAAAATTTCAGCAAGCTCAAAATCAAGATTAGTTTCTGGTGAAGTATTTTTGTTATGATTGAAAATTTCACCCAGATCCCATATCAATATTGGGAATTTGCAACTCTCAATCCCCGAACCTTCTTGTGACATAGTTAACTTTTGCTGCGTCACTCTGATATTATCAAAAGTTGTAGAACTTGAACCAGAAAATGTCTCAACATCCATCTCAAAAAGTGGATTATCTAAAGATAACTTTGCATCCATTTCAAAAAGTGGGTTATCAAAAGATTGAAAGTTATTTCCATTCTCTTGTTTAGACTAATCTTCTTGCTAACCCAACTCTGTACTTATAACTTCTGGTTCTCCTGGAAACTGTTCTAAATCAAAATCTTCTTGAAGCCTATCAAGCTCAACAATTACCTGTTTGATTTCTTTAGCCCTTGCTTCACTCTCTTGCTCCCTAAAGTTTTCTGCAGCATCAAGCTGATCTTCTGCCTCCAGAAGTGCCATTTGGGCACTTTCTAATGAGTTCTTGGTTGATTTAAGCTCAAAGGTGAGCTCTTCAACTTTTACCTACATTTCCTTAGGTGCAATTAAAGCCTCATTTGTAAATTTAATAGCCACATCTCTGTCTTTATTCATATGCAGATATTCTAATTTCATTGTTTCCATTGTATTCTTAACTGTTTGCAAGTCTGCAATAGTGACAATTTGCTCAAATTGTTCTCTGTTCAAATTTTGCATTGATCGTTCAATAAGTCTCTTTGTGCAATCCAATTCTGTTAGGACTTGCACTTCATTCTCTTCTGTTACCAACAACTGTTCCTTCCAATCACCCTCATGAAATCCAGAGTCATGCAATGATATTGGACTTTTGTTAGAATCAATGCAAAAATCAGCATTCTCTTGTAAGACATACCTTTCAATAGTCATTCTAAAAGTCACTTTGATAGGCTTCTTGCAGCTTCCACTCATTTTCTGGATTAGCTTCATAGAATTGATTTAAGTACTTATCATTAGTTGCTGATTTGAAATTTTCAGCAAGCTTAATCTCATCATTAGTAGCTACTAAGTCATTTTGGAGCCTCACCACACATTCTTCTTGTATCAGGACATTTTCTTCTTCAAAGGAGTGTTTTGAGTGTTCTTTCTCAAATTTAGGTTTTGAGTGTTCTTTTTTCTCAAATTTAGGTTTTGAGTGTTCTTTTTTCTCAAATTTAGGTTCTTTAACAACTTTAGAAACTTTTGATGCTATCTTCTCTTCTTCCTCATGCTCCACTGTTACAATTTCTTCCTTGTTCTCATCACCATTTTGCTAGAATAGACATTTGATAAAAGTAAAAAAATCTTCTTCTTTTTCAGCCTGTGGCTTAGGAGTATCCATCACCTTCTTTACTAGATCTTCATCGGATTTCACCTCTTCTTTGCTCCAACATTTGTGACTTGGATCCCAATATTCTTTGCATAAGAAGCAAATTTTTTTTCTTCCGAGTTCATTTTTGCTATCATCTTTCTTCTTTCTTGCAAGAGAACTCTTAATTTGTTGATTACATGGAGTAAATTCTTCAGCTATCATTTCAGTGGTTAAGTATGGCTTCAACTTCTTCCCATACTCTTTCACAACATTTTTAGCTAGAGCATGTGCAACCAGTGAAAGTTTCTCTGCTCATCCTTTCTCACATTTGTTACAGATGTTGCAGAAACATGACAGAAATAATACTCAAGATTATATTATTGAATATGATCGAATGATTTACAAAGAGGAGCAAATGCTCTTATAAAGAGTATGCGAGTTCTAACTATAGACGGACAACTTTGCATAAAGCAGAAAGCTGGAGCTAACAAAGCATAACAGAAGCGAGCAAATCTAACAGCTAAAAAGCAGAAGATAGAAAAACAAAAGCAATCTACAACTAAGCAACTAAGATTGACCATTATCTAAGAAATTCTAAATATTAACTTAATACCCCCCCTTAATGGTCAATCCACTAACAAAAAACTGAGTTGCCCCTCTTAAAGATAACCAAAAACAGAGATAGGTTGATCCACGAGCAACTGACAAAACAGACAGAGGAGATTGGCCTAGAAGGCGTAGAAAGCAGACTCCTGCTTAGTATGCTCTGCGATGTGTGTTGATGGAGTTGAAGCTTCAGACTTGCATTGCTCAGCAACCAAGCGTTTCCGACAATCCTTTTTCATATGCCCAAACTTGTGACAGTAATTGCATTGGATGTTGTATTTCTTGGATGGGTCCTGTGACTGACCCTGATTGAACTACTGAGAGGGCTGATTAGGACCCTGATACTACTGGAAGGACTTGGCAGTAAATCCCTGTTCTGAGGAGGAGGAGGAAGCACTGCTACCAAACTGTTGTTTCCATCGATCCTGCTGCAAGAGTTTGTTGCACAGATCGGGGAACATCAGACTAACATTAGATGAAGTGATGTTAAGAGTTTCGATAAAGTGCTCATAAGATGATGGTAGACTTTTTAGAGTGATCACTACCATATCTTCTTCCATCTTCTGACCAATCGCCGTCAACTGATCACGGATGTCCTTGATTTTTGTGAGATGCTCCTGCAGAGACATCTGATCATCCATCATCATTGAGAAGAGCATGTTCTTGAGAAAGAATGCCTGGCTTTTGTCAGAGGTTTCATGAAGGTCCTTTAGTGATTCCCAAATTTCTTTTGCTGTTTTCCCAGACAGAACCTGAAGCAGCTGATCATCGGTGATCGATAGCTTGATAAGCATTACCGCTTCACGATTTTGCTCATCGAATCTATCTTGATCCTTACCTGCCACTGGAGGACGTGTAGTTGTGCCCAGAATAATCTTGTCCAAACACCGATACTCAAAAATAGTCATCATCCGCTGCTTCTAGGTGTTGTAATTTTTGCCGTTGAATCTCTGACTACTCTCCAACAGAATGTTGGTCAAAGATGCCATGCTTCACGTTTTTCGAGACATGAGAAAATGAATTATAAGCAGTGGGCACAGAAACTGAAGCAGATAGACGACACAGACAACAAACATAAAATCCTTACATAGATACAGATTCCGAAAACATCGAATAAGCTGACTCAAAAGTCGTGAACACAGACTTCGAAGTATAGATCTCGAGATAAATTTGAAACACGGATTTTACAGCACAGATCTTGAGAGTACGGAAAGTAGATACTTACAGGATCCAAACACGAATTTCGAGACAAAAAGGAAAGTATGTCTTCATATCTGCTGGTAACTGAGGGACCCACAACTGGCACATATTTCAACAACTGCTAGTGCAAACTGCTTTGATCAGTACAAAAGCCACAAAAAGATAAAAGGCAGATTAATAGCCAGCGACCACGTTAGAAAGGAAGGAAACTGCCAAAGTTTTAGGAACAATGCCGAATATAGACACCAACAATGCTTCAAAACCCGCCAGAGATAAATATACCATAGATTTGTGATTAGGGCACATGTCAAGTAGATTTCAAACATCAATCAGATATTTGGAAGGTGCCAAAAACAAACGGTGACATCGGAGTTTAACACTGACAGGCTATCAAATCGCGAGCAAATAGAGTCGTGACCCAGAAAACTCAGATGATCGATAATGCGACGATAGGATGGAACCGATGATTCCTTCAGATAGCGACTTCAAGTTGCGTATTCCATCAAAACGAAATGGAAGCAAAAAAAATAGATAGCGTGAGCTTCCATTAAAAGCCGCGAACAATAGATGGCTAAAAGAAACTAAGGATTTTAACCGCGATTGAAAGGTGCCTTGCTCCAGAAAAGACGCTTCAGTTACGCCGAAACTAAAAAATCCGTCGGAAGAAAAAAAACGCGCCTAGCACTGCTAGGTATGGAAATGGCGCCCACGAAAACAAGAATCGCGACCTCCTCACAATAGATAGAGCGGATCCGCAAAAATTTAGAGCAAACGTAGATCGCGAGTTCCAAAATGTGACCTCAGAAACACGCGAAACCCTACAAAACTGCAAGCTATAGACTTCCTTTGAAAAAATCATGATTTAAAAAACAACTCATAAAACAAATCGCCATCAGAAACCATGCCTTCAGAGAAACCCGCTCTGCTTCTGCTGTTCAAAGGAAAAAACCCGCTAATGGAAACAAAAGAAACGAGATAAATAGGGCCGCGACCAGATCTGTAGGTGAGCAATAGACACGAACAGAGATGTAGGCAAGAGATCACGTCCAGAAAAAAACCGCAATTTGTAGAGAAATTGTGACCTCAGATGAAGAACCCGTAAACAGAGATCGCAAAGAGAGAATCGCGATCAAGGAGGCCGTACGAATGTTCGTACTACCCACCCGAACCTAGGCTCTGATACCATGTTACAGATGTTGCAGAAACATGACAGAAATAATACTCAAGATTATATTATTGAATATGATCAAATGATTTACAAAGAGGAGCAAATGCTCTTATAAAGAGTATGCAAGTTCTAACTATAGACGGACAACTTTGCATAAAGCAGAAAGCTGGAGCTAACAAAGCATAACAGAAGTGAGCAAATCTAACAGCTAAAAAGCAGAAGATAGAAAAGCAAAAGCAATCTACAACTAAGCAACTAAGATTGACCATTATCTAAGATATTCTAAATATTAACTTAATAACATTAACCGACAAAACTAATAAGAGTGGCTGGGAGATATCATCACTCTCATTCAGAATCAAAGTCATAATTGTCTACATAGAGGTTACAACGTTTTTTGCATGATTCTTATTGACAGTAGCAAAGAAATGTTGAAACATATTAAGGATAAGATCATCACATTTAAGCTCTAACATAATAACACATGATCTATTTTTGCAACAGTTTCCAAAATCTTAACCCTCTTAGCAAAGAAGGACTTTTGATATCATCCAAACCTTGAAAACTTTCCACAATCAACTGAAATATCTCTTTCATGATGTTGCTGCTATACAGATCTTTTGGAGCTGTTATTCTCGTGATTTCACTAATGCAAGTGGTGACTGCAAGTTTCACATCTTTATCAGGGTGTCTGATAAACCTAGGCTGGGCCAAAACAGTCACTAATGGTTTTATTGCCCATTGCAAAATCTTAGAATCTGATTGATTAAACATAGATAAACAAATTTCCACTTCCTTCAAACTACCGAGTAAAACATTTTTTGACTGATGCAAAGGCTCAAGTTTCTTTTGTGTATTATAAAGCCTCATTCCCAAATCTAATGCCATGATTCTCAAGATGGTGGATACGAAAGCTCTGGAAATTTCTAAATCTTTTTGTCACAACTGAACAAGTGGTAAACTCAAAACATACAACTGCTGAAACTGTAATGTAGCCACTGAACATTGCCATGAAATTTGTTGAACACTGACACACAATTACTGAAACTGAAATGCAACAGAAGATCTGCAACAAGATGTTAGCTTTCCAATAGGCTGGCAAGATCACCAGCTGTGATGCCATTGTAATGTCCCTTGCAGAACCATTAGCTCAAATCCACAATTTTTTGCGATCGCTCAAACTCTAACTCTTTTTGATCAAGTTTTTGATGTGGGCAAGGTGAGTGGGATATTATTTTTGTAATGTCCCTTTTTTGAGACATTGGAAATAATTAAAAGTCAAGTTGTCAAAAAAGTAACTTTGAGTTATAAATTAAAATACGACTTATTTTTAATTATTTAAAAGGTCGTAAAAATATATTTTAAAAGACAACTTAAGTTGTTTGCTAAAGTGTCGCTACACGTAGGGGTACAAAAGTGAGTTAAAAGGACACTTTTAGGGTTCGAGTGGGAAAGTAGGAGAAAAAGAAAATAAATTAAAATATTTTCCCTCGAAAAGTTATAAAAAGAAGTTTTATCTCTCAAAAATGGTTATCTACTCATATTACCAATTTCATTTTTCAAGGATGAATGTGAGTTCTTTCTTCTTTCCTGAGGACGGAAACCCTTTGGATTTGTGAAGCTTCAAGGACAAAAACCCTCCTAGTTTTCCTTATTCATGATTTGAGGACGCTTGTCCTTCTTGGTGATTTCATGTAGAGATCATAGTTGTGCTAAATGAATGAAGGCATTTTCAGTCGTAGCTTAATTTGCAAATTCCCGGGTTTCAGCCGTACCGATTTTGAGGGTGAATTGTTGCATGTAATATTAGTGTTGTGTGTAAGTCTGCTGTACAAGCTTGAAGACTTCTGTATAATGTCAATATTGCAGGTTAAGATTAGTATTTCAGCATATTTAATTGTTAGTTGAAGGTTTATCTCACAAACTAATCGCAGCTGTTGTCTGTAATGTCCCACCCCAGGTGGACATTACAGTGGTATCAGAGCATTCATAATTTTAGAGAATATCCTAAGTGGGATATTACAGTGGTATCAGAGTGGTTTCCTGCCATCCTGTTGGGAAATCAAAAATTTATTCAGGTTGCATGTCAGTTTTAATGGTTGCATGTGTGGTATCAGTTACTGCATGTTAGCTCAATAGTGGGGTTTATTTTAAAAATTCATTGAGCTCACACAGAGAAACTCGAGTGATCAGCACTCAGTTATTTAGCTTCATTTTTCTAGTCAAAATGAATTCAACCAGTGACAAACAAATTGTATCAGGTGATTGGAAGTGGTTAGCCAGAACAATATATGAACAGGATGAAAAATTTGGCACAATTTCACAATCCAAATATGATACATTATGTATTCTTAGGAGACTGGAAGAGAGTTTAAGCTTTGTAGAACAATCATCTTCAGCTATTGGAGAATGAGATCTCTTTAATGTATTTACAATCTTGAGGCTGTGAAAGATCAGCTGAATCATTGCTATTGTGGATTGGCTTCATCTAGGAGTCAACATTGAGCTTTATTGGAGGATTTCACAAGGGTTTCAAAGAATTATCATTTGCAAATTCATATATTCAAATTTGAGATTGTAGATTCATTGTTGTGCAATCATTAGAAGACTAAACAGAGATATCAGCAGCAAATAGGAGCTATTTGCATTGTTTCTTGAGCTGGTATTCTTACAGCAGGGCCGTACTGGTGTATTTTGGAACCTGGGTATTTAGGGTTTTCAACGGCAACTTCATTCCTTGCCTTTAATGGCCATTGTACCAACATAAACTCATTATAAGTTGTTCTTGTTTTCTGAGTTTGTATCAGCAGTGTATCTTGCAATATTAATGGAGATTTGAACAACCCAGTTGCTGTTATTACCTTTCAGACTTTGTATTTGCATAATAACAAAATGGGTATGTAAAAATACTTCATATTTTGGCAATATCATTTTTTGGGTATTTGTTGCTTAGATAATAGGGGGTATTCTCTCAACTGTGTACTTAATAGTTTGTCAAAATACTGAGTATTTTGGGAGATATAGAAATCTGGAATTTTCAGCAGTGTGTGTGTATTATTCATTTCTTGTGTTTGCAAAAATATATATACATGCATGCTATGATATGTCATGGACCCAACACCCAAACGCAAGCAGGTATCAACTTAACCACAAAAAACTCGTCAAACAGTGATTGAAAAATAGCTTAGATTAGCAACAGCAAAATACATAAGGGGGTGGGTTATTACATTGTGAAGTTTTTGTACCCTTTAAGGGGATCGTGAGAGTCCTAATCCTACTGCACAGTGTTTGGTGGAGCCTGTTGAATAACACAAGGTTGTAAGTGCCATACAAATTTAAAAGAAGCTGATTAATATTGTAGTTGAGTTATATTTTGAAGGAGACATACTTTTTGTTGCCCACAAGGGGATAAGGTCTGACACACACCTGCTGTCCCCTCCTTTATCCTAATCGCAACCTTTTTTAAGAGAAGTCTTGCCAAAAAATGCTAACATAGCATAATGGACGGAAGCCGTAAAATGTTTGAACCACCATATAATGACCAAAAAAGAGACATAGGAACTTCAGGTTTGCTACTTCAAACAAAATCATTCGCAAATTTTTTTATGCTGCCATACAATGACTCTCGAGGTGGTGAATAAGACAAAGACTCCGTACTTTTCCAATCAGCTGCCTTTCCACATCAGCTGCAGCTCAAAAGGGATATTTTTCTGAATTTTAGAGGGTGAGAGTTATCATAAATTGCTGAATCTACCTCTACATTAGCTGCTTACATCATGGTATGCTGATTAATATTTTATGCTGGAATATCTACTTGTATGCTTGCCTCACGAATAGCAAAGAGGTAAAGGCTTTTGTTATGGATAAGTTCCGTAAGCGTATATGGGGGAAAGTGCTAGGGAGAAAGAAGAAATATTATCTTGACAAATTCAACCCCACATGTGATCATCAACAAAAACTGTACATAGGGGCTAGTATTTCATGGAGAGCAAAGAGTCTTATTGCTCAATTAAGAACTAATTCTCATCAGCTCCAATGTGAAACGAGGTGGTGGAAAAGATCTAAAGAAGCATGGGAAGAACGGGTGTGTATTTTTTGCACTATCGGGGCAGTGGAACCAAAAAAACACTTTATTATGAAGTGTGATGTTTTCAAGGACATCAAGGACAATTATGCCAATAGCTTGACAACTGTCTCTTGGCATAGTTTATTCGGCGAGGGGATTGTTAAGAAGTTGGGGGAACTCATCATCATCTTGAACAGAAAAAGGACCGAAATGCAGAAGACAAAGAACGGCAAGGTTGGTGGTCCCATAGACTATTTTTAGCCTCGTGGACGTTAAAAGCTATTCATTCATATATCAGATTTTGGGTCTATCACATTGCTACAACAAATTATTATTTTCAGAGTTTGACATTAACTGAAGTTGTTGTTAGCTACCAGTTCATTTATATCAGCAGTTTATCAGATTATTGGCCCAACTACAACACTTGAACATCACTCAATTTTATCAGTTCAATCTGGGTATTTTTTAATGTATTTTCAGTTTGCTTGTCAACTGTTTGACGAAATGTCTACTTTCAACATGTTGGATAATTGTTTGAAATAATTCCTGAATTTGGTAAAAATTGCCTATCTTTCATATTGCAACTACTAGACGGTTTACCGCCAGTATTTGACATTTCGAAGATCCTGGACGGTTTACCACCGGATCCCAGTTCTTTCATTGTAATAGATCCTAGTCGGTTTATCCGCTGGATCCTTCTTTCATTTTCACTACATTTTTCGCCTTGCATGGCGTGCATCGAAATCGAGTGAATTAGTTTGCCATTTTGACATTGACACAATTCAGCTTGCATTCAGCCAGCTTGATTTGATCGGAATTTGCATTCACCATCAGCCAATTTGACTTGATCAATTCTATGTTTTTGCTTATATTGTAAGTTGGTCACTTTGTCGCCAACATCTTTTAGTTAATTCCACTTGGTCACTTTGGCTTGAAACTTAGGGGGAACTTGAACTCCTAAAACATTACTTGAGGTTTGTGTTGATAGAACCACCCATCTAAGGGCTTGAGCAAACTAAGTGAACATAATAATTTTTTTCTTTTGAACGGCCTTTGATTTTTTTCCGTTGATCATTGCTTGTATTGCATCTTGTGATTCCCATTCTCTTGTCAACTTTACTCACTTGGGACAACCTGGAGTAGAGTCTGAGGGGTCTCATGGTTTGTTGCCAAGCTTCAAAATCTTTGACTTTGTTTGGTAGGACATACACTACTGAATTGCCCTAATACAACTTATCCAAATCCCAAGAGCTATCCACTGGACAACACTTTAAATCATAGTAGCATTGCTTGGAATTGGGATTGACTTGGTAAACCAAAACTATGAATAGAATTCAATTACTTGGGATTTAATTGGTAAATTTGGGAAACTGAAAAATGCTGAAATATTCATGGAAGCAGGAAAAAATGCTGTTTTGTTATTTCAAGCCAAATAAAAGCAAAAAATTGCTGCGTTTCCATCCAGCGCAGCCCAAAGCAATTTTTACTTTTTGCTTTTTAAAAACTAGAGTGGGGGTCTGGGAGCAGCAGTCCTCAGTGGGAGGGGCGGGGCAGTGCCCCTTGTGGGACAGTCTAGGTTCAAGGGGTGGAGACCCCACAGTCAACCCCAAATTAAGGTCTTGAGGCCACATGGACCTTTATGGCACATGCCATTTTTCATAATTTTATTGCTTTTAACCAATCGTTAATAAATCCTTCCAATCACTCGACAAGCAATTAACACTGCTGAGATCCAAATTGCTGAAGGCAGAGTCATCTTGTCAGACTTGTTTGGTCTGAGCGAGTCTTGGCAGGAAACTCGCGGATACCTTGTGAGTTTTCCAATTGTCTCAAGTTGTGAGTTGTGGGTGAGTTGCTCGCCCTGCTGGAAAACTTGGGAGTACTTACTGAGTTTTAAATCTATGGAGAATATAATGGTGCAACTGCTTAAATGCTTGGACCAGGGAATATAATTCCTTGTTGTAGGTTCTATAATTGAGCTAGGCACGCGATAAGGCCTCTGTCTCTTAAGGATAGGCTATTAGGTAGCCTCCCTACCTAAGTATCATGCATATGGCGTATTAGGAAGCATAGTTTTGAAGCTCAAATATTATTGTAAGTTGGGGAGAGTAAGAACCAATGCAAAGCAAAGAGCCTCATTCAGTTCACTAAATGTTCAAACAGCCTGTGAACTCCAAATATAAGCTTTCTGATCAGTGAGCTGATGACGGAGGTGGGGGTGCTAAATGTAAACAGTTACGAATGAGTGTTCCTCCTACGAAACTTTTCAGGTTTGAAATTCAAGATTAAGGGAGCAAGTCATGAAGGGCGTTGATTTTACCCAGACATGCATGTAGTTTATGCTCATGAGTGCTTGAGAGTTGTTTGTCCAAAGGAGGAATTCATCATCTAGGCTTGGAGATGATGCAGCAAAGAAGATCTAGAATTGTCTGCACATGCAGCAATTGCTTTCCCAGGTTTTATTGTAGATCAAAAGGCATGGAAATCTACTCCTAGAACCCAAACTTGGTCTTGAAAGTGGTCTTCCAGACATCAGAAGGTTCCATGTGAACATGGTTATCTAAGTCAAGTTTAGCTTATTGAAGTACTTGACACCCAAAAGATGGTCCCAAAGGTTTACAATTTACAATCTTGGGACATGGGGTGGTGGTTCTTCCTAACAATTTTATTGAGAGCCTGGCAATCCTTGATTTACTGTCACTCATTATGTTCCTTACTTGATACTGCCAGAGTAGATTTGCATGGAGAAGTGTTGGGCAGGTCTTGTCCTTATCCAGCAACTGCTTGACTTGCCTTTCTATACACTCTCAATGGATGAGTGTGTAAGGTTGCCAATTGGGCAGTTGAGAACTAGCAAAAGCTCTATAGAATGTTGCATGGGCCCCAAAGGAAGGAGTCATTTTGGTCCCACCAAAACATCACAGTACACATCCACAAGATTTGATTGCTTCAGATGGAAGCATGTCAACATTTTTTTGCCTTATCTCATCGAATGATACAAATTGACTTATCTGCCTTATGCAAACTGACTTGTTTAACTGGTAGCCTACGAGAGAGAAAAATACTAACATAAGAATTGAATTTATAGACTTACCGTACTTTTGCAAGCTATAAATTTTGTAGAAGCTATGAAAGATAGTTAATTTGAGTGATGTCACAATCAATAGTGTCCTAGAATGGCCTAGTGGCAAATGTGATTTAACACTTGCAACGCACAAGTTTGGATTGTTCCTCATTGACCCATTCCAACTGATATGGGTGTGGAGCTGTTGTGGTGGCAATTGAAGACTATCTTCCAACTTGTGAGAGATTGGGCTTTTTTGGCTGATATTATTGAGGAAAAGTGTCTGTCCCTGACTTGATAGTTATGACTGAAAAGAGCTTTTCTATTGTTGTCAGAGTAAACATTGACCATGATAATGAGTTGTGTATCAAAAGGGCATTTGCTCAATTAGAAGTGTCTTCACCTTATTGGATTTAAGGGCACGATATCACTCGGCCGATTGTCTAGTGCACACTACTAGTTGTTGCCAGATTGAGTAGTTGAACCCTTAATGGAGCTACTTGGCAAGGTTCTTGTTGATGTGTTTTTTATGCACAAGGCAACATGCAGAATAAAATACTAAGTACTCTATCCTCTCTTGAAAAAAGACACTCAAAGGCTAAACTACGTGATCCAGTGAGATGACTCCAAGGTTCCAGATGTCAGGTCTTGACAATAAGTTGGATATAGACTCAGTATAGAGGTATGATGTGATTTGCTATGAACACAAAAGGACTTACACAATTGTTCAAAATGGACAAAAAATAATGCAATTTCAGATCTTCTCACAAGATTGGCTTCAATAACTTCCTACTTCCACACTTGATTGATAACGTAATAAAAAAAAATGCAAAAGATGAAGGGTTTAGGAGAACTATTCTAATCCTATATGCAAGAAACTATTGTTGACAAAGTGAAATCAACCAACTTTGCTTTGCCAAATCAAACAACTACACAAAGTCGATGCAATCTTCTAAGGTAATGTATGATGTTCAAATTACTTGCGTACATGAAAGATCAACAAACACAAGTAATCAAAGTTAAGCTTGTTTGAGTTCAGTCTTACCATGCACTGCAACTTGTAAGCCACAAATCACAAATGGTATGAACTTAGAGATTTCACCATGAAACAACAATAATAACTTCCATCAACGAACACAATACATGAAAATAAAACTTATTCTAAACTTATTTTACGCTTGAGGAATTGGAAACCATGCAATACTTGAAATAAAACAATATCACCGAACCAATGAGTCTTGTATTATCTCAAAAGAGCTCTTGCAACAATTCTCCAAAGTCTCCATCTTACCAAAATGAAAGAGAAGTGAGGCATTTGTATAGTCCTCAAAATACAATGAAGGGTCAAGATTGATTTGAGCGACCGATGGCCGAGATTTTGCCACATCAAGAATTAGTTACAACAACCAACTATTTTTAGCAAAAAGTAAAAGTTGACACAATATGTGTACATAAAAACCCAAAGGCAATGAAGGCACGTTTCCCAAGATGACAGAGATGAAATGGAATCTATGAAGAATATTCATGTGGGACGCCTTGTGCTTATCTTTTCTTACAAGTGCAATGAACTTGGACACAATCTCTGCAATGTCATCAATTGGTACACTTGGCAAAATTTGTATGGTGCCCTCTGTAATTGTCAAATCTTCTGTATATGCGACAAGTGTCCTTTCCCATTTTGCCATCCAAGCTTGATTTGCACCAATGAGTGTAGAAAGTGTGGAGATATTATCCAGTTGCTCTCCAGAAATGGTGTGAACGCTCTCGAAGTAGAGTGCATGTATGTGATTCTTCAAATCATCGATATCAACATCTCCCGAAGGATCACATATCTTCTTGATTGAACTCCTTATTTTGTCTTGAATCCTTTGGAGTGTACTCCTTATTCGAACACTTTCACTTTTTGCTTTCTTAAGAATTTGCTCTTTTATGAGTAGACTGTAGTACCAAGAAGAGAAATTATATGATGACTCTTGTTCAATCACATCTCCATCTATTAAGGCTGTCTTTGGAGTATCCATCAAATCTTTCAAGTATGGCATAAGATCCTCCTTGATGTGTCTAAACTCGGAACATGCATCCAAAATGGCTTGGATCCTCTCTAGAAGCTTGGAAACTCTTCCATAAATCTGCATAATTTCTTCTATGAATCCATTTGCCTTATCCTTGACTCTTTCTATCCATTCTTTCACTACTTGAGATGATGATCTCATTTCTTCCAAATGTGCAATAGACTCCTGTGAAAGCATGGTAGGTGGTGCTGATGTTCCTTCATGTTGACGGATAGGATTCATCAATTGTTGAATGTAATGTTTGAATTCCAAATTTCCTCTCTCCAGCTGATTTCTTTTTTCTCTTTCTTGCCTTAATCTTTCCTTGATGGCTGTGACAAAATCTTCTAACTCTTCCACCTCTTGTTCTTCCGTTGTTGGGCCCAAGTCAAAAGTAGCCACATCATAATCCTCTGGAACAATATCATCCATGGCTTTGTCAACTCTTGGAACTGCAATATGTACTTTTCTTGAACCAGAACTATCCCTTGTGATTTTGGAGAGTTTAGTTGCCTTCTTCTTTTCTTTATCCTTTTCAGTTCTTTCTAGCAACTCCTCTAAACTGATTCTTGGTTCTCTTTCCACAATAGATATTCTTTAACTCTCTCTCTTAACCATTCCGACAACATGGATAGATCCTCATTGGCTTCTTCTTGGGTTTCCATTTCTTGAAATGAGGGCAATTCTTCCTCATCAAATTCTTCATGCGATGCCTCCATTCCTTTGCCCTCTATATTACCTTCAATCATAGATGTATCTGGATTCTCCTGTGGACTTGAGTGAACTTCTTTGGCTTGATTTTCATGCAAAGTAGACTCCAAAGATTCATGAACATTTCTTTGATCTTGCACATTCGGAGCTACTTGATTTTCCTCTCTTTCTTCATCTTCCACTATAGATGTCATATTTACATTCTCAGAAGGACGTTCTTCTTGCCTAGAGGATGTGCTAGCCTCATGTCTTGAATCTGATTTCTTCTTCTTCCTGCTAGATTCTCCTTGTGAATTATCCAGTCTTTTCCTCTTCTTTGTCCGATCTTCCATTGAATTGTCACTTTTACTTTCATGCCCACCGGATTCACTATTGACCTCATTATCAGGTTCACTACTAGATTCACTGTCAGATGCTTCTTTGGATTGCTGTGAATCTACATTTCCCATCAAGTTGTATGTAAGCTGGTGATCCTTCCTAAGCATTCCTTGCATTTGACGATCCACATACTTTCTAGTGCGAGCTATGATTGGTTCCATCCAATCATCATCATGTGTGATCTCTCTTTCGAACCAATTGATGGTGAACGGCTTATCTCTCTCTTCATCATATGCACTTTGTGAAAGGAATCTATTATCTTCCTCAAGTTTGTCAGGAATGTTGAATATTTCAGTTGCTCTTACCAAATCCAAAGATAACCTTGAACACCTTTTCTTCCTTATTTCTACATCATCTAGTGAATTAGCCCAATGGTCTTTAAGGTGCGCCTTATGTTTGTATTTCCTTCCACATGTCTTCTTGGTGAAGTTGAATGGATCAAAATCTGCTCTCTTTGAATTGTGGAGTGTCATATTATAGGCTTGCAACTCATACTCTAAATTCTTCGCAACTTGCAATGATGAACAAGTTTCTAATTTTCCAATTCCAATTGGGAAATTGACTCCGGCTTTCTTCCTTTTCTTTTGAATTTTGTCATATGCTGCCAATTGTCTTGTCACCTCTAGCAATACCATCTTGTTGGTGGGATATCTCAGCAAGCGGTAGGGAAAAGATGAAAATCCTTGAATTCTTAGGTAGGTGAACCTTGGAAATTGAAAATACCATCTTCCATACTAATTCACCAAATTCGTAGCTTCTTTTGACAACCTCTTATGAATGCCTCCTTGCAATTTTCTTACAATGTACATGGAGAAGGCATCATTGAATCTCCGGTAGTGGCTAATTGCTATCAAATGCAATTGTGGATAGCAATTATATACCTTGAATTGTCCGGGGCCATGTCCAATCTCACCTCTACATGTCAATCCTCTATATCTTTCACATCTTGCCAACATGTAGATGATGTATGAGCTCACGTAGAATGATTTTGTCTCTTCTAGCTTTTTCAATTGCTCATCAATGTTGTTGCTTATTATCTCCGCCCAATCAATCATCCTTTTGCCTCTTACAACCTCTTGCATGTAAAAAAACATCCATGTCTTGAATGTAGATGATTGCAGACAACCCATTATCCTATTCAAGAATACAACCATATATCCGAACTCCGGGAGGAAATCTGATTTGTGGAGCTTTTTTGGCATCTTACTATCATGACTTCTTGGTTGTGCTAACCACTTGCTGTTGATCTCATTCAAACAATCCTTTGATCTGGAATCATATAGTTGTTGTGCGGACTCTTTGGTGCAATATGTAGTGGACTTGTGTTTTGGAATGTCAAATGTCTCCGCAATAGCCTCTTTCCTTAGGTGAGCTAACACCTCACCATCATTGGTCACAATGCATCTTCTTTGACGATCATAATGTCAGGCACATTCTAGCATCAACTCGGCACTGGGCAATGCGGGCGGAAAACATGCAGCTTGTACAATTACATTCTTGAGCATCCCTCTAACAACTTCAGAATTGCTAGGCTTGTATAGCTTCCTCTTGATCTCGTCCATGTCGGTGTGTCCCAAGTTGGTGTCGCTCAAATTCCTCCATCTTGATGTGATCTTTGTCTCGGGCATGACTCCTTTCATGTCACTCTTGATCAATGCTTGGCGCTCCTTATGGTTCATCATCAACCTACAAGTGAAAACATTTCAAGTTAATATGTTGATATGATACTTGATATAAAGGGTAAATGATGAGACATATCATCCTCCTTGCCAATGTGGGATAAATAAATCATGATCTTTAATTCAAACAATCTCTAAAAGACATTTGACATTGGCTAATAAAACCTTGATGCTAGAAAAAACATGATAAAATGAGACCTTAATTCTTCCTCCCTTCTCTAAATACAGCTTCTTCTTAATGAGAAATTCTGCTCCTAATTTGCTGCTTTGCTCTGCAAATCTGCCTCTTTTAGTTTTGAATTGATATGTGAAATAAAGAATTGAATCCTCCTTTTATAGCGCTCACTTCATTCACTTATAGATCGGCCTAGTTATGATTTTCTTTGGTTTAAATTCAATTTCTTCTCCCCCTGAGGCCGACTTGTTTATGATGTTGGCGGATTTCTCATTGCAGAAAGTATGTCGGGATTTCCACTTGAGTGTGGAATTTGCGCCTTTTGAGCGCAATTTCCAGCCTATCAAGGAATTTGCGAACTTTTCCGTAGCCCTTTTTAATCTTTCAACCTTCTTTTGGCATGGATCTTTTAGGCAATTGTAATGGATTTTCGCAATTTGATTTGGAATTTTTTAATTTTGACCAAAATTATGAACACTTACTTTGGCGCATTTTCCTTGTACACCTGAAATTTGCGATTTTTCATGATGTCTTCTAATGATTTTCAAAAAGCTTTTCAAATGAACTTCAAGAGTAATTTCAAGATTTTTCAAACAACTTTCTCCTAGTGATCCTCCAATGATTTTCCAATACTCTTCAAGGATGATTTCAACCTTTTCAAGTCAAATTTCTTCGCACCTTTTGCTCAGTCAAAGATTTCACATTTTTGTTCTCTTCTTGTACAAAATCTTCTCCATATCGCACATTCTATAAGGTTTTGGACAAGTTTTCAAATTGCAAGTCCAAGATTTTCGCATTTTTCCTATGAGCTTGGATAAATTTTGGCGCACTCCTTATCATCCTGAGGATCGTCCACATCGCATTTTCTTCATACCCTTGGAATTTGCGACTTTTTCCATCTCATGGTAGAAATTGCGACATTCATAAAATTTTCACTCTTTACATTTGCTTCTCTCATGATTTCTCCACGAAATTTAACGCCTTAAGAATTTTCGATGGATGCTCAAGGGTTTATTCCTTATCGCCAATTTTCCTAACTTGTGGATTTTTCAAGTTGCAAGTTCCTCCTGAGGCATGGGAGACTCCTTGAATGCAAATTTGATAAGGTTATGGATTGTTTTCTTTGGCGCAAATTTAGGGACCCTATGGATTTCGCACTTTTGAGTGCCCCTTGGACAAGTTTCGTCGTACCTTTTGCCTCCTCTGGAACACGTTCACTTCGCCAATTTCACTCCTTCTTGGACAAATGCAAGTCACATGTTTTAGAGTGTCGAGGATAAAAGTTCTTAGTGCAAGTTCCACTTACCTACGGATTTTCAAATTTGCACAACTCATTCACGTTCTAATTTCGCATTTCCTAGCATATTTCAGTGTTTCTAGGTGCAAATTTAATGGAGAGGTGGAATTTCGCATTTTCATGAAGGTTAAGGACAAATCTTTAGCGCAAATTCCATCTCCTCTTGCACTTCTTGCCACCTTTGGAACAAGTCCCTGTCGCACATTTGAAGAGTTCATGGATTTTTCATGTCGCACGTTTTGGTGTGATAAGGATAAATTTCACTTCACAATTTTAGGAAGATCAAGGATTTCGCACCTTTTCAGATGTTAAGGATTGTTTCTTCATCTCCAATTTCAGCCCCTTGAGGAATTTCACAAATTTTGTGGTAGCTTGGAATTTCACATTTTCCTCATACCCTTGGAATTTGCGATTTTGAACATCTCTTGGATTGGTTCTTCATCACTCATTCCTTAAGGCATAGAATTTCGCATTTTTGGCATTGTTAGGGATAAGTTCCATGTTCCATCGTTGTGTCTTGGATAAATCTCTTTGTTGCACAATTGGACATGCCTTGGAATTTCGCAATTTTGGTGACATCCTGAACAAATCCTTAGCGCAAATTTGGGAACCTTATGGATTTCGCACTTTTGAGTGCCCCTTGGACAAGTTCCTGTCGCACTTTCCTCATGAGCCTGGAATTTGCGCTATTTGGGCGCAATTTCCTTATACCACTGGAAATTGCGATTTTCTAGTACTTAACCATTTTTTTCAATTTCTAACTTTCATTTCTCTGTTTTTCGATTTCGACAAGGTTTTGTCATTTCATCTTTCAGGGATTGATCTCAATGTTCTCAATTGCACTTTGCTTGATAGACGACTTCCTGATTTCTCATTTGGATGAAGATTGAGCAAGACTCAAGACCAGGACTCTTAAAAACTACTGGGCAAAACGAAAATGAAAATTGGGGGTCCCCATTTGCAATGGGGCGATGTGTGATTAGGTCACAACAGTTCCTTTTGCTGCTTTGCTTGCACCTCTAGGGCAAGGTGGGAAGCATGGTTTAAGGAATTGATGTTAAAGAGTTCTAATCCCTTAGAACGATTAGAAAACAACCATGAGATAAACTTGATGAGAAGGAATGTATTAGCATCTATTACTTCCAACTTGATCGAAAGGTGATGAAATTGATTGGATATATTGTTGGATTAAGTGTCTAGATGCTTGTCAAACATGGAGCCAAAGAGGATAGAAGGCCTCTTAGATTGTCTCTTTGGAGTCCACCCAAGTGGTAATGGCTGGCTGCTTTGTTGTGGGCAGATGATAGGCACGAGACTGCTATTAGGTGAATGGTTGAGCATCATATGCATTCAGCATTCATAATGTATTATTTTTGAAACTTGGTTGCATCATGAAGTATGCCTCTAGACTGCAAAGCCAAGAATCCATTGTTTGTGAAGCTTGGTTACATCTTGAAGTTACACCTCTAGACTACAAATCCAAGAATTCAACTTAGCTCTGTCAATTGTGTCACTGAAATGGGCAATGTACATCTTGATCTCCAACTTGAAAGTAGGTTGTGCAATCGGGATGTCTTTAGGAAGAAAGCTGATGGTTGCATGTTGTCTTAGGAATTACTAGAACATGTTGGAACTCACGTTGTTTTTGCAGCTATGCATATGACTCTTGTAAAAGCAATTGAACCATTGCTGGGGTATGGGTCATGCCTAAGGGACTTTTGGGGCTGCAGAAATACGTCTGTCAATTTATTTCTTGGAATGAAAGAAATGATGCGAAAAGGAAACAACAAACCAAAGCAACAAGGTAATACACCAACACCAAGAAAGAAGCATTTTGTCCTTTCTTTGTGTTTTTCTATTTTAGTTTGAATTACATAGAACCAGATTATCTTCAAAATATTGTGACATAGTGGATCTTGGCAGGGGTCCTGAGATTTTCATGAAAATATCACGAGTTTTTTGAATTTCTTGTTGACCGAGATTTTGACTGAAAAACTCATTGATATTATCACAATATTTTCCAATTTTTTGCTATAAAACCTCTGACCTGCAAATTTTTCACCATTCTGCTCTGTTTTTTTGGCCAAAAATCTGTCTGCTTTAAGGGTTTTCTGGGTGTGGTTTTAGGCTAGAAGAATAATTTCTGTCAGTTCTTGTTCTTGGAGAGAATTAATCAACGAATCAGATATACTTGGCCATAATCTGACTGAAGCTCCACTACTTCCTGTCGAACTCTCTCATACTCTCCAACACCCTCACAACAACAATTCAGACTTGGCCATAGTCTGACCAAAGCTCCACTGCTTCCTGTCAAACTCTCTCACACTCTCCAACACCCTCACAACATTTTTCATGATTACCCTTTCTTCTGCCAAATCTTTTGAGCAAGCCAAGCTGATACCGAATAAGGATGTGTAACGCTGCTTGTACAAGTCTTCTACTGCCAACAATATTCCACACTAAGCTTCTGTCAATTATACGATATATCTACCAGGCTGTTAGGAAAGGCTGAGTTTACACACTTCTGTAAGTTAAGACTGAGTTTACACACTTCTTGTCAGCCTTTCTACCAAAAAAATGTGTAATTGTGGACATCTCCCTCTAGTTACTCTCTCTCCTAGACCATATTCTGCATTCATGACGGTCAACAGTGAGATCACATGTGATTCTAGAAATCGATATAAAAATACCCAATTAAGGATGCCTAATCTAGAGGCATACTTGGGACCTATGTCACAGGATTCGCCGAATTTCGGCGATGAGATTCGAAATTCGGCGGATTTACAGAAAGTTTAATAAATTTGTTGAAGTTCGAATGGAATTCGTACGGTAGGTTTTCAGCCCTGCAGTCTCCTCCTGACTCCCGTGTTTAGTTTTTCGGTCCTGTAGGAATACGCTGATAGGAAGACCGACAAGTAGAAAATTTTCTGCATGAATTTTTTTCCGTGTAAGACTGACGAGTTTAGAAAATTTTCTGCGTGAATTTTTTTTCCGTGAGAGACAATTTTCCGAGCACTATAATGCTTACGTATAAAAGCCTATTGGCTAAACTATAATGCTCACATATAAAAGCCTATCGGCTAATTATTATATTTTTTATTTTATTTTTTTAATTTTAAGTTTTTTAAATAAAATTTAGATTTTTTATTTTGTTTTTTAAACTTTAAAGTTAAAATATAATGTATATTTTATTTAATATGTTTTATTTTTATATTTTTAAAATAAAATTATTATTTTTTTATTTAAAATGTAGTGTACTTATTAAAAATAAATAACATTTTAATAAATGTAGTCTATTTATTAAAATGTGGCGTATTTTTATTTTGGTTTTTTAATTTTAAGTTTTTTAATAAAATTTAGATTTTTTATTTTGTTTTTTAAACTTTAAAGTTAAAATTTAATGTATATTTTATTTAATATATTTTTATTTTTTATATTTTTAAAATGAAATTAGTATTTTTTTATTTATATTTTTTACTTCAAATGTAGTATATATATATGAGGGAAATTTAATCGCGAATTTTTTTTTTTCCAAAATTTTTCTTGCCGAATTTATTCCGAATTTCATCGTTGCCGAATTCGAATTTGAATTCGAACCTTGTGACATACCTGGGGCAATGTAATCGACTGACCCTTTGATGGAAAATGTTGAAGTAAGAGAGCCCATAGATTGGGAAGTTATGATCCTGGTGAGATTGCGGTGTCGAACCTTTCTTAACACTTTGCATTCAGCTTTCAAACTCTTATGAGCTTCATTGTGCAAATTAAGAACCTTCACAGCAACTACTTTACCATCTCTCAAATCTCCTCTGTAGACAGATCCAAAGCCGCCCATTTTGATCAACTTGCTCTCATTAAATCCATCAGTTGCAGTAAAAAGATCTTCACAAGAAATTTTCAGGTGCTCCAACTTCTGCTGAATATCTCTTGGCAAAGTGCATCTCCACAAGAAACCCAAGGGCCAAAACCAAGCAGTATACACAAAAGCACTGGCAGTAGAAATTGCAATCAGTGAGCTCAAAATCAATGAGATAAATCCATATTTCTAAATTCATGGTGTACACTCTCCTACACCATGGTGTCAGTTATTTGAATTTCTCTCTTTGTTTTGAATTTTTCTGTGTTTTTGGGGTTCCTGATATTATCCCACGAAATTGAAAATATCTCTATCTTTTGGTTTGCTGAGATATTTCTGGGAAAGATATTTGCTTCTGTGGTTTGAAATACAAGTATAATGCAATTGCAAACATTACAGTGATAAACAGAAGGCCCAAATGACAATGAAAGGGATTATATTACAGTGAAGGGGGAAGACTCATTTTTTTGAAAATCATAGAAGAGTCCTGCAAGTTTAAGCTAAGGACAATTTAAAAGAAGTACCCAGTATCTCCTTATATAATTTCTCTATATGCAAAGAGGAGAGAGAATATTTCAAATCTTGTAAGTTTATAAAAAGATTAAACTTTATGAAGATTTAAACTTATCTGCCTGGAGGTGTCAATAGAGGAAGTATGCAGAAGAAATTAGAAGAAATCAACACCACATCAGCAAAGTTTTGGACCCAAGATGATGGATTTGGGTGAGGCAGGAAGAACATGAATCAGCAGCCAGTCCCACAGGGCTGATATCACAGGATAATGCAAGAAGCCACAAAATGCCTCCGAATCTAGATAAAGACACTTGCAGATGTATGAGATAAATACTCTACAGTGGCCAATTCAAAGACCACAAGCTTAAGAATGGCTAAAATGTGTTTCCAAATAGCAGAAACCCTTGAGGACATCAGAAATTTGGAATCAGCAGTTGTTAGAAAGGAGACCCCAAGCGTGTGGCAGAAATTGATGCCAGCAAGAAAAAATTACTGTTCAAAGAAAGAGGGCAATCTGCAGCAGAAATTGGAATTGTGGCAGTTACACTAGCACTCAGAGGAACCTGGCTGGAGGGTGAAAGTGCAGAGACAGGCGACAAGAAGGATGAAAATCCTTACTCAAAACTCAATAAATTGGCCTTGATTGAGAATGGCTGGTACTAAAATGGAAGCAGGGCTAGATTACCATCGGAAGTGAGGCAGAAATGGCAGATGAGAAAATTTCAGAAAAAAATGTGAGAAGTGGCTGAAGTTGGCTTTGTTACCAATTGACATCATGAGTATACAGTAGAATGACATGCAACAATGCAGAAAGGCACACACAAATGAAGCATGTGATGATTACCGCCAAAACAGATGTGCACAGTGCACTCATAACATTTGTTAAATAGGTTTATAAGAATGTGTATGTGTGCTAGTCTGATAAAGCCAAGCACAGGCTAACTGTCCTATAACTGGCTTAGCAAAATTATCACATATTTTTCTAACTTGCATGCTGTTGGTGAGGCTCCAGTAAACTGGACCAAGTGTACTTGTAGGATACTTACAATGATCTAGATAACAACAAGAGATGAGATATCCATGGACACTATCTGCAAATCTCTGTGCATTTCTTTCATAGTGTCTCTTTTCCCATCCAAGGTCCCTATTATTGCTTTCTTTATGGAATTATTGCTACCATGAGTGTCTACAATTGAAGCCATAGCTTGATCACCAATTTTGTTGAGAAAGTGCTTTAATACCACTGTTATAAACCCAGTTATACCTAGTTTTACTGTAGTAAACCTTAGAGAAATCTCAACAAAAAATAAAAAACTGAAACTATTGGAAAATATAAAATTGAAGCTGTAAAATTTGAAACTGTGTCAAAAATGAAATCTGAAAACATTTTTAAAATCTAAATTCTGAAAACTGCTGAAAAATCATAAATTAAACTGTTTCTTTTAAAGACTATAAAGAAGAATGTTTATGAAAGGGCTGACATAGGCTAAATAGCAACCAGTTAGCTGAAATTGGAAGGAAAACAGAAGTCTGCTACTCCTGGAAAGTAATTCAGGCAGTACATAGAAAGGGGAGACTTTCTTGGGAAGGTATGACGATCACTTGGGCCTTATTGATCTCCATGAATACCATGGTTTCCCTTGGCCCAGACACAGTCTTGACTCTTGAGAGACTTGTGCACCAGAAAATCCATCCCTAAATTTAAACTACTTATTTAGGCTCCTTTCGTTATGATCATATCTCCAGGCACTTTTTATTAAGTTTCAGTTTGGCTAAGAATTTATATGATAAATGCTAGTAATTTCTAATATATCAGCTACTTATTCAAGACAAGAAAAGATACAGGTTCTGATTAGATTTTGTTCAGATCATCTTAAAAGAATGTTTTGACTGATCGAAGCAAAAAATAATAGATTTTCTTGATCTAATGAATACTGTGAATGGAACTTAGATGATTCTTCTAGCAGTGCAAACTACCTGTTAGGCTGACTTGACATCACTACCTATCATAAATCTATGATAAGCAGCAGGTACACCAGAAGGTTCTATGAGAGATTAATGGTCAGAATCAAGTGACTTTTAAATTGGTTAAGTTTGAACTTTAAACTAATTCTATGATAAGCAGGAGGCAAACCATAATGTTCTCTGTCAGATTAATGATCAGAATTAAGTGACCTTTAAATTGATTTATTGATTTAAGTTTTAATCAATGCTGCAGTGATAGGCAGTATAAAGTGGTCTTAATCTAGATCACATTTTTCCTAAATAAACCAACATACTAGCAATGCTTTTCCAGATTTACAAATGGTGTACCCCTACTATCCAGCACAGAAAAGAGTGGGCACATGTTATTAACTGAATTGATGAATAAAGGAAATTAACTATGGGGCTAACAAGCTTTGTTTCAACTCTTCAGCTTTGCTGCTTCTCTCCTACAGTCAGGGGCCACCAGTGTCGGGTTTGGAGGTTATGTTGGAAGTTCTCGTATTGACACAACCTTAACCAAGGAGTCAAATACTCTGCTGGTAAGCATTTTCTGCATTAATTTTGCTGTTTCTTCTTTATTCTTCTTACATGAGGCTGCATTTCAAGATTTTCTTTTTTATATGACAGCATTCACAACTGATGCTTTGGTGCAGTACCTTTAGCATGTTGGAAATCTGATTAGTAGGGTTTATTCAATTCCTGATAACAATCCTAAATGTTCAAATTTCCTCAAAAAAATAGAAATTAGTTAGCCGATAGGCTTTTATATGTGAGCATTATAGTGCTCGGAATTGTCTCACGCTGTTAAAATTCATGCCGGAAAATTTTCTAAACTCTCCAGTTGTTCCTATCGGCGTATTCCTTGAACCTCCTATGGGTGCAAGTGCTAGTTACTGAACTTTTGTTTTGTTTGTCCCCGACTTCAAAGATTAAGCCTGGTAACTTTTTGCTTTGTCAATAAATAACCAGGGTGTAAATGAATTGTTTTAACTTTTCACCGTTAGGCTATGCAGTCCCTTCAGTAAGGTTCTCTATGTTGTTGTGAGAGCTTTTACAATGTGATTCTGTCAACCTCCCTTGCTACTGGGCCTTAATGCCCTGCATGTAAACATGGATCTGTATTTTTGTTGGGGTTAAACTCTCTCTTGAGAAATGCCCGCACATATAAACTTGAACCTGCAGGGATTTGGGACATCTTACTAAAATTCCTTACCAGTTTTGCATGCTAGTGAATATGCAAAGCACAAAATTTTTAAATGATAAGGAGGAAAATAATATTGGTAAATGAATGTTTTTGATTCGATACTGGACCTCAACAGATGGTGTTGGCAGGGTACGATATGATTTCTCTTACTTCACATGGCTGAACTTATAGAGACAATATATAGTTAATAGTTTTAGTGGCTATCTAACGTTATATTTAAATATCTGCCTCTTAGATATACAATACATTGCAAGGAAAGGATCCTATAATGACATAAATGGTGCCACACCTATATCACTTAATGGCAAACATTATGACCCTTTGCCACCTACACATATCACTTGTTTCTCTTAAGGAAACTTGTAATGTGTTTTTTTGATAAATTATGGAGGGATTCTATTGGGGTCCACACCCATAGAAAAACTGAACAAAAAACATTAGATGCTAACAGAAAAGGGGGCTAAGCCCAACATCCGAAAAACTAGGCTGAAATAGAGGCCGAAGCTAGGCAGGAGAACAAACAACCAAAAACAGCTCAAGGAAGAAGGGCCACCTAGATACGTAATCACCTAAAAAAACTATGGCAGGGTTGGTACACCACAGCCATCTAATCCACCACTGCTTCCAGGGGAGGAACCTGATTGAGGGACCGTTGCCCCCCAAATGTTTCCCCCTTTAGAAGCTGGAGAGCCATAATCAGCTAGATGTGGAAAGTTAACACCATGAATCACCTCCTTATGCTGAATCGAGTAATGGGGGATGCCATCTCCAATTTGCTGGAGAGTAAGAGCACTGGTAACCTCTAGAATACCCTTGGAATGGGTAACCAAGAGGTGCTACAGAACAGGGTGTAAGTCTAAAGAGAAAGACCTCAAATCCATAAGTTCTGCACAGCTATGTGGGCCGAAGAAGGCATTTTTACCACTAACGATGAAAGAGACTCTTTTGGGAGTAGGAACTACGCACATAGCTCCCAACACCACCATTAGAATCTCCAACTCCATCCTTCCTAGAATGCATTTCACTAAACTCAAAGAACCTGGAGCCAGGCAAACAAAATTAGTTTTCAATTGCTGATCTGAAACAATGCTGTGGATGAAAGGGATCATGGGATTTTGAACCTTTCCTCCTATGGGCCATTAGGACTGGGGCCCAGATTAAACCACAACAGACGGCTGCAAGGTCCACACACAACCACTGATAGGAAACAGAAAATGGAGCAGACGAACCCTAGGATGAAAACATAACAACCTTGCATGATGACAAAAAGGAGGATTTGTCTTTAAAGTGAAGTCCCACGCACCTATATCATACCTCCTCAAGACATCTGCCGCATAACAACAATGGCACAAGGCAACCTCCACCTCATAAAAGCCATATTAATAGAAATTTGTGGGGAATGAGCACACTTTTGGAGAAGGATAAGGGGAGGATATCATAACTTGGCTATGATGAATGGGGCCCACCTAAGCACCCTATCCCCCTAAAAGGGAAAGACTTATGGTGGTAGGTCCAAAATAACAACTTTTTTGAAACCTTCCCAAGCCTCAACACTATCAACCACCAAACATGAGAAAGGAGCTAGGTCAACACCATTATTAGCTAGCAAATCTGCCGCCTTGATACATTCATTGAAAACAGTGAATGAAAAAAACATCCTCTAAACCATCACAAATAGCAAGAGCTTCATCCAGATATGATTTCACCTTCGATCTGGGACAATCTCTTTTAGTCAACTTCTGAATAACAACTTAAAAGTCACCTTTCACAGTCAGCTTCTTACATCTGAACTCTTGAGCTAGATTGAGACCTTCCAGAACAACCAACCATTCTACCTCATTGTTGGAACAAACACCAAGAAGAACAAATCTCCTTTCTTAAAAATCCCTTGATCATCCCTAAAAAACATGCTAGCCCCTGCCGAGCCAGGACTCCTCTTCGAAGCACCATTGAAGTTAAGTTTAAGGAATCCACTAGGTGGCTTTGTCTAATGTGCTTTTTCCTGAACTACATTTTTTTAGCTCCTAACCCATTAATGGGGGAAGGTAAACTTATAATGTTAATAGTTTATTACAACTAAAATTTGGGATCATCATGTAAAATTCTTTCAACATATCAGTTGTATGTGCCTGCCAATCTTCCAAATCGGCAAGGTCTAGCTGCCATACCTTGCTGCCATAGTATGTCAATATGCAACAAGATAAATTGGTTACCAATGGTCATGTTTGAGGCTTGATTAGTTTCAAAGCTGGGAAGGATTGTTCAGTTGTATTTTTATTCAGAAAATTGACACGAATTTGCTTAGCATGTTTCTGCAAGAGTTTCACTTTGAGTTGTCAGAAAGAAGGATAAAAATGTGCTTGGCATCCTCCCAGAATAATGCTTTTCCTCCATCACAAATGTGCTAAAAGAGTACTCATTTAAGTGGAACTACGTGTTATTGTTTTATTTGCTGCTACATTCTGGATAGAGCATTAAAATTAGTATGCTTCAAAATAGTGATGGGTGATTGGTTGTTCAGACATATGCATGTGAGAACTTGGCTTGATATGGTATATGTGTTTCTTTAATAAATCACCATATCAAGTTTAGTGGAGAGGGCCTTTTTGAAGCTCATAAGTTTACGTACATTGGCCCCTTTCCCCCAGTATGGATATGTTACATTTTGCTGTGCAAGCAGAATTAGCTTATGCCAATTAGCAGTTCCAACCGACAAAAAATGTTAAAAATCCTTTTGTCCAGCCTAGATAGGAACAGTCTACAGGATGAATTTTTTTAGTAATCTGCTCACATATATATGGGCACAGTCTACAAGACTGGTTGATTTGGTTATATTCATCCAGATGGTTGGAGACGTTGGTTTGCCCACCCACTGAATACCCTAATGCTTGGTTAGATTCTGTAAGAAAACTACTGGTAAAACCAAGATATTAAATAGGCAGCTTGCTTACTAAAAATTGTAATCACTTGATTTTGTTGCTTTTGAGTGATAAAGGTTGATTAAAGTTTACTGCACTTCTTTTTCTGATAGAAGTTACCCCGCTTGTGAATGCTTAGGATGTTGATGGTGAAGTTGCCCAGCATTTGCGCAGGCTCAGTAAGAAGGACCCTGTTACAAAGGTATGCATTGTGTTCTTATTGATGAATGAAAATATGTTTTAATTGTGGTCATAATCGCCACAGGGATATTTATGTACCATGAATTTATAATTACTGATAGACCTTATCATATTAGATCATACATTTTTGAGCTATTTTACGAACTAATTCTTGAAAAGTTCTAGATACATACAGTACAGAGCTCCTATGCTTTATGTACACTGATTGCTTTTGAATGGAAATTTGGCCTATTTAAGCTATGATTTAGTAGTTGATGCCTGTTCTGTAATTAGCCATGCTAAAGCTAATGCCTAATAACTATAAGATGTTCAGAATAAAAATTGATAGCCAGAAGTATAATACGCACAAGTTTGTTTTCACTTAGCTTACAGTAATGATAGATGCAAACCAAGGAGTAAATAGTTCATAATTTAGAAGATATCATATAACATGGGCTCTGTAGCAATGTTAAATCACATTACAATGGTGTTTAACACTTTTGAGACAGCTCTATGTAGTGGCCAAAATAGTTAGGTAGCTACCATATTGTGTGCTCGTTAGCATGCTTGTAGGATAGACTAAAAACATAAGAGATCCAACGAATCAGAGCAGGTTACTGGAGCTTTGCAAGAAGCAAGTTATTGTTTGAGCATGGCTTTTTTATGGTAGAGACTAGATGCGTTATTGTCAATTTGAAAAGTAGTGGCCTTAGATTACTGTGAATCATCTGTATAGATACTGGCAGTTTGACATAGAAAGTTGATTGATATGCATGTCGACCATATAAATTTTATCCTATTGTGATACTGATGATTGTTAAATTTTTTAAGTTTGTACTTTGAAATTTACTCATGCAAAAGTTCTTTTTTTTTTGGTGAATTCAGATTTGTCTTAGAAGTTCTTCCCTATTGATCATTATGTATGGATTTAGGGTGCCATTTTTTTTTTGGTAAGAAAAGAATTTTGTTTACATTACAAACTATATGATGGACAACTATCCATGATAGCCCATATGTACTATAATTACCTAGAAGAACAAGTTAGGTACATTGCCAATATTGGATTTTTTGAAAGTGTACCCATGATCTAGTTTGTTCTTTGACAATGTTTTGGGTGAAGGATGGGAAATTTAGACTTAAAAGTTAGAAGTCAACCGTAAAGTTTCATGATTGTGTGCACTGGGCTTTGAAGTCTTCAGAGGAGAGTAATAAACAAAGAGTAAGCATAAGTAATAGTAAAAAAAAAAAGAAGATGGTTTGTTGTTGTGGCACCATACAGATGGTGCAAAGACACTGTAAAGATTATTCTTTCTATGAGCATTTTCAAATCACAGAATGGGAATGCTATATTAGCCGATTCTTCTCTAATTGGAAATTAAAGTAATTAATTTATATTACATGTTTTATATAATGTGTTGTGTCTAGGAGAGAGGAAAGACTGAACAAACAACATCATTAAATGTTTGTGTTATGGAACATGAGCATTTCAATGTGAAAAACAAGAAGCTCCATTTGAAATCCCTCCCAATCATCTAGTTTAGTGGTACCCAGTTTTCAAATGGCTGCCTAAATGTCTCTTGGGAGGAGGAATTCACAAGATGTTGTGGAGGAAGAAACTAACATAGTGGGCTGAACCAGAACATCGTGAAGAGAAATGACACGGGAAACCCAGGACTTGGGATCTATGCTGGCATAAGATGCTTTCTTTGGAAGGAGAATACACTAAAAGGCCTTAGGGGAATGAGACAGGTCATTAAGGAGCTAATGTTGCCCAAAAATAAGAAACATGTTTCTAATGTCTCCAAAGACTCCAATATTTCCTGCAGGTGGAAGGGACAATGGAAAAAATTAAGAATCATGAACAAGGGTTAAACATAGTCTTTCCTCCATAGTTTTGCAATCCACATAGATATTCATAGGACAAGACCCATGAGGGTGAATCATCTTGGTGAATTATGTCCAGAAAGGAGTCATGGGCAGCCTCCCAAAGGACACAGAGCAAGAAGTTAAATTTGGCTGTAGCTGTAGCAGCAGAGAGGGAATAATAATAAAATATCTTGCCTAGTTACCAAAATCAGATTTTTTAAACTAAATTCAGCCTGATCTGGATTTCTTGGACTCGCTGCATTTGTATGATTTGGTGCAGACTTCTCAAAGCAAGAAACAGAGTCATTTGTATGATTTGCATTTGTATGATTAATGAAAGCAAGAAACACAGTGTACAGAGTCATGAAAATATGTGGAGCAAATGGGACTCGTGATTATGTGGAGTCAAGTTGATCTAGGTCAAATATGGAAAGGAAGAAAGCCCATTAAAGAGCAGGAGCAAATGGGACTCACATAGATGCATAAAGTGCTTCACATAAGCCTGTAACCAGACTCATCACATAAGTTATGACTTAGTGATATGCAAAGTCTACTAGGGCCAACTCCAAACCACGGAGGTCCTTATAAATTAGATTATGAATAGACATCTGGCAGGTCCCAGTGCAAAGATTTATTTCCAAAGAAGAGTGTTGAGAAATTTCTTGGTAAAGGACCCAATATGAGTCACCATCAGCATGAAAAATGAAATATGATGAAGCTGGAGGAAAATAGCATACAACAATGGAGGGGGTGGGCTTGTTTGAACCCAAAACCACATGTATATAAGTGCTCATCTAAAGCCATCAGTGAAATCTTAGACTGGAGACAATTGTAAATAAGGCATGCTACCCACTAGAGCTGCAAACACTATCAATCCATATGTCACTAATCACTGCCTTGTGATTTTGGATCATTGCCCATTAATTATTGCAGTAATAACTTGTGTATGAGGCTTTTGAACCTCCTCTACTTGGAGGTGTGTGAGGTCCTTGAAATTATATTGGAAATTTGGGAGGACTAAACAACTCTCTTTATGTTCTTCAGTGGATGCGAAACAAATGAGAAGAGTACTGCCTGGAATAACCCAAGTTCTATCAAACACGAACTCGTGACCTGCTTCTAAAGGATTGCAAGGTTTTTAGAGGTCATGAACTCACAAATTAAGTTCCTTAGCTTCTTGTGCATGTTTCTTCTCAAATTTTGCCTGAACAGCCAAATTGACAATAGGTAGGATTTTTTGCTTTTCATTCTTGTAGCCATCACCTTTGTTCATTGAATGTTTTTGGTTTGATTGCTGACAAACAACAGTCTCTCTTTTGTCATGGTGCTTGTGCTAGGGTCAAAATTTCAGATTGCTTTTTCCTTATCTTTAAAACAACCTTATGGATTTGCCGAATTCCTTCTGTTGGTGGGCAGGATGTCTGCTCAAGTTTGTGATTGGTATGTCTTGCAATTGGAGTTGTTGTGGGTAATGTCCCTTTTTTGAGCAAGGTTGGAAAAACAAATGTTGTTGAGGCTTGGAGAATGGAATGTTGAATTTTACGGCTTCAACTAATTTTGCTAGCTGAAATGAAGTGGTATTTTTGTGCAAATTATTGATAAGTCAAAATAATAAAATAAATTTGCCAAGAGGAAAACGTCCCAGGTGGGAAGATGGAAAATAACTTAAAGGTGGAAAAAATGAAGTTTGGAGTGTTTATTAAAATATAATAATTTTAATGTTAAAATATTATATTAATTTCCACCAAATTGGTGCTCATGAGGAAAAAGAGAAAAAATAAGGAAAAAATAAAAAGGATGGCAAAAGACAATAAATAATATTTTGTTATTTAAAATATTATTTTATTAAGCCAAAGGTGGCCGCTCAAGGGAGGAAAAAGAAAAAATAATAAAATAATATTATTTTATTATTATCCATGTGGGACGTCCAAATAGGAGAAAAAGAAAATAAAATTAAAAGAAAATAAATAAATTATGATATTTTATTTCAGGGTTTTAACTGCGTAGTTTTTGAGTCAAACACATGACCCATATTTCATGAGTAGTGGTTCACATGAACCCATCTCTCATGTTAATGAATGGTCCAATTAGCACTCATTGCATCTAGGTGATGCACACAGGGGTGAAGCATTGGGACTTCCCGGGAGGTCACCCATCCCAGTACTACTCTGACTCAAGCGCGCTTAACCATGGAGTTTCCCCCAAGATCAAGCCCACTTAGCTTGCTACCCCATTTGCAAAACCTTCAGCAAGTGTTATGCCTTATGAACCATTCATTATAGAGCCCGTTTATCTCATCAATTGATAAGTAGGAGGTATTTTTCGCAGCATGAAAATAAATAAATAATATTTTTTTTTGGCGGTGGACTTGAAAAAAGATTATATTTCATTGAAATTTGGTGCCCAAGGTGAAGAGGTTATTTTTTTGTATATCATTGTTTATTTGGCTTTTGCATGTTTTGGAGAGTTTCTCTTGGCTGTAACAGAGATTCAGCGGTATCTAAGGACGAAAACCCTTGGATAATAGTGGTTTGGACGAAAACCCAATCCACCATGGGAGATGGATTCACCTAGAATCCATTGTTGAGCATATTGCAGGTTATTGAGGAGTTAAAGGCTTAAAATCAGCTAGGGTTTCAATAGATTTTATTGGTTCAGTTAGGGTTTGAAGATATCAAGCATGTTGAAGGCTTTATTATTCATATTTGAAGACATTAAGAGGCAGATTTCACTATTTGGTTTCATGGCTATGATTTATTGATGATATTTCATGTTTTGGTAGCTTCATTGGAGGTGGAATCTCATATCTTGCAAGTTGAATTTCATATCAGACCTCTGAAATTCACCTATAGGTTCAAATCCGTGCATTTCGAGCCACGGCATTGGAGTTGGATTGACATATTTTCGTCCTAGACCCTTAGCGTTTCAATTTGGCACCTATCGCTAGGGTTCATATTTGGGTGGTTTTGGCTAGGGTTTCATGATCTGATTGCATATCAGCAGCTACAGGATTATAATCAGACTTCTAAAGATTGACATTTGGCTTAGATCTTCATTGGCATTCATCACTAATAAGTTGGCAAATGTTGTTGCATCATTGGAGACTCATATGTACATCTTATTGATCATATTTGGACACTATTTTTTTTTTTTGATCAGTAAACGGCCGAGGCCTTGATTTTATTATATTAATTTTCAATAAATTTACATTTTTTCCTCCGTTCCTGCGGGCACTGGTAGGAAAGAACGGGGAAGAAAACCTCCAGTCTGGCCCGGGACACGAGTCCAGAAAATATTAGCAAGTACAGAATTCCTACAAGCGTAGGTTTACAAACTCCCTTTGATGGAGACGAGAAGGGCATTCCCTTTCTAATACAAGTTAATGGAGGCATACGTCCATGATTCAGAACATGGCTTTTATTATACTTTGATTACATCGCTCTTATATATCGAGCTGATGGGCATACCCATCTTTTACAATACATAAATACTTATCAATGTTTCGTATTCTAATTCCTTATCTTTTGTAAATAATGTATCTTGTTTTTCTTTCAGCTGTCCTTTTGTGTGGTCGTGCCATTGCTTTCTCTTGCCATTGCCTTTTATGTCTTGCCCTCGCATTAATGTGTTTTCAAGCCTTCTGGTGTTTGTTTTTGCTTTTATGAGCTGTTATACTTTCCCTGTAAACCTGCAAAATAGGATAGCATCCCACCACCTCTATTCTTCTAGCTAAATTTTTATGATTTTGTCTATATTAATTCAATGTGCCAGTCCAAGTAAAGAGTTAACTATACTATTATGCTACAAGTATTGGCATTTGTGTTAGTAGCCATATTGCAATCAAAACCATTACCACTTTTTACATATTCATTTTCATCATAGACTGATTATTGCTGTTATAACATCATCTTCAGTTTATATTCATATGAATACACACTTTTTTGTTCCTGCAAGATAAGAATCTACTACACCAACTCTGCTCACCACACGGTTATAAATAATTCTGAATTATTTCATATTCACCTTATTCATATTCATCTTATATTGCATAAAAAGAACTAAACATTAGATATTCATATTGAGAAGTTACTAACATATGTATTTATTTAGCTACTCTCAAATCTTTGGTGACTATACTTTATAGATGTAGTTTTATTCAGCAAGACACCCATAGTAATTAACAGGTAGAAGCTTAGTGACACACTGCTAACTATTCAATTATTCCAAATTCTAGATAACCTAACATATTCACAAGCAATCTCAAATTGCATCTACTGAAAAATGATAACCTTTAGTGCTGTGAGATGCCAAAATGTTTGTTTTGTCACGGATTCCTGAAGGCCAAGTCATCATTCCGGCTCGGAATGACTGTGGTGTGGGGGACTTTGACAAGGCAATATCCTATGAGGGTGTTCATATTCCTAGTTTTTATATTGGCTAAAAAGAAATCCAAATGCCACTAGATATGTAGATGAGAAAGGGGGGATTTTGTTGCTATTTAGGGTAAATTATTGGTGCTGGAGCATAGTACTCAGGGAATTTAAGGCTAACTCTAAATCTCTGGCTTCCTTAGTGATGGCTTCAAGAGGGTCAGATGGAGCAAAATCAAGCTAAACTAGGATTAGTAGGTGAAAGCTTAATTTCTTACGATTCTTCCGACTTAAATAACCTGTGAGCACTGTTGCACCATATGCAAGTCTGATTTTTATATCAGCCCATTATTGTTTGTAATCAGCCAACTACTATTCAATAAAGAAGCCAATCTTCTATCCGGGTATGTTCTATTATGTTTTGTGTTGATATTTGGTTGTATAAGTGAGCTGGTTATTTCATTTTTAGTCATCATTTGGTGTTATTTAATTGTCATATTGCAACCTTTCCATCTACAAAATATTTCAAACACATTGGTGAAAACAAGACTTCAAAACCCTAAGTCAAACTCAAGAAAAACAAATCAGAAATTTCAGGACAGTAGGGTTATTTTTAGGACAGATCTAGACAGGGTTCTTAAATTGTGTGAGATTGGCAAAAAAAATTATTTTTTGCCTGTAGCTGATGCTGGAACTGCCATAGGAGATTGTTCTTTTCATGTAATTGGTTCTGGTCTCCCACTCTTTCCAGGTTTGAAATTCAATTGTTGAGCCAGTGGTACTGACTCAGGTGTCATAATATTCCAAACAAGAGGAGTTTTTCCCCTCTTGATAGGGGTTTATTCCGTGGCTTGCAAGATAGACATGCAACTTAGTTGATATAGGAAAAATCTGAAGTCCTTGTAAAGTTTTTTCAGAATGCTGCTCGTTTCAGAAGTTTGGACACTAATTTGAGCATGTTTCATAAATTTCCTCACAAAATTTCAACATTTTATTTCAGAAATTTTCTTAGAAATTAGGGCACAAAATTCCAACAGTTTATTTTGGAATTTAGATCATAGAATTTCATTATTTTATTTCAGACATTTCTCATAAATTAGGTCACAAATTTCAGCATTTGCGTTTCAGTTTCTTATGTTCTCGTGTAGGTGAGCAGAGGAACAAGTTATATGTTGCATGCAAGAAATTCTTGTTAATTGGTTATATTCCTCTTACTAATGAGGTAATTGTCTAATATGTGGTTGTTCAAGGAAAACATCTACAAACAATATTGCATAGAAATGTATGAATACATACATGATACATCAACTGAGACACAAATGTTTACAACTGAGACACAAATGTTTACATGAAGAAAAACTATTGAAGTAGAAGAATCTGCCAGAAAATTTTGAAGTTACTTTTATTCCTTCAGGAATAGTTCATGACAAAAGTCTAAAGATACAGAGATGTGTTTCCTTTGGAACAATTACGATGCAATTCAGCTATGGAAAATCTCACAGTGATTTTCTCTGTTTTTTGACTACATTCTCTATGCCCTTCAAAATGGACTTTGAGGGTGATTTAAAGTGCCCTCACTTCATTACATCTGTTTGTTATGGTTAGTGAACTATTTTCATCAGTTACATAAGTCTATTGTCTTCTTCTGTGATTTTGATACTTAATGGATGTCCTAATTGGTTCCTTAAGCTTCTTCCAACTCCCTATTTGTTAACAATTGTCGCCTGGCCAAAAACTAAATGACCAACTTTGTCAGTTTATCTGGTGTTTTTGGCTCATTTTCAACTGGGTTCTTTGGCTCATTTTCACCTGGGTTCTTTGGCTCAAGAATCACTGTTGCCTGCCTGGAAACTGAATGATGGTTTAAGTCTTTTGGCCTATTGACCCTGTCTTGTAATAGGGTAGGGAAAGCATGAGTTGTGCTGCCCCTTGACCCCACAAGGGACAGTGCCCCTTGAACTTGCAAAATGTCAAAATGCTACCTAGATCGACTTGACTCCCTCTGTCCCCTGTGGGCTCTATTTTCCTTTTTAATTACATTATTCATTTTGGATTTATGAAAAATCAGGTTTTGATTAGATTCTTTCAGGTTCAAATCTTGGTAGTGTTGGCTAGTAGGAAGTTAATGATTGGTCCAACCAGTTGATGTGTAAAGGACAGGATCAACAAGAGGAGAAAGAAACTGAAACTGCAACAATATGAGAGATGATATTGCTGGTTTAGCTGCAAAATGCAGGCCAAAATGATACCATAATATCTTTGAAGATGTAAGGGCAGATGAACTTCTGCAGTTAAGATGAAGGATCAACTGGTAGGTTGAAAAGGCAAGATCAGACCATGTGAATTACACACTCATGGCCTCTGTTTAAAACATTTTTGAGCCTTGTTCTGATGAGGACGCACGATGCAAGTTTGAGTGAGAGAATGCCATGAAAGCAGAGCACTAATGAAAAATAATGCTTGGGTGTTGGTTGAATTAACCCCTTTTAAGCAAAGCCGAGTGGGAGAAGGCCCTGAAAGTGGGGTTGATGCACTTATAACGAATGCGCAGGTTGAATAACCTGCTGGTAAGGAACCTATTGGGCACGAAAGAATTCATTGTACTAAGGTGGATGGATCCTTGGATAAGCACAAAGTTAGGTTGATTGCAAAGGATTTTACACATAATGAATGGGTGCACTGAAGAAACATTTTCCCCTACAACTATGTTGGTGACCAACACTGATCCATAAACTGGAGTGGAGATTCCAATTAACTGTTCACTAACTACAGATTTATCTCTACTAGCTTCACAAATCCTTCCTTTTGACCAATAAACTTTCTACTAGATTAAAGAAATCAGACTAGTTCAAAAGGACACTTGTAGTGTAGTCTAAAAGTAGTGGAAAATGACTGAAATAGCAAGAAACAAGCGTGAAAATAAGACTGAACACAAGCATACACCTGGAGAAACCCTTAAATGGGAAAAAACTCCAACAATAGTTAGCTTCAAACTCCTCATGTCACAAATATCAGCCTTTACAAGAAGGTTCAATGTCACTAAGACCTTCAGGAACATATGGAAACAAGAACAAATAAGAACCATTTTGACTAATCTGGATTTATTCCTAGTCCAAATTTCAAAAAACTATTTGAAAAAAGCCCACATTATTCAAAATATCCATACTATTAATTCAGTTTATTTGACATTCACGAGTACTATTCTTAGTCCAGATTGTGGGGAATACGTTTAAGTTATTTGAAATATCCATACTCTTAGTTCAGTTATTGGGAATATAATTCTCTCCAATCCAATTTACGGGCCATAAATCCAAATTATTTGAAATAGTTCTTTAATCAGTTCCACATCTACAACATGCCTGCAACTCAATGAAAAACCTGTACATCAGTCTGCAACACCTTTCTAAGAACACTTAAAAAAATAGAGTATGAGCCAGCTCTTGTACAATGTCTTATATATGTTTTTATAACTCCAGCAAGCCTTCTTATAGTACACTTGGAAGAGGAAGAGACAATGTTTTGCAATCATTGCTCTGCCCGATAAGAGAAACTGTATGAAAGCCACTTCCATCAGATTGGTGGTCACAAAACTGCTGGGGTGATTTTGAAACCGCCCCCTGTTGGAACAGGCAGTATTATAACCAACACAAAATGCTTTGTTTTTGTGAACACTCCCTTGAAACTCTGACTTCCTTGAGATGTTCTGGATCAACCCAAGGTAATCTTTAGTATGGTGGAATGTCTCGTTGGCTTTGAAACCGTTGTTCATGAGGTCAGTCTTTGAAGTTCATTGACACCACCAACACTAAATGCTTTGTTTTTGGCAACACTCCCTTGAAATGCAGACTTCCTTGAGATGTTTTGGATCAACCCAAGGTAATATTTAGTATGGTGGAATTTCTCGTTGGCTTCGAAACCATTGTTCATGAGGTTTCTGTGTCTTTGAAGTTCTTCGACACTACCTTGGCTGATAGTGATAACAACTGACCTTTTGATCACGGTCAATATCCTATTTCCTGACCAACCACATTGATAATGGCAGCTGCAGCATCAAATTGGCTGAAAAGTTTGGCAAATGGACGTGAAGAATGCTTTCCTCAATTGTGACTTGGTAGAGTATTTTATATGCATCATGCACATGGATTACAGGTCTTAGGGAAAGAAAATCTAGAATGCAGTTGTATAAGGCTCTGTGGACACTGAAGTCTGGTATATGAAAATTGATAAACATCTCATTCTGATCTCAATCTTTATGTAAATAGCACAGGTGATGATATTGTAATCTTAACGATCTTTGTGGATGACCTTGTTGTTATTAGTAATTAAGCCTATGCTATTAAGAACATACAATTAGATTCATGTACAGATTTTGACATGTCTGATCTAGGCTTCTTACATTATCGCCTAGGTGTAGAGTTGTTGCAAACTACTGATTGTATTTTTGCTTCCCAAACAAAAAATGCGAAAAGCTTTCTTGGAAAGTTACAAATAGGAGAGTGTAAATCAACCTGTACACCTATAGGAGTTGGGTTGAAAATATCAGCCAAGATTTTGTTTTTGATTAAAAACAATGTCATATATTGATGCCCAAAAGGGTACAAGTTACAAAATCCCTGTTAAGGAGAAAAGACTACAGTTTAACAGGTTGAGAGCCCAAAAGGGTGAACAAAAGAGGATTACGTATTACTATAGCAACGACATTGAAATTAAGAACTATAGGTACCATTCAGCAGTTACATATCAGATTGCAAAGTCAGATAAATTATCGGCCAAGATTGATTGCAATGTGGCAAATGACTCAATACTTAAGAAGCTGGTTAGAAGCATAATATATCCAACATCAACCAGGTAGGAGACCTCTTATTTAGTCAGCTTCATTTGCATTTTATAATATTTACAGTATTGTTCATTAGATTGCTGCCAAGTAAATTTTGTACATAAACAGGAGACATTTGGGTTTGACCTTATCAACAGAAGAACAAAGGAATTCCAATCGATTGGCTTTACAGACTCTTATTGGCCAGCTGCAATTGATAATAGAATGTCAATAAATGGAAATGTATTCAGCTTTGGTACTTGTGCTATTTCTTTGCTCAGCAAGAAGCAATTTATAGTAACACTTTCTTCTACCAAGGATGAATACAAGGCTGCAGTAAGTACAGCATTTGATGTTCTATGGTTGTGAATGATACTTATTGATTATGAATAAAATAGAATGGAGCTATTGTATGTTGTTGTGATGATCAAAGTGTACTGGATCTTGTGAAGAATAGTGTTTCAGGTTTAGACAAAGCAAGTGGAAGTTCACCATCACTGGATTTGATAGCTGGTTGAAGGTTGTGAGATAGAGCTGCAATATTGTCCAAACATTGGAGTTGGCTGCTGACATGCTCATCAAAATGTTTGGTCTCAACAAGTATGCAAATTTTAGGGACAAGTTTGGTGTTTTTTTCCAGTATGATCATTAAAGGAGGGTATAATAAAATGTAGTGATGATGATAGTCTAAGTTGTACATGTATTAATATTTAGTATTTAATACTAGTGATTTTTAAGATACAATAATCAGAACTTAATCAAATTTTCTTGTCTCAAGTCAGTTATGAGGGACGTCTTTTCTTCCTTAATCTGTCAATACATAACTTCATTGCTGGTTCTTTGATGGGCGACAACTACAAGTGATGTTTTCTATTGTCTTTTAATAGCTGTGCTTCTCAGAAACTTGACAGAAATTGTGTTCATCTCATGTGATGACACATTCATAAAGCAACCACATTTTGGAATAAAGTTAGAAGAGATCTGTTCAGCACTCATTCAGATATCAATCTACCACATGATTTTAGTTTATGGTTTTCTGAATGATGTTTTTATTGATTAAGAATTTACTAATTACCATTCATGTTACATGTATTTGTCAGCAATTCTATCGGGTTTTTCCAGCTCATTAAAATGTTGATCTCATGGCAATTGCTGATTCCAAGAATGTGAAAGCTCACTGGCCTGCAAAGATTGTGATGCTGTATCTAAATTGGGCTGAAGAAGTTTTATCCCTAAAATTTGTCTGCACAAATTGATTAGGGGCAGTTCGTGGGACTAAGTCCCTTCTCTATTATTGGGGGTTTCCATTTATTGAACTCTTGTGTAAATCTTACAAATGGTGAAATATAATAACATATTTACAAATATACATAGATTTTTCAAAACATAAACCATTAGATACTATGTGCAATCATGAAAAACTTATACTACTCAGAGAAATAAAGGGAAAGTTCCTCCTTATAGTGCTATCCTGCAGACTATCAAATATCCACTTGGAGTAAAGCGTAGAACTGAATGAGAGTGACCAATTTCATCAACCAACAAGCAACAAGATCTTGCAGAAATAAAACAAAGAATTCACATGATTGCTTATTTTGTCACAAATATAAAATGTCCTTAAGGCATAAAAACCTTGCAAGATGTCTTCTCTGTTAGCAATATAATGTCTTTACAAAATGCAGAAAATTTCTCAAAGTTCTCCTCCTTGTTGATTTCTGAAAAAAGATCCTTTACAATGACATGAGATCATCTATTTACAACCCTTTTGGGTGGGTACAAGTCATAACTAACTTGTAACTACACCATAATCAACTTTATAACCACCCAATGAAAGGCAATCCTAAAGTGATTTAAGCAATTTAAATCACTTTCAAAACATAAAGCAGGACTAAGTGACTTCAGTCACCTTCAAATTATAAGCCATAGCAGGGCCCATCCACGGCACAAAATTCTAACATTTTGAGATCTCAGTTTCACTGCGCTCCTTAATAATTTTGTATCTTTGAATCTTCTTGGTGGTAACTTCCTCGATATGATCTTTTACAACAATGCAAGCTTGCATGGCAATATATCCTTTGGCAGCATATGAACTTGTGCAGCATGAGGGCTTTAACATAAATGTGAATATACAAAATGATATTTCTTTGTCACAAAACTTGAGAGACTGTTGGCAAATCTTAACTTGGAAGCAGAATCATGCTTTAAATTGGGAACATGTATTTGTGTCTTTCCTAATGCTATACGATTCCCAGCAATAACTGAATTGAACATGCCTGGAATTACTGGAATAAAACATCACTCTGTGTAATATCCTGAATGGAATATTCTATGATATATGACCAATTTTAATTCCCTTCAACAATTTACAATGGTTAGCTCCACAAGGAAATCCAAATATTAGGAATCTCTATATGATTGCAAAATAAAATTATGTATGGATAATGAATTCCTATGCAATTGATAACTAAAATATTAAATCTCCGCCCTTTAGACGCAACTCTACCCAAACTTGCTTTATAATATGCATAGTTCGACCTCGATGCTAGTCTGGTCAGAATTTAGTAATACTGAAAGGATTAATTCGCCACAATTATGAAATTGCGGCCCAAACGGATGAGTTGATATGTATCGCAGCTTTGCTTGGGTAGGAATATGAATCGTTGTTGGCAGAATATGAATAGACCTTGAGAATCCTCAACCCAATGAATGGTGCTGAAAAGAATATAAATTGATGGTGTTGATTACCAAGAAGAATCGCTGATATTTTCTGCGCAAAACTTTCACAAATTCACCACAAACCCTAGGCGCAATATGCAATATGAGTTGCTGATTTTTATATCGCTGAACAAGAGAAAACAACCTATCTTATACTAATCAGCTATAACTCCTGTAACAATCCTTACTTCACCTTGTAGATATGAATTGCAGCTGTGAGAAATCACAGAATTCCAATCTTTAATTATTGCTGGAATAATTCTGCCCTATTCCCAGCTGATACACACGCAACTTAATCGCTGGTCTGCCAATTGAACCACAGCACTTGAATGATGAACAACTTATTTGGAATTTGCAGTCAAATGGGAATACATTGCCGCTATATGAGCTGCCTCAGATATATAAGAAACAACTAAAATTCAATTACAATAGGCTTTATGCAAGCAGTCCTTAGAAGTATCAGGATAATCTTCAATAACAAATTCAACAAATAAAGATGTAGCTCAGAATGATTTCACCATGAATTCAATATGCCTATCAACTTGAAGCTCTTATGCAATCTCTAGGTGAGATTGCCCCAAATCTGAATCAGGGGTTTTCGTCCACTAATTCCAGACCTAGAGGGGTTTCGTCCTCGGGTTAGTTGAACTGAAGTCCAATGCTCCAACAAGGAGTAGAAATCAGAAAATTGAATTGTTCATCAATGTATGCTTCCTTCTCCTTGCTTGGCCTCTCTTAAATAGACTTCCCCTCCAAAAGACATAACTCTTCAAATTTCCTTCTTGACCCTTGAGAGGAATTATTATTTAAAATAAACTTTTATTATGAGAGACCTTTATTTAATACTTCAATTTTCTTTTATTATAATTTCATAATATTACTTAAACTCTCCTTTTTTGTGATATTATTCCTCTCTTAATTGTATGATGGGCACTTGGGTTTATTCTTGTTTTAATTTTGAAGAGGGGACATTACACTCCAGCTGCAGAGATAAAAGCCTAGAGCCTTCTTCATTTTCTTTGCCTTTACATAGGGATTGATGGGCAGTTGAGGTGTATCCTCGTTATTGGCATTGTCTTAGGCTCTCCATATGGCACAGGTGATGGAATGAATAAACTTATTCACATTATTGGCAACCATTGCCTCTAATCAAGAGCACTCTCTCCAACATAAGCAACAGCAGCATATAGCTTTATATCTATTCCAGAAAATTGATCCTTTACCATTACAAATTATTCTAGATTAACATCATCTGCTAAGGTCATTCTTGGGGTATGTATTTGGAATACATGCCTCCTTGTTTTTATGTCTGGTAGGGGGGACTCAATCTTTTGTTCTATTCTTCCAGGATGCAACAAAGCCGGGCCAAGACTCTCAACTCGGTTTGTTGCCAGAATAACCTTTACATCATCTCCTGAATCAATCCCATCTAGTTGATTTAACAATTCCAACATAATTTACTAAATTTCATGTTCACCACCTGAATATGCATCATATATCTTTGTTCCAACTGCATCAATTTCATTAATGCAAACAATTGAAGGCAAAAGCTCATCAGCAACTCAAAGCAACTGTTATGTTCACTCGAAATGGCGACTTTTGGAGCACATCAAGCCTGGAACAACTTTGAGATTTCAATGCTTTCATGCTTTGCAATTATCTTTCTTTTAATATTTCTTTGCAACTGCAAAATGTTTTACACCTATTGCCACTTGGAAAGAAGATGGCTTCTCTCTTCCTTGGATGCTCACTACTCTGGAATGCCTTTGCTCATGGATAAGTGAATGCAATAGCAGATTGAATGACACCAGGGAAAACTAGTGGGAATGCTTGGCCTGGTCACAGCTGGCCAAAGAAGCTCACAACCTTGATCTTGCTGAAGCAGTTTCTTCATCCCCTTCATAAACCAGAAGCTCCTCATGGTAAGTGTCATTCTCCTTCATATCTCTCATCTCAAAATTGTCACCTCTGCTTTGGATGAAGCCATCTCTTGGATATCAATGACTGTAAGACAGGATTATAGTTGCATGAGAACCTAAAGCATTGATGACACGCATCTTGCAAAGTGTACGTCAGGTTTAATGAAAGAAACCAATGCTTTGATTTAAGGTGCATATCCCTGTGCTGAAACATCACAACACTCTTTGAGATGAAGTGCCACGTTCTTATTTCAGGCTCTATGCCCAAATTTTCATCACACATTAATAGTTATTATTGCCATGATCTCATGAAATGCCACTACCAAGGCATTTGCACAAATATCAGGATGCAAACATTATTTCCTTCATTAGAGTACCTTTGTGTAAGCTTTGTGTCTGCATTCATGGCAAACAGTGATGAAGAAATCATGGTTAATGAAGATAGCTAGCATCTGGAATTTTCTCAGGTAGTATACTTCTGGTGAACTGCTTCACAGAAAGGCCTTGGTTTGTGTAGCTTTGATAGAGACTTACTAATATCCTCCATGCCCAGGCTTGTCTATAATGATGTCAGGTCTGCAATTTTAAATCTGCAACTGGTGCCAAACTAGGCACTTTGTGGCCTCTTGCAAAACATTGACAGACTTTTACTGTCTCACCTGAATGATGAAGCACTCCAGTTTATTAATGCACCTCTGGTAAAATTGGCTTGCTCCTTGTGCAATCTTCCTGATATTCATGTGTTTGGTAGTTACATATAACCGTTTTAATTGCATGTGCCCAATTGAGTTCCTCCATGTGCTTTTCACTGCAAACTTTAGAATCATTTTAGCAGAGGGTGGAAGGCAGAAGAACAATGCCTTAAGTACTTGAAACAAATGCATAATCGATTAGATTTCTGCCCCTGCTATCAAAGGATAAAGTTTGGAGTACTTTGGAGTGGAGGGCTGAGAAGAAAGCAGGCATTAATTTTATTCGTAAAATACCCCATCAAGCACGCCACCCCCACCTTATGGATGCTCATCAGAACCAATTTTAACTTTTCCTTTGGCGCTGCTATCTACGTGGCTCATCAAACTTTATTGTCTTCACTTCATTATGTCATATCTGCCTATTACTTCAAACAAACCTTCTTCTAAAAATTCCACTCGATAGGAAATAATATCTGTATACCTCCACTTGGCCACGAGTTTAACATTATAGAGGTTAAAGCAAAGCAGATAGCATTAAATTAAAGGAAACATCTACTTTTAATTTAAAGCCCTGCTTAGGAAAAATTAACAAAACAAAATGAAGGGTTCAGAATGAAAAGCAAAAACATGAAAAAACAAGCAGAACATCCAAGTGGGAATGGAAGAGTTTTAAAACCTTCTAAAAGGGGGACTCAAACCTGACAACCGAATGATCATCACAGAATAAAACAACGATGATTGCACTATGAACTGATCGGGCATACAGAAGATCATGTTTCAGAGTGATTGAAATTACTAAATCAAGCTAGCGAGATACACGTTAAATTTGGGTGGTTAACAGGAAGATAGGTTGCAGTATAGATCATAGCTTCCTTAAAGTTTTGGAGATGTTGGACAAAGTGTGCTTTCTATGGAAGGTTCTGAACTTGATTGAATGTAATGAGAACCATATCTTGGGGTTGGTGGAGAATGAAGGTTTTCTTAGTGAAAGGATGAGAATACATTGAAGGATTTTGATTGTAGAGTTGAAATAGACCTGCTGGAAGGGGTAGAAAATTTGAAACTTCCTCCCTTGTAAGAACAGGAAGTCAAGCTGTTTGAGCATAGTGATGGGTTTGACTAGTACCTGCTGTGGCTGTCTGGTGTGGATGAGGCTTATCTGCATTAGGAGGTCATTGGAATTGATTTTGAGTTAACAAGACGTATGAGATTAACTAGAAAACTAGTCTGTCAACACGAGGACAAGTAGATACCATTCATATTAAATGTTAATTAGTTTTTCTTTAGTTTTACTGCACATTTGTATGTGTCTATGCATTCATACACAGTTCTTTGAATCAATACATTTATAAACTCCATTGTTCTGATTCTCAGTGTTTTTGTACTTGAGACTTCTACATTTAAAATAGCAAAAGATATTGATTCATGTGTCTTTTATGCTGGATTTGTCAAATGTGTTACTAGATATGAACTATCATATTACTAATTATTTCATGTTTGATGCAGATTAAAGCATTGACATCATTGGGTAACCTTTTCAGACAGTGTTCTGCTAGTGATCTCTGTCAGATAGTACCGCAGTGGGTATGGTTTTGCAAAAGTGGCAGTTTTTTTGGGTTTAATCATATTTATTAACTGTTTGCCTTTTTTAATTCTCGCTTGTGCCTTATTATCATTTGAAATTTGACATATCTTATATTCTTTGCATTGTAGGTGTTTGAATATAAAAGACTTGTACAGGATAATAGCAGACAGGTCCGTCAGACAGCACATGATGCAATGGCCAATCTCGCTATTACTATTGGGTTTGTGCTAATACATTTTGCAATATAAAAATTTCAATTAGATTTCTTTTGAGATGCCATTGTTGTACTTGCAGGTAATAACTTTTTGTTTGCATATTGCTTTTAGTTTCTGAATTTAAGTAATTGAGAATGTTCTAGATGATTGTTCTAAGTTGTTTTGTTGATCTATCTATCAGGAATTTAAGTATTGATCTTTTCTGATTATTCAGGAGAAGCCTTGCTCCACATTTGAGGTCTCTAATGGGTGCATGGTGGTTAGGTCAGTTCGATCCATACACAGAAGTAGCTGAAGCTGCAAGGCGTTCTTTCCAGGTTATTTTGTAATCTTAATATAGACCTAATTCATTTTTCCAACATAGGTCTCGACCTTGGTCGTGCTGGCAAATAAAATGAAATAAGAGAGGTTTCAAAAAATTTAAAGTACGTTTGAGCAAAAAGATTCTAGGAAAAACAAAGGAAAAACAGCATATAGATTTTATAGAAAGGCAAACATTCTAAAACGTGTAGTTTATAAATAACTCTCTATAGTTTATAAATAACTTTCTTTATACAGAAATTTCAATTTTGGGTATTAAAAATTTAAAAAATGATGTTGATCACGTTAAGAGAGAGGTTGGGTTAACACTGTCCCACTTTCCAGAAAAGGAGCTATTTTATGTATGGCTGAAAAAATAAGAATGCATGGTTTCTTTTCCACAAGATGGAGTTTTTTTTGCTACCATGGTCTCAACATATATTTGAGGTCTATATGTGATCCACTTTTCCATAAGAGGCCCTTGTCTAATCTAGTCATGTTTTTTTAGGCCTTTTCTCCTACATGAATGAATGAATGAAAGGTTTTAATGATGGCCACGAGACCAAGCAGTCTAAGAGACCAAGAGCCACAGCCCTATGACATTTTCAAACTCCTTTCAATGTAGGATCTTCTACTATGGATCTTGACCAAAAAACCTGCAGTTTTGTTAAGACTTGCTTCCTTGAATAACTCAGTTAGGCTGCCTACTTTCAGGTTGTTTTCATATTGGATACAGATATCCTCGTATGCTGTGCACTCCATTATGATGTTTTTTGAAGTTAAAAATTTTAACATCTTTCCTTTAGTTTTTTGAAGTTAAAAATTGTACTCGTTTTTTTAGCCTCCTAACCTTAACCTATTCGAGAGGTTAGGGTGCCAATTTGGGATGAATTTTATTAGCCTAACTTCTAATTCATGTTAATGTCTTCCAGCAAATTTCTGGTTAGATTTCATGTAACCTTGATGACTTATTAAGTTATTTGGTATCCAAGGAACTGTTTATCCTTTTTAATTATCACAAGTGAGACTACTATGATAATAAAAGAAACTTTTTTGACACTGTATGTTACCTTGACATTGAGACGAATTGGTTCTTTAGTCTTTGATATATAGTGATTCAGATTTTAGGGATCTTTTTTGCATCCACGTGCTAGAGGGGTATTATAGCGAAGTGACAATTCTGTACATTGGCTTGTAGCTCCAGGGATACCTTACTGTGTGCTCATAGTCAGATCGGTCTAATCATGGTTGATTCACTGATGAATACATTCTTTTCATCAGCTTAAATAGTGGTCCTAGAGCTGTTTTTTAAAGTGATTTTAATGTGTATTTTTAATTTTTACTTTTTTCTTTCTTTTTGGTTGCATTTTCTTTACTCCAAATGCTGTAAGTCCACTGTCCTTTTCAAACAAGAAGACGAAAATCAATTTTGTTATTGAAAACAGACCATTTTTCACACTTAAGGTTTCATATGCACGAGAGTGAAGTGATAATTTTCACAATTCTGTACATTGGCTGGTAGCTCCAGGGATACCTTACTGTGTGCTCATAGTCAGATTGGTCTAATCATGGTTGATTCACTGATGAATGCATTCTTTTCATCAGCTTAAAGAGTGGTCCTAGAGCTGTTTTTCTAAAGCAAGTTTAATGTGTATTTTTAATTTTCACTTTTTTCTTTGTTCTTTGTTGCATTTTCTTTACTCCAGATGCTGCGAGTCCATTGTCCTTTTAAAATAAGAATACAAAATTCAATTGTTATTGAAAACAGACAATTTTTCACATTTAAGGTTTCATATACATGAGCTGATGACGTTGTCCACATGGAGAGGAATCTCTTCATTACTCAATTATCATTCATATCACTAAAATAGCCTAGCTAGTGGAAGTCAAGACAAGATATTCAATGCCATTTAGAGCATATGAATTTTAATTGCATTGGATTATCTTAAATATTAAATTAGAAGAAATTAAAAAGAATAAAATAACTTATTTGTAATGAAAATGCATATTATAAACAAACTAAAAGAAGCTGAAAAATACAATTACATAAAATTCATGATCCAATAGTGAATGACATCGTCTTATTAGTCATTAACGATAACAAAGTGATGGAAATTCAAATTTGAAGTACAGATACCAATATTATATTTTTAAATCACCAATGATCATCCATCATCAACTACAAGTTTGAAGTTAGGAACTGAATATTGCTGATTGCCAAGCTTTTGGAAAAAAAAAAACCGTGTTTGATTTCTGCAGTAATGTTTTTGGATCACACTCTAGGATCAATATTCAGGTTCATTTGTCAGTGTTTCTCATCCTGATGATGGATCGTGGAGGGTGGTCCAAAACGTTGATGCAAAAATTGTACAGAGTTTATTTTTCTAGAAGCTTAGCAATTGAATCTCATGGACCGTAGAAACTTAATGTTTATAACTGAACATTGTGTTATACCTCTACCAAACGTTTCCTTGTACTATCATTTATAGATTCATTTGCTCACTTTTCTCTACCCATGTCATGTTTTGGCATTTGTTTTTGTGAAATTTATCTGTTATTGACATAGACATTTTGTCTTTGTCATAGTGTTTTTACAAATGTCTTGAGGTAGTGAAACATGTTAAAATTCAAACCATGGTAAGAAGATACTACACTCAGTAAATAGCCTAATCAGCAAACTGAAGCGTCAATAAAAAATGCTGTCTTCTGAGTATCCTAACCTGCAAAACAAATCTGCTGAAAGTACAAAAACCAATGAATAAGATGAAATCAGAGTTATATTACTTGCTGTCTGAATATTCTTTTTATTCTGAACTTTTCCATGTTACAAAAGTGAGTGCCCATTGCTGTTAAATAGACCTACTAACTTGGGCGCCCAAAAACAGAACTAATTTGCTATTTAAAGATGGAGTCTTATCACGTTTTCCATCACTTAGAATCTCTCTAAAAATAGGACAAAAAACTGCTCCTACGCTCAAAATAAAAACTTTAAAAAACAGAAATAAAACAAATTTAAAAACACCAGTTGACTAGGCACCTGCATCTAAATTTAGGAAAGCTATCACTAAATTTAATACCCTAAATTTAGGAATATTAACACTACGCCCAATCTTTAAGAGTATCTGTTGTTGGGCTAGCTGGAAAAGAACAAAATTAACATTCCCTCTTCATGAGGAAGCTGTTCTTCACCAAACCCAACTTAGCTCTGAGAATTTCAAACTTTTCTTTTGACAAGGGCTTAGTCAAAATGTCTGCAACTTGCTCATCTGAGGATACGTACTGAGGAACTATTTCTCCCATTTGAACTCTCTCTAAGGAAATGATAACAAATATTTATATGCTTAGAGGGATCATGAAATACTGGATTTTTAGATAGTTTGATGCAACTCTGATTGTCACAATACACTATAGTTGGCTCCAACATTTGATCAATAATTTCTGCTATCAACTTGTGAAGTCTAATTGTCTCACAACTAGAAGAAGAAGTTCTTATTCTTACTACTGCATGTTTCTTGCTGAATCAGGATATTATACCTAACCCCATGTCGAAACAAAACCTTGAAGTGCTTTTCCTAGTACTAGCATCATTTGTCTAGTCTCTATCCACAAAGTCATGCAACATTAACTCTTCATCTCCATCGTACCTCAATCCATAATAAATTGTGCCCTTCAAATATTGGAGCACATGTTTTGCAGCAATCCAATGAACTTGCCTTGGTTCAATCATAAACTAACTCAATGTATTTACTGCAAGCAAATATCAGGTCTAGTACTTAGTTATTATTATTAAGTATATGAGAGAACCTATCAACTGCCTATAAACAAAAGCCACCAAATGTAATTCGATAGCTATAGTCAACTTTAACATTTGGAATCGTTGGAGTAGCAAAAGGCTTACAATCCATCATCTGAAATCTCTTTAAAATCTTCACCATATACTTTTGTTTGACTTAGGAAGACTTCTCTTGTACCTTGTTACACTTCAAGACCCAAGAAATAGTGCATAAGGTCGATATCCTTCGTATCAAATTTGGATGCCAACTCCCTCTTGCACCATCCTATGAGCTTCTCACTGCTTCCTATAAGAATAATTTCATCCACATATAGGACTAAAACTAATAGATCAGATTTATCAAATAAATAATAAAGACAAGGATTTGCAACAATTTTATTGAAGCCCAAATTTAACAAGTACTCATCAATACTCGAGTACCAAGCATGAGGGGCTTGCTTCAATCCATATAGGGGCTTCTTCAACCTGCATACATGGATTTTTTGCCCAAACACCTCAAATCTTCTAGGCTGATTTATATAGACTTCTTCCTCTATGTTGCCATGAAACTATTTTTTCGTCCATTTGTTATAAAGACTAACCAAAAGGAGATGCAAGAGACATAATTACCCTAATAGAAGTGTACCATGCAACTGGAGCAAAAGTCTCATCATAGTCAACTCCCTTCTTAGAGAATCCTCGTGCAACAATTTTGGCTTTGAACTTTTCTATACTCCCATCTGCTGCATACTTCACTTTGCCAACCACTTTGAATCAATCACTGACTTCCCATTTGGTCTTGGCACAATCTCCCAAACATTAATCAAAAGAGTGGGGTTATACTCCTTTGTCATGGCATCTTGCCCTACTTATTCTAAGCTTGCCTCTCTAAAACTAGAAGGCTCTGCATCAATATGGAAGACATTAATGCAACATAACTTGGAAAAATTGCTTAGGTGGATGATTCACTTTGAAGGAAGTTTTTGTAATGTCCCTTTTTCACCAGTGAATATTGGTGAACATTAGCCTTAGGCAAATAAAGGGAAATGTCGTTTTAAATGAGATTAATATAAGTTATCCAATGTTTAATACACAAGCCATTTATTTGGTAACTTATATCCTTTTTAATTTAATTGTGAACCACTCCTCTTGTAAGTGCTAGCTTTGGGTGGGCCCCCCTTCCTTTAGTGGACGCCAATCTTAGAGAATGTGGAGTGGGGCGCTCATTTTAATTATTAATTGACTTATCTATTTTTGCCTTGGGTGTGGGATGTGGGAAATGGAGTTATTTAAGCCATTCGTTCTTTTGGGAGAGCTTCATGCAGACTTGAATAGTCATCTTTCAACTTGGCGCTCTTGTTGTTTAGCAAAGGTCTCTGTGAGGCTGTTTAGTCCCAGATATCTTTAGTTTCGGTTGTGCGAGATCAACCCTAGCTGAGAAAACTAGTGATTTCACTCAGAAATCATACTGGGTATAAATGGAGTTTGACGTGAATTGACCAGTTTTGGGAGCGAAGGATTTGGTTCAATATTAGAGACTGAAATAATATTTTGGTAATGGTTTTTGGTGTGCTTTTACATGTTTTGTGGTGTTAGACATTAGTTGTGATTTTTCCCTGAGCAAGTCGTACAGGTGCAGCCGTACAGTAGGAGAAGGGGTAGAATGCATAGAGAGTGAAGTGATGGTTATGCATGGTTTGAGGCTTGAATCATATCTGTATTGTCTAGGCGTCACCTTCTGAGCAGTTTACAGATACTTGCATGCTGTTCTCACATACCTACCACCAGCCGTACATCCTACAGGTCGTACTATGCAGATTAGACGTGGGTTTCCAGATTGGTTTGCATTTGGTGTATGAAGGTAACTTTTGGGTGTAGAGGGTCTCTATTGATGCTAGTTTGGTGTGCAGTCCTTGGAAGGAGTCTGTGATTGAATACTCTAGCAAAACGTGGTGAGTGCACTATCCTGGGCGCCATACATCAGACTTTTCTGAGTCTTCCTAACACTGCTGTGACAGTCCCTGTTTTGAGGCAGATTTCATGATGATAATTATCCTGTGATAGACATCTAATGCCAGCAGAGTTATGTGAGCAGCCTGGTAAACACCACCATCCATGGCTGCCTTACAGCAGCAGAACACATAGACTGATCACTAATGCAAATTATCAGTACTTCATCCTGGGTATGAATCAATGTTATTGTTTTTCTATTCCTTGTTGTTGTTTTAAATTTTTGCAAAAAACAATATTGTTTTCATCAGTATAATGCAAGTAATCTAGGGTAGACCATTACAGTTTTCGATGCTCCTACTTATTCTTGTGCCTCCTATAATGCTTGAATAAGTCATCTAGGCTTCCTGGCTATTTTACGTAGCACCGATGTATTTTCTGCTGTACTAGAACTTTGCTGATCTGCAGTTGGTATTGTTGTATTTTGCTGATCAGAACTTGGAACAACTTGTTCACTTTCATAAATCTCAATGGGAGGCTCTTGAGATATAGAGGACTAACAATCCTCATCAAATTTCACATCTCGGCTCACTACTATTTTTCATTCTGATGAAACATAGATTTGGTAAGCCTTAGAAGACTCCTTGTATCCCACCCCCCTCAGGTGAAGGGTTCAAACTTAGTTCTTTTCTCTTATGGCACATGAATGCAAACAGGACTCTCAAACACTCGAAGATGAGAAACATTAGGTTTCTCTCCTATGAAAGCTTCCTCTAGAGTCTTGTCCTTCAGCATCTTGTGAGGACACCTATTTAATATGTACACAACACAACTACATGTCTCTAGCCAAAGAAACATGGGTAAATCTAAGCCATGAATCATAGCCTTTGTTGTCGCTATAATGGACTTATTCTTCCTCTCTTCAACTCCATTTATTGAGGGTTACGAGATACGATCAACTATAGTGCCCCCTCGTTGTTTGGCTTGTGATAGTGGTAGTTCTGCATTGCTCTCTGTCAGTTGGAGACAATTGTTAATCTTTCATTGCATTGATACAGTTTGGAGACATTTGATTAGTAGGTTATGATTTATGTTTATTTTGGTCTTGATGGACTATGTTCGACTGATATAATTAGACATGTGTTATGCGATATGATGGCATTAATATTATCATGTGTCATTTGATTTGTTGGTATTCGAATTCAGATAAAAGTTGTTATGATATTGTTTCAAGAGCAGAGACGGTGTAGTACTACTCGCTTCGAGCACCCTACTACGTCGTGACTCTCCGACTCTTTGTGTGTGTTGGCATATATGTATTTGATCGTATACAACCAATTGTTCAGATGCAGGCTGCAGGTACCGAGTCTCGACTCCACCTGATATAGCAGGTTTGAGCGGGCTCTTGCACCAATGGGTATCAGTGATGGGAGATAACGCGAGGTCTATTCCATTAGGTCGGTCCATGTCTTTGTTGTGGTCGCGAGTCGTGTTGTGTCGCTTGGTCCTTGCCTTTTATGTTTGGTTATCTTGTGTCATGGAGTATCGTCGCGTCGTGTTAATCTTGCCCTTGTGTAGTTGGATAATACTTTATTGATTTATTATTTAAGATAATAATGCTTCTATTTTGCTTTTGGTTAATATTTGGTTTAGCCGTGAACTTAGAATAACACCTTAGTAAAATCCCAAAATAGACTGGAATTGTGTGTCTGGGTATCCAAGAGTTATTGTGTCATAAATTGTGATTTCGGGTATTTAGTATGTGGTTGGTTAAAGAATAATTTCTGGTAAATGAATCAATGCCATGAGTTGTCAATTTTGAAATTGTAAGATTTAGGATCTCTTTTTATAGCAAGATTTTGAATTTGTTTGGGGAGTGGGATGCTGAGTAGCGGAGGCGTGTCTGCATTTATTTTATGAGTTGAACCATTTTAGCAGGGGGGGATTGGAGGGAAAAAGGGGGAGAAACAGAGAGAATGGAAAAAGACTCGTAGCTTAGTGAGCACAAGGATGAATATCATTTTCCAGGTATGTATGGAACCGCATGAGCTGTGATATTCTACTCTTTCCAACCTACTCTTTGATATGTGTTTTCTTAATTTCATTACATGTTTTAAAGAATAAGTTTTTGGCAACCCTGAATGCCCTTACCCCTGTTCCTGCATCCATGTTTTGCTTGCATGTCGTTCAGAGCTGCTCCAGCTATAACATTTGTCATCAATCGTTTTTCATGTTGCTCATTTGTCATTAATCGATTTTCTTTGCTAAAAAAAAATAAAAAAATAATCCTAAGCCTTTGCTATAATCTTTTACGGTCATATCTGCTTGGAACCCTTATTGCATTTCACTTTCGTTGATCATTTTGTGTGCATGGGTGACCTCATTGTTGTGCTGGGTTTCTTGTAGACATCCTGGACTTCGTCATTGAAGAAGCTATTAAATCATGTTTCTTGCATCCAACCTGCCAATTGACCTTGCCTGTGTCGATGGGCCTCTTAAACCATTTTTGTTCTCTTCCTGCAATGACTTCACTCCTTGGAGCGATCTTCTTGAGAGGTGAACTAGCAAGATATTCGCGTGCCTATCATTAAAGAGTCTAAATCCTTTCAGCGAATCCATCATTCTCTTCTGCAATCATTGCATGTCATGGGACGGCCTCAATAGAGGCGTTTTGGCAAAAGAAATCAACAATACCTTTTCTACTTCCAAAACTTAACATAGAGAGTTATTCAAATGAAGATATCCGGAAGTGCTACTGGATCCACCTCATTCAGACCTTGATGTTTAAACTTAGTGATAATACTTGCAAGGCTTGAGTTTGGCACACGGATATTATTGTTTGCCCCTTGCAAGCTTCCTCTCGTCGTATTCCTTCTTCCCATTTCAACTACCCATTTCAGTCTCCACTCTGCATTTCAAGATTCACATAAATGCTCGCATTTGGGAGATCAACTTTAATACTACTCTAGCGGTGAGAGAATCTTCTAATTTAAAGTTTGTAATATTAGGAAAACAGATATATGCATTGTTACCCAGTTGAATATATATTTATGCATTCCAGTAGACGTTTAGCAACGTTTTTCTTTGTGACCAAGAGTTCGATTGTTTTCTGAGCCCGGAGATGATTCTATTATCAGGCGATTGCCTATCCTCAATCTCTCCGTTGATAGCAAGTTACTAAAAGCCGTTTAAGGAATCAAATTGATGTAGATTCTGTAGTCAAAGACCTTATATTTATGCGTCAAAATAAGTTAATGTCTTATGAAATCTCTAACTATCCATCAATGTTATTTGCAACGAATTTTATCTGTTCTTGGAATTCGCCTTGTATTAGCTTAGGAATTGGAACTCTTTTTAGAAAATTTCTATTTCTATCTACTTGACAGTAGTAGATTTCTATTCTTTCTGCTGTCATCTTCTAGTGAGATTCGGTTTTAAACATAGTTTTCGCTGTCACCTTCTAGCAGATTTCTATTCTTTCGTTTGGTCTTTTTAGAACCGTAGGTTTCGGAAGTTGTAGCTCTTAGTTGATCTATGTAATGTGTAAACCTAGACTGCTAACTGATCGCAAGGCATCTAAACCTATTTCTTAGTTAGACTGTTAGACCAGCAAGCTGTAGTGGTGTTTTTCTTAGGGAATGGGTTGTTTTTTTCTTAGACTCTGTAGTCGACAGTCATTTCTTTTTTTTGTAGTTCGATGTGGCTGGGGAGGCTTTTTCGAAAGGGGGAATCTGTAGAGTTTAGTCGCTGTTATAAGTCTTTGAGGTCATATTTGGTAGATGGTGGCTCGAGTGTAGTACCGGTAGTTATGTTGTTTTGTTGGATTCGTAAATGGTCATCGTAGTATGTCTTTGGGAAGGTCGAAACATATAGTGAAAGTTTAGCATGTGCTTGGGTCATTTAATATTAGATGGGAATCCTCGCTCGTAGGAAGATATTTATGTTTTGGTTGGAAATTTGGAAGTGGTCATACGTCAGGAAATTGTGTAGGTTTTAGTAATTTGTTTGAAATTGTTTAATGTTAGCTAGTGACTTTATAGAGGCTTGTGGAGTTTATATGCATATAGTTGTAGTTGTTAGAAATCGGGCAGTGATGGGAATTACACATATTTGTTTGATGCTTGAATTGGAATTATGTTGTGTAGATGATAGTTGATAATAGATGCTTGAAGAAAATTTCTGTATAGTTGTTGATAGTATAAATGTTAAGTGGTAAATGTTAGCTAGGAATCCATGCTTATAGGGAATTATTGAGGTTTATAATGATTTGAAATTGTAATATGTTAGTTAGTAGGTTTACTTAAAGGAAATTATTATGATAGATGTGGTTGTTACATTTGGTTGTTATTAGAAATTAAAATAGGAAAAATGTATTTCTTATAGTTGTGGTTAATAGGAAGTAAATGTGTATGTGTAATTGTCCCCTGAGGAATTAGTAGTGGGTAAGATGTTTACATCTTTGGTAACAATTTATATTATTTAGTTGTTTTCTTATTTAATTGTAGGAAGTAAACATGTTGATGAAAAGTTATGTTTCATATTTATAGTTGTCTTTGAAAATTTTAGAGTAATCTGTGTTAATGTTTCTGGTTTCATGAGGTAACAATATTGTGCTAATCGGGTATTAGTTACCTTGTTAGACATTAATTTGTTAGCCAGGCTTGTAATATTCTATTTTGTGCTTCGTAAATGGTGGATATCATTGTATATGTATTTTTTTTTCTTCATACTTTACTTTGGAAAACAAGGAATGGTGTTTTGGTTATATTACGGGAAATTAAAGTGTCTTTAACTTGGGATTGTTTTATTAAAGGAATTATTTTATGAGCTTTCCTTGACTTTTGTTTAAGTAAGGATGTTCGGTTTATGGTTCACCTTCCTTGCCTGATTAATTCCTAGAGTTTTGAAGTTTTGCTATTGCGATAACTTTGTGTAAGTTGATTTCTTGATTGAATTAGGATTTCATTGAATTCATTTGCTTGATTGCCCTCCTTGTTGTATCTTTATGCTTGTTTTGGATCATTAGGTTACCTTGGGGTGGAGTTTGGTCTATGTTTTGGTTAATTGTGATGTGGAAATCTTGGAGGGGTGTCATGTGTACTTGGTAATAAGACGTGAAAGCGTTGTCCTTGTCGGATAATGGTCACCTTATAATTTGTCATGTACCTAACTTTAGAGGTGTAGTTCTTGGTTTTGGTTCAAATTATGGCATGTCAATGTAATGGGTTCACTGGACTTTCGTATCTTGTAATGAATGGGGAATGGCCTCTTAGATATAGTACTTGGTTTCTAGATGGTATTGCTTCATATTTTGAAGGGATTCTAAGGACTTTTTGTTGTGGCCTAGTGAATGGCGTAAGTTATGGGTCGGAACTGATTTGTGACTTTTATACCTGTATGTTGTGGTATGTATGATTGATCAGAGAACGCTAAGGGAGTGGCTTTCATGGTGGGGCCAGTGCCTAGTGAGAGGCCGCCTGGGTAACCCCATGGAAGTTGTATGCATGTGGAAACTTAACAACTTAATCAAGAGGGTTGGGGTATTAAAACACTTAACAAGATAAGTAAGAAACCTCACCCATGCCTTGAGTGCTCTCACAGGCTAAGGATGGGATGAGAAGGCCTGGTTGGCAAGGCCGACCTCTTTGTCTCCATGAGAGGACCTGTCGGCTCCGCATGTGTCACCCTATGGGGCCGGTGCTTAGAGAGAGGTTGCCAGGGTAACCATAGATGGGGGCCAGCTTCTGGTGATTGATAGCCTGGGTAACCCATGCTAGGACCATGCGATGACACTCTCCTTACGCAGTTCAGTTGTTTCTTTTGGTTGTGCCTCTGGAGTGATGCCTTGTCTTGTGCAATTTTGTTGATATGGTCGGTTGTGTCTTGTCAGTTGTCGTTCTTTCATGTTGTTTCTTGGCTTAGTTGAATCCTCGTTGTTATCTCTTAGCTCGGAGGGGTGGACCTCAGGGTTCCACATGGTTGGGAGGCAGAGCTATCCATTGGCCTTTTTGGAGATTCGGTTCGAGTCTTGTGCAGAGGTGTTCCAGTTCCAGAATGCGTCCCACCTTCTGTGGTGTTGTTTACTTTCTTATGCATTCATTTGTAAACCGACGTGATCGGTCTTGTAATCTTGTATTGTAACCTTGTATATTAACTATATCGCTAATGTTAAGTTGTTCTTTTTGTTGTAGCAGTATTATGTGTATCACTTGTGGTTTAAACTTTTTATTCACTGATGCAGTTATGTTTCCCTAGAGGAGTTAGATGTGCACTTTTCTTCATGTTGTGTATTATGATATCTTCGGTTACTGTTATTTCATTTACTTGCTTCCAAAAAAAAAATTATTTCTGGAACTTTGCTCTTGTATGTCTAACTCTCTAGGGTTGCATGACGGGGCATTACATTAACTCCCTTTTGATCCCTGCATCTTTACAAAAAGCATCAAAGTCTTTGGAGATATACTCACCTTCATTATCAGCCTCAAAACTTGATCTTCCTACTTTTCTGATTTTCCACAAGAGCTTTGAACTCTTGAAATTTCTCAAAGACTTCATCTTTGGGTGTTCATGGAATAAATGTAGGTTTTTCTTGAAGAATCATCTAAGTTACCGATCCTGATACTGATTTGGATTCAGATTCGTAGGTTCAATTCGTGGATTCGGTCAATTTTTTTTGGTGTGGATTCATTAATGCAAGAACATATAAAAATCAGAAATATATACATATTTGCAGCAGTAATTAAGTTTAGAATACCACATAGCATCATGATTATTTAATTATAATAAACAAAACCTCCATAAAACAATAAAAATTAAAAATACTAAAATGCCAATCAGTCAAACTCGAATGTCATGATATATTAAAATTAAAAATGATAATGTCGAGTGTCAACAATCGGCCATCATTGATCAAGCATCAGTGTCATATGGGTCTTCAAAAAAATCATCATCATCCATATTAGATGATGTAGGTAGTGGTATATTAGAAGAACCACAAATAGTGGCACCGAAAAAAATGAACTACTCCCTTGAGTAGTACTTGTTTTACTGAGCTTTCTTATGATTGAAACTTGACGTAGAAAAAAATATTAATATCATCAACACTTACAGCAAACCCAGAATTAAGAAGCAAAGGTGCATACAGGTAATGAACAACAAGGTTTAAAAGCTGCAACATATACCTGCAAGTGCAGTTCAGTCTATCAAAAAGCATATACATTGCACAAACCAGATCCATATGATAGATATGACTTTGTCATAAATTTAAGAAACATATAAATATGTTAATGATAATAGCAAGCTTTATTTTTATGTCTCAGATGCATTGCAAGGTAAGCATAAAGAAGGAACAAACATTGATACCGACAAAGATTGCCCATCACTTATATAGACAAATGACATAAAAATCAAAGAATTATGCTCATGCATTATTAAAGCTAGGAATTAAGATTTTCTAAAAATTATATATTGTCTTCAGGATAAAAAATTTAATGACCTGATTAATATAGGACAAAAAATTAAAATTCATATTAGATTCGACCCGGATTTGTAGTGGATTTGCCTCAGATTCTCTCGGGTTCGTCCCGGATGAATCCGTAGGCCTTTCAATGTTTCTTGGATGGATCCCCCACATAATCGGCTCCGAATCACAATCAGATACGAATCGGATCAGGATCCAAGTGCCCAGGGGAAGGATCCGGTATCATAGAGAATCATCAATAAATGTTTCTGGCCAATGAAGCTCCTGACATAGGTCTTCAAACATTTGTGCTCATTGCTAGGAAAAAGATTCTTAATGTGTTTGAGATGTTGGAAGTTGTGTCATTGATGTCAAAGGTGCATACACATATTGTCATTGATGTCAAAGGAAGTTCAAAGATGAAGATGACAAAGAAAAGATGCTAAGGCATGAATCATTTTTGCCTAAAGTATCGGCCAAAGCTGGTTTGTAGGTTTTTTGGTGATCATCGGAGTTCGGGGATTGGGCCTTACCCCTTCTCCAGGTTGAGGAAATAAGAAGGGCTAGAGTGGAAGGCCCGATTGCGAAGCTTCGACAACTTGTGAGTATTAGTTATTGCTTTTGGGAGTCGGAGGGTGGAGATGTTCCTTGTTTGTTGAATTCAAATGAGATGTTACTTAGAAAGCCCGGCGCGCAAACTTGGATATATCGGGAGTTGGAGGGCGGAGATGTTCCTTGTTGAATTTAAATGATAAGATGTTACTTGGAAAGCCCAACGTGCGTACTTTGATATATGCTAAGTGATTCGGGGTTGGAGGGCAGGACTACCCTTTGATCAAATAAAAATGGGAAGCGGTTGATAGGAAGCCCAACACCTGATAAGGAAGGCGGTAGACAGGAAGCCCGTCGCCTGATAAGGAAGGCGATAGACAGGAAGCCCATCGCCCAATAAGGAAGAGGCTAGACAGAAAGCCTGACGCTCCTTAGCTCTACTAGGAAGAATCCAACAGGACCGAAGGAGACCCTCTAAGGCTTTCAAAGAGGAAGGCGGAAGACCAGAAGCCCGATCTTCGACGCTTCGCGAGTTCAATTAATGCAAAAGGAAAAGATACAAAGCACGGAATTTCAGGATTCAAAACTCTAAGGCCGACATTGGAGGATGTTTTAAGTTAATGCATTAGCCGACATTGAAATGCACACGTTGGAATTCAAAAGTTTAATTGTTGGCGGCATTTCAGTAATGTGTGGATTGTTCAGTTTTGGGTCCAGACCTATTTTTGGGTCGACCTAAGTATGTGTCTTAGGCCCCGTTTCATAATGCTGAAATTACAGGATGGGCTGCATCTTGGAATTGTACACGTTGGAATTCAAAATTATTGATGCCGACCTTGGGAGAATGTTTTTGTTGTGCTTAGCCGACATGGAAATCATTTGTTCTACAGTTTGGTATAAATGAAAGATCAGTTTGTGCATTTGAAGAGGGTGATGTTCGTGAGCTTTGCATCGAAATATATATCTGTGTTTGCGAATGCTAAAGTGAAATATCCGAATACAAGCAAATGTGAATGAGAAGTGAAATACATGCAAACACCAAGCAATTAGGCGTGTGAAGATATGCAAAGTTGAAGGATGCGAAGGGCATGAATTGAAGATCTTGAGTTCACACAGTATGTCTTAAGTGCTGAATGTTTTTGTTACTGTTTTAGTTTCTTGAGTTGTAGCTCAGTTTGTATGGGAGGTTGGAGCCTATTGCTGGGTTGAAGCTCAGTTTCTGTGGGAGGTTGGAGCCTCATATAGGTTGGAGCCTATTGTTGGGTTAATGCTCAGTTTGTTTTGAGATTGAAGTCTCTGGTAGGTTGGAGCCTACAGATTTGTAAAAAGGATTGTAGTCCTTAAGTTGAAATTCCTGTGAGTTGAAGCCTACAAAATATTGTAATTCACTGTTTTATTTTTGTGAGGCTGGATTTGGACAGTAGATCCAAGCAACTTGCTCACCATGGTTTTTCCCATCTTGGGTTTCTACGTAAATTTGGTGTTATGGTCTCTTATGTGGATGTGTGATTTTGCTTATGCTTGCATTATGCTTTTATATTCCGATTTATGTAGTAGAGATCTTGTTGTTATAGTCGAATTGTTTCAAAAAGTGGCATATACTGATTCAGACCCCCCTTCCCCCCCCCACTCCTCAGTATATCAGTGTGTTCTAACATGAGAAGTGCACAACCATTGCATACTCTAGTCTTCTCTACCTTGAAGTTAGCAATCCTTGCACCATTTCCCTCAAGACAAGTAGAGCTCCATCATGCAAGTGGCCATATCTTTTGTGCCAAAGCTCACACAATTTGTCATTGTCATGTATCAAGGCTTCCTATTTGATCTAATCACTAGTCAACCTATAAAGACCTCTGTCTCAAATATCTTTGGTCAATACTTTACCAAGTTCTTGGCTACGATTTTTGATGATAACTTGCTAATCATCAAAGTTAGCCACACACATCAAATCTGTCATGACTGAAACTAAAAGTAGATTCTTAGTTAATCCAATAAAATAATTTAATAAAGATATCATGAAGTTCAAGAACATCACCTGAAGGCATGTAGAAAGATTCAGTTCTAGTTCCTGTAACAGGATATGTAGCATCATCACCAAGCTCTAGCTATATACTTGCCTTTTGCTCTAGAAGTTTATTGAAAGCCTTCTTATTAAAGGTCATTTGTCTTAATGCTCCACTATCATCATACCACCCTACACCAGAAATGGTGTTAGTGGATAAACATGACACCATGGAGAAGGTTTTCTCAAGCATGGATGAAAGCTCATCCACTGCTGAAGCTTTTGCACTTACAAGGTGTAAAGTTGGAAGCACTCTCTAGGTGGTCACATTTTTTTAGACCAATACCTGTCATGTTTGCAGCTGTCAGAGCACATTGAAACTAAACAAATCAGCTGAAAATAAGTTAGATCAACACTCCAATCATTGGAGCAATTAGGGCAGCACACCCAACAACCTCATAGGTCCAAATTACTTCAATCACTGAAGAGTATTGAAATCTTTTGGCAACTCACTCTCACAGGTAGTAGCACATTCCATTCACAGACTAGAAGATTTTAGTTATCATGCTCCAATACAATCTTAAAATTCAGACCATGATAAATAGATTCTACACTCAAAAATAACTTAATCAACAAACTGAAACATCAATCAAAACTGTTTGTCTTCTGAGTATGTTAACTTGCAAAACAAATTTGCTTAAAGTGCAAAAACCAATGAATAAGATGAAATTAGAATTATATTACTTGTCTGAATATTTTTCTTATTCCAATTTTTTCTGTGTTACAAAAGTGAGCGCCCATGGTCATTATATAGACCGACTTAGATGCAGAAAAATAGAAATAAAGGCTATTTAAATCTGTAGTTAATTATCACATTTTTCATCACTTATAATCTCTCTAAAAACAGGACAAAAAATAGCTCCTGCACCTACAATAAAAACTAAAAAAAAGAAATAAAACGAACTTAAAAATCATCAAAGAGTTGACTAGACACTTGTGCCTAAATTTAGGAAAGCTAACACTAAATATAATACCCAAAATTTAGGAAAGCTAACACTAAATAAAAGTGTCAATCTATAGCAGTTTAATTTGCAAAAAATATGATGCTTCTGCATCCAATCTTTAAGACTAATTGCTGCTGTACTCGCTGGAAAAGAACAGCAGCTAAGTGATAAAAAATTAACAAAACATCATAAAAATTTGTTAATACCCACACTTAATGCATTTTTCAAGACAGTAAGAGGTGAAAAACATGACATTTAATGCATTTTTCTACTCCAAGTTGTGTTTTTGCACTCTAATTGCCAATTTGTCAAAAAGAATGCCAAATAAGAAAAAGTGACATAGGGCAATCAAATTCATCATCATCATGGACAAACTATGTAGGAGATATGCATGCTTTCTAATTCAACTATTATATAGCTTTCAAAAAAAAGAAACTTATTAAAAATAGTAAATTAGGGTTCTTGGTGAGAATTGAAAAGTCACCACACTTAGTAGGTACCCATGTCCTTGGAAGTTGAAATGGGCAGTTTGGTAAGGACAAACTTTATTAGAAAATTGAAAATGTTTGTTGGAATTATTTATTTAGTATCCCCATTTGTTAGGGTCATAACTCTTGTCTAAAACTGTGATTGAGATGATCGGAGATGTTCTCTAGCTCAATTGTCCCTCCTTGAGAAGCAATGGCCCAATTGCTTATAGTTTCTGTACTAAATGAGAAAACATATGTTTACTTTGGTTCCTAGCGAACCACTTTCCCTAATGCAGAAACTACTTGGCCTTCAACACTCCATAGAGTGGGATCTATTGATTCATCTCTTTGATTAGTGTGTCTATAATCTAATCAGTAGGAATTAGAGTCACGGTATTAGGATTCAATTATGTGCTTTGCAACTATTACCAGTGTTGTAATTGTAGGCCGACTCAAGTAGTCAACAACCCTATTCATACTCCCTCTGTCTTGGATGTTAAAGGGAAATTGCTGTACCTATGTAGACCACATTGATTATGGACCACGGTCATTCTGCAACCTGCCATAAGTTTGCATGAGTTGCCGAGGCTTGTGATTAGCTTGGATGATTGTCTCCTTGCTCAATATATTGTGCTTCCATTGCTTGAAGGCTTGAACAATAGTGTAGATCACTTTGTCATATGTTGAGCACTTACACATTGTGTCAAAGAATGTCTCACTATAGTAAGCAATTGTATGGCCATGTCGAGTGAGGAGTGGCATCGAATAGAGCGTCTGTTTCAATTGTGTGAAGGTGCATTATTGTGCCTTTGTCCATATGAACTTTACTTTGGCCTCCCTTTTGTTGCTAGATCTAAAAGCACATGTGAGAATCTGAGCACAAACCTCTTGTAGAAGTTGGCTAGAGACAAGATGCTTTTGAGTTCTTGGAGAGTCTTAGGGGCAAGCCGGTCTTTGATGGCCTAGATCTTCTCTAGATAACACCTATGTAAACAATATATCTAAGGTATTGGGTCCTCTCCATGGAAAAAGAGCACTTCTTTATATTGGCATAGAGCTTATGCCAATGCTGGTTGGAAAGAACTTGTTGAATATATTGCATGTCTTCTTCCCATGTCTTGTTGAAGATGAGAATGTCATCCAAGTAGATGACCACACTGTGAAGGGCATGAGTACATTCCTCATCATCTACATGAATGTGGTTGGTGCATTGTTGAGACCAAAGGTGTCATGTCCCCTCTTTAGCGCTGTCTAGCAGAGACATGAGAGTTGACCTATCATCCGGGTTCCCGTAGGTCAGCGGAGTGGTTAGGGGACCTATCCAGAGGCAGTGTAGCTTGGTAGGGAGCTTTACAGGCCTTTCCAGACAGTTTGTGACAGTTTCCTATTTTTTAGGAAGGGTTCCTATTTTTTAGGGTTTGACCGAGAGTTGACCAGGAGGCATCAGGGGACCTCCAGGAGCATTTTTGGAGTTTTGGTCAAGTTCCCTATTTTTTAGGAGGTATCCCTACATTTTAAGGAGGCACTGTCAGTTAGCATGACACGTGGCGACATCACCAGTGGCGTGGGCTACAGCAGTTCTCAGTTCAGGATGGCCAGGTGATGGAATTGGAATATTTATTGAATATTAAAGTGTGGTTTTAATATTTAATAAAAATAAAATAAAATAAAGTGAATAACATGTCACTTTATATTAATAAGTTATTAAAAGGACCCCCACCTAGTTGACACAATGTTGTGTTAAAAAGGTGGTCTTTTAATAATGAAGTTGGGCCCTCAACTTGGGCACCCAACTTATGAGTCTTCATTAATAAAAGAATCTTTCAAAGATTCTTAATTTTGATGCCCTTTTGGAACCCTAAAGTGGACGCCCACTTTGGGAAAAGAATAAAATGACTTTGAAGTGCTTTTTGGGAGTCATCTTTTTGCATATCTTTTGAAGCTTCATGGCAGCTCTGAACTCTGAGGAAGGGGGCAGCAGCATTCAGACTCTTGGGAACGAAAACTCTCAAGGATTTTGGTGAATTGGACGACAACCCAGTTCATGTTTGTGGGAGGCCTACTCTGGGTCTTCATTTGTGCATCATTGGGCAGATTCCAGGGCATTCTATTGCAGATCTAAGCTTGCAGCAGTACCAAATCAGCCTTATTCTTCAGATCTTTCATTCTCAGTTGCATGCATAGCCTCTTCCAGGCCAATACTATCTTTGTATGCAAGTAGGGATGCAAACCAGGCTTTACATTGAATATAAAATACAGATCTGATGGGTATGTGCCTCAATTTCTTAGTTGGTATCTTTCTATCATTTAATATTTATTTTTAGTCCATTTTATTTGAGATTGCAGCTGTATGTATATCTATTTGCTATCTTGGCAAATACACATCTCAAGAAAACTGAAACCCCTTCTGCATCTCCTCTCTAGTCTGAAAAAAAACAAAAAAAAAAATTAATAAAAATCATAAAACAAATAAAATCACAAAAACAACACTTCATTTCAGCAAAGGGATCCATCAGGTATCTTTCAGTGGTATCAGAGCCTTTGACCTGCCAGCCTGTGGGGTTTAGAGAATTGTTTTCTATGCATACAGACAGGTATTACACACGCAGGACAGCCCAAAACGAGCTTGGGATTGGTACGGCAGAGGAACCAGTAATGGCTGAAGAATAGAGAAATGCCAGGAGAGATCAGGATGAGGAAGAGAGAGAGATGATGAGAACCCTCATCACTCAGCCTAGGATTGCTCAGACCCTTGACAGGATACAGGACGCCTTGGACCGGTTGGAGTTAGATAGAGGCAGACGGAGCAGATCAGTGTCTGTGGCAGGGAGTCAGCATAGTCACAGGTCACACACATCAGCTAGGAGCTCCCATCATTCCCCTAGGCGTGGACAGGCCAGGGATATACCCTTACTTCCTCAGTTTGCACCAGGTGAACGGCCAGCACAGGTAGAGCCACCAGAGGTGGAATTTCAGGATTCAGTCATGGCAGCTACTGCTGAGTGGAGAGCCCTACCCCCTAAGGTCAGGGATGTCTTTCCTTTTCCACAGTATTGTGCACAGCACAGAGATTCTGCCAGGTTCAGAGGAGACTGAGGCACTAGACCACATCAGCAGAACTATGACCTTAGTAGAGCTACTGGAAAGATCACGTTGGCTACATATGATGGTACGGGTAGTACGAGTGCACGTGCTTGGGTGCACAAGCTGGACATATATTTATCCTTGAGACCCATGCCTGAGCGTGAGGCTATCCAGTTTGTTGTCTTACATTTAGATGGGGTTGCCTACGATTGGTGGCATCATGGGTTGGTCACCCAAGATCATGCCTTGATTCATTCCTATGCAGAGTTCACTGAACGACTCATTACCCGGTTTGACCGTAAGGACATAGAACTCTACTATAGGGAGTTGGCACATCTTAGACAAACAGGACATGCTGAAGCTTATGTTAATGAGTTCCAGCGTATTGCAGTTATGGTACCTGATATGCCCCAGAGACGTAGCGTGATGTTATTCATTGAGGGGTTACAGGATAGGCTTAAGGGATTGGTACGTGCCTTCCAGCCGGCCACTCTTAAGGATGCCATTGATGTCACCTTGAGATTGGACACCACTCCCACTTATCAGTCGGATAAGAGACCATTCAGGGAATCACGGCCTATTCAGAAGGCCAATACTCCACAGTTCAGAGATGGACAGTCAGCTAGACCTCCTAGGATGGATCAGGAGTCACGGAATGATTTGAGGAGGAAGAAATTATGCTTTTCCTGCAAGGAGCCTTGGGAGCCCGGACACCGTTGTATGGGTAAGGGCAGAGTTCACTTGATTGAGGTCACATCCGAGCTTGGGGATGAGGAGATACCAGACACCAACATTGAGGACAGCCCTGAGGAGGTTATTCAGGAGCGACCCCAGCTAGAGATAGATATCCCTGATTCATCGGCGGCAGCCAAAGTGACTATGGCTACACTATCCAGTTATCCCAGGTTCCATGCCTTTCGGTTGAAAGGTACATTACAGGGACAGCGAGTCATGAGTTTGGTTGACACAGGAGCCACGCACAATTTTATTGATCAGAAATTGGTTGAGAGGCGTGGATTACAGTCTGAGGTGTTCGAGGGTTTTGGAGTTAAGGTTGTAGATGGTGCAGTGTTGGGTTGTACTCGGAGGATCTCACAGCTCAGCATTCAGATGGGGGATTTTACCTTGACGGATGACTTTTATATCCTACCCTTAGAGGATTATGATGTGATTTTGGATATGCAGTGGTTACAGGGTATTGGGAGATATATTATTGATCACCACCGCATGCAGTTAGAGTTCCTATCTGGTGGAAAGAAGGTGATCTTGAGGGCAGCCTCTGACGGTGGGCCCAAGGAGGTATCTTCTCGCAGGATGGAGTCTATTATTAGACATGATGATGTGATCTGGGCCACACGTTGTTTTGTGAAATCCAAGACACCTACTCCTCAGGATGGTAGAGCATTTCATGTTGACATACAGACAGTGATGGATCGGCATGGCCGAGTATTTGGTGACATACCTCCTGGTGTACCCCCGGATAGAGGGTTTGAGCATGGGATAGAGATGGAGGATGGAGCTAAGCCAGTGATCACCACCCCGTATCGTCATCCTAGAGCATACAAGGATGAGATTGAGAAGACTATTCATGAGCTGTTAGATATGGGTTTCATTCGCCCCAGTTCTAGCCCCTTTGCTTTTGTAGTACTGGTTAAGAAGAAGGATGGGACTCTACGGATGTGTATAGATTACAGGGCCTTGAACAAGAAGACAATCAAAAACAGATACCCTATTCCGCGCATTGATGAGTTGTTGGACGAGCTTCATGGAGCCATCTACTTCTCTAAGATTGATCTTCGTTTAGGCTATCATCAGATCCGTGTACGAGCAGAGGATGTACACAAGACCGCCTTCCGTTGTCACTATGGGCATTATGAGTTCCTGGTGATGCCTTTTGGCCTTACCAATGCCCCAGCCACCTTCCAGTCATGTATGAACCATCTCTTCAACAAGCAGTTGAGGAAATCGGTTCTAGTGTTCTTTGACGATATTCTGATCTACAGTCGTACTTGGGAGGAGCATCTCAGACATGTTGAGGAGGTACTTAGCATCATGGAGAGTTAGTCTCTATTTGCTAAGTTGTCCAAATGTGAGTTTGGACTTAGGGAGGTCCTATATCTGGGTCATGTGATCAGTGCTGATGGGGTGAAGGTGCACGAGGAGAAAATTCAGGCAATTAGAGATTGGCCCCACCCTCGGAACATTACTGAGTTATGGGGGTTCCTTGGTCTATGTGCTTATTACAGGCGATTTGTGAGGGGTTTCTCTCAGTTGGCAGCTCCCTTGACAGACCTCACAAAGAAAGGGGCTTTCAGATGGACAGAACAGGCACAGGGAGTCTTTGACAGACTCAAGGAGGTTATGAGTACTTGCCCAGTTTTAGCACTTCCCGACTTCTCGCAGCCTTTTGTACTTGAGTGTGATGCTTCCGGTTTGGGCATAGGAGCGGTTTTGATGCAGAACCGACACCCCATTGCTTTTGAGAGTCGGAAGCTGCGGGATAATGAGAGGTTGTATTCTACATATGGTAAGGAAATGTTGGCTATTATGCATGCATTAGCCAAGTTCAGACAGTATCTTGTTGGCAGCAAATTCGTGGTAAGAACAGACCACAACAGTCTGAAATATTTCCTTGATCAGACAGAGCTCAATGATCGTCAGCAAAAATGGGTGAGCAAGATTCAGGCTTATGATTTTGACATTGAATTCATAAAGGGGAAGAATAATACTGTGGCTTATGCACTTTCTAGAAAACCATCACTTGCTGCCCTATGTTCATTGAGCGAGATTTCTGCAGATTGGAAGGCTCAACTTTTAGTTGAGTACTCCAAAAATCAGCATGCTTGTGAGGTCATGGATGGTTTGGTGTTGGATGATAGGTACACTGTGGTAGATGAAGTCATCTACTACAAGGGAAGGGTGTATCTGGTTCCTGGTTCTCAGTTGAAGGAACAAATTATGCATGCTTATCATGATACTTCGACAGCAGGGCACCCAGGTTATGGTAAGACCTATAGGGTGGTTCGGGAGAGATTCTCTTGGAAGGGTCTCAAAGCTGATATCTTACGTCATGTTCGTGAGTGTTTGACGTGCCAGCAGAATAAGTCTGAGCATACTTTTCCTGCTGGTTTATTGCAGCCCTTACCTATACCGGAGCAGAAGTGGTCAGGGATCTCCATGGATTTCATTACGAGTCTTCCTTGGGTATAGGGGAAAGACTGTATCTATGTTGTAGTAGACAGGTTGACTAAATACGCCCACTTCTTTCCTATTGCAGCTGATTTCACAGCATCTCAGGTGGCGGAGTTATTTTTCAGAGAGATATTTAGGCTCCACGGTCTCCCCAAGACCATAGTGAGTGACAGGGATAGTAGGTTCATGAGTTCTTTCTGGCAAGAACTTTTCAGGCTCACAGGTACGGAGTTGACACCCAGTACCAGCTACCACCCACAGATAGATGGGCAGACCGAGATTGTTAATAAGTGGGTTGAGGGGTATTTGCGCAGCTATGTGTCAGGACAGCAGAAGGCATGGGTGCGTTGGCTATATCTAGGAGAGTATTGTTATAATACTACACACCATATGTCTATTGCCATGACACCTTTTAGAGCCCTCTATGGTTACGAGGCATTATCTTTTGTTGATTTGGCTGTAAGTGACAGCAGAGTGCCCTTGGCACAGGATTGGTTACAAGAGAACCAGGACATCATGAGATCTCTCAGGGAGAATCTTCAGCAGGCACAGAATCAACAGAAGGTCTACGCTGATCGGCATAGGACTGAGAGAGTATTTGAGGTGGATGACATGGTTTTCCTGCGGTTGCAGCCTTACCGACAGAGCACCCTTAAAGGGGGTGGAGCTGAGAAGCTCAAGCCTCGCTTCTACGGACCATATCGGATTCTCAGGCATGTGGGAGAGGTTGCTTATGAGATTGAGTTACCACCTGACAGTCGGATTCATAATGTGTTCCATGTATCTTGCCTGAAAAAGGCACTGGGGCAACATATTGTAGCATCACCCGATTTACCTCCCTTGGATGAGGAAGGTAAGCTGACTCTGGTTCCTGAGGAGATCTTGGAGGAGAGGGAACGATGGCTGAGAAGTAGGGTGATTCGGGAGTACTTGATTCGTTGGAGAGGTCTCCCTATAGAGGACGCCACCTGGGAGGGAGAGTCGATTTTATAGCATCCGACCTTGCAGTTGCTTGTGGGCAAGCATCTTCGAGAGGGGAGGACTGTCATGTCCCCTCTTTAGCGCTGTCTAGCAGAGACATGAGAGTTGACCTATCATCCGGGTTCCCGTAGGTCAGCGGAGTGGTTAGGGGACCTATCCAGAGGCAGTGTAGCTTGGTAGGGAGCTTTACAGGCCTTTCCAGACAGTTTGTGACAGTTTCCTATTTTTTAGGAAGGGTTCCTATTTTTTAGGGTTTGACCAAGAGTTGACCAGGAGGCATCAGGGGACCTCCAGGAGCATTTTTGGAGTTTTGGTCAAATTCCCTATTTTTTAGGAGGTATCCCTACATTTTAGGGAGGCATTGTCAGTTAGCATGACACGTGGCGACATCACCAGTGGCGTCGGCTACAGCAGTTCTCAGTTCAGGATGACCAGGTGATGGAATTGGAATATTTATTGAATATTAAAGTGTGGCTTTAATATTTAATAAAAATAAAATAAAATAAAGTGAATAACATGTCACTTTATATTAATAAGTTATTAAAAGGACCCCCACCTAGTTGACACAATGTTGTGTTAAAAAGGTGGTCTTTTAATAATGAAGTTGGGCCCTCAACTTGGGCGCCCAACTTATGAGTCTTCATTAATAAAAGAATCTTTCAAAGATTCTTAATTTTGATGCCCTTTTGGAACCCTAAAGTGGACGCTCACTTTGGGAAAAGAATAAAGTGACTTTGAAGTGCTTTTTGGGAGTCATCTTTTTGCATATCTTTTGAAGCTTCATGGCAGCTCTGAACTCTGAGGAAGGGGGCAGCAGCATTCAGACTCTTGGGAATGAAAACTCTCAAGGATTTTGGTGAATTGGACGACAACTCAGTTCATGTTTGTGGGAGGCCTACTCTGGGTCTTCATTTGTGCATCATTGGATAGATTCCAGGGCATTCTATTGCAGATCTAAGCTTGCGGTAGTACCAAATCAGCCTTATTCTTCAGATCCTTCATTCTCAGTTGCATGCATAGCCTCTTCGAGGCCAATACTATCTTTGTATGCAAGTAGGGATGCAAACCAGGCTTTACATTGAATATAAAATACAGATTTGATGGGTATGTGCCTCAATTTCTTAGTTGGTATCTTTCTATCATTTAATATTTATTTTTAGTCCATTTTATTTGAGATTGCACCTGTATGTATATCTATTTGCTATCTTGGCAAATACACATCTCAAGAAAACTGAAACCCCTTCTGCATCTCCTCTCTAGTCTGAAAGAAAACAAAAAAAAAAATTAATAAAAATCATAAAACAAATAAAATCACAAAAACAACACTTCATTTCAGCAAAGGGATCCATCAGGGATCTTTCAAAAGGGCATCACCAACCACTAAAACACCTTCCTTGGACTTGAAGGTAGTCTTCCAAATGTTAATTGACTCGATAGGGGCTGATGGCATTATGATTTCAAATTAATTTTGGTGAAAAATTTGGCTCCTTTGAGCTAGACCAAGAAGCCATCAACAATCCGAGGGATCAGATGATTGTTCTTAATAGGGATCATGTTCATGGCTTGATAGTCAATGTAGAGTCGCCATGTTCCATCCTTCTTGGCAAGTACAATTAGGCTTTTACAAGGTGAAATACTTGCCGAATGTGGCCTTTTTGAATCAGCTCCTATTTATCGCGTGATCTCATCATTCTCTTGAATTGATTGTTTGTATAGTGGCCCATTTTGTAGTGGTGGGCTAGGGACAAGATCAATTGAATGCTTTACCTGACAATGTTGAGGCACACTCATCAGTGAACATATCTTTGTATCTTGAGAGCATGTGATCCATCTGCTTCTATTGTACTATTGGTGTTGTTTTTGAGCACATGTATTTTGCTGCAACCTTTTTTCGTTTTTAGGGTTTGAGTATGAGTAGGACAAATGTCCTGGTTTGAGCAATACTAGTTGACATTACTTTGCATTCATCAGGGACATTGGCTTTGTGGGAGCCACTTTTGGGATTTGGTGCTTTCTATTGCACAATTCGATGATGACACTTTGAGGCCTAGTCTCATAGACACCATGACACTTGTACATATTCAATTGCCTCAATAAAACATCACAAACGTCTGGGGTGCCATTTCACAAACCACCTCATCTTTGAAGGGTCTGATACAATAGGACAAATGATAGTGTTGACTAATTCAAATCTCTTTTCTTGAACTCACCTATCTGATGCCATATGTGTTGAGATAGTAGGGTTTACAATGGAAATAATGAACAGAAGATCTATTTAATCCGATTACGATGTGATTAAGCCAATAAACTTTTAATCAATTAGATAATGGAGAAGCAATATAACAAATCAATAAACTCATAAAATACAAACCATAAACACCAGATATACATGGAGAAACCCTTGTGGGAAGAAAAGTCCACCCCAAAGAGACTCAAACTTGTAGTTGTTGGCACCCATATTTTCAAGCCTCATAGTTGCACCATCTTGCCAAAATTCTCAAAATTTTCCTAAGGGGCCCCTGTGCTTTTACCTTGATGCATGTTGCTGAACCCCTGAATTTGGCTAAGTTTGAAGCCTTGAAACCCTGAAAATTTGGTAAGTCTAAAATCTGAGTGATCCTCCAAATTCTAGAATCTGCAGTTTAACTCCTATGGATCCAAAACCACTCTCAAACATAAATACCAACTTATACTTTAAACATTTATGTATATACTGTCAGATCTTTTTCATTTTTCTGTCCTTTTGTTCCTATGGGTTAGTGGGACCCACAGGAACTTTTGCACTTGGTTCCTGTGGGACTTCGGGACCCGTCGAAACCTTGGAATTTTTTCCAAAGTTCCGGGTTCCTTCGCGACCTTGCTCCTTGCTAGCATAAGATCTTCTAAGTCCAAAATCCTTCCGGACCCCTCGAATTTTCAAGTCAAATTTGAAGGGGCAAAAAATTGAAATTTCAAATCATTTTTTGAGAATATGCAGTTTTAGATCAATCTTTCGTTTGGGACCTTTGTCACTTTTGGTTTTGGTGGGGCCTGAGTCTTGTTGAAACTTTGGCACCAGTTCTTGGGTGCTAGGTTCTCCCGTCGCCCTGCCACCCACCAGAGTCCCAAAAATGCCCAGAAACGTGCCACCAACTCCCCAGATGTAATGTCCCTCTTCGTTTAGAAGTCATTTATGAAGAAAGTTTCTAATCTTTTAATTCCCGAGATTAGAAAAATCAAATTACAAGGGAGTGAGTGAATAATTAGATCGAGGCTTAAAAGCAATTTTCCAGAAGTTTATTTAATTATTCATTGTGACTTAAAGTGGGCCCACCCTTTCACTAGGCGTTCATACTAGTGATTAAATAAATTAAAAGTTGCCTAAATCTTATTTCCAATTAAGGACGAGTTCTGACAGGATAAGATCGAGTGATTTTTGATGAAAGTAGAAAGTGGATTTTCATTGAAGGATTGATTTCTTAAAGCTGGGAGAAAAGATGGCAACTTTTATATATAAAAAGGATCGACTTGTTTGAGAGGATTATGTAGAATTATTATTATTATTTTCTCATGGAACAATGAAGAAAGATTATTCCAGGACGAAACCCCTGGCCCTGTGATTGATTGGGAGGAAAACCCCATATCAATGATTACTATTGTTGACATCTGAGATTCCTGTGGAAGGAACTGTGGCGAGTAGAAGCAATCTGAATTCATTTCTTTGAAGGACGTGTTAATCTGAAACTGAATCACTGCACTTTGGTGAATGAATCGTGGCCTGCTATCAAGGATATATTTCCAGCTGAGGCATCACGTGGACTTAAGAAGCTGATTTTCTGTGCTGGAGGTCTTCTCAATATCTAGGCGCTACATCAAACAGAGGTTTTGGACTTTTAACAGCAAGTATATATTCCATAACAACATTAAAGTCCAGGTTCTTGTTAGTTTGTTAAGTTCTGCAAATTCTGAATAAATTCTGAGAGAATTCCTAAGATGATTGAAGTATAATGCAATCCAGAAAAAAACTCCTGTTTGTGGTTATTTACCTTCAATAAGTTATTTTTTGTTCAAGCAATGCATTTTGTTGAAATAAGCAGTTTGTAAACTCAATTTTTGCATAAATATTTAATTTTTTCTGGGAAAGTATATTTCAGTGGTATCAGAGCTGGTAATCTTGCTAGCCTGTTGGGGTTTCAGTATTGCATGTCAGTTGATTTGACTCTATGCACTCTAGAGAGGTAGGATCACATAGATATAACACCAGAAGCAAGTCAGGACAGCAAGAAGGAGCTGATATTATCCCAGCTGAAGCAAAAATGGGTGAAAGAAGGGGTGGAAGCCTGCCTAGGGATTTGAATAATCAGCTTGATAATTTCTTGACCACCTTTGCTCAACAACAGCAGGAAATGCTACAGCAATTCTAGGATCGCATGATCACAGCCATGGGTCAAATGAGAATGGATCATACAAGATCTAGGAGATCAAGTAGTCATCACAGCAGAAGTGATGCTGGACAAGGAAATTAGGGTAGAGTAGCCTCTAATGCTATTAGGGCAGCAAACACAAGGTATGATCGACCTCTTCGTCCTACCTTTTTTGCCAAAGCAAACTGAAGAAGAAGCAATCCCCGAGGTAGAGGAGAAGAAGCAATCCTCGAGGTAGAGGAGAAGAAGCAATCCCCGAGGTAGATGAAGAGACATACATCACTGATGATGTTATGGTGGCCCACGATGAATACATGGCTCTTCCACTTGATGTAAGACAATGAATCTGAATCAGTTTATGAATCAGCGGAGAGATAAAACCAGATTCAGGGTGGAAAAGCAAGACAAGGGACTCAGAAGACCAACAAGATAGGGCACTCAACCCCAGGAATTCAAGGAAGCATTGAATAGGGTTCCTGTACCAACCTTCGATGGAAGTGGGAAGATAAGTGCCAGATCATGGGTACATAAACTTGACACTTTCCTGTCCCTGAAACCTATGGAAGAGGATAAGGCTGTACAATTTGCTACAATGCATCTGGAGGGCATAGCATATGAATGGTGGCACCATGGGTTGGTATCACAGGATCATGCCTTGATACACTCATATGAAGAGTTTGTTAATAAACTGATTGAACGCTTTGACTAGAAGGATGTGGAGATCTGTTATAGGGATTTGGCTCAGCTGAAGCAGGTTGGACATGTTGAGACCTACATCAACGAGTTTCAAGAAATAGCAGTCATGGTTCCTGATATGACTGAGAGGCGAGTTATGTTGTTTGTCGAGGGTCTGAGTGACAGATTGAAGGGTTTAGTGAAGGCTCATAAGCCTATTACACTACACGACGCCATTGGCCTAGCCCTTGATTTGGAGACTACCCCTCCCTTCTAGCCTCAGAAGAAGGCTTTCAGTGAATTTCAGCCAAAACAAAAAAGTTTCAATCAGGCAAAGAACATCCCACCGAAATCTGAACAGGAATCCAGAAATGAACTGCGCAGGAAAAATTTATGCTTCAACTGCAAGGAGCTGTGGGAGCCTGGCCACCGTTGCCTTGGGAAAGGCAAGGTTCATTTGATCGAGGTCATCTTAGATGATGAGGAGCAGGATGATCATGAGATCCATGCGGGAGATGACAGTGGACAGGAGGAGCAGCCTCCAAAGTTAGAGTTGGAAGATACGGGAGTTAAGGAGACCCCCCAGAGTACCATAGCCACATTATCAGGAGTCCCTATACTTCATCCATTTCGTCTAAAAGGTGTCCTTAAAGGACAACGCATGGTCTGCTTGGTGGATAGTGGAGCAATGCACAATTTCATCGATGAGGGTTTAGTGGTAAAGCGTGGGTTACAGGTTGAGGAGTTCTCGGGATTCAATGTAACTATGGCAGATGGTTTTCAGTTGAGTTGCACCAGGATGGTTTCCCAGCTTAGCATTCAGATTGGGGATTACACCTTGACTGATGACTTCTACGTACTAGGTCTTGGTAATATTGATGCAGTGTTGGGATTGCAGTGGTTGCAGTCACTTGGGAGGTACAGTCAGGACTTCCACAAGATGGAGTTAGAGTTTATGGTTGGTGATAAGAAGATTGTGCTAAAGGCTATGCCTGATGGTGGTCCTCGAGTAGTGTCAGCCAGGAGGATGGAGGCTTTATTCAGATATGGAGAGGTGGATTGGGCAGTACAGTGCTTTGTTTCTACCAAGCCTACCTCTGATAACAAGCCACAATACCATGTTGATATCCAGAAAGTGCTGGATAAGCATAGTGTAGTATTTGGAGACATTCCTCTAGGTTGACCACCTGATCGTGGGTTTGAGCACGTCATTGAGCTTGAGGAAGGGGCTAAACTAGTAATAACTAAACCCTACTGACACCCACGCCATTTTAAGGAGATTGAGAAGACAATCAAGGAGCTTCTGAGCATGGGACACATCCGGCCCAGTTCTAGTCCGTTTGCCTCATCGGTTGTTCTAGTAAAGAAGAAGGATGGGACTATGCGTATGTGCATAGACTACAGGGCTTTGAATAAGAAGACAATAAAGAACAGATATCCTATTCCCAGGATCGACGAGTTGATTGATGAGTTACACGGGGCCGTGTATTTTTCCAAGATTGATCTTCAGTCGGGTTACCATCAGATACGAGTCGGAGATGAAGATATTCATAAAACTGCCTTCCGTTGTCACTACGGACATTTTGAGTTCCTCATCATGCCATTCGGACTCACAAATGCACCTGCCACATTTCAGTTGTGCATGAATCACATATTCCGTGAGTAGTTATGGAAATTTGTTTTGGTTTTCTTCAACGACATCTTGATATATAGCAGGACTTGGGAGGATCATCTGCATCATTTGGATGTAGTGTTGGGTATCATGGAGGCTCAATCGCTTTACGTGAAGGCTTCCAAGTGTGAGTTCAAGATGACTGAGATACTCTATCTCGGACATGTGATTGGGGCTGATGGTGTGAAAGTACACCAAGAGAAGATACAGGCCATTCTAGATTGGCCGCCACCGAAGAACATATCAGATTTGAGAGGCTTTCTGGGTTTGTGCACTTATTACAAGAGATTTGTGAGAGGTTTCTCACAGTTGGTGTCATCTTTGACAGACCTTACTAAGAAAGGTGCATTTCTTTGGTTTGTAGAGGCACAGGTAACATTTGACAAGCTCAAAGAAGTCATGAGCTCATGTCCAGTATTAGCAATGCTAGATTTTACACAACCGTTTGTCTTGGAGTGTGATGCATCGGGTCAGGGAATTGGTGCAGTCCTAATGCAAGATCGACATCCGATTGCATACGAGAGCAGAAAGCTGAAGGACACAGAGAGGCTGTACTCCACATATGATAAGGAGATGCTAGCGATTATGCATGCGCTAGCTAAGTTCAGGCAGTACTTAGTAGGGGCTAAATTTGTGGTTAGGACTGATCACAACAGTCTTAGATATTTTCTGGAGCAGAAGGACTTGAACGAGCGGCAACAAAAGTGGGTGAGCAAGATTCAAGCTTATGACTTCGATGTGGAATATATTAAGGGGAAGAAGAATATTGTTGCCGATGCTCTTTCTAGAAGACCAACACTTTGCTCTCTCACTTAGATTTCAGCTGATTGGAAATCTCAATTAGTGGCCGAATATACCAAAAACACTTTTGCTTGTGATTTGATTGATCGTCGGGTACAGGATGATAGATATTCAGTGGTCAGTGACATCATCTATTATAAGAATAGAATTTATCTTGTACCAAGATCGAAGTTGAAGGCTAGGATTTTGAGGGCTATGCATGATACCCCTCTAATAGGACATCCAGGTTTCTTCAAAACTTATCGTCAGATTCATGAGATGTTCACCTGGAAGGGTTTGAAAGATGATGTTTTGCAACATGTCAGAGAATGCATGGCTTGTCAGCAGAACAAGGCGGAACACACGTTCCCTGCAGGACTTCTATAGCCATTGCTGATACCTGAACAGAAGTGGGAAGGAATATCCATGGACTTTATCACAGGACTGCCACATGTCCAGGGGAGGGATTGCATATTTGTAGTTGTGGATAGATTGACAAAATATGCCCATTTCTTTGCTATATCTACCGATTACTTCGCAGTTCAGGTGGCAGAATTATTCTTCAGAGAGGTGTTCAGGTTACATGGGCTCCCCCAAAACGATCGTCAGTGATCGTGACAGCAGATTCTTAAGCATGTTTTGGCAGGAGTTGTTTCGTTTGGTAGGTACAAAGTTGACACCAAGCACAAGCTACCATCCTCAAACCGATGGTCAGACAGAGATAGTAAATAAATGGACTGAGGGATATCTGCGGAATTATGTCTCAGGGCAGCAACGTGCTTGGATTAGATGGTTGCATCTAGGTGAGTATTGCTACAATACTACCTACCACATGTCGATTGGCATGTCTCCCTTCAGAGCCTTATACGGGTATGATGCCTTATTGTTTGTAGATTTGGCCTTTGATGATAGTAGGGTTCCACGGGCCAAGGAGACAATGCAAAACTATCAAGATATTCTCAAGGCATTGAAGGACAATCTGCAACATGCATAGAACCAATAGAAAATGTATGCGGATAGGCACAAAATTGAGAGATCATTTGAGATTGGAGACTTAGTTTTTCTGCGGTAGCAGCCATACAAGCAATCCTCATTGAAGAAAAGTGGTGTAGAAAAACTTAAGCCACGCTTTTATGGACCTTACAGGATAGTGAGGAGAATTGGTGAAGTTGCATATGAGTTGGAACTTCCTGAGGGCAGTAAGATTCACAACGTCTTCCATGTTTCTTGCCTCAAGAAGGCATTGGGTCAGTAGGTTGAGGCATCTCCAGCGTTTCCTCCACTTGATGAAGAAGGAAAATTAGTGCTAGTTCTTGAAGGTATTGCAGATTGGAGGGAAAGGAAGCTAGGAAATAAGGTGTTCCGCGAGTACCTGATCAAATGGAAGGATTTACCAATTGATGATGCAACATGGGAAGGGGAAGAGATTCTGCAGAACCCCAATTTGAGATTGCTAGGGGACTAGCAATTCCGGGAAGGGAGGATTGTAATGTCCCTCTTCGTTTAGAAGTCAGTTATGAAGAAAGTTTCTATTTTTTTAATTCCCGAGATTAGAAAAATCAAATTACAAGGGAATGAGTGAATAATTAAATCGAGGCTTAAAAGCTATTTTCCAGAAGTTTATTTAATTATTCATTGTGACTTAAAGTGGGCCCACCCTTTCACTAGGCATTTCATACTAGTGATTAAATAAATTAAAAGTTGCTTAAATCTTATTTCCAATTAAGGACGAGTTCTGATAGGATAAGATCGAGTGATTTTTGATGAAAGTAGAAAGTGGATTTTCATTGAAGGATCGATTGCTTAAAGCTGGGAGAAAAGATGGCAACTTTTATATATAAAAAGGATCGATTTGTTTGAGAGGATTATGCAGAATTATTATTATTATTTTCTCATGGAACAATGAAGAAAGATTATTCCAGGACAAAACCCCTGGCCCTGTGATTGATTGGGAGGAAAACCCCATATCAATGATTACTATTGTTGACATCTGAGATTCCTGTGGAAGGAACTGTGGCGAGTAGAAGCAATCTGAATTCATTTCTTTGAAGGACGTGTTAATCTGAAACTGAATCACTGCACTTTGGTGAATGAATCGTGGCCTGCTATCAAGGATATATTTCCAGCTGAGGCATCACGTGGACTTAAGAAGCTGATTTTCTGTGCTAGAGGTCTTCTCAATATCCAGGCGCTCAATCAAACAGAGGTTATGGACTTTTAACAGCAAGTATATATTCCATAACAACATTAAAGTCCAGGTTCTTGTTAGTTTGTTAAGTTCTGCAAATTCTGAGAGAATTCCTAAGATGATCGAAGTATAATGCAATCCAGAAAAAAACTCCTGTTTGTGGTTATTTACCTTCAATAAGTTATTTTCTATTCAAGCAATGCATTTTGTTGAAATAAGCAGTTCTTAAAAACCAATTTTCGCATAAATATTTAATTTTTTTTGGGAAAGTATATTTCCCTAGACCGCCATTAATGCAAAATGGGTAGTTGAAAATGATGTTTTTATGGCAATAGGTGGAGTTGTTGGGGTTTTCCCTCCCATTTTTCCATCAGATCCGAATTGCAAGTGCTATAAATGGAAGATTGAAACTCATTCAGGGGGTTGGTCGTTGAACCAATTGTCTGGTCTGGAAATGCGTAAGGAAGATTTTTCGGGTATCAAACGAAGTGAAAGTTTTGTCTGTAAGTGAAGGAATGCATCTGATACAACGTAAGAAGGATTTTCAAAGCACATTTGTATACAGTAGTATGTCTCCATGATTGTTTGTAATGATTCAGGGAAGTTTTTTAGTCGCAGCTAGGGTTTCCTCTTGCCACATTTGTTGGCACGAATGTAATTGTAGATTTGATGTATGTGACAACATATGAATTCATTGCAAGCGTTGTAATGGTCATTTATGTGTTATGTATGGATTATTGCAGTTCTTTTATGGATTATTAAGTATGTCCTTGTATAAGGTGTAATTTATGGTTTGTAAATGCATATCTGGTTTTGTGGATGTTCTATCAGATGTTTGTCCTTCCTCCTTGCAATCTATGACTGTTGTCCAATGGAATAGGCACCGGTCCATATTGGGGAAGGATCTAACACTTTTTTAATCAAACTCTCTACCCTGTTCGTTGTAGGAGTAGGATTAGGTTAGGTCTTACATGCTGATCATGGTTCTATTCAATTACCAGGGATAAATCTGAAGTGATACAAAATTGTTTTAATCATTGGTGAATCATGTACATGCATGCCTACACTATGTATGTTGTGTATGTAAAGATAAATGGAATCATCTCAAGGAATGTAATATTATCATATTTGGGTGCAAATGCATAGCACAGTGATCAACTTAATCGAATGTTTTACCAACAAGCTTACTTTAATCTAGTGACAATTTTTTGGGATTAAAGTTGCATTTGGGTATTGCTGCAATATTATGAATTTTGGGAATATTTTATGCCTCTAGGAATATCCCTCCTAAGCTTAGCTAAACTTGCAGTGTAGAGGAGTATACCCACTCCTATAAGTTGGCCAAAATTGCCCTTAACCTATTGAGAAACCTCTTTCAATCACCTTGATGACACCCATGGCCTGGGTGGTTGAGTAATGTTTTATGGTTTCGGGTTGTAGTCATTTTGGGAACCAACATTTTGGCGCCGTTGCTGGGGAAAACGTACTTTGGTTCATATTTGAAGACCTCTATAACAATGATATACAGTTCTGCATTTTGTTTAGGTAAGTTTGGCATCCCGTCAACTTACACCAATATTTTGGTGCCGTTGCCGGGGAAAAAGTACTTTGGTTCAGATTTGAAGACCTCTGTAACAGTGATATACAGTTGTGCATTTTGTTTGGGTAAGTTTGGCATCCCGTCAATTTACGCCAACATTTTGGCGCCGTTGTCGGGGACGAATTGCATTAGCCATTGCCGGGTGTAGGCAGTTGGAAATATTTTAATGCCCAAGTAACATAGTTTTGAAATTGTGCATTGTTTGGATAAGTTTGGCATTCTGTCAACTTATGCCAACATTATGGCGCCATTGCCGGGGAAGAAGTTATTGCTGGTTTGAAAGAAATAGAAGACTCTGCTGGTGAGCTAAACCCAGAATCGGTTTGTGGTCTTGAAGATCAGTCATACTTCAAGGAATTCCTCTTTGGAAGAGGTGGTGACTCTGATAACAAAGAACGAAGAAAGTTTGTTACTGCTGCCCCTTGGTTGTTGTTGGTGAATCGAGGATCCAACTTAAAATGTGTAGCAATTGGTTATTGAAGGTACATGGTTTCTTTTCTTCCTACCTTTAAAGATTGTTGTTCCTGTCATGTTGAAGGAACAAATTTGTATACCTTTGTTTTCTGCCCTGCATTGTTAATGTTCTAGTCATGGCCAATTGGTATGAATTTGAATACCCTAGGGATGTTCCTTCACAAGAATCTTCATATATATCAGACCCTAGGAACTATATTGGAGTGGATTACCATGACCATTCTAGCAAATGCATATTTCAGTCATGGCTCTGCATGTTATACAAATCCAAACCTATGTGCACCCATGCAAAATCAAAATGAGTTAGCAATGCAGCAATATGAAATTGATAAAACTAAATAGCTGCTAGAGTCCATGTTGCAGCAGGAAGAAGAAATTGAAAAACATTAAGGCTGCTAGAGTCTAGGGTGCAATCCAATGCATTCCCTGCTCCCCCAAAAAATTAGTTTGCTTAGTCCCCTGCTCTTCCTTTAGATCCAATTTACAACCAGTTAGACCTCTCTTGGGTTAATTACAAAACGATGAGTATGCCAACCAAGGTCTACAAACAGTTGCCCAAGTTTGCTGGGTACAACATTTGGGAAGGGGACACACATGTTGACGAATTCTCAGAATTTATGGAAAATTTCAGTTTGAGGATGAGGATATGTACATGAGATTTTTTGTTAGGTCATTGCATGGAAAGGCAAAAGAATGGATCCAAAATTTTCCAAGGCAGTCCTTTGCCTCGTGGAATGAACTTGTGGCAGTGTTTGAAAATGAATTTGCCAAAGGTCTTGACCTTGCTGATCTTGTCATAGAGCTGGAAAAAATTAAAAGACAAGAGGGAGAGTCAAGCAAGGATTTTGGTCACAGGTTTGCTGTTGCTCTTTCCCATATTCCAAATGATTTCAGACCTAACACTCCTGCTTGCATTGATATGTTTTTCGAAGCATATGAAACTGGACTAAGTTATGTGCAAGAAGATTTCAAACTAATAAGTATGCAGCAGGCATATTTTTCCCTAGATTCCATGAAGAAGATAAGAGATGACTACATAATGGGTTTATTATTCACAAGTGTGGGTACTGCTGGTAATAAGCATGCTGATTTGAACAACAGTTGTGTGGATACAAATGATTAAATAAATGAAGCATCAAATTGTGATGAGTGTGTAGTTAGGAGGGTAGAAGTAGAAGATGGTGCATCATATGATAGTGATGCAGATGATGAATACAACATATGCACCTATCTTCGGTTGGACAACTCATCAGTTGAAGATGAAAATGATAGAATCAATGATGACTTCCAGCCTAATGTTGAGGTATGTGGCTTGGTGGACAATGAGGAAGGTGTGTGCATGAGTGAGCAGCAAATTTAATCAGTTGGTGAAGCTGATTATATAGATTGTGCACAGGTAAATGAAATAGATTGTGAGCAAGGAACTTGTTTCTTGTTTGATGTATTGCCTTCTTTTGTTCCTATTGATGAGGATGTTGAACATGTTATCATTTATGTCAAGAAGGTAGTCATGATTAATGAACATATGAGAGTATAAGGACATGTTGTCATTGATGTCAAAGGTGGACAAGGTCGTCGTTGATGTCAAAGAGCTTGTAGTGGAGATTGATGGAAATGTTGTCATTAATATCATTGTACGCAAAGAGTAATTGATGTTAAGAATTGCCTGTTATACATTCCTGTTGGAGAGATTGTAAATGTTTAAATTAAAGATTTAAACGTAAGATGAAAGATGTTGGAGAACGTGTGAGGAGTCTTATTAATGCTGGTAGATATTTGAAAAGAAAAGAATAAGTCATAATGAATATTGGCTGATCTCCTAATTGTCTTGGTGCCAAAGATGGAATTCAAACATAAATCAAAACATGTTTCAATATGGCCAACTTCTTCCCATAATGGAGCGCTCAATATATTAAGAATAAAATGTCTTATGTTTTATATGCATATGAGGTGTGATTAAATAAGGTGGCCGGCACAAATGCCTATTTGAAGAAGTATTAAATAAACCTCATAAGATGGCTGAAATCCTATCAATATGGGCCGACTTCTTTGAAGTTAAAATTTCTCTATTTATATGTTGGCTGACCTCTTATAAGAGTAGTGCTAAGCATAAAAGGATGATATTAATATGATGTGCACCTAAGAGATATAAGAAACATGTAGTGTGATTTGTATAATGAAAAAAAGCAGCAATAAAATTCAAAAGGCAGCGATTCTATTCTATGAAGAGCAGCGATTAAATACAAAAAGGTGCGATTCATAAATCTCAAGAGATGCAATTTGGATAATTAGAAGTGCAGCAATTATTGTGTGAAAAGAAGCGCTTAAGAAGAATAACAAAGGGCTGCGATTTGTTTCAAGAGGTGCTGTGATTAAAGGAAGAGACACTCCCTTTGACAATACACATATCCACTCATAAGAGGACACCTTGTTTGAGAAGATATAAAAGGTGTAAGAAGGTATGATTTGAAGACAAGGAATAAAATGAAATATATCTAATGTGAAGAGTAGATCTAAAAGAAGATCAAGGCAGAAAAATGAAGTGCAAATCTGATTTATTTTGAGAAGGAAATATGTGTGATAATATGAGCAGAAATTTATGTGAAGATATTGCCATGTTATGATCAGTGTTGTGTAAAGAAGTTGTGCTTGATTTGGATCAGATTTGTGAGGGAAGTGTGTGATCAGATTTGTGAAGGAAGAAAGCATATGTGTGTGAATCTGATTTGAAAAGGAAAGACTTACATCACATAGAATCAGAAGTAGTAATCAAATTGTGAGTGAAGGAGAACGAGATCATCCATTGAAGAATTCGTAGGTTGGTGCCTAGAGATTGGTGTCTCCTATTGAGTTGGTACTTAGTTGTGAACGCTGGTGCCTACAGATTCTACAAGTGGGGATTGGTGTCTCCAGTGGGTTGGTGCTCACAAAAGAAAAAATGTAAGAGAAGTAGGTTGGTGTCTACAGAAGAAGAATAATATAAATATTTTGCCATGGTTTTCTCCCGCAAGGGTTTCCACGTAAAATTGTGTGTTTTCTTTGTGTTCTTAATTGATAGATCTTGCATATGTGTAGTTGTTGTGATTGATTAATTTTGGAAAAGTAAAAGTTTGTTTGATATTGATTACCCCCCCCTCCCCTCCCCTCAGTATCATTGTGTGTTTATCAGAGGAAGCAATTAGTGTTTGTTTGCATGAGGTTTAGGTGATTGCACTTGATGATAACTGATCAGAGATAGATGTTGGTGCAGCCATGGAGTTTCAGTGTGAAGAGTTTGCTCTGGATTGTGAAGATGGTGATCATGTGGATGCATATGAGAACCTATTTCTTTGGTGCAAAGTGTGTTGTCTTCCTCATACAGAGCGTGCTTCAGGATAGCCACAAGAGTCAATAGTCTATTTGCAGTAGCATGTGTGACATGACAAGTTGCCAAGGTGAACTTGAAACATAGAGACAATTGGAAGAACTTGGTTCTTCATGTGAGGTGTCTCATGGTTCTAATTTGTGTGCCGATGTTTTAAATTTTGGATTGAATTGTGCTCATGATTCAATAATTGAAGATTGGATCAATATTGCTGAAAGTTGTGTATGCTGTCCGCCTATTGTCCAAGAACTTGACAATTATGATTATGAAATGTTCCTTTGTGATGAAGGACAAGTTTTTGCTGATGTGGATGATAGTGTTGTTTGTGAATTTGAATCGTTTACATGGGCCCAACATACAAATGAAGATGTAGAGCAACAACACGAGTGTCAAATTGTAGATCAACATGTTGCATTTCAGTTTGAAGGTATACATGAACTAGAGTCTTTCCAGTTTGTTCTGCAAGATGAAGTGTCTTCTCTTGTGAATCAGCAGTGTAGTCAGGCACTTTTTTCTTTGCCATGTGAGCTGGAGGTATTCTTGTTTCCCCTCATTTCACATGAAGAGGTTAGCAGATATGACAATGTGGCAGTTGATGATGGATGCTTCTTTCCATCTGTCTCTTTTGGTGCTGACTTGGTTCTATATTTTTTCACCCCTTGCTGCTAGGAACAAACATGAATAGGTTGAGCACCTATAATTTGTGGCTGCCCTAAAGCGGTGTTTTTAATGATGAAGTTTGTCTTCATGTCGTTTGCAAATTGGTGCATGCGGATGAAAGACTGCAGTAGATCAACTCCTTCATTCAGCTTGTCTTTGACAAAGGCAAGTAGTTTGATCAGTCTTGTGTAGGTTTGACTTGCAAGTGCCTGCAAATTTTGATTACAGTCAACTTTCTTTTTGTGTCCTCATGCCTATGACTGTATGTTGTTTTGTATATATGCCCTTGTTGTAAATACGTTGTTCCCCTTGTTCGTTTTTTGCCTTTTGGTCTGCCTGGAGATGTTTTGGATTCTCGCTGTGTGAATGTTTAACACATGTCCCCAACTAGAGCTAGTGTTGGCACCTAGATTTTGAAGCCTCATATTTGCACCATCTTGTCAAAATTCTCAAAATTTTCCTAAGGGGTCCTTGTGCCTTTACCCTGATGCATGTTGCCGAACCCTTGAATTTGGCTAAGTCTGAAGCCTTGAAACCCTGAAAATTTGGCTAAGTCTGAAATCTGAGTGATCTTCCAAATTCTAGAATCTGTAGTTTAACTCTCAAACATCCTGACAGTATATACATAAAATATAACTTAAAGTATAAGAAAGAAAATACAAAGAGGAAAATACCAACTTATACTTAAATGTTTATTTTATGTATGTATTGTTGGATCTTTTTCATTCTTTTGCCCTTTTGTTCTTGTGGGTTTTCGGGACCCGTAGGAACTTTTGCACCAGGTTCCTGCGGGACTTCGGGACTTGCTGAAACTTTTTCCAAAGTTCCGGGTTCCTTCGCGATCCTGCTCCTCGCCAACAGAAGATCTACTAAGTTCGAAATCCTTCCGGACCCCCTGAATTTTCAAGTCAAATTTGAAGGGGCATAAAATCGAATTTTTGAATAACTTTTTTAGAAAATGTCTTAAGTATTTTATGTAGCTTTAGATCAATCTTTCATATCGGACCTTGGCACCAATTCTTGGATGCCAGTTCTCCTGCCGTCCTACCACCAGCTAGAGGCCTAGAAACGCGTGAAAACGTGCCGCCAACTCTCCAGACTGCCATTAATGTGAAATGGCTAGTTGAAAATGAAGTTTTTATTGTAGTAGGTGGAGTTGTTAGGGGTTTCCCTCCCATTTTTCCATCGGATTTGAGTTGCAAGTACTATAAATGGAAGATTGAAACTCATTCAGGGGGTTGGTCGCTGAACCAATTGTCTAGTTTGGAAATGCCTAAGGAAGATTTTTGGGTATCAAACGAAGTGAAAGTTTTGTCTACAAGTGAAGGAATGCATCTAATACAATGTAGGAAGGATTTCCAAAGCACATCTGTATACAGTGGTATGTCTCCATGATTGTTTGTAATGATTCAGGGAAGTTTTTTAGTCGCAGCTAGGGTTTCCTCTTGCCACATTTGTTGACACGAATGTAACTGGAGATTTGATGTATGTGACAACATATTAATTCATTTCAAGCGTTGTAATGGTCATTTATGTGTTATGTATGTATTATTGCAGTTCTTTTATGGATTATTAAGTATGTCTATGTATAAGGTGTAATTTATGGTTTGTATGTAAATGCATATCTGGTTTTGTGGATGTTCTATCAGATGTTTCTCCTTCCTCGCATTTTATGACTCTGTTGCCCAATGGAATAGGCACTAGTCCATATTGGGAAAGATCAAACATTTTTTTAATCAAATTCTCTGCCCTCTTCGTTGTTGTAGGATTAGGTTAGGTTCTACATGCTGTTCATGGTTCTGTTCAATAACTAGGGATAAATTTGAAATGATACAAAACTTTTCTAATCATTGGTGAATCATGTACATGCATGGCTGCACTATGTATGTTGTGTATACAAAAATAAGTGGAATCATCTCAAGGAATGTAATATTGTCATATTTGGGTGCAAATGCATAGCGCGGTGATTAGCTTAATCAGAGGTTTTAGCAGCAAGTTTACTTTAATCTAGTGACATCATTTTGGGATTAAAGTTGCATTTGGGTATTGCTTCAATATTATGAATTCTGGGAATATTTTGTACCTCTAGGAATATTTGTCCTAAGCTTAGCTGAGCTTGAAGCGCAGAGGAGTCTACCCACTCCTGTAAGTTGGCCAAAATCGTTGTTAACCTATTGAGAAACCTCTTTCAATCACCTTGATGACACCCTTGGCTTGGGTGGTTGAGTAATGTTTTAGGGTTTCGGGTTGTAGTCATTTTGGGAACCAATAGTAGTATTCCAAGCAATGTAGTACAATAATACAATTTGCTTATTTGAAGAAGAGAGGTTAGCTAAACTCGCGGTGTATTTGATCAAGATACATAGCAGAAGATATAAGATCCTAAAAGCAAAAGAGTTCAGTTGGCGACTGTGTGTGTGATCTTCCTTTTGTGGTTGTGGCCCTCTTGCGGGTTTTGGGCTCTCTTTACAGCGTGTTTTGGCCCTCTTTTGCAGCGTGTTTTGGTTTCTATGGTCGCATAGGCTGTCTGGCCTCGTGGACGTTTTTAAAAGCCTTCATTCATTATCCCTTTGATAGTAGTCTAACAAGATAAGTGTAATTGTAAAGAACCTTACAATCCACTATCCCATGCCTCCAATATATAGGAAAATTGGAAACTAAGAAACTATCAAGTGGTATCCAAAGCCATGAGCCATGCCAAAAATCCAACGTCCCTATTGTCATGGTCAAGCATCTTGGAAGAGTATGTAACTCCTCTTACACCTCTTACACTCCTCTTACACATCATAAATATCATAGATTTTGTCATAACGGTCAAATTGACCAAGATCCCAATCCTTGGCACTCCATGAGGGCATTCAATGTTTGTGTTATATCCACCAAATTGGGAAGATGCTTTGTAACTCCCAAATTTGACTTTTTCAATGTAACCTCCTTATTCGATGTCTTCTTACACAATATCCCAAGTATTTTGGAGAATAATAATAAATAAATAATGTCCCCGCCCACACATGGGCAACCCATTTTGCCCACTCGGACATGTTTGGAGATCATAGATTATTTATTGTTTACATAATTAAATACAATTAATCAAGACTTAGGATTGCAAGGTGAATGTCGTCCCTTATCCTAATATCCTAACAATATGGATGTAGGTGAGGTGTTGTTTATAGGCTCAACCTCTTGCTTGGCTCAATAGAGATTAGATTCTTTTGACTTCCATTGCCCACAATGAAATGTAGGGCCTTCCCATTCATCCACATTTGTTAGTCAAATAGGTTCTTTGTCCTCTAGTCGTAGGACCTTTGTAGTGGAAATGGTGGGTCTGCATCAATGATCTCCCTTGTTTCTCTTTGCTCAAATGGATTTATAGGTAACAACGTAGATCCTATGTCCAACTCTTGTGATTGCTAGAAGAGCCTTGTTGGTGCGAGAGCCTTTCTGGTCATGCCACAAGCTCTTGTGAGTCTCACAGCACATGCTTGTGTCCTTTTGAGTCTTGTCAATCTTCTTCAGTGACCACTTCTTTGACAAGGCATTCTTGCTTTGCTACTTTACCACAAATCTATTGTTGTTGGCACTGGCAGGGCTTATGACATAATTGGGGCATTTTGGAGCATTTGTGCAAATTGGCCCATGATATTTGATCTGTGTCTTTCTAGAGCCGCCTTGATCAACACCTTGAAGGGATCTAACAAGTCAATAGCTTGTATTTTGGTAACCATTCAACAATTCTTTGCATCTACCAGGGAGATGATTTGATGGAACTCTTGTCTTAAATCTAAGTTTCGAATATCTTGACCATGTTAGATGGTATATGAACGAGTGATTAGGCTTTGATACCATTGATTTTAATTAAGTAGGTAATTTAAGGGACATACACTAGTTGAGAAACTTAATGTTTTATAAGCTGCAGTTGAACAAAATCAAACAACAAAGAATTGACACTTACTGAATAGATGAATAAAATGATCTCTATTTAATAGAGAGTGTGCACAAAATGCGAAAGCTTTGTAGGTAGGCTTCATGCCTTCTACCTTGGTTACTTGCTTCGAATTTAGCTAATATATAGCTTTCAAAAAACAGAAAAATTACTAAAAATGGTAAATTAGGGTTCCTGGTCAGAACCAAAGAGTCACCACACTTGGTAGTGATTCGTGTGGACCTTTTTGGAAGTTGAAATACGCAGTTGATAAGGACAAACTTATTAAAAAACTGAATGTTTGGTGGAATTATTTATATTTAGTTCGGCACCCCTATTAGTTGGGATCATAACTCTTATCTGAAACTGCTGCTGAGATTAGAGATGTTCTCTAGATCAGAGCTGTTAGTATTTTTGGGGAATATACCTTTCTCCATGTCTGGTTTTGGTCCATTACTCTTGTTTTATGTTTGGTACAATGGGTTTTTGGTCTCAAATGGGTTGCAATATTCTGCATTAGTAAATATGTTAGTGTGTATTATTGACAGATCATGTATTTTATGTTATAACTTATAGATGTCTTTTGTTGAAATTGACCATGCTTTAACATGTAGTTATCAAACTAAGATATAGCAGTATCAAACTTCTGGAGATGTTATACACAAGAGGACAATGCTGGCAGTTTAAAAATAAATTATACAGTGCTGTTATACATGGTAGAAGGAATGCATTGGCCCCTAGAATAGATCATAAGTCTTGAATCTTTGTTCTTTTCTCTCCAAGGAGTTCCAGAAATACAAGACTTGGTATGGTGTGCATTTTTAAATCCATGATTCCATATGTAAATGGATTCTCTTGTTTTACCTTATTAAGAAAAAAAATTGTATTAGGTTTGGTCATCAATGCATGAGTATAATTAAATTCTATCTTGTTAGTTTCATAGTTTTCTATTTTACCTTTTTTTATGCATAGATTCTTGAATTGGTTGCATTCTTTATCTGAATGTGCACAATTGTTTTTAACTTGTTATTTATTCTCACACTTTATATCTATATTCGCTATTTTACTTTTTGATAATGTTAAATATTCATCTTGATGTACATTGTGCTTGAGGTTGAACTTATCCATAAGCCATCCTTAACTGCGAGTATATTAAACTGTAAATGAAATGGAAATAATTTCACAATTTGCCTTCTATTCCAAAATTAGATTATTTCCTTTTAGTATGCTTAGGCTAGATGTTAAGTATTTGAAATGGACGTGAAGCCTTGCCAAGGAGAATGATACTGTAGTTGTCATGAATGATTATTGTAATTTTGGAGAAAAGGCATAAATGAATCTTTGATCATAACCTGGAATATACGTGATTTTCTCCCTTAATATTCCAATCACTACTGATGTGTAAAAAATGTTTATCAGGCAGCTTTCCCAGTGCAGGAGAAGAGATTGGAAGCTCTTGTTTTTTGTGAAAATGAAATTTTTCTCTACCTGGATGAGAATTTGAAACTTACTCCACAAACAATTTCTGACAAAACAGCTCCAGCAGAAGAATTAGAAGAAATGCACCAGCGTGTAAGCATCTTCACTAATCTTTTTGGTATCAGCAACTAAAAATAATAATGAACCATGTGATTAAGATTCATCCTTTTATTATCGTGTTTCATGTTTTTGATCTACTGTAAGAGTGCACTGTATGTGTTTCTTTATATATGCTCTTGGATTTTAAATTTGATGAATTGTTAAACCTCTTTTATTAACATAGTTACCAAGAAACTCCACTAAAGGAACATGGACTGTGCCCCTGTCCCTGTACCCACAATTTCTGGGGACTACGTTTATATATATAGTATAGCTGTGTCGTTATTTATTTATCCATGCAATCTACTTTGATGCAGGAGCATTTGGGTCCATGTGTGATCCTGCTCACCCAAAAACATGGTCATTCCGATTTTCGTTTAGTTCTGAGTTTTGGTGTGCGTTTTCTGATGCACAAGCTTGGGTTGGAGCCATTGCAAGCAACATATAATGAATATTAGAAAGCTGTAATTCTTGCGAGAGGAGTTATTTATGGCACGAAAGTGGTTAGTGCAATGAAGAGTAAAAGAAATATGAAGCCGGGTGTAAAAACATACACCATCCTAGTTGATTGCTACAGTCTTAACAGAGATTTAGATTCTGGTCGTGGGTTGGTGACCACAATGCTGCAACGTGGATTGAAACATAAAGTTTGCATTCACACAAGCATCATGAAGATATTGTTATCAACTGGTGAATTTGAAAAGCTGGGTGTTCCATTCTGATCTCATCTTGTTGCTGGGCGATACATGGTGGATAATTTTTGGTTGACAGTTACAACTATGTCAGGCGTTGCAGTCTCCTTTATTTATGTCAGACAGTACCTGCAGCGCCTCTATACTGGCAAATTTATGAAGTGAATATTATTCCTTGCTGGTCGTGGGTATTTTCATCTGCAGCTATGCCAGGTGTTACCTACAACACCTCCATGATGGGTGATTTAATAAAGATTGTGGAGTTCAATACCTGCTAGGCATTTCCTATTCGCTGTTCATTCAGGCATTTTTGTGCATTTTTTCCTGGTCGTGAGCACTCTACCTGTGCCTGTCAGCACCTTTATGGCTGGACATTTCAATTACTATTTTGATGAATGGTCATCATTATTTCTGGGCGTTACTGTAGCGGTGTTACTGTTGCAACATCATTGTAGCGGCTGTTATTTTAGCAGCATTGCCTTCCTGCTGGACATATTAACTGCTATTCTGACAGCCCTTTATTGATTGGGCATTATCCCTTATGCTGGCAGCAGTTTCATGTACTGGGCAAGTCATGTATGCTGGCTGTTATTATCTTGCAACCCTGACAGGCTGTTTTGGGCCATGAAACATTATTACTGACTGTGCTATAATCTGGGTTGAGCCAATTTTTTTGGCTGGCTGTGACCTGTCCATGTTTGGAGGCTGGAATTTCTACAAAATGAAGCATTTGTAGGTGATATAGAGTAGGCAAGGAGAGTATACAGAGGTTCTTGAATATTTTTCCTCCTTCACTGAGGACTAAAGAATAAGAGAAGGGAGAGAGAGTCGTAGTAAAAGGATACAGAGATATTTCCTTGATTGGCTGATATAAAAGCCTGTTGCTGTGTGTATCAGTCAGAGTGAGAGACGAGGTTTGTTTGTGAGTCCCTGTAGGACAGCACGACTGTGAATGCCTTCAAGGCAAGGCTGAATCTAAATTTGATGAACAAGGACTATGTTTTGAGTTGTTGCTTTCACAATGCAATTGTGAGTCGCTGTTGTGTTTAGGCTGCTAGGATTAGCTGTCCTTCACTGGGTGCTTGATCCTGTGACTGCATCAAATTTGAACGGTGTTTGCATCCCTGTACTAGTATCCTAACACCATGTTTCTAGGTAACCATATAGCTCTTTATGTTAAAATTTGCAAGAGAGCATTACAAATACTTTGTAGATGAAAGAGGGGGCTTTCAAAATTTTCATGGATGAAAGATAAGACTCTTTTTGACGAGGGGCCTTCCTTTTGCTGGATTGTTTTTTATTTTATATCATTGTATATCTAGAAACACTTAGTGTTTTTCTGCTTGGGTTCAACCTCTTTTCTTTTGGTTTTAACGCTTTCTATTTTTAGATTTGGGTAATCCAGTTTTCTTGTCTCAATACGTTATTTTTAGCTTCCTGTTTCTGTTAGCACTCTTGATTAGATACTATGACTTGCTGTACTTTTGAGTCCCAGAAGCTGCTGGGGTCATCACAGACATATGTAATATCTTTTTTTCTTTCTTGCCATTTCTAATCCGTTATCACGCCTTTTGTTTTAAGGGTCATTTTTCTCATTTAATTTTTTTAGTTTTAAAACAGGAACACACATTTATATTTAGATATTGGAAATAATTACAACATCAGAAACCTCCGAGATTTAAAAATCAGAAGCAACGAACATCATCCAACATGACAAGGAGGGAAAGATAAAACTAAGAATCATGTATACTTCATACCTAATAGATTCAGCTCTGCTCAGCTGTCAAAGGTACAGGACATGAAAGCTAATGGCTTCCTTCACAAAATTTTGTAAAAAAAGGGGAGTGGTAAAATTAAGATAGATGGCATCAAGAGGATGATGTCAATAGTTTGGTTTGAAGTTTCTATCAATCAGTTCCATGCTGAAGGGTTAACCGAAAGGTCCTGCTGCTGCTGCATCCATGCTAGTGCTAGGAGCTTCCTCAACATACAACTTAACTGAATCTGGACGGATAAAGAGGTGGATACTTTGCTTTAGGAGGGTGAAGGTGGGTACCTCGATTAGAGGGCATCTCCATTATTATCAATCACATCAGACAGTAAATCCTGATGCGTAAGAAGTGGCTGCTAGAACTTCCTTTGGAATCTATTCTCTTCCATTTTCTGATGTGCCAGTTCTCCAAGAAGGAAATTTCAATAGTATCAGTTCTCTTATGTTGTTGTTGAAAGACATTGGCGAGATATACAAGCATATATCTATATTGGCAATGTTCTTGTCAAGCAATGGGTTATGAATCTTGTGGATGCCAATAGTATCCCTCAATATTGTGAGAGTTCCTTCTATTGCATTCAAGGCTGTTACCATGACCATCGTCCTATACAAGTCTCTTTTCAGTTCCTATTTTTGTCAGTCTCATCTCTAGAGGACTGACCAACAAAAGGAGGAACCTATTGGTTTCCCATATTATAGTAACCTGGACATAAATAGCTAGAGGGCTTATACCAAGCTGAGACAAGGTAGAGATCTTTTCTTTTTTCTTTACTCTTTAGGGATATTGGAATGGATTTGAGAGCATTGTAAAGGAGGAACAGGGAAATGAGCTTACATGAGTTAAATGACCAAGGGCTTCAAATGAGTAACTTTAGAATGCACCATTGGATAGAGTACGTATATTGTGTACAAGTTACTTATGTTATTAATGGTAGTAAATATATCTTATTACAAATATTAATGCTGTATGTCTACTAGAAATCCCATTCTCCTCCCTATCAGTATATTATTCATGGATGGAAAAGTACGTACTTTACAAAGATCTTTCATGGATGCATACCTGACATTATGAAAAACTTAGCTAGTGGGGGTGGCTGAGGCACGCTACTACATCATTATCCTCAAGGATGATAGAGTGCTTGTCCTTCTACTACCGATGAAACAACTACCTCTTCATATTTCTTTTTTCTCTGCTCATTTTTTCTCTAATTTTGACCTTTAGATGGATCCAAATTGTAGTCAGTGTACAATGCCGATTATTATGTTTTGATAATATGGTTTATCCGACCATATATTAATTGTTTGTTGGCTTCGGGTAGTTATAAGAGTCGGTTAGTCAACGGTTGTGTTCCTCTTGGCAACCGTTGGGTCCTTCAAGTAGATTTTGTATCGTCAAGAAAAGCAGTATGATTTAGTCTGATCGACTCTAATCCTTGACCAACCATCTCTGGTCTACTTCTGTAATAACTTCATGTGTGAATAAAGATATACTTTTACTCCTCTATTTGGTATGCATTATTAATTCTGTTCATTATTTCAAGTATTTGTTTTACCAAAAAGGAGAGTAAATACAAATGAGTTTATATGCATTTTCCATAAGGTTGTTACCTTTTATAACCAAGGCTTAAATTTAAGTGCTCCAGTGAGCAGTCATGTTAATGGAATTTCTAGGGACCAATCTATGAATACTGGATCTTGTGCAAAATCTATTAGAATGTTCCAACTGATTTTTAATTAAAAGCTCTTTTATAAATGAACTGTAAAATTTCTTGAGGATGGCAATGGGATTAAATTCAGTTGCTTGGATCTGGTAGGAATTGATTCAGAGAGAAGCCCGAAGGAAGGGTGAACAACAATATAAGTCAGTGCTGTACTGCAGATACTGATTCAAAGCAAACAAACACTGATCTGAAACCACTCTTTCTCTGATTAATCAAACTAGATGAACAGTTCTATCTAAGATGACCTTCATTGTTGTATTGATTTATGCATTCCTCCCCATCACCATTGCTGTTAATAACTTGATAAAAGAATGCCCAGACGTAGGTGCTGCGGTCACTCCTATTGTTTTCCCTGATTGGCTTCGTGACAATCGTCCTTTCCATTTGGAAAAGTGGCTCTGCAATATTTTGGTGTTATTTTGTTTAGTGAAGACTATGATTATTGAATGTGGAGGAATCTGTAGTCATTGGCATCCATTTGTTTGTTGAATGAATGAGGAAGGTTGGGGATGGGACAATTGGTAATAAAGGTGCAACATGGGGTTTCAATGTTGAAATATTACAAAGTGAGAGAGCATGGATAATATGGTGGGGTTTATGGCAGTGGTTGAAAAAGCATTCATAAAAGGACTAGGAAGTGATAAAAGCACAATGTGTTTTGTCCGAGAGAATTTGGAGAATGTGGATTGGTTGGATGGGTGGAGTGGGGTTTAGGTATAATGGAATACAAATATGGAGGAGAGTCTTAAAGAAAAGGGCGAATTGGTGTTAGAAAGTAGGAAAAGCTTCTATATGTTATTATAAACTTATAATGAAATAAGAAGCATGTTGATCACGCAATCCCAAGAGTATTTGGATGAGTGTAAAGGTGGATAACAAAAGAGGGGCATGGTCCCTACAATGCATAATGGTATTATATTGGTGTTTGCAAGTAGCAGGGCTTAAGAGACCATGAGATGGTGAAAGGTTTAATAGTGGCCAATAATTCACATGAAAAGGAGCAAAATAGTACCAACTTGTTTTATGGTGGAACAAATAAGTGATGACTATAGATGAAATGACCTTTAGACCTAGTTCCCTAGGTCTTACATTTCTCTAGTAGCATGGTTATTATTGTGAATAGGTGGTTTATGTAATTACACTAGTTTGAAGATCTAAGCAAGAGAGTTTTGGTCCTTAAAGACTGTCAATTCTTGAGCATGGCTACCTTTAATAGCTTGATTAGCAAGGAGGTCTACAACTATATTATGATGCCTTTTGTTATGTTGGAGATGCCTTCAAGGTGCCAATAATTTGAGGAACTACATTTTCCATTTGCCAATTAATTGTAGTCTTATGACAAGTCACTTCCTTTGTTGTTTGCATGGCATGGATGGCTTGGGCATGTTTAATGAGATTGATGATGATTTTGGAGTCTCCTTCAATCCAAACAGTTGAGATTCCAAATTCCCAACCCTTTTGGGTCTTTGTGTGCAAAACTATAAGTTTGGAAAAGGTGTTTGATTGGACCTCAATAGCATATGTGTAACTTAGAAGTGGCTCTCCTTCAACATCCTAACAATGCCTACACACCTAGGAATTTTTAGAAGTTCCATCAAAGTTCAATATACAACATCTTTGATGAAGGTAGGGACCATGTTTGTCGGGGATTTTCTTTAACGTTTGGAAGCTAGTAATAGAATAGGACATTCCAATTACGGGCCAGCAGGCAGTCCAACATAGTTCCAGAGTTGAGTCCTTTGCTTTTGGATTGAGTTGTTTGATAGCCATTACATGGGTTTGAGTTTAAATTTGCATGAGGATGTTGCCTAGGATCTGGTTTGTGTTCTCAATGATTCTTCAATTTGTCTTCTTCCACATATATGACAATACAAAACCAGGGGCTGATCCATGTATACAATTTAAAGCTTACATCTTTGTTTTTGAGCCATTTATTGAAGTGCAACAAAAGTGGCTTTGGTATTGAGTTGTGAGAATATCTTTTGAAATTCCTTTTATTCCAACTCTCTAATTTTTTCTCCAAGAACTTGGGCTTCTCCACAAACTTGTGCATCTCATGACCCTGTATGAAGTCATTTTCCTTTCACCATTGTGCTATTTGCTGTTTCAGAGCTGGGGGTTTTAACCATATCCACTCAAAGCACAATTGAGGCTTTTTTGGTGATTTGGATTTGGGTTTCAAGCTTAAAGACACATGCTAGCAGTCCAAGAGAGTGGTATCACCGACCCTTCTTGTTATTTGATAGAGTTGATCCATCTCTCAGAAAGGTCTCTGTTATGTTTTTCAGCATTATAATGCTTGCCTTTTCTTCAACTACTCCATGTGTATAATCCTTGAGGTGTCGGCTTTGAGATTGATTAGTATATCTGCAACCCTCTGAATGGGATCAACATGATTGGTTTGAAGGATTCAATCAATGAGTTGCTTTATTAGAGATATATGATTATTCCCATAGGGAGGCATGTATAACTATATCAACATTGAGCAGAATTTTTGAATTTCATATGAAGAGAAATTTAGAAGATGATATCAAAGATGAGCAAGATGCTGGTGTACTTCATACCTGGACTAATTCCACTGGATAATTGTTCTTGAGGGTGAATCAGTCAATAGATGGTTGCTGCCCCAAATGCCTTTGTACCATAGCTTTTGCAGTGGCTGGAATTTCTACAGAAGCAGGACCATATCGATTTCTTGTGGATTCGCTTCATCCTTGAGATAGGCATGTTTATATAAACACCCACTCCCCTTATGTTGCATGAGAGAACCCACAACATAATTGGTTTTGTGTGCGAAGAGGTGCCCATCTTGAAGTGATTTGCTGATTTGATGTAATGTCCCTAATTGGACATTTAACACAGTTTCACCAAATTTTTACAATCAACACAATCCCAAGCTCTTTCTGACCATCAAGATCCCGATGTGGGCAAGGTGAGAGCATATGGAAACTGGGATGTGAACAATAATCAAATAACTTAACTCATTGGTGGCAAGCCGCACAATTTACAATCAATACCAACTTGGCAGATAAGTATGCAGATGATTAAAGACAAATTGGCTGATTGCAAACTACAGATTCAATCAATGCCAAATTGACAGATAACAAGCAGATTTGGATCACTGCCAAATTGACAGATAATGAAATACAAATATTAAAATAGGATCTGGCGGTAAACCTTCCAGGATCCTCTTACAATATCAAATGCAACTTCAATGCAGTGGTTATACCCTCCAGACTGTTACAAACTGAAATCAACATCAATTTTTAGAATAATTTTGGTAGTGATTCGCATAGAAATTTACAATGAGAAATATAATTTTCAATGATCTGAAGTACTGTATTTTAACTACAGAAATATCTTTGAAATAATGTCCAAAGTAGAAATATTATGTCAAGAGCTGATATTAAAACTTGTTCAATAATTTGCAGCTTGCCCAGATCTTGTACGGCTTCCTTTTGAAGAAAATATCAGGCTGAATTGTTGATGTATTAGCAGCTTATTAAGGTTGCAACCTCCCTAGCAATGAAAACAGCACAACAGACCAAAAGACCACCATATCAAACACAAAATGCCTAACACCAAAGACCACAAAACACACTAAGAAAAACCAAGAACACAAAGGAAAGTAAAGAACAAGGAGCATGAAGGAAAACAATGGAGGATGACTTTTCGTCTTCCACACCAGAGCTCCAACCTCAAGCTCCTCTGCAATACATTGGTTTTTGGATTTAATGGGATGTAGAATAAGCCTAGGTTGTTATCTACCCTCATTCACTATTTAACTTTTTTATGATTTTGATTGTATCTAATTTGATAGTTCACGTAACAGGTGTCACATTTCTGATTCCACTAGAATAGACAATGGAATATCATAATATATCATAGAAGCACACAGCCTTTCTGCCAGATCAACGTGTTTAAGTCTTTTTCCCTATTCTTGTCTATTGTTTCCTTGTTGATGAGCTTTTGGTCTTTAGAAGTAATCATATCAGGAAGATGCTTGAGGGCCTCTCTGTCTGGTTATAACTTATATGAAGACTCGCCTTTCAGTGACTGCATTTGTTTACATACAAATGTTTAGAATGTAATTTTTCATTTCTTTGCATTAGTTCACTTTTTTCTTTTTGTAGTATCTGACCTGATCATGCTGCTATGGCAGGTTGTTTCATCTTCAATGCTTGCATTAGCATCTCTTCTTGATGTATTGCTTGGGCCTCCTTTACAAAGGTCAACATCTGAAATTGGAAGTCCTCCTATTGGTCTTGATTCAAAGAATGGTGCAAAGGTGAGATCTGTAGCTATTGCAGCAGCAGATAAGATTTGCCATACACACAATTTTTTTCAGGAATTTTTGAAGTCTCGCAATTCTAGAGTTCGTTCTGCTGTTTATCAAGTTTTTGCAAGTTTCCTGAAATATATACCACAAGTTGTCAGTGAAGGGAACATGAAGATTTTAGCAGGCATTGTCCTTGGATCGTTTCAAGAGAAGGATCCAAATTGTCATTCTTCCATGTGGGATATGCTGCTGTTATTTATGAGAAGGTTTCCTGAAGCTTGGAAAATTGCTCCTGTTCACAAAGTCATACTACCTCGATTCTGGTGTTTTCTTCGACATGGTTGCTATGGGTCACGTCAAGCATCATATCCTTGTCTACTGCCCATGATAGTTTCTATACCTCCTGTAATAATCTCAGCAGAACAATTTTTTATTGAGTTCTTTCAAAATCTTTGGGCAGGGAGATCTACATCTTCAGCTTCACCTGCAGATCGAGCTGCCCTTTTTGCAGCCATAAAAGAATGCCTTGCGTGGCTTTTAAACAACGCATCAAGGTCTGTCTATCTTTGCTTATCTATTGATGTTCTTTTGTTAGTATATTGAACAAGCCTAGTTAATATTTCTTAAGCTTGCTTGTCATATTTAATATAACTGTTAGTCACTTGTATTGAAGAGATTTTCTATGGACTTGAATAATCATTTCTGTCATCATGCAGATATGTGGAAGGGTCTGGCTGCATTGAACAATTTTGTGTCAAACTTGTCGAATGTATTGTTTTTAGGTTGTTGTGGTGTGATTACATCACATTGGGAAAGTCAAATACTGATAGTGAAGCAGCAAAAGATAAAGATGGTAACTTAGCTACAAAGAAGATTCATAATTCTAAAGTTGTCCAGGATAATTTAAATCTCAAACATCTGGAGGATTTCAAGCAGGATTTAGGGAATTGTATTATAGATGTATTATCAAATATCTCCATTAAGGACCCTAGTTTGCTTCATGTATTTTGTACTCAGTTTCAAATAGAGTGCTTAAAAATGATTGAACAAGTTGGAAACAGTGCATTACTGGAGGGTGATCAGCACATGAATTATCTTTCTGATTTTTTTCTTTTATTGGGAATACATTCAATGAGTAAGGGAGAAAAATGGCCCCTGGTTCACCTTGCAAGACCATTTGCTGCAAAGTCATTTCCAGTGATAAAATCAATGGTATGAATTTGAATTTACCTGGTGTAATGTCTATGATTTATTTGGCATCTATCAGAATGCAAAATAACTATCATTGAATTTAATTAATGCAGGCCTTACCAGCGTCTATCAATCTTTTGTCAGTAATTATTTCAGTGTTTGGACCAAGTGTACTGCCTGTTGAATCTTTTGTTGATGATGAAGGTGAATACCATTTGCAAATGTCTACTTCATATGATCAAGAATCCAAGCCAGAGTTGCTGCTTCAGTTTTTCAAGGCTGATCTTGCTAAATGGTGTTTACATGGGAACGATGACTCTACCATTTCTAGGATAGATCTCTTGCTTTCTTTCTTGGAGGATGCATACTTCCAAAATGAGTGGGATTGGGTGGTTGGTTGTGCAGCAGGAATGGAGAATGGGTCAGTGGAGATGGATAGTAGGTATTTAAATAATGATCGCGTTACTGTGTTGGCTACTCTCATGGAGAAAGTGAGATACAAATTCATTTACCAAAATCTCTCAAATAAGTCAAATTCGAAATCAGACTTCGAAGCTAAGAACTGGCATTCAACAAGATTAAATACTGTAGCTGTTGCGATTGCTTGCGATAAAACTCTGAAAAACGCTTCACGTGTTTTGCTTTTGAGGTAAGATTTGCTTTAAGTCGGTAAGATTTCAAAATTTCAAAATTGTTATTGTTCTCATATCATGTCCAATATATATAAAAATTTAAGATTTTGTCTGCCAAAAGATATCTGTTCATTTCTTGTTTCTTTGAAGTTGATGTTGAATTTGATGTCACAGTAAGATGCTTTTTTGCAATAAATTACTAATTTCTTTAGTTTTAGGAATTAAACATTTTGGGATGCTACAGCTTTTTTCTTTAATTCACATTTGTTCAATTCGAATTGGATATTTAACAGGTATATCCTTGGAGGAACAGAACCAGAGGATGCAGTGCCCCTTATTTCGAAAGAAGCCTTGAATCTTGTTATGGAGGAAATATTGAGGCAACTTGTGGGAGTGCTTATAGGATCTCCCAGTGTTTGGGCAAAGCATGCAGCTTCTTTAATCCTGCACAATGAAATGGAAGGACAATTAAAAACAGATATATTAGCATCAGAGGAAGCATTGCAGGTAGCTAGCTTTGCTATACAAGTTCTTGGGGGAAGTTTTTTCTCTCTTAAAATTTTAGATGGGGATTTTCAAGTTGTGCCACATATTCTAGCTGCTTCTATTTGTCTAGATTGGGAAAGGAGAATGTCCAAAAAATCTGTTCAAAAGAGCAATTCTGTGAATCTGTGGGAGCTAGATGAAGACACCAGAATTATTGATGAGGTCGACATGGATTCATATTCTGAAGGGGAGAGCATAGATGAATGTGCTATTGAACAGGCCATTGAAGGGAATGTTCTTGATGCTGCACATGAACCAGAGATTGCTTTTACAAAATCAATGCAGGATCTTTGGAGCAGAATTGCATTCTTTTCCAAGTCTTTCAGTTTATCAAGCTGTGAACATTTGAGATGGGTGTTAATTGAGTCCATAAGATGTTGCATTTTCAAGGAAGATACGTGTGAAGTTGAAAAAGTTGTTGCATTGTGCACAGAGTGGATGGTAGAAATAATGGGCTATACCTGCAAAGACCAAATTGAAGAACAGCAGTTGCTGGACCATTTACTATTATCTTATGATGCTTGGCCTTTCTGGGCCAAAACATCTGTTGTTGGAGAATCAAATTCTGTCACCTTGAAGCCTGGAGTTGCATTCAATGAGACTGAAGTAAGTCTGAATGGAGCCCACTGTTTGCAAATTATCTTGAGTACAACAATACTATATTTTTGTTCTACAATTGTTTCTGCTCTATTTCAATTTGTAGAATATTAATATTTATGGAGCAGCTGCCTTCATGATGGTGAATGACTACTTCATGTTTATGTTTACCCTACAAGTCTATAAGTATGCATTATTCCCTAGAATACCATCGAGGTTTATATGTACTAAGAAACTAGAAAAGGGATATGGGATGCATATTATATTATTTAGCAGTTATTGACAAGGGCAATGATGAAATATATTTGGCATATATAATAGTTCCCCTGCCCTTTTTTCACATTTGATGTAGGTCTACTGTAATCTGATTAGTAACATCTCTTGCAGATTGCATTAAGTCTTAAATTGTTTACACATTGTTGATTGGAGTTATAAATTATCCTAGTAATGAGTTCAATTAATGGGACTGATAGGCTACAATCAGATTTTTAGATGATTTTCTTGAGTACACCTTGACTAGCTTGAATATCATCGCAGAGAAGGTTCATGTTTGGAGATACTCATTTCAAAAGCCTGTGTGGAAAGTCCTCATGTAATTCATTTATTTGAGACAGATTTCTTATATATCTGCATAGTTTTGCACTTTCCTGAATTGACAATTGAGGGTTGAATTGGAGGAAATTCAATATAAGGTAATACAGTGTCATTGGTTGATTCTTGGACATGCTGATGGCAACTATATACATGAGCTTGAGGTATATTCATAGAATCCTATTACCATAAAGAGTGGGTTTTATTTTAGACTCACACGAACATGCTACTAGTTCTATTCTCTACAAATACTGAAGAGGCAACTTGATACATGAAGAAAAACACTAGGCCAAATCTGATACATGAAGAAAAATAATAAATATTTAGAATTTGACTAGAAAGGAACAGAGATTTCTATATATTGAAATCCATTGCTTAGATGAGAAATAGCCTTATGGTCATGTAAATAGATGAAAGAAACTACATGATACATAAAATAAGGGCATGATACGTGAATAAAACTAGTATATAAAACTGATTCCTGAATAAATTTGAGTGAAAGCAATTAGTATTTTCCATTAACTCAATTGAGGTTGGCTACCCATTCTCACTATATGACTTTCATGATCTACCAAAGTTTTACTGTTCTTGATCTATTTGATTCTGTGTTTCCTATGAGGATTTTATTGATATTTCTAGAGAGTAGAATTTGTTCAAGCTTTTACAACTGCAGGATGTAGTTGTACTTTGCCACAATGATCAAAAAGATCTTCCAATTGAAACAAAGACTAGTAAAGATATCTTAAATACATCTATCTAAAAAATGCCGAGAGATATCAGTATATCAGTCTCGAGCTGTTCTATTAGTATTTACTTAAGAGTTAGTTTATTAATTTTATTTACGACACACATATATGGACACATATATTTTAATTTTCATTTAAGAATTATTTTATTTTATCTACATTGTTTACTTTATTTTTATTTGAAAAGCTATTTTGTGGTAATACACTTGTTTTTCTTTTGTATGTAACACTTTTTAATTTTACTTTTGGAAAAGCCACCATTCATTATTTCCTAAGTTACCAAATCAGAATTGGGCACGGGTACGGTATGGCAAATTTTTTTGGGGGGTTGGGTATGTTTTGGGTACGTCTATACAAAAACATCTAAAAAATTAAAAAATATATAATAATATTAAAAAATATACAAATAAATTAAAATATTATTAAGATATAATAATATTATGATTATTAAATATTAATTTATTAATATAAATTTCTGATTAAAAATTAAAATATAGTTACATGTTTAATATTTATTATAAAAAATAGTTTAATATTAAATATTTTAAATTTTAATTTAAATTCGCACTTTAGTATATAAATTTAAAATTTAAATTAAAAAATACTATGTCATAAGTTTTTATATTTATAATTTTATATTAATAATACTATATCTTATAGGTTTTTAAATTAATAAATATTAAATACTATATTTTGCTTTTAATCTTGATGACATTGTCTGTAGGCTTAAGTAAATACACACAGAATGAACGGCCTGCTTTCAGATTTTCAATAATGCCTCCCTGCAGCACAAAATAGACAAGATTTTACCAGTATTTCATGCACAAACCCTCAAATTGCAGTTTTGTGCCCAAAATGGCCAAGCTCCCTAGCTTTAATGAAAATTCCAGAAGCCGTAAACCTTTCACACTCAGATTTGCAGCCGCAAGACAAAAAATCACAGAATGGCTGTACTTCCACAATGCAAGGTTCCTATTCGGCGCGTCCCTTACTTTTCTAATTCCAAGTTGCAAAGCCACGGCCTCCTAGAAAAACACAGTTCTTAAGCTTCCAAGCAGCGCGTTTTAGTCTGAAATCGATTCCATGGCGTTTTTGGCCAGTACCCGATTTCGGGACGTACCGTACCCAGAATCGGTAGGGTTAGAGGGCTGATTCGGCAACATAGATTATTTCAGTAATTCTTTTGTTTTATTTTTACTTTGAAAAGTGTAGTAAATATTATATACTTATATGTTACTTTTTAATAGTTTCATATTAATATATATTTTTAAATTTTGATGTCTTTATATTTAAAAAAAAGGTCGGCTCTAAATACGTTTTCTTTCACTTTTTCTTTCACGGTCACGACATCAGATGCTTCTCCCCCTTCTGCCAGTGTAGGTTATGCCTCTTGGTGTAATAATTGTCTAAAATCCTTTTCTGTAGCTAAACTACATGGTTTTCAATGAGGCTTGAGAAGGGAGATATGTTACTTCTAACATAAGAAGGTTTGCCTGTCTATTATTGATTGAATTTTTATTTCCTCCCTCATCTGTCATCTACTTTTTTCAAGAGCCTGGAAGGGATTACAACAAACAGGTTTGTTTTTGAAAGGAAATGCTTACTTAGTTTGTCTACTAACAGATGTGTAGGAAAGGATTATGCTTCTGGCAATATCCATTCTTTGTGTGGATGAAGAATTTGGACACGCGTCCATTACATTCCAAAAATTACTTGTGTTTTGCTTGTAGGCTTGTAGCCATGAATTGGTGATAAGTTCCAAAGATAATATTCAGCTCTGGTGCAAAATGTAATTAATTTTTTGTCATTTTAATTGTTCTTTGTACTATAACTGTTCATGAAAGCTATTTTAGCTTTAGTAGCTTTATGGTTATCTTGCATATTCCTCTGTACATTGGAAATAGTAGTATTCTCTTTGATGATCAGCTTGGGTGGTTTTACTTGGATTTTATTTAACAGTAATATATCAGTGTCTCTTAAAGAATTTGATATCTATTAAGGAGTGATATACTAAGAAAACCACAATTTGAGATTTGCAAATTGTAGAACTAGATAGTTGTTTCTGTTTCTCAGCTTCAGTCTGGATTATCTACTGATGGATTTTATGGACATGATTGCAGAAAGTTTTGCATACAAGGTTTGTAGTGTTTGTAGAGAGGATTGGTTCCATTATTGGTAAGGATAAATTATTTATTGGTTCACTGACAAGAACCTCTCAGATCACAGTGGAGAACATGAGCAATCAGATTTGTAACAAAAAACCATCTTGTAGAATTTGGTTGGCAATAGAGGTTTTGTGCACTTGGAGGTGGCCCGGAGGCAGTGCTGTGCAATTCCTTTTGTCGTTCTTATGTGAATGTGCTAAAATGGGGCCTGGATATCCTGAATGGATGATGGTGAATTCTATCATTGATAATTTGTTTTTAGGTGCATTGGAAAACAATATTTCAGGTAAATTCTATCCATTAAACGTTTGGGTCATCTCTGATGACGAAGTAGATAAAATTGAGGAACCATTCTTGCGTGCTTTAATAATGTTGTTGATAGTGCTGTTCAAGGATGGTAGCATCTGGAATAGTGGAGATGCTTCGAGAATACTACAAGATTATATCTTGAAGGAGGAGTTTTTGAGCATGTATGTAAATACTTATGTAAGACTTTTACCTCATATTTTAAATGTCCTTGCTCCGGTAGTGTGGAAGAGAACTGTGGATTTGGAGGATTGTAATGAAGACCTTCCCATGGCTGAAAAGAATGCAAGCAGCATGCAAAAGGCTGCATGTCAGTGGTTAGAGAGAGCTAATTCTGGACCACCTCTCATTTTTTGTCAGAAGGGTCAGTCAGGTAAATAGAAACATGGACAGATAAACGAACTGTTATTTTGTGTGGTACCATATATGAAAATTGGGCTTGTCAAGTGATTTTTTTACAATTGCACCTGTTACTAGTTTGCATAATGATACCAAGCTGCTATTTTGTATCAACTTAACTATCAATGTGTTTGTCTTGTAGATGTGGAAGATTGGGTAAATGTGGCAGTGTCTTGTTTTCCATTGAGCCCTGTTGGAGGAGTGTGTGCATTAACTATGGCATCTTCAGCTGACATAAGTAATGACAAAAAGGAATTGCTTTTGGGTTTGTTCCAGAAGCAAGCATCGCAGGAAGCTATATCTGAATATCGTGCACGTGCAGCTGAGCATCGAGCTTCATTGGAAACGTCGTCAGATGCAGTTACTTATTGGGAACCAACCACAGAATTCTGTCTGGCTAAATTAATGGCAGTTGCTGTTGGGTATTGTTGGCAAGGATTTGGGGAAGATGATTGGGTTTTTGTGCTTGCTCAGTTGCGAAAGTGGCTAGATGCAGCTGTTAGCTCCATGGAAGATTTGGCAGAGGGTGTTAACAATGTTGTGAAGAAAACTGATCCTTGTACAAGTTCAGAAGTTGATGCTACACTGAAAAATTTAGAAAATGTCGTTAAAAGTTCAAAGATCAGTTCGGTGGAACTTACTGAAATGGCTGTCTTCATTTTCTCTCTACTTTTTGGACTTCACAATTTAGATGGTGCAGGATTGAATTCCTTAAAGCTTGTGAATTGGGAAAGAGCAGAAGCACGAGCTTTTGAAAATATACTTCGTCTGTTCTTTGCAACAGGCATAGCTGAGTCAATTGCATCAAGTTCTTGTGCAGGAAAGAAAGCTGGAACCATTGTAGCACTATCACGTCAATGTAATGCTCATTTTTGGGAATGTATTGCCAATGTTGTGGTTGATGCTCCATCTCGAGCAAAGGAAGCAGCAGTGCATGCGACTGAGTTGTGGGGCCTGAGTAAAGGAGCAATAAGTGCTTTATATGAGATTCTTTTTTCAGTTGATCCTATTCCAGCTTTGCAATTGGCAGCATATCATTTTCTTTCAAGTGATTCAATTCAACCGCTTGCAGTCACGAAAGGAGTTCTTAGTGCCCGGTTAGGGAAAAGCATCATGGAAAATGAAGAGGCTGGTCAAACTACAGACATGCATTCATCTTCAGATGAATCATCTGTCATTAGAGCAGAGCTTTCTCATGTCCTCCAGACATCTTCGACTGATCTACTTGGCAGTAATTTTACTGCACCTATTCGGGTAATAAGGCACACTGTTTGTGCGCCAAATGTTTAACTGCAGGGATAGTTTTATCCATATCTAGACCTGCACTTTGTTTTCTGAATGGAAATAGACTTGTAGTCCATATATCTTATGTTTTCTGTATTTATGCAGGTACAATATCTACTAGCATGGTCATTATTCCTGACTCGTCTTCAGGCTGTACCTTCGTTATCAGCAGCAAGAGAATGCATGGTGCAATATGCACAAGATTCAGGCAGTCCCTCAACTTTGTTGGATTGCTTGTTTCAACACATACCAATTAAGCAAAGCTCACCATCTGGCTTGAAGAAATATAATGCAGCAGCTATTGAGGCAAATGGTCCTGCATCTGCAGCAAAACGTTCAGTTGCTACAAGTTCTTTATATTTTTCTGTGGAGGCATTATGGCCAATTGGAATAGATAAGATGGCTGCTCTGGCTGGTGCAGTATATGGATTGATGCTTCATGTTCTACCTGCATATGTCCGTGATTGGATTATCAATTTACGGGATCGCCCTGCAGCGAGTTTTATTGAAGCTTTCACTACAACATGGTGCAGTCCTCAATTACTTGATGACGAGTTCTCCAAGGTGTGCTTATTTACTTGACTAATTAAATATCTAGACGAAATATGTAGAGGCATCTAAATTTCATATCTAAATATTATTTTTCTAGACATCTTAATCTTGAAAACATAGTTTTGGCAAAACCTCTCCTGTACTGTTTCTTCTCTAATATTTTTAGTTATGACAGTGGTTTACTTAAGTAGAATAATTATTAATAATAAACAATCAATAGTCTTTAGCCTGTACAAAGGCATTCTCTTTCTTCAATGTTTCATAGACTCTGCTTTGGGAAATGTTCTCTTTTCAGATTGGTACAAGTGACTTATAGCTTTCTTTCACTGTACAGATCCAAGCAGCTGGGATAACAGATGAGAGCTTATCTATAAGAGCAAATCGATCGGCAAGAGAGGTGACTGCAATCTATACGAAAGAAGAAGCAGTAATGGATGTCGTTATCCGATTGCCTTCTTGTTACCCTCTACGAGCCGTTGATATGGAATGCACAAGAAAGATAGGTGTCAATGAAACAACCCTACGGAAATGGATGATCTCCATGACATCTTTTGTTCGTAATCAGGTTAAGGGTCACTTTCCTTCCTACTTTTATTGTTCTCTTTTGGGTAGGGGGAGGTTTAAGAAGTGGATTAAGCTCTTATAATAGGAGAGAAACAACCGTAAGGGTACTAGTCACTTTCCCTTAATAGATTCAAATACCTAGTAGGCTATATGTGCACAAGAACAGAGTACCAGACTTTCTTATAATAGACATTGAAATTTTGAATATATAGAAAACTATATGTGAATGAGGATTTTGTACAAGAGCTCATTTGTGATGTCATTATGATTAGTCTTAGGCCACGAGGATCCATGCAAATTAAATTCTTTATGCAGTCTTGAAGAATTTTTATACCACAGTGAATATTACAATTCCCCGAGAGAATGGAGGAGGTTATCCTATGTTTCATTAGTCTTCCTTGAAAATGAACACAAAGAAAAGATAAATGCTAATGATGAAATTACATTAGGCTCTCAATTAAAATATCTTCGAGAACTTCCTTTATAATTGCCATAGACTACTTCTACTTAAGTATGGCATTAACATACCATAAAGTACATGTAACATTAATAATGTGTTTATTATAATGTAATAAGTTGTCATCCATTTTTAACACCTCCTAAATGATTGTCTCATTAACCTGTAGACCTATATGTGCTACATTGTTTTGTAAAACGATAGGCTGCTTTTCCTTGTGCTACTTTTCCTTGTGCTATGGACAAGATGAACTCTGTTTCTTTGTTTTGCACTATTTTTTTCATATGTAATGCTGATTAATGCTTCTTTGCTTTATTTTACATAGAAAACTAGATTCATGACCAATTTGCATAGTTGCTAGGAGACGCGTCTCCCACCTCGGAGACTTGACTGCGTACGTCTCCCTTCGTAGGAGACTTTTGGTCACGTCTCTTACGCGTCTCCAAGTACCCTGCATCAATAAAAAGGTGTCTCTGGTTTTTTTCTTTTTCATACCTTTCATTTTTTGTGCTGTTTTCGCATGAGTTTAGTGGATTCTTACTCCTGCGGACTTCAAACCTCAATAGTAGTGTCTACAATAATATATATACAGTAAGCTATATTAAATTGTTACAAGTAAGCTACAAGTAATATATACAGTAATATATATATATACACACACACACTTATATATATATATATACTTATTACAAAAAATATATATACTTATATTATAATATAAATATTAAATTATATTAAAAAATTAATGGAGTCTCCAGGTACCCCCGTCTCCTATTTTCAAAAAACAGATGTACCGGTACCGGTACCAGTCTCTCGTACCAGTACCAATACCAGTCTCCATACAAACTTGCCAATTTGTATCACTTGACACAAAACAGGGGAGCCTCTTGATTCTGCTGAAACTGAAAACATTAATGCTGCTCTACATTTGACTTCTGTTGAATATGCCATTATTACTTGCTTCTGCATGAGATTGCACCAAATCAAAATTAAAGACAAAACCAGAAGCTGATCTATCTACCTTCCAATCAGTGCTTAAATAAAAAGTAAGCCAAATGATCTGAAATCATCCTTGATGACAAATCACAATCATAAATTCAACGAACCTTTCACATATCTTAAAATTTATTTTGAACTTTTCCAATGCTCAATCTTGGTGATACTGATGTCATAAAGTAATAAATTGCCACAAAAAAAATCTTCACTGGTGGTTGTTTTTTAAATCTTGAATAATCCTTGAGCATAGTTTATTAGCAACCAAAAATTTAGTTGCCTTTCCTCCAAACTTTTATCCAGAGACAAGGTACTAATTGAATATTAATTACATGAAAACCGATTTATGTTCTGTTTTCACACCATTAATTAAATCATCTCCCTTATTGGTAGTGACTTAAGTCATAGCATAAACAATTAGAAATATATATTTTACTAGGTTATCGAATCGCTGACATTTTAGGCCGATTTTAGGTACGAAACGTCCCAGAATTGGAATCTAGTAGGAATCTCCTATGGATTTGACCAGGGTTCGACTTCTTTGGGGTGGAGGCATTTCTGAAATAGTGCGAATGATTCTATTTGATTCTGATCTCGTGGGATCGAGGTTGAGTTCGTGTGCAGCCCTGTCCGAGTCAAAGCTAGACTTGAGTAATGAGGAGCAGTAGAACGGGTGCCTATGGTGGACTGCAGGAGCCGTAGGGATTCGTCTCGCAACCCCACTGGTGAGAGGCAAGCTCTGTGGCAAGGGCCTTGGTGGACTTGCAGAGGTGTACAAATTCCGAGTGGGTGTGGGTCGAGTGGATGCTTTACTTGCCCTGGAGGAATTGTGTAGCCAAGGGGAACCTACTGAGTTGGGTTGGAGCATGAGCTAAGACCGAGTTGGGAATGGACATGATCATCAAGCGAACGAGGTTCAGAAGTGGCCGAAATAGCATGAAGTTCATGGAGCAGCTTGAGGGCTGAATGAATGAATGGAGAGCTATTAGGTTTGACTTTGGGGATTGGTGATTGAGATTGTAACAACTCCAGGCATTATCAACAGAGTCCAACCTGGTTGTTGAGGGATGGTTTTCATGAAGATGGACATGATGTAATTGTGTTGATTGAATTGGAATGAAATACTATCTTTCCCCTTACTTGTGTTGTATTGATGTGGGCATTTTGCATTGCTTAGTTTGTATGTTTGGTAATTGGATGTGTTCTTGGTGTGAGGCGTAGTCGATACTGATGACGGGCTTGGACCTCATAGGCAAGTCGTCGGCCACAACATGGTACATTATGTTGATAATTCCTTGATAGAGTTGAAGGCTGCCCTACTTCAGAGATTTGTGACAAGTGTAATGGAGTCATTTGTTTGGGTTTGGTATGAACCAAGGTATGAAGATGTTGTCGTTGAGATACTTGGTTTTGAATTGCAAATGTTTGTGTTTCAGTTGGCTTATGCTGTATAGTATAGATATGAGCATGAGGGTATGGATGTTTATGACATCAGAAGCGGTCCTAGGATGAGTTTAGATCAAATTTTCAGTTTTAACATTGCTGTCATCTTTTACATCAGCAGCTTTGAGGAAGTATGTGTGAGTATGTATGGTGATACAAGAAGGATATGGGATCTTGGTATCATGTGAAAGTAATCAGCCATTTATGTGTGATTGCTTGAGGGCAGACAATCTTGGTGTGGGAGGACTTGTAATGTCCCCTTTTTGAGCCTGAGTGACTTCAAGTTGGGAGAATGGAAAAGTGGCAAATAACTTAAAGCTTGGAGAATGGAAAGTCACTTTCAAAGGAAAAAGGAAAATATGACAAAATAAAATAATATTTTATTTGTCAAAGTGGAGGAAGGAAAAATAAATAAAATATTAATATTTTAATATATATTGGATGCTCCACTTGGGTAAAATAAAGAGAAAATAAAATAAATTAAAATGACAAAATAAATATAATATTTTATTTATTAAAATATTATATTTTTCCAAAGGTGACCGCCCAAGTGTGATATGGGAAAAATAATAAAATATTAATATTTTATTATTTTATTTTGGCCGCCTAAGTTGAGGAAGAAAAAAGAAAAATAAAATAAAATAATATTTTATTATGGAGTTGGACTTGAAAGCAAAATAAAATAAAGTGAATTTGGGCGCCCAACTTGTGGCTTATAAAATGGGTGTTCGGGAGTCATTTGGATTATATTGTGAATTTGTCATTTGATACTTGGGGATTTTCTCTTTGGCTGTAACTTTGTTTCAGCAGGCTTCTAAGGACGAAAACCCTTAGAATTTGGTGGTTTGGACGAAAACCCACTCCACTTTTCTGAGGTGGATGCATCCAGGGTTCATCATTGGATTTAATTGCAGGTTTTTGGTGTGGATTGAAGCTAGGGTTTGAAGGGAAATTGATCATATCAGCCAGGGCTTCATATTGGCACTAGGGTTTTGAAGTTTTATGCAGGTTTGAAGGACTTTCTATGACATATTTGCAGGTTACAGCTGCTAGGGCTTGTGTATGAAAGCAAGAATGGTATGGCTAGCTTGAGGAAGGTTTTGGCATTGGAATTTCATGATTTCATGGTGGAATTGATAGGGTTTTGAAGGCAGATTTGAATCATACCTTTGCTGGCCGCTAGGGTTTCTAGAGCCATTGTTATCATCGAAAGTAATTTGCAGATATAGTTGGTTGTAGAGGCAGTTTGCAGACTTGTTTGAGGGAAAAATACTCCTAGACTCATCACCAAGGGTTTCTAACACTCATTGGAGGCTAGCACTCATCATAGAGGAAGAATTTTGGCACTTGTATGAAGATTTCAGTCATTGTTTGCATAAGAAATTTATATCAGACCAATATTTGACAGATCAGAGTTGGAGGTCATATCCAACATTCCATTGGCAATTAATATCCATCATTCAACAACCAGAGTTTAAGCAGCTACCTATAGGATCTAGCGCTAACCTTTGGAAGGGTTTTTGTGGCATTTCAAGAAGCAAATTTCAAGCATTTGTTATATCAGACAGTTGTATCAGACTGTCCCAAAAATCAGAGTTGTAATCAGCACTTGTTCATTGTTGGTTTGGCATGATTTGACATTCCTATGCACCATATCATTGATACTATCATCCGGGTATGTTATAAGTGCCTTGATATTCAAATCTTTAATTTGAATTGGCATTTGTAAACACTGACCTAGTCTGAATCAGACTTGATATGTTTGTAATCAGACTTGATATAGAGGAGAAATAAAGCTTAATTGGTGTTGTCATTGTGTTGTTTATCCATGTAAAGTATTTGGTTATGTTTCCTATGTTTTGGCAAATGTATTTCCTTTGAAAATCATCTAAAACCATCATCAAAACCAAATACAAATTCAGAAATCAGAACTCAGTCTATTTACATGACAAGTGTTTGATGAAATGTCAAACTACTAAAACTCAGAAATTAGAGCAGAACTACTTGGGGTTCTTACATCCCCTAAGATGCACCACAAATAAATATTTATTTTACATAATTAAAATATTTTGTTTTTATGCAAGGTGTACAACACACCCTTTTCCTAACAATGACAATGTTTGTACTTTGTAGGTTGCCTGTGAATGAGGATTATCAAATGTAGAGAATGTTAAGGTGATTCCAACACAGGTAGAAGAATGGAATATCAAAGGATGGTGACAAAGACTTGACAAAACCCCACCCCAAAGGAATAATGGCTAAGGAAGGATTTCACACTTTTACAATTGACCAACCCACAAGAAATCATGCCAAGGAGGAAATAAGGTTAAGTAAAGGACTTTGGCGCACTTCTAACATGGCGTAACCGGTTGTAAAAATTCTGCCAAAGGTGGGTCAATCATCTTAAAACTGTGCCTAGGTGAATGCGTTTGAAGAACATATGTATGGCAGACATATTTGGAGTGGCATGCTAGGCAGAGAATTGTGCCAAATGGGGTAGTAGCTTAAGTGAATTGCGCCAAAGAAGAAACACTTGGAAATTGCAAAGAAAACCGCATTTTACCAGTGGTTTAGCTAGGTGAAAGTTGCAACTAAAGTGGCAACAAACTCATAAAGTCATGACCAACATTTAGATGAAAGGGACTAGTAGATTTTGCACTTTTATAGTGGTTCAACCAGCTGGAAATTGTTACAATGAAGTGGTGACTAAAAATAAAAATGCAACCAGCATACAAAGTGAAATAAGTAAAAGGCTTCACACTTTTAGATGGCTTCATCATATGAAAACTGCAGCCCAAGTAGCAATGATCTAATGAAACCATGAAAGGAAATAATGGTAGAGTATAAATTGTGTTTTTATTGTGGCAATGTCATTCCAAAATGGAGAATCATTTGGCAATATCTTAATAAAATTGCACCTAGATAAATTTCTAGATAAAACGTTAAAGAAGGTCGTGATTTTCATATGACAATGCCATCAAAAAAATGTGACGAAGGAATAAACCAGCTAAGAACCAGAGTCAAATGCCTATACTTAAGATTTGAAGCCAAAAATCAGGCCATTCATGGCACCATTCTATCCAATCGTCCAGTTTTGGGAAGAAAGCAATTTTTTAGGCTATTGTGGAGTGTTTATTGCCTCTTTCAAAAGAATAAGGATAGGGTTTGCTTTAAAGCAGCTCCTAGAGAGGCTTATAAATATGGGTCTTTAGCACATTGTAAAAGGGAATGAGAGGAATCGATGCCAGAAATATGTTGTAGAGATTGCCATCTAAAAGTGGAAGTCAAGTCATTATGTTTTTGTGTGTAGCGAAGGATGGTGAATGTAAAGCTTATGCTATAGAAACCGTTTAGTTATTGTTATTCAGTTAATGTTAAACCTATGTAATTTCGTGTGTTAAATTGAATTGAGTAACCTCATTAAGCTTTGTATTGATGCTCATTATTCATTAAAATAATAGCCTCAGTAAACTTTGCATTGATGCTCATTATTCATTAAAATAATAACTTTGCATGTTGTTTTAGTAATTTATCTTTTGGAATCGTATGATGTTAGTCCATTTAATCATTTCTTGTTGATGTAGAATATTGGTCTTAGATTTTGCCAATAGTCAGCATCCATTGGTGTTATTCAGTTAAGTCTTCATTTATAGCCAAATATTGGTCTCTCCTTTAACCAGTGGTAGGTTTTTTTTTTGTGCTTGAAGTGTTTATCCTTAATTTGAAAATCTTGCTACAAGCCTTGACTATTGAGAGTTTGGTGCTGCATCCACGCAAAAACATAGTTAAATATTTACATTAAATTCAAAACTCCCATTGAAGTCTTGTACAGTGTGCATATTTGTAAATTATTAGTTTTAGGTTTAGTTAGATCTCAGGGAGCTTCCTTTTATAATTTAAAGAAGGGTTCTACTGTACACACTATTCCGTTTTGTGTTGTCTCCAAAGAGACAAATTAAAATGCTAATAGTTTTTTGCGACTTCGCTGAGGAATGAGATACAAGAAGCCGAGCTTGCAAGCAGAAGATCTTATCACTTCCATTGAAAAACTTTTTATCTTGGTTGATAAGGTGAACATTCTATCACAGAGGAAGGCAGGGATTTCTAATCCTATTTTTAGATGCCTCCTCAAGCACATACAAGTGAAAGTTCATCTTCGCCAAAGGTTCAAGAGCTTATTGACATATTTGAAAGAAATCAAGATGTAGATAAAGAACCACTTAAATCAATGGGTGATAACACCCATAATCATGATTCGCCTCCATTTCTGTTGTCATGGGGAGCCAGCATTGATCGTTTGACACTTGCAGCTTGCCATGATTTTCTACAATGCTCAAAGATTTTTTTTTCTAAAATTTCATGGTGATGGCACACAACACTCTGATGAGCATATCTCAACCTTAACCACAACCTATGTCATTCTTGGAGTAACACACGAAGATGTTACAGCTAGACTTCTTGTTGAATGCCTAGTTGGAGTAGCAACAAAATAGTTCCACCATCTTGCCACTGGTTCCATCACTAATTGGGAGACTATGCATATGGGATTCCTATCACACTTCAAACCAATTAAGGACAATCACATGTTTTCTCAACTCTACAACACAAAAAATGATAGCAATGAACCAATGAGGGAGTTTGTGCATGATTCAATTGTCTCTCCGGAAGGTTCAACTCAACTGTCATAAACACCCTTCATCGGAGATTGCTTTCTTAGTCAAATCCATTTGAATTGATGAACTTCAAGAAGCCCAGGACCAGGCAATCAAGTTGGAAAATGACATGATAACCATTGGCAAAATCTCGAAAAGCTCAATTAGGAAAATGGTCCCAAATTTTCCAGAACCCCTCCTAGAACAAGTAGTGACTGATTTGACAAACATGAATAGGCAATTTCAGCAAAATAGTCCAGCACAATAGTATTAAGGGCAGTTTCAAAAGAATAACAAAAATCATCATTTCAAATTGCCTCTTCCACCTAATCTACTTGCATTGGAAGCACCTCTTGAAGTCTGCTTAAATACCTTTTGTTCCTTTCATGCGACAAATCAGCATGGTGCTATTAATTATCCAGAGATGCTTCACATGATGCAACTTATAACTTTCTCCAAATAAAAAATCAAAGGTTCTCAGGTAGCCTACAACATCTTCATGATGAACCCAATGGCAACTCTATAATGGGCTGTTTTCAAAATGGACCTGTTTGTACTGAAAAAGTGAGCACTTTCAACGAATACACGTGTTTGTGGAGTCGAGAAGTTATAGGGAGGAAAGTGTTTGAAGAAGATCCTTGGAAGGAAACTCCAATATTGTCTCTTTTACAAAATTCTGTTGTTGCTCTTGCATTGATAAGCATAAATGATGAAGAGTTTAATTTTCCATCTACTTCACAGTCATTGGTCAATTTCCATTATAAAGGAGAAACAACTTTCATATCAGGACTAGAATTAACTGCATATCACTTGTTTACTGAAGATGTCTCAAAAATATCTGCTGAAAGTTTGAAACAAATGACGATCCAATTATTCATATCGAGATGAAAGGCACAAATTGCATAATGACTGAATACATCTCAGATGGATTCTTCTTCGCATTTGAGGGACTCTTTGATGTACCTCCATTTGACAAAGTAGAAGAAATATCACGGTGGGATGGAAAACAAGATCTTCAATTTGAAGATGATGCATCTCTAGAAGCCTATATTATGACTGAGGCATTTATGGAAGATTCACCATCGGACTTAGATATTTTCTTGCAACCTCTTGAGAGTGGATCATCCATGGAAAATATGGTGAATTTTCTCTCAAGTTTTGACTCATCCTCTTCTTCAAGATCTACAAAGAATATCAACAAAGAACCAAAGATTGAGCATTCAATGCTTGTCAATAAACTTGAAACAAGGATGGATATATCAAAAGGAGAGGGAATGTTGGTTGAAGACGAAGAAATGATTGAAGTAGAAGAAATCTAGTTTACTCAAAACTCACCACCCTATGGAGATGACCCAATGTCAAAAGATGAGATGGATATATGGGATGCCTATGTTCCTACTTTAGAGCCAGGAGAGGGTGGATGGCACAGTATGACCATTGAGGATGATGGTCTTTTCAACGTATGTTTGTCAACAATACCTTGTTATTGGAAGATTTAGACGAGGATGGATTGTCAAATGGAGATTCAAATGATGAAAAAGAGGAAGAGTTTCAAGCACAAGGTGTGTAGCTAAAACCAATTGTGGATCCAGAAACCCAAGAGCATGAGATTGAAATTTTTTCAACACCTTCAACCTTTTTCGGAAGATGATGCTTGGACTGAATTCAGTGTTGAATATGCCAAAGTGACAGGTGAAGAAGATCAAATCAGATATGTAATAATAACTATCCCTACAAATGTGCTACAACCATAGAATCTTGCCAGATATATTGAAAAAGAGGCACAATATCTTCATTTGCTTGAGAGGTTTTTCATTACGGAAGAGGATAATCCAGCACCAATGCACATCAATCAGTTTGTGATAAATTTTTCGTCGCATGATTATTACTATCCACTTGAGCCATGCTTTGTGAAAATTTTGTAGAGGTTATTAGGGTATAAGTTGCCACAGTCAGAAACTCGACTCAAATGGAGGGGTTGTTACTTCACCTAGCCTGTTAATGGCTTCATCTAGTCAATATGTTTCCTTTTGACCATAGGTAGGTAGGTAATGTCTTTTTCCTATATTCATGATGTCGTAATGTTTTCCCTTTAAAATTTTTTAGAGGTTATTAGGGTATGAGTTGCCACGGTCAGAAACTTGACTCAAATGGAGGGGTTGTTACTTCGCCCAGCCTGTTAATGGCTTCATCTAGTCAGTATGTTTCCTTTTAACTGTAGGTAGGTAGGTAATGTCTTTTCCCTATATTCATGATGTTGTAATGTCATAATGTGTTTGCTTATTGTTTTGTTCTGGCTGTTTTTTCAGGTTAGGTAACTAGTTTAGGTTCAACTCTATTGCTCATAGATAAAGCAGTAAAGCACTGATCGGCTTTTACCCAAAGATTCTGAAGTTCTCCTATGGTCCAAGTTTGTTCCATGGTCCCTAGAAGGTGCCCCGATTAGTACCCATTTTGGTACCTGTACGAAAATTTTCTTTTAGTCAAGTAACTAGGTTGTTCTTGTCATGTAATCGATGCTAACCAAGATATCTTTCTTGTCAAATTACTGAGTCATCAGGTGGTGGTCTATATTTGCCAATTGAAAAAGTTTACAGGTTGCCCATAAATGAGGATTATCAAATGTGGAGAATATAAGGAGACTCCAACATAGGTAGAAGAATGGACTATCAAAGGATGGTGGCATGTTAAGGTGACTCCAACACAAGTAGAAGAATGGAATATCAAAGGATGGTGGCATGTTAAGGTGACTCCAACTCGGGTAGAAGAACAAAATATCGAAGGACAGTGGCAGAACCCCACCCTAGAGGAATAATGGCTAAGGAAGTATTTCACACTTTTACAATGGTTCAACTCACAAGAAATCATGCCAAGGTTGGCATAGGCTAGGAGAAATTCTGCCAAGGAAGAAATAAGGTTAAGTAAAGGACTTTGGTGCACTTCTAACATGGCATAACCAGTCTTAAAACTCTGCCAAAGGTGGCTCAATCATCTTAAAACCATGCCAAGGTGAGTGAGTTTGAAGAACATAAGTATGGTGCACATATTGGAGTGGCATGCCAAGAAGAGAATCGTGCCAAACAAGGCAGTAGCTTAAGTGAATCGTGCCAAAGAAGAAACACTTGGAAATTGCAAAGAAAATTGTGTTTTACCAGTGGCTCAATCAAGTGAAAGTTTTGACCAAAGTGGCAACAAACCCATAAAGTCGTGACCAACATTTAGATGAAAGGGAACAAGTAGATTCCACTCTTTTACAATGGTTCAACCAGCTGAAAATCGTGACAATGAAGTGATGACTAACTGATAAGATGTGACCAACATACAAAGTGAAATAAGTAAAAGGCTTCACATTTTTACATGGTGTTGCCATCAGAAAACTGTGACCCAACTGGCAATGATCTAATGAAACCACGAAAGGAAATAAAGGCAGAGCATAAATCACATTTTTCGAGTGGCAATGCCATTCCGAAATGGGAAATCATTTGGCAATGTCTTAATAAAACTGCACCCAGTGAAATTTCCAGATAAAATGTTAAAGAAGGTCATGATTTTCATATGACGATGCTATCAAAAAAGTGTGACGAAGGAATAAGCCAGGTAAGAACTAGAGTCACATGCCTATATTTAAAATTTAAAGCAAAAAATCAGGCTATTCATGGCACCTTTCTATCTAGTTGACCAATTTTGGGAAGAAAGCAGTTTTTTTAGGCTATTGTGGAGTGTTTATTGCCCCTTTCAAAAGGATAAGGATAGGGTTTGCTTTAAAGCAGCTTCCAGAGAGGCTTATAAATATGGGTCTTAAACACATTGTAAAAGGTAAGGAGAGGAATTGATGCGAGACTTATGCTACAGAGATTGCCATTTGAAGTGGAAGTCAAGTTGTCATGTTTTTGTGTGTAGCAAAGGATGGTGAATGTAAAGCTTATGATACAAAAACCGGTCAGCTATTATTGTTATTCTGAGAAAATTCACCGTATCTTCAATGGATGACCTGCTCTTGAGATGTTGCAATAAAATATCTAAGTCTGGTGAATTTGGCCATGGAAAAATGGTGTTATATCATGGATGTCATCGATAGCTAGCTAGTTGGTACTACACGAGCCTTAGATATTGTTGTGTGGATGACCAATTATATGGTTTAATTGAGAAGAGGGGAGTTTTATGATTAAGGGGTTGCTTGTTCACATTCATGATTTTTTTGACGGATAAGGGGTTCTACATGACTGAACATGCCACTGGACTATCTTTGGATGTAGTGTGTAATCAGGTGATACTTGATGGAGACCTGAGAGTGGATACCAACTATGACCCTTCTTGGCCATAATTTTATAGATGGAAGTCATTGGGTACAGAGTCAGTAGATGCTAAGGGACATGATGATGCTTCAAAAGATAACTGATTAGCCATGAAGAATTGTAACCATGTGGTAGTAGAGGAAACTGTTTGGGATGAGGAGGATGTAGTGAGTGAGGTGAGTATGGTGACTCAGATGAGCTAGAGGGCAGCAAGGCACTTGCCCTCTCCTTTGCACTGCCCATAGAGGTGAGTCAAATTGAGGAGTGGTTGGAGCAACTAGGTACCCCTATGGACACTATGTTGGATATTCTTCGTATGAGCTTGACCCATTCCTAGGCTGCATTTTTGACTACTCTATGCTTGACTGGATTACTCCAACAGGTGGAGTGTGCACTAGCACAAGAGCCTAACATCCATCACACTTGGGTGGAAGAGGAGTACACCTCTTCTATTGTACCTTCACACCCTATGCCTAGTAATTCTCTTGGATCTTCGAAGGAATCTATCTCTGTACAGTTTCCTCATCTAGGCCTTGTGGATCCACATGGCACGTTGCATCAAATTTTTATAGAGTATGGGGCTTATGGCTCAAGCTATGCTTGATAACATTGTAGACCATGTCATGTTATGTTAATACATGTTATACTGACTTAGTTTTATTGTTATAATTGTTAGCTTAGGTAATATGGTGGCTATAAATATAAATAGTTAGACCAACGGCTGTGATTTAACTAACAACCTTTGGTTCTTCAAATAACACTTACGTTGTTGGGGTAGGGGTGCCAATTTTATGAAAGGTGCTCTCTGTAATGCTTGCATTGTATTGAACACTACTTCTGAAATAAAGCCGTAATTTCTATATTCTTGTGCAACTGGTATGAATTGTGATTTCTATCATTTACTTGCACAACTGTGTAATTTTGGTATTTAACATGTGTAAGCGAAATTGAACTCTGGAATAATCATGTGGATATCCCTAATGATGGTGCTATGGGCTGGAGATGGAATGTGGAAGGACACCCTACTATACAGCCAAATATATGAAGTGCCCAGTGGCTTGAACAGGACTATAGGATAATCAAGGCTTTTCTAGATGCTCTACATTTTGTATTAAATCTAAACCTGGTCTATGTTGTATGCTTATTTCAATGGAATAGCTTATTAGGTTTCTACGACTGCTCTTAGGGTTCTTAAGTAAAATGATGTATCTATGCGCTCAAGCTTTATGTTTTCCTTCATAAGTTGAATCTTTCTCAAGGAATTTTGTAATCTTGAACTCTTTTCTGATATAAATATATATTTTCTTCATAAAAAATAAGGTCGTCTTGATGCACTTCCTCTTTAGGATATTTGAAATTGAAGATGCCCTCAACATAAGAAAGGAACACAATAGGGGTTCTTGGAGGGTCCTCCATACTTCGATGATTTTCATAATGTAATTTAGCTTGTTGAAAACATGTTGAACAAGAAATTGCTTGCTTATTTTGGGTTTTCAAGAGGAAAGGATGGTGGGACAGGCACAGAACATCCCCCACCATTAAAATGGGCACCACCTGCAGGGGTGGGGTGGCCATCCTTGGGATGGCCCTGCATTGCAGGAGATGTCCCTGGAGATGGTCGCCTCTGCACGAGCATCCGGGGATGCGCTGCCATCTCCAAGACAGCCAGGGACGCCTGCATGGACCCAATTAAAAAAAAAAACATTTTTAAAATCACAATTAAGCTCTGTAAATTTTCTTTTCATAAATGTTTGAGAGTTTCTGAATCCTCATTACTCTTTTCTAGGAAGCAGACTTTGAAAACAGAGAAGAAAATAAATAAAAAGAATGTTGATATTCCACATCTTCAACTGCACAACCCTCACCTTCAGCGACAGCCCTCCTCTTAACCTTTTTACTAAACTGTGTTACTGGGTTTTTTCATGCATTTCTGGAAAAAGAATTCTTTCACAGATCTTTAACATGTTTACAATATCCTCTTCATTCAGTCTTAATCTAAGTTGCCGGTCCTGGTACGGGTATGGGGTTCGGGTACGCGGATACGGCAATTTTTTTTTTTGCCAAGGTACGGTACGGCAATATATATATTTAATTTATATTTAAAACAGTAAACTCTAAGACTAAAACTTAAAGTTAAAAACAGTATTACTCATAATTCAAATTGCCAATAAAGTTATAAACAACATAATAAAATATCATTATCAACATACCTCATATGTCATAACTTGCATTAAGGTAAATCAAAATACTCATGAATTGAAATTCATATGAGTCTATGACATAATTTAGTGATTTCTCAAAGAGTCAAATGTCACTAGAAAATGAAAATTCAAAATTACAATCAATATCCATTGTTCAAGAACTTAAAGTCTTAATAACTTAATAAGCATCATATGGGTCTTCATCCAAAGCATTATCATCATCATTTGAAGCACAATCAATTGGAACACCACTCCCAGTAGGCAGGTCTATGTCATGTGTAGCCTCATTGTCATCATGGACCTCATCAATAGAGACTACTGCAAGCTGTGCAGCAGTAGCATCTAAATCAGCACACTCAAGTGTTAGATCCCAATTTTTTGTTGCTCCCGCACTGTAACCAGGTTTCTTATGTGACAAGAGACGCAAGTTAGAGTGCACAGAGACCAAATCCTCGGCCTTTTTTGCACCCAATCGATTCCGTTTAACTAAGTGGATAAATGAGTATGTACTCCAATTCCGCTCAGCTGAAGAAGAACTTGCAACCTGTTAAATTTGCATACCATACAAGTTAAATTTGCATACCATAAAATTTAAAAATTAGAAAGAAAAATGAGGAAGTTAATTTAAAAAAAAAAGATACATACTTGAGATAGAATTTTTATTGCAAGAGGTTGAAGGTGAAAATAGTCTTGGCCATGTAGGTACCACCATTCTTGAGCATCTTTCTTGTACTTGTCTCGAAGAGCAAAAACATCTTGATTCTTTGAAGATATGAACTCACCAAATTCACCTGAGACAATTTTCTCTAAATCTCCATTTGGACATAGTCTTTTGAATGCAGTTTTGTACCCACTAGCAACCTCTTTATCTCTATATGGTGCCACCCTCCTTGGTAGGGTAAGTATCTCTCTGCTGTAATACTTTGGAGACAAAGCAAATGCTACGAGATGCAAGGGTGTGGTCATCTTGTTCCAACGGTCAACAATGATCCTTTGTACTCTTTTAAAAAATGCTTCTATGGGGTCTTGCTCCTTGGCTTCTATTATGGTCCTTATTTTTTCAACCATGGAGTCCACACCATCATAAATCTCACCCAAGCATGGTCGATCCGTATCGGCATACCTAATCATACTCATGATGGGTTCGGTGAAATCCAAAACATATTGCACACGAACCCACCACTCATCATCAAGGATCAATGCTTTGATTCTTTGGGCTTTGTCTGTCTGTGATTGCCTCCATACACTCCAAAGAGTGTCGATGACCATGGCACCCAATGCTGATTTCACCTTCACAAGTCGTCGCAAGACAATTGTGTGTGATGCGAAACGAGTTTCGGCAACCTAACATCATATAAATTTATAAAAAAATAAAATAATAAAAAGTAGCAAGTAGCAACTTAGCAAAAATTTAAAAATATTAAATATGCTAAAAGTAAAAAATAAAAATAAAATTACCTTCAACAACTCCAATTTGGAGAAGGTCCTAAAGATGGCTTGTGACATGTGATGATTTGTCACAAACATTTGAATCTCCTCGGCCTCTGTGTAGATTTCCTTGACCCACTCAATTTGTGTGCCAATCTTTTGCATCATCAAGTTGAGAGAGTGAACGACACATGGTGTCCAAAAAATATGCCCATATCTACCCTCCACTATTGAACTAGCTGCTCTACAATTTTTAGCAATATTTGTTACAACTTGGACAACGTTTTCAGGGCCCACCATGTCAATGGCTTGTATGAGGATATCAGCAATGAAGCTTGCATCCTTCACTTGCCCCTCACAATCAACCGCTTTCAAAAACATAGCCCCTTTAGGCGACACTGCAATGACATTAATTAGTGGCCTATTTTTGCAATCCTTCCATCCATTAGAAATGGACACTCCTGTTTCAATCCATGTATCCTTGATTGCCCTCAATGACAACTCTACGAAAGCTTTTTCCTTGGCCAATAAGGTGGTGCGCACCTTTTCATATCCAGGACTAATATAATCACTAGGTGCCTTGGCAATTGCGGACACCATATCCCGCCAATATGGTGATCTAACAGGGTTGAAATGAAGCCCATTGGCATAAATGCAACGAGCAATGCTGTCATCTGCAATTTCCCTTGACTCATTCTTGAAGGCTTTTTCCAATGGGCCTCTTTTACGGGATTCAGATTGAGTAGTGTCTTCTCCAGAAGATGGTGGTGGCATGAAAGGATGTGGTCCAGCCGGTTTTGTGAAGCAAACAAGAGATTTTTGTGGTCCCTTATTGGAAAGAGGATGTACTCTTTCCTTTCCTCTATTACTTAGCATGTTGGCATCCTCTTGTTCCTTGATATAATCCATTATTTGTTGATTTGACAACCCTTTTTTATTCAGCCCTGGGCAAACTCTTATACCTGTGTTGGGAATAGCACATAAGTGAGCTTTCACTCGACTATATGAGCTCTTATATTCTTTCAAACATTGGTTACAAAGCCAAAGATAACCCCCACCACCAGGTAATTGTTCTATCATGGTTGTATGTCGCCAAGGAGGTGATGATGCATCAATTTTAAATGGCTTCTCTAGAGAACCAACTGAAGCAGAACTATGAGCCATTCTGTATAAAATTATACAACAAAACAAAAGAAACATTATAAATTTAGAACGCTACAACTTAAAAAAAAAATAAAAATAATGGGCATTATAACCCCTTTATTATGCATATAAGGTTTACAAACAAAATCTAAAACTTTAAAAAAAACCAAAAAAAAAATTGAAAAAAATTTGAAAAACTTCAAAAATCTTGAAAAAATTCATTTAACTTGGAAAAAATTACAAAAATCACTCACCTTTGTAGCTAAATCTTCCTTGTGCAGCTTTTCCTTCCCTTTTGGTGTAGTTCTTTCACTCTCCTCGCCTTCACCTTTGAAGAAAGAGGTAGCAACCTTCAAGAACCAACAATGGCAGCTTGGAGACAAAAAATGAACTTTCTCCCTCTTTGTTTGCATGAATGAATGAAAAGAACTCATGTTTTCATGTTTTACTAGTTTCAAATGTGTTTTTTAGGGTTAGCTAGGCATTCTAATTGTGTTTAATGTTATTTAAATGTTTTAAAAATTTAAAAAAAAATAAAAAAAACGCTTTTTAGCGCTGCCTGGCCGCGGGTTCCTCCGGGTTCGCCGGGGTTCTGTGAGGGGTCTTGCCAGGGGCCCCCGGGTTCCCTGTGGGTTCTTCAACGGGCCCCTGGCAAGACCCTGGGCAAACCCCTGCAGAACCCGACTGAGTATCCGTACCTAGACGTCCCGGTCCGGGTACGGCACCTATATCAGAGGAACCCTGCAACTTAGGTCTTAATTTAAAAAAAAAAAAAAATCTTTTTAAAAAAATAATTAATTTATTATATATTTATTATTTTTTTGGATTGAGAATCGAGCACCAATAATATTCAAAATAAAACCAGAGTTTACATCAATGTGGTTAAGGAGACCACGCCAAAATTATGTTGCAACTTACATCAATCCAAAAAACTATTACTCCCTAATACATACGTAAAGTTTTGCAATTTTCAAAACTAAAGTCAATATTAGAGAAGCAAATATAATAAAGCTTTTATCCTGTTTTTCCCATCTATTTTAAAACATCCAAAGAGCTATGAAGTTTTGTTTCACACTTAGGATTCTCTTGCAAATTGAGAGCTCTCCCTGTCCCTGCTGTTAACTGCCACTTCATTAGGAACCTGTAATTCTTCATTATCATTATATTCTGCCATCATTAGTTCTTCATCTGAATCCCTGTTCTGATTTGCTGACATTGCATCTTTCTCCATTTCCACATACTAATAGTATAGGCCTTGGCTGTCATCAACTTCTGTACCATGATTAGATTCTTCAGACCTGACCTTTCTCAGTTCCCACCTTGGGTCTTCATTCCATCCCATTTCGTGATCCCATATATGAATTCTATTATCACTGTTGCCGCAGGAGTCCATCCCAGGTATAGCTCCAATTCTTGGTGAGTTTCTGAATTGGTCTGAACTGATACTAAAGTTCTGACAAGAGTTCTCCCATTGTTTGCACAATTCACTTTCATTTTTTTCTTTCTGTTTGAGCTTGCTGTAAATATTTTTATTATTTATAAATATATATAAATTTATAAATATAGATTTATTGTTAATATATTGAGATTTATTTATTTATTGTTAATGATAAATTGCAATTTTGTTTGCAATTTTGTATAATCATTTTTTCAAATATATTATATTATATAGTATTTGTGCCGCTGTTCCCAAAATTAGAGAAAAAAATTGCCATCCTGAAATTCGTCCCCACATTCCCTCATTCGGAAATTCTGGAGCTCTGATGATTAGGGAGTACATAGTTACTTTAGTTGTTTGTCAGCCCATGTTTCCTGTGTAACAGCTTTGTACTCCACTATTGATGTTGCGTATACATTTCCAGGGATATATTGTATTTTCTTTGCTGCTTGAGTTCAATTTTAATACTTAGTTGTCTTTTAAATGCTTCCTTATAACTTAACCATGAGTTCTAATCATTTGCAGAATGGAGCTGTTTCAGAAGCAATACAAATATGGAAACGACATATTAATCGTGAATTTGAAGGTGTGGAAGAGTGCCCAATCTGTTACAGCATTGTTCATACAACAAATCATAGCCTTCCTCGTCTTGCATGTAAAACCTGCAAACACAAGTACCATTCTGCATGTCTTTATAAATGGTTCTCAACATCACTTAAGTCAACTTGTCCCTTGTGCCAAAGTCCATTCTAAGTTCTTCAATGATAGCAAAGTTATTTATTCAATCAATGGTATCTCAAATTCAGTAAAAGTTGACATTCTTAAGCTATGGATGAATGTTGACCCTCCTGGGTCATGAAGATGGATAGTTCAACTGCTTATGTGGCTAAATGCTGAACATTTTTGGTTCATGATTCTCTCTCAAGAAGAAAATTGATAGCAAAACTGGCCATCAAAATATTACGCCCACAAAAAGCCATCATTCCGATCATAAAGGCTCTGTGGAGGCAAATCGGTCTATGTTTGATAATCTTTTGTAAACTTTTATACAGCATCATGCCATGTTAATAAGAAGTATTGATGTGCTTAACTGAATTTCTGAATTTGAATTGTAAAATATATGTTCCTTTAAATTTTGTGAGTTAACTTAGTTCTATCTTTTATGTCCATCACAATACAATCAACTAGTGCTAATTCTCTATGTTCTGTACAGTTCTTCAATAAAAACAAAATTTGACCTGTAAGAGCCTCGCTCTTTGTAACTGCTTAATCTTGTTGAGTTTGATATTTCAATTAATTATTTATAATCTTCTCTATGGTGCTGTTACCTCATTGTAAAGTGTGATGATCCTAACTTGTATTTACACAACAATTCCAAGAAGATATCAAAGCACCACAAATCTGAGCAATGAAATATAGGAATATAAATATGATAAATTCATAATTCCAAGTGTTTCAACGAGACTCCTGATTTCTGCCCTAGAATTCTGCACTTTAGGGTTCTGCCCTAACCCTAGCTCTGCTCAGAAAATCAGACTTGAATAAAGTATAGACTTCACAAATTATGATTATTGATTAATGCAAAACATAATAAGTAGTTCGCCCAAGCATGAAGATAATTTCTATCATCAATATGCACATGAAGCTTATGGTAACACGTCATAAACACAAAATATGCAGTCTGTTGGAACAGTATGAAATCTGCTAATATAAACTGCTGTAATTATGAAATTAGGGCATACAAATGATGACAAATGAGTGGCCAAATAGCCCAGCTATCAAGAAATCTTCAATGGCAACAATTACATGCCAAAATGATGTCAATACAATCCCTCCAACTGGGCGAATGAACATAAACAGTCTGCTGTAATAAATCTGAGCTGAAACCCTAATTGCAGCAGTCCTAAATCAGTCATAAACCTGCCCTAGGGCAAGTCGCCTATCTACCAAGCTGGTCGCCCAAGTGTTAGGATGATTCCTAACCAAGTTCACTCACCAATGATGCTCAAATTCACCACAGTTTAGTTCGCTTCAGCCCTAGACATTTTGCCCATGATGAGTGCTCAATAACTGATATCAATGAAGCCAAAGTGTGCTCTCCAAGCTGCTATCAAGTAAGTCCAATGCTAGATGAATGGGATCATCTCCATTCCTTGTCAAGGGGCCATCTCCTCGACACTTGAACTAAGAATCGGAATTCTCAGCCAATAAGATAGGAAAGATTACCAAGAACCTGCGACGATGTGATGCCAAAATGCATATCCAAGTCTTGCTTTTATACTACCCCTTGTTCTAGATCCCTCTTTGACCATATGCGCTTCTAGAAGGTGTCCAAGGTAAGTCGGCTGGCTCAAGGTTAATGTTCCATCTTGTTTCATCTTTAAACTTGGCGCCAAAGACTCCTCCTTGATGCATTGGTGCTCTTCCTTAAACCAGGTCGGCCCTAAACTATGCTGAGATGACTTCGATGCTCTCCTTCAGCCAAGTCGGCCTCCAAGTGCAAGAAGCCCAAAGCTTTGATGATTTGGCAAGGCCCCAAAAAAGACATCTCAATGACAAAAGATTGTGCAAGCTCAAAAGGTTAAATGATGGAAGTATCAAGACCAAGCCAAAGTCACAAGATCATTCCGTTACCATCCTGTTAGCCTATGAGAATGGATGATAGGCTAACCAAGAACTCCATGATAGCTCACTCCGGAAATGGGGACATGACATAAAGAGGGTTGTCTTTTTCTTACTTGGCATTATAACAACTTAATCAAGCATTGAATCAACATAAGGGAGTTAAATCACAGTTGAAATTGCTTTTGAACTCAATTTGTGTAATGAATTCCTAATAAGCAACTTATGGTGGTTTTTTCATGGTAACCTCAAAGATGTGTTTTGTGCCTCGGGACTAAAATTGAAAAATAAATAACTATTCAATCAGAGCCATGGCTTCAAATTAAGAGGAAAGATCAGAGGCGTTTAAATTCACCCTTGCAAGCATCATGCATAAGAGCTTGTTGGGATCCAAAATCATTGGTAAAAACAACTATTTTGTAAAATATATAATATTCAAGATTGTTTCTTAGTTATACAAAAGTTGATCTTGTCATAAGGCTAAGAAACATATTTCTAAAATATATTTGTTACTGACGTTATGGCTGCACGTACAAGAAGTTGCTTTTTAGGAGTAATAGCTAAAGCACTATGCCTCAGTACACAAGATGTGCATTAATGGAGTCTTGTCATAGCAAGAACAATGTTGAAGCATATAAATGCATGTTACTCAAATATTTATAGTAGTATATATTACTAGGTTGGTGTAATGGTGAAAATTCTATACCCATACCGTTTCCATTTAGTTTTGTGTCCATTTTGAGGAGAGTGCCTTAGTACATTTACATAGAGATAGATGATATAATTTTGTGGAAAGTTTCCACCATACCATTTACCTTTCCATTTTCACACATTCCAATACAATTATTCCCTTACCTCTTCTTTATGTACACATCTCCATATATTCCTTTTATCTACACATTAATCACACCTATAAATGAACAAATCCCTATGTACCCATTAGTGACCTTGATATGACCATTTCTATGCCTTGGGTCATTTTTGTTGGGTTGACCCTTGCAAATTCAAAATTTTGGCTGATTTCCACCCATTCATTTCCTGCCAAGGGTCAACTAAACACAAATTTGCATGATTTATTGCTATATCCTAGTATTCAAATGCATTCAATGGATTCATTTTAATCAACACATCTTTTGAATATTATTTCCGTATCATTTACATTTAGGGAAGGAAAACTTCAATTGGTGTAATAAAAGGAATCCAGATTTGCACAATCATCTTAGGAGCATATGCATGATTGAAGACTGTTGTCTTTGATTATTTACACATTTTTGCAGGTTGAACTAGGAGAAAGTTTTCCCTTGGATCACAATTGTTAGTGTTTTATAGCTTCGGGAGCTATTTTCCCCTTGTTTAAGGCAGGTCGGCCTTCTTGTAAACAATAATATTTTTATATCTTTTATTCTCTAAGGGGGGCGACCTAGTGAAGAGGTCGCCTATCCTTGTATATATGAGAGGTGATTTCATCCCATTTGATGATCAACAATCATTCATCATAATTCGCATCAATCAAGCAGTAGAAGTTCGCCAATTCTTAGCAGCAGGAGTTCATTCTTAGCAGCAATTCGCATTCCTAGAAGAAGTTTGCATTTGTAGCAGCAGATCATTATCTTGTAGCAGCAGATCATCATTTTGTAGCAACAGATCGATTTCAAGGAGAAACATTCATTTGTATCTTTGCATCTAGGAGAGGTGCTATTATTCATTGTATCAAATTCGAGCCTGTGTTGGGCCTGAGTTGTAAGCAGATTTCTGCTCTTATTCCTTCAATATATAAGAGATATATTTGCTGGGTTTTTCTCCCTCGAGTAGGAGGGTTTTCCCAGGGTATTTATTGTGTTCATTGCTCTGTTTTGTTGTATTTCTGTTTATTTCATTTCTGATCCTAAAACTAACATGGTATCAGAGCGGGTCTAAAAAAAGATTTGATTAGATTTCTTTAAGCAGTCAAGTCAACTTTTCATCTAGGGTAGATCTTGAAGGCAAAGTATTGCAGATCTAAGGTTGCAAATTATTTCATACCTAAGGGCAGATCTTTGAAGGAGAATTTGTGCAGAAAAAGAAGATGGTGAATGGTGTCAAGGTAGAAGCTAGGCTTGATAGAGCCTCAAACTTCAACTCTTGGAAACCCAGGGTACTCCTTGCATTAGAGGAGAATGATCTTGATTTCGTGGAAAGTAATATGCCCGAGCCTTCCGATGATACTGAGAAAATCCAGTGGAAGAAAAAGGGCACGAAGGCTAGAAAGATCATGATAGACTCTGTGATGAATCACCTAGTACCGATCATCTCCAAGTTGAAGTCAGCTAAAGAAACGTTTGATACTCAAAGGATTGTATGAGATCAACAATACCAGCAGAGCCTTTGCTTTGAGACAACAGCTTCACCATGTAAAAATGGATAAAGAATATTAAGTTATCTCATTCTTTATGAAGATTGTTGATTTAAGAGATCAGTTGAGCACTATTGGGTACATAATTGTAGACAGAGATCTTGTTATGTTGGCACTAAATGGTCTTCCCCAATCTTGGGAGCCCTTTATCCAAAGCATCAGTGGGAGATCTAAGTTGCCTAAGTTTGATCGTCTTCGAGCTAATTGTATTCAACAAGAGTCCAGGTTGGCAACAAGAGGAATTGAGCGAAACTATCATGATGTAGAAAATCAAGTTCTTGCTACACATACTTCTAGAGAAAGAGGCAAAGGAAGAAAGAGGAATAGAGATAGAGAATCAAATTCTTCCCCAGAATCGAAGAAGAAGGATCTCTCTCACATTCAGTGTTTCAGGTGTGACAAGTATGGTCACTTTGCTTGAGATTGCAAATTAAGGTCTACGCAACTTGTTTCTACTGCAGAAATTGCCATGGGGACATCTCAGAAGGAGCCAAGCCCTAAAGTTGATTCAGAAGGTTTCTTATTCTAAAGTTGATCGGTTTCTTCGAAGAGGAGGAATTAACATTCAGAGGGACTCTGACAAACCAACAGAGGCAACCTTGGACAAGGAGGTTGGGAGGTTGATGTTAGTACTTGGAGCTTCAAAGGGAGTCACATCATCATGAAGGTTCCTTGCAGTGTATATTTCTCTGAGACGGAGAAATATGAAGTGAAAGCCCTTGTAGTGTATATTTCTCTGAGATGGAGAAATATGAGGTGAAAACCCTTGTAGTGTATATTTCTTTGAGACTGAGAAATATGACGTGAAAGCCCTTGTAGTGTATATTTCTCTGAGACATAGAAATATGAGGTGAAAGCCCTTGTAGTGTATATTTCTTTGAGACGGAGAAATATGAGGTGCAAGCCCTTGTTCATCTCTAAGATTGAGATGAGACGTCATGTTAAGAGACTCCATGACGACATCACATTGAGAGACTTCGTGATGTACCCTTGTACTTGTGTTTCTTTCCACACATGGGACTAGCCATGGTGGACGTCATGTTGAGAGACTCCATGACGATATCACGTTGAGAGACTCCGTGATGAACACTTGTACATGTTTTTCCTTCCACACATGGGAGTAGCCATGGTGGACGTCATGTTGAGAGACTCCATGACGACATCGCGTTGAGAGGCTCTGTGATGAACCTTTGAGTTTTTCCACAAATGGGTGTAGCCATTGTGGGCGTCATGTTGAGAGACTCCATGACGTAGATATCTGGAAAATACCTCCCTAGCTAAGAGGGAGTGTTAGTGTTTTATAGCTTTGGGAGCTATTTTCCCCTTGTTTAAGGCAGGTCGGCCTTCTTGTAAACAATAATATTTTTATTTCTTTTATTCTCTAAGGGGGCTGACCTAGTGAAGAGGTCGCCTATCCTTGTATATATGAGAGGTGATTTCATCTCATTTGATGATCAACAATCATTCATCATAATTCGCATCAATCAAGCAGCAGAAGTTCGCCAATTCTTAGCAGCAGGAGTTCATTCTTAGCAGCAATTCACATTCCTAGAAGTTCGCACTTGTAGCAGCAAATCATTATCTTGTAGCAATAGATCATCATTTTGTAGCAGTAGACTGATTTCAAGGAGAAACATTCATTTGTATCTTTGCATCTAGGAGAGGTGCTATTATTCATTGTATCAAATTCAGCCTTGTGTTGGGCCTGAGTTGTAAGCAGATTTCTACTCTTATTCCTTCAATATATAAGAGATATATTTGCTGGGTTTTTCACCCTCGAGTAGGAGGGTTTTCCCAGGGTATCTACTATGTTCATTGCTCTATGTTGTTGTATTTATGCTTATTTCATTTCTGATCCTAAAACTAACAACAATGACAACCCTTCCAACGTGTTTTAAATACTACCAGTCCTAGATAGTAGAAAAGGTAGATTGTATAGATTGTCAAGTCATTTCTATAGTTGCAAAACATTTTTTCAACTACAGATCTAACCCAATTCTGCAAACTCGACCCTCCATAGTGGAGATAGGATTTTTCTAATCTCAAGGCAATGCATAGACATAGACATTCCATTTCAGATCCCAAGGCATATGGATTTCAACATTAGACTTTGTTCATTCTTAGGTCATCAAGCTAAGTACATTTATTTCTATTACTTTAGCATTTAATTTTAGAATACATTAGCCCATAGATATTATCATTAAATTAGTCTAGGTTAATTATGCGTATGTGTATGCATCCCATTGGATTAGCCTAGACTACACTATTATGAAGTTTATTTTTCTTTACATTTTGGTGAACCCAACCGATCCTACACAATCTATCCTTCCTTTAGGGTTTTTCATCAACTTTACAATTTTTTAGATCGAATATAACTCTGGTTTATCTTTTGATTAGGGTTTGGGTATACATAACAATTTATCTCTCTTCCTAGACTCCCATGCTAGGATATCATATCATTATGGCACTTCTTAGGGCTCGTCCCTTGGCTGATCTACATACATTCATTTCAAAATTTGACATGTTCCTATCTTTCATATCATGACACATCTATCCTCAATATACTTATGACTTTTTATGCCATGAATATGCATTTGTTTTCTATAGATGTGTTCTTTTATCATGTTGTATCTTTGCCCTCTTTCATCGTGTTGGTATTTTTCCCAGACTGGATGCTTATTCCCAGTTATCCCTACAAGGTAGCCATCATTGATCGACAGGATTCCCAGGCCAGGGGCCAATAGTATAGGAGATAGACTATAAATATCTCCTCTTCTTCTTTAGGGTCTGCAGAACCAAGGGGGGTATTCCCTATTCAACACCTATAAAATGCATCTATGTATTTGTTGGGATGTTGAAACAAAGCAGATAAATCCTCTATTGTGCAGACCAAGACTGTAAGATAAGTGCAAAGGGGCTAGCTTTGGGCCTATATTCAGTTGTAGACAGAGGATTTTGGATCCTAAAACTACTTCTAAAGTCCTAAAAGTTTGTATATGAAGTTTGAGTTTGATTTATATGTGGATGCAAAACTAGGACCTTGATTGTGACCTCAATACAAGACTGGATCGGTGCCTATTTCAGGGCTCGGAGTCAATAGACATACACATGTGAATGTATACATAAACCTTTATTAATGACTGAGTTTCAAGGGGATTGTTTAGTATCTGCCTTACAGATACCTCTCAGAATTGAGTATTCAGTTACCTCTGCTTAGAAGATCCTCACTGCAATATATTCTTCTTAACACTTTAACCTAAAACATTTAATCTGCTCCTTGAGTAGAAGTAAAAGACCAAGCATTCAACATAGCAAATCTATATTCAAGAATCTTAGACACCCCTTAACTGTTTAGATTCAAAAGAAGAATACATTCAATTTGGAGACAAGTAACAGAACACATGCAATGAAGTATTACTCATTTAAATCAACATGAAACCAGTAAGTTTATGCATTAAACAGACAACATGAGATTCATAAACTCACAAAAACATCCAAAACAGGGCCACCAATGAAGTTGTATCTTATCACAGCACCAAAAATTTGTCCAGTTTTCAACAATACAAATGAGTAACACAACCTGTTTAATACAACCAGAAAGTGTACTCGGCAAATTAATTACATGGCACATCAAAAATTCCGTCAGACCGTGCACCACAAAATGGCACTCAAAATACTGCAGGCAACAGGTAGAAGGAATGGCGAGGAGGAACAAAACTCGAGCCTCGTGTCGCCGCTTGGGGACATTCCTCATAAAATTGGTAGTTGGCCCGTCACTCAATCCACCGCATGTCTCTGCACGACCGCCATTAAAACCTCAACTACTCACAGAATGCAACAACAGATGTGTCTGGAGGCTTTCCCGCTCAAAATGGCTGCAGACACAAGGAAAAAACCATCGCCAAAGGTTCAAAACCCGACTGTCGATCCAAAAACCATCGCTGAGATCAACGGTCCCAAAACATGCATGAAGAGTCACCAACCAATAATGTCGTGCCACGTAGGCACCTTGACCTTCTATCGCTGACCCTTTCTCCTTTCATTTCACCTTTATCGTACTTGTATATGCAAACCCAAATGCATATACATCATACAAGGCAGACGTCAAATGCTATAGAACGAACTGGAGTTCGGTTCGGGTCCGGCTTGTATCTCCATCATGCATCCATCACATTGTATATTACACATATACAAGCGCCAAACATATACAAGGCGGACTTCACTGCATCTATCCATCGGATTTGAAAAACCTTCAAGTCCGAGCCTTGTATCCTCATGAGTTTGCATATCGACATATATACAAGTGCAAATATACAAGTGGTGGGCCCGACCCATTTTCTCTCTCCTTATACATACAAGGTGGATTTCAAAGTTTATGAAGCTTACTAAAGATACTTTGAAATCCGGCTTGCATCTTAACCCTTGTATCTTTCGAATGTACACTGGCACATATAAGCGCCCAATATACATGCTGCGGACCCCAAATTTTATTCACTGCATTTGATTTTCAATCGGGTCCAGAATGTATATTCCTCATTGTATATTTTGTTTGTATGCAGAATATACAAACACAAACATACAAGCAGGGAATCATTCTACAATATGCGATGAATGCATAATTCCTGTATGCCGAACATGTTCAAACCCACTTGCACATATGAACAAGGAAACTTCCTCAGAATGCTCCTGCAATGTATCTAACCATTGTATGTGCACCCGAATGTATAATGCATATACATTCGACCCTATACATCCACGGGCCCCACCACATGCATCTCTGCCTCGCCACTGTAGCAAACGCATATTTGCATCTCCCTGTACCTTTTGTTTTGTATATGACCCGATATACAAAGAGGGAATATTCTCAGAATCTTTCAGAAGATTTCCCCAATGTATATGCAACCCGATATACAACTAGAATGCATATAACTCAAATTTTTCACCATTTCTGGAAGCCAATTGAGATTTCACAGGCTTGTCAACAGACTTGATCACTTGCATATAAAGAAACTTGGCACTTTTCTCATGTGCGATGGGAAAAGACAGTAAAACATTGCATTGGGCTGGTCAAACCACAAACATTAAGGCACGGAGATGAAACATAGCAACAGGGAACCTGTTACAGGAGGCCAACATCAGAACAAACAAAACAATGCAACAGACCAAGGAAGACAGAAACCTCAGGGTTCGAATGAGAAAACCTGCAAACACCCAAACCTAAAACCCCAAACATAAATGATTACCAACAGGCTCCGATTGGGGACGTGCAGGCGCAAGATTGCAACGAGGATCAGACTACTCCGGGCAGACCAGTCAAAACACAGAATATGACCGACTATACAAGGCATATACAAAACACTTACACCTATTTTACAATGTGCACATAAGGTATTCATTTATGTGAAAAAGGCTTTAAGGAATTTACCGTGCACAGGCAATTCCAGTAGTTCACCATTTAGGGCTGGAGAAAGTAAGAATCATTCTCATAGATATTGCCAATTTGATATGGGCCAGTCCACAAGGGCTCAAATTTGCCATGCTTACCCTTTTCTTGGCTCTTTGCATTCCAAATTAGGACCAAGTCACCTATCTGAAACTTTCTCTCTGTGGTCGTTTTATCAAACAAATATTTTACCTTTTGCTGCCTTTTGATGTTTGTTTTCTGTGCCTCTCTTCTCATTTCATCCAGTGCAACCAGCTGATTTATTCTTTCAATCATTGGGTCTCCAATCTCCTCATCGTTCCCTTGGATGAATTTATAAACTGGTAGGAAGTTGTTCACAGGCAATCTAGCTACTACACCATATACTAATTCATAAGGTGACCTTCCAGTTGCTCTTTTCATTGTCACCCTGTGAGCCCATAATGCCAACTTCAGCTTTGAATCCCAAGACCTCTTGTTTTTATCTATCATCCCTTTGATGATTTTCATGAGACTTTTGTTGCTTGACTCTGCTTGACCATTCCCTTGTGGGTGGTATGGTGATGTATGAAACAAATCAATTCCATAATTGCTGCAAAAATCAATGAATTCACCAGACCTGAAGCACATTGCATTGTCCGTGACTACTTTTACCGGTACCCCAAATCTGGTAATAATATTCTCTAAAACAAAGTCCATCACCACTTTGCTTGTAGCTTTTTTGGTTAGAACGGCCTCAATCCATTTGGTGAAATAATCAGTGGCAACCAGAATCCAACTGTGTCCTCCACTTGATTTTTCTGAGATTTCCCCTATAAAATCAATTCCCCATTGCCGAAATGGAGCTTCTATAGTTATAGTCCTAAGGGGTAATGCACCTTCATATCTTAGCTTTCCTAAGAACCTTTGGCAAGGATCACATCTCCTTACCATTTTGTGTGTGTCTGAAAAGAGAGTTGGCCACCAATAGCCTGCTCTGAAAATTTTGTGGGTTGTTGTATGGGCAGCATAATGTCCACACCACTCCATTGTGCATGTCACTGAGAATATTCTTAGCCTAATCCTCATTCACACATCTGAGCAATACACCATTAGGGTTTTTCCAATACAACTCTCCTTGAACAATGATGTATTTAATAGCCTGTAGCTTCAAAGTTCTCTTCTGGATATCACTGAGGTGGGAAGGACAGTTCAAGTTTTGCAAATAATGTATTATGTCCTTATACCACTCAGATTCTGACATATTTATAACTTCATTATGCACTACATTCACTTGGCATGCCTCTAGATTTGACTGTGTCATCAATTTCGCCAAACCTTGTCCTCTTACCAACTTAGTGATTTGTATTTCAATGTTGAATTCCTATAATTTATTTATCCATCCGCATCTCCTTCCAGTCACCTCCTACTGAGTGAAGATGTCCTTGACTGCTACATGAGGCACATACGCAATTACTTGAGAGCCAACCAAATAGGGCCTAAAACTCTTGACTGTTCTAACCAGTGCATATGCCTGTTTCTCCATGATGTCATACTTTAATTCAGCAGCCTGCAATGACTTACTAAAGAAAGCTATAGGTTGTTCAAACCCTTCTTCATTTTTTTGCAATAGGCATGCAGCAATAGTGTGGAAAGAAGCAAATGAAAATAATTGAAATGGCTTAGAAAAATTAGGAGATTTTAAAATAGGAGCCATCTTTATAGCTTCTTTTATGTTTTGAAATGATTTGGTTGCTTCATCTTCCCATTTGACAGTTGCATTCTTCTTTAGCATTTTAGAGATATCTCTGGTGGTCTCTGTAAAGTTAGACACAAATCTTCTAACAAAATTAATTTGTCCAAAGAAGGACTGAACACCTTTCACTATTTTAGGGATCTGAATTTTATCAATTGCAGCCACCCTTTCAGGGTCAATCCTGACTCCATCCTTGGAAACAATGTGTCCAAGCAATTTTCCTTCCACTACCCCAAAAGCACACTTCTTTGGGTTGAGTGAGATACCATACTCTAATGCTCTAATAAAAATCTGCTCCAAATGCATGCAATGTTGCTCTTCTTTTTTTGAATAAGCAGTCAAGTCATCTTGATATACAGCCAAGATTGAATCAATCAACCCTGCAAAAGCAACATCCATTGCCCTTTGAAATGTGGCACCTACATTTGTCAGTCCGAATGGCATCCTCACATATACATATGTTCCCCATGGAGTGGTGAAAGCGGTCTTGAATTGTTCCGATTTTTTCACCTTCACCTGATTGTACCCTAAAAATCCGTCCATCATGGACAAAAGTTCACAGCCAGTCACCTTCTGCAACATAGCTTCCATATTGGGCAGTGGATAATTGTCCTTCAAAGAAGATACATTTAGATTTCTAAAGTCCACACAAAGCCTTATGTCACCATTCTTTTTTCTAACTGGGACAAGGTTAGACACCCAAGTTGAGTGTCTGATAGGCATAATTATTATAGCCTCCCTAAGCTTCATAAGTTCTTCTTGCATTTTAGGAGCTAAAGTAGGGTTGATAGGTCTTTGTTTTTGTCTGAATGGTTTAGCTCCCAGCTTCAAAGGGATTTCATGCTGGAATAGATCCTCTCTATAAGCTTTCAAGTCCTCATATGACTAGGCAAACACATGTTTATATTTTCTCAGTAATGTAATTAGCATAGCTCTGATGTGTGGTTTCAACTATTTACCAATATATACCTTTTTGGGAGCATGAGATGTTCCCAAGTTTATCTCTTCTAAATCATTTTTGTTCATTGGAGATGACTTTGTAACAAGTTGGTCCCTATTGTCAAAAACTCTCTCTAAAGCAACCAGCCCTCTAGGGATCTTATTTGTCTTGAGTTGAATTATCTCCTTCCCTAAGAGAGTTTCTTTCCCATCTACAACTTCTACAAAGTTTTGAAAATCCATTTCCTGGTTCTCATACTCATCAATGCAATGTAGAAATCTCAGTAAATCTTTGTCATCATCAAACACTTGCCAGCTGCATACATTATCTGGCACTGCAGGTCTAAGTTTGACTTCAACATTTGTTACATCTGATAGAGTGATATCATCTGGCCTTATGGCTACATTAGCCAGGAAATCTGCCCTGACATTTTCTGATCTCTCTATCCAATTTATTGAAAAAGCATCAAACAATTCAATTGTATCCCAAACAGCATGCTTATATTGCTTTAACCTTTTTTTTTTGAAGCATACTTATCTCTAACCTAGGAAACAATTAACTCTGAATCACCAAATACTTTGAGCATCTTAATTCCATGCTTCAGAGCTACATTTAATCCTAACAGCAGAGCCTCATACTCTGCAATATTGTTTGTACAGGCAAACTTCAACAAGAATGAGAGTTTTAGAAGCTTACCAGCTGGAGACAGAAACACAATTCTAGCACCAAAGCCTTCCTTCGAACAAGCTCCATCAAAATACATGGTCCATAGACCCTGTTTATCCACAAGGCTTGTTTCCTACCCTGAGGTTCATCACTCAACTTGGCTTGATAGGGTACTCCTAAAATTAAGGACACTGCTTTATTTTTAAATTCTTCCACTTTCATCAGCTCTATCAGTGGAACAGAGACTTTTATCTGCGATAAGACTTGAGTCATGTCAAATGGAGCATAATTTTGAATGACAGTTGTAGCTTGCTCCACGGTTTTATTTCCATCCTGAGATGATCTAGCTTCAATTTTTATGGCTCCCTGACTGTCATTCCTGTTCTAAAAACCTCTATTTTGATCCTCAGCCAGGGGAACTGTATTTTCTATATTTTGAGGATCATTACCTATTTTTTGCTTAAAATTTTGCTTGTTATTGCTCCACTGTTTCTTTTGTGGTTCAATCCCTTTATGACTGTGCACTAGTTGATTCACAGGAGTATTCTCTGGTTGGTGTGAGTTGCTTACCTGAGCTTTACCCCTTAGGTTGTAATTGCTTTTAACTTGAGCTACTACTGCAGCTATGAAGGCTCTAATTTCTTCATCAGAAGGTCTCCTCAAGTTAATCAAAAAATTGTGTGAATCTTGAGCATAAGCGTAGCTATCTTCCTCATCTTCATCATAGGGAAACTACTGCCAGACCTGAATCTCATCATTTGCACTTACATCAGCATCGTGAGAAGAGCATTCTCTGTTTGTAGACAGCATATTGACATTGTCGTCCTCCATGCAATGCGGCTCATTGCATTCATCATAGGCCACAACATTGTATAGAGATTGAACAATCATACATTGTGATTGTGAGTGAGGCATTTGGCATATTATACACCATGGAGTGTCATCAACCATATTAACAGTTTTCTTCAAAGGATCAGGAGTTTCCTTAACATTTTGAGCTCTTTGATTTGTATTGCTATATGGGAGGACAGGTTTATCATTATGCCAATTGGTATGATATGGCATGTCATGTAATGATGGCCTTCTTTCTTGCCTTGGGTAAACCTGTCTGCCAGGACCTATTCCCTTGTCATTTTTAGCCATTCTATAGCTTAGGTCCTTAACAATCGTTGTCAACTTATCTATTTTATCCTCAGAAGTAGATGTATTGCCTTGAATACTTTGAGATTTAGTGTTTGGATTTTACAGAATTTTTACATCATCTCTTCTGTTTGTCTTACCAGACGCTTTTCTATTATTTTCAATATTTGTTGCTATTTTGAAAGCATCTCTGAGGCTGTGAGGACCCTTGTCTCTTAATCCATAAGCAGTTTTGGCATCAAAAGCATTTATGTACAACACTATGCACATAGGTTCATTAGGTCTTAGGTGATGCGGCAGTTTGTTCAATACCTTCATGAATCTAGCATTGAAATCAACAACCTGTTCATTTGATCCTTTGTTAATGCCAGTGAATTCATTGATGAAGAAACTAGGATCAGTTTTGTCACCATACTGTTCCTTGAAAATTCTTCTGAAGTCATCCCATGATGAGACACTTCTGTCAAGCAGACCCTTGTACCATTCTCTGGCTTCATCAACTAAAGATTGCATAAATAATTTCATGAAAACATCTTCATGCTCAACCTCAAAGTTGTCCATGATATTCTGAAAAGTTTTTAGATGGTCTTCCCCTGACATAGTATTATTTCCTGAAAATTTAGGCACTTGCAGCCTCACATGTTTGTCAATAGGATTTGGATAACCAGGAATGCCATCAAAAACTAACTGCCTGAATCTATCTAGCTGCATAGGCTGTCTGCCAAATTGATTAGCATTGGCATTTCTATTTGCATTCTGATTTCTTACATTATTAAATGGTATCCTAGCATTACTTGCATTCTGTCTCTGATCATCATGTTGATCCTGAACTTCATTTATGTGGTGATTTCTCTTCACATTTGCATTTTCAAGGGTAGGAACTGAATCGTTTTGAGCAGTTCTCAGAGCTTGCACTTTCTGTTTCATGTCATCTCTAATTTTCATAGCCTGCAGATATTCTAATTCTGCTCTTAAGCTTTTGATTTCTTTAGCTAACTGTTCCTCTTTGGGCATAGAAGAGGATGGTCCCATTCCATTCTGATCATCATTATCTTCATCCCTTGGAGACTCAGCCTCTTCAAATCTATCACTAGGATCCAAGAAAGGGCATTCTTGAAAAACTTCTGACCTTATTCTCAGAGCACCACCGTGCTGTTTCTCATATACATTTTGGATTTCAACTTCTGTGTTTGAAAAATAAGGCATTGTTTGCTCTGAAGATCCTGGATTATCCTGAATAAAATCATTTTTCCTGGGGCTAGGAGAACCATCTTGACTGGCTCGAACAGTCCCTTTTTTCCTATACATCATTTTTATGGGTAACTCTTCAAACAAAGTATTACACTAGGATCTTCTCCCTTGCATACAAATTTTTACTTTACCGGTTGGGAGATTGGTTCGAAGTCGCCACCTATTACTAGGAATTGTTTTCTTTTAAAATCTGGGTTCTTTCACAAAGTACCTTCCCCAGCGAAGTCGCCAGTTCCTGTTGGTATTTTTCCCAGATTGAATGCTTATTCCCAGTTATCCCTACAAGGTAGCCATCATTGATCGATAGGATTCCCGGGCCAGGGGCCAACAGTATAGGAGATAGACTCTATAAATATCTCCTCTTCTTCTTTAGGCTCTGCAGAACCAAGGGGGGTATTCCCTATTCAAAACCTATAAAATGCATCTATGTATTTGTTGGGATGTTGACACAAAGCAGATAAATCCTCTATTGTGCAGACCAAGACTGTAATATAAGTGCAAAAGGGCTAGCTTTGGGCCTATATTCAGTTGTAGACAGAGGATTTTGGATCCTAAAACTACTTCTAAAGTCCTAAAAATTTGTATATGAAGTTTGAGTTTGATTTATATATGGATGCAAAACTAGGACCTTGATTGTGACCTCAATACAAGATTGGATCGGTGCCTATTTCAGGGCTCAGAGTCAATAGACATACACATGTGAATGTACACATAAACCTTTATTAATGACTAAGTTTCAAGGGGATTGTTCAGTATCTACCTTACAGATACCTCTCAAAATTGAGTATTTAGTTACCTCTGCTTAGAAGATCCTTACTGCAATATATTCTTCTTAACACTTTAACCTAAAACATTTAATCTGCTCCTTGAGTAGAAGTAAAAGACCAAGCATTCAACATAGCAAATCTATATTCAAGAATCTTAGACACTCCTTAGCTGTTTAGATTCAAAAGGAGAATACATTCAATTTGGAGACAAGTAATAGAACACATGCAATGAAACATTACTCATTTAAATCAACATGAAACCAGTAAGTTTATGCATTAAACAGACAACATGAGATTCATAAACTCACAAAAACATTCAAAACAGGGCCACTAATGAAGTTATATCTTATCACAGCACCAAAAATTTGTCCAGTTTTCAACAACACAAATGAGTAACACAACATGCTTAATACAACCAAAAAGTGTACTTGGCAAATTAATTACATGGCACATCAAAAATTCCGTTAGACCATGCAGCACAAAAATGGCGCTCAAAATACTGCAGGCAACAGGCAGAAGGAATGGTGAGGAGGAACAAAACTCGAGCCTCGTGCCGCCGCTTGGGGACATTCCTCATAAAACTGGTAGTTGGCCCGTCACTCAATCCACCACATGTCTCTGCACGACCGCCATTAAAACCTCAACTACCCGCAGAATGCAACAGCAGATGTGTCTGGAGGCTTTCCCGCTCAAAATGGCCGCAGACACAAGGAAAAAACCATCGCCGAAGGTTCAAAACCCGACCGTCGATCCAAAAACTATCGCTGAGATCAACGGTCCCAAAACATGCATGAAGAGTCGCCAACCAATAATGTCGTGCCACGTAGGCACTTTGACCTTCTATCATTGACCCTTTCTCCTTTCATTTCACCTTTATCGCACTTGTATATGCACACCCAAATGCATATACATCATACAAGGTAGACGTCAAATGCTATAGAACGAACTGGAGTTCGGTTCGGGTCCGGCTTGTATCTCCATCATGCATCCATCGCATTGTATATTACACATATACAAGTGCCAAACATATACAAGGCAGACTTCACTGCATCTATCCATCGGATTTGAAAAACCTTCAAGTCCGGGCCTTGTATCCTCATGAGTTTGCATATCGGCACATATACAAGTGGTGGGCCCGACCCATTTTCTCTCTCCTTATACATACAAAGCGGATTTCAAAGTTTATGAAGCTTGCTGAAGATACTTTGAAATTCGGCTTGCATCTTAACCCTTGTATCTTTCGAATGTACACTGGCACATACAAACGCCCAATATACATGCTGCAGACCCCAAATTTTATTCACTGCATTTGATTTTCAATCGGGTCCGGAATGTATATTCCTCATTGTATATTTTGTTTGTATACAGAATATACAAACACAAACATACAAGCAGGGAATCATTCTAGAATATGCGATGAATGCATAATTCCTATATGCCGAACATGTTCAAACCCACTTGCACATACAAACAAGGAAACTTCCTCAGAATGCTCCTGCAATGTATCTAACCATTGTATGTGCGCCCGAATGTATAATGCATATACATTCGACCCTATACATCCACATGCCCCACCACATGCATCTCTGCCTCGCCACTGTAGCAAACACATATTTGCATCTCCCTGTACATTTTGTTTTGTATATGACTCGATATACAAAGAGGGAATATTCTCGGAACCTTTCAGAAGATTTCCCCAATGTATATGCAACCTGATATACAACTAGAATGCATATAACTCAAATTTTTCACCATTTCTGGAAGCTGATTGAAATTTCACAGGCTTGTCAACAGACTTGATCACTTGCATATAAAGAAACTTGGCACTTTTCTCATGTGTGATGGGAAAAGAAAGTAAAACATTGCACTGGGCTGGTCAAACCACAAACATTAAGGCATGGAGATGAAACATAGCAGCAGGGAACCTGTTACAAGAGGCCAACATCAGAACAAACAAAACAATGCAACAAACCAAGGAGGACAGAAACCTCAGGGTTCAAATGAGAAAACCTGCAAACGCCCAAGCTTAAAACCCCAAACATAAATGATTACCAACAGGCTTCGATTGGGGACGTGCAGGCGCAAGACTGCAGTGAGGATTAGACTACTCTGGGGCAGACCAGTCAAAACACAAAACACAGAACACGACCGACTATACAAGGCATATACAAAACACTTACACCTATTTTACATGGTGATGTGTGGTTGATTGATTCTAGAGTGTCGTTCCACATGACTCCACATGGGTAGTGGGTTTCTTTGTATGAGAACTACAGTGGTGGAAAAGTCTTCTTGTGTGATAATTAATTTCATACAATCATGCTTAGAGTTGGAAGAGTCAAGGTTCTCTTTGATGTTTTTCATATTCTAGGTTTGGTGAGAAACTTGTTATCTATGAGTAAGTTAAATGATTTGCTAATGCATGTTGTCGTTTGTAAAGAATGTTGTAGAATGGTTAGAGAATATTTAGTTCTGGCAAAGAGGGTTTGGGTTGGAACTCTATTTAAACTTGATGCTAGTACTACTCATGGAACTCTATTTAAACTTGATGCTAGTACTACTCACAACTATTGCTAAAGCAACACATTTGGAATCGATTAGGGCATGTTAACTAATCACCCAAGTGAGACCTCAAAGAAGAAGAAGATGCAATAAGTCCGTTGGGAAAATCCTTGTCAATTTTGTGTGATAAGCTTGTGCTAGAAATCAATAGCTCCACATCTCAGTTGACACTTGATGGTGTGGTTGGAGCCTTATCATCTGAAGAAATGAGGTAGAAATCCATGGAGTCTACTAAATATGCTTTGGTTGTTAGAGGTTGTATGAAGGAAAAGGGCAAGACTAAGAAGGGAGAAAGGAGGTCTAAGTCCAAGGGTAGATCCAAGTCTCTAGGTAAGTTAAAGGTAAAATGTTGGAACTGTGATAAATTGGCCATATTAAGAAAAATTGTAATGTGAAGAAGGCTAGAAAGATGAATTTGGTGATGATTTTGAATCAAAGATCTCCAAATAAGAATATGGAGTTGTGTTTCTTGCATCCTCTATTATGCATGCAAATGGTGATGTGTGGTTGATTGATTCTAGAGTGTCGTTCCACATGACTCCACATGGGTAGTGGGTTTCTTTGTATGAGAACTACAGTGGTGGAAAAGTCTTCTTGGGTGATAATTAATTTCATACAATCATGTTTAGAGTTGGAAGAGTCAATGCTCTCTTTGATGTTTTTCATTTTCTAGGTTTGGTGAGAAACTTGTTATCTATGAGTAAGTTAAATGATTTGCTAATGCATGTTGTCGTTTGTAAAGAATGTTGTAGAATGGTTAGAGAATATTTAGTTCTGGCAAAGGGGGTTTGGGTTGGAACTCTATTTAAACTTGATGCTAGTACTACTCATGGAACTCTATTTAAACTTGATGCTAGTACTACTCACAACTATCGCTAAAGCAATACATTTGGAATCGATTAGGGCATGTTAACTAATCACCCAAGTGAGACCTCAAAGAAGAAGAAGATGCAATAAGTCCGTTGGGAAAATCCTTGTCAATTTTGTGTGATAAGCTTGTGCTAGCAATCAATAGCTCCACATCTCAGTTGACACTTGATGGTGTGGTTGGAGCCTTATCATCTGAAGAAATGAGGTAGAAATCCATGGAGTCTACTAAATATGCTTTGGTTGTTAGAGGTTGTATGAAGGAAAAGGGCAAGACTAAGAAGGGAGAAAGGAGGTCTAAGTCCAAGGGTAGATCCAAGTCTCTAGGTAAGTTAAAGGTAAAATGTTGGAACTGTGATAAATTGGCCATATTAAGAAAAATTGTAATGTGAAGAAGGCTAGAAAGATGAATTTGGTGATGATTTTGAATCAAAGATCTCCAAATAAGAATATGGAGTTGTGTTTCTTGCATCCTCTATTATGCATGCAAATGGTGATGTGTGGTTGATTGATTCTAGAGTGTCGTTCCACATGACTCCACATGGGTAGTGGGTTTCTTTGTATGAGAACTACAGTGGTGGAAAAGTCTTCTTGGGTGATAATTAATTTCATACAATCATGTTTAGAGTTGGAAGAGTCAAGGCTCTCTTTGATGTTTTTCATATTCTAGGTTTGGTGAGAAACTTGTTATCTATGAGTAAGTTAAATGATTTGCTAATGCATGTTGTCATTTGTAAAGAATGTTGTAGAATGGTTAGAGAATATTTAGTTCTGGCAAAGGGGGTTTGGGTTGGAACTCTATTTAAACTTGATGCTAGTACTACTCATGGAACTCTATTTAAACTTGATGCTAGTACTACTCACAACTATCGTTAAAGCAATACATTTGGAATCAATTAGGGCATGTTAACTAATCACCCAAGTGAGACCTCAAAGAAGAAGAAGATGCAATAAGTCCCTTGGGAAAATCCTTTTGAAGGAAAAATTCAAGCTATTGTGAAAGTGACACCTAGTAGAGGAAAATTGATTTTAGATTTGGATTCCTCTAAAAAATTATGCAATTTTTTTTAAAAATGCCTCATTTTGAGTCTATGTGAAGAAGTTATGGCCTCCAAAAGTTGCAGTATGGACATCCCTAAGAAAGTAGTTGCCCCAGTTACACTTTCTAGACTTGGGAGACCCCATGGTGTCACCTAGGCAATACTTCAAGGTCTAGGAGATCCTAAGCTATCTCCCTGGTGACACCTAAGTGTTCTAGGCAAAAGAGACATGTAGGTATCACCCTAGTGACACCATGAAGTTAGAAGAAAAATTCAAGGTATTTCCCAGGAGATACCTCAAGATCTAGGCAAGAAAAATTTTCAACATATCTCTTAGGAGATACCTCAAATGTTTGGACTTGAAAAACTTTAAAGTTTCACCAAGAAAAAAATTGAAGTTGTCACTATCGTGATACCTTCCAAATTATGGCATGAAAGAATGGGTCAGATTGGTAAAAAAGATCTTAGGGCCTTGAAGTCCAAGGAAATGGCTAAGGGACTTGAATACTATTCTTTAAATTTTAATTATTGTGAACATTGTATATATTGAAAACAAAATTATGTTAAGTTTAATTTGCTTTGCTAGATTAAGTAGGATTTTGGAGTTGGTTCATAGTGGTGTTTTTTGTAATGCCCTGATCTTTCACCCTAGACATTGATGGACAAAAACTAGATGAACAAATTTTACGCAATACAAAAGTGGCATTAAGCAAGCCACACCACACACTTACGTGCCCAAAGTGTCATAACAACATGTAATGATATACTTGGCATGCACACCAATGCACAAAGAAGATGACACAAGCAAAAGACTTAAAAACACCATGGAATAAAACAACATGGTTGGCACAAAAAACAAGACAAGGAAGAGAGTCAGGATTTCCAATGTCATTGAGAAACCCTTACAACATCCTTATTAGACCACCCCTTTGACATCTTAGAGCTAAGACAAACAGAAAAGCCAAAATTGGCAAAGTTTAGATTTTGGAAGGAACTTGCATAGGGTCGAGTTTTGACTTGAGTTGCAACATGCAACTTGCACACTGGCTTATTTTTGAGCTTCAAGTCACAATTGCATATTGCACCCTTTCGAGCTTCAGAAAACATCTTCACTCTACAACTGTAATGTGTGACTGAACTCCAGTTCCTAGGCTCAAGATGACATTAGACTTTGGATTCCTAGTGCAACATGCATCTCAAGCTTCGTGTCTGGAAAGTGACTCGCACTATGCAAAAGCCTCATGAAAGTTTGGAACAAGACCACATCAATGATCTGAGCTTCAAGGTTTCACTTGAAATTGTAACTTGCAAAATGCCAATCAACTGCGAACCTTGATTTCCTAGACAACTCAAACTCTGAAGTCTAATTGCAACTTGCACCCTACAATGTGCAACGAGACTCCGAACTCTAGACCTCTTGCACTCTCGAGTTTCGAGGTCTGATTGCAACTTGCAACTTCAAACTGGTAAATTTGGCTTGCAAATGCATCTCAAATTGTGAACCCGATTTGCAAAAATAGAGAAGGGAAAAATAACAAGGCACAAAACTAAGAAGCATGGTTTCTTCACTCAACGAGGCATAACTCCCTTGATTTACAAGATGTTAAGAAATGGTTTGAGGAAAATGTTCAAGGGATCGTGGGCACCAACTTGGCCACATGAGAGCCTCCTATAGGGTATGGTTCCCAAGGAATGAGGAGAAAAGAAACACTAGCTCCTAAAACAAGGAAAATAAACTACAAAGCAAAACATGACGAAAGCATTACAAAATGTTGTGCACATTCGACACCAAATTCAACACAAGCCAAAAGAAAAAATAGGATCATCGCCGCCTATATGGTTGGAATGTAATCCAACAACAAAGCATCCATAGCATAAATACCACATATATAAAATAGGACTCCAATGTCCCAAATTAATCATTTATACACATAAGAATGAATATCACAACATGATAATTTCCATCCAAAACAAGGATCAATTTCCAATCAAGTGAGATCATAACATGATTACAAGATAAAGGCTACTTCCCAAAAATGGAAGGATCACACACCAATACATAAATGATACAAAGAATAATATTACATTAATAATGAACCGCCACCAAGGTGCTCCAATAGCCACAAATCACAACATGAAATGTTGAACAAGGAACTCTTCCAACACCCACAAGATCTTCAAGAATGGACCAATAGGAAAATGGTACCCACCTCCCAACCATATTACCATTGTTGAGCACAATATATGTCTGTCACTCTAGGAAACCCCTGAGTTATGGAGAAGATCATGGATACACGGCATAAGGTGAGAATTAATTTTTGTTTAAGTCAAAATTGACAATGCAATATAAAGATGTACACCACAAAGAGGACAATACAAATGCTCAAAAGCCAAAGGATGCATGTCTATTGACTGACATGCACCTATTAAGGACCAACTAGCGTTTGATTTAAAAACTTGCACAAAAGTCTAAAGGTGCACACCTTTCCATGAATGGATGCAATTCTTTGAAAATAGAAGAACTATTAATAGGGCACACCTTCCTATTAGTGGACATAAATTTTGAAAAACACAAAAGGCAACCATATATAAAGTTGCACCCATAGAGAGGAGATTGAAAATTTAATAACAGATCAAAGACAAAAAGCAAATATTATATTTAGGTGTTCGAAAGGGATAGAAATAGCTTGTTTTGTGTGCATAAATATTAAATATACATCAATCATCCCATTCTCCTTTCATTGTTTCAAAATTACAAACTTTGGCAGTTAGGTTTGTTTCAATGGTTAATACATCAGTCTTATAGGATTTCAACAACCTATAGTAGGAATTTTTATCATAACAACAATGGCCTTTGTCCTTTGATGAGGGTTTTGTGATCAAAATCAACATATTTTCAAGAAGTCTTCATTGGCATTTAGTAATCTATGGTGATAATCCTCATCTAAAGATCAACCATTTTTATTAAATTTTATTGTGTTTACAAACATATATCAATAGTGAAACAACAAACATATTGACTTTGCAAGAGGGTTTTGAGTTGTTCATCATCATATCAGTTTTACAATAGCAATGTCAAAATTTGTTCAACAAAGTTCATCAATCAATCAAAACAATATCAACAACTTGTTATCAAACCCTAGGTTTCCAAGATGCAGTATCATTTCAAATTAGTGGAGGTTATATAAATTGTTTGAGAAGAGTTTTGGACAAAATCTAAGGACTGTCATCATTAGAAATTATTAACAAAAGATCATGGATGTTGATGAAGGAAAAAAGATTGATACAATCATAGACATGTTGGGTTAGATGCTCCACTTAATGTAGAATGCTATGAATGCTTCTAGAAGCTGGAATAGTAAGGCAAGCACTCCAAGAGCCAATAACAATAACTAGAACAATCACACACAGAGAATAGTTGTTGGGTTTGTTGATAAACTTCTACGTCCCTCTTTCATTTGTAGAGAAGAAGTCCCTGTGGTGGAATTTCAAAATCTGATACAGGAAGATATTAATTCCACTTACATAGATTATAGAAATATTCCTAAAGAGATCCAAAAGGCAATGTCTTTCACAAATTTTATGACTATGACAAATGACAGTAATCTAGTGGGTAGCAATAAACACAAGAGTCTAGATGAGCTTGGTGAGAGTTCTTGTAGCATGAAAATAATATTGGAATCTCAGTAGTTAGAGCTTTAGGCCATAACAAGGAAGTCATGGCTAAGAGTGACAATAACACAAGACTTGGCAATGAGAAGTGGACAACAAAAGAAATTAGACTTTGGTGTGGAAACTTGAACCAGACAATAGTTCATGTTTGAGAGACAAGACAATGAGGAAGCTCATATTTTAGAGTCCGAAGAGACATTAAATGTTACTCATGATAGACGTAGAGAAGGAGAAGAGATTAGGGAGGATATAGTCTAATGTGTGACGTTATTACATACAACAAAGAGAGTTTTACATCTACAAATACTATTGGTGCAAAAGAGATGGAAGAGAAACCAAATTCACAAGCACATGCAAATGATGAAATTTCTGTTGAGAAAGACTCTTTAGATGTGGCTACTAAAAAGAAGTCCAAATTAAAAGATAAGCAACCTAAACATGAGACTAGAAAGAAATCCAAAATGAAAAATAAAGAGAAGAAACATGCTAAGACACATATAGAATCTCTAAAGAAATCTATGACAAAGTTTGAAGAGTATCTAAAAATGGAGGATAAAAAGACAATTTCTATTGATGAAGATTTAGCAATGGAGCAACAACTTGTGAAAATGTTGAAGGTCAAGGAAAGTTAGCTTGATGGTTCTAAAGGTGGGTTGAATGAGCTAATGGATGGAAAGTTTTTACGTGATCTTGAAACTCAAAGAAAAGAAAAAAGAAGAAGAAAAAAGAACATTTAGAACCAGAACCCCAAGGATTCATTAAAAGGGTTACAACACTAGAGTAGTTAATGCATTGGACCCAATTCCATTCTAAGGCATCTCCTCCTAATCAACAAAAGAATATTTCTCCTATTGCAAGAAAGACTGATGACAACCAAAACAAACTTAGAAGAGAAAACATTTGCTTCTTATGCAAGGAATCTTGGGAGCCAAGCCACAAGTGTCGTAACAAAGAAGTGATGACATCAAAAAAAGATCTAAGGAAATCTAATAAAGAATCAAAAATTAAGGTGGAGTATGCGAAAGTAAACACATCAAAGCCACAAGCTAAAGAAAAGGTTTCAATAGTTACTACCGTTGGTTTTGAGTTTACTAAAATTGTTAGATCAACCACTAATGATAACCAATTTCAAAACATTGACAATGATTAGGAATAAAAAAATAATGGATTCAAAAGATAATTGTTTCGAATTAGGCCAGTATGAATGTGGCATCATTAGGAATTAGGCTAGTTTGTTGTGGAAACTTGTAAAGTATGATTGGGACCTTTGCGTGTGTTTATTTTATCTTTTGCATTACATTTAAATTTATTTTAAAATACATATTTTCTATATTTGTGAAATAATTAATGCTTGCATCTAAAAGATAATATTTATGCCTTAGTAGGAAAAGGTTTGTTGTTTATTATATTCTTGCTAGAAAAGAATTATATGAATTCGATTATTCATTCGAAATAGAATATTTAGCTTGGTAAAATAATTCTTTGTTAAAACATAATTTAATTTAATTGATTTAATTTCTTAGTTGTCAAAAAAATATCAATTAGAATTAAATTAGTTTGCATGGTGGTTAAATCAATTTATTTATTTTTAAAAAGTTAGTTTGGCAAAAAGAAATTTTTTGAAATAGAAAATAGAAAATTAAAAAAAAAAGGAAAAAGGTATAAAGGAAATGAGAAGGCTATTTTTCCTCACTTTGCAATTTGGAATTTTTCATGCTCAAACCCCTCTTTTCCCCCTTTTGAAAAAGGATGAATGAAATGAATTTGTGGGAGCTTGGATTTGTATAAGCGTTGAAGTGGATTAACATGAAGATTGGAGTGCTTGCTTGTGTGCTTGAAGGAGGTTAACTTCCATACTTTCCAAGTTTGTTTTGAAAGGTATTTTCCTTCTTTTCATGCATGAAAAGAATACATTTTAAGACCTATGAATGTGGTATCATTAGGAAACCCGTATATTATGTATCATTTATTGATGATTTCTCCTGCAAAACATTAGTGTTCTTTCTAAAATAGAATTTTAAGCTTTTTAGTAAATTCAAAGAGTTTAAGGCTCTTGTGGAGGGCCTCATTCGCACTTAGACTTCTTGGAAAAAAGATCAAGGTTCTGAAAACAAACAATGGTGGAGAATTTTGCTTTATAGGTTTGAGAATTTTTTTAAGAATAGTGGTATAGCTAGAAAGGATAAACATGACATTGATGGAAAAGGCTAGGAGTATGCTTGTTGGGGTCAAGCTGGATAATTTTTTTGGGCAAAAGTAATCGGTACTCCTTGTTATCTCATCAATAGATCTTCTACATCAGCACTTGCTGATAAAACCCCAAAAGAGGTTTAGATAGGAAAGGAGCTCTCTCTTAGGCATCTCATGGTTTTTGGTTATAATGCATATGTGCACATGCCCAAGGAAAAGAGGTATAATTTAGTCAAAACAGAGAAATGTATTATCAATTACAGTAATGGTGTAAAAGGGTACAATATTTAGAATTTTGAGATAGGAAAGGTGGTATATGATCGTGATGTGATCTTCAGAGAGATCAAGTCTTCCCCTATTGAACAACCTAGAGATGAAGAGAGAAGTGTAGTGTAGTTTGATCTAAAGACCGAGGAACTAGCATGTGAGAATGAACATGATATTCATGGTGGACCAAATGATGATAGTGATTTTGAGGAGGAAGAAGAACTTGTTATTCCACCCATAAGAAGATCCACTCAAAAAAGAAGAGAGCCCACGAGGTATAGTCCACCAAATTTTCATTATATTTTTGTATTGTTTGCTAGTAATGATGAGCCTAGAAATGTGAAGGGGACATTAGAATCAAAGGAGAGGAAGTCCTAAAAAAGAGCCACGAATGAAGAGATGGTCACCCCAGAGAGAAATGGGACTCAGGAATTGGTTCATTTTCCTAAAGGAAGGAAACCTATTGCTTGTAAATGGGTTTTCAAGAAGAAGTTTAGCTCTAAAGGCAAGATTAAAAAATACAAGGCATCCTTGGTGGCTAAGGGATATTCCTAAGTTGAGGGAATCTATATTGGTGATATTTTCTCTCCTATTGTAAAATTAACTTCCATTAGATTTTTGTTATCTGTTGCTGCTACATATGACCTAGAGATTGAGTAAATGGATGTTAAGACAACATTTTTGCATGGTGATTTGGAGGAGGAAATCTACATGACATAGCTTGAGCACTTTATAGAAAAAGCTAAAGAAAATATAGTTTGTAGGTTAAAGAAGTTTCTTTATACTTTGAAGTAGTTTCGTAGAATGTGGTATCAAAAGTTTGATACCTATGTTTTGAAAGGATTTGTCAGAGCAAAGTCTAGTTATTGTGTTTATTTTAGGCAAGTGAAATATTAGTTCATTGTCATTGTTCTTTATGTTGATGACATGCTCCTTATTGGAAACAATAAGGATACAATAAAAATGCTTAAATCTAAAATTTGGCTTCAATTTGATAAGAAGGATCTAGGACCTGCTAATTTTATCTTAGGCATGGAAATCAAGAGAGATGGAGCAAATAAAAAAATTCATGTTAAGTCACAAGAAACATGTTGAATTTGTGCTACAAAGATTCAAAATGTAGGATTGTAAGCTAGTGAATATTCTATCCTAGTGGGAACAAAATTATTAATGGTACAGTGTCCTAAGACACCTAATTCGATAGAGGACATGAGTCATGTTCGCTATGCAAGTGTTGTTGGTAGCTTGATGTATGTTATGATCTGCACGCACCAAACCCAACATTTCCCAAGTAGTGGAAGTCCTGAGCAAATATGTGTTTGATCTAAGAAAAGAGCATTCAAATGTGGTTAAGAGGGTCATTAGATATCTTCATGGCACTTAAAAATATTATAGTTTCTATCAAGGAGAACCTAATTTAAATAAAATAATATATATTCAGGGCTTTGTTGATGCAAATAAGGTTGGTGATGTTGATAGCAGAAGATCTACCAGTGGTTATGTGTTTACCTATTTGGTGGTGCAATATATTACATGAGCAAGAGACAGGTTGTGGTTGGTCTTTCAACTACAAAAATAAACTACATGGCAACCACTCATGCTTGTAAATAGGTAGTGTGGCTTCAGAAGTTGTATTCAGATGTTGACTTGTGGCAAGAGATGGTGAAGATTGACTATGATAGTTAGAGTCTTATTAGTTTGGCCATGAACTTGACTTTTCATGAGTGGACAATGCACATTGATGTGTAGTATCATTTTGTTCATGACAAGGTGGAGGACAAGAGGGTACTAATCAATCGGGTGAACACTTTGGAGAATGTCATGGATTCTTTGATGAAGCTAATAAGCATAGAGAAGTTTTTGTGGTGCAAGACTATTATGGGGATGTCTCCCCTTAGTAGCTAGTTCATTTTGTTTATGTTTGGCCCGTTATGCAATGAATACAACATGTGGAAGAATGTTGGGAAAGGTGTTGTACACCTTACATAAAACATTAAATATTTTGTAAAAGTTGTGGTTCACCTTGGGGTGTGTCTCTTTGGGTTGCTCAATATTTTCCTAAGTATTTGTTGTATGTGACATTTGAAAAATACATTTAATAAATGTAGGTGGGATCACATGAAGACATGTCATCCTGAGTACAAAATTTATTAAGGGTTATTTTGAGATCTATTGTTAATCTTTGGCATCCACTATGGGAAATCCCAATTGAGTGCATTAATTAGGAAATTGGTAAGCAACTTTTCAAGTTGACGCTTTTTCTATTTATAGTGCACTTGGGATGGGTTGAATAGGATGCTACCTTTAGACAAGTAAATGTTGTCAAAACTACTCCAAGAAGTGAGTTGTAGATTTATTTGAGAGCACAAAAGGGTTCTCTATTGTATTGTAAGTTTTTTTTACCATGAATACAAAAAGACCAATGCTTTTTGTTGGTGGGTTTTTTTGAAAGTGCCTGTATGGAGAAGGGGCCCAAAGGCTAGAAAATAAACCCCCTTAAGGGTTTCCCATATTAAATTTGGTATTGTTTGTATTTTCTCCATTGAATACTTTGATTATGTGTTTCTCATGTAAATATTCTTTTGTTTAGATTAATATCTTATCCTACAGTGGTGTTGGTGAATATCGTGTTGATCCTAAATCTTAGGTATATCATGTCTTTATATGGATCCATCTATCTAGAGTAAACCATATGAGGCATATAATGATGCATGTATGTGTAAAAATAATCCTAAAAGTGATGCATCTACAAAGAAGTCAACACCTCCTCCTAAACCATCATTTAAACAAATCTATGGTCATGGATACAAACTCATGTGAAAACTAGGGTACAAAGGCAAATGGCTAGGCATGAACGAACAAGGTCCTAAATGATGTGTTGAATTGCAAGAAGCTAGAAGACATCATGGTGTAGGATATCAACCTAAATAAATAACAGGATGACTAGAAGAACATAAAGTAAAAGGAAAATAACCTCAAATTAATCTTGGTCCTAATCCTAATGAGGCTTCTTGTTCATTCATTACATGTGATCTTGCTAATGGAATTCCTTTTGGAACTTTAATTGATTAATATTTTTAGGACTCCATTATATTTTAGGTTCCATTGATTACCATATATAACATGTGATATTATTAATGATATACTTAAATACACACATACATGCATATGAATCTCAAAACACGTAGAAAAACACAAACCATACATCCTATGGACTTTGTTTTGAACTTGAATGAATCATATGGATGATGCCATGCATTATTCACATTAACACATTACCTACTCACACTTTGTCTTATATTTCACATATTTATCACTACCCCAATTTTAAGCCAACATCACTTTTTAATCGATAACACATACAAATGTCCACATTGACTCATCCTACCTATCTATTCACTACAACACATTTTATTATGACACATGCCGATTTTCACCAATTTTATCCATGCCACATGTTTCATGCATATTTATTGCAACATTTTTTACATATCACAAGATCAAACTTGATATAACAAACTAGAGTTTGCACATGCCTTATCACATTATCACATAGTATCTATTTGTGTTGTCATGCTTATATATCTACATGACTACTTATCATTGATAATCACATGACATTTGTTGGACCAATCAAGGCCATCATAAATCACTACTTGAGTGGTTATACATTGTTTATGATCCTTTCCCATTACACATTGATTATGCTCCTACATTTCCATACTTTTAGAGTTGCCTTTACACTCAAGAGAATCCTACCTTCCCTCTTTACATCATATGCATTCATTGCCATATTTTTACATTTGGGGAGCATCAAGAACTATGCCTTCCCTATCACATCATGTACTTGCATGACCTCACCATGTTCTAAGAGTTGCACTACCGATACTATGAGCCTTCCCCACATTATCAACTATATGTTATGTTGCACATATCAATATCTTCATCACCACCAGGGACCTATCATCTTACCTATATCGTTGTAGGCTCATGTTGCACCATTTGGGTCATATGCCTTTTCTAATGTCTTATGTGGTGTTCTTGGCCATCAAGGGCCACACCACCATCCTTTTATTTGCCCATGTTGGGGGCAAAATCATCATTCCTTGATAGCATGTCCAACTCATGTGCTTGCCACATTTACATTCTACATGTTTATTTTCTTGATACATGATGTATTTCTTATAGTTATTGCTTTACAAGATCACATGCTTACATGCCTAGGTTACATTTAAATCTCATGTGTTGTTTTTCCTCTCCTATAATTCCTTATATCCTATAAATGTGACCAATTGTAGGGGTATATTCCATCACTATCACTCTCATGTTGAGTTTTACAGATTTTTACATGTGCCTATATATACTCATCTTTAGCATGTGACATGCCTTGTGCCTCATGCACCCTACCATACATTGATCACTAAGCAAGGTGGATCATTATCATGTTCCATACAAGTAGAATTTATTCTCTTCCTTTGTGATTGTTTTTTATTAAGGGTTAAAAAGAGGTTTTGAAAGGACCTAAAAACCTTTTACACATGCAAGGAAGTGACAAATAAACAACCACCCCTTAGCACAACTACATCAAAGCTGCAATGCACAACAACCCACTAGCACAAGGGTCAACTAGATTTTGAAAGGTTTTGGAACCTTTAACAACAAGTGCTTCAACCAACAACAACTGAGCATCAGCCAAGCTACAACCAAGCAACCTAGGTAGACCACACCAAACCTGGACCAATGATCTAGACAACCTCAAGCCCCATCCTAGCATTATGAGCACCCAAGCTCTGGGTGTGGGCCTCACTGACATGTTTAGGAAGACCTCTCTTCCTTCTTTGAATAATTTTCCAAGACACGTCATTCTCCAAAGCCTTAGAACAAGGGGAGAGGAGAGGGTTAACCTCTATCAGCACCCCAACCTGAGCCCCCAAAAATGTGGAATGATAATCTGTAGAAGCCAAAAGTTGCACCAAAACCTCAAGAAGTGCAAGAGCAATGGACCCACCACCCATCAACAGGGGTATAAGGTCCAATGGTGGAGCCACTAAAATTGGTCCTTGAGAAGATCTATCAGGAGAACACTTTGAAGTCATCGCATCTCCAGGGGGACCCAACATAGGGACCTCCAAGGCCTCATCCTCCAACACACCATCTATAGAATCGTAAAATCATCAACAATCAAGTGATCGTGGATGACATTCCTCCACCAAGTCACTGAACCCTTGTGGTGAGAATAAGAGCAATATGAAGCAAGGTGTCCAATAGTGAAGCATCTCTTGCAACGAAAGGGGAGACCTTCATAGTCAAGCATTTGAGTCCAAGGTCTATCCCCCACCAGCAAGACAATATCCCCAAGCAGATCCTTAGAGGTGTCAATGTCCACTAAAATATGGGCATAGGTAGTGTGCATAGGTAGTGTGCCCAGAGTTTGAAGATGTTGAATCCTCCTGTAGAAAATGACCAAGAGCATTTCCAATGGATTAAAAACATGAGATGTCCCAGAATTGGAGGAGATTGGGTATCTTGACCCAAACAAACATAATACTTAGAGATTTTGTTAGAGGGTTAAAAGAGGGAAACCATAGTTTGAGTGAGGGAATGTTGTCCGCACATCCAAACCCCACCATCCAACACTCACTTCCTATCATATTTTGAACGAAAGGATGCAATAAACAATCCCCTAGTGTAGGGATATAGCTCAATCTTGCCCTCAGTGAGATGCCTCCATGATTCCAAAATGCATTTATTCAAATTTGGAAGAGAAGGCCATAATTGATTTGAACTTGTAGATTAGGCCTACACATTCAAAGTATTCTTCATTATCAATCACTTCTTGTCCATAGATGATGATAGGGAGGATTGAGAGAAAGAGAGGGGATGCAATTTTCCATGTAGAGGAGGGCAAGAAAAACTTATCAAAGGATGCAACCGAGGAGCACCAGTAGAGACCCCCACCCCATCCATGGCTACATAGGATTTAGGGGCATCTAGCCCTCCACCGTTCACCACCACACCAAAACTGTGGGTGGGAGTGGAGGCACAAGAAGTAGTAGAATTCTTAGAAATAGCAACAAGGATCATGACAGAAGGATTGAGACCATTGGCACACATCACGTCCACCAAAGGCATGCCATCCGTAGCCTCTGGTGGTGGAAAATCCACCTTAGACTAGGTGAGGGAACCGAGAACGAGAAAATTCTTCATTCAAACCAGGGACAAGTGGGAGAGCCATTAGGGATAAGCTATACAATGGAACAATCTTTCTTTTGTGCTTTTTAACCATGATATTTAGATTGTGATTGTTCTTACTTGCATTAAAAAAGCTACTCCTGGCATATTTTTTTCTCTATTTTACAAATTGCTTGCATGGATAGTATAAGGACAAACCTACATGATGACACCTTGCAGGGTCCCTTACTTTATATAGACATCTTTGTATACTTTTATGTCTGAATATTTACTTTACATGTATTTTTGTGAGTGTTACATACTTTAAGATGCATGAGCATTCTAGGATTCACTTGCACTTCAAAGCAGGGGCAAAATGTAATGGTGAAATTTGCACGCCCATGCCATTTCCCATTTAGTTTTGTGCCTATTTTGAGGAGAGTGCCTTAATACATTTGCATGTTAACAAATGGTGTAATTTTGTGCAAAGTCGGGTCCCTTCCTCCATACCATTTACCTATCTACTTACATACATTCTGGTACACTTATCCCTTACCTCACTCATATGTATACATATCTCAATATATTCATCTTATTTGCACATTAATCACACCTATCTGTGCACATATCCCTATGTACCTATTAGCCACATTGATATGACTATTTATATGTCTTAGGTTATTTTCATGGTCATAGGTCGACCCCATTGTCATAGAACTGACCATCTCAATTCCAAAACTCAAATTGATTTTTTTATCCAACTCCTATCCATTTGTTTCTTGCTAAGGCACAACTTAACACAACTTGGCACAATTTTTTACTATATACTTGTTTAAAGGGATTCAACATATTCATTTTAATCAACACATCTTCCAAACACTATTCACATATCATTTACATTGAGGGAAGGAAGCACTTCAATTGGTGCAATAAAAAGGAACTTAGATTTGTCCAATCATCCTGGGAGTATATGCATGACTAAAGAGTGTCACCTTTGATTGTTTACACACATTTTGTGGGCTAGGCTAGGAGAATGTGTCCCCTTGCAACACAATGACAAACCTTCCAATTAGGCAAAAAAAGCATAGGCAAATCATGCAAAATTGAAAGAGTTGTACAGACTATCAAGTCATTTCCACCGTCGTGGGACATTTCTACGAATGTAAATTTGACCTAGATCTATGGACTTAACCCTCCATAGTGTAGCCATGATTTTTTGATCTTGAGGCAAAGTGCAAATAGACATTCCATTTCAGATCCCAAGACATATAGATTTCAATGCCAACATCAGACTTTGTTCATTCTTTGGTCACAAAACAAGGTATATTTATCATTTACATTTATTTCAATTTCTTGAGCATTTAATTTCATAATACATTAGCCCATGGATATTATCATTAAATTAGTCTAAGTTAATTGTGCTTTTGCATATGCATGCTATTAGATTAGCCTATACTACACTATAAGGAAAGTTTATTTTCCTTTATAGTTAGATACAAAGCCCATTTTGTATGTACGATGCATAATGCAAGACTTGGAACTTTCTATAGGCAACAGATAATCACCCAAGTGTTTAGTTATGATGGTAGTGGGTGGCATTGATGATTAGAGGTCAAACCCTACCAAAGTCCGATTGTATTATATGGTATTGTGTAGAGTCACAAAGCACAATTTGCAAAGATGTTAGTGTATGTAGCATCATGATTGTCAAATAAGTTGGAAAGTTATAATTTGTGAAGTAGTGCACCTTATGTTGTAGCTTAGTGTTGAACTATGGATTAGTAGTATTATACTTTAAAAGTTACTCATGATTACTCTTAAGTAATCACAACCCATTTTATTTGCTATCTTATTTCTTGGGTTTTTAGAAAAAGTAGATTTGAAAGTTTTTCATCCACTCCTATCTTATTGGGCTCATTTTACACTAAGAGGTAGCAAAATTAAAGCATACTAACACATGATTTTTTTCAGTTTTAAGTTAAGGCTAAGGCTTTTAAAATTTTAAAAAAGATTATTTTGAAATTTTAAATCAAAATTTGAATACTAATGAAACTTTTTCTTTTAATTTATACTTTAATGACGATATAGATAAAAATACATTGGGTATCCCTTAAAATATTAGGTTGTGCTCGAGGTAGTAGCACCTACTATTTTAAGACCAACACTTTGTTTTTATATAAACCCTTTAAAGAAAAGTTAAAGGAGTTATTTTCAAAAACTTTTTTTAACAATTGGAACTTGTATGTGCCATGTTCATTTCCATTCTTTGCACAATACTTGACATGATAAAATTAAAAATAATATCATATCATTTTTTAGTTTTATAAGTTTTTGTTGAGTTTTTCTTGTTTTGAGCTTGTGTAGTTGAATTCCATTAGAACTTTTACCAAACCATATAAATGGAATGTTATTGTGCTATGGACATATAAATAACATGATTTATGTGTATAAATACAAATGTCTAATGGCAACATGTTGAATTCAATATGGTGTTGAACCTGTTAGGATGAATTCACTCACAATATGGCAAAACTTGTTGATATGCACTCGCATTTGGGTGAAATTGCATATGAGTCCCAAAATCTCTTAAAGGGCATAATTAGACTTGTTAAGATAGGAATCAAAAGTACATTTTGAGGTCCACCATACATCTTGCATGTATGAGAGGCTAGAATGTGCTTAGACTATGGGGTATACATACCCTCTCCCTACAAGGTTTGAATGCATCTCCAAGATAAAACATGAGATCTTGAAGATAAAATAACTTGGTTGTACATCAAAGGACGATTGTCTCCAATTTTTACGTCTTAAAAAAAGCATATAAATCAGTCCCATTAAAAGAAGTTTCTCATACACATGGCCACGACTAATTCTCAATACTATCATAGGAATATTGTATCCAATACACAAGTATAATTTGCAATATAAAAATCAATCATGCTCCTAAATTAGTACTAAGTTACATTTCATGAACTCTCTTTAGTCCTAAGATCTCCAATACCAAATGTGTTATTGCACTACCTCTCTTTAAAATAAAAAGATTGATTGTGGATTATATCCCCATTACATCTTATGGTAAGTCACTTTTGGTGCTAACTATTGGATGCATATCAATATTTCTCAACATGATTGTCAAGGGCCTACCAAACATTATTATGTGGTCTATACTACTCAATATCTAATTAATACCTTGCATATAATATATAGAAAGGCCTATCTTTCTTAGATACCTCAACAAGTAGTCTCAACTTATAGATATATATCTTACTTTTTGCACTAGTTCTTTGGACTTAGAAATTGTTTATTAATATTATCTTCTTTCTGAGTCTAATAAAAAATGTGGTAAGATAGGAACTAAACTCAAAAGCCACAAATCCCTAATTCATGAAGAATTTAAGGGCACCCAACAAACCCAAGATACACTAGTCAATTACTTCCAATTATTTAACCATTAAGTATGATCCTATGGTCTTAAAAGAAGAGTTCCATCTGTGTATAACTATTGTTTAAAAAGCGTGATAGGATATAATCACAAGGATTATAAATTATGGAATTCCTAAGAGGAAATTATTACTTATGTCACAAATGATACGAGTACGGAATGGATTCTCACCCTTAATAATATGTTTCTACCTTATCTCTTCCAAACTTAAGATCACATCTTTAATGTAATGTTTCCAATGTGTTTCTCCATATGGCTACTAAGACTTTGGTTTCCTCATGGACCTTGTCCAAATGTTCCTTTTTTCTTCCTTGGTGCATTACCCGACTTCCCCACTATTGTACCCACTTCACTCAATTCTCATTCTAAATCCCTCATGCACCTTGTCCATGCGAGTCTCAATTCTCATTCTAAATGGGAAGAACAAACTTTTATGTCCCTTGTGCATCTTTTCTACAAATCCATTCAAATTCCTTCTTGTTCTTATCCAAAAGTCCATTTAAACTTTATTTCCCCCCTTCTCACTCAAGGAGAAATAATATTTCAAACATAACTTGTGTTTTCGATCTCCATTTTGAGCCATGTTTGAAGTATTGGAAATTTCCTTTAGTAAGCAACGCAAGGGTGTTCATGATTTTGAGCCCTATTAAAAGTGTTAGAAAACTCATCAATGAGACACATAATGGTGTTCACTTGAGATTCATCATATTTAGAATTGTTGGGAAATCTTCATGAAGGTTCTTACTCCTTTGTAATGATCTCAGTTGCTTTGAACTCATGATTTGGTTTAACAACATGTTTTCATTTCTCATATGCTTGGGATACAATAGCTCATTTTAATTTTATTAGATTGAGACCATTGAATCTCTTATTTTCAAAATTAAGGTATTGACTTGTGGGTAACCAAAGATTGCTAAGGCTCTAAGTATGTGATGTGATCCTCAAATAAAGCCATTGTTTTCACCTCCAATTATTAAATGTGGATAACACTCCATCATTAAATTTTAAGACAATGTGGCTTTCAGGGTTAGTTATTCTGCATTGGACACTTAGTGAGACAAAGGTTAACCTCTTTCTTATCAAAGATTCAATCGCTAAGATCAAGGACTTTGTATCATGTCAATGCATTAAAGTTAGATGAAGTGTCTGAATAAATCGATTAGTAATTTTTGTACCTTTATGTCCATGGGTTCATATTCAAGTGATCACTTTTCTTACACTCTTTTCAGCTTAATTATTTCTTGCATAACTAATTATTCAAGTGTGTAAAGTGTCTCTATGTCATGTAATGTGTTTAATTCATGTAAAGTTTAATTGGAAAGTGTTGGTTATAGTGAGTTAGGTCATTGTGAGATTATAACATGGTTAGAGATTCAATTAGGGTTGGAGATGGTTATTCAACCACTAGAGGAACTTGAATGTAATGAAAGGTGAATTTCAATATAAATGAGTTCTTCTCCTCTACATAATGGAAATGGATGCAACTTTGAATGTTGTACTTCTCTTTTTTATTTATGAATGAAAGAGATATTAATGTATAGAAATTGAACATTTATTAGTAATGGATTCCATATTATTTGTACTGTGAAGTTTAATGATAGAGATATGTTTTTTATTATAGGTAAAACAGGTTTTGAAGGGGCCCCGAAACCCTTTACAACATGCTAAAAGAATAGCCAAGATGCCATCCACAATAGGCCTAAGGAAACCAACTACACAACCCTAGGCTTCGATCTATCATTCTGACCACCCTTGACCCGAGTGTGGGAATAACAAGCACATTTTGGAAGACCTTTCTTCCTTCTTTGAACAATCTTCCATGAAACATCATCATCCATGGACTTAGAGTGAGGAGAGAGGGGAGGACTATCCTCCATTGAAACCTAAGCCCTTGTGGGGGATAAAAGAGGAACATAGTGTGGAACTAAAGCATCCATTGAAGTAGGAACACTCGATGCAACAACCAACAACTTGAGATCCATAGGTGTGTTTGCTAGAATAGGTCCAAGAGATGACCCTTATTCTATGTTCACGTTATTTCCTATTGTGTGTAGTTTATTTATATATTGATTGACTTCGTACACTTAGGATTCAAATGGTGAACATTGTGTCACATGCATGTAGTTAAGAATTGAGGAGACTTTGTGATCCTTGAGGGTTTTTGTGATTTCCATTGCATATATATCAAGTAACCATTTCCATTTGCGATTTGGGAGGAGTTTCCATCATTTTTTTCCATTTCTTGAGTTATCTAGGTGGTCCTAAGCATTTAGTCTAATGTGGATTTAGCTCCCTTTCTTTTTCCCATTTATTTGCATATTTTCCTTTTGTATTTTTAGGTTAACCTACACAAAACTTGAAAAAACCTATATGAGGGAGCTACCCTTTTTAATTGTAAAGGGAAATCACACACTCCATGGTGATCTTCTCACATCTATTGCTTGTTTTGCCACTATTGATTGGGCATAGTTCAATAAATCAAAAAAGGCCCCCCATAACAAAATATGGTTTAACTTCCCCTAAGGGTGCTTGAGACACACAAGCTTAGTTTACATAGCAAAGAGGTTATATAGTGCAAAGTTCAATGGAATAAATACATTGAAGATAGTGCTATATGGGAAGATGCATCTAGATGTAGACAATGTTTCCTCAAATTATCTTTAAATAGGAACCAAGATGACATATTTTCCTAGAGGGGAAGTCCATGTCGCATTTTTTTAAATAACTAAAAATAAATTTTTATTTTACATTTATTAATGATATCACTAAGAGGCTATACTTTTCTTTGATTTAATTATTTTATATATATTGTTTCATTTTAGGACAATGAATTAGATTTTGGTACCCTTGTACATGTTGGAACACCTAAAGTTACAACCAAAGGAGGATATTATGGAAAACAATTTCATTAGGCTTAGGAAGTAGCATGATAGAGAGAAGCATGCACGCATACTTTAGGTGTCCGAATGATTTATTACATACTTTGGGTGTTTGAATGGTCAATTGCATAATTGTTTAACATGGCTTGCATGAATTAAGTGCATGCATAAATATGGATTATTGGCATTTCATTGTTGAGTAATAATTTATGTTCTTATCTTGTCATAACTACATTTGTATTTCAAGTCATGGTCATATTATATTTTGGTGTACATCAAAGCATTTGGATGAATATGGTTGACTCTTTGGTTTATATGCTTATGTAACTAATCTTTACCCTTTCCACTTCACATTTATTTAATTTTAAAAAGGGAAGCAAATTGAAAGAGCCCTAGGATCATAAGACAATCAATTCTCATAGTGTGGAAGTGGACAAATTAAAAGTGGTCAATAATAGATTGTCCTTGATCATTATACTTTTTGATGGATGTGGTCAAAGTGGCCATTTGGACTGGTCAACTTGAGATCATTTCAATCATTATACTCTTGTTTGACTTGTTGTAAACCCTTTTCTTTTTTATCAATACCTTTTAGATTCAAAGGTTCATTGTGGAACTATGAAGAGTATATTGAAAACCCTAAAACACATCATCCAATTCTCTATCATTCTTATTGGTCATGCTACTCTACCAATATATCTTAAGGGGAGAATATAGGATGACAAAGGTAAATTTTGAGAGGTTTATTGAAGAATTTTATGATCTAGCAAAGCGTCTTTCTAAAGAAAGAAAGAGGGAATGGATTGACCTATGGACAACATTTGTGAAGAGGAGTTGTGGATTTCTCAACTCCCTTGGTAACCATTGGTACCAATCAAATCCACTTTCAAAGAGGAGGATAAGGTAAGGGTTTTGGAGAGGACGGATACATTATTTTTTGATTTGACTAGTTTGTTTTGTGGATGACAAGCATAACGGAGTAGGGTGGAGCCTGAAGCTATTGGTTGGATATCTTTGGTATGACATTGCATACCCATCTTTGTCAAGGTTTACCTCAGGTTAAGGAATCGACCTTAATAGTTGAACCCAAAAGGGATTCACTCAGTAAACCTACTTCATATCACATTCAATTGTGAGATAGTAAAGAATACCCCTAATTTACATTTCTACCTCAATGTGTTCTATTGTTAAGCCCCTCTCCTAATACTCTTTTCCATTAAAAATAGAAATTTTCACCGCACATTCTAGGCAAGTCTTTTGGTGATTTTTTTATATCCCCTCATTATACTTAGCTCCAACCACATGGAATGAAAACAATGTTGATTTTAAGTTTCATGTTAAAACTTAGTTTAATTTCATCATGAATCAAATCTAAGCTTAACAACAATATTAACACATTGGAAGATTTCTAAATTACTTATAACACTTGTTATTTGTGCACACATCTTACCATGGTTGCATTGTCTTATCATCTTCACTTTAGAAAATGTTCAAAATTTAGCTCCAATGTAGCCAAGGTAAAAGAGTTTATGGGTCATGTAATAATCAATGATATAGTATTAAGTTCTTTATACAACATTCTATAAATGTTTAACCACAAATAATCGAATACTTTGTATCCACCCCATGCCAATGCTCCTAATACACATTGACTCAAGATGAGTTAAAATAGCCCCTTCATCCCTAAATCCCTAAATACATTAAGGTATATTTATTTCCAATTTCCCTATTTAAAAACCCCCTAATATGAATAAATATGGTTATTGTATTACACTCCTAGAGAATCCCTTGTTTTTGAACTATTGCTTCTTTTGCTTATACTTCATTTTTGTTATGTATGAAATGGGTAGGAAGAGCAATTACATGAAGCTTCGTTATAGGAACATGAACCATGTCCACACCCTCTTAGCCATAATTTTTGGTGATAATGTTTATATATAATAAAGTCCTACCCTTATTCATTTACTCATATACCTTAATTTGATTGGCATCCCCATCCCCATGTTGGTACCTCCATGTCTCTTGGTAACTGTGGTGAGAAGTAAACCCCAATTTTCTTAATTGATCACTATAAACTCATACTAAATAGTTTTAATAGCCTTGAACAAATGATAGGAATGATGATAGGTGCATGCATTTTTACAATTATTAATCTTCTCATATGAATCCTTTTTTACTCTATTAAATCCATCTACTTGGTGCTCAGGATGGGTATCTTTGAATTCTTGAGCTTATTTTGTCTTAGAAAAGGCCCCATTACACTTGTAGAGTACACTTGCTATCTTGTTATGTTTAAGTAAATTGGATTGCATGTTTATGATATTTAGTTGTATTTATTAGCACATGTCGATTAAGAGAGTGTTGGTATTATTTAGCATTTGAAGAACTTGATGGTAAACACCAAACCTAGTTTAGACAATTGTCCCATCTTTTTGTGTTCTTGATCTTGTTGGTTTAGTACAACATGGTTGATTATCATTATGGTTGCTTTTAAGACTTTTCATTTAGGTAGTGTTTTTGAAATGTATCAAGCACACTTGAGTCAGTGTAGTACTGGGATGGGTGACCTCCCAAGAAGTCCTAATGGTTCACCCTTGTGAGCATCACCTGGATGCAAGGAGTGCTAAGTGGACTATTCATGCTCATGAGAGATAGGTTCTTGTGAAGCACTACTTATGAAATATAGGTTGATAAAGATTGACTCAAAAACTATGTAATTGAATCCTAATAAAGCATTGTATCATTTGATGCACTGCAACAACAACACCTAAATGAAAATGAATGAGCTAGAGAGTTCTATAATGAATGATTCATAAGACACAACACTTCCTGAAGGTTTTACAAATGGAGTAGCAAGCTAAGTGGGCTTAACCTTGGGGGGACTCCTTTATTAAACATATTTAAGTTAAATTAATACTGAGATGGGTGACCTCCTAAGAAGTCTCGATGCTTCACCCTTGTAAACATCACCTAGATGCAATGAGTGTTAAGTGGACTATTCAGGCTTGTGAGAGATAGGTGTATACACCTAAAATTGGCTCAAGTTGAATTAAGTAAATATTTTGATATTTATCTTAATTCTTATTTCCTTCTGTCAATTAGAATCCCTAATTTCTTCTAATGTCTCAAGTCCTAAAATCCACCTCATCTCTTCCACCTCACCATGTTGCACATATAATTAAATATTCTTAATATTTAATTAGCTAATATCCTCCATTTTCCAAAGTAAATCTTTAAATCAATTATCCTTCACAAATTGAATATTTTATTCAATGTTCCCCACTAGCCTTCACCAATTGAATATTTTATTCAATGTTCCCCACTAGCCTTCACCCATTGAATATTTTATTCAATGTTCCCCACTAGCCTTCACCTATTGAATATTTTAATTCAATGTTCCCCACTATCCTCCACTATTGAATTCTTAATTCAATTGTCATAACCCACTGTCCTCCACTATTGAATTCTTAATTCAATTGTCATAATCCACTAGGAATAAAAGATTCACTTTTATTCCTAGCCATTGATCTCATCTTTGGATCCTCACCCTCCATTCTATTTTCAGAAAATCTATAAATAGAACCCTCTTCTAAGCCATTAGGGAGGAACTTCATTTGCACAATCACTATACCCAAATTCCTCTAGGGAATCTTCTTCTTCTTCTCATATCATCATCTTCATACCATCGTAATGCAAAAATTATCATAGCCATTTCTCCTTGTCATCTTGAGGAATCAAAGCAAGGAAGCAAGCTCCCTGAGGGCCCATCTTCATCATTCAAGATTAAGAAAGAATAGGCGACCAATGGAAGCCGCAGGGTAACAAGTTTGTAAGTTTTGTGCTTTCATTTGTTTATTCTTGTTATTCGCACATTTCATTGTTGTTTGGGTTATTATATTATCTTAATTGATCAATCCCATATTCCCATTCACATTTTGGCGCCCACCGTGGGGCGCCAAAATGTGAATGGGAATATGAGATTGATCAATAATGACAAATAATAACCCAAACAACAATGAAATGTGCGAATAACAAGAATAAACAAATGAAAGCACAAAACTTACAAACTTGTTACCCTACGGCTTCCATTGGTCACCTATTCTTTCTTGATCTTGAATGATGAAGATGGGCCCTCAGGGAGCTTGCTTCCTTGCTTCGATTCCTCAAGATGACAAGGAGAAATGGCTATGATGATTTCTGCATTACGATGGTATGAAGATGATGATATGAGAAGAAGAAGATTCCCTAGAGGAATTTGGGCATAGTGATTGTGCAAATGAAGTTCCTCCCCAATGGCTTAGAAGAGGGTTCTATTTATAGATTTTCTGAAAATAGAATGGAGGGTGAGGATCCAAAGATGAGATCAATGGCTAGGAATAAAAGTGAATCTTTTATTCCTAGTAGATTATGACAATTGAATTAAGAATTCAATAGTGGAGGATAGTGGGGAACATTGAATTAAAATATTCAATGGGTGAAGGCTAGTGGGGAACATTGAATAAAATATTCAATGGGTGAAGGCTAGTGGGGAACATTGAATAGAATATTCAATTTGTGAAGGATAATTGATTTAAAGATTTACTTTGGAAAATGGAGGATATTAGCTAATTAAATATTAAGAATATTTAATTATATGTGCAACATGGTGAGGTGGAAGAGATGAGGTGGATTAATGAGGTGGATTTTAGGACTTGGGACATTATAAGAAATTAGGGATTCTAATTGACAGAAGGAAATAAGAATTAAGATAAATATCAAAATATTTACTTAATTCAACTTGAGCCAATTTTAGGTGTATACATTTTGCCCCTCTTTGAAGCAATGTGTTTTATCACGTTGTTTCAAAGAATAAATAGTCTGATAATGATACATGCCCCAGTTTGCCCCTGGTACAGGTTATGATGATAGGATGCCCCCTCGGAAGATTGGATGGGGAGAAGGCAGACCGCGTGAGATGGACAATCTCACGATGAGATAGGTTGACGAGAGATGAAACGGTTGGATGCAGAAGAAAGGGATGAATGACATGGAATGCAAGATAACAAGATGATAACACACACAAGCAAGTAAGCAAGTATGCACAAATGATACATGAACAAACAAGGTATTACCCCTGTCGAGCGGTAAACCAATGATATAGGTCGATGATGTCTGGTTTCAGGAATGAGATATGTCGTATAAGACTCCGGGTCTGGTTTCGACAATGCAACATCCTGTCTAAGACATATGATAACGATATACGACAGTGTTGTCATGGCGGGGAGTGATGTATCTGTAGAGCAAAATGAAGGATAGTTATGACTGATTGATATGGTTTACGACCGGACAAGGATCAAGACCATTGATTGTGATCGGATCATTTGACAAGATTGACTTGACTTGATTGGCATGGATTAAGGATAGACTTGCAATTGGATACGATATGGATATGGATATGAGACACAATTTGATACGGTATAGATATGGATATGGATATTTGTCATCTTAATATAGCAAGTATTTTGAAGTGCTTTCATCATTGAGCTTTATTATGTTGTAAGAAAATACAAGCATCTAGGTATAATTAAACCGAGATGACCTGAGTATTACTTACATGGATTTTGATTTAGCAAGTTAATACAAGCATCTAATCAAAATTGAATCTAGATGACCTGAGTATTTCTTACATTTCAACAGACAAGGATTGCCCCTTTTCAAGTTTAGACCTCGGAGTCCTCGATGATCTTTTGCCGATCATGTCGTTAGACAAAAGTCGTCATATTACTAAAGTTTGATCCACAAGCAACAGACAAAGAAAATAATCATGCCCCCATCATAGCATCTCTAGATTTTGGCATCCTCGAGTAGCATAGAAAGACATGATAGCATAAATCAAGACTCTTAAACAAAACAAACACAAAACATTCTTGCATTTAAATGTGTCTTTTTGCCATAATTGATATGAGATTTAGCTTGAGTGTTTCAGTATGGTGCTCTATTTTGCCTTGGACAGGTTGATGTTTTTCGTCAAGATTTTTGTTTGGAAGCGGACTTTGTTTCTCTTGTTTGTCTATCAGAAGGTATCACAATCCTTATTGGTGAGACGGATGACAAGACATGGGATGGACGGGAAGTGGAGCGGACTCAGATGGATAGGACTAGACATGGAACGGAGGGGAAAGTGGAGCCTCGGGGGCACATTAATAATGGCCTTGCCTACGTGACAACGTAGAGGCAACGTAGTTCAGGGTGAACCCTGATCGACCGAAGACCTAGGTGATGGTGGATCTATAGAAGTGGTATGGACTGAGATAGATAGAAAGATCAGATATGGGACTGATGGGACAGCGGAGCCTCGGGGGCGCATTGATAATGGCCTTGCCTACGTGATAGCTTAGAGGCGACGTAGTTTGGAAAGAAGCCTAATGGACCTAAGATATCGATCGGATGAGACGTGATATGGAACCGATATGGATCAGATAAGACACAATATGGATTAGATAAGACATGATATGGATCAGATATGGATTAGACAAGACATGATATGGAACCGAGATGGATCAGACAAGACACGATATGGAACCGAGATGGATCAGACAAGACACGATATGGAACCGAGATGGATCAGACAAGACACCATATATGTTCTCATGTTGTTTTCAATTTTGGATTAATGAGGTGGAGCGAACTCAGATGGATAGAAGGACTAGACATGGAATGGAGGGGAAAGTGGAGCCTCGGGGGCGCATTGATAATGGCCTTGCCTACATGACAACACAGAGGCAACGTAGTTCGGGGTGAACCCTGATCGACCGAAGACCTAGGTGATGGCGGATCTATAGAAGTGGTTGGACTGAGATAGATAGAAAGACCAGATATGGGACTGACGGGACAGCGGAGCCTCGGGGGCGCATTGATAATGGCCTTGCCTACGTGATAGCTCAGAGGCGACGTAGTTCGGAAAGAACCCTAATGGACCTAAGATATGGATCGAATGAGACATGATATGGAACCGATATGGATCAGATAAGACACGATATGGATCAGATATGGATCAGACAAGACATGATATGGAACCGAGATGGATCAGACAAGACACGATATGGAACCGAGATGGATCAGACAAGACACCATATATGTTCTCATGTTGTTTTTGTAGGCCATATTTTGATTTGCAGGTTAACAGTTTTAAAGTTGCAGGTTATGTTTTGGCACTAAAAGGTATTGGGCCACCGCCACCGGACTCCTGCGCCACCACAGCTAGCTAGAACACTAAGCCACCACACCTGCGCCTCCCCTGTCTCCACCGCCACTGCCCACCTCTGCCCATGTTGCGCTGCCCACCACTGGCCATCCTGACCTCCATTCCTCCCGAGCCGCTCGAGCCTTCGCCTTCCTCCCTCCAAACTCCCACCCTACCACCGCCTGACCACCACTTCCCCCACCCTTCGCCTACCCCGACCTCCGTTCTCCCTTCCGTCACCACCTGTTAAACCCTCCACCACTCCCACCTGTCCCTGCTCCCCGCCCTCGGCCATCCCTGTGCCGAAACCCTGCACAAAAAACCAAAAAAGAAACCACCACAGTCTTAAGTTTCTTTTCAAACTTTACAATTTAGGTTAGGTTTTCTTTATTTTTTTACCTTCGATGGACCCCTGGTCATAGGGATGACCAAGGGCTAAACACTAACTGCGAACACCAAGCCCTAACCTGCAAATCCAAACCATGCCATGTGACCAGAACTGGTGGTAACAGTTAACTTTTTTTGCAAACAGTCAAGAGCTTGACCTCCTAGTGCCTTCTACACATCGAAGGAGGCTATTTTTTTCAAACTGGTACAACTTTTGCATACGATGTCAGAATCACGCAAACAAGGACTCGTCGGAAAGAGGACTCTAAGCACTTCGCAGTTGTGAGGTTTTTATCAGGTGACGGTACCTTTTTCCCACTTTTTTTATCAGTCACAGTCAAACTTGCATTTAAACTTCAAATCATCATATCTCTTGCAATTTTGATCAGTTTTCAGTGAATTTTTTTTTTCAAATTGCATAGAATCTCCTGAAGAATCTGTTTATGCAATCTGTTTTCCTGTATCAGTTCTTCTTTCATCAAATTTTCTTAGATTATCAATTTTCACATCATAATCTCTTTGGCTAGTCTACTTGCTTCGTTGTCGTTTTTGTGACTTGCAGGTGATCATTAAGGACTGGACAAACATCAGGAGTAGCAAACACATCAATTTGGATAGCAATTTTATCAGGTGCATCCATTTTCATCCTTTATCTCTCAATCATTGCTTGAAAACACACTTCAGTTTGGGGCATAAAACGAACATTGTTTGATCATCACACATTGAAATTGGGCATAAAATCAACCAGTGTCTTCAATCACACTTTGAAATTGGGATAAAAAGAATCATTGTTTGACGTGTTTGTCATCACATTTCAATTTTCTAAGGTCAATTAATCAACTGCGAGTGTGAATCAAGTGGGTGTGTGTATGCTCTCTCCTCGCACCGCAAGGTGATCTTGGAGATCAAAAACACCTCACTTGATTTGCTTTTGTCAATCCCTTTCCTAGGAGGCCTGCTAGGGGATTTCATCACCCCTAGGGACGACCTCATCCGAGGCTGAATTGAAAGACACCCTCTTTGAAATCAGAATCCTGTCACTCTTGGCTAAGCCCCAAAGAACTTTCTACCTTTGGAAAGTGACGGTGAAGGTCGGGTTACCCCCTTCTCCCAGCTATGTGACAGGATTTCAATTTCAAATCATTAGTCAACCTCATCTAAACGTTGACCAAACCTAACTGGTCATACCCCATCAAACTAGACATTAGGGCCTATTGATTTGTCTTACACATGTGCTTGTTAATCATTCTCATATTCTTCAAAATTCAAATTTGCTTGTGTCTTGTGTGAGTGATTCTTATTTGTACATGTGATCATTTGCTAAACATTGCCAAATCAAACTACAACATCAAACACATAAGACAAGTCATTCAACTCATTCTTCCAAGCACACTTGTCTCGACTTGGGACACATTTGCACTTTGGTCTGACGCATTTGTTTTTGCGCATCCAATCTAGTAAGCTTTTCCAACCTTGTGTCAATGGCAAACAAATTAGAATATTTTAACCAAAAACTACAATATCTGGAATTACAAATAAACTTAGGTCCCTCGCCCCAAGACCGTATAGCACTTGCTCAAGAACTCCAAGTCATACAACAAGAAATGGCAATCTTACAAGCTGAATGTATCAGTACTAGCTACGCCTCACCCCAAACCCATACATCTGTTTTCCATCTTAATGATACTATTGACAAGGCAACCGCCACCTCAAGAGGGAAATCATATACCATCCCGTCTACTAATCCTCCTTCACCATATCCTAAAACACATCCCAAAACATACCAGTCCTATGCCAACACTGCTATCTAGTTCCTCAAATTTTAAATGGCACACCAAAAAAGAATCAGATGAGTGGTGGGAAAAATGTTTTCCACATTTATACAACAAAAGCAAAGCTAGGGAGAAAGCCAAATCCACTCATCCATCTACCCATACACCTACGAAGGATGTGATCCAAGGACTACTAGCAGAAAGTCAACCATGTCCCCAAAGTCTGGTCCTTGACCTTACCAAAGATTATTCCGATGTCTTGTCAATGCCTACAACGCCTTCATGTCATCCACAACCCCTTGAGCTTCTCAAAGAGCCTTCTACCATGCACCAGAGTCAAGGTCCGTCACACCCTCATATTGTTGACCAAGAGCCTATCCAAGAGCCCTCAATTAACATTCTTAGCCCTTCAAGCCCATCATGTGACCAACAAGCCATCAAGCCTATTCAAGAGTCTCCTATAATGAATCCAAGTCAAGAGTCATCATGTTCTCATGTTGTTGACCAAGAGCCTATCCGAGAGCCTTTCACTTCCATTCAAGCCCTAGTCCAACTCAAGATCAAAACACTTTCATGCAACCCATCCATAACCTATATCTTTTCCCTAATCAAGATACTAGTGTTGATGAAGAAGCTATCCATGAGCAACTTGATCCTATGCATGAACTAGAGATCCAATGGCTTTTCTATGATCAAGATGATATCCATAATAATGAACCTCTCTAGGAGCCACTTGATCCTATACATGAGCAAGAGATTCAGTTTCCAAACATGTATAACCTATATCTCTCCTATGATCAAGATATTATCGCTGATGACGAACCTATACAAGAGAACATTAATCCCATCATGCTAAATCCTATCTATGATCAAAATCCCATCTATGATGAAGAACCTATCTATGATCAAGTAGACCATGATGATCCTCTTAGCCCACTTTACGTATTCCATGGTCCTGAGCCTAGCACCCCATCTAGTCCTACCCAAGATCCAACAACTTCCACTTCCTTTGATGAGACACTTGCCTCCCAAGCAAGAGTAGAAGATCAAACCAGTAATGATCCTTCACCATCCATTATTGACCAAGCCACAAATCCTCCACCATATATCCTTGGTCTTACTACCTTCGTGCATGAATGTTCTCTCTTAGAACACCACCAACCATAATCCGCTATCTCACTTTCCTCATCTAATAAGGAACTCGCTACTAGTGCACCTATACATAATCCTATTGTCCACCGCATACTCTAGAAGATGAACTATCAAGGTAAAGGCTTAGGCCTTCATGAACAAGGTATTTCTGAACCTATCCATGTCAATGTTCCTCCACCTTCATACGGCCTTGGATACATACCCCAAGTTGCACAAACTCAAGATGTTGGCACTTCCTCCACTCCTCCTAAGTCTACCACTTTCCATCGTAAACACTATCATATCCCCAAAACATATGTCGCCATTCCACCTCCATCATCCTACAATTGTCAAAAGCATGTGACCATACACCTTCCACCATCCAATCTCCCTCCGCTACTTCCAACTCCTAATATCCCACCATCCAATCTCCCTCTGCTACTTCCAACTCCTAATATCCCACCATCCACTCTACGTCCGCTACTTCCAACACCTTATCCATCCATCTATAAATCCTCTACATATCCCAATCATGACCAACAAATGCACATGGTGTCTAAACAAAGAGCTTTCACCAACCTCACTTCTACCATCCCACGTGGATTCAATAACAAAGATGTGGATGCCTCTACCTATAAAGTCAAAAATCCTAAGAGTTCTCATGACCTAGGATATCAAAGACAAGAATCAAAGCATTATCCATATCAAAAGCTGCATACACCCATACACCTCAATGCTAAATTGAAAAAGGTTTGGGTGCCCAAGCAACAAATGATTATTCCAACAGCTACACAAAAGCTGCATACACCCAAATCCCTACCTTCACAGGTACTATCTAAAAGCAAAATGGTTTGGGTACCCAAGCAAAAAGCCCTCAAGATACATGAGGCATCCACCTCTCAAGAATCTCAACCATCCACTTTCTCCCATTCCATCCACAAGTCTGAAATTCTTCCATCCCACATGGCAAACAAAAATCAGAAAAATACTAAGCCTATGTGGGTCCATAAATTCCTAAATCATTCATCCACAAGCAAAAGTCTCCGTTGCCTCCTACACTACTTTCCCATCACTAGCTTCAATGTTTACCATGGTATGTGCAATCGTTGGTCATGATTCCCTTCCATTCCACAACATTTTCATATACCTCCATCTCCCCTTCCTTCTACTACTATCCTACATATCTTTCTCATCCTATGGTCCATGCTTTCGCATAAAACCTTCCTTCCTTCTTTGGATAAGTCCTTCTATATGCTGCATCATAATCCGCTATCTACCTACGCCATATCACTTTCATACGATCCCCTACCAACATTTGTGAGAACACTTGACATGGTCCATTCGACAGTATCTACCTAGCGGGACTATCACCTTTCAAGGAACTCTATACTTGAGTCTTTCCATATCCACCTTCTCCTATCTAAATATTCAAAAACAAAAAAAATAAAAATGAAAAAAGTAAAGAGAAATCCCTTCATCCAATGGTGAAAACCAGGCAAACAGGTGCCTTGGATAAGTACCATGATGAAAACCTGCCAAACAGGCGTCATGTGTAAGTTGATCTCCTATGTCACCTACACTTGGGGGCACCTTGTCTCATCGGCATATCACTCTTCTCTTACCAGTTTCCTTTCATACCATTTCCTATCCTGTCCTGTCCATCCATCCAATCTTCCTCTCCTCTATTATTTGGTCTTGATAAAGATTGGGGGCACAATGTTGACAAATGTTCTAGATGTCTCTTGACATACCTTATCCCTCAACACCAGGCAAACCCTTCATTATCCTCTCATCCTCCTATCGTCCTTAGCATTGCCATGAAAAATCTGAAGTATTCTACCTACAATGGGGCACGTTATTCCTATGCGACATAGTCCTTGGAGATCACATCCTTGGTTCCTTCTACCTGACCATCCGTATCTATTATCTTCCATCCATCTACATATCCATGGTGGTTCCTTGTCATCAGTATTGTTTGTTCCATATCTATTCCATGTCATGTCTCTTTTTGTTCCATATCTGATCCATATCGTGTCTTGTCTGATCCATCTCAGTTCCATATCATGTCTTGTCTGATCCATATCGTGTCTTATTTGATCCATATCTGATCCATGTATGTTCCATATCATGTCTCATCCGATCCATATCTTGGGTCCATTAGGGTACTTGTCGAACTACGTTGCCTCTGAGTTGTCACGTAGGCAAGGCCATTCTTAATGCGCCCCCGAGGCTCCGCTCCCACTTCCCCATCCATCCCAATGTCTAGTCCTTCTATCTATCTGAGTCCTCTTCATTTCCTGTCCATTCCATGTCTTGTCATTTGTCCCTCTACCCATTTGTGTCTGCACCTTTCTCTAGACAGGCGCACACATCAAAGCCCGCTTCCAAACAAAAGTCTTGATGTAGAACATCAACCTATCCAAGGCAAACAGAGTACCACATCAAAACACTCAAGCTAATTCTATATCAATTATGGCAAAAAGACACATCCAAATGCAAGAATGTTTTGTGTTGGTTAGATTAAGAGTCTTGATTTATGCTATCATGCCTTTCTATGCTACTTGAGGATGCCAAAAGCTAGAGATGCTATGATGGGGGCATGATTATTTTCATTGTCTGCTGCTTGTGGATCAAACTTTAGTAATGTGACGACTTTTGTCTAACGACATGATCGGCAAAAGATCATCGAGGACTCCAAGGTCTAAACATGAAAAGGGGCAATCCTTGTCTGTTGAAAAACGCAAGAAATACTCAGGTCATCTAGATTCAATTTTGGCTAGATACTTGTATTGACTTGCTAAATCAAAATCCACGTAAGTAATACTCAGGTCATCTCGGTTTAATTATACCTAGATGCTTGTATTTTCTTACAACATAATAAAGCCCAATGATGAAAGCGCTTCAAAATACTTGCTATATCAAGATGACAAATATCCATATCTATTTCTATACCGTATCAAATTGCGTCTCATCCGTATCCATATCCATATCCATACCGTATCCAATTGCAAGTCTATCATTAATCCATGCCAATCAAGTCAAGTCAATCTTGTCAAATGATCCGATCACAATCAGTGGTCTTGATCCTTGTCCGGCCGTAAACCATATCAATTAGTCATAACTATCCTTCATGTTGCTCTAGGGATACATCACTCCTCGCCATGACAACACTGTCGTATATCGTTATCATATGTCTTAGACAGGATGTCGCATTGTCGAAACCAGACCCAGAGTCTTATACGACATATCTCATTCCTAAAACCAGACATCATCGACCTATATCGTTGGTTTACCGCTCGACAGGGGCAATACCTTGTTTGTTCATGTATCATATGTGCATACTTGCTTACTTGCTTGTGTGTGTTATCATCTTGTTATCTTGCATTCCATATCATTCATCCCTTTCTTCTGTATCCAACTGTTTCATCTCTCATCAACCTATCTCATTGTGAGATTATCCGTCTCACGCCGTCTACCTTCTCCCCGTCCAATCTCCCAAGGGGGCATCCCATCATCATAACCTGTACCAGGGGCAAACTGGGGCATGTATCATTATCAGACTATTTATTCTTTGAAACAACGTAATAAAACACATTGCTTCAAAGAGGGGCAAAATGTATACACCTAAAACTGGCTCAGGTTGAATTAAGTAAATATTTTGATATTTATCTTAATTCTTATTTCCTTCTGTCAATTAGAATCCCTAATTTCTTATAATGTCCCAAGTCCTAAAATCCACCTCATTAATCCACCTCATCTCTTCCACCTCACCATGTTGCACATATAATTAAATATTCTTAATATTTAATTAGCTAATATCCTCCATTTTCCAAAGTAAATCTTTAAATCAATTATCCTTCACAAATTAAATATTCTATTCAATGTTCCCCACTAGCCTTCACCCATTGAATATTTTATTCAATGTTCCCCACTAGCCTTCACCCATTGAATATTTTAATTCAATGTTCCCCACTATCCTCCACTATTGAATTCTTAATTCAATTGTCATAACCCACTGTCCTCCACTATTGAATTCTTAATTCAATTGTCATAATCCACTAGGAATAAAAGATTCACTTTTATTCCTAGCCATTGATTTCATCTTTGGATCCTCACCCTCTATTCTATTTTCAGAAAATCTATAAATAGAACCCTCTTCTAAGCTACTGGGGAGGAACTTCATTTGCACAATCACTATACCCAAATTCCTCTAGGGAATCTTCTTCTTCTTCTCATATCATCATCTTCATACCATCGTAATGCAGAAATCATCATAGCCATTTCTCCTTGTCATCTTGAGAAATCAAAGCAAGGAAGCAAGCTCTCTGAGGGCCCATCTTTATCATTCAAGATCAAGAAAGAATAGGTGACCAATGGAAGCCACAGGGTAACAAGTTTGTAAATTTTGTGCTTTCATTTGTTTATTCTTGTTATTCGCACATTTCATTGTTGTTTGGGTTATTATATTATCTTAATTGATCAATCCCATATTCCCATTCACAATAGGTTCTTGTGAACCACTACTCATGAAATATGGGTCGATAAAGGTTGGCTCAAAAACTATGCAGTTGAATCCCAATAAAACACAATATACTTTAAAACTTGTTTTAAAAATTTGTGAAAATCATACAAATATTTTAGTCTCATTTCAACATGAATGTATAATGAAGCTAGGGGAAAAAGGTTTTCGTATGGATGTAATCTTAATGACTACCTATGCATATTGCATTGCCACTCGTGGGTATTGTGATTGGACTATCCTTTTGGATCATGTTAAATTTTTTAACTATATTCCCATAGAAAGGCTTGTAAGGACTATGAAATATTATGTTGGAGAATGCATCTTGGTCTTGGTAATATATTGTCTCTTTGAAAATGTTGAATGTTCTTGACGATTGTGTCAGGTGCTTGTGTCAAGGTTGGTAGTGTATTGTCTACTGGGAGTGTTGATTTATGTTGGCACTTAGTATACTTGCTTTTCTCTTGATGCACTTTTGTGATTGTACCATTGAATGCATAAACTTTTTTGTTTGTTAGGTGCTTGTACTTCCTTCGCCATGACATTAAGGAAATCTTGATCTTAACTAACATACTTACTCATATTAGCTATTGGTCCTATGCCAACTTCTCTTGTTCTTCACATCTTGTGGATGATAGATAACCTTTCCTATTGTCTTTCTCCTTTCATCAATACTTATAGTTGGACCCATCAACCTTAATAATTTGGGTCCTAAAGGGGGTTAGTTGGAATCTAATGGTTCTCTATAAAAAAACATTTGGAAGAACAAGGTTCTAAATTGGAGGTTTTGTGGGCTCTAAAGATTAAACTCTCCCTTATCTTTCACCAAAGCACTAAGTTTTTAAAATTAATTGTTATTATCTATTTTGGTGTTATGTCTTGCATTTGTGAGCTATTTTTTTTTATAGATGTTGACAATTAATCTCTCTTCTTCATGTTGGTCCTTGTCCCTAAAGCCTTTCATGAAGGCAAGGGCTATCTCCCATTCAAGAGTTACTGGAGAGACACTGGGCTCTAAGGTTGTAGGAGAAGTTCTTCTATGATGCATTTCTTCCAGCTATTAATGATCAACTTTTTACACTAGCATCTTCTCTAAATAGATGATGATTCATTCCTATTGATGTACTCAGACTTATTTAAACAATTACAATTAAGGTGGGAATGTCAATTTTAGTCATCTTTGTGTCCCTAAGGATGCTTGTAATCTTGCTCGATAGTGATAAGTTGTACTTAATAGTTATTCTTTCTCAACTAGTGATAGTGATAAGTTTGGCTTGTTTTGGGTTATGATTCCACAATAGCCAATTGATATTCTAATTCTTAGTTGGGTATCTTGAGTCTAATATTGGATAATGGTAGTTTCTTGTTTTCATTTTAAGAGATTGGTTTAAACCTCACTATACTTGGCGAAGTATAGTTGCTTCATTGATAGATAAAAAAATGTATTCACCATGTTAAGAGAGAGTATTTCATTTCATACATGACTAGGCTCCAATAACGTAGGATAGGGAAAGCCTTTCACTTTCATGCACATCAAATTCATTTCATTATCTCAACTACGAGAAAGAATATGTAACTCTATGTTGCAACCCCAATAAAATAATATGCATGTAATCATCTCAATAAAGTAGATCAAAATAAAAAATTACACATGGGAAATACAATAGATCTATAGAATAGAAATTTTTGAAGAATGTATCAAATTAAAGGTGAAATTTTGCACACTATATGACTTTCAAAAATTCTTAAGGATTATCATAAATATAGATTTAACCCTTGATGTTTCCTTCTTTAATGATGAACCATTTTGGAAATTAAGAGCCATATTGAATGGATGCCTTATAAAATTACAATTGCCCATCCAATTTAAGTCATTAGGAAGGTGTAAATCTTGACCTCGGAATAGGACCATACTTTTTGTTGGGTGAATATTTTGTCGTTAGCTCACTAACGTCAAAATGGTTATATCAGCCACAACTATGATGAGGCAAAGTCTCTCCTCTCAGCAAGGGGAGGCTCCCTTTTATTGCCAAATGCAAAATAATAACTATTACAAACTTATTTACACTAAATACTAACTTCGGGGTGATTCCATATCATCCATTTCTCTTTTTTCAGAAATGATGTTTACAATTTTCAATATAAAACTCAACACAAAAGGATAATTGAAACAATACCAGTATATTTGAACCACGAAGAAACCCACGAAAACACAAAGTTTTTCGTTGCTTCCTATGCCAATTGAAAATGAAAGATTTTGGAATAAAGTGCAGCCCAAAGTCTTCATTATTTGCCGAGATAAGATAACACGGTCATGAAAAATTAACTTGCAGCTCAAAGTCTTCAAGTTACTTTTCATTCACAAACTTAAATACAAATTCCAAATATGATATAGCAACACAAAGTCTACAAAATCAGCTTTGAATCACTTTTCAAACACTTGATTTCCATGCTCACAATTCAAGCATTCATACAAGACCATGTAATAGAAAGGACATAAGAACAATTCTATAACATTACAAACTTGATCCAAGACAAAGATTAGATGCCAACTTGCTTCTTGATATTGCTTGAAAACTGATTTACAAAATAAGCTCAAAGTCTCAATTTGCTCTTCAAAATGGCAGTGCTTCGCTTCAATAGACAAAAAGATAAAAATTACAAAAGAGGCCCTCTTTATTTATAGGGAGGAGCCTAGAGCAAAAATAGGAAATCTATAACTACTTTGACTTATTCAACAAAATAGTCCTATTTGACTTGGGACTTCCTTTGTCTCACATATAATTACATTTTGGAAAAATTCATGTGAATATGTCCAGAACAAAATACAAATTGCATATACAACACTGAAAATAAACTAAGGCATGAAAAAGAATTTTAGCTGCACCATCATTCTCTTTCAGAAAATTTTGGTACATAGTCTGCACTGCTGCCATCTCATATACATCAGGCCCAGCTGTATTGTCTGAAATGGTACAAGCCCTGAGAACTGCATCCTTGACCGCCTTTATCACCTTCTCATGCTTTCCGAGGTTATCCTTCAGATTTTCAAAGGTTGAATGATGATCATAAAGATTATCCATTTGAACCACTGTAAGCACTTCATCTTCAAACTTTTGTTGAACCATTTTCTCAAAAGCATCAATCATCTCCTTTGCGGAGAGAAACTTGTGATCTTCACTTGTTAGAGTGCATGGTAGTTCCTCTAACCTATGCAAAAGGGAGACATCACTATCTTCATTGTTTTCTCATACTTGGCACAAATCATCAAGCAAGCCTCTTATCACATTGATGTGATGAGTCAGGGATTCCTTGGTCTTGAGATAAGACTCTCAATTTGATACGACACCAATCACAATCAAATTCTTTATCTTCATTTTTTTCATCTCAATCCATTCTTCTAAATTATCTTCTTGAACTTGAAGTTCTTGAGATAATGAATCAACAATATTATCCAGCTCAACTTTTGCCTTTTCCATTTTTTCTTTTCTCTCCATTGTGGTCTTTAGGAGAACTCTGCCATGTGCCAACAACTGTTCCAGAATATCACCAACCACTCTTCCTATGGCTTGAACCTCTTCTACCTTTTTCAAAGGGTCTTCTACAGTAACTGCCATTGGTTCCACAATTTTTGATGATTTCACTATCTTTTGAAGAACGGCAGCAAGTTGCTCAGCCTTAGCTTTATAATGTTCCTTTTCTTTCTTTTCCTCATTAAATTTTACAAGCAAAGAGCTTGTTGTCGCTTGAAAATCTGACTTAAGGCCTTCGTGAGTCAACTTTCCCAATTCAACTCTAGAAACAATATAGTCATTCACATCAAAATTATATGTGGTGGCATCAGGAGGTGGTCTAGCAATCTCTGCATACCTAATTCCCTTTTCATCAATTAGCCTAGAAACAGTCTTAGGCTTTTTCTTCTGAGCTTTTGGTTTAGCATGCAACAATTTCTCAATGTCAATATCATCTGGTGAAATAGCCTGCTTTTTCCTCTTTGGTGTATAAGCAGACAACCATGGAGGTAGTGTTGGAGTACTAACATTTGGAGATGGATCAACTACCTACTTAGCGGAACTTATGCAAATACCTGTTATGGTTACAATTGGAGTGGTGTTGGTAAAAACTACACTTGTATCAACATTTTTCTCTGAACCATCAAGAAAATGATCCAGAACAGTTTGTTCTCCAATAGCAAAAGAAGAAGAAGATAAACTAGGAATAGACCCAGAAGAATCAAAAACAGTCCCAAATCTAGTTCTCACAGAAGGGGGAGTATTATCAGAAGATATAATGACAATAGGAGAAACAGGAACATTAAAAACCGCTGGAAAACTATGAGAAACATAGACATGAGGCAAAGCTATAGAAACTTGTGGCTCTTGAGAAATATCTTTTTGAGGAGACTTTGATGAACCACCAAGTTGTTCTTGTTCTACATCCTTTTTTACTTCTTGTTCCTTATTACCTTCTTCATTAGCTGGTTTCTCAATCATTTATGCATACTCAGTATCAGGTTCTTTAACATTCTGTTGTTTCATCTCAGCATTCTCAACCTCCATGTTATCAACATTTATTTCTTTAGTACCTGATTCTGCTACATTAGAACTTCCTGCAATTTCTTGTCTTACCTCCCTTAGAGACAAACTTGATCTTTGGTTTGGACACCTTGGAAGAAGATGGAACATCACTTTTATTTTTATTTTTATTTTCTACCTTCTTTCCTGTCTACTCCTGAATCTTTGTCTCTGATCCGGTGAGGAACTCTTTCATATTGAGACCTTTGCTTTGCAACCATATATTAGTATTAGCCAATATAGGATGGAATCTCTTCCTAATAGAAGTCTCTTCTTTCACTGACCATTTGATTTCTAGCAACGCTGAAGCTTCAATATTGTTGATGTTATACTTGGGATCTAGAACATCACCCTCATCTTCCATGCCCTCTGGAACATCAGCCAACCCCAGTTCTTCTATCTGACTCAGGTGTAGCCTGCAGTAATCCAGTTTCTTTATCTCATTCTGGGTCCTCAAATCGGCCCAAATATCCTCAACCATGGGGACATGAAATATTACGTTCCTTTTGATCTTATCTTGTACTCTTATGAAGTCGAAGTGATTCCTCTTCTTGAATTGTTTCATCGTCACTAGCTGCATCTCTGCCTCAACAGCCTTAGCCTTAGTAGTTGATTGCACTGAGTACCTACCAATCTCCACAAGAAACTTAATCCCTGACTTCTTCAGTTCCATCTGTTTATTATGCACAACAATCAATTGTCTACGTAACTCCATCAGAACTACCTTATCACTTGGATATCTTGGTAACATATATGGATACCTCGAATAATATCCAACTCTTAAATAAGTGAAAGTAGGAAATTGGAGAAACAAACAACCAAAAGAATTAACCACTTCCCAAACTTCATCTGATACCCTTTTCTGCTCAAGCTCACTGTCCCATAAACACATGAAGATTGAAAAGTAGGCATCATTCACCCTGCAAAAATGGTGAATTGACCCTTTAAGAGTTATTTGTGGATAGTACTTAAAAACTGGGACCAACCTCCGATCACCATCTTGAGTCAGACCTAGAAACATCCTCATGTTTGCAGCTGCATATACCAAATATGAGGTCATATAGAACTTAAAAGTTGTATTGACCTTGATCAACTGATCATGTAGAGCATTGCTGATTTGTTCACCCCAGAAGATCTTCTATTGCCCTTTGAGAATCACCATGATGTATGTGTACATCCATTCTTGAAATTTGGAGGAAGAAGGAAGACCTCTGACTCTGCTCAACAAAGTGATCAAATCACTAACTTCTTCCACAAAATCACTCCTCGGGAGTTCCTTAGGCCACCTTGACAAATTACTCCTAGGAGTCTTCAAACATTTGCTATTGATATGCTTCTTTGCAGATTCCACATCAGTCTCAAAATCTTTCTGACCTTTAGCAAAGTCAATTTCCTCGATATTTTCTATAGGTGGACACATGAAAATCTTATCAAGGAACTCTGCATCTAGCCTCATGATTACATTCCCTTGAGAATCAGTCACAGTTCTAGTATCCTTATTATAGTGGCTTGCTACTTGGAGGACAAACTATGGATTATGAGAAGCCACTGGAAAAGATGCTACCAAGTGTATGTGGCTGTCAATGATCTTCTGCATGTAGCGGGGAGGATTTGCCTATTTGGTCCTTTCTACAAATTCGGTCATGTCTACATGCCCTATCTCTATATTTCTAATCTCATCTACATTGGATTGTAGTGAAGTGACGGGGAAAACCCCTTGGTATTTGTACTTCATGATTTTGGCCTTTGACGGAGATGGCTCTGACATTAGCTTCGAAGAGAGAACTGGAAATGGTGTCGATCACATATACTCGATGAAACTACAAAAGTTGATGATCTCGCAGTTAGGGGAAAAACAGGCAAATTAGGGATACTACGAACTGATGATCATGAACATAGGAACATGCTTGAAAGGGCTTGAGAGCGCGCAAGTCGAGTAATTGGGCAAAAGTGGGCCAAAAGTATCAAAAGGCAAAAATTCCCAGTGTTAGGAAAATTTCCAGGAAGACATGCACAGGCGGCCAAAATGACCGCTCCTGCATGTGGGGTAAACTGCTTGAGTGTAGGGTCAGTCATTTTGACCGCCTCTGCAAGTAGGGGTAAATTGAAATTTTTTATGTAGGGGTGGTCAAAATGACCGCCCCTACATATGGGTAAATTGCAAGTCTTTTGTGTATGGGTGGCTGATTTTACCACTCTTACACGTGAAAGGACTAACCTTTTACATGTAATGTCGATCGTTTTGACCGCTCTCACATACATAGGTGAAACCTCTTTAATACATGCAATAGCGGTTATTTCTACCGCTCTTACATGCAAATGTAAAATGTTTCAAGATTTTTATGTAGGGACGGTGAGAATCGCCGCCGTTACATTTGGGTAAAACTTGGCAAGAAAAGATACATGTACCGATGGTGAAATCAACCGCCGATACATCTTATCAAAAAGCAAACATTCGGGAGAGCGGCGAATTCACCCGCCATTGCATATAAAGGAAGAAACATGTATTGGCGGCAAAATCAACCGCCAATACATCTAGGTAATCCTAAGACCAAAAACCTAAGTTTATCAGACGCCAACGAAAATAAAACCGCCGCTTATATAAAACTAGGGTTTGGCGAAAACGGCGGAAACCGCTGATGACAGATGAGAATTGCCGAAGAAAAACTCATAAACATTCTACTAGGATTTTTAAAACAACACAAACATGCATAACAACCATCTATCCTTAAAAAATGATGACTAACAAAACAAAAATGTTTCCATAGATCACAAATAAACACTTTTATTGCAAGCAAACCCTAGAAGAAAGAAAAACAAAAACAAAAAATGAAAAAATACCTGATAGAAACGCTAAAAACCCTAAGTGCGATCGTTGATAAAATCTACCCAAATCGAGAATGCCGACGATTTAATCGACTTTGGAGGAGGTTTAATTTGCATCACAAGAGGTTTCTAACAAAAAGAAAATGAAAATAACAACAAAAAAGTGCTTAAAAAGGTTTAAAAAGAATGAATTAAAGCTTGGCACGAGTGCCATTAATGCACTCGTAGATAACTTAAGATCCTTGGAGATATGCTCTGGCGATGGTTTCACCCATCATTACATGTGAAAAGAACAATATGCACAGGCAGCTATTTTCGCCACCCCTGCATCTAGGACTTAAAACAACACAAACATGCATGAGCGGCAAAAAATCCACCCCTGTATGTAAAACAAAAAAAGGGGTAAAAACATGTAATGGTGGCAAAAATGACCGCTCCAACATGCCAAACTTAAAAATTTTCTAACTCCTTGACAATTAAACTTACCGATTTAACAAGTTTTCTCATTTCTTCGAATTTCGCAAACCTTGAAGAACCAAAACGAAGAGATGCTCGAAATGATTCTCAGGAGTTAAAAGATCATGTATAAGGGCAAAAATTTGCCTCGAAAAACATGCTTAGAGTTGTAGGTTACAAAACGGACAAGTTTCGTAGGGGTCATCCTACAAAATGAGCACAGCAGATTTTGAGGACAACACTTTTATATATTGGAGAAGCTATTGTATGTAATTTTTTAATAAGTATACGTAAGTTCCATATGGAAAGCTTCTAGCTCATCTTAATTAAAGCCTATTAAAAAAGAGATTCACTCATTAACACAAGGCCTCTTAACTTCTCTAGAAACACTCAAAGAATATGAGCCTTGAAGTATTTAAAACCAATGGGATTCAAGTTCTGATTGGACTTAGAACTCAAGTGAATTTTATAGATCCTTAAGCATCTATCTCATCTTTGCCAAATTCCTCATTCCCTTATAGCACACACAACCCTACTTTTCTTGATGTTCACTAGTAAGTGTTCTAGTTTTAATTTGCTCCCTAAAGACACAGAAACTTATTGATAGGATAATGTTAACAAAGTTATTGCTAGCATCCTTACTGATAAAAAAAAAACAAAGTTATTGCTAACTTAGATGCACCTTCCTTCAAGTTGTTTCGTATTGGAGAAATTAATGCAGATAAGAAAACAAGAAGCAAGACCTGGTTCCTTGAACCACTACAAACAAGATAAGAACAAGTTAATCTTGGAGGTTGTACATTGTTTTACAGAAAAAGGTCAACGATCATAATTGCTTTGCCTCCAAGGCAAAGTCCAAAAATTCTCAATAAAGTTTCTTCCAATGATGATAATATTTGCAAACATTGTCTCTAATGAAAATAGATGCACACAAGGAAATGGTAGAAATGAGCGAAAACTTGTCAACCATGAGACTAGTCTTAAGAAAGCCTTGACCCAATAGGTCAATATTGAAGATAATTCCCAAGGATGTCACATTTTTCGATGCTCAAAATGACTATGTCCTCTATGGTTAGTATGGATTATTAGGTCTCTAGAGATTGCTCAATAATCTGGCACATTTTCATGGTCTCCAACTTCTTTCATGCATTTCCATGAAATGGCCTAGTGATTCGATTTCAACACGAGATTGGAGGACAACCTTGAATGTAACAACAAGGTTATGAAGCAACACAAATGGAGACAGGTTTACATCCATTTAGTGTTGCTTGTGTGAAAGCTTTATAGTAGAAGCAAGCCATGAAATCATAGAGCATGCAACTAGTGTGAAGAATATGTCATCCTCCATTGATATTGTGTGAATGTACAATATATTTTAGAAGCAATGCTGGGAATGTAGGTTCCCATGATCAGGGAATAAAAACAAATTCACATGATTTATTAGAGCATCTTGGAGTACAACCACATACTAGGTGGAATGATGTGATAAAGGATCACTAGTTGACATACTAGTTTATAGAATGTACAGTAAAGTGTATATATACAAGAGGTTGTCAGCTAAACCTTCCATAATATGCTGACAAGTGTTATGCATATGGTGCACTTCCCATGTGGCCAAGGTTGTGCCATGTGTCAGATCCATATGGTTTCAATTGGTTGGCACGATCATGTGTACTCATCGCCATGTGTTAGATGCATATGGAGCCAAATTGAGCATATTGGTGCAAGGGCATGTGTTGCCCATGTGCATGTCATGCACAATGCATAAAGGATTTGTAGGAGTTGGCAATGATATTGTCGAAGCTAAAGTGCAAACTCTTGAGTTTGTGTGGCATGATTGAAGAGTGCACGTGTATGTCTCGTACTATCTTGTGTAGAATTGTTTGAATCGGTGCTTGTGTAGATTGCACAAAGCCATTATGCTAGAGTGTCTTATTCATGCATAAAGCATCTTGGCACAATATTGTGTGTGCAAAGAAAGATTGTAGTATGATACAATCTTGCATTGAGTGAAGTTCAGGAGTGCAAGTTGTGTAGAGTTGCACACAGATCATTTGCCTCTTTTGTAGAGCAATGATCTCCATTGTGTTTAGTACATAGTAAAGAATTTATTTAACGTTGATATGGAAAACCAGTAATTGTTGAACTGTTGTGCAACTATGTCTAGATCACTTTACGCTTTTCTTGTAAAGTGGTCTATTGAAAAAGAATTTGGAGGTACTAGTGCAAAAAGTGGGATGAGTTGCACACAAGGTGTGACTTTGTGATGTGCGTGTTTGTTGATGGCTTGTAGATGTGAAGCCATAAAGCTTTTATGAAGCTCAGAAATCAATGAAGATCTGAAGCAATCATAGTTCTAGCCAAGAACTAGTGAAGGTCAGGAGTGTGTTGATGTTGTTGCAATTTGCAAATTTTACTATGCATGCTTATAGATGCCAAAGGAAGTTTGTCCTTGAACTCTAGTGCATAAATGAGAGGATGTCATTGAACTTGTTCATCCTTGTCGAGAAAAGCTTGGCTCCGTACACAAGAGTTGGAATGCAAAGAAACACATAACATTGGAGCCAATGATCCAAAATAATGTTGCTAGATATAGACGTGGCTCATTCATATAGAATGTTGAAGTTGTGCAAGTTTGTGTGGTGCCACTGAGAAGCACTTTAATGTGGTTGTCTAGCATAGTGCAAATCCAATGTAGTCAAATTGGTTGTAGATGCTCCATGTGCTTGTAGTCTCAATGAGAGTTGTAAGCTTCCAATGTTTGTGTAGACATTGCCTTTTGCGAGTGTGGAGCTGTAGAGGTTTCTCTTTTGTAAACATGCATTTGAGGAACAATTGGTTGTTCTTGCCCAATTTGTTTTGGACGTCATGGTTTGTGCAGAGCACCCATGAAAGGTGTTGTTTCTATGCTAGTTGTGAGGGCACATACGTTGCTCCAGATGTTGATTTGAGAGCAAAGAATGAAGCCACTATATCATGTAGCGCTATGGATTGTTGTAGAATCCTTTGCACAATTGATGATAGTGGATACATAATTGCAACCAATCTGAGATTGGCCTAAAGACGTTGGAAGATTTCAAAACATTCTCCCTCAACTTTGTTCCTAATTGCAAAAGCAAGCATGAGAAAACATTACATGACATAAAGAGCTCAATGTAGCTCTTGTGTGTTGCGGATGTTTCTATCCTTGGTTGTAGTGAAGCCATTGAGGACAAGATCAACAACCTACTGCTCCATGAGTGTACGTCTTGCAATTGCTACTTTTGATGTTGGCAAGTCTTATCTCTAGATATGAATAATTATTTCTTTGCAGAGAGAATTGTGAAAATTCCTTTCCCTAGAGAACATTTGGCTTTGCATCTTCATGATGGCTGCAACAAAAGTGTGAGCACTAAAATGCCAAAAACTTGGCTAGATGTATCCAAGGCAAGTGGCACGAGATTCAGCCCTTATGCTCTCATAGTAATGATCCAATTTCAGTCTAAGATTGGAGGACTACTTTGTGCGTAGCAACAGGGTTATGAAGCAACACAAATGGAATGAGATTTACATCTATTTAGTGTTGTTGTGCAGAAGCTTTATAGGAGGAGGGCACGAAATAACAAAGCATGTAACCCATGTGAAGAATATGTCATCCTTCGTTAATATTGTGTGAATGTACAATATATTACAAAAGTGATGGCGAGAATGCAGGTTCATGTGATTAGATAGGAAGAGTGTGTCCACTTGATTTGCCAAAGCACCTTGGAGTATACTCGAACTAAGCCAAATGATGTGCCAAGTTAGCAAACTAGTTTACATAATGTACAATGAAGTATATTTATACAATAGGTTGTTAGCTAAGCCTTCCACAATATGTTGACAAGTGTCATGCATGTATAGTGAACTTCCCATGTGGCTAGGGTTGTGCCATGTGTCGGATTTGGATGGTGCCAGTTGGTTGGCATGATCACGTGGAGTAGACACAACCATGTGTTAGACACACATGGGGCCAAATTGAACATATTGGTGTAAGTGCATGTGCAAGTCATGTATAATATAGAAAGTATTTGCAAGAGTTGGTGATGATCTTGTTGAAGCTAAAACATAGACTCCTAAAGTTGTGCAGTGTGACTAAAGAGTGTATGTTCAAATGTCTTGCGTTGTCTTGAAAATAATTGTTGAAATTGGTGTTTGTGTAGATGTGCATGAAGCCATTCTACCAGAGTGTCTTATTTGTGCACAAAGCATCTTAGTGTAATATTGTGCATGCAAGGAAAGATTACAACATGATGCAAGCTTATGCAGAGTTGGTGCACATGAGTGCGAGTTGTGCACAAATCAACTAGGCTTAAGTTTGTTGTCATAGTTTGAACCACAATTTTGACACTGCAAATCTCCAAACAACTTGTGAGTCCTGAGCGAGTAAGCCTTGGCAAGTTCAGCAAACTCAATTAGGGAGACTGGGTGCTCAACTAAAAATATGAGAAAATAGCGAAGAATGTGATTTTTAACTTCCATTTAAGGTTGCGAAGCTTCCCTCCCTTGCTTTGTTTGAGCAGCTACGTATCTGACTTAATCCATGAGAGAAAAATGTGGTGTGCAGCATAAGGACTCTTTATGGTTCTTTTGGTCAGTTTTCGGGTGATTTTAATTGAGTTTTTCCTCATTTAATTTGAGGAGACTTATCTGGTTTCTGCCAACCCAAAATGGGCCTGCCAAGTCCAAGCAAAGTTTGCATCTTGAAACTATGGTTAGAATGCACCAAGCTTAAAAAATTCATCCAATATTGATAGATTTCCCTTAGATGAACCATCAACCATGTTGTCCAAGGATTGGCATCAGCTAAGTTCATCGAATTATTTACCCCCCAGATGTAATTTTAAGTTGTTTTGACTATATATTTATGGGAACAGTATCTTTGATCTCCCAGGTATTTGAGGGATTGTTTTATGAATACTCAGGCAAATCAATGTTGGCAATACGTTTAGCTTACACCCTGGTTAACAGTGAGCTAGTCTGTGTGAGGACCCTGAGTAAGCTCCTATTCTGAACAAACTTTCGTGGGGCCTTCAAGATGAGGAAATTACAATTTCATATAGCACCGTACATTATACAACAAAATAACATCAGTACTTCAGTCCACCATGCTACTTCGCATCTTCTGCCATGGACACGTCCATTTCATCCATGTTAATGCGAGGCTTCCCCATGCTAAAGTTTAGAACCCGAGCATTTAAATTATATTTGATCTCTCCATCTAAAAGCAGTTTCCTTATATAGTGCTCCACATCTGACCCTATCAGACGAAGTGTGTATTCTGTCAATGGTGCTCCCTGCAAAAATAAGCATATTAAACCAACAGGAGATATTAAAATTTAATAGAATAGAAATTTTCCTCTTGTATCAGAGTTCTCATAAACAAATTGGTCCAAGGGATGTGAACTTTGTTTCTAGTTTTTTTCCATCATGATATGCACAAATGGCACAAAAAACACTTTATCTGATTTAGGCAAAACCATATAATATTATAAACATGATAATATCAAAAATCAGGATATTTAAATTGCTTAATAAAGGTTAATCCAGGATTAGATCAATTAAAATCTGCAATAATAAAAAGAAAGGAAAGAAATAGATAATATTAAGTGCCTGCTATCCTCAAAATTATAAGAATTTTGTAGGAAGCGGTGAATGATTATTTACAGCTTCCCTGAGAGAATGTTTCTCCCTATGACCAGCATCTAGCATATGTGCATCTCCTAAAATAGAAGGTAAGGTGATTCAATGGAAGAAAAAAAAACACCCAAATTGAGCACAAAATACTGTAATTTTTGAATCAAAGGAAAAGCTACTAATAGCTTGCTACAAACATACCATTTGCAAAAAAATGAGAAGATACTGATTGAGAATGCTTCTGGATTAACCATGGGGGTGTTTTTTGCATCTATGTTTTGGATCACACTCTGTATATTTTTCCTCATCCTAATGATGGATCACAGAATGTGATCTGAAATGTTGATGTACAACTCACCCCCACAGTTATATTCAGAAGCACTCTCAATCACTTACATGGACTGGAAATATCATGTTCCTTATGAAGAAGATACTGTTAAGGTAAAAATATTGGACAGGGTTCAGAAAATTTTCATATTGTATGACATTGCAATTGGTTGGCATGAGTCTTTTCTCTGATTAAAAAAGGAATTAGGAACATGCAAATAAGTTTAAAATTTTGATTAAAAAAAGATATTGTTCAATCATCAATGCACTACAAATGAATGTCATTCCAGCAAAAATTCATATTCTATGACATTGCAAATGGTTGGAATGAATATTTTCTCTGATTAAAAAAAGGAATTAGGAACATGTAAATAAGTTTCAAATTTTGATAAAAAAAACAGATAATGTTCAATCATCAATGCACTACAGGTGAATGTCATTCCAGCAAACAATGTCGATGTTATTATTCCAGCCACCAACATCCAAGTGTATTTTCCAATCATTAATCATATAGAGACTTGCATACAATAAAAAGAAGACGAATCATTTCAAAAATTGCAAAACACAAATTGCAATGATAGAACAAAAATATAAACAAATTTTAGTGCCATGCTAAAGAATCTTGGTGGGGCGAGACTTCAATATTGTTGCAAATCCTCCCGAAATGCCCCAGTAAGCTTAAATAAGGGGATGTGTTAACTTTTAAGTTGTAAATTAGAATATTGAAAGAAAATAGAAGACATTTTCCAAAAATGGCATCTGGTCTGCCAACAAATGCAATTCTTTTAGGCTTCTAAAAGTTGCAATCAATAAAACCAAACAGTCTACACTAAGTTTAGAATTCTGATAACAATATTTACTCACCATGTTCAAATTCCATCCCAGGGCATCTGCTCTGAAAACATTGAGAGATGAACTGACATTGGAAATTCAGGTTGCACATTTCCTAAAGGTATAATGACGTCCAAGATTGACCATTCTAGCTTTTTAAATATTCAAAAACATAAACAGAAAACCAAAATTTCCTTTGATAAAAAAATTAGGCACACTTTAGCCAGGGTGTGTCTTAACTTCCATAAGCAAAATTTATTTTTTTTCTTGCTAATTTTTGCTTACTATTTTCTGATTATTTCTTCTATCTTCTGCCAAGATCTTTCAGTGTCTAGCTCCTAAAAATCTCAGAAACTATCTGATTACATGCAATCATTATAGCTGTTTTTCAATTTCGATAAAAAAAGCTGACAAATTACGCACTCCCATTGGAACTTTACCAAATCTGCAAATTACTATATCACTTATGATACAATAACCAACAGTCAGGGCAGTCAACCTCGATGCATCTATGATAATGGAATCAGTATGGCTATTAAAAGAACACTTAATCCGCAGTATTAAACAAAATGAAGCAATCCAACTAATAGCATTTATCCCCTGGTCAAATTCAATATATTTATCAATTCCAATTTCAGCCAAACATGAGTACCACAGCAAGTCAACTTACCTTCTAGACTCAAAATCTGCACCTACAGTAGGTCAACAGTCAGAAAACAGATTGTTTAGTCATCAGCGGTGGATTCTGGACACAAATAGCAGCAAATTTCATCAGAAGCAGTTAAATCAGTCAACTGGGGAGAGAGGGGGATATTCATTATTGTTCATCCAATTGGGTTCATTATTGTGTATTTGCACCAGTCTTACAGTACTCAAACTCACCAGAATCAGCGAGTCCTGAAGCGAGCAGGCCTGGGCGAGTGCCAGAGACTCGGACTCGCCAAAGACTTGGCCGTCTGATTGCAATAGTGTAAAAACACGACCAAAAGATGGACGCTTTATGCAAATCGCGAACTGGCGATCGTGTGCTCTAGTTGTTAGGCAAAAACACGACCTCCTTCTGTGAATGTGACCTTCTTAAGCAAAAATACGACCTCCTGAAGTAAAAACCTCAAACTTTGACTGGAAATTGTGTGTCCTTCCTGCCAAACGCAAATGCAAATCCCTGCAAATTGCGTCACGATTTTTGGTCGCAATTTTTAGTTGCGAATCTGTTTCCGTCTGTGCATAATAAAAGCTGTAAATCCTGCTCAGATATGAAAATATGACCATCTTATTTTCTTCCTGCTCGTTAAAAGCTTTAAATCCTGCTCGTTAAAACCCTAGATGGTCATATTTTGAAATCCAATTTTTGCCTTGGGAATGAAATCTTATGTCTTATCTTTGTCAATAGGAAGTCTTCAAGAATAAGCCCTAGTAACTAAGTTAGCCAATTCACTTACTTGATTGATCTGATTTTGGATCATTCCTGCTCAGATATGAACATCTTTTCTACATGGTGCATAATAAAAGCTTTAAATCCTTACAAAATCTCTATATATCATGGTTTTTTTATTTTTCAATTTTCGAGTCAGAATCCGAGTAAAAAATCAGCCAAACGAATCCAAGCCAAGTCCGAGGGAGGGGGGAGCAGGGAATGATTTGTTCAATCGGGTTCATTATTGTTCGTCCATTTTAGAGAGAGAAAGAGAGAGGGCGAATTTGTGTTCATTATTGTTCGTCCGATTGGATTCATTAAATGAGGATTGAGAGAGAGAGAGGAACGATTTGTCCAATTCGGTTCATTATTGTGTATTTGCATACATCAAATGAGGGTTTTTAAGACTGACATGGCTCATGTCGACCCAGTTAGCAGTGCCACACTATACTGTATCAAATGTTGTCAAGTTGCCATCACTACTCCGTTGTTTAGGATAACGAAAACATAACTGTTAATAGTCAAGAATACATGATAAATATGATAATGATGCATCAATGACATCATAATTGATAATAACAGCAAGACACTTTCTTGATCTAACTTGTATTCCATGTCTAATCTCAGGTCACACACCATCCTCCAGGAGTTTGGAAATACAGTAAATGTCATGTTCGTAACAGTGAACATACAAAATTCTTCCACATGGAAGAACGTGCAGATATTTTTTTGGTTTTTATTGAGTAATAAGGTTGCATGCATTGAGAGTTTGACCTCAAACTAACTAATCTCATCGACCTTCATCATTACTGTCTTTGCTAAACACATCTTCATCGTGATAAAGTCAGCACTTGCTTCCAAATGCTTGCATTTTCACCTTTAACCACCCTCCATAATAGGAATTTTAGAACCCTACATGGATGATCATGTATCTATCATGCATAGTTTTCTAGAATCCTTAACCTTGAAAGGGCTTCATTCAGTATTTTTTTTTGCAAACCATGGTGTAGGGGTGTGAAATGTAAATGATTCAGGATTTTATAAATTTGAATTGTCAAGTGTGTGAGAGGCAGGTTGATTGATTATCAGAACTAAATTTGAAATTCAAATATTATATGTAAGAGAATTTTCTTTTAAAAAGTTATGTAACTCAGGCTGCCTTAAAGACATAGAAGATCTTTAAAAAAGTTCCATAATTAAATTTTGCATGAGAGTTGTCCGTGGTAATGACAATGTGTTATAAATTTCCACAAGTTTCATTTTTAACATATGAGAAAGAAGAATTTTACTGGAAAAAAGCATTCTTTGTAAAAAGCTCATGCCAAGCTTTTTCCTTCGCATTCAACATCCATATTTTACATTGCAAGTTTCCAAAATTGAAACTGGTAATAAAAATTTCACAGACCAAAAACAACATCCTCATGAGACAGACAACTAAAATAGCATCACTGCATAATCAGTGAACAAACACAATTGCAAGAAAGGTCAGGTGAGGTTTTGGTGTGCACAATAATCTAAATCATTAAAATTTCTCCTCCTAATGAAATTGAACCTCACAGTAGCCTCTTTGCAAAATAGTACCGAATGCCCATACCACAAGGGTAACAAAATATAAGGGATGAGTAAATTGTTATAAATATCAAATGCAGTCCTTGTCACTCATTCAACTGTTCGTTTATATTTATGTCTTTATAGATCTAGCTGCCTGCATCATCCCTATCCCTGAGATTGATCTTTAAGCCAATAACTTTTGATTGTGAATCATGCTTTGTTTCAGCTATAAAAATCTTTAGTGGCAGGATTCAGAATCATATCCAAAGCTTCATGATACTTACAAGCCTTAAACAATCTTGAACCTGAATTTCTTTCATGCCACCTGAGCATGTAATATAAGAAACTGCAAGTTCCATTGCCCATCTTATTTTGGAATCCAATCCATGCATTTAATTATCCTGTAAAGCAGTGATAAATTGCACTTTTAGCAGCCCAAAAAAGGCCTCTATATGATCCTTTTTTAACCTAGTTCAAGAGTTATGGTTAGATCTTTTAAACTGGGTTCATCAATTTAAATAGTCCCTGGTCCGATAGTTGTGGAATATCACCACTAATGCTTTAGGACAAGTATACCTAGCTCTGGAACTCATAGTTGAAGTGCCTGAAGCCATTTAGCCAAGAGATGCATGCAAGTGTTGCATACATATCATGTCTCAACTTTTTTCAGCACAAATGAAAATACAGCTTCCTTCAATCAAAAGTGTACAGCAAGAGATATTTCAAGTCTTGCATAAAGGTGTAGATGATCAAGCTAACTTTTCATGACATAAGAATAGAAATATATTGTTGCTGCATATTATTTCAGCATAAACAAGTATATGTATTTCAGAGAACTAGAGGAGATTGACAAATAACAAATAATACTCTATTGCTGCATTATCATGGGTAGCACCAGCCCGTCAAAGATCAATCTTGGGCTATCAGAACAGTAGGCTCTCCACCTTATTGCTACACCATGGCCCACAAGACTAAAACTAGGTCATTATAATAATAAATAATTTAAGTGGAATTCCCTATCAAACATAGAACACCCTTGAGGCTTAAGCTTATAAGCCACATCTAAGTATATCACTACTGCCCTGAAGCCCATTGAACAGTGACCAAACCACAACTTGACTGTTAACAGGTTTATGATAAATTGGTGAGTTGTTGAACTGCCAACGGAACATCCCAAGTTCTGTTTCAATCCATGGTGTTACCGTATTAGGCACAAGCAGCCCAAAACAGAGAAGATAATATTAAAATCTTGCATCCTGTACATTTACTCTCTACCATTCTGATCACCAGAAAATTTGCATTGCTTTTTCCCAATTGGCCAAGTTTTTACTATTTTTGCAAAAATTAGATTCTTGAAATGGGAAATCCCCAAAATATTCAAGCCAAATAAATAGAAAATTTTCCAACTGTTGTATACTTATTACATATAATTTTCTGGGATCAACTTCCCTGGACCCTGAGTATGTAATACTTGGGCCATTCCTTCAATGGCCCACTTGTCATTAGTGATAATTCCTCCTGCAACTGAAATCTTATGAGCTTCAGTGGCCCACTTTGCCCTCATTGCATCAGGTCATGCTCACAGGGGTGAAGATATGGTACTTGAACTGTTTATTGTATACTTCTAAGAAAGAAATCCAATCAAAAAATCTCATCCACGCATAAATGTCCACCATAAAATTTACATGAACAACTCATACACACCAACTGATAAACTACTACTAAATTTTCTTGAAACACTCAATGATGCTCTTGTATAAAACAAAACCAACTTGAGAGGGAGTTTTTCCAGTCCACTCCCAAAAAAACGGGTGTTTGGTTATGATAGTGATATCTTTTTGGTGGTAGGTATCTCAGAAAAGAATTAAATTTTTTGCTGTTCGGTAAGGATACAAGTATTTTGCTGTTCAATAAGGAAACAAGCATGGATGAGAGGTTAAGGCGTGTTCTAGCATACCTCATAGTGATCAACCAGCTCTGAGAAGTAATCATAGACCTTCTGGCATTTATCCTCAGTCCACACGAACTCATTGGTGGGGTCCAAAATCAAGGTCAGTTTGTCTGTCTGAGTCTGATCAAAGGCTTCAGTGACAGGGTCAATGTAGGCTGCATAGATCCTCACATGACGTGTAGCAGAGCTCAGCCACTGGCCACCCATTTGAAACGTCATCCCTTTGTTCTGTGTCTCTTCTTGTGCTCTTATACTGAGGCCTATTTTCTTTCTTGTGTTCAATCCCAAGGGAATAGAAGCTCCATTGGATGAATGAAAGGTTGGCAGGAATGATGAAGAAGATAACCCACATGCAGGAAGAGAAGGGTTCTTGAGGATTTGGGTCAAACCGGTAAGTAATGATGCAGAGGTGAAATGGGTGGCAGCCATGGCTCCTGACACAAGGATTCACTATCCCACATTTTGCTCATTTAAGGGAATGTAGGGGCCTTTCATTTAAAATCCAAATTATAAATATATTAATTGCAATGTCGCTTTCGCAATGCCTAATCTGCTAGCGAGTCACAAGATATTAACGGCTTGAAGGTATGCTTTAACCCACAGCTACAATTATAATTTTTTTTAATAATTATAATTAGTAGTTGTATTTTAGAATTTTCAAGTTTTGTTTCTAATTGTATGTAGAGTATTATAAGCTTTCTCACTAATTTAAGTTGTTTGCATTGGGCTTTGTTTTGGCGCTCTTCTATATAACTCATATCACTTATCAATTTCTTATATTAAGAGTTTCATAGGGTCTAAGAGTTTTATAGGGTTTTCTACAATGCTATGAATCTCATCTAAGTTAGTAGTTTTTTTTTTTTAGGGTGGTGACATCCTTCCCCTCTTGGAAGAGTCATCACCCTGATGATCTAAATCAAGGTTAAGCAAAAACTCATAAGGTAGGTTAGCATACCTTGTTATAACTTGTTTTTTACCTTAACGTTATAGCATGTCCGCCCCCGTTCAAGATGTTGTACCTATTAGCTCATAATACATGTGTCTATCATACAACACTTGCACTCGTTGTTAGATAATTTATAGACAAAATTTAAATATCTAAGATAGTCAATGCCCATCTAGCACAACTAGATTTCATCAAACCTTTATAGCTAGGTCGAGTAGAAAGAGACAATTGCTAATCTCATTTTCACAATAAGCATTACTTGCATAAGGTACACAAGGTACAATTTCAAAATCAAAGCAATTCAAGTATACAAGACCTCACATTACTCTATCATTCTCAACTCTAAATAAAGGAAGATTTTCAATACTAAACTCAATATCAACACTGGATAACAAAAGTGTTTTCAATAGTCACCAAGAAAATCATCAACACTAAACCATAGGAAGTGCTTCAACATAAAGATCATTAATATGATTGTCAACATTAAATTAAAATATTCAACATGACTAAATCATGATTTTCAATCAAATGGTCAACATAAAAAGTCAACATGTTTCTCAACACTAAATTGTCGAAGAATCAATAATTAAGATAAGTAGATCAATATGATTTCAATACTAAATCACCAAAGATCAATAAAATAGATCTTCATGATTTCAAGACTCAATCAAGAAGATCAAAGTCAACATTAAGTCAATAAGGTCATCAAATTTTGAGGAAAGGTTGATCAACATTAAATTACAAAAGAACAACAAACTGCACTCAATCAAGCTCAGATTTAAATGCATAAAGGCATACTTTCACAAAATTGCATAGCATCAAATGCCAAGGTGTTCAACAAGTTCTAGCATAAGAAACGATGCTTCAATAAGAACTTTAAGACTTTTAAGTCAAAGGGAATCAAAATCTCAAAAAATAAAATGCAGTTGCAACTTGTCATTTGACAGGTAAGGTCAAACAATATCAAGCTAAAAGAATGAGTTTCTCAATTCACACTCATATCAGGGACATGAGCTATCAATGCATATTTTGCATAAAGTAAGAATATTCAAGTGTATCATTTACACAAAAGCAATATGTTTTCTATGAAACAATCATTATTCAAGTGCATAACTTGCACAAAAAATAGAAATACAATCATTACTCTAATATGAGTTTATAATATTCCAATATACACAACATCAAAAAATTGTATTTCCTTGCCTACAAGACAAAAGGAGATGACTTGACCAATCGACTCCTAATCTTAGGTCGTCGTCGAAAGACCCTTAAAGCAACTAAGTTTTGCGTTTTAAACAAGATTCGCATGGGTTCCACCCGAACCATGCCTACATCCTCAACTCGAGCTTATAATTTGCTTCTACATGGATATCCTCTCATACATTGCGGTCAAACTTTTCTCCACAACCATGTTGTCCATCTCTAGGTTCTTTATGCCTAGGCGGTTTGGTCTCACCAACTTATTCCTTTCAAGTGATTGTCCTTCTTTCTTTTGTCAATAATTTTCCTGAAGGCTAAATATCTTTCCCTTGTTCTGATTTTTCTTCCAAAATTTAGCCCATACTGCTTTTATGTCCTTAGAGAGATCTCTCATACCAGAATATCCAAACTTTCACACTGCTGTACCTTTTTCCTCATGATTTTCCTCCATGTCATCTTTCTCACTATAGAATTTTATGCAACTAAAGTGAGGAAACATGAGGCCCTAGAGTCGAACATAGAGCGCTTCGACTTATCAAACTAAATCCTCTACTTGGTTCAAATTGAACCATCTACAAGACAACAAGATTCCAACACATCTAGGAAATCTTCAACCAAAAACTAAGGTCTTAAAATCATCTGATGCATCTGTACTATCAGACCATCTTTCAGGTTTACATTCATATAATGCAACCTTTAAGCGTAGAAGACTCGAGGTCCGATTGCTAAACTTGGTACGCTCTAATACCATATGTAAAGACCACTCATATTAATACAATAAAATATTGCACATAAGAGTTACTCAAAATAATTTATTCCACAACAATATTCCAACATGAATAAACAATAAGCTACATAACCCAACTTAATAAAACATAAGGATAAACTCCTTTACATCATCATCGCCATTAAGGCATTAATACAACAACCTTCAACATAACATAAATTGTTATCCTCTGGAGATCATCATCTGTGGATGCAAGGAGAGAGATAGCATCATCCAAGTGATTTACCACCCATCCACGAAGCTTATGCTTCCTCGGCCTTACTCCAAACAGGAGAAGCCCGACCCTTCACGAGAGGTCTAGCAATCGGAACCGGTAAGCATGATGGAATCTGGTGCAACATGATATATCTAACATTTAACAAATAGTACAAACTATAGCAAATGAACTTATATCATAATATGACAGAGTGAAAATAAATCAAACCAGTGCAAATACTTAATTTAATTTCAAAGCTTGGGCCAAAGCATCTTTTTGAGTTGATAATGACAGCTATATAGGTTAGTAAACCTAAACTACCCTTCTTTGTGACCCCATATTCGGCACCTGTCCAAGACCCAACAAATAAGAAACAAAAAAACTATTTCTCTAGGAAAACAAAATCTTTCTAACTAAACCAATCATTCAAGGTAGAGAGAAAAGAAGTTCTCTAACATATCTTAGTTACCAACTGAACATAAGAATTCATAACAATAAAGAATTGTATCTCATCCAAAATAATTAAGATGCAAAGCATATTTATGCAATACAAGTTTAAGTTGTTCAAATTCCTCAAGTAAATTGACACTTCCCAGGTACTAAAGTCGATGCCTTAAGAGTCTTAACTAAGTTTGATAACCGAGAATTTACAAGAGAGTGGCAAGGTAACAATTAGTTATAGAAGGGTCTTCAATGGACCTAGAATACTAGCCAGGAGTATAATTGATCACAGCTAGGATCATGCATTATAGAACCATCTATCAACATCATTCACATGGGATCTAAATATATTAAGATCATGAAAATATTCAAATTTACTATCAAGTTAGGTTCATACTTTATTTCTCAAAACTAAATTTCATTCTCAAGTTAAGAAATTGTATAATACTCTGTATTACATAGAAATTGAGCCCAAGAAACAAGTTAAAACACTAACCTATTTCACCCAAAATCTAAGCTACCTCAGATTGAGCAAAAGGAATGCAAAACAAAGAAGTTAAACAAGCTAACAACATGCAAACCTTGATTTTGTGATGTGCTCCTTGATGTTTTGATGTGGATGGCTCCTCAAATGGGCAACATAACCTTGTTTTTCATGGAGTCTTTGGAGAAAGAGAGGCAACATTTAGTTGCATGAAGAAGTGATATGTTTTTTAAAGGGTGAGCTCCAATTTATAGAATTTTGGAGGCTCAAATGGATGGACATGATTGGATTGAAAGATCAAGGATGGAGGATTGTTGAGAGCTCTTGAGCAAGGAGATCATGACAAATGTCATGATAGGATTGGATGAGATGAGATGTCCTTGGATCAAGGAGGAATGGATGGTCAAGATTGGGTTTTGGGAAGATTGGAGGGATGAGATTACCTTGGTAGATGGGGGGTATGGGTTGGATTTGATTGGAATTTTAAATTGGGGAGCACGAGTACATGCCCAATTTAAAATTGGAGGAAAAAGGATGAGTTGGCTTAGATTTGAATTTTAAATTGGAAGCATGGGTACATGCCCAATTTAAAATTGGAGGAATTGGGGATGGAGGACAAAAGGACCTTTGTACATGAGTCCTTAACCATGCCTTTTGTAAGAAGGCCATGTGGACATGTACAAGAGGCCCATGCCTTTGTACATTTGGGGGAATGGAGAGGATTTGACCGAGGTTAGATTAGGGTTTAGGTTGTGCAAGTGGGGATTAGGTTAGTTAATTAGGTTTAGGTGACCTAATCAAAAGTGTAGAAAATAGGGAATTAAATATATGTACAAATATTTATTTAATTCATGGGATGGGATAAAGGGATAATAGATAAATTAAATTCATATAACGTTTGGACTCTAGAGGAGTGAGATAAATGATTAATAAATTATTTTGGCTAGGGCTAGGTACCGATGCATTACCGATATAGGTACAGATGAATAGTGAATAGTGACTTTGACAATAAAATATTGTAAAATCACGGTTTGAAGGGGAATTGGTTAATTAACTATCTAAACATGTGTTTATTGAGCTAATGTGGAAGAATTGGTGGTTTAGGGGTGTTTAAAGATGATTAGTGATGGTTTAGAGGAGTTTGGGATGAATTGGGGATAAGTACAAATGAATTAGGGATGTTTAGGGATGGTTAGTGATGAATCGAAGAGTGGACAATTTTAGGTGTCTACATTTTTTCCCTCTTTGAGATGGTGTTGCGAAGCAACATCATTTCAAAGAAAGATAAAACATAGCACTGGGTAGGATAGAGGATGATGATATGATTAAGGATAAGGATGCCCCAGCCACTTGAAGCGAGAATGATAAGGAGAGAAGATAGTAAGGATGATGGTAGGGATGATGCCCCCTTGAGAGGGCAAGCGGGTTCAAAGAACACAAGTGTGCTCTTAAAAGGATGAAAATGGTTGGATTGGAAAGAAGAGAGTGGAATGTAAAAGACCACATGGATTGGGGGATAAGATAGGTTGGAAGTAAGGGATTGGAGGAAGGGGGAGATGGGGGATAAATGATAGGATAAATGATGAGATAGAAGGATGGGATGAAAGGATTAAGGAGGAAAATGGATGGATTCCACGTATACATGCCCAAAATAATACAACCTTGTCTATACGTGTGAGGAAGAAAACTTAAAGCATAAATCCTTAGTGCACAGAAGGTATTGAATGGCCTTAGATGCAAAAGAATGACTGGTATGCAAAAAGTTGTTTCCAACACACACAAGATATGAATATTAGTTGGAGTAATGATAATTATCGACCCCATGGATTATGTGTTATGTTGCACTCATCAATGAGAGCCATATTTATTTGATATGGCATGAGACATTATACACAAAGGTATAAGGAACCAATGCGACAATGTGTCCCATGTGTGAAAGCCAATTGATTAGGTCACAGGCAACCCTAGTCATATAGCACGATGATATGGAAGACCATGATACTGCTATGATAGGTAGGTTACAAGGAACTGTATTGATGCAAGATAAAAGATAATGCACATACACAAGCAAGCACACATGCATACAAATGATTCAAAGACAAATATGATGTTGCCCCTAGTCAAGTTGAAAGCCAAAGATTGATGGATTGATGATGTTCAATTGTGTTGTTGACAATAAGAACAACACGAGGATTGGGAATGATATATCCCGATGATGATGATGGATCATTTGGATCAAGGGCTTGTAGCAAGGCTGGGAAACAAGACCATGGATGTGATTGGATGATTTTGATGATGATGCTTAGCTCTAGATGCACATTGATAATGATGATCTTGCAATTTGGATTTGTGGGAGATTTGGATATTTGGGGATTTGGATTTTTGGGAGCGAATTGCATTGGTTGCGTGGAGGTAGTCTTTAGCTAGATACCAATGACAAGGGAAAGCCATATCTACTGATGAGGCACGATGGGATGGTGAGGATGAAATGATAAGGGGATAATGGATATTCTCTAAGAATGGTTAGCGATGAGGCCCAATAATGGATAGGCGATAATGGATAGTGGATAGGGAGTAAAAGGAAAGGATGTAAAGATGAAAGCATAATGGATGGCGTGGATAGTATTTGTAATCCATCGCATGTTCAAAAAAATTGCTCTTTTGTATGGATGCGATATGCTATGAGTGCGTTGTGAAAAGATGACCAATGGGTCTGAGCCCTACTATCAAGATTTGATTGGGCAATGTGTAAATTATCAAACTAGGTGGAAAGACATGTCCTAGCTTATGGTAAAATTTGACACCTGTTGAATTTATTTTTCAAAGTGACTCAAGATGCCATGTGCACCATTGATCTTAAGCATAGATTAACAACCAAAATTTTAAATCCTTCTAAAAGGACAATGACTACGCCACCCAAAATCTGAGGCACATATGAGAAATTAATGTAGAAGGTGGTAGAATGTTTTGCGCAAAGAACTTGATTTTCCAAAAGCAATTTTGAGTGACTTCCCTAGCCATTGATAGAGAATTATGTAAGGTTTTCAGTGCAAACAATTGATACTCAGTGGAGAACTGCTTGAAGAATAGAAAGAATTAGCATTTCCCAAATATTGCTAATTGGTACATGCTCTGTTACTCTCTAAACTTCCCTTTTCAAAAAATGGATTAGGGTTATTACACTCAAATTGAATGCTATCGGGTAGGGTTTATGTTGTAAAATAAATTCCTGAAGATTGCCAGCTATTAGAATTTCATCACCTTGCTAGAATTTTGATTTTGACCATGAGTCAATCTTCGGTTTAGTCTAGTAGGTATAAGAGAGGTTTATACCAAGACATTATTGATTTACTACTTGGTTCTGTGAAGAGTGCTAAGCAAGTCCAGGGTATTTGTATCCTCTCCCAGAGATTGGTAGATAAAAAGGAGGAAATCAAGGACCCTAGTATTCCCTGGACAAGATGAGAACTATTCAAATATTTTTGCAACCGTGTTGATGAGCTCGCTCCAATATCAAACATATGGAGATTTGATTTAGGGAAATTGGTTGTCCCTAATATATATGTAAGCCCAGAATTGGTGTATGCGATCAATAAACATTATGATCCAAACACCAGGTAATTGAAAAACCATGAGGGTAAAGTGATGTTCACATTAGACAGAGATTTAATCGTGGAGGTTTTCAATTTGAACCCTTGTGTCAATGTTAAAATTGATTTTGGTGACCTATACCAAGATTACATAAGGGATAGGAGCAGCTACAGAGTGAAATGGCTGCCCTAGCATAGGAGGCCCCATAGTCAGGGACTCAAAAAGGGTCACCCCAATGAGATGGATCCATTGGATGTTGGCCCATTCCATGACTACTTCAATCACACATATATGGCTCTGTGTCAAGTTCTAGGATTTTATTATAGCATTCAAATGCCAGTTCATCTGATGATGATGGTTGTCGATATTTAGCATTGGGAGGTCAATAGAGCATTTGACTATGGCTCTTACATTGCAGATAAGATCCATCAAGAGTTGAGGGACTTAAAAGAACAAAACAATATTCCCTACTTAAGATGGTACTCAGTGCTATGCCACATCCTTTTGCATTATGTAAAACAATGATAGCAGCCTACTCTTAGAATAGCATATGATACACCAGATGGCAGGCCCATGCCAATTCAAGTGAGAACATATATTTGGGACTCCCACTGTAAAACATCTGATTACTGTATCTTGAGAGATTCTTTGTGCAAAGAATCTTAGATCTGTTTAAATATGAGGCATGGAGGTTGTCTCCTGCTTTTATGAGGTTCTTAAGACCTAGAGAGTTGGAACCAAAAGGAAATTGGGAAAGCAATTTTGGAGATAGGTTCTTCCATAGTGATTAGAGTTTATGGGGCTAAAGTAGAACCACATTTATTGCCTTTGTTTGTATCAGACATAATTGCATTTTTGGAAGCAATATGGCACATGAATGAGTCAGATAAATTACACCTAATAAGCCCAAAAAAAGGGTCATTCTTGCCTTTTACTATTAATTTCCTAGACTTTTTAGTTACAACTAAGGAAGGCGTTGATCTTCTAGGGTCAAAATTGATGGGCTACTGATTAAGGTCAGGATTGAAGAGAAGATGTGATCCTTAGCATTATATTGATAAATTAAGGAGATCACATGGCAGGTCAGGATACAATCATCAGTTTAACCTCACTAAAGATCTTATTAGAAACTGTACAACCCCAATGGAGATTTAAAGGAGAAAAGAAATTTGGGATAAAATTGAAAAAAGTGAAAAGAGGAAGAAGGAATTAGTTCCTTCATATAAAGGTGCATTCCCTACTATTTCAGATCCATTGATCAAATTGGAAATGATGATAAATAGTGTTGACATCCCAGGAGAAATGCCTAGAGAAGATGAAGTAGATGTTGAGCCAGTTGTCCATCTAGCTCCCATTTTTCAAACTCAATCCATATAGGCTCTAGTTATGAGTGCTCTAAAAGATGAAGAAAAGGGGAGCATTGGTTAAGTTCGACCATAGAGCATGGTTCAACCTTTGATTGAGTATGATGTCACTAAATGTACTAGGGAAACCAATGTTGACTATCAAGAGATTTTGTAGATAATCCCTTCCTCGTGGAGGCGTGATATGACTAATCTCCCTCTTGGGAGAACATTGTTGAGTCTAAAAGAAGGTGACAAGGTAGTCCAGGATGTGAGGATTTTGGCTTGTGAGAAGTTCCTTTCTGATGATGATTTCATTAAAAATTGTTATGTCAAAAAATGTCCCCTTGGGGGCTTTTCCCTCTTAAGATTTTGCTTCCAGGTCCTTTAGGATGCATTTAGAGCATCTTGCATGATTTTGATGACTCCCGATGAGAAAACCCTGAAGTTTCATGGCAAATGGGACTCAGGGGATGCCTTTAACATAAATCATGCTTGAAATAGGGGGGGAGGACTTGGGAACCCACATCCTAGTCCTACCCTATTTTAGGTTAGGGCCAATTTCAAAGTGTCGGTTTATGACCATTATTTAGGTCCTATGCCGACACGGTAAGTTTGAATTACAAAATTATTAATAGGAATGTTTGTAGTTGCATATATAAACATGATTAGTGATTCATTTGTAAACTAGATGGAAATTAGATGAGCATTGTGATTTTGCGAAAGTGGTTCAAGGCATTCATTGTGTTGCAGAGCAAAATTTGTGTTGTTCTTGTGTTTGTATTTATAGATTTGGCATCCATCTCCTCATGGCATGAAGAGCATCTTCCTCCCACGAGATCTTCACTACAAGGTGATATCAATTGTGTTTTCTATCATTTATCAGTTAGATTTTGCCTCTATCCCGCAGGGATACACAATCTTTATCTAACAACGGTGTTTAGAAGACTTGAATGTCTCTCCGGGGCTTGACTGAGGCAAGCCTCTAAACACCACCACCCCCAACCCATTTTTTGGTGATTACAGGTTACAGGTTGAGAAAGTAGAAAAAATGGAGTTACAGGAGAGTAGTGCAAACTGTTAGAATTGCAGATCAAAGAAGAAAATAGGGACCTGGACTCGGGCACCCGCTCATCAGTCCTTTGGATCCCGCAATAGGAAAATCTTTGGAACAACAGGAACAGGGTGCAGACAAAGTTTCCAAATCTTGAAAAAAACTATGGAAGTGGACTAGGGCGCCTACTCATTAGTCCTTGACTTTTTTATTTTCTAAACTTCAAAATCTGGTATACATTTGATTGTCATTTGATATCTCTGTGTGCGATCATTTTCCATAATTTGTCTGTTTGTTCATGAATTCATGTAATTAGGGTTTTGAGCATAATTGAGCTTAATTGAACAACAAAATTATACAATTCCAATCTTCCCCTATGTTCCAAGTGACAAGAAGCCTATAGTAGACTTCCTACTCGACTGAATGTCCTTGAATGTTTAGTGGTGAAAGGAGGATTAACACAAACCATTGAAAACAAACCCTCTTCAAATTTTACCCTAAACATTTTGGTGAACCCGTGTTTTTAAGGATTTTTGCACCTTGCTGTGTGTTGTACTTCAGATTTACATTCATCTCATTTATTCATATCATTATTCATCTTATTGCATTTCAAAATTACAAAAAAATTGAAAAATTTGAAAAATTTGGCATTTTTAGCTTGCATTTTCATATAATTTGAAGTAGTTTGCATTTAATTTTAATAAATTTATGTCATTATCATCAAATCTGATTTAAAATATAGAAAATTTCTATTCATCATTCATTTAGATTGCATTTTCATGATCAAATTGTTGAAAATTGCTTGAAATTGTGTATTTTTTCATATAACCTAGTTTTGCATTAGCTAGGGCTTGTAGTCAATATCTTGTTTCAGATTTTACTACCATTTTAAAACACTCATTAGGACTGATTTCTAACTGTAGTGTTGCATCATCTAGTGGTTTGCTTGCAAAATTTCATGCCTAGGGTTTGAAAACCTTGATTTCATTAGATTTTGGCCTTATCGTCTCTCTAGATTTGCACCATAGGCATGTTGTAAAGGATGTGTTGGTTCCCAAATTAGAAAATAATAAACCCTAAAGATTTGCCACTTCTTATGATCAGATTTACTGTGAGACTTAGCCAACAAAGACGGGAGATTGTTTGCATTTGTCTCCCTTACACTTTAGGTTCTGCTGCAACTAAGATGCATTAAAATAATGCATCATATGGTCTCCAATTTTGATGAAATTGGAACTAGAAAGGTTTGAGACCAAATTGTGAAATGGGTCGGCCTCAAAATTATGAGATTTGAAACTTTTCAGAATGCCAATTTTAGCCCGGCTGCAGTTAGGAAATAATTAAATACCCCATCAAAACTCGTCACAGGAGCATGAAACTAAACAGGCATATTACCATATGCACCAAAAAACTTCTTGACAAAGGGATTTGCAAAATGATGCCCGATTTACAAAATTTTAATCGCCGAAGGTGGCTCCCAGGGTAGATTGAGCAGTATGTCAACCTAGCCTTTGTCGACACCTCGAAAGAATATTGGCACATCAAATTTGCAAAATTTGATGGTACCACTAGGATGTTTCTACACTAATTAGTTGTTATTAGGGTTATTATCTATTTTCCCTCCTAAAATTCTTTACAATTCCTTTTTATTGGGCTCTTACATTGAAATTTTGGTGAAAATTTACATATTTTGGTGAAAATTTACATATTTTGGCTATATTTGCCCTAGGGTTTGACTTATATTTGTACTCCAAGCATGTTGTGACAGATTTTATTGCTTTAGGTGACTAATATTACTTCTATAATATGTTTTACCTCCTAAAATTCTTTACAACACCCATTTTATTGGGTCTTTGCATTGAAAAGTTGTGAAAAATTACATATTTTAGTGTATTTTCACTAGGTTTTGACTTATCATCATCCTAGGTTTGCATCAAAAGTGTGTTGTGAAGGATATTATCACTTTGTTGGACTAATATCAGACATATTATTTTCTTCCCCTGATCAATTTCCTTGCAACGCCTTTTCTTTCACTTATTTGCATTGAAAAAGTTGAAAAAATCAAGCATTTTAGGTCATTTTCATACATAGTTTTACACTTGTCTTTGGCATAACTTTTGAAAAGATTTTAAAATCTGATCTTGCATTAACTTGAAAACTTAAACTCATGGCTTCTAATTACAACAATAACAATAGGTTCCCTCCTAGGCCTTACATGAAGAGAAAGGTCCCCGAACTTGAAATTGTGTTTACACCTCATGATAGAGCAATTGGAGACACTGAAGGACCTCTTTATATCACTGTGAAGATAATGGGAAATCCTGTGGATGGAACCCTTATTGATCCTAATTGCATGAGTAATGTAGCCACATAAGAGTTCTTCTATTCATATGAATTGATGCAAGGCTTTTATGACCCTTTAGATATGATGATTAAGACACATAAGGGAACCTTTATAAACACTTATGGGAAGATATCTTTATTAGTCACTGTATTTGGGAAATCTGTAGAACAATTGTTTGATGTTGTTCCCATTTCTGATCTTTTTTGCATCAAACTAGGACACCCATGGTTAAAGGCTATGAAAGTTGTCCCTTCAACAATTCATAACTGTGTAAAATTTCCTTTGAATGGACAAGTGCATACTATTTCTCATAATAAGTATAAACCTTTGGTTACAAGACAACACTTTACACTTGATTACTTTTGGGAAAGATCTAAAGTGGAACTAGAGCCACGGACAAACTTTAACTTCTTGAGCTATAGAAATTACAAAACAAAACTATTACATCAAGTGGCTGGTCCTTTTATGCAAGAAACAACAAGAGACGAACAACCCGCATTTGAAGAGAATCCTAGATCAAAAAGAAAAGGACCCTACGCTGAGGTTCCTCCCCCACCATCCTTACAAGGATCGGGAGGTATTCATTAACAGCAAAACATTCCACCTAGACAAATGAGATTTGAACCTGGTGCTTCCTCCTCTAAAACACAAAAACCTATGGAAGAGAAAAACACTATCTTACAAGAGATAAGTGGTAAGACAAAAAGAAATAGACGAGCGAGAAAAAGGAGGAGACGACAAGTTTATGCCCAAGAATTGCATCTCAACATGAAAACATCTCACCAAACATTGAATCAAACCAAGAAGATCTCAAGAATGGACAACTCGAAGACAAGAATAAGCATTGGGCTATGGTACCTTATGTCCCACTTTCCTCTAACATTCAGGAGTGGGAAGATGATGATGATTTACTTGATGACAACCCTTAGTTAGGTTGTCCCTACCAGGTAAGTATTTCTAACCCTTTATCTCTCGTGATGTGTTTCCCCTGTGATGTGTTATGTGTTTTTCAAGCCTCCTAGGATGACCCTTGACTCTCTTGTAAGGTCCAGGATACTAGGAGACTGCCTCTGTTGTGACCCTTCTTCTATTTGTATCATCATTCTTCTATATTGCTTCTCCTCTATTTTTAATGTTGTGTGTTGTATCTTATGGACATAGCGTTGCGATTGGTGACTTGGGGGCACCCTCCTACGTGACTGTCCCTAAGGCACTTGTTTCTCCTCTTTCGACTTATTGTTTCCCTTCCTCTAATGTTTCTACCTAGCAGCCATATGACGAAAAACACATATTACTAATGTGGACCTAGTGTCCCTTCAGCGAGAAATAAAAAAATGGACCAAGTCCATACATGACAATGGGGTTGATATATATTATCTGACGCTTGGCTAGTAGAATTTCACTTCGTGTGATCTTGATGTTGTCTTATCACACTTACAAACCATAACAATACTGCTGCTCCATGCACTTTTTTTATCTTTGAATCTCGCCTTGGTTACACTCAGTTTTGAGATTTTTGTGGTATAGCCCCACGGTTATACTCGGTCTCTGGATTCGTAGTATAACTTTGGTTCTTTGTGTGAATGATCATATGCATTGTTGTTTATCATGATTATATGAATGCTAACACTTTTCTTATAGGAATGTGTTTGTGGGAACATTTGGTGATCATAAAGTACATGTTACCTCTGGGGGGCATGGGCTTTGTGAGAGTCTATGTTCCCTTGTGTGTTTTCTACCTACCCTAACGTGCTTGATATCGGTACCTGATATCAACCACCTTAAGGTGGGGGCATATATAAGGTAAGCTGTCTGTTTTAGATGTTAGCAATGTGCTTGTTCTCAAGTGCAGTCTTAAAGACTAGTGGTGATGAGTCCCTCCTGGACTCTAAGATTTGTTTAAAATCAACTTGCAATCATTTAAGCCCTCTGCGAAGGTGGGATATTGCATCCTTTTTATCTTAAGCCCTCTGCGGAGGTGGGGATTGTGTATTTCTCATGGAGAGTGCACATCATGTCAGTTTCAAAAGTCCTCTGTGGAGGCGGGGAGCAGTTCTGTGACTAACTCAACCCTTAAGCGTGTCTTCGGTGATTGTTGTGGCGAAGCCCAATCGTTGGTGTGTGCCTGTAATGTGCCTAAGATGGTGATGAACCTAGAAATAGGAACATTCCACGCTTGTCTGTTGTGTTTTCTCTGTGTCTTCCAAGTGTGTGTGTATTGCATGTTTGTTCCCAAGCATAGTCTTAAAGACTGGTGGCAATGAGTCCCTCCTGTGCTTTGGGATTTGTATGGCGTATTTGATTTGTATGGTGTGCTTGATTTGTTTTGCGTGTCTGTTGCCCCATATGCAGTCTTAAAGACCGGTGGCGATGAGTCCCTCCTGCATTATGGGTGGTGTGTTTACTTTCCTTCACTAGTAGAATTTTGACAAATAAATGACTACATGACTAAAACTTTTAGTCACAACAACTAAAGATGACTAAATTCTACTCATTTTTCGCAACACAACTATAAATGACTAATTTGATCATCATAAGTGACTAATTTGATCATCAAGTAAAAAACAACTAAATAATTAGTCACACAAATAAAAATTAGACAATATGATATTAAAGTGGATAATTCAAAAATATATTTGGAATTGAGGGAGTGGGTTGTATTATAATGTAATATAATAATAATATTATATTACAATAAAATATAATATAATATATTATAATATAATATGATATTATATAATATAATATATATATATTATATAATATTATATTATTATATTATATTATATTATTATTATATATTATTATATAATAATATTATATTATTATTATATATATTATATAATATTATAATATTATATTATTATATTATATATTATATAATATTATTATATTATTATATTATATTATAATAATATTATATAATATTATAATATATTATATTATTATATTATATTATATTATTATATTATATTATAATACAATATTTATATTATATTATTAATATTATATTATTATATTATTATATAATATTATATTATAATATATTTAATAATATGGATGCTTTTCGTTTCACCCTAACCTAAACCTTATGGGCGCCAAAATTTTAACGATGGGTGCCAAAAGTGAAATGGTTAAAATTTTGGCGCCCATCGTTGAAACCATAAAGGTAAACTGGCTCAAAACCCTAACCTATTTTGTTTCATCTCTGGAACGCCATGGCATGCAACACCAACATCGTGATGAAGGTCGTCTTGTCTAAATACGAGGGCTTTCGTGGGTGGACGTCGGAGGCGGAACCGGAGCAATCGTTGCAGAGATTGTGAAGGCCTATGCAACTATTAACGATGTCAACTACGATCTCCCTCATGTCATAGCTACAACTCCCCATCTCCCGAGTATAATTGAACTATGCCGATTGTAACAACAAAATGGTTGCCCTTAAATGGACTCTCTCTTTCTATTATTGATTTAATATGTTTTATGCAGGGGTAAAGCATGCCAGAGGAGACATGTTCAAAGGCGTGCCATCCATAGATGCTATATTCATGAAGATCAGTGGATCAAATTTGGTGCTTCTTTTTGTATGTAGCAGGGGTTTTTTCAAAGGGGGTTTCTCAATGGATTTTTGTTTTGGTTTGTTGTTCTTTTTCAAAATTTGCAGTGGATAATGAATGATTGAGTGGACAAGGACTGCGTAAAGATTCTAAAGCAATGTAGAAAGCCAATTCTAGAGACAGGGAAGGTGATCATTGAAATCTTAAAGGTAAACCTTAACTCGAAAAAGATCAAAACCCTAACCTATTTTGTTTCATCTCCTTTTTTGTTTTCTTACTCTTATCAGTCTCGACTTCTCTTTTTGTTGTGAATGATTAGAGCAGAGTGAGGTGCTTAAAATTTCATCATAGTGCAGTAGGTGGGGCATTTAAAATTTCATCATAGTGCAGCAGGTGGGTGATTGTATGCATGTGTTGCTTCTCGTTGAAACCTTAAAGGTAAATCCTAACTCGTAAAGGCTCAAAACCCTAACCTATTTTGTTTCATCTCCTTTTTATTTTCTTACTCTTATCAGTCTCGGCTTCTCTTTTTTGCAAGTGGGTGAGATTAAGCTCTCAATTTGTTGATAAGCCATGGCGACCCAGATGAGAAAAAAGAGAAATTTGTTGACTTTGCTTGCTTGTTTGTATAAATTTATGAAGGCTGTATTACTTTTTCAAGGTTCTCTGAAATAATCAGAACTTAGGGCAAGGTTAATTTTTTGGCTACCCAACTGGACTTGATTTGTAAATATCGAACACAAATTTGGAAAAGTGAAAGTACAATTAATTAATTTAATTTGTTTTAAATACACTTGTGGTGTATCTTTCAATTTAGATTTGTACTGATGGATGCTCAATTATATGGTTTTGGGTTTTTATATTCATTCTTTGTTATTTTTTTCATTTGGGATTTCGGCGTTGCAATAATTCTGGTTCAGGGTCTATTTTTAACTTATAGAAAATGTTTGTTTTAACATTTTCTTGACTGTTATGGAATACTTGCTATGATTATAAATTTGTAGGTAAATTAAACCAAAACCAAAGGCTTTAAATGTTAAATGTAAAAGTTCTGTCAAAAGTATTTTAAACTTCCAAATGAAATTTCCTGTACAGTTCATGTTGATTTCAGATGTGGTAACAGTTAAATTTTGAAACAACTCTATTAAATTTTGTGTATTGGTTAATGATGCAAGGCTGTGCAATTTATATATGAATTTGAACAACTCAATCAATGACTTTGTAGCCTTGGATCAGTACTGGTGCACCCAAATAAATGACTACCATGACTAAAATAAATAACTACCATGACTAAATAAATGACTACCATGACTAAAATAAATGACCACCATGACTAAATAAATGACTACAATGACTAAATAAATGACTACAATGATTAAATAAATGACTACCATGAATAAATAAATGACTACCATGACTAAATAAATGACTACCATGACTAAATTAATGATTAAATATACTACCAAATTGATCAATCAAAACAACCAATAAATGACTAAAAATGGTTTAGTCATAAATTTGGTCACGTTATAAATGGCTGGAAATAAACTACTAATGGTCACGTGACCAAACTAATGGTCATGTGACCAATTTTTAGTAGTTTTTTAGTCATTTATTGTTAGTTTTTGTACTAGTGCTTATACTTGCATCTGCATTTCATATATATGAGAAAAAGAAAAGAAAAAAATTATCACTGCATTCACTGTATTCATTGTGTTTTGCGTGTCTTCAATGTTGTATTCTCCATGTTTTGCGTGACTGTAACTGTCTTCTCTATGTTTTGTGTGCCTGTTACTCTCTTCTTTGTGATTGGCATGTCTTCTTTGTGCTTGGTGTGTTTGATGTGCTTGTTGACCATACTTTAAGGCATGTATTAGCCTTGCATTTATTACATACATTAAAGTGGGCGCTAAATGTTACGTCAGAAAATGCCCCCTTGGGGACTTTTCCCTCTTAAGGTTTAGCTCCCGGGTCCTTTAGGATGCATTTAGAGCATCGTGCATGATTTTGATGACTCTCAATGAGCAAACCCTAAAGTTTCATGGCAAATGGGACTCAGGGGATGCACTTAACATAAATCCTGCCTGAAATAGGGGGGAGGACTTGGGCGCTCGTGCCCTAGTCCTACCCTATTTTAGGTCAGGGCCAATTTCAAAGTGTCGTTTTATGACCGTTATTTAGGTCCTATGCCGACACGATAAGTTTGAATTACGAAATTCTTAGCAGGAATGTTTGTAGTTACATATATAAACATGATTAGTGATTCATTTGTAAACTAGATGGAAATTAGATGAGCATTGTGATTTTGCGAAAGTGATTCAAGGCATTCATTGTTGCAGAGCAGAATTTGTGTTGTTCTTGTGTTTGTATTTGCAGATTTGGCATCCATATCCTCATGGCATGAAGAGCATCTTCCTCCCATGAGATATTCACTACAAGGTGATATCAATTGTGTTTTCTATCATTTATCATTTGGATTTTGCCTCTATCCCACAGGGATACACACTCTTTATTTGACAACAGTGTTTTGAAGACTTGAATGGTCTCTCTGGGACTTGATTGAGGCAAGCCTCTAAACACCACAACCCCCAACCCATTTTTTTGTGATTGCAGGTTACTAATTGCGAAAGCAAAAAAAGTGGAGTTGTAGGAGAGTAGTGCAAACTATCAGAATTGTAGATCAAAGAAGAAAATAGGGACCTGGACTCGGGTGCCCGCTCATTAGTCCTCTAGATCCCACAACAGGAAAATCTCTGGAACAACAAGAACAGGTTGCGGACAAGGTTTCCAGATCTCGACAAAAACTATGGCACTAGACTAGGGCACCCGCTCATTAGTCCCTGAATTTTTTGTTTTCTAAACTTTGAAATCCGGTACACATTTGATTGTCATTTGATATCTCTGTGTGCGATCATTTTCTGTAATTTGTTTGTTTGTTCACGAATTCATGTAATTAGGGTTTTGAGCATAATTGGGCTTAATCGAACAAAAAAATCATACAATTCCAATCTTCCCCTATGTTCCAAGTGACAAGAAGCCTGTAGTAGACTTCCTACTCAGTTGAATGTCCTTGATTGTTTTGTGGTGAAAGGAGGATTAACACAAACCATTGAAAACAAACCCTCTTCAAATTTTACCCTAAACAAAACTGATGCATTCAGAACATTGTTGATCAAGGGTAAGATGAATGAAAATATGCAAATGAAGAGAGATGTTGCTTAGCATGAGGAGGTGGATAGTGAAGGGGAAGTTGTTCAAAGTATCTAGAAATAGATAGAGTTTGATCTCTCAAACATGAACCATGAAGAAGGAAGAAGAATTATCACTGAGAGTGGATTGTTGTTGCTACTAGGGTGGGAATTGGATTCTGGTATATCCATGGATATTATTCGAAGGCAAAATGTTGATGAGGATGTTTTAGATGAGGATCATGCCAAACAACTTTATTCTAGGTCAGGTTTCAATGTCGGGAATGAAACTTTAGCTATTTAGGTTGTGGCACAGGTACATAACAAGCCTTAGGTTGTCAATGATATCAATGAACTAAAAGGCAATATAATTGTCAAAATATTAAGTGATACAATAGCTTCGTAGGTTGCTTCTTTGGCAGTTAGTACTTGTTATGTAGGAAATGTGGGAATAGGGTTGATTTGATGATATGCCTAGATCCTCTTTTCACTACACACATTCAAGGACATTTAACTGAGTTGAATCACAAATTTTGCAAGAGGATTCACCTATAGGTTGTCACTTGTAATGATAGGGGAATTTGGAATTTACTGATTAATGTATTAATTTAATGCCCAATTATGCTTAAAACCCTAATTAAGTAAAATTGTAAACAAAGAGACGAATCTTGATAAATTCTCGCACACAGATGTGTTATATTCAGAGTAGATACATACCAAATTTCAAGATTCATGATGTAGAAAAGTCAGGGGATAAAGAGCAGGTGCCCAGGCCCAAGGTAGGAATTTCTTCAGGGATTTTTGGAAGTTATATGCTACTATTCACCACTATTCTGGATGTTTTCAGGCCTGCAAATCAGGAGGGCTTCGGGGCAGGTGCCCAAGCCCTTGCAGTCTTCTTCTCAGATCTGGAATTTGTACAATCTGTCACAGCCTTCTGCAACTTCATTCCGCTAGATACGACACCTGTCACCTACAATCACAAGGAATGAGGTTGGGGGTTGTGGTGTTTAGGAGCTTGCCTCAGTTAAGCCCTGGAATGGCATTCAAGCCTTCTAACACCGTTGTTTGATAAAGAGTGCGTATCCCTGCGGGATAGAGGCAAAAATAAATTGATAAATGATTTGAACACAAATAGATATCACCTCAGAGGTGTAGCTTGCATGTAGATGAAGATCCTTCAACACATGAGAAGATGAAGCCAAATCTGCATAACAAACACAACAATATTCTACTTTGCAACAATGAATGCTTTAAATGCTCTACAATCATAAGTTTGCCAAAAATTCATAATCATCTTCTAGTTTACAAATGAAACCCTAAACATGCTTATATATGCATTCCTGCTACAAATTTCGTAATTCAAACTTAAGATGTCGACAACGGAACCTTTTACGGTCACATAACCGACATTCATATTTAGGACCCACCTAAACTAGGGCAGGACTAGGGTGCGAGCACCCAAGCCCCTGGGTCCTATTTTAAGGTAGGATCAAACTCAACAATGTTCCTCAAGCCCCATTTGACATGGGTTTCAGGTCATTTTGTCTTGAGAGTCAGATTTAACATGCAAGATGCAAAACAAGGGACCTAGGAGCTAAACTTAGGAGGTAAAAGTCCTAGGGGGATATGCTACAACATAACATTTAGCCCCCACTTTAATGTATGTATGATCTTATGACCCATACATGCATTAAAGTATGGTCAAAACATAGCAAACACACCAGGCACTTGAAGCTAATGCATACACAAAGATTGAGGAACTATTTCTAGCCCCTAGTCTCAGGTAGACATTAGAGAAAAACACATTGCAAACACGCCAAACATAATGAAGATAGTAATAGGCACATAAAACATAGAGAAGACAGTAACAGGGACACAAAACACAGAGAAGATAGTATTGAAGACATGCAAAACATGATGAATACAGTGAATGCAGTGATTATTTCTTTTTCATTTTCACATATATATATATGAATGCAGATACATGGAAAGTAAAAATGCAACACACAACCCCAAAATGTAGGAGGGGCATTTCACCATGCTCTTGAGACTACATATGGGGGAAAAGACACGCAATACAAATCTTGGAGTATAGGAGGGGCATTTCGCCACACTCTTGAGACTACACTTGAGAACAAGCACGCCATACAAATCCCAAAGCATAGGAGGGGAATTTCGCCATGCTCTTGAGACTATACTTGGGAACAAACATGCCATACAAAGTGTAACATCGGAAAATGTCCCCTTGGGGGCTTTTGCCTCATAAGGTTTAGCTCCTGGGTCTTTAGAGTGCATTTAGGACATTTTAGTTCATATTTTGGCATCCTGATGGAATGAGACCTAGGTTCCATGGCAAATTGGACCTAGGTGGACCCCTTGAGCTATACCCTGCCCAAAATAGGGGGGAGGACTTGGGCGCCCACGCCCTAGTCCTGCCCTATTTTGGGGTAGCCCTAATTTCTGGGTGTCAATTTATGACAGTTATTAGGTCCTTTTGCTGACACAGTAAAGTTTGATTCTTAAAATCTTGGCAGGAATGCTTGTAGTTGCATATATAAGCATTATTAGGCATTCATTTGTAAACTAGATGATTACTAGGAAGCTATTGTGTTGCAAGAGCAGAATTGTATGTTTTGTGTGTTGATATTTGTAGATTTGAGCATCAATTTCCTCATGGCATGAAGAGCATCTTCCTCCCATGAGAGCTTCACTACAAGGTGACATAATATTGTGTTTTCATCATTGGTTCCTTTGGTTTTTGCCTTTGCCTCACAAGGGCATGCACTCTTTTATCTGATAACGGTGTTCGGAGACTTAAGTGTCCTCCGAGGCTTGACTGAGGCAAGCCTCTAAACACCGCAACCCCCAAACCAAGTCTTGTGATTGCAGGTTACAGGTGTCACATTTGGGAAAAGTGGAGTTGCAGGAAGGATTGGCAGGCATTAAGGATTCAGGATCTAAAGAAAAGAAGGACAAAGGAGCACTTCCAGGACTTGGACGCTCGCTCCAATGTCCTCCGCAGATAGATCTCTAAAAACAGAAGTTACAAGGCTGATCAGTGTCAGAAGGAGGTCCAGATTCCACGAAAAAGTAGGTACCTTGGACTTGGGCACCCGCTTCAGTGTCCCTGACTGTTCCACTTTGGAACCCCGAAAATAGGTATTCTGTAATTTGGTATTTTACTCTGGTCTGCAAGAGCTTTTTCTGTCATTCACAAATTTGTTGTCGTATTTGCATAATTAGGGTTTTAATCGTTAATTGGACACAAGAGAAGGAAAATTAATAATTAAATTCCCTAATCCAAGTTTCCCTACATCTGCAAGAGACCTAGGGTATGAAAGTGCTCGTCACTTGACCCTAGATCCTTGAATGTAAGGTGGAAAGGAGGATTTAAACATATAAACATTAGAACATTAACAAATCCAATTTTCCCCTAAACACAAAGCCCGAGTGTAGGAGGGGTATTTCACCATGCTCTTGAGAGTACACACAGCGGAAAACACACGGAATACGTGAGCGCCATATAGTATGCCAGAGACATACTATATGTCTTAAACACGATAAACAAGGTGATGGAAGGAGCTTATTGCTAAGCCCCCACCATCTCAAGCACGCTACAGGCACACCTGATGGTTGGGCTTATGCCACAACAACCACCAAAGACATGCTTAAGGGAGGATACACCAACCCAACCTACTCAGAGGACTTTTGAAATAAAAAGGATGTGCACTAGCTCAAGAGATACACCATCCCCGCCTCCGCAGAGGGCTTTGAATAAAAGGATATGCATGATATCCCGCCTCCACAGAGGGCTTTTTGATTGCAATATAGAATAAAGATGTGCACTCGCGCTAGAGATACAACATCCCACCTCCGTAGAGGGCTTACAAACATGCTTCGATAGTACCAAAATCATCAGACAACTTACCTTTATATGCCCCCACCTTAAGGTAGTTGATATCATGTACCGATATCAAGCACATTAAGGTAGAGAGAAAACACACAAGGGAACAAGAACTTTCACAAAGCCCATTCCCCCAAAGGTGACATGTGCTCATGATCGCCGAATGTTCCCACAAACACATCTTAATCTAAGTAATGCATGAAAACAAAGAAGCCAAGGCTACACAAACGAGTTCGAGTCTAAGTACAGCCATGGGGCTTATATTGCAAGCATCTCAGAACCGAGTGTAACAACAAGGTGATACACCCAAAACAATCAAAGTGCATGGAGAAGATGTATTTTTATGATTTGTTAGCATGATAAGACAACATCAAATATCACACGGAGTTATTCTACTAGCTAAGCGTCGGATATATAAATCAACCCCATCTTCATATATGGACTAGGTCCATTTTTTCTTTACTTGCTGAAGGGACACGCTGTCTGTATCAGTTAATGTTTGTTTTTCATCATCCGCCGACTAGATAGAACCACTAGAAGAAGGTAAATAATAAAAAGAGGGGAAAACAAGTGTCTTAGGAACAATCACGTAGGAAAATGCCCCTAGGTCATCAACCATAATGCTATGCCCCTAAGACACAACACACAACAATGAAAGTAGAGGAGAAGCAAGATAGAAGAATGATGATACAAATAGAAGAATGGTCACAATAGAGGTGGTCTCCCAATATCCTCGACCTTACAAGAGTATCAAGGGTCATCCAAGGAGGCCTAAACATCACATAACACATCACTGGGGGAACACAACACAAAAGGGGAGGTCACATAAATGAGCAAATAATGCTACGACATAAGTGACCACCAAGGTTAGAAATACTTACCTATTACACAATCGAACTAGCATTTGTTGACAAGCAAGTCATCATCTTCCCAATCTCAAATGCGAGAGGAAAGAGGTCCATAAGGTACAATAACCCAACGTTGGTCATTATTCTTAATCTCTTTCTCTTTAAGGTTTTCTTTGTTTTGTTCAATGTTAGGTGGAATGTTTTCTTGTTGAGGTGCATTTCGTTGGGCAAAAGCTTGTCTTCTCTTCCTCCTTTCTCTTGCTTGTCTATTCCTTCTTGTCTTATTGCTTATATCTTCAAAAGTAGTCTCATGTTTTTCCATAGGTTTTCTTATTTTAGAGGAGGAAGCTTGTTCAAATTTAATTTTTCTTGATGAAATGATTTGTTTTCCATGAGTCACTCTCAATCCTTGTAAGGATGACGGAGGAGGAACCTCAGCATAGAGTCCTTTACCTTTATCTCTAGGAAGTTCTTCTAATGCAAGTTGTTCTTCTCTTGTTGCTTGTTGAATAGAAGGTTCGACCACTCTAGACAGAAGTTTTGCTTTGTATCGTCTATATGCTAAGAAAGTTTGGTCTCTTCATGGCTAAGGTTAGGTATCAGGTCGTGGCCAAAAGTAATCAAGAGTAAAGTTCTTCTCCATAACCGTGGGTTGTCATGTATTACGATGAATAGTATGCACTTGTCCATGTAAAGGGAATTTTATGCATTTGTGAATGGTTGAGGGGACAACCTTCATAGCCTTTAGCCATGGATGTCCTAATTTTATGCAGAAGAGGTCAAATAAAGGGATGACATCAAATAGTTGATCCACAGCTTTATCATAAACCGTAACGAATAAAGTTATCTTCCCAAAGGTAGGTATGAAAGCTCTAGTATGTGTCTTAATCATTAAATCTGAAGGTTCATAAGAATCTTGTATCAAATCATGCAAAAGAAGGAACTCTTTTGTTACCACAGTAGTCATGCAATTAGGATCTATAAGTGTACCATGCATGGGAATCTCCATTACATTCACTGTAATATAGAGAGGTCCCTCAATATCACTCATTATTTTATCATAAGGTGTAAATGTTTATTTCAGGTTCAGGAGTTTTTCTTTTCAAATAAGGCCTAGGAGGGAACCTAGCATTATTGTTTTGATTAGAAGCCATGTATGTATGTTTTCAAATGGATACCAAATCTGATTTTATAAGACTTTGATATATATGCAATGAAATGTATGCAAAACTATGTATATTTATAACCTAAAAAATGCTTGATTTTTTCACTTTTTTTCAATGCAAATGCCTAAAAGAAGTAGTGTTGTGATAAAATTGCAAAGGGGAAGAAAATTAAATCCTTATTATCAGTCCAATAATATAGCAATATCTTTCACAATACACCTATCATGCAAATCTAGATGAAGGATGAGTCAAAATCTAGTGAAAATGCATGAATTTTAAACCCTAATTGTGAAATTAAGGCATGAAACTATGCAAAATGATGTAAGAATGAAGTCTAATCAGATTTATGATGTAAAATAGATCATCTCAGATCTTAAAATGATGTCATAAGTCCTACAATGCTCAACGCAAGTGCAATTTTAAGGAAAAATGAATGAATATGGTAGTTTTTGTTGAAATTGACTATGTGTAAATGCAAAGTTTGAGATGTAAATGCAAAAACACACTATGATGAAACACTAAAATCAGAAATAAGTCCTAAAATAGTGTTTAAAGGAGTAGTAAAATTTGAAACAAGATTTTAACCACAAACCCTAGCTATTGCAAAGACTAGGTTATATGAAAAATGCACAATTTTAAACAAATTTTAACAATTTAAGCATGAAAATGTAATGCAAATGACTATAAAATGATGTAATACTGTAATTTATATCATATTTGATGTAAAAATTAGATATTATATGAAATGCAATGAAATTAATACAAACTATGCAAAAATGCAAGCCTAGGATGCCAATTGTTTTCAAAATTTTCAATTTTTTTGTAAATTTTCAAATGCAATAAGATGAAAATGAAATGAATGAATGTAAATCTAAAGTACAACACTCAAAAAGGTGCAAAATTAAAATAAAACATAGGTTCACCAAAATGTTATGTAGGAAAAGTGGGAATAGGGTTGATTTGATGATATGCCTAGATCCTCCTTTCACTACACACATTCAAGGACATTTCATCGAGTTGAATCACAACTTTTGCCAAAGGATTCACCTACAGGTTGGTTGTCACTCGTAATGATAGGAAAATTTGGAATTTACTGATTAATGTATTAATTTAATGCCCAATTATGCTTAAAACCCTAATTATGCAAAATCGTAAACAACTAGACAAATCCCAAAAAATGCTCGCACATGAAGATGTTATATTCAGAGTAGATACATACCAGATTTCAAGATTCAGGATGCGGAAAAGTCAAGGGCTAAATAGAAGGCACCCAAGCCCAAGGTAGGAATTTCTTCAGGGATTTCTAAAAGTTGTCTACTACTTTTCACCACTATCCCAGAGGTTTTCAGGCTTGCAAATCCAGAGAGCTTCAGGGCGGGCACCCAAGCCCTTGTAGTTCTCTTCTTCTCAGATATGGAATCTGTACACTCTATCATAGCCTTATGTAACTCCACTCCGCAAGATATGACACCTGTCACCTGCAATCACAAGGAATGGGGTTGGGGGTTGTGGTGTTCAGGAGCTTGCCTCAGTCAAGCCCCGAAATTGCATTCAAGCCTTTCAACATCATTGTTTGATAAAGAGTGTGTATCCCTATGGGATAGAGGTAAAAACAAATTGATAAATGATTCAAACACAAATAGATATCACCTCAGAGGTGTAGCTCGCATGTAGATGAAGATCCTTCAACACATGAGAAGATGAAGCCAAATCTGCATAACAAATATAACAACAATATTTTGATCTGCAACAATGAATGCTTTGAATGCTCTACAGTCATAAGTTTGCCAAAAATTCATAATCATCTTCTAGTTATCTTCTAGTTTACAAATGAAACCCTAAACATGCTTATATATGCATTCCTGTTACAAATTTCATAATTCAAACTTAAGATGTTGACAATGGAACCTTTTAACGGTCACATAACCGACATTCAAATTTGGGACCCACCTAAAATAGGGTAGGACTAGGGTGCAAGCGCCCAAGCCCCTAGATCCTATTTTAAGGTAGGATCAAATTCAACAACATCCCTCAAGCCCCATTTGACATGGGTTTCATGCCATTTTGTCTCAGGGGTCAAATTTAACATGCAAGATGCAAAACAAGGGACCCGGGAGCTAAGCTTAGGAGGTAAAAGTCCTAGGGGGACATTTTATGACATAACAATACTACCCTATTCAGTGAAGTTGCAGCCAAAAAAATACAGGTGGATTATAATAAGTTGTAGGCTGAAAATGCAAGGTTGATGCAAGAGTATAATAAGATGAAGTCATTGGTTGATCTTCCTAAGATCACTATGATTGAATGTGTGTCATCACCTACTTCCTCAAACACAACATCTCAAAAGGACAGAGATAATCTTATGCTCAGTATTGAAAGTCTAAAGAAGGAGTTAAAGAAAAGCAAAGAGGTAGAGGTCACTGCAAAAGCCAAAGGGATGCAAGATACATCTGATTTGGTAAGGAGCCTTTTGATCACCAAATATCCCAAATTTTAGGAAAGGTCAATGATGCATGTGATTGTTTTGGCAAGCTTTTAAAGGCAAGGGATGCTTAGATTAGGTAGGAGTGATCATTGAAGAAAATTTTGAGTACATGGATTCCAAGGTTGTCATCTCTAGGCATTGTTTAAAGTGTTACAAATTTTATCCCTAATGCCCTGCAAGATGCGTCAAGTGCTTATGAGGTGGCAAGCTTTTAAGTGATGTGTCTTCTTCACAAGGAAGGTTTGAGCTAATGATTAAAGATAAATTTGAAAGTTTCAAAGCATTAGAAGAGTGTCAGTTGCTACCAATCTTGGATACTGAAGAAAGGATTAAATCATTAGATGTATAGAAATTAGAATTCTAAGGTGTTGTCCCAACATTGATCACATCGATCATTCAAGGGGGAAAGGTAGACCCAATTCTGTGTAACGTAGAATTGGATAACTTGCTAAATTTGGATTCTGGCCTTGACAGTTTTGTGAAAGGTGCTAAGGTATTGTTGGATGTGAGATATTGGGCTTAGATGAAAAAGATGGAAAAGATACTTGAATATCCATGGCCATCAGAAGAGGTGTTCAGGAATTGGATACTCAAATACTCCTCGAGCCTAGTGTGAAATGACATTTTGGTGTCTCAAAGACTCATTAGGATATTTCATGTTTATCTCCTTGATTTTTTGCAGATTTGATAAGACAATTTGACGGTTAGACAATGAGTTTTGATGTACATTAAGCCCAATTAAGGTGTAATTAAGGAGATAATAATCAATAACCTCAACTATAAAGGAAGGAGTAATCTGCATTCACAATTAGCTTTGGATGTTAAGTTTTTAGAGATTGTTCGATTAAGATGCAATTGTATTCTCTGAAGGAAGCCATTAGAATGGTGGAGTAATTAGTTTGTTACAAGTACCTGGAGGGACCAAGTAATTCCAAGATGAAAAACAAGAATCCCATTGCCATGGAACATGGGAAGATCTGGTAATATTAGACACATCCAATTGGCTATGGGCAAGTTTTCTTATTGTGAAGAGAGAAGTTGGAAGTGCATCTGTATAAGGGCACTCTGAGGAGGAGCCATGATGTTTTCTATTTGGGGCATAAAGAGGATGGTGAATGGAGTTTTGGAACTTCATTGCTCTTTTTCTATGGGTTAAATCTCCTCCCCAACATTTCACATAGAAGGGTATTTGAATTTGACCTTGGGTCTCTCTTACAACAAGATAGATGCTGGTGTGACTATCTGAAGGATTAGGGGTGGTGTTCTCTCCCAATCCACTCCCCACTCCTTTATCAAGGTCCAACACACATGATCATTTTATGATGGAATCACCATTCAACATGTTGGTGGTAGCAAGAAGGAACATGTTCCTTTCTAGTTGGACAAGATTGGTTGATTGTGCCTTATCACCCATAAATGGAGGTATGCATATCCATCTCATCTCCACAAGAGGGTAGATGGGTCCACATCGATGTGTTGTCAGAAGTCTATTTTCTTCTAGTCACCCATTCAGATAGCCTGTGGGAGCGAGTCTCTCCCAAGTGAATCCATGTGGCATGTAAAATAAAAACGTGAAAGGTTGTTCAAAAAGTTGTTTTAAAGTGACAGATGTCACTCATCAAATGAAGCTTTACTTTGTAACCTTTTTCTATAAAAGGGTGAGGTCATGTAATGTAAAAGGGGATTGATACAAGGGAAAAACTCTGTACTAAGTGTCTTTTAATGGAAACAATAGTATTTGTCCTATAAAATGTGTACTCTATAATAACTATTTTCAAAATGAAATATGTGAGAGAAAGCCTTTTGTTCACATTGTCTCCAGTTGATTGTTTCTTATTTCTCTAAATAAAATAGCTAAGGGTTATTTTATTTGTTGCACACATTTGTTGTGTTAAACAATTGTCAATTCTAGTTGTCTGTTTAAGGAACAACGTAAATCTTCATTTGATAATTGTGAGAAATCCAAAATAAAAAATGGATTATTAAGTAGAATGTTGAATTAAGGGTCACATATGTGGGTTAAATTGTTGTAAGGCAATGATAAATAAGACATCTGATATATGTTATTGTTACAAGAATACATATTTGCATAGATGACTCTATAAACCTCTTTAAGGCACCAGTCCTAGATTTTAAACCTCCTCATTCCACTCATTTCAAAATTAGAAAACCCAAAATGCTGAATAACTTAACTCTATAAGTTATTGTCCCCCATTGATACCAAGATATTTATATTCATTAACCAAGGTTCAGTTCCATTGAAGCGCACTAAATCTTCTCTGCTCTACTCTACTTTTTCACTTCGCACTTATCTTCCCATCTTTAGAACATCATCGATCATTCACGACTTCATTACAAGTATTTATATAATTCATCAACCTTGAAGTGTACATCAAGGTCGGCATTACAATCATCAACCATTGGAACAATCTCCAAGGTCAGCATACATACATACATTAGAATAGGTCTGGACCTAAACAAATTTGTGAAGGAAAAGAATGAATGTGGACCACACCACACCTTAGTTGGGACTCAAATGCAATCTTCCATGCTACAACACGCTATCACAAACTCCAAAACATAATCGCAAGTAGTGAAAACAACCAAGTCAGCTAAAACTGGTGTTAACACTAAGACCTTTAGGAACACGCTTCATGCACGATCTAAATTACACTTTGCAGACCAATCAAAAGGTAGGAACATGATCTAGAGACATCCACAAGCACGTTACAATCACCAAGAACTTCCGCACAACCCCCAAACATTCTATCCAGAAGATATTCAAACTGGAGCAGTTAAACATTATTGTCATCCACTGTCAAAAAGGAAAGATCGCTTACAGAGCACCAAATCATGAACTATTTCAACTGAAGGCACATAGCATCATCCCAGACTTAATCCTAGAACCACAAACCATAAAACTTAAATGCAGAGAAATGTGAAGCAGAATACATTCTCCTTGTCGCCATTGAATACTCAGAAAATAGTTTTTACTCTGGTGAATAGAACTCACTCAAATCTTCACACTGGAGGCTCAAACTTGAAACATAGCAACTACAAACATCCCTTAACATAACCTCCAAACTACGGGCAAAGCTATTCAACCTACAGGATATGTAGAGCAAAACACTGCACTATTCTTCTCATACACTTGCTCAAACTCATTCAAATAATTTCCTTAGATGCTAACCTTAGGTGTTGACATCAATGACAACAATTACTACTCATACTTGCAACAATCTCCCCCTTTGTCATTGATGGAAACACATGATGTGAAAAACCATCAAGACCAGCAAACTTGCTTTGTTCTTTTCTCCCCCTTACTTGATGCTTTCTCTGGCTGCAACTTTCTCCTTAAGTTTTTCACATGAACTTCTCTCCCCCTTTGCCATCAATGGAAAAGGGTGTCGGACCTTTTCTCTTTCTTTAGTTATCAAGGCTCAATTCATATCTTATTAATACTGCACTACTCCCCCTATCTGCAACACTGTAACACTTACTATTCTTTATCAAGAACTCATATCAGCAACATCTACCTACTCCCGCTGAGAGGTAGCCTTCAAAACATCAATCCAGATCAAAGAATAAGACTTTGGGTACCACTGCACTGATGCACTTCCCATGCATCTTAGTTTTGAGAAGGAGGGGTAATAACCCCTAACTTTTCCCTAAGATACTCAAAAGTATCCTTAGGTAGAGGCTTTGTAAAAATGTCTACAATCTGATCCTTAGTAGACACATATTCCATCTTTACTTCATTCTCTGTTACCTTTTCTCTCAGAAAGTGATACCTTATAGATATATGCTTTGTTCTTGAATGTATTGCTGGATTCTTTGAAATGTTTATAGCACTTGTATTGTCACAAAATATTAAAATTGGTTCTTCATACACAACTCTTATATCCTTCAATGTTTGCTTCATCCATAGCACTTGAGTACAACAACATGCTGCAACAATATATTCTACTTCTGCAGTAGACAAAGAAACTGTTCTTGCTTCATGCTTAACCATGAAACCAATCTTCTACCCAAGAGGACAGCACCTCGACTTGTACTTTTTCTATCATTAGTGTCTCCAGCCCAATCTGCATCTGTATAAGCACTAAGAGTGAAATCAGTATCTTTGGGATACCACAATCCATAGTCTAAAGTGCCTTTTAAATACCTCATGATCCTCTTGACTGCCATCACATGTGACTTTCTAGGATCTTCTTGAAATCTTGCCACAAGACAAACTGCATGCATTATATCTAGTCTTATATGGGTTAGATAAAGTAGTCCTCCAATCATAGACCTATATTTTTTTCTGATCAATCTTAGGTGATTCATCATTCTTCCTTAACTTGCAACCAGTTACCATAGGAGTACATACTAGCTTAGAATCCTTCATTCCAAACCTTTTCAACAACTCTTTCACATACTTGGACTGAGAAATGAAAATTCCTTTTTCTGATTGAGTAATCTGCAGTCCTAGAAAGAAATTCATTTCACTAAAGATAGACATCTCAAACTCCTTTTGCATTTCTTCTACAAATTTCTTACATATACCTTCATTGCCTCCAAAGATAATATCATCAACAAAGACTGCAACAATAAGAATTTGATCATCATTAATTTTGAAATAGAGATTACTATTTGCAGTACCTTTACTGAACCCTAATTGTATCAAATACTTATCCAACCTTGCATACCAGGCTCTAGGAGCTTGCTTTTGTCACGTCTCGAATTTGACTTTCATTTAATTTTCGTAAATTTGAGACTCAAGTAGATAAAATATGTGATGATTATTTAAATTAAGGTGAAATTTGCATGTGAATGTGTTAACTATATTTGATTAATAATGCTTATTTATTACAAAGAGATTGAATACTTGTGCTTTGACTATGATTTCTTAGAAACTAACCTATTAATGGTGGAATGAGTGCGCATGATGCAGGTTGTCAAAGGCGAGAACATGGGTTGGGAAGAGGAGTCCTAGCCATCGGTAAGAATAAGGTGGATGTAATCGGTGTATCACACACACACACGTAGTTCATGACTGCCTGAAAGTTGCATTGTTTGACTATCTTGCATACTCGTGTTTGCTCTTATCATCTCTATTCATTGATTAGTTTATGTCATGGTGTTCATGGTTGTTTCATCAATATATTCCATTATTGTTCAAATGCTTATACGTGTTTACTTTCCGTAAGTAATTCGACGTTTATCTCTTGTGCATGGTAATCTTTGGCTATTCTTTGTCATCAATCAATGTTAATTCATTGTGTATGTGCATTTTGAAAAAGATAATTAATCATCGTATTTGGATGAATATATATATATATATATATATGAGTTTATATATATATATAAGTGGTTATATAAATGAAGATAATTATTTGATATATACTTATGCATATTCTGTATTTAAATTGAAATAAACTTGAAATTCATATTTTAAAAGAATCAAAGTCAAATATAATAAAAATGATATTAAAAGGTATATATATATGATAAAAGGAGATAAGAGGGCATGCATGGAAGGGACGAGCCAATATAGGCGTCGCCCCTCATTTGCTGTAAACAATAGATTCTGCAATCAAACGCAGCCAAGTAAAGGCTTTGCTATATATAAGAAAAAGAAACAATGATTTTAGGGACATGCAAATAAAAGTTATTTGCATGTAGTTCTGATTTCAAATCGGCCTGTCAAGAGGCTTTAAAAGAGAGTTTTTGAGCATGGAGGGCAGAATATAGGGTTTCTTGTTTGGATGGAATAAATATATAGAGGAGATGGAAAATACAAGGTAAAAAGAAAGCATTAACACACAGAAAACTGGGACAGTGAATACATAGGCAGAGAAAGCAATTTTGGGAAGAAAAAAAAACAAGGAAGGAGTAAAGAATCTCTAAGCACAGGCATAAATCTCCATTATATCTAGGTTCTTCTTGTTTTTATTACTATTTGCACAATAAATAGCATGTTAAAGAGATGAAATATGTGATTCCTTTGTTGTTCTAAGTTTTAATGGGCATAAAAACACTCTAAACACAACCTCCATGAATTCTGGTGCTTTTATTTAAGACATTTTTGTAGATTTCATGCACAATTTATGAATATATGCATATATTTATCAATACATGCATAAATATGCATATTTTTGCTTTCCATGGCTGTACCATAAATTAGCTTGTTAAATGCAAGAAATTATATGAATCCCTTGTAGATTTAAGTTTGAATGTGCACAATAACCTCTTAAATCATCAAATCCATGAATTATTGTACTGTTATTAAAGGATTTCAGTAGATATCTTTCAAAAATTGTCAATAAATATGCATATATGTGCATATTTATGCCATTCACATGGTTGTTCAAACCAATTATCAAGACAAAATTAGTGTTGTCATGCTGATTCAAAACATTTGAGACCAAAAATTCTCCCCGTTATTGTATTTTAAACACATACATTGTTGAGACATTCTTCAAAATACTACTGTAGTGTGTATTTAAGTTGTTGTTCAAACATTTTACTGCTATTACAACATTTATACTATAGCTTCAAACTTTATATTGTTATAATCATTCATGTTGTTATTCCAACTTATTAGATCGCTATTCCAGCTTATCATACTATTGTTCTGGGTTATTAGATCATTGTTCCAACTTATCATACTGTTGTTTTAGCTTCTTAGATCATTGTTCTAGCCTTATACATTGTTTTTTCGAGCTTTCATGCTGTTGTCCCGACTTTATACACTGTTATCTCATCATATATGTTGCTGATATAAAATTAAGAGACCAATTTTGAGTGGAAATTGATAGCTAATTGATAGGGGACAGCAAGAATAAAACTAGATTTTAGAGAGTAGATAACATAGATACTCATTTTTATACAAGAAATCATACTTGGAAACCTTCATTGGAAAAACATGACTAAAACATGACATTTAACTTACAATAGAACATTGCATGGACGTTAAAGGCTGAAAATAATGATTGATTTATCTCATGCATTAAATTGATAGAAAGAATTGACTTAATTTTCCTTTTGAATCAAAGAGAAGTGATTGAATGTCTTTGAAAGATTTCACTATTTGCCTTGTGATTAATATGATATTTGGAAACATTGTTTAGGTATGCTGAAATCAAACATAACGATTTGTTTATTTCTTAAGTCATACTTGCATGAAAATGAATATTTAATCTAAAATAGAACTGAATGCATTACGTGATATGATTTGTGTGTGTTGGGGAAAGATACCTTTTGGGACGGTTGTCGAATGAGGAATAACAGAGATGTAGGATTTCTTTTTCAAAATCTACACTACTGTTATAATTGGTTTCATACTTTGATCAAAGTTAACTTTTGGACCATTGAAATAGATGGAATTATGCCTAGTTGTTTTATTTCTCTCCCTCATCCTGTTATTGAGATGTTGCATTCATGTTAGGAATGCATGTAGGTTAATAGGCACGCACTAGATTCTATTGGCAAGAGACACTACTAGGCATTTTAGGTGTTGTCATTGATGGCAACTAATTCTATCTTACACATCTGCATTGTATCATTTGATCATATCAGAAGTCAGATTGTAGATTTGTCCAAGTCTGGATAGACAGGAACAGAGCATATGACAGGGTTCAACATTTTGGTCCGCATTTCTCCACAGGTAATCATATTCTGCTATAGATCTGAGATAATGTTAAGGGATGTCAAGGCTACCTAAACCAAATTTTTAGCCTCTAGTGATGAAGGGATTGAAAGTTACAAGCATCTGAGTATCGGGTTTTGGTTAGACAGTTCATTCCAGTGAAGAACATGAAGACTTGGTGTTTGATCCTTGTGCGGATTAAGAGAAGTGGTTGGTTGAGTAATTTATGAGATCTAGTGGTATTGGCCGACATGAGTGGTGACTTGAATACATAGGGTTTGGTCTGTATTAATGTTTGTGCATGGATTCAGCCGACATAATAGTGATCTTTAAAAAGTTTCTAAGTTTTCTTGAGGCTGACTGCAGTTGATGAAATTTCATGTAGCGGATATATATGATCGATGGGTTTGAGCATTTTGAGGTGTGGTTGTGCAAATATGAAGTGATAGGTGTGAAGTGTGGCAGTATCAAGTGCGAAGCAAAGAGATCTAAGTTGCGGATCATGGCAGAACAGTGAAATAGGGTAGTAAGGGATGAAGTGTGTGAAGTCAGTATATTGAGCCTAACTGGAACTGTAATCTTGCATTGGTAGATGCTATTTTTCAGTTCAAGTTTTTCAGTGAACTCTTTGTAATTGATCTTGTAGGCAGTGAGCCTACTTTGAGCAGTGAGCCTGCTTTGAGCAGTGAGCTTTGGGCAGTGTGCCTTCCCATTTGTAATACTTTTAACAGAGTATAAAATCTTGTTGGTTAACCCCCACCTTGGTTTTTCCCTTAACCAGGTTTCCACGTAAAAATCCTAGTGTTCATGTGTGATGATCTTGTTGTTGTTCTTAAGTTCACGCTTCTTTCTTTTGAATGTATGTGGTAAATTAATAAAGGAACATAATAATAAGTTTTGTAGAACATTGATTCACCCCCCTTCTCAGTGTTCCTTAATTTCAACAATTGGTATCAGAGCAAGGTTCCTTGGAAGAAGTTTAACAGCTTAAGGAAGATCTAGGAAGGTGTTTCAATGGGTTCATTCAGGTATCCTGATGACATCAATGAACAACTTCAAGTTGCTTTAGAATATCTTGATCAGTCCAGAGCAAAAGTCAAAGAACTGCAAAAGAACCTTAAAGATGCTGAGGATTTCATTCAGACTTTAAAAGGGCAACTGAGTAAATCTATGGAAAAGAGGAAGGAGCTACTTTAGCAGTTAGCAAATCAGAAGGAAGACAATGGCATGGATGAGGATCTAAAGGAGAAGACAAAGGAATGTGAGAAGCTGGCAAAAGAAGTTGTTGTCCTAAAACATGAGATGGAATCCAGGGTGATGAGGTTAACCAAGGAAATCGTGGAAAGGAAGAAGACTGAAGAAAACCTGAATTAGTCTCTAAAAGAAAGAACAAATGAGTGCTGCAGATTGGATAGAATAATTGGCCATCTAGAGTCTGATCTACAAGAAACTAGGTATAATGAGGAACAACTTGAAAGGTAAATTGTCATTCTCAAACATGACCTAGAAACTGCAAATGAATACAAAGAGAAGTTCAAGATAAGCTCAGCTAAACTTGAGGTGCTTCTTGATAGTCAAAAGAAGGCAGATGATAAGCATGGTCTGGGATATGAGAAAGGTGAAAGCTCTAGATCCAGTCAAAGAAATCCTAAAGTAAGAAATCAAAGAAGGAATCCTAGAAGACCTCCCGTAAGACAACCTAATGCTCAAAGGTATCCATCTTTCAATGGTAATTGTTTCAAATGCAATGAGTATGGTCATAGAGCTAATCAATGTAGAAGTAAAGTGAATCAAAGTGCATTATCTTTCTCTAGTCAATGCTTTAATTGCAAAAAGATAGGTCATAAGGCTGAGGATTGCAAAAGTGGATCAAGGAATCCTCCTAAGAACAAACAAGTTTTCAATGGAAGATGTTTTACTTGCAACAAGTTTGGGCATATTGCAATGCAATGTAGATCTAAACCTGCTCCAACATGTAATTGTCAGAGGAATAAGATTGTGTGCTTCAACTACAACAAATCCAGACATATTGCTAAATTTTGCAGAAGCAAAAAGGGAAAAGAGAACTCACAGGCAGGTAAAGGAAGAACAGAGCAGAAGATGGACAAAGGAAAGCAAAAGGTAGATCTAGTGGAAACACAGAAGGAGATGAGAAAGATATGGATTAAAAAGGATGATACTGAGTCAAAGGAAGGATCCGCACCAACATCCGGTGCTGATACCTCCTCCAAAAACTGAGCTAGAGGTTCTGGCTTAGGGGGAGCGGTAAAGAAAATCATAAATCCCCTGCCAAAGTTTGTGTGCCTGAATCTAGAACGATGAATGAAGATAAAGAAGCCTATTGTAGATCTATTGTGTGAGGCCTACACTTTTTCACTACTATTTATGAGACTATTTGCAGTGCTTTTGTTATTATTATTATGTTAAGAGACTATTGATTTCCGAATTCTAGATTATTGAACTTATGTGATTTTTAAGAAAATAATTGTGCAATGATATTAGATGTTATTTTCTGCATTCTGGATTATTGAACCTATTTGATTTTAAGGAAATAATTGTGCAATGATAAATTAGATATTGTTTTGAAGAAAATGAAGAATGGAAAGGGAAACTCAATATGATTCTATGGTTGAATGTTTAAGATGCATGTATTTAGTTTTTCTTTGGCTATGATATCTATATGTGATATTGACTTCGAGTTTGAGTGTGTAGGTATTTCTAACAAAACCACTATTACAGGAGACCATCTCATACCTATGTTGTTCCCTTGTGAGCCGATCTAGTTCAATGAGGAACTGAGATCAACCTCTTGTTTTAGAAAATTGTGGTACTGTCGTAATGTGTTATTTTTGCATGAGGTTAAGGGAATAAGGGCTTTTATCTGAATTACTTTTATTATGATAAGTGTTATAAGTTGATGTTTTGAATCTTGTTTTAACTTTAATTATTTTTGACCCTTTTCATGTGTTTATTTGACTCTGGGAGTCTTAACTAGGTGTAAAAACAACCCTAGGTTGTAGCCCTTGGGTTTAGGGACCTTTTTGACTAGGTTAACCTTGGGTTAACTGTCATAGGGTCAACTCAACTTGGGGGTGAGGTTAAGTGACGAAAATTGGAAGCTTGGGGGACATGGGATGAGTGGAATCCCCACTCATGCCCACTTCCAAGTCATGGAGCACTCCATGATCCCCCTCATTATGGAGGGCTTGTCTCCATGTGCCTCTTTTGGTGGGGTTCCCTTTTATGTGGGTGTTGTGTCACCCACTCTATGTTATTTTAAGTTTTCTCATTGTATTTTATTTCTACATGTGGGCTATAATGGGGGACCTCATGAGTGGGTATATTTTATTAATTCCACGTGGGATAGTGGGGATATTTTATTAATTCCACTTGGGATAGTGGGGATATTTTTTAATTCCACTTGGGATAGTGGGGTTATTTAAATATTACATCTTTTAAAAAATAAATTTTTAATTCATCCACTATGAATTTAAAATTCACAAATAATGTGAGCCCTTGATCTCAACTCTTGATCCTCACCTTCCATTCCCTTCTCTGAAAATCTATAAATGAGACCCTTCTCTAAGCAATTAGGAAGACAGGAATTTTGAAGGAGACTTCTTTTTTTTGCAGGTGAACTTCATTTTTGCAGGAGAGGACTTCATTCTTGCAGGGGGACTTCATTCTTGCATCCTCATCATGCCCAATTTCCTCTAAGAATTCTTCTTCTGGCATCCTCATAATTCCCAATTCTTTCTCTATTCTTCTCTTCATAGCCTCATAATGCCGAAATTATTCTAGCCATTCTATATCCTCCATACATTATCCCTTGCTTGTGATCATAGAGAAATTATTTTTGGGGTTGAATCTTGGAGGAAAAATAAGGAGATTTTGGAGAAGAAAGTAGAGAGGAGCTCTTCATCAGATTCTTCCATAATTGGGCTTTGGAAGGTTGGTGAACAAATTCTATCCTCTTGTGTGATCTAATGTTGATATGCATGTTTATATCTTGGTTGTTGAAAGAGTCTTGCAATGTCTTCTTTGAGCTTTTCTGTTTATTTTTGGGTTTTGTTTTGGGGTGTAGAGAGAGCTCCTTCCAGTTGGAAGGCAATGCTCATCATGTTTAGGGAGGGGAGGTGTAACCCTCCTCGGGTGTTATCCTGATTTTGGTTACATGAAATGCCTTGAGGGCAAATTGGTACTGTTTTTAGCCTTGAGGGCTTATTGGCTTTGAGAGCCTGTTTGGATATCCTTGGTTACTTGATTCATTAGAAGGCTTGAGACCTTGTGGAAAATTATACTGTTGGCTTGAGGCCTTGTGATTATATTGGCTTGAGGCCTTGTGATAATTTGTGAAAGGATGGCACCTAGAGGTAGAGATTGTCTACTCCCCTACCCTTCATGAACTCACCTAAGCTGGTTCATTGTATTGTGAGTATACCATGGGTGTGTGTGTGTTATTTGAGTTGTTGTTGTTGTTCAATGTTGTGATGTGTTTGGTATAATGTACCCTAGGTATGTGGATGGTCTCCTTAGCTCGGGGGTGACCCTCTTGCGGGTCTGTTGACGCCTGAATTGACTGGTAGTTTTTTGAAAAATTTTCATTCAGGCACTCTCCCTAAGTATCCAAAAAATGCTCTAAGTAACGGACCTCCTCAGTATTTTTCAGCTGCATCATCATATTTTCTTGAGGAGGAGGTCATCATCATCATGTTTGTTTCCATGAGGGTCAGCATCATCATGTTTTCCTTCGACCGGTTTCTCATCGTCATCATCATATTTCGCTGTCGGGTGATGTTCGGGTTTTATCCTGATGATGCTGACGAGCTACAGTGCGCCCTTATCTGCTTGCGAGGGTGATTCTTCAAAGTCTCCGGTGATCTTCCATTTATCACCTTGCGCAGGCATGATGATGATGTTGCTTATTCTTTGAGTTGCTCGACCTAACTCGTTTTATCCTAAGGGTCGTCATCATCATCATTTTTTCAGTTGTCATCCTGCTGCTTGTGGAGGTCATCATATTTTCTGCCTTCATGATATTTCGCCAGGGTGATATTTCTATCATCGGGTGATCTTGGTTATGATCATCCTGATGATGATGTTGAAGAGTTTTAAGTGCGACCCGATATTCACTAGGGTCATCATATTTCGAACGTCAGGATGATCTTAGTCAATATCATCCTGATGATGTTGTATCACTTCTTGTTCTTTGTTTCTCATCCTGATGATGCTGACGTCATCCGTATATCAGGGTGATATCTTTCTTTCTGCCTATCTGCATCATGATATTCGCGAAGGAGGGGGTGATACTTTCATATCACCCGGATATATGTTTGTTCGAACATCATGATGATGTTGATATCAAGGAGATATCCGCCTGCTGGTTTCGTGTGTTATCTATTGAGGGTGATCTTTTCAAGCAGCATCATCATATTCAGTTTTCGCCCCGATCTTACAAAGGAGCTACAGTGCAACCTGATATTTGAACATCAGGAGGATATTTCCAAATATCCGGTTGTCTTCCGAATATCATGATGATGTAAATATTGTGATGACGTCATCAAGGTCCCGCGGGGGTCATATTTCTAACACTGATCATCTTGAAGAGACCTCCTGATATTTGCAAACATGATGATGACGTCATCCGGATATGAGGAGGTGCGCAGTAGGCAGATATGATGATGACGTCAGCAGGATATGATGATGACGTCATCAGGATGTTCATCGGCCAGACTTTTGTTATAAGCTCAGCAGGAGGATGTTCCTCCGATGGATCAGGTTGTGCCGATTATCATGAAGGTCATGTTTCAAATATCATGATGACGTCAGGGTGATTTTTCGAACAACAGGATATCATGCTGCTGGAGGATGATGATGATGAAGTCTATACTAGTGTCGTCAGGAGCAAAAGCACCGACATGATATATGCTCATGACCTAGTATATAAAGTGTTATTGAGCTCATCGCGGGATGCATGTGGGATATTGTTATCCTGCATATTCGAAACATCATGATGATGAATCTCGGCGGGAAGCGGTTGCGACTGTCTGTTTGTTGCTCTTCCCGAGGCCGTGGGTTGGTGCGCCATCAATGGCGATTGTTGCAGAGGTATGGGCGATGGCGTGGACGAATGTTGTACCTGATTGAAGATCTGAATCCCTAGGCTGCGGCGCAAGGCTTGAAAAATCTTCCTGTCTCCTCCCCTACCTGCTGCATTCAAGTTTGAGCGCCATTTCTATGGTACTGTATATCTGGCGGGAGTTTTGGTCAACCTGGTAGTCAATGCTGAATACGCCCTCCTGCTATATGATGCAGATGGTGTTGATCATTCAAGGTGGTTGAAAGTGGTAGATTTTTGGCTCTGTAATCCAAAACCAGCCGATCTGGTTGCTCTGTACAGTTTTTCTTGTGAGTTTATGTATCTCCTGTTGTAGGACTTGGCATGAATCCACTAGTTTCGTGGTTGATCTTATATGAGTAATGCTACCTTAGCATGTGTTGTGTTAATTCTGTCTCCAGTATTGCATGTATCCTTCTTCTGGATCTGGGTGTTTGCTTATGTTTAGATTCTAGAGCATAGAATTCCTATGTTGAATGTCTGATCTTTTGACCTCTGCTCAAGGGGCAGATTAAACTGTTTTCAGGTTGAACATTGGGAAGGGTATACTGCAGCAGGGATGCCATGAGTAGAGATAGCTCAACACTCTATATTGGGAGATATCTGTAGGGCAGATATCATGTGTATCCCCCTGAAATCCAGTTTCAGCTATTCATGCTGATCATTCACAGGTGTATGTCTACCGACTCCAAGCCCTGGATAGGCACCAGTCATGCTGTGTTCTTGTGTTATACACCATGTCCAGCTTTGCATCCAAATTCATATCAAACCATTTCACACCTCCACCTGTTAGTTGTAGGAGTAGGATTAGGAACCCCCTGCATGCTCTCATACCCAACCAGACATCATGTCCAAGAATGTTGCCAGCCTTGTGATCTATCATGCAGATCTTGGTCCATACATGAGAGTATTCTGCCTGTTGCTGTCAAGTTAGATCTTTCTATCTTTGAGCTAGTCAAGGTTACATCTTAAGTTATAGGGATACCCCCCTTGGTGCGGCAGAACCAGAAGTGAAGGGGAGGAGCTCACGCAACCTCCTGTATTCAGTTGGCCTGAATCTGCCTGTGCATTAGAAGTGGCAAACCCTAATGCTGATTCAGAAGAAATGTCAACAGGGTCTATGGTAGGGAGGAGAGCTAGTTGGTTGTTGTTTTCTCCCTTGTTGTCATGTAGGTTTCTTTTGGAGCATGAAGTAAAGATTGGAGAAGTTTATCTTGTTAAGAGAAATTGTCTTTTTCCCTTGTTGGAAAGAGAGCTTGGTCATTTTAAGTTTCGTTTTGTAAAAGTTTTAGAGGAGAGATCTTCCCTCTTTGAAATTGTTGTAAAAATTGTTATCATGGGAGGGGAGAGAAATTCCTTTCTTACTATGTTGTTAGATATGATTTTATAGTTTATTTCATTTTACCATTGTGGGAAAAGAAAGAAAGAAAATTGTTGTCTTTAAAAGGACATTAGAATTGTTTACATTTCTTGTATTCCTAATCTGTTAAGTTGAGAGTTAGTTGCTGATTTAAATAGATGTGTATTAATTAAATTCATTTCACTATTCACTATTCACTTTTACTATTCACTTTTTCACTATTTACTATTCACTTTTCACTAATCACTATTTACTTTTACTATTCCCTTTTCACTATTTACTATTCCCTTTTTACTAATCACTATTTACTTTTACTATTCACTTTTCACTATTCATTTGAAGGCAAACTATATGTAGTTTAAAACATTTTACTTGAAATAGAAATTTTAATCGAGGAAAGTGGGATTTATTTATGCATAATGTATTATACAAATTGAATAGATGTTTAAATTCAGAGTTACAATTTAGAAATACATTGTTTATACAATTAAAATTTAAAAAGAGCATAGGTAAAAACATTGTTCATATCATGACCACATGACGCATATGAACATGACACGCGTGAATGCATGTTGTGACCTCATGGAAAAAGTGGGCATGACATATTGAAGCAAATTCTAGAAGAAAAGAAGCTAATGCGATTGATTACGGAGTAACTGAAGATTGACTGTATTCAGAAATAGTGCAACCAGATGAATTAGGGCAAAGCATTTATTACAATGGTGAATTAGGTTTTGCGAAGAATAAAAGGTCATTCATTCAACATTTGAATCACTTTGCATTCAAAGAGAATAAGGAGAAGAGCGTCTGAGCTGAGATCTCAAAGATTTGGAGTGCGAAAAGCGAAATTCAACAGCTAACCCTAATCCCGTGGAGTAAAAGGTATTTTTCTGCGAAGCTTTGAACTTGTGATCTTTTTTATATGGCTACTCCGTTGGTTGTTGACATCACTGAAAGGCCCCAACCTAAATTCAAAAAGCATCCACATAAATCTGTAGAGGTCGATCCGTTAGGTGCTCTTTCTGATGTTCCACATGGTGTGTTGCACGTAGAAGATATTAGGGCTTACATTCATGCTAGCATAGATGAGTTTGGGGATTCAAAGTTACTAGATTTGTTTAAGAATCACCTGAGGGGTGAGATTCATAATCTTAAACCTGAGTACAAGGTGCTGGAAGACAAACATTTCATTCAGGTTATTGGGTTCTCATCCTTCGATGAGGATGAGTGGGTCCAGTATGTACTAAGTTGGATGCATGCTGAATTTATGTGGTTGATGAAACTCTTTAAGATCACTAAGGATGCCATCAAGGTCATAACAAGATTGAACTCATCCAGTGGACTGTTGATGCTAAAATTAGTGAAGAATTAGACTATAACTGAAGCTACTGGCTCAAGGTTTGATAAGAGGGAAATGAGAATAAATGATATAACTGATCCGAATGTCAAATTTGCATCTATGGTGATTGGATATAAAATATACCACTCCAAAAGGGGAAACTCAGTGTTTGGTATAGCCATTCATGTTGCTTATTAGATGTTAAGATAAAATGTTAACTATGACTTGTGTGAGCTGCTACAAAACCAGCTAATGGAGAATCTAAACAAGATAAAGAAGGATAAGAAGAATACATTCAAGTATGGTACGTTGGTCTTGTGCTTGTTCTTTTTTTCATGAATGAGTTGTCCGGGATGAAAAGCATGTATTGGACCAGTGATAAGCTTGTTTCCATACAAATAAGAAAGCACTTGCACAATATTAGTGACTCCAATGCCCAAAGGACTATTGTTTGGGGATATTTCTAGAATTTCTAGAATATGATGCAATCAAGGGAAAGAATCCCTAAGTCTATGGTGGAAAAGTACAAGGATACAATTTGTTTCATGGTGGAAACAGATCAATGCTTGATGGAAGCAGTTGAACCAAGGACTATATGGATCATGCCCATGGGGTATGAAGTTGATGAACAAATACTGGTAATGTATGCTCAACACCTTCTGAGCAAACCAAAAGATACCTCAGTTGAGAGATTCGATACATATGGTGAGCTTAGTTTGAAACTGCATGTTGAGCTCTGAAGACCTGAAACTAAGAAAAAGGTCCAAAGGCAAGTTGAAATGTATGTAGAAAGTATTAGAATAACAAAGGAATATGTGAAACAATACAGGGAAAGGACAGCTAAAGCTGAGAAGGAGAAGCAGGACAGGGAACATGGAAGTGTTCTAGTAGAACCCCCTTCTAAGTCAAGGACTACTAGGAGTTCTAGTTTAACCTCCAGTGCATCACCTTCTCCTATTACAAAGAAATTCAAAGAAAAATATACCGGTAAGGAAGGAAAAAGGATAAAAGTAATGGGCAAACTTGGTCATATGTTAGTGTGGAGAAGGAGGATGAAGATAAGATTGAGTCAAATGGTGAGGTTAAAGAGTTGAAGGACTTAGGCACTAAGGCTGCTAAAGTGTCTAAAGACAAGCCCTCCGGAAGTGTAAAGGTAAGCAAAAGACAAAATACTGAGATTCATGTTGAAAAACCCACCTTATCAGTTGAAGATATTGTGAATGTAGTAACTATTCATGGGAATTTGAATCCCATAACAGAATATTATGACAACTTTGATGATGCCAACAAGAAAATTTTGGAGGATGCTAATGTTAAGTACTTGAATACATTCAACAGAGCACTTGTGGAAATTTTGTTAGAAATCCCTAAGAGTCTAAGTGACATTTTGGAGATGAGAAAAGAGGCTGCTAAAGCAAAGGATTTGGAGCTAAGAGAACATGTGCTATCCAGTTTGTGTCCGATAATCTCTAGGAAGGAAGCAAATAAAATTTTCAAAGAAGTTAAAGATGAATTCAGAAGAAAAATTGGGATGAATAAGCTAATGCTTGGAGACATTGATGAAGTGGTCAAAGAAACAAAACAAATTCTAAAGAAAGACCTAGACAAGAATAAGTTTTATGTGGTCACTGAAGAACTTGTTGATGCTGATGATACATTCATTTTGAATGATGAAGAGTTGAAGAAAAATGAGCAACAAGCTGAGGCAAATGATTTCTCTATTCCGAAAGAGGAAATATTGAATAAAGGGGATGAAGAGATGGTGAATGAAGATAATGTTGATTGTACAGAGGATACTCAAATTCCTATGGACCAATCTGGTGAAGAAAATGTAGAGATGGATATGGAAATAAATGCTCCTACTGAAGGTGATTCTAAGAAGAATAAAAAGCAGAAAGAAAAAGAAGTTAAGGACAAGGAAGATCAAAAAGAAGAAGCAGCTAAGAGTGTTGAAGAGCAAAAGCAAGATAATCCTGATGATGATACCGGAAAGGATCTGAATTGTGAATCTCAGGAGAAGAAAGATGGACTGCATGCACGACAAGAGATGCTGTAGATGCAGTGAAGAAATTTCTTGAGAAAGATAAGCTTGAATTTGATGAACCGGATCTAATTCAAGGGCCTATCAGTTTTGATACTCTTTCCCCTATTCAAATGATGAAGTTAGCATCATTTGCACAAGCAAAGGCAAGAAAGGAGATCCTAAAATCTCACATTAAGGACAGTGAGTTGCTTGGTCTTACTTCAGGCATCTTGGAAAAGATTATGCCAAATTTTTAGAAGGATTCATTTGATTCTCCTTCCAGTCAGCTGAAGAGCTTAATAAATTCTGTAAGTACTCACTTTGAGTCTTTTGAAAAGTCAGCAGAAGTCAAAGTCTAGAATGAATTTAATGATAAAAGATTTGGTCAACTAAAAGGAATGATTGACAATGAGAGAATTATGTTGGATACTAGAGTAAAGAGTATTCAAAATGCCCTCACTGAAGGAGGAGATGTGTACAAGTTTTGTTTATCTTGGCCAAAAGTTGTAGAGGATATTGAGAAGAAAAAAAAAGAGTCCGAGCAAAAATTGTCAAATGTATCTCAATCCTTTGATCCTTTGATAGTATCTCCGGCGAGTCAAGAATGTCAAGTAATTAGTTTGATTAATGAAATAAATAAATTGGTGAAAGAAAAAGAAAATATTGTGGCGAGGATGTGTGAACTCTGGGGACTGATTTCCCCTAAGTTAGAAACAATGTTTAATACATTGACAGAAGCTCAAGCTACTGCTCTGACAAGTGATCCCACTGATCTACAGAAGGCAGAACCACATGTATTTTTATTCAGTGGTCATATTTCAGTTTTGGATAGCATGAAGAAAAGTTGGGACAATGAATTGGCACTGTTGAAAAATATTTTTGGTGATGTGTTTAAGTTCATGTAGATAAGACATAAGGATTGTTTGTATATATACGCCCATGTAAATAGAGTTTTTGCGTGAATTTTGGTATGCGGATCTTAGCCTTTGCCATTGATGTCGAAGGGGGAGTGGAAAGAAGTGAAAAATGAGGAATTCATCTAAGGGGGAGTATTAGAAATCACAAGTGTACATAGTAAGGGAGAGATGTTCTAACACTTAGTCATTTTTGACTAAGTGTTGCCATCAATGCCAAAGGGGGAGATTGTTGGCAAGAGACACTGTTAGACATGTTAGGTGTTGTCATTAATGGCAACTGCATCTATCTTACACATCTGCATTGTATCATTTGATCATACTGGAAGTCAGATTGCAGATTTGTCCAAATCTGAATAGACAGGAACATAGCATATGACAGGGTTCAACATTTTGGTCCGCATTTCTCCATAGGTAATCATATTGTGCTGCGGATTTGAGGGAATATTAAGGGATGTTAGGGCTACCTAAATCCAAAGTTTTAGCCTCCGGTGATGAAGGGATTGAAAGTTACAAGCATCTCAGTTTTAGGTCTTCTTCTACTTTTGCTCTTTGTACAACTCCCATTTTCAAATCATTCAATGTTTCATTTGTTGATATCAATTGTTCACTAACCTCCTTATATTTTTCTTTCAACTTCTTGACTTGCTCTTTTAATTCTCTGATACATTCATCTTCTTCTTTGACATTTTCCTTTAGATCTTTGATTTCTTCTTCAGTTCTTTCCAGGTCTTCAAGAGCAACCATCTTGTGCGCCATCCTAGATCTACCTCAAGATGTTAAGATTTCTTCCAAGGAACTTAGCTCTGATACCAATTGTTAAAATGCGCAAGACAACTGAGAGGGGGGTGAATCAGTTGTAACCAAAACTTTAAAACCACCAACACATCAACCACTTAATCACTGATATTGTAATTTAACCATGAAAGCATGAAATCAGAAACTTAGACACATCCACACATTCAACACATAAGACACTAGTTTTTTATGTGGAAAACTCAATAAGGGAAAAACCATGATGAGTGTTAGCTCACAATATAAATGATATATCAAAATTTACAATAAGGCTCACTGCCTTAGGGCTCATTGCCTAGAATGCTCACTGCAAAAGAAGCGGCTCACTGCCAAAAGAAGGGGCTCACTGCCAGAAGTTGGTGAACTAAGATAGTAGCAACTACACTATGCCAAGGTTCAATTCCATTGAAGCGCAATAAATCTACTCTGCTTTGCTCTACTTTTTCACTTTGCACTTATCTTCCTGTCTTCACAACATCATCGATCATTCACAACTTCATTACATGTATTTATACAATTCATCAACCTTGGAATGTACATCAAGGTCGGCATTACAATCATCAACCATTGGAATAATCTCCAAGATCAGCATACATACATACATTAGAATAGGTCTGGACCTAAATAGATTTGTGAAGGAAAAAATGAATGTAGACCACACCACGCCTTAGCTGAGACTCAAATACAATCTTCCATGCAACAACACGCTATCACAAACTCCAAAGCATAATCACAAGTAGTGAAAACAACCAAGTCGACTAAAACTGGTGTTAACACTAAGACCTTTAGGAACACACTTCATGCATGATCTGAATTACACTTGGCAAACCAATCAAAAGGCAGTAACATGATCTAGAGACATCCACAAGCACGTTACAATCACTAAGAACTTCGGCATAACCCCCAAAAATTCTATGCAGAAGATTCTTCAAACAGGAGCTCTTAAACATTACTGTCAGTCACTGTCAAAAAGGAAAGATTGCTTGTGGAGCACCAAATCATGAACCATTTCAATTGAAGGCACATAACATCATCCCATACTTAATCCTAGAACCACAAACCATAAAACTTAAATGCAGAGAAATGCGGAGCATAATACATTCTCCCTGTCGCCATTGAATACTCAGAAAAAATAATTTTTACTCTGGTGAACAGAACTCACTCAAATCTTCACATCGGAGGCTCAAACTTGAAACATAGCAACTACAAGCATCCCTTAACATAACTTCCAAACTACAAAACACTGTACTATTCTTCTCAAACACTTGATCAAACTCATTCAAATAATTTCCTTAGATGCTGACCTTAGGTGTCAATATCAATGACAACAATTACTTCTCATACTTGCAACACTAATCACAAGTAGTTTCACAACAAAAATGTTAGTTCCTTAAAAGATTGCCTTAGCTAAAGTTGATTCCTTTTATTTGGAGGCACCGACTCTGATCTGGCTGCTAAGTTATTTAAAGAGGCTAGAGAACATGGAGTTGCTTCGCTGGCCCAAAATGGTAGTAGAAGAAAAATTAGATATAAGGAAGAGCACGCGGATGAAACAAAATGACAAGTGGATGAATAAGTGGGATAGTAGCATCAAAGAGTGCCCAAATATTAATGGGGTAGTCAAAAAGGACATACGAGAAAAAGTCAAAGTCAAAATCAAAGTATGTGGACAAGGCAACTTGGGAGGAAGAAAGAATACTATATCAAACATGTCAATCCTTCATATGACCATGCACAAAAGAACTATATAGGAGCAAAAATAAAATGGAAAGTGAAAATGTTAATGGCCTAGCTAAGGACTAGTTTGCATCAACTTAGGTGTGAAATCAGAATGTGGACAAGGCCTGAAGAAGAATGGGATAATATAATATGTTATTTTTGTAATTTGGGACTAGTTGAGATGGAATGACACTATATCATGGAGTGTCCAGCTTACAAGGATATTCAGGCCAATTACATTGATATTTTGAATGTGTGCTCCTTGACTGACCTATTTTAAGAAGAAATGATAACAAATATTGTAGATTATTTGATCAAGATCCACAACAGAAGATCTAGGATCCTAAAGGAAAGGGAGATCAATTAGGCGTGGTGTGGGTAACCTACTTGTTTAGGGCTTTTGTGCTTAGCAACATGGTAGGTATTTGGTGGCCCCATAGGATATTTGGCCTCATGGATGTCATTAAAAACCTTCATTCATTCTTTCAACCCATTTTGGATTTGTCCCCCACTAGGAGTAACAAAGGTGAAAATTTGCACTCACATTGTGTGCAAGAAACCCAAATCTAAAATCCCCAAATAAGTTAGACCTGAAACAAGGCCACTTTGTCTCCTCTAATCATCAAGAACCAACTAGAACTTGTCAAATCACCACAAGGAATCTAGGTGGGAAAAAACCAATGTACGAGCTAGGAGAACAACTTGCCAGATAAATTCTGTCATGGCACCACCCAGCTCCTTTCACACAAGTAGAATTTGACTTAAATATCATTCCATAGTCAAACAATGAATAGAAATTTCACACCTCATCCACACCAAAAAGTGGTAAAAATTTATCGTATTTTTATTGGCCAAAATTAACCTTTATCTATTGAATTGGATGATGTTTAAGAATAGCAACAAAATTCACCCTAAAACAAACTAGATAACATAAAAACTTCTAAATCCAAGATGATTTAAGGGCATCTATCTAGATGTCAAAGTTCTTTAATTTTGGTGTGAAGCTACTCCAAGATTTGAAATCAAAAATATCTAGGCTTTAGATGTATATCAGGTTTGTTATACCAAGGGGAACCTCCAGATTTAGAAGTAGCCATTCCTGAAACTAAAATCTTGAGTTAACCAGATTTCAACATATTTCAGGCCTGGAAAATTCTTGGGCCCCATTGATAACTTTAAACTTGTTTCTCCCTTCAACAACTTCCATGGTGCAAGATGATGTTGCATCGTGCAATCTCATCCACCCTCAGATTAATCCATGCTTTAGATTTTTTTTGCATTCATCTTTAGAGTCTTGGGTTGGGCCTGGATTAAAACATGTTTATAATACTTTAGGTCTATGAGGCATCAGATCAAAATCAACAAAGTAAATGAACCATATGCCTTTGAAATCCATCAAGGTGTACTGTTGGAAATTGTGACCTCCCACAATTTCACATTATGTATTTTCTATGTATTTGTGTACCTCCATTCATGAAATGCATGTTTCGGGGCCTAATTGAGGAATTATATCAAAAGACTAAATTTCTAAATTTCCAAGGGCTAAAATAGTCGGGACCAGGGTGCCCCAACACCCGGGTCCAGCCTTTTTACCCCAAACAAAGTTTGAATTTCAAGTGTCAGCTTTGCTACATTGGGTGGTACACCCTGTGTCGGCCTAACACGAATTCTTTTGGATGTAATTGAGGTTCATATATATGTAGCTATCTCTCTCTTATTTGGAGGGATGAATGAATGAATAAGGCAAGAGTGATTATTTGAATACATATTATATGCTCTATGCACGAAATCTGAAGCTCTCTATCTGTAGAATTATTGCTGCTATCATATTGACCATTGCAGATATCTGAAGAAGCTTCCTTATCTCTCCAAGGTCTCCTAATTTGTGACTAGTTTGTTCCATTTGTGTTTGATCATTGTCATTTTATCAATTATTTTCCTCTACCTACCTAGGGCACACACTCTCTATCACACTTGTCTCTATTGTTGTGGAAGTGGGAACACTTACATGGAGGTTTTACTGAGGCAAGCTTCTATACAACACTCAAACATTTTTTCCCCTTCATGTGTGTGCATATCTAGAGAGAAAGATCTCGGATATCAACGAATGAAGGACTGACAAAAGTTATAGAGACTAAAATCTCCACACAAAAGTGACTCCACCCTGAAACCCTAGGACTAGGGCACCCCAGTGCCCATGTCTTGCCATTTCTGCTTCTGTTTATGGTGATAGGTTCCTCTCTATCTATTCTACTCTATTCCTATTTTCTAGTTTCTGTTATTGTAGCATGCTCTGTTACTCAGTTTTATCATTAGATTTCTTCATTTGCATAGTTTAGTCAACTCCCTTACATCAATCTCTAATCATAGCAAAAACAAAACCCCAAGACTCCATCAACACCTGTAAATTGGTTCTTCTCTAAGGACAGTAGCCAAGTCTATAATCCTTGGTGGCTTGTGAGCGTTCTAATGTTACATGTGGAGAGAGATTGACCTAGTTAATTCATTATTGATTAGGATCCTCTTTCCACACCTTAACATTTTGGTGAACCCGACATGTTTGCACCTTCTTTAGGTTTGTCGTAACTTTGATGTACTTTCTTTAGCCTCGCTACACTTTCTTTAGTATTGTTATGTTTAATTAAGTTGATAAGTTAGTTAGACACTTGTTTTTGCATATACATAATTCATTGTCAATACATATCTTACAATTACACTTACTGATCTCATTCTTCAAATTTGTGTTTGATTAGTTTATAACTTGATTAGACACTCATATTGTATATCTTGTAGAAAGCAAAAGAAACATTTGAACATCTTTCTTTCATTTTGAAAACATAAAACACAAAACAACATTCTCTCTTTCTTCTATCCCTTAATCAACATATCCATCTTTTCATCACTCTTTCTTCTATATTACTTCCTAAGAGCACATGAGCATCACAAAATTCATAATTGATTTATGAGTTTTATGACCCGATGCTTCGAATATGAACATCCTGTATGAAGAAGTTATCGAATCCTAATGGCCTCTCGTCCATTAGCTAGCTCCAGTCTGGTCACATCAAAAATTGAATTGGATAACCTATTCATACTAGGGAGTTCTGGAACACGATCATCTCATAATTACATCTCCACCTTGCCAGTGATCTCCAAAACATAACCTTCCCTTGATTCTCTTGAGACCTCCATAGCCCATGTTCCGGATGCCCAAATTCATAAACTAGATAGTGAGTTGGCTAGTTTCCAACAATTCTTGGGCATCAAACACTTGGCTGGGGAGGTTGTACCACTTATAGAGAATCTAATAAAGTTATTTCTTGATGATCCACAGGGTGTAGAAGTTCTATGCGGCCTTGCTCACATAGTGGATAACAACAATATGTCAGTAGCAAGTTGCGCAGATACTCTCAACATGTCCTTTCAACACCAAATGGGGACATAGGTGTCAATGCCCATAGCGACATCTCATATCTTGACATTCACTTCTTCTATTGTCACCACCACTACATAAACTGGTAATAACACTAACACTGGTTCTAGGGTGACAAGTGGGAACTATACTTTTGTCCCACCTTCCTCTAGCTTCCAGTCTACCTATCAAAACCTTGTTCCAACTGCTTCCCAATGTCTTGCTAACCAACTCCATCCACAATTCACTTACCAAAATTCTAATCATGTGGGGTCTCAATCTCCTGTTAGTTCATCTCCTTCGAATTCCATCCATTCACAAGTTAATGCAACTGCTAACCCTGCCATAAACCAAATTTTGCAACATGTCAACACACTACAACAAAAATTAGCAACCATGAATCAAAGTCCATCATACCCTACCATTCCATCCTATTACACCCATAGTCCATTATCCCTTGCTATCCTTAAAACTTTGATGCCTGATAAGTTTGAAGTTCCCCGTTTGGAGAAGTATTTTGGAAAAGGAGACCCGAATGGCCATGTGTCAGCCTTTATTGCCTTATGCAACAAATTTCTATTTGAAGATGCTCTCTTGGCTAAAATCTTTCTTAGGTCACTAAAAGATACGTCCTTGGATTGGTTTTGCTCTCTACCTAATAATTCAATTGATTCATTTCAACAACTTATCAATCAATTTCTCAAACACTTTCAAGCCAACATCGGACCTCAAGTAGCATTGACTGATTTGGTTCATTGTAAGCAAGGAGTGAAGGAGAAAGTGATTGATTGTATTGGGTGCTATCAAGCCCTCTTCTCTCAAATTTCTTATTCTCCTATGAATGTTGATGTGCAAAGAGTGTTGATTGGAAACATGCAGCCGCAGATCTATGATAAGATTATTTTAATGTGATATCCTTTTTTTACACATCTTTGCACATCTCTCCGTGATTTCCAATTATCAATTAGTCAGTATAAGGGCTCTTCCTCATCAACTCCCATTGGTCAATCCGAAGCCGCTTCTACACATCTTCAATCATTCAAGAAACACAACAAAAGCTTTATCAAAATCTCTTCTAATTCTTCAAACAACATTCAATCACATGTTGCGGCCACAATGCCTTCTATTGTGACCCCGTATAAATTCAAACGAAGGACTCAACAATTTGCCTAGCTTTTTGAATCTCTTCATTCCATCATGTAGCAACCCCTTAACCATAACCTTATCCAACTTCTACCTATTCACCCCATTGACACTTCTAATCCATTGCCTCCTTTTAACTGAAGGCCTTTTGTCAATATCATGGAACTCCTAGACATGACACTGAGTGATGTATGTGTCTAAAACATGAAATTCAAGACCTCATCGACTTTAATGTTATCCAAGTAGCCAGTGAGAATGACAAAGGGAATAAGTGTGTAGCCCTGTCTAATCAAAATTTGCAAATTAACACAAATTCACTTCCTAACCATGCTACCAACCTTGTGGAACCATCTATCGATAGAGTACCTACTTCAATAACTTATGATCATCAAGACAAAAACATAGACAACCTTGTTTCCTTGATAGATGCTTACCCTAACAAAAAACTAGATGACTCTGACCTTAACACTTCCTTTACCCATGTTGATGCCTTTATTCGTGCACCTTTTGGCCCTCTCTACATTACTACCAGATTAATGACAAACCCACAAGGGGAGTACTCATTGATCCTATATGCCTGGCAAATGTAGTTATGGAGGAGTTCCTCTACATGCATAAATTATACTAAGATAAGTCCGAGAGATCAAAAATCTCTGTTAAAGCGCACGACGGTTCCACTCGACCTACTCTTGGTGCCATAACTCTCCCCATCTAGGTCAGACCAAAACTCCTGGATGTGGCTTTTGCAATCATTCCAACCTTAGATCAATTTCATGTGAAACTAGGCTATCTATGGCTCGCTTCCATGAAGGTGATCCCTTTCGCAATCCATAAGTGTCTAAAGTTTCCATTACAAGAACCAGTGCACACTGTATATCATAGTGGGTTCAAGCCCTTGGCTCTTCGTGGAAACTTTTCGCTTGATTATGTCTGGCCACAGCCAATTGAGCCCATTCATCCTTGCAATGATTTTTTTTGTTTATCTCTTATCAGAAATTCAAATCTAGTCAAATTGTTCAATTGTCTATCGGTGTATCTTCGTGTGTTATCCTGGTTGCTACCCTTGCAGTTTCTCGATCTCCTGCGGCTACGACAGTCGTTCCTCCCATTTTGCAGGTGGTGAACAAAGCACATCCCAAATTAGGAATCCTTTCCCGACCCCAAGCGTTTGGCCTTTATGTCGCAGTGCCACCTCCACCATGGGTAAGTGCACAAAGATGGGGGACAAAAGGGGGTCTTAAGTGGCCACTTTTTTTCTGAAATCAGGAAAGACTGATGTTGGATGAGAAACTGAAGATAGTTACACTCAAATTTTGCAGATGCAACAAAAACAAAGAGTCATAGTGCTCCAAATCTAGTTTCTAAACTACTAATTTGTTTGTAAATGGTTGAGATTAAGGGGTTCAAAAAGGGGGGCCAAACAAATTGGTCCTATTTTTTTCAAAAAACATAACATAGTGTCTGGTGTGGCCCTCCTAAAATGTTAAATTTTTTTAGTATTTCAAAAATCGCTTTAGTGAGAAATTAGCTAACACCGTGTAGTTTATTCCTAATTTTTCTAATAATTTTTTCATGAATAATTGATTTTTTACTAATTTTCAAAGTGGACACATCCTGAAAAATAGAAAATTGAGCGTGCTCCCCCCTAAAATTTTTGAAAACTAATCAAAAATCCAATTTTTTTAATACGTGTAGAATGGAGTCTAGTTTCTAAAAATATAATTTATTTGAAGTTTCGATGAATGGTTTGAAAAAAAGTAAAAAATACCACACATTGGTTTTTGACAAAAAATGGATATACTAACAAAAGAAATTAAAGATGAAAATCTTAACATACTCAAAATGTGAAAAAAATTATATGGTTAGAAAGTTAAGAGAGAGCTTAACATTATAATGGTATTTTTTTGACTTGTCATTGACACAAGTGCAAACTTGATGGGGAGCACGCTCAAGATTATGTAATTTTTTTTACAATCTACAAAAACATGTCTTTATATGTCCAAAACTTAGTCCAAGCCTTTGGGTTGGAATCCCAAGTAAAATCCAAGCCAAAGGCTTGGAAATTACCAAAGCATTCACATAACGTGAGCGTGTTATGACACGCTCATGTTATTGTGAAATAAAATCATCTCACCCTTACCTTCTCTCTCTCTCTATCGATCCTTCCCTCTCTTCTCTCTCTCAATCACCTCTCTCTATGACCACTCTAGTGTTGAATGCACAAGACAATTGAGAGAGGGGGGTGAATCAGTTGTAACTTATAATTCCAAAACTCTCAAACACATTTAGATCCACATCAATTCAATTAACCCTTAAACTGTTATGATGATGAAGCATGAAAGCAAATAACAAAAACTGAATCAAATCAACAACAAACACAAGAGAACACTAGATTTACGTGGAAAACCCAAGAAGGGAAAAACCACGGTGAGGATTAGCTCACAATATAAAGTAGTATCTGTTGTTCTCAAAATCAACTACCCTCATTTTTGTAGACAACCCCCACGAAACTTGTTCATTTCGTGAATCTACACTCTAAGCTCGAGGATGGAGACAAGATTCCATTGATCTCGCGTGAAGTCATTTGACATTCTAGACCGGTTTATGACATCCCTTTGAATCAGTTTCTCGTTATGCATGAAGATCGTTTAAGTTGTAAATTGGTTAAAATGTCAATTTAGGTCATTTTTAGGAGTTAGTAAAAATTTTAGTGTTCACATGCAGTAGTGGCATTTTTTGCCGCTCCTGCATATCTTTTTTGACTTGTTTTTAATACATGTGTAATGGCAGCAAAATTTGCCACTCTTACATGTGTTTTTCATGTAATATGTAAAGGCAGCAAAACATGTTATTCCTAGTTTTGTGCATTGTCGGCAAATTTTGCCGCTTTGACATACTTGTTGTCCTTCGTGCAAGGTCAGCCGAAACTCCCACTCGAACAAGATTTTTGGAATCTTGGATGTCAAGTGCCATTAATGGCCACTCGTGCCATTCATTAAAGCTAGTTTTCGAAGTTTTAAATATGTCTTTTTGATTGTTCTTTTTGTTATTTCTACTGTCTAGCCGGTTAGTGAACCTTCCCTCACGCCATTCGCTCAATCGAAGTCGTCATCACGGTTAGGGTTTATTGCTGGCACTACAGGTAAGCTTCTCCTTGGTTTCAGTTTTCCTTCTTCACTATTGTTCAATATGTGTGTCTTTATATTACGTTTTGTTCTTGTTTATTGTTTGATGTTGTCGTGATTGTTCTCTACTGGTTGTGCAAGTTTATCTGTTTTATTTTCGGACCATACCATAAGTACCCTAGTTTTGTTTTGAAAGTGGCAAGGTTTTCACGGCTTAAAACCTTAAGACCTTTGCTATATACCAATGAGTAGTGAGGCGCCGAAACTGGTCTATCAAACCCTATGAAGATCAATTCCTATCAATGTGCAGTGTTGGCCATTTTTACCGATCAAACACTACGAAAACCTTGCAATTTCTATTATGTGCAAGGTCGGCATTTTTTTACCGCCCGGACAAGTTATCGGCGATTCCCAAGCCACCCCTGCATGCAATGTCAGCCATTTTCACCGACCAAACATCGCGAGGGCAAACCAACTCCATGTGCATCGTCGGCGAAATTCACTGCTGGTGTATGTCTTCGCAGAATTTTGTATGGTGCATAGTCGGCAAATTTTGCCGCCCTTACATGAGGGTCTTCCAAATTCAATACCTACTACTTGCGAGAGCGGCAAAATTCGCTGCTCATACCAAAAAAACTCCTACCACATGCAGTGGCGGCAAATTTTGCTGCCAGTACACATACAATAAAATCCTCACATGCAAGGGCGGCAAATTTTACCGCCCATGCAAAAAACTGTCTCAAATTTTTCCAACTCTGGAAATTTCAAGTTTTGATTTCCTAAGCCCGCTTCTCCTCTGATTTTTGGCCAGCTCGCACTATAGCCCTTTTTCAAGCCCGTTCCCATAGTCGTGATCATCAAAATGCAATTTTCCCAGATTGCCAGTTTTTTCCCTAATTGCATGATCATGACTTTTGCTGCAGTTTCTTCTGTGGAGCTTCGTTCAACATCAAACTTCTTCTCGGTGAAAGTTCATCCAAATGACTGAGTTGTCCCTGAAGAAATCAAAAGCGATGAAGTACAAATATCAAGGTGTTTTCCCAATCACCTCAGTCCATTCTAATGTTGATGACATTAGAGATACGGAGATTGGCCATGTGGATATGGCTAAGTTTGTAGAGAGAACCAAGTCAAGCAACCCCAGTGCTATGATGAAGAAGATAGTTGAAAGTAATATTCATCTGGTGTCATCCTTCCCAGTGGCAGCTCACAACACAGAATTTGTTCTTCAGTGTGCCCATTTCTATAATAAAGATATTAGAGCTATGGTGGACGCCAGTGGTAATGTGATAATCAGGTTGGATCCTGAGTTCATTGACAAGGTGTTTATGTGTCCTCCTACGTCAGAGGTATTGAAGCTTGACTTTGTTGAAGCTCAGAAGGAATATGACAAGAATCCAGATAAAGCAAAGAAAGTGATCAACAACAAATGGTTGAAGATTGCAAGATCAAATTTGTCGAGGTGGCCATGTAGTTTCCCTCAAAGTGATTTTGTAGAGGAAGTTGGTGACCTGATTACTCTCCTCAGCATGATAAGAGGTTTGTCTTCCTCTTCACATTTTCATGAATGGATGTATCCTTTCATTAAGGTTATACTCCAGGGCAAGCAAGTTATTTTCTGGGGAGAACAAATCAGTAACGCTTTGCATGAGCAGCTGACGAAGGTATCCACTACCTCTGAGTTCTACATGACTTCCTATCTGGTATACATTGCAGCCTCCATGAGGATTTTTCCAGGATTATCATCAGAAGGGGATAGGAGAGTAGTCTTAGTATACCAATATTATTCCTAGCTGACATTGAAAGGTTCAATCCATCATTTCAGAAGAGTGAATGATGCATTCTTTGTTGTATTCTTGTGTCTTTTTGATCCCCAACTGGAACAGAGAAGAATTTCAGATGAGGCATGGACAGTGGTAAATGACTTCGGGTGTATGTTTTTGCAATTTCCATCTTTTTCATACTTGAGGGTTGGCTTTTTCCAAGGTTACCCTTATATGCTTCCAAGATTCCCTTCGGATAAACTGGTCTTGATGGAGTTGTGCAGACAAATGATTGTCGTGCATAACAAACATATGGAACTCAAGAAGCCTGGTTTCAGATTCCCAGTGGAAATCGACAGATTTTCAGTAATGACTGCCGCAAAGGCAAGGGCCATGGAGACAGAGATGCAGCTAGTCACCATGAAGCAATTCAAGAGGAGACCAAAGTTTGACTACAGGGGCATAAAGGATAAAATCAAATGGAAAACTCAATTTCATGAACCCATGGTAGAAGATGTCTGGGTAGATTTGAGGACAGAGGAAGATATCAGGAAGTTAGACTATAGCAGATTGTCCCTGGAACAAATTGAATATCTAGGACTTGCTGATATTCCAGAGGATCTTGTGGATGATGGGGAATTGGTCGATGCCAGATATGATGCAGAACAGATTGCTAGTACTCCTCTCCCTCCAATCCAATGGTCCCAAAAGGAGTTGACTTCACTGAGGAAGAGATTTGAGCCCATATTGGCTAACACCAATAACTGGCTGGCAGATAAAGGAATTACTTTGAAAGAATTCCTCATTGGATCAGAAACTGAAGTTCAGGAGCAAACTAGTAAGAAGGTGGAAAATAGAACAAAGAACAAGAGTGATGTTCCCTCATCCTCTAAAACACACAAGCCTAAGATCAGATTTGTGACAAAGAAAGCAAAAGCTGTGGAGGAAGAACTTGAAATAAAAGATATGGAAGTTGAGGAGCCAACTACTAAAGAGCCAATCATAGAAGAGATGGATGTTGAAGATAGGAATTCAGATCAACAAGACGAGGAGGCTTTGTCTCCACAGGAAAATACACAACAAGAAATGGGAGTATCATCCCCATTGCTTAATACCCCTGTTGCAGCTCCTGAGTCTGTTTCTCCTATTAATATTCCCTCTTCTGAATCTCCCTCTCCTCCTAAAATAATTTTTGATAATCCCCAAAACACTTTTGAAAATGTTCTCCGCTCTTCTGAGTCAATTCCTAATTTGTCTTCTTCATCTTTTGATATTGGGGATACATCCATTTTTGATCATTTTGTGATAAATACTGAACAAGTCTCTAGTGCAAATGTAACAGGTGCGGTTTTTACTATCACCCCACCTATTGTTTCTACTACCAGTACAAGCACAATTCCAGGAACACCAACAGTAGGAATGGATCCCAATGTGAGTACTTCTCTGCTTCCACCTTGGTTATCAACTTACACACCAAAGAGGAAAAAGCAAGTCATCTCCCCAGATGACTTTGATTTCACTAAGTTGGTACCTGCAAAGCCTAAGGCCCTGAAGAAACCAAAGATCCTTTCCAGGGTACTTGAAGACAAGGGACACAAATTTCTGGAGATAGCAAAACCTCCACAGGATGCAACTGTTGAAAATTTTGATATGAATGACTACTCTATTTCTAGAGTTGAATTGGGCAAAATAACCCATGAAAGCGCTAAAAATGATATGCAGTCAGCCATGGACATCCTAATCCAGAAGTTTGACAGGGAAAAAGAAATGAAGGATCACTACAAGGCAAAGGTAGAACAGCTAACTGCGGTGGTAAGGAAAATAACTTTGAACTCAGAAGATGTTACTCCAGAGGCCGTATCTGTAGAAGACCCCGTCATTCTAAAAGCAGAAAAGACACACCTCAAAGGAAAAGTACTTGAAGAGTACTTAGACAGGATGCGGGTGCAAGGAATCTCTTTGCTCACGGATGTATCTGAGAAGACAGATAAAATGAGGAAAGTAAGGGCAAAACTTAATGATCTCATTGATGCTATCTCTCAAGATATTAAGCGCACAGAGGATACTCATGATAAATGGGTAGAAATGAGGAAACTAAAAATAAGTACCCTAATATCAATTGGCGCTATTTCTAACAGGGATTTAGAAAACAGAAACAAAGGAGGCTTTGATGTATAGGAGCAGTATGCTAAGAAATTTGATCAAGGATCTTGAAGCTGCAAAGGAAATCAATGAAGAAAATGATGTCAACCTTTTGCATAAGCTGGAAGAGTTACCTTGTAAGTTGGTATCACAGGATAACCAATTTATTTCAGCAGAAGAAATGGTTCAGGAATTTGAAGACATGTTCCAGAAAGAATTTGAAGATAAAGCATTTTCAATGACTTATGTGGACAAAATTTTGGACAACCAGTTAACTTTGGATAATCTGAAAACCAGGTTAACTAGTCATGCCAAATCAATCACTACAGTGAGGGATGCCATAGTGAGAGCCAGGATGATCTTCATGAACGCATTCAACCTAGATAGCATTGAGATGCAAGTGGCTTTCACTATGTATGATCACCACATGAGGAAAAGTGGCGACACAAATTGAAGCAGTTGTTTTTTTCCCTTAGTTTACTTTCTATTTTTCACATGTACTTTCAAAACAATTTTGGACATTTTTACATGTACATTTTTCATATGTAATTACATGTAAAAATATAGGAAGTCCCAAGTCAATAAGGACTCCTATTTTTGAATAAGTCAAAGTAGTTGTAGATTTCCTAAATTTTCTCAAGGTCTCTCCCTATAAATAAAGAGGGCCTCTTTTGTAAATATTATCTTTTGTCTATTGCAAGAATACTCTGGCGAATTGAAAAGCAAATCAAGACTTTGTGCTTTTTGTGAAAATCAATTATCAAATATTTATCAATACAAGAAAGCAAGTTCAATTCCAATCTTTGTCTTGGGATTATTTGTGTTGTGATAGTATTGTTCTTACGTCTTGCTATCATAATTGTTTTTGGTAATAATTGAAGTGTGGAGTTTGTTTCAAGTGATTGAAGAGCGCTCTTAATTTGATTCTGATAGACTTTGTGTTATCGAATCATTTGTGAGGATTATGTTCATGTTTGTGAGAATACAATAGTTTAGAGACTTTGCGCTGCAAGTTGTTATATTCGATTTACTTTTATCATCTTGAAGAGGAGTGAAGACTTTGGGCTGCATTCTACTTCAAATAGTTCTATTTACAATTAGTAAGTGAGGTAATAGAAAACTTTGTGTTTCTGTGATTTTGTGATAATTTATAAGTCCTTTATCAAGAGTTTGAAGTATAAACATCTATTCTGAAAAAAGAGAATGAGATGAGATGGAACCACCACAAACATAGTTTTTAGTGTACATAAATTTCATAAGTTGTTTTGTTTTCAAAAGTCAAGTAACTAGAGGGAACCTCCCCTTGCTGAGAGGAGAGACTTTGTCTCATCATAACTGTGGCTGATATACCCATTTTGCCATTAGCGAGTTAACGACAAAATATTCACCCAACAGTATCAACACTGAAAAATAATAGGTTCACTGCCAGAAGGCTCACTGCCAAAATAGAGAAGAAAATAGAGAGGATTGTTACAAGGAGAAAACTATCTCAATGCAATAGAGAATTCCACAGCAACACCATCAACACCTTCGCAGTCATACTGAAGAATTGTAGACACCGTCTGCTCATAGGATCCATTAATCTAACACATGAAAGATTGTACTACACTACACATTCAACCACATTGTTCTTCACATCACATTCATCGCGCACACACTCAATCACGATCCCTTGACACTTATTTATACTGTCTTCAACCTTGAGAACATTCTCCAAGTTTGGCAAGTCACCTTAACCTAGAAAATTCAAATTAGGTCTAGACCTAAACATTCCCGCGTTGGAAAGGAATGAATGTAGATGACACCATACCTTATCTCGGACCTAAATCCACTCTTACACATTACTCCATGCATCCACAATCACCGAAGCACAACCGCAAGTAGTGTAAACAACCAAGTTGGCCAAACTTGTGTTAACACTGAACTTTTAAGTACACGCTTCCTAAAAAATCAAAAGACAACTCATAGATGACATGCCAAGCTTGAACATGATCTAGAGGCATCCACAAGTAGCTGAAAACTAACAAATCCTTTTGCAACAACTTTCACCTGACGAAAGTTCACACCATAGCACTCAAACAACTATGTCATACACTACAACTCAAGAAAACAAATCGTAGAGCACCAAACCACGAACAACTTGAACTGAAGCAATATATAAGCATTATAAGCACAAACCCAGAACTACAAAGCCAGAAACAAATCTGCAGAGAAATGTGGAGCAAAATAGTTTCTCCCAGACACCTCTGCAAAGCTTAGAAACATAGTCCGCACACTAGTGAACACAACTTTCTCTATACAATGAACCAGAATACCAAATTCAGAATATAACATCTCTTAACATCTCTGAACAACATATCCAAACCGCAAAGATAGATCTTCAACATAGAGGAAATACGAAGCAAAACCAGAACACTAGTCTGTAAATCAAAATGTCACTTCAACACACTGTTTCCTTTATTAATCAAATTTTCTCAAAAGCACTTGGAAACCAACCAACAAAAACATATTCTTAACATCTTCAACACCTCTTCAAAGCAACCAAATCATCTTTCAGCAAAGCAACAAAACCAAACAGCTCATACCATTGCAACAACCGCATCTCTGCTCAACTAGTCGACACTAATGACAACACCAAGCTAACATGTTGACATCAATGACAACACTAACTGCTCATACTTGAAACATCTCTCTCTCTCTCCCTCTACCTCCTACCCCCATCTTTCTCTCTGGTTGATTGAATATAGTTAAGGGTCTAGCGTATAGGTTTTAAGGCATAGGGTTGAGGGTATTGGTTATAGGGTATTTAGTAATTTAGACAACACTTAGAACTTTCCATTCACAATCGGTGTTTTAAACCTTCGACCGCCAGCCACTTCTCCATCGGCGGGCTTAGTAAACCATCCGGCGGTAATAAGACTCAAGGTGGTCACATTTCATTTTTTGGCGGTCTCTGCACAAATCATATCTTCTGGTGTAAGGAAAATTTCCATTGGCATTCCAAACCATTGACTGCAAGCATTTGGGTTAGTATTTCACCTGAGCTTCAAATCATTGGCGGCAAGGTTAAGGCAAAAAATATGGCATCGGCTTTCAACCAGTGGTTATATCATAGATCCAACCAAAAAAGAACTGCCACTAGTCATCTTAATCATCAGCCATCACCAAATCCTCAGTGGTCTTCTTCAAACTGTCCTCTAGACCTTTCTAGACTCATCGGTTGTTCCTGCCAGCGACCAGCGGATCCTTCACATGAAGGTTTGCATTCGTTGACAACAGCATTTAGGGGATCTCACACCGTAAAACAAATTCATATTAGAAAGTGGTTTTATGTGATTCAAAGGTAGTCTACACAAATAGTCAGGCAAGATTATTAGGATTTGTCTCTCGCCGTAAAGAAAATTCTTGCCGAAAAACTTTCTAAACTCGACTGTTGTTCCTCACGGCATATTCCTTGAACCACCTAAGTGAACCAATCAGCGGTTTCCATGAAAATATTGGAGGTTTCAGCTTCCAAAAGGCAAATGGTTTCGACATTAAAACATCGGTTTCTAATGTGAACACAGGCGGTTTTGTGCCTTCCAAAAAGCGGTTTTCGACGACAATCAAATGGTTTCTGCATAATCCATGGTTTTCCACGGTCTAAAGGTGATTTTCTAGCCTACAAGGGTGGTTTCTAGAATTTTTTCTTTTTCCAGGGAGGGAGCATTTTTTTCTACCAAAAGGGAATATTCTGCTGACATCAGCGCCAAGGGGCCTTTTTTGCCCCTCAAAGCCCTAAACAGGGGTTTTTTTCTTTTTTGCATAACTTTTGCCCACAGAGGCGAAATTAGGCAAACGAGATATCATTCGAAAGCCAACAGAAAGCACTTCACATTGGTGTTAGTATTTTTCTGAAATTTTGCTGCAAGTGACTGCTACAGCAGTTTGAAGATAGATCTTCATTTTTGGCTTCTAAGCTCACAACTTCTTGCCATGATCTCTGATTTTTGTGATTCTTGTGGCATCGAAAAGGTATTCAGAAGCTCTTCAAATCCATCTATGTACTTTTCTCAGATTCAACCCCAAGTTTGTTTTATTTCATTTGTCAATTTTTTGGCTTTTGAGTGATAACTTGGGCATTTTGACACTTGAGGAAGTGAAACATGTTTTGAAGGGATCTGTTTGCTGTGGTTAATCATTGTGAACAAATTTAATCTCCTTTGAATCTCAATTTTAAGAGATTTTCATGCTTTCCCAAATTTGGTCCCTTGAGGATGACTGTAAAAAGTACAAAGTGCCACAATCATTCATTTTTGGGGGGTGATCTCTTTGATTGAGTAACAGGGGGGTTGTACTTGTGTTCTTTTTTGTACTCTTGCATCATGGATTCAAACAAACTTCCTCTACTCACACCATATAACTATCATGAGTGGAAAACTAAAATGGAGATTCATTTAAGAAGTTTAAAAATTCATAGAGTAACAATGGGTACATAAATTGAACCAACTGCAGCTGTAGAAATAAGAAAGTGGTATAATAGATGTGATCAAGCCTATGGAACACTATGCTTGTCTATCTCTCCTGATCTTCTTTTTCATATTGAATCTTGTACAACACCAAATGAAGTGTGGACAACCTTAGAGAATCTCTTTGGTAAACAAGATACAATGAGAGGTTTCAAATTGGAGAATGAATTAATTGGTTTGAATCCAACCAATTTTACAAGCATCCAAGATTTCTTCACAAAACTAAAATCACTTATATTATAGCTCAAACAATGTGGAATTGAGAAAGAGGACACTCAATTGATTCTTTCAATCCTTGCTAAGCTTGGTCCTGACTATTCAGTTTTTGTTTCTACCTTTTATGCTACAATGGATGCACTTGGGAAAGCTTTCACAATGCTTTCACTTGATGAGTTTGCTGCATCACTCACAAGGGAGCAAGCTAAGTTAGTACACATGGACAAATTGAAGTCTCCTAGACCTCAAGCACTTCTTTCTAGTCAAGGTACTAAGGATCAAAAGGCTTCAACTAGCAAAGGAAAGAAATGGAAAAATAAGGATTTAAAAAAAAATGAGAAAGAGGACACTCAATTGATTCTTTCAATCCTTGCTAAGCTTGGTCCTGACTATTCAATTTTTGTTTCTACCTTTTATGCTACAATGAATGCACTTGGGAAAGCTTTCACAATGCCTTCACTTGATGAGTTTGCTGCATCACTGACAAGGGAGCAAGCTAAGTTAGTACACATGGACAAATTGAAGTCTCCTAGACCTCAAGCACTTCTTTCTAGTCAAGGTACTAAGGATCAAAAGGCTTCAACTAGCAAAGGAAAGAAATGGAAAAATAAGGATTTTAAAAAAAAATGAGCAAACAAAGGAGTCAACCAAATCACCTAAGTCCTCATCCTCTCCCAAGGAGGAATCATCTAAGAAGGAGAGACCAAAGTGTGCATATTGCAAGAAACTAGGACATGATGAGCATAAGTGTTATGAGAAGAAAATTGATGAGTTGACTCACATTATTCAAAAGCACAATATTCAAATCCCATCATCATCACATAGTTCATCCTATTCTTCGACATCATCATAATCTACACATACAGGGACAACATGCATTGCTAATGGGACAATCAAAGGAAAAGGACAAGCACGCTTTGCTTCAACAAGTCTTCAGACAGAGAGATGGCTTCTTGATTAAGGAGCTTCTCATCATATGGCATCTTCACAAGGGATGTTCTCTTCATTTGAGTCATGTACTTGACCACCTATCTTGATGGGTAACAATACATACATGCATGCATCTGGAAAAGGGACAATTGATGTTGGAGAGAATACATTCAACAATGTGTTGTGTGTACCTTCCTTATCAACCAATCTCCTTTCCATCTACCAGACTTGGAGAGCAGAGATATCATTGTTGTTGGGATGGCAGATCATGCATCTCACTTGTATACTTTCTCCCATTTTGTTTCTTCTGATGATGTAGATCCATTGATTGATATTCCCACTCATGCATCAAGTGTGAATATGTTTCTGAGGAGAAGTTTGGTCAGTTGAACCTTGGTGTTCTTTCACCCACTTTGGTTCATGAGACTAGTGCTGAGCTTCCATCACCTCATCCTTCTGCTTCTTCAGAGATCGACATCAACATGGTTTCATCTACTTCAGTTGAGCAGGATATTGTTTCTCATCCAAATATAGGTTTTTGGGATGAGTACTTGGCAGGTATTGCAAACTTGTTTCGTGAGTCCTATCTTGATGACTTGGAGGACATCATTGATGATATTCATCTCCTCTTTGAAGGAGTTGATTCTACTACTTCAGATGAGTAGGCACTTTCTTCTCCTCTTCACTTGTCATAGTTTGGCATCGAGTTGGAGTATCCTGAGCATTATTCGGAGGATTCTTCATCTTTGGAGATTGATGATCTTGAGTTTTCATCTTGTCCTGGATTGTCACATTCTTTGATTAGGCATGCAGCACCTGATCATGTGGCATCTTTTGGTTATGAAATGTGGACACTTGAGCAGTTTTCAAAGACATCATACATCATGAGGCTTTTCCCTCATACCTTGAGATGGAGCTTCTTCGACATCAACCTTTGGACTTGTTTCTTCCTAAGGGGAGGAAAGTTATTTGCAGGTACATGACACTTTCTAGTGTTCATCTTCAGGCATTCACCATCGGCATAGGAGCTACTTCATTGTGGGGGGACCTATAGTCTCACACTTTCTCTCCTACGGGGGGTAATTGATTGTATATATGTGTTAGATGTAGTCCTTGGGGGGTCTTGAGTCCTCCTTCCATCACATCTTTCATTTATTTTTTGCATTCTCACTTTTGGAGAGGAGTTTTGTCCCATGAGGTTTTCTCCTTTTCTCCACTTGAAATTTTTTGTACATGGGTACCTAACATGGCCTAGTAGCCGGGACCCATCCATCATTGCATCTTTGTTTTAGTCAACTTCTCCCTAAGTTGCACTTAAGGGGGGGGGTGTTGGTGTGAACACATAATTCACACATGTTAAGTTGACTTAGTGAGTCTTCTAGATGTCTAGTTGAGTCTAGTTGTGTGTTGAGTTGTTGATAGTTGGAGTGAGTTGTCTTATCCTACATATGTGCAATTAGTTATCATCCTCTAATTGACACATGTTGTAAGAATATCTCCACCTTTCACTCCACCCTTCTAGCTCTCACCTTGCCTTTATAAGCAAGGATCACTCATTATATTTCATACAACTTCATATGATCTTTGTATAGATTCTTTGCTCCATTGTTTTAGCATCTTCTCTTGTCATCTTTGTGTGGAAGGTTGTCTTGATTGCAGGTGATCCTGGCTTGTTGAGTCACATTGACTCTTACAAAAATGTGCTCGTGTTATAACGAGCATAGGGTTGAGGGTATTGGTATAGGGTATTTAGGAATTTAGACAACACTTAAAACTTTCCATGCATGACAAAACGCGCTCGTGTTATAACGAGCTCATGTTATAACGCAAGTGCGTTTTGAGGAACCAAAAAAATGGACAAAAAGTATGTGGAATTCGTGAATTAGACCCACATGCACTGTTATTCTCTATTTTTCATGCACTATCAGACAAAAAATGCTTTTCATGGTGTTGACATTTAGACAATCATTGTTTACTTAATTCAACACCTTTTTTTTTCAACATAGAAGTAAATTGGATGTTTTTAGACATACTTTGATTATTTAAACTAATATTTTAATCTTTCATATTGTTTGAATGCTAATTTTCATGTATTTAGATTGAATTTGATGATATAGATTTTTTTTTCATAGATTTGACTAATCATTTTAGAGTTATATAGAATTCAACATTGAATACTGTAACATCAAAAAATGTCCCCTTGGGGGCTTTTCCCTCATAAGGTTTAGCTCCTGGGTCTTTAGAGTGCATTTAGGACATTTTAGTTCATATTTTGGCATCTCGATGGAATGAGACCTGGGTTCCATGGCAAATTGGACCTAGGTGGATGCCTTGAGTTATACCCTGCCCAAAATAGGGGGGAGGACTTAGGTGCCCACGCCCTAGTCCTGCCCTATTTTTGGGGCAGCCCTAATTTATGGGTGTTGGTTTATGACCGTTATTTGGTTATTTTGCCGACACGGTAAAGTTTGAATTTTAATTTCTTGGCGGGAGTGCTTGTAGTTACATATATAAGGAAGCTTAGGCATTCATTTGTAAACTAGATGGCAATTAGATAGCAAAGGTGATGTTCAAGTGTTCTTAAGGTGATTCAAGGCTTCTATTGTGTTGCAAGAGTAGACTTGTGTGTTTTGTGTGTTGATATTTGCAGATTTGAGCATGAATCTTCTCATGGCATGAATAGCATCTTCCTCCATGAGAGCTTCACTACAAGGTGACATTACATTGTGTTTTTATCATTGATTCCTTTAGTTTTTGGCCTCTACCTCACAAGGGCACACCCTCTTTATCTGATAATGGTGTTCAGAGACTTAAGTGTCCTCTAGGGTTTGACTAAGGCAAACCTCTAAACACCACAACCCCCAAACCAAGTCTTGTGATTGCAGGTTATAGGTGTCGCATCCGAGAAAAGTGGAATTGCAGGAAGACTTGGCAGACATCAGGGATTCAGGATCTAAAGAAAAGTCAGACAAAGGAGCAGTTCTATGACTTGGGCACTCGCTCCAGTGTCCTCCATAGATAGATCTCAGGAAACCAAAGTTACAGGGCTGATCAGTGTCGGAAGGAGGTCCAGATTCCCTGAAAAAGTAGGTACCTTGGACTTGGGTGCCCGCTCTAGTGTCCCGAACTATTTCACTTTGGAACCCCAAAAATGGGTACTCTATAATTCAGTATTTTACTCCTATTGACAAGAGCTTTTTCCGTAAATCATTAATTTGTTGTCGTATTTGCATAATTAGGGTTTTAATGGTTAATTGGACATAGCAGAAGGAAAATTTGATAATTAATTTCCTAATCCAAGTTCCTCTACATCTGCAAGTGGCCTAGGGTATGATAGTGCTCGTCACTCGACCCTAAATCCTTGAATGTAAGGTGGAAAGAAGGATTTAAGCATCTAAACATTAGAACATTAACAAATCCAATTTCCCCCTAAACATTTTGGTGAACCCATGTTTTTGGACTTAAATTGCAACTTGTTGAAGTGTTTGTCTTCAGATTTGGATTGATTTCATTCATTCATTTCGTCATTTATTTCATTGCATTGAGAAAAATTCAAAAAAATTGAAAAATTTGGAAAATACAAAAAAATTTCATTGTTTGGCTTACTAAATGACATCAATTCTTTCTAAATTTTCTCAATTCATGATTTTTGCATCAGATCTGATATAAACTACAAAAAAATCTAAAAATTCAAAATGTTGCCTTGTATTTTCAACATTTAATTGCTAGGGTTTGGTGGAAATTTTGACAATTTTATATAACCTAGTAATTCCAAAATCTAGGGTTTGTAGGCAAAATCTTTTATCATATTTTTCTACTGATTTTAGAGGCTCATTAAAACTTTCATTTGGCTATATTCTTTCATTTTAGTGTGAATTTGCATTTAGATTTAAAATATTTGCATTTTACATAGAAAATTTCAACAAAAACTAGCAATTTTTATGCATTTTCATTAAATTTGCATGGGCATTTTGCATGTTAAGAATTGAAAATAATTTTTAGATCTAAGATTAATTCAATTTCATCATAAATCAGACTTGAAATCATTCACATAGAATTTTATCCCAAGATCTCAAACCTAAGGCTTCAAAAACAACAATTTTCACTAAAATTGGCCTTATCGACTTTGTAAACTTGCACCATAGGTGTGTTGTGAAAGGTATTTTGGAATAATTTTGTATTTATCAGGGTAATAATTTTCTTCCCCTTATAAAAATCTTCACAAAACCCTTTTATCGGGCTCTTGTAGTGAAAATTTTGCAAAAAACTGCACATTTTGGCTATTTTGGCCCTAGGGTTTGACCTAGTTTGCACTCCAAGCGTGTTGGGATCAATTTTATGGATTGAGGTGACTGATATTATTGATATTATTTTTTTTACCTCCTAAAATTCCTTACAACACCCCTTTTGCTAGGTCTTGGAGTTGAAAAACCGTGAAAAATTACATATTTTTGCTATATTTTCACTAGAGTTTTACCTTAAGTGGCGCTACAATCATGTTGTGTTGGGTATTTTTGCATCAAGTGGCTGTTATTTATGATATATTTAATTTCCATCATAATTTTCCTCACAACACCCTTCATTATGCTCTTTTGAATTGAATTTTGGTGAAAAAAGTGCCTATTTTGACATATTTCCACTATATTTTGACTTGGCATTATCTTGGATCTGCATCAAGAGTGTGTTGGGAGTGATTAGATTGTTGTTTTGGACTAATATAAGATATATAACTTTCTTTCCTCGATCAAAATCCTTACAACATCATTTGTTTCATTCATTGGCATTGAAAAAGTATCAAAAAATCAAGCATTTTAGGCTATTTTTGCTCTTATCTTTTGCACCAAATTTGAAAAGCTTTCAAAATATGATTTGGCATTGATTTGAGCATATAAACATGGCCTCTCAATGGTCCTTGGAATCCCTACATGAATATATTTCAAAATTTGAAAATCTTCACAAATTCATTAGTAAACATCCTTATGTAATGCCCTATATACAAGCCATGTATCACAATGATATATTGGTGTCATCCTCTTTCTAGATCCTTGATTATGTATCTGATCTTAACAATTTCATATCTCTCATCAATACATGCTCTTGGGTAATAGAAGAGTTGATAAAGCACACTTTAGATGAAGAGCATGATATTTTTTATAATAGTTTGGAACTAATAGCTCAAACATATGGTGATAATATTGATAATGATCATGAGAGTGATAATGAATTCACAAGCTACCCTACTAATCCTACAACTGAACATTCAGACAACTTAGATGAAAAGATAAGGATTAGCTCTAGTAATTTGAACAACCCTCCTAACCAAAATGTAGCATTAAGGGATGACATTCTAACAACATGACACTGCTTTGATTATCTTGAACTATTTGGTGTACTTGAGGTGGATAAAGAACAATCTCATAAACCACCTACTCCACTAAGACATGATGTTGAGATCCATCCTTCAATATCCCTTCAAGGATTGGAAAGGAATCAAAATACATTTGATAGAGAAATGGAGCAACCTATACCTCTTTCTAGCATTCGGATTTGGGTGGATGATGACCTCCTTGATGATGAGACTTAGCACAAAGACCCTACAGGTAAGTATCTCTAGCCCTTTATCTCTCTCATGATGTGCTTCCCCCGTGATGTGTTATGTGCTATTTAGGCCTCCTGGGATGACCTCGGATTCTCCCGTAAGGTTCAGGATACTAGGAGACCACCTCTGTTGTGACCTTCTTCTATTTGTATCATCATTCTTCTAAATTGCTCTCTTTGATTTCATTGTTGTGTGTTGTGTCTTACAGACATAGCGTCATGGTTGGTGACTTGGGGGAACCCTCCTACGTGATTCTCCCTAAGACACTTGTTTCTCCTCTCTTATTTGTTGTTTCCCTTCCTCTAGTGTTTCCATCTAGCGGGCAGATGACGACAAAAAAATTATACTGATGCGGACCTAGTGTCCCTTTCGATAGCAATAAAAAAAATGCACTTAGTTCCTAATATGATGATGGGGTTGTATATTTTATCCGAGGCTTGGCTAGTGGAAGCACTCGTGCTTTCCGCTAGTGAATATTAATGATGTTTCTATCGCATTTACAAACCTTAACAATACTGCTGCTCTGTGCACCTTTGTTTGCCTTTGAATATGGCCTTGGTGGTATTCGATTCGAAGAGCTTCATGATATAGCCTCTGGTTATCCTTGAACTCTAAATTCATTGTATAACCTTGGCTCTTTGTGTGGTTAATCATATGCATTGATGTTGTTGTTTATCATGATGTTGTAGACATTAACATGTTTCTTGAAGGGATGTGTAAGTGGAAACATTTGGTGATTGTAAAGCACATGTCACCTTTGGGGGGCATGGGCTTTGTGAAAGTTGGTGTTCCCTTGTGTGTTTCTTCCTACCTTAATGTGCTTGATATCGATAACTGATAGCAACCACCTTAAGGTGGGGGCATATAAGGTAAGCTGTCTATTATAGATGTTAGCAATGTGTTTGACCTCAGATGCAGAGACCTACGCCCGAGAGTGGTGCATCGTGCATCTTGAGTTTGTTTGCAATCAATCAATCAATCATGTAAGCCCTCTACGGAGGCAGGATATCGAGCATATCCTTTTTCTTAAGCCCTCTGCGGAAACGGGGATGGTGTATTTCTCAGAGCAGATTTCATCATCCTATCATTTTAAAAAGTCCTCTGCGGAGGCGGGGAGCAGTTCTATGACTAACTCAACCCTTAAGCGTGTCTTCGGCGATTGTTGTGGGGAAGCCCAATCGTTGGTGTGTGCCTGTAATGTGCTTGAGATGGTGTTGGAACTAGAAATAGGTACACTCCATCACTTGTCTGCCGTGTTTTCTCTGTGTCTTCAAGTGTGTGTGTGTTTTGGCATGCTTGTTTTGTGTGGTGTGTTTGTTGCCCCATATGTAGAGACCAACGCCTTCGAGTAGTGCTTCCTGCATTTTGGGAGGTTTGTTTACTTTCCAGTACTTGCATTTTGCATTTCATATATATAAGAAAAAGAAAAGAAAAGATATCATTTGTGTCTTCCATGCATTAATGTGTCTTCTATGAATTGACTGTCTACTCCATGTTCTGCATGACTGTAACTGTCTTCTTCGTGTTTAGCGTGCCTATTTATGTCTTTTATGTGATTGGTGTGTCTTCTCTGTGATTCATGTGTTTGTTGTGTTTGTGACCTTACTTTAATGCATGTATGGGCCTCGCGTTCATGCATACATTAAAGTGGGGGCTAAATGTAACGTCAGAAAATGTCCCCTTGGGGGCTTTTCCCTCATAAGGTTTAGCTCCCGGGTCTTTAGAGTGCATTTAGGACATTTTAGTTCATATTTTGGCATCTCGATGGAATGAGACCTAGGTTCCATGGCAAATTAGACCTAGGTGGACCCCTTGAGCTGTACCCTGCCCAAAATAGGGGGAGGACTTGGGTGCCTATGCCCTAGTCCTACCCTATTTTGGGGCAACCCTAATTTTTGGGTGTCAGTTTATGACCGTTATTTGGTTATTTTTCTGACACGGTAAAGTTTGAATTTTAATTTCTTCACGTGAGTGCTTGTAGTTGCATATATAAGCAAGCTTAGGCATTCATTTGTAAACTAGATGGCAATTAGATAGCAAAGGTGATGTTCATGTGTTCTCAAGGTGATTCAAGGCTTCTATTTTTTGTGTTGCAAGAGTAGACTTGTGTGTTTTGTGTGTTGATATTTGTAGATTTGAGCATCAATCTTCTCATGGCATGAAGAGCATCTTCCTCCATGAGAGCTTCACTACAAGGTGACATAACATTGTGTTTTTATCATTGATTCCTTTGGTTTTTGGCCTCTACCTCACAAGGGCACGCCCTCTTTATTTGACAACGATGTTCAGAGACTTAAGTGTCCTCTGGGGTTTGACTGAGGCAAACCTCTAAACACCACAACCCCCAAACCAAGTCTTGTGATTGCAAGTTACAGGTGTCGCATCTGAGAAAAGTGGAGTTGTAGGAAGGCTTGGCAGGCATCAGGGATTCAGGATCTGAAGAAAAGTTGGACAAAGGAGCACTTCCAAGACTTGGGCACTCGCTCCAGTGTCCTCCGTAGATAGATCTCAGAAAACTGAAGTTACAGGGCCGATCAGTGTCAGAAGGAGGTCTAGATTCCCTGAAAAAGTAGGTACCTTGGACTTGGGCACCCACTCCAGTGTCCCTTACTGTTCCGCTTCGGAACCTTAAAAACGGGTACTCTGTAATTCAGTATTTTATTCCTATTGGCAAGAGATTTTTCTGTAAATCATTAATTTATTGTCGTATTTGCATAATTAGGGTTTTAATGGTCAATTGGACATAAGAGAAGCAAAAATTGATAATTAATTCCCTAATCTAAGTTTCTCTACATCTGCAAGTGGCCTAGGGTATGATAGTGCTCGTCACTCGACCCTAGATCCTTGAATGTAAGGTGGAAAGGAGGATTTAAGCATCTAAACATTAGAACATTAACAAACCCAATTTCCCCCTAAACAAATACGAAGGAACTTGCCAAAAAGCTCAATTTTTTGAGGATTTTGAAGCCAAATTTTTAAGTATTGGGCAACTTGAATCTCAAAATCTAAGGTATGTTCTTTATGTATTCGTTTACTTCATTTTATGATTATGTTAGCATGAATTCTCATGTTATAGGACAATCAGGAGGGAAGTGAGAGGATTATCATATTGACAAGTTAAATTATAATGACAAAGTGATAATTTATATTTATTTGAGATAACAATCTATGACAACAAGCCATATCACCATGGGAAGTAAATCATCAAGATAGTATTGCTATATATTTATGAAGGGAGTCTTATCAACATTCAAGGATAATCCTAAACTAGAGCAAGGTCAAGGAAACACTTTTACTGTAGAGTAGATGTGCAATCATGTTGCTATTATCCTAATTCAAACACTAACCTAAACAATTAGAAGGATACTAAGGGAAATCATGTTAGTCAAAGAATTATCATCATGTTAAAATAAAGCTAAGGATTTTCACTTAAGCATACTCACTTGCAAGAACTATCATATCAGCCTAAAGACTATTATACCGCAATAGCTATCATGCAACCCTAGGAATAGCTATGACCTCTCACCCATGGGTAGGATAACAAATGATACACAAGGTGACAATCAAGACTAAATGATAAGTTAATTAATCTCAAATCCATGCAAAAAGGTATCCATGATATTATATAAACATAGAGGTGGTCTTGAAAGCTTATTCATATGGTAGGGAAGATTGTCGTGGACACTAGATGACCAAATAGTTCAACTAAAGATAACCATACATGTCATTGGCATAGTTATTAGGAAAATTATAATCACAATGAGGTTGTCTTGAATAGATAGTGACTTGTCAAGGAGTTATTAGATAGTTAAGGAATATAGAGTATTGATATTGTTGGGTGCATAGCCTTTTCATGAAATGAAAGAGTCATGCATCATGAAGTAGCAATCAAGATCAAAAGGACACCAAATTTGGTGAAGTTGCAAAAAGAAACTAAATTTGACACTTGATTATAATTTCAAAACCAATTTGACTAGGAATGGGAGAAGGATTAGAGAAGGGATTTTTCCTAACTAAGAATTAATATGTTGCATCTTTAATCTAACTTGTCATGTTTTTAGATCTTTCATTGATCTTGATTAAAATCTTTGTGTTTCATTTATCTCAATTTTTTTCTAACTAGTAGGAGGTTGCTCTACATACACTATTTTAATAAGAATATGATAGAGGAAGAAAGTACTAAAAGAGAACCTAAGACAAGATCAAGCAAAATGTTGGCTAAGAGAATAAGATGAACAAAGGACAAATTACTTATTTGATGACTTGATTTGTTGTTGTTCTAAAAAAAACCAAGCTCCATACAATTTTATCTATCAATATGAGAATAAAAGAAGGTAACAAAGGTAGCGAATTATTCTATTGCTATAAGGAAGTTGCCTTTCTATTGAAGATTTATGATAAAAGAAGGAATACTACATGATTTGAAGATCCTTATAGAACAATTTATGCTTGTCAACTAAAGTTGTTACCTTGGAAATTGCATTCCCAATTCACCTAGGTGAAGGAGACAAGCATTTTTGAGAAGATATGTTAAGAAAATGTGAAATTAACCAGGTATTGTGCCTACCACCATTTATAAATGTTGACCATATCCTAAGAGACCTTTATTCCAATGATGGAGAACTCTTGTAGCCAAAATGAAATGAGTTTGACTTGAGATCATAGGACTACATCTAAGCCTTAGGATGAAATTAATCTTGGCCATTGATGTAATGCTAAAAACTTAGTATGGAAAAGTTGATTTCTATATATATAGAGAGAGCTAAAAGACATTGTAAGTGTTGGAAAAGTTCCTTTGTATTGCTATGATACGTTCTTAAATATCATTTGAACAATGAATGTTAGTTACTCCATGAAGTTCAAGAATGGTATGATATGTCATCTTGACTTGTAGTTCAAATGTTATCCTACCTTAATCTTGATTTGTAAAAGATTGCTAGTATATGACATGTGTGCGATCTCTGTGTCGGGTTGAACCACCCTAGGAAACTATAAATTTTCAGATTTATAATCATTTATTCACTTTAATTATATGATTATTTTGAGATTTGTGTATGAGATTACTTTACTCTATTGTACCAAGATGGACTAATTTATCTATGTCTTATTCATGATGCATATATAAATCATCATCATGTCGAGGAAACGAAGCTAAGAATGCGAAGAAAAGAGAAGGAATGAGGCAACTTCATGAAAGTAGGAAATTATCAACCACAGAAGAAGACATACCACCGTTGCCAATTCAAAAGGAACACGAATCATCTAGTCAAGCTAAGAGAGAGAGATGGAATTGGTGGCACAAAGGCAATGAATGCAAAACCTCCATTGAATGAGGAAATTGAATCTTGAAGTTGGAGGCACTCCATATTTCACAGGTGAAGTTGAAGGTACATCATCATTCTTTTCTCAAGTTGGAGGCACACCATCTTTCACAGGTCAAGTTGAAGCTACATCATCATTCTCTTCTCAAGTCAGAGGCATGCCATCATTCACATGTCAAGTTGAAGGTACACCATCTTCTCCATCTCAACTTTAAGGCTTTTCATCTTTTCCATTTCTAATTTAAGGTACGCCATCTATCCTATCTCAAGTAAATATTGAAGAAATTCTTAATACTAAGTCAAATTTACCATTGAAAATGCCTCCTAGAATTTTGCATAGAAAGCCTAAGTTTCTAATTGATATCGATGAGAATGTTTTGAAGCCCATGCAGGATAAGATTCCCAAGCGTACTTGCCAAATATATGCCAATAAGATATGGAAATTATTTTTTGAAAACTTAAATGAAACTGGAAGATTTCAACTATTTGTTGAATTGATAAGAAATCTAAAATTTAGCCCATTATGAAGATTCTTGGCCTAAAAACATCGGATGCTTCAAGTGAAAAATCAATTGTAAAGAATTTAATGAGTGCATATGAGAGTGTGGGTTCCACCTCACACAAAAATGATAGTAATGTCACAAGACATGTCATTACATCAACAATAGTAATCCATCAAACAAAGAAATCTTGCCTCATTATAAAGACAAGTGAAGCATTGAAAATAAATAAAAAAAATCCAATGAGAGTCGTTGGAAGGTGTGAAAGAGTTGAGGACCCAATAGCAATGAATTATGGGCATTCTCTAGGAGACTCCCATAGAAAGATAAAGTTGTTGTTGAAGCCTTAAGATCCCTCATTGAAGAGTTTTGGAAAAATAACACAAGGGTATCTCTTAATGCAAGAGATGTTGCAAGAAGGAGAATTGGTTGTCGAAACCATGAGCCACATTCAAAGCATTTTTTAGATGTGACTCAAACATAGTTTTTCAAGAAATTTCAAGAGATGTATCCTCAAATCAAAATTACTCAAAGGTATTTTGAAATGGTAAAGTCTTTTTATGTCAAAATAAATCACACACGCATAACTTGTTGTTGTAGAGTACATATTGAGTTTTCTAATCATTATGATGTTTATAGATATATGTGTAGATTTGCATACTAATGATGTTTTGTAGGAGTGTAATATAAAATGTCCACCTAGATATTCAAGAAATTTCATATCGAGCATCTTATGTCAAAGAGTGGATGGTCAATTATTCCACAAGAAATTATGATTGAATGGCATGTGTGATCATTGTGGTGGGTTGCAACATTTGCCAATTTGTGAACATATGGAGAACACACATGCAATTGGAAATGAACTAGTAAGTTTTGGAAAATATAAGACAATGACATATAGTCTAAAAGATGGTAAAGAAGCAAAAATGTGTGAATTGGTCATTGAAAAGATTCTAGTGTGTGAGTTTATCTCTATTTTTTGAGAGAATTTAGTTTACAAGTATGCAAGGCATACCCATAGAGCTTGATGGTTGGACTTGCAATTCAAGTTATGCAAGGATAGGTTTCCACTTGATACCATCATTTCAGTTGTTGACTTTGCAGAGAACTACACACTACAGCCACAGAATGAGGTGCAATTGTAGTATTACAATTCTACGTAGGTTTCTATATTTGTGCATATAGCATTCATTCATGAGATGATAGTATAGAGGATGACAGGGAGATCTTGAGGGAGTATGATCATTTTATATCAGTTATGATCGTACACATTCTATAGAGTTCGTGCAAGGTTGCTTTCAGATGTTCTACCATGATTTGGCTAGCAAGAGCATATCATTTGGTTAGCATATCATATGGTCAGATAATTGTGCATCACAATTCAAGAACTCACAGATGTTCTATTGGTTGAGAAGGATGCGTAGGATGAATGATGTTCAACATATGTGGAATTTCTCTGAGGTTGGGCATGGAAAGGGGGGGCATGATGGTGCAGGAGCATGTATCAAAAGAGCATTAACACGAGAAGAGTTGAAGTTTTAGACAATGCAAAGTTGACAGATGTGAGATCTATTCTACAATGGGTCTAGGTAATGAAGGTAAGTCTATAGTTTGTAGATTTTTTTGGTTGGTTGATAATACTAACATTGCAAAATATGAGGATTGTTGTACATTGACAGGATCGAGTGAGCTACACTCTTTTAGAAACTCTAATGCAGGTTCATGGAGTATTCATACATGAAAGATGGCATGCTTTTGTTTTTCATCTACAGATCAATCTTGGTATGAATGTGAGTCAAAGGAGTATGTTGATGAATGGTGTACAAGAAGTCTAAGCCTGATTGACATGTATCGATTCTTGACAACACTACAACTCACAGAGATTGAATCATCAGTTGAATTTGACCATGTTTTAGATCTAGTTCAACCAAGTATTATCAACATTTAAATTTAATAAAATTCAATATTCCATCTTATTTTGTAGTTTTTTTGTATTGTTGACTATATTCATCAAACTAAATGCACACATCAATGTAGGGCATGTTTATGCAATTATTGTAGTTGAAGACAATGAAGAAGGAAGAAATTATTATTTGTGTCATTGTGTTGAGGCAGTAAAGAAATTAGATGCCCCTATTATAGATGGAGAAAACATCAAGTACCCTACAGGATCAGTGGTTGTTTCTGGAACATTGCTTAGAAGGTGCCTAGTGAGGAAGTCTGATGCGTGGTTGTTCGAGGACTTTGACACACATAGGAAGATTCTTCATTATTCTAACCTTATTGTGGCATCAAATGTTCATTTGATCAAATATGGGGCTAGACTATTGGATAGAAACTTGTGGAAAGTTTGTGAGTCTAACCATGAAACAATACTTAACACCATAATGGGTAGAGAAGATCTAGATGGTTCATTAAATTGAATAAGGGAATGACAGAAAGGTATGTTATTTTTCTTTGCTATCCTCATTTCACCTTCTATATTTTTGACATTTTTCTTACCTTCTTATATGTGCTCCTTGGTCCTGGTTGATTAGCTTCGTTTCATTATAGAGATCATGATTGAATGCATGTTTGTTGATGCATTTGGATATTCCCCAGGGTATGATTGGCGAGTTGGTTTGATCAAACTAAGTCAAGTGGTTTTATCGAACTCATATTTTAAGGTTAAGATATTTCAAACAACAGGGTGTGTGAAAAATATCACTACTTTTCAGCTTATGAATAGCAATGGAAGAAAATCAAAATTGTAAGTCTTTAATATAATTTATTTCAACTTTCAAAGCAAGCATTTGATTTGCACCTTTACCAGGAGGATTGGTATAAAAAAAAACTTGCATCTTTGAATAGGTGGACATCAAGAAACATAGATTTATGTTTAGAAACATAGATTCTATCGTGTGGAGGTATTTTGATGGTATTGTCTCATTTCATCACATTGGTGTACTCAATTTAGCTAAACAGTGCAATTGCATTTGCATGTAGGATTTGAGTATGATGGAGGTAGGCATAATCCTTATGAAGTTGGTTTTGGATGGAAAGTAAGGTAGTTTTTCATGATTATTTCATGATGATATGTCCTTTGGAGTCAATTTGATGATTTCTCATTCACTTGAAGGGTCATGCCATTATGTTTGCTTGAAGGGTCATGCCATTATGTCCTTTGGAGTCAACTTGATGATTGTTCTCATTTGTCTTGCAGGCCCTAAGATTTTGAAGGTTTCATAGTACCAATGGTGGCATTATTGGCCAAAATATCCTCTATCAAGCTTGGGAGCAGCCATGGCTCTTCATGCATCATAGTGATAGGGATTCCTTCAAAGATTGTTTCATCATGTCACGTTGTGGTTTCATTCATGGAAACCATAGTTGTAAATTATACATCAAACTTATCTTTACATCATGAAATCATACAAGGATCTTATTTCAAACTAGATTTGTCATATCCTATGAGGAGATTAAGACCATAATATCATGATGTTACTATGAGTTTTAATGACAAGGATTCCATCTTACAAACCCTCATTTATTTCTTCACATTTGGTGCTAACAATTGATAGCAGTGGTAACAGAATCCTTAATTGATGCCCTACAACACATTGGATCAAGTGAGAACACATTTATAGTACTAAATTTTCATCTACTAGAAAGGTGCTAGAGGAGTGAATTTTTACATTCAAAATCTCCTGGGGCCAAACAAATGGTGCCAACACGTTCGGGTGGGCAGGTAAATGCTAGGTGAGATGTATTTTCAGTGGTGAAGTTTCCTGGTCATTCTCGGCTACATTGGATGGAGACAGTCTCTTAAAAGCCTTAAGACAAAAAAAGTTTCAAACTTTGGACCAATTATTCTATCAAACCATGACACCTAGGAACATCTTCTTTGCATGTATAGGTGGATGTCAGGTCCAAATACAAATACCTACCTCAGTTTTTTTTAAATCAATTTCATTTGCATGTGGTGGCAAGGAACACATTATTCCAAAATGCTTCAGTTTCATGCAGTGGAAAGGAGCTAGGATTGAAATTTTGTATTCCACACCTCGTGGGCCCCAACAGACTATGCCAACACATTGGGGTGGGTAGATAAATCTAGGGGAGGTATATTTTTGTGTGCCAAGTGCCCCAGACGTTCCAAGCTGTAGGCTACCAGCAAAGTCACTTGAGATCCCTGAGAGTAAAAAACTGCCAAACTTTGACGAAGCGGTTCTCAGAACTCATGGCACCTAGGAATGTTTTGTTTGGACCTACAAGTGCATGTTGGGTCCATCCACAATAACCTCTCTCAATTTTTTTGTCAACTTCAAACTGTTTGATCGTGTCAAAATTAAACGCATTCTTGCAAAATGCTTCAGTGACATTCAGCACAACCTTGTCAGGAACCATATTTTTCGTCTTTCTCATCGTGGGGCCAATGGATTGTGCCAAAACATCAGGGTGGACATGTAAACACTGGGGAAGGTCTCTTTTCATGTGCCAAGTTCCCCAGATGTTCTGGGTTGTAGGCTACTGGCAAAGTCACTTGAGATCCCTAAGAGCTAAAAACTACCAAACTTTGACAAAGCGGTTCTCAAAATTTGTGGCACCTGGGAATGTTTTGTTTGAACCTACAAGTGCACATGGGGTCCATCCACAATAACCTCTCTTATTTTTTTGCAACTCCAATCCATTTGACCGTGTCGAAATTAAACGCATTCTTGCAAAATGCTTTAATGGCATTCAACACAACCTTGCTAAGAGCCATATTTTTTGTTCTTCTCATCGTGAGGCCCAAAAGACTCTACCAACACATCAAGGTTGGTGGGTAAACTCTAGGGGAGGTCTCTTTTCACTTGCCAAGTGCCCCAGACGTTCCAGGTTGCATGCTACCGGCAAAGTGCATAAACATGACTTTGTCAATAGCCTACAACTTAGAACGTCTAGGGTACTTGGCACATGACAAGAGACCTCACCTAGCATTTACCCACCCACACCAATGTTTTGGCATAGTCCGTTGGGCCCCATGGTGAGTAGAATGAAAAATATGGCTCCTGGCAAGGTTGTGTTGAATGCCACTGAAGCATTTTGTTAGAATGCGTTTAATTTCGACACGGTTAAACGGATTGGAGTTGACAAAAACTGAGAGAGGTTATTGTATACAGAACCCAAGTGCACCTGTAGGTCTAAATAGAACATTCCCAAGTGCCACAAATTCTGAGAATGACTCTATCAAAATTTGGCAGTTTTTTGCTCTCAGGGATCTCAAGTGACTTTGCCAATAGCCTACAACCCAGAACGTCTAGGGAACTTGGTGCATGAAAAGAGGCCTCTCCTAGCATTTAATCACCCACCTCAATGTGTTGGCGTGGTGCGTTGGGCCCCATGATGAGCAGAACAAAAAATATGGCTCCTGGCAAGGTTGTGTTGAATGCCACTAAAGCATTTGGCAAGAATGGGTTTAATTTTGACACGGTCAAATGGATTGGAGTTGAAAAAAACTAAGAGATGTTATTGTGGATAGACCCCATGTGCACTTGTAGGTCTGAATGGAACATTCTTAGGTGCCACAAATTCTGAGAACCACTCTGTCAAAGTTTGGCAATTTTTTGCTCTTAGGAATCTCAAGTGACTTTGTTGGTAGCCTACAGGAATGTCTTGGGAACTTGGCGCATGAAAAGAGACCTCCCCTAATATTTACCCACTTACCCTGATGTGTTGGCATAGTCCGTTGGGCCCCACGAGGTGTGGAATGCAAAATTTCACTCCTAGCACCTTTCACTGCATGAAACTGAAGCATTTTGGAACAATGTGTTCCTGAAAATTAAACATCTTCTCTGATAAGATGGTAAAGAAATTTCAAGAACAAGCCTATAAGAGTAAGCATAATCCACAGTTTATGCATTTGTCATATGTACGAATAGGTATCTGTGGACACTATAGAAAAGGCTTACCTATAATAGTTCTCATGATGTTAAAGGATGCTAGATTCTATAAGTTGTCTCATTCCCTCTTAGGAGCAGGATGTGACTCCATGGCCAAAGGCCCAATCTTTGTTGATTGTCTTCTAGACTTCCCAGTTAGTCTGAAAGATGGAAACCTGAGAGATGTCCTTGAATATAAATTTAGGACAGAGAACCTGTTTATGAAAAAAGAATCTGTAGATCACTCTCTTGTGTTTCTGGTTCATTATAGGTTGTACAACAAAGTTATCCCATTAATGGTAAATCCCAAACGTGCTCAAGGTATAGAAGGTCTATCCACAATTTGGACCTCATCTAGTGAAAGCACCCAACTAACAGCTCCGAAAATAGTAAGGCATAAAGATATTCAAATGCCACAAGAATGGGCTGTAGATTTATGGGATTCTGAAAATCTAGCCGAAATGGAAAATGAGAAACAACCCAGATTAAGAGGAATCTCAATCAAAGAATTAGATGACCAGGCCGTCATTAAATTCTCAGACGGTAACTAGCCCTTCTCTCGTCCGTCTTCTAGTCGAGGTATGTCTGGCCCTTCTCTGAGTCGAGAACCGTCCTTCAATTATAACCAGCCTGGCCCATCTGTGAATACTCTGCCTCGTTCCCAAAGTACTCGTCTTCAACTTGGTAAAGGTTTTGAAAGTTTATTTAAGGTTCCTTCTGTCCAGAGAAATACTTCATTTCCTCCTCCAGTAGAGAAATCTATAACCACCTGTGTGCATCAGAAATATTCTGATCTAGGTAATGGTTTGTTTAAATGTGAGGATTGTTCTTTTGTGTTTCCACCCAAATCTGGTCGTGTTAGAATGATGTCATCCATTGCTGTTTCTATGCCTGAACAAGACATCAAAGAAACTCAAGTAAAAGTCATTGGTACCCCTGGTGGCGCTTCTCATATCCCTGGTGCTATTCCACCATTCCAAGACTTTATGCTCATTGACACTACCGGCAAGTATAAAGCTAACTACTGGCCTATGCATGTCTTCCCTCTTGGAGATAATGCTCCTAGTCAAAGTAATCTGCTAAACTGGACCAACCTCTGTATTAGAAAGTCTATGTTGCTAGCAGAAGACAGAAGAATATGGCATCAGTTAGAAGCAGTTAAGAATGAGAAAGCACATCTTAGTAATCAAGCAAATTTCCATACTTTAATTTCTACTCTTGAGAAATTAGAAAAAAGACTCACTGACGAGTGGACAGCCACTGTCAAAAGAGATCTTGATGAATTGCGGTAGAACTACAATGAGTTCCGCCATAAGGCATAAATATGGAAATTAGAACAAGATGCTGCTATGGAAAGACAAAGAGATTTGTTGCAAAGAGTCAGAAATGAAGTCAAGTTAGACTGTGATGTTTTAGGTTCTCAAATTAATAATGCTGATCTGCACATCAAGCATAATGGACAAAGAATTTCTGAAATCTCAGAAGAAGTCCATTCCATCACACAGTCTCAATTGTTAATAGGGGATTCTGTAAAGACAGAATCTGCTAAAGTTTAGACCACTATAAGAATAGAGTCTCTAGCTGTTCAGTCTGCTTACCAGACAGCCCGTCATCAACAAGTGGTCAAGATAAAGAATTTCCCGTCAAGTGCTAAAGGCTATGTTCAAGCCCAGTATGATGGACCGCACTTGCAGACTCAGGTTAAACCTCCTGAAATTCAAAAGGTATATGATCCTGCTTCAGGAACATTAAGAGACAGCACACTTGAAGAAAGGCAGCAGCCTCCTGCCCAAGGAACAGTTAATATGGCTCGTGGATCAGGAACAAATCCACATAGTAGTAATGATCCTTTCAAGAACATCCAGAGCTATAAAGCCGATACCCCTCCTCTAGTCAATTTTGATAAATTGGAAATTTTAGAAAATACCAGAGGAATAGATGCTATGAGATCCTGGATAACTAATTACATGGCAACCAATGCAGATGTAGATGAAAAAGAAGTCATCAAGCAAGCCTTGAATGCTATGACAGGCACTGCAAAGCATGTATGGGATCGTCTGGATGATGGATATCGAGAAACCCTTCTCGATTGAGGAACAGATCAGGTATGTGCTCAATTACTCCGAATGTTTGTCAGAAAAAAGAGATGTAATGGAAAAACTGGCTTATCAAAAGTTTGTTAAAGGTAAGTGTAAAGATTTGAGAAACTTTAAAGCTTACTGTGATCGCCAGTATGAACAATTTTATCTTTCTGGTCAAGAGCAAAATCAGGAATATATGTATACTACCTTCCTCAAAAGTTTTGGAACCACTCTTGGTGAGTTCTATCATAAGAAGGTTTTAGAAAACTTGGTAGCTGAACATACTGAGATGAAGGAATTAACTTTCCCTAAGTTAGTTCAATTCTTAGAACAGATCAACACAGACATCTGTGATGAAGCCAAGAATAAAAAGGAAATAAAAAAGGTCCAGCCTATCTTGTCCTCAGCTATATGTTCTAGAATTAATGATCCTGATGATTTTGCAGATAAAGATTCATGTGTACCTTGTTATAAGGAAAAATCCAGAAAGAAGTTCAAAGAAAAATATAAGAAATCAAAATATAAATCTCCAAAGAAAAGAAAGGGATTCTTTCGCAAGAAAGACAAGAAGGGAAAAGGTACAAAGTGGAAGCCCTCTTGTTATATTTGTAAAGGAGATCATTTTGCTAACAAGTGTCCTAAAAGGAAAAAGAAGAAAGGAAAAGGAAAGATGCGCGCTACTAAGAAGGCATGCATCACTGATGAACATGTCTTTATAAATGACTATCCCTCAGATTCAGAAGACATTGTTCTAAGTTTTGAATATTCAGAGTCAGACTCTGAAGATTATGTTTCAGCCTCTGAACATCCACAAGCTCAAGTAAGTTGTATAAAAGACACCAATCCATCTGAAGATTCTTCATCTGGAAGTGAAGTGTCATTCTATTGCAGAATGTTCAGATCAGATACTAGAAGTGAGCTGGACAAGGTCATAGAACAGATTATTCAGATTGAGTCCCAATTGCAAATCATGAATATGGGACCTGAGACATGGAAGAAGTTGACAGCAAAGCTAGATCAACTAAAGTCCAGAAAATGTTTTCTGCTCCAACCAAAGATTGAAAGCAGAGGACGTGGCTCAGTTAGGCCATTCACTCCTCCTGGTTTCTCCAGTCGGCCTTCACATGAATATCGGCCCTCTCCATGGTATCCAAGGCCAAGTTCTAGTTCTATTCCCAGCACACCTACTATGCTATTGCTTCTACAACGCCACTATCTCAGCGTGGAATCTTGGAAGCCCCAACACCTGGCAGCATGGCACGTCACCTTTGGCATCGGCAAAGAAAAGATTTTCTCCTAAAGGTAGTATCTCAAGCTCAGTCTGAAATTCTTGATTTAGATGAAGAAGAAAATGCTTATCTTAATGAAGAAGTTGAAAGGTCTCCTGAGTTGGATACATATATCAGTCGTTTTAATGCTGCTGGATCTTTTCAATTAAGTTCTCAAGTCACAAAACAGGAAGAAAATTTGTTCTGTCAAGAAAAGCCTTTTAGTCCATTGGTTTCCCAAGCCATTAAGGAAGAACCACTCGAGGAAGATCCTCTCCAGTACCTCAGTGAAGAAGCCTTCTCAGGCTCACCTGTCACGATCCTTGAAGGAGGTTCAAGTAGTAAGCATGTAAATGCAATGAAAACTTATCAGCGATCAGCTAAGGTTACTACTGTATGTCCCGGTGTTGTTCTCACAATTCATTTCAAAGGTATTATGGGATACCCTCTGGCTTTTCTCATTGATATTGGTGTAGATTTAAATCTGGCACGCCGTAATGCTTTTCCAAAAGATGCTTGGCGCGAAGGTAAAACCAAAATTACTTTTGCAAATAAGGAGACTGAAGGAAGCTCTTCTTTCTGTGTTGCTCCCGTTCAAGTTGGTTTTGCAAATTCCACTACTAATACATTGTAGAATTTGAAGTGGAAGATTATGATGGTGTTATTGGTAGTCACACCATAAAAGAATGGGAACCCTTCATAATTGACAAAGATTTTCTTCTTTTCAAGGGTTTGTATCAACTTCCTCGTCTGTATCAGCCAATGTCCTTCTCGACAATCAGCTCAAAGACCAAGCAGAAGAAGCCGGTCAATCAAGTCTGGCTTGCAAACCAGTTTACTCAGAAACAACAAGTTCTGGAAGAACTAAAGTCCGCTTTTCAAGATACAGTGATGACAAAGGATCTGAAGAAACATCAAAGAAATTTGACATGTGATCTCACTCTCAAGCGTGATCGCGAAGGTAATGAAATCATCCCTTAGGCAAAGGCCAATTATTTCTTGATATCTGCTTCTGAAACCATTATCTGTCAAAAAGAAATCCAAGAGTTGGAAGCTTTAGATTTAATCCAAGTTTTTGAGTCCCCTTTTTCTTGTCACGCCATGTATGTTCCAAAGGTAGATGAAAATGGCGTCGAACTTCCCGAAAAATGTCTTGTTGTAAATTACAAGCCTCTTAATGAATGTCTAGTTGACAATAGGCATCCCCTTCCTAGTAAAGACCATATTTGGCAGTCAATTCAAGGCAGTCATGTGTATTCCAAATTTGATCTTACTAAAGGTTATTGGCAGGTCGCCCTGAAGACACAAGATTTCTTCAAAACTGCATTCTCTGTCCCTCAAGGTCTTTTTGAATGGAAAGTCTTGCCTTTCAACATTAAGACTGCTCCATCTATTTTCTAGCAAAAAATGGATATCCTCTTTCGACCCTATGCTAAGTTCATCCAACCTTACATAGATGATATCCTTGTTTTCAGTCAGGACATGAATGCTCATATTGACCATCTCCGCCAGTTCCTTACTGTTTGCCAACACAATGGTTTAGCCATCAACCCAACCAAATCTATTTTTGCTAAACCTGAACTTGTTTTTATTGGCGTCAAGCTTCTTTCAGGGGGGATGATGGAGGCACAACCACACATCCTACAAAAAATTGCAAGCCTTCCAGTCACTACTGTCAAAGAATTGCAGAGATTTCTAGGACTGGTAAATTACATTGCAGGATTCTACCACAAGCTTGCCGAAGACCGTCTGCAGTTAAATAAATTGCTCAGTAAGAAACCACCACCTTGGATGAATTTCCATGATAAGCTCATAATGCATATCAAGCATAAGTGCTCTCAATTGCCACCATTAAAGTTGCCTGGACCTGGATTCAAGATTGTTGAAACAGATGCTAGTACTGGAACTTGGGCTGGTGTTCTCAGAGAACAGAAGACAGTTCAGTATAATCCAAAGGATAAAGGTGAGATAGTCCGAATTGCTTCAGGTAGTTTTCATAATTCTGAATTGGGCTATCACAGTACTCATAAAGAACTCTTAGCTGTTGTAAATTCATTTCAAGCTTTTCAAATGTTTATCGCTGATAAGAGGTTTCTCCTTAAAAGTGATTTACAACATCTCAGAGGTTTCTTTCGAAAAGAGTCCAAAAATAAAGTGGTCCGAGGACGCCTTCTTCGATGGGCTCAACTCCTTAGTACATATGAGTTTGATTTTGTTCATTTACCTGGAGTTGAGAATATCTTTGCGGATTTCATGTCTAGAGAAGGTCATACCCTGGCTTTGGCCGGGAAAGATATTCAGCAAAAAGCACAAGCCAGGCAGATGCATGGAAAGGTCAGAGTAATTCACATCAGAGAACATAGGTGGCATGAACCATGTAGAATGGATTGGAGTTCCAATCCCTTCCCAAGAAGAGACCTACATAATTATCAAATGGCTAATGATTTCTTGTTTGACAGGTTTCGCATGTTAGTTGCAAAGCAGCAGTTAACTACTCCAGGGTTATGGACTGAAGAACCTTTCTTTTAGTTTTCTGCTGAAGCCAAGCAAATTGATCCAGAGGTTGGGCATGTCCTACAAAATTGGTGTGGAGATTTTGTTCTCCCTCTAAGATTTGTTAATCCAGTGGTCGGAAGACCAGACCAATGGCTGAATGCTGAGGATGGAAAAGAGCTAATTCGTAATCTCTTCCAAGGACCTTATCCTCAAGCAAATGATCTCCAGTTCAATGGAACCACCGCATACTCAGGTTGTATCTTCAAACTTATTTTTGGTTCCGCTGACGAAAATCCTATCAGTCGTCATTTGTGTCAGGTTTATGGACCAACAGGACCAGACTCTGCTTTTGAGCATTGGACGGTTAGAAACCATCTCTGACATTTCTTTGCCCATCAGACTCCTATTTGGATCCATACAAAAACATATCAAATGAGTGGGACAACTTCCCAGGCACTTAATCGTGGATTCTACGGAGCTCATAAATTAAAGGTCCTGAGCATCATTTGGAAAGAACAGGACAGTAAAATGTCAGGCTGTATCCCTCATGCCTCTTCGCAATCTTGCACCAACTGTTATGACTTTTCTGAAGATGACCCAAGGGTCCCCACTTATGGCGCCAGTGGAAACTATCGTGCTCCAGACTGCACTCATCCAGATGGTGAAGCATGCGAAGGATGTATTTTTTATCAACCAAGGGAATCTAGTACATCCACTAATAGCACTGGGTCCTAGCTAGCTAGTGAGTGGGCTTGTCACTCATCGAGGGCATCTTTCTCCTCGTGTTAAAGGAAAGACATGGACCCTACCATGTGTAAAGGGGCAAACACACCGCCTTATTGTGTGTACGAGTTATTCCTCTCGTGATAAAAGGAATGTCCTGTAAAGTTATGTCGGTTGGTCGATCTTATCTTGTTCATGGATATTTGGGTCCCACCAGAAGAATCTCTTCACATGGGATGTCCTTCGGATAAGGTCTTGCTGGTCTTGCGTCATGTCCACTTCTGATTGACAGATTCCAAAACTCATTGAGATCAGGGTTAAAAGATCTGCTCTCGACTCCCTATAAAAGGGCTCCAGGGCCGCCTGCATTTCTCAAGCAAGTGAGTAAGTGAGTGAAGCGAGTAACTCAAGTCTGTGAAGAAGTGAAGTCTTAAGTCTGTCAGTGTGCTTAGGATAATAAGTCTAGCAAGTCTATTAAGAGGTTGAAGCTTTAAAGTGTTGTAAAAGCTTCTGAGTCAGTCTGTTAACTTCTGCATGCATACTAGATGCATATAAGAATGATAGCGAGCACTGTATATGATGAACATCTATGTAAGTTTTCTCAGTGTTAATAATATAAATGGGCATACTATCCATTTACGTGTGAGATACGCATATCCGCCTTTTGTTTGTCATTTTGATTTAAAAAACTGAGGTAGGTATTTATAGGTGGACCTAACATCCACCTATACATGTAAAGGAGATGTTCCTAGGTGTCATGATTTGACGGAACAACCAGTCCAAAGTTTAACACATTTTTTGTCTTAGGGCTCTTAAGAGATTGTCTTCGTCCAATATAGCTAAGAACGACTAGGAGGTTTCACCACTGAAAAGACACCTCCCCTAGCATTTACCTTCCCACCCAAACGTGTTGGCACTCTTCATTTCACCCCAGGAGATGTCGAATGCAAAAATTTAGTCCTAGCACCTTTCTACTAGATGAAACTAAACTAAAAGTTATGTTGTAATCTCCATTTTAGGTGTTTCCTCTACTCTCCTTAGGTTGATATGGTGTTCTCACTTGACCCAATGTGTTGTAGGGCATTAATCAAAGGTTCAAACAATCTTGAAGATGATGAACCCATTCTAATCCAGGTTAGCACAAGAAAAATGTAAAAGATATGATCGTGTTAGCAAAAGAAAAATTTAATAATGAGATAGATAACATCATCTAAAATAATAAAATATAATCCTGTAAGCACATGTATCTAGCGTTTAAGTAGAAAAAACATAATGGGGAGACACACCTTAAAGAATGTGCTACAAAAATCACATGAAATGGTTATCAAACTAGGGTTTATGATGATTTTTGGAAAAAATGGAAGGATTTGTTGTTGTTTTGACTATTGCAGCTACGGTAGAAGTTTCAAAATGGATTAAATTTCATCTTTTCAGACTTACATTATGATTTCATGGTCTTCCATGCATATTGATTAATGTTTGTGTGTAGGGATATTACCTATGGCTACTAGGGTTCTTGTCTTTAGTATTACATCATGGGCTTACCTTCTTCTAATGAATCCATGAAGTTATCCTATTGAGTTAGTCATTAGATCATCAAGGAAAGCATTATGAGGATACTATGAGGGTGTCATGAGTGGAGAGCAACCTTGTTGAGCATCCAAAACCCTCATTATCACTATCAAAAGCATGCAAAATTGTGATAGTCCTAAGATTGTAGTAGCAACAAGATGTCTTATTCATAAGCAAAGACCCCAGTTTCCACCAACAATGTTCTCCCTATGTCTCTCCCTATGTGTTAAAGTACATTGGTCACTAATGTAGGTGCATAGAATGTGGGTAAGAATTCCATCTTTTGTTTCAAATTACAAAAGGAATAGGCATAAAGAACAAGATTGCAAATTACAATTTCCATGAATAATTTGTACAAAAATAACCAGTATTATTTTATGTCCAAAATAAACACCACCACTAATAAAAGAACCACTCAACTAAGTCAATGCATGTTTTGGGGTGTTGTATCACATGTATACTTGTTGTTAAGCACATATACAACTTGTAGTGGTTTATTGTCACATGTTGTAGGCCATGTATGTGAAGATGGAAACATAGTTTATCTATTTGCATGAGAAAGTAAGGGACATAACATGTATTGATGACATGAGCAACACTACTACATATTCTTAAGTGTTGCAAATATGCATCTTCTTATTTCATCATGTTGTGCTTCATTATAGCATGAATCAATTGTTGTAAGCATGTACAATTATAGCATGTTATGCACATCACAAATGAAGGAATGTTATGCACATCACAAATGAAGGAATGCAATGATTGCAAGATGTGCACAAAATGGATTTTTTGATAAATCTTGAAATAAACTTTCAAGCAAATGCAATTGGCGGGTGTAAATCTGAATTCCACAACCTTATCCACCATCTTCCTTGCCTATGCCAAAATGGGATCTTCGGAACAGGGTATAGACAACCATCAAAGCATAAAGGATATAGGAATTTTGTCAGATGTTGTATTTACAACTGCCCTTGTAGACATGTATGCAAAGTGTGAAAGCATAGACAAGGCATGTGAATGGTTTGGCATGACACCTCAAAGAGATGCCATCTCATGGAATGCAACGATTGCACGATATGTAAAAAATGGATTTTTTGAAGACTTTATAAAATTTCAAGCAAATGCAATTGGCACGTGTAAAACCAAATTCCATAACCTTTGCAAGCATCTTCCTTGCATGTGCCAAATGAAGATCTTTGGAACAGAGTATGGACAACCATGAAAGAATAAAGGATATAGGAATTTTGTCATATGTTGTATTTTGAACTGCCCTTGTAGACATGTATGCAAGTTGTGTGGAAGAATAGACAATGCACGTGAACTATTTGACATGATGCCTCAAAGGAATGTTGTCTCATGGAATGCAATGATTGCAAGATATGCACAAAATAGATTTTTTGATAAGTCTTGAAAGAAATTTTCAAGAAAATACAATTGGCAGGTGTCAAGCCAAATTCCACAACCTTATCCAACATCCTCCTTGCCTATGCCAAAATGTGATCTTTGGAACAGGGTGTGGATAGCCATCAAAGCATAAAGGATATAGGAATTTTGTCAAATGTTGTATTTGCAGCTACCCTTGTAGACATGTATGCAAAGTGTGGAAGCATAGACAAGGCATGTGAACAGTTTGGAATGACACCTCAAAGAGATGCCATCTCATGGAATGCAATGATTGCATGATATGCACAAAAAGGATTTTTTGAAAAGGCTTTAGAAACTTTCAAGCAAATGCAATTGGAACGTGTAAAACCAAATTCAATAACCTTTGCAAGGATCCTCCTTACCTGTGCCAAATTAGGATCTTTGGAATAGGGTATGGACAACCATGAAAGAATAAAGGATAAAGGAATTTTGATAGATGTTGTAGTTGCAACTAGCCTAGGAGACATGTATGCAAAGTGTGGAAGCATAAACAAGGCACATGAACTATTTGACATGATGCCTCAAACAAATGTTGTCTCATGGAATGCAATGATTGCAAGATATGCACAAAATGGATTTTTTCAAAAAGGCTTTAGAAACTTTCAAGAAAATGCAATTAGCGGGTGTAAAGCCAAATTCCACAACCTTAGCCAACATCCTCCTTGTTAATGCCCATATGGGATCTTTGAAACAGGGTATGGACATCCATCAAAGCATAAAGGATATGGGAATTTCGTCAGATGTTGTAGTTGCAACTGCTCTATGAGACATGTATGTAAAGTGATGAAGCATAGACAAGGCAGGTGAACTGCTTGACATGATGCCTCAAAGAAATGTTGTCTCATGGAATGCAATGATTGCAAGATATGCACAAAATGGTTTTTTGATAAGGCTTTAAAAACTTTCAAGAAAATGCAATTGGCAGGTGTAAATCCAAATTCCACAACCTTAGCCAGGATCCTCCTTGTCTATGCTCAAATGGGATCTTTAGAATAGGGTATGGATATCCATCAAAGCATAAAGGATATGGTAATTTTTAGAGATGTTGTAGTTGCAACTAACCTAGGAGACATGTATGCAAAGTGTGGAAGCATAGACAAGGCATATGAACTATTTGACATGATGCCTCAAAGAAATGTTGTCTCATGGAATGCAATGATTGCAAGATGTGCACAAAATGGATTTTTCAAAATGGCTTTAGAAACTTTCAAGAAAATGCAATTGGCACGTGTAAAACCAAATTCCACAACCTTATCCAACATCCTCCTTGCCTATGCCAAAATGGGATCTTCGGAACAGGGTGTGGACATCCATTAAAGCATGAAGAATATAGGAATTTTGTCACATGTTGTATTTACAACTGCCCTTGTAGACATGTAGGCAAAGTGTGGAAGTATAGACAAGGCATGTGAACTATTTGACATGATGCCTCAAAGAGATGCATAGTCTCAAGGAATGCAATGATTGCAAGATATGCACAAAATGGATTTTTTGAAAAGGATTTATAAACTTTCAAGAAAATGTAATTGGCACGTGTAAATCCAAATTCCATAACCTTTGCAAGCATCCTCCTTGCCTGTGCCAAATTAGGATCATTGGAACAGGGTATGGACAACCATCAAAGCATAACGGATATAGGAATTTTGTGAAATGTTGTATTTGTGGCTACCCTTGTAGACATGTATGCAAAGTATGGAAGCATAGACAAGGCATGTGAACTATTTGGCATGATGCTTCAAAGAAATGTTGTCTCATGGAAAGCAATGATTGTAAGATATGCACAAAATGGATTCTTTGATAAGGCTTTAAAGAAACTTTCAAGAAAATGCAATTGGCGGGTGTCAACCCAAATTCCACAACCTTATCCAACATCCTCCTTACCTATGCCAAAATGGAACCTTTGGAATAGGGTGTGGACAACCATCAAAGCATAAAAGATATTGGATTTTTGTCATATTTTGTATTTGCAGCTGCCCTTGTAGACATGTATGCAAAGTGTGGAATCATAGACAAGGCATGCAAATTGTTTGACATGATGCCTCAAAGAAATGCAGTCTCATGGAATGCAATGATTGCAAGATATGCATGTTGTCACTAAAGTATGCACCTTGTTGGGTTTGAGGAACCCAACTACCTTGTGAAACATGGGATGATCTCACTGAGTGTGGGCTCAAATAGGTTGCGATCAACCTCTAGAGAGGGTTGTTTCCCTTGATGGATCACCTAAATCTAATCTACTCTACTGTTGTTTGCTGGGAAAAGAAAGAAAGAAAGTGACATACTTGAGCTAAAACTGAGAAAAAGGTGATACACCAGATATTGGTAACTTGTACTTGTTGGTTTGTGTATATATGAGTTTGAAATTAAGTTTAAACTACTCACAACTCAGTTTTGACATGCATTGCATAAGTATTTCATAACAAAGTCTTGTGCTACAACCATCTTTTTAAAGGAAAAGGTTTTGTTTTCATGACTTTGAACACTATTTTGACATACACATAAGTTATGACTTGCATCTACACATGTTTTCTCTATAAAGGTGCTTACAATGAGACATGAAATCAAGGATTTGAACACAAATCAAATAACCATATCAATCACTTTGATCAACACACAAAAATAGAGATACTAAGAAGGAAATGCTTTTTTTATTGCTCAAAAGGTACTTACAAATTGTTGTACAAGTCTTAAACTGTATGTTTTTCTCAAAAATATGAGATTACATTTATGTCCTGAGTTGCAATACATAGTTTTTAACTAGAAAGAACTAAAAAGTTACAATACTCAGTCTCAAACTGAAAAGAACTCTATTTCAAAACTAGGAAGAACTCCCTAAAACTGACCCTAGGATTCCTTTTTATACTCCAACAACTGGAGAAGAAATAGCAAATGCTTTGAAAGAGAAGAGGACACTTGTCCTTAGAAAGGTTTGGTCAAACCTTCTTTATTGCTGCTGTAGGAACACCTAGCTGATTTATCTCCTTAGAATGCTCCACTAAGCATGAAAAGTGGAGGTGGTTGGGATGTGCATCCTTGGAAAGTGGAACTGCTCCTAGAAGTGCTACAATAGCTGCCCATTGCCCTCCTAGATTCTTGCATGATGAGAAGATGTCGTAACTCTCCTAGTAGCCATTATACCTTCCAAACTGCCTCTACAATTTGATGAGTCTTTTGCACCTCTACAAACCCTAGACATGCGCTTTCACATCCTGTAGACCTTTCAATGCTTGATGAAGCCCTGACCTCACCTTGATGGACTGGTAAATTGCTACATGGACTCTTTATGATAGTTATCATGACTGCACAGGCCTCCTATAAACAACTTCAAACATCTCACAAGAATTTGTGATTTGATAGACTCTTCTATGAAACAAACTCCTCTGACAGTCCTCATTACTTGACGTGATCTAAGATCTTTATCACTATCCCTGAGGTCTATTTTTCTTCCTTGCTCACCTATTTGTTGTTCAAACTTGTCCATAGCTGCAGCACTAGCTTCTTTTACTATTGACAATGTATGTTTATGACTATTTGATAAGACTCTAAAAGAACACATGGACCCAACACTTCAAACTTGTAGTTGTAGCTTCACAAACTATATAGGGTCTTCTCAATGGCCTACAACTTTTAATGAAAAAACCTAGATCATAAAGGAACTTGACATCATTTTAAGAAACCAACAAAGGATTTCAACTACTCTTGGGCATGTTAAGAGCACATGTGCAGGGCATCTGAGAGAGTTAAGAGACCTTGATGGTGCTTTCTTAGCTTGACAAATCCTTAAATCTCTCTCTTTTACTCAACACCTATAACTGTCTTGCCATTGTTTCTAATGGCCTCTGTTCACTGAGTTCTTATAGGTCAAGCTTGGACCTACATCTTAAACCCCATCTTTGATCATTGTCTATTAACACCTATATCTCCAAACTATCTTTATCTCTGTCAAACCTCTGAATACTTTAGCTCCTCTAGTGATGATGAGATCTCTCTTTGTGTAGGTTGTCTTGCTATTTGACATGTCTCTATTTTATGTATCTTTGTTTTTCCCTATCATGCATAGTTGTAGGACCAAGTAACCCCAGATGGATCTACCATTTCTTTGCATGCAATTGCATCGATACACCAAATGAAAATCTTGAGATCCTCAGACAAGGATAAAAAAGATTTAGTTTTCTACAATGTTGTGATTGAATCTCTCCAACCATAAAGAATGCATGAATTGAGGAAGACCTCTAGTATGTATATGAGATTTACCTTCTCTATTGTCTCAGTCATCTAAAGATACTGTGCACTGCTTAAGAGGCTACTCACTGTCAAATAGCCTAACAATCCTCTGAAAATTGTCTTCATTGTTCCTCTGCTTCATCTGTAGACTGTCTCTACAAACCTTACTGCCCTTGCTGACTTTATCCTCATTGATTCTATTATTTTGATGTCTCACTCTGAAGTTTGTCTTCATCATGCTCATTATCCATTACAAAAATGTCTTTTGTTATTTGAAACAATGGTAAGGTTCTTCTGCAAACTTCACTTTGTCTTTACTCTGCTAGAATAAATTCATTGTCTCTTTGATGCCTCCTTAGCTTCTTAAGACATGCCAGCCTCTGATGGTTGCTCCCAATCCCCTAAGACAGACCCTGTTGTCTTCATAATGCGCATTGTCCCATGATTGTCTCCATTTGATAATTCCCAAGACCACTGACAAACCTAAATGCTGCCTCTTGGAAATTCTCTATCTTCCTTAGTATCTTTGTCCACCTTTTCTCATACTCTTCTCAGTCATTCTTTATGACTATTTTCACCAACAGTTGGAGTATAAACTATGGGAAGTAACTCTTCCACATTGTTTACTAATAGTTTGTAAAATAATCTTTCATTCCTTTCCTCAAGGTCCATCAATGCCATGTACTTTTGTAAAGGAGCCCGATATTGACGAAGATTATACATGATCTTCTTTGCTTGAAGATCTTGTGACAAATAAAATGGTGGTAAAAGACCCCACAAGTAGTGAGTCTCTCTCTCTCCTCTATAGAATTATCTCGATAGATCTCTCTATAGGCCTTTATTAGGAAAACACAAAACCTTCAATCAACTTGTACTCATTGTGTAGATCTCTTTCACTGCTATACCTACACCTTTTGTGGGGTTACAACCTTGCCAATACCTCAAACATGCAAGTTGTTCTAGGACAGTCTTACATAGACCTTATAAACTATGGAGAGCCTCACACATCCCTGCATATTGTGACCTTGTCTTCACTGTCTTTCAAACCCTTCTCTACAGGTTGGATAACTTTATCTACCTTGAACACTTGAAACTGACTTCAAACACTTCTATCCATTGTTAAACTTTGTAGGACAATATCTTGAAATCTATGTATAATCTCTACACCTTTATCAAACATCTAAATGCTTACCAAGACCTTCTAATGCAGGTACAGTCCTATAAATTTCTATATAGACCAAGCAAACCTCTGCATGTTTAAAATCTCTTCTCCCAAATGATGAAACCCTACTAACTTGGGATTTAGAAAGCTCACTATTTGCTACTCCTTTCACTCTTATTGGTATGTTGCACTGTTCATCCTTTATAGTCTGTTGCTCCTTTCATCTTTATCTCTGCTTTTTGCTTAACAAGTTGTTCACTATCATTATAGACCGTATCTATGTAGTAATTCCCTGTTACTTTGGTGCAGACCTATTCATAGTCCTCTCAGTCTTTGCCAAGTTCTCATCTAATCCTGCATGTTCTTATTCAAGCCTTATCACTACTTTAAACCAGCATGTGCTTCTAGCAGTATCTTTCACCACTGTTTTCTATTTTGACCTTATGAGTAGCACATGAATTGGGAGATACAGTTCATCCTGAAGAGCTTCAGAAGCAACACAATTATGGATCACTTTCATTCTTCTCTTCTCCACACTCAAGACCATACAAAGTCTGAAACACCTATTCTTGGTCCTCTGGACTGTGATACACCATAAACCTTTGACTGTCCACCATATTTACTATCTTAAAACATAATATTGTTGTCTTATACCCTTATATAACATTTAAAGGTCTTCAATTTTTTGAAGAGGGTTTTAGAACCAAAACCTTGACTGGGTCTATGAAGCTCTTGTACAAATATGAAAGGTATACCTTAAAAAAGATGCACACAAAACAAATACATGCAACATTGTTAAAAAAACACAATATTTTCACATCTCCACAACATACCTGTGATGATACCAATATCCCTGTACTGTTTCTTCACCTTCATGGATCTCTGTCACGATTGCAACACTCTAAAAGCTTGTTGTATTCTACACAAGGTTTGACAAAGCTGAAATGATCTTTGTATGATCTAGGAGGCTTGTAGACATGTTTAGAAAAGTCCTTAAACTCTTAAAAGAGCATGAGATTGCTAACACACCCTGCAGTGCTAACAAACCCTACAAAAACCTTCAATACTCCCAAGACTTTGTTTCAATGTGTAGACTTTGTTTCAACGTACATAGTTTTGCATGGGGTAAAAAGGATATCTTTCCAAGGCTACATTGTATCATAACACCCATTTGCTTATGTCCATTACATATATGTGTCCCAATACAAAGACTTTCATAACTCCAAAACATGAAGCCAGTGAAGGTAAACAAAAATGCATTATACATTCAACTGATGAACATGCAAGTGAAACCGATAGGTCTTTTAGGACTATCGTTCATTCTTTAATGGGTTTTGAAGCTTTGGTAGCTCTAAGAACTCTCATTCACAAGCTTAAAGCTTTGTAGAAGAGAAAAAAAAAAAACTAGACTAGACAAACCCTAAAAGCCAACCTTGACCAAAGACTTCACAAAGACCTGACTACTTTTCAAAGAAATGCTCCTTCCTTGTGTTGTATGAGCTCATTTGGATAAAATACGGTTGCTTTAAACCTTTTGACCCTCAATAAACCTCTTTTGACCCAAATATTAGCTAGAACAAAGACAAGAAGAATTGTTATTTTACCTTTTGACTCTAGGAATGAAAAAGGCATCTTCTACATGGAAAAGGAATCCTTTATATTTGAAAACATGCAAAACATGACCTTTTATTGCTATGAGTTTAACCAAAGGTTCAAGGACCACTATTTGTCAAAAGAAAAGGTAAATGAAGGATTCATTACCTTCTAAACAAGAATGACTTCTTCATAACTAGGACTAAATACCTACTGACACCTCTTAGACACCTATGTCAAGTACATGAGCCAAGGAGGCATGAATTAGCTATCATTTGTTGCAACCTCTACAGTTTGCTCATCTGCTAAGCAACAAAGACCAGTAGCCTTGGATATTCATTGGGTAAAAGAGTCAATCAGGGACCTAGAACCAAAATGATACCAGACCTAAGACACAATCGTTAGTACCTTTCAAATCAACAAAACAAGACACAAGACAAAACACAAACTACCTAAAGCCAACTACTACTTGTACATCTGCACTTGGAGGAAATAAAACACTTATATGACGTATGCTAACCTAAACTAAACAAATAAAATAGGCAAGCCTAAACAAAGCCATTAACTAGTTCCACAAAATAGCTTCCTTTCTTGATCAGTTGAGAATGCTTTCCATGCTTGTAAGCAGCCAACAAGGGGTGAGGAAAGGGTGGGGATCCAATAAACTTATGTAATACCTCTTCAAGAAAGAGAACAAAATTGCATACCCACTTGTTTTGACTAAAAATACAACTGCTTTAAGGTGGATAAGTGAGTTGATTCTTCTCTTCTTATTGCTCATCTTCATGCTTTTGAACAAGCATGATAGGTAATGGCTTCTCCTTGTTGCTTTCCAACTGGATTAGATGTCAAATAGGACAACCTCTTGACAAACCCATGCTCAAACAATCAGTGTTGGTTTGATATTTACATTCTACTGCTCTATCATCCTATTGATCATAAACCTTTGGAAAAATAGTTATTTCCACTTGATGGTCTTGTTGTTTATGAAGTTCTTCTTTCTGAGATGTTGGTTTGACATCTAAGTTTGAACAAAAAACTTCTATCTCATCCCAAAAAGAGGCATCTTCAAGTTTTTCTTTACTTTTTTGTATAGGAGTACTAACCTCAGTTGTAGGATAGCTCTCTTGAAGATTTGGGGAGACAACAAGACCATCTTCTTGAAGTGTACGTTCTGAATTAGTTTATTGTTTAACTTGGTAGGCAACCTTATCTTCCTGGATCAACAACTCATTAAAATACCCAACCTCTTCCTACTGGTTCAAATCTTCTGCTATAGTGAGTATTTGCATGCCCTTCTCATCCTTGTCAACAAAGCCAGGTCGCTGATCAAACAAAGGGACTGAATCTTCCATTTCATTTGGTTTCTTCTCTAATTAACCTTGTACAAGTTGTCTTGGCAACTATAGATTTTCACCTTGTAGCCTTTGCATTCTATTTTCATTCATCTCATCAAAAGCGTGAGAGAAATAATCAAATGAATCAAAATCTAAAAGATTCAATATTGAACATGATTCAACATCCTTCATGCATGCATTATGTTCATATTCAACTGGAAATAGTGAACAAACAACAACAACCTCTTTTCCTTCTTCATGAATTAGAGATTGTACTTGTGTAGACTCTTACAAGGGATGTGAGCTCCTAAAACTTGCCATTTTGACACAAGGAGACTTACTTGAAGATTCATAAGGTTTTTCTTGCTTATAACTAGGACTTTTGAGCTTGGAAATCTCTTCTTTCGTAGGTTGATTCATAGTTGTAGGAAGAGTTGAACTAAAACTCGAAATGCAAGGGGTCGGTTGGGTTTCATACCTTTGAATTTGAGACAACACTTGCTTTATTTGTTCTTCTTTGGCCACAATTTGTTTAGCCAGAAAATCCTCCTCATACCTAACTTGTACATCCCTCTCCTACTGGTGCAAATAAGCTTGATATGCAAGCTCTTCCTACTGCCAACTATACTCCTGTTCATTTTTAACATCATCCAACTGTGTTTGAAAGTTTAATGCAATATCTCTAATGCTCATATTGTTATCATCTTGAAGCTGGCTAGGAGAAAAGGCATGTTGGTTATGAGAAAAATAGTCTTCTTCGGACTGATTATAGGCATAGGTAGGTGTTGTGTAGTTACACAACACGCCCCATTTTAACTTATCAAAACAGGGACCCAACTTTTGGCTTGGCTTGTGTTGTCTGCTTTCTGGCGGTTTGGTAAAATAGGTCAGATGCATCATCATCATGAAGGTCAGGATGAGGTTGGTCATCATCATGAGGTTAGTTTGTCAAAGTTAATATTTTGTTTCTATGACCTCATGGTTAGAAAGAGCTTGAAATTCCATGCAGGTTTGCCTTTTACATCACTCGAAAATTCGTCCATATGAGGGAGTTATGCACAGTCAAAGTTTTGGTCAAACCTGATAATTGCTATATGAACATCATCATCATGATATTTGAAAAGCTCCCCGATAATATCCTGAGGTCGAAATATCCGGACGTCAAGTTTAAGTCGTAGTAGGTTGTCCCCGTCGTGCGGTCTTTTGTATCGCCAAAGGTCATCATCATGATCTTACTCTATCACCTGATAAAAATCATGCAGTCCCGAAACATCCAGACGTCAATCTTAAGTGAGTGTGTTTTACCCGTCAAGCGACCTTGGAAACATCGCGAGCATCATGATATTCCAACATCGCGAGCATATTATAATATCATGCTGATGAATCATCATCACCCTACTTAAGAGACCTACCATCTGCAAAATTTGCATGCGCACGACCAAGTCCTGGTGATCATCATCATCAGGATCTTTCAAGACAGGATCGCATTTCGCAATATCCTCCTGATCTCCTTTTGCGTGATCATGATGATCACCTTATCTTTCGAAGCGGAGGGTAATATTTCATTCCTTAGTCTTGTTGACATCATCATCATGATCTTTCTCTACCCGACATTTCGCAATATCCTCCTGCCGAGAAGTATAAACTTTTGCGGATATGATGATGACGATGACGTCACCATCACCTTTCTCCTCTGGCAGGATATTTTCCAAGGCATGATCCTGTTCGCCAATATGATGATGACGATGACGTCATGTTCGAAGATTAACAAGGACCCCGGATATCCTGATGACGTCATCAGGACTTTCAACAAGATCATATTTTAAATCACCTAGTGCGGATATGATGATGATGATGTTCATCATCCTGATCTTTTAAGAGGATCACCTTCTTCGAAAAAGGGTCATATTGCATTCATCCATGCGATCATCTTCCTTAGAGGTGACCCGATATTCCATTTATCTCCTGATCTTAACGAAACATGACGGTGACGTCATCTTTTGCCTTTTAACGAAGCCTGATGATGACGATGACGTCATCATGATATTCCTTTCCTGCAGCAGGATCATATTCCAAGTCCTCCTGTTTGTCTTCATCATGATGATGACGATGATGTCTTTCTTTCCCCAGTATGCAGAAGTGAAACATCCTGATGTGCTTTTCATCAGAGCATGCAGAAAGGAGGAGCATCATATTTCGTGATATCCTGCGGCTAGATACAAGACATAGAGTTGGGCATCATCATGATTTTTGGTGTAGGTATAACTGTTGCCGTCGGCCAAGTCTAGTATTGTCAACCTGATCACATGTGGTCACACCGATGCGAACATGATGATGATGACCCGAAACATACAAGCAGAGCATGCAAAGCCGGATTCGAAGGATGGTTGAAGGGCGATTATTTCCTTATATATTTTGAGATCATCATGATCATATTTTGAACCCGATATACAAGGAAATGGGTAAAAACATAAAGCGATGGAAATTTGGAGCCCGATTGCCTGTAGCTGCACATTTTTGGGGGCTTGTTTTATAAAACGTTTTACTTCCTGTTGTTTATCATCATGATGATGAACTAAATGTTTGTCTGTTTACTTGCAGGAAGTCATGATGATGCTGCTGAAGCTGAACATTGAAGTCATGATGCTGTTAGAGCTGCTGCTGAAGCTGATAATTACAAAGTTGTGCATGGAGGCAACATGGGCCAGACGTGAAGAGGATATTGTCAAATATGCTGTTCGCCAGCTGGAGACCGAATCAAGTTGAAGATGCTGGAATATTATGCGCCAGCTGTACATTTGCTAACTGGCGAAGCATGTGCTTTTCATCTGGACCGTTGTTTGTTATGAGAGGATCCTGATCCTTGGATTGTTGTAACCGTTTCTGGCATTTGCTCTATATAAAGGCCGGAGCCTGAAACATTAAAGAGGGAGGAATACATTAGAATACACAGACGCATCTGGCGCAAAAAGTCAATTACTGTAGAATCAATTAAGAGATCGGATTACTGAGACTAATGAGGATAGAATTGTTGAAATGTCAAGGTTCTTTCTTCATATCACTGTAAATGTACCTGTTCTTGAGCATACTGAATGGATATGAAGTTCCTGATTACATCCTAATTGTAAATTTTACGTAATCTTTCTGTTGATTTTTGGATATGTACTGGTGAATGTTGTGTTCAACTGGAAGCGCTTTCATTTCATTACATGTTGTTGTCAACTTTTCCTTTGAAGATTTGCACTAGATCATGCGGATTTGTGGAATGTCCTGGTGAAGTATGATTTCTAGTTTTCCTTCTTTTCATTGCATGTATGGGAGCTTGTATGTGGATCAGTGATCTAAGTCCAGTAGTTTTGGGAATCTCATTCTTTAACCCTTTTTCCTTTTTTCAATTTCATTAATTCATCACCATAACTGCAAATCATGATAAATAACAAGCAGAAACAGTGAAATATGCTGAAATCCCGTAGGTAACTGAAAATCATTAGCATATTTGAGTCAAGTGCATGTAATATTGAAAATATCATGCAAGGAATCATAAATAATGGTAGAAATCATGCAAATATCAGCCTGCAGGCACATTATTTGACTAAATTCACAGTGCAGAGGTAGAATTGTTGGAGACTTATGCAGAGCAAACATCCAGAGCAGGATATTTGAAGATAATGATGATGAACTGTGCAGAAACACGTAAGGCCCCTGAATGGAAAACAGCAACACACATCAACCACTGAGTAACGTCAGTAGATTAAGACCTAATCAACGGAGACTTGGGATCATGAATTCTTTGAATTCATCGTATCTTTCAAGATGAGTAAAGGTTGTTGTGTAACTTTTATTCTATGTTTGCGAATGACTAACATCATGACCAACAGTAGGCTGCCAAGAAGGCTGAGCAGGGGTGGGCAAGAGGCAAGCATGATGAGCATGCTGGTATCCCACTGTTAGGGGGCTGTTTGGGATGAAACCAATGACATTTTCAGTCTGATATAGGTTTTGGAAAGGCATAGAAATTGCATTTTGGAAAAAATAAAGCAAAGGTACATATTCCCTTTGATGGTTTGACGTGTTAGTGACAAGGTGTCATTGTACCTCATCATTTAATCTATTTTCAGATGTCAAAATCCAGGGGCTGTGTCCTCAGCTGTCTGTAATTAGGGATTCTATAGTTACCAATTTCCCTAGCTAATCCTAACAACTTTTACTAATTTGAAGAGATCAATCTGTCTACTTGCTGAATGAATTTAAGGAATGCTAAAAACAAAATTAAATAGGAAGTTTACTTAAAGCAATCTTAAAAATAGTAACATGCATCTATCTATCAAAAATCAATAAATACTTTTCACAACAAAATCTGAAGTAATAAAACAGTGGTACTAGCCTTCTGCCTTGGTGGTGAGAGTGGGCCCTTGCTCCACACCCTTGGGGCTGAAGGCTATAGTAGGGAATCAGCACAAAAGAAGATCACAACTAAATTCAATCCAATTCCATTCACTTTGCATTCATGAAAAATATTGATATCACCGAACTGAGATTACTGAGAATCAGAATAAATTAATCATTGTATATTTCTACTGTTTCTATCAGTATATATGAAAATGAGTGATGACATATCACTTATCTTATCTACTAGTTCTTCTATGAGATGACATCCATCTCTTTATTACACTAGTTGTCTAACTATGGAAAATAATCATGCAATAAAAGTAGACTGAGTGGAACAGAAGTCCACTTAGAATTCTAAGTTTGAGTCTTAATACATTTGGGCAGTGAGGCCTTGAAAATATGGATATTGAATTAGTTCTATCCGTAACTCATGCAAAAACTTTAAAAAGATAAAAACTCCAGCAGTTTAACTAAAGATGACCCTTCACCACTCAAGTGATGATTTGAGTGAAATGAGGGGTATTATGATCACTGCTGAGAGTGCCTGATCGATAGCTTATGCTGGAAATATGCCCTGCTCTTAGGAGGTGCCAGAGATATCTGTCCCTGTCTGCAGCTCTGAAGATATGTCTGTAGCTCCGGAGATACCAGTGTGGCCTTCTTTGTTCAGTTCCGGAGAGGCTTTCTCTTTCCTTCAAAACTTTTGGTGTCGTGGTGTTCTGGTATTGTCTCTGGAGATCATTGAAGACTATCTCCAGAGATGCACAAAATTGTTGTTCTTGGCTTCTACACCTGTTGATTCAAAAAGAGAGAATTTTTTGCATTTTTCCATTAATTCCATGCACATTAGTCTCTCAATCAGAAATTATGATCTTAAGTAATCTATCTCAATTAATCGTTATCTAGAATGATCTTGCTAGCCTATTCAGGTGTAGACATTAGGAAAGATGGCATCAGGAAGGAGAAAAAGAGAGGTAAAAAGATGTATTTCATGGGTGCAACTTGGCACTCATCATCCCCCCATATCTAAGGTTTGGCAGGTCCTGCTTCTCACAATCTGGATTTATTCTGGTGAAGTAGCTTGTTAATCAAGCTATAATCCTATGCATAGGTAGTCCAAGTTGTGTGGTTGGTATTACCATTGCCTCTGTATCGATCAACCTACTTCAACCAGTCCTACAATTTCTCATCTTCTATCTGCTCAACCCAGATAGGAAGTGGCTCAATTACGAGAGGGGGCTTGAACCGTCCACCTATCCATTCCTACTTATGGTTATCCATCATTTTGGATATCAACTTTGCTTTTCTCATTAATAATCTTAAGTTTGAAGGGGTGACCACCTCTCTCATTTTCTGCTCCGAGGTCAAAACATTCCATCTTTTCTTTGCTATGACAAGTACTGGATTTGCCAAACTGATCATGAAAAGACCAAAATCGATGGAGCACTCTTGCAAACTTTTTAGGTATAATGGCAAAATTTTGTTCTTACTCTTAGGGTGATAGATAAGGGACCTAAATTGGATCTTAAAAGCATTGGGATTGGGACATTCCTTCCTGATGAAGAGATCTATTTCTAAATCTTTCTTGAGATGATCTTCCATTCGTTCATTCCAGATCTGATGATTCCTCATTAGGGACATAAATGCTTTAAGCTGGCATTCCCTAACAAAATGATTAAGAATTAAAGTTATATCATTAACATAGAAACCATGTAGATATAATTCACATAGGAAATTCTTGTCTTCATCATTACTCCTTGTAAATCATGAATCCCTCTACTGTCTCTGTATCCTCAACCAGGTCAGACAGGACTAAAGAGAATTTCCTCTGCAAGACTCTTTCTTGTAAGAACATAGAATAGCTGGCACTTGGAGGACTACATGATATAATTTCTGAAGAAAGGGAGGCCATTTCAATGATTTTGCCTTCCAGAGTTTCTATTCTTTTTGTTTTGGCAGTGACTGCCCTTTGTAATTGTAGCATAGGCTTGGAAGCCTCATAGTCAATATTTTTCATGAATGCAAAGTGAATGGGATTGGATTGAATTTAGTTGTGATCTTCTTTTGTGTTGATTCCCTACTATAGCCTTCAGCCCCAAGGGTGTGGAGCAAGGGCCCACTCTCACCACCAAGGCAGAAGGCTAGTACCACTGTTTTATTACTTCAGATTTTGCTATGAAAATTATTTACTATTTTTTTATAGATAGATGCATGTTACTATTTTTAAGATTACTTTAAGTAAACTTCCTGTTTAATTTTGTTTTCAGCATTCCTTAAATTCATTCAACAAGTAGATAGATTGATCTCTTCAAATTAGTAGAAGCTGTTAGGATTAGCTAGGGAAACTGGTAACTGTAGAATCCCTAATTGCAGACAGCCGAGGACACAGCCCCTGGATTTTGACATCTGAAAATAGATTAAATGATGAGGTAAAATGACACCTTGTCAGTTAGAACATCAAAAAGAGTTGGAATTTTATGAAATATTCCTTAAAACAAAAAAAACTAGGTCTGATTTTTTGGAAAACAAATTCATACCAGCAATCCACCATGTGGTTTTAAAGGCTTACCATGAAAGAAAAGAGCATGAAAAGCACCCAACGTTGATCCTTGTTATTTTTTTGAGCACTTGGACTGCTTGTACTAGTAGATTCTTCACTTATAGAGTCGGCAGGTGTGTGAAGGATTGCCTCCAAAGGTTGATATTGCTGATATATACACCAAATATCAACAATGAATAGAGAATTTATGGACTGTAATAGTCCAATCTATCCCACTGGGGGTGCCAAAAACTATTGTCACTAAAGTATGCACCTTGTTGAGTTTGAGGAAAACCCAACTACCTTGTGAAACATGGGATGATCTCACTGAGTGTGGGCTTAGATAGGTTGAGATCAACCTCCAGAGAGGGATGTTTCCCTTGATGGATCACCTAAAGCTAATCTACTCTAATGTTGTTTGCTGGAAAAGAGAGAAAGAAAGTGACATAACTGAGCTAAACCTGAGAAAGAGGTGATACACTAGATATTGGTAACTTGTACTTGCTATTTTGTGTACATATGAGTTTGAAAACAAGTTTAAACTACTCACAACTCAGTTTTGACATGCAATGCATAAATATTTCATAACAAAGTTTTGTGCTACAACAATCTTTTTGAAGGAAAAGATTTTTTTTCACGACTTTGAAGACTATTTTGGCATACACATAAGTTATGACCTACATCTACACATGTTTTCTCTATAAAGGTGTTTGCAATGAGACATGAAATCAAGGATTCGAACATAAATCACATAACCATATCAATCACTTTGATCAACACACAAAAACAAAGAGATTGAGAAGGAAATGCTTGTTTTATTTCTTAAAAGGTTCTTACAAATTGTTGTACAATCTGAAACTGTATGTTTTTCTCAAAAATATGAGATTATATTGTTGTCCTGAGTTACAATGCATAGTTTTTAACTAGAAAGAACTGAGAAGTTACAATACTTAGTCTCAAATTGAAAGGAACTCTTTTTTAAAACTAGGAAGAACTCCCTAAAACTGACCCTAGGTTTCCTTTTTGAACTCCAACAACTGGAGAAGAAATATCACATGCTTTGAAAGAGAAGAGGACACTTGTCCTTGGAAAGGTTTTGTCAAACCTTCTTTGTTGTTGTTGTAGGAACACCTAGTTGGTTTATCTCCTTGGAATGCTCCACTAAGCATGAAAAGTGGAGGTGGTTGGGATGTGCATTCTTGGGAAGTGGAACTACTCCTAGAAGTGCTCCAACAGTTGCCCATTGTCCTCCTCGATTCTTGCATGATGATAAGATGTTGTCATAACTCTCCTAGTAGTCATTATACCTTCCAAATTGCCTCATAAATGCTTGGTATGACTGTATCCTCTCATCCTAACTTCTCATTGCACCTTTATAGGACATGTGTTTCATGAGGTTGAACTGATCAGGACTCCTTGGAGAGTGTAAGAGAACTTTTAGGACCTTGTCTCTACACTTTGATGAGTCTTTTGCACCTCTGCAAATCCTACGCATGCTCTTTCACATATGGTAGACCTTTCAATGCTTGATGAAGCCCTGAACTCACCTTGATGGATTGGTAAACTACTACATGGACTCTTTATGATAGTTATCATGACTGCATAGGACTCCTATCAACAACTTCAAACATCTCACAAGAATTTGTGATTTGATAGACTCTTCTATGAAACAAACTCTTCTATGAAACAAACTATCCGTGAGGTCTATTTTTCTTTCTTGCTCACCTATTTGTTGTTCAAACTCGTCCATAGCTGCAACACCAGCTTCTTTCACCATTGACAATGCATGTTTATGACTGTTTGATAGAACTCTAAAAGAACACACCGACCCAACACTTCAAACTTGTAGTTGTAGCTTCACAAACTATATAGGGTCTTCTCAATGGCCTACAACTTTTAATGAAAAACCTAGATCATAAAGGAACTTGACATCATTTTAAGAAACCAATAAAGGATTTCAACTACTCCTATGCATGTTAAGAGCATGTGTGCAGGACATATGAGAGAGTTAAGAGACCTTGATGGTACTTTCTTAGCTTGACAAATCCTTAAATCTCTTTCTCTTTTACACAACACCTATGACTATCTTGCCACTATTTCTAATGGCCTCTATTCACTGATTTCTTATAGGTCAAGCTTGGACCTACATCTTAAATCTCCTCCTTGATCATTGTCTTTTAACACCTATATCTCCAAATTGTCTTCATCTCTGTCAAACCTCTGAATACTTTAGCTCCTCTAGTGATGATGAGATCTCTCTTTATGTAGGTTGTCTTGATGTTTGACATGTCTTTGTTTTATGTATCTTTCTCCATCCCTATCATGCATAGTTGTAGAACCAAATTACCCCAAATGGATCTACCATTGCTTTGCATGCAATTGCATCAATACACCAAATAACAACCTTGAGATCCTTAGACAAGGATAAAAAAGATTTAGTTTTCTGTAATGTTGTGATTGAATCTCTCCAAACATGAAGGATGCATGAATTGAGGAAGACCTCTAGTTTGTGTGTGAGATTTACCTTCTCCATTGTCTTAGTCATCTGAAGATACTTTGCACTTCTTAAGAGGCTACTCACTGTCAAATAGACGCATATTATTCCTCTACTTCATCTGCAGACTATCTCTACAAAACTTACTGCCCTTGCTGACTCTATCCTCATTGATTCTATTGTTTTGATGTCTCACTCTAAAGTTTGTCCTCATCATGCTCATTATCCATTACAAAACTATCTTTTGTTATTTGAAACAATGGTAAGGTTCTTCTGCAAACTTTACTTTGTCTTTACTCTGTTAGACTAAGGTCATTGTCTCTTTGATGCCTCCTTAACTTCTTAAGACATGTTGGCCTCTGATGGTTGCTCCCAATCCCCTAAGACAGACGCTGCTATCTTCATAATGCACACTGTCCCATGACTATCTCCATTTGATAGTTCCCAAGACCACTGATAGACCTAAATGTTGCCTCTTGGCAATTCTCTATCTTTCTTAGTATCTTTGTCCACCTTTTCTCATACTCTTCTCAGTCATTCTTTATGACTGTTTTCACCGATAGTTGGAGTATAAACTATGGGAAGTAACTCTTCCACATTGTTTACTAAGAGTTTGTAAAATAATCTTTCATTCCTTTCCTCAAGGTTCATCAATGCCATGTATTTTTGTAAATGAGCTTGATATTGACGAAGATTATACATGATCTTCTTTGCTTGAAGATCTTGTGACAAATAAAATGGTGGTAAAAGACCACACAAGTAGTGAGTCTCTCTCTCTCTCTCTCTCTCTCCTCTATAGAATTGTCTTGGTAGATATCTCTATAGGCCTTTGTTAGGACAACACAAAACCTTCAATCAACTTGTACTCATTGTGTAGATCTCTTTCACTGCTATACCTACACCTTTTGTAGGGTTACAAGCTTGCCAACACCTCAGACATGCAAGTTGTTCTAGGACAATCTTGCATAGACCTTCTAAACTGTGGAGAGCCTCATACATCCCTGCATACTATGGCCTTGTCTTTACTATCTTCCAACCCCTTCTCTGCAGGTTGGATAACTTTATCTCTATTGTCACTGTCATACCTCAACACTAACCTCTAGCAAATTGTTATTCACTGCCTTGAACACTTGAAACATACTTCAAACACTTCTATCCATTGTTAAACTTTGCAGGACAGTATCTTGACATCTATGTATAACCTCAGCACCTTTCTCAAACATCTAAATTCTTACCAAGACCTTCTAATGTAGGTACAATCCTATAAATCTCTATATAGACCATGCAGACCCCTACATGTTTAAAATCTCTGCTCCTGAATGATGAAAACCCTACTAACTTGGGACTTGTAAAGCCCACTATTTGCTGCTCCTTTCACTCTTATTGGTCTGCTGCTCCTTTCATCCTTTATAGTCTATTGCTCCTTTCATCTTTATCAATGCTTGTTGCTTAACAAGTTGTTTACTGTCATTATAGACCATATCTATGCAGTAATGCCCAGTTATTTTGGTGCAGACATATTCATAGTCCTCTTAGTCTTTGCCAAGTTCTCATCTAATCCTGAATGTTCTTGTTCAAGCCTTGTTACTACTTTAAACCTGCACGTGCTTCTAACAATATCTTTCACCACTGTTTTCTATTTTGACCTTATGAGCAACACATGAATTGGGAGATACAATCCATCCTGAAGAGCTTTAGAAGTAGCATGATTATGGATCACTTTCATGCTACTCTTCTCCATACTCAAGACCATACAAACTCTGCAACACCTATTCTTGGTTCCCTAGACTCTGATACACCATCAACCTTTGACTCTCTGCCATATAAACTATCTTAAAACATAATATTGTTGCCTTATACCCTTAAATGGCGTGTAAAGGTCTTTGGTTTTTTGAAGAGGGTTTTAGAACCAAAACCTTGAATGGGTCGATGAAGCTCTTGTACAAATATGAAAGGTATACCTTCAAAAAGATGCACACAAAACAAATACATGCAACGTTATTAAAAAAACATAATATTTTCACATCTCCACAATATACCTATGACGATACCAATATCCCTGTACTATTTCTTCGCAGTCATGGATCTCTATCATGATTGCAACACTCCAAAAGGTTGGTGTATTTTGTACAAGGTTTGACAAAGCTGAAATGATCTTCGTATGATCTAGTAGGCTTGTAGACATCTTTAGAAGAGTCCTTAAACTCTTAAAAGAGCCTGAGATTGCTGACACACCCCATAGTGCTAACAAACCCTATAGAAATCTTCAATACTGCCAAAACTGTTTCAACGTACATAGTTTTGCATGGGGCAAAAAGATATCTTTCTAAGGCTACATTGTATCATAACACCCATTTTTTGATGTCCATTACATATATGTGTCCCAATAAAAAGACCTTCATAACTCCAAAACATGAAGCCAATGAAGGTAAAAAAAATGTAGTATACATTCAACTAATGAACATGCAAGTGAAACTGGTAGATCTTTCATGACTGTCATTCATTCTTTAATGGGGTTTGAAGCTTTGGAAGCTCTAAGAACTCTCATTCACAAGTTTAAAGCTTTGTAGAGGAGAAAAAAGAAAAAAAAAACCTAGACTAGACAAACCCTAAAAGCCAATCTTGACCAAAGACTTCACAAAGACATGACTACTTTTCAAAGAAATGCTCCTTCCTTGTGTTGTATGAGCTCATTTGGATAAAATAAGGTTGATTTAAAACTTTCGACCCTCAATCTACCTCATTTGACCCAAATATCGGCTAGAACAAAGACAAGAAGAATTTTTATTTTACTTTTTGACTCTAGGAAGGAAAAAGGCATCTTCTACATGGAAAAGAAATCATTTATATTTGAAAACATTAAAAACATGACCTTTTATTTCTATGAGTTTAACCAAAGGTTCAAGGACCACTATTTGTCAAAAGAAAAGATAAATGAGGGATTCATTACCTTCTAAACAAGAATGACTTCTTCATAACCAGGACTAAAGACCTACTGACACCTCTTAGACACCTATGTCAACTACATGAGCCAAGGAGGCATGAATTAGCTAACAATGCACAAAATGTATTTTGCAAGGATACTGCCAAAATATTTGAATTAATCAAACCATACTTGACACATATATTGAACTATAATTGAACATAATATCATTTCATGGAAACATTGAAGAACACGTACGCAATATCAAAACTTTTAAGCATGATACAATATCTATTGTGTAACCATAATTGATCATCGTATTATATTTAATGTAAAATGTCATATACATAATGTCATGAAAATAACATATATAGTGTATATATGAAGCCATATAGGCATGTACAAACAAAGCCATACGGGCATATACAAAGATGTACATTGGTAAAATACAAAAGTATGTATACAAATCCATCTAGCCATACGAAAAAAAGTCCCAAAATCAAATTTCCTATGAACTGCTATCAAATAATCGACGACCCTTGCTTGGCCATGAAGATGGAGAGTCAATCAATGACTCATCCTCTCTCTCCCATCAACTAGACCTCCTTGACAAAGATTTTTGAAGTTCCACCTGTTAATACAATCAAACAATATCCACATTAATATAGAAAACATGAAATCTATAACATGGCATATGTAATCAATCACTTACCCCTAGCTGGTGATCGTTCTTGATCATTTTTTGTCTCTCTTCATCTGTAGCTAGACGGGTTGGAGTTGTGACCTCCTATGAGAAGCATGAAGAAGCAAAATTGAGTAAACATGAATATCATTTATGTGCATTAAATGACATGAGATAAAACAAGAAATATAAATTGACATTTACATGTTACGGGCTCATACCTTGGTCAAAGGATTTGCAGATAAAACAACTGCAACAATGCCCACCTCTGTTGATTGACAAAGATGAGGAGTCTCCATATTCAACATCTGAAAATAGAGTTCAAGGTTATTTGACCAAAATAGATACATAACATTATTTAAATACATAATGATTAAAAATGGTAAAATTTACCTCAGTGAAAGTGCTTCTGCGTGTAGGGGAAAAAAGGAAATCGTGGTGTTGGTGGTGAAGCTCCTTGTTCATCATCAAATTGTCACTAAATAAGATTACCATTGATATATGTACTATATTTATGATCTTGTGATAAATTACATACCTGTTGACTTGACCTCCTTTCATAACCCTGCACTAGACAACTAACAGATGCAGGATGAATACTTTGACCCTAGAATTTCATAGTGCAGACAATTACAAACATTAATTTTGACTTATAATATAGATACTCATATCATTAATTAGAAATTTCAAATACAAATATATTAAATCAAGTTGAACCTTTTAAAAAATGACCTGGGAGTCAATAGGGCAATATCATCCAATATGGATGTGTCCATAATTGGTTGTTGCCCTTGCGTCACAATGTCTTCTCACTCTGCAACATCATGGAGAGAGTCATGGGTCCCATAATCACACAAGTTCCCACATGAACTGCAAAGATGTGGGGACCAATGACGCCTACCGCTCTCACCCTCATTAGCCTGGGTAAGATCATTGCCATGATGTGCTAGAGACTAGGTGAGAAAACTCAATGAATGCAATGTCTCCACCTCAACACTCTCCTTCAAGGTTGAAGGGAGTGAGATATGTGTTGGCCTCATGAGGGGTCTAGGTACATGGTTTTGGTCTCGATGTGCCCCCTGTTTATCTTGGGCAGAGCCACCACCTCTGCCCTGGAACTCTCGAATGTCAAAGTAATTAGGAATCTAGTTGTGGATGAACTCATAATAGAATTTCCTCAAGAAATATTGCAGCACCTCATTGTTATTACAAGGACGCTCATCAAAGACCATGTACCATTTATCCCAAAAGTTTTGGGATATACCATCGTGCACACACCAATGAATCAAGAACCATTTGCAACTCTCTTCTAGTGTTTGGCCAGTTTTAGGATTGATAAATTGTGAACATAATTGAGATTTTGTAATTTTTTTGTCCTTAACTTATTTGTAAGACAATTTGTCAGCATAGTATTGTTGACTCCTCTCCCTATAGTCATTCCATTCGGTGATTTAGTTTGTCATCGATTCAATATGAGAAACAATGACCTCTAATGACTTGGCAAGGGTTATCCTATGATCAGTGCTTGCATTTGGATTATTTAATGTTTCAATTAGGGTTTCAAGATGTTTTTTGTTTTCTTCAAATCGCCCTAAATAGTTTTCTTGTGTGTCTCTTTGATGGTGAGGACATGAAGGTGGGGGGTTTTGAGGGTTCTCCTTAGTTTGAGGGGGTTGGGGTTGTTTTAAGCCTCCTCTATTGGATTAGGGTTTTGTGGTGGCTCATTGGCTGAAAATTCAAGATAAAAATCCAATCAAAACATTGCAAAATTAAAAAATTATTTTCAAATTCACAAAAAAAAATCAATCCCTACCTTGTTCAGTTGCTACACCCTCTACACCTCGTGCACGCCATCCTCAAGAGCAGGATTGGTGAGGTAACATGGTGAAATCATTAATTTCTCTTTGAAATAGTTGTTTCTATGTTTCCTATAACATGCTCGTGGTAGCAGAAGTGAAACTTGCGGCCAATTTTTGCAAATGAGCCATGAGTTTCACTTTTTGCTCTTTTTATTTTGATTTTTAACAAACCTAAAACATGAGCGCGTTATAATGCGAGCACGTTATAATGCACTTGTGTTATAGATTAGATGGGACCAAAAAGTGGTTGTGGCCACTTTTTAGTCCCTCATCTTTGTGTATTGACCCAGAGACAACATTGTGCTAGGGCTCGTCAGCTTGCAGCAGAAAAGGAGAACCTTCCTCCCCATCCTTCTTTCTCACAGCCCACCCTTGACCCATCATTTCCTATCTCTTCGACAACTAAGCAGATTAAAAAGATTATTCCCGCAGTCCAAGTATTCTTGGCTCTTTCTATAGAGAATCCTATCCTATCTTCCATTCCAGATATCCCACCATTTACTAAGCCTTTGAATCTACCCAAAATCATAGTTGTTTCAAGTGGTGCTCTATCGCAGATAATTCCATTCCAGCATTCTATTCACACATACATTTCATGTCCAAAACATAAGCATGAGCCTTAGCCTCACCAATTGGTCCAAATGCCTAAACCAAAGTTGCCTCTTAGGACTTCTTCTCCTCCTATGATTTATAGTGCTCATGACCCCACAGTTAGCACTCTCATATCACCCATAGTGATATATTCTAACAATGATTTGGAAGAATGTTACATAATTATCCTCAATCTTCACACAATTGATGGACTTGGCCTCTAGGGGCATGTGTGAAGATCCTTCCCCCGTGATTGACTCCCCACGTTGTGAACCAGAAGCCACCCCATGTACCACACTTGTTGTAGTCCCTCTAGCATCTTGTTTTCCATCCCTATGTGATGAGCAAGATTGGGAGGCAAATGATTTGTTGTAGTTTGACTTGCAAAGGTAGTACCTTCATCTCATGTGTTATGCTTGTATGCAATGCTATCCCCACATGTGCTAATTGGCATGTATTTTGTTTGTTAGTTCTCTTTGGATGACCCTTGACACTCCTGTTGGTGAAAGGATACAAGGGGAATGAATCTATTGTGACATTCCTCTCTTTGTATCTCAATTCCTCTATTTGTCATAAATGCAATTTTATGCCTTTTGGGGATGATGCAAAGCGTTGGATGATTTAGCATCCTTCCATGTTGACCCAAAATTTTAATTTTAATTTTGATTTCATGTGATATTTCTTCCTCCATCTTCATAGTTCTACTGATTGAAGGATGATGACAGTTCCAAAAATGAGTGTCCCTTTATACAACCATTCATATACTGACTCTAGTCAAGTAGATCCCTTTGTGCTACTGTATGATCTTGCCTATTTTATGTGACACCTTTTTGCAATGCTCGACGTCATACCATGATTACACAAGTCATTGTGTATCATTCTTGTAGCATCACCTCAATTTTCCCACTCTGGGGGCAACCCTTTGTCACGATGTAGCTTTTGGACCATATCATTTGGGCATGTGTGCTTCCAGAAAGATCTCATGCTTGTTTTGCATATATCGCTCTTTCTACTTTAAAGGTAATTGATCCCTGATAGTGTTAGCAGTTACTTTAAGGTGGGGGCATATGCTCTACTATGCACTTCACTTTGTTCACACACATGTGGATGATTTACTATCGCAACATACTTTTGATAATCTCTTGTAGCATAACGTAAACAATGGATGATGATAGTTCACACACATGTACTTTACCAGAATTACCCAGCAAACAATGCATTTTTCTTAGCCTGTAATTTTTGATATTGTTGACATGAAACTCACCTGGTAAACAATGGATTTTACTAGCCTGTGATGTTTTCATTTGCTACTTGTTGACATGGACCTCACCTAGTAAATCTACAGGTCTTACTAGCCTGTGATGTTCTTGATGCGCTCCCTGAAGCGTTAACAACACATGGTCACCTAGCATAATGCAACTTGCTAGCATGTGATCCATGTAGTCTATGAACCACCTAGCATAACACAACTTGCTAGCCTATGTGCTTCATATGACCTTGTTGCACTCATGGTCACCTAGGATAACGTAGCTTGCTAGCCTGTGATCCATGAGAATATTTTGATCTACATGACCCCTAGCGACAAAGCAAGCTAGTCCTAAAGTCATGTATTCATTTACTTTCATATTGATTACTCCCTTTTCTAGCTTGTATGTCTCTTGTATGGTTTTGATTTCCATGTATGATGCATGTATGCTCCATGTATTCTCCATGTTTGCTTCGTGTATTCTCCATGTTTGCCCCATGTATTCTCCATGTTTGTCCTGTGTATTCTCCATGTTTTATTCGTGTATTCTCCATGTATGCTTTGTGTTTGATTGAATTTATGTCGTGTATCTTGTGTGTGTGTAACCTCTTTGGACCTTAACATCGCAAGTTGGCAGAATCCTAAGTTTGGGGGTAGTCGCATCTCTCAACTTAGTGACATTCTATGTCTTCATCGTTTTGGTTAAGAGACCTTGCTTCTCGTAGTTTAGTGTGAGTATGAATGTAAGTTCATACACTCGCTAAAGTGGGGGCTAAATTTAGTGTTGTAAATTGTCACCACTCAAAATTTCACACTAGACTTGGCCCTTTGTTTTGAATATATGATTAACTTTGTTTGTAATATGACCATTTTTTTTCTTGCATAAGAGAATGTGTTAAAACCCTTAACAACTGACATTTCGAGGATAGATTGATCTTGGACACTAGTGCCTAGCACTAGGGTCCTATCCGTTGGCCCCGAAAAAGTTTGAATTCAATTGTTGGCCTTGTGCATTGAACGATGCATCTCTCTTATCGGCCTCAAATGAAATGACTCTTTGAAAGGATATTTGATTCATCTATAAACAAGTCTTTTTCCCTCATTTGAGAATCTAAGGAATCTTGACAACATCTCGACAATGCAACATGATATGATCTTGTGAATTCTACTACAATGAACCTCTGACTTACTGAAGCTCTCTACTTGTGATTATTATTTGTACTAACCCTTTTGTAGGTATTTGATGAAGCTTCTTCATCTTCCGTCGACTCTATGCATGTGATTGTGTTGCGACATCAATCCAACTAGGGTTTCATGCTACATCTATTTCATTTACAATAGTCTTTATTACTTGTTTGGCATCTGTTCATCATGAACACACACTTTATATCAATTATCATTGTTGTTGTGGAGGTGGGAACACCAACATGAGCTTTAACTGAGGCAAGCCCCTAAACATCACAACCATTTTCCCTCTTTCTTGTGTGCAGATCTGAAGATGAAGTTTCAAACAACGAAGGCGAAAAAAAGACAAAAGTAATAGGCATAGGTATCACCAGACATAAATTCATACCAAACCCTAAGGACCCTAGCGCTAGGTGCTAGTGTCCTGCCAACTTTGCCCTAGTTCCGACATCAGGTTCCCTCTGATCTGCACATCTCTGTTCTGCTCCTATTTTCTACAATCTATAACAATAACCAATTACTTTGCTTAGTTTTCCTTTTAGATATTCACATTGCATAGTTCAGTTAATCATTGCTTGTCAACCTTCCTCTTTGCAACAAAGGAATAGGATCCAGACAATTTCGCTCTCCCTTGAAGACTGTAGCCAAATATGAAAATCTTCATTGATTTGTGTTCCAATGTGGCATGGAGAAATCTTGATCTAGGTTAATTCATTTGATTAGGCTAGATCTCCTTTCCCATATCATAGTAAGGTACCCAAAGACATGTTTTGCATAAAATATAAAAAGACAAGCAAATGTCGAGCAAGCTCTCCATTAGGTTTGCACATTAAGACATTATTTTAAACAAATACCACAATAACGTCAAGCTCTCTCTTACCTCTCTAACCATGTAAATTTTTCTACAATTCAAATACATTAAGGTTTTGATCTTAAATTACTTTTACTAGTGTCTTCATTTTCACCAAAAACCTATGTATAGCTCTTTTGGTGTCATTTTTGATCCACTCATCAAAATTTGAAAAAAAAAAATTTCTAGACTCCATTATATACACATTTAAAAAAAAAATCAATTAGCTTTCTCAAAATTAAGGGGGGAGCATGCTCAATATTTCATTTTTCAGGATATGTACTTTGTGTGCTCTCCCTAGTTGAACCTCTTAATCTCCACCATTTTTTTTTAAAAAATAGTAGTTTTGAAACTAGACTTGGAGCACTACAAAACTTGTTCTTATCACATCTTCTAATTTTGAACGTGGTTATCTTCAATTTCTCATGCAAGATTAGTTTTTCTAATTTCAGAAAAAAGTTGCCACTTTTGACCCCCTTTTGGTCCCCCATTTCCATGCACTTACCCTAGAGGAATAGTCATTCTATGATTCAATCTTAGGTTGGACTCCAAGATTTTCTATGGTGGATCAGATAGATGCATCTTCCTATTTGATCATGGGAACTTGCTCTCCTATCAAATTCTTTATAATTATGTATCAGACACCTTTGATGAATAAACGAAAATATTTGGGTTCACACCTTTATCATTTATTTTTTTCACCTTGGCCATGGTATTATAAGATTGCTTTCACATCACAAGCTTACCGTTGGAAATATATCTATCTCCATTGGCCTAGCTTTATAACTTTGCCTACATGCATAGTTGTCCTTCGGTTCTAGATTGAAACTAGATCAAATGATTTACCCTAAAGCCTTGATTATATCCATGTCTTATTGTTTAGTTAGAAGTATCTTGCTAAGAGCATCAATGAAAAATGAAGTAGATGTATTCCCATCAATGTTAGCTAATTGTTTGTAGAAAGATTTCAACTTATCAAGCATATCTTGTTTCTTTTTATTCTTGAATTTTAATTAACACATCACAATAAAAATCTTCCTCTTCCTCATTAGAATGCATCATGTAAGAATCATACAAGGTAGGGAGAATAGAGGTAGTCATGGTGGCAAGAGTAGCATTTAATCTAGTTCTAGGCATGCAAAGCTAAAGATAATGGCTTGAAATGAGAAAAACACACAATGATAGGATTACAACATAAATGCCAAAAGTCTATCCTATAGGATAGATCTAGAAGTTAAAGGTTCACCAATATGTAGGGAAATAAAATGACTACTCTATAATATGAGATCTAAGGATTAAAACTTAGGTTCTTAATGATCCAAGATTAGAATAAAAAGATTTGAGTAAATTATAATAGAGATAATTGATATGCCTAATATGGAAATAGAGGTTACTTAATTTATGGCATGATGTCAACTTTGTGTACTTTTACTAAATTAAATATTTCAACAAAAATTTGGAAACTATACTAGAACTATATTAGTGATCAAGTGCTTGAAACAAGGGTATTCTAATTTTTTTGAGGCATGGGAATATGCTACACCCATGGTTTGGTTTTGGGATGTTTTAATCTCATATGGTTCTATCCACTTTTGATTTCACCTTCCAAATTTGTAGAATGTCTTCTCTTGTGCATGTACCTACATCTAAGAAATGGTGCTAAAAATTACCTTAAGGGGCATACTTTAGGTAGTGGGAAGATTGTTGACTTCCTTGATAGTCGTTAAGCCTTGTGGAAAATGTGACAAGATTAAAAACATGCCAAACAAAGAATGCAAATGTTGACGCAATTGAGACATGATAAATTAAGATTGATATAAGATTGCTCAAGACTATGACTGTTATGGTATAAGTGAGTGTTTTTATGAATGCTTTTGTCTTAATAATTGACATATTAAAATTATTAGGATATCAATGTCTTTAAATACAATTTCTAGACACCAACTAATGACCTTTGGTGCATAAACTGATAGGTAACAATTACATTCCTACAAAGTCAACCTAAGAAGTGTGATATTTTGAATTTCAAACTAGAGGTCTAGATCATGGGTGTAGTTTTGTCTAGAGGATAAAATAATGTGGGAGTCCTAGTCTAGGGAGGAAAAAGTCTTAATAAATTGATCATTCATGTTTATAAGTGATGGATTTAGCATAAGAGAATGATGGATTCAAAATTAGGATTAGCTAATGTGCCAAAACAAACAAATTGCGTGCTAATACTATTTATTAATGACATACACATAAAGTGACATAAAAGACATGTGCAAGAGTGTAGGGTGTACAATTTTATACCTTAGAATTTTATATAACCACCACTAAACAATGTTGTAGATCATTAATATAACTTAGTGAAGCATTAGAAAAAAATTCTATTTAAAAAATTTAAACTTTCATATAATTTTTTTTTAAATATTAAAAAATAGTACACCACAATTGCCACCCAAATGTTTTTAAAAAGAAAACACTAATCCATCAAATCTATTAAAATCAAAGGCCTTATACACCATTTGATTTGAATGTACATTAAAAGTTATTGTAATTGTCTATCATTAGATAGGCAAACAAAATCCTTTCAAAAATTGATTAAAGATGAGAAAAAAGTTCTACCATCCTTTATAAAAATATTCCCCTCACAAATAAGGCACTAAATGTTGTGTTAGAGTCACGAGAATGAGGTCCACTATTTTTATTTTAAAAGTTGTTATAATTTTCTATCATCCAAAGAGAGAAAAAATATGTCTTTCAAAAATGAAATTAAATATGATAAAATGTTTTAATCTCCTTTATAAAAATCTCCCCCTTAAAAATAGGCACTAAATGTTCTATTCAAGTCACTGATAATGGTTTCCTTGTTTTCATTTTGAAAATTGTTGTAATATTCTATCATTAGAGAGGCTTGAATAAAATGCCTTTCAAAAATTTATTAAAGATGAGAACAAAATGTTACCCTCTATAAAAATCTTCCCTTCACAAATAAGGCACTAAATCTTGTGCTTGAGTAATGGGAATGAGGTCCCTTGTTTTTATTTTAAAATTTGTTGTAATCATTTATCATTAAAGAGACAAACAAAATGTCTTTCAAAAAATAAAATTAAAGATGAGAACAAAGTTTTATGATCTTTTATAAAAATGTTTCCCTCACAATCAAGGCATTTTTGTTGTGTTTTGAGTCATAGCAATGAGCTCCCATGTTTTCAATTTAAAAGTTGTTGTAATCATCTGTCATTAGAGAGGCAAACAAAACTCATTTCAAAAAATGAAATTAAAGATGAGGGCAAAGTTTTACCCTCCTTTATAAAAATCTTCCCCTCACAAATAAGGTACCAAATGTTATGCTTGAGTCATGGAATGAGGTCCCATGCCATTTTAAAAGTTGTTGTAATCATATATCATTAGAGAGACAAACAAAACACCTTTACCAAGATTTGATTAAAGATAAGAAAAAAGTTTTACCCTCCTTTAATTAAAATATTCCCCTCACAAATAAGGCATTAAATGTTGTATTCAAATTAAAAGAATGAGGTCTCCTATTTTCATTTAAAAAGTTGGTATCATTTATCATTAGAGAGACAAAAAAAACATATCAAAAAATTAAATTAAAGGTGAGAATAAAGTTTTACCTTCCTTTATAAAAATATTTCCCTCACAAATAAGACATTGAATGTTGTCTTTGAGTCACAAAAATGAGATCCCTTGTTTTAATTTTAAAAGTTGTATCCTCTATCATTAGAGGCAAACAAAATGCCTTTAAAAAATTGATCAAATATGAGAACAAAATTTTATCCTCCATTATCAAAATATTCCCCTCACAAATAAGACATTAAATGTTGTGTTTGAGTCATGGGAATGAGGTCCCATGTTTCATTTTAAAAGTTGTAATCATCTACCATTAGAGGCAAGAAAAACACCCATCAAATATTGATTAAAGATGAGAACAAAGTTTTACCCTTCTGTATAAAATCCTTTCCCTCACAAATAAGGCATTAAATGTTGTGTTTGAGTCAGGGAAACGAGGTCCCTTCTTTTCATGTTTTAAAAGTGTTGTAACCGTCTATCATTAGAGAGGCAAATAAAATACCTTTAAAAAAATGATTAATCTTTTGATAAAGTTTATCCTTTATAAAAATCTCCCCCTCACAAATAAGGTACTAAATGTTGTGTTGGAGTCACAAGAATAGTCCCCTATTTTCATTTTACAAGTTGTAGTCTTCTATTATTACAAAGGCAAACAAAACACTTCTCAAAAATTGATTAAAAATTAGAACAAAATTTTACCCTCTTTTATAAAAATATTCCCCTCACAAATATGATAATAAATGTTGTGTTCACGTCATTCCTTGTTTTCATTTTAAAAGTTGTTGTAATGGTCCATCATTAAGGAGGCAAATCAAATGATTGTTAAAAATCATTTGAGAACAAAGTTCTACCCTTCTTTATAAAAATATTCCTCTCACAAATATGACACTAAATGTTGTGTTCAAATCATGGGAATGGGGTTCCCTAGTTTAAATTTTTAAAAAAGTTGTTGGAATCAAGCTCAAACAAAAATATATAAAAAACATTTATGTAATGCTCACAAATGATGATAAAATAATATAACATTATGCAAAATTCAAAATTACAAAGATGAAATGACTTTTATAATGCCATCAATTCTTGTGAAATCCCGTAAACTACTTCAACTTTCCAACTACCTAACTAACAACATTAACATTAATCTAATATATTAACACAAAAAAATTGGACCACACAAACAAACACCAAACAATGTAATTGTCTACCATTATAGAGGCAAACTTGAAATGTCTTTCAAAAAATAACTAGTATAGATATCTTAAATACATCTATCTAAAAAATGCTAAGAGATATCACTCTTGAGTTATTTTATTTACTTAAGAGTTTTTTTTTTGCTAATAAACATGGGTTAGGCACTTAGAGATTGTAAAAAAGAGCTATTAAGCCTAGGTTTTGGTAACCATTGGGTTCACCAAATCCATTTGTGTGTATATGTATTTCTAAAAATTTTGAACTTTACAAATCCATCTATCTAAAACATGTTCCTCCTCATCAAGAAACCTAAACCTATAATTTCCTTTCTTATTTTGTCTGAATCCCACAAAATGAAAAAACCATTCTTCTCTCTAATTGATTAACAATAAGGAAAACCAATCTTCTCTTTAATTGACTAACCGGCCAAGTAGGAGCCCAAAAGTGCAGGAAAAATTCCCAAACAATACTCTCAAATAAATACAAGTTATTCTATTATATTGTCATCAAATATACTGGTATTGTCATAGTATCAAGTGCACAAACCATTCAAAAAAGCGTTTACTAGCTATACATATGACCATCTAATCTTCGACATCAAAACTTTGAGAGGCAATAGGGGAAAATTACCTCATCAGACCTTACTCCAAGGTATGTGCACTAAAATGGGGGGTCAAAAAGTGCCCAAAAAATGTTTTGAAGAAAAATATGACATAACGTGATCACATTAACATGCTTGCCTTATATTTTCCTTAAAAACACACAAAAGGCTTGGCATGTGCTCTTTTTCTTTAAATTTATAATGTGTTCACTTTATAACACACATATGGTATAACTTGCACCTATTTCATTTGAAGTTGTTTTGTAATCGCACCTCAATCTTGGATATTTGAGATAAAGGGTTGGGCCTGCATCTAAGGTGCCCAAAGACGTGTTTTACATAAAACATAAAAAGACAAGCAAATGTCGAGAAAGCTCTCCATTAGGTTTGCACATTTTAAGACATTATTTTGAAAAAATACCACTATAATGTCAAGCTCTCTCTTACCTCTCTAACCATGTAATTTTTTCTACAGTTCAAATACATTAAGGTTTTGATCTTAAATTACTTTTCCTATTGTCTTCATTTTTCACCAAAAAGTTATGTATAGCACTTTTGGTGTCATTTTTTATCCACTCATCAAAATTTGAAACAAAATATATTTTATATTCTAGACTCCATTATATACACATTCAAAAAAATAAATTTCATTTAGCTTTCTCAAAATTAAGGGGGGAGCATGCTCAATTTTTCATTTTTTAGGATACATGTCCATAAAATATCATATATTAATTTAAAAATTAGCAAAAAATATGGCATAAGCTACATGATATTAGCTAACTTTTCATTGAAGGGATTTGTGAAATACTTAAAAAAATCATTTTAGGGGGAACACACCTAATGCTATGTTATATTTTTAGATAAAAACATGACCACTTTGTGTGCTCCCCCTATTGACCCTCTTAATCTGTACCATTTTTTTTTAAAATAGTAGTTTATAAACTAGATTCCTAACAGTACTAATCTTGTTCTTGTCACATCTTGATATTTTGAGTGTGGATATCATGAATTACTCATTGAAGATCAATTTTTACTGATTTCAAGAAGAAATTAGCCACTTTTGACCCTCCATTTCCACACACTTACCCTCTAGAGTCTTTACAAAGTAGAGAATGGGGTGGAGGGGTAAATTACATAGCCCCCCATACCCCCAATCATACAATTACACTTTTTACATTTTCCCCCTTCTCAAGAGAGGGACTATCCTCAAACTTATCATCACAATAGCAACTAGGAATTTAACTCTAGCTTCAAAAGAAAGATTTGCCTTGAGGCATTTTGCTAAATTCTCCATTGCTAGATGAAACTTGCAAATGTTCTCCTTTATACCATGGAAGTGCTCTAGGTGGTAGCTATAAAATGCCTCAACTTGATTCTCCACTCTTTTTATATCACTATGTAGTAGATAAGTCTCTGGTATCATTGATAACATGGAAGCACAACTCAAGGATTGAGTTGTGTGTTGAACATGTTTCTTCTCCCAACTTATTGACTCGAGCATAGCAAGAGCTTCAACAAAGCATCCCTATTTCCCGTACATGGAGCCCCACCCATACTTTTTACCACCTCTCAAATATGCAACACCCATAAGTGCAAGTCTAGATTCAATATTTTCTTCTCCAAATAACTAGTGAAATTTGTAATCATGTCCTCACCCCCACCCACTCCTTCCTCCTTCTACCCCCTATACTAGTTTCCCCTTTCTCATTGTAATAACACTCTAATACAACCATAAATCATTTCCGATCATAATACCACATGTAACATCATGTCTATATTAAAATATAATAAAGCCATTTATCATTTCTACTCTTAATACTACATGTAAATTTTTCCAAAAGAAATAACATGTATGAACTTTATACTTAAAAGTTTCATAAAAGCATATAACCTCATTACTACATGATAGAACATATAACATCTAGGTTCTATAATGAGCATCATATGAGGCATGAAATATTAACACAAGCTAAATAGTCATACAGTGACAGGATCAACAAGAGAGATAGATCATAACTTTCATAAGTCTCATAAATTCATCATACAATCAAGAGATTTCATAATGTTTCTATAACATCATGTCTAATCAACTTGTAATCATAGATAACCAAGTTTGATTCATCTTTAACTCAGTATGCATCTATCAAGTACATAAAGATCATCATGAATCAAGTTAATTTCATTTCTTCATAGTTGAATACTCAACATAATAAAGATATATCAAGCTGATAAGATACATATCTTTTAGTCATCAAAAGATCTCATAAGTGATGTGACATCTCAATGGAATTCCTTGCCCTTAGCTCCTCCTTCGTACACCCGAAGACGATAGAGCATCATAGAAGCAACATCCAGCCTACCACGAAGCCAAGCTTCCTTGTGCTACCCACACAGGTAGCTCGAACCGTCACGAGGGAACTAGCTCCTCAGGGTCATCATGCATGACTGTGAGATGAACTTAACTATGCATTCTACCCATTGCCCAGTGAAAACATATAGAAATGCACCTATAAATTCGAGATGGCAACTATGATTCCAATCCTTCGGATAACCTCTGCTTGAAATCTGCCATCCTCACTAATCATACATGTTGGCTAAAAAGTTTTATTTCATTGTTGCTTTCAAGTGTTTGCATTTAAAATATTAACAAGCAGTACTTTCCTTCCTTTATTACTAGCATTCCACAATAATTTATTAATTATCTAATAGGTGGATATAACTTTCTTACTAAATCTCATTGCCCTTATGTTTGTCTTTGTTCTTACTGATTTTCAAGTTAGAGTAATTATCATAGCCATGAAATGCAAGTATGACAGTTTACAAACATATGTAAATTCCCAATTTCATGTTGCACTCTATTTCAGATGTGTTTCTAACACCTTTTAATGGCAGAGAAGCAAATAGCAGTAAGCAGTTTAAACAATAGTAAGTGTATCATGTGTAGTTTTATTTCTAAGCAGGATGAAAAAATTCTATTCTTTCCTTCTTATTCCATAGCTGAAATAGTGGTATCCTTACCAGAAATCAGTATCCAACTTCTTTATTTCTATGGCAATTGAATGGTATTTCATATATGCAGTGTTCAGTAATAAGTTTCTCTAACAAATATGTAGTTTATTACAGTGGTTGGGCAGAAATTTATAAAAGATTTCAACCTTTCATATCAGCATTTGTGATAGTTCATAATTAGAAATTAATTGTTCATAGATATGGAACAACAATTGAATATTTTGGATGTACATTCTAGGTTGTTTTACTGCCTTGTAAGTTAAGGGAATGCCTCTCAAAGGAGACATCCCCATTAAAGATGATGCCTCTCTAATGGGGGCAACTCCTTTAGAGAGGCATGCCTCTCCTTAGGAGAGCATTGCCCATCTAAAGCAATCCCCTTTCTTTAAATTCTCAAACAATAAAAGATTCTGCTATGGTTCCAAGGTTCCAACAGATGTTATCTATTTTTTGAGCAGGTATAAAATTATCATGCAATCCAAAAAATTTCTAAGTTTCCATAGAAGAGCAATCAACACTTATTGATTACAGAAATGGCTTTTTCCCTATGATTTTCCCTGAAATTTAATCTATTGGAACTATATTTACCAGCAATGCCACATTTTTCTATTTCATAATTAGAAAGAGGGTTTGTTTTCACTTCAAGCTACCATTTTTACATTGAATGATACAAAATCTCACTCAGCATAATTCCATACATAAATTTGTTTTTTCTAATTGAAGTTTTTCCTTTCTTCTCTTGCCAGTTTTCCTGCTGCCAGTTTCCAAATCCTCAATTCCCTTAAATCAAATTCTCTTTACACATGCCCAACCAAATGTCATGGTTCCTTTTTCTTTTTGATAAGTAGTGTTTCTTGAGTGCACAACTCAGAAGACAAACATGTAGGGCAAATATTTTATTCTCACATTTGTCTTTTCTGTGACCACGCAACTGTTAAATGATTTTGTGGTTAAATAAAACATTCATTCCTTGTTTGAGGATTATTTTAATACTTTAAGCCTAGTTAATGGCTAGAAATTGAAATATTTCTATTATTTTTTTGCTTTTTCCAAGAACTCACGAACATCCTCATAAGTAAAATTAGATATGATGCCATTCTTTCTTTTTAATTGAAAAGCTCATCTCTAAATAAGTGGAGTTAACTTTCTCTCTTTTTTTAAAGTAATATATAAAACAATAACTCTTTTCATCAAACTCAATGAATTTCTTTTTTTAATTTTCCCTATATATATTTATATGTGTGTGTGTGTGGGTGTTTAGCTATGATAATTGTGTGTGTACACACACACAATATTAGCATATATAAGTATATATAACCACCCAATATCATATTCATAATACCAACACATATATGTATACATATATACATAGTTTTATTTTAAATTGAATCATTTAATTGTTCATTATGATAAATTCAAGATCTATATAAATTTAATCCATACTCAAAAAGACTATCTACTAACCCCCCCCCGTTCTACATGTACTATGAAAAGATGATTCAGTGTGTGTGTGTGTGTGCGCGCAAGTCATGAAGACAACCTTAGAGGGACTAGGTCTCTCTCTTCTATGATACTCTCACGTCATATGTTGGCGATGAGTCATGTTGCACTTAGACATAAAGTTAGTTAGCCCACAAATGATTAATATAAATTTAACAATATTTAGTTCAAATTATGCTACTACAACACAATATCAATACATATAAAACTACACACCTAACTATGTAGTTATAACAATCATCCAAATGGTAGAGAATATTATATGTTACCAAAATTTAACATCATACTTGTCTATAAAAATTTAAGGTAACAATATTGTCACATGTACCAAAACATCATACACAACTATATATGCAAGTCTGAAATCAGCAATATTGTGCCATATAATAAAATGGCCTATGACACTCATCCATAATTCTTCATTTGCCTTTCCCACCGCTCAGGAGGAGACCATCAAACATAGAGTGAAATATCAAGCCAAATCCCCCAACAAAAGCTCTTCTTAACCAGATGCATTAGGCTAACTTCCTAAATGCTAAAAAGTCAAACCAAAACCTATATTCTGCTTCATTATTACACATACCTAATGTGTAATGATTATCTTGAAGCCTTTCAATATGACAAAATGCAATGCTATTAAACTAATTAACACTTCATATGTGTGAAAGTAGCCTTACAACCTTGGTTTTGTCAAAGAAATGAAACCTATCACCTTCCACCTTGTTATCATTAAATCTTCACATGTTCATACTTCTTCATGCCCCTTATCAAGTTGAAAGACCTAGTAGATACTTAATCGGAAACAATCACACCTCCTTTAGGAAATCACTCCCAAAATCTTTCATACTTCCCATATTTGGTTAAATGGTTAACCCCTTGATTTGTTGCCTAGTCTTCCAACTTATTCCCTTGTTGCTTGATATGATTAAAGATAATGTTATCAAACTTACTTGCAATCGCCTCAACCTCTGAGAGAATTGTACCTAGAAACCACAAGATATAGTTTCCCACCCGCATATAATCAATGATGATCTTAGAGTCTCCCTCCACCTCTAAACACTTATAGTTTTGTGACCATGCTAATTTAATATTCTAAAGCAAAGCTTGAGCCTCTACCATATTGTTGGTATCACTATCAAATTGAAAGACTCTTACTAGCAGTAGTTGGCCCATATCATCTTTGAATACCACTCCCCCCCTTAGCAAGCCATAAATTACCTTTAGTTGCCCTATCAAAATTCATCTTGATCCATCCATGCTTAGGAGAAACCATTGAACTACCAAATCCTTAGCTATTTGTTCATGCTTTCTGCCACTATGCAACCACTTGATTCTTATCTAAGCTATTAGCCAAGGGAGTTCTTTATCCTCAAAATCCCACTAATCTCTTTCCTTACTCTCCCTAAGCTCCTATAAAGAAGTTTCAATCCTATCCCAAATTTGCTCCTCATGACCTTCTTTCTCCAAAAAAATCCTCATGTTCCTTTCTAGCCACAAATCCCATATCGCCATAGTAGAGAATAATTCCTAATTTAGGATCAACCCCAAGGATTTAATTCTTAGGGAGAGTTATTTTATTTTACTTTAAAAATATTTAATAATTATTTTATTTTATTCACATTTTTTACTTTATTTTTATTTGAAGAGCTATTTTTATTTGTATACACCTAAAATTGACATGACTCTGCTTAAATAAATATTTTAAATATTTATTTCATCCTTCGTATGCTTCTACCAATAAATAAATAAATTTATTTATTTATGTGGTTCACTTCCTCCCATTTAATTAAATAAACACATTTATTTAATTAATTAAAATCACTTACACCAACTTCATTCTTCTAAAATAATTAAATAATTTTAATTATTTAATTAAGATCTCTTATTCTTCCAAATTTAAATAAAATGCAAATTTTATTTAAATAAAATCTAAAATCCTCACAAAATAAAATATATTTCTATATTTTTTTATTCTTCTCAAATATCCACAAAAATAATTAAATAAATCTTTTATTTAATTATGCTTTTCTTATCTCTTCGAAAAATCATTCTTATCTTCCAAAAATAACTTTCCTCTTGTCACACAAAAGCAAAACTCTGAGTTACAAAAGTAAAATCACTTTTAAAGCATCTTCTAAAGCAAATCTTCTCTTAAATTAGAAAAATAAATTCTAATTTAAGAAAATCAAATCTTATCCTCATCAAGAGAGGAGTTAACTCAACTAAACTGCTTTTGGAATGACATGTGTCCTCCTTCTATTGGATGCACGTTCCTCAACAGGCCTCCTCCATTGATTCCTTCTTTTCTTCTCAACCATTGATCTTCCCTCACTCTCTTCTATAAATACAACCTTCTTCTCTTCATTTCATATCTAGATTTTGTGTAAACTTATGCTGCAGAGATATCAGCACGCCTTTGGCACCCTTACTCCCATTTGAGCATCCTCATTCATAATCCATTTCTGTATTTGAAGTTCATCTTCAAATACACAAGTATCACGGCCATTCACTCTTTGTCATCTTCAAACAAGCAAGCAAGCAAAAGCTTCTGAGGGCTTTTATTATCAAGATCAAAGAGAGATAGGCGAGCTATAGAAGGCGAAAGGTAAAAGGTGAAGGTATCATTGTTTTTCATTATTTTTAATCTTCCTTTATCTTCATATTTTTGTAGATGTTTGGGTTTCATGTTTCATTGATTTGAATAACCTGTTTTCCCCCTCACATTTTTGGCGCCCACCGTGGGGCCCTTGCCCCTCTACTAATCAAAAAAATCTGAGTTTTCTTGTAAACAGGTCCATACAGGTGATGAACAAGTTTTTCACAGAGCCAGTCTTGCGCATACAACCTCCCAAATGGCGCATTTACATTACGAGTTGGCACATTTGTTTTTCTGGCGCATTCGACCTTCCAAGTGACGCATTTACATTCTGTTTTTGCGCATACGATAGTCTGGTGCATTTGACCTCCGTAGTTGTGCATACAAACTCTACAATTGCACATTCATCCTTGGATTCGGCACTGAGTTATATTTGCGCATACACTCTGTCTGATTGCGCATCTGTCAAAGTTGCGCATTTACACTCTATTTTTATGCATATGTTCTGTTAATCGGCGCATCTGTCGTTATTGCACATATACCTCATTATCTTGCGCATCTGCTTTATATTTTTGCACTTCTGTACAAAGACGCATACACTCCCTATTTCTGCGCATTCAGGCTGCAGTGTTGCACATCTGTCTTCTACTTTTTTTGTTGTACAGTTTTTGATTTTTGCATGTTGAGCTAACGTCAGTTTTGCAGGAGTAGTGGCTGGATTAGGTCATCTAGATGATTTGACTAGTTCACTTAGACTAACTAGGGGTGAAAGTAACAAGTGCATTTCATAACAAACTTCACTTAGTTTTCTAACTAGGAAGGAAGTAACTGAACCTTATTGCTATCGGTGCATTGTTGATTTATTTTCTAGTTCAATCACTGCTATCTTTTACAAACGGAAAATGAACAATGCTATGTCTTAATCACTTTCAAAGTTAACAAACGGGAAATGAACAATGCTATGATCTAAACACTTCCAAGTTAACAATCGTGTGAGTGCACAAGTAGATTAACTCATTTAGTTTTTCTATTTTTAACTAGGTTGGATAAACAAGTGTTTTCTGTGCTTGCGAATGACAATAGGCTTATGCTCTCCCCTTAATTGGGTGATCAAAGTGCCAGACTTGTCATTCTTTTTGTCAAACCTTTAGGGGGGGCTGCCCTTGGATGCACGCTTGTCCAAGTGGGAACGACCCTGAGTGGTAACAGGCTAAAGTCAAGCCCTACCAAGCCACTTAAAATAAATTGTGCTTGGGGTGAAAACCTCAAGCAACGAGTGCTACTGTGTTACACCGACAGCCAACCTCCCCCAAAACCCTCATAGGCATAACCCTTTGAGGCTGGGAGACTCCATAACGGAGAGTAGCGCCGCCGCACGTGTAACCACTCGAACGGTTGCCCTGATTAAGAACCAACTGTGTAGCAAGCCAAAAACCCCTATTCATTGATGCAAAGGGCGGAGCTCTTGAAGCGGCCTCGATTCAAGTGACTCTTAGTAGAGGGAGCAGGGACAATCCTAAGGTTCGGTGTGGGGACGAGCCTAAGGAAACTTGAATCTGGTATGCGTGAGAAGTGAGTGCTGTGGAGGGGAGCCGGTGCTACCAGATTCTGGAGCTACACGCTTTGAGTGGCACAGCTAGAGGATTCAATGAATATTGTCACATCTAGCCTAGGTTGTACTTGTTTTGAGTCATCATAGTCCAAAAACACAAAAAAATATAAAAAGATAAAAAATATGGAAAACTTCTATGTGTTTGTTGTGCTTTTGCCATAATTGAACATCAACATCATCAGAAACACCAAGTTTTTCAAACCAAAAACACTGAAAAATCCTGAAAACGATCCAAAATTTCCAAAATTTAGAGAAAACAAGCAAAAAAGCCAGAATTGCACATTTGCCTCGACTTCTTGCGCATCTGCTTCGACTTATTGCGCATTTGATTTGGCGGCGCATTTAAACAAACACAGAATTGTGCATTCACTCCGACTTCTGGCGCATTTGACTCCTATTGTTGTGCATTTAAATTGTTGCGCATTTGAACCAGAGAACAAAATTCAGTACCTTCCAAGAGCAAAACTGTCGAAAACTTTTCAAAAACCATCTTCAAAACTTGTTCAGTTTTTCAAAATCTGATTGAGACCTTGCAAATCAACCATTTCTCCTTCTTTTCCACACCATAGTTGCTTGCTCATTCAAAATCTCGCCAAAATCTTCTTCCAAATTTCCAACAAGGGTATAGCCAAATTATTCTTGATCAAAATCAAATCTTAAGTAAAAACCTAGTGAGGCTCCAATATCAAGGGTTACTTATCCTTTCGGAACTCCACTAGGGGGTTGTGCAAACGCTAGTCAACATCAAGTAATGGATTCCTAACATCCTAGATTTTGACTATCACTTTTGTATATCCCACTTTGTTTGACACCACCTAGATCTAAGAAGAACCTTGCTAAAACCTTGTTTCATTCTAGCACCTTGCTCAAATTTTCCAATCTTACTCCATCCCATTTCTGTATCACCCTTGCATGGTCTTGACAAGATTACAAAAACAAAAACATTTAGAAATGGCAGAGAAAAGTGTCCTCAACGGTCACGAAAGTGACGAAGAACCTTCCATAGACGAGATCCTCCACATGCAGCATGACCCAAAATTTCTACGCCTATTAGAAGGGGTGCTTGCCCAAGACCCATCAAAATTCTTTTTACATCTAGCAAGTCTAGGAGCCAAACTCCCTAAGGATTATGACGTGGAGGCTCTCAAAGAAACTGACGAAGAGAGAATCCCTGAAGGAAGTAGACATGATGAAATACCCACAGATAAGAGCAAAACAACAATTGACTCCTTAGATGCCCTAAGCCTAATGAACCAAAAAGTCGAAGCTCTCCAACAACAATTTTTAGACATGAAAACGGGAGCATCAACTAAACACTACACCTTAGAGGATATTTCACCATATCCTTTTGATAGGGCCTTGGTCATGATACCTTTCCCCTCAAAATTTGAGGTGCCTAAGTTTGACAAATATCGAGGAAAGGGTGACCCAAGGGATCACATCAGAGAATTCAATGCTGCTTGCCTCGAGGTCGCACATAACGACACATACCTTATGCGACTCTTCCCACGAAGCCTAGGTGGGCAAGCCATGGAATGGTTCTCTAGACTGCCACCCGGTATTAAAACCTTCAATGAGCTTGTAGACAAATTTGTCACCCACTTCTCTTACAATATTGAGCACAACACCTCAATATTGGATCTTTGTAACACCAAACAGAAAGGAGGAGAATCTTTCGTCACCTTCTTACAAAGATGGAGACAACTGGCAAGCAAGTGCCCACACCAAATGCCAGAGAAATAAATGCTAGAGATGTTCGTCCACAATCTACAAACAGACCTAAGCTACCAAATCCAAATCCAATGTCCTACTTCTTTTATCAAGGCCATTAAGATGGGCCTCATCATAGAAAAAGCCCTAATCGCAAAAGGTCAAATCAAGCTCTATAAAGACTCTCCCAATACCAACACCAACAATGACAAACCTAGATTCTGGATTAAAAACAAGAATGTTTTGAACGACAGGGTGGTGGATGCCAAAAATACGACACCTAAGCAACCAATTTTCAACCTATCAACACCTCAAAATAATCCCCCGCAAACAAACCAAGAAATACCGAATCTAGGTTTACCAACTTTTGACCTAGGAGAACGTTCACACCTTTGGATGAGTCACTAGAAACTGCCCTACGGAAGCTAATCGCCAACAATCTTATAACGCTTCCCTCAGCACGAGAGTACGAACCAAAGGTCAAACCCCGTTGGTGGAACGAAAATGATTTTTGTGAATACCACCGAAACAGGGGGCACAAGACAAATGATTGTATTGCACTCAAGCATATAATCCAAGACTTAATAGAGCAAAATAAAATATCTGTCAACAGACAATCTCACGGACATACCTCCAACAATGATCATCAGGCATTCAAGGGTCCTCTTCCTAACTACGAGCAGGGAGGACCTTCCAACAGAAATAACAGTGGCTCTAACAATGCAAACTACACAAATGTCAACTTCGACTATGTTGTTAACCATATCTCAGAAGGTGATTCACACATCAATGTGATCACTATCAACAAGGATCCGGATTGCAACGTTACTACCCATAGTAACAAGATCACCCTTAGAGGAGCTTCTGCTCCTTCGTCTAGTCAATACAGTATCGTGGATCAACTCCACAAAATGCCTGCACACATCTCCATGTTGGAACTTCTGCGTCTATCTCCTTCTCATAGGTCCATACTTGACAAAGCCTTAGTAGAAGCCTCCGTTCCCACAAACCTAGCTGAAGAGCAATTCCAAACTATGGTCGGTCACATCACCTTATCACACTCCCTATCATTCACTGAGAAGGATGATATGTCTATCACTCAACCCCATAACGCCTCCCTTCACATTGAAGCTTTCATACACAAGCACAAGATCAAAAGAGTCCTAATCGATGGAGGGGTTGGTTTGAATATCTGCACATTGAAGCTAATCCTTACATTGGGGTTTTCAGAGAAGGCTATAGATCTGAAAAGAAAAATCACCATAAAAGCCTATGATGAGGAAGAAAGAACGTCTAAAGGAATTGTTACCCTACCAATCAGGGTGGGCCCCATAGTGAAAGATGTAGCTTGTCAAGTCCTTGACATGGAGCTAGCATACAACATTCTTCTTGGGTGACCATGGGTCCATGCTTTGAAAGCAATACCTTCTACATACCATCAAGGTATCAAGTTTCCACATGAAGGACAAGAGATCACCATCCAAGATGATCCTAACCCCTATCAATACTGCAACTCCATTCAGCCCAAACCAGAAGTTGTGATCCCCAATAACCATGCCTTTGCTTCTTCCTCTTCTCATGTTGACCCAGCCACACTTGCTTCTTCTTCAGGGGCATCTCAACCTAAACTCCAACTCAAAGATAAAGGCTTAGGTGAATACACTATATCTCAGTCCCTCTGCTTGACACAACTGCCTCTATCTCCTAGATCCTATGGGAGACCTATCTTAAAAACACCAACAGCAGAGAAGCCAACCAAAGGACCATTTGTGAAATGGGGAAGCCTAGAAGATGAAAGTGATGAAAAAGATATCCTATAGTGGCTATACAAGGATGAAGCTAGCTCCTCAACGCAACATGACCATCCCATTATACAAATAACACAATACAGTCAAGGCTTCCAAATGTTACAGAGAATGGGATATGAAGGACACAGTCCTCTCGGTTCAAGAAAGGATGGCATCACTAAACCCATCCAACCTCATACCCTAAAAGCTTGAGACACTATAGGGCTAGGCTACACTGGAGCACCAAGAAACAACAGAACCAACAAGAAAAAGGACAAACAACCAGACAAGTCTACTAGCAATCTGGTTGGACAAATTCAGAGAATGCAAATGGGGATCGAAACTGATTCTAATGAGTATGAGTAGGACAGCCTCTCTGAGATGTCTTGTGATGAAAAGGATATTGACGTTGTCCACGAGTACAACCCAACCCATGCCAACGAGAGACAAGGTCCAAGGGCTAGGCCATTAGAGTCCGACCCGCATAGCAACAATAGTGAAAATCGCGAGGAAGAAATGTTCCCCCCCTTGATGGACCCACTAATAGAGAGTACCATCACAGACTTTGTCCGCTCTTTCAATAACTCTATCCTAACCATCAACGCCATTGAACCAGACCAACCTAATGATCTCTTACCTTTGGTACACCCTGAACTTATCAACTGGGACCTAGAAGGTACCACCCCTGAACTAGACACCTTCGAAAATGATGACGCAATCATCGATTATCTTGAGCTTAGAAATCACATACCTGCAGGAGACCACAGAGCTGGCTATGCTATTGAACTCAACGAGAAGGCCTATTTTGGAGAGAGTGCCAAGCCTTTCAGTCATAAAAACATCAAAATAAAAGAACGATCTAACGGTGAAAACTGCTCTGTGGCAGTGTTAGATCATCAAAATAGTCAAAATAAAGACGTATCCAACGATGAAAACCTCTCTGAGGCGCCGAAGGATGGAAGGCTTGACCCTCTCCCCAATCTTACACATCAGGAGAGGTCATCGATCTTGATAGAACCAACAGAAGCAATCAATGTCAACATAGGTGATAATCCAAGAATGGTCCACATGGCAAAGGCTCTAATAGAACATGAAAAACCAGCATTTACAGATTTCTTCAAAAGAAAACAGATCAACTTTGCATGGACATACGCTGACATGCCAGGGCTAGATCCAAATCTTATCAGGCATCATTTATCTCTAGCTCCAGAAGCTAAACCAGTCAAACAAAAACTCAGAAAGATGCATCCGCATGTGGCCCTCATGGTAAAAGAGGAACTAAAGAAGCTGTTAGACATCAGATTTATCAGGCCTATAGACTATCCTGAATGCGTTTCGAATATAGTACCAGTGGCTAAACTAGATGGCAGGGTCAAAATATGCAATGATTTCAAAGACTTGAACAAGGCTTGTCCCAAAGATGACTTCCCCCTGCCCAACATAGACATGATTGTCAAGCTCATGGCAGGACACACTATGCTGTCACTCATGGACGGTTTCTCGGGATATAACCAGATAAAGATTGCACCCGAAGACCAACACAAAACTGCCTTCACATGTCCTTGGGGCACTTACTGCTGGTGTGTTATGCTGTTTGGTCTGAAAAATGCTGGGGCAACATATCAGAGAGCCATGACAACAATCTTCCACAATATGATGCATACTATAATGGAAGACTACGTCGATGACATTCTAGCAAAGTCTCTCACAAGAGAAGGGCATCTAGCAGTACTAGACAAGATCTTTAATAGACTGGAATAGTTTAATGTGCGACTTAATCCAAAAAAGTGTGTGTTTGGGGTTACATCAGGAAAACTACTGGGCTACATAGTGTCTGCAAATGGTATCAAAGTTGATCCCACTAAGGTGAAGTCCATAATGGAGATGCCACCTCCTAAAAATTTGACTCAATTGAGATCCCTACAAGGCAAACTACAGTCTATTAGACGGTTCATTTCCCAACTGGCAGACAAGTGCCACCCATTCTCTCATCTGCTACACAAAAATGTACCCTTCAAATGGAACGAGTCATGTGAGCAGGCATTTCAACAGCTAAAGGAATACCTAATGAAGCCACCAGTATTAATGCCACCAATTCAGGGTAAGCCTCTATTATTGTATATCTCAGCTACACCAACGGCTCTGGGAGCTCTCCTTGCTCAACAGAACTATGATGGAAAAGAACAGGCTATCTACTACATTAGTCGAACACTCATCGGATACGAATTGCAATACACACCAATAGAAAGAGCATGTCTAGCTGTTGTATTTGCCTCACAAAAATGGAGACATTACATGCTGTCACACTCTGTTAAACTGGTGGCAAAGATTGATCCACTAAAATACTTACTCAACAAGGCTGCCTTAACAGGTAGATTATCCAAATGGGTCATGCTTCTCAGTGAGTTCGACATCGAATATGTGGATAGAAAAGTGATAAAAGGACAAGTGCTTGTAGATCAACTAGTAGAGGCACCTTTAACAGATGACAACCCCCTAAGCTTTGAATTTCTAGATGAGTCTATCTTCCACGTCAACACAGCAAACTGGAAAATGTACTTTGATGGCTCCTACACTCAACATGGATCAGGGGCAGGTATCTTATTAATCACACCTAATGGCGACACTATTCCAAAGTCATACAGATTAATGTTCCCTTGCACTAACAACGTAGCGGAATATGAGGCTCTAGTCATCGGTATCAAGCTAGCAGTTGAGTGGAACATCAAGGAACTTCCAGTCTATGGTGACTCACAACTGGTCATCAACTAAGTAAATGATGACTACCAAACGAAGGATGAGAAACTAATTCCTTACAAACGAATGGTAGATGACTTCAAGGAATATTTTGTCAAGATATCATTCGAACAGATACCAAGGATTGAAAATAAAGCTGCAGACACAATGGCCACGATCGCATCTCTCCTTGACATTCCAGGCAATCAAACATGATATGAGTTCTTAGTAGAGCCAGTCTCCTGTCCTGCTTATGACACTCCAGATTCCCATATCATATGCCACATCGTAGGAACCGATTCCCCTCTCTATGGTAAAATATTTACCTATCTAAAAGAGAATACCCTCCCACCCGACCTCTCCCATAACCAGAAAAGAACCTTCATCCGGCAGGCATCCCGGTATGCCATTGTCGCTAACACCCTGTATCACCGAGGTCTCGATGGTACTCTCCTTGGGTGTCTAGATAGAGAGGAATATCAAACTGCTCTAAGTGAAATACACGATGGAATATGCGGGGCTCACTCTAGTGGCCCTACCTTAGCCAAGAAACTCATCCGCATGGGATACTACTAGCCAACAATGGAACAAGACTCCCATCAGTTTGTAAAGAAATGCAAAAAGTGCCAAATCCATGGGAACCTGATACACACACCAGCGCAAGAGCTACAACTGTTGACAACTCCTTGGCCTTTCTGTCAGTGGGGACTCGACTTAGTGGGAAAGATCCACCCTCCTTCCTCAAGCGGCCATAAATTCATTATCACTGCCACAGAGTACTTCACAAAGTGGATTGAAGTCGTGCCTTTAGCCAACATCATAGGCAAACAGATTGCCTCATTTATCATGAACTATATCATTTGTCGTTATGGTGTCCCTTCGTCCATTATCATGGATAATGGACGACCGTTCAAAAACCAAGATGTCAGGGAACTATGCAACAAATTCCATATCCAGTACCGCTTCTCAACTCCTTACTACCCACAAGGTAACGGCCAAGTTGAGGCATCAAATAAAACCATCTTGAAAATCCTAAAAAAGACTGTCAATGTTGTTGGACATGATTGGCATGTCCAACTGAATCCCACGCTATGGGCCTACCGCACAAGCATCCGCACACCCACAGGTGCAATGTACCATACTCCCTAGTCTATGGAGCTGAAGCTATCTTGCCCATTGAAGTCGAGATCCCATCCTTGCGAGTCTCATTGAAAGGCCTCATATCAGATGAAGAGTACAGAGTAACCAGACTCCAAGAATTAGAGCTGCTCGAAGAGCGAAGGCAATAGGCCTTTAACCACTTGAAAGCATATCAGCAACGCATGTCCAGAAGCTACAATCACAAAGTAAAACCCCGGATATTCCAAGTCGGTGACCTAGTCCTAAGAGAAAATCCCAGAAACCAGCAAGACAGAGAAAAGAAAGGAAAGTTTGAACCTAACTGGCTGGGTCCCTACGTCGTCATCATAGCTTATGGATCGGGGGCATATCAATTGGCTACATTTGAAGGTGAACTGTTCGAGGATCCTATCAACAACATGCACCTTCGCAAGTTCTATACCTGAAAACCCCAATGTAAGGGAGTCTTGAAAAATCCCAAAAAATTGAAAAAATGATAAAAATAGAACAAAAAATTAAAAAAAAAGAGAAAATAACAAAAAAAAATTGTCCTATGGTGAAAACCTGGCAAACAGGTGCCTAGGATAGGTACTATGGTGAAAACCTGGCAAACAAGCGTCATGTGTACTTTTAGCTTCTCGTGCAAATAAAAGCAAGTGGTGAAAACCTGGTAACCAGGTGTTATCTGTGACAAACCACTTCCTCCATCCGTTCCGACTTCATATCTCTTGTGTCCGTCATATCGTTCATCTTGAACCAGTCCTTTGAATCGATGTCGAACTACGTCGCCTCTGAGTTATTACGTAGGCAAGGCCATTCTTAATGCGCCCCCGAGGCTTCACTTCGCTCCACTCCACTGGCCCGTCGGTCCCATATCTAGTCCTTCTGTCAATCTGAGTCTGTGCTATTTCTATACCACTTTGCCATCGCCTAGGTCTTAGGTCTGCTAGGGTTTACCCCGAACTACGTTGCCTCTGTGTCGTCACATAGGCAAGGCCATTTAGCAATGAGCCCCCGAGGCACTAGGTCAGTCCATTAGGGTCCATCTCTCCATGTCTGTTTGTTGTCTCGCCCATAATAAGTCTATCCTTGTCTAAACTAGGGGCAACTCCTCGACCTAGTTGTGGATTTGGATTCTTGAGTGCCACTTTTCTAAGAGGATACCAATAAGGATTGTGATAATTTTCACTAGACAAGCAAGAGCAGCAAAACAAGCTACCCAACAACAAAAAGTCCTTGGCTCAAAACATCAACTTGTCCTAAACAAAGCGCAGCTCCATATCAAAACACTCAAAATGATTCTGTATCAATCATGGCAAAAGACACATCTAATGCAAAGAAGTTTTGTCAACAGGTTAATTTACAAGGTCTTGAATTTTTGTCATTATGTCTTCCTATGCTACTCAAGGATGCCAAAAGCTAGAGATGCTATGATGGAAGCATAATTATTTTCTTTGTCTGCTGCTTGTGGATTAAACCTTAGTAATGTGACGCCTTTCGTCTAACGACATGATCAGCAAAAGATCATCAAGGACTCCGAGGTCTAAACATGAAAAGGGGCAATCCTTATCTGTTAAAATGCAAGAAGTACTCAAGTCATCTAGATTCAAGTTTGACTAGATGCTTGTATCAACTTGCTATATCAAAATCCAGGTAAGCGATACTCAGGTCATCTCAGTCTAATTATACCTAGATGCTTGTATTTTCTTACCACATTTCAAAAAGTGAAAAAATACCAAAAAAATGCCCAATGATGAAAGCAAAAACCTTGCAAAAATCTCAAGATGACAATCCACATCCGTATCTGTCTCATATCCAGCAAATCTATATCATCCATGCCATACATCAATCCTGCAGTATATCAAATGCAAGTCAGTATTTCTTCATCTCTTCTTCCTTCTATGTCATCACCTGTGTCGATTGAGTACATTTAGACATATCAAAAACATAGCATAGATTGCATATCACATCACATGAGATAGTCATTTACATGATTAAATCATTTTGCATACATACATTAGGTTATCCACATACATTTGCATCAGTATATCAATAGCAACAAAATCAAAATCATCAACATACATATAAAGCTGCATAAATCATATCCATAGCATATCACATTGGCATTTTACATATCAAATCATACAAAGTCCATCTCGTAGGCATCACATAGGCACAACATCATCAGATAGATTGCATCCATAGCATATCAACATAGAACACATGAGCATATAGAGTATCAATCACTGCATCATCATACAAACCATCAAAAACATGTCCAAATGTACAACATATCACAATCTCTGTCCAATCTCTCATAGTGTGAGGCCTACCTTTGTACAACACTGTTCATCAGACTAATGACAGTGCTTTTGTTATTCTATTATGTGAAGAGACTTGTAATTCTGGATTATTGAACATATAGCCTACCTTTGTACATCACTGTTCATCAGACTAATTACAGTGCTTTTGTTATTCTGTTATGTGAAGAGACTTGTAATTCTGGATTATTGAACATATGTGATTTTTTTTGGTTGATTTAAGCAAATGATTGTGCGATGATATTAGATGTTGTTTGGAAGAAAATGAAGGAATGGATATGGAACTGGAATATGTTTTCAGTATGATATAAGATTTCATGTTTAAAATGCATGTATTTAATTTTGCTTCGGCAATGGTATTTAAATGAGATATTGACTTCGAGTTTGAGTGTGCAGGTATTTCTAACAAACCACTATTACAGGAGACCATCTCACACCTTTGTTGTTTCCCTTGTGAGCCAATCCAGTTCAATGAGAAACTGAGATCAACCTCTTGTGTTGGAACAGTTGGGAACTGTCGTAATGTGTTCTTTTTGCAGAAGGTTAAGGGATGTTTGTATCTTATTTTCATTTTTCTTATGTTGATCATTTTTATGGGAAAAGTTAACCCTAAGAGTCTAAACTAGGTTGAAAAATAACCTAGGGTTGTACCCCTTGGGATTAGGTACCTTTTTGGCTAGGTTAACCTTGGGTTAACTACCATAGGGTCACCTTAATCCAGGGGTAAGGTCAAATGACGAAAAAGGGAAGTGGGGTGGGAGACATGGGATGAGTGGATTCCCCACTCATGCCCACTTCCTAATCATGGAGCATGCCACCCCCTCTTTTAGGTGGGCTTGTCTCCCATGTGCCCATTTTTGGTAAGATTCCTTGTGGGTGGGTGTGGTGTCACCCACTTTGATATTATTTTAAATTATCTTTTTAAATTTTTTAATCCTAGTGGGTTTGAATGGGAAACCCTTGGGAGTAGGGTTGGAATGTGACATTTTTCATTTTTGAGAAATTCAGAAATTAAGATGAAAATGAGTTTTAAAACTAAGGAAGAGAAGAAGAGAAAGGGTGGATTCATTGTGAGAGGAAGGCAATTTTGAGAAGGAGGGAAGAGGAGCTCTACTTCACCTCTCATTCCTTTTTGGGCTTGTAAGGTTTGATCTTCCATTTCTTTTCTCTATGTAAATGTTGCTTGAAATATTTGTTGTCTTGATGCATGAGTTGAATGACAGTCTTCTTGAGTTTGTTGTTTGTTTTTTTTGGATCTTTGTTGTTTTGGGTGTGTTGATAGAGCACCTTCAAGATTGGAAGGAAAGGTTTCTCTAGTATAGGAAGGGGAGGTGTGACCCTCCCCAGGTGTCATATTGTTCTTTTTATATCCCATGTCATGAAAGCCTGTTGGATTCATTTTTTAGCCTAGAAGGCTCTTGGCCATGTGTGCCTAATGAGATATCCCTGTGTTTGGGTTGGTTAGAAGGCTGGGGGTTAGTGTTGTCTACTTCCCTACCCTTCATGTTCTCACCTAAGCTGAGACTTTGTTATGTGAGTAAGCTATGGGGATTATGTGTATTTATTGTTTGGTCGTTAAAATTCATTGTTGTAAAGTGTAGTCTTCTGTGTTCTACCCTGGTATGAAGATGGTCTCCCTAGCTCGGGGGTGTCCCTCTTGTGGGACGATGGTAGGGAGGAGAGCTAGATGGTTGCCGATTTTTCCCTTGTTGTTTTGCAGGTTACGGATGGAGCATGTCATAAGGTTTCGAAGATAGACTTACCTTGTTTAGAAAATATTAAATCTTCCTGTATGTAAAGAAAGTTTGGTCTTTTAATGATTCATTGTGTAATAGTTTAGAGGGAAAATTCTCTCTGTGAATTGTTGCTAAATTTGTAGCCTTGTAAGTGGAGGAATTAACCTCCTTAAGTGTGTAATTGAGTTGTGGAATTGTTTAATTATTGTTATCTATTGGTTTTATTACTATTGTAAGGTTGGGTGAATGGACTTGAAATTTTGGGCATGACATTTGGTATCAGAGCCCATGTTTCAACATTGGGATCTTTGAGTTAGCGTGTTGTTGGGCCGACATAGAGTGGGTTGAGTATGGTTGACCCTTGACCTACTCCGTGTAATTGCAAGAGAGTGAGGTTGCGAATCGTCAACTAGCCTCTTGTGTTGTCATCATGATTAATGTAGTCTTCCGCTTGTGAGTTAGAAATGGGTCAGCTGTTTAAATTCCCCTCTTGTATTTAGTCTAGGGAGTAGAAGATTAATCCTCCCGTACTATGTCATTGTTGTGATTTTCAATTGGTTATTACATACTTCATTGTATGTTTGGGAGAAGGAATTGTTTCCTCCCTTAGAGTGTATTTGTGTTGTGAATACTTATCATTGTTGTCATCTTTTGTTATTGCCAAAATGAGAAGTTGTGTGTAAGATTGTGAGTTGGATCAATTGAGAAATCAATCTCTTGTTTTATCTAGTAAGAAAGTTACCTTTACAGTTTTCTTTTGAATGATGCATTGTCTTGAAATGAAAATCACAACTTGAGTTAGGTTGCATCGGAGATAAACTAAAACGGTCCTTACTTAACCATTGTATGATATTGGAATAAGAGGTTCTTAGCTTCATGCATTTACTTCTGAATTTTTTTTAAAAGTAATAGAAATGGAAAAGTTACTTGTTGAATTAATTTGGCAACATAGTTTGATTGGTAAAATGACTCTTCCTTATTTGACAAACTGTTACAAAGCAATGAAAAGATTACTTCATTGTGAAAATGGTAAGTAAGAATTTAATGATATTACGTTGATGAAATATAATTCCTTGTAATGTTTAAAGAGCAAGGTAATTTTACTGTACTATGAAGTTAATTTTACAAAATTTGAGACTATTGTGAATTTAGTTACACTGTTGGAAAAAAGAAATTTTACCATTGGGAATGAAATAATGGAACGTGGAATCTAGTCGTAAGCTCAATTGATGTGAACCAATGCAATCTTCTTTAACATTTTAAATCTTATGCTACTATATATGTAATATATATGTAATAGAATTTAATTCTATAAGTTAGTCTTAATAAAAGGGCAAATCGAGGTTACTACACCTCTTATTGACACTAGATGCATGAAGTCTTTTTCAATTTGATAAAGTCAGAAATTAAATTGATGTGAATCTATACAATATTACTTCTATTACCATTTTAAATTTAGACTCTTTGTTTATGCTCTATCTTCGTTTACTTGGTAGAATATAAAACAAATTTTGGTGACTAAAGTGGTTAAATTATCAAATATATATTATTATTATTATTTGTTTTTGTTTTTAAAAAAAAAAGGAAGTAGTTAATAGGTGGGAATATATTAATTTTATTACTAAAGTTACCATGGGAAATAAATTCTTTTTTACACTATTAGTGTGTTAATGACAAAAGAGAATAAAAATCAAATGTTATTTTGGTGTTCAAAAGATATAAATAATATATATGTATTTTTTTTAATCCAATTTAAGTGATTAGAAATTATGAAATTAGTATTTTTTTTTGAGTTTTTTTTTTTAAAAAAAATGTGTTTATACATTTATACTTTAGTGGAAATAATTTAAATAAATATAACGATTAAAAAAAAAAAAACATAAAGAAATAAAAAAAAAATAAAATACAAAAAAAAAAATATTACATTTGGTGGGGGGATAAACCCCCACCGTTTAATATAGAGTGGAGTGGGGAGGGGCGGAGCCCCTCCCACACCCCCGTGGACACCTAGCCCCGCGGGCTTAAGTCCCCACATCCACCGCCACCGCGGGCGGAACTCCCACACCCCCGTCCGCCGAAAGCTGCGGGCTTTCACCCGCACCCCGTCCACCACCTCCGCGGACTGTGGTCCGCACACCACCCCCCGTCTCGTCATACCCACACACCCCCGGTTCGTCGCTGCCGCTGCCGCGGCTATCCACTCCTCCGCGCCACATTTCCGCCGCCAAGGAAACCACACCCCTCGCCACCAAAGGGTCCCGCGAGCTTCCCTTGCGGCCTCTGCCCCGCTGAAAAACCTAGCCGCGCTGTCGCGGATACCACGCTCCGCGAGCCGACCTCCGACGTGCCTCTGCGGCCACCGCAACCACCGGCCTCATTCCGGCCTCCCCTGCACACAAAAGCCCAATGAAGATCATTAACCCTTAAGGAATTTCGACTTAGGGTTGGCAATAGAGCCTTGTGTAGGATTAGTGGATGCTAGATGTGGTATTTATAAATTGGATATGATGTTATTCAATAAATATATATATACATCAAAATAGAATGAATTATTGCAATTGGTGGTGGAATGCATTGATGAAGGAGAAATTAAGTTAATAATGATATACTTATACAAATATATGTAGGCATGTAATTATTAAGGAAATATATAAAGATGATGGTTAGAGGTGAATGTTGTCATAGTGGAAAAGATTTAATTTCTATTGTGAGTGGAACTAGTGGAACATAGTTGTCATCATAAAGAAATTAAATTAACAATATTTTATAAAACCACTATAGATAAAGTAATAAGATGATTGGTAATAAACAATTATTTTTATGAGTGGGTGGCCATTAAGCAATATGAGTGGAGCACCATTAATAAAATAATGTTTAACAAAGTGATGTATATAAATCTTTATTAAAGGTTCAATCTATAGATATTTACAACTACCCATGCTTGTTTAAATATAGAAACCTACTGTATGAGTGGGTGGCCTTTACATGGCCTACACAATTTGTTATTATCGACAATGGAAATTTAGGGAAAATACATAAATTGGAACCAATTGTAAATGTGTTCGTTTGCTTAGAATACCTTTGTTAGGTGAGTGGGAAATCTTGCAATAAGATTATGTGGATAGCAAATGGTGATTTATATATATTTGAGCAATTAATATCGGAAACACACATGTTTAAATATATGAATACCTTGAGTGGGATAACTATTGAATTGTATTGTCAGTTACAACAAATGTATGAAGAAACTCTTGATTTAATTATGTATATGTTTTACTCATTCATGTTGGTGAGTGGAGTTTTGTATGGACTTGGAACAATAAACAACAATGATATAGCTTTGCATATATAAATAGACTATAGTTATAGGTATTAATATGGAGGATAATTGGAAATTGTCAAATTAACAAATAATCGTTTTGGCTCATAATGAGATAAATAGATGAACAGTAGAAAGGAAATTATATAAATCAGTTAATGGGTGATTAGGTTGAAGATGTCCAAAAGTAATGTGATCTGTATAGTTAGTAAACCAATTGTATTACTTTCTTTTAAATTTGGAATGATTATGATTATACGCTTTGAGTTAAATAGGATCATATACATATTTCTGTTCCTCTTAACGAAACTCCGGGTAACACAAATACAACATAGGATCTATGGATGACGATAGGACATATGAAGTTAATTAGTTATGGATGTTATATATCTCTGTGTACATCTGTAATTATGTAAATTGATTTTGGAAGTTTGACAAAACATAAATAGTTTTATTGGATCTTAGACGATTTAATAGCCGAATAATTAAAAGGGGCGAATAAGAGGAAATAATGGCTTATAAATTTTAACCACAATGGTAGGTATTATGGTATGCCCATGCTCCACTTTAAATATATATAAATAAAATATAACTAAATGTATTTTTAGATCACTATGACCTATGCATATTTCTAAATATAATTATTTGTGTATAGATTTAATCCAATGTCCTTTTGTGAGTGGGAAATTTATTAACAAATCTTTCTCCGATATAAATAAAATACATTTTTATGTCTTTATATAATTCTAGGAGGATGACTATGATATAATAAATAATGGTATTGGTGTAGAACAACTAATTATCATTAACTAGATGAACAATTCAAAGGGCCTCTAAATTAATTCAACCTAATAGTGGAGAAATTTTGAAGTCAATGTGTGATGTTTACAGCGTTGTCGAGAAGTTAAAAGGTATGAAAGAGATAGTAGTACACGTGACTTATACTTAGAATTGATAAGAACGAAATCATGTTCTCAAGAAAATACAAGGGTAACTGTTACACTTGTTAAAAAGTGAAAGGAACTTCCTTGAGGTGAAAATCGTTTTTCTAAATAGATTAACTCCTTAAGAGAAATATTAGGTAGTCAAGAAATATTGGGGTCATGCATTGATAAATAGAATAGTTAGGGGTGATTGTTGAAGAAGTGGTGGGATCATTTACAAAAGAGGGATCACTTTCTTAATAGTCATGTATTTAGTGTTAATTGGAGATAATAGAGGGGTAATAGATGTGATTCGTGTAATCTTATTTTCATATGAACTAATGATAGGAGGTATAAGACATATATGAAGGGTAAGATTTAGGACTCAATAATTGTGACATGGTATGAATGATTATGTACAAATAAAGGAGATATAATTATGAGTATGAATACAATCCCTTGAAGTATGGAGTCTCTTTTTATTTTAATCCTATAAACAACAAATGTATTTAAATTTCACCATATCCCATGATCTTCTGGTTAGGAATTCAACTTACTAAAGCACACATATTGTTGAACGCATGTATAAACTGATATGTTAAATGTTAGAATTTCTTAACTTGGTGAGTGTAATATCTGTTATTTGATGTCAAGCTACAAATGTATTATGATTATATAACCCATGATTTATTTAATTGTATGTCGTGATTACTCAAATTATGAGATGAGAAAGTAAATTGTATCAAATGAACCTATTATCGTTACATTATTGACTTAATCATGAATTTTGGAAAGTGAAGAAAACAAAGTAAAAAGGAAGAAAGGATGCAGTAAGCATACTAGTAATAACCTATATTTATTGGAGAATTATCTTAAAAGGAAATCTATTTAATTTAATACAAGTTGAAAAAGGTTTTCACTTATGTGCAATGATATTTAGATAATAAAAAAACTATGGAACTGTGATGTGAATTTATGGTAGAAGGTTTGGGATGCATGTTGATAGGAGGGTGTATTGATATCCCTAGGTTTCTTGAATGAACAATGCAGTCTCGATCGTCCTTGTCTTGTGTAACTTGCGAATGTATGTCGTGATGTTTCATTAGCAAGTCTTCTTGACTCTCGCCTTGAGTATAGAGGATATGAAAGAAATTTGAGTAAACGTGAGTCATGCTTATAATAGTTATGAAATAAATTATGTTCTCGAGAAGATGCAAGGGTAAATATTGTGCTTGATGAACAATGTGAGAACTTCCTTAAAAAGTGAAAATATTCTTTGTGTAAAATATATATATTAGTTACACATACCTAATGTGGGGTTAATTTTTCGGCATCCTTTGGTAAAACACTAAATGAACGACTTAAGCTTTTAATTAAATTCTCCTTAAGATATGCAATCTCTTACAAGCTTGTTAACGGATAAGTATATGTTTGAATCATAATTCATATGTGTTTAATGTTGCTTGATTCAATTAGGACTTAATTTCTGCAAAAGCGAGTATATGTTTACTTACTGTAGGGTGTATTACCTTGTGTTGAAATGTGAAGATTATGGTGAAATTATAAAGATTGTTGAGAGAGTCCTTAATTACTCATTGTAGTTAATGATTTGGTGACCTTGGATATGAAAGTTGATTTTTCGTATTGAAGTAATGAATGGTAGTGAAAGAGTATGTGCCACCTGGTGGATATGATTCTTATTTTGGTATCTATTGATGCATGGCATCCTGGAAGCATTACATGTGATTACGTGTACCTTTGAGAAGGACACGATATTAATTATTTACGTGCTACCTATTGAGAGGAGCACGATTCCACGTCAGAGTACGTGAAGGCGCATTTTACCTACATGATGTTATTGCATTGGTTGTGTTTGCATAACATATGTAGTGACCGTGTTTCCCTCCTTCCTTATTGGTGACTTAATGGTAGTCACGTAGTGAGGTGATGTGCACTTTCATGGATTTTGATCATTTTCTTTTGGTTGTCTGATGCCTTTTTATCTCTTGCCTGTGTGGACCAACCATGTTACTTAATCTTGTCTGAAAGTAGCTTAGCCACAACTCTTTGACTCTGCATTTTTCACGTAACCCTTGTGGTTATGATTATTTTGTTGGAATGGCGCCCTTTTATTTAGTTTATTGTTGTATTTGAAAACTCTTTTCTTTTGGGATATTTGTTATTTGTGGTGGCTAAGCTAGCTTATTTTTGTTGTTTGCAAGTGTTGGTCCTGTGTTGTGATGTTCTTCTCGCCATGTCGTTGGAGCGACCTCTGGTAGAGTGTATATAAGGAAGCAGACGCGGGAAACTTATGAGGACAGGGGGGTAGGTGTGGACTAGTATGGGCTGGTTATAATCCACCTACCTTCCTAGTGATCTTGGTTTTATTATTGGCTATCTCTTGGAGGCTAACCCCCTTATACAAACAAGAGGTAGGCCGTTTTGGGATGTATGGTGAGGCCCCCAGGCGCGTGGCCCAGATACCAACATTCTACATGGTTCTTGGATTCTTGGTTACTTGGCACGGACGGGTAATTGATTACATGGTTTTGGATTCTTGGTTACTTAGCACTGGTTATTGATTACTTGATACTATGATGAGACTATGGCATTCCCCTAAACCTTATGTGAACCTTGTGAAGTTAATACCTGTAATATGGATGAATGGAAAAATGTGTAAGATCTGTAAGTAATGTGTTGCTGTTGATATAAACAGGTTGCATGATGTGTGAATTCCTAGGTAGTGTGTTTTGAGAAACTTTGAGTTACCATACTTTCTAATCTGATGAGATCATTATTATATATTTTTCATACTTACCTTACTTAAGATATCAACACTTGTCGTAGTATTCTACTGTCACCACATGCAGAACAGCTATGGTAAGAAAATTTGTTTGGTAAGCAAGTCTTCTAACAATTTGATTCTGAGATTCGTTTAAATACTATAACTTATGCAAGAAGAGATTTGCACTTTTAAGAGTAAAATTAATAGTAAAATTTTTGTGTTTTCATGAGCATCTATTCAGATATATAGATTTGACTCTTTTAGAAAGAATGAATCTAGGAATGCAAGGGAAGTTGCTTTTTGGAAGTTCCTTAGTTCAAGTTAATACAAGTTACTTAAATTCAAGTTGCTTATTCAAAGTTACTTGTATCGAATCAATTACAACCTAAGGATACAAAAGATGGATGGTAGAATCGGTTAGTGAGTCATTTACTTTTGAAAGGCTTCAGTATCATGCACTTTTTAGAATTCAAGTAAATTTCCTTGGAATATGCTGAACAAACTTAATGAAGAATTTCGTTGATTACTTTGGGTGTTGCAATAGGTGGCTTAACCGTCTTGAATTTGTCAGTTGACCTTGAATAACAAGCATTTGTATTTCGGTAATTATCTAGTCATTAGGAGTCTCGACATACTTTATACATTTGGACAGTTTCCCCTAATCCTTCATCTCATAGTTTAGGGCACCTTTAAAGTGTCGATTTGGGACACCTATCATACAACATCCACTTTACCAAGATGCAAAAAGGCTATGGAACTAGTTGGACAAACCTCACTTTTGTTTCACATCAAAACTACTTTGACTCCTTTAATCACCATGTACTTTATGGATCACTTTGGAGTTAAAGGGGAATATACCATGGGGTGCTATAGTAGTGTTGACTAAATGATTGAATTTTGCACATGCATACATTTACAACAAACTTAAACAGTTAAAATAGATAAAGAGTACACTATAGACCTTTTTACCCTCACCTCTTTGCCGACTTCCAGGAGGAAGTAGAGTTTTAGGGGGGGAGAATGTGAGGCCTACCTTTGTACAACACTGTTCATCAGACTAATGACAGTGCTTTTGTTATTCTATTATGTGAAGAGACTTGTAATTCTGGATTATTGAACATATAGCCTACCTTTGTACATCACTGTTCATCAGACTAATTACAGTGCTTTTGTTATTCTGTTATGTGAAGAGACTTGTAATTCTGGATTATTGAACATATGTGATTTTTTTTGGTTGATTTAAGCAAATGATTGTGCGATGATATTAGATGTTGTTTGGAAGAAAATGAAGGAATGGATATGGAACTGGAATATGTTTTCAGTATGATATAAGATTTCATGTTTAAAATGCATGTATTTAATTTTGCTTCGGCAATGGTATTTAAATGAGATATTGACTTCGAGTTTGAGTGTGCAGGTATTTCTAACAAACCACTATTACAGGAGACCATCTCACACCTTTGTTGTTTCCCTTGTGAGCCAATCCAGTTCAATGAGAAACTGAGATCAACCTCTTGTGTTGGAACAGTTGGGAACTGTCGTAATGTGTTCTTTTTGCAGAAGGTTAAGGGATGTTTGTATCTTATTTTCATTTTTCTTATGTTGATCATTTTTATGGGAAAAGTTAACCCTAAGAGTCTAAACTAGGTTGAAAAATAACCTAGGGTTGTACCCCTTGGGATTAGGTACCTTTTTGGCTAGGTTAACCTTGGGTTAACTACCATAGGGTCACCTTAATCCAGGGGTAAGGTCAAATGACGAAAAAGGGAAGTGGGGTGGGAGACATGGGATGAGTGGATTCCCCACTCATGCCCACTTCCTAATCATGGAGCATGCCACCCCCTCTTTTAGGTGGGCTTGTCTCCCATGTGCCCATTTTTGGTAAGATTCCTTGTGGGTGGGTGTGGTGTCACCCACTTTGATATTATTTTAAATTATCTTTTTAAATTTTTTAATCCTAGTGGGTTTGAATGGGAAACCCTTGGGAGTAGGGTTGGAATGTGACATTTTTCATTTTTGAGAAATTCAGAAATTAAGATGAAAATGAGTTTTAAAACTAAGGAAGAGAAGAAGAGAAAGGGTGGATTCATTGTGAGAGGAAGGCAATTTTGAGAAGGAGGGAAGAGGAGCTCTACTTCACCTCTCATTCCTTTTTGGGCTTGTAAGGTTTGATCTTCCATTTCTTTTCTCTATGTAAATGTTGCTTGAAATATTTGTTGTCTTGATGCATGAGTTGAATGACAGTCTTCTTGAGTTTGTTGTTTGTTTTTTTTGGATCTTTGTTGTTTTGGGTGTGTTGATAGAGCACCTTCAAGATTGGAAGGAAAGGCTTCTCTAGTATAGGAAGGGGAGGTGTGACCCTCCCCAGGTGTCATATTGTTCTTTTTATATCCCATGTCATGAAAGCCTGTTGGATTCATTTTTTAGCCTAGAAGGCTCTTGGCCATGTGTGCCTAATGAGATATCCCTGTGTTTGGGTTGGTTAGAAGGCTGGGGGTTAGTGTTGTCTACTTCCCTACCCTTCATGTTCTCACCTAAGCTGAGACTTTGTTATGTGAGTAAGCTATGGGGATTATGTGTATTTATTGTTTGGTCGTTAAAATTCATTGTTGTAAAGTGTAGTCTTCTGTGTTCTACCCTGGTATGAAGATGGTCTCCCTAGCTCGGGGGTGTCCCTCTTGTGGGACGATGGTAGGGAGGAGAGCTAGATGGTTGCCGATTTTTCCCTTGTTGTTTTGCAGGTTACGGATGGAGCATGTCATAAGGTTTCGAAGATAGACTTACCTTGTTTAGAAAATATTAAATCTTCCTGTATGTAAAGAAAGTTTGGTCTTTTAATGATTCATTGTGTAATAGTTTAGAGGGAAAATTCTCTCTGTGAATTGTTGCTAAATTTGTAGCCTTGTAAGTGGAGGAATTAACCTCCTTAAGTGTGTAATTGAGTTGTGGAATTGTTTAATTATTGTTATCTATTGGTTTTATTACTATTGTAAGGTTGGGTGAATGGACTTGAAATTTTGGGCATGACACATAGTCATATCATAAGTGTATACAAAGTACAACAAAAATGGTGATACATGTCTTGGGGCAATATAATACATATACAAGCCATCTTAGCCATCCAAATGTGTACATCGAATCAAAGAATGGTACAAATATCCAGGGCTGTCTAACCCTGCTGTCGGGGCACACTGTTCCCTACACTTGCCTCTCCTCTGCCTCCCCCTGACTGCTGGGGACCCCTCACTGATCCTGTAGATCGTGATACACCTTCTCTCTAAGCTGCCTCGGACTGGGTCCTGAAGCTGGGTGCGCGATGCTCTACTGACACAGCTCCGTGATATAACCCTTTGTAATACTGAGCCTGTGCCTGGGCTCTAGTAAGCTCACCCTGCACCTGGACCACCTGTGCCTATGCCTGCTGCACCTGCGAAACCAAAAAATTGGAAGTCCCATCTGTGCCCATGGCCATCACGGCTGCATCTCTCTCTGACCTCATAGCCCGCATGCTAGCTAAGGCTGTATCTCTCTCCCTCGACAACTTTGATATCCGAGTCGCATCTGACTCTCTCCGTGACTCCGCGGCTCTCAGATGAGCCCTCAACTGCCTAATCTGGCTCTGTAATGAAACCATAACCTGTTGCTGCACATCAGGCTATGGAGCCTGCTCGGCCTGTGCCACTTGCTGCGCTGACACCTGTCCCTGTATCGGCTGTGCCACCGACTGTGGTGGCGGCATCTATCTCTGTGCTACCTCTGGCCACACTGGCCCCTAGACCTATGCCTGTCCAACTGCCTGCTGACCCACAAGCCCCTCTCTGACCCGCTGCCTTTGTCTCTGTCTCCCATCATCTCCCTGATCTCTCCTCCTCCTCCTTTGTCCTCCCCTCCCCCTGCCAGCTGCACCCTCCCCATCTGAATTGCCCTCATCTCTACGAGGAGCTAACTCTCCTGGCCCTGAATATCTCAGAAATGGGTGTGCCGCGAACCACTCCTCATAGTCTGGCGTCATACCAGCATCTACTATGTCTCTCCTCATCGGCCAGGCTGCATAGGGAATTTGCTGAAAATCGACCAATGCCTCCTCGTAAGATGCCACAGGACCCCACCTATACCTCTCTGCGTGAGTCCTGGCAAAGCTTGCCTCGCCCTGCGGTCTGCCCTATACATGGCCAAACTATCTCTGAACTCGGCTAACAATCTGTCGCTCCAAAATGTACCGAGTCCTGTCAATAAGCCATCTCGTCTGGAAGCAATAAGGCAGCTCATCTGCCTCGTCATCCCATACCTCACAGTTAATATACAGCTGCCAGACAACTGCATCTAGTCCATCAAAGGCATGCCTCCAATACTCAAGCTTCCCCAGCCTGTGCTGGGAAATCACACCTGCATAGCCGTAACTATAGGGCTCACCCCTCTGCTGTGAAAAATGTATATCGACCGTGTGATAGCAATGTGCTCCCACAACCAGAACTGTAAGAGAGATGCGCCTGCTGATAAACCAGAGCCTTAGTGGTACACTGCCTGATGCATGTCTCTGTATAGGTGTGCAAGCACGTACACACCCCAAGCATACTGGGTCTCGTCTGTGATCATACTTTCCAGCACCCATCCCCAGCCAATGGGGAAGCCGTGCGCTCTCCTATCGAGGCATACTACGCCACCGATCAGTCCAGCCACTATGCCCGGGAAGTAGTCATAGTAGTCATGCATGTCCTGCCACAAGATCTCCTCCCCCGCCAACTCTGGATCATAAAAAACACGCCTGCACTCCTCCAGCCCAGCGTCACATTGTGACTCGTACTCAACCAACTCTCCCTGAATAGGGAGGTGCAGAATCCGATAGACATCCTCCAGAGTAATGGCCATCTCTCTCGTCGGAAGATGGAAGGTCCCATCCTCGCTGTGGAATCGCTCCACGGCTGCAGTCACCATCACCCGGTTCATGCGAACCTCGGGCATGAAGAGCACATGATACAAACCCATAGCACCTAGAGCCTCCCGATCCATCTCGGTCAGCATATACCGCTGCAACAATGGCAACGGGAACAACTCTCGTGATGTAAGAACGTCCTAAATATCCTCCTGCAACCAAGTAACGCATACTGTCAATGAAATCTATATCCATATCAGACCTACTCAATGCAATCAAGCTATCCTATCATTGGCTTAACATATCAAATTAATCAAAATAGCATATCATCTCTCGACTAGATTCTCGGCAATCTCGGAGATCGCGAATCAATTGATGCATCGATCAGGATGCCAATTGGGTTAATTTCGTTAAGTCAACTAATTTTCCTAAGTGCAAATGCGCCAATCTAGGTGGCAAATGCACCGTTTCATACCAAAGGTGCCACTTCACCGTGAATGCGCCACTTTCTAACGCGTATGCACCATTCTGGCACATGCGCCACTTCCTATATCAAATATGCAGCTTCCTGACAAATGCGCCATTTCATGACTCACATGTGCAACTCTGTTAAATGCGCCTATTCAGGAGTCAAACGCGCAACTTCCAGATATATGTGCCTATTCATTGCTCAAATGTGCAATGGTGGCAAATGCACACATTCATGATTCATATGCGCAAAAGAAACACATGCGCCACTTCGCAGTGTAAATGCGCCATTCTGACGCGCATATGCGCTAAACTGCAGTGTTGCACATTTGCCCTAGATGGTCTTTCCTAGCCATTAATATGCGTAAAAATTGACTTTTGACAAGTTTTGAAGAAACACATACCGGGGGTCCTGCCTCTGCTGGCCGATCGAACCGTCGAATCCGCTCAAACCAATGCTCCTCGTGCGGAATAACCATCTGTCTGGCTACCATGCTCTCCTAAGCTCTCCAAAGGACAAATCAACTATGGACAAGTGTGCAAATGAATAGAATATGTGGCCCTAGCTCCTATATATAGCAAATGACCCATACCTGACTGCATGATGTCTGTGGCTACTTCTTGTGTCTTTTTCTCCGAACCGTATCCTGTTTTTCTCCGCCCTACCCCGTTCTTCACCTTCTTCTTCGTGAGATTGTCCGTCTCACGCCCTTCTGTCTTCTTCCTGTCCAATCTCCCGAAGGGGCATTCTGTCGTTAAACTTGTACCAGGGGCAAAATGGGGCATGTATCACTGTCAAAAATTCTTATTCTTTGAAACAACGTGATAAAACACATTGCATCAAAGAGGGGCAAAATGTATACACCTAAATTTGACATGACTCTGCTTAAATAAATATTTTAAATATTTATTTCATCCTTCGTATGCTTCTACCAATAAATAAATAAATTTATTTATTTATGTGGTTCACTTCCTCTCATTTAATTAAATAAACACATTTATTTAATTAATTAAAATCACTTACACCAACTTCATTCTTCTAAAATAATTAAATAATTTTAATTATTTAATTCAGATCTCTTATTTTTCCAAATTTAAATAAAATGCAAATTTTATTTAAATAAAATCTAAAATCCTCACAAAATAAAATATATTTCTATATTTTATTTATTTTTCTCAAATATCCACAAAAATAATTAAATAAATCTTTTATTTCATTATGCTTTTCTTATCTCTTCGAAAAATCATTCTTATCTTCCAAAAATAACTTTCTTCTTGTCACACAAAAGCAAAACTCTGAGTTACAAAAGCAAAATCACTTTTAAAGCATCTTCTAAAGCAAATCTTCTCTTAAATTAGAAAAATAAATTCTAATTTAAGAAAATCAAATCTTATCCTCATCAAGAGAGGAGTTAACTCAACTAAACTGCTTTTGGAATGACATGTGTCCTTCTTCTATTGGATGCACGTTCCTCAACAAGCCTCCTCTGTTGATTCCTTCTTTTTTTCTCAACCATTGATCTTCCCTCACTCTCTTCTATAAATACAACCTTCTTCTCTTCATTTCATATCTGGATTTTGTGTAAACTTATGCTGCAGAGATATCGGCACGCCTTTGGCACCCCTACTCCCATTTGAGCATCCTCATTCATAATCCATTTCTGTATTTGAAGTTCATCTTCAAATACACAAGTATCACAGCCATTCACTTTTTGTCATCTTCAAACAAGCAAGCAAGCAAAAGCTTCTGAGGGCTTTTATTATCAAGATCAAAGAGAGATCTAGGCGAGCTACAGAAGGCGAAAGGTAAAAGGTGAAGGTATCATTGTTTTTCATTGTTTTTAATCTTCCTTTATCTTCATGTTTTTGTAGATGTTTGGGTTTCATGTTTCATTGATTTGAATAACCTGTTTTCCCCCTCACATTATTTACTTGAGATTTTTTTTAGTAAAGAGTTATTTTATTTACTTGAGAGTTATTTTATAGTTTTAGCTTAGTTTTGTTTTTTTAAATATATGTTGGTTTTGTGCTTTGGTTTTTATGTACAGGGTTGATGCTATGTGTCTTCTTGCCATTATAGAAGGCCTCTTGGCATAATTAAAGATAAGAACAAAGTTCTATCCTTTTCTATTAAAAAAAAAATCCTCTCACAAATAAGACACTAAATATTGTGTTCAATCAGGGGAATGAGGTCCCCTATTTTCATTTTATAAAATAAAATATTTTTGAACCACCAAGCAAACACCAATACATAATTGTCTATCACTATATCATTAGAGAGGCAAACTAAATGTTTTTCAAATCATGAAATTAACGATGAGATCAAAGTTTTACCTCCCTTTATTAAAGTCTTTACCTCACAAATTATACGACACCAAATGTTGTGGTGGGGTCATGAGAATGAGTTCCCATGTTTTCATTTAAAAAAAGGTTGTAATCATCTATCATTAGAGAGGCAAACAAAATGCCCGTCAAAAAATAATTAAAAATGAGAGCAAAGTTATATCCTCTTTTATAAAAAATTCCCTTCATAAATATGACACTAACTATTGTAATCATCTATCATTAGAGAGGGCAAACAAAATGTCTTGTAAAAATTTATTAAAGATGAGAACAAAGGGTTCCCCCCTTTATAAAAATCTTCCCCTCAGAAATAAAACAACAAATGTTGTGTTTTATGAAGTCCTTGTAAAAATCTTCCCCTCACAAATAAAATACTAAATGTTGTGTTTTATGAAGTCCCTTATTTTCATTTAAAAGTTTTTTTTGTATTGAAACAATGCAAATATACAAATACTACTTGATGAATGACACCTCAACACTTTGAATCATTTGAAAGCCTATCAAAACTAGGTCCAGCACAACTACAACAAGAATATCAAAGCTTGAGAGTTTGAATTTGGTGACCTTGTCCTTAAAGACAATCAATGAAACACTAATCATGATTGTGAAAGGAAAGTCAAGTTTGAACTTAATTGGTTGGGTCCTTATCGTGACTATTTCAATATTTTGGTTGGTAAGAGATAGAATCCCTATGTATCCTTTGTTTATTTAATTTTAATAATTTTCTTATGTAGATTTTCATTTAAAAGTCGATGTAATCCTCTATCAAACAAAACAACCATGTTTCAAAAATTTATTAAAACTGAGAACAAAGTCTTACCTTCCTTTATAAAAAAGCATTCCCTTACAAATAAGTGCACTTTGTTCATTTGTTAAAAATAAAAATAGAAAAAATAAGACACTAAATGTGAAATAAGATCTTGTTTGCATTCCCCTATTTGTAACCTAGTAGAAGTGTTCACCAATACAAAAAAAAATTCCTATAAGCCAATAAAAAATTTTCAATTTCTTTTCCCCCCACACATCAGAAATTAAAGGAAAGGTTCTTTTATAGGTAGTCCACTATACGAAGCAACCTACCTCATATTCTTACTATATTCAAAGTGGTTTATACTAGTATATTTATATTTAAAAAAATATATTAAAGTGGAGGGATATCTCTTTTCCATAGTTTATTTGAAAAAAAAATTAGAAAAAATAAAAAATAAAAAACCAAAAAAAGAAATTGAAAAAAATAAAAAATAAAAAATAAAAAAGAAATTGAAAAAAATAAAAAATAAAAACAAAAAAAGAAATTGAAAATAAGAAAAACACAAAAAAATATCAAACCAAAAAAAGAAATTGGAAAAAATAAAAAATAAAAAAAATAGAAAACTAAAAATTAAAAAACAAAATTGAAAATAAGAAAATCACAAAAACTATGCAACCAAAAAAGAAATTGGACAAGAATTTTTTTTCCAATGAACAGAACTTCATATCTTTAAGACTACCTCATATTCTAGGTGGTTTATATTATATAGAACTACCTCATATCCCTAGCCTCATATTCTTTCTATCTTAGAGGTAATTTATATTAATCCCTGCACCCTAACTTCACGCCTCTCAAAATCATACATGGCAATTTCAAATCACTCCAACAAATTTACATTAGCTTACTTAGCAAGGCCCCTGCTTATAACTAAGGTTTCAAGGACACATCATCAAATATGATGCCACATTAGCATGTTTTTTTGTTGAGGTGTCAAATAGTTCCCCAAAAAAAGAATGGACCAATAGGTGTACATTAAGTCATGTTTTGTTGGTGCGCTGATGTGGCATCACATGGTTGGTTGCTTTTTAGATCTAAAGGGCACATTTCATTCAATTATTAGTACTTATAGTCAACACTAACAACTTTAAAGTCACAACTACTAGTGCTTGACTTTTAAAAATATTGGACCTTAAATGCACATATAAGGAAGCCATCCCATGGCGCTGCTAGAGGATCTATTTTTGTGGAGCAAAGGGTCCCATGGAACTCAAAAATGTTTGCTAATGCTTAAATTAAAAAAATTTCCTCCAAAACAGGAGCAACTAATGTTTAGGAAGTTATTTTTGAGCAGATGGGATGGGGCTGAAACTTTACCCCACCAGCGTAGGGAGTTAAGTACCACTTTTTTCATTCCCACCATTTAATTTAGGGAAAATTTTGGAGGGAAATTTTCTAGTTTATATTTTTATTTTCTAAAAAATCTCTGCTAAATTATTTAGCATCAACTATTATTAAAAAAACTTCATCAGACCACCAACTTCCATAAAAATCGGAGCTTAAAATTTTAACAAGCCACTAGATAGCCACTGAGATGAGATAATTTAGGAAGCCCCATGGGACCGCTTCCTTATAAACAGAAACATCTAAGTATTTTTTTTTTAAATTACCAAATACAAAATTACCTTATAACCAACCTCTCATTGAAGAAGATCAATTTTTTCACGGAACAAAATGAGATATCACCATATTAAATGCTCCATCTAATCCGCTTGACTTTAACCCTCCCCTTTGATCGTCGACAGCAGAAGAACTTTCGTCTAATAAATCCACGAATCCTCCCAAGTACAACTTCTCCGCCATTTGTGTTGCCCCACTTTATCACCTTCTCTACCTATTTGCCTAAAAATGAGTGAACAGAAATCCTCAATTGTGTGGTGGTGTGATCTCACAAGTTGAAAACAAGCATGGCGGACTGCAGTACATCGCAGATATTGGAGGGTGCATGCAGAGACAGCAAGGCCGCTTTTTGGCTCAAGCTTTTGGCCTTTCTGGTCATTTTAGTGACAGGAGCGGCAGGAGTAAGCATTCCTGTGTTATATACCAGACATTCCAAGACTCTGAAAGCTCAAACCAGTTTGCTCTCTCTGGTGAAATGTTTTGCGGCGGGGGTAATTCTTTCCACCGGATTTGTTCATGTTTTGCCTGAGGCTTTCGCGGCTCTGGCCAGCAATTGCTTGCCCGCCCACCCGTGGAATGATTTTCCGTTCGCCGGAATGGTGGCCATGGCGGGCGCTCTGGCAACTCTGGCCGTAGATATTCTCGCGGCGCGCCATAGCCAAACGGGGTCTTATATTCGGGTGAAGTCTGATGATGTTCAGGCTAAATTTAAGGATGTGGAAATGGGTAAAGCTTCGGTTTTTCCCGTGAGTTGTTGTGATGCAGGGGCGTGTCATGGGGAGGAGATTAATGGTGGCGTGGATTTGGCCGTTGAAGGGAATAAGGCTGTTGTGGTTGTGCCGCCATTGGAGGATTCAGGGGAGGATTTGTATGTACAGCAGAGGCAGAAATTGGTTGCTAAGGTGTTGGAGATTGGGATTGTTTTTCATTCTGTTATAATTGGGATCACTCTTGGGATGTCTCAGAATAGGTGCACAATTGCCCCACTTGTTGTTGCTCTTGGTTTTCATCAGTTCTTTGAAGGAATGGGTCTTGGCGGATGTGTTGCTCTGGTGAGCTTGCTGTATTGATTGATCTCTTTTAATTCAGTGTTTATCTGCTTCCACTGCCATGGTGATTCACTGTTATTATAGTGTTAGAAATCTGTCTGCATGCCCAGGTAGCTATTGTTTTTCATGTTTTGCTCCAGATAAAGTATGATTGTCAGGCCTTGAGCCTACCCCATCAAGGTCTTATTATTAGATTGGTATGAAAAGTGTTAAAATGAAGAGCTTTTGGAAAAAAAAGTATTTTTTTTAAATCAGATGTACTGTTTATATTAGATTAGTATTGAAAGTGTTAAAATGAAGAGCTTTTTGGAAAAAAAAAAAGTATTTATTTTGATCAGATGTACTGTTTATGTTAGATTAGTATTAGAAGTGTTAAAATGAAGAGCATTTGGAAAAAAAAAGTATTTATTTTGATCAGATGTACTGTTTATATTAGATTAGTATTAAAAGTGTTAAAAATGAAGAGCTTTTGGGGAAAAAGTATTTTTTTATCAGATGTACTGTTTTTCCAGTGTTTGATAGTTGAACAGGGATATGTTGGTCTATCTTATTTGTCAAATAGATTGTTTTTTTATTGTTATCTTCGTGGTCGGATAAGAGTATTGTCCTCATGTTCGTGTAGTTCAGATTTAATCATTTAGTTATCCAAAACCTTGTTTTTCTGCAACTAGAAGATAACGTGGAATTCTACGCCAGTTGTCATTTCTCAGTTTTCGACAAAATACAGACTAAAATAGTTTGTTTCACTGTCAAAATGCCCCCGCCTGTGGCTTTGGTATTGAATAATTGCCCATCTCTTTGTTTGTTAATGTTGACCAAGATTGGAATAAAACCGTACACAGTGGTAAGAGGAGTAGTTTAAAGATTAACCCCAAAATAGTTTAATCAATCATCAAAGTTAACGATCAATAATATAGTCACCCAAAAAACCACCATGGAAAGAAGAGAAATCAGGAATAAAAAATATCATTCTTAGAGGATGGGTATTATGGCTAAACTCCATCTGGAACATAGGGGTAAGCATGTTATTGATATAATAGACATCAAATTTTTACAGTCTATAATGATTGCAGTTCAGTGTTTCAGGATTTAATTGTGTGCCAGTTTTTTCCTCAACTTAAAAACTCCACACAATTAAATCCTGAAACACTAAACTACAATGTTATTATATACTGGAAGTTTTGTTTGATTAAACTTGTCTTAATTGAATTATAGATTTGGAGTTACTTGATAATGTATATTTACCAGGTAATGATAAGGAATCAATGAGTAAAAAAATAGCTTGTTTTAAGTCATGGAGCCTATAAACAGGATGCATCATGCATGCATATGAGCATTTTATCAGATAGTTTTGAACTCTAGATGCTTCTAGATTAGATACAAATCAGTACCCATTTACAGACAGGAGACCAGGTTCAAATTTAACCATTTTAATTTGGAAGGTTCACTGCATAAATGCCATCCATGGCCCAGCTAGATTAGGGTCAAGGAAGCACAATTTGTTGGGAAGCTAAATTTAGGAAGTGGGTTGTCTGTGCACAGGTTACTATAGCCATTGTTACATACAATTAATAAGAGTTGAATAAATTTCCAGATGTGATGAGGATAGATGCGTTTATTGTTTGAAGTTTTCGTGTCATTTTATTAAGCAGCCGGTGTAGGTTTAACAGCCGTTCGGATGTTCAGCTTCATCTCTTCTGAGATTCTGAGCACTCAATAATATCTGTCAGGAATCATGAGCTATTTCATCATACAAAAAGTTTTTTACAATTTTTGGAACAATCAGAACAATACGTTTTATACTGAAGAACATACTGGGGAAGTCTATTGAGAAACTGGCCAACCTCCATGTCTTTGAACATCTCACCTCTTATTACCGAACAATATGGCAGATAAGATTGCAATTGCATTGCTGTGGTTTAAAAATTTATATGAAAACATCTTACCCAGATATATTGTTTGAAATGTCTTTCTAGATTAAAAAAAAAATCTCATTTTTATGTTCTGGTGTGACTTGGCAGGCAGATTTCGGAAGCAAAGTGACAATGATGATGTGTGTTATGTTCTCAGTGACAACACCGCTTGGCATAATAGCGGGCATGGTGATGAACTACATAAGTGGGTATGACGAGAACAATCCCAAGGCACTCATACTTGAGGGACTGTTTGGGTCTGCATCATCTGGAATACTTGTCTACATGGCTCTTGTTGATCTCATAGCTGCTGAATTCCTCAACAGCAAGAAGATGAAATCCAATCCCGGCCTCATGTCTGCAGCTTATGTTTTACTTGTTCTTGGGGCAGGATCCATGTCACTTCTTGCTTTATGGGCTTAGTGAATACTTTACCACTAAAATCCCACATGCAGGTTGCAGAAGCAGCTGCCATGAATGGACTCAGAGGAGCTGCATCCAGGCTGCATCTCAGTATCTCTTGTTTGCATAGCAATTAAATTCAAATTAAAGATCATATAAAATCTATTATTTACTTCCAGGCTTTCTCTTTACTAGGTTTCAACAACCTTCAATTGCAGAGTCAGTGAAATTATTAAAGAATAAAAGATACTCACCATCAATGTATTTCTCTCATACCCTTGAGAAACTAGAATAACATATCTTTTTGCATTTTTTCGAAACCTGTAATGGGGAAAAGTGAAAATCTACATGGGCTGTGTGTGAAGCGAAGCAAAGAATGTGTAAATTTGTATATGTTCAATACACTTTGAAAACAAACCGATCAAGAAGGAACCCGAAACATACCAGAAGCACTAATGCCACTCAATTTGTGTAGGTTTTGGTAATAAATGTGCACCCATCATATGAATTTTACAAATTTATATTATTAGATATTTATAAAAAAAATTATGGCTAAAATAAGGTTAAAAGCCCTTATTTTAAAAAAGTGATTAGAATTTTAAAATTTATATTTGATATTTATAATTTTTTTATTAGTAGGTATGAATTTTCAAAAAAATATTTTGGTTCAGATCACACATAGGGACCCATCATCAGAAGAGGAGAGTTGTAATTTGGATTGTAGACTTGACACTTTAAAAGGAGATAGGGATGGAGGGGTAATGGAAAGACCACAAAATGAGGGATGAGAAAGGAGGAGGAAGGGACATGTGGAATAAGAAATAATATATATTAGAATATAATATATATGTATGTAATAAAGAATAGAAAATTTAAAAGCATATACAATAATACAATATAGAAATGTGAATGAGAACAAGATCATTTATAGATAAGGAGGATATATGAAAGAAGAAGATGTTGATGTGAAACAATGAAATAAATATTGTTTCACATCAACATGCATGATGACAAACCATATAGAGAATTTTTTGTTGATAAAATCAAGGTTGAGGGTCCCAACCGGAAAAAAGTGAAAAGAATTGGTCAGAAACTGAAACTAAAAGAAAGGAATTTGTCCCAAATTACAATGGAAAAAAATTCCCTGACCCAAAAAAGTCAAAGAAAAGATATCATGAAACACTGATTTAGCAAATGTTAGGTAAACAATGGGAGCCCAACAGGTATCTACAGGACATCTAACTTTCTAGACAGAAAATTTCAATCTAAATATTATGTAATTTTAACTAGTATAAATAGTCAACATTTAATGGTAATTTTGTCTTTTATTTTTATGTAAAAATAATAAATAATTATCTTATTTTTTTTAAGAAAAATTTGTCTTTAAACCCCTGATATTTAAGAACAACCAAAATATACTATTTTAAAAGTATCATAAAAAAGAAAGGACAAAGCAGGTAGCAGAAGCACCTGCCATAAAGGAGGACTCAGGGCAGTTGCCTGCCGGCTGCATTTCAATAACTCTTGTTTGCATGGCATTTAAGTTCAAATTAAAGATTATATACATTCGTCATTTACTCCTGTACTTTCATTTACCTTAGACTTCAACAACCTTTCATGTGCAGAGTCAATGAAATTATTAAGGAACAAAAGATATTCACCATGAATGGACTTCTCCACAAGTTGAATTATCTCCTGGATAGCCTTAAGAAACTAAACATCTCTGGGATTTTTTTGGAAAGCTGAAATCGAGAAAACTTACAGGGGATTTCCTTATAAAGGCAAGAATATGTGAGCCTGTCTATGTTTCAATAAGCAGGGCTTAAATTTGACGGTCCACCTTGCCTGTGAAGAAATTTTTTTCCTGTGTGCAGCTCTAGGTAATCAAGATTGGAGTTTAAAACTAGACTAACAAATAAATATGAAATATTGTGCAGCTTGCTAAGATTGGTATAAACAAAAAATTTAATTGTTTCACGTATTTGGAATTTTTTTTTTTAAATCTAAAAATTTGGATTTTTTTTAAATAATAGAAGTGTCTATTAAAAACATAAGTTGTTTTTTTTTAATTCGTAATAGAGAGTTTTTATATTGATTTCAAAAAAAGGTGGATTACATTCTTCTCCTATACAGATTCAAAATGCAAGAATAACTGTTCAGACCCCACCCAAACAAATTGCCAAAACAAGATGCCCATAACTACCTTATACAGTCAAAAGCCACGCAAGGCCAGCGATTACAGAATCCAATGATACTTAACAACTTTCTTAGACAAAATGAAAGTCCTATCACCCGCTATATAGCATATATACCATATTGACTATGCATAGTTTCAGAAACCACACCAATCCAAAATTCTGACAAATGCTAATACTCTTAAGAACCTTCAAAACTATTTGTAGTTTTGATGTCTGAGCACCTGTAGTTTATTCTTGATTTCCTTCGCTTTGAGGATGTGCTCCCTTTTTTGCAATGCATTCCACTCATAGCCCCTCCCATTATTTTGTTCTTTTGAGCCTGATTTGTTGTAATACCGCAACTGCAATCTATTGCCATCTTCCACACCTTTGTTGGCATTCCTTTTCTTCTTCTGTATTGTTTGCCATTCATTTACACTACCAGTAGCATTTGAGTCCTTAAATTCTTGAGTTGGAATCTGAGAGAGAGAGCTCACAGCCTCGGAGGCACCAAGTCTTGCATCAGTTACTGTAGAGCCAGAAGGAATATCGGAGTTCGAAGAGGAGTGCCTGATAGCTTCGCTGCCCAAACCACGATCTACACAGCAAGAGTCGCTCATGTGAGGCAAATTCTGTTCACCTATTAAGTCTGAGGAGAGCGCTCCAGCCGTCTCATCTTTCAATCCACTGGTATCATTTGGAGAGGGAACACTATCCTTAGGAGATTTCATAACAGAGTAATGTTTTGGGGAAGCATCCTTCCACCAAGTGGCCTCCCCACTTGTTTGTAACTTAACATTTGGGCAATCAGCTGCAATGTGCCCAATTTTGTAGCAATTTTTGCACTTGAAGATTATACCTTCGTAATCCAAGGTTTGTGTCTAGTTGTGACCATTCGCACTCAAGATGATCTCAGTAGGGAGGGCTTTGGGGATATCCAGCTCTACCAAAATCCTAGCATAGGTTGTGTGGATGAAGTCTTTTGAATTTGCATTAGTAGAAATGAAGTTACCCAGAGTGTTTTCGATCGTTGTAAAACAAGACTCAAACCAATAGTGAAGAGGAAGATTTGGGAGTCAAACCCAGATCGGCATAACTGAAAAAGATTCAGTTGCTGGATTAAAATTTGGGTGCCAAGATTTGAAAGCAGCGTGCTTTCTCTCCATGACCAGATGTAACTGAGGATGGCATTTTTATCTTTCTTGTTGTAAAAGACCACAATGAAGAAAGCTCTGGCACTTGGATATATTTCCAAATTCTTTTCCATTATAGGGAGCCAAGATTTAGATATCCAATCATGGAGTTTAGGTAGACTGGGCCAGAAATTACTAAACCTACCTATCAAACCATTCTCTGAGAAAAACTCTTCATTTTCATGTAGCTCCTTCAATAAAATATCATCAAAATGTAGTTTCAAGGGAATATCAGAGCAATGCACAACCCGCCTATTGTTTATACCTGGGTGTTTCGCGCCAGATCTGGATTTTTCAAGGCCAACACCAAGCTGAAAATCCTTCATCGGCACACCATCATCTATCGTCGCCCCTTTTACAGCATCCAAGAAAGACTTCGCCTTAGAACCCTGCTCAACACTCGTTTGATCCACCGGTGGAGACAAATTCGATCCGTTGTGACTGAGGCCAACATTTATCCTAGCATGGTTGGGTAACAATGGTGAATCATGGAGAATAGTAGGCAACGTCGTGGCCTACTTGCCACCAAGAGATGCTTCAAAATCAGACAAGGAGTTCGATCCAATGGTCGAAATGCCCATTAAACCACCAGAAACAGCTCGCAAATCCTTTGCAATGCCATCCGTAGCTGAAGGAGCCACCATCGAGGGAGGACCAACAGAAACATTGCCACACGGAGCAGCGACGACCGAAGAAACCCTAGGGTTAAGAGCAGAAGAAAATTTTTGGGAGTTTTTGCATTTTCGATAGTGAGAATAACTCCCAAAAAAACATAAGTTGTTTCTATTAAAGAATTTAAATTTTAAATAATAGAAGTTTCTATTAAAAAATAGAAGAAATTTCTATTAAAGAATATATATAGTCAAATATTTATTTTTACCATATTTTACAATTAAAATATTTAAATACAGCTATACAACTGTCAAATTTAAGCCCCGACTCCTGAAACAAACCAATGCAAATGGAACTTGAGTTATATAAGAAGTGTTGATGCCTTTCAATTTGTGTAGCCTTCAGTAGTATATAAGCAAATTTATGTTAGTAGATCTTCATAGCAATTATAAGCTGTAAATTATAGAATTTTTAAGTATATTAGTTTTTGGTTCATCCTCTTCCAATATTCTTCAAGTTAAGACTCATGAGCTTTGGGTATTCAGAATTGAGCATAAACAGTGGGTATATTGTCATGTTGGTTAAATAAAAAGATTTGTACTTGCAATTTGTTAATTTTAATGTGAATGATTTAATTAATTCCACTATACACTTATATTTGTAAATGATTTTTAATCAGTATTACTTGTTTTTGATATAATAAGGCGACAAAAACTAGGGGTCGAACCCTTACAAAACAACCTAGAAAAGAAACAACAAAGGCTCACGAACAAAAGGAGCCACTAACAATAGTTACAACATTGACAGCTGATTAACACCAAAAAGTAAGTAGTAGCAATCTAACAGCAGAAAGAAACAGAAAGCAAAGAGACAAAGCTAGGTAGAAACATCTCCCCAGCCTTTGGACAGGAATTCATAAATTTTATCAAATTCTTTAGTCTTCTCTGCATCTGCACCATGTGCAAGGGTATCCTGCTCCTGCAAAAGAGTCAAATTAACCATAGCCGAGTGGCAAAGCATACTGCTTATGAATCGTCCGAGGGAAAGAAAACTCTGCTCAAGGGAATCCACCTAGTTTCTTAGAGCAGACACTGCATCTTCCTGATTGGTACCTTCCTCCTCAGCATCCTCCTCAGCCTTCTCAACGGTCATCCCCTCCCCATCTTGAGTGTGATCTCCAAGCGCAGAACCCCCACCATCAGAGTCAGCTTCTTTCTCCACCCCTTCAGTCTCCTCCGAGATCTCCTGCACTTCAATGCCTTCACCTTTAGACAGCTCACCCTCCTGTGTGGACTTATCCGAGTCACTTTCAGAATACTCTATCAATTTAGCCTTAGGGGCTAGTTTGCCAGCAATTCTGCCAGATCTTCTAACACCCAAAGTGTTACCCTCAGTCTTCTCTTTAGCCGTTTTAGTTTTAACCTTTTTTGGTGGTCCCCCACTGTCACTTTTTTTATTCTTATGGGCCCCCATGTCCTCTCCCAAATCAGTGATCTCCACAGAAGGCTCCACTTCCTCAAGTTTCCGTTTCCTCGACTTCACACTACCTTTAGAAGTAGGAGTATGAAGGTCCTTCATAGTAGTCTCTTCCAGGGATTCAGAAAAGGAGTCTCCTTTCAGTTTCGGGGTGGTAGGGGTAGAAGCACAGGGTTTCTTAGAACTGGTAACGATAGTGGGAGGGTTATCCCCAGGAATTTCAACAATGGTGGGTGGTTGAATGGGATCTGGAGGGGACAAGGCGAGATGGAATTTATAGAGGCGATTGATGAGGCCTTGGTGAAAAGGGATAGGCCGCTTAGACCTAAACCCCTGCATAGGCAGCAACAAGCTCCCCTCTGTCATTCCTGATAACCCCACCACCACTAGCTTTACCATTATATTTTAAAGCCCCATCAAAATTTAATTTGAGCCAACCAGACTTCGGGGGGTCCACCTAGTATGTAACCTCTGAAGTTGTTTAGAGTTATCAAAGGCAGGGATTTGATTAAGTATCCCCCAATTAGCAGCTATGCTTTCCTCATGCTGGGTGAGATGTTTGTCAGCAGTCTTAACATGAGAATTGGTCACACTTTCAATAAGAATCTTAGAGAGAGAATAGTAGACTTGAGAATGATCTTTGGCAGCCTCCCTAAAAATTCTATTATTCCTTTCCTTCCACATAATCCAACTAACAAAGGGAAGGGTTTGGTTCCAAAGCTCCACTAACCAGGGTTGAGAGAAAGGAGGGATCTAGTTAGCAATGACTTCCCTAATATCCCTATTACAAACCCATTGCAAACCAAAGTTCAGTAACACTCTGCTCCAAATTTCTCTAGCAAAGTCACAATGCAGAATCAGATGGGGAATAGTTTCCTCTTCCTTGAGGCACATGACACATCTATTGACCAGATAAAAACCTCTTCTTTGAAGATTGTCTTGGTTAGAATTCTATTATGGACCACTGCCCACCAGAAAAAATTGACTTTAGGGATAAGTTTATGATTCCAGACTTTCCTCCATAGCTCATCTCTGTGGTCTTCTTTAATCAGCAAATGGTAAGCGGATTTGACTGAGAAGAGGCCTTTTTTATCTGCCGTCCAAAGTAACTCATCTGGTCTTGGAAAAAGGGGGATCTGAGCTCCCAATAGCATCTGTTGAATAACATTCATTCGAAGGAGAAGATCAGGTCAATTGTTACAACACTCAAGCAAGTTTTTCCACTATCTGATTCCATATCCTTGTTGGATATAATGACAAACTTTAGTACCAAAAAATTGTTTGGCAATAACAGCAACTGCCTCATTGCCTTCTTGAGTGGACAAAGCTTTGTCAGCCAACCAAGGATCCTCCCAAAAGTTTATGAGGGTACCATCCCCAAGTTTCCATTTTAATCCCTTCTTGATTAAGCTCATGGATTTGATCATTTTATTCCAAATCACGGACCCTTGTGGAAGACCCTCCTGATGAAGGAAGTTATAGTTGACAGAACCCTATAGATATTTAGCTTTCATAATTTCCCCCCAATCTTTATTGTTGCTGATAAGATTCCAACTGATTTTAGATAAAAGAGCCTTGTTCATATTTTGAATATTTCTAATATTCAGACCACCATGAGTTTTAGGGAGGCAGACCTTTTCCCATTTGACCAGGGACATTCTCTTCTTTTCTTCCACTCCTGTCCACAAGAAAGTTCTTTGGATCTGCTCCAGTTTGTCAGCTATATACTTAGGCATTTTGAAAAGAGAGAAAGTAAGTGGGAATACCTTGAAGGGAGGCACGAAAAAGTTGCAATTTTCCAGCACTGCTCAGGAGCTTTCCTTTCCAGCCCACCAATTTCTTTTGACTTCTTTCTAAGATACTGTTCCAAAAACCTTGCGCTACTTCCTCAACAGTTAAAGGGAGACCAAGGTAGACTAAAGGTAACTCTGCAGCAGCACATCCAAGAATATTAATAATTTTTCTTTGAAGGTCCCCTGGAGTATTGAAGAAGAAAACATTACTCTTTTGGAAATTGATGTGTTGACCAGAAGCCTTGGCATAGTCATTGAGGAGTTTTTTCCAGCTTCAGGCTTCCAAAACTGAGGAGATGCCAAAGAGGATGATGTCATCCACAAACTGTTGTATAGACATTGAGGGGAGAGTAGAGGATAGCTTTATCCCAACTATTTCCCTGGAATTGGTTTTTGAATGAACAGACCTCCCAAGAGCTTCAGCCAGCATGATAAAGAGGTAGGGGGATATAGGATCCCCCTGCCTAATGCCTGTTGTGGGAGAGAAGAAACCTCTAGGAACCCCATTGACAAGAACCGAGAAATTAGCAGTGGTGACAACTTACTAGTTAAGGAGGGATACTTTTTTATTGAAGCCAAACTTCTGGATAACTTTAAATAAGAACTGCCAAGAGACTCTATCATAAGCTTTGGATATATCAAGCTTAAGAACCATACCTGGGATCCTGCTTTTCTCCATAGAGTGGATAGTTTCATGGGTGGCAATAACAGCATCCAATATCTGTCTTCTAGGAACAAAGCATTTTTGAGAAGAGGAAATGATTTTATCCAAAAGGGGTTGAAATCTAAAAACAAGTAACTTGGTGCATATCTTATACACAGTGTTGCATAAACTAATAGGTCTGAAATCAACAAGTGACTCAGGGTTGGGTTTCTTAGGGACCATTGGCAGCAACAAGCTCCCCTCTGTCATTCCTGATAACCCCACCACCACTAGCCTTACCATTATATTTTAAAGCCCCATCAAAATTTAATTTGAACCAACCAGACTTCGGGGGGTCCACCTAGTATGTAACCTCTGAAGTTGTTTAGAGTTATCAAAGGCAAGGATTTGATTAAGTATCCCCCAATTAGCAGCCATGCTTTCCTCATGCTATGTGAGATGTTTGTCAGCAGTCTTAACATGAGAATTGGTCACACTTTCAATAAGAATCTTAGAGAGAGAATAGTAGACTTGAGAATGATCTTTGGCAGCCTCCCTAAAAATTCTATTATTCCTTTCCTTCCACAAAATCCAACCAACAAAGGGAAGGGTTTGGTTCCAAAGCTCCACTAACCAGGGTTGAGAGAAAGGAGGGATCCAGTTAGAAATGACTTCCCTAATATCCCTATTACAAACCCATTGCAAACCAAAGTTCAGTAACACTCTGCTCCAAATTTCTCTAGCAAAGTCGCAATGCAGAATCAGATGGGGAATAGTTTCCTCTTCCTTGAGGCACATGACACATCTATTGACCAGCTAAAAACCTCTTCTTTGAAGATTGTCTTGGGTTAGAATTCTATTATTGACCACTGCCCACCAGAAAAAATTGACTTTAGGGATAAGTTTATGATTCCAGGCTTTCCTCCATAGCTCATCTCTGTGGTCTTCTTTAATCAGCAGATGGTAAGCGGATTTGACTGAGAAGAGGCCTTTTTTATCTGTCATCCAAAGTAACTCATCTGGTCTTGGAAAAAAGGGGAATCTGAGCTCCCAATAGCATCTGATGAATAACATTCATTTGAAGGAGAAGATCAGGTCAATTGTTACAACACTCAAGCAAGTTTTTCCACTGTCTGATTCCATATCCTTGTTGGATATAATGCAAACTTTAGTACCAAAAAATTGTTTGGCAATAACAGCAACTGCCTCATTGCCTTCTTGAGTGGACAAAGCTTTGTTAGCCAACCAAGGATCCTCACAAAATCTTATGAGGATATCATCCTCAAGTTTCCATTTTAATCCCTTCTTGATTAAGCTCATGGATTTGATCATTTTATTCCAAATCACGGACCCTTGTGGAAGACCCTCCTGATGAAGGAAGTTATAGTTGATAGAACCCTATAGATATTTAGCTTTCATAATTTCCCCCCAGTCTTTATTGTTGCTGATAAGATTCCAATTGATTTTAGATAAAAGAGTTTTGTTCATATTTTGAATATTTCTAATATTCAAAGCACCATGAGTTTTAGGGAGGCAGACCTTTTCCCATTTGACCAGGGACATTCTCTTCTTTTCTTCCACTTCTGTCCACAAGAAAGTTCTTTGGATCTACTCCAGTTTGTCATCTATATACTTAGGCATTTTGAAAAGAGAGAGAAAGTAAGTGGGAATACCTTGAAGGGAGGCACGAAAAAGTTGCAATTTTCCAGCACTGCTCAGGAGCTTTCCTTTCCAGCCCACCAATTTCTTTTGACTTCTTTCTAAGATACTGTTCCAAAAACCTTGCGCTACTTCCTTAACAGTTAAAGGGAGACCAAGGTAGACTGAAGGTAACTCGGCAGCAGCACATCCAAGAATATTAATAATTTTCCTCTGAAGGTCCCTTGGAGTATTGAAGAAGAAAACATTACTCTTTTGGAAATTGATGTGTTGACTAGAAGCCTTGGCATAGTCATTGAGGAGTTTTTTCCAGCTTCAGGCTTCCAAAACTGAGGAGATGCCAAAGAGGATGGTGTCATCCACAAACTATTGTATAGACATTGGGGGGAGAGTAGAGGCTGGCTTTATCCCAACTATTTCCCTGGAATTGGTATTTGAATGAACAGACCTCCCAAGAGCTTCAGCCAGCATGATAAAGAGGTAGGGGGATAGAGGATCCCCCTACCTAATGCCTGTTGTGGGAGAGAAGAAACCTCTAGGAACCCCATTAACAAGAATCGAGAACTTAGCAATGGTGACAACTTACTGGATAAGGAGGGATACTTTTTTATTGAAGCCAAACTTCTGGATAACTTTAAATAAGAACTACCAAGAGACTCTATCATAAGCTTTGGATATATCAAGCTTAAGAACCATACCTAGGATCCTGCTTTTCTCCATAGAGTGGATAGTTTCATGGGTGGCAATAACAACATCCAATATCTGTCTTCCAGGAACAAACCATTTTTGAGAAGAGGAAATGATTTTATCCAGAAGGGGTTGAAATCTAAAAACAAGTAACGTGGTGCATATCTTGTACACAGTGTTGCACAGACTAATAGGTCTGAAATTAGCAAGTGACTCAGGGTTGGGTTTCTTAGGGACCATAACAATAAAAGTGTTGTTAAACTATTTTAGGAGTTTCCCCATTCTGAAGAAATCTCTGACAGTAACAATAACATCATATCCGACAATGTCCCAAAACTCTTGAAAGAATATTGGAGGGAAACCATCAGGGCCAAGGGATTTAAAGAGGCCCATAGAGAATAAAACTCCCTGGACCTCTTCCTTAGAAATAGGTTTTAAAATGTTAGCATTATCTTGCTCAGAAATTAGAGTAGGAATATTATTGAGGAGTTGATCCATAACCAGCCTATTATCAGCATTGACAGGTTGTTCCGACAACAAATCCTAAAAAAACTAACCACCTAATTACCAATCTCCTTATCATTAGTGATCTCACTACCATCTTCCATACACAGTTTAGATATAGTATTGGACTTTCTGTGTTTCATAGCTAAAAGGTGGAAAAAAGCAGTATTACGATCTCCTTCCTTAAGCCACTGGACTCTAGGCTTTTGTTTCCAATAGAGCTCCTCTCTATTCATAATATTCTTCCAATCCATGATTAATTTGTTTTCTATTTGAGCAGTGTCCTCAGAAAAATCCCCTTGAGCTATTCTAGATTGAATATCAGCCAGTTTTCCAGAAATGATCTTCTGAGAAAACACATTTCCAAAACTATACTTATTCCACCCTCGAACCTCTCTCTTAATATGCAAGAGTTTCTTATCCAGTCTAAACATAGGGGTGCCCAGAACCTGGAGCTGCCACCACCTGGAGAGAAGACTTCTAAAATCTTGGTGTTTGGTCCACATTACTTCAAATATGAAAGGGAAGGGTCCTTTATTTTGCTGTTCAACCCAATTTAGAAGAATAGGATTAAGATCAGAGACAGTTCTTGGGAGGGCAGAAAGTTTAAGGGTGAGAGTGTTATCCCAGTTGTTGGAGATAAGGAACCTATCCAGCTTAACTTGGATCATTTGATCTCCTCTTCTTTTGTTAGTCCATGTATAGTTCTAATTCAACAACTCTATATCCAAGAGCCCAAAAGTATTGGTAAATTCAACTCAATCAAGCATACTATCAAAGTAGTCAAGAATGCCCCCATTCTTCTCAGAGGGGTATAAAGGGGTGTTGAAATCTCCCACCAGCATCCAATGGGAGTTAGGGCTAGAGGAGATGTGAACAGATAGATCCTTCCATAGAGTTTTCCTCGACACCCTAGTGTTCGGGGCATAAATATTGACCAAGGTCCAATTGCATGAAGGCAAAGAAAAATTAATTATAAGACAATGTTTATTAAGGAAGATCAACATACCTCCAACCCTGACTTTATTCCATATAGTGACAATCCCCCCTAAAGCACCAACAGCAAGACTGATACAGTAGGCGGCATTGGGCCAGATCCTATTGGCAATCATTTTGAAGCTTTCCTCTAACATTTTAACTTCCTGGCGTAAGAGAATATCAATTTTTTGTTCTAGAATACAGTTTTTGACTTCAAACTGTTTTGAAGGGCTATTAAGGCCCCTCATATTCCACGACAAAATCCTCATTTAAATAATTTTTGGGAGTGAATCTCCAGTGTCTTATGTTTTCCACCGGCTATCTCCCTGGCTACCTCCCTTTGCCTTGTTTCCCTTAATGACGGCCTCCCTGATTTAGGGTCTACTCCCACATCATCAAACTTCTTTGACTTACGACCCCTCTTCTTTGGAGTAATCCATCCTTCTTAGTCACTATGACTTTCACTGGGCCCCACTCCAGGGGAAAGTGGAGTTGGACTGGAGTTCAGTCTCGGAGATAACTGAGAGTTTATCCCTATCTTAAGAGATTCTTCATTGTGAGTATCATTAGACCTTGCTCCAGGGGGGAGAGGAGCTGAACTCTGTCTTGGAGAGGGTTGAGAGTTCATCGCTCCATGAACAAGATCAGACTCTTGAGCTTGAAAGTTGTCCTGAGGGGGTAGAGCGTTTGGAACATTACCTTGTGCCTCAAGGTTTTCACCGGAAGCTTGTAACTGCTCCTCCTGATGGGTCTCATCAGATCTGTTGTGAATCTCCCCATCTTCCAATATTGGCGGGAGACTCTCTTTTGAGAAGTGCTGGAAATCTTGTTCCCCATTTCCCTCCGTCTCCTGGCATTCAACATGATCTACCAACTTCTTATCCAAAGGTTGCTCTGAGGAACTGAAATCACTTTTCTCTTTTTCCTAATTTGTGGGTTCCTCAGCTTTCTTGTGCTTATAGTGGGAAATCAAATGACCCTTATTCTTGCAAAGTTGACAAAAGGTGGTAGCATTTTCATAAAGTATTGGCCGCGTCCAGGCCCCATACTTAGAGTTTAGCTCAATGGATGTAGGTAGAGCTTTGTGGACTTCCACATTAACACAAAATCTAGCATAAACAAAATAGGATTTGGCCTGAGTGGTATTATCCAAGGTAACAAACTGGCCAAAGGAATTAGCAATAGAAGCAAAAGCAGTTTCATCCTAGTATTCTAATGGGAAGCCTGGAAATCTAACCCAGATCGGAGCAGATCGATTCAAATCAGAACTGGGATCAAACCCTGGCCACCAACTACACAGTGAGAGTGAGTGTGTGCCATAGAGCCACGAACCACCTACTAAAATAGCTATCCTATCCTCTTTGCTTGTAAAACGAAATAGATAACAATCAAAATTACAACATACCAACTACTTAAAATTTACTTTCAATCTTCAAATTCAGTTTGTCTAATTTAGATCACTTAATTAAATGTTCTAAGTTAAACTTTGGTGGTTGTTTTGAGATATATTTTAGTTCTGATTCAAGATTAGATTACTTTATTAATTGTTCTAGATTGAACTTTTGGTTTTTGTTTGAGATATGTTTTAGTTCTGATTTAAAATCATTATTCGAGTGGAAGTGGACCCAACAGGTCAATAATAACAATGGAAAATTATGTTGATTGGGAAGGAATTAAATACAACACTTCTAGTCTTCAAATTAAGACAACTTGTTGCATGGCCTCACATGTACTGATGTGAAAAAGTTCAACATAAATGATAAATAATCCACGTAATAGTAAATGGGTCTCTAAAGGTAGAGTCTTCATTAATCTATAAAACATATATCTATATATGATTTTAAGGAATAAAAAACATTTAAATAAATTAGGAGTTAAGGTTGATTGTTGCCATAAGTGTAAATAAATGTAGAAATTATATTAAAGTAAAAATAATATTTAGTTAAATTTTAATAATGAAATGTTGTAACAAATATTAGAAAGTAATTTGCCAATGTTTTGTATTTTTTTAAATGAGACAAATGAAGATTCTAATTTAGAAAAGTTTATTGTTTGTTCCTTGTGTTTGTGGAATTTTTAGATGAAATTAAAACCCATTAAGATGACAATGTATAGTTTTCAAATATGTAAATATTTTTAGTGTTGAACATATTTTTATATTTATTAATTCTTTTCTAAATAAAAATTGTCATAAACTTGAAATAACATTTTTTTTAATAACTTTTGATTTTGATTTTTTTTTTAAAACTCATGTCTGACCAATTTAGACATCATTCTATACACAATGAAAAAAAAATCATGTTACGATTAGTTTAGCTCAAATTATGTTGGTCGTACATGAGGGGTTTTAGAAAATATAAATTAGGGCTAGTAAAAAATTAATTAAAAATTATATTTATCAAAAAATTATAAAAAAATATTCTGACCAAGCTTTAGCATCATATGCATCTTTCCACAAAAGTAATTTGAAAAATACTTTAATTTAGATCAAATTATGTTGGTTGTACACGTACATGTTTTTGCCCAAAACATATGACTTTTAAAAACCTACTTTTTGTACATCCTATACAAAACTAACTTTTACCATCTAGGTATTAGAATACATTACATATTTGAAAACTAGAAACACAATCCTACATTTCATATTAATATTTTGTGTGTAAGTGCTTCAAATTTTTACTCCAACTATGACAAACTTTGATTTTTAGGAAAAAGACTTCCAATTTTTGGCCAGAAAGTGGACCCAACGTCTTGCACATCTTTATTTAGGGTTTGGTGGTTCATTGATACATGTTATCATTTACCCACCCTTACTTTGGCCTTTAGGATTTGCATAATTTCTAATTTTTTCATATCTAATTATTGATTGATTTTTAATTTTTATCAACCCTTGGGTCATCTTTATCTTTTTTTTCTACTAGAGGGTTTTGAGAGCTATTTTTATGCCAAAATCTCTTCCCTATCCTAGACCTTTATGAAGGAGTGAATAGTTTAAATCCCCATATGGCTCAATCCATTGAGAATGGTGTCTCTATTGATGTACACCCATGAGAGAAGTAGATATTGTTATCATTGAGAATGAAAATGAAGAATGTGATCATGATGAGCATGTGGCCCAAAAAGAGTTTGCACAAGAACTTGCTAGCTTAGCTAATACTTATAATCTTACATAGTTAGTGGATATGACCTAGAATTTGTTCATTAATAAATCATTTGAATTAGAGATCTTACAAACCATTGGTACTAAGGTTGTCACCCCTAGCTATTTGACTAGTGCATTTATCCCCCTCCTCCATCCATGGCCATGCTTTCCACTACCTTTGTTCCATATCCTAACATCATTCCTTAATATGGCCTAGCTCCTAATTTCACTCCCTCCATCATACCAACATCTCACATGCAAGTTTTCACATCTAATTCTCCTTCTTCCCAACCCATTATCATTCCCCTTACCACTTCCATCCCCCTACACCAATTGTTCCTACCACTCCTTTGACTTGTTTGATTCCTAATTCCTCTAGTGACTCCATCATAGCTATATCCTACTCCATACCTCATTCCATGCCTCTATATACACCTTGTTACATAACCTCATCAACTCCCATGCCCCATTCTATTCCTCATTACACTCCTCCCCATATACCTTACACCCAAGTGTCTTTCATAGCATATTCCATAGTTCCTACATATACCCATCCTAGTGGTGTCCAACCCTCTTTGGGTACCATTCCCTCTACTACCCTAGATGCACTATTTCAAAACATTGATAAAATTGGAAAAATAGTTGATACCATGGGGGCAAGACAATGAAGAATTTATCGAGGCTATAAATACACCATTGACATTCAAAATTGTTATGCATCCTCTACTCATTGGCTTTGTGGCTCCTTATTTTTCAATATGTGATAGAAAAGGTGACCCTAATACACATTTGCATTCCACCATCACTAAAAGTTTAGACTTTGTGTATGAGTATAGGCTCTTAGCTAGTTTTTCCCTATAACATTAAAATATTGTGCTATTGAGCCGTTCTTCCCATTGCCTTGTGGGCCTATACATTCATTTTTTAATTTGACCAAGACATTTTTAAAGCAATTCAAACTTAAAATGGGCTTTAATGTTACTATTTTTGGTCTATTTAACTGTTCCCAAGGACATAATGAATGTTGAACACAATGGGGTACTAAGAGGGGGGGTGAATCAGCACACTTAAAAAATTTAAACAAACATTTGCTGATAAAACTGAATAACTTGGAGAACAGAAAGGAAAAAATGCAATTCAAGAATCAACACATAACACCAATATTTTTACGTGGAAAAGCCTAAAACAGGGAAAAACCACGGTGAGGATTAGCTCACAATATATTATGCTCATAGCAAAATATTACAACATTGTTTTAGGGCTACAATCCAAGGAAGCTACTACTCCCTAAGTGTTCTTCTCACTGCAAAGGATTTACAAAGATGGTAACTACATGGACTGTTGTAAAGAGAACATCTGATTTATGTTGGTAATGCAGTCTTCTATTTCTTTCTCAACACATGCCCTCAAATTGAATCTGCACACTTCATGTACTTCATTATGCTCTGCCTATCTTCACATATTCTTCACTATCTCACAAATGAACTTGATCTTCTATAAATATACTCTGTAACACTTCAAAACATTGATTAGGTCAGCATCATAATCAACATTGGATGAAACGTGTAGCTCTTCTCTTCACAAGTCGGCATCCATACATAATATGATAAGAAAAAATTGTTAGGGACCTTAGAAATTCATAAGGGAGATCAAATCATATATTTCCATACCTTCCAGTGTTAAGGAAACTAATCAGGATCCTCTGCACATATCATAAACTTAACTAGTCGGCTCAAGCTGCTTAGGACTGCTCATTGTCTATCTTCATACTGTCAGGGAGAAGCCAAAAACTCTATGTGGACCAAGAATTCAATCATACATGATCTCAACAAAATTCATACGCCTTACTGAAGAGGTAACATATTAGACTATACATCTGCAAAATAAGAAACATGACTATCTACAGAAAACAGGGCATTCCGGACCACATGTGATACTTCACATCTCAAGACATGATGTTGTGGTGCAATACAAATATTGAAACCTTTTAGGGATGAGCTAAAACATCATCATATGTTCCTCATTAGATCCGCAAACCTTTATCTAACAATTCTGGAGGAACTCAAGAGTTTTACACGGATAATCAGGAGTCTGGAGGACAGTTATACTCAAACCTTTACTTGCAGACATCACTACTTGATGCGGTACCAGAAAATGAAATTTGTCTGCATGAGGATCATACTTGATATGTACCTTGGACCATATAATATCTCCGCACAAGCTCTAATGGTTGATCTATACATGTTTCATCCTCTGCAAAACTCAACCTTGTGCAAATGGGCTCCGGAACAGTCTGCATTGTTTTTGTCTAAGTGATGGTCGGTACTCTGTCCCTTGTAACTTTTTATGCTGATGATGTGAGGACTTGAAAACTTGGATTTATCATTTCAATACCTGAATAAATCTATATTCAGAACTGCAAGATCAAATCTTACACTGCGGAGGAATGCGAACTAGAACAAGATGACGCTGCCTTAGGATGTACATTGTGAATGCCTTAGTCAGATTTCTGCTTCTTGTCATTAAGTGCGGTACACCCAACTAATTAGATATGCATGTGGGGATACTGGAATTATGCAAGAACATAAGTGATTGCCACCGCATCATGCTCACACACCAATCTGATCATCTTACCATACTTAGACTATTTTTCTTCTCCTGGACTAGTTTTCCTTGACCATACTGACTCTTCCTCTGTACAAGTCTGTCTATACATTTCCATATACTATGCTGACATCAATGTATACTATGTTGACATCAATGGAAATACATATTCCCAACAATCTCCCCCTTTGTCATTGATGGCAACATATACTCCCCCTTAGACACATGTTTCTCTCTCCCCCTTTGACATCAAGGACAAAGGGATTGATATCCTTTGCTTGTCTCAATTCAAAAACCGTATAGACTCCCCCTTACAAAATGAGTTCTATACTGTACTCCCCTGAGATGAAGATTTCTCCAAAAAGATGCTATGTCCATGGTGTAATATTACTATCTTCCGCAATACTATGTATACCAAAAATTGTTTTATTTACATTGCTCTTACAACTCACTTGGATGGTATGATAGCTTTGTAAATTACCTTGAGTTGTTGAAGAGTTGCAGTCCAGTTGACACATTCTGAGGCTAGCATATGATTCTGACATTCACACTCCATGCATATCTCCTCAGCTTCCTCTATGCTTCTTTGGGATTTCATCTTTTGATCTACCTTTTCTGCTTCCCCAGGTACTTATTGGTGATTCACTGTTATTATAGTGTTAGAAATCTGTCTGCATGCCCAGGTACTTATTGCCTTTCATGTTTTGCTCCAGATAAAGTATGATTGTTAGGCCTTGAGCTTACCCCATCAAGGTCTTATATTATATTAGTATGAAAAGTGTTAAAATGAAGAGCTCTTGGGAAAAAAAAAGTATTTATTTTGTTCAGATGTACTATTTATATTAGATTAGTATTAAAAGTGTTAAAATGAAGAGCTTTTTGGAAAAAAAAAAGTATTTATTTTGATCAGATGTACTGTTTATGTTAGATTAGTATAAAAGTGTTAAAATGAAGAGCATTTGGAAAAAAAAAGTATTTATTTTGATCAGATGTATTGTTTATATTAGATTAGTATTAAAAGTGTTAAAAATGAAGAGCTTTTGGGGAAAAAGTATTTTTTTTTTATCAGATGTACTGTTTTTCCAGTGTTTGATATCTTCTTGTTTTTTTATTGTTATATTTGTAGACACCTAAAAATGTATTCTACCATCAAACCGACTCCTGACATCCCTAAACATATCAATTTCCCTTCTAGTCAATTAATTTAATTTTTATTTAATTAATTACCCCTGTTATTTTTCAAATTCACACTATTTTATTCCCAAAATTGAATTAATTTCATTTAATTCAATAGTCCAAACCTTAGCCAATAGATTTAATCAATATGCAATATTTATTAAATCAATTTCCCCTTTTCCACTAAATCCAATTAATTAGTTAAAACCATGATTAACTAATTAATTCAGCCTATAATTGACCTATCCCTACCCTAAACAATTAAATAACTATTATTTAATTGCCTACCCTAGCTTACCTCATCTTAGTCCTAGGATTAATTAAATAAAACCTCTGTTTAAATAATCATAACCCCCTCCATTTGGGTGGTCAAACCTTGTTTAACACCCTTCCCCACATTCTCCAAATAAAAAAATTGAATTAAATCCACATAAGTCAATTTTTTATTTAAAAACATCCCACATCACATTTATTTCTCCTTACACCCCCATACCTCATTTACTTCTCCTCTTCCCCAAATAAATTTTTAATTCATTTACATTCACCATATGAATCTTTAATTAAAAAATAATCCATCTCACCCAACCTTATTTAATATCCCTTTTCCCAAAATAAATAAAAGAATCACATTTATTCCTAGCCCTCCATTCATTCAAGATTAAATCTAGGCCCTCCACATCACTTTTATCCTCCACCATTGATCTTCCAAATCAATCTCCACCATTGGATCAAAATCCCTTCCAAAAATCTATAAATAGAACCTCTCCCAAGCCATTTTCATCATCCAAGTTTATGCAAAGTCATAATGCCAAAATCACTCTTGAACTAGGATAGTGAGTTGCACAATTTGAATAACATTTCACATTTAAATCCATTGTCTAGGGATCATCTTGGTCTTAGGAGCTTGTTTTGGGTGCAAAGGCTCCTTTCTCTCTTGATGGGATTAGATTTGTATGTGAGGTATAATCTTGTGTTTATTGCATTTGATTTAGTATTTTAACCTTGTTTGCACTTCTAATCTACAATCTTCTTGGTTGGATAAGAGTATTGTCCTCATGTTCTTGTAGTTCAGATTTAATCATTTAGTTATCCAAAACCTTGTTTTTCTACAACTAGAGGATAATGTGGAATTCTATGCCAGTTGTCATTTCTCAGTTTTCGACAAAATACAGACTAAAATAGTTTGTTTTTCACTATCAAAACGCCCCCGCCTGTGGCTTTGGTATTGAATAATTGCCCATCTCTTTGTTTGTTAATGTTGACCAAGATTGGAATAAAACCGTACACAGTGGTAAGAGGAGTAGTTTAAAGATCAACCCCAAAATAGTTTAATCAATAATCAAAGTTAACGATCAATAATATAGTCACCCAAAAAACCACCATGGAAAGAAGAGAAATCAGGAATAAAAAATATCATTCTTAGAGGATGGGTATTATGGCTAAACTCCATCTGGAACATAGGGGTAAGCATGTTATTGATATAATAGACATCAAATTTCCAGAGTCTATCATGATTGCAGTTCAATGTTTCAGGATTTAACTGTGTGCCAGTTTTTTTCTCAACTTAAAAACTCCACACAATTAAATCCTGAAACACTGAACTGCAATATTATTATTTGATTAAACTTGTCTTAATTGAATTATAGATTTGGAGTTACTTGATAATGTATATATACCAGGTAATGATAAGGAATCAATGAGTAAAAAAATAGCTTGTTTTAAATCATGGAGCCTATAAACAGGATGCATCATGCATGCATATGAGCATTTTATAAGATAGTTTTGAACTCTAGATGCTTCTAGATTAGATACAAATCAGTACCCATTTACAGACAGGAGACCAGGTTCAAATTTGACCATTTTAATTTGGAAGGTTCACTGCATAAATGCCATCCATGGCCAGCTAGATTAGGGTCAAGGAAGCACAATTTGTTGGGAAGCTAAATTTAGGAAGTGGGTTGTCTGTGCACAGGTTACTATAGCCATTGTTACATACAATTAATAAGAGTTGAATAAATTTCCAGATGTGATGAGGATAGATGCGTTTATTGTTTGAAGTTTTCGTGTCATTTTATTAAGCAGCTGGTGTAGGTTTAACAGCCGTTCAGATGTTCAGCTTCATCTCTTCTGAGATTCTGAGCACTCAATAATATCTGTCAGGAATCATGAGCTATTTCATCATACAAAAAGTTTTTTACAATTTTTGGAACAATCAGAACAATACGTTTTATACTGAAGAACATACTGGGGAAGTCTATTGAGAAACTGGCCAACCTCCATGTCTCTGAACATGATTTTCAAGATCGCAGCATCTCACCTCTTATTACAAGCTGTTCTTAAATATCATCCACTTCAATAGTCAAAGGTCAATTTTGGCCAATAAAAGTAGGACAAATATGTAACACTTTTTATTGTGAATGAGGTGTAAAATTACTATTGATTGTTTGACCATTGAAGTGGATGATATTTAAATAGAGTGCTTATTACTGAATAATATGACAGATAAGATTGCAATTGCATTGCTGTGGTTTAAAATTTTATATGAAAACATCTTACCCAGATATATTGTTTGAAATGTCTTTCTAGATTAAAAAAAAATCTCATTTTTATGTTCTAGTGTGACTTGGCAGGCAGATTTCGGAAGCAAAGTGACAATGATGATGTGTGTTATGTTCTCAGTGACAACACCCCTTGGCATAATAGCGGGCATGGTGATGAACTACATAAGTGGGTATGACGAGAACAATCCCAAGGCACTCATACTTGAGGGACTGTTTGGGTCTGCATCATCTGGAATACTTGTCTACATGGCTCTTGTTGATCTCATAGCTGCTGAATTCCTCAACAGCAAGAAGATGAAATCCAATCCCGGCCTCATGTCTGCAGCTTATGTTTTACTTGTTCTTGGGGCAGGATCCATGTCACTTCTTGCTTTATGGGCTTAGTGAATACTTTACCACTAAAATCGAAGCAGCTGCCATGAATGGACTCAGGGGAGCTGCATCCAGGCTGCATCTCAGTATCTCTTGTTTGCATAGCAATTAAATTCAAATTAAAGATCATATAAAATTTATTATTTACTTCCAGGCTTTCTCTTTACTAGGTTTCAACAACCTTCAACTGCAGAGTCAGTGAAATTATTAAAGAATAAAAGATACTCACCATCAATGTACTTCTCTCATACCCTTGAGAAACTAGAATAACATATCTTTTTGCATTTTTTCGAAACCTGTAATGGAGAAAAGTGAAAATCTACATGGGCTGTGTGTGAAGCGAAGCAAAGAATGTGTAAATTTGTATTTGTTCAATACACTTTGTAAAACAAACCGATCCAGAAGGAACCCGAAACATACCAGAAGCGCTAATGCCACTCAATTTGTGTAGGTTTTGGTAATAAATATGCACCCATCATATGAATTTTACAAATTTATATTATTAGATATTTATAAAAAAAATTATGGCTAAAATAAGGTTAAAGCCCTTATTTTAAAAAAGTGATTAGAATTTTAAAATTTATATTTGATATTTATAATTTTTTTATTATTAGAATTTTAAAATTTATATTTGATATTTATAATTTTTATATTAGTAGGTATGAATTTTCAAAAAAATATTTTGGTTCAGATCACATACAGGGACCCATCATCAAAAGAGGAGAGTTGTAATTTGGATTGTAGACACTTTAAAAGGAGATAGGGATGGAGAGGTAATAGAAAAACCACAAAATGAGGGATGAGAAAGGAGGAGGAAGGGACATGTGGAATAAGAAATAATATGTATTAGAATATAATATATATGTATGTAATAAAGAATATAAAATTTAAAAGGATATACAATAATACAATATAGAAATGTGAATGAGAACAAGATCATATATAGATAAGGAGGATATATGAAAGGAGAAGAGTTGATGTGAAACAATGGAATAAATATTGTTTTACATCAACATGCATGATGACAAATCATATAGAGAATTTTTTTGTTGATAAAATCAAAGTTGAGGGTCCCAACCTGAAAAAAGTGATAAGAATTGGTCAGAAACTGATTTGTCCCAAATTACAATGGAAAAAATCTGCCTGGCCCAAAAAAGTCAAAGAAAAGATATCATGAAACACTGATTTAGCAAGTGTTAGTTAAACAATGGAACCCAACTGGCACCTAAAGGACATCGAACTCTCAAAACAGAAAATTTCTATTTAAATATCATGTAATTTTAATTTGTATAATTAATGGTAATTTTGTATTTTATTTTTATATAAAAATAATAAATAATTATTTTATTTTTATTAATAAAAATTTATCTTTAAACCCCTGATATTTAAGAACAACCAAAATATACTATTTTAAAAGTATCATAAAAAGAAAAGACAAAGCAGGTAAGAAGCATCTGCCATAAAGGACGACTCAGGGGAGCTGCGTGCAGGCTGCATTTCAATAACTCTTGTTTGCATGGCATTTAAGTTCAAATTAAAGATTATATACATTAGTCATTTACTCCTGTACTTTCATTTTACCTTGGACTCCAACAACCTTTCTTGTGCAGAGTCAATGAAATTATTAAAGAACAAAAGATACTCACAGTGAATGTACTTCTCCATAAGTTGAATTATCTTTTGGATAGTCTTAAGAAACTAAACATCTCTGGGTTTTTTGGAAAGCTGAAATCGAAAAAACCTACAGGGGATTTCCTTATAAAGGCAAGAATATGTGAGCCTCTCTATATTCCAAAATGCTCCATACAGGGTTTAAATTTGACAGTCCACCACCTTGGACTGTCTAAGAATTTTTTTTCCTACAGTTTAGTCGACAATTTTTTTAATGCAAGTAAATTTTATATAAGAAATATAAAAAAAATTACCAATGATCTTAATGTAATCATATGATGATATTTCAAATAAATTTAGATATCATGGTAGGCCTTGTGGATGCCTAAGAGATAATTGGTTACTGGCAACTACTAACTTGTTAAGCCCTTTCCTTAAAAGCACTTATCTCTGTGGTTTTCTAAATATTGGTATAAAAAAAACTCAAAAGAGTATTTGGAATTTTTTTTAAAAATTTAAAAATTTGGATTTTTTTTTAAATAATACAAGTTTCTATTTTTTTCTTTAAATTTCTATTAAAGAATTTTAAAAAATCTAAAAAATTTGGATTTTTTTGTAAAATAATAGTTTCTATTAAAAAATTTTAAAATAAAAAGAAAAAACATATATATAATTACATGTATGTTAATACAATCAAATATTTATTTTTACCATATTTTATAGTTAAAATATTTAAATTCAGCTGTACCATATTTTACAGTTAAAATATTTAAATACAACTATACAACTGTCAAATTAAGCTCTGTCCTGAAACAAACCATGCAAATGGAACCCGAGTTATATCAGAAGCAGTGATGCCTTTTAATTTGGGTAGGCTTCAGTAGTATATAAGCAAATTTATGTCAGTAGATCTTCATAGCAATTATAAGCTGTAAATTACAGAATTTTTAAGTATATTAGTTTTTGGTTCATCCTCTTCCAATATTCCTCAAGTTAAGACTCATGAGTTTTGGGTATTCAGACTGGGCTGAGAATAAACAGTGGATATGTTGTCATGTTAGTTAAATAAAAAGATTTGAACTTGTTAATTTTAATGTGAATAATTTAATTAATTTTACTATACATATATTTGTAAATGATTTTTAATCAGTATTACTTGTTATGACAGTCAAATTACAACATACCAACTACTTAAAATTTACTTTCAATCTTTAAATTCAGTTTGTCTAATTTAGATCACTTTATTAAATGTTCTAAGTTAAACTTTGGTGATTGATCACTTTATTAAATGTTCTAATTTAAACTTTGGTGATTGTTTTGAGATATGTTTTAGTTCTGATTCAAGATTAGATTACTTTATTAATTGTTCTAGATTGAACTTTTGGTTTTTGTTTGAGATATGTTTTAGTTCTGATTTAAAATTATTATTTGAGTGGAAGTGGACCCAACAGGTCAATAATAGCAATGGAAAGGTCCAAAGATTTTGGATAGAATTTTAGTTTCCATATAATTCGAAAACAAAAAATGATAGTTGATTGGGAAGGAACTAAATACAGCACTTCTAGTCTTCAAATTAAGACAACTTGTTGCATGGCCTCACATGTACTGATGTGCAAAAGTTCAACATAAATGATAAATAATCTACGTAGTAGTAAATGATTCTAAAGGTAGTCTTCATTAATCTATAAAACATATATATAAAAAATTAAATAAATTAGGAGTTAAGGTTGATTGTTGCCGTAAGTGTAAATAAATGTAGAAATTATATTAAAGTAAAAATAATATTTAGTTAAATTTTAATAATGAAATGTTGTAATAGATATTAGAAAGTAATTTGGCAATGTTTTGCATTTTTTTAAATGAGTCAAATGAAGATTCTAATATAGAAAAATTTATTGTTTGTTCGTTAGATGAAATTAAAACCATTATAGATGACAATGTCTAGTTTTCAAATATGTAAATATTTTTAGTGTTGAATATATTTTTATATTTATTATTTCTTTTTTAAACAAAAGTGTCGAATATATTTTTATATTTATTAATTCCTTTTTAAACTATATAAACTTGAAATAACATTTATTATTATTTTTTTAATAACTTTTGATTTTGATTTTTTTTGGAAAAAAATTATGTCTAACCAATTTAGACATCATTTTATACACAATGAAAAAAAATATCATGTTACGATTAGTTTAGCTCTAATTATGTTGGTCATACATTAGGGGTTTTAGAAAACACAAATTAGGACTAGTAAAAAATTAATTAAAAAAATTATTTATCAAAAAATTACAAAAAAAATTCTGACCAAGCTTTAGCATCGTATGCATCTTTCCACAAAAGCAATTTGAAAAATATTTAAATTTAGATCAATTGTTGGTTGTACACGTACATGTTTTTCCCAAAACATATGACTTTTAAAAAGCTACTTTTTTGTACATCTTATACAAAACTAACTTTTATTATCTAGGTATTAGAATACATTACATATTTGAAAACTAGAAACACAATGCTACATTTCATATTTTTACATCATATTAATATTTTATGTGTAAGTGCTTCAAATTTTTACTCCAACTATGACAAACTTTGATTTATAGGAAAAAGACTTCCACTTTTTCGCCAAATAAGTGCTTCAAATTTGTACTCCAACTATGACAAACTTTGATTTATAGGAAAAAGACTTCCACTTTTTCGCCAAAAAGTGGACCCAACTTCTTGCACATCTTTATTTAGGGTTTGGTGGTTCATTGATATATGTTATCGTTTACCCACCCTTACTTTGGCCTTTAGAATTTGCATAATTTCTAATTCTTTCATATCTAATTATTGATTGTTTTTAATTTTTATCAACCCTTGGGTCATCTTTATCTTTTTTTTCTACTGGAGGGTTTTGAGAGCTATTTTTATGCCAAAATCTCTTCCCTCTCCTAGACCTTTATGAAGGAGTGAATAGTTTAAATCCCCATATGGCTCAATCCATTGAGAATGGTGTCTCTATTGATGTACACCCATGAGAAAATTAGATATTGTTATCATTGAGAATGAAAATGATGAATACGATCATGATGAGCATGTGGCCCAAAAAGACGTTGCACAAGAACTTGCTAGCTTAGCTAATACTTAAAATCCTACATAATGAGTGGATATGACCTAGAATTTGTTCATTAATAAATCATTTGAATTAGAGATCTTACAAACCATTGACCTACTAAGGTTGTCACCCCTAGCTATTTGACTAGTGCATTTATCCCCCTCCTCCATCCATGGCCATGCTTTCCACTACCTTTGTTCCATATCCTAACATCATTCCTTAATATGGCCTAGCTCCTAATTTCACTCCCTCCATCATACCCACATCTCACATGCAAGTTTTCACATCTAATTCTCCTTCTTCCCAACCTATTACCATTCCCCTTGCCACTTCCATCCCCCTACACCAATTGTTCCTACCACTCCTTTGACTTGTTTGATTCCTAATTCCTCTAGTGATTCCACCATAGTTATATCCTACTCCATACCTCATTCCATGCCTCTATATACACCTTGTTACATAACCTCATAAACTCCCATGCCCCATTCTATTCCTCATTACACTCCTCCCCACATACCTCACACCCAAGTGTCTTTCATAGCATATTCCATAGTTCCTACATATACCCATCCTAGTGGTGTCCAACCCTCTTTGGGTACCATTCCCTGTACTACCCTAGATGCACTATTTCAAAATATTGATAAAATTGGAAAAAATAGTTGATACCATGGGGGGGAAAGACAATGAAGATATTATCGAGGCTATAAGTACACCATTGACATTCAAAATTGTTATGCATCCTCTACTCATTATCTTTGTGGCTCCTCATTTTTCAATATGTGATAGAAAAGGTGACCCTAATACACATTTGTATTCCTTCATCACTAAAAGTTTAGACTTTGTGTATGAGTATAGGCTCTTAGCTAATTTTTTCCTATAACATTAAAATATTATGCTATTGAGCCATTCTTTCCATTGCCTTATGGGCCTATACATTCATTTTTTAAATTTGACCAAGACATTTTTAAAGCAATTCAAACTTAAAATGGGCTTTAAGGTTACTATTTTTGGTCTATTTAACTGTTCCCAAGGACATAATGAATGTTGAACACAATGGGGTGCTGAGAAGGGGGGTGAATCAGCACACTTAAAAATTTTAAACAAACATTTGCTGATAAAACTGAATAACTTGGAGAACAGAAAGGAAAACATGCAATTCAAGAATCAACACATAACACTAGTATTTTTATGTGGAAAACCCTAAAACAGGGAAAAACCATGGTGAGGATTCGCTCACAATATATTATGCTCATAGCAAAATATTACAACATTGTTTTAGGGCTACAACCCAAGGAAGCTACTACTCCTTGATTTAATGCTTACAGTAATTTACACTTTGATTTAGGGCTACAACCCAAGGAAGCTACTACTACCTAAGTGTTATGCTCATTGCAAAGGATTTAAAAAGATGGTAACTACATGGACTGTTATAAAGAGAACATCTGATTTATGTTGGTAATGCAGTCTTCTATTTCTTGCTCAACACATGCCCTCAAACTAATTCTGCACACTTCATGTCTTTCATTTTGCTCTTCTTATCTTCACATATTCTTCATTATCTCACAAATAAACTTGATCTTCTATAATATACTCCGCAACACTTCAAAACATTGATTAGCTTGGCATCACAATCAACACTGGATGAAATGTGTAGCTCTTCACAAGTTGGCATCTATACATAATATGATAATAAAAACTTGTTGTGGACCTTAGAAATTCATGAGGAAGATCAAAGCATATCTTTCCATACCTTCCAGTGTTAAGGAAACTAATCAGGATCCTCCGCACATCATAAACTTAACCAGTCAGCTCAAGCTGCTCAGGACTGCTCATTGTCTATTTTCATATTGTCAAGGAGAAGCCAAAAACTCTATGTGGACCAACAATTCAATCATACATGATCTCAACAACATTCATACACCTTATTGAAGAGGTAACATATCATACTATACATCCGCAAAATAGGAAACATGACTATCTGTAGAAAACAGGGCATTCCAGACCACATGTAATACTTCACATCTCAAGACATGGTGTTGTGGTGCAATACAAATCCTGAAACCTTTTACGGATGAGTTAAAACATCATCATATGTTCCTCATTAGATCTACACACCTTTATCTAACGATTCTGGAGGAATTCAAGAGTTTGACATGGATAATCAGGAGTCCGGAGGACAATTATGGTGCAAGTATAGGCCTAACCGGTGTTGTCATTGATGTCAACATACTCTTGTTGCATTGATGATAAGGATTGGATGAGCTGTGTGCTGAGGATATTGAGAAAATTAGTCCTAATCAGGAACAGAGAAGAACAGTGAAGACAGTGAGGTAAAGATCCCAGCTAAGATGAAGATCAGAGGATGCACTTCAAAGGGTTTGTAGATATGTGTCTTAAGATGATCCAATAAAGATTTTAGAGATCCGCATAAAGATCTGAAGAAGATATGGCTACTTAAGTAAAACTGGTACTATCAGATGTTCAGAGTTGACAGAGTGACACAGATAGGTCCGGTGAGATCTGGAAATGCAATATCCTGTTCTATGGATTGGTGGAGTGTTTAGGAGGTCAATGTAAAGTGACAACTCAATTGGTTCATGATCTGGAGGTCCGCAAGCATCTATTCCAATATGACAGTGATGACAGATTGTGTTCTTGAAGTTCTGGATGAAGGAGAGAATGATTTCAGTAAGCATAAGTAGTGTGGATATTCTTGGTGATTCAGAAAAGCTTGTGGAGGTCTTTGGATTGTGTTCAGTTCATGTTGGTGGTCCGCATTGAAGATTGAGCTCGTAATTGAAGAATTACTTCCAGATGGTGATGTTCTTCCTAAGTCTGGCCAACCGGATGAGTTACACATCCTGCGAATGATCTTGGAGATGTTTTATGAAGAATGGCATGTTCCTAAAGGAATATTGGAGTCTTAGATCTGTGTGGCCGACAGTGTGTTGATCTGCATGAAGTCTTTTTGTAATTAGTCATGTTGCATTTACATATTTTCTTTGTAATGTATGCCAACTTGGATGGTTATTCCTAAGTCAATGTCTTGAATAAATAAGGAGTTGTAAAGTCATTTCAAAAAAATGGGTGTGGAGATGAGAGTGTGGTAGAGAGGAGTAGAGCGAAAGGCAGAGTAGAAGTATTGAGCCTAAATGGAACTGACTCAAGCATGGTGAAGATGCTATTCTTCAACTCAAGTATGTGATACTTATTATTCTGTAGGCAGTGTGTCTCTTATAGGCAGTGGGCCTCTTGTGAGCAGTGTGCTTAGGCAGTGAGCCCTAATTGGCATGTGCCATTTTGTTCTTTCTATTCTTCTAACAGAGAATACAATCTTGGGTTAGTCACCCCGTGGTTTTTCCCTTAACCGGGTTTTCCACATCAAAATCTTGGTGTCATATGTGTTAATGTGTTTTTGCTCTTGAATTGTTGCATTATATTTCTATGATTGATTTATTATTATGTTGCTGAATTAAGAAAAGGATTTAAGTGATTAAATTGCAAGAAAGTTTTTGACAACTGATTCACCCCCCCTCTCAGTTGTCTTCCCTAAATCTAACAATTGGTATTAGAGCTAAGTTCCTCTAAAAGAGCTTAACCACTTGAGGAGATCTAGAATGTCATCCTACAAGAAGGATAGTCCAAGGTTTGATGGAACCAATTTCACTCTTTGGAAAAGTCGCATGGAATGTCACTTGCAATGTATGGGAATGCAGTATTGGATCATGGCTTCAAAGAAGTAACTCCTCCATAGAATGGTCCGAAATCCATAGATGAAATCAGAGATGCTGAAAACAATCTGCAGACTAAAGAAGCTCTTCTAAGTGCCTTGTCTGATTCAGAGCTGACAAATATTGTTAACCTACAAACTGCTTTTGAGATTTGGGAAAAACTGGAACTTTAGCATGAAGGAGACAAGTATGTTAAATGTGCTAAGCTACAAAGTCTGAAAGGAAAATTTGAAAATCTAAAGATGAGAGAAGATGAAAATATCACTACATTTATGCCAAGAGTAAATGATCTTGTTTGTGGTATTAGATGTGTTGTTGGAGTCTTGGATAAAGATGAGATTGTTGGCAAAGTTCTCAAGTCCCTTCCTGATTCTTACAAGTACAAGGTTGCTGTTATTGAAGAATTCAGATCTATTTCAGGTATCATAAGAGATCAATTGGTTGGTAAATTGGTTGCATTTGAATTAACTGAGTTTGGAGATGCCCCCCCAAGACTGAATCTGCATTCAAAGCTAGTGCCTCTAGTAAAAGAAAACAAAAGTTTGATCCAGGAGAGAACTCTTCAAAGAAACTATCATGGTATGAGAAAGCAAGAAAAGACCTAGAAGAAGGTGAAGCAGAAGCTACTCAACTTGAAGCCCTTATTACAAAAAGACTGCCAAGAGGATCCGATAAGTATGAAGGGAAATTACCTTTTAAGTGTTTTAACTACAATAAGATTGGTCATTTTGCCTCAAGGTGTCCAGAAAGATTTTCAAAGTCAAATCCTAATAGATCAAGGTTCCAAAAGAAATGTTACTATGTTCATGAAGACGATGATGATGAAGGAGTAACAGATGATGAATCAGAAACAGGAAATAATTCCAAAAGTGATTGGGTGTTTATTGCCATCAGGGAAGAAGATCCAATGCCCTCTGAATCTGTCAATCATAAAATTGTGGAAAGAGCTCTGGCTGCCCAAGTTGAAGAAAAGGATGATTGGGTCATTGACAATGGATGCTCTCACCATATGACAAGTGACAAAAATAAGTTCATAGATTTGGAAAGGTATGAAGGAGGAGTGGTAAAGTTTGGTGATAATTCTGCTAGCAGAATCAGAGGAAGAGGAACCATTTCTTTTGATGGAAAGAACAAAACCAGTAATGTATTGTATGTTGAAGGTCTGAAACACAATCTTCTCAGTGTTGGATAGTTGGTGGACAAAGGTTATGATCTCTGATTCAAGAATGGAAAATGCAAGATCTTTGAAAGTTTCAGAACAGAGATTGCATCTGGTACTCAAACAAAAGGTAATATTTTCCATTTAGTTGGTACGGGTAAAAGTTGTCTATTTGTTCAAATTGATCAGAGTTGGTTATGGCATAGGAGAATGTGTCATGTGAATTTTGATAATATTATCGAGATAAGCAACAGTCAGGTTGTAAGAGATCTTCCAAAATTGGTAAAACCTACCAATAGTTTGTGCAAAGAATGTCAGTTGGGTAAACAAAGCAGAGTCTCATTCAAAAGCAAGGAACAATCTTCTACCAGATTATTGGACTTAGTTCATACTAATCTATGTGGTCCGGCAAGAATCAGGAGTGTGCAAGGTGATAGATACTTCATGTTATTAATTGATGACCATTCCCAGATGATGTGGGTTACTTTTCTGAAAGAGAAATTAGAAGCTCTTGAGAAATTCAAAATATTCAAGGCTATGGTAGAGAATGAAACTGGATTAAAATTAAAATGTCTGAGGTCTGATAGAGGTGGAGAATTCACATCCAGTGAGTTCATAGAATTCTGTGAGAAACATGGAATAAAAAGACAGTTGTCTACTTCTAGGACTCCACAGCAGAATGGAGTAGTGGAGAGAAAGAACCAGACCATTCAGGAAGCATCTAGAACCATGATGATGGAAGCAAATGTTCCTCAGATCTATTGGAAAGAAGCTGTAAGCACTGCAGTCTATACTCTCAATCGAGTACAAATCAGAAGCAATACCGGTAAGACTCCTTATGAACTTTGGTTTGGCATCACTCCCACTGTGAGGTATTTCAGAGTCTTTGGTAGCAAATGTTACATTAAAAGAGATGAAGATCTAGGAAAAATTGATGCTAGAAGTGATGAAGGAATATTCTTGGGTTATTCTACTCAAAGCAAAGCATATCGGTGTTATAACAAGAGATTAAGGAAGATTGTAGAAAGTACAAATGTGAAGTTTGATGAAGGTATTGAAAAACCCTCAAGGTTTTATGAATATGATGAAGATGATCAAAATGATGTTTTTGTTCAAGAAGTCCAAGCTCCCTCTGAAATTTAGATTTAGGTTGATCCAGTAAATCAGAAAGAAGAGATAAGTTTGAATGAACCTGTTCAAGAATCAGAAGTGCAAGAAACTCCCAAAGTTCCCAGGTATGTAAGACTGAATCACTCTGAAGATCAGATCATAGGTGATAAAAGCAAAGGTGTACAAACAAGAAGAAGGATTGCTCAAGATTTAGATGAGTATTGTCTGATTTCAAAGATTGAACCTAAGACAGTGAATGAAACTTGCAATGATGAAAACTGGACTAAAGCAATGGAGGAAGAGCTGATGCAAATTGAGAAAAATCACACTTGGGATCTTGTTCCCAGACCTAAAAACAAGAATGTGATTGGAACCAAATGGGTCTTCCAGAATAAACTAAATGAAGATGGTGAAGTAGTCAGAAACAAAGCCAGATTGGTCTGCAAGGGTTACTCCTAAGTAGAAGGAGTTGATTTTGAAGAAATTTTTGCTCTGGTGGCGAGAATTGAAGTAGTCAGATTATTTCTTGCTTTTGCTGCCTTCAAGGATTTCAAAGTATATCAGATGGATGTCAAGTTTGCCTTCCTGAATGGTGACTTGGAAGAAGAAGTTTACATTGAGAAATCGGATGGATTTCAATTGTCTAATCATGGTGAAATGGTCTGCAAGTTGAAGAAAGCTCTGTATGGACTCAAGCAAGCTCCAAGAGCCTGGTATGAAAGATTGGATGAGCATATTTTGAAGATTGGTTTCAACAAAGGTACTGCTGACAGTAATTTGTATTTCAAAATTGATCATGAAAATATCTTGATTGTTGAAGTGTTTGTTGATGATATCATTTTTGGAGGAAGAGATAGTATGTGCAAAACCTTTGCAAATCAAATGAAAAGTGAATTTGAGATGTCCATGTTTGGGGAAATGAATTTCTTCTTGGGTCTGCAAATCACTCAAACAAAGAAAGGAATCTTTATTTCTCAGACCAAACATGTGAAATAATTGTTGAAGAAATTTGGGATGGAAGACTCAAAACCAATGAATACTCCCATGGCAACCGGATGTAAATTGAGCAAAGATGATGACTCTCCTAAGACTGATCAGAAAAAATACAGGTCAATGATTGGAGGACTATTGTATCTCACTCAAACTAGACCTGACATTATGAATGTTGTTGGTCTTGTTGCTAGATTCCAAGCTGATCCTAGAGAATCTCATGTCATGGCAATCAAAAGAATTTTTAGATATCTGAAAGGGACAGTTGAGTATGCGTTGTGGTATCCTAAAGATCATAATTTCTCTCTTCATGCATATACTGATGCAGATTGGGCAGGAGATGTGGATGACCAAAAGAGTACCAGTGGTGGGGCATTCTTTTTGGGGAAGAGATTGGTTTCTTGGCTGAGCAAGAAACAAGAGGCAATATCTCTATCCATTGTAGAAGCATAATATATTGCAGTAACAGGTAGTTGCACTCAAGTATTGCAGATGAAGCAAATGTTAAGAGACATCAGAGTGGAGTATGAGGAACATATCACAATCTTCTGTGATAATTCAGGTGCAATAAACATATCAAACAATCTGCTATTGCATTCAATGACTAAACACATATCCATCAAGTTTCACTTTTTGAGAGAGCAAGTGAACAGGAATGAAGTCAGATTGGAGTTTGTGCCTTCCAAGGATCAGATTGTAGACATTTTTACTAAACCTCTACCTAAGGACTCTTTTGAGTATCTCAGGGAGAAGTTAGGGGTTATTACCCCTCCGGTTCTGAATTAAGGTGCACTGTTGTGCATCAGTCAGGTGGATCTCACAGTCATATCTTGTGGTCTAGATTGATGTTTGGGAAGCTACTACTTAGGGGGAGTAGCTGATATGTTTCTGAAGTAATGCAAGTATGTGCCCTTTGCCATTGATGTCAAAGGGGGAGAGAAGACATATGAAAAACAAGTGGTTGCTGATCAAAGTGTTGGTTATTTTTCCAGACTGGATACTTGTTCCTAGTTATCCCTACAAAGTAGCCATCATTGATCAATAGGATTCCCGGGCCAGGGGCCAATAGTATAGGAGATAGACTCTATAAATATCTCCTCTTCTTCTTTAGGCTCTGCAGAACCAAGGGGGTATTCCCTATTCAACATCCATAAAATTTGTGACTATGAACTGACTGAGATGCTGATACAAAGCAGATAAATCCTCCTTCATGCAGACCAAAACTGTGAGATAAGTGCAAAGGGGCTAGCTTTGGGCCTATATTCAGTTGTGAGACAGAGGATTTTGGTCCTAAAACTACTTCTAAAGTCCTAATGGTTTGTATGTGAAGTTTAAGTTTGATTTTATGTTTGGATGCAAAACTAGGACCTTGGTTGTGGCCTCAATACAAGACTAGATCGGTGCCTATCTCAGGGCTCGGAGTCAATAGACATACACATGTGAATGTACACATAAACTGATATTAATGACTGGGTTTCAAGGGGATTGCTTAATATCTACCTCATAGATACTTCCCAAAATTGAGTATTCGGTTACCTGTGCTTAGAAGATCCTCACTGCAATATATTCTTCTTAACACTTAACCTAAAACATTTAATCTACTCCTTGAGCAGAAGTAAAAGACCAAGCATTCAATATAGCCAAACCACATTCAAGAATCTTAGACACCCCTTAGCTGTTTAGATTCAAAAGAAGAATACATTCAATTTGGAGATAAGTAACAGAACAAATGCAATGAAGCATTACTCATTTTAATCAACATGAAACCAGTGAATTTATGCATTAAACATACAACATGAGATTCATAAACTCACAAAAACATCCAAAAAAAAGGGCCACCAATGAAGTTGTATCTTATCACAGCACCAAAATGTTGTCCAGTTTCCAACAACCAAAAGAGTAACACAGCTTGCTTTTTATACCAAGACTATAAAACTTAGCAAAATTAATTACAAGGAAAATAAAAAATCTGCCAAATACAACGCATGAGAAAATGATGCTCAAAATATTGAAGGCAACCCAAGAAAAATTGAGGAAAGGGCAAGTGAGCTCGGGATCTACACCATTATTCAAAGATCTTCATCATAAACCTAGGAGTTGGCCATTCAACCATCGGCCCATGCCTCTGTACATTGCTAATAATGGCAAAACTACCCGTAGCTCCCCTTGGAAATCGCAGCAGCGCACCCATGGAGTTTTCCCGCTCAAAAATTGACTGCAGACACAAAGAAAATCCATCGTTGAAGGTTTAAAACCTGACCATCGATCTAAATTCCATTGCTGAGGTCCGACGGCCCAAAAACCTACAGAAAAGCCAAGAACTAGTGATATCATGCCACGTCAGTAACCAATGCATCCATCGCCAACTTTTCTACCATCCAAATCCCTTATATATGCCAAATGCATATACAAAACTGTTCCATATACAAGGCGGACCCCAAACTGTTATAGAGCAAATTGGAATCACCATCGGATCCGCCTTGTATCACTATCCCTTGCATATCTTCATTGTATACCCGCATATACGAGCATCTTATACAACCTACGGACGCCAGAAGATTATTCACCGCATTGGATTCTGTCTTTGCGCCCGCGTTGCACCACTCTTTCTTTGTACATTTCTTTGTATGTTGCATTATACAAATGCGAGATACATACATTGCGGATCCCTGCCACTTATCCATTGGATTTGAAAAACTTTCAAATCTAGACTTTGTATATCCGTGGGCCCCAGCCATTTCATATCAACCCCTTCTCATATGCATACAATTGTTTATCATACGAGGCGGACCCTATGCCAGTTTATGAGGCAAATTGAAATCAATTTCGGGTTTAGCCTTGTATCTTTGGAATGCATGTTCGATTGTATATTTGGAATATACAATCCCAAACATACAATGGCGGACCTCAAAATATTTCACATATACAGTTAATTCATTGGCCACATCCACTTTGTACCTGTCCATTTGCATATGTCCTCCGATGCATGCGCAATCCATGGGCTCCACCAAATGTACATCGGCCCTTGCATCCTTTGCTTGCATGTGACCACTGTATATCTGAACATACATTCACCCCTACATACAAACAACGAATCTTTCTTGGAATATGCCTGCAATGTATATCCAGCCCTTGTACATTTCCATTGTATCTTTCTAATGCATGTAGCCATTGTATATTTGGACAAAACACATACAAGCAAACCTGATATACAACGGCGGCATATTCCTAGAATCTTCAATAGATTCCCCCAATGTACATGCATCCTTTTGAGACTGATATGCATTTAAACTTTGCATACAACTGTAGAATATTCTCGAGAATCTGCGAGAGATTCCCTCTTTGTATATGCAACCTGATATGCATCTAAAATGCATATAACTCAAGTCTTTATCAATTTTTGGAGGCCGATAGAGATTTTGCAAGCCCGCCAACATACAATTCACCTTTGCATATACAGAAATCAGCATTTTTCTCAAGTATGATAGGAAAAAGTAGTGAAACATTGCGTGGGGGCTAGTCAACCTTCAAACATCAAAGCATGAGGATGAGACATAATAACCAGGTACCCACCACAGAAGGCCAACATCAGAACAGACAAAACAATGCAAGATCCCATGACTCATAAAATTCAGGGTTTGAATGAGAAAACCTGCAAATGTTCAAGCTTAAAACCCTAAACATAAATGATTACCGACACAAGCTCTGATTGGGGACGTGCAGGCGCAAGACTGCAATGAGGACCAGACTACTCCGGGATGCAGACCAGTGCCTTATCCATTGGGCAATAGAGTCAAAACTGCACCAACCTACATCATAAAATGCACATTTTTTAAAAATTACTTGGTGGCCCAGGGCCACTAAAAAGGAAAAACCAGAATTTCCCTTTGTCATATACTTGATTTTGTCTTGATTTCTTCAAACAAAGCCTGAAAACATTTAACCACTTGTAGCATCCAGCATTGCAATTGGTTGTACTGCTACCATGATTTACCCACAAACAACCCTTGTCATTTGCATATTCAAACATCTCATTGAGCTTATCCTTGTCAACCTTATGCACATAACCCTCAGCATTAAGCAACATAAACAATGCATATTTGTCAAATAATGCATTCTCATATGAAATATGACACATATTATCATCTACGTCAGCAACATGCATTGTAAAATGATCTCCCAGCTGGATTGAAAACTGAAAACACTCATAATCCACCATATAGCTAGGATCATCAGGCCTCATTTGATCATAAGATGGCATGTCAAAGGAGAAGCTTTCACATTCACAATTGTGTACATCATGCACACAATCATTAGCAGCACCAAGCTGGAAAGGATCAGACTCAGGCACATCTTTACAACAGCCCTCATGATGTATGTCGGTTTCTCTTTCATCAGGATGAAAAATAGAATCCTTATCAACAACAGTGTTTAGATTCCCACCATACTCAAACAGATCCTCCTCAGCATATGTGCTGAAAAGGGCTGATCCAAGTGTTTCAACTTCATTATGGTATGCCACTGGTTCATGGGCAGTAGAACATGCATTTTCATTACCAATGAATTTCTCCTGTGGAGGAGTATCAACCTGTGTACCATAAGCAAAACTATAATCAAATAAAGAACAATCAAGCTCAGCACTACTACTTGTTTCAATCTCTGATTGCTCTTCATCATCTCCATGTATCTGAATAAAAGGCAATGACTCAAACATGGAATTGCTCCTTTGTTTGTTGATTTCTTCTCTATCTTGTGCACAATACTCACAATTATCTCCACATACCCATTCAAGCAAGTATTCATTGCTGTCCATAACCTCATCATTATTTTCTGAACCAAACACCTCAACTTTGCAATGGGAGTTAACATTGATCCTTTCATTGGCATCATTCATTGGCAAACAGTCCAGTTGAGCATTGTTGTTAGCATTATGTTCAAACATAGCAGTCTCAACTTCTATATTCTCATTTATACATTTATCTTCAAGTGATGCCATGATTACTTGGTCGTTTGCAGCCTCACAACTGTTATTCACACCCAAGCCTGTGGACAGGGAATTCAGCATGTGCTCATTTCTAATTTTTTCTGTACTTTCTAAAAATTTGTATGCCATCTGCATACCTGTTATATTGAATTCCCTCAATAATGCACTAGAGCCCTTCTCAAAAGCTTCAAAATATATGGCAATGCAGGCTGAAGTATCAGGTCTGAAGTCTTCAGGGATTTGTGAAAGGGCAACTGCAAATCTATGACTGAAATCAATAATGGGCTCTTCATCTTGTTTTCTAATTTCCATCAGTCTTGCAACAAGATCAGCAGGTTCTCTTGCAAATTCTTTTCTAAAGTAGTTAATAAGTTCATCCCAACAGGCAAAGGATTTCTTTGGAAAGCTCAAATACCAATCTCTAGCTCTTGCACCAAAGGATCTAACAAAAAAACCTCATCCACATATCCTCATCTCTAAATGAGTTTTTCTCCATGAAGTTGTGAAAATTTTGGATATGTGCACCCCCTTGACACACACTGTGTCCACTAAATCTAGGCATCTGATTGTAAATTTGAGTAGGCATACTTTCAACTTCATAGTCAACCCATGACAAATCTAACTGGTCATACAAAGGATCAAAAGAGCTTACAAGAGGGTTTATATCTTGACTGGCATACACAACAAGGTTACTACTATTTAATTGAGCTTGTCTGGCTTCTAAGGATAGCAACCTATTTTTTATCTCTTCCATTCTTTTACACAACATTTCATCCCCCTCTTGATTGAGTATGGGTGAATACATACCTGGATTCATAAAATTTTCACTCTTAGACATCCTATATCTACCTAAGACCTAACATTTCCCCTTGGCATTCAACTTATGCAATAAAACAAATAAAGGTGGGAAGAACTAGGTATCTTTTCTCATCCAGATGTTGAAACCATGAACAGAACATTCTTTTATCACATAACATACATCAGTCTTTCATGTGCACTAAAATTTTTTTCCAGAGTCACCACCTCTCACAGAGAGGACAATAAAATTAGAAAGGCACTTTTGTTTTCTAGATTCAACATGCCAGCAGAGCACCACATGGTCATTTTTTGGTATTGCAGCAACAACTTCACTGGAAACTAAATTTTCCAGCCCTCAAATCACTTGACTCCTTCATCCCCAGTAGAGTCGCCAAATCTATTGGTTATTTTCCCAGACTAGATTCTTGTACCCAGTTATCCCTACAAAGTAGCCATCATTGATCAACAAGATTCCCAGGCCAGGGGCCAACAGTACAAGAGATAGACTCTATAAATATCTCCTCTTCTTCTTTAGGCTCTGCAGAACCAAGGGGGGTATTCCCTATTCAACATCCATGAAATGTGACTATGAACTAACTGAGATGCTGATACAAAGCAGATAAATCCTCCTTCATGCAGACCAAAACTATGAGATAAGTGCAAAGGGGATAGCTTTGGGCCTATATTCAGTTGTGAGACAGAGGATTTTGGTCCTAAAACTACTTCTAAAGTCCTAATGGTTTGTATATGAAGTTTAAGTTTGATTTTATGTTTGGATGCAAAACTAGGATCTTGGTTGTGACCTCAATACAAGACTAGATCGGTGCCTATCTCAGGGCTCCGAGTCAATAGACATACACATGTGAATGTACACATAAACTAATATTAATGACTGGGTTTCAAGGGGATTGCTTAATATCTACCTCAAAGATACTTCCCAAAATTGAGTATTCGGTTACCTGTGCTTAGAAGATCCTCACTGCAATATATTCTTCTTAACACTTAACCTAAAACATTTAATCTACTCCTTGAGCAGAAGTAAAAGACCAAGCATTCAATATAGCCAATCCACATTCAATAATCTTAGACACCCCTTAGCTGTTTAGATTCAAAAGAAGAATACATTCAATTTGGAGACAAGTAACAGAATGTGAGATCCCTGCCACTTATCCATCGGATTTGAAAAACTTTCAAATCCAGACTTTGTATATCTGCGGGCCCCAGCCATTTCATATCAACCCCTTCTCATATGCATACAATTGTTTATCATACGAGGCGCACCCCATGCCAGTTTATGAGACAAATTGAAATCAATTTCGGGTTTAGCCTTGTATCTTTGGAATGCATGTTCGATTGTATATTTAGAATATACAATCCCAAACATACAACGGTGGACCTCAAAATATTTCACATATACAGTTAATTCATTGGCCGTGTCCACTTTGTACCTATCCATTTGCATATGTCCTCTGATGCATGTGCAATCCATGGGCTCCACCAAATGTACATCGGCCCTTGCATCCTTTGCTTGCATGTGACCACTATATATCTGAACATACATTCACCCCTGCATACAAACAACGAATCTTTCCTGGAATATGCCTGCAATGTATATCCCGCCCTTGTACATTTCTATTGTATCTTTCTAATGCATGTAGCCGTTGTATATTTGGACAAAACACATACCAACAAACCTGATATACAACAGCGGCATATTCCAGGAATCTTCAACAGATTCCCCCAATGTACATGCATCCTTTTGAGCCCGATATGCATATAAACTTTGCATACAACTGTAGAATATTCCTGAGAATCTACGAGAGATTCCCTCTTTGTATATGCAACCCGATATGCATCTAAAATGCATATAACTCAATTCTTTATCAATTTTTGGAGGCCGATAGAGATTTTGCAAGCCCGCCAACATACAATTCACCTTTGCATATACATAAATCAACATTTTTCTCAAGTACGACAAGAAAAAGCAGTGAAACATTGCATGGGGGCTGGTCAACCTTCGAACATCAAAGCATGAGGATGAGACATAATAACCAGGTACCCACCACAAAAGACCAACATCGGAACAGACAAAACAATGCAAGATCCCATGACTCATAAAATTCAAGGTTTGAATGAGAAAACTTGCAAACGTTCAAGCTTAAAACCCTAAACATGAATGATTACCAACACAAAGGAGGAGCAGTAAAGGAAGAGAAGACATGTGAGTGGTTGTTGATAGGGGGAGTTGTGACAGTATGGAGAAGTTCTTGTCTTGATGGTTAAAACAGTTTTTCACATCATATATTGCCATCAGTGACAAATGGGGAGATTGTTGCAAGTATGGGCCTAACCAGTGTTGTCATTGATGTCAACATACTCCTGTTGGATTGATGATAAGGATTGGATGAGCTGTGTGCTGAGGATATTGAGAAAATTAGTCCTAATCAGGAACAGAGAAGAATAGTGAAGACAGTGAGGTAAAGATCCCAGCTAAGATGAAGATCAGAGGATACGCTTCAAAGGGTTTGTAGATATGTGTCTTAAGATGATCCAGTAAAGATTTCAAAGATCCGCATAAAGATCTGAAGAAGATATGGCCACTTAAGTAAAACCGGTTCTGGCAGATGTTCAAAGTTGACAGAGTGACACAGATAGGTCCAGTGAGATCTAGAAATGTAATATCCTATTCTGCGGATTTGGTGGAGTCTTTAGGAGGTCAAAGTAAAGTGACAACTCAATTAGTTCATGATCTGGAGGTCCGCAAGCATCTATTCCAATATGACAGTGATGACAGACTGTGTTCTTGAAGTTCCGGATGAAGGAGAGAATGATTTCAGTAAGCATAAGTAGTGTGGATGTACTTGATGATTCAGGAAAGCTTGTGGAGGTCTTTGGATTGTGTCTAGTTTGTGTTGGTGGTCCACATTGAAGATTGAGCTTGTAATTGAAGAATTACTTCCGGATGGTGATGTTCTTCCTAAGTCTGGCCGACCAGATGAGTTACACATCCTACAGATGATCTTGGAGATATTCTATGAAGAATGGCATGTTCCTAAAGGAATATTGGAGTCTTAGATCTGTGTGGCCGACAGTGTGTTGATCCGCGTGAAGTCTTTCTATAATTAGTCATATTGCATTTACATATTTGCTATATAATGTATGCCGACTTGGATAGTTATTCCTAAGTCGATGTCTTGTATAAATAAGGAGTTGTAAAGTCATTTAAAAAAATGGGTGTGGAGATGAGAGTGTGGTAGAGAGGAGCAGAGCGAAAGGCAGAGCAGAAGTATTGAGCCTAAATGGAACTGACTCAAGCATGGTGAAGATGCTATTCTTTAGTTCAAGTATGTGATACTTATTATTCTATAGACAATGTGTCTCTTGTAGGCAGTGGGCCTCTTGTGAGCAGTGTGCTCAGGCAGTGAGCCCTAATTGGCATGTGCCATTTTGTTCTTTCTATTCTTCTAACAGAGAATACAATCTTGGGTTAGTCACCCCGTGGTTTTTCCCTTAACCGGGTTTTCCACATCAAAATCTTGGTGTCATTTGTTAATGTATTTCTGCTCTTGAATTGTTGCATTATATTTCTATGATTGATTTATTATTATGTTGTTGAATTAAGAAAAGGATTTAAGTGATTAAATTGCAAGAAAATTTTTGACAACTGATTCACCCCCCCTCTCAGTTGTCTGCCCTAAATCTAACAAATTATACTCAAACCTTTACTTGCAGACATAACTACTTGATGTGTTACCGGAAAATGAAATTTGTCTACATGCAGATCATACCTAATAAACCTTGGACCATATAATACCTCTACACAAGCTCTAATGGTTGGTCTATACATGTTTCATCCTCCGTAAAACTCAACCTTGTGCAAATGGGCTTCGAAACAATCTGCATTGCTTCTGTCTAAGTGATGGTCAATACTCTGTCCCTTGTAACTTTTTATGTTGATGATGTGAGGACTTGAAAACTTGGATTTATCATTTCAATACTTGAATTGTTACACCCCATGTGTTTCTATCTACTTACTATTTACCTAGGTTCGTTAAAATTGTTTGAACAATGGGTGATTATGGAATCTTTGCACTTATATGTATTGTGAATCTTGATTTGAAATATATTGGAAATGGAATAATGCAATGTCATGTGTTATATTTGATTATTGTTTAAAATTGTATAAAACAAATGGTTATATTTTGATCAGCTAACTACTTTGATGACAGTCTAAGTGAATGCGAGAACAGGTTTGCTCCTCTGCAAGGGAGGGGCGGTATCACTTAGGAGAAGGACTTGGTTTGGTAAACGTTGAAGAAAACCTAAACTGAGCAATGCACACACCACTATCCTATTTTGACCTAGGTTGAATTGAGTCAGTGTGGGTAGCGATAAGTGATCTAAGTTATGAGTCTTGAATCTTGATTGCATTTTGGATGATCATGTGAGAACTATGATTTAATTTGCATGTTGATAAGTTTACGATTGCATAGACAATGTTTATTGTGAAACAATTTTATGTTATGCATGTGTTTATGTGGTTGTCGTTCATGTCACCAATGTATGTGTGGATTCCATTCATTTGTGTTGTCAGTATGTGGGACATGAGTTTATTTAGTTTTGAGTGAAGTCGATATACATATATATGCATATATATATGATAGCTATAGCTATAATATATATATATATATATATAGTTATTTATGATTTGTGAGATTTTTCATCCCTTTGTTGTATATGCATGTTATGATATTTTGTCTATAAAGTTGCTATGGCAATAAATAAATTTACAAATAATACTTTATAAGTAATTTTTGTGATTTATGAAATATTTTTATATATAATATTATTATTATACTCCTATGTTTTTTTTTAAATATATAATTACAATACTTTAGAAAATGATATTGTTTTATTGAATATTATCCATTTATTGAATATAATATATATATAATTATATATTATTTTTATAGTTTATAAAAAAGTTAGAAGTCACGTATCCCTTAAAAAGGGAAGGAACTTTATTAAAAGTTATAAAGTTTTTTAAAAAAATAGAGTAGTTAGTAAGCGCTTGGTGGGGAAGTTTTAATATTATTAAAATAATAATTATAGCTTATGGTTATAAAGTTAAAGGTATGATTTAAGGCATGTTAAGCGCTCCACATAAGGCCCGCGGCCTAAGACTTAGGGGGAATAACCATCACCGCCTCTGATGCATGTGGATAGCCATTTGGAGGAGGTAGTGGGTAATACCACTTACCTCATATAAATTTTACCTTCTTGCAAGCGCTTAGGGTGGAAAATAATATGCTTCACCTTGGTGAATTTTATGACAAACTCTTTTATTTTTGGAAAGTTAGAAATGAACTAATTTTAGACTTTGTAAGCATGTCCTCATAGTGTCAACATTTTTTGAGTTGGTTAAGCATGTCGTCATTATATCGACATTTTTGAATTGGTTGCAGTATAAAAGGAGGTACTCTCCCTCATTTTTATTCGCACCTTTTTCTTATCAAAAGCCTTCTCTCTTCAAATTTGAGTTTTGTGTTAGTATCAAAAGTTTGTGGTTTTGCTTTTGTAAATTGTTTAATTTAGAGGAGCAATCTAGAGTATTGGAGGACGTAAGCAAAAGACTCTTTGATCCATTTGGAGCTATATTCTCAGGCATGGGGATTTATTTCTCATTCTCTATGTTTTTCTTGTTTTCACAACAATATGTATTGTATTATTTTTTTAAGTGATTGGATTATTGAATTATCAATGTGAATGTCTATTGATTGTATAATAGCATTTATATTTATATATATCTAAGTAAAAATTGTGTTGTGAAAGTAAAATTAATCTAAGCAATAGAGATTTGTGTCTATATGGGACTTTATGTATAATTATCAGTTTGAATATGATTAGTTGATTGTATAAGGGGAAAGACAGTAAACTGTAATTTGCAAGTAGAGTTATTTCGGCATAGGTGTCATGATGAAACTTGGGATAGGTTAACCTTAGGATATGTGATCCATGGAAGAGGGGGAATAACCTAGATTAGAGTCTGATGTAATTGTTAAGCGGGAATATTCCTAGGATTTGTTGATCCTTGGGAAAGGGAATATCCTATGTGTAGAGAATGATACATTTGTTAAGTGGGGTTATTCATGGGATTTGTTGATCCATGGGTAAGGGAATAACTTTTGTATAGAGATTTTTGTCTTTCCCAATCGAGATAGAAGGGTGGGTGAATATGAGACAAGAAAATTTTGGCCAAAGTGATGTAAATTGCCAACGTTTACACTGTCTAGGTTCACTGTGATCCAGGTTTACATTTCTAGTAGGGATTTCATATTTTTATCGTTGTATCCATAGTATGATAGTACTAGTTAATGTAGGACACAACACCTTGCTCAAATTAGGCCTATTTTATTTGGGGTTACCATACCAATCCCTTCGTTGAAGGGTAGGGTCATTTACCAGTTTGGTAAATGTGCGAGGGACCGCAGTTAGTCCATGGTTGGAGGTAAATTGTTTGAGTGACGCTTCCCCTCATGCAGTTGGTGGCCGTGAATATTAAAGACAGACAAGTATACAATCATATGTATCTCTATTTTTCAATTAAGCTCTTAGATCTTGTATGTATTTATTTTATGAAAACGTTGTAAAGAGAAATATTCAATTATTTTATTGAGGAAATGAAATTTGATTTATGCAATGGGAGTTTGGAATATGTTTCAAATGTGCATTTAATCAAAGGAATTTAAGGAAAAATTTTATTACTTCCACTATGAGTATCTTGATCTATTTACTTTCAAAGTTAAACTTGGTAAATCTTAGTTGGTAGAACAAGTGGCATGTTACACGTGGTATCAGAGTTAACCAGGTTCAGCTCTAGAACCTATGTGCTCACTATGCTATGAGAACTTCTAAAGTTGAAACTAGTTTTATGCGAGAATGGCATAGTAGACTAACCAAGAAAATTATCAGAAGGACTATTATCCAACACTTATCAAGTCAGTGGTGTTGGGAATTAAGGTGTCTCAGCCTTTGCAAATTCCTAATGTTGTATTTATTTATCCCATGTTGAGTTGGCATAGTCAGTACCTTGTGTATATGCAGCAGGATAAATTTTGGTGACTTTGGCAGCCACGGTTTCCCCCTTGAATAATTAACGGCAGTTTGGGGGCAACGCCCTCAAAATGTCAAATGACTTTTAATTAATGACAAGTGTCGGTGAGTATCTTTGCATGAGAGAAAGAAATCTTTGGGCAGTCAAGGGAGGTTATGACATGTTGTAAGAGGAATATGATATTTTTAGTCAGTGTATGACATATTCTCTTACAGCTGTAAGTGCTGTCAGTTATGACAGATTATATGACAGTTGTAAGGTACGTAAGAGCATCTGTCGTAACCTATCTTGGGACTAGGTGCCCACTTTGGGATGGGATGTTGGACAAGTGTACTTAGGCGTGGGTTTTGGGGCATGAGTCCAAGATGGATGCCCATCTCTAGAAGGTTCCATCTTTGCCTTGTAAACTCTATATAAACAGGTGCTTGGATGGGAGATAGATAACTTTTGGTACAAGTACTGTTATGCTCCCGAAATATCTCCAGATTCGACATTCGAAGACTCCTGAAAGAGCATTGGCTCTGAAACTGTATTGTAATCTGTTATTGTTTACTGTAATACATTTGAGCTGTGTTTTGGAGTGTGGGGTTTTTCACCCGTAAGGGTTTTCCCCACGTATATCTTGTCTCTCTCTCTTCTGTCTACTTTCTGTGCATATGTGTATTGTTGTAATATCTCTGTTAGATGTTTAATGTTGTAGTTATAAGAATTAAAGTTGAATTTGCATACATCTCTTCTCATTAGATTAGTGTAGGAAGTGATTTCCACACACCTAGCTTCCTTTCAGTTGGTATCAGAGCTTGATCACCTTAGGTCCTAGTTGTTGGGTAAGGGTTTTTTGAGCTAATCTTAGGTTGAGTGGGAATTTGTGCAGAGTATTCTGTTTTCTATTGCAGGAAGGAGATGGCAAGCACATCAGGAAGGTTTGAAGTGGAGAAGTTCAATGGCAGTAATTTCAAGCTGTGCAAGCTCAAGATGGAAGACATGCTTGTTGACCGAAACCTTTGGAAAAGTGTTAATGGAACTAAACCAGTTGCAATGTCACAAGATGAGTGGGATCTCAAGGATCAGAAGGCTAAGGGTCTCATAAGACTTAGTCTTGCCGATTCTGTGTTGTTAAATGTCCATGAGGAGACTACTGCAAAACTACTTTGGAAGAATTTGGGAGATGTGTATCAAGAAAAATCACTGGTTAATCAACTTTTTCTGATAAATAAGTTGTATTCTCTTCGAATGGAGGACGGAGGATCTGTTGCTGAACATATGAATGCTTTCAACATGCTGGTTACACAATTGACATCTATTGGTGTAAAGATGGAGGAGGAGCATCGGTGTATGACACTGCTTTGTTCTCTGCCGGACTCATGGGATCATCTTATCATGGCAATCGAAAGCACCACATCCACATTCAAAATGGAAGAAGTGGTTTCTTCACTGTTGTCTAAAGAGATGCGGAGAAAGTCTTCTAAGGTAGCCAAAGAGGCCCTTGCAATTCGTGGAAGACCCAAGGAGAAAGGGAAGAAGAAGGATAAGAAAGCTGAGAAAGGTAGATCCAAATCCCGTGGGAGATCCAAATCTCCTAGAAAGTCCAAGGCTCTTTGTTGGAACTGTGGCAAAACTGGGTATTTTTGAAAGGAATGCAAAGAGGAGGAGAAGAAGAAGAAGAAAGCTCCTGATTCAGATTCTGATAAGTCACAAGATGACGACGATGCTTTCATCCCAGCCCTAGCAACCCATGCATCTGATGATGTGTGGTTGATCGACTCTAGTGCATCATTCCACGTGACCTCACATCGAGACTGGTTCACTAAGTATGAGGAGTTCGATGGTGGAAAGGTGTATCTGGGTGACAACTCTCATCTGAAGATTGTTGGTCGTGGAGGAGTCTCTATCCGATTCCCTGATGGTCGAGTGAAGGGGATCTCTGGGGTTATGTACATCCCAGGCTTAGCATGGAACCTGCTTTCTGTAAGTAGTTTGAATGATGCAGGTGTGCAGGTTGTCTATTCAAAAGAAGGATGCAAGATGACTAGAGGAGATATGGTGCTTGCTAAGGGTACTCGGAGAGGTTCTCTGTTTCAGCTGGAAGCATGCATTTCACATTGCAATAGTTCTTCTGACTCAAGGAAGAGGGCAGCAATCACTTCATCCCCACCATCTGAATGAGCAGTGAAGAAATTTGGTGTTTCTAGTCTTGATGGTTGTAATCGTGCTTTGGAAGTTAAACTTCCTCCTAAAAAGACAATGTTATGGAATAAGAGATTTGGCCACATTGGTGAGAAGGGTCTGCGTACCTTGAAAAATAAGAACCTCGTTGAGGGGTTAGATGATTGTAATCTTGAGTTTGACTTTTGCGAACATTGCATTTATGGAAAACAAAACCGTGTTCAGTTTTATTCAAGTCCTCATAAGTCTTCTGGTGTGTTGGACCTTATTCATTCTGATGTGTTTGGTCCTGTTAATGTTCCTTCGTTATCAAAGTTTATATATTTTGTATCTTTTATAGATGATTACAGTAGAAGGACATGGATTTATTTTCTCAGAAGCAAATCTGAAGTCTATAGCAAGTTTAAGGAGTTTAAGGCCTTTGCTAAAAATTAGACTGGTAAAAAGATTAAATGTTTGAGAACTAACAACAGTGGTGATTTATGTTCTACAGAATTCGATAAGTATTGCAAGGAACTTGGGATTGAAAGACATAAGACAACTCCATACACCCCAAAGAAAAATGGAGTTACAGAGAGGATGAATAGGACACTGATGGAAAAGGCTAGGAGTATGCTTAGTGGAGTTGGCCTAGAACAAAAGTTTTGGGCTGAAGCTATTGTCACTTCCTGCTATCTGGTAAACAGATCTCCTACATTAGCTCTTGTTGGTAAGACACCCATGGAGGTGTAGTCTGGTAGAAAGCCTTCAATAAGGCATCTTCGTGTTTTTGGTTGTGAGGCATATGCACATGTACCTAGGGAGAAGCGGTCAAAATTGGAGAACAAGGCTGTTAAGTGTATCTTCATTGGCTATGGTGTCAGTGTGAAAGGATACAAGCTTTGGGACCCTATGGCTGAAAAAGTGTTGTATAGCAGAAGTGTCATCTTCAGAGAGCTTACACCTTCCACTGTTTTGTAGCCAAAAGAAATAGTAAAGAAAGAGGATGTTGTTCAGTTTCCTGCTACCCCTGAGAAGACTGAACAGAAAGACAATGTCAAACCTGATGATGAGGAGAGCTCTAGCAGCTCTAAAAGCTCAGATGAAGAAGCTAAACCTCAACCTCAGCTCTTAAGGAGGTCTACAAGGATAAGAAAGCAACCTGAAAGGTTTGGTTTTACATTGCTTGATTCTAGTTGTGCTTATGCTTTGATTACTAAAAGTGATGAACCTAGAACTGTATCAAAGGCTATGGACATGAAAGATACAGGTTCCTAGAAGGAGGCCATGGAGGATGAAATGGTTTCTTTGGAAAAGAATCAAACTTGGGACTTGGTGCTTTTGCCCCCTGGACAGATACCCGTTGGATGCAAATGGGTGTTCAAGAAGAAATTTGGTGCAGATGGCAGTGTTGAGAAGTATAAGACCAGATTGGTTATGAAGGGGTATTCACAAGTGAAGGGTATAGATTATGGTGAGATCTTCTCTCCCATTGCAGAGCTGACATCCATTCGATTCCTGTTGTCTCTAGCAACAGCTTATGACTTGGAGGTAGAACAGATGGACGTGAAGACAGCTTTCCTTCATGGTGACTTGGAGGAAGAAATCTACATGCCACAGCCAGAGCATTACATGGTGAAAGGTAAAGAAAATTTGGTTTACAAACTTAAAAAGTCTTTGTATGGTTTGAAGCAATCCCCTAGGAGATGGTACTTGAAGTTTGATGCCTTTGTGTTGTCAATTAGATTTGTGAGATCGAAATCGGATCACTGTGTGTATTATAAATTTGATGGTGATCATATTTTCATTGTTGCACTGTATGTTGATGATATGTTGCTCATTGGGAAGGGTAAGAATATGATTTCTGATTTTAAATCTCAATTGTCAGCATAGTTTGAAATGAAAGATTTAGTGGCAGCCAGGTACATTCTAGGAATGGTAATCAGAAGAGACAAAACCAACATAAAACTTTGGTTAAGCCAGAGTAAGTATGTGAAGACCATGTTGAACAGGTTCAGCATGGCAGATTGTAGACCGTTGTGTGTTCCCATTTCTTTAGGGACAAAGTTGTCTGTTGAGGATTGTCCAAAATCTCCTAGTGAGGTGGAAGACATGAGCAGAGTACCTTATGGTAGTGTTGTTGGCAGTTTGATGTATGCTATGGTCTGCGCAAGACCAGACATTGCCCAAGCAGTGGGTTTCCTTAGTCGATTTATGTCTAATCCTGGACGGGTTCATTGGGATGCAGTTAAGCGAGTGTTCAAATATTTAAGGGGTACTTCCGAGTACTCCATTTGCTATCATGGTAATGTTTCAGGACCTCTGCATTCTGTTGATATTCATGGATTTGTAGATTCAGATTAGGTAGGTGACATTGACAGCAGGAGATCCACCAGTGCTTATGTGTTTACACTATTTGGTGGTGCTACTAGTTGGATAAGTAAGTGACAACCTGTTGTTGCCTTGTCCACGACAGAAGCTGAGTGTATGGAAGCAACACATGCTTGTAAGGAAGCCATTTGGCTTAAGAGATTGTGTTCAGATATTGGTGTTGATGCAGGTCAGATCACGATCAGTTGTGACAGTCAGAGTGCAATTTTCCTGATGTTCAGTTTCACTTCTTGCGAGACATGGTTGAGGATGGAAAGGTAAATTTCAAGAAGGTAGATACTTTGAAGAATGTTGTAGATGCATTGACGAAACCAGTGGGCATAGAGAAGTTTAGATGGTGTTCAGAGTCTATGGGCCTCTTGGCCCCTAGCAGTTAAATCTTGTCATTGCTTTTGGCCCTTGCAAGGTGTTTGACAAGTGGGAGAATGTTGGGAATTAAGGTGTCTCAACCTTTGCAAATTCCTAATGTTGTATTTATTTATCCCATGTTGAGTTGGCATAGTCAGCACCTTGTGTATATGCAGCAGGATAAATTTTGGTGACTTTGGCAGCCGCGGTTTCCCCCTTGAATAATTAACGGGGTTTGGGGGCAACGCCCCCGAAACCTCAAATGACTTTTAATTAATGACAAGTGTTGGTGAGTATTTTTGCACGAGAGAAAGGCATCTTTGGACAGTCAAGGGAGGTTCTGACATGTTGTAAGAGGAATATGCTATTTTTAGTCAGTGTATGACAGATTCTCTTATAGCTTTAAGTGCTATCAGTTATGATAGATTCTATGACAGTTGTAAGGTGCGTAGGAGCATCTATCGTAACCTATCTTGGGACCAGGCACCCACTTTGGGATGGGATGTTGGACAAGTGTTCTTAGGCGTGGGTTCTGGGGCATGAGTCCAAGATGGATGCCCATCTCTAGAAGGTTCCATATTTGCCTTGTAAACTCTATAAAAATAGGTGCTTGGATGGGAGATAGATAATTTTTGGTAGAAGTACTGTTATGCTGCCGGAATATCTCCAGATTTGACATTCAAAGACTACTGAAAGAGCATTGGCTCTGAAACTATATTGTAATCTGTTATTGTTTACTGTAATGCATTTCAGCTGTGTTTTGGAGTGTGGGGTTTTTCACCCGTAAGGGATTTCCCCATGTATATCTTGTCTCTCTCTCTCTTCTGTCTACTTTCTGTGTGTATGTGTATTGCTACAATATCTCTGTTAGATGTTCTATGTTGTTGTAGTTATAAGAATTAAAGTTGAATTTGCATACATCTCTTCTCATTAGATTAGTGTAGGAAGTGATTTCCACACACCTAGCTTCCTTTTAGTTGGTATCAGAGCTTGATCACCTTTGGTCCTAGTTGTTGGGTAAGGGTTTTTTGAGCTAATCTTAGGTTGAGTGGGAGTCTGTGCAGAGTATTCTATTTTCTATTGCAGGAAGGAGATGGCAAGCACATCAGGAAGGTTTGAAGTGGAGAAGTTTAATGGCATTAATTTCAAGCTGTTGAAGCTCAAGATGGAAGACATGCTTGTTGGCCGAGACCTTTGGGAAAGTGTTAATGGAACTAAACCAACTACAATGTCAAAAGATGAGTGGGATCTCAAGGATCAGAAGGCTAAGGGTCTCATAAGACTTAGTCTTGTCGATTCTGTGTTGTTAAATGTCCATGAGGAGACTACTGCAAAACTACTTTGGAAGAAGTTGGGAGATGTGTATCAAGAAAAATTCCTAGTTAATAAACTTTTTCTGAGAAAGAAGGTGTATTCTCTTCGAATGGAGGATGAAGGATCCGTTGCTGAACATATGAATGCATTCAACATGTTGGTTGCACAATTGACATCTATTGGTGTAAAGATGGAGGAGGAGGATCAATGTATGACCCTGCTTTGTTCTCTATCGGACTCATGGGATCATCTTGTCATGGCAATCAGAAGCACCACATCCACATTCAAAATGGAAGAAGTGGTTTCTTCGCTGTTGTCTGAAGAGATGTGGAGAAAGTCTTCTGAGGTAGCCAAAGAGGCCCTTGCAGTTCGTGGAAGACCCAAGGAGAAAAGGAAGAAGAAGGACAAGAAAGCTGAGAAGGGTAGATCCAAATCCTGTGGGAGATCCAAATCTCCTGGAAAGTCCAAGGCTCTTTGTTGGAACTGTGGCAAAACTGGGCATTTCCGAAAGGAATGCAAAGAGGAGAAGAAGAAGAAGAAAGCTCCTGATTCAGATTCTGATAAGTCACAAGATGATGACGATGCTTTCATCGCAGCCCTGGCAACCCATGCATCTGATGATGTGTGGCTGATTGACTCTGGTGCATCATTCCACATGACCTCACATCGAGACTGGTTCACTAAGTATGAGGAGTTTGATGGTGGAAAGGTGTATTTGGGTGGTGACTCATCTGAAGATTGTTGGTTGTGGAGGAGTCTCTATCCAATTCCCTGATGGTCGAGTGAAGGGGATCTCTGGGGTTATGCACATCCCAGGCTTAGCACGGAACTTGCTTTTTGTAAGTAGTTTGAATGATGCAGGTGTGCAGGTTGTCTTTTCGAAAGAACGATGCAAGATGACCAGAGGAGCTATGGTGCTTGCTAAGGGTACTCGGAGAGGTACTCTGTTTCAGCTGGAAGCATGCATTTCACAATGCAATAGTTCTTCTTGGTGGTGCCAGCATAAACATTCAGGTTTCAGGCATTTGAATTCGCAGGCACCCTCCTAAAAATCCAAAAAATTCTAACACTTTCGACCTCTGCAGTTGTAAAAAATGCAAAAATTTGTTGTATGCATGTCACTTCATATATACAAAGAGGTTTGTATGTACAAGAGCAAATGTATATTGGAGGGTCAGAAATCTCAATCGGCCTTTGAAAAATGGTTAAAAAATGAGATATATGCATTTTGAATGCATATCAAGCTTGCATATACAAGGGGGAATCTTTCGCAGATTCCTGGAGATATTCACTGCTTGTATATCGGCTCTGCTTGTATATCGGGCTTGTATGTCAAAACATACGTCGGCTACATGCATTGGAAATGTGCAATGAAAAATATGCAAAGGGCGCACATATATTTGGTACAGTGCGGTGGAGATGCATTTGGTGGGGCCCGCAGACATACAAAGGCGAATGTATGTGAAAGATACATTCGCACTATGCAGGAGAGACGTGCATTCCCGAGATGCAAGAGCCGGACCCAAAAAGGCATGTGATGTAGTTAATTCAAATTTGAGGTCTGTTATGTTTGGCTTGTATGTTTGCATTGTATATGCGACATACAAGCAAATATACAAAGGAGCAATATGCAAGCTGGACCCAATGCGAAGGTCAAATTCAGCAAATTCAGGGTTAGCATTCGCGACTTGTATGTTTGAGTGCTTGTATATGTGCCGACATACAAGAGGTTAAATACAAGCCAGATTTCAAAGCAATTTCAAAATGCTTCATGAAAATTTGAAATCCGCGCCTTGTATGTAAAAGTGATGTATATTCAAATATACATTGAAATGTGCAAGGAATCACATGCAAGGCCCGGACCCGATTTAAAATTCTAATTTCCTCTTTATAGATTTGGGGTCCGCCTTGTATGTTAACTGTTGTATGTATATGCATCCTGCATATACAAAGATTTAAAAAGTGATTGTATATGCATTTGAATATGCATATACAAGGGTGAAAAGGGCAAAATGAAGGGCGGAAAAGTCGGCGATAGAAGCATGAAGTGCCTACGTGGCATATTTTCACTGGTTGGCCACTTTTCAGCGTATTTTGAGGCTATTAATCTCAAGTGATGGAAGAGTGATTGACGGCTATCTTTCAAGTTCACAGCAACGATGGATTTTCTTTGCATTTGAAGCCGCGTTTAGGTGGGAAAAACTTCAAGAGGCACGTTGTTGTTGCGTCTTCAGAGGTTGTGGGTAGCTGAGGCATTGATGGCAGAATTACAGAGGCATGAGCAATGGAATGACATACCAACCACCATTTTCAATGGGAAAATCTTCGGTCGGCTGCATGAGTCCCCATTTTACCCGCTCCTTCTCCTGTTTCTCGCTGCTGCATTAATTATTTTGGGCGCCAATTTGGAGATGTAGTGCATTGGCAAAATTTTCATATGCCTTGTAATTAATTTGCTGAGTACACAGTCTTTCTATAAAATGCAAACTATGTTACTCATTCGTGTGGTTGAAGACTTGGGCATTTTTGTGTAAATAACGAAAAATAGAGCATTTTCCTAGCTGTTGTATCTCTGTGGAGTTTATGAATTGCACCTGAATGTACATTGCAGACATTTTCAGTTTCAGTGTTGTTTTATATGAAAAATGCTTATGGCATGTGTCTAGCTATCCCTCTCCACTTGTTGCATGATTTTCTTCTTCTGAATTTGGTTGCTAAGGGTTCCTCAAATTCTAGAATACAGATATGTGTATTGCATGCTTGATCTTTAGACTTCCATTCAAGGAGTGGATTAAATTGTTTTAGGTTGAGTATGGAGGAGATTGTATGTCAACTGGGATATCTGTAAGTAGAGGTAGTTAAATACCCACCCTTGGGTGATGTTTGTAAGGCAAGCATCAATCTAACCCCTTGAAACTTGAATCCAAAATGCTATCCGTTCTTGTGTATACGTCTAGTTGACTCCCTGCCCTGGGGTAGGCACCGGTCTGCCCTTGTGAAGTAGTTATGATCCAAAACCCCCTTGTCTTGCATCCAAACCATCAAAACAATCATTCCACATTTCTAACCTGTTAGTTGTAGGAGTAGAATTTGGAACCCCTGCATACTCTCATTCTTAACCAGACAAACATGTCCAAGAGTGTTGCCAAACTTGTGATTTATCATTCAAATCTTGGTCCATACATGAGAGTATTATGCCTGTTGTTGTAAAGATAAATCTTTTTGTCATTGGGTGAGTCAAGTGTTACATCTTTAGCTACAGGGATACCCCCTTGGTGCGGCAGAACCAAAAGTGAAGGGCAGGCAGCTCACGCAACCTCCTGTATTTGTTGGACGAATCTGCCTGTGCATTGGAACTGGCAAACCCTCTGCCGATTCAGGCACCAACACTTCTGACTCAAGGAAGAGGGCAGCAGTCACTTCATCCCCACCATCTAAATGAGCAGTGAAGAAATTTGTTGTTTCTAGTCTTGATGGTTGTAATCGTGCTTTGGAAGTTAAACTTCCTCCTAAAAAGACAATGTTATGGAATAAGAGATTTGTCCACATTGGTGAGAAGGGTCTGCGTACCCTGAAAAATAAGAACCTCATTAAGGGGCTAGATGATTGTAATCTTGAGTTTGACTTTTGCGAACATTTCATATATAGAAAACAAAACCATGTTCAATTTTATTCGAGTTCTCATAAGTCTTCTGGTGTGTTGGACCTTATTCATTCTGATGTGTTTGGTCCTGTTAATGTTCCTCTATTATCAAAAATTGTATATTTTGTATCTTTTATAGATGATTACAGTAGAAGGACATGGATTTATTTTCTTAGAAGCAAATCTGAAGTCTATAGCAAGTTTAAGGAGTTTAAGGCCTTTGTTGAAAATCAGACTGATAAAAAGATTAAATGTTTGAGAACTGACAACGGTGGTGAGTTATGTTCTATAGAATTTGATAAGTATTGCAAGGAACTTGGGATTGAAAGACATAAGACAACTCCATACACCCCGTAGAAAAATGGAGTTGCAGAGAGGATGAATAGGACACTGATGGAAAAGGCTAGGAGTATGCTTATTAGAGCTGGCCTAGAACAAAAATTTTGTGCTGAAGCTGTTGCCACTTCCTGCTATCTGGTAAACAGATCTCCTACATCAGCTCTTGTTGGTAAGACACCCATGGAGGTGTGGTCTGGTAGAAAGATTTCAATAAGGCATCTTCGTGTTTTTGGTTGTGAGGCATATGCACATGTGCCTAGGGAGAAGTGGTCAAAATTGGAGAACAAGGCTGTTAAGTGTATCTTCATTGGCTATGGTGTCAGTGTGAAAGGATACAAGCTTTGGGACCCTATGGCTGAAAAAGTGTTGTATAGCAGAAGTGTCATCTTCAAAGAGCTTACACCTTCTTCCACTGTTTTGCATCCAGAAGAAATAGTAAAGAAAGAGGATGTTGTTATGTTTCCTGCTACACCTGAGAAGACTGAACAGAAAGACAATGTTGGACCTGATGATGAGGAGAGCTCTAGCAGCTCTGAAAGCTTAGATGAAGAAGTTGAACCTCAAACTCAGCTCTTGAGAAGGTCTACAAGGATAAGAAAGCAACCTGAAAGGTTTGGTTTTACATTGCTTGATTCTAGTTGTGATTATGCTTTGGTTACTAACAGTGATGAACCTAGAACTGTATCAGAGGCTATGGACATGAAAGATGCAGGTTCCTAGAAGGAGGCCATGGAGGATGAAATGGCTTCTTTGGAAAAGAATCAAACTTGGGACTTGGTGCCTTTGCCTCCTGGACGGAAACCCATTGGATGCAAATGGGTGTTCAAGAAGAAATTTGGTGCAGATGGCAGTGTTGATAAGTATAAGGCCAGATTGGTTGCGAAGGGGTATTCACAAGTGGAGGGTATAGATTATGGTGAGATCTTCTCTCTCGTTGCAAAGCTGACATCCATTCGATTCCTGTTGTCTCTCGCAACAGCTTATGACTTGGAGGTAGAACAGATGGATGTGAAGATAGCTTTCCTTCATGCTGACTTGGAGGAAGAAATCTACATGTCACAGCCAGAGCATTACATGGTGAAAGGTAAAGAAAATTTGGTCTGCAAAATTAAAAAAGTCTCTGTATGGTTTGAAGCAATCCCCTAGGAGATGGTACTTGAAGTTTGATGCCTTTGTGTTGTCAATTAGATTTGTGAGATCAAAATCGGATCACTGTGTGTATTATAAATTTGATGGTGATCGTATTCTCATTGTTGCACTGTATTTTGATGATATGCTGCTCATTGGGAAGGGTAAGAATATGATTTCTGATTTTAAATCTCAGTTGTCAGCATAGTTTGAAATGAAATATTTAGGGGCAGCCAGGTACATTCTAGGAATGGAAATCAGACGAGACAGAACCAACAGAAAACTTTGGTTAAGCCAGAGTAAGTATGTGAAGATCGTGTTGAACAGGTTCAGCATGGCAGATTGTAGACTGTTGTGTGTTCCCGTTTCTTTGGGGACAAAGTTGTCTGTTGAGGATTGTCCAAAATCTCATAGTGAGGTGGAGGACATGAGCAGAGTACCTGTAGACACCTAAAATTGGACTGCTCTACAAACAATTTCTCATACCTCTACACTAATCCACTCTCCCCATCTACATATCCCTGGTGATCAATTAATTCACCTAATTAATCCATTTAATCTTACAACCCTATCCTATCAATTGAATGAATATTCCTAATATTTATTTAGTTGATTTATCCATTTCCCTAATCCCTATTAATTAGATAAATCATGCTTATCTGATTAACCTAGACTTAAGTTAATTAAGATTAACACTTAATTAACCCTGCTTACCTCATCATCCACTCACTGAATTTAAAATTCAGTTGTCTCCCACTATCCTCCACTCACTAAATTTAAAATTCAGTTGTCCCCCACTATCCTCCACTCACTGAATTTAAAATTCAGTTGTCCCCCACTATCCTCCACTCTTCCCAAAAATAAATTATTTATTCATCCACTATCCTCCACTCTTCCCAAAATGTGAATTATTAATTCATCCACTAGGAATAAAAGATTCACTTTTATTCCTATCCCTTGATCTCATCAACTGAATCCTCACCCTCCATCCTCATCTCCAAAATTCTATAAATTGGACCCCTCTCTAAGCCATTTGGAGAGACCTCTTCATGCATCAGAACTCTACCAAAATCATTCCACAATCTCCTCATCTCATGAAACCTCTGCCAAAATCACTCTAGCCATTCCCCTCTCCATCTCAATCAAGCATCAAAACCACTTGTCTCTCATCTACATTGTGTTGTATGCATTGAGCAATCCACATCTTGCATCATTTGGGAAACATCTAAGGAGCTCTCTTGGGTACAACTCCTTCCCGTATGGATCCGTGAGTTAAAAGGAAGGTATAATCATTCTGTTTTGCATTTGATTAGTATTAATCTTTATTTTGATTTCACTGATTACATTTGGCACGCCTGGTCTTGGATCCAATCGTCATTTTTTTGAAGGTTTTGGTGTCAAAATCTTCATTTTCTAACAAATTTTGTGAAGTTTTGGTGATAAGCTATTGCAGGTTGTATTCTAGGCAAAAACGGACGTCATTATGGTGATTAGGTCGCTATTTCTGTGAATTTTGACAGTAAAGTCGACTATGTTCTGTGACAAATTTTTTTGAAATTTCTTAAAAAAAATTTAGGGTACAGTCCGTACCGTACAGAACCGTACCCCTGCCCTCCTACTCTGTGCATTGTCTGTATGTTGTTATCGGTGGTTTTCTGCTTTGCCGAGTTCATTTGGTTGTTTTGCAGGATTAAGGGTTAAAATTGCATGTTTTTGTTTGGGTCGCTGTCCAAACCCTACCCATAGCCACCCAGTCGTTGCCCCTGCAAAACCTGTCGCTCACCCAAACCTCTCATCACCACCCCCTGTTCTGCCCACGACCTCCGTCGAAATCCCCTGCCGCTACTCCCAACCCTGTCACCCCCGCCTACACACCCAATCGCCACCCCCTGTTCGTCCCGCCACCTTCATCGAAATCCCCTGCCGCCCCTTCCAACACCAGTTGCCGCCCCCTCCGCCTGGTCGACACCCTCCAAACCCTGACCCTCCTCCCACGGCTGCCTCCGCCCCTGCATAACCATCGAAACCCCACCCGAGATCTCTCGACTACCACTCCTCTGCCACCGCTGGTCATACCGCCAGTCCTCCCCGCCTCTGTTGACCCTCAGTCGACACCCTGCTCACCACCACAAGACCGTCGTCGCCGCCGCCCGAACTCCATCTTCCGCCACCTCTCGACCTCCACCTCTCAAACTCTGCAATTGTTGCATCTCCCACCACCAACACCCCTCCTCCGCCATTTCTTCGCAGTCTCCTCACCACTCCACCACACCGCCCGAACACCAGTCAACCCCCGACACCCTGCGCTCCCCACCTCTCCTGTCACTACTCTATCCCTCGGCCTCCCTCCTGTCCCTCCGTAACGTCAACCCTAACGTCCAAACCACTCCATCGGGCTTTTAAGACCCTAAACTCGCCGGTGGTGGTCGCTCTAAACCAGGCTTAAAAACTACTAAATGCTAACTCAAAACCCTAACCACCAGCTTCACTTAAACCGCCAGTACACACAGCCAAAGGAGAAAACTGCTACATGTGACCACTCAGAAATAAACTGCCAGCGGTTAAACTACACAGTCAGGGTCTCCTAGTGCCTTCTATAAGCCGAAGGAGGCTATTTTTTTCAAATTTTCACAACTTTCGTATACAGAGGCAAAATCGAGCAAACGAATAGTCATCAGAAAGAGGACTTTGAGCACTTCACAGTTGGGAGGATTTTATCATGTGATGGTACCTTTTTCCCGCCTTTTTCATCAGTCAAAGTCAAACACACTTAAAATCTTCAAATCATCATAACTTGTGCAATTTTGATCAGTTTTCAGCGAATTTTTTTTTCAAATTGCATAGAATCTCCTGAAGAATCTGTTTATGCACTTCTTTTCTCTGTATCTATTCATATTTCATCAAATTTTATCAGATTCTCAAATTTTTGCATAACAAGCTCTTTGGCTAGTCTACTTGCTCCGTTTTTGTTCTTGTGACTTGCAGGTGATCATTCGGGACTGGAACAATAGTAGGAGCAGCATCTACATCAATTTGGATAGCAAGTTAATCAGGTGCATTCTTTTCATCCGTTATCTCTCAATCATTGCTTGCAAACACACTTCGGTTTGGGCATACAACGAACATTGTTTGATCATCACACATTGAAATTAGGCATAAAATCAACCAGTGTCTTCAATCACACCTTGAAATTGGACTAAAAAGAACCATTGTTTGACGTGTTTTTCATCATATTTCAATTTCTAAGGGTTAATTAATCAACTGTGAGTGTGAATCAAGTGGGTGTGTGTATGCTCTCTCCTCGCACCGCAAGGTGATCTTGGAGATCAAAAACACCTCACTTGATTCGCTTTTGTTTACCCTATCCTAGGAGGCCTGCTAGGGGATTTCATCACCCCTAGGGACGACCTCATCCGAGGCTGAATCAAAAGACACCCTCTTTGAAATCAGAATCCTGTCACTCTTGGCTAAGCCCCAAAGAACTTTCTACCTTTGGGAAGTGAAGGAGAAGGGTGGGTTACCCCCTTCTCCCGACTGTGTGATAGGATTTCACTTTCAAATCTTTAGTCAACCTCATCTAAACATTGACCTAACCTAACTGGCCATACCCCATCAAACTAGACAATAGGGCATGTTGATTTGTCTTACACATGTGATTGCTTAATCATTCTCATATTCTTCAAAATTCAAAATTCAAATTTGCTTGTGTCTTGTGTGAGTGATTCTTGTTTGTACATGTGATCATTTGCTAAACATTGCCAAATCAAACTAAACATCAAACACATAAACAAATCAATCTAAACATTCATCCTAGTCACCTTATCCTAATCACTCTCATCACCCTTAATCTAATTCATCAACATCATTCTAATCCCATCTCATCCCAATCAAATCCAAAATCCAACCAACATCAATCCATAATCTTCCAAACCATATTCCAAATCCAATCCAAAATCAACATCAATCCCAATCATTATCCAAATCCCCTAACATCATTATCAAACTCCAAATCCAAATCAACCCAATCAAAAATCAAAACCTTAATTGATCACCTAATCAACTCAACCCAATCAACCCTCTTGCTTAAGATCATTAGTCTATCAAAAGCATAGAGAACCAATCAACCCTATTGCTTAAGTGTCATTAGTCTACCTTAAGCATAATAGGATCATCACTCATCCATCCACTCAAAACAAACCAAATCATCTTAAGGTCTTGAATTTTTTATTCCCAACATCACAATCATCCATCATCCCCCATAATCCCATACCATCTCCAACAAAATGGATCTTTATGCAGCAATACAACAAATACAAAGACTTAAAAAAGTCTATGAGAACATGGATCCTAATGCTAAGGAACAATTCAAAAATGACATTAAAGATAACCCCTTAGCACAACTCATCATTAAAAAATCCCAAACCCCTCCCCCATCTTCATCATATCAACCCTCATCATATCAACCTTAAACATCTTACATATCCACACCATTGACCTCATACCAACTTCCATCATATCAAACTTCATCATATCAACCTTTACCCTCATATCAATCACCATCCCCTTACACATCCATGCCATCATACCTATCCAACCAATCAATACCTCCACCTTATCCATCCGCCAACCTTTGTCATGCTAACTTTGATCAAAGGAACACCAATCTAGCACACCTTATCCCCGAAATCCAAACCTTATATCAACAACCATTTCCCCATACAAATCCTCCATCCTTTAACCCCCATCCTATCAACCTTAATCCATCACCCTACCTACCTTACAATCTGTCGATCCCAACCCCCCCATCACAATATCCCTCCAACCTTATCAACCTTAATCCATCACCTTATGTATCTTCCAATCCATCAATCCCTATCACCCATCCACCATCTAATCCACCATCAAACCTTCCAAGTCCCAACACTATCACATCCAAAGAATCCTTGTGGGATTTCTTCCAAAGAACATCACCTAAAAATGAAAGCAAAGTAAAGGAATCCCCCCAATCCCCCAACCCTCCAACTCCACCATCTAATCCCACACCTATCCTTGAACCCACCCAAGAACCATCACTACCTAATCCTATCACCCACCTATCCAATCCCCATCCTAATCCTACACCAACCACCATCATTGTCCATCCATTATATTGCTCTTCAACCCATAAACTCATGAAGGATGTCATCCATTGGCTATTAGCAAGGAATCAAACACCCTCATGCAATCCAACATCCACCAAATCTCTTGAACAATCCCTTATCATAAGTCAAGAACCATCATGTAGCCATGTTCAAGAACCCATAAGTCAAACACCTATCACATCCATCCAAACACCCACCACATCTATCCAAGTCACTCCCACTTCTACCCAACCACATGAGCTATGCCAAGGATCAAACCCAATGCATGTGGAAACATCAACCCCTTCTCCTAATCAAGATTTACTCATCCCATCTAATCCCATCCCCGATACCCTCCCATCTATTGGTCAACTTATTGATCACACACCTTCTTCTACCACCCCTTTACCATCCCTCATGAATTCTTCACCTCCATCTACCAATCCCATCCCAAATCCATCCCCTTATCCACTTGGCACAAGCACTTTCATCCGTGGTGACTCCCTTGTAGGAGGTGAACAACTTCCTTCCACCACCTATCTATCTCCAACAAATAATGGACTCGTGTCTTGTTTCCGAAGCAACAAACATCCCATTGCATGTCGCATGCTCCAACACATGAACTATCAAGGCAAAGGCTTAGGCCTTCACGAACAAGGCATCTTGGAGCCCATCCACACCACATTCCATCCATCCTCCATGGCCTCAGCTATACATCTCAAGGCAAACAACCTAAACATGTCGATACCATCCACCCACCTTCCAAAATCCATTCATCCAATCCCAAACATGGTGCATTTCATCGCACCCCCAAAACATATGTCGCCATTCCTCCTCCATCATCCTGCCATTTGCAAAAGCATGTGACCATCCATCTCCTTCCATCAAATTTACCTCCACTACTTCCAACTCCAAAGATCCCTATCAAATCCACATTACCTCCTATCCTACCAACTCCAAATATCCCTATCCACAAATCCTCCCATCCTCCCAACTCCTAATATCCCCATCCTCAAATCCCCTTATCCATTTATCTATAAATCCACTTTTTACCCCTCCACCCATAAATCCCCTAAAATTCCCAATCAAGACCAACAAAAGCACACATCTTTCAAACATGAAGCTTCCACCAAATCCATGGGATTCAAAAATTTGATTGCCTCAACTCATAAAGCACAAAAGCCTAAGGATATTCTCCCTTCTAATCAAAATGAAAAATCCCAAAGGCTATCAAAGCCCACACCATCACAAGAAAAAGCAAAAACAAAAATGGTGTGGGTCCCTAAACGAAAAACACTCAACTCTAATGAGGCATCTACATCCCAATCCACTCCAAACTCCCAAACATCTTCCTCCCCATTCAAAAATCCCCCAACACCTAAGTCCATTTGGGTTCCTAAAACCCCAAATCGACCATTCAAAAATCCCCCATCCCGATCCCCATTACTCTCAACTCCACATCCAAAATACAAGCTTCCAAATACATCACGGTGTGTGCAGCCATTGGTCTTGGTTCCCCTCCATCACTTAACATTCCCACATACCCCCGTCTCTCCATCTTTCGTTCACTATCCTACATATCTTCCCCATCACATTGCTATGGTCCATGCTTTTGCATAATCCACATCATAATCCATTATCCACCATCCATTCCTTCTTCTCCTATCTTCCAACAATCCATGCAATCATAATCCATAATGCTATCCAACATGGGACCATATGGAAACAGACGCTAGAGTCCCCATTCCATCAAAAAAGCAAAAAAACAAAAAAAAAAAAATCAAGAAAATAGTGAAGAAAAAAATCCGTCCAATGGTGAAAACCACTCCTTGTGGCACCTTGGGCAAGTACCTTGATGAAAACCCCTTGTGGGCGTCATGCGTAATCCCTTCTTCATCCATCTTGTATCGCTGCACTTGGGGGCAAAACCGTATCCTTCATCCACATCCATAATATCCTTGCACATCTTATCCACTGTCTTATCATTATCCTATCATATTCTTATCCACTATATCTCCCACCTTAGATCTTGATAAAGACAAGGGGCAAAATATCAACAACATGCTTTGGAGACCTCTTGGCATACTTCCTTTCCAAGTATATCCTCCATTCATCTATTGCAAAATCTATCCATTCAAACTTGAACCCATCATGCAAAATCCTAAGCATTGGGGCATATGATTCCTTGCAACCTAGCCCTTGAAGAAAATCCTTATCCCCATCTCCCATCCATATATCATACATACCTATCCTATCCCTCATCCCAATCTTCCATCTATCTAACATGCATCCCTATCGCTTGTCCATTCATCTATCAAATCTCCTATCCATTATCCTTTCATCGCCAATCCCCCTATCCCACCCCATCACCTTCACCTCTAGACTTGGTGTTCCCTTGTCATTGGTATTTAGCACAAAGGCTATCCAAATGCAATCCAATGACACCATCATAATAAATCATGCCCTTTCTACAAAATCAAAAAATCCAACAAAATCACAAAATCCAAAAACATCACAAAATCACAAAATCCAAAAACATAAAAAAATCACAAAATCCAAAAACATCAAAAAATCACAAAATCCAAAAACATCAAAAAATAAAAAAATCCAAAAACATCACAAAAAAATCAAAATATACTAAAACAATCGAAAACCCACAAAATTCTAAAAATAATCTATCCATCACACAAATAAAACTTGCTCCATCACACTCTCATCATCATCGCATTTATCATCATCCCACATCATCATCACATCTATCCTCAATAAGCTTACACTAGATCCAAGCTTCGCATCACCTATCAAAGCATTGTCCCATAATCAAAATCATCAACTATCAAATCAGCATCAACCATAACTTGTCACCATCATATCTTGAGCCAATCTTACATCAACAAAACATGATCCAATCATCAATCGATTCTTGCCTTAGGATATGTCGTTCCTACGATAGGCAGAATCTATCCAATCATCACAACATCATCAAATCATCTATCAATCCCTGCCTTAGGATATATCTTTCCTACGATAGGTAGCATCTATCACATCATCATCCATTTTGGCAAAAGATACAATGGTTACTTGTTTGGTTCGTTGGTCTTTTGGTTTTTTTATTTTTATCTTTTGTCCTATTCGAAGATCACATCAAAGCTACCTTGATCTTACTATATCATGGTATGTGGTGAAAACATCTAGAATGGGGCATAGTCTTGCTTTTGTATGCTGTGCTTGTGGTTTGGTCTCATTACTCCAAGCTAGTATTCATATCTTGTTGATCATAGGGTCGGTTCTAGCATATTGATCTCCTTATGCATCTAAGGTTCATCATACATTTTGTGTACTAAGGGCTTATGCTATGAGTCCCCTTCCCTCGTCTAGACAAGGTTGTACTACCTTGGGCATGCATGGGATCATCCCTTTGTCTGCATGTCTCATCCATGCAAACGTTGGATAAACACCATCACCCTGGTCTTCTATACCTTGGTGAAAATATCCACTTTGCTATATCAAACCTAGGATTGCTCAAATTCAGTTTTAGCACAATGATCATCCACCAATCATCTCCGAACATCATCATCCTTATCCCACCACTTATCCTCTGACCAGTTCAACCAATATGTTCCATCCATTTTGAGAGCACAACCGTGTTCTCGCAACCCGCCTATCCTCTCGAGGGGGCATCACCCTTACCACTCATCCCCAAACCTTACCCTATTCTTCCAACCCAAAATCTTTTTTCTATCCAATCCATCTCTATGTTCTAACTTCTTTGAAATGATGTTACTTAGCCGCAACACCATCTCAAAGAGGGGCAAATGTAGACACCTAAAATTGGACTGCTCTGCAAACCAATTTCTCGTACCTCTACACTAATCCACTCTCCCCATCTGCATATCCCTGGTGATCAATTAATTCACCTAATTAATCCATTTAATCTTACAACCCTATCCTATCAATTGAATGAATATTCCTAATATTTATTTAGTTGATTTATCCATTTCCCTAATCCCTGTTAATTAGATAAATCATGCTTATCTAATTAACCTAGACTTAAGTTAATTAAGATTAACATTTAATTAACCCTGCTTACCTCATCATCCACTCACTGAATTTAAAATTCAGTTGTCTCCCACTATCCTCCACTCACTGAATTTAAAATTCAGTTGTCCCCCACTATCCTCCACTCACTGAATTTAAAATTCAGTTGTCCCCCACTATCCTCCACTCTTCCCAAAAATAAATTATTTATTCATCCACTATCCTCCACTCTTCCCAAAATGTGAATTATTAATTCATCCACTAGGAATAAAAGATTCACTTTTATTCCTAGCCCTTGATCTCATCAACTGAATCCTCACCCTCCATCCTCATCTCCAAAATTCTATAAATTGGACCCCTCTCTAAGCCATTTGGAGAGACCTCTTCATGCATCAGAGCTCTGCCAAAATCATTTCACAATCCCTTTATCATGCCACCATAATGTCCAAATCACTCTAAATCATCTCTCATTTCCACCCAGTCTCTCAAATCTATCATCTAATCCTTAATCATCCATCTACATTGTGTTGAAGGCACTTGAGCAATCCACATCTTGCATCATCATGGGAAACATCTGAGGAGCTACGTAGGCACAAAACTCCTTCCCGCATGGATTCATGAGTCATTATGGAGGTATAATCGTGTTTGTTTGGCATTTGATTAGTTTTAATCTTCATTTTAATTTCATTGATTATAGTACCTTATGCTAGTGTTGTTGGCAGTTTGATGTATGCTATGGTCTACACAAGACCAGACATTGCCCAAGCAGTGGAGTCCTTAGTCGATTTATGGCTAATCCTGGATGGGTTCATTGGGATGCAGTTAAGCGAGTGTTCAAATATTTGAGGGGTACTTCCAAGTACTCCATTTGCTATCATGGTAATGTTTCATGACCTCCGCATTCTGTTGATATTCGTGGATTTGTGGATTTAGATTGGGCAGGTGACATTGACAGCAGGAGATCCACCAGTGCTTATGTGTTTACACTGTTTGGTGGTGCTATTAGTTGGATGAGTAAGCGACAACCTATTGTTGCTTTGTCCACGATAGAAGCTGAGTATATGGCAGCAACTCATGCTTGTAAGGAAGCCATTTAGCTTAAGAGATTGTGTTTAGATATTGGTGTTGATGCAGGTCAGATCACGATCAGTTGTGACAGTCAGAGTGCAATTTGCCTTGCGAAGAATCCAACTTTCCATGTCAGAACAAAGCACATTGATGTTCAGTTTCACTTCGTGCGAGACATGGTTGAGGATGGAAAGGTAAATTTGGAGAAGGTAGATACTTTGAATAATGTTGCAGATGCATTGACAAAACCAATGGGCATAGAGAAGTTCAGATGGTGTTCAGAGTCTATGGGCCTCTTGGCCCCTAGTAGTTAAATCTTGTCATTGCTTTCGGCCCTTGCAAGGTGTTTGACAAGTGGGGGAATGGTTGAAATTAAGGTGTCTCAACCTTTGCAAATTCTTAATGTTGTATTTATTTATCCCATGTTGAGTTGGCATATTCAGCACCTTGTGTATATACAGTAGGATAAATTTTGGTGACTTTGGTAGTCGCGGTTTCCCCCTTGAATAATTAACAGGGGTTTGTGGGCAACGCCACCGAAACCTCAAATGACTTTTAATTAATGACAAGTGTTGGTGAGTATCTTTGCATGAGAGAAAGGCATCTTTGGGCGGTCAAGGGAGGTTATGACATGTTGTAAGAGGAATATGATATTTTTAGTCAGTGTATGATAGATTCTCTTACAACTGTAAGTGCTGTCAGTTATGACAGATTTTATGACAGTTGTAAGGTGCGTAAGAGCATCTGTCATAACCTATCTTGGGACCAGGTGCCCACTTTGGGATGGGATGTTGGACAAGTGTCCTTAGGCATGGGTTTTGGGGCATGAGTCCAAGATAGACGCCCATCTCTAGAAGGTTCCATATTTGCCTTGTAAACTCTATATAAACAGGTGCTTAGATGGGAGATAGATAACTTTTGGTACAAGTGATTCAGATTCTGATAAGTCACAAGATGACAGTGATGCTTTCATCGCAGCCCTGGCAACCCATGCATCTGATGATGTGTGGCTGATCGACTCTGGTGCATCATTCCACATGACCTCGCATCGAGACTGGTTCACTAAGTATGAGGAGTTCGATGGTGGAAAGGTATATCTGGGTGACGACTCTCATCTGAAGATTGTTGGTCGTGGAAGAGTCTCTATCCGATTCCCTGATGGTCGAGTGAAGGGGATCTCTGGGGTTATGCACATCCCAGGCTTAGCATGGAACCTAATTTTTGTAAGTAGTTTAAATGATGCAGGTGTGCAGGTTATCTTTCTGAAAGAAGGATGCAAGATGACTAGAGGAGCTATGGTGCTTGCTAAGGGTACTCAGAGAGGTACTCTGTTTCAGCTGGAAGCATGCATTTCACAATGCAATAGTTCTTCTGACTCAAGGAGGAGGGCAGACGTCACTTCATCCCCACAATCTGAATGAACAGTGAAGAAATCAGTTGTTTCTAGTATTGATGGTTGTAATCGTGCTTTGGAAGTTAAACTTCCTGCTGAAAAGATAATGTTATGGAATGAAAGATTTGGCCACATTGGTGAGAAGGGTCTGCGTACCCTAAAAAATAAGAACCTCATTGAGGGGTTAGATGATTGTAATCTTGAGTTTAACTTTTCAAACATTGCATTTATGGAAAACAAAACGGTGTTCAGTTTTATTCGAGTTGTCATAAGTCTTTTGGTGTGTTGGACCTTATTCATTCTGATGTGTTTGGTCCGGTTAATGTTCCTTCGTTATCAAAGTTTGTATATTTTGTATCTTTTATAGATGATTACAGTAGAAGGACATGGATTTATTTTCTTAGAAGCAAATCTGAAGTCTATAGCAAGTCTAAGGAGTTTAAGGCTTTTGCTGAAAATTAGACTGGTAAAAAGATTAAATGTTTGAGAACTGACAACGGTGGTGAGTTCTATTCTACAGAATTTGATAAGTATTGCAAGGAACTTGGGATTGAAAGACATAAGACAACTCCATACACCCCATAGCAAAATAGAGTTGCAGAGAGGATGAATAGGACACTGATGGAAAAGGCTAGGAGTATGCTTAGTGGAGCTGGCCTAGAATAAAAGTTTTGGGCTGAAGTTGTTACCACTGCCTGCTATCTGGTAAACAGTTCTCCTACATCAGCTCTTGTTGGTAAGACACAAATGGAGGTGTGGTCTGGTAGAAAGCCTTCAATAAGGCATCTTTGTGTTTTTGGTTGTGAGGCATATGCACATGTGCCTAGGGAGAAGTGGTCAAAATTTGAGAACAAGGTTGTTAAGTGTATCTTCATTGGCTATGGTGTCAGTGTGAAAGGATACAAGCTTTGGGACCCTATGGCTGAAAAAAGTGTTGTATAGCAGAAGTGTCATCTTCAGAGAGCTTACACCTTCTTCCACTATTTTCCAGCCAGAAGAAATAGTAAAGAAAGAGGATTTTGTTTAGTTTCCTACTACCCCTGAGAAGACTGAATAGAAAGACAATGTTGGACCTGATGATGAGGAGAGCTCTAGCAACTTTGAAAGCTCAGATGAAGAAGCTGAACCTCAACCTCAGCTCTTGAGGAGGTCTACAAGGATAAGAAAGCAACCTAAAAGGTTTGGTTTTACATTGCTTGATTCTAGTTGTGCTTATGCCTTGGTTACTAACAGTGATGAACCTAGAACTGTATCAGAGGCTATGGACATGAAAGTTGCAGGTTCCTGGAAGGAGGCCATGGAGGATGAAATGGCTTCTTTGGAAAAGAATCAAACTTGGGACTTGGTGCCTTTGCCTCCTAGACAGAAACCCGTTGGATGCAAATGGGTGTTCAAGAAGAAATTTGGTGTAGATGGCAGTGTTGAGAAGTATAAGGTCAGATTGGTTGCGAAGGGGTATTCACAAGTGGAGGGTATAGATTATGGTGAGATCTTCTCTCCCATTGCAAAGTTGACATCCATTCAATTCCTGTTGTCTCTCGTAGCAGCTTATGACTTGGAGGTAGAACAGATGGATGTGAAGATAGCCTTCCTTCATGGTGACTTGGAGGAAGAAATCTACATGTCACAGCCAGAGCATTACATAGTGAAAGGTAAAGAAAATTTGGTTTGCAAACTTAAAAAGTCTTTGTATGGTTTGAAGCAATCCCCTAGGAGATGGTACTTGAAGTTTGATGCCTTTGTGTTGTCAATTGGATTTGTGAGATCGAAATCGGATCACTGTGTGTATTATAAATTTGATGGTGATCGTATTCTCATTGTTGCACTGTATGTTGATGATATGCTGCTCATTAGGAAGGGTAAGAATATAATTTCTGATTTTAAATCTCAGTTGTCAGCACAGTTTGAAATGAAAGATTTAGGGGCAGCCAGGTACATTCTAGGAATGGAAATCAGAATAGACAGAACCAACAAAAAACTTTGGTTAAGCTAGAGTAAGTATGTGAAGACCATGTTGAACAGGTTCAGCATGGCAGATTATAGACCGTTGTGTGTTCCTGTTTCTTTGGGGACAAAGTTGTATGTTGAGGATTGTCCAAAATCTCCTAGTGAGGTGGAGGACATGAGCAGAGTACCTTATGCTAGTGTTGTTGGTAGTTTGATGTATGCTATGGTCTGCACAAGACCAGACATTGCCCAAGCAGTGGGAGTCCTTAGTCGATTTATGGCTAATCCTGGATGGGTTCATTGGGATGTAGTTAAGCGAGTGTTCAGATATTTGTGGGGTACTTCCAAGTACTCCATTTGCTATCATGGTAATGTTTCAGGACCTCCGCATTCTGTTGATATTCGTGGATTTGTGCATTCAGATTGGGAGGTGACATTGACAGCAGGAGATCCACCAGTGCTTATGTGTTTACACTATTTGGTGGTGCTATTAGTTGGATGAGTAAGCAACAACCTGTTGTTGCTTTGTCTGTGACAGAAGCTGAGTATATGGCAGCAACTCATGCTTGTAAGGAAGCCATTTGGCTTAAGAGATTGTGTTCAGATATTGGTGTTGATGCAGGTCAGATCACGATCAGTTGTGACAGTCAGAGTGCAATTTGCCTTGCGAAGAATCTAACTTTCCATGCTAGAACAAAGCACATTGATGTTCAGTTTCACTTCGTGCGAGACATGGTTGAGGATGGAAAGGTAAATTTGGAGAAGGTAGATACTTTGAAGAATGTTGCAGATGCATTAACGAAACCAGTGGGCACAGAGAAGTTTAGATGGTGTTCGGAGTCTATGGGCCTCTTGGCCCCTAGCAGTTAAATCTTGTCATTGCTTTTGGCCCTTGCAAGGTGTTCGACAAGTGGGAGAATGTTGGGAATTAAGGTGTCTCAAACTTTGCAAATTCCTAATGTTGTATTTATTTATCCCATGTTGAGTTGGCATAGTCAACACCTTGTGTATATCCAGCAGGATAAATTTTGGTGACTTTGGCAGCCGCGATTTCCCCCTTGAATAATTAACAGGGGTTTGGTGGCAACGCCCCCGAAACCTCAAACGACTTTTAATTAATGACAAGTGTCGGTGAGTATCTTTGCATGAGAGAAAGGCATCTTTAGGCGATCAAGGGAGGTTATGACATGTTGTAAGAGGAATATGATATTTTTAGTCAGTGTATGACATATTCTCTTACAGCTGTAAGTGTTGTTAGCTATGACAGATTCTATGACAGTTGTAAGGTGCATAAGAGCATCTGTATCTTGGGACCAGGCGCCTACTTTGGGATGGGATGTTGGACAAGTGTCCTTAGGCGTGGGTTTTGGGGCATGAGTCCAAGATGGACGCCCATCTCTAGAAGGTTCTATATTTGCCTTGTAAACTCAACATAAATAGGTGCTTGGATGGGAGATAGATAACTTTTCGTACAAGTACTGTTATGCTGCCAGAATATCTCCAAATTCGACATTCGAAGACTCCTGAAAGAGCATTGGCTCTGAAACTATATTGTAATCTGTTATTGTTTACTATAATACATTTGAGCTGTGTTTTGGAGTGTGGGGTTTTTCACCCGTAAGGGTTTTCCCCATGTATATCTTGTCTCTCTCTCTTCTATCTACTTTCTGTGTGTATGTGTATTGCTACAATATCTCTGTTAGATGTTCTATGTTGTTGTAGTTATAAGAATTAAACTTGAATTTGCATACATCTCTTCTCATTAGATTAGTGTAGGAAGCAATTTCCGCACACCTAGCTTCCTTTCAAGTGGTTAAGAGTAAACCAACTGAGGAATTAAGGAATCCATGAGTCAGTTCAACTCTATTGAGGATGTATAACGGAAAGATTCTGAGACTTTGATTAAAAAGGTAAAACCTTGATCAAATGTTATTAGACTAAGAACTCAAGAAGAGCAGTGTCTATGTGAATTCAAGATCACTTTTATATCTCAAGAACTTAAGGATGGGAAGATCCTAAAATAATCAACCAGGTGTAGAAGCAACTGAGTTTGAAAAATTTTAGAAATTGTATCAATGATATGTAGATAAATTGGGTTCTTGTCTAACCCTAGAATGGATTGGAATGAGTCGAGAGAGATAAAAGGATCAATAAAGGACAAGTAGTGATGTATTGGCATAAAAAGCCTAGAAAAATAGTACATGACTTGGAAAATGCTTTTTGATTTCTAAGATTTATGAGAAAACCAATTGCCATATATAAAGAATTATGCAAAATTAGAAGAGAATAAGAGTTCTTGAAGCCTATTTGGAAAAAGTGTCAATGTGTAGTTGAGGACGTAAACGACGAGGAACCTCTCAGGTGATATTTTGATGAATAAAGATTAGGATTAGTATCATTCTTTTGTTAAGAGACTACATGAAGTTGCAATATAATTCATAACAGTTACAAGGAGAAGTTATTAGTTATTTTCATAGCATTTTTGGACAAAAGTTGAGAGCTATGTAATTTGTCTCTTGGTGGAGATAGAAAGAATAATTACAATGAAGAATGAGATCATCACTGAGTTATTCAGACCAGTTTGATTAACTAAACTATTCCAGGAGGTAGGGAATAAAGTTTTGTAAAAAAAAAAAGTGTGTGTTCCAACTAAAGTTTGTGTGTGTCATTGTATCACCATCTTTGAATTTCATCTATGTGATGAACGATAGATTTTCCACAATGAAAGGGTGGATGTGTTTTAATCTTTTGATTTTGAGGATAGTCTTAAAGGAATTATTTATTTATTGTGCTAGTACCATGGTCTCTAAACCATTGTAAGTTTTTGGAAAACTCGAGTGTAATATAACAATCTACTCCCTTGTTAGTGACTTAGTCAGTCACATAGTGCATAGTCAGTGTATCTTTTGATTTTTGACACTTCTTGAATTTTTGGAGAAATTCCTTTTTAAATACTTCCAAGAATTTTTCATTGTTTTATTCCTTTATTCTATGATGGTCTAGCCACCAAATTTTGAAGGTTATTTATTTATGACCAGTTGGTCAAAAATTTTATTTATTGAGTTCAATCTTTTGACCTATTGTTGAAAATGAAATTGCTTATACTTTGACATTGATTTAAATTATTGAGGTGGCTATACTAGAATATTTTTGGTTGTTCGCCTCTATCATGTCTTTAATGTATTGTATAAGGGAGAAAATTGTAGAAAATGCACTTGGTATATTCCTAACTCTACAGATTTTAGAAACCTTGTGAGGTAGGAAATTCTTTTTAAATCATAATCGGGTCATCTAGGAGTAACTAAATTCCTAGTCAATGTGAAATCTCTTTATTTCTAAAAGAGAATGAAGAGTGATAGCAAGTTGTCTAGAAGGTGAGAGAGTCATGGATGATTAAAAGCACCCTGTTGGGAATTGGTATCTATATGATGTTCCAAGAGTGGAAGTGGCTTGTCACTCTGAGAGAGGCTGTCAACTTTAACTATCTGCTTTTGGTCTCTCCAACCAAATCATAAGCCTTACCACTTTCTAAGGATATGTCCTCATAGTACAGTGTGTTCTCTGCCATATTGTATAGGAATCCTCATGTTCCTCCTTTGGCAGAAGTAATTGTAAATTCTTTAAGTGATGATTCAGAGGAATATGATCCCTGAAATTTTGTATCTAAGAATAAAGTTGAGGGTTATTAACCGTTCAAGGATAATCATGGACTAGAATCTGAGGGATATACTCCACTCAGTTGTAGCTGAGAGGGTATTCAAAATCCTTTTGATATAAAGGGAAGAAAAATGTTTTATCAAAAGCTTATGTATATGAAATCTTTCTTGGGAAAATGTTTGAATAAGGAATGGGAGATTCTATTTGGAAATGTTAAATTTTTTTTTAGAACATTGGATAACATTTGTAGAATTTAAATCTTTTCGGAAACCCACAAGGTGAACTATCTTGTTAAGATGGTTAGAACAAGAATTAACTTTGTGGGGAAGTGAAGAAGTATGATAAGGAGTTAAGAGTATGGGTACTAAGTTAGATCAAATCCTTGAAATGTTGATAGAAACAAGAGAGAGAGAGAGAGTCATAATATTAGAACAAAGAAAGGATTAGGAGGAGAATGGAAAGAGGGTTATCTAAGGACATGAGAAAAATTACACCTCCTAAGTTCAAAGGAAGTACTAGATGCCTCAGGTGAAGGTGGAGTATTAAAACGGGAAGGGCAAGTCATAGCCTATAATTCAAGAAGCAAAAACCTTATGAACAAAAATATGCTTCGTAGGATTTGGAGTTAGCAACAGTTGTTCATACATTACAGATAAGGAGACACTATATGTTGGAAAAACCTTTTGAATTGAAAACATACCATGGGTAAGTGCAAAAAGATGGGGGGCTAAAAAGTGGCCAAATTATTTTCAAAAAAAAATAATACAAAACGCAAGCACGTCATAATGCGCTCGCGTTTTGACTTGCTATAAATTTAAAAAAAAGGTTTCTATCTCATTTTATTTCTTTCTTCTCCTCTATGCCCGCGGCCTGCAAACCCTAGAAAGCGCGCTCGCATTTTGCAAAGCTCCATTCAACACAAAAATCTTATCGATTCGTTGCCAAAATGCCACCACGACATTGAGTATGCCAAAGGAGTGAGTTATATTTTTTTTTTGTTTGAATTTGTTTCTAAATAGGTAGGCTTGAGTTGATTTTTGATGTATATTTCGTTAATTGTCAGGAAATGTTAATGGACCTCCTCCTCCTCCTCAAAATCCACAAAATCCTGAGGAGGAAATACCTGTAGAACAACAACCTCCTCCATCCATTCCTCGACATGCCCCTGGAACACAAGAAAATATAATGGGGCAAATTAAAAACAACAAAAAAGAAATTGAAGATATAATTGCAAGGTTGAAAGATCCTTCCACTTCAACCTTGTATAGGTCCACGCTTGTTGAATCTCTTGAATCTATGTTATCAAATGTAGATTCAATTAGCAAGCAAATAACTAGTTGGACGGATAAGAGGAGAGAGTTCAGAGATTATTATGCAGACAAGTTGTCATACCAAGATGTGAAAAAATTACAAATCACAAAATTGGACTTGTGTTCCATTTTCACAAACCCACAAACAAATCAACCTCCACCCATTACATGCAAGAGGTTCCCTATCCATTGGTGCAACAACCAAGCGATAAGGGACAATTTTGGGCAGAGGTGGTGGATGGTTTTTTACCATCCTCCATGCAATAATAATGAGGTCCCGCAATACTTTTTGAGGAAACTCTACTGTGAGTTTGTCCTTAATAAAGTGCCAAACTATTTTGATATGCGGGACTTCTAGGGTAGAGGTGGGGGGTCAACACAAGATAGACCAGGGGCACGTCTTGACCCACAGCGGGTAGTGAGACGAGTAATCAGCAGAGCAGCCCATGAGCATGTTTCTATCCCTTCCATTGTGAAGGAGAGTGTTGAGGTCGATACACTTCAGTCCATTAGTGCCTTGATCCAGAGCATCATAGAGCATGTCGGTCCTGCAGCACAGAGTGGGTTGGAAGATAGTGCGATGAGTAGGGTCCCACCCCATGCTTGTCAGGCTTGCAGGTCAGCCTATGGTTATGACCCCATGGATAGTCAGGACGTAGGTGCATAGGCTACATCTGTAGCTGAGCAAATGGTGATGACAGATACCCTCCTGAGTGAGACTTTCGGCCTTGATACTCAGGTAAATATTAGCAAGCTTATTGAATTTAATTTATTAAATTTCATTTTTGAAATGCAAGATTAACTAATTTAAATTGATGATTTTAATGAAATATCAGGGTAATAACGTCGATGCAGTTTTCAGTGGTTCTCCACCTGCATTTTACACTAGATCATCTACTATCGGGGTATGTAACTAGTAAACAATTATAAATATTACATGTGAATAGCATCATTATATGAATGGTATTCTAATATCTGATTTTGGATGTTGAATAGGTTAAAACTATAGATTTCACGGCAACACCTGCCAGCGGTGGTGGACTTCAAAGCTTTACGGAGGTAATAAAATAAATAGTTTAATGAATGAATTGTACTTACTAAATTTTTGTATGTGACTTGTGTGCTTTATTGTGTGTACTTCCATGTTTAGATGAACGTGTGTGTATGTTAGGAGCCATGATTTGCATCACTATTATAGTTTTTGTAATCGAATAATGTTGTTTTATTTCCAGATGATGCAGGCTGCGGCGACACCTCCTCATGCTCATAGGGCAATGGAGCAGGGTGTGGCCTCTGCGATTCATAGCTCCATGGCATTGACAGGGGTATGAGGCAGATTAGTAAATTTTAGTTTACATTCATTGTTATAGTTGTCTATTTTTGAAAAATCAAAAGATTATTCATTTGAAGTTTAATTTCTATCTGGATGGTTTCTATAGGACATGACATCACCAGGGCCTATTCCTGCTACTGAGGCAAGTGAGGAGACAGATTATATGTTAGCGGTAAGTGATTATTTTGTTAAATGTTTCATTTTTTATAACATGTAATTTCTATATATTAATGTCTATACTTTTTATTGTAACAGGTAAAGATGCAGGAAGAACTAAATAGGAGGAGTAGCCCTCGGGTTCGTAGTAGACCACCCACATGCGCGTCTCCATCCCCTAGAAGATCAAAGGCTGCATGTGATCTATTCTCTTCACCAACCAGAGGGGAATGACTTTTTATTGTGTTCCTTTGTTGTATGCCTATATGGCATTTGTGGACATATATTTTGTATTGTATATAGTTGACATTGTATGCCTATATGGCATTCTTGTAAGCCTATATGGCTATTTTGTATATATGTTAGACTTATATCGACAGATATTGATGTATGCCTATATGGATATTTGGTTAATACAAATCTTTTTTATTGATGGCGTCCATACTTGCATTATAAATCCACGTTTGAATGGATATTTGTAGATGGCTACTTCAAATATTTAAAGTCCAATTGTATTACATAAGATGTTTGTTGATCCAATAAGCAAGATATTGTTATTCAAGTATCACCTAAACCTCATTGTGGAACTAAAAGATAAAAGTTGTATTTAAAAAAAAAATGAATCATCATGTTGAACAGAAAATATTAATATTATTTATGAGTAGCATACAATGTCAACTATATGCAATACAAAAAAATGAATCATCATGTTATTCTTTATGTTTGAGATCCTGAAAATGACTAAGTCTGGTAGCCTGATATCCTGAAACACTAGGATGAATATCCAAGTCATTAGGATGATTGCGCCTTGAGAAAAAGTCATTAAGATGAGCGCCTAAAGGAGACTTTCTTAAACATTCAAACATTGAGCAACAAGCATGAAGGGTTAAGGCGCAATTTGCAACTCATAAAGCCTCAAAAGGGCACCCAACTTAGAGAGAGCATTCATTTAAGACAAGGTGCCCATTGACACCTATTCCACCATAAAAGTGTGCCTAAGGTGGAAGGAGAATAAGCCTCTAGTAAGTGAAGCGCACCTATTGTCTAAACCACTTCATTATGGCACCCTAGCATGAGGAGGAGTATATAAGTCAATAGGAAATAGCACCTAGAATGCAAATGAAGGACTAAGTGGCATTTTCAATAAGCATCAATTCACCTTGAGCTTTCAATAAATACATCAAATTGAGCCCCATAAGCCTAGGCACCCTTTGCCTTCAAAAGAACCTTGTATCGACGTCAAGAGTTGGTCGTATCGGCGTATCGGCAGACCTTGGTTAGGCTTTGCCAATAGTGGTCTGTCTTGCCGACGAGTGTGGTTTGAAGTCGAAGACATCAGTGTATTAGAAGATAATCCCATCGGCGCATCGGAAGAGCAGTTGAGAGATTTGCCGATGAAGGGGGTCACACCGACAGTCGAAATCCATCGGTGTATCAGCCCAATGAGATTAGAGTTCACCGATCTTTGGAGTCTCACCAACGGGTGTGGTCTGAAGGTTGTCATTGGTGAGATCAGTGTGTCAGCAGAAGAGTTTTTGAGTGTGCCAATGGTATTAAGTCCTACCGATAGGCGAGGGACTTAGAGTCTCGTATCGGAGTGACAAAGACATCAGTGTGAAAGGATATAAAGTCACCGATAGCGGTCTATCTGACCGATAAGAGTCAATGATGGGATGTTTGTCAGAAGTGAAATCAAACGGAGTCATGGTGGCATCGGCCTATCGGCCGATGAAATTTTAAGCTCGTCGATGGTATGTTATCTCACCAATAGTGAGTTCGAAGGTTCAAAGTTGATAATTCTATGCTTCCACTATGTGCTCTACATTAGACACTCATCCCTACTACAGTCTAGCATTCTCTAGTTGTGTTCTCCCCTTTGTTTTTGTGAACGCCTCTGGAAGTAATGTTGAGTTACTTGTGATGTCCTTATTAACTGGTGTTGTTTTGGATTCATGTGTAGTCCTTGTTCCTTATAGTCTATTGTCTACCTGACTGTTTGTTGTAACTTATTGAACCACTATGATTTTGAATATTTAGATTTAGAGGGCATTAGACACCAAAACTTCTTGACCTTTAACAAGCCAACCTAGAATCGATAGATTTTTGTCCATCCCAACTATTCTAGTCAAGACAAAGCATGTTGATTCTCATTCAATCCAAAGTTCATTAATAGGATTATCTTATCATAATATTTAGGGAAATGACCACCTAGATGGACAATGATGTGAGCTATCTATAAAGAAACTTGCAAGAAGTATAGGAGGCATGAGAATCCCTCCATGTTGTTTATCAAGTTGAATGATCTATGACACATCATGTATCATTAGAAAATATTCTCGAAGAGAAAGCAAGTGAAAATACTCAAAAGAACCCATAACAAGGTGGAGAAGTTTAAAGGATGGAGGTTGCAACACTTTCCAACCTCATAGCCACACTAGTCCAATGGATCAGGATAATACTATCAAGCATCCACATAATAGTAGATAATCTTATCAAAAGTCATAGAGAAATTTCTAAGGGCCATAGTGTTATTCGTATGACTTGACACATACTACTTGTTTCATAAAGTAAAGGGACATGATATAAATATTGTTGTTATATGGAGCCTAATCAGACTCGGAGGTTAAATTTACCTAACTTTTATCAGCGTGGTTTCCCCCCAAATATTTTCCTACTAGTTTTGGCGCCTTGAAGTCTAAGTGCATGAAAATCATTCTGAGTTGGCAACCTAATCCAATGACTTGACACGGATCCAAAAACCACCTATTGGACCAATAGGATCCTAGGCGCTCACTTCATGCATTATGATTTCTAGGCACCAGTTTGATGCTCCATCACAAGGAAAGTGCGCCCACACTTGCAAGTGTTTTTCTTCAAGATCTAGGCGCCAGTTGAAGGTTGTAGTTGCCAAGAAGAGCGCCTAACAAGAGGAAGTCTTTTGGAGTCTCCAAAACACATCAAACACTTGACTAACAACAAGATAACTTTTTCCCAAGTTAGGCGCTTCAAGAGGGAAGTTAAAACATGAATAAGTGCCAACTTGTCTAGGCACAAACTCAAGCTTTCAATCACAAGATCAATTCAAACTTAGGTGCTCATTAAGAGTCTTTCCAATGTTGGTGCATCTGAGAGGTTGAACTGGAAAGAGATGGTGCCTAGCTTCCTAGACCTTGTTTCAATATGTTTGAGTTCCAAAGTTGACTCAATGGTATCAATATGGCGCCATAGAGTCTTTGGACTAGTTCCTTAGAGTTTCAAAAACATTCTGGCTCCTTGAAAATTCCCCCTACATGCTTGGGCGCCATTTCAAGGTCCTGGAACCATGATGTAGCGCCTTATTGCTCTAGGCGCCCATTCATGATTGTGCAACTTGAGATTGGCGCCTAGAGTGAATAGGCTTTCATCCTGACTTAATACACTACCTCCTTCTGACGATTTTTGGGGCAGCAGAAAACCTTTCACCACAGGCAAATGTCTCAAAGATATAAAAAACTGAGAGAGGTTATTGTAGAGGCACTCTACGTGATCACGTTGCCTCAGATGAAATGTTTCTAAGTGACACGGTTTTTGAGTAACATCTCGTCAAAGAAGATATCGTCAGTACAATGTAGCTCGAACTGTTTCGACATGTTTGGGTGAAAAACAGGACCATGCCTAGCGTAAATGTACCCATCTGAATGCGTTAGAAGAGTCAGTTTGGTCGCATCACGAGCAGGACGAAAGTTACACCCCTTTGCAACTTTACACTGCCTCCTTCTGACAATTTTTGGGGTAGCAAAAAACCTTTTACCACAGGCAAATGCCTCAGAGATATAAAAAATTGAGAGAGGTTATTGTAGAGACACTCTACGTGATCACGTTGCCTTAGACGGAATGCTTCTAATTGATGCAGTTTTTGAGTAACATCTCATCAAAGATTGCTGCCTTTCTGCACTTTGGACTCTTCAGGGATATCATCAGCACAATGTAGCTCGGACTGTTTCGACATGTTTGGGTGAAAAATAGGACCATGCCTAGCGTAAATGTACCCATCCAGACGCATTGGAATAGTCAGTTTGGTCGCATCACGAGCAGGATGAAAGTTACACCCCTTTGCAACTTTACACTGCCTCCTTCTGACGATTTTTGGGGCAGCAAAAAATATTTCACCACAGGCAAATGCCTCGGAGATATAAAAAACTGAGAGAGGTTATTGTAGAGGCACTCTACATGATCGCGTTACCTTAGACAGAATGTTTCTTAGTGACATAGTTTTTGAGTAACATCTCGTCAAAGATTGCTATTTTTTTGCACTTTGGACTCTTTAGGGATATCGTCGATACAATGTAGCTCGGACTGTTTCGACATGTTTGGGTGAAAAAAAGGACCATTCCTAGCGTAAATGTACCCATCAAGATGCGTTGGAATAGTCAGTTTGGTCGCATCACGAGCAGGATGAAAGTTACACCCCTTTGCAACTTTACACTACCTCCTTCTGACGATTTTTGGGGCAACAGAAAACCTTTCACCACAGACAAATGCCTCAGAGATATAAAAAACTGAGAGAGGTTATTGTAGAGGCACTCTACGTGATCACGTTGCCTTAGAGAGAATGTTTCTTAGCGACACGGTTTTCAAGTAACATCTCGTCAAAGATTGCTGCCTTTTTGACCTTTTGGACTCTTCAGGGATATCGTCGGTACAATGTAGCTTGGACTGTTTCGACATGTTTGGGTGAAAAAAAGGACCATGCCTAGCGTAAATGTATCCATCTGGATGCATTGGAATAGTCATTTTGGTCGCATCACGAGCAGGATGAAAGTTACACCCCTTTGCAACTTTACATTGCCTCCTTCTGACGATTTTTGGGGCAGCATAAAACCTTTCACCACAGCTAAATGCCTTGGAGATATAAAAAACTGAGAGAGGTTATTGTAGAGGCACTCTACATGATCACGTTGTCTCAGACAGAATGTTTCTAAGTGACACAGTTTTTGAGTAACATCTCGTCAAAGATTGCTACCTTTTTGCACTTTGGACTCTTCAGGGATATCATTGGTACAATGTAGCTCGAACTATTTTGACATGTTTGGGTGAAAAATAGGACCATGCCTAGCGTAAATGTACCCATCCGGATGCGTTGGAATAGTCAATTTGGTTGCATCACGAGCAGGACAAAAGTTACACCCCTTTGCAACTTTACACTGCCTCCTGACGATTTTTGGGGCAGCAGAAAACCTTTCACCACAGGCAAATGCCTCAGAGATATAAAAAACTGAGAGAGTTTATTGTAGAGACACTCTACGTGATCACGTTGTCTCAGACAGAATGTTTCTAAATGACATGGTTTTCAAGTAACATCTCGTTAAAGACTGCTGCCTTTTTACACTTTGGACTCTTCAGGGATTCTGTTGGTACAATGTAGCTCGGACTGTTTTGACATGTTTGGGTGAAAAATAGGACCATGCCTAGCGTAAATGTACCCATCCGGACGCATTGGAATAGTCAGTTTGGTCGGATCACGAGCAGGACACCAAAAATGCAAAAGTTGCTTTGTGCAACTTGACAACATTGACACTTTTTTGCAACATGACTCAAAGACTCAAACTAACCCCAAATGACTCAAAGTGACTTAAAATCACCTTGATTTTGGTGCCCAATGTACATTATAGAGGTCGAGGTGCTCCTTACCATTCAAAAATCTTAGATGAGCGCATAGGAAAGGAAAAAGCTCTAAGTTTCATCATCATGACCGCCTAATATCAAGAGACTTTAATGGCTCAAACCTTAGCATGGAATCCTAAGGTGCATTTCATGTCTCCTTTCATCCATTTTGGCGCCCTTATGTAGATTTTTCAACTTGATTTGGCGCCTTGTATGTGAAGGAAGATCTAAAGGCATGAAAGTCGATGTCATTTTGCAAGAGTTTGGATCATCAAAATTGAAAGAAATAAGTCTATTAAGCTTGGGCGCCCTAGTCTTCTTTTCATTCATTATGAATGCTTGGGAGAATGGTATATAGGTCATCATCATGATTGGGTGCCCTGGATCCAGAGTGTTGGAGAGATCATCAAATGGTGTCTAGAGGAAGTAGGGTGAGTTATGAGTTTGGTCGCATCAGGAGCAGGACACCAAAAATGCATAACATGATGATGTAAAAATGTGTATGTGTAAAAATGCAGGAGAAAATAAAAAAAGACAAACCTTACAAATTAATGTGCATACTTACAACTCAATGTAACATGACTTTACAAAATCAATGTGAATACTTACAAATTAATCCAATGAACCATCTGGGTCTGCTCTACTCTTTATTGTGTCAAGTATTGCTTCATGGTCAAACTCACACACCTTCCACAACATTATGTTCAAAGGTCTACCCTGATACTTTATCAAATGAACATTAGATGCCACGATAAGGTTCGAGTAATGAAGAATCTTCCGATGCGTGTCAAAGTTCTGAAATAGCCAAATATTAACACTCTTATGTGGGTACCTTCTAAGCCATGTTCCAATAATAACCACTGAGCCTGTAGGGTATTCGATGTTTTCTTCATCTGTAACAGGGGCCTCCAATTTCTTTTTGGCCTCAACACAATGACATAAGTAATAATATGTTCCCTCTTCATTATCTTCATCTGCAATAACTGTATATACGTGCTCTACATTGATATGTGTAGCAAATTAGATGAAATTAGTCAACATTACAAAAACACTACAAAGTAAGATGACATTACCTGGTTGAACTAGATGAAATTAGATGCATATATGTGCCCTATATTACCTGGTTGAACTAAATCTGATATGTGGTCAAAGTCAACTGATGATTCCATCTGTGTTAGTTCCAGTGTTGTCGGGGGTCAATACGTGTCAAGTGGGCTAAGATAACTTAACTGCCATTCGTCAACCCACTCCTTTGACTCGCACAAATCCTAGACTTGAATTGTACAGGAAGAACAAAAGCATGACATTTTTTGTGTATGGATACTCCATGAACCTGCAATTGAGCTTCTGAAAGAGTGCATCTCATTTGATCCTGTCAGTGTACAACAATCCTCATATGGTGCAATGTTAGTATCATCTATCAACCAAAAAAATCTATGAACTGAAGACTTACCTTCATTACCTGGACCCATGGAAGCATTACACCACTCGATAATCGATTTTGCATCTGTCAACTTTGCATTGTCTTTATACTTTAACTCTTCTCGTGCTATGGCTCTTTTGATACATGCTCCTACACCATCATGCTCCCCCTTTCCATGCCCAGCCTCACAAAAGTTCCACATATGTTGAATACCTGTAAAATTATGCCTCCTACTCAGCCAATAGAAATTTCGTGAGTTCTTGAATTGTGATGCATAGTTATCCGACCATATGATATGCTGACTGAACGATATGCCCCTTCTAGCCAAATCATTGTAGAACACCTGAAAGCAACCTTGCACGAACTCCGTAGAATGCGTGCGATCATCACTAATATAAAAATTATACTCCCTTATGATCTTTCTATCATCCTCTGTACTATCATTCGCATGAATGAATGTGATGTGCACAAATATAGAAACCTGTGTGGAGTTGTAATATTGTGATTGTACCTCATGCTGTGGCTGTAGACTGTAGTTCTTTGCAAAGTTGACAACTGAAACAATGCTACCAACCAGAAATGTGTACTTACATAACTTGAATTGCAAGTCCAACCATCGACCTCTATGGGCATGTCTTGCATGCTCATACACTATGCTGTCACGAAATATAGGCATAAACTGATACACTGGAATCTTTTCAAAAACTAATTCACACCTCTTTGCTTCTTTACCATCTTTTGTATTGTATGCCACTGTTTTATACTTGCCAAACTCTACTAGTTTGTTTCCAACCGGATGTGTTCTTTCCATATGTTCACATATTGGCAAATGTTGCAAGCCACCGCAACGATGACATGTGCCATCCAAGCATAATTTCTTGTAGAATATTTGACCTTCCTCTCTTTCACATAAAATTCTTGATATGAAGTCTCTTGAAGATGTTGGTGGGGCACATATGGCACAACCCTACAAATCATTGTTAGTATGCATATCTAAACATATAGACCTATAAGCATCAAAATGGTTAGAAAATTCAATATGTAATATACAACAAGTAGTGCGTGTGTGATTTATCTTAACATAGAAAGGTTTTAGCATTTCAAAATATCTTTGACAAATTTTAATTTGAGGATACTTCTCTAGAAATTTATCATAAAACTGTGTTTGAGTCTCATCCAAAAATGCTTTGGATGTGGCTCGCGGTTCTGACTACTAATTCTCCTTCTTACCACATCCTTTTGATTCGGAGATACCCTTGTGTAATTCTTCCAAAAGTCTTCAATTAGTGATCTCAATGCTTCAACAATTGGTTTATCTTTTCATGGTAGTCTCCCCGAGAACGCCCATAATTCATTGGCATTAGTGTCCTCAATTCTTTGGCGTCTTCCAACGGCTCTTGATAAAGTTTTCCTATTAATTCTCAATTCTTGACTCGTCTTTCTAATGAGACGAGCTTTCCTCGTTTGACTACTTACTATAGTCAATGTAATCACACGCCGTGTTGCATTACTATCTTTTGTGCGTGAGGTGTTACCCACACTCTCATACGCACTCATTAGATTCTTGACAATAGATTTTTTAATTGAAGCCTCTGATGTTCTCAACCCAAGAATCTTCATGATAGACCTATACTTTATACTTAGCGTCATTTCAACAAATAGTTGACATCTTGCAGTCTCATTTAACTTTTCAAAGAACAATCTCCAAATCTTATTAGCATATCTTCTACAAGTGCGTTTTGGAATCTTACCTTCCATTGGCTGCAAAATATTCTCATCAATATCAATCAAATACTTTGGCTTTCTATGCAAAATTCTAGGTGGTGTTAAGTTAGGTAAATTCATCTCAACATTAGGAATTTCATCAATATTTAAATGAGATGGGTTAGATGGCATACCTTCGATCGAAGATGGAATAGATGACATACCTTGAGGTTGAGGTGGGAACGATGGTGTACCTCCTTCATCACATGTGAGTGATGATGTACTCTCAACTTGAGATGTGGTAGATGGTGTCCCTACATGTTGACTTGCGGTAGAGGACGTGTCTCCAACTATGGTATTCAAATCTCTCGTACCACAAAGTTTTTGCATTCGTTCTCTTTGTGCCGCCAATACCATATCTCTTTGTGGTGGTTGTGGTTCCTCTTCAATTGGTATGTCTTCATTTATCGTGTCCAATTTCCTCTTCTCACAAAGCTCCCTCATAGCCACTGCTTTCTTTGCATTATTAGCTTCTATCTCTTCCTGTGTTGGTTTAATTCTTGATCGTTTCCTCAGCATGACCGAGAATTTTTCTGTAGCATGATAAAGAGACCAATATTAGTTCCTAAGAAATGAATACAAGATAATAGTGGGATTGTATTTTTATTATGTTGTAAGGATTTATTCTTGTATAGTTTAACATCATGGTATGTTAAGGTTTGTTTATTACACATAATTATTAAAGACCCCAAGTGTAGAAAATATGCATGGCATCATGTGAGATTGTAGGTTGCTTTCTTGATTGGGAATGTGTCTATTTTAAACATGTATGATAAAGCATGATAAAGTAATTCAATTTGAAATAAGGAAAATGTAAAGAACATGCATGTAAAGATTTGACATACCTAAAAAATGAAGATTCGAATGGAGAGAGTACCCAATTATGTAGTGTTTTTTTCTTCTTGCATCAAACTCCTCAACAATTTGAGTTTTTCACCACTTGCTTCCTTTTCAATGTTAAATTGAATAACACTCAAATATAATTACTAACAACAATACTATTAACCAATCTATGATGTTAAATTCCTAAAATTGAATCACAATTAACATTGCAACACTACAAAAATTGAAACTTGAATAGATATATATCAAACTTGGTGTGAAAACTATGTTATTTCCTCCTCAAGTTGGCAAAGTAGAAAAGGTGGTGGAAAGATCATGCAAAGGTGGTACAATGTGTCAAATGTGCATGTGAACATCCCAATAGCATGAAAGCACTTCTTTTTTGTCGGAGCACACGCAGAATCAGTATGAAAACAGAGCATGTGGGCCTGGATCACGGGGGTCAACACTTTTTTACCATTTCTATAGTAAGACAAAACGCGAGCGCATTATAACGCGCTCGCGTTTTGTCCTGCTATAGATTGATCACATCCTTTGCATTGATCACATCTCTTTCCAAACCTTCCCCTTCAGACTTGAATGACCACAAGGTTTTTGAGGGAGAACTTTTCCTATTTCCTGCAAGAGCTTGCTAGATGCTCCGCCATATAATAGGCATAACAATGAAGGGGCAAGCCCTCATAATCAAGTTCTTGATAGAAAATGCCCATCGAGGAAGAAAGACAGATCTTCTTTGGAAGTAGAAGTTCTAGTTCGTGACAAATCCTTATCCAAGCATAAATAGCAGGGGTTCTGTCAAGCGATTTCCAATCCACTTCCACAAAGTCTCCTGAAGACTTCCTGATTGATTCCAAAACATCCACACCCCAAAACTGGAGAGGCAATCAATATAATCAAACCCATAAATCTACATTTGACGACAGAAACCCTCAACACTATACCTTAAACCCTAATCCCTCAGTGCTCAACCCTAAACCTTATCCCTAAACCCTAATCCCTCAACCCTCAACCCTAATCCGTCATCCCTCAACCTTAATCCCTCATCCCTAAACCCTAAATGCTATCCCTATCCCTAAACCCTCAACAAACTCGATACTATACCTTAAACCCTAATCCCTTATCCCTAAACCCTCCAACCCTATCCCTAATCCTTACACCCTCCACACTCTACTTTAACCCTAATCCCTCGACCCTCAACCCTATCCCTAAACCCTTGACCCTCGAACCTCAACCCTCAACCCTCAACCCTCAACGTCAAACCCTAATCCCTCAACCCTTAACTCTGATCCCTCAACCCTCAACCCTATCCCTAAACCCTAAACCCTCAACGTCAAATCCTAATCCCTCAACCCTTCACTCTAATCCCTCAACCCTAAACCCTTAACAGACTCAATACTATACCTTAAACCCTAATCACTTATCCCTAAACCCTCCAACCCTATCCCTAATCCTTACACCCTCCACACTCTACTTTAACCCTAATCCCTCGACCCTCAACCCTTAACTCTGATCCCTCGACCCTCAACCCTATCCCTAAACCCTAAACCCTAAACCCTCAACCCTCAACCCTCAACGTCAAATTCTAATCCCTCAACCCTTCACTCTAATCCCTCAACCCTAAACCCTCAATAGACTCGATACTATACCTTAAACCCTAATCCCTTATCCCTAAACCCTCCAACCCTATCCCTAATCCTTACACCCTTTACACTCTACTTTAACCCTAATCCCTCGACCCTCAACCCTATCCCTAAACCCTTGACCCTCGAACCTCAACCCTCAACCCTCAACGTCAAACCCTAATCCCTCAACCCTTAACTCTAATCCCTCGACCCTCAACCCTATCCCTAAACCCTAAACCCTCAACCCTCAACATCAAATCCTAATCCCTCAACCCTTCACTCTAATCCCTCAACCCTAAACCCTATCCCTAAACCCTCAACACCATCCCTTAAACCCTAATCCCTCAGCCCTCAACCCTAAACCTTATCCCTAAACCCTAATCCCTCAACCCTCAACCCTAATCCATCATCCCTCAACTCTAATCCCTCATCCCTAAACCCTAAATGCTATCCCTATTCCTAAATCCTCAACAGACTCGATACTATACCTTAAACCCTAATCCCTTATCCCTAAACCCTCCAACCCTATCCCTAATCCTTACACCCTCCACACTCTACTTTAACCCTAATCCCTCAACCCTCAACCCTCAACCCTCAACATCAAACCCTAATCCCTCAACCCTTAACTCTGATCCCTCGACCCTCAACCCTATCCCTAAACCCTAAACCCTAAACCCTCAACCCTCAACGTCAAATCCTAATCGCTCAACCCTTCACTCTAATCCCTCAACCCTAAACCTTATCCCTAAACCCTCAACACCATACCTTAAACCCTAATCCCTCAACCCTCAACCCTAAACCTTATCCCTAAACCCTAATCCCTCAACCCTCAACCCTAATCCGTCATCCCTCAACTCTAATCCCTCATCCCTAAACCCTAAATGCTATCCCTATTCCTAAACCCTCAACAGACTTGATACTATACCTTAAACCCTAATCCCTTATCCCTAAACCCTCCAACCCTATCCCTAATCCTTACACCCTCCACACTCTACTTTAACCCTAATCCCTCAACCCTCAACCCTATCCCTAAACCCTTGACCCTCGAACCTCAACCCTCAATGTCAAACCCTAATCCCTCAACCCTTAACTCTGATCCCTCGACCCTCAACCCTATTTCTAAACCCTAAACCCTCAACATCAAATCCTAATGTCTCAACCCTTCACTCTAATCCCTCAACCCTAAACCCTATCCCTAAACCCTCAACACCATACCTTAAACCCTAATCCCTCAGCCCTCAACGCTAAACCTTATCCCTAAACCCTAATCCCTCAACCCTCAAACCTAATCTGTCATCCCTCAACTCTAATCCCTCATCCCTAAACCCTAAATGCTATCCCTATTCCTAAACCCTCAAAAGACTTGATACTATACCTTAAACCCTAATCCCTTATCCCTAAACCCTCCAACCCTATCCCTAATCCTTATACCCTCCACACTCTACTTTAACCCTAATCCCTCGACCCTCAACCTTTAACGTCAAACCCTAATCCCTCAACCCTTAACTTTGATCCCTCGACCCTCAACCCTATCCCTAAACCCTCAACCCTCAACGTCAAATCCTAATCCCTCAACCCTTCACTCTAATCCCTCAACCCTAAACCATATCCCTAAACCCTCAACACTCTACCTTAAACCCTAATCCCTCAGCCCTCGACCCTAAACCTTATCCGTAAACCCTAATCCCTCAACCCTCAACCCTAATCCATCATCCCTCAACTCTAATCCCTCATCCCTAAACCCTAAATGCTATCCTTATTCCTAAACCCTCAACAGACTCGATACTATACCTTAAACCCTAATCCCTTATCCCTAAACCCTCCAACCCTATCCTTAATCCTTATACCCTCCACACTCTACTTTAACCCTAATCCCTCGACTCCCAACCCTATCCCTAAACCCTTGACCCTCGAACCTCAACCCTCAACTCTCAACATCAAACCCTAAACCCTCAACCCTTAACTCTGATCCCTCGACCCTCAACCCTATCCCTAAACCCTAAACCCTCAACCCTCAACGTCAAATCCTAATCCCTCAACCCTTCACTCTAATCCCTCAACCCTAAACCCTATCCCTAAACCCTCAACACTATACCTTAAACCCTAATCCCTCAACCCTAACCTTAAACCTTATCCCTAAACCCTAATCCCTCAACCCTCAACCCTAATCCTTCATCCGTCATCCCTCAACTCTAATCCCTCATCCCTAAACCCTAAACACTATCCCTATTCCTAGACCCTCAATAGGCTCGATACTATACCTTAAACCCTAATCCCTCTACCCTCGACACTCTTATTTAACCCTAATCCCTTGACCATTAACCCTATCCCTCAACCTCAACCCTCAACCCTCAACTCTCAACATTAAACCCTAATTCATCAACCCTAAACCCTAATCCCTCAAACCTAAACCCTATCCCTAAACCATCAATCCTCAACACTATACCTTAAACCCTAATCCCTATCCCTCAACCCTTAACCCTTAAAACTTAAACCCTATCCCTACACTCTCAACACTTGACACTATATCTTAAACCTTAAACCCTCATCCCTAAAGCCTCAACCCTCAATCCTTAAACCTTCAACCCTAAACCCTATCCCTAATCCCTCTACCCTCGACACTCTAACCCTAACCTCGACATTAAATGCTAATCCGTCAACCCTAAACCCTAATCCGTCAACCCTAAACCCTATCCCTAAACCCTCAACCCTCAACACTATACCTTAAACCCTAATCCCTCAACCCTCAACCCTAATCCATCATCCCTCAACTCTAATCCCTCATCCCTAAACCCTAAATGCTATCCCTATTCCTAAACCCTCAATAGACTCGATACTATACCTTAAACCCTAATCCCTTATCCCTAAACCCTCCAACCCTATCTCTAATCCTTATACCCTCCACACTCTACTTTAACCCTAATCCCTCGACCCTCAACCCTATCCCTAAACCCCTGACCCTTGAACCTCAACCTTCAACCCTTAACGTCAACCCTAATCCCTCAACCCTTAACTCTGATCCCTCGACCCTCAACCCTATCCTAAGCCCTAAACCCTAAACCCTCAACCCTCAACGTCAAATCCTAATCCCTCAACCCTTCACTCTAATCCCTCAACCCTAAACCCTATCCCTAAACCCTCAACACTATACCTTAAACCTTAATCCCTCAACCCTAACCCTAAACCTTATCCCTAAACCCTAATCCCTCAACCCTAACCCTAAACCTTATCCCTAAACCCTAATCCCTCAACCCTAATCCGTCATCCGTCATCCCTCAACTCTAATCCCTCATCCCTAAACCCTAAACGTTATCTGTATTCCTAGACCCTCAACGGGTTTGATACTATACCTTAAACCCTAATCCCTTATCCCTAAACCCTCCAACCCTATCCCTTATCCCTTAACTCTCATGATTAATAGCCTTGAACATAAAAAAATTTAAGGGGAACATAATGTGAGCGCATTATAACGCGCTCGCGTTATGTCAAACATGACAAACAACAGACTTGCGGGAAAGGAAAAATGTAAAGCAAGGCATAACGCAAGCGCGTTATGTCTTGCTTTGGGAATCCCAAGCCTTGGGCTTAGTATTTGCTTTGGATTTCCAACCCAAAGGCTTAGAGTGCCTTATGAACAGTCACAGACGTGTTTTTCCATATTCTTCAAGATTTCACATAATTTCGTTCGTGCTAACCCTCAGATTTGCACGTCTTTCAAGGTCAAACAAATCAAACACTTGGGTAATGTTAGGCTTTCTCTTAGCTATTTGACGATGTGATTTTTTTCACATTTTAACAATGTTAAGCCTTTCATCTTTAATTTCTTTTGTTTGTGTGTCCGTTTTTGGGCAAAAACCACTGTTTGGTCTTTTTTTCATTGTAAATTAACTATTCATTCAAATTTCAAAAAAATTACATATTTTGAAACTAGACTCCATTCTACAAATATTAAAAAAATAAAAAAAAAATGATTTTCAATTAGTTTTCAAAATTTATAGGGGTAGCACGGCCAAAATTCTATTTTTTAGGATGTGTCCACTTTGAAAATTAGTAAAAAATCAAATATTCATCAAAAAATTATCAGAAAAATCGGCCATAAACTACATGCTATTAGCTAATTTCTCACTGAAGCGATTTTAAAAATACCAAAAAAAAGTTGACCTTTTGAGGGAGCCACAAAACATGCTATGTTATTTTTTTTGACAGAAACAAAACCAATTTCTGTGGCTTCCTCTTTTGAACTCCTTAATCTATGCCATTTTCAAAAAAAAATACTAGTTTAGAGAGTAGACTTGGAGCACTACGAATATTGTTTTGGCTACATCTCCAAATTTTGAGTGTAACTATGCTCAATTTCTCATCCAAGGCCAGTATTTCCTGATTTCAGAAAAAAAAAGAAAAAAAAAAGTGGCCACTTAAGACCCCTTTTTGGCCCCCCATCTTCTTGCACTTACCCCCATCATGGTTTAAAGTATTTATTTATTCAACCCATCTAAATGCAAGGCTAAGGAGGTGGTTAGAACTTATATTGGACTAAGATTTCAACCTTAACTATATCAAAGCAAACGAGAATAGGGTTGCCAGTGCTTTAAGTTGAGGAAGGAATATATCTCCATTGGTAACTATCCAAACTGACTTTAGAAGCTAAGCATTGAAAGGATCCAAGAGTGATGAGATCTATGAACAAGTTAAGCAAACACTCTCAAGTAAATGGCAAGATAAAAGGTATGAAGAATTTTTTTTTGAACCTAATGGGTTATTGAAGAATAAAGGAAGAATTTATGTACCTTATTATGGTGAATTAAGGAATCTGGTATGGGAGGAAGTACATAATGCACCATATTCAAGACATCCAAGTGTCACTAAGATATTAGCAGATGTAAAACCGTTATATTTCTGTAAGGGAATAAAAAGGAATGCCGCAAGATTTGTGGCAAGTTGTTTAGAGTGTTAAAGAATAAAGGTAACATCTTTTATATTAGAGAATTTATTTGGTGGAACACCAAGTTTAGCTTGTAAAATTGTGTAGGAAGTGTTTAGTTTACACAAAGATCTTGAGGAGAATATCTCAGATAGAGATGCACATGTGACATCATGGTTTGGGTAAGTTTTATTTTCAGTGCTGGAAATTAAACCTAATGTAAGTATAACTTATCATTCAGAGAACAGATGGTTAAACTGTGAGAGTTAACCAGGTTTTGAAAGAATTATTTGAATATATTATAAGGATCAACATTATAAGTGGGGAAGAATATCTACCACTGGTGGGTTTTTTATTAGAAAAATTCCTATCTTTCTGCTTGAAACATTGGACAGAAGAAGATGCCGAACTCCTATAAGCTGAGTAAGCTAGAAGATAGGATTAGCATTAGTCCAAAAATGTTGTCAGAAATTGATGAACAGATCATGTTGATCAAAAAAGATTAGCGAAAAACTATTATGGAATAGAGAAGCTACGCTAATGCTAAGTATATACGGAGACAATTCTCGAGTAGAGAGTAAAAGTTCTATTGAGGGTCCAACCCTAGAAAAAGTTTCTTTATGTATGGAATGTATTCAAACCAACTCCTAGATATAAAGATCTCTTCGAATTCTCAAAGTTAACAAATCAATTGATTGCAGAATCATTCTGATTATAGCTATTGCCAAGAGGCACAACGCTCTTAATGATTCAATTTGATATATTTATATATTTAACTAATGATTATTATATTCATAGAATGTATACAAGTACAGAAACCAGGTATGGTTTTGATCAAGCATTTGAAATGCTTGAAGCTTGCAAGCTCTGCTTGCATAAATAGAAAGGTTATGCAGTGCAAGGTCCAATTAGATCAATATATAGAAGGTTCTGCCACATGGGAAGATTATACTGAGATGAAGTAGAAGTTTCCTCAAGTTATTCTCGATTTTGAAAGTTCTTGAAAAACAATATGTTTTGTGATATGATACTCTTTATGTTTTACTATGTTATGATAATACTTGATACTTAAAAATCATCGGGGATGATGATTCACAAGGGGGGGATTATGTTACACCCCATGTGTTTCTATCTACTTACTATTTACCTAGGTTCATTAAAATTGTTTGAACAATGGGTGATTCTTTGCATTTATATGTATTGTGAATCTTGATTTGAAATATATTGGAAATGGAGTAATGCAATGTCATGTGTTATATTTGATTATTGTTTAAAATTGTATAAAGCAAATGGTTATATTTTGATCAGCTAACTACTTTGATGATGGTCTAAGTGAATGCAGGAATAGGTTTGCTCCTCTGCAAGGGAGGGGAGGTATCACTTAGGAGAAGGACTTGGTCTGGTAAACGTTGAAGAAAAGCCTAAACTGAGCAATGCACACACCACTATCCTATTTTGACCTAGGTTGAATCAAGTCAGTGTGGGTAGCAGTAAGTGATCTAAGTTATGAGTCTTGAATCTTGATTGCATTTTGAATGATCATGTGAGAACTGTGATTTAATTTGCATGTTGATAAGTTTACGATTACATAGACAAGGTTTATCGTGAAACAATTTTATGTTATGCATGCGTTTATGTGGTTGTCGTTCATGTCACCAATGTATGTGTAGATTCCATTCATTTGTGTCGTCAGTATGTGGGACATGAGTTTATTTAGTTTTGAGTGAAGTCGACATACATATATATGCATATATATATGATAACTATTGCTATTATAAACATATATATATATATATATATATATATATATATATATATTTACGAATAATATGTTATAAGTAATTTTTGTCATTTATGAAATATTTTTATATATAATATTATTATTATACTCCTATGTTTTTTTTTAAATATATAATTATAATACTTTCAAAAAATGATATTGTTTTATTAAATATTATCCATTTATTGAATATATATATATATATATATATATATATATTATTTTTATAGTTTATAAAAAGTTAGAAGTCACGTATCCCTTAAAAAGGGAAGGAACTTTATTAAAAGTTATAAAGTTTTTAAAAAAAATAGAGTAGTTAGTAAGCGCTTGGTGGGGAAGTTGTAATATTATTAAAAGAATAATTATAGCTTATGGTTATAAAGTTAAAGGTATGATTTAAGGCATGTTAAGCGCTCCACATAAGGCCCGCAGCCTAAGACTTAGGGGGAATAACCACCGCTGCCTCCGATGCACGTGGATAGCCATTTGGAGGAGGTAGTGGGTAATACCACTTACCTCATATAAATTTTACCTTCTTGTAAGTGCTTAGGGTGGAAAATAATATGCTTCACCTTGGTGAATTTTATGACAAACTCTTTTATTTTTGGAAAGTTAGAAATTAACTAATTTTAGATTTTGTAAGCATGTCCTCATAGTGTCAACATTTTTTGAGTTGGTTAAGCATGTCATCATTATATCGACATTTTTGAATTGGTTGCAGTATAAAAGGAGGTACTCTCCCTCATTTTTATTCGCACCTTTTTCTAATCAAGAGCATTCTCTTTTCAAATTTGAGTTTTGTGTTAGTATCAAAAGTTTGTCGTTTTGCTTTTGTAAATTGTTTAATTTGGAGGAGCAATCTAGAGTATTGGAGGACGTTTGGAGCTATATTCTCAGGCATGGGGATGTTTTTCTCCTTCTCTATGTTTTTCTTGTTTTCACAACAATATGTGTTGTATTATTTTTTTAAGTGATTGCATTGCTGAATTATCAATGTGAATGTCTATTGATTGTACAATAGCATTTATATTTATATATATCTAAGTGAAAATTGTGTTGTGAAAGTAAAATTAATCTCAACAATAGAGATTTGTGTCTACATGGGACTTTATGTATGATTATCAGTTTGAATATGATTAGTTGATTGTATAAGGGGAAAGACAATAAATTGTAATTTGCAAGGAGAGTTATTTCAATATAGGTGTCATGATGAAACTTGGGATAGGTTAACCTTGGGATATGTGATCCATGGAAGAGGGGGAATAACCTAGATTAGAGTTTGATGTAATTGTTAAGCAGGAATATTCCTAGGATTTGTTGATCCTTGGGAAAGGGAATATCCTATGTGTAGAGAATGATACATTTGTCAAGTGGGTTTATTCATGGGATTTGTTGATCCATGGGTAAGGGAATAAATTTTGTATAGAGATTGTTGTCTTTCCCAATCGAGATAGAAGGGTGGGTGAATATGAGACAAGAAAACTTTGGCCAAAGTGGTGTAAATTGCCAACGTTTACACTGTCTAGGTTCACTGTGATCCAGATTTGCATTTCTAGTAGGGATTTTATATTTTGATGGTTGTAGCCATAGTATGATAGTACTAGTTAATGTAGGACACAACACTTTGCTCAAATTAGGCCTATTTTATTTGGGGTTACCATACCAATCCCTTCGTTGAAGGGTAGGGTCGTTTACCAGTTTGGTAAATGTGCAGGGGACCGCAGTTAGTCTGTGGTTGGAGATAAATCGCTTGAGTGATGCTTCCCCTCATGCAATTGGTGGCCAGGAATATTGAAGACAGACAAGTATACAATCATATGTATCTCTATTTTTCAGTTAAGCTCTTGGAGCTTGTATGTATTTATTTTATGAAAAAGTTGTAAAGAGAAATATTCAATTATTTTATTGAGGAAATCAAATTTGATTTATGTAATGGGAGTTTGGAATATGTTTCAAATGTGCATTTAATCAAAGGAATTTAAGGAAAATTTTCATTGCTTCCACTATGAGTATCTTGATCTATTTACTTTCAAAGTTAAACTTGGTAAATCTTAGTTGGTAGAACAAGTGGCATGTTACATGATTAAAGCTATCTTCAAAACCGTAAGCTCAAGTCTTACACTACGGAGGAATGTGGACCAGAACAAGATGACTCTGCCTTAGGATGTACATTGTGAATGCCTCGGTCAAATTTATGCTTCTTGTCATTAAGTGTGGTACACCCAACTGATTAGATATGCATGTGGGGATACTGGAATTATGCAAGAACATAAGTGATTACCACCACATCATGCTCACACACCAATCTAATCATCTTACCATACTTAGACTATTTTCTCTTCTCTCGGACTGGTTTGCCTTGACCATACTGACTCTTCCTCTATACAAGTGTGTCTATACATTTCCATATACTATGCTCACATCAATGTATACTATGTTGACATCAATGACAATACATATTCCCAACAATGAACTCATCAATGATTATGACATACAACTCTGGACCTTATGTTCTAGATTGTGTCATTCCTTGCATGTTTCTCAATTACAAATATCTTTACCAAGAGATTTCTCAAGCCAATTGCTAATAGTGTTTATCTCAACAATTTCACGTTTTTTATGGATCTTTGTAAACATGTCAAAATTCTGGAATTGAAACTATTAGCAAGGAATTTATTCAAGTATGTGTCATCAACTCCTAATATTTCTCCATATCCTTTGAAATTTCAAAAGTCTACATATTTTTCTAAGGGCAATGGTTATAAGGACAAGGAGGAAAATGTTAATCAAGTTGTTACTACTAGTATTCCTTCTTTCAAATAAAATGCTCCTAGAAATTTTACAAAATTGTAAGAATGATTGGACAATGTGCTTTAATACTTATTGATTTCTAATCCAATTACTCTTCCCTCTATTCATCCATTAGATCCTAGAAAGGTGCTTCCAAAGAATTATAACAATCAAGCATTGTGTCATTAGCATGGAGTCAAAGGGCATCATACTCAATTATACCTAAGCTTGAAACATAAGATACAAGATCTCATATATACTAACATGATTCATATTGAAAGTGTTAACGTGACAATGAAAATCATGCAATTGCACCTCCAAACCAAAATTTACAAATTTATACTAATTCATTATCTAACCAGGTAGTAATCATGTGGAGACCCAAGATTCTATTACTATGGACCATGATAGTTTAGATTATCATTACATTGATTCACATGATACAAATGTACATACAGATGCAAATTTTGGGGAACAATACAATGTCAAGATACATCTTCCTCTCCTCCTACTCCATTGACCACATTTTTTGATGAGGAGATCCCACATAATAATCATTATGGTCCATTGTATGTGTTAGATGAGATACATGATCATATCATTGGAGATGTTTTTGTTGATCCTACAAACGAATATAACATATGCACTAAAGATTTATTTTTTTCAAAGCATTTGAAGCCCAATTCATTTGCTCATTCAAAAGTTTCTCTAAAAATGACAAATCGATTATTAATTCATACATTGGTTGTACTATATTACCGTTTAGAGTTGGACAAAAAGAAGTGCAAATAGTATATCATGCTATTCCTTTTTCCGAAAGATTCTTTATAGTACTTGATAGACCTTAGCTCGGTCACTTAAAAGCAGTACCTTCGGTTGCATAAATGTATAAAATTTGCGCATGGAGGGGGAGTGGCCAAAATTCTATGTTATTCATATAAGTCCATTGTGAGATTGAGTCACTTCACATTAGATACAAGTGCATGCCCTAACTTCAAAGTCACCTTCATATGAAGTTGAAATAGATCTTGATGTGCTATATCAAAAATAGTTATATGCACAAAAGGAATAAAAATGGGAAAAGGGTCAAGAAAATAAAGCATCATCATTCATCCCACCAAAGAAAAATAGACTCAATAGTACAAAACCCATTGTTTCAAGATAAGAAAAATACAACATGGGTTCCCAAGGCAAGTGTTGTGGTACAACAAATGCAAAATCTTCCTACATAGCCACCTTCACAGGTTCAACAAAAAATAGCAAAGAAACGAAACACTAAGTGGGCCACCTCTTGACAATGTGTTTAGAAAAAGTAAAAATTCATACCAAAAAGAAACACATAACTGAAAAAGCAAGGAATAAAGAAGGAAGTTTTCTAATCAAAGAAGAACAATATGATTAGGTGTTTTGGGAGGAGGATGATCTCTTAGAAGATCCTCCTAGATTTGTTTCATGTGATTCATGAGCACCCCTATAGCATATCTATTTATATACTTATATTTTTATCTTCACTTCGTCTTTTTCTTGTTTACTTACATTTTGGACTTTTCCTTTTTGTTTATGCCTTGCTTATTGTGTTTCTCCTATTCTCATTTCATCTTCTATATTCTCATTTAATGACTTTTTCCTACATCATGATGGTGTTCTTTTTCTTATATACTTATTTCACCTCTCTTATAGTGATCTATGTTTTTTTTCCCCACTTAAGGGCATCTCTTTTTCTTATGCCATCCTCATATTTAGCACCTATTCTTTCTTTTTTATATCACTTACATATTTACCTATGGACTTATGCATCCTACGCACTTTACCACCTTTTGGTTACTTACATTTTATTGTGATCTTATATTTTTATGACTTATGATGTATATTATTATCATTAGCATTTTTATCTTTTTCATGACTTATGTTTACTTCCTTTGATTTTTTCATGCTTGATTACTTATGATTTTATGTTCGTTGCTCCATGCTTATCATTTTTTCATACTTATCTACTATGTTTATGAGCCTTATCTCATTTTATTACTTTATCATTACATGTGCTTACACTTTCATATCTTACTTCTAGAGCTATCTTATTATATCCCCTATTCTAGCGGTAACATTTCACAAATGCCTTGGTGATTATCATTGGCTTGTGTGCCTTACACACTTATTTGCTAATTTTTACATGCTACATGATGTTATATATGCCTGTACATGTTTATATGATCCGATTACTATACTACTTTGTCATGCATCATTGTTTCCTCTCCTTCAATTCTTTACATTTGTTGGATGCAACCAATTAAAGGTGTATATATTGTCAATAATGCTTTTATTGTTGAGATTTCAAGTAGTTTGTTGTGCTACATAAGACTCATCAATGTACCTAGATAGATCTTTATCACATTACACACCTATAATTGAGTGGAGTTCTATCACATTTTCTACATTGGAACCACATTACATGGTTGTATCAAACATGTCATATCACATTTTCACATCAAGTGGAATACTTTTGTACCACTTTCCATACACGTGGAATCTCTAAGCTTTCTCTCTACTTCTTAACTTTTCATAGACAAATGAATTACTTGTAGTTTGTGCCTATTTCAATTGTGTGACAAAAACTACTCATTGCATATATTTTTCTATTTTGCATGGATAATTGTCATAAAAAATTTGCTTGACAAGCTAGGTCAACCGTCAAGTTTAAGCCCTGATACTAAGATATGTCATAGTATTTTAAAAGCACCTTTGAATAGATAACCGTCATAAAAAAATTGCTTGACAAACAAGGTCAACCACCAAATTTAAGCCCCATTTACAACAAGAGAAAAAGAAAAAAAAAAACAGCACACTAATAAAAAAGTGTTAAACTTATATAAAGACAAATACTATCATACTATAAAAATCCAGCATTACCAAATATGTAGTAGTCATTCCAAATAAAGAGGATATCATTTAATTACTAATTTTTATTATTATTATTATTTTACTATTTTTATTATTACTGAAAGTATTTTTATTATTTTTAATTAAAAAGATTTTTTCGACACAATAAATTTAGTTCTGAAAAAATAACTAGGTCAGAACTTCTGCCTTAGAGCCTGAACAAACTTTTACAGCTTCACTGTGCAAATGGGTACAATATATTAAGCACTGTCTCCTCATTCTATATTTATTTACAACATAACTGTGGACGCTTCAGAAAGGAATAGACAGATACATTAAATTTGAGCAAACATTCAATGCTACAGAAGAAATGCTCAGGATACAATGGCGGATAAAATCATATGATTCTTGAAAAATGAGGCATCTAATCAAAATGCTTTGACATTAATAAGCTACAAAAAGGGCATGATAGCGGCCTCTCTTGATCACAATTTCCCCAATTTTTCATTCAATATCATAATAGTTGGCAAGAATTAAGGGATGCATTGTTGTTACTTGTCTCCAGAGCTGAGCTGAGAACAGAATTCAAATCGACTTGCTGATCAAAATAGAGAATCACAAATCTGGCCCCCCACATGTTACCTGCAGCTGAATGCCTGATCCAGTAGGCATTTCATCTGAAATCTCTTCTGAGGAATGGCCTCTTCACATTGGAAATACTAGTATTGCTGTCACTTGATAGATTTGTGGCTTTTCTCTTCTTGTTGTGAACGTTTGCTATCGGCTCTATCAGAACTCTTGTCTCCCCAATAGAGAGCATTCTCCTTCCCTGAAAAAAGAGACAAAATGGTTTATCAGCCAACAGATTCAAACAACATAGCACAGAAAACCCTAAAAAGGCAAGTAGAAATTAGGGCAGGCTTACATTATGGATGGATCGGGTATTTGTATTGGTAGCAAACAGATGGGTAATGTCTTGCAGAGGGCGCCTCTTGAAAAAATGGATAGTAGAGAACGGTATCACCGATCTGGTTGCTAAAAATGGAGGAAAGTTCTCCTTGTGTTGGAGTTGTTCCATAGAAATACCCACAAGCTGAGACCTTGCTGGAAGAAGCAGATCGGCCTGCAACTCCATTCCCACTGTCGAACAATAAGAGTGGAAAGAATTGAAGAGATGCGCGAATTGGGTGAGTAGTGTTTGATGTATTTGTAAGGCAAGTGCAGAGATTGAATGACATTGGCGGGCGGATTTTGAGAATTTGAGATTTCAAATGGGGAGGGAGAGACGTCAAAATGATTTGTTCGAATTCGAAAATGAAATAAGAAACGATGGAGGGAGAAATCGAGTTTCTGAAATTTCAAAGATAGATTTCAAATTTCAACTTTAAATTTTTGGGATCCGCGTAGATTTGCAGTGGGTCCGATCAAGTTTGTGGGTCCGATCAAATTTATTGTTGATCTCCAGATTCGTAACAAATTCTTCTGCTAATGCCTTTAATTTCTCTGTTTTTCGGAGTACGAGAACCCCGAAAAAAAAGCAAGGGTACACTTGGTCCTTAAGACGTGCTCTGAATGCAAAATGGCAATTAATGGTTTTAGTTTGGAGTAGCGGTAAACTATACCGCCAACTTTGAAATTGTAAATAATTACCATGGTGAAAATTGTATGCCCATGTTTTTCTCCCTGGGCCAATAGCCGCCCACCTTAACTTCGCGCACATCAAGCACATAGTTAGACATATCGAATTTCGATGATTTTTTTTGGGTTTTTTGGTATGCGACCGAAGAGCTTAAAGGTATTCTTTCGGCTTCTGGGCACTTATACATTTCCGTGTAGGACGCATTATGTGCACATGGGTTGAAAAATAGTCATTTCAACATGTTGCCCCATACATCCGCACCGATGTGCTAGTAATCGCTCGCCATCACATTTGTACACTTGTTTTAATTTCATTGGTTAATTTACAAATGTATTGGTGCATTTGTGAACATGTACAAGTGTTGTGAACATGTATTGGTGCATTTGTGTTAATTTATTTGGTTGGTATTTTACATGTATTGGTTCTTTTTAAAAATTTAATTGGGGGGTCAAGTGATTACAAACATAGCGGTTATTGGGGCGTGGGCGGCAACTGGCCCCTCTCCCTTAGTCTATATTTTAATTAGAGTGTTATAAATGTAATAATTAGTTTATACGTGATATAATTGTACGCGAAATTAGCTCATTACATGTTATATGTTTATCTCTTCCATCACTAATCTTCAGATTTGCATTCCTAATCCCTAGATTTGTTATGTGTAACATGTGATCAAATTTGTAGGTGCAACCTGGACCTAGGTCACTTCTAGATGTGCAAATCTAAACCCTTCACTTTGAAAATTCAAAATTCAAATTCTTACCTTGTCGACCTTTTCACTAGCTCTTCTACGCTGACTTAGCACAAAAGTATGTTGATTTGTATTCTTGGTTGTTGTATTTAAGGACATTTGTTCACTCCTTTGAAGAGGAATCTAGGACATCCTAAGGCATTCCTATTGAGCACATCTGGGGTTTGATATTTTGGAAAATAAAAGAATTTAGCAACATATACATCATAGCACGTCCTCTTAGGACCATTGCATGCTTGTTCGTCGTCCTCCATCTTTTTGCTCAGAACTATAAAGTTCCGACTGTTAGAGTTCTGACCAAGGAGAACATGACCTTTGTAATTCGACAAATTTGCAAAAGGTATTTGTGAACACTACATGTCCTTACAATAAGCAAACATCATAAATTAAGGTGAGTGAATTACATTAGGCTAACTCCTATTGGTGCATGTCCACGCACATCAATTCAAGTCTACATCAAAGATTAGGTCCACACATGCAAAAATAAATTCCACACCCTCAAAGGTGAACCAAGGTGAGGAACAATTAGTTTACAAAATTATTGATATTTGTTTGAGTCAACCCTAAAAATCTACAACATTGGCAAATTGGTTCTTAACATCTGGCACATCACTTTTTTATCATTAGTTATCAAGTTGAGTATTGTTTTTAATTCATTTAATTTCTGTAATGAATTTCAATTATTTCAATTCTTAGTCACAACTCCAAAATTAATCTAGGTTAATTGATTGTTGTTTATTTGTGATTTATTTAAATACCCTAGATTTATTTATGTGAAGGTTTTTTTTCCTATACATTTTTGGTGAACCCAACTTATCCTACACCCCTAGGATTTTGACCCTAGGGTTCTACCTTCCAAATTTGGGTTTTTTTAATATATTTTTTAAAGTGCTTTGTCCTCTCTTCAAATTTGATTAGGGTTTGATTTCCTTTCCTATTTATGCTTCATAGCTTTATCTTTCTCTAGTGTTTGTGAGTCATTGTGTCACCTTGCTTTCACTAACCATATCTACCCTTGTGTTTACCTTTAGGGTTTCATTTAGATCCAATCACTTACTAAGTTTTATGATTTTACAAATATAAGAATGATTTATATTGCTTAATATTTCTATCTCTCTTAGCCATATTGTTTTGTTAATGCCACAAGCTACTCAAGACCCTAATCTTCCTTTGCGAAGGAATGCTAGTCTAAGTCATGGCTACCCAATCTAATGATAACGAGTTGTTTTCTAATTCTCATGTTCAATTTACAATTTAGAAGATCATAAAGAACAACATGATTATGGCCATGGTGCATATGTAGCTAAATAAGATCTTGCCCTTACTAGTCAAATTCTTGTTGATGCACTTACTAATGCTTAATCTCCTCAACAATTGGCTACTCTTTTGCATAATCCATTAGTTTGTGCTCCATTTGGTATGCATTCTTCATGGTATTGGTTCCTTATTGGGTTCTTCCAATGGTGTATCCTCTCACCCCACATCCTCTTCCAATCCTTCTCCTTCCATAGCTACCCCTTCCCTAACAATTACAACTCATATTGCCACCCATAGTGTCACCCCTACCTCTTCCATTCCTACCTCTAGTGTTCTAACCACTGTTCTCTACATTAGTGTATCTCTCACATCTCACCCTTTCACACATATACAAATTAGTGCTATTGCCCATACTTATGGTACTCATACTATTCCTCCCTATCACCCAATGTCCCCTCCACTTTATAATTCCTTAGGATGTGTTGGCTTCCTCTCACCCATCCTCACTATACTTCCTCTATTATTCCCCACACTCCTCATACCATTATTTTGTGTACCTCTACCCTAGATACTCTATTGTAAAAGTTTATTAATCTTAAGAAAAAAATGGATGATATGCCTAATAGCAAGGATTCTATCCCCACAATACTCTTCATCTTGCACCACTTTCCTTTGAGGTTGCCATATATTTATTTCCTCTCAAGGTTTTGTTGTGCCTAGATTTGAGCTATATAATGGAGAAGGAGACCCTAAAGTTCATTTACAATCTTTGCATATTTGGATTTTGCATATGAGAATAAGATCTTAGCCAAGTTGTTTCTAAGAACCTTAAAGGATTATGCTATTCAATGGTTTTATTCTTTACCTTCGATTATATACAATTTTTTGATGAGCTAGCCATTGCCTTTTTGAAATATTTCTGTATTAACATGTGCTTGAAAATATCTGCAAATAATTTGACTAAGTGTGCCCAAAAGAGTAATGAGCCAATCAATGATTATGTTATTCTTTTAATCATAATTTGGTAAAATTAAGCATCAATGTGATGTTGACAAGCTATAAATTGGCTTGCTTGAGGGACTCCTTCCTATAATTAAGAATAATGTTCATTTAAGTACTTTTCCTTCTTTTATGGACATGTGTACTCACTTCAATAACCTTGAGATCGAATTGCTTGCATTTAATATGTTTAAAAGTAAGAATTATCTTCTTCTACATCCTATTATCCTTTAAAATTTCAAAAAATCAATACTTTTCAAAGGCTAATGATTCTAAAGAAACAAAGGAAAACATGCATCAAGTGGATAAGACTTAATGTGCCTTCTTTTAAACCTCATTCTTTTAGGAAGTTTCTGTAGCTATAAGATCCTTGGACACTATGTTGAACAAAGCTTATTGATCTTTGATTTGATTACTCTTCCACCCATTTGCTCATTAGATCTAGCTAGAGGGCTTCCTAGCAAAATTTATGAACACATTTTACCACTTCCATAGAATCAAAGGACATCACACATATGGTTTCATGGTATTTAAACATAAATTATGAGATTTTATTGATAATAATATGATTCATATTGAAGGAGTTAATAATGGGACCAATTATTCAATTTCTCCTCCCTAATCAAATTTAAAGATTTATATTAATCCATTTCATAACCATTCTACAGTCCACTTTATACAATTGCAATGTGTTGTATACAATACAAACATTGGATACATAAAGGTTGACCAACACATTCAAAATAACACCAAAATACATGAATATCATGACCATACCTTATAGGAGATCACATTATAATTAACTGTGTGAACATAATATCATATTAATGACATTTTTACGCAATTAAAATTACATGGACACAATAAAAAGAAAAAGAAAAAATTCAAGATTACAATTCATGAATTGGTACAAGACTATTGTAAGACATTGAAATTGGTAATTTGGCATCAAGGCATCATAAACACTATGCGGACAACAATGAAACTATAACAAGATTGTATTAACATCTTAGAGGAAAATACTTGGTGTATTCTTTTATTGAACCACCTTCATATTTACATTCTTTTGACATTATCATGGTAGGTCTTATTTCTGATTAACATAGGCAAAAGCATGGCAATGTTCTTTTATTAAAGGAAATGCATACAATCATTCAAAATATACCTTGTTATTGTAATTGATCATAGATGAATAGTGATTATACTTAAGTGTTTTTCTTTGCACTTTTTATGTTTTTCATTCTAGGACATAATTGATATATTCGTACATATTTTATCTATTTCAAGATATAATTGTAGTGTTGTGTACAATACAAATACTAGATACATAAAGGTTGACCAAGACATTGAAAATAACATGAAAATATATGAATATCATGATCATACCTTGTAGGAGATCATATTAAGAAATCACATTATGCTTAGTTGTGTGAACATAATATCGTATTAATGAAATTTTTTAAACAATTAGAATTACATGGACACAATCGAAAAAGAAAAAGAAAAAAATCAAGATTACAATTCATTAATTGGTGCAAGATCATTGTAAGACATTGAAATTACTAAATTGGAATTGAAAGGTATCAAATCAACATTGTGCAAACAACCATGAAACTATAAAAAGATTGTATTAACATCTTAGATGAAAATACTTGATGTGTGTTTTTTTTAAATGTACCACCTTCCTAATTACATTATTTTAACACTATCATGGTAGGTCTTATTTTCTATTAACATAGGCAAATGCATGGCAGTGTTCTTCTATTAAAGGAACTGCATACTATTACACACCATTTTTAACCAAACTTATTTCATCATATTATTTTAGAAACTACTAGTTAGAAAGAGAAATAGATATGTTGATGTGAAGTTATGTTAGCCTAGAAAATGAGTTTATTTTACATTGTTGAATATGCAATGAAATGTTATACATGAAATGCTATTATATTCCACTTAATTGATTTATGAGCTGGACTAACTACTTGTCACATGAATGAGGTGAATGTAGGAACAATGCTCCCCCTCCCAAACGAGGAGGGAGAGCATCACCGGGGAGAGAGAAATAGATCGCGAGAGATAAGCGATTGACGTGCCATCAGGGAACTCACACACTCACTTAGAGGTTATGTCGATTTTTGGAGTACTTCTTGATCTTTATGTTTACCGGTCACTTTAATGATGTCTTAATGTCATGATCATCTTTAGTTGGCGTGAGGTTGTCACCCATCACGTCGACAACTTTATTCTCCATGTGAGTATTCAAAAAAATTGTTTACGCATCTGTTTGACCAGTCAACTTGAGTGGTCGACCCATCAAGTCTATTTATGATTGTGAGATCTAAGTTGTGTAAGTTAGTTTTACAAGAGAACCAACGTAGATACTTCACCTTTGATGCATAACATAGCATTTGAAATGCTTATCCACGTCTTTTTGTTTACAAACCATTATTATTTTCGAAAATAATTAAAACAAAGACAATTTATTTTTAATGTCTAAGTTCACTAGCATTGGATAAAATTTATTGAGGTTTAAGAGGTTTTATCTCCACGATACTCCCTAGATTCCAGGGGGAGTGGAGAATGGGGTGGCAAGCTCCATGATGCCTAAATCAAGGCATGCACAGGAGAAGACCGCGGGTAGTTATGGGAAGTTTTGCTTTAAACTGAGAACCATTCTTATTTTTAGAGATTTTGATGCTAAACGTTATGAAGGGAGGAGCGCATGATCTGTTTTAACTGCTCAAAAACCCTCTGAACGAGAGAAGGGAAAAAGACTCTCTTTAGAAAGTGCAGGGAAGAGAGGAGAGCTTAACTTTGAGTATATATTGTGAAAGATATCAAAAATTCTGCAAGTTTAACCTTGAGTATGTACTGTGCAAGATATCGTTATTGATACAAGCTTTAACTTGCGAATATACTGAGAAATGTAACACTATTCTTGCAAGCTCAAACCTGTGTATATGCTGTGAGGAATAACGATATTGTTTCAAGCTCAAACCTGTGTATATGTTGTGAAGATTAACGTTATTGTTACAAGCTTAAATCTGTGTATAGGTTGTGATGGATAACGTAATTGTTACAAGCATAACCCATTGTTGATACTGTGAAAGATTATGTTATTGTTATAAGCTTACACTTGTGTACATACTGTGTATGATAATGTCATTTTTTTGCAAGCTTAAACCTGGATATAATCCGTGGAAGAATACGTTATCTGTATACATCATGGACGATACCCTTGTATTAGTAGAACACAAGTTCAAATATGTATACACCATGGTAGGTAAATGTATGATGCAAGTTGTGAACGATAATCAGATCGTGAAGGATAACTCTGTAGTATTAGAGTGCAAGCTTTAAACTATATACCTACCATGAAAGATATCTTTGTATGCATATCATTGTGATGGTCGTAGTGCAAACCACAATCTGTTATTGAATACACTGCATTCATGTACCTCTTGCAAGCATTATACTGGGTGTTGGCGATGATGCATGCATTGAATTGTTACATTACATGACTGTGATACCAACTCGAACTGTCATTTGTATACTTTGAAATGGATAGAGTATGGATGATAAACATACACTCTTACCTTTTAAATGGTTGGGATGTGGCCAATAGACATGTAATCATATCTTGTAATGGCTGTAAAAGGGCACGTAGATATTATTTTATCCCTGTATGATTGCAGAAGCCTAGAATAAACTATTCAAGATTGTCATAAACTGCTAGACAGTTGAGAAGTCCCATGTATTTAACAAAGAAAGGCCTATTTACGAGCCTATATATATATTTGTATACTCATAATTACACCTTACTTTGAGATGAGAATCCTTATTGTCTTGAAGAATTTTCCTTGAAAACGAACTCTAGTTTAGAGTAAACAAAATTCTAAGTATAGTTTTTTAAAACAATATACATATGAGTGGCTCATGCGAGACGCCCGACAATGGAGGAGCACTCAACACACCCTGTGGTGGATCTGATGTGGAAGTCGAATGACTTCCCAGAACCAGCATAAATATTTAACACATGTTCAGGATTGAATTACAAATTAAAATCAAGTTAAAATTATTTAAAAATATTTAATATATATTTAAAAAATCAATCAAAAAACCCCAAATGGGTGGGTGTCGACGCAAAACAAAATCGATCAAAAGATGTTGATGTCCCTATGGCCATCATCTACACCAAACAATTTGATTGTTAAAATATTACAATTTTTTTATATATGTTCATTAAAAACACGTGCTTAAAATTGTTATAAATTCAACATGTACGTATATATATACCTGTGTCGGATGATCTATAGGGTCATCATCAGCACATAGAAAATCAACAAATGAACAGTCAATATCATTAGATGCTCTGCGTGCAGCTGAAGTGGAAGTAGCCTGATTGGATCCATAACATAATTGATTACAACTCATAAATAAATGAGGCGTCGGTGCAGGTGGAGTGGTACTAGGACCAACTCCACCATCAACTCCTCCATGGTCTTGCCCACTAACCCTAGCTGCCATCTTAGAAGTCCGTTCATCGAGGTTAGCTGAGAGCGTACTCAATGCTCTTAGTGCTTATACCACCGCACGATGTTGGATGGATGTAGGAATGGCAGTAGAAGGAAAGTCGACAAGAGGTTGAGCAGGTACGGGTCATTGGGGATCAACCCGTGCCCCTAACCTCTGTTGTGGCATGCCCCTAACCTCTGTTGTGGCATGCCGCCACCAACACCCTGGAATGATCTAAAATCAAAATAATTAGGTTTTCTACCCAACACAAACTCTGCATATAATTTTTTCAGAAAATAGAGAGGAACCTCACAATTAGCATGTGGTGGATGATCAAATACCATCCACCACCGATCCCAAAAGTTGGCGGCCATCTGTGGATGTCTACACCACCTAATTGATATTATTTTTTTGTTTGTGGGAATTGGTTGATTGGTGATGGGGTGGAAAAAATATGGAGCTAATTGAGCTTTTGTGATTTTAAGGTCAAGGATCTCCCTATAGGAGAGTCCATCGGAATAAAATTGTTGCCTCTCCTCTCTCCATACTCGATAAAGTTCTAAGTCCACATCAATGGACTTGATAGCGTCTACAACGTGCATCAAGTGGGGTGGCATGAATGCTTCATTTCGAATTGCATTAATTTTTTCTTTAATGGATCTAATGTTGTCATTGATCCGAGCTCGCAAGTGAGCCTCATCAGATCGTGGGGGTGGAGGTGGGGGGTTTTGAGGTGGAGGGGGTGGAGGTGGAGGGTGTTGAGGTGAAGGGGGGGAAGTGGGGGATTGAGAAAATCCTCAATATCAAAGTTATCCATCATGATATAAAAGTGAACCTACATATATATAAATATACAAACAAGTACAAAATTAACTTTCAAGAATCTATATATAAATTATAAATAAACATATTAAAAACTAGATATTATACATGTTGAGAAATTACAAGGAATATTTAACTTAAATGTACATGACTATTTAAAATAAAAATTAGGATACATACACATACATACATCATTCAACTTGAGCATACATGTACAAATTTCAAAATTTAAGATCTAACTATGTAATTTTAATACATGTACATACTAAAAAATAAGCTGAAAACATACACAAAAAAAGGCAAATTTAATCCCCTTAATCCATTTTCTTAAAAATCTGCTTAATCCATGATATAAATGACCTAATGATACAAATGACAAAATGTGTAAGGCTCATTTATGTCTAAGGCATGTAAATTTTGTGGCTTGATGTACTTTAAAGTGTTTACAAGGAATAGTAAAGTTTCCCCTTAAATCCTATTTTCTTAAATCCCCTTAATCCACATGTCATCTTTCCTAGGTCCATAAACCATGCTAATGGAATGATTTTGTCCTAAGTTGACCAAGTTTAATATATAGATCTTTAATAAGTTTGTAAAAATTTCAAGCATCTAACATTATACAAATTGATCAAATGTGAATGATCAATTTGACTATTATTAGTGGCTTAAGGGGATTAATGAGTAGATTTCAAGTTGTACCATCTACATCCCCTTAGGACGGGCCTTAAGCAATTTTCCTAAATCCCCAAGTAATCCATGTCATCTTTCCAAGGTCCATAAACCATGCTAATGGAATGATTTTGACCTAAGCCATTTTCTTAAATCCTCTTAATCTATGGCATGAAGAGGCTACGTTTATATGGATCCTCGTATAAAGGTGGTGCAGGGGCACCTAGTTGAGTTCATGCGTCCATGAGACCATTTTGTTATTTTCATTTGAGTTTTCGGTTTTGGTCATGTAATAAGGTCTATGAGAGCTTTTTAAGTGTGTTTGAGTCCATTAATAGGTGGTTAGGTGGTTTGTTGAGTCATCTTACAATTTTGGTAAAAGTTATCAAGTTTGTCATAAAGTTGTCAATGCATATTTTGCATTTTTGTCTTGTAATGGAAGATGAACAGTTGTAAGGTGAAAAGTTGATTGTGAACCATTGGGGAGGTTGGAAAACCTTCAAAAAGGCATTGTATGATCGAACAAAGGGTGTGGCAGAAGTTGGACATTATGTATTTGTGAGAAATTCAATAAATATACCTCTATTATTGCAATTCTGAACATTTGTTTGTTGTTTCTGAGCATTGTACAGTCTTGTACGGACATATATTGACATCTAATCAATTGTGGATGTTAGATTTTTGAATCTACTTTCATTTGGTGGTGGTCTCATGTGATTTCATTGGGAAATAAGCAAGATATGGTCGTTTTCTTCCAAACAATCCAGAAACCCTAGGTAGGGTAGCCTTGAGCAAACAAAATGCAATAACTCCCATTCCAACCAGTGAAAAATGCTTAAACTCAATGGAATGGAGGGGTTTAGTATGTTCTTTAAGATTTTGAAATTGGGTATTGCAGGAAATAGAGTTTTGGTCGATTTTGAGGTAGCCCTAGTTGGATTTTCTATGTTTTTGGCTTAAAATGACTAGTTACGCATAGGGTTTTAAAGTTTGGTGATTTGGTGAAGGTTCTAGTTGACAAAGCTAGCATATTCAGACCCTAGAAGAGTTTTGTGTTTTGGGCTTTGAGTTTCACACATTTGCTTTGTAAAACAGGGCTAATTAGGCAATTGCCAAAATGGGACAGTCAATTTTAGGGGCTTGAGTTACAAAACAACCCCACCTCCAGTCAATATATGTTGTGTAAGAGGGAAAAGGGTATCCATAACTGCAAATAGTTTTTGGGTTTGAGGTCTTACCTAAAAGTTATGCTTGAAAAACATCTTTTGTTGTCCTAATTTGGCCTAGTTACAACATAACAGTGAATTATTGGGGTCTTTGTTCCAAAATAACCATACCCCAAAACCGGACATGTTGAAAGGAAGCCAAATGGGTATCTGAAATGGTGAATAGTTTTTGGGTTTATGACATTCTCCAAAAGATATTATGAAAAAACTAGGTTTTGAGGGCTACAAGGCATGGTGAAGGTTTGGGTGAGAAACCATCAAAGTTAGGGTTTGAAACTTGCAAAGTTGGTTCATTATGCTTGTGTTGACATATTGCCCCTTTGCTCTGCATCAAAGGGGAAAATAAGTATATGGATCCATGTGTAAGGGGAAAATGTCAAAGTTATTATTATTTATTTTACACTTCATCATCAATGTTAGTGTAAAATTTAACACCCCTCAACCATCTTCACAATGCTCGTATTGCATGATAAAACTATGACTATATAAAACTATGCTTATGGTTATGATGATAATGAAATTTATTTTGTGGTTTTTAGATGGAGAATGGTTTCATATAAAATATTTATGTGAAATCTCACTCAAACCAATTGATGAAATAAAAGTTACTATACATACTTGGTGTGTGTTGTGAATAATGTGGACTATGTTGGTGTAGCCCTCTTATGTGACCTAAGTGTGTAAAGAGAAAATGTGGTATGAGATCATGATATGAATTTTATGATCATCCCTTGAGAATGAGATGTGGTTTTTCTACCTTTGAAAAAACAAATAATTGTTAATGTGATGTGAAATCTAGTTTTGTAGCACATTTTGATGAATTATTGTTCTAGGTTAATTATTGGTTGTTTCAACCCCCTATCAATAATTAATTGATCGTATAATTTTCATTTTACATATCCTATTTTAACTACGAGCGGTCAACCAAACAGTCAGCCTGTGCTCTAGTGCTTCCTACATGCCAAAGGAGGCTGATTTTTTCAAATTTTCATAACTTGGACATATGGAGGCAGATTTTCACAAAATTAGACTCGTTGGAAAGATGGGAGAGAGAAATTCGCAACGGTGGAACTTTTATTAGGTGAATGTACTATCTTCCATCCTTTTGTATCAGTCAAAGTCAAACTTGCAATTAAACTTCGACTGAGCATAACTTGAGCAAATTTGATCGGTTTTCAGCGATTTTTTTTTTCAAATTGCTTAGAATTTCCTGAAGATTCTATTCATGCAACTTATTTTGCTGTATCAGTTCATTTTTCATCATATTTTTTTTAGATTTCTCTTTTTCGCATAACAGTCTTCTTGGCTAGTCTACTTGCTTCTTTCTCAATTTTGTGGCTTGCAGGTGACCTTACAGGGCTAGAACGACATCAGGATCAACACACACAGTAGCTTGGATAGTGAAAACAATCTAGGTACATTCATTCTAATCTTTCATCTTCAATCTTGCTTGCATACACATTTCAATTTTGGGCTCATAAAACGAACATTTGTCTTCATCACATATCAAAATTGGGCATAAAATCAACAAGTGTCTTCATCACACATTTGGACTTGGGCTATAAAAAGAACTACTAATTTCAGTGCTTGGTGAAGTTTCATGTGATTAGTGGTGTGTATGCTCTTCTCATGCGCTTCGTGCAATCTTGAGAATCAAAAACAACTCTTATCCATCTAATTTTCACACACATTTTTTATTTTATAAGGGTTAATTTACAAGTGTGAGTGTGAGTCAAGTGTGTGTGTGTGTATGCTCTCTCCTCGCATCGCAAGGTGATCTTAGAGATCAAAAACACCTCACTTGATTCTCTTTTGTTTACCCTTCTTAGGAGGCCTACTAGGGGATTTCATCACCCCTAGGGACGACCTCAATCGAGGCTGAATCGAAAGACACCCTCATTGAGAGCTGGAATCTTGTCACTCTTGGCTAAGCCCCAAATAACTTTATACCTTTGGGAAGTGAAGGTGAAGGGTGGGTTACCCCTTTCTCCCAGCTGTGTGGCAGGATTTCGCTTTCAATTCCTAGTCAACCTTGTGTAAACATTACCCAAGACCTAATTGACCATACCCCATTTCAACCTAGACAATAGGCTTGTTGATGTGTCTTCCACATGTGCTTGTTTAATCATCATTACATTCATTCAAAGTTAAATTCAAAATTGCTTATGTGTCTTGCATGAGTGATTCATGATTGTACATGTGTGATCATTTGATTGAACATTGCCAAATCAAGCTAAACACCAAGCACATCAAGACAGGTCATCCAACTCATTCTTCCAACACATTCTTCATCTAATCACATTCATCCTAATCACCCATTCTTAGCCACTTCATTCCTAATCATATCCAAGTCACCATAATTCAAACCCTAATCATTCCAAACCACCTTCTAATCAACCCCTAATCATCCTAATCAATCCAATTCATACAATCTTGCCATTCAAAATCACATCCAAGTCATCCTAAATCCATCCTAATCATACCCTTGTTACTCTACATCATCAAATCATCATCATTCTATCCAAATCATTATCCAATCAACATCATTCTAATTCTTGTCAAATCAACCATCATCCTAATCATCCCAGTCATCATACTAGTCATCACACATCATCCAATCATTCCAAGCCAATTCACATCCCAACTACTTTCATCCCAATCAAAATCCAAATCAATCCAATCAGAAATCAAGACCTTAGTTGATCATCACCAAACGTTATCCAAACTTGCTTGAGATCATTAGTCTATCTTGAGTAAGTCAACCAATCAAATCAATCCTATCAACCCTCTATTACTTAAGTGTCATTAGTCTACCTTAAGTATAGAGAATCAATCCAATCAACCCTCTATTACTTAAGTGTCATTAGTCTACCTTAAGTATAGAGAATAATTCCAATCAACCCTCTTACTTGAGATCATTAGTCTATCTCAAGCATAGAGAACCATCTATCAAAAAACAAAACAAATCAAATCATCCTAAGGTCTTGACGTTTGATCCCAATCACTCCACATCAACATCATCCTAAGCATTTACACATCATCCACATCATCAAATCTTCATCCAATCAATTCTCCACATCTATCACTTGTAAACATGGACATGGAATTTCTAAACAACACCTATGAGAATGATCCTTATAGCACCAAACGAATGCTTAACCAACTTAGGCAACTTATAAATTTAGTTTTGAGAGTTTAATGAGAGAGATGATCGGGAAGGTCACAACTCTCAGGATAACCAAGGGTGAAAACTAAACTGGGTGTTACATATGGTATCAAAGCTAACTAGGTTCAGCACTAGCGCTGATGAGTCCACTAATCTGATTGAGAATCAACATTATGCGGGTAGCTAATGATTTGATTTACTGTGCCAGGATGGTACGTCTCAATAAAACTGCAAGGAAGTCCTTCGCTGGTAAGGAATGTTACCTACAAGTTAAGCAGAGACGACATGCGATGATTAAGACTATTGAGAAAATGAATGATGAAAATGACATTTGGCTAGATGATGTGGAAACTTTTGCCAATGCTCTGTCACGACTCAAACGAATGAAAAAAAGAACTCCTAGAGACATCTAGGACGGTAGCTCAAATTATGGTCAATTGCTGCCCTATTAGTGTACCAATGATCACTAGGGATTCCCGTATACCACCTAGAGCTGAAATCATTATACTATCATCTAATAGTGAATATAAGGGTTATACACCTCATGAATATGTGTCAGATAATGAATATGAAGGTTACACCCCTCTTGTAAATACTGAGTGAAACATGAAATGTGTCTACCCTTAAAAGAATGTATTTACAGTTGTGCAAAATATAATAAAGATAAATTTTGGTTTGAGAATAACTATGGTTATGAGCAATTGTTTTGTTTTGATAATATTCAAAATGATAAATCATAGAACTAATTAGTACTTGCTAAAGCAGGTGAGAAAACAAATAAACATGGATCAATCAGAGTTTAATGAGAGAGAAGATTGGGAAGGTCACAACTCTCAGGATAACTCCACTGATAAATTGGACAGAATTCTTAATATGCTTACTGAAACTAAGGAAATGTTGGGCAAATTGGAAATGAAAGTGAATGAAACTAGGAATACAGAGGGTGAAAATGAGTATTCTAATAATGCGATCAAAAGTAAGCAACGAGAGCACGGCACGTCAAGTGAGAATCAAGAGAATGGTGAATCTCAGAGGGAGACAAAAGACAAACTTGCATTGGAACTATCTAAAGATATGAAAAAGATTATCCCTCCCAAATTTGATGGAACGAAAATTGGTGATGCAGTAGAAGCATGGCTAAAAGAAATGGAGAAGTACTTTGAAATCAGAAATTATTCTGAGATTACAAAGGCAGTGTGGGGAGAATATCAACTATCTGGAGAAGAATCCGCCTGGTGGATGAACAAAAAGATGGAACTGGATTTAAGCCCCTTGAAGGTGACATGGAATGAATTTGTGGAACTTTTTTGAAAGAGGTGGTTACCATAGCTCTATTTTGACCAAAAGCTAACAAATTTCCAAAATCTCAGGCAAGGTGATTTGTCCGTGGTTGAATATGCGTAAAAATTAACTAGATTGTTGAAGTGTGTCCCTCAGTATCAAAAGGATGAAAGATTTTGGATAAGAAAATTCATTATGGGACTCAATCCTCAGATTGGCAGAGAGGTGGAGGTGCATGGTCCGAACACAATGGACCAGGTGTATGAGAAAGCAATTAAGTAGGAACAGAAGATCAAATCCATTTCTGATTATCGTGAAAAGAAGCATAAGAGATTTGATAAGAACTTCAATGATCAGATGTATAAAAGGAAGAATGATAAAGGATATGGAAATAGGAGGTACGATTAAGGAAATCAGAAAAATAAAGGGGGATTTGGTAATCAACGAAGAAATCAAGACTTTAAGAAAAACGATAATTTTAAGAGGAATGATGATGCTTTGAGTAGACCATCCGAGAAGAGAGGACCAATTGGAGGTTGTTTTTCATGTGCTGGAGATCATTATGCCAACCGCTGTCCTAATAAAAAGTAGAATGGGCAGCATAGGAACATGGTACTTCCTTCCAGCAAGAAGCATTTCAACAAAGGATTCACACCGCCCTTGATAATCGTCAAGCTGATTATCAGATTACTCCCATTGAGATGATAGGTACATTATTTGGAGATCATGTTTCTATTCTGTTTGATACTGGTGTAACAGAAAATTTTGTGTCATCTAGAGTCTTAAGTAAATTTCCTAGAAGAGCTGGTTTTATGTCAAAACCGTGGACAGTTGAATATGCAAATCAGTCAAAGGCTCAAGTAGAGCAATATTTGTTTGAAGCTAAGATTGATATTTAAAACTTCTCCACCAAGGTAAATTTATATGTAGCACCTTTAGGGTCCTATGATGTCATTTTAGGAATGAATTGGTTGTGGAGACATAGGGCCAAGGTGGATTGTTTTCATAAAACAATTGAGTTTTTGAATGATAAAGGAAGCAAAGTTAATTTTTAGGGTATTCAAAGGGAAATAAGGATCAAGTCTATTTCTTCAAAACAATTAAAACGGGCTAGGCGTAAGGGAAGTCAACTTTTTGCAGTCAAAATGGACCTAGTAGAGGAAGCTTTAGAGAAGAAAACTTTTGAGGAAAAATACCCATATTTTCACAATTTCAGTGATGTATTTCTTGAGGATCTACCAGGCTTGACTCCAAAAAGAACCTTTGATTTTGCCATAGATATTAAACCAGGATCTAAGCCAGTACCTAAAGCTCCATACCGAATGACCACTACTGAACTTATGGAATTGAAGGCTCAATTGCAGGAGATATTAAGTAAAGGTCTAATTAGGCCAAGTGTATCACCATGGGGAGCTCCAGTTATTTTTGTCAAGAAGAAGGACGGAACGCTTAGACTATGTATAGATTATCAGATGCTAAATAAGGCAACGATAAAAAATAAGTATCCACTACCACGTATTGATGATTTATTTGACTAAATGCGTGGTGCAGTAGTATTTTCTAAGATAGATTTGAGATCTAGATACCATCAGTTGAGGTTGAAAGATGAAGATATTCACAAGACTACATTTAGAACAAGATATGGTCACTATGAGTTTACTGTGTTACCATTTGGATTGACTAATGCACCAGCCGCTTTCATGAATCTCATGAATAGTGTTTTTAGAGATTGCCTTGATAAATTTGTCCTAGTTTTCATAGATGATATTCTGATATATTCCAAAAATGAGGAGGAGCATAGACAACACCTTCAAATTGTTTTGCAAATGATTAAGAGAACACAAATTGTATGCGAAACTCTTGAAATGCACTTTCTTTCAGAAAGACGTGTAGTATTTTGGACATACTATATCAGCAGAAGGGATATCAATTGACCCAGCTAAAATAAAGGCTATTATGGAATGGCTTGTACCTTCCAATGTTTCAGAAGTATGAAGTTTTATGGGATTGGCTGGATATTACAGAAAATTTGTTCTGAATTTCTCAAGTATTGCTAGTCCAATCACTTCTTTGCAGAGAAAAGGGAAACGGTTTGTTTGGTCAGGAGAATGTCAAAAGGCATTCGACTTATTAAAATAAAAGTTAACAACAACACCAATCTTGAAAGTCCCTAATCATGAAGGGCAATTTGAGGTTATTACCAATGCCTCTGGAGAAGGGTTAGGAGGCGTGCTTATGCAAAATGGGCGTGTAATAGACTATGAATCAAGAAAGTTGAAAAACTTTGAGCAGAATTACGCTCCTCATGATTTAGAACTGGCGGCAGTGATTCACACCCTTCAAATGTGGCGACATTATTTGTTGGGAAAGACTTTTATACTAAAAATAGATCATCAAAGTCTTTGTTACATATTTACACAACCTCATCTCAATGCAAGACAAAGGAGATGGTTAGAACTAATATCAGATTACGACTTTGAGATTGCTTACATCAAAGGTAAAGAAAACCGAGTAGCTGATGCTTTAAGCAGAAGAAGACACAAAGCTTCTATAATCTCTATTCATGCTAATTTTAAAGATCTAGTATTGCAAAGTTTATCTGGAGATGAATATTACGAACAGGTGAAGCAAGCTCTACAACTAAACCCCAAGGATCCAAGATATGATGGATTCTATTTTGAGTCAGACGGATTAATGAGATTTAAGGGAAGAATCTATGTTCCTAATTCTGTAGAATAAGAAACCTTGTTTGAAAGGAAGTTCATTGTGCAACTTATTCCAGACACCCAGGAGTAACAAAACTTTTAGCTAATGTCAAACCGCTATACTTCTGGAAAGGAATGAAAAGCGACGCTACAAGATTTGTGGCAAGTTGCTTGGAATATCAGAGAGTGAAGGAAAAACACCAACATCCTCTCGAATTGTTATACCCTCATGATATCCCAGAATGGAAATGGTAGGTTGTTAGTATGGATTTTGTTCAAGGGTTACCAATGTCTAAGAATAGACATGATGCAATTTTCGTTGTAGTAGATAATCTAACCAAAGTAGCACATTTTATTCCTGGAAATTTGACAGATGGAGCTCATATTTTGGCTCAGAAGTTTGTACAAGAAATATTTAGATTGCATGGGGTACCTGAAAAGATTATATCCGATAGAGATGCTTGAATAACCTCCCGGTTTTGGCAAACTTTATTTTCAGCACTAGGGACTAAACTCAATCTGAGCACCGCTTACCATCCTGAAACTGATGGACAAACAGAAAGGGTTAATCAGGTTTTAGAGGATCTTTTAAGAATGTATTGCATGGACCAGCAATACAGATGGGAGGAATATTTACCTCTTGTTGAATTTGCCTATAATAATTCCTATCATTCTGCCATTAAGATGGCACCGTTTGAAGCATTATATGGAAGGAAATGCAGAACTCCTATAAGCTGGGACAAGCTGGAAGATAGGATAAGCATTGGACCAGAAATGCTAGCAGATATGGAAGAAAAAGTGAAAATGATTAGGAAAAGGTTGGCGAAAGCCAACGACAGACAAAAAAGTTATGCAGGTCACAAACGGGTGCCTAGACAATTCTCTATTTGTGAGAAAGTTCTTTTGCTAGTGAAACCCCATAAAAGCTCAATCAAGTTTGGTAAATCATCAAATTTGGCTCCTTGATATGTCAGACCTTTTGAAGTCCTTGAGATTATCAATCCAATGGCCTACAAAACTGCTCTACCTCCAGTCTTGTCCAAAATGCATAATATTTTTCATGTTTCATACCTAAAGAAATATTTTGTAGGTAATGACCACATTCTTAAATGGAATTCTTTATAGATACAAGAGCCAAGAGTGGTTGTGATCGAGCCACTCAAGGTGCTCAAAATGTGTAAACTCTGTTTGCGTAATCGAGAGGTTTTGCAATGCAAAATTTAGTGGGACCAATATGGTGAGGATAGCGCCACTTGGGAAGACTATGATGACATCCACCAAAGATTTCCTTATCTTTTCAAAAATATTAGTGTTAAACTATAAAATTTGTTTTTATCTCAAAATTTTGCTTGATAAACTTAATCATCGGGGACGATGATTCTATAGGGGAAAGATATGTTACATCCCCTTTTTGGATTCAATATTACTATTTACTTTTTCTTAAATAATACAGCCATGTGGATATGTTTTAACATCATAGAAAATGATGATATGATCAAAAAAGGTTAATTTTATGAAATCATGGATTTTTACTTGATTATGATCAATCTAATGTTATGAATTAAAATGTCTTTTCGATATGAAAATGAAATGATTTGATGTAAATGTGTTTTGATTAGAACGTTGGTACTCTGACCACAAATTATATGTGAGATTGTCAATGACAGGAATAGATGGAACATGTTCACCAAGAAGAAAGAAGAAGAGAAAGTATCTTTGAGAAAGAGAGAATAGACTCTGGAATAACCCATGGGTGCTTGCCACTGAAAATGAACATCAAGTAGATAAACCTAGTTGCCTTGAGTTAAGTATTGCTTTTGGGCTAAGTCAATTTTAGACAAGATGTCAAGGTTTGCAAGAATAGGTCTTTCTTCTTTTCATAGTTGTCGTAATGAGTATAGGAAATCGACATTGGTGTCATAATACTCAGAGTCATGTCGTCAAATATGGATGACCGATATATTTTATTTATATATATAAATGTATACACTTGAGAATGAGTTGTAGGTCGTGTCTTGTTTAGTGGTTCGATGTAAAAGTCAAAAGTTGTGTTTAACGTCGACCCCAAAACCTTGTATTGTGTTTACGCTCAAATCGTCGTCATCATCATAAAGCTCTACGAGCATATGATGTAAACATCTACTTGCAAAATTTGACAGATGTTGAATTGTTTCTAGTATGGGCTATTATCTTATAATAAAAGGTTTAAATAATGTTTTAAATCTTGAGACCATTGTGTGTAATACCTTTGGTCGTATTGAAATGGAATATACAAATTATATTAGTTATATTTAAATAGTCATTTTGGGGTAATTATTTTATTCTTTTATGTTGTTAGTAATCGGGCAGTGGCTTGAAGGGCTCACTCAAGTCTTTATTATGATGTTTTATATTCCAAAACAATCTATTTACTCTCGAGCTTTAAACTTTATGGATGGGTTATCGGCTCAGCCCTTATTTCTAGTTTTGCTTTTGATTTAAACTCATAATCGGTTATGAGTAGTGTGACAGCTTGTCCAAACTGTAAACCGCCACCTCGCATAGTGTTGAGCTCCACTTTGCAGAGTTGTTGCGAATTTAGTGGGAAAACTGAACCATTTCTAGGTGGTGGTCACGGAAAGGAGGAGATGGTTAAGCCATGTAGGGTAGTTACACCCTCACAACTGAGTAACTACCCTGCATGGCTTAACCATCTCCTCCTTTCCGCAACCACTACACAGAAATGGTTCAGTTTTCCCACTAAATTCGTAACTACTCTACAAAGTGGAGCTCAACACTATGCGAGGTGGCGGTTTACTGTTTGGGCAAGCTATCACACTACTCATAACCAATTATGAGTTTAAATCAAAAGCAAAACTAGAAATAAGGGCTGAGTCGACAACCCATCCATAAAGTTTAAAGCTTAAGAATTAATAGATTGTTTTGGAATAGAAGACATCATAATAAAGACTTGAGTGAGCCTCTTCAAGCTACTGCCTGATTACTAGCATCATAAAAGAATAAAGGAATTACCACAAAATGACTATTTAAATATAACTAATATAATTTGTATATTCCATTTTAATATGACCAAAGGTATTACACTCAACAGTCTCAAGATTTAAAACATTATTTAAACCTTTTATTATACGATAATAGCCCATAATAGAAACAATTTGACATCCGTCGAATTTCACAAGTAGACATTTACATCATACGCTCGTAGAGCTTTATGACGACGACGATGATTTGAGCGTAAACACAATACAAGGTTTTAGGGTTGACCTTACGCACAACTTTCGACTTTTATGCCAAACCACTAAACAAGACACGACATACAACTCATTCTCAAGTGTATACATTTATATATATAAACAAAATATATCGGTCATCCATATTTGACAATATGACTCTGAGTATTATGACACCAATGTTGATTTCCTATACTCATTACGACAACTACAAAAAGAAGAAAGACCTATTCTTGCAAACCTTGAAATCTCGTCTAAAATTGACTTAGCCTGAAATCAATACTTAACTCAAGGCAACTAGGTTTATCTACCTGATATTCATTTTCAGTGGCAAGCACCCATGGGTTATTCCAAAGTCTATTCTCTTTTTCTCAAAGATACTTTCTCTTCTTCTTTCTCCCTGGTGAACATGTTCCATCTATTCTTGTCATTGATAATCTCACATACAATTTGTGGTTAGAGTACCAATGTTCTAACCAAAACACATTTACATCAAATCATTTCATTTTCATATCGAAAAGATATTTTAATTCATATCATATTGATCATAATCAAGTCAAAATCCATAATTTCATAAAATTAACCTTTTCTAATCATATCATTATTTTCTATGATGTTAAAACATATCCACATGGCTGTTTTATTTAAGAAAAAGTAAATAGTAATATTGAATCCAAAAAGGGGATGTAACATATCTTTCCCCTATAGAATCATTGTCCCCGATGATTGAGTTTATCAAGCAAAATTAACATAAAAATAACTTTTATAGTTTAACATTAATGTTTTTGAAAAGATAAGGAAATCTTTGGTGGATTTCATTATAGTCTTCCCAAGTGGAGCTATCCTCGCCATACTAGTCCCACTGAATTTTGCATTGCAAAACCTCTCGATTACGCAAATGGAGTTTATGCATTTGGAGCACCTTGAGTGGATCGATCACAACCACTCTGGCTCTTGTATCTGTAAAGAATTCCATTTAAGAATGTGGTCATTACCTACAAAGTTTTTCCTTAGGTATGAAACATGAAAAACATTATGCATTTTTAACAAGACTGGAGGTAGAGCAATTTTGTAGGCCCTTGGATTGATAATCTCAAGGACTTCAAAAGGTCCGACATATCAAGGAGCCAACTGTGATGATTTACCAAACTTGATTGAGCTTTTATGGGGTTTCACTCACAAAAGAACTTTCTCACCAATAGAAAATTGTCTAGGCACCCGTTTACGATCTGCATAACTTTTTTACCTGTCGTTGGCTTCCGCCAACCTTTTCCTAATCATTTTCACTTTTTCTTCCATATCTGCTAGCATTTTTGGTCCAATGCTTATCCTATCTTCCAGCTTGTCCCAGCTTATAGGAGTTCTACATTTCCTTTAATATAATGCTTCAAACGGTGCCGTCTTAATGGCAGAATGATAGGAATTATTATAGCCAAATTCAACAAGAGGTAAATATTCCTCCCATCTGTATTGCTGGTCCATGCAACACATTCTTAAAATATCCTCTAAAACCTGATTAACCCTTTCTGTTTGTCCATCAGTTTCAGGATGGTAAGCGGTGCTCACATTGAGTTTAGTCCCTAGTACTGAAAATAAAGTTTACCAAAACTGGGAGGTTACTTGAGCATCTCTATTGGATATAATCATTCCAGGTACCCCATGCAATCTAAATATTTCTTGTACAAACTTCCGAGCCAAAATATGAGCTCCATCTGTAAAATTTCCAAGAATGAAATGTGCTACTTTGGTTAGTTTATCTACTACAACCAAAGTTGCATCATGTCTATTCTTAGACATTGGTAACCCTTGAACAAAATCCATACTAACAACCTACCATTTCCATTCTGGGATATCATACGGGTATGACAATCCAGTAGGATTTTGGTGTTCTGCCTTCACTCTCTAACATTCCAAGCAACTTGCCACAAATCTTGCAGCATCGCTTTTCATTCCTTTCCAGAAGTATAGCGGTTTGACATCAGCTAAAAGTTTTGTTACTCCTGGGTGTCCGGAATAAGGTGCACAATGAACTTCCTTCCAAACAAGGTTTCTTAGTTCAACAGAATTAGGAACGTAGATTCTTCCCATAAATCTCATTAATCCATCTGACTCAAAATAGAATCCATCATATCTTGGATCCTTGGGGTTTAGTTGTAGAGCTTGCTTCACCTGTTCATAATATTCATCTCCAGATAAACTTTGCAATACTAGATCTTTAAAATTAGCATGAATAGAGATTATAGAAGCTATGTGTCTTCTTCTGCTTAAAGCATCAGCTACTCAGTTTTCTTTACCTTTGATGTAAGCAATCTCAAAGTCGTAATCTGATATTAGTTCTAACCATCTCCTTTGTCTTCCATTGAGATGAGGTTGTGTAAATATGTAACGAAGACTTTGATGATCTATTTTTAGTATAAAAGTCTTTCCCAACAAATAATGTTGCCACATCTGAAGGGCGTGAATCACTGCCGCCAGTTCTAAATCATGAGGAGCGTAATTTTGCTCATAGTTTTTCAACTTTCTTGATTCATAGGCTATTACACGCCCATTTTGCATAAGCACGCCTCCTAACCCTTCTCCAGAGGCATCGGTAATAACCTTAAATTACCCTTCAAGATCAGGGACTTTCAAGATTGGTGTTGTTGTTAACTTTTCTTTTAATAAATCGAATGCCTTTTGACATTCATCTGTCCAAACAAACTATTTCCCTTTTCTCTGCAAAGAAGTGATTGGACTAGCAATACTTGAGAAATTCAGAACAAATTTTTTGTAATATCCAGCCAATCCCATAAAACTTCATACTTCTGAAACATTGGAAGGTACAGGCCATTCCATAATAGCCTTTATTTTAGCTGGGTCAACTGATATCCCTTCTATTGATATAGTATGTCCCAAATACTACACTTCTTTCTAAAAGAAAGTGCATTTCGAGAGTTTCGCATATAATTTGTGTTCTCTTAATCGTTGCAAAACAATTTGAAGGTGTTGTCTATGCTCCTCCTCATTTTTGGAATATATCAGAATATCATCTATGAAAACTAGGACAAATTTATCAAGGCAATCTCTAAAAACACTATTCATAAGATTCATGAAAGCGGCTGGTGCATTAGTCAATCCAAATGGTAACACAGTAAACTCATAGTGACCATATCTTGTTCTAAATGCAGTCTTATGAATATCTTCATCTTTCAACCTCAACTGATGGTATCTAGATCAAAAATCTATCTTAGAAAATATTGTTGCACCATGCATTTGGTTGAATAAATCATCAATACGTGGCAATGGATACTTATTCTTTATCATTGCCTTATTTAGCATCCGATAATCTATACATAATCTAAGGGTTCTATCCTTCTTCTTGACAAAAATAACTGGAGCTCCCCATGGTGATACACTTGGCCTAATTAGACCTTTACTTAATAGCTCCTGCAATTGAGCCTTCAATTCCATAAGTTCAGTAGTGATCATTCAGTATGGAGCTTTAGATACTGGCTAAGATCCTGATTTAATTTCTATGGTAAAATCAAAGGTTCTTTTTGGAGGCAAGCCTGGCAGTTCCTTAGGAAATACATCACTGAAATTATGAAGATATGGGTATTTTTCCTCAAAAGTTTGCTTCTCTAAAGCTTCCTCTACTAGGTCCATTTTGACTGCAAAAAGTTGACATCCCTTACGCCTAGCCCGTTTTAATTGTTTGGAAGAAATAGACCTGATCCTTATTTCCCTTTGAATACCCTAAAAATTAACTTTGCTTCTTTTATCATCCAAACACTCAATTGTTTTATGAAAACAATCCACCTTGGCCCTATGTCTCCACAACCAATTCATTCCTAAAATGACATCGTAGGACCCTAAAGGTGCTACATATAAATTTACCTCGGTGGAGAAGTTTGAAATATCAATCTTAGCTTCAAACAAACATTGCCCTACCTAAGCCTTTCAGTGATTTGCATATTCAACTATCCACGGTTTTGACATAAAACCAGCTCTTCTAGGAAATTTACTTAAGACTCTAGATGACACAAAATTTTCTGTTGCACCAGTATCAAACAGAATAGAAATAGGAACTCCAAATAATGTACCTGTCATCTCAATGGGAGTAATTTGATACTCAGCTTGTCGATTGTCAAGGGCGGTGTGAATCCTTTGTTGAAACGCTTCCTGTGCGAAGGAAGTACCGTGTTCCTATGCTGCCCATTCTGCTTTTTATTAGGACAACGGTTGGCATAATGATCTCCACCACATGAAAAACAACCTCCAATTGGTCCTCTCTTCTCAGATGGTCTACTCAAAGCATCATCGTTCCTCTTAAAATTGTCATTTTTCTTAAAGTCTTCATTTCTTCGTTCATTACCAAATCCCCCTTTGTTTTTCTGATTTCTTTTATCGTACCTCCTGTTTCCATATCCTTTATCATTCTTCCTTTTATATGTCTGATCATTGAAGTTCTTATCAAATCTCTTACGCTTCTTTTCACGATAAGCAGAAATGGATTTGATCTTCTATTCCTACTTAATTGCTTTCTCATACACCTGGTCCATTGTGTTCGGACCATGCACCTCCACCTCTCTGCCAATCTAAGGGTTGAGTCTGATAATGAATTTTCTTATCCAAAATCTTTCATCCTTTTGATACTGAGGAACATACTTTAACAATCTAGTAAATTTTTCTGCACATTCAACCACGGACAAATCACCTTGCCTGAGATTTTGGAAATCTATTAGCTTTTGATCAAAATAGAGCTGTGGTAACCACCTCTTTCAAAAAAGTTCCACAAATTCATTCCATGTCACCTTCAAGGGCTTAAATCTAGTTCCATATTTTTGTTCATCCACCAGGTGGATGCTTCTCCAGATAGTTGATATGCTCCCCACACTGCCTTTGTAATCTCAGAATAATTTCTGATTTCAAAGTACTTCTCCATTTCTGTTAGCCATGCTTCTGCTGCATCACCGGTTTTGTTCCATCAAATTTGGGAGGGATAATCTTTTTCATATCCTTAGATAGTTCCAATGCAAGTTTGTCTTTTGTCTCCCTCTGAGATTCACTATTCTCTTGATTCTCACTTGACATGTCGTGCTCTCGTTGCTTACTTTTACTCGCATTATTAGAATACTCATTTTCACCCTTCGTATTCCCGGTTTCATTCACTTTATTTTCCAATTTGCCCAACCTTTCCTTAGTTTCAGTAAGCATATTAAGAATTCTGTCCAATTTATCGGTGGAGTTATCCTGAGAGTTGTGACCTTCCCGATCATCTCTCTCATTAAACTCTGATTGATCCATGTTTATTTGTTTTCTCGCCTGCTTTAGCAAGTACTAATCAGTTCTATGATTTATCATTTTGAATATTATCAAAACATAACAATTACTCATAACCATAGTTATTCTCAAACCAAAATTTATCTTTATTATATTTTGCACAATAGTATATACATTCTTTTAAGGGTAGACACATTTCATGTTTCACTCAGTATTTACAAGAGGGGTGTAACCTTCAGATTCATTCTCTAACACATATTCACGAGGTGTATAACCCTCAGATTCACTATCGGATGATAGTACAATGATTTCATCTCTAAGTGGTATACGGGAATCCCTAGTGATCATTAGTACACTAATAGGGCAGCAATTGACAATAATTTGAGCTGTCATCCTAGATGTCTCTAGGAGTTCTTTTTTCATTCGTTTTAGTCATGACAAAGCATTGGTAAAAGTTTCCACATCATCTAACCAAATGTCATTTTCATCATTTGTTTTCTCAATAGTCTTAATCATCACAAGTCACTCTGCTTAGCTTGTAGGTAACATTCCTTACCAGCGAAGGACTTCCTTGTAGTTTTCTTGAGACGTACCATCCTGGCACAGTAAATCAAATCATTAGTTACCTGCATAATTTTGATTCTCAATCAGATTAGTGGACTCATCAGCCCTAGTGCTGAACCTAGTTAGCTCTGATACTATATGAAACACCCAGCGTAGTTTTCACCCTAAAAACTAAGTTTAACCAAAGGTAATAAAAAAAATTAAGTTTAAAGTAGATACATAATTTGTTTTTCATTTTAAAACCATGTAGTACATCCATCGACTAACAATAACATGAAATTATAAATTATACAAAAGGGATATATCCATCTACAACATTATACAATATGTTGATTAAAGATACTTAGAACATTTCCGAAATAAAAACTTACCAAAGTCACTGCATCTTGATTGTCAACCATCCAAATTCAAGTCTTGGCAAGCCTCTGGAATATAGAAGAGAAAGTATCTTCAAGGAGCTTAACCTCCAACCACAGACCATCGGTCTCCCGCACTCCTTCCTATCCGAAAGTGGCCCTACCCTACTCAAGAGGATAGACTTAGGATAACCAATGGTGTTAGCCATCTGAGTGCTGGTGTTGTGACCTACGTAACTTGTTATCATGCAATCCCCTAGATACCCTCTAGTCAAGCATGACCCCTCCACAAGCTACGCCATCCAGTCACGGTGAACTATCAATGCACTTGAGGCACATGCACTACCTTGGCCAAAGGATTTGAATATAATTAGGGTTATGTCAATGCGAGTAGTAAGTTCACCCACCCCAACTCGACTTGAATTAATCACAATCCTACAGTTACCTATATATAAGTTCAATATAACAACCTCGATAACCTCTTGGTGTTCCAAACTCATCATGCATTAATGCATGACAATTAGGTTAAATACTTCTCTCTTTTTAGCTCATGGAGACATTTCTGTCCATATGTTAAAAGAATGAGTTTCTAGCTTACTGATTAATCGGTTAATGCTATAAGCTTATCAGTTGATCTCTAAGTTCGTCAATTACTTTAAATTATCCAGTCATGAGAGGACACTAAACTTAACTAAGTAGTTTCGGAAGGGTTTTAACAATAAACCAATTAAAGAATTTTAAGTAATCGAAGACCCAGAGTTAAAGTTTAAATACTCTTAAAAGTTTTCTTCGACCTATTGAATCTTCAATGTAGCTTAATCTTTTATCATACTAAGCACTTAGATATCCTATCATGTTGTTTCTATTTGCAAGAAGAATGCATGCAAGTTAGACTAAACACTTAACTATAGACTCATTGTGTCTTCTCTAAAACTTCATTATTTAACTTGTTTGACTGTATAAACCAATAATAACTCTATCCCCTCTTTCAAAGACACAACAGTTTGAATGTTTTTAAAGCAAAAAGAGTTATATACAAAAATAAGTGAACTAAAACTAGTTACCATTCGCAGCAAGAAAAGTATATTCTCTATGGTCGGCCAACCAATTATAGATTCAGAACTTGTGGAAGACTGAGTATTCATACATGCATCGACATACATTCCACACTATTGCTTTCCATCTGCCGACGGGATAATACATTCTTCAAGTCTGTTATAAAACTAGTTGTTTTTAGATATGGCAAGATCGACCGTAAATAGTCAGCAGGCCAACTGAGGACACTTCCAACGTCGACCTAGGTTAAACTACTGCGGCTTGGGATAACTCTAAAGCTAGTTTTTGACCAAATCTCAGTCTACTATCTGCTCCTTGCATATCCATATACTTCTTAAAGTTAAACAAATGCAACTATACAGTTTTAAATCGACCATCGAAGATTCTTCGAGGTACAAGTGTGTTGCAGCTGTGAGGTTTAAGACTGCGGTGTGGTTCAAGAATCAAATAGCATTGTATACGTTTTGAAAGAAGTGAAATCACACAAGTCTCAAATTGGAAACCAATTCATATATTACATCATTGATAAAATACTAAGTTCCTTCGTATAACAAAGTGGAGCCAATCCTATTAAAACATTCCTGTTTAACCATGACAGCGTAGAGAAAAGATGAAATGAAACCTGAAGAAAGTCTCCAGTGGTTGCTTGAAAACTGGTCCAAGAGCTCGTTCTTTTCTTCCCGCCCACCTTCACTTGATGCGAGGCCTCCTCTCAGCTTCTATTCTCCATTTTCCCACAGAAGGAAAACTAACTTCCCACTCTCTAGACCACGCCCCCACAACTGGATAACTACCCTACATGGCTTAACCATCTCCTCCTTTCCGTGACCACCACACAGAAATGGTTCGATTTTCCCACTAAATTCGTAACAACTCTGCAAAGTGGAGCTCAACACTATGCGAGGTGGCGGTTTACAGTTTGGACAAGCTGTCACACTACTCATAACCGATTATGAGTTTAAATCAAAAGCAAAACTAGAAATAAGGGCTAGGCTGACAACCCATCCATAAAGTTTAAAGCTCGAGAGTAAATAGATTGTTTTGGAATATAAAACATCATAATAAAGACTTGAGTGAGCCCTTTGAGCCACTGCCCGATTACTAACAACATAAAAGAATAAAAGAATTACCCCAAAATGACTATTTAAATATAACTAATACAGTTTGTATATTCCATTTCAATACGACCAAAGGTATTAAACTCAACGGTCTCAAGATTTAAATCATTATTTAAAACTTTTATTATACGATAATAGCCCATACTAGAAACAATTCAACATCCGTTGAATTTCGTAAGTAGACATTTACATCATACGCTTGTAGAGCTTTATGACGATGACGACGATTTGAGCGTAAACACAATACAATGTTTTGGGGTCGACGTTACGCACAACTTTCAACTTTTACGCCGAACCACTAAACAAAACACGACATACAACTCATTCTCAAGTGTATACATTTATATATAAAAATAAAATATATCGGTCGTCCATAGTTGACGACATGACTCTGAATATTACGACACCGATGTCGATTTCCTATACTCATTACGACAACTACGAAGAGAAGAAAGACCTATTCTTGCAAATTTTGACATCTCGTCTAAAATTGACTTAGCTCGAAATCAATACTTAACTCAAGGCAACTAGGTTTATCTACTTGATGTTTGTTTTCAGTGGCAAGCACCCATGGGTTATTCCAGAGTCTATTCTCTCTTTCTCAAAGATACTGTCTTCTTCTTTCTTCCTGGCAAACATGTTCCATCTATTCCTGTCATTGACAATCTCACATATAATTTGTGGTCAGAGTACCAACGTTCTAATCAAAACACATTTACATCAAATGATTTCATTTTCATATCGAAAAGACATTTTAATTCATAACATTAGATTGATCATAATCAAGTAAAAATCCATGATTTCATAAAATTAACCTTTTCTAATCATATCATCATTTTCTATGATGTTAAAACATATCCACATGGCTGTATTATTTAAGAAAAAGTAAATAGTAATATTGAATCCAAAAAGGGGATGTAAGATATCTTTCCCCTATAGAATCATCGTCCCCAATGATTGAGTTTATCAAGCAAAATTTTGACATAAAAATAATTTTTATAGTTTAACATTAATATTTTTCAAAAGATAATGAAATATTTGGTGGATGTCATTATAGTCTTCCCAAGTGGCGCTATCCTCGCCATATTGGTCCCACTGAATTTTGCATCACAAAACCTCTCGATTACGCAAATGGAGTTTATGCATTTTGAGTACCTTGAGTGGCTCGATCACAACGACTCCTAGTTCTTGTATCTTTAAAGAATTCCATTTAAGAATGTGGTCATTACCTAAAAAATATTTCTTTAGGTATGAAACATGAAAAACATTATGCATTTTGGACAAGACTAGAGGTAGAGCAATTTTGTAGGCCACTGGATTGATAATCTCAAGGACTTCTAAAGGTCTGACATATCGAGGAGCCAACTTTGATGATTTACCAAACTTGATTGAGCTTTTATGGGGTTTCACTCGCAAAAGAACTTTCTCACCAATAGAGAATTATCTAGGCACCCGTTTGCGATCTGCATAACTTTTTTGCCTGTCGTTGGCTTCCGCCAACCTTTTCCTAATCATTTAAAGTTTTCTTCCATATCTGCTAGCATTTCTGGTCCAATTCTTATCCTATCTTCCATCTTGTCCCAACTTATAGGAGTTTTGCATTTCCTTCCATATAATGCTTCAAACGGTGCCATCTTAATGGTAAAATGATAGGAATTATTATAGGCAAATTCAACAAGAGGTAAATATTCCTCCCATCTATATTGCTGGTCCATGCAATACATTCTTAAAAGATCCTCTAAAACCTAATTAACCCTTTCTGTTTGTCCATCGGTTTTAGGATGGTAAGCGGTGCTCACATTGAGTTTAGTCCCTAGTACTAAAAATAAAGTTTGCCAAAACTGGGAGGTTATTCGAGCATCTCTATCGGATATAATCTCTTCAGGTACCCCATGCAATCTAAATATTTCTTGTACAAACTTTCGAGCCAAAATATGAGCTCCATCTGTCAAATTTCCAGGAATGAAATGTGCTACTTTGGTTAGTTTATCTACTACAACCAAAATATCATCATGTCTATTCTTAGACATTGGTCACCCTTGAACAAAATCCATACTAACAACCTACCATTTCCATTCTGGGATATCATGCGGGTATAACAATCCGACAGGATGTTGGTGTTCTGCTTTCACTCTCTAACATTCCAAGCAACTTGCCACAAATCTTGCAGTGTCACTTTTCATTCCTTTCCAGAAGTATAGCGGTTTGACATTAGCTAAAAGTTTTGTTACTCCTGGGTGTCCGGAATAAGGTGCACAATGAACTTCCTTTCAAACAAGGTTTCTTAGTTCTACAGAATTGGGAACATAGCTTCTTCCCTTAAATCTCATTAATCCGCCTGACTCAAAATAGAATCCATCATATCTTGGATCCTTGGGGTTTAGTTGTAGAGCTTGCTTCACCTGTTCGTAATATTCATCTCCAGATAAACTTTGCAATACTAGATCTTTAAAATTAGCATGAATAGAGATTATAGAAGCTATGTGTCTTCTTTTGTTTAAAGCATCAACTACTCAGTTTTCTTTACCTTTGATGTAAGCAATCTCAAAGTCGTAATCTGATATTAGTTCTAACCATCTCCTTTGTCTTGCATTGAGATGAGGTTGTGTAAATATGTAACGAAGACTTTGATGGTCTATTTTTAGTATAAAAGTCTTTCCCAACAAATAATGTCGCCACATCTGAAGGGCGTGAATCACTGCCACCAGTTCTAAATCATGAGGAGCATAATTTTGCTCATACTTTTCAACTTTCTTGATTCATAGGCTATTACACGCCCATTTTGCATAAGTACGCCTCCTAACGCTTCTCTAGAGGCATCGGTAATAACCTCAAATTGCCCTTTAGGATCAGGGACTTTCGAGATTGGTGTTGTTAACTTTTCTTTTAATAAGTTGAATGCCTTTTGACATTCTCCTGACCAAACAAACTATTTCCCTTTTCTCTGCAAAGAAGTGATTGGACTAGCAATACTTGAGAAATTCAGAACAAATTTTCTGTAATATCCAGTGAATGCCATAAAACTTCGTACTTCTAAAACATTGGAAGGTACAGGCCATTCCATAATAGCCTTTATTTTAGCTGGGTCAACTGATATCCCTTCTACTGATATAGTATGTCCCAAATACTGCACTTCTTTCTGAAAGAAAGTGCATTTCGAGAGTTTCACATACAATTTGTGTTCTCTTAATCATTGCAAAGCAATTTGAAGGTGTTGTCTATGCTCCTCCTCATTTTTGGAATATATCAGAATATCATCTATGAAAACTAGGACAAATTTATCAAGGCAATCTCTGAAAACACTATTCATGAGATTCATGAAAGCGGCTGGTGCATTAGTCAATCCAAATGGTAACACAGTAAACTCATAGTGACCATATCTTGTTCTAAATGCAGTCTTGAGAATATCTTCATCTTTCAACCTCAAATGATGGTATCCAGAACTTAAATCACTCTTAGAAAATATTGTTGCACCACGCATTTGGTCAAATAAATCATCAATACGTGGCAGTGGATACTTATTCTTTATCGTTGCCTTATTTAGCATCCGATAATCTATACATAGTCTAAGCGTTCCATCCTTCTTGACAAAAATAACTGGGCTCCCCATGGTGATACACTTGGCCTAATTAGACCTTTTCTTAATAGCTCCTGCAATTGAGCCTTCAATTTGATAAGTTCAGTAGTGGTCATTCGGTGTGGAGCTTTAGATACTGGCTCAGATCCTAGTTTAATATCTATGGAAAAATCAAAGGTTCTTTTCGGAGGCAAGCCTAGCAATTCCTCGAGAAATACATCACTGAAATTGCGAAGATATGGGTATTTTTCCTTAAAAGTTTACTTCTCTAAAGCTTCCTCTACTAGGTCCATTTTGACTGCAAAAAGTTGACATCCCTTACGCCTAGCCCATTTTAATTGTTTTGAAGAAATAGACCTGATCCTTATTTCCCTTTGAATACCCTGAAAATTAACTTTGCTTCCTTTATCATCCAAACACTCAATTGTTTTATGAAAACAATCCACCTTGGCCCTATGTCTCCACAACCAATTTATTCCTAAAATGACATCGTAGGACCCTAAAGGTGCTACATATAAATTTTCCTCGGTGGAGAAGTTTGAAATATCAATCTTAGCTTCAAACAAACATTGCTCTACCTAAGCCTTTGAGTGATTTGCATATTCAACTGTCCACGATTTTGACATAAAACCAGCTCTTCTAGGAAATTTACTTAAGACTCTAGATGACACAAATTTTTTTGTTGCACCAGTATCAAACAGAATAGAAACAGGAACTCCAAATAATGTACCTGTCATCTCAATGGGAGTAATATGATACTCAGCTTGTCGATTGTCAAGGGCGGCATGAATCCTTTGTTGAAACGCTTCCTGTTGCGAAGGAAGTACCGTGTTCCTATGCTGCCCATTGTACTTTTTTATTAGGACAACAGTTGGCATAATGATCTCCACCACATGAAAAACAACCTCCAATTGGTCCTCTCTTCTCGGATGGTCTACTCAAAACATCATCGTTCCTCTTAAAATTGTCATTTTTCTTAAAGTCTTCATTTCTTCGTTCATTACCAAATCCCCCTTTATTTTTCTGATTTCCTTTATCGTACCTCCTATTTCCATATCCTTTATCATTCTTCCTTTTATACGTCTGATCATTGAAGTTCTTATCAAATCTCTTATGGTTCTTTTCACAATAAGCATAAATGGATTTGATCCTCTATTCCTGCTTAATTGCTTTCTCATTCACCTGGTCCATTGTGTTCGGACCATGCACCTCCATCTCTCCGCCAATCTGAGGATTGAGTCCCATAATGAATTTTCTTATCTGAAATCTTTCATCCTTTTGATACTGAGGAACATACTTCAACAATCAAGTAATTTTTTCCACATATTCAACCACGGATAAATCACCTTGCCTGAGATTTTGGAAATCTGTTAGCTTTTGATCAAAATAGAGCTGTGGTAACCACCTCTTTTGAAAAAGTTCCACAAATTCATTCCATGTCACCTTCAAGGGTCTTAAATCCAGTTCCATCTTTTTGTTCATCCACCAGTTGGATGCTTCTCCAGATAGTTGATATGCTCCCCACACTGCCTTTGTAATCTTAGAATAATTTCTGATTTTCAAAGTACTCCATTTCTGTTAGCCATGCTTCTACTGCATCACCGGTTTTCGTTCCATCAAATTTGGGAGGGATAATCTTTTTCATATCCTTAGATAGTTCCAATGCAAGTTTGTCTTTTGTCTCCCTCTGAGATTCACTATTCTCTTGATTCTCACTTGACATGTTGTGCTCTCGTTGCTTACTTTTTCGCATTATTAGAATACTCATTTTCACCCTTCGTATTCCCAATTTCATTCACTTTCTTTTCCAATTTGCCCAACCTTTCCTTAGTTTCAGTAAGCATATTAAGAATTCTATCTGATTTATCGATGGAGTTATCCTGAGAGTTGTGACCTTCCCGATCTTCTCTCTCATTAAACTCTGATTGATCCATGTTTATTTGTTTTCTCACCTGCTTTAGCAAGTACTAATCAGTTCTATGATTTATCATTTTGAATATTATCAAAACATAACAATTGCTCACAACCATAGTTATTCTCAAACCAAAATTTGTCTTTATTATATTTTGCACAACAGTATATACATTCTTTTAAGGGTAGACACGTTTCATGTTTCGCTCAGTATTTACAAGAGGGGTGTAACCTTCGGATTCATTGTCCAACACATATTCACAAGGTGTATAACCCTAAGATTTGATATCAGATGATAGTACAATGATTTCAGCTCTAGGTGGTATACGGGAATCCCTAGTGATCATTGGTACACTAATATGATAAAACGGACTAGGCGTAAGGGATGTCAACATTTTGCAGTCAAAATGGACCTAGTAGAGGAAGCTTCAAAGAAGCAAACTTTTGAGGAAAAATACCCATATCTTTGCAATTTCAATGATGTATTTCCTGAGGAACTACCAAGCTTGCCTCCAAAAAGAACTTTTGATTTTGCCATAGATATTAAACCAGGATCCGATCCAGTATCTAAAGCTCCATACTGAATGACCACTACTAAACTTATGGAATTGAAGGCTCAATTGCAGGAGCTATTAAGTAAAGGTTTGATCATGCCAAGTGTATCACCATGGGGAGCTCTGGTTATTTTTGTCAAGAAGAAGGATGGAACCCTTAGACTATGTATAGATTATTGGATGCTAAATAAGGCAACGATAAAGAATAAGTATCCACTGCCACGTATTAATGATTTATTCGACCAAATGCATGGTGCAACAGTAATTTCTAAGATAGATTTAAGATCTGGATACCATCAGTTGAGGTTGAAAGATGAAGATATTCTCAAGACTACATTTAGAACAAGATATGGTCACTATGAGTTTACTGTGTTACCATTTGGATTGACTAATGCACCAGCCGCTTTCATGAATCTCATGAATAGTGTTTTCAGAGATTGCCTTGATAAATTTGTACTAGTTTTTATAGATGATATTCTGATATATTCCAAAAATGAGGAGGAGCATAGACAACACCTTCAAATTGTTTTGCAACGATTAAGAGAACACAAATTGTATGCGAAACTCTCAAAATGCACTTTCTTTCAGAAAGAAGTGCAGTATTTGGGACATACTATATCAGCAGAAGGGATATCAGTTGACCCAGCTAAAATAAAGGCTATTATGGAATGGCCTGTACCTTCCAATGTTTGAGAAGTACGAAGTTCTATGGGATTGGCTAGATATTACAGAAAATTTGTTCTGAATTTCTCAAGTATTGCTAGTCCAATCACTTCTTTGCAGACAAAAGGGAAACAGTTTGTTTGGTCAGGAGAATGTCAAAAGGCATTCAACTTATTAAAAGAAAAGTTAACAATAGCACCAATCTTGAAAGTCCCTAATCCTGAAGGGCAATTTGAGGTTATTACCGATGCCTCTGGAGAAGGGTTAGGAGGCGTGCTTATGCAAAATGGGCATGTAATAGCCTATGAATCACGAAAGTTGAAAAACTATGAGCAGAATTACGCTCCTCGTGATTTAGAACTGGCGGCAGTGCTTCACGCCCTTCAAATGTGGCGACATTATTTGTTGGGAAAGACTTTTATACTAAAAACAGATCATCAAAGTCTTCGTTACATATTTACACAACCTAATCTCAATGCAAGACAAAGGAGATGGTTAGAACTAATATCAGATTACGACTTTGAGATTGCTTACATCAAAGGTAAAGAAAATTGAGTAGCTGATGCTTTAAGCAGAAGAAGACACATAGCTTCTATAATCTCTATTCATGCTAATTTTAAAGATTTAGTATTGCAAAGTTTATCTCGAGATGAATATTACGAGCAGGGGAAGCAAGCTCTACAACTAAACCCCAAGGATCCAAGATATGATGGATTCTATTTTGAGTCAGACGGATTAATGAGATTTAAGGGAAGAATCTATGTTCCTAATTCTATAGAACTAAGAAACCTTGTTTGGAAGGAAGTTCATTGTGCACCTTATTCTAGACACCCAGGGGTAACAAAACTTTTAGCTGATGTCAAACCGCTATACTTCTAGAAATGAATGAAAAGTGACGCTGCAAGATTTGTGGCAAGTTGCTTGGAATGTTAGAGAGTGAAGGAAGAACACCAACATCCTGTTGGATTGTTATACCCGCATGATATCCCAGAATGGAAATGGTAGGTTGTTATTATTGATTTTGTTCAAGGGTTACCAATGTCTAAGAATAGACATGATGCAATTTTGGTTGTAGTAGATAAACTAACCAAAGTAGCACATTTCATTCCTGGAAATTTGACAAATGGAGCTAATATTTTGGCTTGGAAGTTTGTACAAGAAATATTTAGATTGCATGGGGTACCTGAAAAATTTTATATCCGATAGAGATGCTCGAAGAACCTCTCGATTTTGGCAAACTTTATTTTCAGCACTAGGGACTAAACTCAATGTGAGCACCGCTTACCATCCTGAAACTAATGGACAAACAGAAAGGTTTAATTAGGTTTTAGAGGATCTTTTAAGAATGTATTACATGGACCAGCAATACATATGGGAGGAATATTTACCTCTTGTTGAATTTGCCTATAATAATTCCTATCATTATGTCATTAAGATGGCACCGTTTGAAGCATTATATGGAAGGAAATGCAGAACTCCTATAAGCTGGGACAAGCTAGAAGATAGGATAAGCATTGGACCAGAAATGCTAGTAGATATGGAAGAAAATTTGAAAATGATTAGGAAAAGGTTGGCGGAAGCCAACGACAGGCAAAAAAGTTATGCATATCGCAAACGGGTGCCTAGACAATTCTCTATTGGTGAGAAAGTTCTTTTGCGAGTGAAATCCCATAAAAGCTCAATCAAGTTTGGTAAATCATCAAAGTTGGCTCCTCGATATGTCAGACCTTTAGAAGTCCTTGAGATTATCAATCCAGTGGCCTACAAAATTGCTCTACCTCCAGTCTTGTCCAAAATGCATAATGTTTTTAATGTTTCATACCTAAAGAAATATTTTGAAGGTAATGACCACATTCTTAAATGGAATTGTTTACAGATACAAGAGCCAGGAGTGGTTGTAATCGAGCCACTCAAGGTGCTCGAAATGCGTAAACTCTGTTTGCGTAATCGAGAGGTTTTGCAATGCAAAATTCAGTGGGACCAATATGGCGAGGATAGTGCCACTTGGGAAGACTATAATGACATCCACCAAAGATTTCCTTATCTTTTCAAAAACATTAATGTTAAACTATAAAAGTTGTTTTTATGTCAAAATTTTGCTTGATAAACTCAATCATCGGGGATGATGATTCTATAGGGTAAAGATATGTTACATCCCCTTTTTGGATTCAATATTACTATTTACTTTTTTTAAAATAATACAGCCATGTGGATATGTTTTAACATCATAGAAAATGATGATATGATTAGAAAAGGTTAATTTTATGAAATCATGGATTTTTATTTGATTATGATCAATCTAATGTTATGAATTAAAATGTCTTTTCGATATGAAAATGAAATGATTTGATGTAAATGTGTTTTGATTAGAACGTTGATACTCTGACCACAAATTGTATGTGAGATTGTCAATGACAGGAATAGATGGAACATGTTCGCCAGGAAGAAAGAAGAAGAGAAAGTATCTTTGAGAAAGAGAGTATAGACTCTGGAATAACCCATGGGTGCTTGCCACTGAAAATGAACATTAGGTAGATAAACCTAGTTGCCTTGTTAAGTATTGATTTCGGGCTAAGTCAATTTTAGACGAGATGTCAAGGTTTACAAGAATAGGTCTTTCTTATTTTTGTAGTTGTCGTGATGAGTATAGGAAATCGACATCGATGTCGTAATACTCAGAGTCATGTCATCAAATATGGACGACTGATATATTTTATTTATATATATAAATGTATACACTTGAGAATGAGTTGTATGTCCTGTCTTGTTTAGTGGTTCAGCGTAAAAGTCAAAAGTTGTGCGTAACGTTGACCCCAAAACCTTGTATTGTGTTTACTCTCAAATTGTCGTCGTCATCATCGTCATAAAGCTCTACGAGCGTATGATGTAAACATCTACTTGCAAAATTCGATGAATGTTGAATTATTCCTATTATGGGCTATTATCGTATAATAAAAGGTTTAAATAATGTTTTAAATCTTGAGACCATTGAGTGTAATACCTTTGGTCGTATTGAAATGGAATATACAAATTATATTAGTTATATTTAAATAGTCATTTTGGAGTAATTCTTTTATTCTTTTATGTTGTTAGTAATCGGGCAGTGGCTCGAAGGGCTCACTCAAGTCTTTATTATGATGTTTTATATTCCAAAACAATCTATTTACTCTCGAGCTTTAAACTTTATGGATGAGTTGTCGGCTCAGCCCTTATTTCTAGTTTTGCTTTTGATTTAAACTCATAATCGATTATGAGTAGTGTGACAGCTTGTCCAAAATGGAAACTGCCACCTCGCATAGTGTTGAGCTCCACTTTGCAGAGTTGTTGTGAATTTAGTGGGAAAACTGAACCATTTATGTGTGGTGGTCACAGAAAGGAGGAGATGGTTAAGCCATGCAGGGTAGTTACCCAGTTGTGAGGGCGTGGTCTAGAGAGTGGGAAGTTAGTTTTCCTTCGAAGGAAGAACGGGATATAGAGGAAGTAGGGAGTCAGTTTTGGGGGTTGGAGAATGGAGAATAGAAGCTGAGAGGAGGCTGAGCATGAAGTGAAGGTGAGCAGAAAGAAAAGAACGAGCTCTTGGACTAGTTTTCAAGCAGCCATTGGAGACTTTCTTCAAGTTTCATTTCATCTTTTATCTATGTTGTCATGGTTAAACATGAATGTTTTAATAGGATTGGCTCCACTTTGTTATACGAAGGAACTTAGTATTTTATCAATGATGTAATATATGAATTGGTTTCCAACTTGAGACATGTGGGATTTCACTTCTTTCAAAACGTATACAATGCTATTTGATTCTTGGACCACACCGCAATCTTAAACCTCACAGCTGCAACACACTTGTACCTTGAAGAATCTTTGATGGTTGATTTGAAACTGTATAGTTGCATTTGTTTAACTTTAAGAAGTATATGGATATGCGAGGAGCAGATAGTAGACTAAGATTTGGTCAAAAACTAGCTTTAGAGTTATCCCAGGCTGCAGTAGTTTAACCTATGTCGACGTTGGAAGTGTCCTCAGTTGGCCTGCCAACTATTTACAGTTGATCTTGCCATATCTAAAAACAATTAGTTTTATAACAAACTTAAAGAATGTATTATCACATCGGCAAATGGAAAACAATAGTGTGGAATGTATGTCGATGCATGTATGACTACTCAGTCTTCCACAAGTTCTGAATCTATAATTGGTTGGCTGACCATAGAGAATATACTTTTCTTGCTGCGAATGGTAACTAGTTTTAGTTCACTTATTTTTGTATAGAACTCTTTTTGCTTTAAAAACATTCAAACTGTTGTGTCTTTGAAAGAGGGGATAGAGTTATTATTGGTTTATACAGTCAAACAAGTTAAATAATGAAGTTTTAGAGAAGACACAATGAGTCTATAGTTAAGTGTTTAGTCTAACTTGCATGCATTCTTCTTGCAAATAGAAACAACATGATAGGATATCTAAGTGCTTAGTATGATAAAAGATTAAGCTATGTCGAAGATTCAATAGGTCTAAGAAGACTTTTAAGAGTATTTAAACTTTAACTCTGGGTCTTCGATTACTTGAAATTCTTTAATTGGTTTATTGTTAAAACCCTTCTGAAACTACTTAGTTAAGTTTAGTGTCCTCTCATGACTGGATAATTTAAAGCAATGGACGAACTTAGAGATCAACTGATAAGCTTATAGCATTAACCGATTAACCGGTAAGCTAGAAACTCATTATTTTAACATATGGACAGAAATGTCTCCATGAGCTTAAAAGAGAGAAGTAAACCTAACTGCCATGTGTTAATGCATGATGAGTTTGGAACACCAAGAGGTTATCGAGGTCGTTATATTGAACTTATATATAGGTAACTGTAGGATTGCGATTTATTCAAGTCAAGTTCGGGTGGGTGAACTTACTACTTGCGTTGACACAACGCTAATTATATTCAAATCCTTTGGCCAAGGTAGTGCATGTGCCTCAAGTGCATTGATAGTTCACAGTGACTGGATGGTGTAGCTTGTGGAGGGGTCATGCTTGACTAGAGGGTACCTAGGGGATTGCATGATAACAAGTTACGTAGGTCAAAACACCAGTACTCAGATGGCTAACACCATTGGTTATCCTAAGTCTATCCTCTTGAGTAGGGTATGGCCACTTCTGGATAGGAAGGAGTACGAGAGACTGACAGTTTGTGATTGGAGGTTAAGCTCCTTGAAGATACTTTCTCTTCTATATTCCAGAGGCTTGCCAAGACTTGAATTTGGATGGTTGACAATCGAGATGCAGTGACTTTGGTAAGTTTTTATTTCAGAAATGTTCTATGTGTCACCACAACATCAACAATTCCCACAACATCAAGTCCTAGGTCAATATCAAACTAATCCACCCACTTACCACATTCATTCCACATCACCTTATCCAACATCTTTCCATAATAATGCCACATCCATACCACAAATCACCCTCACTATTCCTAGAAACACCCCAAATGCAAGTAATTCCATAAGTCTACCATCCAATGATCCTAACTCCATTGCCATCATATCCCAATTACTTTCTCAACAAACTTCCAACATCAACCAATGTCCACAACAATCCACCTTACCAAACCTTTCACCTACATATCCTATCATGCTACCTCATCACCAAACCTATCCACATGGCAATCAAATGTCCTTACAAGAACAACAAGCAAGTCCAAATGGCCCTATGTACATGAATCGAGAAAGTCCAAGTCATCTTATGCAAGCCCTAAAATCCTTTGACAAGGGAGAAACCAACCTAGCATGTGCCTCCTTTGAGTCACCTTTACCATCCAATTATATACCAACACATAAGCCAAATAGTCCTATCCCAATACCTTTATCAAGTCCTTCATCGCCTTCATCTAATTCTTCATTAAAAGAGTCCATGGAGATACTTTTAGAGAAATTCGTCCAAGCAAGTTTGATTGAGTTGTACCCACTCAAAGCATATTCATGTTCCACTAATTCTTCATTAAAAGAGTCCATGGAGATACTTTTAGAGAAATTGGTCCAAGCAAATTTGATTGAGCTGTACCCACTCAAAGCATATTCTCCATTTATGATTAAACCTAGAGGGTATAATGAAAACCATTATTGTGCATACCATATGTATAGGGGCCATACCATATCCACTTGTGTCCAATTTCAAAGATTAGTCAAGAACCTAGAATATTGTGGTAACATTGTCTTGGATAAGACCAATCCCTCTAATTCCATTATCTTTCCATCTAGCCCAAATCCGAATCCCATTATCCATCCAACAAATCCCAATCCTAAGCCTTCAACTTCCACTATTACCATCCATCCACTATATTGCCCATTCACCCATACCCTTGCAAAGGATGTGATCCATTGGCTACTAGCAAGGAATAAAACATTGTCATGTCATCAAACACCTATTCTTGATTCCCCCCATGAGTCTTTAAACACTTTGTCTAGTCTTCTAACCCCATCATGTGATCTACGAGCTATCAAGCTTATTAAAGAGCCTTCCACTTCCATTCAAGCAAGTCAAGAGGTATGTCAAGTGTTTAATCCTAATCATGTGAAAACATTAAGCCCTAGTCCTAATCAAGATCAAATCACTTCCATCTACCCTATCCATAACATGTACCTTTTCTATGATCAACATGATACCTATGAAGAACTTATCCATGAACAACTTGATCCTAGTCATACCCCCACAACCATCCATGAACAAGACACCCAAGACCTACATGCTCCATCTAATGAAAGTCTTATTGACTTACTTGAGCATTCACCCTGTTTCATGGCCTTCATTTAAAGAAAAGAGACCTCTCCACCTAGCTATGACCCCACAATATCCACTTGTCATGATGATACACTTGTCCCCCAAGCCAACATAGAAGATCAAACAAATAACTTGGATCTAAAAGAACATAATCACGATCCTAATGATCCTTCATCCACATCCACCATTGATCCCATTTCAAATCCACCATATCCTACTAGTCTATCCACTTTCATTCACGAGTGTTCCTCCTTAGAACACCAACAACCATTATCCACTTTACCTTCTCCATCCAATAATCAACTCAAGTCTAGTGTCCAAACTACACCTAGTCCTATAGTCAATCGCATGCTCTAAAATATGAACTACCAAGGCAAAGGTTTAGGCCTACATGAACAAGGCATTTTGGAGCCAATCCATGTCAAAGTCCCTCCTTGCTCATTTGGCCTTGGCTACACACCCCAAGGTCAACAATCAAAAGATGTTGGTACTTCCTCCACACTTCCTAAATCCACTTCCTTTCATCACAAATCCCATCATATTCCTAAAACATATGTTGTCATTCCACTCCCATCATCCTACAAATGTCAAAAGCATGCGACCATTAACCTTCCACCATCCACTTTACCTCCACTTCTTCCAACTCCTAATCTCCCTCCATCCACTTTGCCTCCACTTCTACCAATGCCTAATTATCCACTTATCCATAAAAATCCTAATCATGACCAACAAATGCGCACATCTTGTAAACATAAAGCTCCTTCTCATTTCATCTGCCACATGGGATTCAAAAACAAACATTTGGATGCCTCTTTACATAAAGCCAAAAATCCTAAGGGTCCTAATGCCTTAGGAAATCAATCCAAAAATTCAAAGCAAGGTACATTCAAAAATCCATCCAAACCCATACCTCCAAAAGCAAAGTCCAAAAATAAAATGATATGGGTACCTAAACAAAATTCAAGCAAATCAAATGAGGCATCCACATCCCAAAAATCCCAACCCTCTTCCATCCATTCCATTCAAAATTATCAAATTTCTCCATCCACATGAAAAAGCAAAAATCAGAAAAATCCTAAGTCCATGTGGGTTCCAAAAGTTCTAAATCATTCATCTCCTAAGAAAACATCACCATTGCTTCCTACACCTCCATCCACTCAAAAGCTTCCATGTTTATCACGATGTGTGCAACCATTGGTCATGCTTCCTTTTCACACCTCCATCACTCCATCATTCACTCATTATCCTACATATCTCCCCCATCACCTTCCTATGGTCCATGCTTTTGCATAAGTCAATTCTAATCCACATCATAATCCACTTTTGATCCCTCCATAATCCACATCATAATCCACTACCGACCTAATCCATCTCACTTTCAGGCCATCTCCCTACCAACATCGATGAGCACATTTGACATGGTCCATGCGACAACATTCCTCTCCAATGGGACTATCACCTTTCATGGCACTAGACAATTGAGTCCCTCTCATCTATATCCACCTTCTTCCATCAAAATATGTCAAAAAAACAAAAAAATTGAAAAGTCAAAAATCAAAAAAAAAGAAAGAGAAATCCTTTCGTCCAACGGTGAAAACCTAGTAAACAGGGGCCTTGGATAAGTACCATGATGAAAACTTGGTAAACAGGCGTCATGTGTAGGTTGATCTTCTATGTCACTTACACTTGGGGGCACCTTGTCTCATCCTACATATCATTTTCATATCTTATCCATTGCATACACATTCCTATCATATCAAACCCATCCATGCTCCCTTCCTCTTTTGATCTTGATAAAGGTATGGGGGCAACAATGTTGAAACATGTTTTTGATATCTCTTGATGTACCTCATCCCATCCAACCCGTCCTATCATTATCCTCTATTCATTACCCATTTATCCATCTTATCCAATCCATCCTATCATCCTATTGTCATAAGACCTTGTCATGTAAAAATCCTAAGTCTTCTATCTAGAATGGGGCATGTTATTCCTATGTGACATAGCCTTTGGAGATCACATCTTTATGTATACATCCATTGTGAGTTTTTCATCCTATCCACTATCGCACATCCCTTTATCCATCCATTTATCATGATACTTTCATCCATCCACTATTGTCCATCCTTTTGTCCAATCCCATTTACTCCCTTACACCTAGACTTGGTTTCCCCCTTGTCATTGGTATCTAGCATATAGGCTACTCAAATTGTAAATCCATTGACATTTCAAAAAATCCAAAAAAAATCAAAACATTTCAAAAAAATCCAAAAAAATCAAAACATTTCAAAAACACTAAAAAAATAAAAATATTTCAATCCAAAAAAAAAATCCAACAAAATCTAAGCAATAAAACCATTCCACATCAAATCCATCAAAACAAGTCCAATCATATCATCAAATCAAGCCAATCTATCAATCAAACAAATCACATCAATCCAATCCACATCATCTCATCAATAACATCGTATATCATCAAACATCCAATCAATTCCAATCAATCCATAACTTGATCAATCCAGTCCATATCATCCCATCAATAAAACACAAATCAGAACTACATCTCCTCTTTATCGTTACGTGCCTTGATCCTGTGGACACGGGTATGTAGGCAGTCTGGAGCATGAAAGAAGTGCCTAGATTCAGGCATAAGATGATATTCCTCTTTCTTCTTTCATCATTCTTCTATCATCTATCTTCATCACTTCATCAATCAATTCTTCAACCACTTCATCAAATCAATCTCCTTCAAATCACTTCTTCCATTTCATCCTTATCAATTAATCCAAGAAGTGATCCAAATGCAAGTCAATCCTTAATCCATACCAATCAAGTTAATCAATTGTGTCAAATTGTCCAATTGCAATCCTTGGTCTTGATCATAATCTTGTTGTAAACCAAATCAATCAATCAATCACCAATCATCAATGGGATATATCATTCCAACATCCTTGTGTTGATCTAAAGATATATCGTTCCCCGCCATGAAAACATTATCTCTATCATTATCAATCAATCAGCAATCAATCATTGGTTTACAGCTTGATAGGGGCAATACCTTGTTTATTTTTGTATCATTTGTGCATGCTTGCTTGCTTGTGTGTGTTATCATTTTTATCTTGCATTTGTTTCTACATCCAACCCAACTAATATTCATATCTTATATTTAGATAAGGTTGTATTACACTGGGGCACGAGACACATCATCACCTTGGTCCTTATACCTTGGTGCATAACGTCTAGTGCAACATCAAACATCATGGTTGCTCACTTTCATTGCAGCATAACGCATCCTTCCCTTTCTTCTATCCATTCCCTCACCTTTCTTCCTTTGACCAATTCCTTTCATTTCGAGAGCATACCCGTGTTTGTCCAACCCGCTTATCCTCTCAAGGGGGCATCATCATCCTATCCTTTTCCTCTATCTGTTTCCTTAACTTCTTTGAAATGATGTTACTCGACTTAAATCTTATCATCTCGCAACATCATCTCAAAGAAGGGCAAATGTAGACACTAAAAATTGTCTAGGTCTTGTTTACACATGACCTTATATGTCTTTGCCCTAGGTCCTAGTTACACAACACATTGTCAACATGAACTTGTATATGTCCCCTAGGTCCTAGTTCATCCTAGTTCATCTAATCTCATCCCATTTAATCCCATTTATCCCTAGGTCCTAGTTCATCCCATCTTAATCATCTTCTTGATTGATTAAATAAACCCACTTTATTTAATTAATCCCACTTGATCACATTCCAATTAACTAAATAAATCCCATTTGTTTAGTTAATAATCCCCCTTCACATGTCTCACATAATTCAAATTGAAAATTTAAATTATTCCCTCACCTCTCATCACATTGCGACACATGTCAGATGTCTCATCTTCCACTTAATAGGCCTTCACATGTCAATCTAATTCAAATTTGAATTAGATTCCCTTTATTCTCCATCACACACTTGTCATGTGACTACAATCCCTCTTTGAGTGGGAAACCCTAATCGATCTTGACCATCCATATCCTCCAACATAACTCTCAATCACAACCATCCATTTGATTTTTGCCTTTTCTATAAAGGTAGCCTCTCTTGAGCCATTTGGATCGAATCTTCTTCTAGTATCCTCATGCTGTCGAAATCTCTCCTCAATCTTTCATCTTTCATCTATCATTCATCTGTCTTGTATCTCTCATCTTTCATCTATCATCCATCTATCTTGTTATGCTACTGAATCAAGAAATCAACATTCATCTCTTTGGGTAAAGCTAGAGTGCTTTGGGTGCAGCACTCTCCACCTTATCGACAGATTGTGGATTAATGTGAAGGTATTGCATTGTTTGTTTTGCATTTTGTTATTGTTTTCCTTCATGTTTGACCTCTATGATCTCAGCCCATAAATCTCTCAAATCAAATTACATTTTGCAAAGAGGATAGTTATATTTTGAATGTTCGCTCTTAGTCAAAGTTGTTCATTTCTTTGAGGATAGCTATATTTTGAATGTTTGCTCATAGTCAAAGTTATTAATATCTACTATTATTTTGTTGGTTGTTACATATTTAGGATGAATGTTTCCTTATCGAGTAATTATAATTATAGATAGAAATATTCAAGTCTAAAAAGATATGATTCGTAGAACGGATACAACTTTTATAAATACATTATAGTTTCTCATTTAGGATGAAATTTGGTTAGCCATGGATTGACATTTTATTCCTATAATTCCAATTGAACCACATGGATATATTTCATTAATGACATGGAATAAAATATCTCACATGAACACTATATGTAAATTTCTAGGTAAATTTAATCCCCTTAAGCCATTTGAGGAGGATAACCTCAATGAACAATCATATTTTAGGAGGGAGTATTAGATGCTCCATTATCAATATGATCATGCTAACATACTCCAAGATCATGGTTTCTATCAATTTTATTCTTCTATCTTGGATCTAATGTGTGATCCTAATGATATGGACTAGGTATATGTAGGGAACGATAAGATTATGGCAATGTGTGATTCTAATTTTATATTTTAATGTGAAACTAAGTAATTAGTCTATAGGTTTGACTAATTTCTATCTTATTTGTAATTCAGCATATCTAGAAACCTCATAGGGATTACAATTATAAAAAAGGAATCTATACTAGCACTTACACCTAAAGGAGGTTCAAGAATTACGCCGATAGAAAACTATATGTATGTTAATATGTTAGAGAGTAGGTGTTTGTGCATGGGTACATATGGATGCCATGTGCTGCAAATTCTAGTTGTATGTGGCTAGATTAAACAATTAATAATAAGTGATAAATAATGGAATGAAATAAACTTAGACAAATCTAGATTTTTTTCTCAGAGAAATTAAGTAAATTATCTTATTTTGAAATATTTGCATACAGATTTAAAACATAAAGTAATGCAAATGAAAAAATAAAGTTGCCATCAAATTGACAAAAAATATTGCAAATGGAAATAGTTCTATGTTCCCATCTAGCTGGAAAATCAATATTTATTTGGCTTTTACGTGATAAATGAGATTTTGGAGGCTTTTACTATTAAATGGTAGTCGGTTTACCATTAAACAACAACTAAAACTTGTTTTCATTTTTAAAAAATTAAATACTTTTACGAACGGGATCCTGTTTATGAACGGGATCCCGTTTCATGATCCTTGGCTCGGGATCCCACCACGAAACGATATCATGTTTTAAATTTAGGCTTAGGATCCCGAAGCATAACGGGATCCCGTTTTCTAAATAACAGGATCTCGTTTGCTAAATAACTGGATCCCGTTTTGTTTTGCTCGATTTCGAGCTTTTGGCTAAGTCTGAAACTTCCACGAGAAATGGACTCATCTTCTTGCTTTTACCCAAGCTAAGCAAAATACAACATGGGTTCCCAAGACAAGTGTTATGGTACAACAAATGCAAAATCTTCCTACTTAGCCACCTTCAAAGGTTCAACAAAAAATAGCAAAGAAACGAAACACTAAGTGTGCCACATCTTGACAATGTGTTTACAAAAAGTACAAATTCATACAAAAAAGAAACACATAATTGAAGAAGCAAGGAATAAAGAAGGAAGTTGTCTAATCAAAGAAGAACAATATGATTAGGCATTTTGGGAAGAGGATGATCTCTTAGAAGATCCTCCTAGATTTTTTTCATGTGATTCGTGAGCACCCCTATAGCATATCTATTTATATACTTATATTTTTATCTTCACTTTGTCTTTTGCTCATTTACTTACATTTTGGACTTTTCCTTTTTGTTTATGCCTTGCTTATTGTGTTTCTCGTATTCTCATTTCACCTTCTATATTATCATTTAATTACTTTTTCCTACATCATGACGGTGTTCTTTTTCCTATATACTTATTTCACCTCTCTTATACTGATCTATGATTTGTTTTCCCCACTTAAGGGCATCTCTTTTTCTTATGCCATCCTCATATTTAGCACCTATGCTTTCTTTTTATATCACTTACATATTTACCTATGGACTTATGTATCCTACGCACTTTACCACCTTTTGGTTTTTTACATTTTATTATGATCTTATATTTTTATGATTTATGATGTATATTATGATCATTATCATTTTTATCTTTTTTCATGACTTATGTTTACTTCCTTTGATTTTTTCATGCTTGACTACTTATGACTTTATGTTTGTTGCTCCATGCTTATCATTTTTTCATACTCATCTACTATGTTTATGAGCCTTATCTCATTTTATTACTTTATCATTACATGTGCTTACACTTTCTTATCTTACTTCTAGAGCTATCCTATTATATCCCCTATACTAGGGGTAACCTTTCACAAATGCCTTGGTGATTATCATTGGCCTATGTGCCTTACAAACTTATTTGTTGAATTTTACATGATACATGATGTTATATATGCCTACATGTTTATATGATTTGATTACTTTACTACTTTGTCATGCGTCATTGTTTTCTCTCCTTCAATTCCTTACATCTGTTGGATGCAACCAATTAAAGGGTGTATATATTGTTGGCAATGCTCTTATTGTTGAGATTTCAAGTAGTTTGTTGTGCTACATAAGACTCGTCGGTGTACCTAGATAGATCTTGATCACATTACACACCTATAATTGAGTGGAGTTCTATCACATTTTCTACATTGGAACCACATTACATGGTTGTATCAAACATGTCATATCACATTTTTCACATCAAGTGGAGTATTTTTGCCCCACTTTCCATACATGTGGAATCACTAAGCTTTCTCTCTACTTCTTAACTTTTCATAGACAAATGAATTACTTGTAGTTTGTGCCTATTTCAATTGTGTGACAAAAAGTACTCATTGCATATAGTTTCTATTTTGCAAGTTTTTATGGAGTCACACCAAGGAGCATACATGAAGAATCCAAAAATAATCTATTCATTATGTGGAGAGGCACTCTAAAGTGACATCAAGGAGTCTCGTGTCATTACTATGTACATAAGAAGCTGACATATATTCAAAAAACTAAAACTATAAAATAACTCTAAATAAATAAAAATAAAATAATTTTTGAATAATTCTAAAGTAAAATAAAATAAAATAATTCTTAAGTAAATAATAATAGTTCTTCAAATAAAAAAGTAAACAATGTAAATAAAATAAAATAATTTAAAAGAAATCTAAAATAAAATTTAAAAAGTCTTTAAAAATAGCTCTTCAATAAAGTAAATAATTCTTAAATAGTTATAAAGTAAAATAAAATAACTCAAGATTATATCTCTCGTCATTTTTAAGATAGATGTATTTAAGATATTTTATACAAATCTTATATTCTTTTTATGAGTGTCTAATTATTTGCTTTTCATGCTAATCAAGAATGTCTATATACTTTGAAATGAATGCTCGTGATAGATTTACACACCTCAAAGTGAGGTCAAAAAGTAAGGGTGAAATTTACATACCCATGCTAATTCCCATTTAGTTTTGTGCCCACCTTGAGGAATGTTTTTAATACAATTACATTTTAAAGGGGCACACTACTGTGTTAGGTTCAATTCAATCCTTATCCATCCTCATTTTCCTGCCATTTACACTTATTTCAACACATTAGTTATTCACTTGTCATTTATTACACCCCATTCACACTTACCTCAATACATTTTCTCCCTACCTCAAATTTGTCACTTGTCCACATTTATTTTCACACCAATCAAGATGGATCCCAGAACACATGGGAGTGAACCTCAAATTCAAATGTTCAAATCTACATTTTAACCTTCCCACCCTCTTTTACTAGTCATTGTGAGTCAAACTATTACACATTTTTACATCATGTTACTATGTCTTGCTATTTAAAGACATTCAATGTGTCATTACTCATCTAAACATAAGGTCAAATACAAAGAAATCACTAGAGCACACAACTTTTAATGGGACAAAATCAAAATCTACATCATCTACATATAGACCACTTGCACATTTGTGTATGCTATCTTCAAACATTCACTCAATCATAAAGCCAATCAAACTAAGGGTCTAACTTAAGAGAACTCAACCTTAACAATCTAGCAAGTTCCCTGAAAATATTTATAAACACTACAATCCTTACCAACACATCAAATATCAAATATCAAAGCAAGCAAGTTTTCAAAAGTCCATGTTTTACCAATTTAGATCCACAAATCAAGGTTTAAAGCCACAACAATCAAGATCAAACCCACAACACTCAAGATTGACCCTAGTCAAATCTTAATACATTCATCAAACAAATAACACAACTTTAAAAATAAACACATTAATTTTACATAACATTAATATCATCTTCACATCATCATTCCCAAAACCAAATACCTATTTTTTTCATTATTAATAATCACATTCATTATTCTATTTATAGCCAAACTCTAAATTTAGTCCAAATTAATTATATTATTGTTGCTTACATTTGTTTATTAACCAATGTAAGTGATGTTATTCCATTACAACAACAATCAAAAAAAGCACACTAATAAAAAAGTGTTAACTTATATAAAAGACAAACACTATCAATTGCTGAGCATGTTCTAATAGAAGTGATAGTATTTGTGTATTTAAGGCCCAATATTTTCAAAAGTTTAGCACTAATAGTTGTGATTTTAAGGTTGTTAGTATTACTATAAGTACTTATAATTGAACAAAATGTGCTCATTAGATTTAAAAAGCAATCAATCATGTGATGCCACATCAACACACCAACAAAACATGACTTACTGCACACTTATTGGTCCACCCTTTCTTTTGGGGAACTATTTGACACTTCAACAAAAGGTGTGCTGATGTAGCACCATATTTGATGATGTGGCTTTGAAACCATAGTTATAAGAAGGGGCCTTGCCAAATAAACTGCTGTAAAAAATTTGGAGTGAATTGAAATTGCCCCCTATGATAAAAATCTAGCATTCCATTTCCAAATAAAGAGGATATCATTTAATTGCTATTTTTATTATTATTGAAAGTCTTTTTACTATTTTTAATTAAAAAACATTTTTTATTATTATTTTCGACTAAATAAATTTAGGTCGAAAAAAATAACGAGGTCAGAACTTCTTCCTTTGAGCCTGAACAAACTTTTACAGCTTCACTGTGCAAATGGGTACAATATATTAAGCACTGTCTCATCATTCTATATGTATTTACTACATAACTGTGGACGCTTCAGAAAGGAATAGACAGATACATTAAATTTGAGCAAACATTCAATGCTACAGAAGAAATGCTCAGGATACAATGGCGGATAAAATCATATGATTCTTGAATAATGAGGCATCTAATCAAAATGCTTTGACATTAATAAGCTACAAAAAGGGCATGATAGCGGCCTCTCTTGATCACAATTTCCCCAAATTCTCATTCTATATCACAATAGTTGGTAAGAATTAAGGGATGCATTGTTGTTACTTGTCTCCAGAGCTGAGCTGAGAACAGAATTCAAATCAACTTGCTGATCGAAATAGAGAATCACAAATCTGGCTCCCCACATATTATCTGCAGCTGAATGCCTGCTACCAGTAGGCATTTCATCTGAAATCTCTTCTGAGCAATGGCCTCTTCACATTGGAAATACTACTATTGGTGTCACTTGATAGATTTGTGGCCTTTCTCTTCCTGTTGTGAACGTTTGCTATCGGCTCTATCAGAACTCTCGTCTCCCCTATAGAGAGCATTCTCCTTCCCTGAAAAAAGAGACAAGATGGTTTATCAGCCAACAGATTCAAACAACATAGCACAGAAAACCCTAAAAAAGCAAGTAGAAAGTAGGGCAGACTTACATTATGGGTGGATTGGGTATTGGTACTGGTAGCAAACAGATGGGTAATGTCTTGCAGAGGGCCCCTCTTGAAAAAATGAAGAGTAGAGAATGGTATCGCCGATCTGCTTGCTAAAAATGGAGTTAAGTTCTCCTTGTGTTGAATTTGTTCCATTGAAATACCCACAAGCTGAGACCTTTCTGGAAGAAGCAGATCGGCCTGCAACTCCATTCCCACTGTCGAACAATAAGAGTGGAAAGAATTGAAGAGATGCGCGAATTGGGCGAGGAGTGTTTGATGTATTTGTAAGGTAAGTGCAGAGATTGAATGACATTGGCGGGCGGATTTTGAGAATTTGAGATTTCAAATGGGGAGGGAGAGACGTCAAAATGATTTGTTCGAATTCGAAAATGAAATAAGAAACGATGGAGGGAGAAATCGAGTTTCTGAAATTTCAAAGATAGATTCCAAATTTCAACTTTAAATTTTTGGGATCCGCGTAGATTTGCAGTGGGTCCGATCAAGTTTGTGGGTCCTCTCAAATTTATTGTTGATCTCCAGATTCGTAACAAATTCTTCTGCTAATGCCTTGAATTTCTCTCTTTTTGGGAGTACGAGAACCCCGAAAAAAAAGCAAGGGTAACACTTGGTCCTTAAGACGTGCTCTGAATGCAAAATGGCAATTTTAATGGTTTTAGTTTGGAGTAGAGGTAAACTATAACGCCAACTTTGAAATTGTAAATAATTGCAATGGTGAAAATTGTATGCCAATGTTTTTCTTATTACTCTATTTTAATTAGTGTTATAAATGTAATAATTAGTTTATAAGTAGTATAATTGTATGTGTTAGCTCATTACATGTTTTTGATATAATAAGGTGGCAAAAATCAAGGGCCAAACCTTTTTACAAAACCAAACTTAGGGGGCAAGAAAATAGAGCACTGACAGTACTCAGCGAGCATAGAGAAAAGACCAGCAGCCCAGGCACAGCAGCCTGTTGTGTGGTTACACAACACGCCCCATTTTGACTTGGCAAAACAGGGACCCAATTTTTGGTTTGGCTTGTGCGTCTGCTTCTGGGTGGTTTGGTAAAAGTAAGTCCAGTGCATCATCATGCAAAACCACGATGAGGTAAGTCACCATGAGGTTAGTTTGTCAAAGTTCGTATTTCATCTCTGTGACCTCATATTTTGAAAGAGCATTAAAATTCAGGCAGGATTGCCTTTTACATCACCTTGATATTCATCAGGATATAAGAGTTATGAACAGTCAAAGTTTCGGTCAAACCTGATATTCGCAAGAGGAAGGTCATATTGTTGAAGTTCATCATCATATTTGAAACATTCCCCCCGATATGTCATGCGGTTCAAATATCCGGACGTCAACTTTAAATGGTAGCAAAATCTTGCCGTCAAACAGTTTTATCTATCGCGAGCGTCATACTTCGCATGTAACTCGATGTGTCTTTATATCCTCCTGACGCAAATATCACCCTTAGCAAATATCCTGATGACATCATCCGAATACGATAAACGGAGGAACATAAATAACGATGACATCATCATCACATTTACATTGCCACAGGATATTTTCTAAAATGTGATCATGTTCGCCTAATATGATGATGACGTCATGATGCACTTCCGATACAAAGAGCGAATATCAGGATGACGTCATCCCAATATTCCAAAAAGAGAGACATGTAAGTTTGTCTCGTCATCATCATATTTTAAAAAAAACATCACCCAATTCACTGAAATATCCTCCTGATGTACTACGCAGAAACAAAGGTGCTTTTGTCACCCGAATCTTGTCGCGATAACAATGTCAATGCGGGGAGGAGGATGATATTGAAACTCAACCCGATATTTGCGAATATCATCCTGCCCTCATGATATCCTGTCATAGGGATATTCCCCGCTCCCGTTGCCGCCATTATCATTTAATGCGCGCAGACATGGTAGGTAGTTCCCGCCGACCCCGGAACCCAATGAAACACCTGGCGAGATCCTGCATTTTCGCACGAATAATCAAGGAACATGATCCAATCTATCAGAGTTGCCATAAATGTACCCTAAATGCGAGGTTAAAAGGTAATTCAACCGCCATTTTCACATTTACCTTGTGATAAACTTGTTTTACAGAGCACCAGCTTCCATATCTGCATACCAGCTACCTTTACGCGATTTGAGCTCACGGGCAGAAAGAAAGAGGTGATCATCAGCTGAATTAAGAACGTCTCAGCAATCTAGTGGTATAAAAAGAAATCTGCATAACCAGGTAAGTGAATAAAACCCTCATCATATTGTTTCTGTTCTGGTACGATGATGTAAGTTCTGGTTTATGCACCCGTGTAATTAAGTAGTGTTGGAATTGATACAGTAGGCATAATGATTTATAAAGTCAACTGCAGTATGCATGCATATATGTACCTGTTGTGAGATAGGATTGTCGTTAATTACAGGTACTCATGGCTGAGAAGCGATTGGTCAAGTGTCAGGAAGAATTCAGCAAACCCATGTTCTCTGCTCAGAGGGGGGTCCTGTTTAAATATGGAGCAATTACAGACACCCACCAGGGAAGCACTAATTTGGAGGCCTGGTCAGCCAAGCTGAACAATGGACATGACAAGAGTCCTGTGTTGGACGCAGTGTTCGTGTCGGGATTGTGGAATGCCGCTGGTTTTCCATACTCCATGGAATCTCCGGAACTCGTCATTGAGTGTGCCCAGAATTATAACCCTCAAACAAGGCAAGTAGTGAAGCATGGGAGGATATATGCAGACCTCTCCATCAAAGGTCTCTCCCAGACATTTGGATTGCCACTGGGCAGTAAGGTCAAAAGTGTAGACTTGAAGAAGTCTGAAAGGGAGTATGAAGCCAATAAGAAATCGGCCAGGAAGAACATGTATCCGTGGCGGGCTGAGAACATCACATATAATGCAGCCGCCAAGCTTCCTGTGCACCTGTTTAAGTATGATTTCAGTGAGGAGTATCAATACATGATTGCACTCCTGAATAGAGTAACTGGCCAACCTGATACTGGCAGTTTCAGGGATTGGATGTACGGAATAATAATGATGTGTCTATATTCAAACACCAAGCCACTGTGGGGCCAAATTATAAGTGATGCTCTGCATGAGCAACTGATGAACCTGGGAGGTTCAAATTGTGCATTTTTCATGACATCCTACATTGTTTATTCTTGTGCTTATAGAGGCACTTTTGATGCCTTGGTTACAGATGGGAAGCTCACAGGCACAAATGCTGCATATATCTGGGATCATCATCCCCAGCTGCAGAGAACCAACTACCTAAAAGATTACAAACTAGTCAATGATGCATTCTCTATGCATCTGGTAAGGACCATGGAAGAAGACAGAACAAAGAGATTAAGCATGGAGGCTCAAGAGGCAGTCTACAGGCATGGGGCCTGGTACATACAGTTTGCAACCTTTTCTTATATACGGGTTGAAGGTTTCGAGGGACAACCCCTGATGCTGCCAAGGTATCCTACCGACGCCATAGTACTAATGGAATTTATCAGGCAGGGCTCCGCCATGATACAAATGTACAAGGATGCCAAGAAGCTGCCACCAATTTTGTTCTCAGTCAGCATTGGCAATTATATGTGCCCTGACTCTGATAATATAAAGAAGGTGATGGTCACCCTGAATAAGATGAATCTGCACCCTTTTCCAATAACAAGACCATATGATCCTTACGGTAGGATACAGAAGGTACTAGGAAAGCCTATTCACCAAAGGCACCTAGAGGATTTTTGGGCTGACTGTGAGGATGAGGCAGAAGCCAGGAGAAGGAGGTATCAAAGGTTAACTCTGAACCAAGTTAGAACTTTTGATTGCATCTCCCTTCCCCAACAATTAAAGAAGGATGATGGCAGGACAATGGCAGACGAGTATGAACAGAAAAAGATATATGACACCATCTCTACACCTGACCTCACTATGCAGGAGGATATATCCTTGGACCCATTCATTGCCAGGACCCTACACCTAACCCAAGCTTGGGTTGATGCACAGATAGAGGCATTGAAGAAGAAGGGTGTTGCCATTACGGTGGACAACAAGAAGAAAGGGCAGGATATCCCCGCGGATGAATATGATGACTTCCTGTTAGAGAAGAGGAAGACCAAGGGAGATAGAGTCCCTCCACCACAACAGCAGAGCAAAAGACCCCCAAGGGGCAAGAAGGTGGAACAGGGACCAAAAGGGATTATAATTGAAAGGGCAGTATTTACAGCTGAGCAGGCGGCAGGTTCAGGATCAGAATCAGCATCCCCTCTAGAGAAAGAAAGGCCCAAGAAAAGTAAGACAGCAGAGGCTGGAATCACTAAGACCCAAGAAGTGGGTCAATCTTCTAAACAACCAGGAGGAGAGGATACCCTCATAGAAGAAGAGCCTGAGGAAGAGGAGGCTCCATTGGTAATAAAAAGGAAGAGGAGAGCTCCACAGGTGCTGGTGTCTACCCCACCTAAGAAACAAAGAACCTCCATGAGAGGTGGAATAAGCCAACCCCCTACTTCATTACAAGGGGAAGGTAGTGAAGTGCACAAGGAACTTCAACATAATGTTCCACTTCCTACCATTGTCAAGTTCAAAACCGAACTTGCTGAGGAGTAGTTGAAAGAAACCTCCCAGACACAAGCAGAAGGGCATGTCTCACTCGACGAGACAATAAATTTGTCTGATGATGAGGTGGTGCAGGATGTGGCTGCACAGAAGATGGAAACACTTGCTGCTGATGTAAGTATGACTCCTCACAAGCCTCCACCAGTTCAAACTATGCTTGAGGAGATGAAACAAGCAGAAGAAGAGCAAGAAAAGAGCCCAGAGCAAGTAGCTCAGGAAATAGGGCTAGATACATTGATCACAGAGGTGACCAGTCTTGTAGTGGTGGATCTGACAGAGAAACATGATGCAAGTCCTGAACACCCAGCAGGATCACCTGATAAAGGTCACCTAACAGAAGAGATAGAGATGGCAGAGTCAGAAGGCCATGCTCTTGAAACAGGCCAACAAAGTCCACAGGATACAACAGAGGAACCTGCTATAGTAGAGGTTCAGGAAGCGAAGGCTGATGAGAAAGAAACACTAGAGGATCCAGCTGCCAAAGTACAAGAAGTGGATGGTGCAGGCTCGGAAGAAGTAGTAGCTGCAGAGCAATCGCCAGCACATCAGGCAGAGTCCCCAATATCTGGTGCAGTGGATAAACCACAAGAAGAAAAGAAGTGGGATCAGATGAAATAATGACAGAAGAGGGTCATGATCATCATGATCAGCATATAGATGCACCTCAAGGTTCCCCACAGCATGAAGATGCTCCTCCGGAGAAGGAAATCCCTCAACAGGAGGAGGTGCCGGAAGATCAACAACAACGAGAGCATCAAGAAGAAGAAATGAGAAAGTCACCATCTCCACAACACTTGTTGATAGAAACGGGAGATATAGGTGAACATCAAGATGATGTTGAAAAACATGATCGGGTGCCTCCATGGTTGGCAAAAGAGGTAAATGCTAAGGAGGAGCTTGAAATTCAGGAATTCGACGTCTCCACCCTGTTCTCTGCGGATATAATGAAGCCAAAGAGGAAGGCTAGAATGACTTCAGCCATCAAGAGAGATCCGGCAACAGGGAGAAGGACCGCGCAAATTGCCATACCTGCGGTGGAGAAGGAAAAAGGTAAAATCACTGTCGATGAATTTCAAATCAGTACAGTAGATTTGGGCTTTGCCAATGAGGACCAAGAAGGTCAGGAGGGCAAAGATATCATTGACTCTCTAATTCAGAAAGTGAAAAGAGAGAAGGAGAAAATAAGCAACATAAAGAGCACATTGCTCAGTTGCATGCCTATATCAAAGGGCTGACCAATCCTGATGATACCACAACTGAACATGCAGTCCCATTGACTGCCATTTCTCAGGAGGAGGTAAATAAATTGGACCTCATGAAGCATGAGGCGTCCGTAGTAAGGAGATGGATGTCATCCACATTGGATGATGCAGTAGAAATAATGAAAGCCTCTTTGAAGAAATGGAGCATCCTAAGTGACTCCAAGGCCAAAGTGGATAAATTGTAGATGCAGACCGGGAAGAGGTCTTACAGGCTGGAGAGAGTCCTGACCCTGTTAGGGGAAATAAGGAATATAAATCCACAACTGCTTATCAGTAAGCAGGTACTGAATAATAATACCGCATTATTAATAGATATTTGGTATAAAGACACTCAGTTTGAGTGTGGAGTCCTCAAAAGGTGTAATAATACGTTGAGGGATATCAGCATGAGGCTACGAGATTTAATGGCTGAAGAAGCGGTGATACTGGAGGCATTGGAAGGCAAGGTGGAAGGAAAAATAGAAAATCAAGATGAAGAGTCCGCCATTAAAGCTGTACACAGCAACTTCCAATCAGAGATAGATGGTCCACCTATCCCTTTGACAGAGGAATTGATAGATAAAATAATGAGGATCAAGGTCCAGATGGAGAAATACAAAGAAACACTGCAGGACAGGAAAAATAAGCTTGATAACAGCAGAGACAAATATGAAGCACATAAGCATGCCATTGTCAAAGCAAAGACTCAAGATGGTAGAGGGATAGATCAGGGTGTGCATTCATACGAGCAGGTCCGCAGTAGTATGCAGCCCCATATGCAGCCGCGTCATCATCAAGATAGTGAAAGTTCGAAAAGTGATGCACATGATGATGACCCGCATGAATCAGCTGAGGAGCATGATGAAGATACATCATGAAGGGGATAATAGCATTAGTATAGATAGTTGCCAGCTGGCAACTTGTGCCATTTTGTAAAGATTGACAAAATCAAGTGAATCATGACCGTAGATTTGTATTGATAAATCTAGATCGTAGATCTTTTGTAACGGATTCCTCACCTTATTCTATAAAAGGTGGTGGAATGCCTTGTTGAAACATTCGAAACTTAATTGAAATCTGTTTGCTGAAGTATTCAGGGCTTATTTCAAAGTTATTGCATATGTACATGTCTTTTGCATACTTAATGAAAGAGAAGAGTATTTTGATTACAAATCTTCGTAAATCTTGAGTAATCTGTGTCTGAATTCTGGGTATGTGCTTTGATTTGCTGCGTCCCTTGGAGTGCTCATCATGTTGCATGTATTGTTTTCATTCATCATCCTCTGAAGTTTGCATCAACTGTATCTAGCTGTGGAATATCCTGGTGAACATATGGTTTGATTTCTTCTCGTCATGACAGTATCGAGTATGTATGTGGATCAATAGCTGAAGATTCAACTTTAAATTGTAGTATTCCTTTAATTTCTTTCAATTTCAGAACATTTCATTATCACAATAGCGAATAATTGATAATCCTAAGTAAGTAACGCAAATATGCAAACATCTCGTAGGTAATCGCAAATATTTAGCATATTTGAATGCAAAGCATGCACAATTGAAAAATATCATGCAAAGATTGAGGTATTTTTACACCTTTTCATCTAATAACTGCATAATATGACTTCTCTGTAAAGAATTTCTACAGGAATGTCATGATGATGGCACAATTTCACGTAAGGCCCCAAAATGGAAACAACAACACACATTAACCTCTGAGTAACTTCAGACGATTAAGACCTAATCACCGGAGACTTGGGATCCTGAATTCATAGTATCTTTCAAGATGAATAAAGGTTAATGTGTACTTTTATTCTATGCTTGTTTATGACTAACATCATGACCAACACAGCCTTGCTGTAAAATAAAAACTAGCAAAGCCCACCAGACTAAGCAACAAGGCTGCAAGGAACAACAACCTAAACAATAGCAGAACCAGACCTATCAGGTCAAACACCTTTTGCTCGAGTGCAGTTCAGTGAAACATGCTTAGGAAGACCTCGCTTCCTCCTTTGGACAATAATCTAAAAAATATCATATCCATCCACAGAAACAGGAGAAGAAGGAGAAACTCTCTCGAAATCCTCGGAAGGGGGCAGAGCTCGGGACACAATAACACCAACCCCAGCAACAACCTGAGTACCAATAGTATCAGTTTGAGACATAATAACATCAACAGCCGAGATCTCTGCAGCAGACCTAACAGCAGCAACAACAGCAGGGGAGGTCTCTATAGCAATTCTAGAAACAACAGCAGTAGCAAGAGAGTTTCTCACAGCACACCCAGCAACACCAGCAATAGGGGAGGACCCTAACAACATAGCAGCAACCCCAACAGAAGACGTTGCCCCAACATCAGTATTAACAGAAACAACGATAGAAGTCCTAGCAACAGAACCACCAGTAGTAGTAGCCTCAGCTGCAAAATCAGGAACCACCTCAATATCAGGAGCAGACCCATCAGTATCAGAGGAAGATTCAGCCCCCTCTAACCCAAAAATATCCTCAGCAGCACCAACTGTAAGATGTTCATGCAAAGCATTCTTCCACCAGGAGGAAGAGTAAGGGATCTTTAAGCAAGGGCACCCAGAAGCTAGATGACCCATAGCAAAGCACCTACAACACCGAAAGGGAATACCTTCATAGTCCAAAATCTGCCTCCAAAAACTATCAGCAACCTGTAGCATAATCTCTGCCGAGAGAGGCTTAGAGAGATCCAAACCCACAAGAACACAAGCGTATGTGGTATGAGAAAACAAGGTAGTCGATTGATCTACCATAATAAAAGAACCCAAAGAATTACCAATACTTTCATAACAAGATTTGCACCAAAGATGCAGTGGAAGATTTAGGAGACGAATTCAAACAAGCATTCTATTGAAAGACTTAGTCAACGGGTTAAAGGAGGGAACCCAAGGGTTGAGAAAGAGGGCATGATGGCCCCAAAACCAAGCCTGAGTATGAAGAACAACATTCTGATCAGAAACTGAATCAAAAACAATTATAAAGAAACCCTTTGCATAAGAGTAAATTTCTATTTGCCCCTCCGTGATAGGGTGCCAATGCTCTAAAATCCAGAGGTTCAAATCTCCCAACCGAGGCTACCAACGGTCAAATCTACAAATCAAACCTTGCTTAGAGAAATAGTCCATATTTTTTAAAACCTCATCCCCTAGGACCACTACAGGGGAGGCAAGTCCAACTGAGAAATAGATCTCCTAGAAACCAGAGCAGCAACAGCACTAGCAGACTCCTCACGTCATCGAGGAGAACCACTATTAACAATCTTTGCATAAGAGGTAGCAGCAACAATAGTAGCCCCAGATACACACGGCATACCAACAACCGCAGACACCCCAGTAGCAGACGGAACTCCTGCAAATAAAATAGCAGACAAGCCTTGAAAAGTAGTAGACACGGACGGTGCTCCAATGGCAACTCCAGCAGCAAAGCCCACGGATGGTGCATCAACAACCATAGCCACACCAGCCGCAGACACCCTAGTAGCAAACGGAGCCCTAGCCAGTCTTCAAATGCTATTGAATGTTGCAGGAGTCTGAGAATAAACTATGATAGTTGCTAGCATGTGATTAGTTTGGCAAAGAATCCTACTTTTCACATACAAAAAAGTACATTGATGTATAATATCATTTTGTTTGTGACATTGTAGAGTACAAGAGGGTGGTAATCAAGAAGTTGGACATTTTTGTGAATGTTGTGGATTCATTAGTGAATCCATTGAGCATGATGAAGTAACGATGGTGTAGGTTGGCTATAGCCATTTCTACCTCTAGATATTTGTTTCCCTTATATTTGTTCAATTTATACACCAAGTGGGAGAATGTTAGGATAAGATGGGTGCATTGTACACCTTCCAATCCTAGGAATTAAGATTTTATCTAACATATTGAAAATTTAGCCCCTATTGGAATGGGACACCACCCTTGGAGGAATCCGTGTGATTCTCTATTACCACTTGGATTGTATACTATGACGCATGTAAGTGATGTGTAAGAGTGCCTATGATATTGTAAGAGATTCATAAGAGCATCTATGATGCAAAATTTACATTGTAAGAGCATTAACGACATGAGTTGCAAGTAAGGGGATCTTTGACCGACTATTTTGGGCCATGTGTAAGGTGGTGTAAGTGTCTTGTAAGATCAATTAGTGCTCCAAATTAGAGCAATTGGTTTGACCAAGTGGATTTCTTTCTTGTAGGAGTCAAGGTATCTTGAGATAGACATTGGAATTTGCATGTTGGATTTGGGCCCATAGTCTGTTGTTTATCCTTTATCATATAAACCAAGTGCATGGGATGGAGATCTACATGGTATTCAGTTGACATGTATATGTTGTTGGAATTACTCCATCCACAAGGTTGAAGATCTCATTCAATATAGGATGTATCTATTGTATTGTAATATGTTCTTGATAATATAAATTGAGTTGTGTTGTGTTTTGATAGGTTTTTCAAGCGTACATCTTGTGTAATATGTATTACCTTATCATTACTTTGGTTTTATAGCCTAGATTGCAATACTTTCACCATCATCACTAGATTTTTCCTTTTATGTTGATCTGTTAATAAGAAAATCAAGCATGTTTATAGGAAAATTTCAAAGAGTATAACAACATTAATGAGAGAGAGAGAGTACTACGACAACGATGGAAGTAGACAAGTCATGTACAAAATATGATGATCTTATTAGTCAATTGATCCAAATATAATTACAAAAGTCATGTACAAATTATGACGATCCTGTTAGCCAATTGATCCAAATATAATTACAGAAGTCACGTACAAAATATGATGATCTTGAACTAGTCAATTTGATCCAAATATAATTACAAGTTGTAAGCCTTTTGAATTTCAATCTTAGTATTAATAATCCACATAATACAACTCCCAAACCACTCTATGGAAGGACTTTTTGCATTTATATTTACCCCACAAAAAAATGAGAATATTTTCAATCTTATTGTAGGTAGTCTTGAAAGGAGCTTGATAATAGGAGTAGCAAATATTAATGGTAGAAATTAATTTGAAACTTACTTGCAATGGATAAGGGCTTAGTGATTGTGTAAGAAATTTTCTTCTCCGCATGTTAGATAAAATAATTCCATAGTTTTGAAGGTGAAGCTCGAAAGATAAAGAGGATATCCAAGAACTTGAAGATTTCTCCATCAGTGAGCCACTTCCAAAAGTATTTGTCTTGTGGCCAAAGGATCACCCATAGCATTGCATCTCAACCCTTTGAATGTTGGAGCCTAAAATATGATAGAAGATCTTGTGGGCACTCATAGCATTGAATCATCAATAAATGTCCAATCACATGTTTGGCGTAAGAGGGCCTAGAGAAAGAGATGCCTTTGACTAGTCCATAGGAAGCATAATTAGTGAGAAGATACCCAAATCTTTAGTGGTAAACACATAAAGGAAGGAAGCCAAAGGCAATTTTATTGGATAAATTGAAATAGGTCAAATTTATATGATTTATGGCCATTGACATTGAGGCAAGTTGAGGCATCTCTAAAAAGAATTGCATGGAATGTATAAATTTGGGCCAAACATCTAAAGCTTGCAATAAGTCCAATATGAGGGTTATTCAATATGGTCATAGGATTTTTCAAAGTTTGTTTGACAAACATGGCCTCATGTTGAGTGGATTGAGCCTATTCCATTCTCTCCTAATTTGCAATAATGGTATAAAGAATATTGCTATAAATAAACCTAGTTTGCTCAAAGAGAATAATTATGAGTATATGTTTTGGCCTTAAGGCCAAGGGTTTTGCAATAATCTTTTAGCATTGAGAAAGAGTGGAGAACCTTCAATTGGTGATAAGCTCATGGTCACTCATTTGGGATGAATTTTATAATGCCTTTGTTTATTAGCTTCACCAATGAGTTAGTTTGAAGAGCCTCTAGATAAAATTTATGTAGTTCTAGAACAAACTTATCCCAAAGACTTTAATAGAATTCATAAAGGAAATAGTCAATACTAGGGGCTTTTTCTTAGACCATCTGATTAGTGGCATCTTAAAGTTCATCAATAGAGAAGTGACTAACATAGGTCACTCGCTAAGCTTTTGAGAGCTTGTAAGGCACTACACTAAGACTTTTTACAAATACAATCCGTCTATTAGGTGTAGTAGCCTAGACCTGGAAGACTTGTTTATAACAAGCTATAAATGATTGGTTGCTAGATGAGAGATGGGTAAGATCCTATTTTTTTGGAGACACCATTTCTGATTTTGTGCTAGTGCATAGAGGCACATATTTGATCTCTCAAGGAAAGTCTCCAACCATTTTAATTTTATGGTGAGGCATTGTAGCCTCAAGCTATAAGGTTTCACCAAAAGGGGCAAGCTTCAACTATTGAGGAACATAGATGAATTCTTTAGTTACAAGATCATTAGTTCGTTTGTTATAGATCAGGGTTGAATTGATTAGTAAGGGTGGGCGATGACAACCTAAATTTGAGGGTCAACCTTGCTTGTCAAACAATCTTTTAGTAATGATTATCTATTCAAAATTACCCTTCAAATAATAAGATATACCTTATTTTAACAAACTATATAAAATTAAATATAAATATCAAAATAATCTTATATAAATTTTGACCTTCTATTTGAAATCTCCCCTTTCATACAATATAATCTTCCTAAAATTTTAAATATATTTTATTACAAAAATGTCTAAATATAACCACACCACCATCAAATTGAGGGGTGAGTGGTGGGCGGTTATTGGTACATGGACAACTATCGAGTCCTCTCCCCTACTCATAAATTTCAGTTTCCCCTTTCGTGTGATACAATCTTCCTAGTATTTAAAAAAATCCTAAAATACGGCCACACGGCTATCAAATGAGCGGCGTCATTCATCTACTTGACTCATAAATTTCAGTTTCGTTGCTCAATGGCAACAGTTCATTCTTAAACTCAAAAACATGAAAACCCTTAACTCATTCCTTGTACGAAAATTCTGAAAATGAAAGTTCAAATTTGAAGGTAATCGGAAAAACTCATTTTCTCCCTCCATTCATTTTCACTTTCAAATTTGAACCCCCTCCCAAACTCCCTCCCTCCTCGCCTCAAATCTCAAATTCTGAAAACTAACCCCGCCAATGCCACTGAATGCCTGCAATGCACTTACAAATACATGTCATACTCTACATCCATTCCACCCTCCAACTCTCTCCACACAGCAGTACATTCGTTCCACATACTGTTCTTGGAATGGAGATGTCTGTGGGGTTTCAGTTGCAGGCAGATCTGCTTGTGGGCATTTCCAAAGAAGAAGAAGAACAACACAAGGAGAACATTCCCCTTTTGTTAGCAGGTAGCTCAGGGTCACCATTCATTCATCTTCATCTTTTAAAGAGGCGACCACTCCAAGACATTACCCACCTGATTACTGCCTCTATTAATATGGATACCATGCATAATGTAAGTCTCCTCTTGTTTTCTTTTTTATTAGTTGGGTTTCCTATTTCGTATTGTTTGAATAGTTTTCCTGATAAATCGTCCCTCTTCTTTTTTCCAGAGAAGAAGAACGCTCTCTGTAATGGAGACGGGGCTGTTGGTGGATTCAATGCCTCACGGTCGGAATAAAAAGAGGAAGACTACAAATCTGTCGAGTGATAGTAATGCTAATCCTGTGAATCCGAAGAGACCTATGCTCAGAAAGAGCTTCAGATAGCACACTGGCTGTTGGTAGTTATTGACTAAGCAGCTACATAGGAGAGAAAACTTGGTCAGTTGCCATTGTGCTACCCTACTTTGCATATTCTGCTATTCATCAGCTCTGCTTTGGGGAAAAAAAAAACAACAAAATTGGTCCCATATTTTCTTAAAAAGACCGTGGCATTTACACGGAGATAGGAGAATAACTGATCATATGAAGCTGATATCATTTGTCCTTAATGGGTTTACTAATGCCCAGCATTTTTTAAATAAAGGTCTGATTTTTTTCTAATCAAAGCCAAGATTTAGATGCTTGTTGCCATTCTTTCCCACAAATATTGCCCTGAGGTGCACCTTACTTGGTTTTGAGGTTCGTCTTGTGAACTCTACAAAGCACTCTTGAACTGTTGGGTTAATTATTTAACAAGATTAGGTCGGTCTATTCCTCTCTCATATGGCCATTGTGCAGTGATATATATCAAATAAAAAAAAGAATGCGCTTGCTCACAGTGTTTGATGAAGCTATTGGTATAACAAAAAAAATGCTTACATAGGTTTATGAGGAAGGGTTTCCGTGTTAATGTTATACACTTAAAGGTATTTGCTTTAAGATCACAACAGGCAGTTGCAATTTATGTACAAGATGGATCATTTAGCAATTTTTAATTACAAATGCAAAGATATCCATCACTTTGCAGGAGTCTCTAAACATCCATTGCCACTAAGGTTAAAATAATATCTCTAAAAGTGCTTAGGTAAGCACCATTTCTGCCAGTGCAATATACAATGTAAAGTAAATTTTCATGTCTGTCTGTCTTTTAAAGTGTTAGTTTTCCCTAAATATTTTCTGTTGATGCATTGTGGGGCACTAATAAGGAAAGCTACCATAAGTCTGTCAAAGATTTTTATGGAGTTATGTTGTAAATAGCATCTGAAATATCTTCCAAAGTCAGTGCTCTTTGATATTCCTCTTCAATTGAGTCTATGTTAGTGTCAACTTGCAGTATTGCGAACTTTTCTATTCTAGCAAAAATGTCTATGATACTCTGCATTAGTATGCTTAACCAATTGATTGAAGATCATCTTCACGGGTCTTTTTGGTTGAGCTTAATTTTGACGTTCTCATTAAAAACTTGCAATTCGATTAAGGTGCTATTGTTAGAGATTTAGATAAGCTCCTCTATTGATTTATGCAGCCAATATAAATTTTCATAATTATTAATAACCATAGTTTTTGGAATAAAATTAACTCTTGAAATTGAAATAACAAACTTATCTGTGGAAGGACATTCAAGGATAGTTCTTAATCCATTTAACAGCATATCAATACCTTTACATTGAAAGCGGAGAATGTTTGGAACTGGATTCTCCAATCCCACTTTTGATAAGATTAGCATGGAAGGGATCATATTGCTGGCTTATGGTCAATAATAATGTTAATTTTCCCCCTGGATGATGATTTCAATGGTGAATACCAACATTTTAAAAGTTACAAAGCTTAATTAATTAAGATTACTTTTAAACTGGAAAGGCTTTGGGTTTAAGTGAGGGGATCATATCAATGTACTTTGCTTTTGTATGTACCTCTGTACATCAACAACTTTATCTCAGTGAATGACTTGACCGTCTTTTTCCCAGTCAAGACAGATTGCCAAAATTAGTTGAGATTTCTCATGGATTTTGATTTATTGAATGCCAAAATGCTATTAGGGCATTAATGTTAACTCCTCTCTCAAGCATAAATTCATTTTCTTATTCCATTCACTGCTTCTCTGAGTCACTAAACATTCAGGGCCTCTCTCTTTTATTTAATTTTTGGCATCCAAGCTTTCTCCCAAACATTTAATCAACTTTTGGAAGCTGTTTCTGAACAGTGAAGGTTTGTAAACTCATCTGCTAGAAAGTAAATTATCCAACTTAGACAGGGTACTGATATAGACATTCTTGTTGGATATCCCTTTCATGGGCTAACACAACTTGTGCAGAGTTGGACAACCATAGATACATGCAAATGGTAGTGTCTGATCTGTTCCTCAATGTTCAAGACACAGTGATGGATTCACTTTGAATCCCACTCAAATGTATGCAGGATTTCTCTGAGAGGCTTCACAAACAAAACAGATTGTGTTTGACGAGATGCATTGAGACTGTGCCATGCCTAGAAACAAATCTGCAAAAGAAGTTTTTAATTTTCAACATACTGCTGATGAGGAGCAATAAATGCAGGTCTTGGAACAAGACTCAACCACTTGATTTGTGTGAAGCTTATGCTCAAGACAGAAGTTGACGTCTTAAAAGAGGTCTCTTCATTTGGAAGTTCAGTTGCTTTTGATATATATAAGAACTATTCATTTGGAAGTTAAGTTGTTTTGATATATATAAGAACCATTAGACTTACATTATCATTTTGTCTGTGCTATTTAGTCTAGGGATACTTTTAGTAGATACACTGCCACATGGTCAGAACGTCATTGATTTTGGATGTGCAGCCACTTTGCAACTTAGGTTTTGATATCAGATCAGTATGAAAAGACAACGGGAAAGGTTATACATTTTTCTGGCTACAGCCATAGTTTAGTATAAAGTGTTTTTGCTATTTGCAAAAAATAGCATGCAAATGCAAAAGCTCAAGTTAACACATGAGATATAGGTTTACATAACAGAAGATTTTATATATATGTCAATGTTCTAATAGAGTGCTTCTTTGGGCACATGATGAACAACCTCTTAGTATCAAGCAAACCAAGAGACAAGAAATTAGAGACAGGGAAGCCCATCTAGGTCTCAAGGATGTTCATGAAATTAAATTATTTATTTCATTTGGAGAACCCTTTTGATTTTTTTTTTATGAATTAAGTTTCTCTTTTGGAGAGGTGGACTAGTCCCTATGTTTTGAACTGACCTTGTTAAAGAAAACACAACACTTCAGTATTGTGACTATTTTCTCCAAGATTGACCCGAGAGCAAGGTATCATCAATTGAGAATAAAGTAGGAAGATATTCCTAAGACCGCATTTAGGACAAGGTATGATCATTTTGAGTTCACAATATTACCTTTTAGATTAACGAATGCACTGGCAACATTCATGAATCTAATGAATAGTGTTTCCAGAGACTTCCTAGATAAATTTGTGCTTGTCTTTCTGGATGATATATTGATATATTTAAGAAATGAGGACGAGCATTTACATCATTTGAGGCTAGTAATGCAGCATTTGAGAGAACATAAGTTGTATGTAATTTGTCCAAATGTACATTCTTTTAGAAGGTGTAGTATTTAGGTCATGTTATCTCTGTTGAGGAGATTTTTGTTGATTCAACAAAGATAAGAGTGACTGTGGAATGGCCTACACTGAAAAATATTCATGAAGTGCAAAGTTTCACAAGCTTGGCAAGCTACTACAAAAAGTTTGTGTTGCATTTCTCAAGAATAGCCAACCCCATAATGTTGCTTCAAAGAAAGGGTCTATCATTATTATGGTCAGATAAGTGTGAGGAAGCTTTCCAAATTGTAGAGGAGAGATTAACTTCAACTCCAATTCTCAGAGTACTAGATCCTAAAGGTCATTTTGTGGTTGTCACAAATGCATCAGGAGAAGGGTTGCATGGTGTACTTGTGCATAATGGTCAAGTTGTGGCCTATGAGTATAGAAAGCTCTTCCCAAATGAAATAAAATATGCCCTACATGATCTAGAACTTGCAATGATTATGTATGCATTACAATTTTGGAGGCATTACTTGTTGGGCAAGCTATTTGAATTGAAAATGGATAATTTGGGGCTCAAGTATATTTTCACTTAGCCTAACTTGAATGCATTCCAAAGGTGTTGGTTGGAGTTCTTATAAAATTATGATTTTGATATCATTTATATTTAGGGCAAGGAGAACTGAGTGGCTGATGCTCTTAGTCAAAGACAACACATTGTTGCAATAGCTATAATAAAAATAACCTTCCAAGAGCAGGTTCTAAATCATTCTCAAGGGGATGAGTTTTATGAGCAAGTTAAGAAAGCTCTCTCTAAAAATCTACAAGATTATCGGTATGATGGGTATCAGTTTGATCCCAGTGGGTTGTTGAGATACCATAATTGAATGTATGTTCCTAACTAGGAAGGTTTAAGGGCATTTGTTCCAAGAGAGATTCACTGTGCACCTTACTCCAATCACCCAAGATTAACTAAGTTAATGGCTGATCTAAAACCACTATACTTCTAGAAGGGACTTAAAAAGGATGCAACTGACTTTATGGCTCGGTGTTTAGAGTGTCAACAAGTTAAGGCTAAGCACATTCATCCTACATGATTAGTCGATCCCACAATGTTCTGGAGTGGAAATGGCAAGTAATCAGCATGGATTTTGTCCAAGGACTTCTAATGTCTAAAAATTTTCATGATATGATCCTAGTAGTGGTAGACAAACTCACTAAGGTTGCTCACTTTATTCCTAGAAACTTCACTGATGGTGTGTCAGTCCTTGCAAGAAGATTTGTTTAGGAAATATTAAGACTCCATGGGGTTCTACAAAAGATCATCTCATATAGAGATGTGCAGATGACTTCAAGGTTATGGAAAACCTTGTTTTCAGCATTGGTAAATTAGTTGAACTTCAGTTCAACTTATCACCCAAAGGTTGACGGTTAAACTGAAAGGGTGAACCAATTATTGGAGGATTTACTACAAATGTATTGCATGGACTAACAATATAAGTGAGAGGAGCACCTACCATTAGTTGAGTTTTCTTATAATAATTCCTATCACTCTGCTTTGAAAATAGCTCTGTTTGAAGCATTGTATTTGGGATAGATTGGAAGATAGGGTGTGCATTGGGCTAGAGATGCTAGCAAAAATAGAGGAGCAAGTCAGATTGATAAGAAAGAGATTGTATGAAGCCAATGATAGGAAGAAAATTTATGTGGACCTAGAGCAGACTACAAGACAATTTGTCATGGGAGACAAAGTTCTTCTTAGAGTCAAACCACATAAGAGTTCCATTAAGTTTGGCAAATCAGCTAAATTGGCACCTAGATATGTGGGTCCTTTTGAAGTATTGGAAGTCATTAAAATGATTGCATGCAAATTAGCATTGCCACCTACTCTTGCCCAATTGCATAATGTCTTTCCTGTGTCCTATTTGAAAAAGCATGTTACAGATGTTGCTCATGTCCTTGATTGGAACTCCTTATAGGTTATGGACCCAGGAGTGGTAACAATAGTGCTTATTAGAGTGCTCAAGGTTTGCAAGCTCCACTTGCATAACAAAGAAGTGACTTAGTACAAGGTCTAGTGGGACTAATATTCAAAGGACAGTGCCACATGGGAGGACTACAAGGAGTTTTATAAGACATATCCTCATCTTTTTGCATAATGCATTTAGACATTTTAATGTTTCAAAATAGACTTTATTTATCACATTGATTGAGCCATTAGGAAGATGATGTTTTCTAGTGGGGAAGGATGTCACAGCCCATTTTTGGTTATTTATTTGAAACCTATTAATGTGCAAATTTAATATTTATTATTCCATTTTGTATTGCACTATAATGGGACAAATGATGCTTTGTTATCTTGATAGAATATTCATGATATGGAAATTGATTTTATGTAGTTGATATTTACTCAAATTATGATTATGATTTATTCTCCTAACAGACTAAATACTATATAGATAGATACAAGGGGGATGCAGGATAGCCTTTTCCCCACCCACAAGGTGAGGGAGAGTATCATCTGGGAGAGGATGATATATGGCGACAAATTGACAGTTAAACCAAAACATTTGAGAGGCACACACCTATGCGAGCCACTAATTTCACTGAGAGGTGAACTATAGTCGCAGCGAGGGTGGAGATGAGAGCACTCATTTTTTGGTTGTAATTATAAACCAAAAAAAATTAAAAACTAAATTGCATGGCAGAGAATAAACTATGTCTACACAATTAATTCATTTAATATTCATATTTGCTATTATTAGTATTGTTGTTGCATTTCAATGCTCCATATCAGTTTCATGCGGGTAGTGCTGTGGTAATGGCATTATATGTCTGCTCAATTAATTCATTTAATATTCATATTTGCTATTATTAGTGTCGTGGTTGCATTTCAACACTCCATAAAGTGAGAGTGAATGCATTCAATCGTTCCAAAACTGCACCAGGTAATTTAGGCATTGCTGGTTGTGGAGTCTCTAAACTCGGCATTGCTAGTTGTGGAGTCTCTAAACTCGAACGCCAATCTTCAATGCTTCTGTTGCATCATTTTTTTTGCTTTGGTTTTGGTGTTTCCTAACTGTATGGCTTTTTTTTTTTTTTTTTTCTGTTCCCATATTTGGTTGATCATTCCTTGCCACAATTTTGTTTCATCTTGGGGTTTGTTTGTTTGTATATTCTTCTGTATGCATCGAGGGTGGAGATCAGAGAAAGCTGGAGAAAGTTGCAGATATATTGGAATCAAATAACTTGAAGCATCTTATAGCTTATACTATATCTTGCAATTAGGGATTGTGGATGGTTTTCACAAACATATCAACATCACAAAGAATTGTAATCTTCCAATAGGTCAGTCTTAAATCATCTATGATTTATTTATTGTTGTAATGGTTTTTGATTTTTAGTTTTCTTTTTAAAAAATGGCTTTTCTATCAATAGTTGACCATTTTTTCTGTGCATGTAGACAAGAAGAAGAAATTTGAGAGTCTCCAGAAAAAAAAACCTTGTAGTTCATTTATTTTCTTCTTCATGTTACTTTGTTTCTATGGCCACTGCCCTGCAAAAGAAAAATTTCAAAAAGATGACCGCTTCTCTCTACACTTTTCAGGTTCTCTCCAATCTATAAACACGTTTTTTTATATCATTTTGCAACACTGAATGATGCCAAATTCCAACAGCTTATGGAGTTGTGCCCAAATCTTCAGCAATTGGGCTTCATTGTTGTTTAAATGGGTTGAGAAATTTGAAGCTTCAAACTTGCACAATAAACATCAAATTATGTTTCCCCAATGGAAAGCTCCAACATATCTGTATCAAAACTTTAGATTTGACAAGATTAAAAAAACAATTATTTTCTTCTTCATGTTACTTTGTTTCCATGGCCACTGCCCTGCAAAAGAAAAATTTCCAGCTTTCTGTTTGTAGATACTGCTAAACAAAAAGATGATCGCTTCACACTTTGCAGCTTCTCTCCAATCTATAAACACATTTTTTTATATCATGTTGTAGCACTGAATGATGCCAAATTCCAATAGCTTATGGAGTTGTGCCCAAATCTTCAGCAATTGGGCTTCATTGTTGTTTAAATGGGTTGAGAAATTTGAAGCTTTAAACCTGCACAATAAACATCAAATTATGTTTCCTCAATGGAAAGCTCCAACATATCTATATCAAAACTTTAGATTTGACAAGATTAAAAAAAAAATTATGGAGAAATAGATCATAGAAAAAGAATGATTTTGTTTTAAACTCTATTTGCTCCCTTCATTGTTGAATTCCCTCTGACCAAATTTTTCAAATTCTTCAACCTGTAAAAAAAACAAAACGGAGGTTAAGTAATTTGAAAGGAAGAAAATTAGATGTTTTATCAAAAAAAATAATTTATTTTCTTTCTAAAATTTGAGTTTTATACTTTCCTAATTATAAATTAGCTATTTAAGTTCTTATCATTTGCCTTTTTAATTGTAACTCCTTGTTTTATTAATTGTTTTTTATGATGTGTTTTATTTTCTTATTTTAGGCTTTCATTAAAATATTTAATTTATCTTTAGTTTTGTAGATATTAACAATTTAATTTCTTTAATTATTATTTTTACAGATAACTTAATTCAAAACTATAATAATTTGGTTATTATAACTATACTTTAGAATTAGAATAATATAAACCTAATTCAATGGGATGTTATATTTCAAATATTTACCCTAAACTTATTATTTTAAAAAACAAATCATTTTAAAGTTCTTTTGAAATAAACTTTGTAAAACAAATCTTAAAAAATAAAAAAGAATAATATCCCTTACAAATCTTTAAAAAGTTAGAAAATACAAAATAAAAAGGGAAACATCAATATTTTTTTAATTTTTAGTAGGACAAAAAAATCTACATATCTTTAACTATATATAAAAACATGGATAGACTTTGTAAAACAAATCTTAAAAAATAAAAAAGAATAATATCCCTTACAAATCTTTAAAAAGTTAGAAAAACTACAAAATAAAAAGGGAAACATCAATATTTTTTATTTTTAGTAGGACAAAAAAATCTACATATCTTTAACTATATATAAAAACATGGAAATAAAAATTTATAATTAAAAAATAATAATAATAATAATAATATATTTTAAAAATATTATAAAAAGAAAACCAAACTTCAAAATAAAAAGGGAAACATCAATATTTTAATAAGAAAAGAAAGAAAAACAATGGTTAAGAAAAGAAAGCATCTCAAAAGAAACTCATAATCTATTTAATTTAACATCAAAAATAAGAAATACAAATTTGTATTTTTTTATAAAATGAAAAAAATGAAAAAAGAATATCCTTAAAAATCTTTAAAAAGCAAGAAAAATGTAGTTATTTGTTTTTATAGCTGAGGACTTAGACTAACTATTCTTACTAGATAATTATTTAAATCACTTAAAATGTAACTATTTAAATACAATATTTAATATTAATGAAAAATATTGTGAATCTTGATCATCTAAGTACCCTAAATGAGAATCTTAAATAATTTAATACAATATATGTAGTTTTTCCACAACATTCAACTTAACTTATTTTACAAAACTCTCCATAAGAGAAACATGAGACAATCCTAAATTCTTATATCCATACCAGTCATCGTATGTAAGAAAGACCAAATCTATAACTCTCCATTATAAGACAAAGGTTAAGCTTAGGGTTAAAATAATATTGTTTAGATGTTGCAAATCAAGGTAGGGTTAGGGTTAGGGTTATGATTCATTTAGAATTAGAGCTAGCGGTTAAAAATAGGGTTAGGGTTACGGTTCATATTAGAATTAGGGTTAGGGTTAGTATTAGAATTAGGGCCACAATTAGGGTTAGAATGATAGAAATAGGGTTAGGTTAGGGTTACAATTACGATTAGGGTTTTCATTAGAGTTGGGGTTAGTGTTAGTGTTAGGATTAAGGTTAGAGTTATGGTTACAAATACAAATAGGGTTTGAATTAGGGTTTGGAAATTAGGGTTAGGGTTAGTATTAGAGTTAGGGCAAGATTTACGATTAGAATAATGATTAGAATTAGGGTAGGTTTATGGTTAGAATTAGGGTTAGGGCTAGAATTAGGGTTAGAATTAGGGTTAGCATTATTGTCTGGATTAAGGTTATGGTTAGCATTATAATTACAATTTGGATTCGAATTATAAGTTAGGGCTACAATTAAGGTTAGGGTTCAGGTTGAAGTTAGAATTAGGGTTAAAAATATGGTTAAGGTTAGCGTTACTATTGGGGTGATGGTTAGGGTTAGGGATAAAATTTGGGTTTTGTTTAGATTTGAGCTTAGGGATATAACTAGGGTTAGGGTTAGGCTTTAGATTCAAGTTACAATTAGGGTTAGGGTTAGGGTTCAAATTAAAGTTAGAATTAGGGTTAGAAATATGGTTAGGGATATAATTAGGGTTAGGGTTCAAATTAAAGTTACAACTAGGGTTAGAAATATGGTTAGGGATATAATTAGGGTTAGGGTTATGTTTAGAATTATAGTTAGGGTTACAATTAGGATCAGTGTTAGGGTTCTTGCTAGAATTAGGATTACAATCAATAATAGTTAGGTCTTGAATTAGGGTTAGAATTAGGGATTAAATTAGGGTTAATCAAATGTAAGGTAGAACTAAAGTTAGGGTTAGAATTAGGGTTAATCTTTAGGTTAGCATTATGGTTGGAATTAGGGTTAGGGTTAGCATTATTGTCAGGATTAAGGTTAGGGTTAGGGTTATAGTTACAATTTGGGTTTGAATTACAAGTTAGGGCTACAATAAGGATTAGGGTTAGAAATAGGGTTAATATTAAAGTTAGTGTTAGAATTATGGTTAGAAATATGGTTAGGTTTAGAGTTACAATTATGACTGAAATTAGAGTTAGGGATGAAATTTGGGTTTTGTTTAGAATTAAAGTTGGGGATATAATTAGGGTTAGGGCTAGCGTTTAGATTGAAGTTAGAATTAGGGTTAGAGTTAGGGTCCAAATTAAAGTTAGAAATATAGTTAGGGTTAGGGATATAATTAAGGTTAGTGTTATGGTTACAAATACAATTAGGGTTTGGATTAGGGTTAGCTTAAGAGTTAGGGTAAGAATTAGGGTTAGAATTATGATTAGAATTAGGGTAGTTTTATGGTTACAATTAGGGTTAGGGCTAGAATTAGGGTTGGGGTTAGGGTTACGATCAAGGTTAGGGTTAAAATAATATTGTTTAGGTGTTGCAACTATGGTTAGAATAACCAAGTTAGGGTTAGGGTTAGGGATAGGGATAGAATTAGGGTTACTGATATGTTTAGAATTAGAGTTAGGGGTTGAAATTAGGGTTATTAAAGGGTTCAGGTTAGAATTAGGGTTACCGTTACAATTAGAGTTTGGGCTATAATTAGGGTAAGAATTATGGTTAGAAATAGGCTTAGAGTTAGAATTAGGGTTGGGGATAGCGTTAGTATTAGGTGAGGGTTAGGGTTACAATTAAGGATAGAATTAGGTTTAGGGTTTGCATTAGTATTGGGGTGAGGGTTAGGTTTAGGGTTATAATAAGGGTTAGGGTTAGAATTATGTTTAACTAGATTTAGGGTTAACATTAGTGTTAGGATTAAGGTAGGGTTAGGGTTACAAATACAATTAGGGTCTGAATTTGGGTTATTAAAGGGTTTAGGTTAGAATTAGGATTAAAATTATACTTAGAAATAGGGATAGAGTTAGAATTAGGGTTAGGATTAGTGTTAGTATTGGGGTGAGGGTTATGGTTAGGTAAGAATTAGGGTTAGGGTTAGAATTAGGGTTTGTATTGGGGGTGAGTGCTAGGGTTAGAAACAGGGTTAGGAATAGAATTAGGGTTATTGTTAGGGTTAGCATTATGGTTAGAGCTAGAGTTAGGTTAGCATTAGTGTTAGGATTAAGGTTAGGATTAGGGTTACAAATATAATTAGCGTTCAAATTAGGGTTAGAATTAGTGTTAAAATTAAGGTTACAATTAGGAATAAAATTTGGGTTTTGTTTAGATTTAAGGTTAGGGATATAATTAGGGTTAGGGTTACGGTTCAAATTCAAGTCATAATTAGGGTTAGGGTTCAAATTAAAGTTAGAATTAGGGCTAGAAATATGGTTAAGGTTAGGGATATAATTAGGGTTAGGGTTATGTTTAGAATTATAGTTAGGGTTACAATTAGGACTAGTGTTAGGGTTCTAGCTAGAATTAGGATTACAATTAATATTACAATTAGGTATTGAATTAGGGTTAGAAGTAGGGATTAAATTATTATTATTAAATGGTTCAAGTTAGAATTAGGGTTAGGGTTACAATTAGAGTTTGGGCTATAGTTAGGGTAAGAATTATGGTTAGAAATAGGCTTAGAGTTAGAATTAGGGTTGGGGATAGAGTTAGTATTGGGTGAGGGTTAGGGTTAGGGTTATAATAAAGGATAGAATTAGGTTTAGGGTTCGTATTAGTATTAGGGTGAGGGTTAGGTTTAGGGTTATAATTAGGGTTGGGTTTAGATTTATGTTTAACTACAGTTAGTGTTAGCATTAGTGTTAGGACTAAGGTTATGATTAGGTTTACAAATAATATTAGGGGTTGAATTAGGGTTATTAAAGGGTTAGGGTTATAATTAGGATTATAATTATGCTTAGAAATAGGGTTAGAGTTAGGAATAGGGTTAGGATTTGTGTTAGTATTGGGGTGAGGGTTAGGGTTAGGGTTAGAAATAGAGTTAGTGTTAGAATTAGGGTTAATATTGGGTTTTGTTTAGAATTAAAGTTAGGGATATAATTAGGGTTTTGTTTAGAATTAGAGTTAGGAATGAAATTTGGGTTTTGTTTAGAATTAAAGTTAGGGATATAATTAGGGTTAGGGTTAGCGTTCACATTCTAACCCTAATTTTAACACTAATACTAACTTGAATGTGAACGCTAACCCTAACCCTAATTATATCCCTAATACTAACTGTAAATTTTTCTTTTGCAGGGCAGTGGCCATGGAAACAAAGTAACATGAAGAAGAAAATAATTCTTTTTTTTTAATCTTGTCAAATCTAAAGTTTTGATATAGATATGTTGGAGCTTTCCATTGGGGAAACATAATTTGATGTTTATTGTGCAGGTTTGAAGCTTCAAATTTCTCAGCCCATTTAAATAACAATGAAGCCCAATTGTTGAAGATTTGGGCACAACTCCATAAGTTGTTGGAATTTGGCATCATTCAGTGCTACAACATGATATAAAAAATGTGTTTATAGATTGGAGAGAACCTGAAAAGTGTGGAGAGAAGCGGTCATCTTTTTGAAATTTTTCTTTTGCAGGGCAGTGGCCATGGAAACAAAGTAACATGAAGAAGAAAATAAATGAACTACAAGGTTTTTTTTTCTGGTGGCTCTCAAATTTCTTTTTCTTGTCTGCATGCACGGAAAAAATGGTCAACTATTGATAGAAAATCCATTTTAAAAAAAGAAAACTAAAAATCAAAAACCATTACAACAATAAATAAATCATAGATGATTTAAGATTGACCTTCTGGAAGATTACAATTCTCTGTGATGTTGATATGTTTGTGAAAACCATCCACAATCCCTAATTGCAAGATACAATATAACCTATAAGATGCTTCAAGTTATTTGATTCCAATATATCTGCAGCTTTCTCCAACTTTCTCTGATCTCCACCCTCGATGCATACAGAAGAATATACAAACAAACAAAACTCAAGATGAAACAAAATTGTGGCAAGGAATGATCAACCAAATATGGGAACACAAAAAACAACAAAGCAATACAGTTAGGAAACACCAAAACGAAAGCAAAAAAAATGATGTGATAGAAGCATTGAAGATTGGCATTCGAGTTTAGAGACTCCACAACCAGTAATGCCTAAATTACCTAGTGTAGTTTTGGAACAATTGAATGCATTCACTCTCACTTTATGGAGTGTTGAAATGCAACCACGACACTAATAATAGCAAATATGATTTTTTTTTGGTAAATGCCATCTAGGGGATGACTCCCATTTTATTATAAAAGTTATATCAAGACTACATAGGGCTAAGGCACAAAAGAGCCTGCCAGAAACTTAAGCAATAGATACTAGAGGGCATTCTAGCCCGCAGCTACATAAGCTCATGCATAAACATCACACCTTCGGCCACCTCCAACAATCTACTTTTTTGGCCTTCAGTGAACATGGAGGGATCGACCTGGAGCACAGTGAAATATTCCTGACAGATCCCTTGCTTCGATCCAAGTCTTCAGTTTCAGCAGAGCCTTGGCCACCTCCTTCAAACCAGTCTTCCTTGCCATCGCATCCTTCAAGACCACATCGGCTTCACCAGTGCCTAGATCTGAAATGGCACAAATAACCATCTTATAATTAGTAGGTGGGAGCAGCCTCGCCCCCATGAAGTACCCTAAGAGGAATCGACCAACATCGTAGCGATATTGGCAAAGAACAGTTAATATACCCTGCCGTCATGGATGTGCCCATTGTTCCACAAAGCACCGCTAATGATCTTTAACACCGTCTCCCGAGCCAATTCCTCCTTCAACTTGAACGGCCTACCCACTTGCTGTTCTTTCCCTTCCTCCAGACAGGCACAGGTGACCTCCTCCATTCTAAACCTTCAGACTACTTATGCAAGAAACAGATCCCTCTCCATCTTTTTAAGGACCGTAGAAGGAAACCCAAACAAAAGTTGCGAAGCATCAAGACTACAATCCTTACATTAGCGAAGTGACCAAAAGACTGCAAGCTTATCAAATTCAAATTTTCTCATCCACTTCGAGAGAGACACCCGTCCTGCCCACAACTTTCCCCTTAAAATATAAATTTCCTCGCCGAAGACATTGGCAGTGCTAATCGTCCTACGAATCCTCCTTGAACACAAATGGCCACATTTCTAACATGATTGCCTCTATTCCAATCACGTGTCTCAACTGGAACCAAGTAAGACTCGGGAATCTTTTGTCAAACTCCAACTCGCTCGGTACTTCAGTCAAAGGCCGCATCTTTGGAGATGATGGTGCTCAGTTCTAGCGGAATACACCCATCCTCAAAATGAACACCGAGATCTTCCAGCTTAGCTAAAACTCTAGAGTTGGCAAGCCAATCAGCAGCCGCATTCGCCTCCCTGTAGACATGCTGGATAGAATAATCTGTGAAATTCTCCAGGAGGCAGAAAACTCTGTCTACCCATTTTTGAAGCTTCCAATTTTGGGTGGACTTTTTCTGAACTGCATTAATACAAATAATTGAGTCCCCTTCAATGTCGAGGGATTTCAAACCTTTCTCAATGCACAGGGATAGACCACTAGCCAATGCCTCAAGTTCTGCCTTGTTATTCGTGGCTATTCCTGCGGCTCTAGCCATAGCCCAGACACTCTCGCCTTTATCATTTCTAATGATACATCCAATCCTTGCGGGTCCTAGATTTCCTTTAGAGGAGCTGTCGAAGTTAAGCTTATGTCGCTCAGGGGGAGGGGGAATCCATCTAACAGATTGTCTACCTGCTTTCTTCATTGCTACTCCCAGACCTAGAGATTTTAGTAAGGGCCATTTCTTTTGAAGTTCTTCGTCCCACCGAGTGTGCTAGGCTCTTTTTGATTTTTCTTGCTTGGCATTAGCCAACTCACAAATGCCTAGTTCAATCTTTTTGCATATCTCTTCCACTGGCAGACTGACATCCTTAAAAATTCTCTGGTTTCTCTCCTTCCAGAGCTGCCACACGACCATGGACGGAGCAATGGTCCAAACATCCTCCCAATAAAAATTCTTCCTCTTCGTAGGCCAAGATAAGGCGAATTCTAACAAGGAGTCTTGTCTAGGAGTGGCCCATTCCAAAGAGAAAAGGAGCCAATCCCAACATTTGGATGCGTATGGACATGACAACAAAAGATGGTTCACCGATTCTTCATCATCGCAACATAGAGGGCATCTATGGGGACCTTGAATACCTATGGAAGATAATCTATCACCTATTAGTATCCTTCTATGAAGAGCAGTCCATAGAAATGCGCTTGCTTTGGGAAGAATGGAGGCATTCCAACAAAGTTTTCCGGCCACTCTCCATTAGATTTTACGGCAGTTTGGATCTTGTAGCCCAATTTCACTGAGTATTCGCCCGATTTGGAACCTGCCCAGATTATCTCATCATTCGCCTCGGAGCACAGGATTTTCCTTGGACTCACTAGGGTGTGCAACTTTGCCACATCTTCTTCCGGAATCCTCAATGTCCCCCAATCGATCCAAGATGCTTTCCCAAATGAACCCGTGGTAGCTTGGGCCCAATAGTCTGCAACCTGTGTCCCTTGGGATTCTCTAATCCTTTCGAGCCAAGGGGTGTCCTTAAAATAGGCCGCTAGGGCTTCAAAACCGTTCCAGGAGTCCATCCAAATCAACCAATTTGCCATTGCCGATTTTCCATGTTACATGATCTGTGATAACTTCCCTACAATTCCAAATGAATTTCCACACTGCTGATCCTCCATTGGAATTGGCTTGAGTAATGATGCGACTACAATCTTTGCTGTCCAGATACTTCTAACGAATTATGTTGCACCAAAGTTTGTTAGGGTGACGGTATAGATTCCAACTCAGTTTTTCTCCAAGTGCCCTGTTCTGAAGAGATAGTTTTTTGATCCCAGTGCCGCCATGGTCCTTACTCTGACAAGCTTTCTCCCAACTTATGAGTGGAATCCTTCTTGATTCTTTAGCTCCATCCCACAAAAATTTCTTCATAAAGCCTTCCACTTCCAGGGCAATGTTGTTAGTCAAGTCAAGACACGACATCATATAGATGGGTACTGCAAACAATACTGATTTAATCATGAGAATTCAACCTGCTAAAGTCAAACCATTTCGCCTTCCAAGCCTCTGCTTTGGCTCTGCACTTGGAGATTGTTTCTTTCCAATAGTTTGTTTTCCCAGCTCCTTGGAATAAAGGAATTCCTAAGTTCTTGGAAGGGAGCTCGAAGTCTTTGAAACCAAGAATGTTCGAAATTCTCCTTCGCCTACCACCCTTGGCGAAAAAGAAGAAGATCTCAGACTTCTCTTTATTAAAAACTTGACCAGAAGCATTGACGTAGGCTTCCAATGCTTCTTTAATAGCTTCCGCCTCTTCAACAGTTGTTTTCCCATAGAGAATTGTATCATCTGCAAACTGGGAGTGAGTAACCGGATCAAAACCTTCTGCCACCTCAATACCTTTTCGTCGCCCCATGATCCTGGATTGTTTGAAGAATCTTCCCATAGCCTCAGCCATAATCACTGTAAACAAAAAAGGAGAGATCGGATCTCCTTGGCACAGACCATTTGAGGATTTGAAAAAAACACACAGAGAACCATTGATTTGCACTGAAAAATGAGGAGTGGAAATACAAAAATTAATCATCTCAATCCATACCTTGGGGAAGCCGAATCTCTCGAGGACTTCTAATAGAAAGCTCCATCGCACTCTATCATAGGCCTTACTGATATCCAATTTGATAATCATGCTCGGGTCCTTAGATTTTGAAATGGTGTGAATTGTTTCAGCCGCTGTAATGATACTATCAAAAATCTCTCTTCCTGGCGTAAATCCACTCTGCTCATCAGAAATAATCTTATCAAGAATCCCCTTCAATCTATTCGCAAGCGCCTTGGAGATGATCTTGTAGATCATATTACAGAGCGATATTGGCCGGTAGTTCGTAAAGGAGTCGCAAACAGTCTTCTTTGGGATGAGCGCTAACACTGTATTGTTGAATTCTTTGACAAACTTCTTTTTTTTCCGTAGATCTTCCGCAATCTCTAATATCTCTGGCCCAATAAAACTCCAACACTTCTGATAAAATTTAGTAGAAAGCCCATCCAAACCTGGAGCTTTGTCCGGGTTGAAGTTGAAAGTGGCCGTTCGGAGCTCTTCCAGCATGAAGGGTCTGCAAAGAGCATTGTCGTCTTCCTCTTCTAGACACTTGGGAATGGAAGAAAGAATATCGTTACATCCCTTATCCAAATGGACCTCGGCGGAGAGCAAAGCCTTAAAGAAATTCACCGCTTCCTGTTCTATATCTTCTGACTTGCTTGCCACGGACCCGTCACTGCGGCCAATCTTATCTATTCTATTCAGACCCCTCCTAGCTTTTGATGAAAGATGAAAAAACTTGGTGTTGGAATCGCCCTCCTTCAACCAAGTCTCGCGCGCCTTGTCCCTCCAGAAGAGTTCTTCTCTTGCCAATATTTCTGCATGCTTGACTTTAGCTTCTTTCTCCTTCTGGTATTCAAAGGCAGTCATACCATTCCTGATAACTTGTTCATTAAGCGCTTCTAAGTCAAGCTCCACTTTCTCCTTCTCCCTGAAAATATTGCCAAAGACTTCCTTGTTCCAGATTTTGAGCTGGCTCTTAATATAGGCTAATTTCTTAGCAAAGCGAAAGCTTGACGCACCCTTCTGGATCGGCGCCTCATCCCACCATCGATTTCAGTTTTCCAACAAATTTAGATCCCACCACCACATAGACTCGAATTTAAAATAGGTCTTCCTGGGCCTATCACTTGGTCCAATTCATCATCTGACACAGCTACAGGTAGAATGGTAGATTCGGAGGAAAAATCTTCATTAAGCCAGCCTGGACCAATTAAGAATCTATCTAAGCGTTCCGCAATATTGGAAAAACCTTCACACCGATTCATCCAAGTGAAAAGACCGTTGGATGGGACACAATCAATTACCTTCAGATCTCTAACAAAGTCCCTGAAGTCCACTATAGCCTTATTTTCTTTCCTAAGGCCCCCCTTTTTTTCTTTCAAATCTAGGACTAAGTTAAAGTCACCACCCAGGATTATCCTCTTATCCGCGATCACCTCCAGGCTGAACTTTATTTGATTCCAAACTACAAGCTTTTCCTTAGTTTTAATTTGGGCCATAGATATTTACTATATGGAAGCTCAAATCTGAAGCTCTACAAGTTGCCTTGGCTAAAATCCAATTCGACTGTTCCTCCAAGACCTCGATGTTCATATTATATGGGAAACATAAGATCCCCAAACCTCCAGTCGCACCTATCGCCTGCTTAAAATGTCCCTTCCAGCCTTTACAATAACCAACGAAATTACAATATTTAACACTTAGCAATCCCTTCTCCACGGCCTCCTCTTCCCGTTTCTGCTTCTGCGATTTCCTCCCTTTCCCCTTTTTGGCTCTATTAATAATTTTTGCGGCCGTTTGGTTAATATGTCTAGGGTCAATTATGTCCAGATCATCTGGTTAATTTTTTTTTTTTGCAGGGCAGTGGCCATGGAAACAAAGTAACATGAAGAAGAAAATAATTCTTTTTTTTTAATCTTGTCAAATCTAAAGTTTTGATACAGATATGTTGGAGCTTTCCATTGGGGAAACATAATTTGATGTTTATTGTGCAGGTTTGAAGCTTCAAATTTCTCAACCCATTTAAATAACAATGAAGCCCAATTGTTGAAGATTTGGGCACAACTCCATAAGTTGTTGGAATTTGGCATCATTCAGTGCTACAACATGATATAAAAAATGTGTTTATAGATTGGAGAGAACCTGAAAAGTGTGGAGAGAAGCGGTCATCTTTTTGAAATTTTTCTTTTGCAGGGCAGTGGCCATGGAAACAAAGTAACATGAAGAAGAAAATAAATGAACTACAAGGTTTTTTTCTGGTGGCTCTCAAATTTCTTTTTCTTGTCTGCATGCACAGAAAAAATGGTCAACTATTGATAGAAAAGCCATTTAAAAAAAAGAAAACTAAAAATCAAAAACCATTACAACAATAAATAAATCATAGATGATTTAAGATTGACCTACTGGAAGATTACAATTCTCTGTGATGTTGATATGTTTGTGAAAACCATCCACAATCCCTAATTGCAAGATACAATATAACCTATAAGATGCTTCAAGTTATTTGATTCCAATATATCTGCAGCTTTCTCCAACTTTCTCTGATCTCCACCCTCGATGCATACAGAAGAATATACAAACAAACAAAACTCAAGATGAAACAAAATTGTGGCAAGGAATGATCAACCAAATATGGGAACAAAAAAACAACAAAGCAATACAGTTAGGAAACACCAAAACGAAAGCAAAAAAAATGATGTGATAGAAGCATTGAAGATTGGCGTTCGAGTTTAGAGACTCCACAACTAGCAATGCCTAAATTACCTGGTGCAGTTTTGGAACAATTGAATGCATTCACTCTCACTTTATGGAGTGTTGAAATGTAACCACGACACTAATAATAGCAAATATGATTTTTTTTTGGTAAATGCCATCTAGGGGATGACTCCCAGTTTATTATTGAAGTTATATCAAGACTACATAGGGCTAAGACACAAAAGAGCCTACCAGAAACTTAAGCAATAGATACTAGAGGGCATTCTAGCCCGCAGCTACATAAGCTCATGCATAAACATCACACCTGGCCACCTCCAACAATCTACCTTTTTAGCCTTCAGTGAACATGGAGGGATCGACCTGGAGCATAGTGAAATATTCTTGACAGATCCCTGGCTTCGATCCAAGTCTTCAGTTTCAACAGAGCCTTGGCCACCTCCTTCGAACTAGTCTTCCTTGCCATCGCATCCTTCAAGACCACATCGGCTTCACTAGTGTCCAGATCTGAAATGACACAAATAGCCATCTCATAATTAGCAGGTGGGAGCAGCCTCGCCCCCATGAAGTACCCCAAGAGGAATCGCCCAACATCGTATCGATATTGGCAAAGAACAGTTCATATACCCTACCGTCATGGATGTGCCCATTGTTCCACGAAGCACCGCTAATGATCTTTAACATCGCCTCCCGAGCCAATTCCTCCTTCAGCTTGAACGGCCTACCCACTTGTTGTTCTTTCCCTTCCTCCAGATAGGCACAGGTGACCTCCTCCATTCTGAACCTTCAGACTACTTATGCAAGAAACAAATCCCCCTCCATCTTTTTAAGGACCGTAGAAGGAAACCCAGACAAAAGTTGCAGAGCATCAAGACTACAATCCTTACATTGGCGAAGTGACCAAAAGACTGCAAGCTTATCAAATTCAAATTTTCTCATCCACTTCGAGAGAGACACCCCTCCTGCCCACAACTTTCCCCTTAAAATATAAATTTCCTCGCCGAAGACATTGGCAGTGCTAATCGTCCTACGAATCCTCCTTGAACACAAATGGCCACATTTCTAACATGATTGCCTCTATTCCAATCACGTGTCTCAACTGGAACCAAGAAAGACTCAGGAATCTTCTGTCAAACTCCAACTCGCTCGGTACTTCAGTTAAAGGCCGCATCTTTGGAGATGATGGTGCTCAGTTCTAGCAGAATACACCCATCCTCAAAATGAACATCGAGATCTCCCAGCTCAGCTGAAACTCTAGAGTTGGCAAGCCAATCAGCAGCCGCATCCACCTCCCTGTAGACATGCTGGATAGAATAATCTGTGAAATTCTCCAGGAGGCATAAAACTCTGTCTACCCATTTTTGAAGCTTCCAATTTTGGGTGGACTTTTTCTGAACTGCATTAATACAAATAAGTGAGTCCCCTTCAATGTCAACGGATTTCAAACCTTTCTCAATGCATAGGGATAGACCACTAGCCAATGCCTCAAGTTCTGCCTTGTTATTCGTGGCTATTCCTGCGGCTCTAGCCATAGCCCAGACACACTCGCCTTTATCATTTCTAATGATACATCTAATCCCTGCGGGTCCCATATTTCCTTTAGAGAAGCTGTTGAAGTTAAGCTTATGTCGCTCAGGGGGAGGGGGAATCCATCTAACAGATTGTCTACCTGCTTTCTTCATTGGTACTCCCAGACCTAGAGATTTTAGTAAGGGCCATTTCTTTTGAAGTTCTTCGTCCCACCGAGTGTGCTAGGCTCTTTTTGATTTTTCTTGCTTGGCATTAGCCAACTCACAAATGCCTAGTTCAATCTTTTTGCATATCTCTTCCACTGGCAGACTGACATCCTTAAAAATTCTCTGGTTTCTCTCCTTCCAGAGCTGCCACACAACCATGGACAGAGCAATGGTCCAAACATCCTCCCAATAAAAATTCTTCCTCTTCGTAGGCCAAGATAAGGCGAATTCTAACAAGGAGTCTTGTCTAGGAGTGGCCCATTCCAAAGAGAAAAGGAGCCAATCCCAACATTTGGATGCATATGGACATGACAACAAAAGATGGTTCACCGATTCTTCATCATCGCAACATAGAGGGCATCTATGGGGACCTTGAATACCTATGGAAGATAATCTATCACCTATTAGTATCCTTCTATGAAGAGCAGTCCATAGAAATGCGCCTGCTTTGGGAAGAATGGAGGCATTCCAACAAAGTTTTCCGGCCACTCTCCATTAGATTTTACGGCAGTTTGGATCTTGTAGCCCAATTTCACTGAGTATTCGCCCAATTTGGAACCTGCCCAGATTATCTCATCATTCACCTCGGAGCACAGGATTTTCCTTGGACTCACTAGGGTGTGCAACTTTGCCACATCTTCTTCCGGAATCCTCAATGTCCCCCAATCGATCCAAGATGCTTTCCCAAATGAACCCGTGGTAGCTTGGGCCCAATAGTCTGCAACCTATGTCCCTTGGGATTCTCTAATCCTTTGGGGCCAAGGGGTGTCCTTAAAATAGGCCGCTAGGGCTTCAAAACCGTTCCAGGGGTCCATCCAAATCAACCAATTTGCCATTGCCGATTTTCCATGTTACATGATCTGTGATAACTTCCCTACAATTCCAAATGAATTTCCACACTGCTGATCCTCCATTGGAATTGGCTTGAGTAATGATGCGACTACAATCTTTGCTGTCCAGATACTTCTAACGAATTATGTTGCACCAAAGTTTGTTAGGGTGACGGTATAGATTCCAACTCAGTTTTTCTCCGAGTGCCCTGTTCTGAAGAGATAGTTTTTTGATCCCAGCGCCGCCATGGTCCTTACTCTAACAAGCTTTCTCCCAACTTATGAGTGGAATCCTTCTTGATTCTTTAGCTCCATCCCACAAAAATTTCTTCATAAAGCCTTCCACTTCCAGGGCAATGTTGTTAGTCAAGTCAAGACACGACATCATATAGATGGGTACTGCAAACAATACTGATTTAATCATGAGAATTCAACCTACTAAAGTCAACCATTTCGCCTTCCAAGCCTCTGCTTTAGCTCTGCACTTGGAGATTATTTCTTTCCAATAGTTTGTTTTCCCAGCTCCTTGGAATAAAGGAATTCCTAAGTTCTTGGAAGGGAGCTCGAAGTCTTTGAAACCAAGAATGTTCGAAATTCTCCTTCGCCTACCACCCTTGGCGAAAAAGAAGAAGATCTCAGACTTCTCTTTATTAAAAACTTGACCAGAAGCATTGACGTAGGCTTCCAATGCTTCTTTAATAGCTTCCGCCTCTTCAACAGTTGTTTTCCCATAGAGAATTGTATCATCTGCAAACTGGGAGTGAGTAACCGGATCAAAACCTTCTGCCACCTCAATACCTTTTCGTCGCCCCATGATCCTGGATTGTTTGAAGAATCTTCCCATAGCCTCAGCCATAATCACTGTAAACAAAAAAGGAGAGATCGGATCTCCTTGGCACAGACCATTTGAGGATTTGAAAAAACCACACAGAGAACCATTGATTTGCACTGAAAAATGAGGAGTGGAAATACAAAAATTAATCATCTCAATCCATACCTTGGGGAAGCCGAATCTCTCGAGGACTTCTAATAGAAAGCTCCATCGCACTCTATCATAGGCCTTACTGATATCCAATTTGATAATCATGCTCGGGTCCTTAGATTTTGAAATGGTGTGAATTGTTTCAGCCGCTGTAACGATACTATCAAAAATCTCTCTTCCTGGCGTAAATCCACTCTGCTCATCAGAAATAATCTTATCAAGAATCCCCTTCAATCTATTCGCAAGCGCCTTGGAGATGATCTTGTAGATCATATTACAGAGCGATATTGGCCGGTAGTTCGTAAAGGAGTCGCAAACAGTCTTCTTTGGGATGAGCGCTAACACTGTATTGTTGAATTCTTTGACAAACTTCTTTTTTTTCCGTAGATCTTCCGCAATCTCTAATATCTCTGGCCCAATAAAACTCCAACACTTCTGATAAAATTTAGTAGAAAGCCCATCCAAACCTGGAGCTTTGTCCGGGTTGAAGTTGAAAGTGGCCTTTCGGAGCTCTTCCAGCATGAAGGGTCTGCAAAGAGCATCGTCGTCTTCCTCTTCTAGACACTTGGGAATGGAAGAAAGAATATCGTTACATCCCTTATCCAAATGGACCTCGGCGGAGAGCAAAGCCTTAAAGAAATTCACCGCTTCCTGTTCTATATCTTCTGACTTGCTTGCCACGGACCCGTCACTGCGGCCAATCTTATCTATTCTATTCAGACCCCTCCTAGCTTTTGATGAAAGATGAAAAAACTTGGTGTTGGAATCGCCCTCCTTCAACCAAGTCTCGCGCGCCTTGTCCCTCCAGAAGAGTTCTTCTCTTGCCAATATTTCTGCATGCTTGACTTTAACTTCTTTCTCCTTCTGGTATTCAAAGGCAGTCATACCATTCCTGATAACTTGTTCATTAAGCGCTTCTAAGTCAAGCTCCACTTTCTCCTTCTCCCTGAAAATATTGCCAAAGACTTCCTTGTTCCAGATTTTGAGCTGGCTCTTAATATAGGCTAATTTCTTAGCAAAGCGAAAGCTTGACGCACCCTTCTGGATCGGCGCCTCATCCCACCATCGATTTCAGTTTTCCAACAAATTTAGATCCCACCACCACATAGACTCGAATTTAAAATAGGTCTTCCTGGGCCTATCACTTGGTCCAATTCATAATTTGACTGGAAAGTGATCTGACACAGCTACAGGTAGAATGGTTGATCGGAGGAAAAATCTTCATTAAGCCAGCCTGGACCAATTAAGAATCTATCTAAGCGTTCCGCAATATTGGAAAAACCTTCACACCGATTCATCCAAGTGAAAAGACCGTTGGATGGGACACAATCAATTACCTTCAGATCTCTAACAAAGTCCCTGAAGTCCACTATAGCCTTATTTTCTTTCCTAAGGCCCCCCTTTTTTTCTTTCAAATCTAGGACTAAGTTAAAGTCACCACCCAGGATTATCCTCTTATCCGCGATCACCTCCAGGCTGAACTTTATCTGATTCCAAACTACAAGCTTTTCCTTAGTTTTAATTTGGGCCATAGATATTTACTATATGGAAGCTCAAATCTGAAGCTCTACAAGTTGCCTTGGCTAAAATCCAATTCGACTGTTCCTCCAAGACCTCGATGTTCATATTATATGGGAAACATAAGATCCCCAAACCTCCAGTCGCACCTATCGCCTGCTTAAAATGTCCCTTCCAGCCTTTACAATAACCAACGAAATTACAATATTTAACACTTAGCAATCCCTTCTCCACGGCCTCCTCTTTCCGTTTCTGCTTCTGCGATTTCCTCCCTTTCCCCTTTTTGGCTCTATTAATAATTTTTGCGGCCGTTTGGTTAATATGTCTAGGGTCAATTATGTCCAGATCATCTTCCTCAAAATCTGCTTCCTTCATGGTGGGGGCATTTCTATTCTCTAAGATCGGTTGGCTTTTGGGAACCACCGATAAAACCTCTACCGGATCCTTACTGGGCAAATTATATTAAGATCGTCGTTCCCGGGCCTTTCATGACTCTGGACAACTTTAGGGCCATCCACCCTTCTGCTACTCAGATTCAGGGGTTGCGCCACCTTCGAGGTCTCTCTAGCTTCTGCGGCCGGAGTTTTTAGAGCCGTATTCTTCTTTTTGGGCCGCCATTCGAATCTCCTCTTGCCCTACCTTTTGCATGAAGCAGAATTGTGATCTCTCCTCCCGCAATTTGAGCAATAGAACTTACAAGCTCCCAGGTGTATATCTATTGTATTGTAATATGTTCTTGATAATATAAATGAGTTGTGTTGTGTTTTGCTAGGTTTCTTAAAGGGTACATCTTGTGTAATGTGTATTACCTTGTTGTGCAATGTGTATTACCTTGTCATTACTTTGAATCTATAACCTAGATTACAATACTTTAACCATCATCACTACATTTTTCATTTTAGGTTGATCTCTTAATAAGAAAATCAAGTAGGTTAGAGAGAGAGAGATTATGATCTTGTTTGTCAATTGATCCAAATATAAATAAACAATTCATGTACAAAACATGATGATCTTGTTAGTCAATTGATCCAAATAGAATTACAAGTTGTAAACCTTTTGAATTTCAATCTCACGGTATTAATTATATACATAATACAACTCCTAAGCGACTCTATGGAAGGAATTTTTCCATTTATATTTACCCCACAAAAAAATTGGGAATACTTTCAGTCTTATTGTAGGTAGCCTTGAAAGGAGCTCGATAATAGGAGTAGCAAATATTAATGGCAAAAATAATTTTTTAATAAATTTGAAACTTGCAATAAATAAGGGCTTGGTGATTGTGTAAGAATTTTTCTTCGACACATGTTAGATAAAATAATTCTATAGCTTTGAAGGTGAAGCTTAAAAGATAAAGAGGATACCCTACAACTTGAAGATTTCTCCATCGGTAAGCCACTTCCAAAAATACTTGTCTTGTGGCCAAAGGATCACCCTTAGCATTGCATCTCAACCCTTTGAATGTTGGAGCCTAAACCAAGATAGAAGATCTTGGGGGCACTCATACCATTATCCATAACTTTCTCTTGTGAAATGGGATTGAATCATCAATAAATGTCCAATCATATGTTGGGCATAAGAGGGCCTAGGGAAAAAGATGCCTTTGACTAGTCCATAGGAAGCATAATTAGTGAGAAGATACTAAAAATCCTTAGTGGTAAACACATAAAGGAAAGGAACCAAAGGCAATTTCATTGGATAAATTGAAATAGGTCAAACTTATATGCTTTACGACCATTGATAGTGAGGCAAGTTGAGGCATCTCTAAAAAGAATTGCATGGAATGTATAAATTTGGCTCAGACATCTAAAGCTTGCAATAAGTCCAACATGAAGGGTCATTCAATATGGTCATAAGATTTTCAAAGTTTGTTTTGACAAACATGGCCTCGTGTTGAGTGGATTGAGCCTATTCCATGCTCTCCTAAATTACAATAATGGTATAAAGAATATTGCTATAAATAAACCTAGTTTGCTCAAAGAGAATAATTATGAGTATATGTTTTGGCCTTAAGGCCAAGGGTTTTGCAATAATCTTGTGACATTGAGAAAGACACTTGGAGAGCCTTCAATCGGTGATAAGCTCATGGTCACTCATTTGGGATGAATTTTATAATGCCTTTGTTTATTAGCTTCCCCAATGAGTTAGTTTGAAGACCCTCTAGATAAATTTTATGTAGTTCTAGACCAAACTTATCCCAAAGATTTTAATAGAATTCATAAAGGAAATAGTCAATACTAGGGGCTTTTTCTTAGACCATCTAATTAGTGGCATCTTAAAGTTCATCAATGGAGAAGTGACTAATATAGGTCACTCGCTAAGCTTCTAAGAGCTTGTAAGGCACTACACTAAGACTTTTTACAAATACAAACTGTCTATTAGGTGTAGTGGCGTAGACTTGGAAGACTTGTTTATAACAAGCTATAAATGATTGATTGCTAGATGAGAGATGGGTAAGATACTATTTTTTTTGGAGACACTATTTCTGACTTTGTGCTAGTGCACAGAGGCACATATTTGATCTCTCAGGGAAAGGCTTCAACTATTTTAATTTTATGGTGAGGCATTGTAGCCTCAAGCTATAAGGCTTCACCAAAAGGGGCAAGCTTCAACTATTGAGAAACATAGATGAATTCTTTAGTTACAAGATCATTAGTTCATTTGTTATAGAGCAGGGTTGAATTGATTAGTGTGGGTGGATAATAACAACCTAAATTTGATGGTCGACTTTGTTTGTCAAACAATTTTTTAATAATAGTTATCTATTTGAAGTTACCCTTCAAATTATAAGATATACCTTATTTTAACAAACTATATATAAATTAAATATAGATATCAAAATAATCTTATATAAATTTTGACCTTCTATTTGAAATCTCCCCTTTCATATGATATAATCTTCCTAAAATTTTAAATGTATTTTATTACAAAAATGTCTAAATATAACCACAACACCATCACGTTGAGTGGTGGGCAGCTATTGGTACATGGACAGCTACTGGATCCTCTCCCCTACTCATAAATTTCAGTTTCCCCTTTCCTGTGGTACCTACAATCTTCCTAGAATTTTAAATGCGTTTTATTAAAAAAATTCCTAAAATACGGCCACACGGCCATCAAATGAGCGGTGTCATTCATCTACTTGACTCATAAATTTCAGTTTCGTTGCTCAATGGCAACAGTTCATTCTTAAACTCAAAAACATGAAAACCCTTAACTCATTCCTTGTACGAAAATTCTGAAAATGAAAGTTCAAATTTGAAGGTAATCGGAAAAACTCATTTTCTCCCTCCATTCATTTTCACTTTCAAATTTGAACCCACTCCCAAACTCCCTCCCTCCTCGCCTCAAATCTCAAATTCTGAAAACTAACCCCGCCAATGCCACTGAATGCCTGCAATGCACTTACAAATACATGTCATACTCTACATCCATTCCACCCTCCAACTCTCTCCACACAGCAGTACATTCGTTCCACATACTGTTCTTGGAATGGAGATGTCTGTGGGGTTTCAGTTGCAGGCAGATCTGCTTGTGGGCATTTCCAAAGAAGAAGAAGAACAACACAAGGAGAACATTCCCCTTTTGTTAGCAGGTAGCTCAGGGTCACCATTCATTCATCTTCATCTTTTAAAGAGGCGACCACTCCAAGACATTACCCACCTGATTACTGCCTCTATTAATATGGATACCATGCATAATGTAAGTCTCCTCTTGTTTTCTTTTTTATTAGTTGGGTTTCCTATTTCGTATTGTTTGAATAGTTTTCCTGATAAATCGTCCCTCTTCTTTTTTCCAGAGAAGAAGAACGCTCTCTGTAATGGAGACGGGGCTGTTGGTGGATTCAATGCCTCACGGTCGGAATAAAAAGAGGAAGACTACAAATCTGTCGAGTGATAGTAATGCTAATCCTGTGAATCCGAAGAGACCTATGCTCAGAAAGAGCTTCAGATAACACACTGGCTGTTGGTAGTTATTGACCAAGCAGCAGCATAGCAGAGAAAGCTTGGGCAGTCGCCATTGTGCTACCCTACTTTGCATATTCTGCTGTCATCAGCTCTGCTTTGGAAAAAAAAAAACAAATTAGTCCCATATTTTCTAAAAAGGGCCGTGGCATTTACACGGAGATAGGAGAATAACTGATCATATGAAGCTGATATCATTTGTCTTTAAATGGGTTTACTTATGCTCAGCATTTTTTAAATAAAAGTCTGATTTTTTTCTAATCAAAGCCAAGATTTAAATACTTATTGCCATTCTTTTCCACAAATATTGCCCTGAGGTGCACCTTACTTAGTTTTGATGTTCGTCTTGTGAACTCTACAAAGCACTCTTGAACTGTTGGATTAATTATTTAACAAAATGAAGTCGGTCTATTCCTCTCATATGGCCATTGTGCAGTGATATATATCAAATAAAAGAAGAATGCGCTTGCTCAGAGTGTTTGAAGCTATTGGCATAACAAATAATAATGCTCATTTAGGTTTAAGAGGAAGGGGTTCCGTGTTAATGTTATACACTTAAAGATATTTGCTTTAAGATCACAACAGGCCGTTGCAATTTATGTACCAGATGGATCATTTAGCAATTTTTAATTACAAATGCAAAGATATCCATCACTTTGCAGGAGTCTCTAAACATCCATTGCCATTAAGGTTAAAATAATATCTCTAAAATCGATTAGGTAAGCATCATTTCTGCCAGTGCAAACTGCAATATATAATGTAAAGCAAATTTTCATGTCTCTCCGTCTTTTAAAGTGTTGGTTTTCCCTAAATATTTTCTGTTGATGCATTGTGGGGCACTAATAAGGAAATCTACTGTAAGTCTGTCAATGATTTTTATGCAGCTATGTTGTAAATAGCATCTGAAATATCTTCCAAAGTCAGTGCTCTTTGATATCCCTCTTCAATTGAGTCTATGTTACTGTCAACTTGCAGTATTGCGAACTTTTCTATTCTAGCAAAAATGTCTATGATACTCTTTGCATTAGTATGCTTAACCAATTGATTGGAGATCATCTTCACGGGTCTTCTTGGTTGAGCTTAATTTTGATGTTCTTCTCATTAAAAACTTGGAATTCAATTAAGGTGCTATTGTTAGAGATTTAGATAAGCTCCTCTATTGATTTACGCAGCCAATATAAATTTTCACAACTATTAATAACCATAGTTTTTGGAATAAAATTAACTCTTGAAATTGAAATAACAAACTTATCTGTGGAAGGACATTCAAGGATAGTTCTTAATCCATTTAACAGCATATCAATACCTTTACATTGAAAGCGAAGAATGTTTGGAACTGGATTCTCCAATCTAACTTTTGATAAGATTAGAATCATATTGCTAGCTTATGGTCAATAATAATGTTAATTTTTTCCCTGAATGATGATTTCAATGGTGAATACCAACATTTTAAAAGTTGCAAAGCTTAATTAATCAAGATTACTTTTAAACTGGAAAGGCTTTGGGTTTAAGTGAGGGGATCAAATCAATGTACTTTGCTTTTGTATGTACCTCTGTACATCAATAACTTTATCTCAGTGAATGACTTGACCGTCTTTTTCCCAGTCAAGACAGATTGCCAAAATTAGTTGAGATTTATCATGGATTTTGATTTATCGAATGCCAAAATGCTATAATGTTAACTCCTCTCAAGCATAAATTCATTTTCTTATTCATTCACTGCTTCTGTGAGTCACTAAACATTCAGGGCCTGTCTCTCTTTTTTATTTAATTTTTTGGCATCCAAGCTTTCTCCCAAACATTTAATCAACTTTTGGAAGCTGTTTCTGAACAGTGAAGGCTTGTAAACTCATCTGCTAGAAAGTAAATTATCCAACTTAGACAGGGTACTGATATAGACATTCTTGTTGGATATCCCTTTCATGGGCTAACACAACTTGTGCAGAGTTGGACAACCATAGGTACATGTAAATGGTAGTGTCTGATCTGTTCCTCGATGTTCAAGACACAGCGATGGATTCACTCAAATGTATGCAGGATTTCTCTGAGAGGCTTCACAAACAAGACAGATTGTGTTTGACGAGATGCATTGAGGCTGTGCCATGCCCAGAATCAAATCTGCACAAGAAGTTTTTAATTTTCAACATATTGCTGATGAGGAGCAATAAATGCAGGTCTTGGAACAAGATACAACCACTTGATTTGTGTGATTGAAGCTTATGCTCAAGACAGAAGTTGACGTCTTAAAAGAGGTTTCTTAATTTGGAAGTTCAGTTGCTTTTGATATATATAAGAACTATTAATTTGAAAGTTAAGTTGTTTTGATATATATAAGAACCATTAGACTTACATTATCATTTTGTCTGTGCTATTTAGTCTAGTGATACTTTAAGTAGATACACTGCCACATGGTCAGAATGTCATTGATTTTGGATGTGCAGCCACTTTGCAAGTTAGGTTTAGTATGAAAAGACAACGGGAAAGGTTATACATCTTTCTGGCTACAGCCATAGTTTGGTATAAAGTGTTTTTGCTATTTGCAAAAAATAGCATGGAAATGCAAAAAGCTCAAGTTAACACATCAGATGTAGGTTTACATAACAGAAGATTTTATAAATATGTCAATGTTCTAATAGAGTGCTTCTTTGGGCACATGATGAACAACCTCTTAGTATCAAGCACACCAAGAGACAAGAAATTAGACTCAGGGAAGCCCATCTAGGTCTCAAGGATGTTCATGAAATTAAATTATTTATTTCATTTGGAGAAACCCATCTGATTTTTTTTTTTTCTGAATTAAGTTTCTCTTTTGGAGAGGTGGACTAGTCCCTATGTTTTGAACTGACCCTGTTAAAGAAAATACAACACTTCAGTATTGATCACTTGATGTATGTGTTTATATAACTTCAAGTGGATCGACTGTTTTTACAGCTGAACCTTCACAGCGAGTGCACAGAGACTAACAGATCTACACTTTAAAACACTATGCCCAAATCTTTGTTAATAATATTCACAGGCTTCAAAATTGTTCGTGTTTTGCATGCATTTAATGACCGATTTATTTCCATTTCAAACTTCTTGTAATGACTATGTCCTCTCATTTATATCTACAAACTTTATCAAAGTTATTACGTTTGTCTTCATATCCTAGAAAAAGAACATTGGTCTTCAGCTTCAGTGTACAACAGGGGGTATCTACAAGAAAAGATTGTATAGCGTAAACAAAGGCAACATAGAGGAAATTTATTGATGGAAATATGGCAGGGTCAAATTTCATTGAATTACTTGATTATTTCTTAAGTCAGCAAATTAAATTGAAGTCAAAAGACGAACTGAGGAAACAAATGACCAAACTAGTCACACGAGGCATTTTCTTTATATTAAGGAAATCTTGTGCATGCTTTTTTTTAGTAGTTATTATAGTTCTCTCACAAGACAATGTCTTAAACAGCCAAAGCCTGGTCATTGCATGCCAGGTCAAGGCTAGTTCTAAGATTGTTTGCCATCATTTTACTTTGTGTCACCAATAGTCCCCACATAAACACAGTCCATCCTTGAAGTGGTGGAAACGGCTGGTATCCCTGACAATGATTTGTCGCCCAACAATCTTGGAAACGAACTTGATGAAAGTGTGGCAGTCATTACAAACTCGAAGATTCTTGATGACCCTGATAGATGATCCATGGGGTGTGTTGATCAAGCCAAAAGCAATGGCGAGCTTTTCACTGTGATGACAAAAATAATGTTGTCTATGCTCCTGCTCTACATTGTGTAGCACAGAGTTTGTATATAACACGTACCCTGCTTCCTGCATTTGGATAGTCAAACTCTCCAACTTTGCGTAGATTTCCTTTGTTTGTGGATGTAATCTGTCCCCCATGGTAAACACATGCACGCTATGCTGGAATTCAATCCAGCTCTGTCCAGGGTTCTTTCGAACTCCTCTATCTTTCATCAATTTTCTCACCTTAGCTACCTCATCCCATCCACCAGATTCAGCATGCATATTTGCTAATAGAACATAGGCCGCAGAATCTTCTGGTTCAAATTCAAGTACACACTCAGCTGCCCTTTTACCTAGCTGCATATTTCCATGAATCCTACAAGCCCCAAGCAATGTGCGCCACACCAAAGCAGTGGGTTTAATTGTCATTCTATGGATAAGGTTTTCAGCCTCATCTAGGTAGCCAGCACGGCCGAGAAGATCTACCATACAGTTATAGTGATCACTTATTGGCATGATATTGTGATCTCGACTCATTGAATCAAAGTAGTGTCGACCCTCATCCACCAGGCCTGCATGGCTACATGCAGAAAGAACACCAACAAAGGTGACATGGTCAGGTTTAATTCCTCTTTGTTGCATTTGTTCAAATATTAAAAGGGCTTCCTTGCCAAGTCCATAATGAGCATATGCTGAAATCATTGCGGTCCATGAGACCACATTGCGTGATGACAGTTTGTCAAATACTTTGATCGAGTCTTCTATGCTTCCACATTTGGCATACATATCAACAACAACATTTGCAACAAAAACATCTGACTGCAATCTATATTTAATTACATGGGCATGCACCTCCTTGCTCTGCTCCAAAGATGCTAGATTGGCACAAGCACTAACAATGCTAACCAAGGTAAATTCATCAGGCTTTATCCCATCCTGCAACATGCTGTGAAATAGTTTCAAGGCTTCCTCACTGTGCCCATTTTGTGCATGCATTGCAATCATTGAATTCCAGGAAACTAGATCTCGATGTTGCATTTGGCAGAAGAGTCTCAAAGCCTGCTCACATTGCCCATGCTGAGCATATCCTGCAATCATAGCATTACCAGAAACAACATCTTGCTTGCACATTCTTTTGAACACTTCAAATGCATCTTCTACTGCAGCACATTTTGAATGCATGGAAATAAGGGCACTTCCTATAAATCTATCAGACAGAAATCCAGTTTTGACAATACCAGCATGGACCTGCTTACCACATTCTGCAGTTTGCAGAGCAGTACATGCCCTGAGAACACTGGCAAATGTAAACTCATTTGATCTCATTCCTGCAACTAGCATTTGGCGGAAGAGAATCAGAGCATCCTCACAATGTCTTTCAATATCCTCACCTTCGGTGTATCCTGCAATCATTGCATTCCACAAAACCACATTCTGTTTAGAAGTCTGATCAAACAATTTACGTGCATCAAATATGTTCTCGCATTTTGCATACATGTCAATAAGGGCACTAGCCACAAAACTATCTAAACCAAACCCCCTTTTGATAGCCTCGGCATGCACCTGCTGCCCCTGTTCCAGACCTCTTATAGTGGTACATACCTTTAGAATACTGGCCATGGTTGTTTGATTGTGTCTCACTCCTGTCTGTGACATTTGTCTATAAAGCTCAAGAGCTTCTACCTCACCTTCATTCTGAGCATATCCTGCGATCATTGAATTCCATGATACAACATCTAGTTTAGGCATTTTATCAAAACTAAAGCGGGCATCTTCAACTTTTTTACATTTAGCATACATGTCAACAAGAGCATTTCCCACAAAGATATTTTCTCCAATGCTATATTTTAGAATGAGAGAATGCACCTGCTTTCCCTGCGCGAGAGCTCTGGCTCTTGAACAAGCATTGAGGACGCTGGCCCATGTGAACTCTGTAGGTATCATACCTGTCCACAGAAATTCCCAAAACAACTCCATAGCATCTTCAAAACACCCATGCTGAGCATACCCCCCAATCATTGTATTCCATGAAACCACATTTCGTTCAAGCATTTGGTCAAACATTTTGCGAGCATAATCCACATTACCTAATTTAGAATATATGTCAACAAAAGCACTTCCCACGAATATATCAGAATCAAATCCAATTTTCACAACGTGGGCATTGACCTGCAAGGCCTGATCCAGAGCATCCATTTGTTTGCAGGCATTGATAACACTGGCAAAAGTAAAATACGTTGGACTTATTCGTTCTCGATGCATCCGGGTGAAAAACCTAAAACTTCCTTCCCCATCTCCGTGCTGAGCATATCCAGAAATAATTGCATTCCAGGAAACACTATTTCTGTCAGGCATTTTGTCAAACACTTGGCGTGCAGCTTCCAAACCCCCACATTTATTATACATGTTAATAAGATTGTTGAATAAGAAAACGTCTGGTTCCATTCCTGATCTGATTATATCAGCGTGAACGGACCTACCATCTTCCAGAGCTTTCGTGTTAACACATTCGTGCAAAAGATGAACATAAAATGTAGATTTTTCAACCGAATCCTCCTCACACATCCCTCCAGTGGTAAAAGACAGAGTTCTTTCATGGCCAATGCAGAAATTCTGAAATTTTAATCTTGGGGATGGAAACCACGGTACCTTGAAAATTTGTCTACCGTAATGTTTTAAACATGTTGGCATTTGACACTGAGTCTAAGGCAATTTTTGAATGTAATAGGATAGGCTGTATGACATTTACCTTTTATATTTAGCGGTTTAATTTTAACTTCACTTTCTCTGGTTCTGCTTTTTTGGTTTAAGGCACAAGAACTCATCTACTCACAGGCTTCAATACAAAGTGCATATGTTACCAATTTATCATAGCAGGCAAATAATTTGTTGAACTGTACTTTCCTTTATCCATTTGTCTTTCAAACAGTATTTTAAAGCTATGGTTTTATGGAGGGGGCAGCAGGTGATCCTTCAGTTTTAATAAGGTTGTCTTATAAATTGTACTTAATGTTAAAAATTTTAATTGAGAATTTTAAAAAAGTTTGAGGTCCCTTGAATTTATAGTAGCATTTAATGTTAAAACAATTAGTTTGTATTCATAAGTTTGATGTAAGTATAACATGTGGGTTAATACATTAAAAAACGTTGAGTTTTAATCAATTATCATTGTTATTGACATTAGATTTTAACCAATTATCATTGTTATTGACATTAGATTGTAATTTCTAGTTTCATATTCATTGCAATAGTATGTGTAAGTGGAAGATTTTGTATTTTGATAAGGTTGTTTGCTTTAATTATATATATAGATAAGTTAAATTACTTACCTTTTTTTTTCTTTCTTTTCATGTGAGTTATAGAAGTTGTTATTAGAAAATTAGACTTGAGTTGGAGTGTTACTTGTTGGTGAAAGAATGTTTCTAATGTGTCTACTTTGCCTAAGGTTTTATGAACAAGTTTTTTGCAATTGAATGTGATGCATAGAGAGGCTTGTCCATGTTAAGTGATGATTGAGATCCACGACAATAATGGTAAACTTGTTAGGAAAGTGTGATATTTAATTACAATCCTAATGTACTAATGTTACATCTCTAACAATCTTGAAATGGGTACTTGGATGCCCATGTTGTTGAGAGATATTATTATTTTATTAGTAATTCTCCTTGTTGACTTGGAATATTAGTTGTGGTGGCATTCATGAAGGAGGTGGACCATAATGGTGGTAGTTATAAACTCGTTTGAGGCCATTTATGACACTTTCACAATCCTAGGTGTTAGGAAGAGTTATAGAGCATTTTTGCATTATCGGGTGGGTCCCATGTGAGTTGGTTGTTGAATATGGATGCCATTCTTGGGAGATGCGCCCATGTGGGGGTAGTTATTAGTCAAATATGTTGTCCATTATTGTGATTTACTATTCTAGGAAGATGCTCTTCAAGTGGTGCATGGAATTTTTGCATTTTGCCATGGTTTAAGTGGTACATTGTTTTGTGAAACTAATTGTGGTTTTCCTCTCCCATTTCTCTATAAATTGAAGGCATGAGATAGTAGTTTTATGGGTTGATTTACAAGTACATAGGCACTGTCAAAATGTTGTTAGATCGAGGAGAGAAGTGTGTTGCATATATACTTTTGTATTGAAGATCAATGCATACTTGAGCCTCTCTTTGATGACAAAGTTTTTACCAAAAGGGTTTCTCCACATACACTTGGTGTCATGTGTTAAAATATCATGGTTTGCTAATTTTTATTTGTTGTTATACACTTTCACATAATCTCAAATCTCATAATGATTAATATAATATTCTATTAAGAAAAATTAGATTTGCATACTCTTTGAAGAGCTAACATTTGTAGTAGTTTACCTTGTTTTAACAACATTTGGTATCAGAATTTTGGTTCTGTTGAGAAGGGGATGCCTTTCTTGAAGTGTTGAAGGTTTTTTGGCTATAATGAGAGCTTTTGATTTGAGTGGTTTTGTCGATTTGTGAAGTAATTAGAAACCATGGCCTCTACCTCTTGTTTAGAGATTGAGAAGTTCAATGACATTGGGTACGAGTTGTGGAAGTTGAAGATGGATAATCTCTTTGAAGAGAGAGATTAGTGGAGAGTTGTTATAAATAAAGAGAAACTAGATAGTATGTCTAATGATGATTGGAAGAAACTAGATAAAAAGACACGAGGAACCATTTGGTTGTCTTTACAAATTCTATCATGTTAAATGTTTGAGGAGGCAGTTGCATATCTCTAATGGAAAAGGATTGGTCAGATCTATCTAATTAAGAGTCTATTAAATCAACTTTATTTGAAGAGGAAATAGTATTCTTTGAAAATGAAAGATGGAGAATTTGTTGTAGAATATTTAAATTCATTTAATTTGATTTTGAGTTAGTATCCATTGATATTAAGCTTGAAGAAGATGATAAGTGTATTTTGTTACTTTGTGCTTTGCTTGAATCATGGAAAAATCTAATACTTGCTTTGAGTGATTCAATGACAAATCCAAAGTTAGATGCCCTTGTTGCTACTTTGCTTACATAGGAAATGAGAAGAAAATTTATGGATGAGGGCTCAAAGGATGCATTACATGTTTGGAGAACGCCCAAGGATAAAGGAGGGTCAAAAGGGGATTATAATAAGTCTACCAAGAGATCTAAGTCTCGAGATTGTTCTAAGACCTAGGGAAGAGAAGAGTAAAGTGTTAGAAATGTGGAAAATAGGGGCATGTTAAGGAGTATAAAAAAATAAGACTTATGAATCCACTAAAAAATCCTCTAATGACGATGATGAAGCTTTGTTTATTTCTACTAATACTATTTTTGATGAATCCTGGTTGATTGACTCAAGTTGTTCTTATCATATGACTCCTCACAAGAAGTGGTTCTCTTCTTACCATGCTTATGATGGAGGAGAAGTGTATCTAGGTGACAAAATTTCACATAAGATTATTGGCCATGGGAAGGTACAATTGTATTTCAATGATGGGAGGGTAAAAACTCTTACTAGTGTCTTGCATATTCTAGGACTTGTGAGAAATTTGATTTCTATATCTAGGTTGAATGATTCTAGATTGCATTTGACATTTGACAAGTCTGATTGCAAGTTGGTTAGAGAAAATTTGGTGGTTTCTAAAGAATCTTGATGCAGTCAAGACCGGGGGGTTTTATCAAACTACTTAGTCATGCAGCCAATAACACACAACGGAAGCACAAATTCATTCACAAATCTGAAATTATTTTATTAGCTTCAAAACATTAGCATTTACAAACTCATTGGCCTTTCAAAGCTTCAACATTAAGCATTACATTGTAATATTCAATCAATTATGTGCTTACAACACCAAAACACTTTCCAATGAATACAAAGATCGCTCCCAGTCTACTATCGCCCCACCTCTGTTCTGCGAGGAACAACTACTAACACCCTCTGCGTTGAGCATAACAACTCCTAAACAAGAATGACAATTGCCTTTTATTCTTTCCAGTGGAAGTTAAACAGTTATGGAACTGAACAAACATGTATTCAAACAACCACTTGACTTTTTAGATTACCAAATAGATTAATGATAAAACATCCCTTAATAAAGTCCCATACATTAGCAACCTGCCTTTTAAAACTATATCCTTGTGATGCCTATCGACAAAATAAACTTTAAAGCTATCAGCAAAATATCTCTTTCACAAACCAAGGAAATCTTCATTGGTAAATGTAGCTTTTCGCGAACTTAAAAGTTTGCCGTCACATGTTATCAATGAATTTGTTAGTTCGCAAACTAAATAGTTTGCTGATACAAGCTTTAAGACATCAGATCCCGTCTATCTAGCCATCTCACAAACTAAAGACTTGTCGGTATACCACCCTTAGCCACCAAGCCCTTTATCAGCAAAATTGACCTTTTCTATCCTTTTATCGACTTATCGGCAAATTTTGAAAACCACGAACTAGTTCGCAAACTTAAAAGTTTACCGATACAAAGTCTCAAGACATCAACTTCTTTTATCGGTGAAACTTGTCTTCTATGAACTCTTTGACTTCTTCACAAAAGTTCTGTTTATATGCTTGTCAGCAAATCGGTGAATCAGTAACTTTTGGAACCTGTGAACTTGCTGATACTTAACATTTTCCTTTGATCAGCAATATTTCAATCTCGTGAACCAAAAAAACATTGACTTCAACTTTGAAAGCCTTTATCAACGAAGTGAGCCATCGCTGAAGTGAGCCATCGACAAACCTAAGGGTTCGCAAACTAGTGACTTTATCGACTGAGTTTGCAACTTCAAACTTTTGCCTACTGAAAGCTCCTTTTCAATGAACTTAAACACTTGCAACTTACCCTTAAGCTTAGTCAGAGAAATTACCCATCGATGAACTAAGTTGTTGGTGAACTAGTTAGTTTGCGAGCTAAGAATTTTCTCAACCAAAGGCTCCCCTTAGTCAAACTTGGAAAAATGTAACTTGCCTTGAAGAGTTGTCGGCAAAAGTGTTTGTCGGCTAACTGGGTTGTCGGCAAACTATTGGATCGATGAACTGAGCAGTTCACGAACTGGAGAAATCATCATCTGGCTATAACTTAGCCAATTTTCAGTCAAATTTCACCCAATTGGAACTGGAGATACCCACTTGGATCTTCTACATGATGACTCTCTTAACTTGGCCAAATAGATTTGAATTTGCTCCAGAAACACAAAACTGACTCTGCAAAGAAAACATAAACCAAAAACCAACTTAGAAGATAAAATATATTTTTAGTGACACAGGATTGCTAGTGAACCCGGATGCTCCTGCATCAGACACACCGAGTAAGTGAAATGTTCCATGAGTTGGAAAAGTCATTCAAACATTTGAAAATGCTTGGGATGGTGATCTCATGCTTGTTCTTTATCCAAACCTCCTCTATCTATTTGACCACTCCTCTTCATCACTTGCTGAAATACTTCAACTCCACTTACACTTCTTGGGCTACACCTCTTATGAGAAAATTCCAAGTGTCCAAATTGTGACTTGTGTTGTTTTCTCTCCAAACAGCCACTTTCTTGTTCAATATACACATTCTTCACACTGTTTACCACTGCTTTCTGCTGTTGTTGCATAAAACTAGCACCACTACCTTTATTTTTTTCTGTAGTCCCCTTCATGGGAACCTTCATTGAAACACTCTCAATCTCTCTTGTCACCTTAAGCAATTGTTTGTTAGAATTGCAACAAACTATTGAACTACTCTCTTTCACTTGCGGTGTCTTCTCTTTTACTGAACTCAGTAGATACTTCTGCTCATCCTTCATAATAGTATACAAATTCCTTTTACCATCATAGACACTTCTCTATCAAGCTGCCAAGGTCTACCCAACAACACATGATAGACACTCATTGACATAACATCACACAAGACTTCATCCTTATATGACCCAATCTGAAAACTAACCATGCATTGCTCTTTCACCACTAATTCATGTTCCTTTTGCTACCGGGTAACTTTATAAGGACTAGGATGTTTCCTCTTTTTCAAACCTATCTTTTCTACCATTTCCTCTAAGACTAGGTTATCAGTACTACCACTATCTACAATTACTTTGCAACACTTACCTCTAGACTTGAATATAGTTCTAAAAAGACTTCTCCTCTAAGATGCTTCATCCTTCTTCACTTATGGTGTTATCAACACTCTCTTGAACATAAGAGACTCTCCTCCTTTAAGCTCTTCCACTTTCGGTGATGTCACACTCTCTTCATCTTCTTATACCATGTTATTTCTAGCCATACTTTTCTTATTTTTCTCTCGATGTAATTGAGAGCACTCATAAGCTCTATGTCCAATCTTAGCACATTGAAAACACTTTCTAAGGAACCCCTTGCTACTACTACCATGTCCTCCTATAGAGTATTCTCTTCCTCTCACTCCTTGACTTGATTCCTTACTCCATTTTGCATTTGTTTCTTCTTCCTGAACTTGTTTGCCTTTGCCACTGCTTCCTTGTCCACTCCCAACTGAGAATTTCCCTCTTCCTTTTGCATTACTCTGTTGTCTTCTTTCTATCTTTTCTTCCACTTTCAAAGCATATTGATATGCCTCCTCTAGCGTGGATATCTTTAGCATACTCATCTCATCTTGTGTATTAAATTGCAACCCATTGATCTATATCTGGCTACTTTCTCCTTATCCATTTGATGATGCCCATATCTAATTACCATTTTATAAAACTCTTCAGTATAATCCTTTATGCTCATATCTTTCTACTTCAAATTTTGAAGTTTTCTTAACATTTCCAACTCATAATCTCTAGGAATAAATTTAGCTTTCAATCGAATAACCATATGATTCCACTGGGTTATTCTCGCATCTCCATTAGCCACTCTTTCTTTTTGCAACTCCCTCCGCCATAGGGAAACATGTCCTTTGAGTTTTGTTTGTGCCAATCTCACCCTCTGAGGGTCACGAATATTTTCATATTCAAAATATTCTTCTAATTTTCCTATCCAATCTATCAATTCTTCGGGATTCAATGTTCCAGAAAAATTAGAAATTTCTATTTTGTTACCTCCTCCAACTCTAGCAAGTGCTCTCATGAACTGTTCTTCTCCAACATCTATTGGCTGTTCATTTTCTCTCTCTTGTTCATCCTTCACAATTTCATCCTCATCATCAGCGTGATCTTCTGCACAATCTGGGTTCTTCTCAATCTAGCCACTAAATTTCTCAATTCATTCCTCTTTTCAACACGAAATTGTTCTAACATTTCCTCCATTCTAGGAACTCTTCTTCTTGGGGGGCATCTTCTCAAAATACCTCTACTTACAATTCCAGTGTCTCCTTCAACCCTATGTAATTGCAGGACTCCTCTTCACACCTGCAAATACCTCCTCGAGCCCTTTGAGACAATACTTCAGATTCTCTGCAATGTATCTCCTCCTAGCAAGAAAACCTGCTCTAATACCACTTGATGCAGTCAAGACTAGGGGGGTTTATCAAACTACCCAGTCATGTAGCCAGTAACACTCAACAGAAACACAAATTCATTCACAAATCTAAAATTATTTGCATATTCAATCGATTATGTGCATATAGCACCAAAACGCTTTCCAATGAATATAAAGATCACCCCCAATCTACTAGCGCCCCACCTCTGTTCTACGAGGAACAACTAATAACACCCTCTGCGTTGAGTAAAACAACCCACTAAACAAGAAAATCAATCACCTTTTATTCTTTCCAATGGAAGTTAAACAGTTATGGAACTGAACATATAGGTATTCAAACAATCACTTGACTTTTCAGATTACCAAATAGATTAATGATAAAACATCCCTTAAAGTCCCATACATTAGCAACCTGCCTTTTAAAACTTTAAATCTTCTTGTGACGACTATGGAAAAAATAAACTTTAAAGCTATCGGCAAAATATCTCTTCCATGAACCAAGGAAATCGTCATCAACAAATGTAGCTTTTTACGAACTTAAAAGTTTCCCGTCACATGTTATTGATGAATTTGCTGCTTCGCAAACTAAACAGTTTGCCGATACAAGCTTTAAGACATTAGATCCCGTCTATCAACAAAATAGCCATCTCGCAAAGTAAAGACTTGTCGGTATAACACCCTTAGCCACCAAGCCCTTTATTAGCAAAATTGACCTTTTCCATCCTTTTATCGACTTATTGAGAAATTTTAAAAACCACGAACTAGTTCGCAAAATTAAAAGTTTGCCGATACAAAGTCTCAAGACATCAACTTCTTTTATCGATGAAACTTGTCTTCTACGAACTCTTTGACTTCTTCACAAAAGCTCTGTTAATATGCTTGTCGATGAATCGGTAACTTTTGGAACCCGCGAACTGGCCGATACTTAACATTTTCCTTTGATCGGCGATATTTCAATCCGCAAACCAAAGAAACATTAACTTCAACTTTGAAAGCCTTTATCGGTGAAGAGAGCCATTGGTAAAGTAAGCCATCGACAAAGTAAGCCATCGACAAACTTAAGGGTTCGCAAACTAGTGACTTTACTGATTGAGTTTGCAACTTCAAACTTTTGCCGACTGAAAGCTCCTTTCCAATGAACTTAAACACTTGCAACTTACCCTTAAGCTTAGTCAGAGAAATCACCCATTGGTGAACTAAGCTGTCGGTAAACTAGTTAGTTCACAAACTAAGAATTTTCCTGACCAAAGGATCCCCTTAGTCAAACTTGGAAAAATGTAACTTGCCTTGAAGAGTTGTCGGCTAACTAGGCTGTCGGCTAACTATTGGATCGGCGAACTGAGTAGTTCACAAACTAGCTATAACTTAGCCAATTTTTAGCCAAATTTCACCAAATTGGAACTGGAGATACCCAATTGGCTCTTCTACATGATGACACTCTTAACTTGGCTAAATAAATCTGAATTTGCTCTAGAAACACAAAATTGACTCTACAAAGAAAACATTAACCAAAAACCAACTTAGAAAATAAAATATATTTTTGGTGACATAGGATTGCCAGTGAACCCAGATGCTCCTGCATTAGATCTTGTGTTGGAAATTTGTTTAGTATGAATGCCTCCAAATTCTGCAACTTTGCCAAAGTAACTGACAATTCTAAAAATGCATCTATATTGTAGCACCAATGGTTGGGCCAAATTGGTGAAAAAGGTTTGTAGACCATGAATAATAATACTATGGTTGATGGTTTTTCTAATTACTTTGATGCTCAATTTAATTTTTGTGAACATTGTGTGTTTCGTAAGAAGAATATACTTTCATTTCTTGTTGGAAACTATAGAGCAAAGAGGTTATTAGAAATTGTTCATTCATATGTGTTTGGTCCAATGGATGTGGGTTCTATAAAAAATCTCACTATTACGTTACATTCATTGATGATGCCTCTAGATACACCTAGGTTTATTTTATGCATTCTAAATCTAAAGTTTTCTCTAAGTTTAAAGAATTCAAAGTTTTGGTTGAGAAATAATCAAATAATAAAATAAAGTTGTTGAGATCTGACAATGCTGGTGAATATTGATCTAGGGAATTTGATGAGTTATGTAAACATGCATGTATTGTTTAGTAGAAGACAACCTCCTACACACCACAACAAAATAAGGTTTTAGAGAGAATTAATAAAAACTTGATGGAAAGAGCCAAAAGTATGTTGAGAGGTACATAACTCGATCAATGCTTTTGGGTAGAGGCTATGAGTATTGTTTGTTACTTCACAAATTGATCTCCTTCTATGAGTCTTATTGATAAAACTTCTCATGAAGTGCGGACAAGTAGGAAACTTTTTTTTTTTTACATTTAAGGGTATTTGGTTGTGAGGCTTTTGTTCATGTGCCTAAGGAAAAGTGATCTAAACTAGATCTAAAAGCACATAAATGCATCTTTGTTGGTTATGGTGAGAACGTAAAATGTTATAATCTTTAGAATGCATTAACCCATAAAATGATCTATTCTAGAGATGTGATTTTCAAGGAGTTTAGAGCATTTTCAGATCCTATACAACCAAAGGAAGAAAAAAGGAAAATAGTGCATTTTAAGACAAAGGTTGAAAAGTATGAAGATGCACACATCGAAGAATAAAATGATGGATTAGAGGATGGAGAGGAAGAAGAGAGTGCAAATGAGAGTTCTAAGCAATATGAGAAGGTTGAATATGTAGAAGAATAGGTAGAGCCCCTTACACCTTGAGATGATCAATGAGAAAGTGGAACCTAGTTGATAGGTATAGCTCCCACCAGATTTCTATCATGTATTTGCTTTGTTATGTATTGATGATGAACCAAAATATTTCATGGAGACTCTCTCTTCAAAGGATAGTGAGTTCTTCTACTCTTAGTAGCTCAAGAGTGAGGAGCTCAATGTGGATGGGCAATCATGCCTCCATACCTTAAAATAAAACATAATGCAAGGTGCCTATTGCACATTTCTCAATGATGTAGTCAACCCAATGGGTGTGATGCAGTAGCAAATTCCATGCATGTGGATTATCCTTGATAGTTTGACCAATGCTTTTCTTCAAATTCCTGTTGATTGACTTTGTGAAACCATTACCTTGGGGGTAATAATTTGATGAGGTATTTATGTAAATGATATATTTTGAAGCAAATTCAATGACTTTCAATCCCATGAATATTTTCACATTATCCAAAATTATGGTTGATGAAGCAATTACTTTGGTCCATTTGTTAAAGTAGACTATGGAAATAAAGATCCATTTAGAACTATTTCTAAAGGGAGGTTTAATTATGTCAATGAAGTCAAGCCCCCATTGCTAAAAGGAAGCATCCACCAAACTAGGCTTTAGTAGAAAGGGTATGTTTCTCTTTCTTCTAGTAAACCATTTATAAGTTTCACATGTTTGGACAAGATTATGTTTGGCATTAAACATAGTGGGACAGAATTATATAGCTTACATTATCTTAGCAACCATGGTTTTAGTCGAATATGAATCCTTCATGGAATTTGTTCACTAGTCTATCTATTTTCTTTGGGTTGATACATCACAAAAAGAGTCCATAAAGGGTTTTCTTGAACAATAATCCTTTGATAAGTTGGTAGCTAACACAAGAGAGGTGAAACCCTCATATATGTGTCTTGTAAAGTTTAGATGGAACATGTCTAGTCTTAAGGCATCTTTAGATTTTAGAAATCTAGTCTTTCTCAACTGTGAGGAGCAGATGGAAGCTCTTGTGTCAAGAATGTCATTGGCTTGGGATCATCACTTTTAGGAGAATCTAGAGTCTCCATGAGGTGTTGGAATAATCCTCAACCTCAAACTAGCTTATTCAATTCGATCTCAATGCAATAGTCCATTATCTTGGTGACCCAACTCACTCTTTTTTCGCTTATCTCCCCTTGAAGAAGGTTGGAAGGTTGTCATTAAGACCTAATAGTTTAGTTGAAAATGTATCAGTTTGGTCAACTAAGTAGTGTCCAAGGTTGTATGCAATAAGGGATTGGTTTGGATATCTCAACTTAGTAATGATTTTCTAGATTTTTAGGAAAGTTTTGATAGCATAAACTTAAATAGCTAGAAAGCATACAAACTCAGTCTACAAAGCATTTGAACTTAACCTATAAAGCATATGAACTTAATCTACAAAGCACATGAACTTTAAACTATGAATTTTAAAGAAACATTCTAATCTAAGAAACTAGGAAATTCTTTAAATCATAATTTGCACTATCAATTAATATTGAACTTCTGGACTAAGCAGGAGCTCTGTATTTCCTCTTTATAGAAAGTGGCTCTAGAACTCCAAATATTACAAGACAACACACAGTGGTGCAGGAGCACCTAGAAAATCATGTTTTCTTTTGTAATAAGGTCTATTTGACCAATACATTTTCATTTCAGTTTGTATCTAGGTTCATTTTGTAAGTCCCAAGTGACTTAGGACACTTGTCAAATTGTAATCGCATAATGCCAAAATAGGGCAGTAGGGCAGTTGGAGGCTATTTAGACGGTTGTCTCCCAACCGCTTAGATCAGTCTCCCAGCTGCTTGGAATTGGGTTTGGTTTTCCTCAGGGTGAGTTTATAAACCCAGAGGATGGAACCAAATGTGGATATCATTTTTCATTGTAATCAGATCGAAGAAAGAGTGTGATCAAATGTAATTGTGATTGTGCTAAGGAGAAATAGAATCATTCTGTTCCGTCAATTTGATTTTCGTTTCCTGTAATTGCAATTTGTATAGTTGTAGATTTCCATTCTCTCTGTGCTTTCCATTTTGTTGCTATATGTTGTCGTGAAGCATTCCACTATTGAGATTTCTGTCGAAATCAGTGGAATGGCTTCATTGTATAAATATTTATTTTCATTTTCTATTTTGTTCCATTGTTTGGCAGTGCAGAGGATCCAGACAGTGCGTTTCACACAATAGGTTGACCTAGCATCTCCATGTGCTAGGGTTCGAAGAAGATAGACTGTGCGATGGCGTATCGGCGTAGCAAACCATAAGGTGGCCGATAGCAGTTGTCACGCCGACGAGCGGAGGTTGGAAGTGACATAGGGGTGATCAGTTTGTTGGCAACTTTGGAGAAATCCCGATCAATAGTGAAAGTCTCACCAAAGATAAGGTGAAGTGGAGTTATCGGTGTAAGTTTGGACAATGGTAAGACTTAAGAAAGTCTTCCCGACGGTGTTTGTTTGGCCAATGGTGATGGATCGATGGCTCATTTCTTAGGTCTTGCTGACTGAGAGGTAATTAGGGCCCGATCTGTTGTTTCTGCTGTGCACTCCCCATCATAGTGGTATCAGAGCAGGGAAAAGATTTGGGCGGTAAGTCAAATTAAGGACTTGCAGGAGTGTTGGTGTTTGGGTGCTGCCTATGAATGTTTATGTCAAACAAAGAAAGCGAGATAGAGGTGGAGAGGATGCCTCCCAAAAGTATGTCCCAGGATGCTATTAAGAAGTTGATCGAGGAGATGCTTGAATCCAAGTTGGGAGAGTTCAAGCAGTACAAAAGCAAAGATAGGGAAGATGAAAGTGACAGCGATGAAGGTGATACAAAAATTGAGGAAACCAATAAAAAGGCAGAGGAGATACCAGTAGACCAGAGGGCATTTGTAAATGCTTTAAAGTCAGTCAATAGGGACACCATAGATGGGTTACCTATGTATAGCAAAAGTATGGAAGCTGAAGAGGTGATTGACTGGAATGAGGCATTGAACAATCATTTCGAATACAAAGAAGTCCCTGATGATAAGAGGGTTAAGTTGGCAAAGGCAAGATTGAAGGGATCTGCTCTTGCATGGTGGAATTATGAACAAGGAGAGAGAGTCAAGGAGGGGAAGAATATGATAACCTCCTAGGAAAGGATGAAGACCAAAATCAAGGCACAATTCTTACCCCTGGATTATAACGTGCATATGTATAAGAAGTTGCAGAATCTTAGATAGAGAGACCTTGATGTGAATGCATACACACAAGAGTTTCATAAACTGAGTCTCAGATCAAAGAGACAAGAAGAAGAGTCAGAGAAGGTGGCAAGGTACTTGAATGGCCTAAGGATGAACATCCAAGATGAGATTAGCATCTTAGCACCAGAAACAGTGAACAAGTGTTTCCAAATGGCCTTAAGGGCTAAAGAGAAGATAAAGAGAAAGAGTGAGCAGAATAATAGAGGTAGAGGTGGAAGGAATTTCAGAGGCAAAGGCAGTTTTGGAGGAAGAAGTCCTAACCAGAGGCCTAGTGATGAGTCTAGCCAAGCAGAGCAAGTTGGAGACTCAAGTAGCAGAGAAGGCTACCGAGGAAGAAGGCCTAATGGAAGAGGTGGGACAAATGGATCAAGTAGAGGATCTAAGTTCTCTAATATGAGATGTTATAACTGCAATCAGATAGGGCACCCGGCATACAAGTGTCTAGAGAAGGCCTCAACTTCTCATGGTGGTAAGAAGAGAACCACTTTGATTCAAGAAGATGCAAGGAGTGTGACATCTCCTTAAGTGAATCTAGCATCTGAAATGGGAGAAAATCTGATGCTCAAGGAACCAGTGCAAAGTGAACCATCGCAAAGAAGGGCTTTGTTTAGAATCAACTGCAAGATCCAAGGTAAGGTTTGTAAAGTTATTGTTGACTCTGGTTCTACTAATAATATTATATCTTTGGAAGCAGTGAATAAGTTGAAGTTAGACAAGATACCCCATAGCAGTCCATATAAAGTCAGTTGGTTGAATAAGGGGCAACACATACTCATAAATGAATAGGCATGGGTAGAATTCAATATTAAGGGATATAGAGATAAAATCTTATGTGACATCCTTCCAATGGATGCTTGCTATCTTTTGTTAGGCAGACCATGGTAGTTTGACAAGCAGGCCCATCATGATGGAGAAAAGAATGCTTGCTCATTCCAAAAGGATGGTGTGACTTATAGGATACAGTCATTGGTAGAAGAGGATCCACAACATGTAGGGTCTAGTGTAATGCTGGTAGGAGAAAAAGAATTCATGGACACATTAAAGGAAGGTGATGGAGTAGGTTTTGCTTTGATTCTGAAGCCTAAGGGGGAAATGAAGGAAAGTGTGAGAGAAGTAGGGCCTAAAGAGGTCAGAGATTTGCTTGAAAGTTACAAAGGAGTGATTGCCAAAGATATACCCGATTCCCTACCACCTGTCAGAGACATTAGCCATCAGATAGATCTCATACCAGGAGCAGTACTTCCTAATAAGGTAGCATATAAGATGACACCTCAGCAGAATGAAGAGATAGCAAACCAGATTCAAGAACTCCTAAACAAAGGGCTGATAAGGAAGAGCCTTAGCCCCTGTGTAGTACCTACTATTTTAGCCCCAAAGAAGGATGGGAAATGGAGACTGTGTACTAATTCTAGGGCAATAAATAGGATAACCATCAAATACAGGTTTCCTATTCCTAGAATAGAAGATCTAATGGATTGTTTGGGAGGTGCTACCTATTTCTCCAAAATAGACTTGAAGAGTGGGTACCATCAGATAAGGATAAGAGAGGGGGATGAGTGGAGGACAACTTTCAAAACCAATGAAGGGTTGTATGAGTGGCTTGTGATGCCGTTTGGTCTTTCAAACGTCCCTAGCACCTTTATGAGGCTAATGAATGAGGTGTTGTAGGAATTCATAGGGAAATTTGTAGTAGTCTACCTTTATGATATCTTGGTGTTCAGTAAGAGTAAGGAAGAGCACTTGGAACATTTGGAGATAGTCTTGAAGAGGCTACAAGATCAGAAGTTACTGATAAACTTGGAAAAGTGTGACTTCATGAAACAAGAATTGGTGTACCTAGGTTTTGTCATCTCTAAGGGTGATTTGAAAATGGATTCTTCCAAGGTAGAGGCTATTTTGAATTGGCCTACACCTAGGATAGCAGGAGAGGTCAGAAGCTTTCATGGCTTGGCCACATTTTACAGAAAATTTATTAAGAATTATAGTGATATTTGTGCACCTATGTTGGAAACCATCAAGGGTGGAGGAAAGATGAAGTTTGTGTGGACAAAAGAGGTAGATTAGAGTTTTGAAAGTCTAAAACAGAAAGTTGCCAAGTATCCTGTTTTAGTACTTCCTGATTTCAATAAGGTTTTTACCATTGAATGTGATGCAAGTGGGTTGGCTATAGGAGCAGTGTTGAGCCAAGAAGGCAGACCAGTAGCCTTCTTCAGTGAAAAGTTAAATGAAGCCAAGAGGAAGTACTCCTCTTATGATTTAGAGTTGTATGCTATGGTACAAGCTATGAAAAAATGGAGGCACTATTTCCTTTCTAAAGAATTTATTGTATACACTGACAATCATGCTGTCAGTTTTTTGAATGGACAGGAAAAGCTCAATCATAGACACATGAAATGGGTGGAAAGTCTTCAAGCATACACCTTCATCATCAAACATAAGAAGGGGATAACCAATAAGGTTACTGATACTCTAAGCAGAAGGGTGTTGACAGTGCAAGAAGTGCAGCTACAAAGTATGGGTGTTGAGTTACTCAACGGATTGTATGAAGAGAACCAAGATTTGAAGGAGATTTACAAGGTATGTAGTGAGTTTGCCAATGCTTTCCATAGTGAATTTTTAGATTATACATTGCAGGATGGACTTTTGTTTAAAGGTAGTCAACTATGTATCCCTAAGTGTTCAATGAGGGATAATATTGTGAAGGAAAAACATAGTGGTGGTTTAAGAGGACATTTTGGGCTCAATAAGACCTTAGATCTTGTAAGAAGGTTTTACTTTTGGCCAAGGATGAAATCTGATATCCGCAGGTTTGTTGAGAGTTGTATGATTTGCTAGAGAGCAAAGGGAGTCTCAACCAATGCAGGGTTGTACCAACCTTTGCCCATACCAAACAAACCTTGGGAAAGTTTGAGTATGGATTTTGTGATGGGATTGCCCAAGACAAGGACATGTTATGACAATGTGTTTGTTGTGGTAGACAGGTTCAGCAAGATGGATCACTTTATTCCTTGTAAGACCACCAATGATGCTAGTTACATTACAGGTTTGTTCTTTAAAGAAATTGTCAGGATTCATGGATTGCCTTTAAATATTGTATCTGACAGAGACAACAAATTTGTGGGACATTTCTGGAGAACTTTGTGGAAACGATTGGGTACAAATTTGTCTTTAGTTCAGCCTATCATCCTCAGACTGATGGCCAAACTGAGGTTGTCAATAGGTCATTAGGCAGTCTGCTGAGATGTTTGACAAGAGAACATGGTAGTAGTTGGGATATGGTACTCCCACAAGCAGAGTATGCCTATAATGATTCTACAAATAGAAGTACAGGTCTAAGTCCTTTTGAAGTTATCTATGGTAGTGATCCTAGAGGAGTTTTTGAATTAAGAGATGTTCAAGGGTTGGACAAAAGGAGTGAACATGCTGATAAATTTGCAGAGGTTATGAAAGAGATCCATCAACAAGTCAGAGATACTCTACACAAGAATAGTCAGAAGATCAAGGCTAGAGTGGATCAACGACGAAGGGATGTGCAGTACCAAATAGGAGATATGGTCATGGTTCATCTCAACAAGAACAGATTGCCCACAGGAAAACACAAGTTGATGATGAGAAAAATTGGACCTTGTCAGATTCTAGAGAAATATGGTCCTAATGCTTACAAAATTGAACTCCCTGATGATATTGCTATTTCACCTATATTCAATGTTGCTGATCTGACATTATATAAGAGTCCTGATACAAGCGAAGGTACAACAGATTCTGTCCAAGACAATACAGAGTGGGTGCAACATTTATCACCTAAGGAACCACCAAAGATGGAGTGCATCTTGGATAGCAGGACAACCAAGAAGACAAGAAATCAGACCTATTTTGAGCACTTAGTCAAATGGCAAGGACTTCCCGACTCAGAAGCCACATGGATGTTGGAAGAAGCCATCAAAAAGCAGGGTGGTGATTTGTAGCAGTTAGTCTCTAAGAGGACTTGAGACAACTTTCACCCAGGGAGTATGGTGCAAGAGCACCTAGAAAATCATGTTTTCTTTTGTAATAAGGTCTATTTGACCAATGCATTTTCATTTTAGTTTGTATCTAGGTTCATTTTGTAAGTCCCAAGTGACTTAGGACACTTGTCAAATTGTAATCACATAATGCCAAAATAGGGCAGTAGGGCAATTGGAGGCTGTTTAGATGGTTGTCTCCTAGCCGCTTGGATCGGTCTCTCAGCCGCTTGGAATCGGGTTTGGTTTTCCTCATGGCGAGTTTATAAACCCAGAGGATGGAACCAAATGTGGATATCATTTTTCATTGTAATCAGATCGAAGAAAGAGTGTGATCGAATGTAATTGTGATTGTGCTAAGGAGAAATAGAATCATTTTGTTCCGTCAATTTGATTTCTGTTTCCTGTAATTGCAATTTGTATAGCTGTAGATTTATGTTCTCTCTGTGCTTTCCATTTTGTTGCTGTATGTCATCGTGAAGCATTCCACTGGTGAGATTTCTATTGAAATTAGTGGAATGGCTTCGTTGTATAAATATTTATTTTTCATTTTCTGTTTTGTTCCATTGTTTGGTGGTGCAGAGGATCCAGATAGTGCATTTTGCACAATAGGTTGACCTAACATCTCCATGTGCTAGGGTTCAGAGAAGATAGATTGTGTGATGGCGTATCGGTGTAGCAAACCCTAAGCTGGTTGATAGTAGTTGTCACGCTGATGAGCGGAGGTTGGAAGTGACATCGGGGTGATCAGTTTGTCGGTAACTCTAGAGAAAGCCCGACCTATAGTGAAAGTCTCACCGAAGATAAGGTGAAGTGGAGTTATCGGTGTAAGTTTGGACAACGGTAAGACTTAAGAAAGTCTTCCCGACAGTGTTTGTCTGGCTGATGGTGATGGATCGGTGGCTCGTTTCTTAGGTCTTGCCAACTAAGAGGTAATTAGGGCCCAATCTGTTGTTTCCACTGTGCGCTCCCCATCACACAGTACTTCAGAAATTACAACCGAAGATTTCACTATGCTGAAAACAACTGAACACAATACCCTGCAGGTTAACATTAACATCATTCTACCATATCACCACAAAACAAAAATTAGTTATATAGTTTAGAACAAAACCATCACAGAACAGAACATAAACAACACATTCACGAAACATCAAAATACTTATCTATCCCTAGTTCCTTCGAGTGACCAACTCTTCACGAATCTCTTATTGATTCAAATCACATTCACCATTAACAACTCAAAATCTACTTCGCATACACATTACTCAATAATACTATCTTTTCGCAGACCAAAATCTGATTCTAATCATTCATAGCATGATTGTTTGAAAAGTAACAAGATAATCTATATGTCTACCAAAATCCTAGATACTAGGGCAGCTCATCAATTCCACTGAAAGTCTTCAACAAGATAAAAACAAAATTTAACTAAACTAGTTGTCTTTAAATCCAATATAACAAAGGCTCCAAGTGGATCTATTAAATGTCTTAAGTACATCTTTAAAACAATAGAAAGGATGGATAATTGCTAAGTGGTCGAATGGTAATAAAAGACTAAAGTCTTTGATCATGTATCTCCTAAAATTTTGGCACCCTATTGTTCTGGCACTGCTAACTCCAATATGCATTCATGTCTATTCCTCCCACTTCGCCATACTCAAAAACCTGTAGCAACACATAGATCTTTTCACAAAATCATGTCAACATTAGTAATGAAATCTAGTCAATTCAAGAACGAAGATTTGTACAACATTCTTTTAAAATAAACAATTATTGCATATAAGACTAATAAATTGGCATGGTTAAAGGTAGTTTAGTGGCACATAAAGGATCATGAGGTTACTGATAAAAATGAGTTTATTTTTACCTCATCACCGTCCCCCTTCTAAGGTCAAGAGTAGATCCTCCTACTCTTTGTTGTGAATGGCTCCTCTATCTCTCTGCTTCTCTTTTTTTGTTGAGTTCATCAAACATTGCACTAAGGTCATACATGTCCCCTGCTTTAGGATCATGATGATCAGGATATTTAAGAAAAACCTTATGCAATTTCACTCTCATTTTTCATGCCTGAAGATCTCCAGGGGCTTGTTTTGTCATAACCAAGATTGCGGGTGGAGGCTGAATAATTAAAGGAGGTTTGTACCTCATGCCTATCCATTTAGTCTTAATTTGTTGTAAATTTTTTGTCAAGGCTTCTACTCTCCTATATGACCACTCGAGTTTAGTTGGAGAGATCATCTCTATTCTTTTTAGGTACATTGATAGAGGGGTATACTGTTTCTCACACGCACTCCATGCCCTGTCTATTAGGTTTGGCCCATTAATTTTGAAATCTTCAAAACAAATTCTTAAACTTTCATTATATTTTTCTTGCATGGCCTCATACTTCTTAATTCTTCTAAACTGAGTTTTAAAAGCAAAGGGTTTGTGATATGGGTGCCTCATGTGGAGTCCTACTGTCCTCTCTACCTGTAGATACTCCCTGGTTCTGTCCTACCAATTAAGCTGATTTTGCAAGTTAGACAAAAGGCTATGAGTTGTACCTCTCCTACAAAGATGTTGACAAAGAAATCATTATAAATTTCTAACAGAAGATTATGCACAAAGAATTCACACAACAGATTTTGTTGAGCAGGGGGTGACATTTTAAATGTATCCAAGAATTGCTTATCACCTGGGTCATGAGGTAGATTACAAGAGATTATAAGGAGCTTCCATCTTAACACCTGGTCATTGAGGAACATTGAATACAACCTGGATGGTTTTCTACAAGCCAATAATAGCTCTCCTATTTTGCATGCTTCTATTTTTGCTTGGTACAATCTATCATAGGATTATTTTAATAGTATCAACTCTTTCTTAAGCCAAGCATTCTCTATTCTAGCCTGTATAAAAAAGTAACACCTTTCTATCCACTTCCTTAGCAAAGGTGGAATGTGCACCTGGAACTATTCCATTTTTGTCAGTTCAGTTTGTACTTCCTTAGATTTCAGGATTGGTTTGGTATTTACTTCTTGAAATTCTTGCTCTAGTTCCACTGTCTGGCTAAGGACTGCATTAAGCTCTTGTTTATGTTTTTCTTGTCTTTCCACAAAATCCTAAAGAAAAACTACAAAATTATTAGTCAATTTCTTTATTTGTTCATCCTCCTTAGACAGGTTTGCTGAATGTTCCTGGTTTTTCTCCCCATATTGTTTTAAATGGGACTGCAAGTTTTTAATGAGTTCATCTTTCTATTTCAGTTTAGCTTCCAAATCTCTTATCTCATGATCCCTTTTCTGTATTAGTTCTTCCTTTTTATCAATGTTTTGCTTTTGTACACAAATTTGCTCATCACTATGTTGTAACTTATCTCTTAACTGTACAACTTCTTCTCTCAATCTATTCAACTCAGTTTCCATCTTACCATGTTTTTCATTTTCTACATTTGTTCGAAGAGGCGGCTCAAGAATCTCTATATTCTGATGAAATACTTCATTAACTTCCCCTTTAGGGCCTTGCCTTGTTTCATCTATATTATCTGATGGAGGTGGCTGTTCATTTGGCAGGATTTTTTTAGGCTCACTTTTATGTAGTGGCTGCTTAGTCATTAAGACTGTCTCCATAGGATCTTGTTTTTGTTCTTCAGTTCCTTCTATATTTGTATGAGCCAGGTTCTGTTTATCTACCTCCTCTTGTTCTTTCTCAAGTGGGTCAGTTTCTTTTTTAGACTCTTGAGTGTTATTTTTCCTCAGGGTTGCACTTATATTTGGTTGTTTGTCCTGCCTTTTTCTTTTCAAAATAGGTGGTTGCTCACATGCAGCAGAACAACTTATGTTCGTAGCTAGCCTTTTGCTTCTTCTTAGAGGAGGGGGTCTCTGTAATTTTTCTATGGGTCGTTGTTTCCTTTCCCTAGGCAAGCTTTCTAGTTCTTCTCCGAAATCAATAAATTCCACATCTTCTCATTTTTCTGGAGCCTCTAGAATATTGTATGTCCTAGGAGGCTCATTAGTTTCTAAAGGATTTGGTACATATTCCAACACCTCACCCTCAGGAGTCCCTCTACTTTCCTGGGGTTCAGGAGAAGGTTCCCTAGGGTTTTCTGTGTCCATACCAAAAGATTCCCCCCTCTCAAAGTGTTCTGCAGATGCAGGGGTTTCAAATTTACTGGGGAATTTCTGCCATCTCTAATCTATTTTTCTTTTCTTCAGCAGTTGATGTTTGCAAATTAATGTGATTAGGCCATGGTGTCTCAAAGGCCCTAACCCAACCTTATACCTCTCTATCATATGAATGATGAAATTATACAAGAAAGTAGGGAGGTTGATTCTAAGTTTAGGTTTCTTAGAGCCATGGTGCAAATGAATACGTAGGCAAAAGGGGGGTACTACAATGGTGGTACATTGGCCGTCACAGGTAAAATATTTGATAATCCATGTGACCGTAGTTTTCTAGGGCTCTACAATCGACATCCTCTGAATACCTGTGTTTTGACCCCTAGGACCTATGAATAGTTGGGTCTGAGGTTCCCCTTCCTGCAAAAAGAGTTCTAGCATTTTCTGATAAGAAATACTTGTTGATTCTCCTAAATTTATCCCTTTATTTTTAATACCAGAAAGATCATAAATGATTCGAGCACTCACCTTGAATTCCGTCCTCGCTCTATGGAGTGCCCATCTAAAAATTTCTTGATAAATTCTTTTACTAGCTTCAAATTGTACCCCTCAAATTTCTTAACAAACTCTAGCCACCCTACCTTTTGAAACAGTTCTGAAATGTTTTGCAAGGCTAAAATCTTTTCTGGAGAATTAGGTTCTAATTTCTGCTTTGCCCTAATGTTAATTCCTCTGATAATTTTTACTAAACTCCCTAAATTGTTATGACCACCAGGGTGACCAACTGTTAAGCTTACTGAACTGAATGATCAACTGCAATGGAAACTAAACTCACAGCTAATTGCAATTGCGTTAAAAATAATAGAGTGTGCAATGAAGGTGATATAACATCTTTCAACTTAGCATGCCAACCCAGACCTTTTACTCATTATTACCTTGCATGATGTGGAGTTAGCATGCCATCACTTCTTTTAGTTGAATTACAGTTCCCACGGATTTCTAATTTTGGGAAAAAGGGTAAAAGTGTGCCAATTTATTAAATCCTATTTACAATCTATTACTTAATTAAGAAAGAACTTGTATATACCTTACATTCCCAAATTAATTTGAATTCGTTTCACCTTTGTTGACGTAAAGGTCACATTTATGATCTTTCAAATCATTAATGTGAAGATTTTGATGGGAGGCAAAAAGGTTTCGATGGATTTATTAATGATGTTGATGACGTGGTTGGGGTGTTTAATTATTATGACTTTAAGTGGTCATAATAATTCTTACTTATTATGATAGAGGGTGGTAACATAAGGAATTCGTTTTAATGAATGCTTTGGTATGAAAGAGTTGGATGGCGGAAATGATATGAATGGGTATGTTTTGAAAATTCCAAAGTATTTGCAAGGGGCCACAAGTTCTAGAGCATCGGAATGGAATGTCATCGAAGATAACAAAAACAAGGAGAAGAAGTTTCAGAGTACTGGAGAGAGATACTACCGGAATGAAGGTACAAAGTTTCAGAGCATCGATGAAAGATGCCTCTAGAACGCAGGAACAAAGTTGTGGAGCATCGTTGAAAGATGCCGCCAGAACGCAGGAACAAAAATTTGGAGCATCACGGAAAGATGTCATTAGAACAAAGTTTCAAAGCATTGTTGAAAGATACTGCTGGAATGTAGGAACAAAGTTGCGGAGCATTGCTGAAAGTTGTCATCGAAATGTAGGAAAAAAGTTTCGGAGCATCGCTGAAAGATGCCACTGGAATGTAGGAACAAAGTTTCAGAGCATCACTGAAAGATGTCGCTGGAACATAGGAACAAGAATGAAGCTTCAGAGCATAGATGAAGATGCTCCTGAAACTTAGCATGAACATGAATGAAGTTCCAAAGCATCGGTGAAAATGCCACTGAAACTTAGCACGAACATGAACGAAGTTCTGGAGCATCGGTGAAAATGCTACCAAAACTTAGCATGAATAGGAACGAAGTTTCGGAGCATCAGTGAAAATGCTACTGAAACTAGCACTATCCTGATGCAAAATTCCTACAAAACAATACTAAAATTTAGATAATTAACTTCGATAAGTTCACAACAATTTAGACAAATACTAAAAAATTAACACACAAACACATTTAAAAAAATTGTACATTATGTATCCTCTGCCATAGAGTTGATACATTAGTTCTCTCAGGTTGCATCTCTACCATCTTTATAAATTCCTCTTTGTTTATAGGTTTGTGGTAAATCCACAATCTATGACCATTGACTAGAAGTGTTCGAGTGTCACCTTCTATGGGTTTAAGCTACACTGCTCCATTTGGAAACACTTTGGAAATTTCATATGGTCCCAACCAATGAGTCTGAAGTTTACTTTTTTGATATTTATATCTGGAGTCAAACATCAATGCCCAATCACTGATGTGGAATTCCATTTCTTTAATATGCTTGTCATGCCAAGCTTTTCACTATTGTTGAACCAACTCGGTCTAGTGAATAGCTTCTAGGCGGAGTTCATCTAGTTCACTAAGTTGTAGGACTCATTCAACCTGGGCTTGATCAAGGTCCAAACCTACTTCCATTGTTGTTCTCAGTGTTTGTAATTTGAATTCAATGGGTAGAAGAGGTTACTTTCCAAAAACTAATTCATAGAGAGTAAGACCGGTGGTTGATTTCCAAGTTGTGTTAGAAGCCAAAACTGCCTCGCGCAGTATTCTTGCCTAATCTTTCCTTCTTGATGAAACTATTTTTGTCAGGATATTTTCAAGTTCTCTATTAGTTACTTCCACCTGACCATTTTCTTGTGGGTGGTAAGGGGATGATTTCTTATGACTTACTTGGAAATGGTCAGTGAATGCCAACATAACTTTAGACATAAATTGTGGTCCCTGATCTGTGACAATTGATCTGGGAGCTTTGAATTTGAGGAGGATTTTGTTATAAAGGAAATCTGCTAGTTGTTCTTCCCTAGCAACTTTTAGTGCTTGAACTTCAACCCATTTGGTTAGGTAGTCAATACAGGCTAGGATGTATTCTTTACCTTGTGAAGGAGGATCTATGGGCCCTATGAAATCTAGTCCCTATTTTTCAAAAGGTTCAAAAACTATCTGTGGTTGAAGAGGCATCTCGCTAGATGTTTTAGGTCTCCATACTCGTTGACATTCATCACAATGGTGGACATATATTTTACATATTTGTGCATGGAGGGCCAATAGTAGTTTGCGCCTAAGATTTTATGGGAGGTTCTTTTTGTTGAATAATGGTCGTCGGAGGGGTCATCATGGCATGCTCTCATTATACTATATGTTTCATCTGATCTGACACAACAGTGTAAAACCATATCAAGCCCACTCTTGAACAACATACCGTTGATCCATTTGAACTAGGCACTTTCTATGATGAGGCGTTTCTTCTGTTTTGATGTAAAATCTAGTGGAAACTCAGAGGTGGCTATGTCTCTAAACCAGGGTATTTTAATGGAGATGGCAAATACATTTTCATCTGGAAATTCATCTTGAACAGGGGCACAGTCTCCATTGTCTTGTTTAATTTCGGATAAAAAATTTGTTACTGCATTAAACTTCCCAGGCTTATAAATAATGGTTACATTGAATTCTTGGAGAAGTCAAAATCATCTGATTATCCTTCCATTCACTTTAGGTTTGTTCATTAGGTACTTAATGGATGAATGGTTTGTAAAAATAGTTACCTTGTACCCTATAATGTAATGTCAAAATTTGTTGATTGCATGAACCACAACTAAGATTTTTTTTTTTCCATAGTGGTGTAGTTCCTTTCAATGGGAGTCAGATTCTTACTTATGAAATATATAGTATACTTCCCTCCATTCTCATCTTCCTAGTCTAAAACTACCCCAATTGCATCATTGGAAGCATTTGCATAAATATGGAAGGGAAGGTTCCAGTTAGGTCCTCGTAAAACTGGACCAGAAATGAGTTTTTATTTAATGATATCAAATGATGTTTGACATTCCATTGTCCAGGAAAATTCCACATCCTTCTGAAGAAGGGTGAACATAGGAGGTGTGATTTTACTAAAGTTTTATATGAACATTCGATAATATCCAACATGGCCTAAGAAACTTCTAACATCAGTTTGGTTTTTTAGGGTCTCTAGTTGTTGTATCACTTCAATTTTTTTAGGATCTACCTTTATCCCCTTGACTGAGATATGGTGTCCCAGCACTATCCCTTGTTCTACCATTATTAGACATGTTGGTTTTTCTTCTGAATCAGCATTAGGGTTTGCCACTTCTAATGCATAGGCAGATTCAGCCAACTAATACAGGAGGTTGCGTGAGCTCCTCCCCTTCACTTCTGGTTCTGCCGCACCAAGGGGGGTATCCCTATAACTCAAGATGTAACCTTGACTAGCTCAAAGATAGAAAGATCTAACTTGACAACAACAGGCAGAATACTCTCATGTATGGACCAAGATCTGTATGATAGATCACAAGGTGGGCAACGTTCTTGGACATATATGTCTGGTTAGGGATGAGAGCATGCAAGGGTTTCCTACTCCTAATCCTACAACTAACAGATGGAAGGGAGAGATGGTTTGAAATGGTGTTTGGATGCAAAGCTGGACATGGTGTATAACCTCAACACAGAGCTAGATTGGTGCCTATCCAGGGCTTGGAGTCGGTAGACATACACCTGTGAATGATCAGCATGAATAGCTAAAATTGGATTTCAGGGGGATACACATGATACCTGCCTTACAGATATCTCCCAATACAGAGTGTTAAGCTGTCGATACTTATGGCATCCCTATTGCAGGAAGAAAGATACATGCAAAACTGGAGACAGAATCAGCATAACACATGCAAACATAGCATTATTCATATAAGATTAACCATGAAATCAGTGGATTCATGCCAAATCGTACAACAGGAGATACATAAACTCACAAGTTTTGCTGCACAGAGCAACCAAAACTAGTTGTATCTTATTACAGAGCCAAAATGCCCAGTTTTCAACAACCTGAAAAATGGTAACACAGTCTACTTATAACAGCCAGAAAGTGTACCACAGCAATTAATTACATGGTTGACCAAAAATCTCGCCAGATACACAGTATCAGAAAAATGGCGCTCAACACATTACCAGATTGGCACCCAAACATGAATGCAGTAGGTAGGGGAGGAGACAGGAAGAAACCTCGAGCCCTGCGCCACTGTCTATTGATGTACACCTTCAATCGGGTACCAGATCCGTCCATACCTCTGCAACCTTCGCCATTAATGCTCATCTACCTCGCAGCCATCGTGAAAACATCAAACAATGCACCGCAACCATTTCCCGTCAAAATACCTCATCATGATATTTGAAAATATGCAGGATCGAATTATCCCACATGCACCCCGTAGCAACCATTTCAACACTTTATATACTAGGTCGCGAGCATATATGATGTCGGTGCTTTTGCTCCCGACGACACTAGTATAAGACCTTCATCATCCTCATCCTCCAGCAGCATGATATCCTGTTGCTTGAAATATCACCCTGACGTCAGCATCATCATCACAATATCACCTACATGATAATCGCCTTCATCGGCACAACCTGATGCATCGGAGGAAGATCCTCCTGCTTAGCCGATACCAAATGTCTGGCCGATGAACATCCTGATGACGTCACCGTCATATCCTGCTGACGTCATCAGCATATCTACCTATCGCGCACCTCCTCATATCCGGATGACGTCATCGTCATGTTTGCAAATATCGGGGGATCTCCACAAGATGATCAGTGTTAGAAATATGACCCCCCCGGACCTTGATGACGTCACCATACATCGGCATCAGGATGATATTCGGAAGATAACCGGATATTTGGAAATATCATCCTGATGCACACATATCATGCTGCACTGTAGCTCCACTATAAGATCGGGGTGATATATGAATATGTGACTGATATTTGAAATGATCACCCCCATTGGACAATGCATGAAGCCGACAGGCGAATATCTCCCTTCGGAAATATCATGATGCAGACAGGTAGAAAAATAGATATCACCCTGACATAAGAATGACGTCAGCATCATCAGGGTGATAAAACAACAAACATGAAGTGATAAAACAACATCAGGATGATCTTGACTAAGATCACCTGATGTTCAAATATGATGACCCCAATGAAGATCGGATCATACTTAGGACTTTGCAGCAACATCATCAGGATGATCTTAAGTAAGATCACCCGATGTTAGAATATCACCCCAGCGAAAGATCATGCTGATAGAAAATATGATGACCCTCGTAAGCAACATCAGGGTGATGTCTGGAAACATGATGATGATGACCTCCTCCAAAGAAAATATGATGCTGATGTTAAAACATGCTGAGGAGGCCCAAAGACTTAGAACTTTTTTGGATTTTTTGGGAAGGTGCCTGCATGAAAATATCTAAAATAACCGACAGTGAATTCAGGCACCAACAAGACACTTCTCATGACTCAGGGATAACTGATGGTCTTCACATCGCTGTAATACTCTATCTAAGTTTTTAAGTGCTTCATCAAAAGTGGAGCCATATATAGTGAAGTCACCCATATAGACTTCCACACAATCATCTATAAGTTCAACAAAGATTGCCAGAACTTCCCTCTAAAATGTTGCAAGGGCATTACATAATCTGAAGGGAAGGACTTGATATGTGAATGTTCCCCAAGATCATGTAAAAGTTGTTTTGTCTTGGTCCTCCGCTGCTACTTGTATCTGATTATATCTATTGAATCCGTCCAGAAATGAGAAATATTTTCTCCCTGCTAAGTTATCCAAGACTTGGTCTATGAAGGGTAGTGGAAAGTAACTTCTCTATAGGTTGCTTTATCGAGTTATCTATAGTCTACGTACACTCTCCATTTCCCATTTTTCTTTGGAACAACCACCAAAGGTGAGACCCACTTGCTGTTAGAGATATGATATATGAATCCCACTTGTAGGAGTTTTTCAATTTTTGTTTTGACAATATCTTTGAGAGCAGGGTTAAGTCTACGTTGTGGCTGACAAACTAGTCTAACATCTTCAATACAGATATGGTGAGTACAGACACTAAGATGTATTCCTCTCATATTTGTGTAGTCCCAAGCAAAAGCTTTGGATTTTTTCACCAATACGTCAAATAGCTTAAGCTCATTTACTTATGCTAACCAATTATTGATATTTAAAGTTTTTTCTGGTAATAACATGATAGTTTTGGTTCCTGGGTAGTTTGGAGGTGACAATGTGAACTTCTTTCGTTAATGTGTTGAGCGGACAACTATGTGGTATGATTTTATGGAATCTGGCAATATCCTCAAAGAAGTGATTAGTCTTGGGAATGATATTAGCTAGAGGGCAAGGAAGCGCTATGAAGGATGTCTGGCTGCTACTGTGTGGTGCTCGATATCATTAGTTTGGGTCGTGTGTCCTAAGATTTCCTCAACTTCCAAGAGTTCATCATTGGAATCTATAGTGATACCTTGCATATCATTTTTTAGTTCATCTTGTAGTTCTTCACCGTGTTGTTTAATGACTACCATTGGGAGTGAGGCTAGATTTTCTTCCCTATCAAAGCAATTTGATTCATCAACCCAAACTCGTTTATTCACAGTAGGTTGAGCAGGAGGATACAGGGACAAGTGTTTGTTGTTAAGGCCATTGGAAATTGTCATTCCTCCTACTCTATAGTCAATTTTGGCTACAATAGTTGCCAACCAAGGTCTTCCTAATATCAATGGATAACTATCCTTAGGAGTGTGGGACTGAATCACCTAGAAGTCCACTGGATATTCTCAATTGTCAACTCTGACAGCAACATTCTCCAGGACAACTTTGGGGATAGCTATAGAATGATTTTCCATCTGTAATATGGTTATTGTGGGCATAAATTTGTGAGCCCTAGTTTTTCCATGATGCCCACAATCATGACGTTAATTGCTGCCCCTAAGTCTACTAGTGCATTGGGTATTTCTACATCATTGATTATTACCATTATAATTGGGTTGCCTGGGTCACCATATTTTGGGAGAGAGACTTCTCTAGCTAGGAGGTTAGCCAAGTGTCCATTGATTTGCTTCTTCTTCCTCCTTGGTGTTTTTATGCACAACTGTTTAAACAACTGGTTGAGTTCAGGGATCTCTTGTAATAATGGTATCTCAATGTGAAGCTTTTTAATTTCCTCTATTAAAGAGGTTTCAGTTGGAAAGGTTATTCCCAAAGGGATTTTCGGGGAGGTCTCCAAAAAAGGTGCTCCAGAAAAGGTGCTTGAGTTCTCTTCTTTGAGTTGGGGTCATTCTCCAAAAGACTTGGTGAATGTTTATTGATAGTTTCTTCTAGCAGTAAATCTGAAGATTTATGTAGAGGTGATTGAGAAGATGACAAGGGCACTTTAGAGGAATATTCCTAGGATTTAGCAAGTGTATCTTGGTTACTTCCTACAGTCTTCTTTGAAGGTATGGGAGTTGTTTTTGTCCCCTTAGTGGCCTTCTGATTTTGGTCGTCTAATATTTCAACAATGTTAGGCTATTGGGGCATTTTCCTTGACCTTAACTATAAGTTCTCACAATAGATAACATTAACCCTAGCCATGTTTTCCTGCTCAGTGGAATACACTGGTGTAGTTTGATGGTTATTTTTTGGATTAGCAATAGGTTGTGCTGGGAGTTGGGGTTAATTGACCTACTCGTTTTGTTGATTATTTTGAGGATCTAGTAGGAGATTCTATTGTGGATTTGGCATCTGTTGTGGACCATGATAGAATTGGTTTGAAGGCTAACTCCATTGTGGGGCAAGATTTTGAGGGTACCATTGTTGTTGAGTTTTATTTGCCCATGGAGGATTTACCCAGGACTATTTTTCCCACTCAGGCGATCACCAAGGATAAGATCCCCAATTAGGCAGTGTTGGAGGCCAAGGTGCCATCCACTGATTATTATTCCAATTATTTTGAGGGTGCCAAAATGAGTTTGAGTTTTGACCATAGGAGAAATTTCCTCCTAGCCTTTGGTCTACATAATTGACTTCTTCCTCTGTGCGAGACAATTTCTTCTTTGAGTCTTTAATTGCATTGAGTATCTCACACTGGTTAGTGGCATGATCTTTCTCACAAATTTGACAACTATCAACTTTTTCTAGAGGACACTCCCTTAGCATATGTTTATTTCAACATCTGGGATAGTAAATTGACAAGGTTTCAGCAGTGTGTGTCTTGGCATGTATTCCATCCAAGGTGGTGTTCAATTGAACAAGGATATCAGTCTTTAGATTTGCTATTTCCTCTTGTAATTTGCCAATTTTATTTGATCCTCTCAATAGGCTAGACTTATGGATTTCTCCATGAGTCTGGGAGAAAATTTTGCACAACTCAAAGATGTCTCCTAGGTCAAGTTGGGACACGTCTCCTTTTCCCATCAAGTCTAGTCTTCTTCAGGCATCCTCATCAAGACCCTTGAGGAATATGGTCTTCAGGATTTTAGGGCTCATTATCTCTTCTCCACATCATTTTACTAGAAAGATGAACCTATCCAGGAAGTCTTCTAGGGTTTCTTCCTCTTTTTGTCTCAGTTTGAATAGTTCTTCCTTCCTATCGCTGACCCTATAGTAACTCTGATATTTGTCCAAAAAGATAATTTCCATATCATCCTAGGTGGTTATTGACCCTGAAAGCAACCCCATGAACCATCTCATTGCAGAGTCTCTCAAGGTAGAGGGAAACAATTTCAGTTTTTGGTTATCTATTTTGTAGTCATATGTCTGACACAGAACTTTGAATTTGAAAAAGAACTGGTCTAGGTTCTTAGAAGACAAACCTCTAAAGGTTAGTGGGATAGAAGGTGAAATGTTTTTCATTGGCGAGTCTTCCTCTGTATTGAGAGCAATAGGATAGGTAAATGTTTGAGCTTCTCTCCTAGGATTACAGTTATCATCGTCTCGATTATTTCCATGTCTCCTTTCATTGTGGTGATTGAAAGGGTCAATGTCGTTATCAGCCATTGTATTGAAAGGAATGTCTTCTTCCCTAAACATTTGTTGTGGTGGCTGAGTATTTGAGGTATGTTGGGAAGTCTCAGGTTGATCCTTATCGATCAATTTGTATTGAAAAAGTTCTTCAGCTAAGACTTCTACCTCTCTAGATTCAGTTGGGACTACTATTTGGGGAGTTTTTGCTACGAATCTTCTGTGTGGACCTCATTTTCTGACCATGCAAAAAAAGAAGTTTGATGACTATTTTTGTTTTTACTAACAAGAGGTATCCAAATGTTCTCTTAATAACACTAGAAATGGGTCCCCAACAACGACGCCAAAAAGTGATAGGTTGTCGTTAAGACCTAACACTTTAGTTGAAAATGTATCAGTTTTGTCGATCAGGTAGTGTCCAAGGATGTATCCAATAGGGGATTGGTTTGGACATCTCAACTTAGCAATAATTTTTTGGATTTTTAGGAAAGTTTTGACAACATAAATTTAAACTAGAAAGCATACAAACTCAATCTACAAAGCGTTTGAACTTAACCTATAAATCATATGAACTTAATCTACAAAGCACATGAACTTTAAACTATGAATTTGAAAGAAAATTATAATCTAAGAAAGCAGTAAATTCTTTAAACCCAAATTTGCACTATCAATTAAAATTGAACTTCTAGACTAAGCAGGAGCTTCAGAATTCCTCTTTATAGAAAGCGTCTCCAGAACTCTGGAAATTACAAGACAACACACATAACTTCAGAAATTACAACTGAAGATTTCACTATGCTGAAAACAACTGAACACAATACCCTACAGGTTAACATTAACATCATTCTACCATATCACCATGAAACAAAAAGTTATATAGTTCAGAACAAAACCATCACAAAACATAACATAAACAACACATTCACGAAACATCAAAATACTTATCTATCCCTAGTTCCTTCGAGTGGCCAGTTCTCCAGAGATCTCTTATTGATTCATATCACATTCACCATTAACAACTCAAAATCTAGTTCGCATACACATTTGTTAGGAAAATTAAATAAATTGAAAGAAAAGTAAATATAGGAAAGAAAAACTAATTTGCTGGAGCATCATTTGAAAGATACCATTACCAAGATTCAACAAAGGAGACTAGACATTTTGAAGGGGGAAAAACAAAGAAAAAACCCCCATACATTATGAAAGATGGCATGCAACCATGAAATAAAATATTACAGAAAAAGAGGGAGGAGCTCCTCAAGAAATGAACGAGAAGAGAAAATAAGAGAGGAATGAATGAATGAAGAGGAGAGGGCACCTCATAAATAGAGGTGAGAGGGGAGTTGCAATCAACTCCCATATGCCACCTTTCATGTGAATAAGTGCAATGTGTCAACCTCTTAAGGAGGTGGCTAAATAAATCAAATATTCCTCCAAGAGGAATAATGACGTGAGTTATCCTCACACATGTGTGAGGATACTCACCTAAAATAAAAATACTTTGTATTTAATACAAAGAAATAATTTAATGATCTTTACTAAAGTAAGGATTTAAGTATCCTTAACCAAGTAAAGATTATCATTTTTAACATTACTCAATAATACTATCTTTTCGCAGATAAAAATCTGATTCTATTCATTCATAGCATGGTTGTTTGAAAAGTAACAAGATAATCTATATCACTACCAAAATCCTAGATGCTAGGGTGGCTCATCAATGCCACTGAAAAAGTCTTTAACAAGATAAAAGTAGAATTTAACTGAACTAGTTGTCTTTAAATATAATATAACAAAGGCTCTGAGTGGAGCTATTAAATGTCTTAAGTGTGTCTTTAAAACAACAGAAAGGATGGATAATTGCTAAGTGGTTGGATGGTAATAAAAGACTGAAGTCCTTGATCATGTATCTCCTAAAATTCCGCTGCCCTATTGTTCCGACACTACTGATTCCAGTCTGCATTCATGTCTATTCCTCCCACTTTGCTATACTCAAAAACCTATATCGACACACAGATCTTTTCACAAAATCATGTCAACATTAGTGACGAAATCTAGTCAATTCAAGAACGAAGATTTGTACAACATTCTTTTAAAATAAACAATTATTGCTTATAAGACTAATGAATTAGCATGGTTCAAGGTAGTTTAGTGGCACATAAAAGGTCATGAGGTTACTGATAAAAATGAGGTTATTTTTACCTCATCAAAGATAATCCCTCATGTTAGAGTGGATTAAGAAATCTTGCACTTTGATATGGGAGACAAGGTGCCTAGAGTATTTCAAAAACCTCATGAGAGTGTATGCTTATTTCTCTATAAATGTGTATGTCTTCTCATAGTCCTTGAGGTTCTAGTGCTCATAAATGCTATCAGATGCTCATCTCCATTTGCATCCTTTTGAGTGAGAACAATTGTTATGCTATAGTCCATGTCAAACACATAAAGGATGCAATCCTTTGAGAAGTCAAGAATGACAAGGACTGAGGCTTCCATGATAGATTTCTTGATGAGTTGAAATGATTCTTTTGCTTCAAGTTTTCATCAAAAGTATACATCCTTTTTTAGTAGTGACATGATGAGATTTACAAGTCTAATAAAGTTAAAAATAAACTTTTTGATAAAATTAATCTTTTTGAGGAAAGATTGTAGGCTTTTCTTTGTGTGAGGCAATGTTAGATCATTTATTATCTTCACACACCTAGGTCTATTGGTAGACCAACTACATGTCTTCAAAACTTTCCTTTGAGAACAACAAAAATGTATTTCCTCAAATTGAGACAAATGCCAAATTCATAGTAATGTTGGAATACTTCTCGTAGGTGGGAAAGATGATCCTTGGGTGTCTTTGAAAACATTGCGATGTCATCTAAGTCTACCAATATATGCTCATTTATGATTCCCTTGAAAGTGATAACCATGGCTCTCTAAAAGGTGGCACTTGCATTGGTCAAACCAAAAGGCATCTGCTAGTAGATGAAAGTGCCTCATTTGGTGGTCAATGCCATTTTGAATTAATAAATAAAAGTTTAAAGCTCCATGTTTAGGTTAGATTGTATAAATAAGAGCTTAAGGCTCTATGTTTAGGTTAGATTGAATATTGTAGGCTTGTGCTTATTAGTAAATCCTTTCTTGTAAAAACCATTTCTTAATTTTATTTGTCTATTAATTTTGAAGAAACTTTAATTCATGTGTCTAGATCCATATAGGCCTTCGATAATTTGTAGATGTGCATGTACTTGAAGAAATTAATATACAAAGCTATGACATTGTGTTTATATCCTACACCTGTTGTTACTTGTGGATGATTAATTAGATCCTCTACATTGTTATTTGACGTGTTCATTTTATTTTTTTGACTGTTAGATTTAATCAACAAGGACAGATAGATGATTTTTATCTTGGCACATAGCCTCTTTTAGTTTAGTGTTTGTTTTGGTTGTTTCTTCTCTCCCTTTTCCTAAGTAAGATCAAGTTGGTAGAATCTATAATGAACCAACCTTAGAATCCTAGAGGTTGTTTTATGAACCAATTCCCGTGTTTGTAGAAATTCCCATTGTTGATGCTCCCTATGTGGTGAGGGATGGTATTGAACTCATTTGGTATACCAACAGGTGGTAATATCTCAGTATCAATTAAATAATAAATTAGCAAGTAATCATAAATGAATTGGTAATGGTGAATGTAGTTAAATAATAAACTAAGATGAAATGTAGATCTCTCTTGTATGATTGAATAACTTAATCAATCCACACTCTTCTTAAGAAGGATAAATAAATGATGTTTATGTCTATAAAATGATGTATGTCACTTGATGGACTGAATTATTGACCTCTGTTTATGTTGTTTTATATGTTTTTAGGAACTTTTCTATATGATCCTCCAGACACTTTATTAACATCACCATCATTATATGTTGTCTTTTTATATACTTTGCAAGACTTTGAACCTATATTATTAATATGGAATATGGTGATGATGTTATCAATTGAATGATTTAAATATGAGTATGCATGCAATATAGATGGAATCCTATGGTTTAGTCATGAAGGTTATTTGAGTGCATATGTTTTGTGAATTAACCCCTGTGCAGCAAGAACGTGTCATCAAGGAAATGAGCATTTGCAGCAAAGTTGAAGATAGGAGAATTAAAGGAAGTGAAGTTGGATGCCAAACGTGCAGTCAGTTGGAGGATGAATGCGAACCATCATAGACATAAAAATATGCAGAAGAAGAAGAAGAAGACTTGTTTCAAATGCAACTTATGTGTGCTCTTCATGAGATCCGTTGCATAAGAATTCTTGTTTGGATAGGACTCTACTTCCTCTATTTAGTTAGATTAATAAATTGATCTCAAACCTATATCCTAGTATCTAGGAATGGATTGATGGTTGCAGTTAGTTAGTAGTTGCATAAAACTCTCCCGTTTCTGTATAAGTTGGAGGGATGAGTTAGATGTTAAGTTAGTTACTTTATTTCCAGTTGCTCAGTTGTTACTCTATTGTTACTCCATTTTCTATATTAGAAGATCCAGACATGTTTTATTAAGGAATGTCATTATTGAATACAATTTGAAAGAGATTTTGTTTATGATATGAAGTGAATGAACTATGTGTTATGAAGATGCATAGAAATTTGAACTAGATTTTATTCTCAGTTAAGTGAGTCAGTCCCCTAAGCTGGCCACTCAAGATACTGATCCTCACTTCATTTATTTACTTGTTCCTTTATGCATTCATTGTTAAATATGCTTTTCATTTGCATATGGATACATCACAAGCCACTTAGATTCCTTTGGTTGTCAAATTACAAATAGTATGGTTCATGAACAAGTGCATGCTTTATCAACTTTAAGTCCTTCAGAGGTTAGCATTAGTTCTTTTACCATTTTGGATGTTTTGAGTTAATTCTATAATTTCCTGTTGATAACAATCATCTACAGCTTATGCTGTAGGTACCTATAGCCACTAGATTCTGTAGTTGTTTTTACTATTCTTGCATTTCTGTGAATTCCAGCAGAATAGAATAGCTTGAATAAGTTTGGATAAGATAGCTTAGGAGGAATATGAGCCTTGACGGCACATATAGTGCAGTGCCATCATAAGATTACGCTCCTTGGTTTTTAATTCAATGTAGGAATGCAATGATAGAGTGGACTGTTCAGATAGGTTTACACCTAAATTGTGTTAAGTCTACAACGCATTAGTTTTCCTTTACATTTTTGGCATCATTGTTGGGGATGGTGCTACCTTCATAGGCTTATTTTTACATGCTTTCATAGTTTAAATTTTGATTCCAACATTAGGATTAATAAATTCACTTTTCAGGAAACACCATAAATTCTACTAACATTGTGCAGGACAGCTAGAATTAAAGCCAAATTCACTGTATGCGGAGACAGAGAGATAACCGAGGCAGATTCCTCCCTTCAAATTTTCACATTAGTGAAGAAACAACTAACTTTATCAATTATACAGTAGAAAGTGTTGAAGAAGAATTTCCTCTCACATCTTCATCAACACCTTCTACATCTTCATCAGCTTCTTCCACAACTATAGAAGGGAACTTCAGAACCATGGTAGATGCTGCGGCGGAGGATCCACTAGAGAAAGTGACGTTTGAGTTTCCTATCACTAATCAGGAGATGGCTATAGTGCTGAAAAATATTCCACCATCAACATTACCAGTCTTCTATGGCCTAGTGACAGAGGACCCATATACGTTCCTGTTTGAGTTTGATATCTTGTGTAGGAGCTATGACTATACCTCAGACACTCACAGGATGAAACTCTTTCCTACTACCCTCAAGGATGCAACTTTGAGATGGTTTATGGGGCTAAGAAAAGATGTCATTCTAGATTGGGACACTATGAAGGAGAAATTCTTGGAGAAATACCAAGGTTACTGCTGAGGACATGATAGGGGGAGAGATGACATCTTCAGGATGTCACAAAAGGAGGAGGAACCACTTGAAGATTATGTTGAAAGATTCTAGTTTGCTTTGAAGAAGAATCCCCAAAACAGATTATCTGAAGAATCATTAAAACTAGTTTTCTTGAGAGGGGTTAAGGATGATTGCATGGATGCTTTGAATCTCATTTGGCAAGGTGATTTCTCAGCTACCTTTTGAGTCAATTTGTAAAGTCTGCCGAAATTATTCAACGACTTTCACTAGACGACCAAGGGGAAAAAGGACATCAATTACAAACAAGGCAACCAATGGAGTTTCAAGAGTGGAAATCAGTAATTTGCTGTCCAATATGAAGGAGGACATAAAGAACCATATGGCTACATAGATGGACACTCTTCACATCAAGAAGAAACAAGAAGAAGCTAATGTAATGCTTACTAAGTACTGTCCCAGTTATAGGCAAAGGAAGGCCAGTTGTAAATGCAAGAGAGTGGCAAGCATCCAACAAGAAAAGGTAGAAAGGCCAGAATTTCAGCCATTTGAAGGAGAGGGTGGACAATTGTTCTTCATAGCTCAAAGGAGATCTTGGTAGCAAAGACAAGGTATGCCCTCTGATCCACTAAATTTTAGTTCATCCTTTCCTGCTGTAAACCAAAACTTCTTTGCTTGGAACACTCATCCATGGCCTAGTAACCAAAATCTCTCGTAGAACCCACAATGGCCTACTCCACAACCTGGTTGGAACCAACATCAACCAAACCCATGGCCCCAACAAGGTTTTCAAGGTTCCAACTATAATCCCCAGTGGCCTACACAGCAACCTCAATGGTAGCCTCAATGGAACAAGAACCAACAATGGCAGCAAAATGCAAATTACCAACAACCTATGATTCCATCTCAACCACAACAGCCAGCCATAATGCCTCCGTTAGCACCTCAAAATCCACCTCCTAGACCTACCCAAATCCCTGCCCAACCTACACCTAACCCTAACAACAAGCCTGTTCAACAGGCTTATACTAAGGAGGTGATGCAATACCCCACCTATGGGGTAGAAGTGAGTAATGTTCATCTCAGATCAGGGAAGAAACTTGTAGGCCCTTCATCTCCCCAAATTATAGAACTTGAAGATAAGAACCCACAGAGGAATCCTCAGATAAACCACCTTTGGAACCTAAACCAACTCAGGAACCTCAGAACATTTCACATCCTAAGCCTCCTTTCCTTGAATGCTTGACTATCCAGAAACAACTAGCACAGTCTAAAAATGACCTCATAGGCCAGTTGCAAGATATAAGCATAAAGATTCCCTTAATCCAAGTCATCAAAGATATTCCCATCTACACTAAGACTATCTGAGATCTCTGCATAAAGAAACCAGGAAGAAAGAGGATAGATCCCAAGACAGTTCATGTTTTGGGTAACCTAGCTGACATAATGTTAGGGAATATAACTATTCCCAAATATATAGATCCAGGTAGTCCAGTGGTGGATGTCAAGATCAATGGGACTCTGATTAAGAATACTCTGATAGATTTAGGTGTTGCAACTAATGTAATGACTAAGGAGGCAATGCAAACACTCCAATTGAAAAACCTTAGGCCTACTCAGACAGTCTTGCAATTAGTTGATAGGTCTACAGTCAAACCTGAAGGAGTCATTGAGGATTTGGTCATTGCATTAGATTCTTGGGAATACTCTGGTGATTTCATAGTCATGCAGCCAAAAGTTAATCTTGCTAGTTATCCTCTTATACTAGGCAAACCATGGCTTGCCACAACAGATGTATTTATAGGTTGTAGGTCTAGTAACATGATCATAGCCAATGGGACTATGACCAATAAATTGGTTCTATACGTCCCACCAACCCAATCATACCATGAGCTTGAGCAGACCATTTGGCCTACCCTAGAAGATGAGGACAACTATTCCTTGCAAACCTTGATTACTATTGAGCGCAGCTCCTTATTGGATATTCAAGATGAAGATGAGTTGATTGCTCACATTGTACAAAATGACTGTGGAAGGCATCCACAGCAACAAGATTGTTTATCTTGCTTACAAGATCCCTTAGGAAGCATAATACCTACCAGTTCCTCAGAGGAAGTATCTCAAATATTTCATACTTTGTTACCCCAGCAATGCTTGCCAGTAATACCTGGTCTTGATTTGTCCTCTGTACAAGAAATGTCTAAGTCTTTAGAGATCAAGCCAGGAAAAGTGTTGATTGTTAATAATGAATTGACTGATGAGCAGCAGCAATCCCTGCATGTAGTATTACAAACCCACTCAACAGTGTTTGCATGGGATTATATTAACATGAAGGGCATAAATCCTGCTTTGTGTATGCATAAAATCTACATTGATGATGGTCACAGGCCTATAAGACAGCAACAGAGACACATGAATCCTGCTCTCAAAGAGATAGTGAAAGTAGAACTTCAAAATATTTTAGATGCAGGGTTCATCGACCCCATTTCAGATAGTGAATGGGTTTCACCACTGGTCATAGTTCTCAAGAAAGGTGGCAAATGGAGAGTTTGTGTTGATTATAGAGAACTAAATGGTACCACCAGGAAAGATCACTTTCCATTGCCATTTATTGATCAAGTTCTTGACTCTTTAGTAGGTAAGAAATATTTCTCATTTCTTGATGGTTTTAGTGGCTATAACCAAATCAAGATTGCACTAGAGGATCAAGATAAGACAACATTTACATGCCCTTGGGGGACCTATGCATATTTTGTCTTGCCTTTTGGTCTATGCAATGCTCCTGCCACTTTTCAAAGAGCAGTCCTCAGTATTTTCTCTGATTTTGCCCATGATAGTATGGAGATTTATATGGATGATTTCACCACATATGGTGAAACATATGATGAAGCTTTACAAAACTTGGAGAAAGTTTTGAAGAGATGCACAGAGCACAACCTATCTTTGAGCAATGAAAAGTGTTTTATGATGATGACACAAGGAATAGTTTTGGTCTACATTTTATTTCAAGTGCAAGCATACAAGTTGACCCAAAGAAGATTGAAATTATCTCTACCTTGCCTATTCCACAGAGATAGAAGGATGTAAGGAGCTTCCTGGGAGATGCAGGTTATTACAAGAGGTTTATTCAGGATTTCAGCAAAATTGTTGTACCTCTGTTTACTCTGTTGATAAAGGACAGTGAATTTGAATGGACACTAGACTGTCAAACTTCCTTTGAAAAGCTAAAAACATCCTTGACACAAGCTCCAGTTCTTAGAGGTCCAAATTGGATATTGCCTTTTCACATCCACATAGATGCATCAGACTTTGCCATTGGAGCAATCCTAGGCTAGCAAGAAGGAACTAAGGAGTATGCAACATACTATGTAAGTAAAAACCTACAGGGAGATGAGTTGAACTACACTATGACAGAAAAAGAAATGTTGGCAGTTGTTTATGCCATTAACAAATTCAGACACTACATTACTGGTTATAAAGTGTTCATACATACAGATCATGCATCAATTAGATATTTGATGAATAAACCAATAATGGGTGGTAGACTTGTCAAATGGTTGTTGTTACTGCAATAATTTGACATAATAATTGTTGACAAACTAGAGAAAGCTAATGTAGTTGCTGATTTTCTGTCTAGACTGCCCACACAATCATCAGGAGTGGTTGATGACTCTTTTCCTAATGAGCATCTATTTTCTCTAACTATACACACTCCATGGTATGCATACATAGCCAATTATTAGGTTCCAGGGTAGATTCTAGGTTACTTTTCTCCAAGGGAGAAGAGATAGGTAGTTCACAAATGTTTTCCTTATTCTTGGATTTCTAGATTCTTGTTTTACACTGGCCCAGATAACATTATGAGAAGATGTATTCGAGAGGATGAGGTGTTTGATATATTGAAGGCCTATCATGATGAACCCTATGGTGGACACTTTGCAGCCAAAAGGACAGCCTTCAAAATATTGACAATAGGATATTACTGGCCAACACTTCATAAAGATGCTGTCAAGAATACTAGAAGCTGTGATCCGTGTCAAAAGATGGGGAGACCTACCAGAAGTGATGAAATGTCTTTGCAGCCACAAATCTCATTAGCTCCTTTTGATAAGTGGGGACTGGATTTTGTTGGTCCTATCTCTCCTACTTTAAACAACAAGGAATATATCTTGGTATGTACTGATTACTTAACCAAATGGGTGGAAGTTAAAGCCTTGTAGTTTGCTAGAGATGGCAATGTGGCAAATTTTTTGTATGAGGACATATTCACTAGATATGGTGTACCAAGGGAGATATTGACTAATCAAGGTCCACAATTCACATCAAATTTAATCATTAAACTGGTGGAGGAATACTAGATTCGACACAAAAAGTCCACTCCCTACCATCCTCAAGCTAATGGTTAGGTTGAAGTCACCAATAGAGAAATTGAGAACATATTGACAAAGACAGTACAACTTCATAGAAGAGATTGGGTGTCTAGGTTACCAGAAGCTGTTTGGGCATATAGAACTACCTAGAAGATAACTACATGGTTTACACCTTATGAATTGGTATATGGCAAGACAACAGTCCTACCTATAGAATTTGAATACAAAACCCTGAGGACAGCAGTAGAATTAGGGATGGATTTGACAGAAGCTCAAAAGGACAAACTACAACATTTGAATGCTCTTGATGAAATCATATTAGAAGCCATCCACCATTCAGAGGTTATACAGAAACAAAGAGTCAAATGACATGACAAGTATATCAAGACTAAAGAATTCACTGCTGGTGATTGGGCTTTTCTTTATGATTCAAGATACAAAGACTTCAAGGGCAAGCTTCAATCCCGGTGGTTGGGGCCATATGAGATTAAACAAGTATTCCCTAATGGTGCAGTCTAATTACAGACCATTAATGAGGTCCAGTTTTCTTTGCTAGTAAATGGACACAGGCTGAAACTGTATAAGAATCCACTTCAGAAGGATGATTTTCTCATTTCCCTAGCCATTCAGTATGATACTCTTGGCACTCCTGATGAAGGTTTTGTGGCACCAGCTGATACACCATCAAAAAATGATCCACCAATCCTACCTAGTGATGTAGAGGTTGAGTTGCAATACTCAACGGCTGTCACTGAGACTTAATTTTTCATGCTTTATAATTCACATGCATAGACAACACTATCCAAGATGACCATAGTCAACTCCAGAGGGACTTGTTATTCACTTTTAGTTGGGACCTGTTTCAGTTGGGACCTGACATATTGAATAGGTAACTATTCAGTCGGGACCTATGTTGGAGGCACCTGTAGCAACTCCCACCTGCAAATATCTTCACTACTTTGGCATGTAGTACACCATTTTTTCTGCTCATTTCAAATCATCTATACATTGCTTCATTCATTATGCAATAACTCTAGTGCCACTGCAATGTGTCAACTCAAGCTAGTGAGTTGTTTATTTCCACATCGCGCGCTGTCACATCAAATCAACTCTGCAGTACCTGCCACCTTACCATTCCTTCGCATGCATGTCATCTTGCTTGTATCAAATCAAATGCCGAGTACGTGTTCTCAAATTTTGAGGTGAGCTGGTCATTTATTCCGTAACGTGTGTACATATGATTATGCTTAGCTTTCTTTTTATATTGATTATTACTTCTTATTTACTTCATGCATGCGAAAATGTTTATCACCATTCCAATTAATAATTCCTCTTCCTTGCATATCAATTGACACGTGAAGTGAGGTCACTTCATAGTTTAGTTGGGGGGAGGGGTTTAATTTTTTGGTTTTCACCATTTTTGCTATCTTTGTTTTTGAGAACATCCTATGCCATTTTCTAAAATAGTAAGCCTCCCCTATTTCGCTAAAATATGAATATGTTACCCTGAGGAAGTTGCAGTGGGAAGAATAGAAAAAGGGCAGTAAACTATAGGTTGGTTCTCTTCAAGATGGTAGAATTGGAGTTTAGCATAATTTGAGAAATTGAGATTTCAAGATATTGTAGAATACAAAGATAAATTGCAGAATATAGATATAATGGGGGTGATGTAGTACGACGAGAGCCATCTGCACATAAAGAAATATTAGAGGATGTGTTAGTGCTACCACTCTTTACCAGAGTAGGATGGTTGGACTACTTTTTGAAGTTGACATAGTATGATAATGAAATGGCAAAGGAATTTGCATCCATAATGTAGTATGATGAAGCAATGGTCAGAGGATTAGTAATAGTTGCTTCATGTGAGACCTACTTTTTACACTACTATTCATGAGACTATTTGCAGTGATATTGCTATTATTTATATGAGGAACTAAGATCAACCTCATGTTTGGAGGAATGTTGTAATGTTGTAATGTGTTAATGTCGCACGAGGTCAAGGGAATAAGGGTTATCTTCTGATTTACTTTTATTATGATAAGTGTTGTAAGAAATGTTGTTTTAATCTTGTTTAAACTTTATTTCTTTAAGACCCTTTTTCTTGTGTTTTATTTGACTCTGGGAGTTCTAACTAGGCAAAAAATCAACCCTGGGTAATACCCCATGGGTCTAGGGACCTTTTTGGCTAGGATAACCTTGGGTTAACCTCAATATGGTCACTTAAACTTCACAGTGAAGTTAAGTGACGAATTTGGAAGCAAGGGGACAATGGGATGAGTGGAATCCACACTCAAGCCCACTTCCAAGTCATGGAACAACTCCATGATCCCCTAATAATGGAGTGTTTGTCTCCATGTGCCTCTCTTTTGGTGGGGTTCCCCTTATTTAGGGTAGTGTGTCATCCACTCCCTTTGTATTTTATTTTACTTATTGTATTTTAAATTCTCCATGTGTTGTAAAAAGGGCTATAGTAGGGAACCTATTGAGTGGGGGTTAATTGTTTTTAGACCACTAGGATAATGGATGAGTTGTGGATTAGTTGTTTAATGCCACTTGGGAAATTAGGAAAATGGAGGGAATTAGTTTTTAAAAGAGAGAGGAGGAGGAGAGTAAGGGGGTTGGATTATTGTGGAAAGAAGGAGATTTTGGAGAAGAGGCTAGAGGGGAGCTCTTCATCAAATTTCATCCATAATTCGGCTTTTAAAGGTTGGTGAACAAGACTACTCTCTTGAATGATCTATGCATGATATGTATGTTTGTTTCTTGCTTGATGAATGAGTTTGCAATTGTCTTCTATGATATTTTATGTTAGTTTTGGGGTTTTGTTTTTGGGTGTAGAAAGAGCTCCTTCCAGTTGGAAGGCAATGCTCATCTTGTATAGGGAAGGGGAGGTGTGACCCTCCTCGGGTGTCATCTTGGTTCTTGTTATAAGAAATGCCTTGAGGGCATGTTGGTACTTTGAGCCTTGAGGGATTTATGGCTTTGAGAGCCTATTGGGATATCCCTAGTGATTTGATTCATTGGAAGGCTTGAGGCCTTGTGATAAAGTTGGCTTAAGGCCTTGTGATAAAATGTGAAAGGATGACACCTAGAGGTAGAGATGTCTACTTCCCTACCCTCCCTGAACTCACCTAAGCTGAGTCTTTGTATTGTGAGTCAACCATGGGTGTGTGTGTGAGTAATTGCTTGTTTGTTGTTGTCCAATGCTGTGATGTGTTTGGTCTATTCTATCCTGGGTATGAGGATGGTCTCCCTAGCTCGGGGGTGACCCTCTTGCGGGTCAAAGGTAGGGAGGAGAGCTAGATGGTTGTTGTTGTCTCCTTGGTTGTCTTGCAGGTTATTGTTAGAGCATGTAAAAAGGATTGAAGAAGTTTTACCTTGTTAAAACAAATGGTCTATCTTCCTATTTGCAATGAGAGCTTGTTCATCATAGTTTCATTATGTAAGAGTTTTAGAGAGAATTTCTCTCTTGAATTTGTTGTAAAAGTTGATACCTTGGGAGTGGAGAGATAATCCTCCCTTACTATGTTATTAGATGTGACTTTAAATTTGGTTATTACAATACCTCTTTGTGTGAACTGGGAGAAGAAAATAAATTTACTCCCTTAGAATATTGTGAGTTATGGGAACTTATAGTTGCTTGCTCTTATTTATCAAATTAGTAGATTGTTAGATGGGTTGTTGTGTTGAATCAATTGATAAAAGTATTCCTTATGTTATCTAGTAAGAAATTTTTTTTTTTTATAGTTTTATGAATGATGCATTTTGCTCTTGAAATAAAAATTAAATCTTGAGTTAAGTTTGCAATGGGAATTAATCTAAATCAAAATTTGTACTTGACTGTTTGTGTGTTAATGAAATGAATAGATTTATTAGTTTCCTGTATTATCCTTTGATCCTCAAATTTATTTGAATTGGAAATTTTACTTGATAGATAAAAGAAAAAGGCAAATATAGATTTAAATGGTTGAATGTACTTTTCCATTGATTAATTGTTATATTAAAATTACAATGTTGAAGATAGTACGGAAGGAATTTTACCATGAGATTTCATTATATAAATATATATATAAATTTATAGATATATATTTAAATATATTATTTTACTTTTTAATTTAGTTGTGAAAATTGCTATATCTGGATTTACATTTTATTAGAAATTGAAATTGTGCAGCTAGTATATATATATATACATATTTAATAGTTCATTTAAAATGAAATTGACAAAAATAAAAATATTGATATACTTGTGAATATATATATATATAGAATAGTTTAAAACTAAATGTAATTGAAAACAATATATATATATATATATATATATATATATATATAATTGCTATTGATTAAAAATTACCAAATTAAAATGAACGAAAAATAGAGGGATCACTGTATGCACAGTCGCAGGTTTTAAAAGAAACAAAGGTGGGGGGGTTAACCCCCACCGAATACAACAATGAGATGCGGGTGTGGGGAGGGGCGGAGCCCCACCCACACCCTCGCCATTGATTAAACCCCGCGGGCCTCCCTTCGCCATCGCCTGCGGTGTTGCGACCTCCCTACCATCGTCGCCTCCGGCAGCCCTCCACGGCATCGTTCCCGCCGCTTTGCCCCACCTTCCGCCTTGCCTCTGCAACCACCACCTGCGCCACCACACCCCTCTGCCTCTGCAACCTCCGCCCATCTCCCACTCGCCTCTCTCCAGCGCTACGCCTTTTCCCATGGCCACCGCTCCCCTGCAACAAACAAACTCTCTAAAATAAAAAGAAGTTTAGGGTTTTTAATCTCCCTCAATGTGATGGGATTTCATAATTAAAAATTGGTATTAATTTTAGTGGAGTTTCCACTACTTATATCAAATAAACAATTTTATATATATATATATATATATACACCACTATATATATGTATATTTATATATATAATAATTACAATGAATAAGCAGGCACTAAGAGTTAAATAAAATATATATATAAATATGGATTTGAGTGGAGTTTTCACAACAAGATTTAAAAAGAAATTATATATATATATATTCATATGTAATTGGGCAAATTTTAATGGGCAAATTTAAATTGCCCTATTAGCAATTACAATAAATTCGTTTATAAGAAAATTGTATTTATTTTCAAATTAGTAAATCCTTTTTACTAAAGAATTACCAAGGTATGGGGGATGTTTTAACATAAATAAAAATGTGAATGTATATACATAAAGTAAATTAAGGAATATGTAAATGGGCGAAATAAGCAACGTTTTTAAACAAATCGAAAGAGAAATCAACAAGGAATGCGAGGAAGTATTTAACAGTTTGAGATAACCATCTATCTACCTAGAGAACTCTAAATGAAGCAAAATGAATCCGACTCTAACATAGTGATCGATATCAACATACACTTGGGTGTGGAATATTCCGTAGCAACAATCACTTAGACAACATAAAACTTACACATCTGAGCACGCTTACGCATGCGAGGGAAAGCTTTCATGTAGTAAAGAAATTTTTTTTGATAGTTCGTATCATGTCTACATGTCATATGTGCACATAACATGCGTGTTTTGCATGTTGTGAATGCATGTGAAATGTGGGCATGACATTTGGTATCAGAGCACAGTCATTTTAAAACACTGGGCTTGTATGAGCACATTATCACTTCCGCGACCAAACTGACTAGAGGTTACCTCATTTTGTAGGATGCCTCCCAGACAAGTTTGGCAACCAATGTCCCGTCGCACTCCAGCCACCAAGGTGCACACTGATTCTTCAGCTGTGGGACCGGAACACCAGCCCCACCAGAACAGCTAAACCCACAAGTTCAGCTAGTTATACAGGCACAATCAATTCCTCAAGTACCGCAAGCACCACCAACCCCACCAAATATGGGACCACAAATATTACGGGCCTTACATGCTATATTGGATAGGCTTCCACCGGCTGTAGTTGAGCCGCGCATAGAGCCACGTGTCGAGCCCCATGACGTTCCGCGAGAGGAGCCACGCATGGAGGCATGAGCTGAGTCTCATGTCAAGCCACGTGAGGAGCCCCGCATAGAGCCGCAGGGGGTACCACGTGTGGAGCCGTATGTCGAGCTGCCTGATACAGAGGAGGTTGGCTTGGTTGGTAGGGCTCATAGCAGGAGCCCCACACATCATGTCAGGCATGACAAAACAATGAGAATAGAGCAATTTGGTTCCAGGCCTTATGAGTATCATGCAGATGAGCCTTACAGGGGGCGCAGTGATAGAGGAGATCCCATTAGGGATATACTGAGATTAAACCCTCCTACATTCGTTGGAACTACAGAGGGAGCCGAGGCAGAGGCTTGGCTTATCAGTTTGGATAGGTGCTTCGTGTTGCATCCATATGCAGGCAACACAAAGGCCCGTGTGGCAGTGCACTTATTATGGGATGCAGCAGCTACATGGTGGCGCACTGAGGAGTGCAAGCGCCACCTTTCCATAGATACACTCTCATGGGAGACTTTTATTAAGTGCTTCAACGCGCGATATCTATCAGACCACTATCGATAGCGTCATATAGACGAATTTCATGATCTACAGCAGAGGGGACTCTCGGTGGCACAGTACAAGAGTAAATTTACAGAGTTATCCAAATATGCAGAGTATCTCCATGATGAGAAACTCCTGGTACATAAGTTTATCCAAGGTCTAAACCATAGTATAGCAGGACCTGTTTGGATGGCAGATCCCTAAACTTTGAGTAACGCTGCCGAGAAGGCTTACATTGCTGAGGAGATTCAAGGATGGGGGTAGAGTTCTCACCCTCAGTTCCAGGATTGGGGATAGCAGCAGCATCAACAGAATTTTCGCAGGCCAACACAGCCACCCCCTAGAGGAGGATACAGTTTAGCACCATTACCTCCTAGGCCCCCACAACAACAGCAGTCACAGCAACAACAAAAAGCTAAAACACAATAGAAGACATATGGGGGAAATAATAGAGGTTGGTAGCAGCAGGCCCCGCACAGAGATCAGAGACAGCAGGGACCAACTGCGGGACCCGCGAGACCGCAGCAATCGTATAGAGGTTCACAAGGGTCTACTGGCAGAACAAGACAGCAGCAGTCAAGTAGGACTCAGACTATACAGGTGCAGGTTAGAGGTCCTTGTTATACTTGTGGTGAAGCAGGACACATAGCTAGAGAGTGCCCACAGGGTTATACAGCTGGGGGACAGCATCATGCAGGAGGTTCCGAGTAGACTGTGGGTGACGTGGGTAAATCCCACCGTATGTTTGCAGCGGTTGACAACCACTAGGCTAATTTTCAGGCCTCAGTTATTGAGACAGCAGGTATGATTGCAGAATCTCCCATCTCTATCCTTTTTGACTCTGGAGCTACTGACTCCTTTATATCTACATCATTAGTGGAACGTTGCAGGCTGGTGGCTTCTAGGCAGGACATTAGGTGGGAGGTCGAGCTGGCCTCTACGGCCAGGATGTCGGTTGATTCCGTTGTCTGAAATTGTGAAGTTTCCTTGGAGTCATTCACTACAACATGGGATCTTAGGGTGATGCCATTAGGAACCTATGGCATAGTTCTTGGCATTGACTGGCTTGCGGCTCACAGAGCCAAGCTAGATTGCCGACAGAAGACGATTAGTTGCATAGATGATCATGGCACACTGGTAGAGATAGTGGGCATACAAAAGCCCACGACTGCTCGAACGGTATCTGCTCCCGTTGCATGCGGAAGGGTTGTCAGTTGTTTGCTATCACAGTCAGTGATAGAATAGAAGATGAACCTGAGACTACATTAGATGATCACCCCATCTTGAGAGAATATGTAGATATTTTTCCACCAGAGTTACCTGGTATGCCTCCATGCAGAGAAGTTGATTTCCACATCGATCTAGTACCAGGGCAGAACTAGCATCTCGAGCACCTTATAGAATGACTACACATGAGCTTACAGAGCTGAAGCTGTAGTTAGAAGAATTACTAGAGAAGGGACACATCTGACCTAGTGTTTCTCCATGGGGCGCATCGGTTATCTTCGTAAAGAAGAAGGATGGATCTCTTCGACTATGCATGGACTACAGGCAATTGAACAAAGTGACGGTGAGGAACTGATATCCTCTGCCGAGGATTGATGATCTCTTTGGCCAGATGCAAGGAGCTAGAGTGTTTTCAAAGATTGACCTAAAATCTGGTTATCACCAATTGAGAATTACAGGGGCAGATATTCACAAAACTGCCTTCCGAACCCAATACGGTCATTATGAATTTACAGTGGTACCTTTCAGATTGACGAACGCCCCTGCAGTGTTCATGAGTCTTATGAACGGGGTGTTTCGTACTTACCTAGATCAGTTCGTGATCATTTTTCTAGACGACATTTTGATCTATTCACAGACCGAGGAGGAACATGTGGACCATTTGCGTTAGGTAATGCAGTGTTTACATGAGAATCAGTTGTATGGTAATCTGGCGAAATGTGCTTTCTTCAGGATAGAGGTGCAGTATTTGGGACATTTATTATCAGGCAATGGTATCTCCATAGATCCATCGAAGATCAGGGCAATTCAGGACTAGCCAGCACCCACCAGTGTTACAGAAGTAAGAAGCTTTATGGGACTAGCTGGTTACTACCGTAGGTTTGTCGAAGGTTTCTCCAGAATAGCTCATCCTATCACTTCCCTTCAGTGAAAAGGGAAAGGATTCTCTTGGACTGAGCAGTGTGAGAAGGCCTTTGGGATCCTTAAGGAACATCTTACGAGCGCTCCCATATTAGCTGTTCCTGATCTGGCAGAAGATTTTGTTGTCTGCACGGATGCATCTTTAGAGGGATTTGGTGCTGTGCTTATGCAGGGTGGTAGAGTGATTGCTTATGAATCACGAAAGCTTAAAACTCATGAGTTGAACTACCCTACGCATGATCTAGAGCTAGCAACTATCATTCATGCTCTTGTTCGATGGAGACACTTCCTCTTAGGCAGATGTTTTGAGCTCCATTCGGACCATCATAGCTTGCAATATATTTTCACTCAGCCGAATTTGAACGCCCGCCAGTGGCGTTGGATGGAGTTCTTATGTGAATAAGACTTTGATGTCCACTACATCAAGGGAAAGGAGAACGTGGTCGCTAATGTGTTGAGTCGAAGGCGCCATGAGATCCTGACTCTGACTTTGAAAGTGGATTTGAGACAACGTATTCTACAGCATCTGCCTGAGGATGAGTGGTTTCTTGAGGTACAACAGGAGATTCAGAGTCAGAGGGTCCTGAAGGGTAAATTCGTAGGATATTCCCTGGAGTCAGATGGATTACTTAGACATAAGCAGCGCATCTATGTACCCTGAGCGGGTGATCTGCATGCAGTGATACTCTCTGAGGCTCAAAGAGCACCCTATGCAGCTCATCCAGGAGTGAAGAAGATGCATGCGGACTTGTGGCAGTTATACCATTGGGCTGGGATGAGGCATGATACTGTGTCTTGAGTGTCAGAGGGTCAAGGCCGAGCATCAGCATCCAGCAGGACTCTTATACCCACATGAGATACCTGAATGGAAATGGGACACCATTTCCATGGACTTCATTGTTGGTCTACCTATGTCATCATGATGCCATGACGCCATCATGGTGACAGTTGACAAGTTGACCAAGGTGGCGCATTCTCACCAGTACGCACAACGTACAATGCACCATTGGTGGCGAGGGTGTTTCTAGATCAGATTGTCAGATTGCATGGAGTGCCTCGCCGCATCATATATGATAGAGACTCCATGTTCACATCTTCATTTTGGAGAGCATTACATCAGGCGTTGGGCACACAGCTCAACTTCAGTTCTGCTTATCATCCTGAGACCGACGGCCAGACAGAAAGAGTTAATCAGGTGTTAGAAGATATGCTGTGTATGTATGTTATGGATCATTAGTCTAAATGGGGGAGTACCTGTATCTGGTTGAATTTACCTACAATAATGGGCATCACAGCTCATTGGGTATGCCTCCTTACCATGCTTTATACGGTAGACCTTGCAGAACGCCTTTGAGTTGGGATCGGTTAGAGGACCGAGTAGCCATTGGTCCTGAAATAATCCAGGATATGGAATAGCAGGTTACTTTGATCATACAGAGACTACAGGAAGCTCAGGATAGACAGAAGAAGTATGCAGATGCGAAGAGGATAGATCGAAGCTTCTCTGTGGGTGACAGAGTATTCTTGAGAGTGCAGCCGCATAAGAGTCCAATCCGTTACGGAAAAGGCTCTAAGCTCGCACCCCAGTTTGTAGGACCTTTTGAGATCTTAGAGAGGATAGGACCTGTAGCCTACCATTTAGCCTTGCCACCTAGCCTGTCTCGTATCCACGATGTCTTTCATATTTAAGTTTTACGTCGTTATATATCTGACTTGTCTCACGTATTGGATTGGAGTGCTCTTCAGGTAGAGGTAGAGGGACAGCTGGCTTTGGAGCCAATACGCATATTGGCTCGTTGGACGCTGGGCCTTCGAGGTCGAGAGCTAGATCAGGTTAGGGTCCAGTGGGATATGTACGATGAGGTCACTGCTACATGAGAAGATGCTACGAGATTGAAGACGCTTTACCCTCACCTCTTTGATGACTTCTAGGAGGAAGTACAATCTTAGGGGGAGAGGATGTGAGGCCTACTTTTTACACTACTGTTCATGAGACTATTTGCAGTGATATTGCTATTATTTATATGTTGAGAGACTATTGATCTTGAATCTTGTTTATTAAACCTAATTGATTTTTAAGGAAATAATTGTGCGATGATATTTAGATATTGCTTTTAAGAAAATGATGAATGGATATGGAACTTCAATGTGATTATATGGTAGAGTGGTTAGGATGCATGTATTTAAAATTGCTTCGGTTATGATATCTATATGTGATATTGACTTCAAGTTTGAGTGTGCAGGTATTGCTAACAAAACCACACATACAGGAGATCATCACATACCTAAGTTGTATCCCTTGTGATCCGATCTAGTTCTATGAGGAACTAAGATCAACCTCATGTTTGGAGGAATGTTGTAATATGTTAATGTTGCATGAGGTCAAGGGAATAAGGGTTATCTTCTGATTTACTTTTATTATGATAAGTGTTGTAAGAAATGTTGTTTTAATCTTGTTTAAACTTTATTTCTTTAAGACCCTTTTTCTTGTGTTTTATTTGACTCTGGGAGTTCTAACTAGGCAAAAAATCAACTCCGGGTAATACCCCATGGGTCTAGGGACCTTTTTGGCTAGGATAACCTTGGGTTAACCTCGATATGGTCACTTAAACTTCACAGTGAAGTTAAGTGACGAATTTGGAAGCAAGGGGACAATGGGATGAGTGGAATCCACACTCAGGCCCACTTCCAAGTCATGGAACAACTCCATGATCCCCTAATAATGGAGTGTTTGTCTCCATGTGCCTCTCTTTTGGTGGGGTTCCCCTTATTTAGGGTAGTGTGTCATCCACTCCCTTTGTATTTTATTTTACTTATTGTATTTTAAATTCTCCATGTGTTGTAAAGAGGGCTATAATGGGGAACCTATTGAGTGGGGGTTAATTGTTTTTAGACCATTAGGATAATGGATGAGTTGTGGATTAGTTGTTTAATGCCACTTGGAAAATTAGGAAAATGGAGGGAATTAGTTTTTAAAAGAGAGAGGAGGAGGAGAGTAAGGGGGTTGGATTATTGTGGAAAGAAGGAGATTTTGGAGGAGGCTAGAGGGGAGCTCTTCATCAAATTTCATCCATAATTGGGCTTTGAAAGGTTGGTGAACAAGACTACTCTCTTGAATGATCTATGCATGATATGCATGTTTATTTCTTACTTGATGAATGAGTTTGCAATTGTCTTCTATGAGATTTTCTGTTAGTTTTGGGGTTTTGTTTTTGGGTGTAGAAAGAGCTCCTTCCAGTTGGAAGGCAATGCTCATCTTGTATAGGGAAGGAGAGGTGTGACCCTCCTCGGGTGTCATCTTGGTTCTTGTTATAAGAAATGCCTTGAGGGCATGTTGGTACTTTGAGCCTTAAGGGCTTTATGACTTTGAGAGCCTATTGGGATATCCCTGGTGATTTGATTCATTGGAAGGCTTGAGGCCTTGTGATAAAATGTGAAAGGATGACACCTAGAGGTAGAGATGTCTACTTCCCTACCCTCCCTGAACTCACCTAAGCTGAGTCTTTATATTGTGAGTCAACCATGGGTGTGTGTGAGTAATTGCTTCTTTGTTGTTGTCTAATGCTGTGATGTGTTTGGTCTATTCTATCCTGGGTATGAGGATGGTCTCCCTAGCTTGGGGGTGACCCTCTTGCAGGTCAAAGGTAGGGAGGAGAGCTAGATGGTTGTTGTCTCCCTGGTTGTCTTGCAGGTTACTGTTAGAGCATGTAAAAAGGATTGAAGAAGTTTTACCTTGTTAAAACAAATGGTCTATCTTCCTATTTGCAATGAGAGCTTGTTCATCATAGTTTCATTATGTAAGAGTTTTAGAGAGAACTTCTCTCTTGAATTTGTTGTAAAAGTTGATACCTTGGGAGTGGAGAGATAATCCTCCCTTACTATGTTATTAGATATGACTTTAAATTTGGTTATTACAATACCTCTTTGTGTGAACTGGGAGAAGAAAATAAATTTACTCCCTTAGAATATTGTGAGTTATGGGAACTTATAGTTGCTTGCTCTTATTTATCAAATTAGTAGATTGTTAGATGGGTTGTTGTGTTGAATCAATTGATAAAAATATTCCTTATGTTATCTAGTAAGAAAGTTATTTTTTTTATAGTTTTATGAATGATGCATTTTGCTCTTGAAATGAAAATTAAATCTTGAGTTAAGTTTGCAATGGGAATTAATCTAAATCGAATTTTGTACTTGACTATTTGTGTGTTAATGAAATGAATAGATTTATTAGTTTCCTGTATTATCCTTTGATCCTCAAATTTATTTGAATTGGAAATTTTACTTGATAGATAAAAGAAAAAGGCAAATATAGATTTAAATGGTTGAATGTACTTTTCCATTGATTAATTGTTATATTAAAATTACAATGTTGAAGATAGTACGGAAGGAATTTTACCATGAGATATAAATATATATATAAATTTATATATATATTTAAATATATCATTTTACTTTTTAATTTAGTTGTGAAAATTGCTATATCTGGATTTACATTTTATTAGAAATTTAAATTGTGCAACTGGTATATATATATATTAGTTCATTTAAAATGAAATTGACAAAAATAAAAATATTGATATACTTGTGAATATATATATAGAATAGTTTAAAACTAAATGTAATTGAAAATGAGATATATATATTTAATTGTTATTGATTAAAAATTACGAAATTAAAATGAACGAAAAATAGAGGGACCACTGTATGCACAGTCACAAGTTTTAAAAGAAACAATGGTGGGGGGGGGGTTAACCCCCACTGAATACAACAATGAGATGCGGGTGTGGGGAGGGGCAAAGCCCACCCACACCCCCGCCATCGATTAAACCCCGCGGGCCTCCCTTCCCCATCGCCTACAGTGCCGCGACCTCCCTACCATCGCCGCCTTCGATGGCCCTCCATAGCGTCGTTCCCGCCGCTTTGCCCCACATTCCGCCTCGCCTCTGCAACCACCGCCTATCCCACCACATCCCTTCGCCTCTGCAACCTCCGCCCATCTCCCACTCGCCTCTCTCCAGCGCTGCGCCTTTTCCCATGGCCGCCGCTCCCCTGCAACAAACAAACTCTCTAAAATAAAAAGAAGTTTAGGGTTTTTAATCTCCCTCAATGTGATGGGATTTCATAATTAAAAATTGGTATTAATTTTAGTGGAGTTTCCACTACTCATATCAAATAAACAATTATATATATATATACCACTATATATATGTATATTTATATATATAATAATTGCAGTGAATAAGCAGGCACTAAGAGTTATATATATATATATATATATATGGATTTGAGTGGAGTTTTCACAACAAGATTTAAAAAGAAATTATATGTATATATATATATGAATATATATATATATATATTCATATGTAATTGGGCAAATTTTAATGGGCTAATTTAAATTGCCCTATTAGCAATTACAATAAATTTGTTTATAAAAAAATTGTATTTATTTTCAAATTAGTAAATCCTTTTTACTAATGAATTACCAAGGTATGGGGGATGTTTTAACGTAAATAAAAATGTGAATGTATATACATAAAGTAAATTAAGGAATACGTAAGCGGGTGAAATAAGCAACGTTTTTAAACAAATCGAAAGAGAAATCAACAAGGAATGCGAGGAAGTATTTAACAGTTTGAGATAACCATCTATCTACCTAGAGAACTCTAAACGAAGCAAAATGAATATGACTCTAACATAGTGATCAATATCAACATACACTTGGGTGTGGAATATTCCGTAGCAACAATCACTTAGACAACATAAAACTTACACATCCGAGCACGCTTACGCATGCAAGGGAAAGCTTTCATGTAGTAAAGAATTTTTTTTTGATAGTTCGTATCATGTCTACATGTCATATGTGGACATAACATGTGTGTTTTGCGTGTTGTGAATGCATGTGAAATGTGGGCATGACACTTCAGAGATGGCAATTGCCTAAGTCACAGAATTACTGCACACAGGGTCTGAGTATCCAGCTCGTGCAGATGCAGCCGTAGTGAGGGAAAAATTCTGTGAGAGAGAAGAGTACTTGGACTTGACGACACAAGGTACAAAAAGATTATCGCTTCCATTTGTCTAGGAAAAATATGCTTCATACATCATTAAATACATTACCTGTGATGGCTGACATAATTTGTTGTATACTGTACATTTTAAGTTGTTTAATCATCTACGCCATGATAAGATTGTCAATGTCCCTAATTTCCTGTATAATATGTTGAAAAGGATGGCGTCTAAATACCAGAAGAAACAAGCAGACACCACATTGGCTCATCATTGTTTAATAGCCTTATTGATAAAGAGGAGCCTAAGAATTCAACACCCTCAGGTTGATTGGGAAGCTTTTAAACAGTGTGTAGATATCACAACACTGTTAGAGGAACCTGAAGCAGAGAACGAACCCCCGTATGACTCTGAACCTAAAATGGAGCCTGAGCAAGAGGGGCTGCAAGAGGATAACACTCCAGAGGATAGGCCAGTAACAACAGAGGAACCCTCATCTTCTAAACCTAAACCTATGAGAGGCACTAATTCAACACCTGTCAGGAAAAAGAGAAATAAGAAAAGTGTTGAGAAGCTTAAGAGCACTGAGAAGGGAGAAGATGCAGGGGAAAAGAAGAGGAAGAGGAGTAAAAAGAAAAGGAAAGATGAAACCAAACAGGAGACCTCTACTCCCAGGTGCTCAGGAAGGATAAAGAGGCAGAGTGTGAAGCAAAGAACTGTTAAAGAATAGGCGCAGTAAAAAGGTGAAGGACAACAACATCATGATCCAACACCAGTGAATTTAGATTCAAATAAAGGAGGAAATGCCTTTGATGATGTTCCTACTGATGTTCCTGAGGATGTCTCTGCTGATGCTTGTGAAAATGTTAATGTATCTGCCAAAAAGAGAAGGTATGTTTCTTCGACTTCTAATTTTGATTCAGAGGATCCATTTATTGAAAAGTAAATGGGAAAGTTAGTTCCTAGTAGTTTTGCTAAGGAATATTTTTATATAAATGGGAATGATAGTGATGAAGGTCTAAATTTTGAGAAAGAAAAAGAATTATTGGAGGATAGAGACATAAGAAAAGAACTGTGAGAAGCTCTTGATAGAATAAAACACTTGGAAGAGCAGGTGAAAGGATATGAAGAGGACAAAGAAAAGGAGAAAATAATACAAGAGTTGGAGGAGAGGATTCAGACCTATGGCCATGGAACTAATTTAGATCTGTTAGCACAAATGGCTATAAGTAAAACAAATGCTGAAGTAAATGAGGTAATCACTCCACAACCTCTTGTAACAAGAACTCTAGTATACCACACTACTTTGTCTTTAGGATTTGAGTTAATGAAGCTCACTCATGAATTCAAAAAAGAAAAGGAAAACTGGGAGAAGGAAAAATAGAATTTCAATGCATCAATAGAAGATAAGAAGTTGGTGATAAAAAGGTTGGAGGATAAGTTGACAGAGGTAATTGACAGGGCTATACAGATCATTGGGTGTAGACCTCCACCTAGGGTATATGCATTATTTTTTAAAGAAAAGTTTCTTAGTTTTCAGTTTAATAGATTCTTTAATAATCAGCCTGCTTTACATTCAAGGCATATTTTCTACAACCATTTTAAAGAAGCTAGTTTAGACGAGCAAGACTAATTATGTGAATACTATTTGCATAACTACTTACTGGAAGAGGGCATAGAATGGAACCCTTCAATGTATGTTGGGGATTTGTAGGCTAGGGCACTGTTATCATACCTCAAGAATGAAAAAGCTCAGAGGAGAGTTGATTGATAAGTATGAGGAACAAGAAAAAATAGTGGCATTACAGATCAGAAGGGAAGCACTAAATCCTGATGTAATCCTCACCCAATGGTTAACACTCCTCTCACACAAAGGCCCAGGTAAGATAATTATGGATTTAAGACCGTGAGATCATAGGAGGATACAGCAGTTAGCAGGGCCTATGCTTCAAAATTGTCTCAGGCATGTGCAAAGTAGATGGAATAGTCTGACTCCAGCACTACAGAGGAAAGAGCCTCATTCTTTTCACAATTTATGAATATGTTTGAGAGACTGCACAAGTATATCCAGATTTCAGAGAAAATAGTAGGATGGATGCCACTTACATTTCATCCTCCTATTCTCCTTTATCCAGTACCACATTGGACAAGGGAAAAGGGTGATGAGTGTAGGAATGCATAATCAGTCAGATTGGATAGGCTTGCTTGTTACAATGGTTTTTATCTTAAGCAGGGGTTAGGAGTCAGAGAAATAATGGACTTGAGGCAGATTACTTTGCACTATAATATTCTCCCCTAGGTGTTCAATTCAATGATTTTTCTTGAGGGCAAGCAAAAGGCTAAGTTAGGGGGAATGATGGGCTGAATTATTGACCTCTTTTTATGTTGTTTTATATGCTTTTAGGAACTTTTCTATATGATCCTCCAGACACTTTACCAACATCACCATCATTATATGTTGTCTTTTTATATACTTTGAACTTATATTATTAATATGGAATATGGTGATGATGTTATCAATTGAATGATTTAAATATGAGTATGCATGCAATATAGATGGAATCCTATGGTTTAGTCATGAAGGTTATTTGTGTGCATATGTTTTGTGAATTAACCCCTATACAGAAAGAACGTGTCATTAGGGAAATGAGCATTTGCAGTGAAGTTGAAGACGAGAATTAAAGGAAGTGAAGTTGGACGCCAAACGTGCAGTCAGCTGGAGGATGAATGTGAACCATCATGGATAGAAATAAATGCAGAAGAAGAAGACTTGTTTCAAATGTAGCTTATGTGTACTCTTCATGAGATCTGTTGCATAAGAATTCTTGTTTGGCTAGGACTCTGCTTCCTCTATTTAGTTAGATTAATAAATTGATCTCAAACCTATATCCTAGTATCTAGAAATGGATTGATGGTTGCAGTTAGTTAGTAGTTGCATAAAACAGATCCTGTTTCTATATAAGTTGGAGGGATGAGTTAGATGTTGAGTTAGTTTATTTCTAGTTACTCAGTTGTTACTCTATTTTCTATATTAGAAGATGCAGACATGTTTTATTAAGGAATGTCATTATTGAATACAATCTGAAAGAGATTTTGTTTATGATATGAAGTGAATGAACTATGTGTTATGAAGATGTGTAGAAATCTGAACTAGATTTGATTCTCAGTTAAGTGAGTTAGTCCCCTAAGCTGGCCACTCAAGGTATTGATCCTCACTTTGTTTATTTACTTGTTCCTTTATGCATTCATTGTTAAATCTACTTTTCATTTGCATATAGATACATCACAAGCCACTTAGATTCCTTTGGTTGTCGAATTACAAATAGTATGGTTCATGAACAAGTGCATGCTTTATCAACTTTAAGTCCTCCAGAGGTTAGCATTAGTTCTTTTATCATTTTGGATGTTTTGAGTTAATTCTGTAATTTCCTATTGATAACAGTCATCTACAGCTTATGCTGCAGGTACCCATAGCCACTAGATTTTGTAGTTGTTTTTACTATTCTTGCATTTCTGTGAATTCTAGCAGAATAGAATAGCTTGAATAGGTTTGGATAAGATAGTCTAGGAGGAATATGAGCCCTGAAGGCACATACAATGCAGTGCCATCATAAGCTTACGCTCCTTGGTTGATAATTCAATGTAGGAATGAAATGATAGAGTGGATTGTTCAAATAAGTTTTCCCCTGAATTGTGTTAAGTCTACAACACATTAGTTTTCCTCTACATCACTCAGTTCTATTCTTACTCTCTTTGGAAGTGATTGAGTTACTAAATAATCATGTATTAAATACCATTAGTTAAGCTTGTGAAAAGGATTAATGTAGTGTCTCTTCATCACTTCCATATTTTCATATCAAGTATTGATACAAATTAATAAATATATATTACTAATTGAATTAGTTAGAATTAGTTGATTCTTGAGTGCATATTCTTTATTTAATGTTATCATCCCATTACACATGAAGGGGGTGTGTTCTTCTCCCTTTCATCTCTAAGGTGTCATTCATTTGGGGTGCCATAAGCAATGGTGCCCAAACCTTTGGCCTAGTAGTCTTTTGCATCGTAGGGCATACCACATGGGATGCATGTGACATGTAGCCTCCCCCTGTAAGTTTACTCTACTTTCTTGAGTGAATTTTGAAATGTAATTTTGTGCATCATCAATGCTAAGTGACATTGCATGTGTCAATGACACCACGTGCCTATATCACATTGCTATTAATGTGATGCTTATTTATAAAAACATTAATCTATGCTTTTGTTGAGTTTTGTGCATGGTTAAAAATGGGCATTACATATTTGGATTAGTCCTAACTAATGTGATGGAGAAAGTAGATCTAGATGATAAATTTAGGGTTAATTAGTGTGCCAAATAAGTCAAGTTGAGTGCCAAGACTATGCATTTACAATATCCATGCAAAGTAGCATAAAATAGCATGGTAAAGGTGATGGGTATACACTTTTATCCCTAATACTAGCATAGAAATAGTGTCTTATCATCTAATTTTGGAGTTTTTAGGGTTCATTGGACTATATTGGGATAATACATATAAAAAGTTAGTGAATATCTTGATCGGTAGACTTTGGGGTTAGCCTAAAAATTAAGTAGTTTAAATATAATTTAACATTGTTTTCAAACCTTTGTCCATAAATAATACATATATTGTTGTGGAGGGAAAAATACCTCCACATAAATAAAACTAGGCTAGTTAAATAAATGCAAACAAATAGTAATAAATTAACCTAGATTTATTTTGGAGGTGTGACTAGTAATTAAAATTAATTTCACCACCCAATAATGGGTAGATATGTCAGCGGATGACATAGGTGGTAATCATAGTTTTGTATGTTTGGCTCAGGATTTCATTACTTTGTATGGGGCGAAGTTTTATTTCAAGCACCTGGTAGTGATTATTCTTCATTCTTTTATAGTAGTAGAGTGCTTGGTGAGGTGTTAGTGGCTTGTTGTGGTAGACAAATGGCTTCTTAGGTTGTTGCGGGACCTAGGCAATAGAATAAGATGGGTAGGAGGAAGAGGAAGGAGTCAATCATGGAAAATAAGTAGAGGAAGCATCAGGTCTTTGGGGGGTAGATGGTCAATTTCATGGCATTCATGGATAAAGAGATCAAGAACCCAGAGCTTCGTCATTGGGTGGTTTAGATTTGGGAGCTCACCAAGGATATGGATGGTGTACTGAGCATGAGGATTCATTCTATAATTTAAAATCATCTATTGGATCTTGGGCACATGTGAGGTGGGTCCAATGTGTTTGATGTTGTGCAAATGTTGTCTTATGCTTAATTATTATCGAATGTGATTGGTTTGTATTTGATACATGTGATGATATTGAAAGGAAGCAAGGTATGCAAAAAATGCTTCCTATAGTGAACTACTGAGGAAAGATTTATGCAAATTTTAACTTTTACAGTTACAGATAAAGATGCACATTAACAAAAAGGTAATAACAACATCCAAATGCAAAACTCACAACACAAGATATATGTGGGGAAAAACCTTTCAGGTAAAAAACCCCACACTCCAAAGCCGCCCAATATATTATTCAGGAATCAAAAAGATTACAATATACTTGCAGAGAAAGATTTCATAGGATTATTAATCAACCAGAGATCTAGAGGTAATTCAACATCTATAAGACTCTTACACACAACCTCCATCTCCAGCTCTTGATATATAGGAGATACGATATAGTAAATCGTCAATGATAATTACAAAACCATGAGCCAAAACCACCCAAAAGTGGCACCCAAATTATCTCCAATCAAAGATGCCTTGTGATGTGCCAAATCACACACCAACATGTGTAACTCTCCCCTTTATAGCTCTTTTAAGTGTCCAACATGTTTTCACATTTCCTAAAAATAGGAGGTCCAACTTCTGGAGGCCATAACTTTTGATCCAGGTGTCTGATTGATGAATTGTTTGATGCGTCAGAAATCTCGTGAAGAGATCTATCAAGATATAATGTTCTTCACTAGTTACGACAACTTTTAGAGCATTTAGGGGCGTCTAAGGGCTTCAAAACTAAGTTCAAAACTTTTTCTGATAGTTTCAAAAAATAGAAACTTTAATATCTCGCAATCTAGGTATGATCTTGAGTCAAAACTCTCCCGAGATGTTTACTTAGTCATTCCGAACCTTTTGGGAAAATTTCAAGTCCATCCGAGGTCAAATGTAGAGTTACTAAAAATAGTAAGTCCCACCATTTTTAGCCCTTTTGGAAAATTTTAAAGTTCTAGACCATTCTTCAAAATAAAGGGTATTTGAGAAGACCAAAACTAGGAAGAATAGTGACCTTTCATAGTTGTGAGGTTGAGACACTTTTCCTAACATTCTCCCACTTGTTGAACACCTTGCAAGAGCAAAGGGAGTATCAACACCATGATTTAATTTCTAGGGGCCGAGAGGCCCATAGACTCCAAACACCATCTAAACTTCTCTATGCTCATGGGTTTTAACAAGGAATCTGCAATATTCGTCAAAGTGTCAACTTTCTCCAAGTTTACCTTCCCAACACAATCTCTTAATCCAAATAGCTTCTTTACAAGCATGAGTTGCTGCCATGTACTCATCTTTAGTAGTGGATAAAGCGACCACAGGTTGTCGCTTACTCATCCAACTAATAGCACCACCAAACATAGTGAACACATAAGCACTAGTGGATCTCCTGCTGTCAATGTCACCTGCCCAATTTAAATCCACAAATCCATGAATACAAAGTGAATGCAGAGGTCCTATAGGATAACCATGATGACATAAGGAATGCTCGGAAGTACCCATAAATATCTGAACACTCTCTTCACTGCATCCCAATGTACCCGTCCAGGATTAGCCATAAATCAACTAAGGACTCCCACTGCTTGGGCAATGTCTGGTCTAGTACAGACCATCTCATACATCAAATTGCCAACCACACTAGCATAAGTAACTCTACTCATATCCTCTGTCTCAAGAGAAGACTTTGGACAATCTGCAACATATAACTTTGTCCCCATCGTAACATGAATAGTCAATGATCTGCAATCTACCATGCTGAATCTCTCTAACATAGTGTTAACATACTTACTGTAGCCTAACCAATGTTTTCTATTTTCTTTGTCTCTTCTGATCTCCATCCCCAGAATGTACCAGGTTGCCCCTAGATTTTTTTTATCTCAAACTGTGCTGACAACTAGGACTTCAAATCAGAAATCAAACTTTTACCATTCCCAATGAGTACCATATCATCGACATACAATGCAATAATGAGAATGTGATCATTGTCAACCTTGTAATAAACACAATGATCTAATTTTGATCTCAAAAATCCAATACTCAACACAAAGGCATCAAACTTATGGTACCACATCCTAGGAGACTGTTTCAAACCATACAAAGTCTTTTTCAACTTGCAAACCAGATTTTCTTTACCTTTCACCACGTAGTGCTCTGGCTGTGACGTATATATTTCCACCTCCAAGTCACCATGAAGGAATGTTGTCTTTACATCCATCTATTCCACTTCTAGATCATATGTTGTTGCAAGAGATAACAAGAACCGAATAGATGCCATCTTTGCAATAGGAGAGAAAATCTCGCCATAATCAATTCCCTCCACCTGAGAATACCCCTTCGCAACCAATCTAGCCTTATATTTCTCAACACTGCCATTTACACCAAATTTCTTTTGAACACCCATTTGCATCCAATAGGTTTTCATCCTTTAGACAAAGGCACCAAGTCCCAAGTATTATTCTTTTCTAAAGAAGCCATCTCCTCTTCCATGGCCTCCTTCTAGGAACCTGCATCTTTCATACCCATAGCCTCTTTCACAGTTCTAGGCTCATCACTGTTATAAATCAAAGAAAAAATACAACTAGAATCATGCAATGAATAACCAAACCTATCAGGTTGCCACCTTATCTGCGTGGACCTCCTCAAAGATAAAGGTTGAGGTTCTTCATCTTCTTCTAAAAATTCAGAGATACTAGAGCTCTCCTCATTATCAGGTCCAATAGATGTTTTATGGTTCAACTTTCTCAAGGGTGGAAGGAAGTTGAACCACATCCTCTTTCTTCTCTTCTTTCTCTGGATGCAAGACAAGAGAAGAAGGATTGTGATCTTTGAAGATCACACTTATGCTATACAGAACTCTCTCAGCTTCGCTGGATCCCAAAGCTTGTACCCTTTCACACCAATGCCATAACCGATGAAGATACACTTCATAGCCTTGTTCTCCAATTTAGACCTCTTCTCCTTAGGTACATATGCATATGCCTCACAACCAAATACTTGAATGTGTCTCAATGAAGGATTTTTACCAAACCACACCTCCATAGGTGTCTTATCAATGAGCATTGATGTGGGAGACCTGTTAACCAGGTAACAAGCGGTAGCAACAGCTTCATCCCAGAACTTTTGTTCAAGGCTAACTCCACTTAGCATACTCCTTGCCCTCTCCATCAATGTTCTATTCATCCTCTTTCCAACTCCATTCTATTGAGGGGTATACGGAGTTGCCTTGTGCCTCTCAATCCCCTATTCTTTACAGAACCTGTTGAAATCTTTTGAACAAGACTCACCACCATTGTTAGTCCTCAAACACTTAATCTTTCTATCCTTCTAATTCTCTAGAAGAGCTTTGAACTCTTTGAAATAACTAAAGACTTCAAATTTGCTTCTAAGGAAATACACTTGTGTCCTACTGTTATCATCAATGAATGAAACAAAGTAAACAAAATTTGAAATCGAAGGAACATTAACAGGACCAAACACATCAGAATGAATCAAGTCCAACACCTCAGAAGATTTGTGAGAACTGGAACACAATTAAACACAATTTTGTTTTCCATAAATGCAATGTTCATAGAAATTGAACTCAATGTTATAGTCATTCATACCCTCAACAATATTTTTATTTTTCAGGGTCCTCAAACCCTTTTCACCAATGTGAACAAGCCTTTGGTACCATAACATTGTCTTCTCAGCTAGAAGTTTCATCTCCATAGAATGAGCACCCTTAGGTACCCAGAAAGCATGACCAGCAGAAGTAGATGCAATAGTCCTCTTCGCTGTTGGTTCCAATGGTGAGGATGAAGACTTTGAAGCTCTCTTCTTCAAAACAAATGTACTATTACATTGAATCATGCATGCATCAAGTTATTCAACAGAGTGCCAATCCGAACACCCTTAGCCAACACCATAGATCCTCTAGTCATCTTGCATCCTCCATTCAAGAAAACAACCTACACACACACATCATTCAACTTACAGAAAGGAGGTTCCATGCCAAACTAGGGATATGCAGAACACCATCGATTCCCTTCACTTGTCCATCAGGGAATCAAATCAAGACTCTTCCACGACCAACAATCTTTAGGTGAGAATCATCACCCAAGTACACCTTTCCACCGTTGTATTCCTCATACTTTGAAAACCAAACCTGATGTGAGGTCATGTGAAAAGATGCACTAGAGTCAATAAGCCACACATCCTCATATGCATGCATTACCAAGGCAGCGATGAATGCTTCTCCTTCATCCTAAGAGGACTTGTCAAAATCTGAATCATAGTTCTTTTTATTTTTCTCCTCCTTGCACTCCTTGTGAAAGTGACCAGGTAAATGTTGCAGTTCCAACACAGGGCCTTGGAGTTTCTGGGAGACTTAGATCTCCCATGGGATTTAGATCTTCCTTTTTCCTTCCCTTCTCTTTAGATCTACCACGAACCACAAGAGCCTCCTTAGCTGTTTCAGAAGACTTTCTCTGCATTTCTTCAAACAACAATGAAGAAACCACTTCATCCATCTTGAAGGTGGTAGTGGTACTCCCAATGGTCATAACAAGGTGATCCCATGAATCTAGTAAGGAACACAGTAATGTCATACATCAATCCTCCTCCATCTTCACATCGACATAGGTCAACTAGGCAACAAGCATATTGAATGTATTCAGGTGATCAGCAACAGATCCTCCATCTTCCATCCTCAAAGAATACAATTTCTTTCACAGGAATAACTTGTTCACTAGGGTTTTATCCTGATAAACATCTCTAATCTTTTTCTAAAGATCCTTTGCAGTCTTCTCTTCATGGATATTCAGGAGCATTGAATCAGCCAAATAGAGTATTATCAAACCCTTAGCTTTTTGATCTTTGAGATCCCAGTTTGCTTAAGAAATTGCCGTTGGTTTTGTACTAGATATGGGATCCCATTAATCCTAATCTACAAGCATGTCCTCCATTTTGAGTTTCCACAACTTGAAATTATTGCCATTAAACTTCTCTATCTCAAACCTCCCAGATGTACTTGCCATCTCTTTCCTGCAACAAATATTTCAAAATCCTCTGCACAAGCTCCCACTAAAATGAAGATCAGCTCAAAAAACCCTCTACCCAACAACTAGAACCAAAGGTGATCAGGCTCTGATACCCACTGAAAGGAAGCAAGGTATTCAGAAAATGCTTCCTACACTGATCTACTGAGGAAATATTTATGCAAATTTTAACTTTTATAGTTATAGATTAAGATGCACATTAACAGAAATGTAATAACAACATCCTTATGCAAAACTCACAACATAAGATATACATGGGAAAACCCTTTCAGGTAAAAAACTCCACACTCCAAAGCCACCCAATATATTATTTAGGAATTAAGAAGATTACAATATACTTGCAGAGCAAACTTTCACAAGAGTATTAATCAACTAGAGATCCGGAGCTAACTCAAAATCTATAAGATCTTACACACAACCTCCATCTCTAGGTCATGATATATAGGAGATACAATACAGTAAATCATCAACAGTAATACAAAACCATGAGCCAAAACCACTCAAAAGTGGCACCCAATTTATGTCCAATAAAAGATGCCTTGTGATGTGCCAAATCACACACCAACACGTGTAACTCTCCCCTTTACATCTCTTTTAAGTGTCCAACACATTTTCACATTTCCCAAAAATTAGGTGGTCCAACTTCCAGAGACCATACCTTTTGATCCAAGTGTCCAATTGACAAATTGTTTGATGCGTCAAAAAGATCATGAAGAGATATATCAAGTTATAACCTGCTTCACTAGTTAAGACAACTTTTGGGGCATTTAGGGACCTCTAAGTGCCTCAAAACTGAGTTCAAAACTTTTCCCCACAATTTCAAAAAACAAAAACTTTAATATCTAGCAATCCAGGTATGATCTTGAGTTAAAACTCACCGAGATGTTTCCTTAGTCATTCCATACCTTTTGGGAAAATTTTAGGTCCACCCGAGGTCAAATGTAGAGTTACTAAAAATAGTAAGTCCAGCCATTTTTAGCCCTTTTGGAAACTTTGAAAGTTCTAGACCATTCTTCAAGATAAAGGGTATTTGAAAAGACCAAAACTGGGAAGAATAGTAACCTTTCATAGTTGCAAGGTTGAGACACTTTTCCTAACAGATATCAAGGATTCGGTTCATCAATTTGAAGTGTATTATGGTTACCTTCTTGATCATCTCCATGTGACCAAGAGGCGTCAAATATGTCTTCACCATTTATCCATTTATTGGAGATGATTGTGAAGGATCTTAAGGTAGCTTTGTTTGTTGAGGTGATTCCTATATTTTCTGAGTGTTGTGATAGTGGAAGTTCTGAGGAGGTGGTGGTGGTGGTCCCACTAGGTAAGGTCAATTCATATAAAAAATGTAATTCTCATGTTGTGGGGTGCTTGGGGCCTATGTAATTTATCTTGATCCACTGGTTCTATTCATTATACTTTAGTTTTTGGATTGTAGGTAGACAATGATAGGGTTATAATATGTTTTGTTTTGTTATTTTGGATACCTTGAGTATGGGTGGGCTAGGAGTGTTGCTATTTTTTGTTTACAAAGTTACCTTAGATGATAGCTCGTCAATTGGGTAGTTGGGTATGCCCTTAAGTTAATGACTACTACTTAGGTCATTGTCTCAATGCCTATATTTTGGGGTTTTACGCCCATTTTTTGTTTGGCTCTTGGGCCTTCCAAGTTTACTATAAAAATTTAATTTCATAAATTAAAAGGATTAAAAATAATAATTATCTCGATAATTGATGATGGAAAATTAATGTGTGAGATGTTAGGAATCAATTTGCCAATGTTCTAGTTTTTTAGGATTGACATAGACGAGATCATTAATTTTATAAATTGACCATTCTTTGCCTTAGTTCACCTCTATAGGTGTAGATTTGATATTTGTATGTGCAAACTTAATCTTTAGTACTTGAATTGATCTACATATAGACATGAATTAACATGAGGTGGCCCAATATAATTCACTTTTCTTTTTTTGATGTTTGTGTGTTGTAAGGATATGTGGTGTTCACAAACACTTTGGAGAATTTGTAGGATTGTGCGGGTCATGTTCTCCTTGGTCTAATAAACCAAATTCATGGATTTGAGAGAGAGGATCAAGGATAATAAGAAAGCATATAGTGGTCCTAGGATGATGCGATATGATGTAAATGTTTCTCTAGATTCTTTTTATTCTTCAAAATTTTAAAATCTAGACATGCTTAATAAGAATGCCTTAGGTTGTCCTAGATTCCTCTTTAAATAAGAAAAATAAATGTCCTTAAATACAATAACTAAGCACTTATTGTGCACTTATTCAACTCACAATGGCTAATGAAAAGGTTAAAAAAGAGGAAAATCAAATTTTAAATTTTAAAAGTGAAGGGTCTAGATCCACACCTGTGGAAGTGACTTGGGTCAAGTCTGCACCCACGTTGTTGAACACACAGAAGTACTAAGAGGGGGGTGAATCGTTACTTAATTATATTATTTCCTTTAAAAAGCATTCAATCCAAACTGAACATTTAAACCAAATGAATCATAAGAGCACATACACACATGACACCGGATTTACGTGGAAACCCAAGATGGGAAAAACCACAGTGAGCAAGATCCTTGGATCTACTATCCAAATCTAGCCCTACAAATTAAAATAGATTTACAATAAATTTTATGGGCTCCAACCCAAAGGAAGCTCCAACTCCCTGATAAATTTTTTTTATGGGCTCCAACCCAAAGGAAGCTCCAACTCCCTGATAAAATTTTTTATGGGCTCCAACCCAAAGGAAGCATCAACTCCATGATACATTGTTTTATGGGCTTCAACCCAAAGAAAGCAACAACTCCCTAAAGTGCTACAACACTTACAAGAAGAGGCTCCAACCTCTATACCAAAACACTTGACTGATTCTGATGGTTCAATCATCTCTGAAGCATCATCTCCTTGAACTCTTTGAAATTGACTTACTCAGATAACCTCAACACCTATGCTCTATCATCTCTGCTCAAAACACCTCCAAAATACACTTTAACTCTGTTATGAATCATGCACCATAGTCTCCAGAGTTACTTTTCAACTTCCGGATCATTTATCTTTTTCACACATACTCACTCTCACTCATTGAAACAATCTTCCAACTTTTTAACTTCTGGATCATTTATCTTTTTCACACACTCACTCTCACTCATTGAAACAATCTTCCATCCTTCATATATATCCTCTGCAAGTCTTCAAAAACATTATCTTCATTAGCCTAAATGAAACGTGTAATATGAAACATGTAATGACCTTGCTTGTTAGCTCCCAAATCATCTGTGGTAATGTAGGAGTGAAATCCCACTATGCGATTCATGCCAAGAGATCTACTAGACCTAATTTACCTTTGCACACATTTCTATGCTAGCGCGCACTTCCAAATACTCGGCACAATCACTCAAGTATACCATGTCGGCAATGCAAACACTTATCCTTTCATACATTAGCTCCAGACCCAACACGGTACCAGATAAGAGAGATATCATCATGCGGTTCATACCACGAACACTATATGACTTAAAAAACCTTCTCATGCACTCCTCTTACTATTTCATGCCTCTTCTTGCTGGTGCAAGCAAACAAACACTAATGTTGATATCCCTTACAAAGTCTTGATATAGAACATTGAAAACCATACTTGCGGTACTCTAGAACATTTGAAATCTGAAATGAGTATACATAATGACCATATAAACTTATCTTTCAAACAACAAAGCCAAACATCAAAGTACAGTGAAATGTGGTGGCTTCCTATTCTCCCTCTGACAAACTTAAAAAACAACATGACTTGTCCTTACTCAGCTGACCCTAGAAAACACTACATTTGGTATCCTTTGAGACTTGAGTATATCATACCTCTTATTTATATCTAGCTATCCTCCAAGCCACAAGTTCATATCTTCAAGTGTGGTGAAATGCAGAGCATTCGTCTGTACCTTTGAGACTGCAACAATATTGTATCACCACTATCTTCACTCTGCTAACTCTGGAAAGCTTTGTGGTAGTTCTTATGCTCTCAAACTTGAATCACACATACCTCATAACTGTCTTTATCTAACCTCCAAGCCGCAAGGCCATATCTTCATCTACGGTGAAATGCGGTACAATCTTCTGAGCTCCTGCAGTACAAATCCATGTGTCTTTGACAGTTTGAAACCTTATACATTTTCTTTCATATCTCATGCAATGCTTTTTATCAAGAGGCAATGAATGCAACATTCACAACACCATAGACAACAATCATAATTCTTTTCATCAAAAATAAGAAGCCACAACTTCTTCATGTCAGCATATCCTTCAACCTGACAACTTTCACCTATCCATGAACTTTAGAAGATAAGGTACAACTGTGTATAGATGATACTGATCCAACAACATGCTCATGTCTTTCATCACTATATCTTTCACATCAAAATGCCTCTAATCATCACTCCTTTGACAACACATGCAACAATATGCCTTCCACATCACAACACCTCTTATCACTACTCCTTTGATATCCACTCTTTTGACATCAATGACATATGCAACACATGTTTGATCCAGGGTGGCACATAATGGGTCTAGGGATTAGGAATGCAAATCTAGAGATCAATTATGGAAGGGATTGGGATATGAGATGCAATGATCCAATTTCATGTAAAATTATGCCACTTGTAAGCTAATTATTACAGTTACAATACTTTATTCAAAGTGATCCCAAAACATGAGGGAAAAGGCCATGGTTATGCAATTTTCACCATTACATTTTGGCATCACTTTGATGTACATGCAAACTATTAGGTGGATGCATGTCAAATTAAAATAAGTAAGCAACATGTAAATTCAATATTTTTAGACACTCAAAATGATATTGAGCTATATAAAGTAACATATCATTCTTCATTTCTTCTTGTCCTGCGAACTCCATTAAAACCTACAAAATAGAAAAAAAATATGCAATAAATGGTGTCTATCACATATTTTGAGATAATCTAAATTACAACTTGCTTTCAAAACCCACTATACTAAAACTAGTAAAAGTAGAGAAGAAAGGGTTGAGAGATTTTGCTTGTTACAAAATAGCAATACAAAGCTTTGATTATGTAGAAAAAGAATCTAACTAAGTGGATCCAATGCCAAAGGACTCTGATCATGTAGGATAAAGATTTGAATCTACACATAGTTTGATAAATGCTCCCCTCAAGGTTGGAATGACTATGATCTCATTATCGTAAAATATAACTCACAAAGAAACATTAGTGATGCAAGAGCATCCCTAACCAAAATCAATCATTTATCACCAAAAATATTTTCTTTTATATTTATTTTGTAGGTATTTTTAATGTTTTCCAATATTTAGTGCGGTAGGTTCTCGACACCACATTCCTCTACATTTATTTTTATTTTAGTCAAGCTTCATATTTGTCACCAAAGTCAGTCAACATTCAACAAGTTATGTGGCAAATATTTTTTAATATCTTTGGTTTTAGTTGGGAACATAAGCTTGCAACACATTCTACACATTTCATTGATGTTTCATGAAGATCTAATCACCACATCCATGTTTGTCATTTGGAGGACTTGAACCAAACTATACATTATATAACAAAACCTTATTTTGGACTTGCAATAAACTTTTGAATCTCATGCCAATTATTAAGATTCCTAATTTGAATTGGAGCCCTAAGAGGGGTCTAAACCTACATGCTACAAAAGGTGGTGTGTCTAATTCTAAGGTTGACTAATGATCAAATCATTTAGTACTGGGATCATTGGTCCTTCTTAAATTTCCCTAAGTTAGTGTGATATGTTTTCATGTGCACTTATCATTCTACGTCCACCTAGATATAAAGGAGAGTATGGTATCATTTAAGAACACCAATGCATAGATGAAGATAAAACTAAGTGAGTATCACGTAAGGATAGATCAAATTGAGTAAGTAGTTCATGAATTATGAGTTGATAAAGAAATTAGAGGAAAAATCTTGAGTTCTTAAATTTGAAAGATCTTATTTAATCTATTTTATAATCAAATAGTTGAGGCCTAGCATGTTGCAATCTCATTGAAGCCTTTGTGTAATCTATTGTTTTTGAATCAATTAGCAACCTTTTTTTTCATTTGTCTTGTTTTGTTGTGTATGATGTTTTGAAAAGCTATATTGTTGTTGAAGCATTATGAGTTGACATATTCTACATGGTTAGTTAAGCCTTTATTGAACCCACAAACCTAGTACTACATTAAATGGTATTAGAGATAAGTTTTTGAATCTTGAAAAGGGGCATTTGATTAAGTCTTTGAACCTAAAGGAGATTAATAGATTGAGTTAAATTAAATTTAGTTGTACTTGGCATTTTTCATCTCTAGTAGGGGAAAATTGAAAGAGTGTCTTCTAGTATTGAGTAGTTGGGTAGAAGATTCCTTGACGTGAGTCTTTTAACACTACAAATTATTGGGTAGAAGATTCTGTGGTGAAGTGTGAGTTGGTTGTGAATATATTGCTAATTATGAGGTAGTTTGCAAGTTAGGAATCTTGAGTTCAAAGCCTTGAAAATGCCTCCTAGAAGGATGGATAGACGCTAAGGTGTACTCCATGGTGTATAGCACATTGAGATTTTTTTTAACATCATGATAAATGTCCATATCATATTAGATGCTATAGAAGAAGATCACATAAGAAGTCCTAACCCTAGAGATAATGAAAGTGATTATGAACAAGAAGTTCGTAGACCATATTGAGTTGAAAATCTTGAAGAAGATGATAGAGAAGAAGGAATGTTGAAAGTAATCTTCAATATTGGTAAGAAAACTATAGTAGATATTCCTAATTATGTTGGTAGTTTGAATCTTGAAGAGTTGATTGATTGGATAACTGATTTAGAACATTTTGAGAATGAATATTTTCTTGATCTTGATAGGGTAAAGTTTGCTAAGATTAAGTTAAAAGGTCATGTCGCTATTTGGTGGAAATAAATCCAATTAGAGAGAAACAAAAAAGAAAAGTATTGAGAAATGGAATAGGATGTGTATAAATTAAAATTTAAGTTTATTCCTACAAATTATCAGTTGGAGTTGTTAAAAAGGATAAAATTTTAGACAAAAAGATGATTGTGAAAGATTATACTGAAGAATATTATAGGCTAATAATTAGAGTAAGTCATAATGAAGAAAATCAAGAGAAAGAGGCTATATATATCAATGGATTGAGAGCATATATTCAAGAAGAGATTAGTATGTTGAGTATTCAATATATTTAGGAAGCATACCAATTGGCCCTAAAAGTTCAAGACAAGTTGAACAAAAGATTTAAAAGTAAACAAAGTGAGGAAGAATTGGTATATTTCCAAGAGGAAGATATCAAGGCAAGAGTAGAGAAGCATATAATGATGAAGTAGAAGAAAATGATGATAATGGAAGTCACCATAAATATAGATATGTTTCCTTTGGTAATAATAAGAATAGAGTTAGATCTGATTAATGTGAATGATGGATGGCATGAAAGAAATAGAAGAAAGTATGGAAGTGGTGATGTGAAATCCTTTAGAGGAACTTTTTTCAAAAGTGGAGCTAAAGGACATAAAGCATTTGAATGTACCCAATAACAAGGAAGATGTGATAGAAGATTTGAGAGAACCATGAGAGCTATTCATGTTGATAAATATAGATCACCACATGAATAGATAAATGTGCTAGATAAAAGAAAGTCAATTATTGATGAGAAGAAATTTTTTAAAACCTAAAAGAGACCTAAATGAACCTATAAAAATAAATGATTGTTTAAAACCATATGCAAATTTGGAGATAAATGTTGCAAAGTAATCATTAAAAGTGGTACTACTAATAACTTAGTTTTAGGAATTATTTGATGTTCTGGGGACTTTTCAGGAGGTTTTGGAAACACAACATTCCCTTACAAAATGGTTCTTTGTAGAGATCAATAGATTGAACTTGAAATTCTCCCTTATTGAGAAAAATATTGGAGGCTAGACTTAGTTGCAGAGGGAGGATGACATTATGATCTTCTAGAGCTGGGATGTTGTGCTGAGAGGTAATAAGTTGAATTAGGATATTTTTGAATTAAAATAGAGTAGTGTTACCATATTAGTAGAGCTAGAGAAAAGGAAACATGACCATAACAACAGAATGATCACTTTGGAAAAGGAGCTAATAGGTATAAAAGAAAATCTCAATAAGGTAATCTAGGTCAACAAGTGTACAATACACAATAATGCCATGGGAATCGAGATTCTCATTGAGAAACTTAAGAGATGGTAGAAGGACCTAAGATCCATTGTGTGGAGGATAAGAATACTAATGTTGATAAGCATGTCAAAGTTGGCCCTAGTGCAAGGACTAGGAGTAGTAAGAAGAAGTTGTACGAGGAGGAAAAAAGGAATTCCAAGACTTTGTGAAACTTCATGAAAGCTTCTATTAATAGGAGTTGGAGGAAATTGAAATTCTAAAAAAGTTGTGGTGTTTGGGTGGTCTATCCCTTTTTTGTTAGTCTCTTGTAGCTGCTTGGTCTAAGTGGTTTGTTCTTTTTTGTTGTTCTCCTTTTATGCTCAATGGCATTTAGGTTCGTGGTTGGTGAATGTTTTGTTACATTGGTTTGCTATTACTATGTTGATCTCTTGTTGGTTGTAAAGGGTTCTAGGGCCTTTTCAAAACCTATTTTACCTATTTAATAAAAACAACTTAGTTTCAAGTGAAATGGTTGAAAAGTTAAATTTGAAAAGGGTAGAGCATTCTAGTCCTTATAGAGTCTCTTGGTTGCAAAAGGATCAAATAATTTTGGTTATTAAACAATGTATTGTGAAATTTAAGATTAGAGAATACGAATATGAAGTTTTGTGTGATATCATGCCTATGGATGTTTGTCATATTTTATTCAGTAGACCATGGTAGTTTGATATAAAATCCATACATGATGGTAGAGAAAATACTTATAGACTAATGAAGGATGGAGTAAAACATGTATTCATTCCCCTGAAAGAGCAAGGTGAACAAGTGAATAGTATTGCAAGAGTATTGTTGGTAAATGGTAGGCAATTTTTTAAAGATTTCAAGAAAGAAAAGGTTTTTTTTCTTTCCAAACGTACATGTATGTAGAAAGCATCACAAAGGTAAATGAGGATATTCATCCATAGATTTCTAAATTGTTGGAAAAATATAGTGACATTATATTTGATAATTTATTTGAATGATTACCATTCGTGAGAAGCATGTCATCCTATGGATCTGATTCCTAGAGCAAGTTTTACTAACAAGGAAGCTCATAGATTAACACCAGCTAAAAATACATAATTGAATAGGAAAGTAGAAGAATTGATAAATAAAGGGTTAATAAGAGAAAGTCTAAGTCCATGTGCAATACCAATTGTTCTAGCATCTAAGAAGGGAGGAGAATGGATAATGTGTACAAACTCTAGAGAAATAAACAAGATTACTATCAAGTATAGATTCATGTTGCCAAGGATGGATGATCTTATGGAATGTTTGAGTGGAGAAAAATACTTTTGCAAGATAGATTCAAAGAGTGGATATCATAATATTAGAATTAGAGAAGAAGAAAAATGGAAGACTATATTCAAGATAAAAGAAGGTTCATATGGGTGGTTGGTTATGCCATTTGGGTTAACAAATACACCTAGTACTTTCATGAGGCTCATGAATGAGGTATTAAACATGTATCTTGGTGAATTTGTTGTATATTACGATGAAATTTTGATTTTTAGTAAGATTAAAGAAGAAAACTTGGAACATATCAAATTAGTATTCAAAGATTAAGAGAAGAGAAATTGTTGATGAATGTAAATAAATGTAATTTCATGAAAATAGGAATTGGTATACTTAGATTTTGTTATATTTGTTGATGGATTGAAGATGGACCTAGAGAAGCTTAAAGCAATTGTTGAATGGCCTACACCTATGAGTATTTACATGAAGTGAGATATTTTCATGGTTTAACAAGTTTTTACAAAAATATTATAAAAAAATTTAGTGGTATATGTGCACTATTTTTAAAACTACAAGGAGACATAAGAAGGAATTCAAGTGGACCACTACAACTTATAATTTTTTTAATTGTTGGAAAGGAAAGTTATTGAATATATAACCTTGTTAGCTTTCTCAAATTTTAGGATTATGATGCAAGTGAGATTGTAATTGGAGATATTTTAAATCAAGAAGGAAAACTTGTTGCATATTTTAGTGAGAAATTAAATAATGCCAAGTAGAAATATTATGTCTATGATCAATATTTTTATACAATTATGCAAGCATTGAAGAAATGGAGACATTATTTTCTATCAAAGGAATTTGTTTTGTCTATTGATCACCAAGCACTACAATATTTGAATAGTTAGAGTAAGTTAAGTTCAAATCATGTCAAATGGGTTGATTTTTTATAGTCATTCATTTGTGTTGAAACATAGAAGTAACAAATCTAATAGAGTAGTGTGTTGAGTATAAGACATAATTTATTGTTGGAAATGAGAATTTAAGTTGTTGGTTTTGATGAAATGAAGAATTTGTATGAGAATGATGTTGATTTTGTTGAGGTATGGATCACATGTAAGATGATAGCAAGTGTAAAGAGAATTAAGTGGTTGGATTATCTAATTCAAGATGTGTTGTTGTTTAGAAGTAATTAGCTATGCATTCCTAAGAGTTCCATGAGAAAAAATTTAATCAAGGAGAAACATAATGAAGGACTGGTAAAACATTTTTGTGTGGATAAGACCTATGCTTTGGTAGATAAAAATTATTGTTGGCCTAAATTATATGTGGATACTAGAAAATTTGTGTAGAACTATAGAATTTGTCAAACTATAAAAGGTAGTAGTATGAGTATTGGTTTATATCAATCATTGCCTATACTTGAGAGATTGTGGGATGATGTTAGCATGAATTTTGTGTTAAGATTTCTAGGAACTTAAAGAGGAGTTGGTTCCATTTTGGCAATTGTTGATAGATTTTCTAAGATGAATCATCTTATTGCTTATAAGAATACTAATGATGTTATGCATATAGTTGATCTATTTTTAGAGAAGTTGTGAAATTACATGAGTTACCTAAAGGCATTGTATCAGATAGGGATGTGAAATTTGTTGGTGATTTTTGGAGAACAGTGCAGAAGAAGGTGAATAGAGAATTGAAGTTTAGTTAAACATATCATCCATAAACCAATGCATAGATAAAAGCTATAAATAGGAGTTTGAGTAACATATCGAGATGTTTGATAAGTGAAAAGATAGGTAGTTGGGATTTAACATTATATTAATTCAGTAAATAGAAGTATAGTTTGTTTAGTGTGAAAAATGGGGAAGCAAGATAGAAGACTTCAAGTCCCTCACTTTCACACACTAAAGCATTAGGGAAGCAAGGGATGAGTTTAGGGATAAACTACTGATTTCCAATGTTCTCTTTTCCTATTAATTGTGTGTATGTGATTGTTTGAATCAGGTTTTATAAGCTAGTATCTCTCTCTAACCATGAAACCCTAATTTTGCTAATTAGATTGTAATAACTAAATTTTTGACACATATATGAATGAAATGATTACAGAAATGCAGAGTAAACAGTTCAGAGATAATGTACCTAGAAACTTAGGAGCAATTGGACTAGGGCGCTAGTGGCAATGTCCCAGAAGTTTATGAATGTCAGGATTTTCTACAAAAGTTACACTTCACAATCTCCAGAGGCTTCTGGATCCCAGAGAAATTACCCAGTTGGACTAGGGTGCTAGTGGTAGTGTCCCAAAAGTTTGCAATCTTGAAATCTAATTTCGTGACGACTGTGTTTGCAATATCCATCTTCATGTCGCTCCTTTCCGCTGGATCTTGACAAAAGCAACCTGTACATGCAAAAAGAAGAGAGAGATGGTTGTAGCTATATAGGAGCTTGCCTCAGTCAAGCCCCATTTTCGGTATTCCTACCTCAATAATAGCCCAAGATAAAGATCTACAGATGTATGTGCTCATCTAACAAATGTGCATGCATAAACATAAAACCCTAGATGACTCAAACATCAAGGAAAGATCAACAATTTGCTTCACTCAATGAACAAACACAACTTCACCTCAAGGAGATAAAAATAATGAAGACTTGCATGAATAAGAAGGCGAATCAACAATGTCCGTAGAGGATCTCCAAGCTCAATGTTGGAGCCTTCAACCCTTGTCCCGATCATGCAAAAGGTGTACAAAACCTAGGAATAGCAAGATAGTCTCAAGATCTTGATTCCTAATCTCCATCCATTGTCTCCATGATAGAAAATTCAAATAACTTCAAAGAGCTTCAACAAATCACTGATCTTCAATGGCAATTTTAGCATAAAGTTTGCATATAGATTGTGCATAGTAAAATGATTTTCAAATGCCTTTAAATATCTAACCTTAGGAATTTCAAATTTCAAAATAAGATGTCGACATCGCATGAAAAATAAAAATTTGAAAATAGAATCCCGGAATGCACGACGGGAGCCAACATCCCTCCAAAATTTAGGACCACGGGAAATAGGGTAGGACAAGGGCACTAGTGCCCAAGTCCAAGCCCTGATTTCCCACTTAGGTCTGCCTCAAGGAGGTTAGGGGATCCCAAATCCAAGTTTGCTTTTCACCCTCAGTCTTTAGTCATTCCAAAATACGACATTCTTCCAGTTAGACAAGTAGGTCAATCAGGGTTTAGGAAGGTCTGAAATAAACTAGGTTGAAAGGTCACCAAAGGAGAGGAGCTAAACCATGGGAAATTGTACCATTCCATACAGGAGGACAATTTTTGACATAACATAGGTAAAACACCATTTGGGATTGTGTATGGATAGACTCTAAGATATATTTTAAAATTGAGGAATTTTGTTGAGTCATAAGAAGAGTGCTATGATAGAAGATTATGTAGAACATATGAAAAATCAACATGAGGAAGTAAAAGTTCAATTGGAAAAGATGAATCTGAAGTATAAATAACATGCAATCCAAAAGAGGGGATATAATGAATATGAAATAGGAGATGAAGTAATGGTATATCTAAGAAATGAAAGATTTCTTGAGCTAGAACATATAATAAATTGAAAATGAAGAAGTTTGGACCTTGTAAAATTATTAAGAAGTTTGATTTAGGAAATGCATATGAAGTGAAGTTACCAAAAGATCTAGACATATCACTAGTGTTTAACATTGTTGACTTATAATAATATCATGAAGGAGAATTAGACAGAACAGAAACAATTAGATAAAGCTAGTATCAAAACCACAGACAAAAGAGATTAACAAAATACTAGACAATAGAGTTGGAAGAAGCACTAAAAGTAAGAAGTATGAAGAATATTTGATCAAATGGGAAGGAAGGCCTATTGAAGATTCCACATGGTTATCTTCAACTAAGGCGAACCATTTTAGTTTCTTTAATATGATAACATGTTCACACAACTAAGTATAATATAATTTCTTAATATGATCTCCTATAAGGTATGGTCCTAATATTCATGTAGTTGTTGAATGTCTTGGTCAACCTCTATGTATCTAGTGTTTGTATTGTAAACAAAACATTGTGATTATGTCTTGAAATAGATCAAATATGCAATAATAAATCAATTATGCTCTATAAAGAAAAATATAGAAAGCATAAAGAAAAACATTTAAGTATAATCATTATTCATCTAGGATCAATTAAAATCATAGGCTATATTTTAAATGATTTATGCATTTCCTTCAATAGAAGAACACTGCCATGCATTTGCTTATGTTAATAGAAAATATGACCTACCATGATAGTGTTAAAATAATGTAATTAGGAAGGTGGTTCATTTAAAAAAAACACACATCAAGTATTTTCATCTATGTTAATATAGTCTTTTTATAGTTCATGGTTGTTTGCACAATTTTGATGATACCTTGATGCCAAATTAGTGATTTCAACGTCTTACAATGATCTTGCACCAATTAATGAATTGTAATCTTGATTTTTTTCTTTTTCTTTTTCAATTGTGTCCATGTAATTCTAATTGTGTAAAAAATTCATTAATATGATATTATGTTCACACAATTAACCATAATATGATTTCTTAATATGATCTCCTACAAGGTATGGTCATGATATTCATATTTTTTCATGTTATTTTCAATGTCTTGTTCAACCTTTATGTATCTAGAGTTTGTATTGTACACAACACTACAATTATATCTTGAAATAGATAAAATATGTATGAATATATCAATTGTCTTACAATGAAAAACATAAAAAGTGTACAGAAAAACACTTAAGTATAATCATTATTCATCTATGATCAATTACAATAACAAGGTATATTTTGAATGATTGTATGCATTTCCTAATAAAATAGCATTGTAATGCCTTTGCCTATATTAATCGGAAATAAGACCTACCATGATAATGTCAAAATAATGTAAATATGAAGGTGGTTCAATAAATAAGAATACACCAAGTATTTTCATCTGAGATGTTAATACAATCTTGTTATAGTTTCATTGTTGTCCGCACAACTTTTTTGATACCTTGATGCCAAATTACCAATTTCAATGTCTTACAACAATCTTGTACCAATTCATGAATTGTAATCTTGAATTTTTTCTTTTTCTTTTTTACCGTGTCCATGTAATTTTAGTTGCGTAAAAAATATCATTAATATGATATTATGTTCACACAATTAATTATAATCAGTGATCTCCTATAAGGAATGGTCATGATATTCATGTATTTTGATGTTATTTTGAATGTCTTGGTCAACCTTTATATATCCAATGTTTGTATTGTACACAACACATTACAATTGTATAAAAATGGATTGTAGAATGATTATGAAATGGATTAATATAAATCTTTAAATTTGATCAGGGAGGAGAAATTGAATAATTGGTCCCATTATTAACTCCTTTAATATGAATCATATTATTGTCAATGAAATCTCACAATTTATGTTTAAATACCATGAAACCATATGTTTGATGTCCATTGATTCTATGGAAGTGGCAAAATGCACTCATTAATTTTGCTAGGAAGCCCTTTAGCTAGATCTAATGAGCAAATGGGTGGAAGAGTAATCAAATCAAAGCTCAATAAAATTTGTTCAACATAGTGTCCAAGGATCTTATAGCTACAGAAACTTCCTAAAAGAACATGAGGTTAAAAAGAAGGCACATTAAGTCTTACCCACTTGATGCATGTTTTCCTTTGTTTCCTTGGAATCATTACCCTTTGAAAAGTATTGATTTTTTGAATTTTTAAAGGGTAATATGATGTAGAAGAAGATAATCCTTACTTTTAAACATATTAAATGCAAGCAATTCGATCTCAAGATTATTTAAGTGAGTACACATGTCCATAAAAGAAGGAAAAATACTTAAATGAACATTATTCTTAATGATAGGAAGGAGTCCCTCGAGCAAGCCAATTTATAGCTTGTCAACATCACATTAATGCTTAATTTTACCAAATAATGATTAAAAGAATAACATAATCATTGATTGACTCATTACTCTTTTGGACACACTTAGTCAAATTATTCACAGTTATTTTCAAGCCCGTGCTAATACATAAATATTTCAAAAAGGCAATGGCTAGCTCATCAAAAAAGTGTATAGAATCAAAGGAAAAGAATAAAACCATTGAATAACATAATCCTTTAAGGTTCTTAGAAACAACTTATTCTCATATGCAAAACCCAAACATGCAAAGATTGTAAATGAACATTAGGGTCTTCTTTTCCATTATATAGCTCAAATCTAGGTGCAATAAAACCAAGAGGAAATAAATATATGGCAACCTTAGAGGAAAGTGGTGCAAGATGAAGAGTATTGTGGGGATATAATCCTTGCTATTAGGCATATCATCCACTTTTTTCTTAAGATTGATAAACTCCTACAATAGAGTATCTAGGGTAGAGGTACAAAAAATAATGGTATGAGGAGTGTGTGGAATAATATAGGAAGTATAGTGAGGATGGGTGAGAGGAATCCAACACATCCTATGGCATTATAAAGTGGAGGGGACATTGGGTGATAGGGAGGAATAGTATGAGTACCATAAGTATGGGCAATAACACTAATATGTATATGTGTGAAAGGGTGAGATGAAGGGTGAGATGTGTGTTGGTTTTTCTTCTGAATCAGCATCAGGGTTTGCCAGTTCCTATGCACATGCAGATTTAGCCAACTAATACAGGAGGTTGCGTGAGCTCCTCCCCTTCACTTCTGGTTCTGCCGCACCAAGGGGGGTATCCCTATAACTCAAGATATAACCTTGACTAGCTCAAAGATAGAAAGATCTAACTTGACAACAATAGGCAGAATACTCTCATGTATGGACCAAGATCTGTATGATAGATCACAAGGTGGGCAAAGTTCTTGGACATATATGTCTGGTTGGGTATGAGAGCATGCAGGGGTTTTCCTACTCCTAATCCTACAACTAACAGGTGGAAGTGATGAAATGGGCGGACATAATGTCCGGGATGCAAGACAAGGGGTTTTGGCTCATAACTATTGATCCAGGAGCAGACTGGTGCCTATCCATTGGGCAAGGAGTCAACTAGACGTATACAACAGATGGTTTGCAACTTTCACTCAAGTTTCAGGGGGTTGGACTGATGCTTGCCTTACAAACATCACCCAAGAATGGGTATCTAACTGCTTCTACTTACAGATATCCCTGCTGACATGCAACCAGATTCAAAAGAAGGAGAATAACATGCAGCAAACGGAGACAAGCAGATAGACACATGCAATAAGCATTTTTCATATAACATTAACACTAAAACTAAAAATATGTGCAAAATACATTCATGTTGCAACTCATAAACTCCAAAATGGGATAAAACAGCCAAGATCATGCCCTGTTCTTCATTATTTACACAAAAATGCCTCAGGCCTTCAACAACCTTCAAATGAGCAACACAACCTGCTATATACAGCAAGGAAGGTTCCCAACATTAATTACATAGTTGACCAAAAATCCCACCAGATACACAGTATCAGAAAAATGGCGCTCAACGCATTGAATGCGGTAGGTAGAAGAGGGGACAGAAGAGGTTCTCGAGCCATGAGCCGCCAGCTGTGGATGTACAACTTCAGTCAGGTACTAGATTTGTCCACGCCATCACCCATACCTCTGCAACAATCACCATTAATGGCGCACCAACCCGCGGCCTTGGGAAATGCAGAATATTGTGCGTCGCAACCGTTTCCCGCCAAGATACATCATCATGATATTTGAAAATATGCAGGGTTGAAATATCCCACATGCAAGGTGCGAAAACCCCCCTAGCACTTTAAAAACATGGCCGCATGCAAGATAGGTGTCGAGCACTTTTGCCACGCTCAACACACGCCTTTCTGTCCAAAAGCCCATCGCTATGACCAAAGCCATCGGCCAACCCCAAAAAACTCACATCGATCTCAAAGGTCTCGCCGATGCCTATCTTACAATCTGCTCCATCGGCCAGAGATAGACCATCGGGCCAGCACAAAAATCCTTTGCCGATGCCTATGGTCTCGTCAACTGCGAACTCCACATTCTCTTCATCGGTGTGACCAACACCGTCGGCCAACATGAAATTCCTCCTGCCAATCTCAACAGTCACACCAATGCCTTCAAAAATCCTGATGACATCATCATCATGTCCTGATGATGTCACCATCACCCATCTGCATACCTCGCAACTCTCATATCCGGATGACGTCATCGCCATATAGGCGCCGGGGTGATATTAGAAAGATGACCTGATATTTCAGAATATCACCCCCCATACAAAAGATCATGATGCACTGTAGACCGGATGATGATGATGATGACCCCCTTAACTCAAAGAACATTAGGGTGCACTGTAGCTCTACTGCAGGATCGGGATGATATCCAAATATCACCCGATATTGAAACATGATGATCCTGATGAAAAATCTGGTCGACAAAAAATCATGATGATGCTGACCACCTCGGAGAAAATATGATGCTGCTGTTGAAAAATGATGAGGAGGGCCAACACTTAGGAAATTTTTTGGATTTTTTGGGAAGGTGCCTGCATGAAAATTGCTAAATTAACTGACAGTCAATTCAGGCACCAACAATGTGAGTGAGACACTAATGTAGAGAAAAGTAGTTAGAACACTAGAGGTAGGAATGGAAGAGGTAGGGGTGACACTAGGGGTGGCAATATGAGTTGTAATTATCATGGAAGGGGTAGCTATGGAAGGAGAAGGATTGGAAGAGGATGTGGGGTGATATGATACACAATTGGAAGAACCCAATAAGGAACCAATACCATGAAGAATGCATGCCAATTGGAGCACAAACTAATGGCTTATGCAAAAGAGTAGCCAATTGTTGAGGAGATTAAGCATTAGTAAGTGCATCGACACTAATTTGACTAGTAAGGGCAAAACCTTATTTAGCTACATGTACATCATGTCTATAATCATGTTGTTCTTTATGATCTTGTAAATTGTTTTGAACATGAGAATTAGAAAACAACTCATTGTCATTGGATTAGGTATCCACGACTTAGACTTCACAAAGGAAGATTAGGGTCTTGAGTAACTCGTGGAATTAACAAAACAATATGGCTAAGAGAAATGAAAATATGAAGCAATATAAATCATTCTTATATTTGTAAAACCATAAAAATCATTAAGTGATCAGATCTATAATGAAACCCTAATAGTAAACACAAGGGTAGATATGGTTGGTGAAAGCGAGGCGACACAATGACTCACAAACACTAGAGAAAGATAAAGCTATGAAGCATAAATAGGAAAGGGAAATCAAACCCTAATCAAATTTGAAGCTAGGACAAAGCACTTTAAAAAAATATATTAAAAACCCTAACTTAGAAGGTAGAACCCTAGGGTCAAAATCCTAGGGGTGTAGGATAAGTTGGGTTCACCAAAAATGTATAGGAAAAAAACCTTCACATAAACAAATATAGGCTATTTAAATAAATCACAAATAAACAACAATCAATTAACCTAGATTAATTTTGGAGTCGTGACTAACAATTGAAATAATTGAAATTCGTTATAGAAATTAAATGAATTAAAAACAATACTCAACTTGATAACTAATGATAAAAAAGTGATGTGACAGATGTTAAGAACCAATTTGCCAATGTTCTAGATTTTTAGGGTCAACTCAGATGAAGATCTATAATTTTGTAAACTAATTGTTCTTCACCTTGGTTCACTTTTGAGGGTGTGGATTTGATTTTTGCATGTGGACCTGATCTTTAATGTAGACTTGAATTGATGTGCATGGACATGCACCAATAGGAGATGGCCTAATGTAATTCACTCACCTTAAAATATAATGTTTACTTATTGTAAGGACATGTAGTGTTCACAAACACATTTGGCAAATTTGTCAAATTGCAAGTCATGTTCTCCTTGCTCAGAACTCTAACACTCTGAACTTTATAGTTTTGAGCAAAAAGATGGAGGACAACCAACAAGTGTGCAATGGTCCTAAGAGGATGTGCTATGATGTATATGTTGTTAGATTCTTTTATTTTCCAAAATATTAAACTCCAAATGTGCTCAATAGGAATGCCTTAGGATGTCCTAGATTCCTATTCAAAGGAGTGAGCAAATGTCCTTAAATACAACAACCAAGCATACAAATCAACATACTTTTGTGCTAAGCACAAGAGCTAGTGAAAAGATCGACAAGGAAAGAATTTGAATTTTGAATTTTAAAAGTGAAGGGTTTAGGTTTGCACTTGCAGAAGTGACCTAGGTCTAGATTGCACCTAGAAATTTGATCACAAGTGACACATAACAAATCTAGGGATTAGGAATGTAAATCTAAGGATTAGTGATGGAAGGGATAGACATATAACATGTAATGAATAAAATAAATCAATGGGCTCTCCCACTTCTCTTCCCGCCCATGTTCCTGGTTCACAGGATTTGTCTGTTGCAGGGTTTTCTTCTGTTGTTGGTGTGGCTGTGGCTGTTCGTGCGTCGTCTGTCGACTCAGCTGCTGTTGCCATTGGAGTACCGTCTATGTCTATGGCTGCTGCCTTACAGGGGTTTTCTTCTGCTGCTGGTGTGGCTGCGGTTGTTTGTGTGTCGTTTGTCGGCTCAGCTACTATTGTCATTGGAGCGCCGTCTGTGTCTATGGCTGCTACCTTACAGGGTTCATCTGCTACTTTACATGTAGGGGTTTAGTCTGCTGCTGGCGTATCTACGACTGTTGGGTTTTCTTTTGTTGATGGTGTGGCTGCGGCTGTTGGTGCGCTGTCCGTGGGCTTAGCGGCTGGTGTGGCTATTAGTGCGCTGTCTGTGCAAAGCCATGCTATCTCCTTATAAGCATGGGTAGCTTCCATATACTTAGATTTTATAGTTGAAAAATAAATAACAACTTGCCTCTTGCTCATCTAACTACACTGCCAAATAGGTTAAACACATAACCATCGGTAGACCTCCCTTTGTCAAAATCACCAATCCATTTTGCATCAATGAAACCCTATAGATTCAACACCATTCCCAAATCAGGTCTCCCTGGTAACAAATAAAACACTTTGAAGTGCCACAATGATATCTAAAGACCCTCTTAATTGCAATCCAATTCTCATTGCCCATATTGCACATAAACCTTCTCAAGGTTTCCACAACTTGGTTAATAACTTGTCTTATATAGACCATTGCATACATGAAGGCTTATAACAACACTAGCATATGGAACATGACCCGTGCCCTATATCTCATCCTTGTCTTAGGACATTATTCTACAAAACAAATTGTTCCCACAATAATAGGAACCCTCGTTGGCTTACAGTTCTACATTTTGAAACACCAAAATACAAAGTTATAATACTCCTTCTGAATTAACCAAAGTTTATTGTGAACTTTATGTATCATAATCTCCACACGCAAAATGACCTTAGCAACCCATAGAACTTTCATGCCAAACTCCAATAAAATTGATATTTAAGCACCTTAGCCATATCTTTATTGTTACCAATAAGGAGCATGCCACATGCAAAACAATGACAATAAACATAGTAATCATATTTTTCTCTAACAAATCTAAACTTAAAAACATAGGTATCAAAGTTCTTATACCACATCATGGGTGACTATTTCAAGCAATGGAGAATTTTTTTGAACTTGCAAACTAGATTTTTTTTCTTTTTACCATAAAATGTTTAGGTTGTGCCATGTATATTTCCTCCAAATCCTGAAACAATTTTTTTAATATCCACCTATTTAACCTCGAGGTCATATGCAGTAGCAGGAAAAAATATCACCAAAATCTATTCCCTTAGATTGAAAATAACCCTTAGCAACCACTATTTGTGCCTTGTATTTTTTAATTTTACCATTAAGTTCCCTTGCTTTGGGAAATTGAAAAAACTCCCAATTCTTGTTCTTCTCTAAATTTTTCATCTCCTCAGTCATGGCCTTCTTCCTAGACTTCCTCTCTTTGACTCAACCATCTCCTTCATAGTTCAAGTTCATCGTTATTAGAAAATAATACAAAAATATAACAAAAATTAGGTGCGCTATAACTTTTGGGTTCTTTTCTTTTCCCAATGGACCTCTTCATGAGTGGAGTAGCCAATTCTTCTTCCTCTTTTCAATCCTCATTAAGATCGCCTTCATCTATTGGTTCTTTGTGAACCTCTAGTTCTTCATCAAATGTAGTTTCCTAATACTTTAGCTTAAACCATAACAAGACACCCAACTTAACAATAACAAATTAAAAAAATATAGAAATTAAACAACACATAAATGCCACAATTTGAATCTCCTTTTCAAAAACATAAATAGAATCTGCATTTCAAATAAATATGCTAACATTACATCATTATAGTCTGTCATGATATAAGTTACAATTGAAGGAATAATGAGATACAATTTTAGATTAGGACAACTATACTTCTAATCCACTTAAATACATCAATCATAATCATCGCATCTAAGTGCAAGAAACATGGTTGATCAACTATAGGAGGAAGAGCATCATCCAAGTGCTTTACCTCCAACTTGGTGGTCCCCCACACATCATCCTACTAAAAGAGACTTGGCCCTTCGATGAGGGTGATAGATGGGACCGTCTGTAACAAAACCAAATCCAAGAACTAAATACAAATGTGAATACCCATCACATGTAGTCAATTGGGCGGTACCTAGATACCCTCTAGCTACCATGATTGTTGACTAACATGAGTCTACATATATAGTGAATTGACAATGCTTACAACTATTGCATCACTTTGGCCAAAGCTTTCAATATTTAGTTGCATAAATGTGGGTCATCCATTCACGCACTACAAGATCTCTTGCTTAGCTCTCTTGACAAATAGTGACTGATAAAGTGCAAGTGTAGGCTAAAATGTATATTATTTTTTAGACACCGATCTCTCGGTATTCCCTACCCTGAGATGGTCCTACTAGCCTTTTTCTATAAAATATGGTCTTAGATCGATATGTAACCATTGAGTTCCAATCTCTCAGTATTCCTTACCCTAAGATGGTCTCATCCTCCAGAGTTTGATAAGATGAACAATGACAATATCTATTTTTCCAAATCTCCTAGTGTGCTCTACCCTTGAGACAATTTAGTGAATACAATATTGTAAACATAGGAATAACTAGGTTTCCATTCTCCCAGTATACTCTTACCCCGAGATGGCTAATTATAATGATAACTATAATTTCCAATTTCCTAATATACCACTATCCTAGAGTTGGAATACAATATTACAAGAATAACTCTAGTTTACAACTATAGAACTACACCCACATAATAACATTAACACAAGTATTAATACATCATATAACCGCAAATAAATGATAATTTAGACATATGTAATTCATATGGAGATGTATGCTATTATCAAGTTCCTCATGACCCTTATGGATCAATGACTTATAAATAATCACATCCATCCTACCCATATCTCTAAAAGTATACAATAAACTATCTACTATACCATAGTTAGGTATCGCTATACATTTATTGACTTGAGTGATCCTCTATATTATGTGGTCAACTAACCATAAATGAGAAGGGCATTAAAAGAGAAGAGTTACTTAAGAAGCATGTTTGCACATCACAACATTAAGACTAGACTTTAATCAAGACACGTATCCTTCCCATACCGGTTTATGAATTGCCCCTACATAACCATTACACCACTTGAATGACTCTCTAATACACAAACATATAATAACTTATGATTTACCTTGCACTTAGCCTTAAATGATACTATACCTGCCAAGATGACATTTATTCACAACACACAAATATAAGAGGATTCATACTTGACTTCACAGAAGTATTTCACCCCAACTCGGGGTCTTGATCTTACCAATGGGGTGCTCTTATATAACATAATGATTATTTGTATAACTACAGATGTATCAACTCCAACTAAGGATCTTGATTCCCTCTAAGGTGGTGCTAATTGATATGCATAGGCAGTAGAGCTATATTTAGTTAGTAGTGTTTCAAACAACTAAGTAATGGTTATAGCGATCACCCAAATGGGACAATAGGTCTAAAATAATGGTAACACTGACATCTATAAAGAACAAATTGATTGACCAAGAAGGATAAAAATAGGAGAGTGATAACATGCGATTGTGGTCAACAACAACGTGGTCCTTCCACAACCTTGAGCCATGACTCACTGCAAAATACAATACACACAACTATGAGGCTTCACAACCTTTAGCCACAACTCACTGCAACTTAGCAATATATATTTATAAATAACCTTATATAGACTTATGGCCTAAAATAGCATGAGCTCATGGCTCCATGACATAACAACCATACACAAGGAATACCAATGTATAAATATTAATAATTTGATATAACTAAAGAATATATATCTTACCAATTGATAACCAAATCGATACATAAAAAAATCAAATACGGTCTGCTTTGCATATATTGTCTAATCAGACATAATCTAATGAAAATAACATGGCATGGATAGATTGATTAAGGTGTTCAACCTTATAGACTCTCCTGCAATATACTTGGACTTCACACTGACCAATTCTCCCTAGAACAATGTCCCCTACCAGAACTGACCCCACGTAAAATATAGAAATATAAATAGAAAATTAATTAAACAAATTCATACACACAACACTTGAATACCATAATCCCCTCTTAGGATAAGGCCTAGGTGCACTGGGGAAAACCATAATAGTGGGTTTCTTAGGAACCTCTGAAATTTACCATTGGCCACAGAATCTAACGTGTGCACTCGCACACAAACTTTAATACATATGATATGATAGTCGAAGAAATAATCATAACAAAATTAACATACACATCATATTTATTCCTTGATTCACAATGTTATCATAATTGAACAAAAATTAAACAACACATAAAATCCAACGTCCTAATCATTCCAACACAACATTGTTTAATCATTTCTCATTTAAACATCTACAAAATGTATTAACATAAACAATTATATTTGTTAAGAATCTATTATAAACATGTAACAAAATTTATGAACTATAATTATATAAAACATAATTAAAACCATAAGTAATAATTATCTACAATATCATCAATAATCCATAAAATATGAATCTAGAACATGATATCAGTAACAACATGGTCTATAAACGTAATAACATAAAATGTCATATCTAAAAGTATCATAAGTAAATAAATCCATCCCACTAAAGTATGATCATGAAAAGAAAATGTGGGCCTCACATCCCCTCTTAAGATTAGGATTCCTCTTGGAAGCCCTCAAAGAGGTGAGGATAAAGAGCCCTCATCTATGAAGCATCCTCCTATGTAGTTGCAACCTCATTGTAGCAGTCCCATTAGACCCTAACTTGGTCCAACTCCCATCCTCGCAACGCATCCGACGAGCCAATATGCGAATGGGCTCCAATGGTAACTGCCCATTCTGTTCCACCTGTAAAGCATCCCAATCTAACACATGAGTCACATCAGGAACATATCTCCTAAAAATGATACATGAAATACATTGTGGATACATGACAGGCTAGGTGGCAAAGCTAGGCATAGGTGCCATGACTAATCCACTCCAAAATCTCAAATGGTCCCACAAAGCGAGGTGCAAGATTAGAGCCTTTTCCATATTGGATTAGACTCTTGTATGGATACATACACAAGAATACCTTATCACCAAATGAAAAACTCTTATCCACTCTCTTAGCATTGACATACTTCTTTTGGTGATCTTGTGCCTCCTGGAGATGCTAAGAAATCAAAACCACCTAGCTCTCCATATCTTGAACCAACTTAGGTTCATTCACAACTCTATCATCAAGGTGATCTCAACTCTAAGGATTCATGCAAGGCCTACCATACAATGCTTGATAGGGTGCCATACCCAAGGAGCTATGATGACTTTTATTGTAGGCAAACTCTATCAAATATAGGTAGTCCTCCCACTTGGATTGTTGATCCATAACATACATCCTAAGCATGTCCTCCAATACCTGATTCACCCTCTCTGTCTACCCATCTATCTCAGGGTGATATGATGAACTAAAGTTGAGTTGAGTGCCCAATGCTTATTGCAATGCAGTCTAAAAGGATGAAGTGAATACTAGATCTCTATTAAATATAATCCTATGAGGGACCTCATGAAGTCGAACAATGTCATCAAGGAACACCCTTGCCACCGATGAAGCATTATAAGTGGTTCTCACAAGAGAAAAGTGTACTACCTTAGTCAACTTGTCAATCGTCACCATGATGGCATCATGGTGTCAAGATGACAAAGCAAGGCCAACAATGAAATTCATGGAAATTGTATCCCATTTCCACTCAGGTATGTCATGAGGGTAAAGTAACCATGCTAGATGTTGATGCTTGGTCTTGAACCTTTGGTACTCAAGACAATGAGAAAAACACTTTTCTATATCACGCGTCATACCTACCCAATGGTAAAGCTATCTAAGGTTTGCATGCATCTTCTTCACTTTAGGATGGGTTGCATAAGGTGCCCTATGAACCTCTGCTAAAATAATTGATCGTAGAACACATAACCTGGTAGAACATAAATCCGTCCCATAGGCCTCAGCAACCCATCAAAATCTAATGAATACCTGACATATTTGCCCTTAAGGGACCTTTGAGACTGAATCTCTTGTTGCACCTCCCTATACACCACTCGTCATCTGGCAATTACTGAAGTATACACCCTCTCAAATCTGTAGTGTAGTCATGGCTGATATCTCATGCCATCTTCTACTCATGGAATTTGTAACTACATTCTCCTTGCCCTTAATATAATGCACATCAAAATCATATTCACAGAGAAAATCCATCCAACGCCATTGGTGAGTGTTGAGATTTGGTTGAGTGAAGATATACTGCAAACTACAGTGATCAGAGTGAAGCTTAAACTGATGTCCCAAGAGAAAGTGTTTCCATCTCACCAAGGCATGCACTACTACTGCGAGCTCCAAATAATGAGTCAGGTAATTCAACTCATGGGTCTTAAGTTTTCATGTCATGCACGATCACTCGACCCTCCTACATAAGTACTACCCCAAGGCCCTCAATAGAAGCATTTGTGCACACTACAAAATATGCCAAAGGATCAGGAATAGCCAAAATAGGTGCACTAGTAAGATGCTCCTTGAGAGTTTAAAAATCCCTCTCAAACTGCTATATCCAAACAAATATCTTCCCTTTCCTCTAAAGGGAGGTGATAGGATGTGCAATCCTAGAGAATCCCTCAATAGATATACAATAATATATAGCCAACCCCATGAAACTCCTAATATCTATGACATTAGTAGGTGTAGGCTACACTATAATCGCTCTAATCTTTTATGGATCTACTAAGATATCATCACCAGAAATAATGTGCCCTAGGTATTGAATCAATGTCTAAAAGAAAGTACACTTCACCACATTGGCATATAATTGATTCTCCCACAAGCACTATAGAACTAGGCATAAGTGCTCCTCATGCTCCTCCATTGTCTATGAATATATTAAAATATCATCCAAGAAGATGAAGACAAACCAATCTAGGAAGGTGTAGAATACCCCATTCATTAGACTCATGAATACTGTAGGGGCATTCTTCAAGCCAAGGGGAACCATGATGAGCTCATAATGTCCATAATGGGTCCTAAATGTTGTCTTATGATATCAACCTTTGCTATCTTCAACTGATGGTACCTAGATTTGAAATTAATCATAGAAAATACCTTCGCTCCCTAAATATGGTAAAAAAAAATCATCAATCCTAGGCAACAGATCACAATTCTTCACCATTGCCTTATTCAACTACCTGTAACCACACGAGTGAAGGGATCCATCCTTCTTCTTAACAAAGATGACAGGTGCACCCCAAGGTGAAACATTAGGACATATATGGCCCTTCTCCAACAACTCCTCTAGTTGAAACTTGAGCTCACTAAGCTCATGAGTAGTCATCCTATAGGGAGCTTGAGATATGATCTAAGATCCTAGCACTATATCAATGTGGAAATCTATTTCTCGATGTGGAGACGTCCCTAGAAGCTCTGAGGGAAACACATCAAAGAACTTCTTAAGAATAGGATAATCCTCAATGAAGGTCTTAGGTCCATCCTCTGATCTATCACTAACTGATATGGCAAAAAGATGACATCCCTTATGCATGTAATGCTTAAGCTACATGGCATAAATCATACAAAGAGATATGGGTCTCTGAATATCTGTAATCTCAACTTGTGCACCTGAATCATCCATACACTGAATTGTCTTTCAATGATAATCCAACTTTGCCCAATGGCCACTAAGCCAATCCATGCCTAGAAGTATATCATACGAGCCTAATGGAATGATTCAAAGGTCCATGGATGTAGTGAAGACCCCAAGCCCTAGCTCACAACCTCTCACAACTGAATCAACTACCAACTTAGCCCCTAAGGCCAATTCAACCTCCCACCTATTATCCTACCTACATACCACTAGCTTGCAACACTCCACTATAGAAGGCAAAATAAATGAATCAGAATCCCTTGAATCAAATAAGATAGAAACTAGAACACCACCAATAGTACTTGGAGACACTATCACTATAGCCTGGTGCTCTATTTGGCAATTTTCAATCACTGCAAAAATTCGGTGAGACCTCCCTACATCACCCACTATCTACTTGAAACCTCCTGTACATTGTCTCCATGCTACGGAAAAACCCTGAGGGCACTCTCATGCCAAGTGTCCATCAGCCCCACAAACAAAACAAGGACCCCTCGTATGAGTCTGTACTGAAAAACTAGTCAACTAGAACTCACCTGACTACCTTTGTGTGACTATTGTGGGTGAGCTTTCCCTGTACCCCATGTTTAAGGACACTAATCTCTACATGGGGCCTGTGTCTTCCATGCTCTAGGGGGTCCTCCCTACTATAGTTGTGACCTCTAAACTTGATGCTATTGTTGTTGAGGTGGCCTAGGAGGTAAATAATTAGACCTATATCCTCCCTTCTAAGGTAGTGGTGGCCTACAAAAACCTTGATTCTACTACAATTGATCACAATTTCTGATGTGATCATGGTTCTCATGAGACTTATGTTGTATCTCCTTTACAATAAGAACCTTCTCTATGGCAACCCGTAGAGTCTCAGGCTTAGCCAAGCGTACTGGACCTGATATGCCTTGATTGAGCCCACGAATAAACTAGTTGATGAGGAGCTTCTCATCTTGAATATAATCTACATATTGTAATAACTCCAAGAACCTACTCTCATACTAAGCCATTATGAGTCCCCTCTATTGTAAGTCATGGAACTCATCAATCCACCTCTGTCAGAAATGCTCTGACTTGTATCTCGCTCTAAACTTCTCTAGAAAGATATCCCACATCACGGTATCCAACTCCAAGTGATTCTTCCTCTCCTCCTGTCACCACCAAGTGGCTATGAACCCTCTGAGACGATGAACAAAACATGCCTTAAGGTTGCTCTGATATGATCGCAACCCAAAGCACCTCTCTAGGCTAAGAAGCCATGACTCAGCCTCGATACCATCTATAGATCCTACAAAAGTAGGAGGCTGTAGGCATAGTAGCTCTCTAATTTGTTTCCCTACATCTTGAGGGGCCCTCTATGTCCCTTTAATGCATGTCTGTTGTGCCTTAGGTGGTGATATACAATGAACTGATTCTCCATCTATCTCATCCCACACTCTATCCTACCCTGTGGAGGACTCCTACTCCTCTCCTTATGCACGGAATATTGCTCCTCTAAATTATGTTGTGACTGAACTCTAGGAGGAGTCTCTACTAGGGAAAGTAAATGATTTTGAACCACATCTATCAACTACTATATAGCCTAAATTATTTATGGACCATGATCTAAGGGTGCATCCTAATGTATCTGTTTAGAATGAGATGCCTGAGAATGTGCACTCTTGCCTGCATAATCTTGAGATCGAGAACATCTATGTCTCAGCAACATCCTACAATAACCACAAAAAGATTTGGTCAATGCACATTCTAGAGTCCCCAGAGTTCCCAAAGTGTTGGAAATCTAGCTCTAATACCAAATGTCATGCCCACACATACACACAACTAGAAATGGACATGAACATGTAGTGCAAATAAATTTTTTGACTCACAATATAATATAAGCAATAAAATTCTACATTCAATAGTATATGATGCACACTTGACATCGTTACGCGTGCAACGATGAAGGCACAACGCCCATGGTGAAAGGGAAGATATAAACACAGGTGGCAGAATCCATTCACAACACCCTAGAATAAGTGGACACCCAATGAGGTATTTATATCATGAGGTACGATGCCGCAAGGGAAAATTTGCATGATTGATTTCCCTAGGTCATCTACAAGAAGGTGTCGAGAAGTCGTTACCTCAAGCGACTAGGGCATTATGCCCGGAGTCAATTTTATAAACCTAATAATTATCACTAGGTTATAGTTTCTCATATAAGGATGGTTTAGTTTACATCCTAATTTTTTAAAATTGTCTAAAAAGGTTTAATAAGTTTTGTCCAAGAAAATTTGACCATAGGTTCTCTTCCTAGGAATAAGGTTGTCTCACCTAGGGTCTACACATTGAAGAAATAAATATTGAAAAGAAATTTCTAACTAATAGATTTAATTATAAATAATATCTATTATTTAACCCATCCCTCTATGGCATTCTAAGATGATAAAAAAAATCAATTAAAACAATAATTTAGATTCATTACACCTACCTTTAATAGAATAAAGAAAATACAATTAAAGCCCCACTCACATTTAACATTTAATAAGAATTTTAAACTAAAATAAACATGGGATAATAAAATCCAAATATGAAAAATAAGACTAATTAATTATTTATTTCTAAATCTTAGTCAAATACTACTATAAATACAATTATTTAAAGCACTAATAGAATTTAAAAACAATTATAAAGCATGCCACTCCACTAAAACCCATGTCAGCTACATTTTAGGAACTATTAAAGCAACTTCCTCTACATTTAAAACTTACTAAAATAATAAAATATTGCACAAATACTTTTCTTCCTACTCAATCCTTTCATTTTCTCCTAATTGTTTTGTTGTACAAGTTTTATTTTTATGCAGAGGAGGTAATTTCTACAAATACTTTTCTTCCTACTCAATCCTTTCATTTTCTCTTAATTGTTTTGTTGTACAACTTTTATTTTTATGCAGAGAAGGAGGTAATTTCTAATGAATTCATTTTTCTACATATGTCATTTGGGTTTACTCCAAGTTTTGCCTATTGTTTTGGATTATTTTCATTTTATTGTCCCCTGATCTACAACTAATCTATATAGGTCTTTGCTTTTCTTGCAAGGTTAGAGAAATTGTCTAAAGATCTAGATATTTGTATTACAGCTACAAGATTTTGTTATTCAGGGTTGCATGCAGAGGTTTTCTAAGAGATTGCATTTTTCATGACAAAGAAAAAACTAGATTCAAGGAATTAATCCTTTGCTTATTTCTTTTTGTAACTCATATTTTCTTTCCATGAAATAAAGAAGGATTGTTGCAAATAATACTTATCTCAAAACATAGTAATGCAAAGTTATTAATAACTAATATCTAACAAAAAATAATTCATGTTTATGTTGTTTTCTTTAACAATTTTGACAGGTTTTAAAAAATAGAGAGAAATTTCTTTTAAAAGAAATTTAAAACATATTATTATTATTATTTGTTTAAAATCTAATGATAAGAGGACGAGGGGGGAGGGGGGGAGTGGTAGGTGACTACCTACATGGGGTCACCTCCTCCCATGGGGAAGGGCCTCACGACTTCTCATGTATGTGTGGGGAAGTTATGGGGCTTTCACCATGGCCACTGTAAGGCCGCTTCCCGGGGTGGCCAACATGCCAAAAAAATATATCATTACAATTTTTTTATTTGTTTAATTCTGATTTTTTTTGTTAATGGAATATGTTTGATTTTTTTATTATGTTGTGCTACATGCATATATATGTTAATTCTAAGAGAGTATAAGTATATATGCATGTATATATATAGAGTTTTTAACTATCAAAACAATAGGTTTATATACACATGAGGGTTATAAATAGTAGTCTAATAATTTTTCTTCTAAATGTAAATTTATTTTATTAGTAAAATGTGTGTAAATCCACAACCGCAAATGAAATAATTTTCTACAGGGACAATATGCAAACAAGGACTTCTACAACAAATATATCAATATATAAACAAGGATCCATATTCATTTTATCTACAGATGTACATCCAATAGATTATCACAAAAGAATGTAAATCTAATTACCTAGTTTACTATTTATTGGTTTTCCTTGTATACTAAAATTTTTCTTATGGAATTATCTAATTTTATAAATGAATAGACACGGATATATCTACATTGGTATCTTCCAACAACTAAATTTCCCTTGAATAAATTTTTGTCTAGCACTAGAAAGAAATTTTTTGGTTATTAAGAAAATCATGTAATGCATCTATCTACAACAATTAGATATACAAAATTAATTTGTAGTAAGAGAACCTTTTTTTTTAATTGGAATCAACTAGATTATCATTGAGAATGAATCTAAACACATTTTTGAAATATCCCCAAACAACAAACCCAATAAATTTAAATACAGAAGTCTTTCCATTTCTTCTAGTAATTAAAATGAAGAGAGCATCATATCCAACCATGGAGGTGAGTAGACTGCATAGATTTGACATAAGGGGAAATTATAATAAGAAATGGGATATTATATCCAACTACATGACTCCACTTTGACAATATAAGTTTGACTACAAGATCATAAAAATCAGCAATGGGTTAACATTTTCCCATTTACATGGCTCCATCAAATATATATACAAATATGAAGAGACTTCCTCTATTTCCTCATAGTATAAACCCATCACAATGGGATCTTGTAAGATTTAAAAGAGTGAACAACAATCTCTTAGGAAGGATATCATCTCAAAACAACTTCAATTCTGTAATACACCAAATCTAAAATCCTCACATGGACAAGCTAGCTTACCTCCTAATCGTAGGACTTTCAAGCAAGTCCACCCCTAGGCTAGGAGGCTCCCAAGAAAATTGGTTGCACAACAAAATCACACACAGCAATACAAAACAACAATCTACCCAAAAGGCTAACTCACAAAACAAATGGACTCTCACAAAATGCATAATAGAGGGGGAGTCAAGGGGATTCACTAACCTCTTGGAGAAATATGAAGACCACATTTCTAGCAGGTCACCCTTTTCACAACTCACAATTCTCAATGTAACCACAACAATTGACACCCAAAATACATATTCTCTACCATACCATGTGCCATAAACTAAATACTCCATTATTTTAACTCATTCACTAAAATCACAAAGGCACTCATGCCATCACATAATTAAAATAATTTCCCCAAGAGAGGCTCCATACCTCTCTCAACCCCAAACATGAGTGGATCTTAACCTAAGAGGAAAGATCAACACCCCAAACAATCCATACCCCAAAAGGCATATTGAAAATAAAACCTGTAACACACAAAAATATGGTTTTCAATCACATCTATAGCCAATACTTTAGAAAAAAAATAACAACTAATTTATTTATTTCAATTCCAAAAAGACATTTCCTCCATTCTAAAATTGACATAAAGGCCTACTGCTTGTTTCCACCAAGTTAGGAGAAGCTAAGTGATTTCTTATTTTTTGTCAACTCCCTCCTTTCCAACCTTTCCAAGCTCCTCCCACCCTTCCTCCAAAAAATGAAAATCTTCCAATGACAAGTTTCAAAATAGAAATAAAAAGAAGAAAATAAACTAGGGTTAGGTTTTCCTTTTCCAAATTTCGTCACTTAGTTTTCTGGTATTTTTCCCCACCTCAAAACATTTTAAAAACACTTTTTAAACATTCCAAGAAGGTTCCCACTCATAGGTTACCACTATAGGGGTTTTATTTTATACAAAACATTAGGAAAAAAAGACACTTTTTGACCTCTAAAACACCCCTTTAAGTCCAAATTTGAGATTTGTCACTTAAAGAAAAATAATTACACCCCAGATAAAATAATAGAAATATAAATAGAAAATCAATTAACACATTCATACACACAACACTTAACACTTGAAGATATCCACTCTTAGGATAAGGCCTAGGTGCATTGAAAAAAAAACACAACAGTGATTTTCTCTATGCACTCACACACAAACGTTAATACATTTGATATGATAGCCAAAGAAATAATCATAATAAAATTAACATGCATATCATATTTATTCCTTGATTCACAATGTTATCATAATTGAACAAAAATTAAACAACACATATAATCCAACATCCAAATCATTCCAACACAAAATTGTTTAATCACATCTCATTTAAACGTCTACGAAATGTATTAACATAAACAATTATATTTGTTAATAATCTATTACAAACATGTAACAAAATTTATAAACTCTAATTCTATAAAACACAATTAAAACCATAATTAGTAATTAACTATGATGTCATCAATAATCCATAAACTACCAATCTAACATGATATCAATAACATGGTCCATAATCGTAATAACATAAAATATCATATCCAAAAGTATCATAGGTAAATAAATCCATCGCACTAAAGTATGATCATGAAAAGAAAATGTGGGCCTCACACAAAACAACTATCTATATTTAAGCTTTGCACTACTCACAATGTTTAAGTAATAGTAGCATGTCCTTGATCAATCACTACATATGTTCCAATATGAACCTTTAATTGTACGTAATGTAAATTATTAATACCAGAGTTGCATATACTTGCAACATTTTTTAAGGATCAATGATCTATACATTTATGTTGTTTAATCTAATAAAATTCTTACTTGACATACACATTCATTTGCATGTTACATTCACATGCACCATTATATCACGTGTTCCACAACTTAACAATATATTAATAATATGATTAAAGATGTGACTATTCACAAATTTTTCCATGGAATAGGATGATATTATATTACACTGTATGGTTCAATGGTTCTAAGTGCCATAATTATATTGTATTATGCCATATTTTCAACATTCAACCATTACATCTAATCAAGTTAATAATTACAGTGCAAGCAAAAAAGATAAATTAAAATTTACAAAATTCCTTTACTAGGTAGGGCTTGCTATCCCATTCTCTTAGACACAAATGATAAACCATAAGAAAATAGTGCCATGCTATTGCACCCTTGACTGGATATTTTTTCTAGGCCTTATCCTTGTTAATGATTGATGCCTACAAAAGAACCCTAAGCATTCCATCATATTTGAGCACCTATTATATAAAAGAAATGAACTGCCACCTCCTAGGATAGTTTAAATACATATCAATTTTAGAATGATCTTCCATATATAGTATTCAAAATTGTGGTATTTCATTTTGTTCCAAGAGTAGAGAGATATTACTAGAATTATTAAAAAATGAACTATTATCATTATCCCATTACTAATAATATAATACCATTCATTTTTAATTTAAGATTCCCCTCCTTTTCTACATGCCTTTCTAGGACCAAGTCCACAACAAATCTCTCTCCTAACAACTTAACTAAAAAATGCCTTCATAACAAAATACAAATTAATTAAATAGTTCTAAATTAAGTTTAGTTAGAAATAATTCCAAAATAATACATATACATGCATTTACCAAGTCTTATATAAAGATACCACTAAGTTCTATGTTTTCAAGGTATATGATTTTGTGAATGTTCTTCTATTACCAAATGAGGCATATACATTCTATAAGCCTTAAATTTGTAGGATAATAAGCTGTACTCGACCCAATCTATCTTTGGCCAATAGAAACTCTATCCATTTCTATCTAATCTTGTGGGAGAGCAAAACATTGATTGGGAGAAGTATTTTGGCAACTAGATGATTGATTTCACTTTTCCTCCCATGTGGGTTGTGTAGTTAAAGAGTTATAAAGACATCAGAAAGGTGTAGTCCATGGTTGGTGGACTACTCGCCCAATTCATGGAGAGTGGCTTTGTAATAGAAATGTCATGTCAACACACATTTGCACCATAGATAATGAATAGAATATACAAAAATGGACACTTAATTCAAATAGATTTTAAAATGAACTTCTAGGTTCTCTAATTATTGTAGAGGAAAGTGGAGAAGGCATTCAATAATGAAATAGAGGTGTTTCACAAGACAGTTGCATTCCATATGACTATTGGGATTGGAAAACCCCTAAATACCATGAATTCAATTCCTAACTATTTATACCCTTACACACAACTTGGATCCCTAGAGAGGTCATGAGTTTACATTGATGGAGGAGATTTAAGCATTAGCTTTTAGCGAATGGTGTCTCTTTTCTTTTTTAAGCCACAACTACTTGAATATAACATACATATATACATGCATACATACATACATAACAAAAATATTACAAAAAATCAAGGTAGGAAGCTTATCGTACCAGCTAAAAAATAATGTTTGCGAAAATTATCAAGCTTTATTGATGATCAGTTGTAATTATTTCAACTTGACCAAGAGAGTCTATACACCTGGTAGCATGATCCCAATGTCATTTTTCTCCCTTTCCTCCTTCCTCTTGATCTTCCTCAACATCAACAATTACCATTGAATAGAATGAGGGGCGACCACTATCAAAGGAAACCCAATAGTCATCATAAGCAACATGCAAAGTAGTGACTCTCCTTAAACCTTCAATAACCTACTCCATGGGTAGCACGAACTCCTCTCACTCAATTCCCCCAATGCTTGAGTATGAACATTAAGATATTTCTCCATACCATCCACTAAACCTCTCTCATGTTCTCATTAATATTCTATGTCGCCCATGCCTTCTTTTTCATCAAAAGACCTCTTTTAATTGAATTTATTTATTATTTTGCCTTCCTATCGCTCCTCAATCAATCACACCATAAAATAAATGAAGTTTCTCCCTACACAATTTCTAGTGCCAAATCATTCAACATTGTTTTTATTTTATTAACCTATACCCAATTTTTAACCATGACTACAACTACTACCCATCTAGCATGATCAATGCCATCTCCACCTCATGTCGTTTTCTTGTCTACTTACAATGGGGATGTGACAAAGCATGGAAAATTTTGACTAGAATAGTTTTATTTCTTGGATGAGAGCCATATTTGGCTTGTATAAATAAAGTTGATTTTGTTAGGATTAAGGTGTTATCAACCTTCTAAATCCTATATATTTAATTACTCCTAATATTTTTTGTAAATCATTCATAAGGGATGAAGTATTCACCTAGTAGAGATCTTGTTTAAGCCGCACTTTAGATCCTTGTATTCGATGGGGGGTGTGGGGGGCTTGCCCCCCCACTACTATTGTCAGGGGGTCTAGGGGGCGGTGACAACTTCCTAGACCCCCTGGTGGGGGTTCAGGGGTAGTGCCCCTGAAGAGAAATTTTTTAAAAAATTGCCAAGTGTAAAATATTGTAATTTCGTAGTCAATCTGGACCATTCATCATTGGGTCATAGATCTGACGGTGGAGATTATGTTAGGATTTTTTGCCCTAAAAGGCAACACTCTTTTAAGAGGATATTGTATTACAGTTGTGGGAGAGTATTACAGGCGTTGCTGGATTGAAGACTGGAGAGGAGATTGATAGTGTTGTATTGTAAACTCTATTTGAAGTTAATACAGACTGGTGCATCTCTTCTTGTGTGGAGTTTTTTCATGAAAGGGTTTATCCACATAAACATTGTGTTATGTTTTTGATCTTCTATTCTACTATTTCTTCATGTTGATTTCATATTATCTCCATTTTGGTTCTTCACTAGATTAATAGTTACAGTTGTAATCAAATTTCCATTCTATAGTTGTTCACCTTCATTTATAACATTTGGTATTCGAGTTTGACCAGTTCTGTGTCTTGGATGAAAGTGTGAGGGTTTTTTGAGTTGTAGTGGGAGTTCTGGTTGATTTTATTTTGTAGATTTGTGTAGAATCCATGGCTGCATCTTCATCCCAATTAGACATTGAAAAATTCAATGGAATGGGTTATGAGCTATGGAAGCTAAAAATGGAGGATCTCCTTGAAGAAAGAGATCAATGGTTGGCTATGACAAAAGAGAAGAAACCTGATACTATCAGTTAGGATGAGTGGGACAAGATGGACAAAAAGACACAAGGTATAATTTGTTTATGCCTTGCAGAATCTGACCTGTTGAATGTCTCCATTGAAAAGACTGCACATGTGTTATGGAAGCAGTTGGGTGAAATCTATCAAACCAAGAGCCTGGTAAATAAATTGTATCTCAAAAGAAAGTTATTTTCCCTTAAAATAGAAGAGGGCGATTTGGTAGTTGAGCACTTGAATACATTTAATTTGATTTTGAGTTAGTTAGCTTCTATGGATGTTGAAATAGATGAGGAAGATAAGTGTGTTATGATTCTTTGTTCTTTGCCCGAGTCTTAGGAGAATTTCATTCTTTCTATCACTGCTAACCTCAAAGATCCAAAGATGGATGCCCTTGTTGCAACTCTGCTATCATAGGAAATGAAGAAGAAGGCTATGGATAGCTCGGTGGATGCTCTTATTTTCAGGGGGAGGTCTAAGGAAAGAGGACCAAAAGGATATCATAAGGGGCCTAGGGAATCAAAAGGCCCGTCTAAAACTCCTGGGAAGAAGAACAAAGTTAAGTGTTGGAACTATGGTAAGAGGGGACATGTGAAGAAAGAATGCAAAAATCCAAAGTTCAACAGTGGGATTCCTCTACTGAAAAGTCCTCAAATGTAGGTGATGAAGTTTTATTTTCTACATGTAATGTTATGTCTAGTGAATAGTGGTTGATTGACTCAAGTTGCTCGTATCATGTGACTCCTCATGAGGAATGGTTCTCCACATATGAGAATTATGATGGAGGTAATGTTTACCTTGGGGACAACTCTACATATCCTATTGTTGTCCAGAGAAAGATTAGTGAGAGGAAGTTTGGTGGTAGCTAGGGGAACAAGGATGGGAACTCTATTTAGGCTTGAGGCTAGTATAGCTTGCAGATCCACTAATGTAACTGGAACTTCTAAAAATACATGTATGTTGTGGTACCGTAGATTGGGCCACACAAGTGAAAATGTTTTAAAAATAATTATGAATACAAATTTGTTGAATGGTTTCTCCTATTCTAATGAGCACTTTGATTTCTATGAGCATTGTGTGTTTAGTAAACAGAACATAAATCATTTTCCTTTAGGAAGCAATAGAGCGAAAGAGAAATTATAAATTATTCATTCAGATGTGTTTGGACCTGTGGATAATGATTCTATTGGAAAATATCATTATTTCATTACCTTCATTGATGATGTATCCAGATTCACATGGATTTATTTTATGAAGCATAAATATGAAGTTTTCACTAAGTTTAAGGAGTATAAAGTCTTAGTAGAGAACCAATCTAGACTTAAGATAAAAATATTAAGATCTGACAATGGAGGGGAATATTTCTCTAAGGAATTTGATGAGTTTTGTAAGCATGCAAGTATCATAAGACAAAAGAAAACTCCATATACACCACAACAAAATGGTGTTATAGAAAGGATGAACCGAACAATAATGGAAAGAGCCAGGAGTATGTTAAGTGATGCACAGTTGGATAAATTCTTTTGGGTTAAAGCTGTGAGTATTGCTTGTTACTTGTTAAATAGATCTCCTTGTAAGGCTCTTGATTTGACACATTATGAAGTGTGGACAGGTAAGAAATCTAAGTTGGATCCAAAATCACATAAATGCATCTTTATTGGATATGGTGAGAATGTAAAAGGTTATAAGCTTTGGGATCCTCTAACCAAAAAAGTTATCTTTTCTAGAGATGTGATTTTCATGGAACTTAGAGCTATTTCTGATCATATACAAACAAAAGAAAAAGAAAGGAAGAGGATAGTGTGTTTTGATTTACAACAAGAAAATGCACATCAGGAAGAACAAAATGATGGATTAGGGTATGGAGAAGAAGAAGCATATTCAAATGAAAGTTCATACGAGGAACTATGTTGTTACAAAAGAAGTTGAGCATACAAAAGAACATGAGCAAGAATCTCTTACTCCAACATTGAGAATATCTAGAAGAGAACAAAATCTGGTTGATAGGTATGGCCCACTAGATTTTTGTTATGTATTTGCTTTATTGAGTACTGATATGAACCTAGATCCTATAGGAAATCTATTCATGCAGATGATAGTGAGTCTTGGCAGCTAGCCATGCAGGAGGAGATGATGGCTTTAGACTCATGTGACACCTGGGATCTTGTACGTTTTCCTAAAAGAAGAAAGGCCATAGGATGTGAGTGGGTCTTCAAGAAGAAGTTTGGTGCAGATGGTTCATTATAGAAGTACAAGGCTAGACTGGTAGCCAGGGGCTACTCCTAGAGAGGAGTCAATTTTGGTGAAATTTTCTCTCATGTTGCTAAATTATCTTCTATTAGATTTATTTTATCCATTGTTGTAGCCTATGATTTGAAATTGAGCAAATGGATGTTAAGACTGCATTTTGCATGGAGATCTGGAAGAAGAAATTTATATGCAACAACCTACAGGTTTTTTAGGTAAAAAGGGAAAAAACACTAGGTATGCAAGTTAAAAAGGTCTCTTTATGGTTTAAAACAACCCCCAAAATGTGGTACTAGAAGTTTGATTCATATATTTTGAAATTGGGTTTTGTTAAAATTGAAGAAGATCAATGTGTATACATTAGATGTATTGATGATCATATTCTGATTATTGCCTTGTATGTGGATGATATGTTATTTTTTAGTAACACTAAGGGTAAGATTAGTGAGTTGAAAGCTCAACTTTCAGGTGCATTTGACATGAAGGATCTAGGGGTAGCCAGGTATATTCTGGGAATGAAGATCAAAAGGGATCGAGGTAACATAAAGCTTTGGTTATCACAAAGTAAGTATGTGAATACTATTTTAACAGATTTGGCATGCAGGATTGCAATCCAGTTAGAATTCCTTTACCAGTTGGTACTAAGCTTTCATTAGATATGTTTCCTAAGAATGAAGATGATCTAGAGGATATGTCTAATGTGCCATATGCTAGTGTTGTAGGAAGTTTGATGTATGTAATGGTTTGCACTAGACCAGATATTGCCCAAGCAGTGGGAGTTTTGAGTAGGTTTATGCCTAACCCTGGTAGATAGCATTGGAATTACGCAAAGAGGGTGTTAAGATATTTGCATGGTACTTCTAATTACCATTTGGTTTATTCATGTACTAACAGTGTGGATAAGACATTGGACATACAGGGTTTTGTTGATGGAGATTGGGCAGGTGACTTGGATAGTGGAAGGTCTACTAGTGGCTATGTGTTTACTTTGTTTGCAAGAGCTATGAGTTGGATGAGTAAAAGGTACCTCACTATTGCTTTATCCACCACTGAAGTAGAGTATATGACTGCTAATCATGTCTCTAAGGAGGCATTTTAGTTACGCAAATTGTGTACAGGTATTTGGTTTTGATTGCATGATTATTCAGATTGGTTGTAATAGCTAGAGTGCAATATGTTTGGCCAAGAACCCTAGGGCGGGTTCAAAAAGTTGGGGGGCCAAAAAGTGGCCAACTTTTAAAAAAAACAAATTAAGCCATAAAGCGCTCACGTTATAACGCAAGCACGTTATGCTCTGCTATTTTAAAAAAACCTGTGTTTGATTTCATTATTTCATTATAATTCACAACAAACCTGTGGCTTGGAGATAAAGGAGAGCATGCTCACGTTATAGAAGGGCATATCATCAGTATTTTGTCATCAATTCATCGTAAAAATGCTGCCATGACGTCAAGGAGGCTGAAGGAGTAAGTTCTATTTGCTTTCTTGTGTGAATTTGTTGCTAAATAGGTATGTTTAAGTAGTTTTTTTATGTAAATTTCTTTAATTTACAAGAATTGATAATGCACCTCCTCCTCCTTAAAATCCACAAAATCCTCCATCACTTGAACAACAAATACTTGTTGAAGAACAACCCCAACAACAAACACCTCCATTCATTCCTTAATATGCCCCTGGAACACAAGAAAATATAATGGGGCAAACTGAAAACAATAAAAAATAAATTGAGGACATAATTGGAAGGTTGAAAGAACCTGGAACTTCAACCTCACATAGATATGTGCTTGCTTAATCTCTTGAATCTATGTTATCAAATGTAGATTCAATTAGCAAGAAAATATCTAGTTGGTCAGAAAAGAGGAGAGAATTTAAAGACTTCTATGCAAAGAAGTTGTCCTATGAACAAGTTAAAAACAAACAAATTACAAAATTAGACTTGTGTTCCATTTTCACAAACACACGAACAAATCAACCTCTACCCCTTACATGCAAAAGGCTCCCTATCCATTGGTGCAACAACCAAGCAATAAGGGATAATTTTGGGTAGAGGTGGTGGATGGTTTTTGACCATCCTCCATGCAACAATAATGAGGTCCCACAATACTTTTTGAGGAAACTCTAATGCAAGTTTGTAAAAAATAAAGTGCCTTGAACTATTTTGATATGCGAGAGTTCCAGGGTAGAGGTGGGGGATTAGAACGGCTAGGGGTACGTGTTGACCCATAGCGGCCAGCGAGACGAGCACTCACTAGACCAACCCATGAGCACATGTCTATCCCTTCTATTGTGAAGGAGAGTGTTGAGGTTGAGACATTTCAGTCCATTAGTGCCTTGACCCAGAGCATCATAGAGCATGCCAGTCTTGCAACACAGCGTGGGTTGGGCGAGAGTTCGAGGAGTAGGGTTCCACCCCATACTTGTCAGGCTTGTGGGTCAGCCTATGGTTATGACCCCATAGATAGTCGGGACACAGGTGCGTAGGCTACATCTGCAGCTGAGCAGATGGTGATGACAGATGCCCTCCCGAGTGAGACTTTTAGCCTTGATACTCAGGTAAATGTTAGCAAGTTCATTGAATTTAATTTATTAAATTTTATTTTTGAAATGCAAGATTAACTAATTTAGTTTGATAATTTTAATGAAATTTTAGGGTCATAGTGTTGATGAAGTTTTCAGTGATTCTCCACTTGCATATTACACTACGAGATCTACTGCTGAGGTATGTAACTAGTAAACAATTATAAATATTACATGTGAATAGCATTGTTATATGAATGGTATTCTAATATCTAATTTTGGATGTTGAATAGGTTAATCTTGAAGATTTCACGGCAACACCTGCCAGTGGTGGTGGAGTTCAAAGCTTCACTCAGGTAATAAAATAAATAGTTTAACTAATGAATTGTACTTACTATATTTTTGTATTTTATATTGATATCGTTGATTACATTGCATTGCACATCTTTCAAACTTAAAACATTACTAGACATTGCATAACTAATAACTAGATGTTGATAGATGACAAAATTTCAATTACAATATAGTTATTTGAAAAAATGCCTCAAAGAAATATGGTCTCATGGAATGCCATGACAAGCAGATGCATACACAAGGACATCACCATGAGACCACATTTCTTTGAGGCATCTTTTCAAATAGCTCACTGCCTTGTCTATGCTACCACATTTTCCATACATGTCTACCAAAGCTTATTGATCCCCTCCACACTATTCTTCGACAAATTCTCTCTAATAAACTCATCCAATTACCACCAATTAGACTCTAGGACATGAAACTAGAGAGGGGCATGAGCCTATGACATCTTATATAGCATATGATTGACTCCAACGTCATCTAGGTTTTAGGTATTAATTATGGGAGCAACAAGTCAACCCTAACCAAAATCTTTAAATCTACATTAACCCATTCCTCTACAAACTATGTCAATCCTATTGGCTCAATTTGTTTCATCCCTACTTCTGATCCTACATCTAATAGAGACATTCCAGATAGAGTCAAAACAGAGACATTTTGAGCTGCAAAGAGGTGTTACTGGAATCTTGAATCATGAGCCTAATATATTCTAACAATGGACCATGACCATTTCCATTCCTACAACCTGATAATATTTCATTAGTTTGATATGTTTATAAATGAAACTTGACTATTTTGACACAAATATCTTCACCAATGAAACACCATTGTTTTGAGCCTATAATTTAATAATTGCTTAATAGGTTGATAACTTCACCAATGAACCATGATTATTACAAACTTGCACTCTAATAAAGGTCCATGTAATTTATGTCTAAACATCAATAAACCATGACTATTTCAACACCTAAACTAAATAATTTTTCATGAAACAATATATTTTCCAATAAAATAGAACCATTTCAACGTCTACAACCTAGTATTTTCATTTGCTAATTTATAACTTCTTAAGGGAACCATGAACTTTTATTAAAATTATCAAACTCCTCACTTCAAAATTTTAAAAACTTTCAACCTACTAAAGCTTAAAATTTAATATTGTTTTATCAATAACACTATGTTTAAACCAATCAACCTAACCAACATTAATATCTACAACTTAATAATCAATATCAATAGACCAAAAAGCACAAGACTCTATAAAACCTTAGGGTTAAAGTAGCACAACCCCTTACCCTAACTAAACATACCACCATATTTCCAAGGTGTTGATATCATACAAATGCTCATGGCTCCTTTATTCTTCTTAAGGGCAAAGTAAAACACCTCTTTAAATACACAACCACCTTTTCTACGGATGCCTTAACCTTCGAAATGATCAAAGTTCCCTCATATAATATACTTTACATACTTGGAGCCTAGTAGGGTTCTAATTTCTATCCATAAGGGAATCGATCCTATCTTCCCTATCCAAAATAAACAAGAACTTATTTACAATTTAAATGATTGTTACCTCCAACATTCATAGTTCTCAACCCAAAAAGCTAGATCAATAGATTAAACTCTTGGATGTGATGTTTTTGATGCCCATACCCAAGACTTTACTATGGGAATTGATGGTGAAGAATGTGTATACGTGTCTAGTTGTATCATAGTGATGCATTGGTGACAATGAATATATTTTTTTGGTACAATACAAAGCTTCATTACAATATCTAGACAAAGTACATTCTACATAGTTGGATACCTTTAACATGTTATTTGTCTAGAGTTAGATCATGTTATGTATTTAGTGTTGGAATTAGTCCGGACAACTGAGAGGGGGGGTGAATCAATTGTCTCACAAATTTAACCTTTTCTTCTTTCTTCTTTATCAACTTGCAATCAGATTAATGATGTAAACATTAAAGCATGAATCAACAACACATGAGCAGAAACAAATTGAGCACACATAACACCGGGATTTTTACGTGGAAACCTAGTTAAGGGAAAACCACGGTGGGTGTTAACCCAAAAGATTTGTACCCTGTTAAAAGTACTTAAATGAAATGAAAAAGGCACTTGCCTTAGGGCTCACTGCCCAGAGCTCACTGCTCAGAGAGGTTCACTACCTACAGAAGGCTCACTACCTACAGGAATTTATGTTTAATACAGAAATAATGAATTAATGAATAGCATCTTCTTCATGCCTAGTTCAGTCCCATTGAAATCTTACTAAACTTTTGTTTTGCCCCCAAATGCTTCTTTATTATCTCTTCATGCTTTATTGCGCTTGTTCTTTTGCTCTTCCTCTTCTTGGCTTTGCTTCTGAACCTTCCTTAGGATGTGATCATTTTCGCACAAGGATGATTTTCCACAATTCAACTACATGCCTTTATATGCTTCATCAACCTTGGAATACACATCAAGGTCGGCATTACAAACATCTATTTTAATGCGAATCACTATGATGTCAGCCAAACATAACTGGGACTCAATTCTTCTTTAATCAACACTCCATGCTTCATAAAATTACTCTTATATTATCCGCAACATGCTTGAATCATCAGGTCAGCCAAGACTGGGAAGAACAACAATCATCAAGGAAGAAACCTTCAACAACAAGCTCAAACTTCAATGCGGACCTTCAATGCCTCAGTCACACGATCCAGAGATCTCCACAAGCACATTGAATTCAACAAGAATATCTGCACTCCAAATTATCAAAATCACTTGCATCTTCATCCAGAACCTCAAGAACACTGTCTGTCATGACTGTCACACTAGAAAGATTGCTTGCGGACCTCTAAACCACGAACCACTAGAGTTGATGATACACACTGACTTCCCAATGATGCCTTTAGATCTACAGATCATAATATTTCAATGCGGAGCAATCCGGACCAATTTACTGTCACTCTGTCTCTTTTGATCACAGCAAAACCCAGTTCTACTCAGATGGCCATAGCTTCTTCAAATCTTAACTGGAGCTACTTTAGACAATCCTCTACACAGACACATCCATTGATCTTCATTAATTTTCTCAATATCCTCAATATTCCAGTCTTCTAAGAAGGCAATGAAATAGGATATAGTTGACACCAATGGCAATAAGAATATGTTGACATCAATGACAACACTGATTAGGCACATAGTTGCAACAATCTTCCCCTTTGTCATTGATGGCAACATATTATGTGAAAAACTAATTCAACCATCGAGACAAGACCTTCTCCCCCTTTCTCTTATCACTTCTACAACCACTATCTTCACTGCTCCCCCTTTCATCAGTAACTAGTTTTTCACATGACTTCTCTCCCCCTTTGACATCAATGGCAAAGGGCACATATTTGTAGTCATTTCTCCTTTTTATTTTAGACAAATTTCAAAACTTGCATGCTGACTACTCCCCTTGAGTAGTACCTCCATAACATCAATCCGGATCACAAGATATGACTATGAATTCCACCGGATTGATGCACTCTAGTGCATCTTAATTCTGATTAGGAGGGGTAATAACCCCTAGATTCTCTCTGAGATACTCAAAAGTATCCTTGGGAAGAGGCTTAGTGAAGATATCCACAATCTGATCATTTGAAGAAACAAACTCCAATCTGACTTCATTCTCATTAACCTTCTCTCTCAAAAAGTGAAACTTGATTGAAATGTGCTTTGTCTTTGAATGCAACAATGGATTCTTTGAGATGCTTATTGCACTTGAATTATCACAGAAGATTGTGACAGGCTTCTCAAACATAATTCTGATATCCTTCAACATTTGTTTCATCCACAGAACTTGAGTACAATTGTTTGCTGCTGCTATATACTTTGCCTCTGCTGTAGATAGAGATATTGCCTCTTGCTTTTTGCTCAACCAAGAAACCAATCTTCTTCCCAAGAAGAATGCACCACCACTAGTGCTTTTTCTGTCATCCGCATCTCATGCCCAATCAGTATATGTATGTGCATGAAGAGTGAAGTCATTATCCTTTGGATATCATAAGCCATAATCAAGTGTCCCTTTGAGATATCTAAAAATTCTCTTGACTGAGCTACGACATGGGATTCTCTAGGATCAACTTGAAATATAGCAACATGTCCAATTGCATTCATGATATCAGGTCTGGTCTGAGTCAGATAAAGTAGTCCTCCAATCATTGATCTATACCTTTTCTGATCTGCCTGAGGTGAATTATCATCTTTACTTAACTTGCATCTGGTTATCATAGGAGTACTTACTGGTTTTGACTCCTCCATTCCAAACTTTTTCAACAATTCCCTTACATACTTAGATTGAGATAAAAAGATACCCTTATCTGACTGAGAGATTTGCAGACCTAGGAAGAAATTCATTTCACCAAACATGGACATCTCAAATTCATTCTGCATCTGATCAACAAATATTTTGCACATACTCTTATTTCCACCAAAAATGATATCATCAACAAATACCTCAACAACCAGAATATTCTCATGATCAATCTTAAAGTAAAGATTATTGTCAGCAGTGCCTTTGCTATAACCTAGCTTTAGTAAATACTTATCTAATCTTGCATACCAGGCTCTTGGGGCTTGTTTGAGTCCATACAATGCTTTCCTCAGTCTGCAGACCATATCTTCTTGATCAGACAACTGGAATCCTTCCGGTTGCTCAATGTAAACTTCTTCTTCTAGCTCTCCATTTAGGAATGTTAATTTGACATCCATCTAATAGACCTTGAAATCTTTATAAGTAGCAAATGCAAGAAATAATCTGACTGCCTCTATTCTTTCCACCAGATCAAATGTTTCTTCAAAATTAATTCCTTCCACTTGAGAATATCCTTTACATACCAACCTTGCTTTGTTTCTTAAAACTTCACCATCTTCATTTAGTTTATTTCGGAAGACCCATTTAGTTCCAATCACATTTTTGTCCTTAGGTCTAGAAACTAGATCCCAAGTGTGATTCTTTTCAATTTGCATTAGTTCTTCTTCCATTGCTTTTACCCAATTTTCATCTTTGCAAGCTTCACTTACTGATTTTGGTTTAATTTTTGAAATCTAACAAATCTCTTCTTGATCTTCAGCAATTATTCTCCTAGTTCAAACACCTTTATTTCTATCTCCTATGATTTGATCTTCAGGATGATTCATCCTTACATACCTGGGAGTTTTGGGATTTGCTTGAACTTCTGTTTCTTGAGCTTGTTCCTCAACTTATGCACTATCCTCTTGAGTCACTAGATTTTTTGGATCAATCTAGATCTAAATATGAGTTTGCACTTGCCTTTCTTGACTTGGATTTTCATCTTGATCATCTAAATCATATCCACAAGACTTGGAATGTCCTTTTTTACTCTCATCAACTATAACATTTGCACTTTCAACAATCTTTTTCAATCTTTTGTTAAAGCACCTGTATGCCTTGCTTTGAGTAGAGTAACCCAGAAATATTCCTTCATCACTTCTTGCTTCAAACTTGCCTAGATCCTCATCTCTTTTGATATAGCACTTACCACCAAAAACTCTGAAATACTTCATAGTAGGAGGATGACCAAACCATAGTTCATAAGGTGTCTTACTAGAATTTCCTTTGATCTGCACTTGGTTAAGAGTGTAGACTGCGGTACTCACATCTTCTCTCCAATAAACTTGTGGAACATTTGTTTCCATCATCATGGTCCTGGCATCTTCTTGAATGGTCTGGTTCTTTCTTTCCACAACTCCATTTTGCTGAGGAGTCCTAGGAGCAGATAATTGTCTCTTTATTCCATGTTTTTCATAGAATGTATCAAACTTACCGGAGGTAAATTCTCCACCTCTGTCAGATCTCAGATACTTTATCTTCATACCAATCTCATTTTCCACCATAACCTTGAACACCTTGAATTTGTCAAGAGCTTATGATTTTTCTTTTAAGAAAGTTGCCCACATCATCAGGGAGTAATCATCAATCAGCAACATAAAATATTTGTCTCCTTGCACACTCCTAATTCTAGCAGGACCATATAGATCAGTATGCACAAGTTCCAACCGTCCACTTGAAAATTGTTCTTTATTTTTTAATGATGTTTTGTTCTATTTACCCAATTGACATTCTCTACACATGCTATCAGGTTTCACAAGTTTTGGGAGATCTCTCACAGCCTGAGTAGAACTTATCTTGACAATATTATCAAAATTCACATGACACATTCTCCTATGCCATAACCAACTTTGATCTGTCTGAGCAATCAAACAACTTTTTCTAGAACTACTTAAATGAAAGATGTTACCTCTAGTTTGAGTACCAGATGTAATTTCAGTTCCAGAGCTTTCCAAGATTCTGCATTTTCCATCCTTGAATCGGAGATTATAACCCGTGTCAACCAACTGTCCAACACTGAGAAGATTATGCTTCAGTCCTTCCACATACAGAACATCATTGGTGTTATTCTTATCATCAAAAGAGATGGATCCTCTGCCATGGATTCTACCAACTGAGTTGTCCCCAAATTTCACAATTCCACCTTCATATTTTTCAAAGCTTATAAACTTACTTTTATCACTAGTCATATGATGAGAACATCCACTATCAATCACCCATTCATCATTTTCAACAACCTGAGCAACCAAGGCTCTTTCCACATTTGCATAGCTAGTAGATTCAGTAGACACCAGATCTTCTTCTTTGATAGCAATGAACACCCAATCACTTTCAGTGGAACCTCCATGATCAGATTCATCATCTGTGACTCCTTCTTCTCCAGCTTCTTGGACATAGTAACATTTATTCTGACCTTTATATATGTTAGGGTTTGGCTTTGAAAATTTCTCTGGATATCTTGAGGCAAAATGACCAATCTTATTACAAGCAAAACATTTGAATGGCAACTTTCCTTCATACTTACCAAATCTTCTTGGCAGTATTTTGGCAATAAGAGCTTAAAGTTATGCAGACTCAATTTTATCATCTTCAAGATCCTTCCTTACCTTAGCAAATCAGTTTGATCTTCCTGAAGAGCTTTCACCGGGATCATATCTTTATTTTCCATATACACTGGCCTTAAATGCAGATTCAGACTTAGGAAGAGAATCACCAAACTCACTCATTTCAAATGCTAAGAGCTTACCAACTAACTGATCCCTTGTAACAGTTGTCACTGTCCTGATCTCTTCAATGGCAGCAGCTTTATGCTTGTATGCTGCAGGTAAGGATCTGAGCACTTTGGCAACAATATCTGATTCTTCCAATACTCCACCAGCATTTCTGATACCGGTCACAAGTTCATTCACTTTCTGCATGTAGGAAGTAATGTTTTCATCTTCAGTCATTACCAACCTTTCATATTTATCTTTCAGGCTCTGTAGCTTGGCACATTTGACATATTTGTCACCTTCATACATATTTTCCAACTTTTTCCAGATTTCATGGGTAGTTTTCAAATCCAGGACATTTCTCAATTCTATATCAGTCAGGGCACTCAATAATGCTTCTTTGGCTCGAATATTGCATTTAGCTTCCCTGAGTTGGTCTAGAGTAGTAGGGCCATTCTTCGGAATCTTATACTCATTCTTTGTTATCAACCAAAAGTCATTACCAATACATTCCAAATGACATTGCATGCATACCTTCCAAAGGGAGTAATTTGTTCCATCAAATCTCAGACTTTCCTTCTTATAAGTCAACATCTTGGATCTCCTCAAGTGGTCAAGCTTCTTTTAGAGGATCTGGCTCTGATACCAATTTTTGGAATTAGTCTGGACAACTAAGAGGGGGGGTGAATCAGTTGTCTCACAAATTTAACCTTTTCTTCTTTCTTCTTTATCAACTTGCAATCAGATTAATGATGTAAGCATTAAAGCATAAACAACAACACATGAGCAGAAACAAATTAAGCACACATAACACCAGGATTTTCACACAGAAACCTGGTTAAGGGAAAACCACGGTGGGGGTTAACCCACAAGATTTGTACCCTATTAAAAGTACTTAAATGAAATGAAAAAGACACTTGCCTTAGGGCTCACTGCTTAGAGAGGCTCACTGCCTACATGAATTTATGTTTAATATAGAAATAAAGAACTAATGAGTAGCATCTTCTTCATGCCTGGTTCAGTCCCATTGAAATCTTACTAAACTTCTATTCTGCCCCCAAATGCTTCTTTATTATCTCTTCATCCTTTACTGCCCTTGTTCTTTTGCTCTTCCTCTTCTCTGCTCTGCTTCTGAACCTTCCTTAAGATGTGATCATTTTCACACAAGGATGATTTTCCACAATTCAACTACATTCCTTTATATGATTCATCAACCTTGGAATACACATCAAGGTTGACATTACAAACATATGACTTAATGAGAATCACTATGTTGTCAGCCAAACATAACTGGGACTCAATTCTTCTTTAATCAACATGCCATGCTTCATAAAATTGCTCTTAGATTATTTGCAACACGCTTGAATCATCGGGTCAGCCAAGACTGGGAAGAACAACAATCATCAAGGAAGAAACCTTCAACAACGAGCTCAAACTTTAATGCGGACCTTCAATGCCTCAGTCACACGATCCAAAGATCTCCACAAGCACATTAAATTCAAAAAGAATATTCACACTCCAAATTATTAGAATCACTTGCATCTTCATCTAAAACCTCAAGAACACTTTTTGTCATGACTGTCACACTAGAAAGATTGCTTGCGGACCTCTAAACCACGAACCACTAGAGTTGATGATACACACTGACTTCCTAATGATGCCTCTAGATCTGCAGATCATAACATTTCAATGTGGAGCAATCCAGACCAATTTACTGTCACTCTGTCTCTTTTGATCACAACAAAACCTAGTTCTACTTAGATGGCCATAGCTTCTTCAAATCTTCATGTGGACCTCTCAAATCTTAACTAGAGCTACTTCAGACAATCCTTTACATAGACATATGGTTCGCATCCATTGATCTTCATTATTTTTCTCAATATCCTCAATATTCTAGTCTTCTAAGAAGGCAATGAAATAGGATACAGTTGACACCAATGACAACAAGAATATGTTGACACCAATGATAACACCGATTAGGCACATATTTGAAACATTTAGATGGAGCCCTTTTACATTTATCTGCTTGGTTGGAGTCCTTTCCACATAGTCATATTTTTTATCACTTTTAGTAATAGGTGGAATCTTTCATCCTACAATTTTTTTAATTTTTTTAAAACAATTTAGCAAGTCATGGTTATGCTACTCCACTAACCTACCCCACCCTACCACCAACCTAAACCTAAACTAACACCTTCACTCCCTCTCTAACTTCTTAAACCTAAAATTTGATGCTACTAGATATATTAGGAATTTCATTAAGATAACATTAGGAATTTCAAAAACTATGCAAGTAGATATATTACATGGTTGAACTAGATCTGATATGTGGTCAAAGTCAATTAATGATTCCATTTGTGTCAGTTCCAGTGCTGTCAGGGGTTGATACATGTCAAGTGGGCTAAGATAAATTAACTTCCATTCTTCAACCCACTCCTTTGACTCGCAGTCATTCCAGGCTTGAATTGTACATGAAGAACAAAAGCATGCCATCTTCCACGTATGGATACTCCATGAACCTACAATTGAGCTTCTGAAAGAGTGTAGCTCACTTGATCATTTAAGTGTACAATAGTCATCATATGGTGCAATGTTAGTATCATCTATCAACCAAAAAAATCTACAAACTAAAGACTTACCTTCATTACGTGGACCCATCGAAGCATTACACCACTCGACGATTGATTTTGCATCTATCAAATTTGCATTGTCTTTATACTTTAACTCTTCTCATGTTATGGATCTTTTGATACATGCTCCTACACCATCATGCTCCCCCTTTCCATGCCCGACCTCACAAAAGTTCCACATATGATGAACACCTGTAATATTATGCCTCCTGCTCAGCCAATAGAAATTCTGTGAGTTCTTGAATTGTGAAGCATAGTTATCCAACCATATGATATGCTAACTGAATGATATGCCCTTTCTAGCCAAATCATTGTAGAACACCTAAAAGCAACAATAAACTCTTTTAGGAAATGTGTAATGTCAAACAATAAACTATCTTTAATTTTTAATTGCTCCTCTCTAGCTGCCTTAAAGTTTGTCAAAGCTATCTAAGGAAGGGGTGTGGATGATGAGTGCATTGAGACTTAAAGCATATATTAGAAGTGATTTTGTGGAAAATCTAGCTAATTTCATCCCTTTAATGAAATGGTGGTTAGGGCTTCTCAAGTTTGCACTCCCAAGCCACTTTGAAGGTTTTGGTTGTACGAAACTTTTTTAGGTTTTTCTATTTCTTTGGTTGGTAGCTATGCTTGTTTAATAGTTGTCAGATCATTACTAGATGTTCTATGGTTGTCTTGACTAGTTTATGTTGGAGAGGAGCATATTGTAATCCCATTTTTTTACTTTTTGAATTTGAATAAAGGAACTCAGTTTTGCAGCTAGGATACTATGTTCCTATTGATCATTTTGATAAATTCATGTTTTGGATTGATGATATCTTTCATGAGTAGCTACAGGTCTGTAGGTATAAAGAAGAAATTCAAAGCAATAGAAATTTATAGCTTTTTGGGAAGAAATTTAGAGCTCGGACTGCAAATTCCCTATTAGACATGTGTGCAAAATGTGGAAGCATAGACAAGGCACATGAACTATAAACACAAAATATATAAACCATACAAGTGATAGAAACATGTATTCAATGAGGCATGATAAAGTAATTCAAATAGAATTAAGGAAAATTTAACTTAGAACATGTGTAAAGACTTGACATACCTAAAAAATAGAGATTCAAATGGAGAGGGTACCCAATTATGTAGTCTTTTTTTCTTCTTGCATCAAACTCCTCAACAATTTAAGTTTTTCACCACTTGCTTCGTTTTCAATGTTCAATTGGAAAACAATCAAATAGAATTACTAACAACAATACAATCAACCAATGTATAATGTTAAATTCTTACAATTCAATCACAATTAACATTGCAACACTACAAAAATTGAAACTTGAATTGATATATCAAATTCGATGTGATTTCCTCCTTCTTAAGTTGGAAAACAAGAAAAAGGTGGTGGAAATCTCATGCAAAGGTGGTAGAATGTGAAAAATGTGCATGTGCACTTCCCAATAGCATGAAAAAGCTTTTTTTTTGTAGGAACACGCGCATAACCAGAAGAAAATAGAGCACGTGGGCCTAGATCACGGGTATCCTGGCCTTTTTACCATTTCAATAGCAAGAAAACATGTGCACATTATAACGCGAGCGCGTTATGGCTTGCTATACAAAACTCTATATTATTCACTCTCTCATGTATTTCTTCTATCTATCCCTTAACTCTAAACCCTAATCCCTTATCCCTAAACCCTAAACCCTATCCCTCAACCCTAATCCCTCAAACCTAAACCCTAAACCCTAATCCTCAACCCTAAATCTTAAACCCTCAACCCTAATCCCTTATCCCTAAACCCTAAGCCCTATCCCTAAAGCCTCAACCCTCAACCCTTAAACCTCAAATCCTAAACCCTCAACCCTCAACACTATACCTCAAACCCTAATCCCTCAACCCTAAACCCTAATCCCTTATCCATAAACCCTAAACCCTATCCCTAAAGCCTCAAGCCTCAACCCTTAAACCTTAAATCCTAAACCCTATCCCTAAACGCTCAACCCTCAACACTATGCCTCAAACCCTAATCCCTCAACCCTAAACCCTATCCCTAAACCATCAACCCTCAACACTATACCTCAAACCCTAATCCCTCAACCCTAAACCCTAATCCCTCGACCCTAAACCCTAAACCCTATCCCTAAAGCGTCAACCCTCAACCCTTAAACCTTAAATCCTAAACACTATCCCTAAACCCTAAACCCTTAACACTATACCTCAAACCTTAATCCCTCAACCCTAAACCCTAAAGCCTATCCCTAAAGCCTCAACCCTCAACCCTTAAACCTTAAATCCTAAACCTTATCCCTAAACCCTCAACCCTCAACACTATACCTCAAACCCTAATCCCTCAACCCTAAACCCTAATCCCTTATCCCTAAACCCTAAAACCTATCCCTAAAGCCTCAACCCTCAACCCTTAAACCCTAAATCCTAAACCCTCAACCCTTGACACTATACCTTAAACCCTAATCCCTTATCCCTAAACCCTAAACCCTTATCCCTAAAGCCTCAACCCTCAACCCTTAAACCTTAAATCTTAAACCCTATCCCTAAACCCTCAACCCTCGACACTATACCTTAAACCGTAATCCCTTATCCCTAAACCCTAAACCCCTTCCCTAAAGCCTCAATGCTCAACCCTTAGACCTTAAATCCTAAATCTTGTTCCTAAACCCTCAACCCTAGACATTATACCTTAAAACCTAATCCATTATCCCTAAACCCTAAACCCTATCCCTAAATCCTCAACCCTCAACCCTTAAACCTTAAATCCTAAACCCTATCCCTAAACCCTCAACCCTCAACACTATACCTTAAACCTTAATTCCTCAACCCTAAACCCTAATCCCTCAACCCTAAATCTTTAAACCATCAACCCTTATCCACCCCTCTCCTCCCCTATCTCTCCCCTATCTCTCAACCCTTAGCCATCTAGGTCTCTCACTTATCTCTAAAGCCTCAACCCTTAAACCTTAAATCCTAAACCCTATCCCTAAACCCTCAACCCTCAACACTATACCTTAAACCCTAATCCCTTCACCCTTAACCCTAAACCCTATCCCTAAATCCTCAACCCTCAACCCTTAAACCTTAAACCCTAAACCCTATCCCTAAACCCTCTACCCTTGACACTATTCCTTAAACCCTAATCCCTTAACCCTCAGCCTTAAAGCCTCAACCCTCAATCCTTAAACCCTAAACCATATCCCTAATCCCTCTACCCTCAAAACTATGCCTTAAACTATAATCCCTCAACCCTTAAACCCTTAATCCCTCAAACCTTAAACCCTTAAATCCTAAACTCTCAACCCCTAGATACCCTTAAACCCTTAAACCTTAAACCCTATACCCTATACGCTTAACCTTGGACACTCAACCTTGAACATTATCCCTCAACCTTCAAACCTCTACCCTATACCCTCAACCCTATACTTATTCCCTAAACCCTCAACCCTCATCCATATGCTTTATACCCTCAACCTTAAACCCTAAACTCTATATCTTAGACAATCAACCTTGAACATTATCCCTCAACTATAAACTCTCAGCTCTCTACCCTCTACCCTCAACCATATACTTAAGCCCTAATCCCTCAATCCTCAACCCTATACCTTAAACCCTGAAGCCTACACCCACAAACCCTATACCCTATACCCTCAACCCTATACTTATGCCCTAAACTCTCAACCCTCATCCATATGCCTTATACCCTCAACCTTAAACCCTAAACCCTATATCTTAGACACTCAACCTTGAACATTATCCCTCAACTATAAACTCTCAACCCTCTACCCTATACCCTCAACTATATACTTAAGCCCTAATCCCTCAATCCTCAACCCTATACCTTAAAACTTGAAGCCTACACCCACAAACCATCATCCCTATACACTATAACCTCACCCTTATACCCTAAACCCTGAATATTGTGCCTCAACCCTATGCTTAAAACCTAAACCATACACTCTCAACCCAAGTCACCCTATACCTTATATACCCTCAATCCAAATCGTAAACCCTAAACCCAATATCCTAAACCCTAATCCCCATGCCTTACACACTTAATCTTATACACTCAACAAGCTGAATATTATCCCTCAACTGTAACCCTCTACCCTCTACCCTCTACCTATTACTTAAGCCCTAATCCCTCAACCCTCAACCCTATACCTTAAACCCTAAACCCAAAAACCTCAACCCTCAACCCTAAAAACTATACGGGCTCAGGTCCTTATATACCCTAAACCCAAAACCCTTACATACATACAGACATGCATACATACATACATGTACATACATACATACATGCATAAATACATACATGTACATACATACATACAAAAATGCATACATATATACATACATACAAGCATGCATACATGTACATACATACATACAACCATACATATATACATACATCAAACATACTTAAGAAACTTGAACAAAATCATTCAAAGGGAGACAATGTGAGTGTGTTATAATGTGCTTGTGTTATGTCAAACTGGGCAAACATCGGACAAAATTGCAAAAAATAAAAAAACACAAAACATAACACGAGCGCGTTATAACATGCTCGCATTATATTTTGCTTTGGGAATCTCAAGCCTTAGGCTTGGGATTTGCTTTGGATTTCCAATCCAAAGGCTTGGAGTGCCTTCCTAACATCCAAAGACATGTTTTTACATATTCTACATGATTTCACATAATTTCATTCATGTTAACCCTTAGATTTGCATGTGTTTCAAGGTCGAACAAATTGAACACCTGGGTAATGTTAGGCTTTCTCTTAGCTATTTAACGATGTATTTTTTTCACATTTTGAAAATGTTAAGCCTTTCATGGGTAAGTGCAAAAAGCTGGGGGCTAAAAAGTGGCCAACATTTTTTTAAAAAAAAATTAAGACATAACTTTGGTAACGACGAGCCTAAGGCTCAGTAAAACCAAGCCATAACGCGCTCGCGTTATAACGCGAGTGCGTTCTGTTTAATTATATGTAAAAAAAGAGCATTTCTGCTCATTCATTTCTTTTATTCTCTCTACACCCGCTGCCTGCAAACCCTAAGGATCACGCTCATGTTTTTGAAGACCCAATCCAACACCAAAATCTCGCCGATTCATCACCAAAATGCCGCCACGACGTCAAGCAAGCCAAAGGAGTGAGTTTTATTTGTTTATTTTCCTGAATTTGTTTCTAAATAGGTAGGTTTGAGTTTATTTTTGATGTAAATTTCCTTAATTGTCAGGAAATGTTAATGCACCTCCTCCTCCTCAAAATCCACAAAATCCTGAATCACCTAAACAAGAAATACCTGCTGAAGAACAACCCGAACAACAAACTCCTCCATCCATTCCTTGGCATGCCCCTGAAACACAAGAAAATCTAATCAGGCAAATTGAAAACAATAAAAAAGAAATTGAAGACATAATTGCAAGGTTGAAAGATTCTTCAACTTCAACCTTGCATAGATCCACACTCACTCAATCTCTTGAATCTATGTTATCAAATTTAGATTCAATTAGCAAGCAAATATCTAGTTGGTCGGAAAAGAGGAGAGAGTTTAGAGAGTATTATGCAGACAATCTATCATATGAAGTAAAAAAGTTACAAATTACAAAATTGGACTTGTGTTCCATTTTCACAAACCCACGAACAAATCAACCTCCACCCATTACACGCAAGAGGTTCCCTATCCATTGGTGGAACAACCAAGCGATAAGGGACAATTTTGGGTAGAGGTGGTGGATGGTTTTTGACCATCCTCCATGCAACAATAATGAGGTCCCACAATACTTTTTGAGGAAACTCTACTGGGAGTTTGTCCTCAATAAAGTACCAAACTATTTTGATATGCAAGAGTTTCAGGGTAGAGGTGGGGGGTCAGCACAAGATAGACCAAGGGCACATGTTGACCCATAGCAGCTAGTGAGACGAGTAATCAACAGACCAGCCCATGAGCATGTGTCTATCCCTTCCATTGTGAAGGGGAGTATTGAGGTCGAGACACTTCAATCCATTAGTGCCTTGACCCAGAGCATCATAGAGCATGCTAGTCCTACAGCACAACGTGGGTTGGGAGATAGGTGAGGAGTAGAGTTCCACCTCATACTTGTCAGACTTGCAGGTCAGCCTATGGTTATGACCCCATGGATAGTCAAGACGCAGGTGCGCAGGCTACATCTGCAGCTGAGCAGATGGTGATGACAGATACCCTCCTGAGTGAGACTTTCAGCCTTGATACTCAGGTAAATATTAGCAAGTTCATTGAATTTATTTTTTTAAATTTTATTTTTGAAATGCAAGATTAACTAATTTAGTTTGATGATTTTGATGAAATTTCACAGTCATAGCATTGATGCAGTTCTCAACAGTACTCTACTTGCATTTTACACTACGACATCTACTGCCGAGGTATGTAACTAGTAAACAATTATAAATATTACATGTGAATAGCATTGTTATATGAATGGTATTCTAATATTTGATTTTGGATGTTGAATAGGTTAATCTTGGAGATTTCACGGCAACACCTGCCAGTGGTGGTATAGTTCAAAGCTTCACTGAGGTAATAAAATAAATAGTTTAACTAATGAATTGTACTTATTAGATTTTTGTATTTTAAATTCATATCATTGATTACATTGCATTGCACATCTTTCAAACTCAAAGCATTATTAGACCTTGCATAACTAATAGCTAGATGTTGATAGATGACAAAATTTCAATTATAATATAGTTAAATTTGAAAAAATGCCTCAAAGAAATGTGCTCTCATGGAATGCCATGAGAAGTAGATGCATAGACAAGGACATCTCTATGAGACCACTTTTCTTTGAGGTATCTTTTCAAACAACTCACTGCCTTGTCTATGCTACCACATTTTCCATACATGTCTACCAAAGCTTGTTGATCCCCTCCACACTATTCTTCGACAAATTCTCTCTAATAATCTCATCCAATTACCACAAATTAGACCCCAGGACATGACACCAAAGAGGGGCATCAACCTATGACATCTTATATAGCATATGATTGACTAGAACATCATCTAGGTTTTAGGTATTAATTATGGGGACAACAAGTCACCCCTAACCAAAATCTTCAAATCTACACTAACCCTTTCCCCTAAAAACTTATGTCAATCCTATTGGCTCAATTTATTCCATCCCTACATCTATAAGAAAGAGCTATAGTATATCACCAAGAGAGCAAAATCTTCACTGTGATTATGTGTATTATGTGTCTAGTTGTATCATAGTGATGCATTGTTGATAATGGATATCATAGTGTTCTTTATTGTGTGTACTTCCATGTTTAGGTGAATGTGTGTGTATGTTAGGAACCATGACTTGCATCACTATTCTAGTTTCATAATTGAATAATGTTGTTTTATTTTTAGATGATGCAGGCTGCGGAGACACCTCCCGAAGTTCATAGGGCAATGGAGCATGGTGTGTCCACTGCAATTTATAGCTCCATGCCATTGGCGGGGGTATGAGGCAGATTAGTAAATTTCAATTTACATTCATTATTATAGTTGTTTATTTTTGAAAAATTAAATGATTATTGATTTGAAGTTTAATTTCTATCTGGATGGTTTCTATAGCACATGACATCACTACAGCCTAATCCTGCTACTAAGGCAAATGAAGAGGCAGATTATATGGTAGCGGTAAGTGATTATTTTGTTAAATGTTTCATTTTTTATAACATGTAATTTATATATATTAATGTCTATACTTTTTATTGTAACTGCTTCAGATCCACGAAGAACTAAATAGAAGGAGTAGCCCTCGGGTTTGTAGTAGACTACCCTCATACATGTCTCCATCCTCCCGAAGATCAAAGGCTGCTCGTGATCTATTCCATTCACCGAACAGAGGGGAATGAATGCTTATTGGGATCCTTTGTTGTATGCCTATATGGCATTTGCGGATATATATATTGTATCACATGTAGGAGACATTGTATGCCTATATGACTATTTTGTATAAATGTTATACTTATATCGATAGATATTGATGTATGCCTATATGGATATTTGGTTAATACAAATATTATTTATTGATGGCATCCATATTTTCATTATAAATCCACATTTCAATGGATATTTGTAGATGGTTACTTCAAATATTTAAAGTCCAATGTATTACATAGAATGTTTGTTGATCCAATAAGCCAGCTATTGTTATTCAAGTATCACCTAAACCTCATTCTGGAACTAAAAGATAAAAGTTGTATTTAAAATAAAAATGAATCATCATGTTGAATAGAAAATATTCATATTCTTTATGAGTTTCTCAATTGAAAATATTCAAATGAGTATGCTAATCCATATTCTTTATGAGTTGCTCAATTGAAAATATTTCTTAATTTCTTGTTATTATACCATATTGGGATGCAAAGAGTATGTTTGTTGTTTTGAATAAGATAGTCAAAATCATATGCTTATGAGTACCTGATGACCATTGTGGTTATTAAATGTAATTCCTCTTGCATATAAGGCGAGGTTATGAGACTACATTGAGTCTTACCTAATTTTAGTATGCAACATAACATTGGGGCTATAAGCTTCCATACGTCATCGACAATCAAGGTTCAAGGTTGTCATTGAAGTCAAAGGGTTAAGGTTGTTTGTCATTGATGTCAAGGTTGATGCCATGATGTTGATAAGGTGATACAGTGATTCAAGGTAGGTGATGGTCATGAGGTGCATGATGTTGCGAATATGATTTTCATGATAAGGTCTCTCAGTTCATGTTGATGCCACACAAGACAAACATGGTTCATATGATGCAAGATTCATGTTCATGGTGGATGTGGTTTTGTTCATGCAAGGTTTTGTTGTGAATATGGTTTTCATGATAAGGTCTATCTTGGAAGGTTGATATGATGCAAGGTTCATGTTCATGGTGGATGCATGGTTTTATTCATGCAATAAGAAGTCAGAGAAGACACAGGCTTTCATAATCATAATTCAATGTCATCATCAAGGAGAGTTATATTTATCAAGGGGAGTCATGAGTTTGATTCAAATGTGAAGTTGTTCATGTCTTAGAACCCTAAGCCTATTATAAGTGTCATACTCTGATGTCTTTCTTCTGATGTCCCTGAGGTCTTTGAAATGTCCTAGATATCTCTTGATGAAAGTTAGAATGTTTAAGTCTTTCTTATTGATAGTTAGGGTTTGCATATTGGGCATTAAACCCTAAAAAGAATCTACTTTTCTTAAGACTTTAAAACCCTCAATTGACTGTCATGTGTAAAGTGCACTTTTGTTTTAATTTAATATTGACTTATAATCATAGGTTACTATCACTTAAGTCAACCTACTAAAGGGTCTTTAAGTCATTAGTTCACCAACCCTTCAACCTAACTCAATCGACCTCTTCGGTAAACTCTCATAAGCCTGGGCGCTAAATCATAATTGAATGTCATATTTAATTGATATGAGGGCGGGAAAAAGGATTGGAAGGTCAGTATTTAAAAGGAATTTGAAATACAAATAGTCATCTCTATGCGGTTGAATTTGATGGTCATGCCTTTATAAAAGGCTAAAAGATAGCTTTATGTAGGATATCATGGTATTTGTAGTGTTTGAAGATTGAAGACTAGTTAGTGTTTGTAGCTCAGACTGTTTTGGCATGTTTGGGTGTGAAACAGGACCATACCTAGCCTAAACGTACCCATCCAGACGCGTTGGAACTATCGGTTTGGCTGCACGAGGAGAAGAACAAAAGTTACACCCCTTTGCAACTTTACACTGCCTTCTTTTGACAATTTTTGGGGTAGCAGAAAACTTTTCACCACGGGAAAACGCCTCAGAGATATAAAAATCTGAGAAAGGTTATTATAGAGGGACGCTATGTGATCACATTACGTTAGACAAAATATCTCTAAGTGACACAGTTTACGAGTAATAGCTTGTCAAAGATTGCTACCTTTTTGTACTTTGGACCCTTTAGGGATATCACCGGTACAATGTAGCTCGGATTGTTTTGGCATGTTTGGGTGCAAAACAAGACCATGCCTATCCTAAACGTACCCATCCAGATGTGTTGGAACTTTCAGTTTGGCCACACAAGGAGAAGAACAAAAGTTACACCCCTTTGCAACTTTATACTGCCTCCTTCTAACGATTTTTGGGGCAGCAGAAAACCTTTCACCACGGGCAAATGCCTCAGAGATATAAAAAACTGAGAGAATTTATTGTAGAGGGACTCTACGTGATCACGTTGCCTCAAATGGAATGTCTCTAAGTGACACAATTTCCAAGTAACATCTCGTCAAAGATTGCTGCCTTTTTACACTTTGGACTCTTCAAGGATATCATCGGTACAATGTAACTCAGATTGTTTCAGCATATTTGGGTAAAAAAAGACCATTCCTAGCCTAAATGTACCCATCCAGACGCGTTGGAACATTCAGTTTGGTTGCATCAGGAGCAGGACGAAAGTTACACCCATTTGCAACTTTACACTGCCTCCTTCAGATGATTTTTAGGGCAGCAAAAAACCTTTCACCACGGGAAAATGCCTCAAAGATAAAAAACTGAAAGAGTTTATTGTAGAGGGACCCTACATGATCACATTGCCTCAGACAGAATGTTTCTAAGTGACATGGTTTCTGAGTAACATCTTGTCAAAAATTGCTGCCTTTTTGCAATTTGGACTCTTTAGGGATATCGTTGGTACAATGTAGCTCAGACTATTTCGGCATGTTTGGGTGAAAAATAGGACCATGCCTAGCCTAAATGTACCCATTCAAATACGTTGGAATAGTCAGTTTGGTCGCATCAGGAGCAGGACGAAAATTACACCCCTTTGCAACTTTACATTGCCTCTTGATGATTTTTGGGACAGCAGAAAACCTTTCACCACGAGAAAACACCTCAAAGATATAAAAAACTAAGAGAGTTTATTGTAGAGGGACCCTACATGATCGTATTGCCTTAGACAAAATGTCTCTAAGTGGTACGGTTTCTGAGTAACATCTCGTCAAAGATTGTTGTCTTTTGCAATTTGGACTCTTCAGGGATATCATCGGTACAATGTAGCTTGGATTATTTCAACTTGTTTGGGTGAAAAATAGGACCATACCTAGCCTAAACATACCCATACGGATACGTTGGAACAATCAGTTTGGTCTCATCAGGAGCAGGATGAAAGCTACACCCCTTTGCAACTTTACACTACCTCCTTCTGACGATTTTTGGGGCAGCAGAAAACCTTTCACCATGGGAAAAGGCCTCTAAGATATAAAAAACTGAGAGAGGTTATTGTAGAGGATCCCTACATGATTGCGTTTCCTTAGACAAAATATTTTAAGTGACACGGTTTCCAAGTAACATCTCGTCAAAGATTACTACCTTTTTACACTTTAGACTCTTGAGGGATATCGTCGATACAATGTAGCTCAGATTATTTCGTCATGTTTGGGTGAAAAACAAGACCATGCTTAGCCTAAATGTACCCAGTCAGATGCGTTGGAGCAGATAGTTTTGTCGCATCAGGAGCAGGACGAAAGTTACACCCCTTTGCAACTTTACATTACCTCCTTCTGACGATTTTTGGGGCAGCAGAAAACCTTTCACCACGGGAAAACGCCTCAGAGATATAAAAAACTGAGAGAGGTTATTGTAGAGGAACCCTATGTGATTGCATTGCCTCAGACAAAATGTTTCTAAGTGACACGGTTTCTGAGTAACATCTCGTCAAAGATTGCTGCCTTTTTATACTTTGGACTCTTTAGGGATATCGTTGGTACAATGTAGCTTGGACTGTTTTGGCATGTTTGGGTGAAAAAAAGGACCATGCCTAGCCTAAATGTACCCATCTAGATGTGTTGGAATAGTTAATTTGGTAGTATTAGGAGCAGGATGAAAGTTACACCCCTTTGCAACTTTACACTACCTCCTTCTGACGATTTTTGGGGCAACAAAAAATATTTCACCACGGGAAAATGCCTCAGAGATATAAAAAACCAAGAGAGGGTATTGTAGATGAACCCTACGTGATCGCGTTTCCTTAGATGAAATGTTTCTAAGTGACACGGTTTCTGAGTAACATCTCGTCAAAAATTGCTATCTTTTTGCACTGTAGACTCTTCAGGGATATCATCGGTACAATGTAGCTTAGACTATTTCGACATGTTTGGGTGAAAAATAGGACCATGCATAGCCTAAACATACCCATATGGATGCATTGGATTTAACATTTTGGTTGCATCAGGAGCAAGACACCAAAAATGCAAAAATGCAAAAGTTGCTTTGTGCAACTTGACAACATTGACACTTTTTTGCAACAAGACTCAAACTGACCCCAAATGACTCAAACTGACTCAAAAACAAATGAAATGGTCTTAGAAGACCTTATTACATACAATTGACTCAATCAAAACAAAATTTCACTTTTTGACCCCTCTTGGAGGCATGACAACCTGGGTGCCCCTGCACCATTAGTGCAACTGAAGTCAATAAAGTTTTCCTATTAAGAAAAAGAGCTTCCCTTAGCTTCAAGAAATATAAATATTCTATATTGACAAGGCCAACCACGTGAAGGTGGAAGATCATGTGGCCTCACCTAAGACCTAAGACACATGTATTCTAGTAGATGTAGGACACCTAAGACACCTATTGTATAGTATGTGTCTAGATTTTATAGACATAGTAGACCTAAGACACCTAGTCTTTATACCTTATCGTAGTCTAGACCTAAGTCAACTAGATAGCTAGATTATAGTTCTACCTAAGACACCTATTATGGTAGACTTAGTTGACATATAGTACCTACCTAAGACACCTAGATTAATTTATAGAAGACACCTAGATCATTCTAGATTATACCTTATTCTAATCTCTAGATAGGTCGTTGATATATAGTATCTACCTAAGACACCTAGATTAGATTAAATACCTTTTTTCTAGTCTCTATCTACCTAGTTGACATATCATATATACCTAAGACAGAATTAGAGACACCTATTATCTAGTTAGAAACCAAGACACCTAGAGACACCTATATTTTATACATTACCTAGATTTAATACATTACTCTCAGGATCAATTTCATCCATCACTTAGGTCTAACCCCATGAAGCATAACATGATGATGTAAAAATGTGTATATGTGTAAAAATGCAGAAGCAAATAAAAAAAGACAAACCTATCTAAACTTACAAATTAATGTGCATACTTACAACTCAATGTAACATGACTTTACAAAATCAATGTGAATACTTACAAATTAATCCAATGAACCATCTGGGTTTGCTCTACTCTTTATTGTGTCAAGTATTGCCTCATGGTCAGACTCACGCACCTTCCACAAGGTCTTGTTCAAAGGTCTACCCTGATATTGTATCAAATGAACATTGGATGCCACGACAAGGTTTGAGTAATGAAGAATCTTCAGATGCGTGTCAAAGTCCTGAAACAACCAAACATTAACACTCTTATGTGGGTACCTTCTAAGCCATGTTCAGTAACAACCACTGAGCTTGTAGGGTATTTGATGTTTTCTCCATCTATAACTGGGGCCTCCAATTTCTTTTTGGCCTCAACACAACACGAGTAATAAATTGTTCCCTCTTCGTTATCTTCATCTGCAATAACTGCATATACATGCCCTACATTGATATGTGTAGCAAATTAGATGAAATTAGTCAACATTACAAAAATACTACAAAGTAAGATAACATTAGGAATTTCAAAAACTATGCAATAGATATATTACCTGGTTGAACTAGATCTAATATGTGGTCAAAGTCAACTAATGATTCCATCTGTGTTAGTTCTAGTGCCATTGGGGGTCGATACGTGTCAAGTGGGCTAAGATAACTTAACTGCCATTCGTCAACCCACTCCTTTAACTCGCACTCATCCCAGGCTTGAATTGTACAGGAAGAACAAAGCATGACATCTTTCACGTATGAATACTCCATGAACCTGCAATTGAGCTTCTGAAAGAGTGCATCTCACTTGATCCTATTAGTGTAGAACATTCATCATATGGTGCAATGTTAGTATCATATATCAACCAAAAAAATCTACGAACTGAAGACTTACCTTCATTACCTGGACCCATGGAAGCATTACACCACTCGACGATCGATTTTGCATCTGTCAACTTTGCATTGTCTTTATACTTTAACTCTTCTTGTGCTCTGGCTATTTTGATACATGCTCCTGCACCATCATGCTCCCCCTTTCCATGCCCGGCCTCACAAAAGTTTCACATATGCTAAACACCTATAAAATTATGCCTCCTTCTCAGCCAATAGAAATTTTGCAAGTTCTTGAATTGTGACGCATAGTTATTCAACCATATGATATGCTGACTGAACAATATACCCCCTCTAGCCAAATCATTATAGAACGCTTGAAAGCAACCTTGCACAAACTCCATAGAATGTGTGCGATCATCACTGATATAGAAATAATACTCCCTTATGATCTTTCTGTCATCCTCTGTACTATCATTTGCATGAATGAATGCGATGTGCACAAATATAGAAACCTATGTGGAGTTGTAATATTGTGTTGCACCTCACGCTATGGCTGTAGACTATATTTCTCTGCAAAGTCAACGACTGAAACAATACTACCAAGTAGAAATGTGTCCATGCATAACTTGAATTGCAAGTCCAACCATCAAGCTCTATGGGCATGTCTTGCATACTCATACACTGTGCTGTCACGAAATATAGGCATAAATTGATACACTGGAATCTTTTCAATAACCAATTCACACCTCTTTGCTTCTTTACCATCTTTTGTATTGTATGCCACTATTTTATACTTGTTGAACTCTACTAGTTCATTTCCAACCGCATGTGTTCTTTCCATATGTTCACATATTGGCATACATTGCAAGCCACTACAATGTTGACATGTACCATCCAAGCATAATTTCCTGTAGAAAATTTGACCTTCCTATCTTTCACATAAAATTCTTGATATGAAGTCTCTTGAAGATGTTGGTGGGGCACGTATGCCACAACCTTGCAAAACATTGTTAGTATGCAAATCTAAACATATAGACTGATAAACATCAAAATGGTTAGAAAATTCAATATGTAATCTACAACAACAAGTAGTGTGTGTGTGATTTATCTTGACATAGAAAGGTTTTAGTATTTCAAAATATCCTTGAAAATTTTTAATTTGAGGATACTTCTCTATAAATTTACCGAAAAACTATGTTTGAGTCACTTCCAAAAATTGCTTTGGATGTGGCTCATGGTTCCGACTACGAATTCTCCTTCTTACCACATCCCTTTGATTCAGAGATACCCTTGTGTAATTCTTCAAAAAGTCTTCAATTAGTGATCTCAATGCTTCAACAATTGGTTTATCTTTTCATGGTAGTCTCCTCAAGAACGCCCATAATTCATTGGCATTAGTGTCCTCAATTCTTTGGCATCTTCCAACGGCTCTTGGTAAAGTTTTCCTATTAATTCTCAATGCTTGACTCATCTTTCTAATGAGACGAGCTTTCCTCATTTGACTACTTACTATAGTTGATGTAATCACACGTTATGTTGCATTACTATCTTTTCTGCGTGAGGTGTTACCCACACTCTCATATGCACTCATTAGGTTCTTAAAAATATATTTTTCACTTGAAGCCTCTAATGTTCTCAACCCAAGAATCTTCATGATGGACCTATACTTTATACTTCACATCATTTCAATGAATAGTTGACATCTTGCGGTCTCATTTAACTTTTCAAAGAACAATCTCCAAATCTTATGAGCATATCTTCTACAAGTACATTTTGGAATCTTACCTTCCATTGGCTGCAAAATATTCTCATCAATATCAATCAAATACTTTGGCTCTCTATGCAAAAATTTAGGTGGTGTTAAGTTAGGTAAATTCATCTCAACATTAGGAATTTCATCAATATTTAAATGAGATGGGCTAAATGGCATACCTTCAATCGAAGATGGAATAAATGACATACCTTGAGGTTGAGGTGGGAACGATGGCGTACCTCCTTCATCACATGTGAGTGATGATGTACTCTCAACTTGAGATGTGGTAGATGGTGTCCCTACATGTTGACTTGCGGTAGAGGACGTGTCTCCAACTATGGTATTCAAATCTCTCATAGCATGAAGTTTTTGCATTTGTTCTCTTTGTGCCACCAATACCATATCTCTTTGTGATGGTTACGGTTCCTCTTCAATTGGCATGTCTTCATTTATCGTGTCTAATTTCCTCTTCTCACGAAGTTCCCTCATAGCCACTGCTTTCTTTGCATTCTTAGATTATATCTCTTCCTGTGTTGGTTTAATTCTTGATTGTTTCCTCGGCATGACGGAGAATTTGTCTGTAGCATGATAAAGAGACCAATATTAGTTCCTAAGAAATGAATTCATACAAATAAATAAAATATATGTCATTCAACCCTTCATAGTAAATGTACATACAATCATGTAGAAGAGTAAATGTCACTCAACCAAAATAGGTACAAAGCATACAAAGCATTATTGTAGCCATACAAAGCATTATTGCACAATGTTATTGCAGCAATACAAAGCATTATGGTACAAAGTTCACTTCAGTCCTAGATGAGGATAAGGTCAAAGGAGAGTCACCTATTAAGGCTACAAGTGAAGAGTACATGGGACTTCATGTTGACTACTTGTTGATAACCATCTAGTCATGAAAGGATATGTGATTGAGATCGTGGGAGACATCACACTAGGGCATGGTTTGGATTAGTGTCAAGGGTGAATAAGGGATATCAAGAGACAATTATTAAAGTGAAGGCTCATTAATATGACAATGCCAAACTCAAGTAGATAATCATGTGTATTTTAGAGGCAAATTATTCTAGGCTGAAAACTCATGTTTTTAGGCAATTAAGTTGCATAAGGGTTAGGGTTTGTAGAGAAACTCTTTGGAAGGTGTTTGTAATGCTTGAAAAGGTTGAGGCAGACTTAATTTGACATGTTTGGTGTCTTGGTTTGAAGATTGGAATCTTGGAGATCAAAAAACCTATAGTGACCTATTTGCACAAGCCTCTCTTGTCAAGTGGGATAGTCAATTATGGAATGATGAAGGCACTATGACATGATGAATTATACGATTCATGAAGACAATTATGGAGATCCATGGAGAAAACCAAGGAGGACAAGATAAGACACCAAATTTGTGAAGTTGCCAATGGCAACAAATTTACCACCTAGTTGTCCTTAACTAATCCATGATTGCAAATGGATGTATTTTGGCTTCTATTGACTAAAAGTGACTTATTTATGATGAATATAATGCTCAAAATTGTTAAATGTTAAATTCCAAAAATTCAATCACAATTAACATTGCAACACTACAATCTATAATTGTTAAATCACATGTCTTCTTTTGGTGAAAAGTGATGCTTTCAAGTAGGGTTTTGATGAAAGAGCATTGTTAAAGTGTGGATGACGGTTTAGGAAGCATAGGTAGACATATTATGATGTGTTGGAAGCATTGGTAAGGTGAAATAGAGCCTAAGGTATTGAGTTCCAATAAACCCACCTTGAGCATGCCTAGAATGGCCTAAATGAGGGTTTAATAGGGAAGTGATCTAGAGGATATATTTTTTTTATTCTAGCTATTTGAGACTTGGTTGAGATCAAGAAGTTGAAATTTGGAATTGAGAAGGTGTTTTGTTGGTACTAGGGCTACTAGGATTTGGGTGGCTTGTGAAGGAATAGACAGTAATTGAAGAGTGTAGACTTGAGTAAGGGTTTAGAATGGTTGTGTCTGAGTTCCTGAGGGGTAAGAAGACCTCTAGTAACCTTGTTAGGTTTTGAAGTATTGAAGACCCTCTTTGTGCCTTTGTATAGGGAGATTGCTTGAGAGGAAAGCTTATGAAATTTGAAGAAACTGTTGGTATGAGCCCGTTGTTGTGAAATATGCCTCCTTTGGATTGAGTTGAACCCTACCTCTGCATCACATACCTAGGACTATCATAAAAATATACATGGCATCATGTGAGATTGTAGGATGCTTTCTTGATTGTGAATGTGTCTATTTTAATTAATGTTGACCTTTGAGATATCTTTTATTATGCATACCATGAACTAATTCAAAACATAGTCTATTATATAAACACAAGATATGTATACATAGTCTTTTATTATGCATACTGGATACAAGTGATATAAACATGTATGATAAAGCATGATAAAGTAATTCAAATAGAATTAAGGAAAAGGTAAAGAACATGCATGTAAAGACTTGACATACCTAAAAAATAGAGATTCGAATGGAGAGAGTACCCAATTATGTAGTGTTTTTTTCTTCTTACATCAAACTCCTCAATAATTTGAGTTTTTCACCACTTGCTTATTTTTCAATGGTAAATTGAATAACACTCAAATATAATTAGTAACAACAATACTATTAACCAATCTATAATGTTAAATTCCTAAAATTCAATCACAATTAACATTGCAACACTACAAAAATTGAAACTTGAATAGATATATATATATATCAAATTTGATGTGAAAACTATGTTATTTCCTCCTTCTCAAGTTGGAAAAGCAGAAAAGGTTGTGGAAAGATCATGCAAAGGTGGTAGAATGTGCTAAATGTGCATGTGAACTTCCCAACAGCATGAAAACACTTTTTTTTTGTTGGAACACGTGCATAATCAACATGAAAATAGAGCATGTGGGCCTGGATCACGGGGCTCCAGGCCTTTTTATCATTTCTATAGCAGGACAAAACACGCTCGTGTTTTGTCATGCTATAGATTGATCCATAAATATTTGTGCCTATCTCACCTTTGATAGCACCTTTGCAATATCTCACCTCTAGTTCCATTAGCTCATGTTCTATCTCTCACCTCTCTGTATCTCACTTATCTCTCCCCCTCACCTCTCTACCTCTCCCCTCTCTATGTCTCTTAGTCGCTCCTTGTCTACCTCTCCATCCATCCTTAGCCATCTAGATCTCACTTAACCCTAAACCCTAAACCCTCAACCCTCAACCCTTAAACCTTAAATCCTAAACCCTATCCCTAAATCCTCAACCCTCAACCCTCAACCCTCGACCCTCAACTCTCAACATTAAACCCTAATCTGTCAACCCTAAACCCTAAACCCTAATCCCTCAACCCTAAACCCTATCCCTAAACCCTCAACCCTAAACACTATACCTTAAACCCTAAACCCTATCCCTCAACCCTTAACCCTTAAAACTTAAACCCTAAAACCTACCCCTACACCCTCAACACTCGAAACTATATCTTAAGCCTTAAACCCTAAACCCTCATCCCTAAAGCCTCAACCCTCAATCCTTAAACCTTCAACCCTAAACCCTATCCCTAATCCCTATACCCTCGACACTCTACCTTAACCCTAATCCCTCAACCCTCAACCCTATCCCTAAACCCTCAAACCTCAACCCTCAACCCTCAACGTCAAACCCTAATCCCTCAACCCTTAACTCTAATCCATCAACCCTAAACCCTATCCCTAAACCCTCAACACTATACCTTAAACCCTAATACCTCAACCCTAAACCCTAAACCCTATCCCTAAACCCTAATCTCTCAACCCTCAATCCTAATCCCTCATCCCTAAACCCTAAACACTATCTATATTCCTAAACCCTCAATGGGCTCAATACTATACCTTAAACCCTAATCCCTTATCCCTAAACCCTCCAACCCTATTCCTAATCCCTATACCCTCAACACTCTACTTTAACCCTAATCCCTCGACCCTCAATCCTATCTGTAAACCCTCAACCCTCAAACCTCAAACCCTAATCCCTTAACCCTTAACCCTAATCCCTCAACCCTAAACCCTATCCCTAAAGCCTTTCTCATTTTACTATATCTTTCCCCTCACCTCTCTATCTCTCACCTTTGTTTCCCCTCACCTCTCTACCTATCCGTAAACCCTAAACCCTATCCATGAACCCTCTACCCTTGACACTATATGTTAAACCATAATCCCTTAACCCTCATCCCTAAAGCCTCAACCCTCAATCCTTAAACCTTCAACCCTAAACCCTATCCCTAATTCCTCTACCCTAAACTCTATCCCTATTCCTAAACCCTCAACCCTTGACACTATACCTTAAACCCTAATCCCTTATCCCTAATCCCTATTCCTCAACCCTTAACCCTTAAAACTTAAACCCTAAAACCTATCCCTACACCCTTGACACTCGACACTATATCTTAAACCCTAATCCCTTAACCCTCATCCCTAAAGCCTCAACCCTCAATCCTTAAACCTTCAACCCTAAACCCTATCCCTAATCCCTCTATCCTCGACACTCTACTTTAACCCTAATCCCTTGACCATCACCCCTATCCCTCAACCCTCAACCCTCAACCCTCAACTCTCAACCCTTAATTCTCAACATTAAACCCTAATCCATCAACCCTAAACCCTAATACCTCAACCCTAAACCCTATCCCTCAACTCTCAACACTATACCTTAAACCCTAATCCCTATCCCTCAAATCTTAACCCTTAAAACTTAAACCCTAAAACCTATCCCTACACCCTCAACACTTGACACTATATCTTAAGCCTTAAACCCTAAACCCTCATCCCTAAAACCTCAACCCTTAATCCTTAAACCTTCAACCCTAAACTCTATCTCTAATCCCTCTACCCTCGACACTCTAGAACCCTAACCCCTTGACCATCAACCCTATCCCTAAACCCTCAACCCTCAACCCTCAACTCTCAACATTAAACCCTAATCCGTCAACCCTAAACCCTATCCCTAAACTCTCAACCCTCAACACTATACCTTAAACCCTAATCCCTATCCCTCAACCCTTAACTCTTAAAACTTAAACCCTAAAACCTATCACTAAACCCTCAACACTTGACACTATATCTTAAGCCTTAAACCCTAAACCCTCATCCCTAAAGCCTCAACCTTCAATCCTTAAACCTTCAACCCTAAACCCTATCCCTAATCCCTTTACCCTTGACACTCTAGAACCCTAATCCCTTGGCCATCAACCCTATCCCTAAACCCTCAACCCTCAACCCTCAACTCTCAACATTAAACCCTAATCCATCAACCCTAAACCCTAATCCCTCAACCCTAAACCCTATCCCTAAACCCTCAACCCTCAACACTATACCTTAAACCCTAATCCCTCAACCCTAAAACCTAATCTCTCAACCCTCAACCCTAATCCCTCAACCCTCAACCCTAATCCCTCATCCCTAAACCCTAAATGCTATCCCTATTCCTAAACCCTCAACCCTCAACACTATACCTTAAACCCTAATCCCTTATCCGTAAACCCTAAACCCTATCCCTCAACCCTTAGCCCTTAAAACTTAAACCCTAAAACCTATCCCTAAACCCTCGACACTCAACACTATATCTTAAACCCTAATCCCTTAACCCTCAGCCCTAAAGCCTCAACCCTCAATTATCCTTAAACCTTCAACCCTAAACCCTATCCCTAATCCCTCTACCCTCGACACTCTACTTTAACCCTAATTCCTTGACCATCAACCCTATCCCTAAACCCTTAACCCTCAACCCTCAACTCTCAACATTAAACCCTAATCCATCAACCCTAAACCCTAATGCCTCAACCCTAAACCCTATTCCTAAACCCTCAACCCTCAACACTATTCCTTAAACCCTAATCCATCAACCCTAAACCCTAATCCCTCAACCCTAAACCCTATCCCTAAACCCTCAACCCTCAACACTATTCCTTAAACCCTAATCCCTCAACCCTAAACCATAATCCCTAATCTCTCAACCCTAAACCCTAAACCCTCAACCCTTAGCGCTATACCTTAAACCTTAATCCCTCAACCATCAACCCTCAACCCTAATCCCTCATCCCTAAACCCTAAATGCTATCCCTATTCCTAAACCCTCAACCCAAGACACTATACCTTAATCCCTAATCCCTTACCCCTAAACCTTAAACCCTATCCCTCAACCCTTAACCCTTAAACCTTAAACCCTAAAACCTATCCCTAAACCCTTAACCTTATACCCTCAACCATATACTTAAGCCCTAATCCCTCAATCCTCAACCCTATACCTTAAACCCTGAAGCCTACACCCACAAACCCTCATCCCTATACCATATAACCTCACCCTTATGTTGGCAAGAGACACTGCAAGGCATGTCATGTGTTGTCATTGATGGCAACTAAGTCCATTCCACACATCTGCAATACGGTATCAGATCATACCGGAAGTTAGTTCCAAGAATTGTCCAGTCCAGATAGATAGGAACAGGGTATATGGCAGAGTTCAGTATTTTGGTCAATGAATCTCTTTAGTCAATCATTGTGTGTTGCAAATTTGAGGGAGTGTAGAGGAATGATAGGAAAATCTAAATCTAAGAATTCAGTTCCGATTAAGCACATAATACTGATCTTACACACTTCATCTTTATTTTGCCCTGTTTACTGCTCTACCATAATCCAAACCTCAAATCTCTTCTCTTTTGCACCTTAATCTACTTTTTTCGCACTTACTTCATTATCACACACCACATGCATACTAGTACAATCGAATCCATCAGCTGTATATATCCGCCTCAAGAAATTCAATCACCTTTCTATCGGCCTTATGAAGAACTTAACAAACAATACAAGTACTCTGTTCTGTCGGCTGAATTCATACATCAATATTGATGCGTACCAAAAATAACACTTGCAGGTCACCATACATGTCAGCCACTAACATTATATCCCATACGCCACTCACCAAGACACTTCTACTAGATCCGCATAAGGATCTAACACAAGTCGGCTTGTTCTTCACTAAACTGTTTTGTCATATTAGGACCCGGTACTTGGATGCTCATAACTTTTAATCCCTTTGTCACCGGAGGCTGAAATCTTGGATTTAGATTTTCCTGTCATTCCTCTACACTCCCTCATATTTGCAACACACAATTATTAACTGGAGAGATCCACTTACCAAAATACTGAACTCTACCATATACCTTGAATATTGTGCCTCAACCCTATACTTAAATTAAACCTAAACCATACGTGCTCTCAACCTAAGTCACCCTATGCCTTATATACCCTCAATCCATATCGTAAACCCTAAACCTAATATCCCCACGCCTTACACACTTAATCTTATACACTCAACAACCTGAATATTAACCCTCAACTGTAACCCTCAACCCGCTAATCTCTACCCTCTACCCTCTACCTATTACTTAAACCCTAATCCCTCAACCCTAAAAACTATACAGTCTCAGGTCCTTATATACCCTAAACCCAAAACACATACATACATACATACATACATACATGCATACATACAGACATACATGCATACAAACATGCATACATATATACATACATACAAGCATGCATACATTTACATACATACAAGCATGCATACATACCTACAAGCATACATATATACATATATACATCCATGAAACATACTTATGAAACTTGAACATAAATCATTCAAAGGAAGACATAACGCGAACGTGTTATAACGCGCTCGCGTTATATCGAACTAAGAAAACACTGGCAAACATGCAAAAAGGGGAAAAAAGCACAACATAACGTGAGCGTGTTATAAGACACTCACGTTATATTGTGCTTTGGGAATCCCAAGCCTTAGGCTTTGGATTTGCTTTGGATTTCCAACCCAAAGGCTTGGAGTGCCTTCTCAACATCCACAGACATGTTTTTGCAAATTCTACAAGATTTCACATAATTTTTTTCATGCTAGGCCTTAGATTTGTACGTGTTTCAAGGTTGAACAAATAGAACACCTGGGTAATGTTAGGCTTTCTCTTAGCTATTTAACGATGTAATTTTTTTCACATTTTGACAATGTTAAGCCTTTCATCTTTAATTTCTTTTGTTTGTGTGTCTGTTTTTGGGCAAAAACCATTGTTTGGTCTTTTTTTCATTGTAAATTAACTATTCATTGAAATTTTTTTAAAAAATGTTTAAAAACTAGACTCCATTCTACACATATTAAAAAAATAATTTTTAATTAGTTTTCAAAATTTATAGGGGTAGCACGGCCAAAATTCTGTTCTTTAGGATGTGTCCACTTTGAAAATTAGTAAAAAATCAAATATTCATCAAAAAATTATCAGAAAGATCAGGCATAAACTACATGCTGTTAGCTAATTTCTTACTAAAGCGATTTTAAAAATACCAAAAAAAAATTAACCTTTTGAGGGAGCCACAAAACATGCTATGTTATGTTTTTTTGACAGAAACAACACCAATTTCTATGGCTCCCTCTTTTGAACCCCTTAATCTATACCATTTTCAAAAAAAATTAGTAGTTTAGAAAGTAGACTTGGAGCACTACGAACATTGTTTTGGTCACATCTCCAAATTTTTAGTGTAACTATGCTCAATTTCTCATCCAAGGCCAACATTTCCTAATTTCAGAAAAAAGTGGCCACTTAAGACCCCCTTTTGGCCCCCCATCTTCTTGCACTTACCCTCATCTTTAATTTCTTTTGTTTGTGTGTCCGTTTTTGGGCAAAAACCAGTGTTTGGTCTCTTTTTTCATTATAAATTAACCATTCATTGAAATTTCAAATAAATTACATTTTTATAAACTAGACTCCATTCTACACATATTAATAAAAAAAATTCAATTAGTTTTTAAAATTTACAAGGGTAGCATGGCCAAAATTTTATTTTTTAGGATGTGTCCACTTTGAAAATTAGTAAAAAATTAAATATTTGTAAAAAAATTATCAAAAAAATCGGGCATAAACTACATATTGTTAGCTAATTTCTCACTAAAGCAATTTTAAAAATACCAAAAAAAAGTTAACTTTTTGAGGGAGCCACAAAACATGCTATGTTATGTTTTTTTTGACATAAACAACACCAATTTCTGTGGCTCCCTTTTTTGAACCCCTTAATCTATACCATTTAAAAAAAAAATTAGTAGTTTAGAAAGTAGACTTGGAGCACTACGAACATTATTTTTGTTGCATCTTAAAATTTTGAGTGTAACTATGCTCAATTTCTCATCCAAAGTTAGTATTTCCTGATTTCAGAAAAAAAGTGGCCACTTAAGACCCCTTTTTGGCCCTCCATGTATCATGCAGGGACTAAGCATATGGATGTTCAATACCATTTTGTTCGTGAAATGATTGCTAATGGACAGATTGAGTTGAAGAAGGTTGACACTCTAGAGAATGTTGTAGATTCACTTACCAAACCTATGAGCACAAAAAAGTTTACGTGGTGCAGGAAGGCCATGGGCCTTGTTCCTAGTGTTTAGTTGTTTTATGTTTTCCTATGGATGTATTTACAATGTATGATGTCAAGTGAGAGAATGTTAGGATTAAGGTGCCATTGTTAATACTATATATTTAATTACTCCTAATATTGTTTGTAAATCATTCAAAAGGGATGAAGTATTCACCTATTAGCGATCTTGTTTCAGCCGCACTTTGGATCCTTGTACTTGACCGGGGGGGTGTGGGGGGCTTGCCCCCCATTACTATCACTAGGGGGTCTAGGGGGGTGGTGACAGCTTTCTAACAAAATTACCTTGTAAAATAGTGTAATTTCGTAGTCAATCTAGACCGTTCATCATTAGGTCACATATCTGACGGTGGAGATTATGTTAGGTTTTTTGCCCTAGAAGGCAACACTCTTTTAAGAGGATATTGTATTATGGTTGTGGGAGAGTATTACAGGCACTTTTGGATTGAAGATTGGAGAGGAGATTGATAGTGTTGTATTGTAAACTCTATTTGAAGTTAATGCAGACTGGTGCATCTATTCTTGTGTGGAGTTATTTCCCGAAAGGGTTTCTCCACGTAAACATTGTGTTATGTGTTTGATCTTCTGTTCTACTATTTCTTTGTGTTGATTTCATACTATCTCCATTTTGGTTTTACACTAAATTAATAGTTATAATTGTAATCAGATTTCCATTCTATAGTTGTTCACCTTCATTTCTAACATATTTTTAACCAACTTCCTTTAGTTAGGGGCATTCAAGCTCCTAACATTCTAGGATAGAAGCTTCATTTCCTTTAGGAGGACACTTCCTCCTTTGTTGTGTAATAAAGGAATCCATGGTCTATTGGGCATTAGCTCCAATCTCTTCCAAAATATTTTCTTTTAAGTCTATCTACCTTTGATTGCCTCCCACATCTCTTCTTAGCACTATGGAGAGTGGAAGAAGAAAAAAGCTTAGATTTAGAAATCTTGCCTAAGTCTTCCAAGACCACTTCAATTTTTGAACCACCTAGAATAAGTATTTCCTCTTCATCATCAACTAAGAGCTAGGTAGAACTAAAAACTTGTGCCTTTTGTCAAATTTTAACTTTATCCCAAAAATATAATAGTAGCATTTAAAATTTGAACCTACATCCATCTAAATCCATGTTGATAAAAAAATCCTTATAATAAAAATTAGCAATACAGTTGTTGTATATTTGTGCATTTACAATTTGGTATATTCTTTGTTGTATAATTGTACATGCAAGAGAACTTACTTTATTTGTTTTTAAGAAGGCATCTAAAAACAATAATTTATCATTAAGTGGCCCTTGGTTTGTTGGTGAAGTTGAAAGGTTCACAAAGAACCTACTAGGATGAATGTATATCAATCCTTACATGCAAGAAAACTTACTTTATTTGTTCTTAAGAAGGCATCTATAAACAATAATTTAAGAAGGCATCTATAAACAATAATTTATCATTAAGTGGCTCTTGGTTTGTTGGTGAAGTTGAAAGGCTAACAAAGAACCTACTAGGATGAATGTATACCAATCCTTAGCCCTAAGCCAAAGGAAGTCAATAGGAAGTCAGTAGTTCGTTAACCCAATACCTATTAACTACTAAAAATGTTTCGGAAAATATATCTGAAAAAACAAAATGTGACCATCAATCTCTAAAGCCTAAATAAATTATTTTTTTATAATGTTGTTGTTATTGATCAATGTATTTTTATCATGTTGTCAATCAAATCAGTATCCTTGGCATATCTCTTTGGTAAAGAGGAATTAAGAGTCCTCTCAATTAAGAAAAAATAGCAACCACAACAGAAACTGAATGAAAAGATGCATTTGCTGGTGTCGACTAACTTAGTTTAATTCGCTTTGACCATTGCAAAAGACTTTCCCTTGAGCAAATTTGTTCTCATAACTGAAGTTTGTTCCGTCGAGCAAAACAATGACATAACATATTCCATAGTTTACAACATTTATGAAGCGGTATAAGAGAAACCAACCACAGTAAAACTATTACAGTTCACTACAATTGTCATTTGGGAATGGGTTGGACGTTCGAATCCATGGACATACCATCGACACTGGCCACATTTATATAACTGTGCTGCTGCTTTTCTTGTTGAGTAGCATTCATCCCATGGCTGCTGCCAAAAGCTTCACTGGTTTCTCTCTTATAAACATACAGCCGTGAAACTACCAGAAAGAAGATTACATTCAGGAAGCTGAGAACAGCCAACAGTGCATAATAATAGTAAAGCCGAGATGCATTCAGATTGTTTAAAACCCAGCTTGTGTGGCCCTTTCTGCCAGTGATATCAGCCACTGTAGTCAGCAGAGAACTGCTGATAAAATTCCCAATTCCGAATGAGGTGGCAAAGAGTGCAGTTCCTATACTCTGCATGCTCTCAGGTGACTGATCATAGAAAAATTCTAACTTACCCACTTCAACGAAGGCATCTCTTAATCCCGTAAGTATAAACTGAGGAAGCAAGATGAAGACTGTGAGAGGTGCTACTTCTTTTGGTTTGCCTTCAAGCCCATGTGCTTTCACAACTCTAATCCTTTGTTGTTCTGTTATTGCTGCAACCACCATAAGTATTACATCAATAACTAGACCAATCCCAATTCTTTGCAAGATAGTTATACCTCTGGGTTTTCCTGTAAATTTTCTGAAGAGCTTGACAAGGACTCTATCATAGATTACAATAGACACCAGCATTGACAAGGTGACAAATGCTGTGAGGCAGCCAGAGGGGATTTCAAAGTGAGGGCCCATGTTCCTCTTCAGTGTATTTCCCTGCTTTATGAAGAGTGTGTGTACTTGGGCTATTATGGTGCTTGGTATGAACATGGCAACCCATACTGGGAGTAGTTTTATCATGAGCTTGGTTTCTTCTACTTGAGTCACAGTGCATAGCCTCCATGGACTTGATGTAAAACCGTTCTTTGTTGCTGCTTTATCCAGGAATCTGAAACAAAACAAATTTAAGTATTACTATTACTAGTAATCATCAAATCAAAAATGTATGAGGCAATTTCAATTTGACTTTTAGTATTTACTAGCATATTTATATTTTAAAAAATATATCTAAAATATGTGGACTTGGAGAGATATTTTTCTCGAGGCGTCTATTTCACTTATATGACAAATTGATTACAAAATAGGCACATGGAGAAAGATACCTCTCTCGGCATATTTTAGATATATATTTTTAAAAAATAAATATGCTAGTATTTACTACAACAATACTATTGGGACTGTGGTAAATTAATTTTATTTCATATACTTTAAGCTTTTATCCTAGTTTCACTATTTAGTTAAAATATTTGAGTAGGTTGTCATGAGTTGTCATGATGGGGATGTGACAAAATGAAGATATTTATATTTTAAAAAATATATGTAAAATAGGTCGAGAGACATCCTTCTCAAGGCGCCTATTTTTAATAAATTTACCATGTCGACCTTGCTAGGAGTAATACCATATCATATCTAAAGCAATTTCTGATTTCTTCTTATATTTGAATTAGCTTGCCTGTACTTTTATGAAGAATAAAATGTTTCTGAATTCAATTACTGAGTACAATCCGTAGATATAAAAATACACAATTAGTTTTTTCTCTAAAAATAGGAATATAAAAATAGGAAAAATAGGTTTAAAATAGCTTTGGATGCGGCACAAGGTTATTTTTCAAACCAATATCTTCTTTCAGTATCAACTCAATAAATCCTTGATTTAAGTCATTGTGTTCAAAATGCTAAATGCAAAAATTCTACTTTGAATTATTATTATTTTTCCTAAAACTTTGTAGTGCTGGAATATCTGCACGTAGATTGCACTCCAAAATAATTCACAGGGATGTTAAGACCCGCAACATTCTTCTAAATAGTAGTTTGAATGGCAAACTAGCTGACTTCGGTCTTTCAAGAGTGATTAGCAATGAGGAAACTTCTCAAATCAATAAAACTATAAAAGAAACTCCTAGATATTTAGATCCAATGTAATTCTTAAAAGTTTGATGTTCTTCTAATTCTTAGTCCTTTTTACTTGAATATTTAATCTTTATCCCTTTTCTAATGGTAGGTATTATAAAACCCACATCTTGACGGATAAGAGTGATGTGTATAGTTTTGGAATCGTTTTGTTGGAGATTATATGTGGTAGGAAACCTATAGACCTAAAAGTTTCTGCCGAGAAAATATTCTTGACTGATTGGGTAAGAAATCTGACTAATTTCTCAAAAAAAAATGCTAATGGCAAAAAAATATTGAACAGACGCTCTATGCTTGACTCAACAAGTTGCACCATATGTGGGAGTAGATAAAGATCATGCCAAACATTCAAGAATAGTAGACCAAATGTTGGGTAACAATTACAATATGAAATCCATCGTTCATTTGGCTAATCTACCCTAGAGATGCATTACAAGTCCTATAGACCAACCATTAGTGAGGTTGTGGCAGAGATCCAAGAAGCTCTCGCATTTGAGGAAGAGTATTATCAAGTTCCAGATGAGTCTCACTCACGTTCACTAGTAGTTTCCCCACTTCCCTATAATTGCATTTGAAAGGGATAGTTTATATTGACGTGTCGTTAATCCGCAACTGAGCAAACAAACTTTGTTGAGAGGGGCCTGTGGATTAATCTTCACCACGTTGCTAGAATCAGGAAGAGCTTAAACAACCAGTACATTGTAAACGTATCGACAGTAAAAAACTAGTTGACTTGTGTCAAACAAATCCAAAAATAAAGGGTTTAAAACAATCGAATATTACCAGTCAAATAGGTCGAAGAGATTTGTCAAGTTCAACTGTAGTCAAAAAATTTTAAAACAACTGACATGAAAACGTGCTGGCTATTTACAGTGAGCGCCAGAATCAAGTACGGTGTATTCGCTGAAGGTGGAGGTTCCCATGCAATGGTAAACGGGCTTTCTGGTAATTGAGAAATGGGTTTTCTTGTCGCTTAGCATGAATGCCCTAGTGGGTTCACTCTACTTAAACATCACAATGGTCAAACAATCAATAGCAAATTTACATCTAATCCACACCAAAAAGTGGTAAATATTTGTTCTATTTTTATTGGCTAAAATTGACATTTGACTATTGAAGTGGATGATGTATAAGAATAGCTTGGTGGGATCGATCCTGAATTATCATTTGATGAAATATTTCACTCTTGAGGGAAGATATGCAACTGTGCAGGGTATCACTTTCCCCTTGATCATTTCAAACATGGTAACTTGGTAAGCTTTTCATTCTTTTTGTTATCTTTGGAGAATTGTATTAAGGATGGGGCTAATCCCCCACTTCATCAAGGTTTAATTCATGTTTTCTACCAGTATAGTCTTAATCAAACCCCTCTGGCAACTCCTAATCCTGGCCCCCCGTCTGGTATTAAGAATCCTAAATCAAATATTCCCTCTATTGTGGGCCCTAGCAACAAACCCTCCTCACGTTCTAACAAGAGAAGGATTTCTTTTGAGGGGGATACAAAGCTGGCTATCCCTTCCCCCTCTACTAAACATGCTGAGAAGAAAGGTAAGATGAAGGGTTTGAAGGAGAAGGAACATGTTTCTACTACCCCTAAGTTAGTTACTAAAGGCAAGAAAGCACCTAAAAACCCTGTGGACTCCCTTGAAAATATTCTACTGTCCCTAAAGGAAAATAAGACTACAACTGGCTTTTCTGATTAAAACAACAAACAAAACATTCAGATCAAAACTTCTACTGCTAAACTCAACCTACATTCTTCTTTTGCTACCTTTAAGCTAAAAGACAATCTAGATGATGTGTATACCCATGTCGCCTTTGCTGGTAGAAGGTCTACTAGACTTGCTAAGGCTGTTGGTATCAAAAGAAAATCAGGGAAGGGGGTAAAGACTCCAGAGGTGGTTGTTCATGACATTCCTTCTGATTCCTTCACTACGGAGACTGCGAGGGAGGGTAATGCTTTTGTTGAGGAAGAGAGGAATGAGGATATGATTTCTGGGTTAGATGATGTTGAGGGAGAGGGTATTGAAGAAGATACAGGGGTTGAGGAAGTGAATGTTGTTGATAAGGGTGAGGAAGAGATAATTGAGGAAGAGCAGGGTGATGATAGTACTTCTGCCGATGAAGAGATGAGAGAGGAGGAAGATCACCAGCCTCCTCTCAAGGTCGTCGATGACACTCTATCTCTCTCCCTTGATGAGGAGGACCGTGAGGTTTCACATGACATTGATAGCTTTGATTGTGTTGCTAGGGAAGAGGATGGTGAGGAGGACACTATTGGTGTTTTTGCTTACGATATTAAGGACCTACAAGATAGAATGGCCAAGCTGGAAGAGAGTATCAGCTATAATAGTTGTCATAAAATTGGGAAATTATGAAAGATCCTCTGAAAAAGTATCACTACAGGATGATGAAAATGGAAAAGGGGTTAAATGAACTAGTGATTCTCACTAATGAAATCATGAGAAATGCAATGTTTGGTGGGGTTACCTTTTCTGAGGCTCACAAACACAAACAATAGGAAGATGACTATCAAAAGGTCAAAAAGAAGACTAAGATGCAGGAGGATAAGATCGTGCTGGGGGAGGTTACTTGGAATGAGACATTAAATAAAATGACAAAGGATTGGGTCTCCCTATTTTGTACTAACAGGGAGTAGTTTTTTTGTTGCTTGTGTTGTTCTTTTTGATGTTTGTTTGCACTCTTTTGCTATTTTTCGGTCCATGTGTTCCCTAGCCTAAATTTATGATTCTAGTGCCTTTCTGTTATTATCTTCTGTTGTTCTTATGTTCAGAATTTTAAGGACTTTGGATATGTAAGGGACTGGGGCCCTCTTTCCCAACTTACTTTAATCAAAGACAATATATCACATCAAAAAAAGTAAATTATATGATTCTATATGTTGCAAGGTGTGCACCCTTGGTCTCCTTGTGATGTGCAATGCAGTGCTTGGGTTTGTGACAAGGTTTAACCGCCTCCCATGGATTCATTAACTCTGACGGTTGTATCAGGCATTAACAGGTTGATCTTTTGGTGCAACAACAACTGTCTTGCTAACAATTGGTATCAGAGCCTGGGTCATCATGGGTTCGAACCCCTCACTTGTGCTGGGGGGATTATTGCAAGGTGTGCACCCTTGGTCTCCTTGTGTTGTGCATCACATCGCTTGGGTTCGTGACAAGGTTTAACCACCTCCAGTGGATTCATTAACTTTGGCAGTTGTATTGGGCATTAATAGGTCGATCTTTTGGTGCAACTGCAACCATCTTGCTAACACTATATGTATACACCAAATAACTTATGGATTAATATATAAAATACGGTCCAGCCTACTTCTCTCTATTCTCTCTCTACATAAAATCCCATCTTACAAATATGTTAAAAAAACCTTTTACTTAATTTGATTGTTCCAAATAAAAATGTTAGTTTGAGCTAATACAATTAATTATGGTCCAAAATTTTTATTTACCAATGTGACTTCAAATAAAAATTAGTAAATCCATCAAAGTCAATTGCCCAACTACAACTAATAGCTTGTCTCCCTTAACATATTTCTATTTTCATACCAGTAATTTTGAACAAATATTTTAAACAATTTAAATGTTCGATCTATGGTTTATTGAATTTTTTTACTAAAAAGGAATAGACAAATCACATTTTAATATGTTGAAAATAAGTTGTATTTTATATAGAGGAAGCTTTCTATGGATAAATTAGACCTAATTTATTTAAAAGTAAATTTGAAAATGTTTTGTACTACTTACATAAACATTAAGAGGGGATGTTAGAATAAATTCTAAATTCTAATTAGAACATTTACACTAATTTTGTATATTAAAAAAATTACAGGTAAATTTTACAACAAAATTTAGATAGAACAAAAAAATGACAACAAAAAATATTACAAATAAAACATAATAAATAGTAGCCAAGAGAAACATTAATTATTCCAACATTAACAATTAATTCCAACATCCCTCTTAACATTTATTAAATTAATTAATATAGGAACATAACCAGTACCACTAAAATTAATTTATAAAATAAATTTTGTTCATTTCATCTATGATTAATCCTGGGAGGATAGAAAAATTCCATTCCCAGATGCAATAAACTTATATCTAAATACAAAATCAATTTAAAAGAACAAAACTTTAAAATGTGATAATAATGTTAAATACCAGAATAGACAAATTACTTTTCAGTAGCTTCCTGCAGACTAGTTTGGCTCCTAGGCATTAAAAATCTCATCTATGCAAGCATCAAATAATTTATTAACAGCAGAAGGAAAAGAAAACTACTAACTAATTTACAAAGGATTATATCACAGATGCAATATTAGGAAACCTTACTAAGATTGAATTAGTCTGTTAAATTATATGGTGGGCACAGTATAGTTAAACTGACCTCAACAACGGAGTGTTAGAAATGGGGAATCTTCCTTTGGCAATATAGGCTTTAGGCTCCAATTCATAAAGCTCGTTTGCATCAGCAGGTACCTTCACTCTCCATTTACGAACTGCTGCAACAATTACCTGAGCAATTCGACCAAAAGGATTCCCTTTCTGAAGCTTATGTCTGTAAAACGGAGTTCCCACTAAAAATATACCCACTGATATAATCAAGCCAATAGTAGGAATTGCATATCCCAGAGGGAAACCAATATATTCCTGGATGTATATCAGAAAAGTTTGTGCAAACAATGCTCCAAAGAACACACTGAACATCCACCAATTGAAGAAGGAGACCTTTTGAACCTTCTCTTTAGGATCAAAATCATCAAATTGATCTGCCCCAATGGTGGAAATATTGGGCTTTGTGCCACCTGTGCCCAAAGCAAGAACATACAATGCAAAATAAAAAAATCCAACCTGAAGTGTAGAGGCCTTTGCACACACTGTCGCATGTTCATCACATTCTGGTGGTCTCAGAGATGGCACTGAGACAGCCAATGTCAAAAGAACCATTCCCTGCACACAATATACCCATATAAAAAATCTAATCTCCTTTTGGTTGTGCATGTAAAAATATGTGGTAGAGATAGAGATAAGATGCAGACCACTACATAAATGAAGGAAAATATTGTGAAGGTCCAGTAGCGTCCCCAGTGGGTATCAGCAAGGTATGCACCAAGTATAGGAGTGATCCAAACAGCACCAGACCAATTGGTTACATTATTTGAGGAAGTCACTGTGCCCTCATGCAGCTTACTGGTTAAGTAATTCACTAAATTGGAGGCAATTCCATAGAAGGCCATCCTTTCAAATATCTCATACCCTGCATGTAAGCACCAATCCAATCAATAATTTACCATGAATACTCTTTGAACTAGTCTATAAATGATTCACTGTGATTTAATCGATTTTTATGAACCCATATTTTATTGATCTACAAATCCATCTTTCATATCAATCATCATGAATTATGATATGAATGATTTTTCTAATGCTTAATCTATAAGTGGGGAAGTATGAAACTTTCTGGAAGGTCACCCATCTTAATATTTCATCCATAAAAACCATTACCTATAAATTGATAGAAAATTCTCTCATCACAAAACACAACATATTTAAAAATCAAGTGGCCAAGTATGAAACTTTCTGGAAGGTCACCCATCTTAATATTTCATCCACGAAAACCATTACCTATAAACTGATAGAAAATTGTCTCTCATCACAAAACACAACATATTTACAAGTCAGAACCCTCGTTTCCTACTTAATCAAAAACATGTTTCTATACTTTTTAATATATGTTACCAACTAGAAATGAGCAGGCTGTCCATCTTCCAGTTTTGTAACTGAGAACAGGTCTGCCCTTCAAATCAACAGAACCATCCATGGTGAACCCCTCCTGAAATTCCACCCTACCTTCCTCGGTAGCTTTGTTGGCAACCATAATTCCTTCTCTTTATTTTTACTACATTTTTACTAGAGTTGAACTCCTAACTTAAATAAAGACAATGAAAAATTGTAACCAATTTCCCTATTCAAAAACCAGAATGGTCAGTTTGACAATTAGTTGAATCAACTACAGAGGAATAGAATTGTTCCATGGGGAGACTAACATGGATTACATCAATGTGGAGAGATATAACCCAACATTCAATCAATTCCAGTAAGTCTATACTTATAATTGCTCCATAATGCAGAAGGCCTTAGACTGTTTCTGGCTGGTGCTAGCTATTATCTAAAAAATTATGTAGGTGTTTGGACTTAACTGCTTGTGTTAATTACTAGGTTGGTTTTAGTTTTTTTTCAATGTCCCTTGTGAATAGCCGCACTTCCTTTATATGCCCTTACAAAGGCCCTGGATAATCTTCGATCTTTGAAGCATCGTTTAGCGAACTATGGGCGGTCGTTAGATAATGTATTGAACTAATTTACATATATTTTCATTTTGGACAAACAAACAGATAGCAACTGAATATTTTATCTTAACAATTAGTTTGTATACAAAGAAATTTGTTTTGGGGTCTTTGATTTGAGTACTATTATTATATGCTCGATGACAAGGGGGAGGAGATTTTTTTTTAAGTGCATCTATTTTGGGTTAAAGATTTATTTGTATTTTGTGGAATATTTGTTTCTAATTGTAAATTTAGTTGAAAGCAATACAATTACTTATATATATATATATGAAATGTTTGAAAGAAATTAACATTGGTGAAGGGACCAATCAAAAACTATTCTTAAACATTGTCTATATAATGAATTAGACGATGTTTAAGAATAGTTTTTGATTGTATATATGAATTAGATGATGTTTAAGAATAATTTTTGATTGGTACCTTCACCAATGTTATTTCCTTTCAAATAATTCATTTTAATATTCTTACAATTAGAGTGAAATAATAATCATTTAGTAATGTAGGGATAAAAACATAATCCTTTACAAATATATTTAGGGATGAATCAATACAATTTAAATTCTAGATAAATTAAGGAGCTGAGAATGATAAGAGAAATTCAAGACAAATACATTGAATTGCCTAAGATAGATTAGGGCTCGCATGAAAATTAATATAATATAGAGTTTGAATGTTGTGACAAGGAAACATCAATTGGAATTTGGAGTTGCATACGATATTAGAGACTTGAGACAACTAAGAACTAAGAATTTGATGATTTGGGATAAGGTCACACCTACGATTTGAGCCATCTATTGCAATTTTATTCTTATGGTGTGACATTGTCTCGGGTGGTAACAGACCCTTGGTACTTGCAAAAGATGTTCGCCTGATGTATATTTGTGTAAGGAAAACTAGGTGGTGCTTAGAAGCACCATTGGTACCTACTATGACAAAGGGAAGAGTGTTTGACTTAATTGCTAGGAGTCAAGCCCTTGGATTACTTCAACAATATTAAAAAACAAAGATTTTAGATCCTAACATCTAGATAGAGTAGAATCTATCTAGATGATGTTTAAGAATAGTCTTTGATTGGTCCCTTCACCAATGTTAATTTCTTTCAAATAATTCATTTTAATATTCTTATAATTAGAGTGAAATAATCACCATTTAGTAATGTGGGGATAAAAACATGATTCTTTACAACTATATTTAGGGATGAATTGATACAATTTAAATTCTAGATAAATTAAGCAGTTGAGAATGATAAAAGTAATTTGAGATAAACACATTGAACTGACTAAGATAGATTAGGGCTTGCCTCAAAATTAATGTAATATAGAGTTTGAATGTTGTGATGAAGAGACATAAATTGGAATTCGGAGCTAGATATGATATTAGAGACTTGCAACAGTTGAGAACTAAGAATTTGATAATTTGGGATAAGATCACACCTATGATCTGAGCCATCTATTGCAATTTTGTTCTTATGGTGTGAATTGTCTAGGGTGGTAACAAACCCTTTGTACTTGCAAAAGATGTTCGCCTAATGTATATTTGTGTAAGGAAAACTAGGTGGTGCTTAAAAGCACCACTGGGACCTACTATGAAAAAGGGAAGAGTGTTTGACTTCATTGCTAGTAGTCAGGCCCTTGGATTACTTCAACAATATTAAAAACAATGTTAGATCCTAACATCTAGATAGAGTAGAATCTAAAAGATAAACGTACAAGTGATACAAGAATGGCTAATATGCTTTTAACTTGTATGTGTTTTCCTAATTATTCTATGATTACATTTACTTAGGATGATGTCCTTAAACACAAGCCCTAGACATGTAATTCTAAACCTTTGGTGCATTGACTGATGGGTTACAATATATTTGGGTAGAGTCAACACAAGAAAATGATTGTATTTGAATTTAAAACCAGAGAGACGAGATCATGATTGTAGTTTAATCCAGGGGATAAAATCATAGGCATGATCTAGTCTAAGATGAATAATGCTCTAGGAATTAGGTCAAGAATATTCTAAAAGTTGAATGATATGTTAAAAGAGACCAATTAAGTGCTAGGAACATGCATTAGTGAAATTTACTCAAAGTGGCATAAAATGAGAGGGGAAAATGTAAGGGTATGCTTTTTAATCCTCTATAAGTGTATATTTGTGATATATTTCCAAAATCATACTAGGCAAAGTATAAGTGCAATTATGAAACAATAGTAACTCTTATAAATAGGGTGTCATTTGTGATCTATTGGTAATAATTAAATAATAAATAAATCTTCCTACATTTCTCCTATGATCTAATATTTAATGCTCAAAATATAAAATAAAGTATTAACAAGATAATTATTTTGTATAAAACCATATAAATATATAATCAAATAAATTGAATTTTTTCTTTTTACACAAATAAAACATAATGAAAAACTAAAGGTACAATTAAATATTATAACCAAATAACAATTATTTTTAAACATCAATAGTTTTTAAAGGATGGAGGTAGAGGTGAAGAGGAGAAAAGTGCATATTTCACATTTTCATCCACTCATTTTACAATAATTTTGTCCTTGTCATTAAATGTGTCATTTTGGTACTCAATTTAATGTACTTTAGCACATGTAAACTGACTAAACCCAACCAAATCCCCCACCTTTTACTAGTTCAGCCCAAATAGTGCAAACCTAACATGATTCTTATCAAAATTTCACCTTGGACTAATCATAGGTACAATTATGTCTCTTAAATATAATCCCACACATAATTGTGCCTAGTTTATCCAAACGTCACTTTCGATCATCCTAAATCAACTCCCTTCCAAATGTAGATTGTTACCCATCAACTTGTACATGAAATTTTTTGAGTTTGGCATCTAGGATGTCATATTTAAAGACAAATTCCAAGGCACTAAATCACCATCCATTCAAGTGATCAAGCATTCATAGAAAACATTATTCAAGTGTTAGAGAGAATCAAATCATATAGAAGATTTTATATTTGCATCAACATATACTACACTAGGTATAGTGTATCTTGCCTATCTTTGATACTTTCAAACTCTTGAGGAAAAAAAAAAGGTTTTGACCTAGGATTAAGGACATTCAAAAATCCAATCCTAGCACAAAAAATTCCTCAAGGTGTTCATTAAAGACCACCTTAGTGCATATTTAGATATCATAGCAAGAGAAAAAAATTTAGTAGGCAACAACTATAGACATAATCATGATAGGAAGGATAGAATCATGCAAGATCAGGACATAATTGCACTCAATCACATTTGACAATAGAGAAATGCAAAGACACGTCAACAATAGGATTCATGAGTTCTAGATCTAACTTCCAAAACTTGGGATTGGTCATTAAACACTTTTGTATAGTTCAAATCAGCTACATTGACTTATGTCATCATCAAGAGATTAAAAATCCTAACCTTCCATTTACTTATCAATTTATTAGACTCAACTCTTTGTATTTATTTAGGTCTAATTTACATTGATTGTTTTATTACTTGTTATACCTAGATAAACACTTGTTTGGATCTTATTCTTGTTTCTAGTTTTCCCTCATTAGGGACTCTGAGGGACTTTAGGGTTTCACTTATTTCCCCACATTTTGGTGAACACCAACTTTCCAAACTTCTTTATATTTATTCTAGGGTTTGAATCTTATTCTTGTTTCTAATTTTCTAATCTAAGTTTTCTTATATTTCATAATTTCTATTTCATATTTGAAACTCACTTGTGCTTGCATTGTTTCATCTCTTTTAAAATTCACCATTGTTTACATGCCAAAACATCAATATCTAATCTTCCACTTAGGAGAAGTCATAGATATTAAATCCAACAATGGACATGCACATCAAACTAAAGCTCCTATCATTGAAAACCTAAGTACAATAGTTTACTTAAATGAAGAAGATTCCTTTAACCATGAATCCCACCTTGCTATAAAGGACAAAAGGGAAATTTTTAATACAAATTAAATGCTTAGGAGAGTTTTGCTAATATTGATGATAAAGCTAATACTTTTGACCTAGATGATGCCCTCCATAGTACATGTTCATGACTAAATCTTATGGAATTAGAGGGACTTAAAGGAATTGGTCAAAAGATGATGGTCTCAATTCATCTTCATGATGCACATCTCCCTCCACATTCACATGCCTTATCCATTGTCTATTCCCAAACTCCATCCCCCACTCTCTCCCTTCCACATTTCAATTCTTCATATAATACTCCTTCCATATTTACATCCCATCCACCTTTCTTTGCTCTCACTTCCACATCTCCCCTCTTAGTGCCTATGTCCCATTTACATCGTACAACCCTATTAATACCTTTTCATACTATCATTCCCCTATCCACCACCACATCCCAACCTATTTATATACCCACCCTATCATTGTTGGAATTAGGTCAGACAACTGAGAGGGGGGTGAATCAATTGTCCCACAATTTTAACCTTTTCTACTTTTAATCATCTTTCACAACTTACAAATAGATTAATTATGTAAACATTAAAGCATGAATCAACAACACATGAGCAGAAACAAAATGAACACACATAACACCATAATTTTTACGTGGAAACCCAGTTAAGGGAAAACCACAGTAGGGGTTAACCCACAAGATTCGTACCATGTTAAAAGTACTTAAAAGAAATGGGAAGGCACTTGCCTTCAGGCGCACTACCCAGAGGTCACTGCTCAAAGAGGTTCACTACCTACAGAATTTTATGTTTAATATAGAAAGAATGAACTGAGAAATAACATCTTCTTCATGCTTGGTTCAGTCCCATTGAAAACTCACAAAACTTCTGCTCTACCCCTAAACACTTCTTCACTATCTCTTCATCCTTTACTACTCTTGTTCTTCTACTCCTCCTCTTCTCTGCTCTGCCTCTGTACCTTTCTTAGGATTTTATCATTTTTGTACAAGGACAACTTTCCACAACTCATCCACAAGTATTTATACGCTTCATCAACCTTGGAATGAACATCAAGGTCGGCTTGACTCAATGCGGATCACTGTACTATCAGCCAAACATAGCTGGGACTTGAATCTTCCTCAAACAACATGCCATGCTTCATAGAACCTCTCTTAGATCATCCGCAACATGCACAAAGCATCTGGTCAACCAAAACTGGAATGAACAACAACACTCAAGAAGAAATCTTCAGCCACAAGCTCAAATCTCAATGCAGACCACCAACATAGTAGGTACATGATCCAAAGACCTCCACAAGCACAATGAAATCATCAGGAACAACCGCACCACTTCATATCACCAGAATCACTTGCATCTTCATATCGGAACTCAAGAACACTGACTGCCATGACTGTCACACTAGAAAGATTGCTTGCGGACCTCCAAACCACAAACCACTTGAGTTGAGGATACACATCAACATCCCAAACATACTCTAGAACCACAGACCATAATATTTCAATGCGGAGCATTCTGGACCAACTTATTGTCACTCTGTTTCCTCTGAACAACTGAAAAACCTGGTTCTACTCAGATGGCCATAAATTTGTCAATACTTCATGCGGACCTCTCATATCTTGACTGGAGAAACTACAGACCATCCTTTACAAACCCTTTAATCCGCAGACTTTGATCTTCATCTTACTAGAAATGCAGAGCAATCTACTTCACTAAACTGCACTGTCTTCACTGTTTCTGATAAAGAGATATTTGACTCACTTGTTCCTTCCAGAGAGGCTAATTTTCTCAATATCCTCAACATTCCAGTCTTCTAAATAGGCAATAGAATATGATACAATTGACACTAATGACAACAAGGATATGTTGACATCAATGACAACATCGATTGGGCACATATTTGCAACAATCTCCCCCTTTGTCATTGATGGCAACATATGATGTGAAAAACTAATTCAACCATCAAGACAAGAACTTCTCCCCCTTTCTCTTATCACACCTGCAACCATTTTTTTCACAGCTCCCCCTTTCACCAGCAACTACTTACTCCCAATTTTTTCACATGACTTCTCTCCCCCTTTGACATCAATGGCAAAGAGCACATATTTGCAATCATCTCTCCATCTTCTTATTTCTTGGATCAAATCAAACTGAATTACAGAATTAGCATTTTGACTACTCCCCCTGAGTAGCAACCCCTTAACATCAATCGAGATCACAAGATATGACTGTGAATTCCACCAGACTGATGCACACAAGTGCACCTTAGTTCTGAATAGGAGGGGTAATAACCCCTAGCTTCCCTCTGAGATACTCAAAAGTATCCTCAGGCAGAGGCTTGGTGAATATATACACAATCTGATCCTTTGAAGAAATAAACTCCAATCTGACTTCATTCTCATTTACCTTCTCTCTCAAGAAGTAAAACTTGATGGATATGTGCTTTGTCTTTGAATGCAACACCAGATTCTTGGAGACGTTTACTGCACTTGAATTATCACTGAAGATTGTAACAGGCTCTTCAAACACAATTCTGATATCCTTCAGCATTTGCTTCATCCACGAGACTTGAGTACAATTGCTTACTGCTGCTATATACTCTACCTCTGCAGTAGACAGAGATATTGCCTCCTACTTTTTGCTCAACCAAGAAACCAATCTCCTTCCCAAGAAGAATGCACCACCACTAGTACTTTTCCTATCATCCACAACCCCTACCCAGTCAGCATCTGTATATGCATGAAGAGTGAAGTCATCATCCTTGGGATACCATAATCCATAATCAGATGTCCCCTTTAGATATCTAAAAATTCTTTTGATTTCTACAACATGGGATTCTCTAGGATCAGCTTGAAATCTAGCAACAAGTCCAACTGCAATCATAATATCAAGTTTGGTTTGAGTCAGATAGAGCAATCCTCCAATCATTGATCTATACCTTTTCTAATCTGCCTTGGGGGAAACATCATCTTTACTCAACTTGCATCTGGTTACCATAGGTGTACTTACTAGTTTTGAATCTTCCATTCTAAATTTTTTCAACAATTCTCTCACATACTTAGACTGAGATATGAAGATACCTTTATCTGACTGAGTGATTTGCAGACCTAAGAAGAAATTCATTTCACCAAACATGGACATCTCAAATTCACTTTGCATCTGATCAGTAAATTTCTTACGTGTGCTTCCATTTCCACCAAAAATGATATCATCAACAAATACCTCAACAATCAAGATATGCTCATGATTAATCTTGAAATAAAGATTGTTGTTAGCTGTGCCTTTGCTAAATCCTAGTTTTAGTAGATACTTATCTAATCTTGCATACCAGGCTCTTGGGGCTTGTTTAAGTCCATACAAAGCTTTCCTCAATCTGCAGACCATATCTTCTTGATCAGACAATTGGAATCCTTTAGGTTGCTCAATGTAGACTTCTTCCTCTAACTCTCCATTCAAGAATGTTGACTTGACATCCATCTGGTAAACTTTAAAATCTTTGAAAGCAACAAATACAAGAAATAATCTAACTACTTCAATTCTTGCCACCGGAGCAAATGTTTCTTCAAAATCAATTCCCTCTACTTGAGAATATACTTTGCATACCAATCTTGCTTTGTTTCTCACAACTTCACCATCTTCATTCAGTTTATTCTGGAAGACCCATTTAGTTCCAATCACATTTTTGTTTTCAGGTCTAGGAACAAGATACCAAGTATGATTCTTTTCAATTTGCATTAATTCTTCTTCCATTGCGTTTACCCAATTTTCATCATTACAAGCTTCATTCACTGTTTTTGGTTCAATATTTGAAATCAAACAATACTCCACTTGATCTTCAACAATTCTTCTTCTAGTTTGAACACCTTTATTCTTGCCTCCTATGATTTGATCTTCAGAATGATTCAACCTTACATACCTGGGGGTTCTACGAGTTTCTTCAATTTCTGATTCTTGAGCTTGTTCCTCAACATTTTTACTAACTTCTTGAGTCACTGGGTTCTCTAGACCAGTCTAGATCTGAGGTTGAGTTTGGACTTCATTTGGACTTTCATCATCAGATTCATATCCACAAGACCTGGAAGGTCTCTCCTTGCTTTCATCAACTCTGACATTAGTACTTTCAACAATCCTTTTCAATCTCTTGTTAAAGCATTGGTATGCCTTGCTATGGTTAGAATAGCCTAGAAATATTCCTTCATCACTTCTTGCATCAAACTTGCCTAGATCCTCATCTCTTTTGATATAACATTTACTACCAAAAACTCTAAAGTATTTCATAGTAGGTGCATTACCAAACCATAATCCATAAGGTGTTTTACCAGTATTACCTTTGATCTACACCCGGTTGAGAGTGTAGATAGTAGTAATCACAACCTCTTTCCAATAGACATGTGGTAGATTTGCCTCCATCATCATGGTTCTAGCAGCCTCTTGAATAGTCTGGTTCTTCCTTTCCACAACTCCATTCTATTGAGGAGTTCTAGGGGTAGATAACTGTCTTCTAATTCCATGCTTTTCACAAAATGCATTGAACTCATCGGAGGTAAACTCTCCACCTCTGTCAGATCTCAGACATTTTATCTTCACACCAATCTCATTCTCCACCATATCCTTGAACACCTTGAATATGTCAAGAGCCTCTGATTTCTCTCTTAAGAAATTGACCCACATCATCTGAGAGTAGTCATCAATCAGCAACATAAAGTACCTGTCTCCTTGCAGACTCCTAACTCTAGCAGGACCACACAAATCAGTGTGCACAAGCTCCAATAATCCACTTGAAGACCATTCCTTACTTTTGAATGTAGTTCTGATTTGTTTGCCCAACTGACTTTCCTTGCACATGTTATTTGCAGGTTTCATAAGATTTGGAAGATCTCTCACAGCCTGAGTAGTACTTATCTTGATAATGTTATCAAAGTTTACATGACACATTCTTCTATGCCATAACCAGCTCTGATCAATTTGAGCAATCAAACAACTTTTGCCAGTACCACTTAAATGAAAGATGTTACCTTTAGTTTGTGTACCTGATGCAATCACAATTTCAGAGCTTGCTAAGGTTTTACATTTTCCATCCTTGAATCGGAGATCATACCCTTTGTCAACCAACTATCCAACACTGAGAAGATTATGCTTCAATCCTTCTACATATAGAACATCATTAGTGTTATTCTTACCATCAAAAGAGATGGATCCTCTGCCATGAATTCTACCAGTTGAATTGTCTCCAAACTTCACTATTCCACCTTCATATCTTTCCAAACTTATGAACTTACTTTTATCACCGGTCATATGATGAGAACATCCACTGTCAATCACCCATTCATCCTTTTCTTCAATCTGAGTAGCCAAGGTGCTTTCCACATTCACACAGCCAGTAGATTCAGTAGACACCGAATCTTCTTCTTTGATGGCAATGAACACCCATTCATTTCTTGAGTTACTTCCCATATCAGATTCATCATCAGTGACACCTTCTTCAGCTTCTTGGACATAGTAACATTTCTTCTGAGCCCTTGATGTGTTAGGGTTTGGCTTTGAAACCCTCTCCGGACACCTTGAGGCAAAATGACCAATCTTATCACAAGAAAAATATTTGAAAGGCAACTTTCTTTCATACTTACTGGATACTCTTGGCAATATTTTGGCAATAAGGGCTTCAAGTTCATCAAACTCGGTTTCATCTTCTTCAAGTTCCTTCTTTGCCTTCTGATATCTGGTTAACTTTATTGAAGAGCTTTCACTTGGATCATATCTTTTGTTTCTAGAAATATTGGCCTTAAATGTAGTTTCATATTTAGGAAGAGAATCACCAAACTCACTCATTTCAAATGCTGAAAGCTTACCAACCAACTGATCCCTTGTAATAGTTGTCACAGTCCTGATCTCTTCAATGGTAGCAACTTTATGCTTGTATGCCGCAGGTAAGGATCTGAGCACTTTGGCAACAATCTCTGATTCTTCCAATATTCCACCAACACCCCTGATACCGCTCACAAGGTCATTCAACTTATGCATGTAGGAAGTAATGTTTTCATCTTCACTCATCATCAACCTTTCATATCTACCCTTCAGGTTCTGTAGCTTAGCACATTTGACATATTTATCACCTTCATACAGAGTTTCCAACTTTTTCTAGATTTCATGAGTAGTTTTTAATTCTAGGACATTTGTCATTTCTATATTAGTCAGGGCACTCAACAATGCTTCTTTAGCTCGAATGTTGTATTTAGCTTCCTTGAGTGAACATCTATAGTTGAAGGGCCTTTCTCTGGAATCTTATACTCATCCTTAGTTATCAACCAATAGGCATCACCCATACATTGCAAATGAAATTGCATACGCATCTTCCAAAGGGAGTAATTTGTTCCATCAAATCTCAGAGTGTCCTTCTTGTAGGTTGACATCTTTGATCTCCTCAAGTGATCAAGCTTCTTTTAGAGGAACCGGCTCTGATACCAATTGTTGGATATAGGTTAGACAACTGAGAGGGGGGGTGAATCAATTGTCCCACAAGTTTAACCTTTTCTACTTTCAATCTTCTTTCACAACTTACAAATAGATTAATGATGTAAACATTAAAGCATGAATCAACACCCATGAGCAAAAACAAAATGAACACATATAACACCAGAATTTTTACGTGGAAACCCGGTTAAGGGAAAACCACAGTGGGGGTTAACCCACAAGATTCATATCCTGTTAAAAGTGCTTAAAAGAAATGGGAAGGCTTCAGGTGCACTATCCAGAGCTCACTGCTCAAAGAGGCTCACTACCTACAGGATTTTATGTTTAATACAGAAAGAATGAACTAAGAAATAGCATCTTCTTCATGCCTGGTTCAATCCCATTAAAAACTCACAAAACTTCTGCTCTGCCCCCAAACACTTCTTCACTATCTCTTCATCCTTTACTACACTTGTTCTTCTGCTCCTCTTCTATGCTCTGCCTCTGTGCCTTTCTTAGGATTTTATCATTTTTGCACAAGGACAACTTTCCACAACTCATCCACAAGTATTTATATGCTTCATCAACCTTGGAATGAACATCAAGGTCAGATTGACTCAATGTGGATCACTGTACTGTCGACCAAACATAGCTGGGACTTGAATCTTCCTCAAACAACATGCCATGCTTCATAGAACCTCTCTTAGATCATCCGCAACATGCACAAAGCATCCAATCAGCCAAAACTGGAATGAACAACAACACTCAAGAAGAAATCTCTAACCACAAGCTCAAATCTCAATGCGGACCACTAACATAGTAGGTACATAATCCAAAGACCTCCACAAGCACAATGAAATCATCAAGAACAACCACACCACTTTAGATCACTAGAATCACTTGCATCTTCATACCGGAACTCAAGAACACTGACTTCCATGACTGTCACACTAGAAAGATTGCTTGCGGACCTCCAAACCACAAACCATTTGAGTTGAGGATACACATCAACATCCCAAACATACTTCTAGAACCGCAGACCGTAATATTTCAATGCGGAGCATTTCAAACCAACTTATTGTCACTCTGTTTCCTCTGAACAACTGAAAAACCTGATTCTATTCAGAAGCCCATAACTTTGTCAATACTTCATGCGGACCTCTCAAATCTTGACTGGAGCAATATAGACCATCCTCTAGAAACCCTTTAATCCCTAGACTCTAATCTTCATCTTACTGGAAGTGCAGAGCAATCTACTTCACTGAACTGCACTGTCTTCACTGTTTCTGACAAAGAGATATGTGACTCACTTGTTCCTTTCAGAGAGGCTAATTTTCTCAATAGCCTCAACATTCCAGTCTTCTAAATAGGCAATAGAATAGGATATAGTTGACACCAATGACAACAAGGATATGTTGACATCAATGACAACACTGATTAGGCACATATTTGCAACAATCATTACCTGCATAACCTATTTATATACTCACCCTATCATTACCCACATTCCCATCCTTACATTCACTATCAACCAATCTATGGGTGAGTGTGATATCATGATGGGCCAAACAATGACAATGAGAAAAAATGTGTAATATACTTACCAAAAATCATGAAATGGATCTTTGAATTTTTCTTAGGCTCAGATAGAATTTTAAATGACCTTTGGTAATGCCAAACTAAAATGGATATCAATTCTACGAAAAGCAATATCCATTTTGTGCATCCCAAACTTGTGCCCAACAACCTACAACTAGTAGGGTTATAAAATTGCTCACTAGCAAAAATGGATATCAAGTATTTCAGATATCCATTTTGTTCAATCCTTGCTTCCTAGTGCTGGAAAGTAATAAGCATCTTCTTGGAAAGTGGTCAACATTTCATAGAGTTAATATTTTTTTAGTTCACTTAAATTTAAAATTAAACAAAAATTGTTTAAATTAGTTAAGGGTTTTTAATTTGATTGAGTGTATTTCAGATTTTTATTGCAACATGAAGATTGAATACATATGTTATGTTTATGTTGAATTTTTGTATATAGTTTAGGGTTTTTTATTCAATTTCAAATGTGGTTTAGAGTTCAAATTTTATTGTGTTTTCTAAATGTTTAATTTAAATTGTATATGTTTTAGATTTGAAATAGGTAATATGGATGAGCAACCTCCAAACCCAAATGCCCCACTGAACCCTCCACAAACAATTGAAGAAGAAATTTAAAAAATATTAATGAAATAAAGAAGATTATAGAAACTTATCATCATCACCCTTGATTTTCCTCAATGATTTCCACCTTAGAGAGAATATTCAACCATGTTCATACCCTCATGAGAAAATATGATTCATTTTAGCAATGGAAAGAAGTCAAGAGGGTTGGATATTCTACTAGCCTATCAAATGATCAAATGAAAGAATTATATATTAATAAAGCCATGTTAGTGGCTCATTCTGTCAACCCTAAAACTAGATTGCCTATTAACATACTTAAACCCAAATTTCTAATTGATCAAGTGGTGCACACATCAAAGTATCATTGAAAGTTTTCGAGATCATTGGCCAAATGATTTTTGATAAACCACCCAACAATAATTTTAATGTACCTTTATATTTCTTGTGTAAACTATATGCAAAGTTTATATTAGGTCATGATGTGAACTATTTTGATTTAAGATATTTTGAAGGAGTAGGTAGAGGAATGCCTCAAGATAGACTTGGAGTAGTATGAAATATACAAGGTCTATTTGTTCCCCCTCTTCCTACCCCTTTTCCACCTCCTATTCAACACACGGTCATTTTCATAGATGTGGCACATTAGAGCCTCTTGTGCCATATGATTTTGATAGAGCATTTGACTATGTACACTTCTCGATTAGTACAAACACATGAAATAGATGGTCACAATGGATCATTTAATATTAGTGAACCCTCCTCATCAAGACACATATGTATGCCTCACCATTGCAGTATGTGTGACAAGTTGTGCTTAGGTCCTCTTGGAGAGATGGTTGAAATGCCTGTAGACACATCATAATATGATGTCCCTCCTATTTCATCTACACAAGCCAAGTCATTATGGACTAGAGCACATGAGGAGCGAGGCTAGTATTTCTTTGACATAAAATTTAAAGTTATTTCATGATCTTTCATTTGAATTTAATATTAACAAAGATTAGTACTGATATAGCTAAGTGGGATAATAGTTGATGATACAGGAGAAGCTTACCAAATTTGATTAGGGTACAATTTCTACCATTTAATCTAGCTTAGACTTGATGGTATGAATTTTTATACACATTTAACCTTTTTTTATTGTATGTGTTTCCTTTTTTTAGTAATTATATGTTAATTTATAGCAATGTTATTTTACTTTTATAGTCTATTCTAAATGTGAGTGATATGCCACCATACTTAGCATGCTTTAGTAGGACACTTGGTCATCCAATAAGACCATCATTCACCAAACGATTCTCTAAATGTTTTTGATAATGTAAGCAGAAAAAAAAGGGTGTTGATCCCATTACATATTAGCCAAAAAGGCGCACTAGCGTTCCATCAAAGAACCAAGAGAGAGAAATAGACTGAACCAACTAGAAACAACCAAAAAAATCCCAAGACCAAGACATAGCAAAGCAACAACATACCAACAACAGACACAACCGAAAGCACAGAAAAAATGGTCCCCAATGGCTAATTGAACATCTGGTCCCAATCTTTGGCCAAGAACTGGTAGAGATCATAATACCCCTTGAGTTCTTTTTCCTTCATATCTTGGTTGGTAAGCTCGACATCTTGGAGGACCACAAGAGTTGTGGTTGACTGGTGCATCACTTTCACAAAGAACTTGGCCAGAATCTTGAACTTCCTCTCCAGCTCGTTGATCCTAGTAGAGAGGGTTTCTATCTCCTTGTCTTTGACAGCAACCTTGCCCCCCTCTTCATCTTGCCAGCTTCCTTCACCATTTTCTCTGAGCTCACAGATTAAGACCCCTTAACATTGAGCTCAAGAATATTACTGGGCCTATCATCCACTTCACCCTCCACATTATCATTTTGAGTTTCCTTGTTGACAGAAAATTCCCCACCCATCTGTTCAGTCTCAAGCACAATAGTGTCCACCTTGTTTTTGTCATCAGAAATACCATCACCCTTCAGGTCCACAGTATCCTCCTCCAACTCAATAACCTCCTTCTTTTGGAGAACAGGACTAGGCTTAGCTGCAAGCCTCATCAAGCTCCTGGTCGATGGCACCTGAGGTTTACTATCAGTCATGGTGAAATCCTCATCAATAGTGTTGTCACTACCACCGATACCTTCTCAGAGCTAACATCCTCCACCACCACAAAAACATTTTTGGCCTTCTTCTCACTGTTTGTACCATTTCCTTCCTCCACACTTCCCCTTTTCTTCTTCTGAGGGGTAACCTGGGCAGAATCATCGAGTAAAAGCTTTCTTTTAATAGAAGTCTTCGCAGAGATCATGGGAGTCTGGTCACTGGCCTTAGGCTCTAGGATTTTACTAGCGGTAGTTTTTTTCTTTCTTGAATTGATGGATTTGGCATACTTATTTGGAGTGACTTCTATAATAATTACCAGGCTAGTCTTCACAGGATTGGAGCAGGGCGACAGGGGAGGTTCAACCCTAGTAGCCATGAGGGATTTAGGGGGCAGAGGGATAAATGGAATTTATACAGTCTGAGGATAATCCCCTGATGGAGTGGGATGAGGGGCTTGTTGGGGTCTATAGCATGTTGTTCAATGGTAGATGCAATCGAGGCTTCCAAAGATGATAGCAAATAAAAAGGAAAACTTATCACCTTACTACGATGAAAATGATTGAACAAAGCAAAATGATAGTAGAAAAAGTGTTTGAATCTACCTTCAAGAGTGAAGTACTTTATGATCATATAACACACCTTGTCCCAAGGTTTTGGCAGCATTTCACGATCAAACCCCCCTACAAACTGTGTAACACCTCCCCTTTCTTCAGAAAACAAGCCATTCCCTCAAGGTCAGAAACTTTGCTCTTTTTGGGGTGTTTGTTGCCATTAGTAGGCATCCCCATCACCATTCCTATCACTTCCTCTGATATTTGGAATCCCACACTGCCCACCTTAACCTATCTACCCTCCCAAGAATGCAAGAACTACATTGAGAGGCTTTCATCATGACCCTGCAAGCATTCAAGATAGAAAGCCACCCTACCCTCTTGACAAATGTGCCAAAGGGTCTTGTTGCATTTAACCTCTTCACAGGATTCTGGCTCAGTGCGAGACTTATCCCCCCCATAGCAATATTGCACCAAAATCTCACAGACAAGCTAGCAATGCAAGAAACAACAGAAAACTTAGAAACTTTCAAACTGTAGAAAATATCCCAAACACCAATATTCATACTCAAGTTAATGAGTATAGTGTCTTTTCGACTGTCGGGGGTGGCGTACTTACTTAAATTCGCAATATGTGAACTATCACTCCCTTTCCTTCCATAATTACAATTCATTAATTGGTCATAATTAGAGGTTCTACATAAATAGGTTGAGTTGATCATGTGCCCAATCATGTGAAACCCCGCCTTAGGCCTCCAGATCTGACTGAAGGGTGAGAAATACTTCGTATTGGGGTGGATCCCAACTCTGACACATTTGAGCTGGTAAGAAAACATCACACCCCTCAAAACATAAGTCCTCATATCCAGATGGTAGTCAAAATTGGATCCCATATGGCACCCAAAGTACTCCCTAGGCTAGGAGGTTGACGATTTAATTAATTCAAACATGAGAGGTCAAGAGCAGGGCTTCGCTCCTTTTCGAGAAGGTTTTCTATCTAACTAGGTAAATTATTCTTTCTTTTCCAACATCTCCAAGTGTCCAAGCTTTGCCCAAGGTTTTCCATCCCATCTGCCACTTTATTACCTTCGCAGTAAACATGGCCAATTTTTATCTGCTTGAACCTAGTCAGTAAGCAGATGATGTCATCCGTAATATCCTTTAGCTTCCAACCACTATTAGACCTACCAAGAGTTGCCTCAATGATGATTTTTGAATATCCTTCCACTTGTAATTTGTTCATTCCCATAGAGAGCAATTTTGAGACCCCATAGTAGGGCCAATCCTTCTGCCACATTATTAGATTGAATGCCAATGTACCCAGTATAAGAAACAATGAAGACACCCTGACTATCTCTGAATATCCATCCCCCACTTTCCATCCTAGTATTCTTTTTTTCAGCTCCGTCAAAATTTAGTTTAATCCAATCCCTGGGAGGGGGTCTCCAGAGGGTGTTTTGTTTGGCCAGCTTTTTGGAATTGTCAATCTTGATTATGTCTACTGTCAGTCCCCAATTCATGGCAGTCCGCACTTCCACCAAAGTGGGGGGTTTCTCAGCCACATGAAGAGTGTTGGCAGACATGTTTTCAGAGAGCAACCTACTGAAGGAGTAAAAGACCTCATTAGCAGATCAAGCTTTATCTCTAAAGATTCTATTGTTTTTTCCTTCCACACACTCTACCCTAGGTGTGGGGGAATTTATCTCCATAGCTCTCTAATCTTGGGGTGCGGGAAAGGAGAAATCTAGTTTTGGGTGAAATCCATTAGGTTTTCCAAGAAAACCCACTCCAGGTTAAGTTTCTCTCTAGTTCTTCCCCATATCTCTTTAGAAAAATCACAATGAAAAAGAAGGTGTTGAATGGACTCTTCTTCTTTAAGGCAAAGCACACATCTATTGACCAACTGGAACCCCCTTTTTTTAGGTTGTCAGTAGTAAGGATTTTATTATGAGAAACAACCCACCAAAAGAAGTTTATTTTAGGGATCATCTGGTTATTCCAGACACTCTTTGAAAACCAATTCCCGTAACCACTGTTTGTCAGCAGGATGTAAGCAGACTTAACCGAAAAGTTCCCCTTTTGGTCCTGTCCCCAGAGCATTCCATCCTCCCTAGGAAATATCAAAATTTTGTACTTGTTCAACTCCACTTGTAGAGCATGACACTCCTGATTCTCTAGCTGACTATTGTTCCAGCAATTCAAGAGGTTCTTCCACTACCTTTGGCTGTGGGAATGGGTAGTGATGAAATTGTTGACCAAACTCCCAAAATGGTTGATAACTCTTTCCTTGGTGATATTGTTCTTCCTACTAGCCAGGGGTCCCTCCCTGAGCTAAGTATCCTCCCAGAATCAGATTTTATCTCCCTTGTCTAGCTTCCATTTCATGCCTTGGGATAGAGTGCTTCTGGTTTTGATCATTTTATTCCAGATAATAGAGCCTTTGGGATGACTCTCTCTGTCAAGAACCCCTAGTTTATCCCCATTTTGCAGGTACTTGGATTTCATAATCTGAACCCAATATTTATCCTCCTTAAGGAAGGTCCACCCAATTTTGGTCAGTAACACTTTATTCATCACCTAAATTTTTCTGATTCCCAATCCCCCTTGAGTTTTGGGTAGACAGACTTTGTCCCATCCAACCAGCGAGATCCTCTTCTTTTCCTCAACTCCAGTCTAGAGGAAGGTTCTCTGGATCCTCTCCAATTTCTCTTCCATGTATCTGGGCATTTTAAAGAGGGATGGAAAATAGGTGGGGATACCCTACAATGAGGCCTTCAGTAGTTGATGCTTACCAGCTTGACTTAGAAGTTTACCTGTCCATCCCTTTGTTTTCTTTTGGATTCTTTCCAAAACGGTATTCCAGAAAGTCAGGGTCACCTCCTTGACCATGAGGAGCAGACCCAGGTAGGTAGTTGGGAGATTAGCCATGTTGTAATCAAGGATGTTTCTCACCTTGACTTGCAGCTCCAAGTTAGTGATGAAGAAGAACACATTACTCTTTTCATAATTAATGCACTGGACAAAAACCTCCACATAGGCATTCGACAGATTTTTCCATCTTTTGGCCTCAACCACTGAAGCCACCCCAAAGAGCATAGTATCATCAACAAACTGTTGGACAACAGACGGACCCAAGGTGGATGCAACTTTGACACCCCTAAGGGACTGACTATCCAGGTGGGATAGGATGTTCCTAGCCAAGACCTCAGCCAAAATTATAAACAGGTAGGGAGAAAGGGGATCTCCCTGCCTGATACCTCTACCAGCATCAAAGAACCCTTGAGGAGTGCCATTGACCAGGACCAAGTACTTCATGGTGGTGACACATTATTTTATCAGAGTAAGCATTCTATCCTTGAACCTAAAATTCCTAAGGAATTTGAATAGGAAATCCCAGGAGACTTTGTCATAAGCTTTAGATATATCTAGCTTGAGAGCCATGCTTGGATTATTACTTCTATCCATCGAGTGAATGATCTCATGGATGGATATAGCAGCATCCATAATCTGTCTACTGGGGACAAAGCCTTTCTAACAGTCTGAGATAATATTGTCCAACAACAGTTGAAATCTGAGGACCAGAGTCTTCGTAATGATTTATAAATGGTGTTACAAAAGCTAATAGGATGGAAGTCAGCCATGGAATCCGTGATGCTCTTCTTGGGGATAAGCGTAATGAACATGGCATTGATTTGTTTGAGGATTTTGCCAGTCCAAAAGAAGTCCTTGACAACAGTCATGACATCATAACCCACTATCTCCCAGAAGTCTTGGAAAAAGGCCGAGGAAACTTGTCTGGTCTCGGAGCTTTGAAGGCCCCCATAGAGAACACAACCGCCCTAACTTGCTCCTCTGCAATAGGCTTCAATAGTCTACAGTTATCTTCCTCCGAAAGGATAGAGGGAATGTTGTCCAATAGCTTATATTCCCGACCTTTGTCAGGCTTGTTTCTATGCTCTGCTAAGAAGTATCTAAAGTAATTGGAGGCAAGGTTTCCTAGTTCCTTGTCCTTGACAATTTCCTTGTTGTTCTCATCAAGTAGCTTGGTGATTTTGTTCCTCTTCCTATGCTTCATGGCTGACTGGTGGAAGAAAGACGAGTTCCTATCTCCCTCCTTTAGCCATTGCATTCTAGACTTCTATTTCCAGAAGATCTCTTCCTTTTTGGTGATGTCTTTGAGGTTTTTGAGCAGAGCCTCTTCCATATTATGAGAATTCTCACTCACATCCCCCCTAGCCATGTTTTCTTGAACTTCCATTAATCTATCAGTACAATGTGTTTATTTTGGTTCATCACATTCCCAAAATAGAATTTATTCCATCCTTTGACTTTGTGCTTTACATGGATGAGTTTTTGGGTGAGTCTAAACATGGGAGATCCATGCACTGGGATCCTCCACCAATCAACAATGCACTTTCTGAAATCAGGGTGGGAGGCCCACATGATTCCTTATCTGAACGGGAATGGCCCCTTTGGTGTACCATCAGTCCAAGAGAGAAGGAGGGCATCGTGGTCAGAGATGGTGTGAGGAAGGGTAGAAAGGATAGAATTTTGCACCCTATCCTAGTTAGTGAGAGGCCAAAAATCTATCTAGGTTCACTTGAATCAGCTGGTCTCCCCTTCTATTGGACCAAGAATAGAGTTGATTGTTCATCTCTATATCCATTAGCCCAGTCTAACTTAGAAAGTCTACTAGGTCAACCATGCTACCTGAGTAGTCCATGTTTCCCCTGAACTTTTCCAAAGAGAAAAGTGGAGTGTTGAAGTCTCTCCCCAATAACCATAAAGTTGATCTCTCAGCATTAATTTTAGGGATCAAACCGTCCCACATTTCCTTTCTAGCGTTCTTGGTGTTAGGGGCATATATATTGATCATCTTCCAATTTTTCTTATTCATAGTGCATTTAATTTCCAAACTATTTTTGCTATGCGAGCAATAGCTACCCGAAATGTTATATTTGTTCCACATAGTAACCAGGCCCCCAGAAGCTCCTGTGGAAGGGCTAATAATGTAGTCAGCCATAAGCCAAATATTATTAGATATCTTTTTGAAGTTATCTTTGGACATCTTAACCTCTTGGAGAAGGATGATATCCACCTTATTGTCAAAAATACAGCTCCTGATCATGAGTTGTTTATGAGGACTATTTACCCCCCTCACATTCCATGTGATGATCTTCATTTACAAGGTCTTCTGAAGATAGCCTCTAGTGTGCTTTGTCTCCCAATGGCTATTTCCTTGGTTGCTTCTCTATTTCTTGTTTCTCTCTGGGACAGTCTACCTACCTTTCCTTTTGTCCCCACATCTATCGACTTCTTGCCTTTCCCCTTCTTTTTGGGAGTAATCCACCCCTCCTGATTACTAGGACCCACCCCAAAAGAAAGAATCATAGTGGGAGGTAGAATGGATTTCTTAATGCTTTCTAAAGCTACCGTCAGTGGACCACCAACCACAACAGTATCTAAGCCAACTGATTGCTCTCCAACAGATACCACAGACCTGGAAACATCATTCCTAGTCAAGGGTGACTTTTCATTGGGGATTAAGATTTCCCCATCTTCTATCTCAATCGAGACCAAGGAAGTGTCCTTCTTTTGAGTTAGCTGTTCAACTTTGGAATCCCTCTGATTCTGAATTAGAGGTAGAGGTGGGGTCTCATTGGTTGAAGTTGGAAGTTCAAGCTCAAGATCTCCTTGAGCCTGGGACTTCTCTAGTTGCTTTGTCATGAGAGGGGACTTGATGATATCAAGTAGGTCCTCTTTAAATGGGTAGTCCTCCACAATATTCTCCTCCTCTGAGACCTCTCTGCCTTTTTGTGAATTTAATTTTTTGCATTCATTGATAAGAGGCCCTTTTTTGGAACAATTTTGGCAAAAAGTGGTAGCATTCTCATACTCCAGGTGTTGCTCCTAGTAGCCATATTTAGACTTTAAGTTAATAGTATTAGGTAGAGTTTTATGAATGTCTACACTAACACAAAATCTAGCAAACACTAACATGATTTTATGCTTAGTGGTTCTGTCTAGAGCGATGAAACACCCAAAAGAGCTCCCTATCCATGTGAAAATCTCATCCCAGAACTCCAGCTAGGGAGTTTGAACCAGACCTGAGCCAACCTACTAAGTTCCATAGCTGCGTCAAACCTTGGTTTCCAGCGCCCTAGGTAGACGTTGTGTTTTCCATACATCTAGGGGCTGCCAGCCAAATCCTCTACCAAGTCCTCCCTGGCAGTGAACTTAAAGAGGAATAGATCACCTATCATGGTGCTAGTAACCATGCTACCTTTAAGGTGCCATCTCGAGGCCACCCAGCGTCAGACCATGTCAATGTTGGGCCTAAACGCTTGGAACCTACCTAGCAAAGATAATTCCAAGGTAGAGGTTATTTTATCCATCATTAGATCTGGGATTTGGAAGTTTGTTCCATTCACATGCTCTGAATGCACTGGGGTTGCAGAGTCTTTGACATGCCTACTAGTTTCCCTTAACAGTCTTTGTTTCCAAGCCTTGGGATCCAACCTCGAAGCTAGAGATTTGAGCTTGGGAGTACTAATCGAAGTAATATCATCATCGATGGGAACCTCCTAAGGGCCCATAGGGGGGAAGGGCCCCCCCAGGGCTGATGACCACCATGAACGAAGCAGGTTCAAACAATGTAAAGACAGGAAATTTGTAGAGCTTTTTTACTTATTTAGAAACTTCCAAATAATATTTTTGTAAATTTTTTTATTAACGATTCTCTAAATGTTGACAATGAATCAAAGTATTTGAATTAAATTTTGCATTAATAATAGTTTAAGTTTTATAGTTTATTATAGTGATTTAGATGTTAATTGAAGTTATTATAATTATGTACATACTATCTTACATTCTTCACATTTTTCATATAGAAACTCTTAGTTGGTTAATCTATGTCAACTCCTTCTCAGTTAATGCCAAATGCCTCATTGGTGGTACACATGTTTATTTTGTAGTAGAAAAGTTTCTATTTAATAGTTAAAATTGCTTATTTACCATTGAAATAATTAATCAAATTTGTGGTTTGACTTGTTGTAGTCAAATTTGCATCCATCAACTAGTGGGAATCATAGCACCAAGAGACCACTTTCTAAGAATCCATCATAGGTTGAGAGACCACCATATCCTGCCAACCCACATTAGGCAACCCCTCCAACACACACAGATGATCCATTGTAGTCAACAAATCCACCATAGGCTAAGGATTTGGTGTAGACAAAGGGTCAAGTATCTACCTTTAGGATTTGATGTAGCTATTCGACATGTAGATTGTATATAGATTTTGAGATATGACATATGCTACATTTTGTTAAAAAATGTTTTGATTTGCATATATACCAATTTTTTGTATATGTATACCATTATCATGGATTTTTATATATACACCTTGATATATAATATAATTTATTCCTTGTGTGAATGTAATTCTACTTTGACGCCTAAGTTTCATGTATAATCACTTTAGACCATAAGATGATGCATGCATAATCATTTTAGAGAATTTAATATGATGTTTGATGTATAATCATTTTTTACACTATTCAACATATATAAGAAAATACTGCACCCTATTCATAAGCATTGTTATCATATGGTCATGTATGTGAATCATGAGAATTAATGATAAATGTATTTTTCTTGAAGAGAATATGGTTGGATTTGAGAGTATTGTGTATATTGCCTCTTGAGTCACAAGTATTAATGATGTGTTAACTCTATTGATTTACCATCTCATTGAAGATTGTCACTTTTAGGCACTTAGATCTCTTAAGATACCTCATCTAACCATTGTATCCTAGAACTTGGTTTAGGAGCCCTTGATGGCAGAATGAGACCGCATTTATAATAAACCTACCCAACTAGATGTGTTGGTGTTATTGGTTTAATTCCACGGGGCTTTGTTTGTAAAGTTTCTTGTTTACACACTAGCACTACTTGAAATTAGTACTTTTTGCAACTTTAGATTCATTTCTAGCATGATCAGACTACTTAAAGCTAGACAAAACCAAGAAAGGTCTTTTTAGAAGACCTACTTACCAATTATAGGAACAAAAGAAATGTCTCTAGGTACCACAGTCTTTCCATACCATCTCATCAAAGTTTGTCACTTTAGGCTCCTAGGTCTCTTAAGAAACCTTGTCTAACCATTGTAGCCTGGAAGGCTTAGGATACCTCAATGGTAGAACATGGCATAATCTATAATAAACCCACACAACTAGGCATGTTGGAACTATTGTTTTAATGCCATGGGGCTCCATTTACAAAATTACTTGTACTACACTCTAGCACTACACAAAATTGCCACTTTTTGCAACTTTATATTTGGCACTAGCATGAGAAAATTTCTTTGAGTTGGATGAAACTAAGAGAGGATTTTTAGATGACCTTTTTCCTAACTAGAGGAAAAAACATTAATTCTCTAGGTGTCACATGGTCTTTCCATAGCATCTCGTCGAAGTTTGTCACTTTTAGGCTTTTAGGCCTTTTAAAAGATGTAGTTCTCCTTCGTTTTCACCTTGATTGTGCAGGTGGTCTGACTAATGAATTTAAAGATAAAGAGGGAACATGAGCTTCGGTAAGTAAGAATGCTTATTGTTATGTTAATATTATAGTCATATCATGCAGTAGTATGTGGTTAGGATAGGTGGAAAGGGCGACATCGTACCATTGAACATATGGACATACGAGAATGAGATACAAATGTTAGAGATCCTTTCCAATGCTTCGGCTATTACGTGTACTCTAATTGGTATGTTTGAGTGAATAGGTATCAGACATTGACTCCACCTGAATCAACAGGTGCGAGTGTGCCCTAACCAATGGAGATTGTTGAATAGAGATAATGTAAGGTTTTCCCTCAGCTTGTCATCATCCTCGAAGAGGATGAGTTTTCGATCCCGAGTCCTATCTGTCTGGTCGTGTCATGAATCTCTATTGTTCAATTCTATTTGTCATTGGGTTACTCCTGGTATGCAACTTGTCAGCTTATTTATGTGCAATTGATTGTTTTATTAAAAAGAGTTATTGGTTTCTTTTAATATATAAATAAATAATTTGTCTGTGGAGGTAAATAAAATATTTTATGGGGATCTAATTAATGAATTTAATGTGAGGAATAATCTGGAACTAATTAACACTTCTTGTTGATGCCATGAAATAAATTTATTGGATGTGTGTTGCCAAGATATTCTATATTTAACATAAATCTTTTAATGTCATCATTATGAGTTGTCTTGGTCAGAAATCTTTTATTAGATAGAATCTTGCTCTTAGTAGGAAGAAATAAATTAATTTATTTGAGTGAGTGGGACGTCGGTAATGGAAGGAAGTTATTGCTTTTGATTATTATATTTACTATGTTTAAAGGTAGATGGGAGAGGATCCTGGCACGGATCCTGCAATCTTAGCATTCTGGGATGACATCACTCTGGAGCTTTTTGTATAACTATTTGCTTGTTTTGTTTGGGAATCCATTTCTTTACATATCTTTTCTTTCAAGCCTCTTTTGGGGAGCATAGGAGATGTTGGGAAGGGCAGGGTTTGAAGAAATTACTGAGAGAGAAGGATGAGATGGGTATGCAACAATAGAAGTTGATCCGGCCCTTCAGTCAGTTGAACATTTGATATCCAGGTTCCATTATTTCTTTAAAATCTTGGCTCTGATCAGTTGAATCTGCATGTGGATTGTCTTCTTGTCATTTGATTGATTTAGGCTCTGATGTTTTAAACAAAACCATTTCTTGCCTTCCGGTAATCGCTGTATTTATCATTCTTTGGGTATTTAGTACTTTAACTGTGTCATCTGGTCTGAAGTGGATGCATCTTTCAAGTGTTATATTACCTAGATTATAGTCGAAGACATCCTCCAATTTTCACATTAACCTGATATGTTTCACCCTGAGGCCAATCTAATAAATCCTATGTCTTGTCTTAGAGCATTATCAGATCATTGTCAACCCTCATCATGTTCTATCCATTGCTTGTGTGCTTCTCATCCTCTATCTTTGTGTTAAAGCCTTGGAAGCAATCTAACTATGGATCCATTGGGTGTTGCCTATAACCATTGTTCTCCATGGGATCATATCTATGTGTGGCAAACTTTCTATCAGTTTGTGTGCACTGCCCATGCTTTCTCTTGTTGCATATGATTGTGGGTTCTTAGCATGTTCAACAAATCTATTTGTGTTTGTCCTATGGTCATCGCTTTCCAACTCATAACATTTCTTTTAGGCAATATGTATGCTAGCCATAGTTGTGGGTTACGCATTACTACTGCCAATCGCTTCTATTTGAAAGTATCCATAGTCAATTTAACATATGCTTCTTGTGAAATCCTGTAATCATTTCTTTTTGCAACGATATCTTTGGAAGTATCTATCGTATTTATCCTGCCTATCACATTGGTTGAATGTATCTAAAGCCTTTTCAATGGATTCCTTTTGGGCATGCCCTTCTATCCTCTCAGTCCTCTTGATCGCATGACTTTTGCATGCTTTTTCAATATCAACTTTAACACTTATAAGGTTCTTTCCATTTTAATTTATGCTTTGATGGAGGGCCACATCCTGCTCTTTAGCTCCCATTTTATCTCCATCAGAGAGAATACCGACAAGGGTCTGAGACTTGGCCCACACTTGTTAGGAAGTTTCTTAATATTATTTTCTGCTACACACTTTTCATATATTAGAATGCTTTTAATCAACTGGCAACTTCTGATAGATTCTAATCAAAGGGCAGTTCGACCAAACCTTCAAATTATTTCTAACAATTTGAGAGAGGGGAGACAAAGAAGTAGCCATGATATTCGCTATTTTTTTTAGTGAAATTCTGTAGTTCTTTTTGTAGTCTTCTGTCCAAATCCGAACTTTTTATTGAGGTTGGGCTTTTGTATGTGAGCATTATATTGGTTGGTATTGTCTTTCACCTTAAAACTATCTAATTTGTCAGTTGCTCCTATCGACGCATTCTTTGAAACTCATATGGGTGCAAGTGCTAGTTAATCTCCTTCCTCATCTTCGATTCTTAATGAATCCATTTTGTGAATGACCTTTATCATTGCTGAATTTTTTTTTAGATGTTTATAATTCTTCTTCAGCAATTCGTCAGTCATGAATTCTGTTTTGAATCATAGATGGAAATGGTCCACTTCTCTCATAGCATTTTAGTCATAGGAATTGGAAGAAGTGGGTAGAAGGAATAAGAAGTTAATTATTATAAAGATTTCATTTTTTTGAAGGATTTAATTTAGTTATAGTATTTGGTCTCATTTTGAAATTATTAGAAGGTCTATATTATTAGAAGAATAAGGAATGAGTTGCTGAGAATCTTTCTTATTTAGATAGGTAATTAGTTTAGTTAAGTAAGCAAAAAAAGAAGATAATTTTAGGAAGTTAATGTTAGTTTTGAAATAAGAGAGTTTAAGTTAGTAATTATTATTGGGAAGTTTACATAATGAAATTAGAAGCTCCCCATAAATATAAATAAATATATTAAATGATTTTCGATGTGAATGTCAATATGAGGTTAAAACATTAAAATATTTGTGTTTTCATTTATATAAATCTGCCTTCCTTATAATTGTGTAATAGAGTAAAATTACGTAATCAAATATATGTGTTTAAGCCAATAAATTATTATATAATTATTAGAAGGTTACTCTTAGATCCATGATAAGAAAGTCTACTTTAATAGCGGTTGTTAAGAAATAATTGTAGATCAGATTTAAGAAAGGAATAATTGGTTTGATTTTGAAAAGCTCTCATAATTAAAATTATATGTATAATGTTAATCGATGTAAAGGAAATGTATTAGTTTAAACATGTAATCAAAGATGTATAATAATTGTGTTTTTATTTATAAGTGTTTCAAGATAGACATACTTGTTAAATTAAGTTGTAGGAACAAAATTATACATATTGAATTGTATAAATATATTGGGAATGAAAATTTGAGTTTTAGATAAATTCAAGTTATTTAAATAATGAGGTTTGCATGGCAAAGGCTAAAGATCCCTATCATATGCCTGGATCTCTTGATGATCGTAAAACTGCTGCCAAAAAACAGGTTAAAGATCTCAAAGAATGGACCAAGGAGAAGGAAGCTCTGCTCCGCAAACTCAAACGTCCTTCCAAACGTTCTTCCTCTAGTTCTCCTTCTCCGCCTCCTCGCTCTTCCCGTACATCTTCTCATGGTTATACCATTCCATCCTGGTCTTCCTCTTCTAAGTCTAAAGCCACACATCGTCGCTCTGTTTCCCGCTCTCTTGGCCGCAGTATTGATACTCTCTGCCTCAAAGTTGACCGTTGTCACGAAGCTGTTGATATCCTTTCCCGGCAGTCTGCTCTTCAAGATAAAACCCTCAAACGACTCTCTTCTCATATGGGGGATATTTTAGACCTTTTAACCAAAGCTGATGCTAGTGCAAATCCACAGTCTGAGTCTGAGCCAGAATTATTAAGTGAACCTGCAAAAGCCTTGTATATGGTAGAAAATTGCACTTATATCAGAACTAATCTCTGTTTTCCAGGGTATAAGCCAATTACTCTTGATGCTTTTGTGGATTCTGGTTCTTCCAGAAGTTTTGCCAAGACTGGTGCCATACCTCCTAAATTCTGGAAAGAAAAGTCAGATCTTCCTGCTGGTTATGCAATAAATGGTCATGAATTGAATATGGGCAGATATGCACAGGATGTTCGGATAGAAATTCAGGGTAAGCAATTTGTTGCTGATTTTATTGAGTTAGATAGCCTCAGAGAAGACATCTTGTTAGGATATACTTTCTTGACCAAATATCAGCCATTTGTGTTGAGAACCCATGAGATTACTTTAAAACACATAGATGGTCTTGTCAAGATTCCTTCACTGAAAGTTGTAACTCATAAACTCTCCGACAAGGCCAAAAAACTGAAAGAATCCCTGAAATCTCAAGGACCAAAGTTACCTCTGTTACTTGAACCAGTAAAGGCCAAATTTATGGAAGATTGTTGCAGCTTGAACCGTTTACAGTTCTGGACAAAGAATCATGAAGAGTGTGAGATCAGATTGAAACCAGAATGCCAGTCAGTTATTCCTTTTGAACTTGCTTATCTCATGAGTCCTACTGAGGTAAAAGAAATTGATGAACACCTGAAAGAATTGATTGATGGAAAATTTATTAGAGATAGTAAAAGCCCTTTCAGTTGTCCAGCATTCTTAGTAAATAAAAGAGCAGAACAAATCAGAGGCAAAAAGAGGTTTTGCATAAATTACAAACCTTTGAATGATATTATTTTGCCATTTAACTATCCTATTCCATTCAGTACAGATTTGATTATAAGAGCAGCATCAAAAAGGATCTTCTCCAAGTTCGACTGCAAATCTGGATTTTGGCAAATGAAAGTTAAAGAAGAAGACAGGTACAAAACTGCTTTCTCAGTTCCTCAAGGCCTTTATGAATGGAATGTCATGCCTTTTGGTCTAAAAACTGCTCCTGCCTATTTCCAAAGGCGTATGGATAAAGCTTTAAGAGGTTTAAAAGATTTCTGTTCAGTCTATATAGATGATATCATTGTCTATTTTGAAGATGAATCACAACATTTACAACATCTTGAATCTTTGTATAATGCCATTAAAGAAAATGGAATATGTTTGTCAGCCAAAAAGATGGTCATTGGCAAGCAAGAAATAGATTTCTTGGGGCTGGTTCTGTCCAATGGCAAAGTAAGACTCCAACCCCATATCCTTAAGCATATTTCAGAATTCCCTGATATCTTAGTTGGTACTAAATAGATACAAAGGTTCCTTGGTTGTTTAAATTATGTGAGTCCCTTCTACAATGGACTGGCTAAGGACAGAAAAAAAATACAGGCACAACTAAAAGAAGGAGCAGGTCCCTGGACTGATGAACTCACTGAAATTGTCCAACGGATAAAACAAAAATGTCAATATCTCCCCACATTACATCTACCAGAAGATGGATTTACTTTGTTCTTATTCACTGATGCTTCTGATGAGGTTTGGGGTGCTGTGCTGTTACAGGAAATTCCTCCAAAGGGAACACAAGTATGTGGATACAGATCTGGTACATTCACAGATGCTGAATGTAGATACACCATTTATGAAAAAGAAATTCTGGCTGTCAAAAAAGGAATAGAAAAGTTCAAGATTTTCCTTAAACCTGTACATTTCATTGTGAAAACTGACAGCCAATCCATGCGGTCTCTCCTCAGCAAAAAGCCTAACAAAGACATAGCTCATGGCAGAATTGCAAGGTGGTATCTTGATTTCACAAGTTATGATTTTGAAATAGAATGGATAAAAGGTGATAACAATCCACTTGCAGATTCTCTGACAAGAGAAATGGCCAAATTAGCAGAACCTACTAATATGATGATTGAAATAGGCGAAACCTTGGTAAGACATGATGGTGTTAACATATTCCTCAGTCAAGATGCAGCAGGAAATGACCTATGGATTCCTCAACTCCCTCCAGAGATAATTTCTTCTATTTTGGAGTGTTATATTTTGAATAAATGGTTATTAGAATTAAGATCTGTCATAAGAGAAAATTATAGTAGAGGTCTTTTAACAAGCACTCAACAGTCTGAATTTCTGTCTCATTTTGGATTAGAAGATGCTACTATCTACTTTGCTATCAGAAATAGCATCATGTTTGATGTTTGTATCACATCTCTGCTCCCTATGAATTGGCCAACAAAGATCAAACGCAATCTTCTCAAGTGTGTCAAATTTGGGCTGATTAATAGCATCACTCTTCTACAAACAGAGTTTGAAGATTATGCAGATTTGTTTCTGGGATATTTTGGTAAGATTCTCCAGGATGATATGAAGGAGTTTTTCAATCTCCTCCAAAGAAATTTTGCTTGGGCTGTCGAAGAAGGAATGAGTGGTCCTTCTGGCTACTTACAGATGCGATTCCATTATGCTTTACCCAGAGTAGAGTATTATCCTTTGACAATGGATTGGTTTCCTCAAGCACATTTGGAGAATTTGGAAATTGTTTTATTCCCAGCTTTAATTGCAGCCAAGACTAAAATAGATTTTGCATCACCTGATCAAATTACTAAAATCATATATACTTTCAATCAGAGACATGATGACCTGGAAATTGCCTTCCAACCTCTGCAGATGAATTTACTCCCACCTGCACCGGCTTATGAGGACTCTACGGATGATGACACTGATGGTTATCAATCCGATGGTAGCTAGCACATGGGCTTGTCTGTGCCGTGACGTCAGCCACGTTAAGTTCTGACAATAGGACGCAACCCTATCTAAAAAGCAAGATCCCCGTAGCTACTTTGGGGTGTAAAGTGGGCCGTACTCACATGCGGTGTTTTTCATGTGATTCCTTTGGTCTTCCACTTTCTACAGTGCTGAGACGCGTGTCGTTTTTCTATGATCGGACTCCAAAATTGTTTTAATCTTTTGGCCTCTGATTTCTTGTATAAATTTGGCCTTTGGGGCTCTTTCAAAGGGGGGAAAAAAATGGAAGAAGGGTCTTAGGAGCCAGTTCCACAAGAGTATGCTCTTGTTTTGTGCCTTGAGCGATCTGAACAATCAGAAATTGTGCTAGATTGTAACCTTTATCTATGTTAATGCAAAAGTATGATTAAGTGAGTGCAATTTGAGTGTTAATTTATTGGTATCAGAGCCATGATTATTATCTGTATGTTTTTCTCTTTGCCCCGGGTGAGTTATATTGCTGAACATACTCAGTAGCGTGCTGTAGTACCTATGGAGGATCCCTATCATATGCCGAGTGAAGGGCAGTTAGTCAAAGAAAGTAAATTAACACTCAAATTACCAATAAGTTAACACTCAAATTACACTCACTTAATCATACTTTTGCATTAACATAGATAAAGGTTACAATCTAGCACAATTTCTGATTGTTCAGATCGCTCAAGGCGCAGAACAAGAGCATACTCTTGTGGAACTGGCTCCTAAGACCCTTCTTCCATTTTTTTCCCCCTTTGAAAGAGCCCCAAAGGCCAAATTTATACAAGAAATCGGAGGCCAAAAGATTAAAATAATTTTGGAGTCCGACCATAGAAAAACGACACGCGTCTCAGCACTGTAGAAAGTGGAAGACCAAAGGAATCACATGAAAAACACCGCATGTGAGTACGGCCCACTTTACACCCCAAAGTAGCTACGGGGATCTTGCTTTTTAGATAGGGTTGCGTCCTATTGTCAAAACTTAACGTGGCTGACGTCACGGCACAGACAAGCCCATGTGCTAGCTACCATCGGATTGATAACCATCAGTGTCATCATCCGTAGAGTCCTCATAAGCCGGTGCAGGAGGTAGGTCTGGCTCGTCATAGTGGTAGTCCAGATCGGTTGGTGGGAGTAAATTCATCTGCAGAGGTTGGAAGGCAATTTCCAGGTCATCATGTCTTTGATTGAAAGTATATATGATTTTAGTAATTTGATCAGGTGATGCAAAATCTATTTCAGTCCTGGCTGCAATTAAAGCTGGGAATAAAACAATTTCCAAATTCTCCAAATGTGTTTTAAAGTAATCTCATGGGTTCTCAACACAAATGGCTGATATTTGGTCAAGAAAGTATATCCTAACAAGATGTCTTCTCTGAGGCTATCTAACTAAATAAAATCAGCAACAAATTGCTTACCCTGAATTTCTATCCGAACATCCTATGCATATCTGCCCATATTCAATTCATGACCATTTATTGCATAACCAACAGGAAGATCTGACTTTTCTTTCCAGAATTCAGGAGGTATGGCACCAGTCTTGGCAAAACTTCTGGAAGAACCAGAATCCACAAAAGCATCAAGAGTAATTGGCTTATACCCTGGAAAACAGAGATTAGTTCTGATATAAGTGCAATTTTCTACCATATACAAGGCTTTTGCAGGTTCACTTAATAATTCTGGCTCAGACTCAGACTGTGGATTTGCACTAGCATCAGCTTTGGTTAAAAGGTCTAAAATATCCCCCATCTGAGAAGAGAGTCGTTTGAGGGTTTTATCTTGAAGAGCAGACTGCCGGGAAAGGATATCAACAGCTTCGTGACAACGGTCAACTTTGAGGCAGAGAGTATCAATACTGCGGCCAAGAGAGCGGGAAACAGAGCGACGATGTGTGGCTTTAGACTTAGAAGAGGAAGACCAGGATGGAATGGTATAACCATGAGAAGATGTACGGGAAGAGCAAGGAGGCGGAGAAGGAGAACTAGAGGAAGAACGTTTGGAAGGACGTTTGAGTTTGCGGAGCAGAGTTTCCTTCTCCTTGGTCCATTCTTTGAGATCTTTAACCTATTTTTTGGCAGCAGTTTTACGATCATCAAGAGATCCAGGCATATGATAGGGATCTTTAGCCTTTGCCATGCTAATCTTGAATTCAAGATCTTTCAAGGTCTTCTTAAGAGATTTAGTCACAGTATTTTCATCAAAAGAACTGTCAGATTCAGAATGCTCAGAACTAGAAGACTGGATTTTCTTGTGTTTATCTTTTGCCATAGAATATTGTTCAGGCAATATCTCAATGAGTTCGTACAAAGATTCTGAAGTTTGGCCAAGAATATCAAAAGAATGAACTATTGCCCATGAATCTGTTTGATATTGCTCATCAATCATAGCATAAACTTTATTATCATTCTGATATTTTTTGGGACAATTGGTAGCATAATGTGGACCTTTGCAGATGAAACACTGTACCTTTTTATTTTGACCTTTCTGAATTTTATTCTTTTTAAATAAATACTTGGGAGGTTTGCGATTCTTAAAAGAATGTATACTGACAGGGGCAAACCTATATTTCTTTCTTTTGAAAGATTTATGCTTATATTTCTGCTTTCGATAATCATCATTATCACCAGAATATTTACATTTTTTACATGAACAATGTTTTCCACAAGATTTGCTGCTAAACTTTCTGAGAGATTTGAATTCCTTCAATTGGCTGTGTGGTGGCTGATTGCAATAATCTTGTAAGTTACAAGAAGAATTGAACTGATCTTTATTATCACTCAAGGTTTTCATCAAACATCCCTTTTCTACCTTATGAGTGACTAATTGTCTCAATTCTATAAAGCCATGAGCACCAATATTTGATTTATACTTTTCTGTCACATATTCTTCTACATAAGCTCCTAGACCACAGGGAAGAGAGTTCAAGTAGAACTTTTTTGTAGTAGTATCATAGTATTTGCCTGCAGCAATCATATATTTCTCAAATACTAGATTATACTTGTGCAATTTCCCTAGGTCCCTTAACTGTAGAGAATATAAAATTCTTTCTGCTTCATGAACTTCATTTTTCCTATTTCCACTGAATAGGCCAACTAGATACAATTTTAAGGTTGCAAAACCTTCAGCAGAAATATCATTCCGACCCATATCTTTTTCTTTGACATACTCATCTCCATCTGCATCTATAGAAATTATGCCATTATCTGGGAGAGAGTTCCACCAATTCCTTAATTTACCTGACATGAGCCTAACTGCATATAGGACTTTGTTAGCTTCAGACCAAGTTGTACCTCTGGTATCAAAGAAATTTTCTAATGTATCACACCATGTACATATAGTGTCATATGGATCTAGAATTTTATCTATGTTGAGAATATAGCCTGAAGTAGCATAGGCTCTCAAGTTTTCTGGTTGGGAATTTTCAGATAAGACATCTTTCATCTCTATATCAAAATTATCATCCACAACAGTCTTGTATAGAGGTTCCCAATTTTCTTCTATCTCAACCATAGGTAAATTATCTTCTATTTCAGAGTCTAATTCTGATTCAGATATAGCCAGAGAAATAGTTTCTAAGAGTTCTTCCTCAGAAGAATTCATTGCAGCAGCAGGTTCATCCATATACACAGGTTGATGTACTTCTAGATCATTTTCTTGTAACCAATCCTTTAATCCTTCACTAGCTTGCAGCATATGTTCTTTTTCTTTGTTCTTAGGGAGAACAATTTTGGAAGGCATAGGAGGGTTATGACTTCTATGTATGACTACTGGTTTTTCTTCTTCAACTTCTTCTGTGAATAGAATACTTTTCTTTCTTTGTATTCTTGGTCGAGGCTTTGGTTCAGACTTCTAGGTTTTTTGGGATTTACTCTCAGAGGTTTCTTCTTCAAAACTATCTGCACCTTTTTGAGATACTCTGATTTTCTTGACATACTTCCTAATTTTTTCTAAATTTCTGGCAACAGTGTCAAGAAGAATTTTCTGTTCCTGGGCTTGAGTGTCTCTCCTGTCATCTGCAGCAAATACAATAGAATAGACCTGACTAGCAACATTCTCTATGCGTTCTCCTGTAGCTTGCATGCTAGTAGCCATTGCATGAGTCTGACTAACCTGATATCCTAATGAACCGAAATTATTTAGTGTAGAGGTACACTGTTTATCAATTCTTCCTAGAGTAGTTTCTGACTTATACTGACTACTCTGAATCTGAAGCATTCCATCATAAACAGAAATTGTTCTCTTAATATTCTGCTTAACATCTAATGCAATATCATCAATATTTTCAGAAGCAGTTTGCATCCATGCAGATTGCCAATTTCTTTGGGCTTCTGAGTTTTTTTGTTTTGTCCCTATCTTTGTATGTACTCTAGCTTCATATTTTCCCAATGTTTTATCATCTGGATTAACCATCTGATAACTATCTTCTGTTGGCCATCTACCAGGTGTATAACTGATCAGTTCTGTAGCTGTGGAAGAATCTAACTGAACAGCACACTTTGTTCTACGGTCAGATCCATATCTTGGTAGGTGTTCTCGCATCATGCTTGCATGTTCACCTAACTTTGCTATCTTAGGACCTTTTCCTTTTTTATCTGGTTCTTCTTGCTTGGGAGCAAGATGTAATCTGTCACTGACCCTTTTGGCTAATTCATCTATTTGGTTAGGGTGTTGACCAGATATTCTCTGTGATTTGGAAGAAAAGGATGATCTACCGGGAATAAATCTTTTAGAAGTAGATCCTGAGGTAGAGGCTTCTTCAGGATTGTAATCAATAAAAGGTTTTCTGTTTGAGCTGGCATAAGAGTGTGCCATAGAGCGGCTGCGGGTTAGAGGTTGAGCACGAGCTTGGGACTCATCTATAATGGGCTGCTCAAGTATTGTTTGGCCAGGGATTGCTTGTAAAGCAATGGTACCAACTCTGCGGGACTGCATTAGAGGTCGATCAGAGAAACGATTACGCTGGATTGGAAGGTTAGCAAACTGTGGTTTCTGTCTTTCTAAAAGCTGTTCGATAATTGGGAATCCAATCTCAAAACCAGTAGGATCAATGAATCTACCATAATCTAACAGATTTGAAGATCCTTTTGGAAAAGATACCCCTGTGGGTAAAGAAACCGGAGGTGATACAGTGTTCATTATCCTATAAATGCACCGACCACCAATCGTGGCATAGACAGAACCAGGCATTAAGGACACGCCCTTAACTTGCAGCAATAGACAAAAAGCTGAAGAAATAAATTTATCAGACAAACTGAGAGTAAAGTTTGGTTGGACAGACAAGACTCCATCTCCTTTTTCTGCACTGAGGATACCACGAAATTGGGCGACAACGGCTTGATCCCAGATCTGACATCGGGTATCAATGAGAGTGGCAAAAAACTCAGCACCTATGTTATAATTAAAATGTGGATGGACAATCAAGTCTACATGCGGGAAATGAACATGAAAAAAGCCTTTGCTTCTCCATCGATCAACATCTTCAGGGACTAAGAAAGGAAGATAAATAGGGCATATACCAGTACCAGATACCAAAAGGTTTATTTCACTTTGCCTAACTGAATCACAGACCTTAGCCTTGATTCCTTTTTCAGGATAAAATGTATTTATTTTAACATCAGGAAATCTAAAGTTGCCTTTATCATCAACTACATGCGTGTTACCATCTTGGAAATAATTGTGCAAAATATCAGACAGAGCGGAACTTGCATCCATAGATCTTCTGAGAGCCATAAGTGAGAAAATATAACTTACTGATTACTTGTTCGCGATATTCCCTGCTACTTTCTTCGACTAACTGCCCTTCACTCGGCACTATCCTTCGGCCTTTAACAACGGGTCTTACTGCGATCCTCCACAGGTACTACAGCACGCTACTGAGTATGTTCAGCAATATAACTCACCCGGGGCAAAGAGAAAAACATACAGATAATCAAAGATGTATAATAATTGTGTTTTTATTTATAAGTGTTTCAAGATAGACATACTTGTTAAATTAAGTTGTAGGAACAAAATTATACTTTTTGAATTGTATAAATATATTGGGAATGAAAATTTGAGTTTTAGATAAATTCAAGTTATTTAAATAATGAGGTTTGCCATAATTATTTATTGAGTTAGTATCGTTTCGACTTGGAAGATGGTGTAGAATTCTGATAATAGGTATTGCAAGTATCTTGATATTATGATGTTGTATAAACCATGGGGCTATTCCTTTGATGAAGCCTAATAGTGCTATGATATGTTAGAAGTTTGAATGCATGTTAAGATGGTTCTAAGTTCCTTAATCATCGTATTGGTTATCAGATGATTGGCTAATATAAGTTAGATCATCTGGATTATATCTTGTAAGACTTAAACTTATTGTCACCTTTGATCTTGGAGTAAATTTTGTGAGTTTGAATCTTGGAATTTTATTAGACTATCATATTACCTTTAGAATATTGATGATAGAATAGAAACGTGATGATAGGTTTGTGGTATACATAAAGTTAGTCTATGATTTTAACTTATGCTTGTTATATGTCTAAATAACTTGGTAGAAGATAAATTCTAGTGAGTTTTAGCAAGACTTGTCTAGTGTATATATATATATATATATATATATATATATATATATGTCTTGTTTCCACCTCACCTTAAGGAACTTGGTGAAGCCTAATTTTGTTGATAAATTTGTTATAGTTTAGAGGGTTGTGTACCCACTTGACCAATCTTGTGATACTATTAAATGCCATAACTGATGGAATAATATATTTGTATTTATTATGTTGTAATGATTGTGTTGTAATTGAACTATCGTTATGCAATAAGGGATCTTAGTTATGATGTGTTGGGAGTTGATGTGATATGGGTCATGCATTGTGTTATTTGGGAAAATTGTTTCCAGAGGCCAGGAGGGGTAGTCGTGTGATTATGTAACCTTGCTTATGGTTGAATATGTATTGGTTTTATGTGATGTTGACTTCCCTCTATTTATGGAACTCATGTTGTTGTCATGTTTATGATGAAGGGTAGAGTCCGTTTTATTGTTGTGGTTCATTATGCATTAAACCTGTAATAAATTTCTGTGTTGGTTTATTTTATGGTTGAGATTTTGGGAGCAAGAGGACCCATGCCTTGCTCTGGCTTACATTTTGTTTATGGTGAAGATTTTTGGAGCAAGAGGACCCATGCCTTGCTTTGGGATACTTTTGTTGAGATTGGTATGCAAGAAGGTAAATGCCTTGCATGGTATATGGAATCTTGTTCTTATGTCTTGCCTGATGGTTAGGGTCTTCTAGATGTAGGTGGGGAGGTGGCTTTCAATGAGGGGCCAGTGCCCAAAGTGGTTGCCAGGATAACCCATTGGAAGTTGTTAATCCAGTGATAACTTATTAATAAATTGGAGGGTGGGAGAGCTTTCACATTAATCAAGATAAAGTATGCCTCACTCATGGCTCAAGTGCTCATTTAGGCTTGAGAAGAGATGAGAAGGCTTGGAATGGCAAATCAGCTGCCTTGTCCTCATGAAAGGTATGTTGGTTCCGCATGAGTTTGTATGGGGGCCAGCGGTCGGGAGAGGCTGCCAGGATAACCCAGGATGGGGGCCGGTGCCTAAGAAGACCTGCTAGGGTAACCCATGACAAGCTATGTGATGACACCTTCCCTACTGCAGCCTAGCATTCCCTCTTTGGTGTTCTTTCCTTATATTGTATGAATGCCTTTGGAAGTTCTGTTAAGTGAGGAAGTGTTGTTTATGATGTTTGTGTTGTCTTGTTGACCCGTATTGTACTTGAGTCATGTGTAGTCCTTGTACCTGTCAGTCTTCTATCTTCTTGTCTGTGCTGCTACAGAACCTTATGTTATCTCCTAGCATGGAGGGGTGGACCTTAGGGTTCCACATGGTCGGGTGGTAGTGCTATTTTTCTCCACTAGTTTTCCCTTGCTCTTGTTCGTGTATGAGAAGGATGGACCTTGTGTTGCAGTGTTCAGATCATGTTCCAGATTGATGAGACAGCTTATTATACTCATGTGCTAGTTTGTGTATCAGATATTTCATATTGTATGTAATCCAATGTAATCCAGAAAGTGATAGTGTGAATGATGTAATGTTGTACCTTTATGGGAAATGGTATATGTACTTGTAGTTCTAATTATATGATCTTGCTGATTTCTTATTTAATGTTATATCATGGAAATGTATGTGCTCTTCATGTGAAGCAATATACTAGAATTGAATTATTGATGTTAGTTAATTCTTGATCCTGTTAAAAGTTAGTAAGTAATGCAGCTGTGGAACCCTAGAGGACAAGTTAGTTTAATGATATGTATTGACGTGTTTGACATTACCTTGTTATTTCTATTCAAAAAATAAAAATAAAAATAAAATATCCTGTTCATTTTAGCATAGTTGTGTTGTCCCCTAGGGTTTCTTAGTGGGGCGTTACAAAAGACCTTGTTTGATGATTTAGCTTGGAAGGTTTAGGAGACCTTAGTGGTGGAATGAGGCTTCCTCTATCATAAAACCACCCAACCAAACATGTTGACATTATTGGTTTAATTCCATGATGCTCTATTTGTAAAGTCTCTTGTTCTACACCCTAGTAGTGCATGAAATTGCCACTTTTTACAACTTTAGATCCAACACTAGCATGAGCAATAGATTTGAGATAGATAAAACTGAGAGAGGATTTCTTAGAGAACTTCATTCCCATATAGAGGAACAAACAAGATACATCTAGGTGCCACAATCTTCCCATACCATCTCGTTAAAGTTTGTCACTTTTAGGCTCTTACCTCATTTGAACATTGTAGCCTAAAAGGTTCCAAAGTCATTAGTGGTTGAATGAGGCCTACTCTACATAAACCCACCCAAATATATGTGTTGGCACTATTCATTTAATGATATGGGGCTTTATTTGTAAAGTTGCTTGGTCTACACCCCAACATTGCACGAATTTGCCACTTTTTACAACTTTAGACTCAACATTAGCACGATCAAACTATTTTGAGCTAGAAAAAACTAAGAGAGTTTTTTTAAAGAACCTCATTACCGAACTGTAAGAACAAATGAGAAGTCTCTAGGTTCCATAATCTTTTCATACTATCGCATTGAAATTTGTCACTTTTATGCTCTTAGGTCTCTTAAGAGACCTCATTTGACCATTGTGTCCTAGAAGGTTTAGGATCTCTTAGTGGTGGAATGAGGCCTCCTATAGAATAAACCCACCCAAATAGACATGTTGGCATGATTAGTTTAATGCCACGGGGTTCCATTTGTAAAAATTTTCATTCTACACCCTAGCATTACATGGAATTGTCAATGTTTGCTTTAGATTTGGCACTAGAAAAAGCAAACTAATTTGAGCTAGATGAAACTAAGATATTTTTTTGGAGGACCTCACTACCCAACTATAAGAATAAATGAGGCATCTCTAGGTGGCATGTTATTTTCATAGTATCTCATCGAAGTTTGCCACTTTTAGGCTCTCAGGCCTCTTAAGAGACCTCATACAACTATTATCCTAGAAGGTCTAGGAGACCATAGTGGCACGGAACAAGACATCCTCTAGCATATACCCAACCAACCAAACATGTTGGTGATGTTTTTTTAATGCCACATGACTTTGTTTGTAAAGTTTTTTGTTCTACACCCTAGTACTACATGGAATACCCACTTTTTGCAACTTTATATTTGGTGCTAGCATGAGCAAACCATTTTGAGCTAGATGAAATTGGGAGATATTTTTTTAGAATACCTTGCTACCAAACTATAGGAATAAATGAGATGTCTCTAGATTCCATGGTCTTTCCATACTATCTCATTTAATTTTATCTCTTTTAGGCTCTTAAGTCTCTTAAGAGACCTTGTCCAACCATTGTAGCTCAAAAGGTTTGGGAGCCTTTAGTGGTGGAATTAGGAATCCTCTAGAATAAACCCACCAATCAAATATGTTGGCACTATTGGTTTACTCCCATGGGGCTCCATTTGCAAAGTTGCTCATTCTACACCCTAACACTGCTCAAAATTGCTCCTTTTTGCAACATTATATTCACTGCTAACATGGGAAAACCACTTTGAGATAAATAAAAATAAGAGATGTTTTCAACATATTTTCAATTTCATCTAAATAATCATCGAAGCAATCTTTGGATGGATTTTTCTAATTTTCTGCTTGACTAGTTTAGCATGTTTCTCTCTAGAACAATATTATGCATGCCAATATCACTAGAGATACCTAACATATATCTTGGTATGACCATGCAAATATATCACCAATTTATCCTTAAGTAAAGTGAACATATTATGTTGTTCATAGGTGTCGAGAAATCATTAATTTTCAAGGTTTTCTCTTTATCAATTTTATCCATCTCAATATCCAAGGTACCATCAATAGTAATTGTGTTTCTATCTTCAATGAAGGGTTGGGTAGGTAAAGAATTAGGGAGGATTGGGGGATCATTTAGTTGAATACAAATTTCCCTAAAGTAAGAACAAACTTCAAAAACATGTAGGAAACCCTATCATGATGGAACATCTAGGTAAATCGTCATAAACTCCTAATTATTTTGCAAGAGCTTCATCATTAGAAAAAGTATCCAAAAGAGGAGTGGTATCTAATAAATCACCATGAATCTACTCAAGATGGACTAATCATGAGTCATGCCATTATTATACCTTTAGTATTTTTCTTTGTAGTTGGTTGGATAGGTTTCGACATACCTTGATTTTTTAAGCCTAACCTCTTCCATTATAGCTAAACTTTTGCAAGATGGCATATCCTTTACCATGGTGCCTTTCCAATTGAGATGAATATTGAAATTGAAATATAAATATCCAAAGGCTCTAACACAACAATTAATCATTCATTCATCTTCTACACACAAATGATTACATTCTACGGCTTTATAAATCCATTCAACTTATTAACTACCTAAACCACTAACTACCAACTAACTCATGCAACTAATAACTAAAAACTAACATCTAATAAATTAACATTAACATGTTAATTTATTATTTATTACATTATTCTATGTCATGCACTAATAATTCCTAACACCCCCCTTCAGTGCCATCATAGGGACTTTATTCTCGTGCTGCAGTATCAAAAATTGGCATGTCTCATATTTGCCCCCCTTCAATGAAAAATCATTGGATGTTAGTTTCCACCGATAATGCATCCAATTACAATGTGTAAATAACAAATCTATTACACCCTTATGACTCCAAAATCCTTATTTCTCCATTTACATAATGCTAAAAAATATTACAATTTCACCTCTATCTTGTGCATCAAACTGCTCAATAAATATTAATGGAAATCTTAAACTGTATTTGGGTTTTGTTCTCCTCTTCATCATCTTTCCATAACATTTTAAATTTCTAAAATATTTTACCAAATGAAAAAGATATCATAGTTTTAGTGAGACTGGTATTAAAAACTTTCTACAACGCCAAAGATTTCTTCAAGTTTGAATGTATAATTTTTAATAATTTTTTTGATTTTTTGATATGAAATGAACAAAATGAAGTGAAAAATATGAAAAGAATGAACAACATGGAGAGAGGAGAGAAACCAAATGAAGGAACAAGATGGAGAAAGAAGAGAAACCAAATGCATATGGATGATGAATGTCATAGATTTACATGTGGTCTGCATTGCGCTTGTGTTGATAAAATGCAAGAATGAAATGCATATGAATGATGAAGCCAACAAATTTTCACATGGCCTACACTGCTCCTCTATTGACAAAATACAAGAATGGTGGATGGATAACAATGACTTTTGCATGTGGTCCTCACTGCATCATCATTGAGCACCGCTTTGGAGAAGGAAAGACAATTGAACGGAGGACGACCAGAGAGATCCAAGACACCTGCTCTATTACCATATTGAATAATTCCTAACAATGAAGGCAAGAAACATTTAAAACTATTGCTAGTCTTAGATCCATAAGAGGCAACACCATCATTAGAAATTTCATTTGATTTAGAATCTAAAGGTGGTTTATCAAGTATAGAAGGATCTATGGTCAAAGGAGGGGTAGTATGATCACTATCTTTTACTTTATACCCCTCATCACAAGATGATGTAAAATCAAGAGAACCCTAGTCATCCTTAAGATCAACATGATGTTTAGTGGATTGGGAAAGGTTCTCACTTGTCTATTGTAGACCTGTAACCAATTGATTGGAGTTATCAAAGGATTATTTTTCTCAATAGTGACTAAATTGGTAAGGATTATCACAAGCTACTGCTATACACCTCTTATTATTATGAATAAACTTGAGATTGTGTTGAAGTGTAGAAGGTACAACATGCATAGCATGGATCCAAGGATGGTCTAAAAGAATGTTATACACTAAAGTACTAGGCATCATATGGAAGACTGTATCAAGTGGGATGGGCCCAAGAGTTAGACATAGTGACAAAACTAAGGGATTCTCTATCACATTATAAAATCCTTGGTAATTACCATGGAATTTGGAATATTATAGTTATCAACTTAAACAACATCCAAAATGTCCTTGCTATAGATGTTTAGATCATATCCATTGTCTACTAAAGCTCGTTTAACTCTGATATCCCTGTACTTAACCACAATATATAACAATCCATGTTCTTTAATCACATAGGGAGAAGGTAGCTCATGAAGTGCAAATGAAATCAATTTTATTTTGAACAATAGGCTCTAGGATTGAGACTAACTCATTAGGAGTAATAGTAAATGGAATAATGGTTCATCCTAAATCTTTCTTCAGGATGTTTCTATATATCTCAAAGGATTGCATCAAATCCCAAAGGGATATTTTAGTGTAGGTATTCTTGAGTAGATCATGTGCATCATATCCCATATTTGTTTTTTATATGTATGCCTAACCATAAAATAATAATGTGGTGTAACCAAGCATGAAACCTAGGAATATCACTAGATGGAGATGACTTAACATGAAAGGTGGGGCATGAAGAATCATAAGCTATACGAGTAGTAGAATCATCATGATATGTTGAACTAAGAGCATTACAATGTCCAACAATGTCATGTATAGATGAAGTAGATGTACCCTAGTCACATAAACTATCATCCATAGGTATAACAATAGAAGGTAAAGGTATATAATGAATATCTACTACAATAGATGTATCATGAACCAAATTGTGTGAAGGAAAGGTTTCCAGAGGCAAAGTATCACTATGCTTAAGCGCATTGTTAGTACTATCCTTGGGAGGGATGGAAACAATATGAGAGTTGCATATAAGTGAAGCGAGATGTCTCGAAGAGAAGGAAAGACAATGACTAAGTTCGTGAGGGAGGAAAAGGCATGTATATGTGATGAAATAAAGCCTCCATGGAAAATGTGATCCCATAAATATAGTAAAATTCATGAGTGACTCAAGGATGAGGAGATCACAGGTCAGAAAGTATATAAACACATTAAAATCTATAAGACAAGCATGAATAATAGTTAAGGATAAGGGACCACGAGAATCCATGATGGGAGATATACCAATGAAGATCAAGATAAGGGTGGGTATCAAAGAGATTATGCAAGAAAGGCCCAAAACCATAATAGAAGTAGATAAATGGTATAGAAATGAGGTAAGGTCTGATGAAAAGTAGAAAATCAATCAATAATCAAATGTGAAAATGAAACCCTAGAATAAGGATTTATTAATGAAGCACCGATATGAAAGGAGAATTAAACCTAATCAAATATGGAAATGAGAAAATTTAACCCCGATGAAGAAAAAAACACTAGGGGAAACCCTAAGTTGTGTAAGCAAATGTTGGGTCCACCAAAATGCGAGTGTAAAAATATCTCACATGAATTAATCTAGGCTAATGAAATACATGTAGACAATAAGGCACAATTAACCCAAATTAATTAGAGTTGGAAAATGATAAATTAAAATGCTATTTTTAGAAATTAAATACAAATGGATAGAGCACTTAGCTTTGGGAACAATGGTGAAAAATAATGTTGATGTTACATAAGACCCACTCGCCAATGTTTAGAGAACGATGTCCTTGATATGCTCATTGGACCTTGGAATTAAAACAAACTTAAAATTCCTTGTAGGTCGATTCGGAGTGGCTTTGGATCAATTTTGAGTAGCGCAGATATATCGTTTGATACACAAATTTGACTAGGAAAATAACAAACTTCTACAAACTGATTTTCTATAACCTTTGATATTTGAGTGTGCGTAACGATGATGGTACATTTAAAATACCTTTGGGGAAGTTATCAAATTGCTAGGGTCAGGTTCTCTTAGGTCAACTCCCTTGATTGATCGACTTTATAGCCTTGGGCAAATATTTAAAGACAACATTCTTAAGCATGCATATGGCCTAGATGCATATTCCAATTTTGATATAGATGTGTTTGCTTTAAGCTCCAAAACAAAATGTTCCTAGAATGATTTTGTCCTTGATCAACCATTTGATTTTTTCCCTATGAAATTAAGTGCACATTGAATGCATTTAAATACCAAGAAATAACAAGTCATGCAAATGCATATGGCCTAGATGCATATTCCAATTTTGATATAGATGTGTTTGCTTTAAGCTCCAAAACAAAATGTTCCTAGAATGATTTTGTCCTTGATCAACCATTTGATTTTTTCCCTATGAAATTAAGTGCACATTGAATGCATTTAAATACCAAGAAATAACAAGTCATGCAAATGCATACTAAGTAAGCTCCCAACAACTATTAGAAAAGGGCAGGAACATGAGAATTTGAAATTTAAAATTTTGAATTTGAGGTCAATCAGGAGCCCCTCAGGATCAAACTTGAGTGCTGCGAGATTGACCAAGGAATGCAAGAATATGATGAATTTGTAGGTACATGTGTAAATAGAATTAAGTTAATGATTGAATGAATGAAAATGTGTAAATAGGAGTAAATAGAAATTGATAAGAATCAAGAAATGAGCCAAACTTCATAAAAAAACACACCAATTATCAATATATAATTACCTATATTAAATCATTCCACCCAAATGAACCCAAAACTAAATGGAAATGGGCTTGGCTACCTAAATAAATTTCAACATTACAATATTGCTGATCTTACATTTGTGTGCACCGTGAATATTACTGATCTTAAATAGAAATTGATAAAAATGGAGGAATGAACCAAACGTCATATAAAAACACACCAATTATCAAAATATAATTATATTAAGTCATTCCACCCAAATGATTTAGAAACTAAATGGAAATGGGCTTTTGGCTACCTAAACAAATTTCACCATTACATTTGTGTAGCATTCCCAAAATAAGTAAAAGATTACTAAAAACAGGGGAGAAACAATGTGTAACGAATCTCGAAGTCGTAAGTAAACTTGAAAGGACCCACAGATCTGACCACACCCGTGACCCCGCCACTCCTACTGCAAATCAAGGCGGATCCCAAAAATTCAAATTGTAAAAATTTGGAACCGGTTTTGAAATTTGGAAACTTGGTTTCTCCCTCCATCATTTTAACTCCAGTTTCACGCCTCTCCCTCACTCGAAATCTCAAATTCTCAAAACCCACCCCGCCAATGTCATTCAATCTCTGCACTGTGCTTACAAATACATCTCACACTTGACACCCATTCCCATTCCGCGCATCTCTGCAATTCTTCCCCAACTTGTTCTTCAAACACATTGCAGAGTGGGAATGGAGTTGCAGGCGGATTTGCTTCTCCCAGCAAGGTCTCAGCTTTTGGGTATTTCTATGGAACAACACCAAAACATGGAGAACTCTCCTCCATTTTTAGCAGGCAGATCGCCCACACCATTTCCTGCTCTACATTTTTTCAAGAGGCAGCCTCTGCAAGAAATTACCCACCTGTTTGCTACCAATGCCAATACCCAATCCATCCATAATGTAAGTCTCCTCTATTTTTTACTTGGTGTTTTCTGGGCTATGTTGTGTGAATCTTTTGGCTGATAAACCTTCTCTGTCTCTTTTTTCAGGAAAGAAGAATGTTCTCTGCAGTGGAGATGAGGGGGCTGGCAGAGCAGACATCAAGCATTCGAAACAAGAAGAGAAAATCCACAAATATGTCAAGTGACAGTAGTACAAGTATTTCCAATCTGAAGAGGCCATTGCTCAGAAGAGACTTCAGATGAAACTCTGAGTTGTAGCAGGCGTTCACAAGATTTGTGCTTCTCTACTGCAATCAGCAAGTCTGTATAAGCTCTGTTCTCAACTCAGCTTTGGAGGCAAATTATAATAACACAGCCCTTAATTCTTACCAACTATTGTGGTATTGAATGAAAATTGGGTAAAATAGAGTAAGTGAGGCAGGAATCATGCCCTCTTTCGCGGTTCACTAATGTTCAGCATTTTGAATAAAAGTCTCATTTTTTTTCATATTGCAGCCAGAGTCATAAATTTTTTTGCTCCTCTGTTTTCATATTTGTATCATGAGCTCTATTGTGATCTACCATGCATTTCTTCTATGTTATTGAATGTCTGCTATCCATTAATGGATCTATTTTTTTTTTTTTTTCCATTAGCCCGCCATTCAGATTTCTATAAGTTGTTCACTAAAGTGGTGCAAATTTCCTGTTAGCCATAGCTCTGCAGAAAAGTACCTGCTCCCTTACTCGTTAACTCAGAAAATAATTGAAAAGGGTTGGTGAATTGAATTGTCAATTTAATATATTTCGTATGAAAACAAAATCGTTCCATCCAGAAGCTCTTCTCAACTCAAAATTGTTCCATCTCAGACTGAGATCAGTCTCATTGGAATGAAGGGTATTCTAAAAACATCTTCTCTGTATTGAATATTAAAAACTTTAAAAAAATCCTAGGGACTTATCTGAATGCTTTCCATTCTACTATTGCTTATGTCTTGTCAACAGTCCATTCTTTGTTGCTGAGGTTTAATTTCAGAATTGAAGGGTAGAGGATATTTTATCTATTTGATGCTGAGATAGTATTTGTGGATTTAAGGTTCAATATTTTTAAAAGTTTAGTAATAGTAGTTGTGATGTCACATCAGCGCACCAATAAAATATGATTTAATGCACAATTATTGGTCCACCTTTTTTTTTGGCTCTTTTTGGACACCTCAACAAAAATTATGTTGATGTGGCATCATATTTGATGATGTGGCCTAAAACTTTAGTTATAAGTAGGGGCCTTACCAAGTATGATGCTGTAAATTTTTTGGAGTGATTCAAATTGTCATGCATGATTTTGAGAGGTGTGAAGTTAGGGTGCTCAACTATTGGGTCCTCTCCCCTATTTGGGTAATTTTTTTGTTTTGTTTTTATTTTGAAAAATGTAGTAAATATTAGATGTCTATATTTTATTTTTTAAAACTTTAATTTTATAGTTTTTTTTTATAAAATTTATGTTATCTTTGTTTTGGTTTTTATGGCGTTCTACATTCAAGCACGAATGAGAGATATGAAAGATTTTGAATTTCTATGTAAACTTATAAGATTCATAAAATCTTAATTAATTTAAAATTCTTACAATATTTTTAATTTTTTTTTGTCCAATTTCTTTGGTTCCATAGTTTTTGTGACTTTTTTATTTTCAATTTCATTTTTAGTTTTTATTTTTTACTTTTTTCTAATTTCTTTTTAAGTTTTTAGTTTTTATTTTTTCCAATTTCTTTTTTGGTTTTTATTTTTATTTTTTTTCTAATTTCTTTTTTGGTTCCATAGTTTTTGTGATTTTCTTATTTTCAATTTTTTTTTTGTTTTTATTTTTTATTTTTTCCAATTTCTTTTTTAGTTTTTATTTTTTATTTTTTCTAATTTTTTTTTTGATTTTTTTTTTCAAAATTTTTTTTTGGTTCCATAGTTTTTATGATTTTCTTATTATCAATTTCTTTTTAAATCACAAAAATATTAAAAAAAAATGAAAAATTAAAAAATAAAAACAATGGAAAAAATAAACTATGGAAAAGAGATATCCTTCGACGTACTTTAGATATATTTTTTTAAATATAAATATACTAGTTATGAACACTACTCCTTAATGCCACTTAAAAGGCTTTTCTCTGTAATTAATATTATAATTAAATTAGTTATTTATAATTATATAATTATATTGATTTTTTTATAGTGAATGTAGATATAGGAGTTCATTCTTTTTAAATAATATGTTAAGAATTAGAGATACAAATTGTAAAGCTTTGAATGAAATTGTTTTATATGACAAATTAAATATAAACTAGACCTTTAGGCCTTAGGGGCCAAAACTATGCAAATTATAAAAGAATGTAATTAGCCCTTCTTATCTTTTAGGATCTTTTTTTTTTTTTTTATAAAAGGGGTAAAAACTTTATTGAAAATCAGAAAAGAGCATTACAAAACATCAAAGGGCCAAAGCCCTGGGAATCCATAAGAAACAACCATACAAAGCATGAAACAACATCAACCAATACCATTCCCATCCTCAACAAGAATCCTCTCCAAGTCATGTCGGAGCTCATGAGGAACCTGCTCCCACTCATCAATCTTCTAGCCATCTAAATGCTCAGAAGCCCACTTAGCCAAACAATCTGCTGCCCTATTCCACTCCCTTGGAATATGGACAAAATACACCATCTCCATCAAAGAACTTATCTGCAGAATCTGCTGCACCATCATAGCCAATTGCCAACTAACATCAGATACTTTCTGTTTATTCAACAAATTAATCAAAACCTGTGAATCACTCACAGATAACTTTGCGCCATCCCAAAGCATAAGCCCTCTCCAAAGCGTAGAGGATCGCCAAACCTTCCATAAGGTTGATAGTCTGCAATCCTTCATGAACAAAAAAGAAAAAAAACCATCGATCCCAAAAAATCCCTTCCAGCCCCACCAATCCCAGCAAGCCCAGGATTGCCCCTTGAAGAACCATCAGTATTGAGCTTCAGAATGCCAGCCGAAGGGGGTAGCCAACTCCCCACCCTTTGAACTTTCTTTTTCACTCGCCTTCCTCTCCTGACACAAGCAGAAGCTGGAGACAACCCCTTAATACCCAATCTATCCACCAGCTCAGCATCCCCTTTCTCCAAAGGGAACACCACATCACACTTAGCTTCCACCGTCTCCCGAATCATACCCATAATTTTGTGCCAAACTTGTTGAATCAACAGCTTCTCACCTCGAATAATTCTTCGATTCCGTTCCAACCAAATCTGCCATAGTATGAAGGAAGGCCCAACATACCACACATCTTGCAAGAAAGAGGCCATAGAAGGAGGTCTACCTAGACTACTCCAAAAATCCACCAGGGAGGAAGCATGAACACAGGGGCTTTTCCAAACTTCCCACCAAAAATGCCAAAGCTACAAAGTCAAGGGACAACGAAAAAACAAGTGAGACGACCCTGAAAACCCCGCTTCCGAATATTATCCCATGTCAAGCACCTATTCCAAGCCAAAGTCCAAATAAAACAGTTACACTTCGGCCAAGAAAGCTTATTCCACACTTTCTTCCACCAGTGAACCTTTACCCCATCCAGCCGGTGAGATAACAACACCTGATATTCAGAAGAAACAGTATAGACACCCTTAGGATTAGGAGACCAAGAAAGAACATCCCCTTCCTGGAGGAGCTATAGCGTCTACGAGAAAGGATACTATGAAGCTCAGCACACTCCTCCATACCAACAACAGGCCACTCATCAGGATTCTTCCCTCTTGCCACCACCAACTACCCATGAGAAGATAAGGACTTGAAGTCACTCACCCTTGACCATCTTGCCTCACAGAACCTCTAGCACAAAGTCACCAAATTAGGAAACTGAGAAACAATGGGAGGAAAACCATCCCAAGAATTAGACCAAAAATGAGCTTTCGTCCCTCTTCTACAAATCCAAAATAAGCCATCCTTGACCAGAGCAGCCCCTTTCTTGAGTGTACTCCAAATCACCGAGCCTTTCCCCACCAGGGGATAACGAGGAATATCAATCTGAGGGATCCCCAGGAAGTATTTTTGTGTTAATATCCTGGCCCAGATCCCATCCTGCTCCACACACCACCTCCAATACAATTTAGCAGCCAACGCCATCCCTGACAACGACGACTGCCTTAACCCAAGGCCGCCAAACTACTTCATGCTACAAACAATGTCCCATCTGACAAGGCTCCATTTAGAGGACAATAAGCTACCAGCCCATAAAATCTGTCTTGCTAAGGAATCCAATTCCCTAACAAACCCAAAGGGGCCACCTAATTCATACATCTGTAAATGGGGAGGGCCTACACCACAGACTTGAGCAATTGAACACAACCCACAAAGGACAACCAATGATGGGTCCAATGATTAACTTTCACACAAAATTTATCTAGAATATTCTGCCAAGAATCCCTGGGTAGTCTTCCAACAGAGATGGGAATACCAAGATAGGTCAAAGGGAGAACCCAGTCTGAAATCTCAAGATATGAGCAATTCGCCTCTAAATGGAACTTGGAGTATTGAAGAAAAAGATAGTAGACTTATCTTCATTAATCAATTGGCCCAAAGCTACAAGATAAACATCCAACACCTTGCGCAAATTCAAAGCTTCCCTAATTGTAGCCATACCCATCAAAGCAGTGTCATCTACAAACTGCAAGTGAGACTGTGGAGGTAAACCACCTCCCCACCCCCACCCCTGAATGAAACCTAACTCCACATTCCTTCTTATCAAACGTCCTAGACCTTCAACAAGAAGAAGAAACAAGTAAGGAGAGAGGGGGTCACCCTGTCGCAAACCCCGAGAGACACCAAAAAGCTCAGGGTGCTCACCATTTATTAACACAGAGAAGGAGACCGAAGTAACACAACTCATAACCCAATAAATCCACTCATCCCCAAAATGAAAAGCACCAAGAACCTTCCGAAGGAAGGACCATCGAACTTTGTCATAAGCCTTAGCCATAACAAGCTTGATGAACATCGCCTTATCTTTGGAACTGGCCATAAAGTGAACGGTTTCAGTTGCGATGACAACCCCATCCAGAATCTGCCGTCCTGTCACAAAACCACTCTGTTCCTCAGAGATTAGCACTTTAAGCCACTTTTTCAACCTATCAGCAATCAATTTAGAGATAATTTTATAAATCACATTGCAAAGAGAGATAGGATGAAATTGACTTAACCTATCCGCCCCATCACACTTTGGGATGAGAGGAAGGAAGGTAGAATTCAAAGCCCGTAACATCTGTTTATTCTTATGAGACTCCTGAACAACTGCCAACAAGTCCAACTTGATAATCTCCCAGAATTCTTGAAAGAACTCAATCAGGTAACCATCAGGGCCAGGAGCTTTCCCCCTCTTCATTTGAAACACAATCTCCTCTAGCTCCTCAATCAAAATATCACTCATAAGATGCTCATTCATCTCCCTAGATACCAACGAAGGGATACAAGAAAGAACCTGAGCTTCCTCATCAGAACCCCCCTGCGAGTCCTCCCTGAATAATGAAGCAAAATATTGCATAGCTTCACGCGTGATTTCATGAAAAGAAGAAAGAGTTTCACCTCTGTCATTCACCAGAGTAGAAATAGAATTGCCATGTCTCCTGGCTTTCATCGAGTTGAAGAAAAAAATAGTATTTTTATCCCCTTCCTGAAGCCACTCAATCCAAGCCTTTTGTTTCCAAAAAACTTCCTCTCGTAGCTCACACTCTTCCAGTGCTTTCAAAGCCCTAGTCTCTTCCCACAGCAGGTCCTCAATCACTCCATCCTCCCTGATCAACCTCGTAATACCATCCAACTCAGCCTGGGTAGCAGTCTTAGAATGGAAAATGTTTCCAAAGCATTGCCGATTCCAACGTTTAAGCTAATACTTGACAAATTGAAGTAACTTAGCAAAAGTGTACATTGTTGTACCATAAGCAGGTCTACCATACCTCCACCACTCCGCAACATAATCATGGAGAGAGGAGTCACACAACCACATAAGCTAGAACTTGAAAGAAGGAGATCGAGGCACACGAGCTGAAGAAATAGCTAGCTTGATAGGCCAATGATCTGAGCCCCTCCAATCCAAAATTTCAGAGCTAGAAGACCACAACCCACCAACCCAGTAGCAAGAAACCAAAAAGCGGTCAAGTCGTTCTGCAATGCAATTATTCCCGATCCTCCGATTGTTCCAAGTAAATTGGCCGTTAATGGGCTTAATATCAACAAGATTTAAAGCTGAGATGCTATCCTGAAGCAGCAACGCAGAAGGCTCAAGCCTCACAATACCACCCCGCTTCTCAGCCAACTCAGAAATAGCATTGAAGTCTCAAGCCATAATTCATGGATGGAAAGGAACCATGCTTCGGACAAACTGGATATAGGACCACAAAAGTTGCTTACCCTGAAGTTCAGTAGGCGCATAGATATTAGAGAAGAGAACAGACTCCCCCGTCTCAAAACAAGACGCAATCATAGAGATAGAAGACTGAAAGGACAACCACCAAAGAGGGCGGATCTTCTGAGGATTCCATAAACAAGCCACTCCCCCAGCAGACCCTTGAGCACCACTACACTGGCACTCACCACTCCCGTACAACTTAGGCACTAAACCAAACATACACTCCACTGATAACTTAGTCTCCTGTAGGAAAAGAACATCAGGAGATTGACTTCTAACCAAATCACGAACAACTTTTTATCGAGGGCCACTGTTCAAGCCCCTTACATTCCAGGATAGAACAATCTTTTCAAGGGGCTCAAAAAATGAGAATCCATAGTCTTAACAGACCCTGACTCTACCAAAGTTTTCCCTGTTAATTTAATCTTTTCCAAATCCTTTTTTCTACCAAGCTTGGAAGACTTCTCCCCAAACCCTTTTTTTGGATCCTTTTGATGAAGACCCAAATGAGAAGAAGAAGACTTATTATTCTTCACCCCCTCAGTACCTGCATTCAAAACAAGAGGAGGTCCATCCTCACCACCCTTCTTCCCTACTATAATAGGAACCGATTCCACCTGGACTTCCATTTGAACATCTATGTCCATTTGCAAAGCCCTATTATCCTGCAAAACTTGAGTAGCTTTAGAAAGAAGGCCCTCCTGTCCTGTACCCAAAGCACCCTGATCCAGATTCACCAAGCCCGGATTCACTTCCTACTGGCTGAGATCATCTAAAACTTCAAATCTGTTGAAAGAATCTTCATCCTGCCTTTCCTTCAAAGTCCTCTTTTGACCTCGATTCCTGTTTCGAGCCTTCACAGGAATGAAATGATCAGCCCCATCCACATCACTAGGAATGGGTTTCTTCCCCTTTTCAACCCTAGGGGGATTGCAGGGAGGCTAAGAAGTCTGGGAATCCACAGACCTAGCCTTTGTGCATCTCCTCTGTAAATGTCCATATTCATGACAGAGATGACACCGAAAAGGAAGAGTCTCATAGTCCAACTGCTGCACCTAAGAGTAAGGACCCGCACACATATCCACCAAATCTGGCAAAGGTTTACTTAAATCAATCTCAACACAGATACGAGCAAAAGTCATCACCTTTTTAACTTGAGTCTGCTGTGAAGCACCAACTGGTTTTCCTAGCATCAAAGCCAGTAAATGCAAATCATCATCCCGCCAACATTCCATAGGAAACCTCGGAAGCCGAACCCACACCGGAACCCAGTTCGGAAGCTCTTTAGTAGGATTGAAGCCCGCATGCCAAGGTTTAATAAATAACCCAATCTGATTATGAAAATAGGGGCCTCCTTCAAAGGCCTTGCTGCGATCCGCCAAGCAATTGAATGAAACCATGAAATAGTCATTTGGTAAAAGCATAACCTCCATTTCTCCCTCTGGCATCCAAGTCCGTTGGGCCCACGATTCAAGAAATTGTAATGAAACACGCATCCCCATAAACTTGCACATTAATGCATGCTTCGAATAATAGTCAATATCTTCCACAATCATCTCCAACGGGATAACCAATTTTGGCCTCTCCTCACAATGTTCAAGACATCCATTGATCTTTGTAATCCGTGTACCACCAGACAAACCCAAACCAACCAACCCCAGATCTGGTGAGAACAAGTTATTATTAAAAATCTTTGAAGCATGCGAAGGAGAATTCACACCAACCTGTAATGTCCCCTTTTTAGCTAATGTTGTTTGCGGATGGTTTAGCCTATTCCTGACCCTCGTAGGCTAATGTACATGGTTAGGGGGTCTTCTTGAGGCAGTCACTTGGTCGATGGTTGGTTTTTTAGATTCAGTTGGATGGAAAAAATAAGGGAGATAATAATTAAATTAATTATTTGTAAGGTTATTAAATAAATAAATATTATAAAGTGACCTTATATTTAATTAATTTAATAAAGTGACTTAAATAAATATTATTACATAAAGTCACTAAAATAAAATAATATTATTTTTCTAGAAGCTTCTTGAAGTGGGATTGAAAAAGTATAAAGGAAGGGGCAAGGCAAGCTTCCAGCATCCGATTATTGTCATTTGCATTTGATGAGTTTTGTGGAGCCAAGGGTTTCTGCATATTTGGTCTTTGGGAATGAAAACTCCCATAGATTAGCATAACTGAGGTGGTGAAATATCCTCCGAAGGGTGGCAAATTGGAAGGGATATTTCAGTCCTTTCATTTGTGCTTAAATCTGTAGTATTAACTAAGGGTTTGGAGGTATTAATTTGCATATCAGAAGTTTTTCTATTGGCTGCTACAGTGCTGTGAATAGTGTCGCTACAGTGACATGAACAGTATGCTACAATGATTGCTACAGTAACGCTACAGTGATCGCTACAGTACCACTACAGTGTTTTGCTACAGTACACTACAGTGATTGCTACAGTGCCATGAACAGTAACGCTACAGTATAGGGCAGCTAGGAGAAGGTTTCAATTTGGGTTTGGAAGGGACTCCTTTCCTTGGTTGATGAGAAAGCTGGGCGCTACACTTGAAGAGGCACGATTCGGGCTTGAGAGAGATGTTTATGAGCTGTTTTGAGGCTGTCATTCCTTCATCTTCATCATCGATTCATAGCAACTTACATTTCCAGGTTCTTTCATGAGTTAGCATATTTATATCAGCATTGTTTCATAGTTGTCATTTGTTCTCAGATTTTAGGAGTTGCATAAAATTGAGAGTCTTGGCCATTCATATCAGCATTGTATTAGACAATATATCTCAATAAAGGAGTGATAAGTTGTAGGCCATCTATTTGATGTAATGTGCATATTAATATCCTTCATGATTAGCATAATAGTATGCATGCCAAGTGTTTGACAAAATGTCAATTGGCTGTAGGTATGCATTTCATGTCTAATTTTCATGTATATGTATCGAAAATACCCAAAAAAAAGTCCTATATGCATTTAGATTAATGCTTAGACATTGTAGTCTGGATTTATGAGCATTTAGAGTACTCAGCTATCATTATCAAACAAAAATATCAGACTGAAAACACAGACCAACAAGCATTGGGTTTACATCAGAAGTGTTTGACAATATTCCTTGAGGTTCAAATCAGCAAAATAAGGTCCGAAATAGCAAGGGATATTACAGTGGTATCAGAGCTTTTGTCCTGCCATCCTGTTGGGTAGATTGGACATTGAATCAGCGAGTTAATCATGGTTACTTCAAGTACTCAAAAGTAGTGGGACAGGAATATGGAGAAGCTTAAACAAAGTTTGAATAAGTTGGATGAAAACCAAAAGAGGATGAATGAATTGTTTTCACACCCCGCAAACATAGACAAAGCAGCTCGGTTTATGGCATCCATTTTTAAGGGTCTACATCAAAAAACAAAAAGGAGGAACAAAAAGTCTCTACAAGTGAAGTATCTAGAAACCTCTACAATGAATTTTTAGCAGTTAGTGACCAGCATTCAGCTGATCGTATGGAGAACAAAATGGACAAAGGTGATGAGCAGGAGATGCCTTCTTTTGGGTTACAGGTTTCATCTTCTCTTCAGGAGGATAGCAATGGTATGGATTCTTTTAATGATTCCTTTGGGGCTGATGTTAAATGCACTCACGAAAATCCAGAGGGAAAACTAATAGGTGAAGTATGGACCAGTAGTATTGAAATCGGGTCTATTTCAGTTGATCTTCACCTAGTTGATGTTACAGAAGGTAGAGAGGAAGAAACAGTGGATCCTACAGGACAGGGTTGCACGAATCTCCTAGTTGGTGACATGGAGGTTATGATTGGGGACTCTTTTGATAGTCCTAAGAGTGATCTTACCTCTCTGCGTAAGATTAGCGATTCATCATCCATTGATTCTATTTTTTGGAGGGATGATGAGGAGTTAGGGTTGGGAACTACTGCTGCTCTAGTTCCAAACCAGCATGAGGACGCTTCAGAAGAATCTTTTGATGAGAATCAAGCTCTCCATTGGCAGCCCACAACTTCAACTAATGAATTTTCCTTGGTCCCTAAGTTTGATTTGGAGAACCAACTAAAGGTTGGTGAAGATAAGATTGTTACAGCGCTGTCCTATTTTGATCATTCCCACAAGATGGTGGAAATTCATCTATGGAAGGTCTAGCTTGAGGGGAGACATAGAAGTGTTGAAGAAGCTTCATCAATCTCTGATTTGCAAGCGTTTAAGACAGCCATGGAGATTATGAAAAATAACTATTTAACTCTTCTTTCCGATAGAGATCACCTACTTGAATTGGGTGTCATATATTCAGATGCATTGAAGAGGAAAGAGGAAGAGGTTGATCAACTCACCACGGAGCTAGTGAAGACTAGAAAATCTTTGGAAGACTCTCAAATGGCTCTCCTTATGGCAGAAAATCAGATTGAGGAGTTGAATGTGGAGTTGAGTTTGGCTCATGCTTCACCAAAGAAATCAAAAAATCAGTCTTCTATTGCAGCCTCTTTGGATGGGCAAGAATCTTGTGTTGTGCATGTGATTGAGGGACAAGGAAATGAGGGAAAAGAAGAGCAAGTGATGGGTGAGGACAAACCAGTTACATTAGAGCAGCTACATGAAGATAAGGTTTCTTGTGATGCTTCATTAGGTGAGTCTAGCATTGCTTCATCCTATCGTGGTAAAGAATCAGATGGTGCTTCCATGAATGTTATTCGTACATATGAAAGTCCATTGAAGGTCCAAGATATTAAGGTGGATGTGAAAGTTGATCGTTTGCTTAGTGGAGCAGCCACTAGTGTTTTGAATACACATGATGAAGAAGACATTTTACAATGGCATTATGTCATCACTGATTTGTTTGAGGACAGCAGCATTATGTCCCATCATTCTCGTGAGATAGGAGCTTGTGATCGGGAGAAAGCCAATGATATGATATCACCCATTGATGGCAGCCCTATACCATTTGGTAGACATGAAAATATCAAGGATAAGAGGACTGATTTTGTATATTTTGGCATCGAAGAGGTAAAGAAGTCCAAAAAGATTAATGAAGAATGGTTGCAAAAAGCCAAAGAGGCTAGATTAGTGGCTGCCAATGCAAGACAACATCTTCAAAAAGTGAAAGAAAAGATCAATCTCATCAACATAGCAAGACAAAAAAGGATAGATAACATTAGAAGACTCTTTATTCAAATGAGGGATGAATCTAAAAATACACTTGATTCCCCTAAGGTTAGTTCCATGTCAGGTGATAGAAAGCAGGACTATGATGGACAACTATTGACGGAGGTTGGTGCTTTTTACCATGACTACATAGTGAGGAGAGTTCATCACCTTTCTTTTAGTTCACATGCAGAGGATTGGTTGATGCATCGATGTGGATTGACGGGGGGCTTATACCATCCATTGTGGGATGAAGAGTTGCCATCTACAGAAGATGGAACTAGAGCCTGCAAGTACCCGACATAGTTGTGTATGAGGAATTACTTGCAGGGACAGCAGTCAGTTATCCATCATGCTATTATGTATCCGACAAGGTTTGCTACTTCTATGTCACAGAGATTTCACACAGATACATGGTTACAGGATGATTATGGGGGCAGTAGGTATGATGGCTTGGTTAGTCAGCACATCCATAGGAATTGGGCAGAGGATAGAGGTTGTGCTTTCATGCTTGCTAGGTAGTTGTATGGTGCACTCGTGAGGGAAGAGGCACAGATATCCACTTCCGTTGATGCTGAGAGGGATCAACCCTCCACAGTTGTATTGATTAGTGCAACTGGCTTTATGAGTTGGTGTCAAGAGCACTCTTCTTCCAGCTTTGGCAGTTGGAGTATTGTGGGGACACCAACATTTGTAGATGAGTTAGGAGATACTCATCTTTTCCGACAGTTGTTTGGGTCCATAACCCACAGGTCTTAGTATCAGGGAGCAGCCTCTTGGCAAATTAGTGATTCAGTTGCAGACAGTATGGTGCAGCAGGTGCCACCAGTTGTCATTGGTAGTGGATTGTTGATTCTGTTTTGGGATCCTGGTGGTGACGTGTTTGATTCGTCACTCTATTTTGGTCCTGATGAGGTGTTCTACCACTCTTGGTGCTATGTCAGTGGTTTATGTAGAATGGTACAGTGGAAGTCAATAGGTGCGCTTTGTGACAGACTTCCAGTTTAGCACTGGGACCCAGGGATTGACATCATAAGTGATATGTTTATTTCAGCTGCAGAATTGCACAGTTTGCTAAGTTTTGGCAAGTTCTATAGCTGCAGTTGTTTTCAGCGAGATTCTGATGCAGTTCCTTACAGATTCATTTGGGATCCGGGCATTAGTTGTGGGATACTCTCTAGTATGTTGAGGAATCCTTTGTGTGCATCAGGGTTCCAATCAGGGTTCACTGTTGAGTTTTGCAGCATGTATATGAGAGTGATTACTTGCAGTTGCACTTTTGATCTTTATATACATGATTTGTTTCAAACGCATAGCTCAGTTGCGTATATGCTAGATAGTGTGTATGATAGCTTATCTTGCACAGTTATGAGAAGCAAACATTGTCGGTATTCGGAGTTGCTTCCACTTAATGCTTATGCTCTTGCGACATCTGGCATTGGGGTTGATTTGATTTAGCAGGTTCAGTTAGTTGTGCTAGTGTTGGTGTTACAGGAGCTCTTTGGTGACAGCAGGGACATTACACAGATCCTCCCTTGGGATCCAGATGGGGAGAATTGTCTTTGTAGCCAAGATTGCTTGGGGACAAGCAATTTCAAGGAGGGCAGACTGTAATGTCCCCTTTTTAGCTGATGTTATTTGCGGATGGTTTAGCCTATTCCTGACCCTCGTAGGCTAATGTACATGGTTAGGGGGTCTTCTTGAGGCAGTCACCTGGTCGATGGTTGGTTTCTTGGATTCAGTTGGATGGGAAAAATAAGGGAGATAATAATTAAATTAATTATTTGTAAGGTTATTAAATAAATAAATATTATAAAGTGACCTTATATTTAATTAATTTAATAAAGTGACTTAAATAAATATTATTACATAAAGTCACTAAAATAAAATAATATTATTTTTTTAGAAGCTTCTTGAAGTGGGATTGAAAAAGTATAAAGGAAGGGGCAAGGCAAGCTTCCAGCATCCGATTATTGTCATTTGCATTTGATGAGTTTTGTGGAGCCAAGGGTTTCTGCATATTTGGTCTTTGAGAACGAAAACTCCCATAGATTAGCATAATTGAGGTGGTGAAATATCCTCCGAAGGGTTGCAAATTGGAAGGGATATTTTAGTCCTTTCATTTGTGCTTAAATCTGCAGTATTAACTAAGGGTTTGGAGGTATTAATTTGCATATCAGAAGTTTTTCTATTGGCTGCTACAGTGCTGTGAATAGTGCCGCTACAGTGACATGAATAGTACGCTACAGTGATTGCTACAGTAAAGCTACAGTGTTTGCTACAGTACCATTACAGTGTTTTGCTACAGTATGCTACAGTGATTGCTACAGTGCCATGAACAGTAACGCTACAGTACAGGGCAGCTGGGAGAAGGTTTCAATTTGGGTTTGGAAGGGACTCCTTTCCTTGGTTGATGAGAAAGCTGGGTGCTACACTTGAAGAGGCACGATATGGGTTTGAGAGAGATGTTTATGAGCTGTTTTGAGGCTGTCATTCCTTCATCTTCATCATCGATTCATAGCAGCTTACATTTCCAGGTTCTTTCATGAGTTAGCATATTTATATCAACATTGTTTCATAGTTGTCATTTGTTCTCAGATTTTAGGAGTTGCATAAAATTGAGAGTCTTGGCCATTCATATCAGCATTGTATTAGACAATATATCTCAATAAAGGAGTGATAAGTTGTAGGCCATCTATTTGATGTAATGTGCATATTAATATCTTTCATGATTAGCATAATAGTATGCATGCCAAGTGTTTGACAAAATGTCAATTGGCTGTAGGTATGCATTTCATGTCTAATTTTCATGTATATGCATCGAAAATACCAAAAAAAGAAGTCATATATGCATTTAGATTAATGCTTAGACATTGTAGTATGGATTTATGAGCATTTAGAGTACTCAGCTATCATTATCAAACAAAAATATCAGACTGAAAACACAGACCAACAAGCATTGGGTTTACATCAGAAGTGTTTGACAATATTCCTTGAGGTTCAAATCAGCAAAATAAGGTCCGAAATAGCAAGGGATATTACACAACTGCTACTGAGCAGAAATCCATCTTGGGACTAGCCCCTGAAGACTCCCCGATCGGCATTGAAACTAAACAAGACCCAAGGCGGGCATGCAGGCCCCTGAGAAAAAAAGAACTACCACTAGGGTTTAACCGACCCACCACCCAGCACTACCTTCGAACTACAGACCCAAACCAACCAGGCACAAAAACCCCACCTGCGATCTTCAACCAGGCACAAAACCCCCGCACGCTCAGGGAGAAAGAGACATTGATGTAGATAAAACTTTGCACTAATAAAAATCACAACCCCAGACCTCCCCAAAACGCATGCACTCCCCACACTTCGCACGACCAAGAAAAAACTAGAGGATCGGGCTAGGGCACGAACGCCCTAGCTTGACATGCAGAGCAAAAAATTGACATCCTCATCTTCGTTAACAATCCAATTCTTATCTCTTAGGATCTTATTGTCATTTTTTAATGAAGTAAATTTTTCTTTAACAATTATTTGATTGACAAAATCTTTTCCTTTAAGATCTTTAAGGGTTGGTCGTAAATTGGTGGAGAATGTTGAAGGATTTTTGAACCAGAGGCAAAGTATAGCCAATCGACTCCTTAAAGAGTATTTGGGGATACATCATTGGTTGCCAGAGCATCTTCTATACACAATGTTTTCTTCAAAAATCTGATCATTATCAAGATTAGAATGTGTTTCATTCAGTGTGGGTTCAACTTTTGTCTCTTTACTCTTGTTGGAAGGAGGTGAAGACTTCTCCCCCTTTGTTGGGAGAAGCACACTATGCTAGGCATGTCCCCTAGCCACTAAGTGGGTGTAGAAGATTATTTTTTTGTTGTGAACTCTAATTGATAGTATCTTTTAGAGCATTTGGATACAAGACATCTGTATTCAAAATCCAAGTGACATCTAAAAGAAATATTGACCTAGTCCAAAATTTGGGTCCAAGATTGTCCATCCTTCTTTAAAATGATGGTCTTTGGCAAGCCCTTATCCAAATTAATTTCAACTCATATTTAAGCATACATAGTGCATAAAAATTTAGAAGTGTTGGGGGATTCCTCCACAAATTTTCCAAAGAGAATCACCAATCGCTCTCAAGCTAGCTTCACATTAGTAATGTAGAGGTAAATACCCAAACTAGAGTTTTTGAAAATTTGTCTTTCAAAGGGTCAAAAGAAGGAAACCATAGTTTCAAGTTTAGAATATAACCATCTCGAAACCATTGTCCAAATTTTAGAATCTTATCTTCGTCGTCTAGAGAAAATACAAAATAATAAAGAAGCCCTGGGCACAGGGGGAAACCTGTGCGTAGAAGTCCACTCATGGAGACTTTTCAAATTTGACCAAGATCTACTCAATCTGCCAATTAGGGCAGTTTTAATCAGTGTCTTTCCAAACATCCACTTCATCCACATAATCAAAATCAATCGAAGATGAAGTCTCATCCTTTTTGGCTATCGAGTTGCCTTAACAAAGATTGTGCTTGCCCCCAATCGAATGTCCTAGCCATTCTAGTTAAACATCATCCCGTTCAATGGTCATTCAATAACAATTTTACACCTCAACCGCATAAAAAGGTAGTAAATATTTGTCCTATTTTTATTGACCAAAATTAACGTTTGATTGTTGAAGTAGATGATGTTTAAGAATAGTCACTTGAAAATGCTCTAGATACCATCCAAGGATTCAGAGATCATCCCTGCTACCTTGCATGCATCCGAAATTTTGCCATAAACACACAACGAAAAGATGAATGAAAGAAAGATGAATGCAACTTGAACTTTAAGGCATCAAGATATGATCTGGAAGTCGAACGATTAGGTAGTAAATATTTATCCTATTTTTATTGACCAAAATTAACGTTTGATTGTTGAAGTAGATGATATTTAAGAATAGTCACTTGAAAATGCTCTAGATACCATCCAAGGATTCAGAGATCATCCCTGCTACCTTGCATCCGAAATTTTGCCATAAACACACAACGAAAAGATGAATGAAAGAAAGATGAATGCGACTTGAACTTTAGGGCATCAAGATATGATCTGGAAGTCGAACGATTCCGAGAATGGAGGGCTTACAACAGATATAATCAGGCGTAGAGGAATCCTGTAGAATTGCAATATGGGGAGACCCAGTGGCGCTAGTTGATGAAGAAGAAAACGATCGAAGATCTCCATCGCAATCCAGAGTGGGAGAAAAGTGAGCAGTTTCTAAATGAAGCGCAAGGATGCCGTTTGAAACTATATTTCCATTCGCAGCATAGGTAGATCGCGAGTTGAGAGTTGTAGCCTTGGTTGGAGAAGCTATTGTGGCCGTGTCACTATCAAAACCGAGAAAGAAAGCGTGTGGGATAGGTTTAGAACATTACTCTTAAAAATTTGATATTAATATTATTATATAATTTAATATAATATAATTTTTTAAGTATAATTTGGGTTAGGCACTTAAAGAGTCAAAGAGTATCAAAGCATTGGATTTTGGTAATGATGGGTCATTAGGTGAAATTTACATTAAAAATGGGACTCCTAAGAAACTCTAAAAAATAAAAATGATCTCATATAAAAAAAATATTTAAATATAAATAAATATAAATTACTTAACTACATCTTTAGTTAAGTGGGGACACATGTTTCTATTATAATTCTTTAGAAAATTCAAGTTCATTGTTTTTTAAAAAGTGGTAACATATATTTCTATTATAATTTATTAAAAATTTAAGTTCACTCATTTTAGATTATTTCTTTTCTATTTATTTTTTATTTAAAAAGTCTTTTATCTAACATATATTTCTATCCTCATATGGAACTATCCTCTATGTCGGAAACAAGATTTGTAAACTAAATTATGTACTGGACTTCACAAGTCTCGGGCAAGACTGGAGAATTTTTTTTTCTAATAAAATAAATTATTGGCTACGACCTCTTACCCAATATATATATATATATATATATATATATATATATATATATATATATATATATATATATATATATATATATATATATATAACTTAAGTTCACTCATTTTAGATTAGTTCTATTCTATTTATTTTTTATTTAAAAAGTCTTTTATCTAAAAGTTATATTTAAAAAGCCAAATTTTCTAATTTTAAAACAAACTCTTATAGTAGTTTATTTTTAATTTTTTTTATTGTGTATATACAGTAACAGTCAACCTTGACTCTCAAGCAATTTTTTTATGACATTTATCTATTCAATAGCACGCCTTTAAAATACTATGAGATACTTTAGTATAATTAAATTACATGAAAACCATATATATATATATATATATATATATATATATATATATATATATATATATATATATATATATATATATATATCATAATCTTATATAAATTTTGATAGCTTGTCCAAAATCTCTCCTTTCATATGATACAATCTTTTCAAAATTTCAGTTGTATTTTACAGCTAAAATGTCTAAATACAACTATACAACTGTCAAATTTAAGCCCTGTGTATATATAAAAGAAAGAATATTTTTAGCACTTGAAGTAAAAGGGCAGAATTTTCTGCAAACTAAATCGCAGGTTTTTTTCGGAGATATCTATGGTTGCTTCGAATGCAAATTGGATCCCACTTGGAAATCATTTAAGCAATGAGGTGGTAGGTGGATATGAGGACAATTGGGAGAATCAGTAGGAAAATGAAGGACGGGGAAAGAGTCAGTATGATTCCAGGCTTGAACAGAGCAGAAGACAGGGAAACAATGGAACAAGGGGATCAGTTTCGCATGGAAGAATGGGATCCATCAGGATAGAGATGCGAGTTTGACTAGGGTTTTACAAGGAAAAAGATCAGAGGACTCATAAAAATCGCAGGGTAAAGGAGTCGAAAGACACACCTTGAAGGTTTGGAACCCTAGTTCGCAAACTCTTCATAGCACACACCAACAAAACGAAGGGCATGGAAGGAAGGGTGAAGAAAAAGGGAAGTGGTATGCTCCTCCTGAAAATAGAAACAAGGCAATGGTTATTCCTTCCTAAACCCTAAAGCCCATTTGGGACCATTTCAAGGATTGCGGCCTCTTTGTGAAGTAGATGGGTATGGGTAATCCGACAGATAGGATCCTAAATTAGTGGATGAAGCAATTTAACGGAAGGGTAAGTGCCAGAATCTTCCCTGAAGGTTACTTCCTTATAGATTGCTTTAGTCAATGTCTAAAGAAAGAAACCTTGTATGGTAAACCTCTGTTCTTTGAAGGATTTTGTTTTTATCAGGTGGATTGGGAGCCTAATTTCAACCCTGTCAATCACAAACCTAAAAAATTTCCTAAGTGAGTGAAACTGAGAAATCTACCTACTGAGTATTGGAACTTAGTAGCCTTGGAAAAAATTGGAGAAGCATTAGGATCTCTTATTGGAATAGAAGAAAATTTCTTTCTCAGGATATCAAATGCAGAGGAAAAAATATTGGTAGATCTAGATATGGACTTCTGATATTTGGACAACCTAGAGATTATCACTGAAAAAGGTAGGTGGAACCAAAAAGTAGAAGTGAATTTGAATGAGAAAGGAGGCAGATGCATTTTAGGGAAAGGATATACTGCTAGTTGCTCAAAATGTGCAGAAGAAATCAATGGAAACGAAAATGCATCTCACTTGCCAACATCCAATATCAAAGGCAAAGAGAAAGTCAAATCAACTCAGACATATCCCCCTTTAGAAAAAGGTTTAGAAGAAGGAAAAATAGGGGATTCTGGAGATTCAATTCAGGCGTCAAATTTGGAGAAAATGACAGCCATGCCAGACAAGGTGAATAGGATAGCTGTGGATTTTCCTAGCTTAGAAGGGACTAGGGCAAAGAGCTTAGAGAAGATGGAACAATCAATGATTGAAACAAAGGTTTTGCGGAAGGATATTGATAATTAGATGACTTTATTGGTCCCAACACTCTGATAATGAACTATAACAAAGAAGAGGAAATGATCTCAAAAAAGGCTCAAAACAATTTGGAGTCCCCCATATAGAATCTTCAATCAAATGGAGAAAACACAAAAGAAAAAGAGGGGAAAATAAGGCTTCCCCTAGAAGACAGACCAAGGGCAGATATTGGAGAATCATATCATGATAAGGCTGAGAAAGGAGGTGAATTCAGACTCAGTTTGGAGGAGATCCCAAGGATACCATTGGAAGACACATGAGAAGAAACAAAGATGCAGGTAGAGATCCACTCCACCTCGGAGTTGGAAGGGGTGTGTGAATTTTTAGGAATATCTCAAATAGAAGAACAGGAGGATGAATCAACACAAAGGGAGAAGCATGCTTTGATACAGAAGATTATGGAGCTAGATGAAACAAAAGAGGCAGAACATGAATCACTTTTTGGTGACTTGGAAAATTAGAAGGAAGAAGGGGGTCAGAAGGATTTTTGCCTAGGATTATATTAAAATGTGCCAAACAAGAATAAACTAGATTGTGGGAAATTATCTGGGAATAGGAGAGGCAAGAAATCACATTCAGAGCTAAGATCAAAAGATGGGGAGGTAGAAGACCAAGCAAAAATAACCACTCTATTGAAATCAGGGAAGGGAAACACACTTCCCTAGGGGACATGATGCTCCTAACATGGAATGTTAGGGGCCTGGGGGCCCCTAACAAACAATGCTTGGTGAAGCGCAAGATCTCAGCAACAAAGGTAGATATATTGTTGTTGCAGGAAACTAAAATGACCAATGAGGAGATAACTAGGTTCACTAGGAAACTTGGATATTGGAGAGCTAAATAGGTCCAAGAAGAAGGGGCCTCTGATGGGTTAGCAATCTTCTGAAAACTAGGATCGATATCCTTTGAGAAAATGGTAGATGGGAAGAACTGGATTGGCGGAAAGATTAAGAGCCTGAAGACAAATCTATGCTCATCAATGTATATGGTCCAGTCACCAATATAATGAAGAGAGAACTATGGAGAGAGCTGGATAATTTCCTTTCTGCTTCCTCTTCTCCGTACACAATAATAGAGGGAGACTTCAATGCTATACTTCACACGACAAATAAGAGAGGAGGATTACAAAGAATGAGTCAGTCTCAAATTGATTTCAAAGATTGGGTCAGGAGAAGCTGTCTTTTAGAAATAGAGATAGAGAATGAAGCGTTTACATGGAACAACAGAAGTCTGGGTTTCAGCCATATAGTAGAAAAACTAGATAAGTTCTTCTTCCAAGGTGACTATTCAACCTTTGCCTTTGGCCTCAAGGCAAATGTTCTACCATATCCAAGCTCAGACCACTTCCCAGTACAGCTAGAAATAAGAGGACACAAGAAACCAATTTGCAATCCTTTTAAGTTTGAAAATATGTGGATGATGGATAAAAATTTCTTCAATTTAATTGAAAGTTGGTGGGGAGAGAACAGTCGATTGGACCAAAAATGTTTTGCTTCGTAGCTAAACTAAAGGCAGTTAAGCATAAGCTATTGAAGTGGAATAGAGAACATTTCAAGGATATTTTTGGAGAAAAACAGGAGTTGGAAGGAGAACTGGAGGTCCTAAATGAACAAAGTCATTCAACATGGGATGGATCAAGGAAAATTTTTTAAGGAGGAGGAGTTGCTTCAAGGATATGAAGAAGTCCCTGCCAAAGAAGAGACTTTTTGGAGACAAAAGTCAAGAGAAACCTGGCTGGCAGAAGGCGACAAGAATTCTAAATTTTTCCACAATGCCACAAAACAAAGAAGAAATGTGAACAGGATTAGTAGATTGAGAAAAGAGGATGGGTCATTCATAGAAGATCCAGAAGAAATTGCAAAGTATGCAGTACTATACTACAAAAACATTCTAAATAATTGGGAAGGCTTGGATAGGAGAAGTCAACAAGTATTTCTGGAAATCATTCCAAGGCTAGTAATAGAAGAGAAAAACAAGATGCTAAATGAAAAATTCAATAGAGAAGAAGTAGAGATAGCACTAAAGCAATTACACCCGGATAAGGCTCTAGGCCCAGATGGTTTCCCAACTGTGTTTTATCAAAAGTGCTAGCATATATTGGCAAATGATCTAGTTGAGGTAGTTGAAGCGGCCAGAAATTTTGGAAGATTTTTGAAGGAGATAAACAATACTTTTATAACTCTCATCCCTAAAAAAGAATACTCAACAAGCCTGGATGAATTCAGACCCATCTCCCTTTGTAACACCATTTATAATATTATGGTGAAAGCAATAACAAATAGATTGAAAAAGATTCTGCCTTTCATTAAATCTTGGAGGAGCAGACAAGATTTGTCCCTGGAAGGTCAATTCTGGATGGAGTTATTATCACATAGGAAGCTATCCATTCTATTCAGAACAACAAAATGCCTAGTATTCTCATCAAGTTTGACATTAAGAAAGCCTACAACAAAGTAGACTGGAGATTTCTGTGTAAATGTCTAGAGGCCTTTGGTTTTAGTAGACAATGGGTGAATATGGTCTTTTACTGTATATCAATCCCTAGATTCTCTATTCTAGTCAATGGCTCCCCGAAAGGCTTCTTCGAGGTATCAAGGGGGTCGAGATAGGGGGATCCTCTCTCCCCTTTTTATTCATTATCATGGCTGAGGCATTAGGGAGAACAATTAGGAGTTCACAAGAGAATGGATGGATTGAAGGAGTTAAGATCATAGATGGCATGGCTACCATCACACATCAGCAGTTTGCTAATGACACTATTATTTTTGGTGCCAGGAAGAAGAGGGAAGCCCTCCAGTACAAGAAAATCCTAAAATAGTATGCCATGGCCTCGGACCAAATAATAAGTAATGAGAAATTAGAAGTGTTCTTCTTTTCAGTTGAGAATAGGAAGGAGACAAATATTTTGAATATTTTTGGCTTCAGAGCTGGTAAGCTCCCTTGTATTTATCTTGGATTACCTCTGGATAAGGGCCTCCATTCTTCAAAGCTTTGGGATCCATTAAAGGAAAAAATGGAAAAACACCTATCCTCATGGAATGGCAAATGGCTCTCCTGGGCAAGAAGATTAGTGATGCTAAAATCAGTGATCTCTGCACTCCCCATCTACCTACTTTCTTATCTTTCACTCACATCAGGAACAAACACTAAGCTAATATAGATCATGAGGAATTTCTATTGGTAGGGATTAATTGAAAATAAAAAAGTAGCAATGATCGCATGGGATAAAATTTGTAGACCCAAGGAGGCTGGTGGGGTTGGGCTTAGGAATCAATTGTGGCGAAACAAGGCGCTGGGGGCAAAACTTGTATGGAGAATTTATAAGGACCCATACTTTAAATGGGCCAGAATCCTCCAATTCAAGTATCTAGAGAGCAATGAACCTAGTGGAATCTTCAGGACCCCACATCCACCTAAAGGATCTTGAGTCTAGAACTTTATACTAAGCTGCAGATCAGTGATAAGTGAACACCTTTCCTAGGATATTCAGGAGGGAAGAGAGGCTCTCTTTTGGGAAGACTCTTGGGGAGGGTACCCAACCATTGATAACATGATGGACACATCCAGAATTAAAGAGCAGTTAGAGCAGAGGTGGGGATCAAAAATCAGAGATTATGTAGAGATAGATGAAACTCACCCATCCATTGGTTGGCGGTGGAAGAGATTGGAGGGGCTTCTCTTACCGACAAATGATATTGATCAATTAAATCAGATACTTAAGGGCATAGTTCTTGCATTAAGATAGGGGAAAGATGAATTAGTTTGGATTGGGTCAAAATCTGTCCTTTACAAAACAAGAGATGGATACAACACCTTTATCAATAAGAGGTAACTTCAAAGGACATAGATTCCACTAAAGCTTTGTTGGAGTAAGCAATGTATACCCAAAGCAGGGGTATTTGCATGGATGGCCTTGCAAGGAAGAATTCTTACAGCTGAATGGTTTAGAAAGGCAGGAGTTGAAGGACCGTCAAGATGTGCCTTATGTGAAAGAGCAGAAGAAACATCCAATCGTCTCCTCCTAGGATGCCCCTTCTCCCAAATTTGTTGGAGATGGCTATGTGCTAGTTTGGGATGGGCTACAACTCTTCCAAATGACATTATGTGTTTGTTTAAAAGCTGGCCACATTTAAACAAGAAAAGACTATTTGGGGGCTTGTGGGTATGCGGTCCTTCTTTATTGTTGTGGGATATTTGGAAAGAGAGGAATCAAAGATTATTTCAGGATAAGAAAATGAATAGCGAGGCACTACTAAACAACTTAGAGTCTTCCATTGTTGAAGTGATCAACAGTAGGAATGCAACGCATATCAAGAGAGGGATTCAATTCACAGAATGGGATAGTAAATTCAGGAGTAGATGGTATGAATTAAAGGTTCCACCCTTCTTTGGTTGTGGGGGTGAGAATAACAAAAAGGAGAGGCAACAATGTGAATGGAAATCCCTACAATATGGCTGGTGTAAGCTTAACTTTGATGGGGCTTCTTAGAGTAACCCAGGACCTGCAGGAGCAGGGTGCATTGTTCACTTTTGGGATGGATCAGAGGTGGCTAGGATTGCTGTCCCACTGGAAGAAACAACTAACAACATTGTTGAGTTCATATCCCTAGTTGAAGGACTGCTAATATGCAAGGATCTAGAGATTAACAAGTTGGAGATTGAAGGCGACTTTGCCATTGTAGTAAATGCAGTTAGAATTGGCTAAACACCCAATTGGAAGTTAAGAACATTGTTAGGGAGAACATTGGAATTATTAGAATTTTTTGAGGAGGTAACAATTAATCATATCTATAGAGAGGCCAATAATAAAGAAGATAGTTTGGCTAAAGTAGTTGCAGATGGAGAGATGATAGGAAGAATTGGTCCAATTGTCCAATTTGAACAGTAAAAAGAATTTCAGCATATAACCCCAAATTGGTAACGACTGAAGTGGCTTTGACTGAACTCCACGTTGGACTTTTGGATAGCTCTATTTACAACTATCGGTCTCTATGTTGGGGTCTAGGATTATCTTAATGGATTATAGATGGAAAGATCTGGCATTAACAACGAACATTTTAGACATGGATTATCAACAGGGTGCCAAACTTTGGGGCTCATATTTTCCCTCTCGAAGGAAACTTCGTGATTCGGTGGGGTGGGAAGGAGGTGCCAAATTGGCCAATATTTTCAACTGGGGTTGCAGAATTCTTTGAGTCGAGAAAGCCCTTCATCAAGCGCAAGATGGAGCTCCTACAAAAGCTATTGGGTCTGTTATTGACTGAGGGTGGTGTTTGGTTCAAGCAGTTTAAATGGGTCGATGGCATAGATAGCAATGCTGAAGGTGAAGAGGAGGAACTCGACATGGAGATCTCAGAAGAGTCTCAGAATGTGGTGGTAGCAGATCAGTCGAGACCTTGTAGTCTCAGCACTAGGCATGCTTCTATAGCATCACCGGGAGACAAAGTAAAGGCGATGGCAGAGGAGTAACCCTTCTTCAGTTAATCTCTCTATAGGTCATTACATGTTGTGTTCATAGGTTTTAGTATGAATATGTAATATGCGATAGGCTGATTCCACACTGTATAAAGGAGTTTTTGCTTCAAGGCAATCTTGTTTAGAATGTATTGATTTTGAGATGGTAGGTGGGTGTCCTGGAGCAAGGCTCGGATTTCCTGCAAACTTTTCTATAAATCTGCTTCTATAATTAATATAAATCTACCGCGGCTTTGCTGCGCATTGCTGAGAAAAAAAGAAACAATATTTTACAATAGCTTTTTTTGTTTTTTTTCTCTAAAATATAAATAAAAATTGTTATCTTTTTAGTTTTTTATTTTTGTGTTTCTATTTTTCTCTCTCCAACAATAAATTTATTATGAATATTTGTTAGTTTTTTAATTTTCTTTTTCCAATAATTTTTTATTTTTCATTCTGCATTGAGTTATTTTGAAGAGATTTAAAAAAAAAATTGTGAGAGAGAATTTTTTATTTTTCATTCTGCATAAGTATATAAAATTTAAATTAGCTTTAAAAAAGTACTAAAGAAAAAATTTGAATGTAGCTTTAAAATATTCATCTATTATTTTTTATGTATGTTTATTTAGATAAACATGTTTATAAAATTTATAAATAATGGCAAAGTACAAGTAAGTTAGATATTTTATTTTATATAAATTTTATATATTAAAATCAAGTTTCATAGTATCATTTTATATATAGATTTATAATTTTATATATTTAAATTTATGATTTTATATATTTGAATTTATGATTTTATAGATTTAGATTTATTATATTAATTATGTTTATAGTAGGTTTTATCATTTAATAGAGGATTTCTGCATAAATTATTTTTTACTAAATTTTGTGTTTAAGTTCTTGTAATATTTTTTTACAATATAAAAGAGGAAAGAAGAATGAAGAGCAGCTCAAGTAATGTAGATGTGTAGGAAGATCCTACTTAGAAATTCAAGGAAGACATTTGTTGGGTAATTCATTTGGCATGATTGATGCTTCACCTACATCTTTCTCTTCTCCTTTGCTAGCGTCCTTGTTGTGCCAAAATGGGAGTTTTGGAACGGGTATGGATATCCATCAAGGCATCTAAGATTCGGGACTATAGTACCCATATAGCCCTATTTGTACAAACCTACTCAACCTTATAATAACTATATTTCTTCACTATATTCTACTTATTCTAGGTCTTACCATCTTAATCATAACAAGGAAGACCAAAGATTAAATCATTGGGTTTACGCCAATTTACAATTTCTAAATCTTACAATTAATTTAGAAGAATTACATTTCCTAAACACCTATATTTTACTGCATATAACTTTATGCTTCTACATTTGAAATACATGTCTACCAGAGCACCTGCAACTACATTTCACAAAAATCCCCCTTCTTTTATGCTTTAATGGATGTCCATACTCTGCTCCAATGCTCCCATATTTTTTGTCAATTGTTTTAAATTTAAAAAGCAAACCAAATATTTTGGCCCATTGAAATAGTAGCCCAGTGGATGTAAAAGGGAATCATCAGTAACCCTCCACCTTTTAGCATTTGTATTAAGAAATTATTGTGTGGCATTTAACTATAATGCGATTTAGGAACCAAGCATGAGGAGACTTCACTAGTGGACACCATGACATTTAAAACTTTTGAGGCTCCTCAATCAACCCATATGCTTGTTTCCATCTCTCATGGTCCCTCAATCACTCTAGTCCATATCCTTTCTCATTCATTGGACCTAGAAAATAATCAAAGGGAACTTAGAATATGAAGATAGTCTAAAAAAGAAAATGGTGGTCCTAAATTTAAATGAGAGTTGGGGTTTATGAGAGTTAAATTAGAAAAACAAATTAAAAAGTGATAAAAAACCCAACAAAAACATTGACCCCAATTTTAATAAAATTAAGAAGTTGGGCTTAACAAAAGTAAATAAAATAACATTAAGGTTGTATTTTAAAGTTCTTTTCAAAATAATTATTTAGATTTTGAAATTTATCAACAATATATAGACCATATAAACAACTCTAAAAGGAATTACACTACCTTAACCCCATGAACTGCCAATTACATTATTCCTTAGGGTATATTTTTTCCAAAGCATCCCATCTCTACCACCAAGATGATTTTAGATATATCATGAATTCTTTTCTTGTTCTATGTGGTTGTGAAGCATGGTAATCTATGCCACCCCTTAACTTAATGCATGTAATTATGGAACACCCTATACTTGAGTATAATATAAACTATATCCATATAAAGTATAGAATATTAAAAATTTATAATCATAAAGGAGATGTTAACAAATAAACTAGCAATCACACCCAAAAATGAAAAAGGCATGTTGATAAGGATTCACATGTTACAATAATTTTCCAATAAGTTAAAATTATGTTATTATCTTGCTCAAAAAAGTTTAGATTAGGGTTTGGTTTATTCCCACCCTAGTCCATTGTGGATGTGGACAAGATGTAGAATTTGGATGTTAGATTCACCTATGTATACCTATTTTTATTCATTTTAATATTAATTTTTTCATGTGTAATGATGAGAAAATTATGGTGTTTTAGCCCTGCCACTAAATTAGAGAAACTTCAAATGAAATTGTCTTATCACGATAGGATCCCATATTAATTTTATAGCACAATCAACCAGAAAATGCTCACAATGCTATAACCAATCATAATGCTATCTTCCTATTGACCCACTGGTCTTGACCAATACTCCATATTAGCAAGGTGATCAACACTCTATGTTATGGACTAACTCCTTCGATAAACAAATAAATATCAAGTTTGACAAATTGACATCAAAATAGTATTTTATAGTTATGTTGTTTGTTACATGATAATATGCATATTATGTGGTTATCCAAACTTACATAATAATAGCACTTCATGACCATTCCCTAGGCCATGAGGTGGTTGTATACTCAATCTTTATTCACCAAAAAATTATAATGCTAAAATGGGGTAAGTCCAGATCATAGTATTAAAAACATAAAAAATAATAAATGTATTTGTAAGTTTATTAATACATGCATGTATCATATATTTGGTGTTTCTATTTGTAAAACCTAAGACACAGCACCTAAAAATATTCATCTCCATTAATGAGCCATTTTCTACACATCTAAAATTGCTTTCAACATTTCTTGTAGAAACATTTCTATTTGAAGTCTTTGTACCTCATCAAAGGAATATTTCATGCTAAATTCACCACAATCCATGAGATTATGTTTTTCTATGCATATGTGAAATTAGAATAATTTATGTATTTCATGTTTATCTTCCCTAAAAGGAGATTGAATGCACAATCCATAAATTGATGGATTTGAAAGGATACATTTTATTTTTCATTTGGCATTGTAGACCCTTTTATTTTTTTTGATCAGTACATTACAAGATCTTGTATTGTGTTTTCTAAACTCGTTCTTCTTAGAGAAGAAATACCCATCTGACCCATCTAGTCGGCTTTAGTCTCATTTATCAAACACCACCTAGAAAATTTAGCTAACAAAAACTAATCTTAGACATGTCTAATTGCATTAAATGAACAATTTAATTATAAATACATATAAATTGAAATACATTGTTACTATTGTTAGGTGGTGAAAATGAGAGAGAATGATAGCATGTATAAACCAAATCAAGCCTCCCTTTTCACTTACATATAACATTAGGAGATAGAAACTAAGCTTGTTCACTATGAAGGATCAAGATACTAATTTCTATTCCCTTTTATGCTCTTGTAAATGAATGGATGCTCCAATTAGGTTTTCACAAGCTTAAGACAACCTTATTACATGAAACCCTAATTGTAAAGTATGTGTAAATAGATTGATTTCCAAAATAGAAATTGTCAGACAAACTACAGAAATGCAAATCAGAAGTAGTAGTGACTGTGTACCCAGAAATTGGAGGCCTATCAGACTAGGGTGCCCGCTTTGTAGATTGGAAAGTTTTTTAATTGTTAAACTTTCTGCACCAGGTGTCGGAGTCTCTGGAAAGGGTTCTAGATCCCAGATTTAAATCCTTGTTAGACTAGGGCACCCACCTCGTAGTCCCAAAGATTCTTCAATGATGAAACTGAAAGTTCTGTGATGACTGTACCTGTAATACCTGTTCTTCCTCCGCTCCTTTCTGTCAGATCTTTCTGAATGTAACCTGCAAATACAAAAGAGGGAGAATGATGGTTTTGGCTATATAGGAGTTTGCCTCAGTCAAACCCCATCTTTGGTATCTCTACCTCAACAATAGCCAATGATACAATATGCAGATGTGTGTTCTCATAAATCAAGTGTATAAGCATAAATGCAAGATCCTAAATGACTCAAGCATCAAGGATAGATCCACACAATGTTTCACTCAAGGAAACAACAACAACTTCACCTTAAGGAGATGATAGTGATGAAGACTTGTAGAACAAGAAGGCGAGGCAATTGTATCCATGGGGGATTCCAAAACTCAAGTTGGAGGCTTCAACCCTTCTCCCGATCATACAAAAGGCTTGAAAAAACCCTAGGAAGAGCAAAATAGACTCAACATCTTGATTCCTAATCTCCATCAAATATCTCCATGATAGAAAATATTAATACCTTCAAAGAGCTTTAATAAAGTGCAGACCTTTAATAGCAACAGTAGCAAAATTTTGGCATACTAAGCTTGTATGAGAGTTGTGTGTGATAAAGTGTTTTTAATTCTATTTAAATACCTAACCTTAGAAATGTAAACAATCAAAATAATACGCCGACATCGCACAAAACCCAAAATTTGAATTCAGAATCATGAGGTGCTCGGGAATAGCCAACACCAATCCAAAAATTAGGACTCAGAAATTTAAGGCTGGACTAGGGCACGGGCACCCAAGTCCAAGTCCCAAATTTCACTTAAGGTCTAGCTTAAGGGGGTCAAGAATATCTAGAATCCAAGATTTGTTTTCAGGTTTTGTCGATTTTTGTTTCAGAATGCGACATTTCCTCGGTAGGGTACATGTCAATTAGGGTTTAAGTAGGTCAAAAACAAAAGGGGTAAGAGGACACCAAATGAGAGGAGCTAAATTATGTGAAATTGTGATAATCTATGTAGGAGTATAAGTTTTGACATAACATTTAGCCCCCACTTTAGTGGCCATATGACACTACGTGCATATGCAACTAAAGGAAAGTAAATACTTCAATCATAAAAAGGATACCCAAAATGATACTATAGAGGAAGCTAAGATGTTGCCATGCAAGAGGAATAAACCCCCAGTCTATAATCCTGTAAGATCACAAAGTTAGGGATTGCATCCTACAAAGGAACACTTGTCAGATAATCTAAATCAAATCATCTTGCAAACAACAAACAACTAAGTTAGTCATAAACACTAAGGGGATTGAGTGATGAGACATGATTAGGGTGGAAATTGAGGGAGATATATGCCCCCCTTGTTTTTGCTTGCTTAGTTTGAAAAGGAGAAACAAGGTGGTAATCTTCGCACATAGATTTCAAGGAAAGTTGATAAGAAATGCTCTGTGAGGGTCATTTTTGCAAACAACACTGAGGCATAAAGCATTGGGCTAGATCGAGGGCAGAATCAGGAATCAAACACAATAGATGATGTAAAAATCTGAGTTCAGCAGCCCAAGATAGAGATGTATGAGTAAAGTTGCAAACTTTTGCACTTAGATAGTGATAGGAAGTCTTATCCTTTTACTATAAGTAAAAGGTAGTTTTCACTTTCTCACTATTCAGTCTTGTTTTCTTGTTGTAGAGAGGAGAAAAGGAGGAGAGAGAGACCGACCATGCCAACTTGATGCTTGTACCAGCTTCCGAGGCTAGAGGTGCTCCATTCTCAGGTCGCAGACAGGCAGATCAAGCCAAAGGTATGACTCCAAACTTCACTTCTGTCATAGTTCTTTCCTGTTTTTGTGAATTTCGTCATTTTTTGTGCCATGTAGAGCTCTCTAGACAGGGCATCCCAACTAGGGCACCCAAGTCTAGCTAGGGTGCCCAAGTTCATCCAGGTCACCCAAGTCCTCTTTGGGCACCCAAATCCTCCTAGGGCACCCAAGTCTTCCTGGGGCGCCCAAGTCTAGAGAGGACATGGGCCCAAGAGACATGGCATAGTTAGATGTGCTAGGCGTATTTAGATGATTTGATGATGCAAATTGATTAGAAATTATTTGATTGATGTATAGGATGTCCCCAAGATGTGGGAGCACATAGGTGGTCGACTCATGACACTATTATGGAGCCACATAGGTGCTATCTCTAACGAGGATCGAGGTTTCTTGCAGGCAATAGGCTTGTGGTGGGTGTTTAACATGCCCACGATGAGATTTCATTGCAGTATGTTGATGGTTTTGATGGAGAGATGGACTGCAAATACTTCTACATTCCATTTACCCACATGAGAGATGATGGTGACATTGGAGGATGTGTACCACATCTTATGTGTTACACCCCGTGTGTTTTTATCCATTTACTATTTACCTAGATTAGTTAATTTGTTTGAAAGTTGAATGATTATGAATCTTTGCATCTATGTGTGTTATCAATCTTGAATGTAATATGTTGAAAATGGAATAATGCAATGTCTTGTATTAAATGTGATTATTGTTAAGTAATGTATGAAGCAAATGATTATATTTTGATCAGCTAACTACTATGGTGGTGATCTAAGTGGATGCAGGAATAGGTTGATCCTCCGGAAAGGAGGGGAAGTATCACTTAGGAGAAGGACTTGGTTTGGTAACCCAAGAGGAACCTAGATTGAGCAAACACACACACAATCCTATTTTGACCTAGGTTATGTTGGGTTAGTGTGGGTAGCGATGAGTAATCTATGTTATTTCCTGAATGCTTGTTTGGGTGTGATTGTATGGATGTTTGAGTGAAAAATGTGATTTAACCTGCATATTGATTTAAGTCTTCTTTGATAAGTTTATGGTTGCATAGTTTTAATTGTGGGATGGTTAACTCATGCAAGTCCATGATATGTCCATACATATGAGACGATATGAGCATGAGTGTACGTAGGTAGATGTACCTACACATGCTCATGAGTGTATTGCTCACCGGTATGGGGATATTGAATTGGACTAGTAGGAGTTAATGTTGCTTGCACGAATTTGGATTTCATGTCATTTGTGTTATGTGAATTTATGGATTTGTGAGAAATATGTTGTATGTGATACACACACATAGATATATATATATATAAAATAAGTAATTATTTTTATAATCATATAGTTATATTTACGTAATCATTATGTGTTTTGGTGAAATGAGAATATTCAAATTTTATTATTGATAAGATATGTTTTTAAAGAGTATATATATATATAAGAAAAAGGTGATGACGCTGCCATAAAAGGCACGCAACCATAAATTAGTGGTATGCACATAAACATAGGAAGGTTTTAAGCGCTTGTGTTGGTTTAGGAATCTTATCTCAAACAAACACCTTTTCTACATGCCTTTTGAAGCACATATTTTGTGATGGCTATTATTATTTCAAAGTGTATGAAACCATGACTCTATGGCAGTGTATGACTTAGTCTTTGAATGCTTGGAGCAACATATTGACCTTGTCTTGGACGTTTGTGAGAATATGAAAATCAGTTATTTGTTTTAAAAGGGAGTTTGCATTTGTTTCCAATGAATACTTGGACTTTTTCCTTGCAACCAACTTTGCTAGTAAATAGGAAACATGGCTGATTTTGTGTCAATTTTATGAAGAGGGTTTAATCTTTTAGAAGTCTATTTTATTATTTTGGCTGAGTTATTTCACAAGTGTCCTTATAAGTGTCAATTTTCATTAATTCTTTTGTCACCTCTGAATTTGTTTTGTTGAAGGGGGAGTTGTGTCAACTTTGCAAGCTAAATTGTAGCTTAAGTCCTCTTGGATTTTTTGTATAAAAAGGGGAGCATTCTCATTCCATTCTACACCAATTTTTCTAGCCAAGAGCTTACTTACTTTTGTTGTTGTAATTTCTGAGTTAGTGTTGTGAGGTTTTTGTTATTTTGTTGTGAAATTGTGAGAGGAAGTATAGTAAGATTTGAGTGAGAGTTGATTTGCTTTGAAAGGTAGATTAGTTCGTTGAGAGGATTGAATAGGCAAAGGATTTCGTTGATCCATTGGAGATAGATCATAGGCATGAGGAATTTCTTATCCATATGCTTTTCTATTTTAAAGGCTTAATGTGTTTATTTGTTATTGAGAAATGAATAGTTGTTTATCGATTGGAGTGTTTACTTGTTTGTATGAGAGTATATATATATATAGCTAATAAAAGAATTATATTATGAATGCGAAGTTAATCTCCGTAGTAGAGATTTGTGTCTTCTTGGGCTTTTTTTTTAAAGATTGAGTAAGATTAGTTACTTGTCTAATGGGATAGGATAGTAAACTGTAACTTGTAATTAATATTACTTCGACACATGTGTCATAGTAGAACTTGGGAATAGGTTAACCTTGGGATATGTGATCCATGGAAGAGGGAGATAGCCTAGTATAGAATTTGATGTCTTTCCAAATTGAGATAGATGGATGGGTGAGTGTGTGACGTCCATTATGAGTTAGGGGTGATGAAAATTTAGCCAAAGTAGTGTAAACAACCAACGTTTGCATTGTCAGTTCACTGTGATCCAGGTTTGCATACTAGGAAGGGAAATCATGCTTGTAGGTTGTAGCCACAATGTATGATAGTACTAGTATGTAGGACACAACATCTTGCTCAATTAGGCTTATCTTTGAGGTTACCATACCAATCCCTTCGTCGAAGGGTAGGGCCGTTTACCGGTTTGGTAAATGTAAGGGGGACTGCAGTTAGTCCGTGGTTGGAGGTAAAGCGCTTGAGTGATGCTTCCCTCATGAAGTTGGCGGCCAGGATTTGAAGACAGACATCAGTATCATTTTGTATCTCTATTTTTAGTTGGCTCTTGAAGATTGTATATAACTTTCTTTGGAAAATTTGTAATGAGAAATGTTCAATTCTTTAAATGATGAAAAGTAATTTGATGATGCAATTGGAGTTCGAAATATGTGTCAAATGTGCATCTTATCGAATGAATTTAAGGAAAATTTTTATTGCTATCACTTTCCATATATAGATCTTTACTCTTTAGTTTAAATTAGTAAATATTAGTTGGTAGAACAAGTGGCATGTTACACGTGGTATCAGAGCTACATGTTTAGCTCTGGAACCTATGTGCTCACTATGTTTTCCCATCCAACATTATGAGAGTCTAATGTTTGGAATTCTTGTTCCAAGATGGTGCGTCTCATAATGATTGCAAGGAAGTCTGTTATTGGGAATGAGCGCTACCTCAAAGCCAAGAAGGAGAGGGAAGCCATTGTTCAAACCATCAAGGGAACCAATGATAATAGCGACTTATGGTTAGGAGACGAGGAAACCTTGAGTCATGCACTTACTAGGGTTAGCCAAGAGAGGAAAAATATGAAGGAGGCCATCAACTTCAACCGTCTACCATCGGTCTCTCCAACCAAATCAACATCTTTACCACTTTCTAGGGATATACCCTCTGAGTATAGTGTGAGCCCCGCCATGTCATTTAGGGATCCACGTATTCCTCCTTTGTCTGAGATAATTGTAATTTCTTCTAGTGATGAGTCAGAGGGATATGTACCTCGAGATTATGTATCTGAAGAAAATTGAAGGGATATACTCCACTCACCCCTGTAGATGAGAGTGAATCTGATGGATACTCTCCTTTGGACTATCTTAAAAGTCATTCCATGTAAATCAAAGGATATTTAAATCCTTATCTCTATAAATAAAAGAAAGTCTTCTTATCAAAAGCTTGTGTTATATGCTCTTTTGGCAAAATACTTTGATTATAAATGTTTCTTTGTAAAAAGTTAAATGTTTTAAGAATGTTAAGTAAACATTCATAGAATCTGACCATAATGGAACCTACAGGGTAAACTTTATAGGAAAGAATGGTTTGTATCAGAAATAACCCTGGAGGAAGTGAAGAAGTAGGACAAGGGTCAGGGGATATGAACACTAAGTTGGACTGAATTCTTGCAATGATGATCGAGACTAGGGAGAGAGTGGGAATTTTAGAACAAAAAGGAAAGGATGGAGCAGAAAAAGAAGTTCCCAATAGTGAAAAAGAAGGAGAAAATTCTCGTGAACATACTCAAGCTAGTGAACACGAGGACGAGGAATCACAATCTCAACCACATACTGAAAAGACAAAAAGGAGGAGAATGGCGAAAGAACTATCTCGGGATATGAGAAAGATTATCACTCCCAAATTCGAAGCTAGCACTAGTGAGGATGTGGTTGAGGCCTGGATTATGGAAACGGAGAAATACTTTGAGATCTGAAACTATTCTGAAGTGACTAAGGCAGTGTGGGGATCTTTTCAACTAGCAGGTGAAGCATCTAGCTAGTGTATGAGTAAGAAGATGGAACTAGGGATCAGTTCAAATCAACTCACTTGGACTGAATTTGTGGAGATATTCCAAAAATGTTGGCTACACCAACTTTTCTATGACCAGAAGTTCTCAAATTTTTAGAATCTAAGGCAAAGAGATTCCTCGATCAGCGAGTACTGGGAGAAGTTCACACGTCTTCTAAGGTATGTACCCATGTACCAAGCTGATGAATGGTTTCACATTAGAAATTTTATCATGGGCATGAACAATCAGATTGGTGGGAAGGTAGACATGCATAGTCCTACCACAATGGACCTTGTGTATGAGAAAGCTCTAAAGCAAGAACAGAAGTTGAAGTCTATTGCCAACTACCATGAAAAGAATAGGAAAAAGTTTAATTGGTCACAAAATAAACAAGCTTCTAGAAAGCTTAGTGAGGTACAAGGATTTTAGAAGCAAGGAGAAAATACTTTTCAAAATAATTGGAGTGAATCAAAGAGAGATTGAAAAGGAAATAACGACAGTAACTTCAATAATGCTACTAGGAACAATGACAACTTTGAAAGAACTTCTGGAAGAAAGGGGCCAGTAAAAGGATGTTTTAATTGTGGTGGTGATCACTATGCTAGCCAGTGCCCCAACAAGCCATCAGGATCACAACCTCGTGGAAATTCTCTTCCACCACAGCGGGAGGCATTTCAACAAAGGATTCATGCTGTAGTGAATAACAGGCAAGCGGAATACCAGATCACTCTAGTGGAAGTAGCAAGTAATTTATCTGGCATTCCCATTTCTATTTTAATAGACACTGGTGCCACAGAAAAAAAAAATTTCACCTAGAATAGCTAGTAAAATGTCTAGAAAAGCTAGCTATATGGAAAAGTCTTGGATTGTTGAATATGCAAACTAGACAAGAGCTAAGGTGGACCAATGTCTGTTTGAAGCAAAGGTTGAACTTCCTAGTTTCTCTACAGAAGTTAATTTGTATGTAGCTCCCTTAGGGTCTTATGATGTCATCTTAGGGATGAATTAGTTATGGAGGCATAGGGCTAACGTAGATTGTCATGCAAAAACTGTAGAATGCCTAGATGATCTTAGAAACTGGGTATCTTTGCAAGGGGCACCGAGAGAAGTTAGGTTGTGACAAATCTCAGTTGTTCAAATGCATAGGGAAAAGAAGAAAGGTTGTCATCTCTTTGCAGTAAAAATGGAAAAACTTGAGGAATACGAAGCTAAGGATGGAGAGATAGAGAATGCAAAAAGGACAGACATAGAGAAATACCCTATCCTTAGAGATTTTGCGGATGTATTTCTAGAGGAACTACTTGGATTACCCCAAGAGAGTGTTTGATTTCTCCATTGACATAATTTCAGGGTCGGAGCCTATTTCCAAAGTACCATATAGGATGACGACAATAGAATTGATGGAGTTAAAGTCTTATCTTGATGATTTGTTGTCCAAGGGATTGATAAGGCCAAGTGTTTTGCCTTGGAGAGCACCAATGTTCTTCGTAAAGAAGAAAGACGAGACACTACATTTATGTATAGATTACCAGTTGCTCAACAAAGCGACGGTAAAGAATAAGTACCCTTTGCTGCATATTGATGATCTTTTTGATCAGATGTGAGGAGTAACGATGTTTTCAAAGATTGATCTGAGGTCAGGTTATCACCAGTTGAGGATCAGGGATGAAGAAATTTCTAAGACTAATTTTAGGACAAGGTATGACCATTATGAATTTATAGTTTTACCTTTTGGGTTAACGAATGCACCTGCATCATTCATGAACCTTATGAATAGCGTGTTTAGAGACTGCTTGGATAAATTTGTGTTGGTCTTCTTGGATGATATTCTGATTTATTCCAAGAATGAAGAGGAGCATCTTCAACATTTAGAAATGGTACTCCAACGGATGAGAGAGCATAAGCTGTATGGAAAACTTTCCAAGTGTACTTTCTTTCAGAAGGAGGTGCATTATCTAGGGCACGTGATTTGAGTAAAAGGAATAGCTGTTGATCCAACTAAGATCAAAGCAGTGCTTGAGTGGCCCGTGCCAAAGAATGTTTCTAAAGTAAGAAGTTTCATGGGTTTGGTTGGGTATTACCGTAAGTTTGTGGAAAACTTTTCTAGTATAGCTTTTCCTATCACTTCTTTGCAGAGGAAAGGGAAAATTTTTGATTGGATTGAAAAATGTCAAGAGGCATTTGATCTTCTGAAGAAAAAGTTGACCACAACTCCAATTTTGAAAGTACCAGATCCAGAGGGTAACTTTGTAGTTATCACAGATGCATCAGGAGAAGGATTGGGAGGAGTATTGATGTGGGAAGGACAAGTCATAGCCTATGAGTCAAGGAAGCTTAAGCCTTATGAACAGAATTATGCTTCGCATGATTTGGAGTTAGCAACAGTGGTTAATGCATTATAGATGTGGAGAAACTATCTAATGGGTAAACCTTTTGAACTGAAAACAAACTATCACATGGTTTGAAGTATCTATTTACTTAGCCTAATCTGAATGCAAGACAAAGAAGGTGGTTAGAGATGATATCAGACTATGATTTTGACATTAACTATATCAAGGGAAAAGAGAACAGAGTTGCTGATGCTTTGAGTCAAAGAAGGCATAGTAACAATCCAAACTGACTTCAAAAGTTGAGCATTGCAAGGATCCAAGGATGACGAGTTCTATGAACAAGTCAAACAAGCACTTAGAAAATTTGCAAGATAAGAGGTATGAAGGTTTTTACTTTGAACCTAATGGTTTATTGAGATATAATGGAAGAATTTATGTACCTGATTCTGGTGAATTAAGAGATTTGATATGGAAGGAAGTTCATAATGTGCCATACTCAGGACATCTTGGTGTTACTAAGATGTTAGTGGGTGTGAAGCCATTGTATTTCTGGAAGGGGATGAAAGGAGATGCTGCAAGATTTGTGGCTAGTTGTTTAGAATGCCAAAGAGTAAAGGTAGAACATCATCATCCCGCAGGTTTACTATATCCCCATGAGGTACCAGAAAGTAAGTGGTAGGTTATTAGTATGGATTTTGTGCAAGGTATTCCAATGTCGAGGAACAAGCACAATGCCATTCTAGTAGTCGTAGACAAGCTTACTAAAGTAGTGCATTTCATACCAGGTAATCTTACAGATGGAGCTCCTGTAATAGCTCAAAAGTTTATTCAAGAGGTTTTTAGATTGCATGGGATTCCCGAGAAGATTATTTTTGACAGGGATGCTCGTGTAACTTCTAGGTTTTGGCAAACCTTGTTTTCTTCACTTGGAACTCAGCTAAATATAAGTTCAGTTTATCATCCGAAAATGGATGGGCAAATGGAAAGAGTAAACCAAGTGCTAGAAGATCTTCTAAGGATGTATTGCATGGATCAACAATACAAATGGGAGGATTACTTACCTTTGGTAGAGTTTGCATATAATAACTCCTATCATTCTACAATAAAGATGGCTCCGTTTGAAGCATTGTATGGCAGGAAATGTTAGACTCCTATAAACTGGGATAAGCTAGAAGATAGGATAAGTCTTGGGCCAGAAATGTTATCATATATGGAAAAGCAGGTCAAGGTTATTAAATAGAGATTAGCAGAAGCTAATGATAGGCAAAAGAGTTATGCAGATGCCAAGCGGGTTCCTATGAAATTTTCTGTTGGGGAGAAAGTGTTGCTAAGAGTAAAACCCCAAAAGAGTTTAGTAAAGTATGGAAAGTCATCCAAACTAGCTCTGCATTATGTGGGTCCATTTGAGGTCCTAGAAGAAGTCAATCCTGTTGCTTACAGAATTGCTTTGCCACCAGCTCTTGCTAGGATACATAATGTCTTTCATGTCTCGTATCTTAAAAAGTATGTTCCAGGGGATAACCATGTTATTGATTGGAATGCTTTATAGGTAAAGGACCTAGGGGTGGTAACAATCGAGCCTCTCAAGGTGCTCAAAATGTGTAAGCTTCACTTATGTAATAGAGAGGTTTTGCAATGCAAGGTCCAATGGGATCAATATGCAGAGGATTCTGCCACTTGGGAAGATTATGCTGAGATGAAGCAGAAGTTTCCACAAATTTTTCTAAATTTTGAAAGCTCTTGAAAAAAACAATGTTTTGTGATATGATACTCTTTATGTTTTATTTATATTATGATAATAATTGATACTTAAAAATCATCGGGGACGATGATTCACAAGGGGGGAGTATGTTACACCCCGTGTGTTTTTACCCATTTACTATTTACCTAGATTGGTTAATTTGTTTGAAAATTGAATGATTATGAATCTTTGCATCTATGTGTGTTATCAAGCTTGAATGCAATATGTTGAAAATGGAATAATGTAATGTCTTGTATTAAATGTAATTATTGTTAAGTAGTGTATGAAGTAGATGATTATATTTTGATCAGCTAACTACTGTGGTGGTGATCTAAGTGGATGCAGGAATAGGTTGCTCCTCCGGAAAGGAGGGGAAGTATCACTTAAGAGAAGGACTTGGTCTGGTAACCCTAGAGAAAGTTAGATTGAGCAAACAAACACACAATCCTATTTTGACCTAGGTTATGTTGGGTCAGTGTGGGTAGGAATGAGTAATCTATGTTATTCTTTGAATTCTTGTTTGGGTGTGATTGTATGGATGTTTGAGTGAAAAATGTGATTTAAACTGCATATTGATTTAAGTCTTCTTTGAGAAGTTTATGGTTGCATAGTTTTAATTGTGGGATGGTTAACTCATGTAAGTCCATGATATGTCCATACATATGAGACGATACGAGCATGAGTGTACGTAGGTAGACGTACCTACGCATGCTCAGGAGCGTATTGCTCACCGTATGGGGATATCGAATTGGACTAGTACCTGAGTTAATAGCGCTTGCACGAATTTGGATTTCATGTCATTTGTGTTATGTGAATTTATGGATTTGTGAGAAATATGTTTTATGTGATAAATAAATAAATATATATATATAGATAATAAGTAATTAGTTTTTATAATCATATAGTTATATTTACGTAATCATTATGTGTTTTGGTGAAATGAGAATATTCAAATTTTATTATTGATATGTTTTTAAAGAGTATATATATATATATATATATATATATATATATATATATATATATATATATATATATATATATATATATATATATATATATATATATATAATAAAAAGGTGATGGCGCTGCCATAAAAGGCACGCAACCATAAATTAGTGGTATGCACATAAACATAGGAAGGTTTAAGTGCTTGTGTTGGTTTAGGAGTCTTATCTCAAACAAACACCTTTTCTACATGCCTTTTGCAGCGCATATTTTGTGATGGCTATTATTATTTCAAAGTGTATGAAACCATGACTCTATGGTAGCGTATGACTTAGTCTTTGAGTGCTTGGAACAACATATTGACCTTGTCTTGGATGTTTGTGAGAATATGAAAATTAATTATTTGTTTTAAAAGGGAGTTTGCATTTGTTTCCAAAGAATACTTGGACTTTTTCCTTGCAACCAAATTTGCTAGTAAATAGGAAACATGGCTGATTTTGTGTCAATTTTATGAAGAGGGTTTAATCTTTTAGAAGTTTATTTTATTTATTTTGGCTGAGTTGTTTCACAAGTGTCCTTATATGTGTCAATTTTCATTAATTCTTTTGCCACCTTTGAATTTGTTTTGTTGAAGGGGGAGTTGTGTCAACTTTGCAAGCTAAATTATAGCCTACGCCCTCTTGGGTTTTTTGTATAAAAGGGGAGCATTCTCATTCCATTCTATACCAATTTTTCTAGCCACGAGCTTACTTACTTTTGTTGTTGTAATTTCTGAGTTAGTGATGTGAGGTTTTTGTTATTTTGTTGTGAAATTGTGAGAGGAAGTATAGTAAGATTTGAGTGAGTTGATTTGCTTTGAAAGGGATATTAGTTAGTTGGGAGGATCATAGGCAAAGGATTTTGTTGATCCATTGGAGCTATATCACAGGCATGAGGAATTTCTTATCCATATGCTTTTCTATTTTAAAGGCTTAATGTGTTTATTTGTTATTGAGGAATGAATAGTTGTTTATCGATTGGAGTGTTTACTTGTTTTTATGAGAGAGTATATATATATATATATATATATATATATATATATATATATATATATATATATATATATATATATATAGCTAATAAAAGAATTATATTATGAATGCGAAGTTAATCTCCATAGTAGAGATTTGTGTCTTCTTGGAATTTTATTATTAAGATTGAGTATGATTAGTTACTTGTCTAATGGGATAGGATAGTAAACTGTAACTTGCAATTAGTATTACTTTGACATATGTGTCATAGTAGAACTTGGGAATAGGTTAACCTTGGGATATGTGATCCATGGAAGAGGGAGATAACCTAGTATAGAATTTGATGTCTTTCCAAATCGAGATAAAAGGATGAGTGAGCATGTGACGTCCATTTTGAGTTAGGTGTGATGAAACTTTGGCCAAAGTAGTGTAAAAAACCAATGTTTGCATTGTCAATTTACTGTGAACTAGGTTTGCATACTGGTGCAGGTTCACTTAACCCACAGTGGCCTCCATGAGGCATTTAGTTGTTTTATGTTTATTTTTATGTTTTCAATAAGGTCCTAAATGACCATTAAATGTAATAAGGTTTGTTTGACTGATGCTTGCTATTTTTAGGTTGTTGGTTAAGAGTTTGTTAGTCAGTTAGATCTCCCAGCCGCTTGGAATTATCTCCCAGTCGTCGGGAACCAAGTCTATACTACCGAGGGTAAGTAGATAAATACCCCCCAGATGATTGAATAAAGGAGTAGTGAGCCAGTTGTAATCATTTGGAATTCAGTTGAATTGGAATAGAACATCTGTGTAATTGCATTTCTGAAAACATCAATATAAGATCCTGTTGTGTTATTTTCTGGTTATCAAATTTATTGAACAGATCATTTTGCTGAGGTCAGATGGATTCGTTTATCCATTCCACCGGTTGATTCTCTGAATCGGCGGAATGGCTGTATATATATTAGTTAGGGTTTTGTTTTCTGTTTTGTCTGTGTTAACACTTGCAGGATCGGGCAAGGAATGCATTAAAGGATTCTAGCATGGTTGTGTGCTAGATTGTTGAAGTGCAGAGAGCTGCATGTTTGAGGAGATCGATCTGAGTAGTCGCTAAGTAAAAAGTGGATTGAAACAGTGAAAATTCGCGTGGGTTGCAAGAGACATACAAAGTGTGTGTATAATGCTTTTGTATGCGAGATATACAATCTGTGAGTATATTGCTATCGCATATTGTGAGTATATCACTTTTGGATAATCACTGTTGTATGTTGAAACATACAAGCCTTCGCAGATACAAAGGAGAGAGAAACCCTTGTTGCATACAAAAGGGTCAATGGCGGAGTCAAAGGTACAATCGTCAAGGTGAATGTCCTGCAGAATGCATATCGGGTTTTGTATGTTTACAAACTGTGTCGGGATATGCAACTTTTGATTATATGTCTTTTGTATAGAGTTTGTGTGTATACTTTAGTTGTATGGTTGAGATAGTTCATGTGTATCCCTCAATTGCATTTCATGGTTTGCATGTGACGAATGTATATTTCAAGTATACATTGGATTGATACAAGGGAAAGTCAGCGGTCAACTATCATCGGAGGGAATGTTCCAAGGAATATTCGGCAGATGTATATTTTGGGTTGTATATTTTGAATGTATGCCCAAACATACATTCCGTAGATACAAGGACTTGGTACATGCGGGTCAGCGCCAGTCAAAGAATAGTTTGTATGTTAGTTTTGCATCTCACGCTTGTATATTGTAAATATACATCACGCTCATACATTGCTTGGGGATACAACTGGTGACTAGCAATAGAGGTAGACAGAACTGGCTCGATCAGTAGAAGTTTGTATGTATCGGTATAACAGTGGTCGTCGGAGCAACGCAGTTCGACAAACCTGATACACTATGTCTTGCCGATAGGCAATAAAATGAGATGCACTCATCGATGTGAGATAGATTTCAGGGTGAAAAGTTTATGAGATCCCGACGGTTATGGTCTGGCCGATAGGGTATGTCAGAAAGACGTTAGGGTAGTTCTTGTCGATGGGATGAGAAATACTAATTCCCGCCAGTTTTAACGCTTTAGCTAGCCGCTCTGCATCATAGTGGTATCAGAGCCTAGCAAAAGGTTTGGGCTATTGTGTGTTTGGTTCTGTCACTGAGAAGGCAGAAGTAGAAGTATTGAGAGGTTGACAAGATGCCTCCAAAGGGTAATGGTACTGCCAGAGAGTTGCAGGAGATGAAGGAAAAACATGCTAAGGAGATGAGGAAGATAAAAGAGCTTGCTGAAGCACTTCAAGCTAGGTTTACAGCCTTGGAGACAAACAAAAGAAGAGAAGTAGAAGAAAGTGAATCAGAAAAAGAAGATGATGCTGAAGAATTTGAAGAGGTAGATGAAGAACTAAATGCAGAAGATCAGAGATTTGCAAAACTGTTAAGGGTAGTCAAGAATGACAAACCTAAGGTAAAGATTGATGTTCCAAATTACACTGGAAGTTTAAATGAGGAAGAGTTACTTGATTGGATTGTTGCATTAGACAATCACTTTGAATGTGAGGAGGTTCCTGAGGAGCAGAAGGTAAAGATTGCAAAGACCAAATTGATAGGTCATGCTTTGGTATGGTGGGATTATGTACAATCAGAGAGAAGAAAGTAAGGTAAGTCAAAGATTTCTTCATGGGACAAGATGGTAGCAAGGATCAAAGGTAAATTTTTACCCCAGGATTATGAAATTCAGATCTTTAAGAGGGTGCAATTTTTAAGACAAAAATAAATGGATGTGAAGGCATATACTGAGGAGTTTTACAAGTTAAGTATGAGGTTTGGTCATCATGAGGATGAGGTTGAAAAAGTTACGAGATATTTGGCTAGTTTGAGATTGAATATACAGGATGAATTAGTTTTGGCTAACCCTAGGAGTGTGGAAGAATGTTATCAAATGGAAATCAGGATTGAGGAGAAGATGAAAAGGAGACAGGACAAGTCCATGAGAGGAAAAGGCAGCAATTTCAGAGGAAGAGGATCAGCTCCTACAACAAGGCAAGCTAATGAGAATCTAGAAGAGGCTGGTAAAGGACAAGAACAGTCTGATTTTAGAAGTGGATGGAGAGGCACAAGAGGCAGATTTGGCAATGGAAGAGGTTCTAATACATTCTTAGGAAAGTGTTACACTTGTGGTGAATATGGTCACCCAACATTTAAATGTCTAGAAAAAGCAACAAGTTCAGTGGGAGAAAGGAGGACAAATCTGGTCCAAGAATTTGATGATCAAGGTGGGACAAGCTCAAACACTACTACAAATTATGCGTATCCTGAGACAGGAGAAGGATTGGTGTTAAGGAGAACAATCTTGAAGACATCCAAGGACATGTTTCAAAGGAGAGCACTTTTTAGGACCTGTTGCAAAAGCAAAGGGAAAGTATGCAAGGTAGTAATAGATTTTGGTTCAACAAACAATATGGTATCTCAGGAAATGGTGGATAAACTGAAACTGGAAAGGATTCCACATAAAAATCCTTACATAGCATCTTGGGTAAGTGATAGTCAATCACTTTTGATATATGAACAAGCATATGTTGATTTTCAGATTGGAGAGTATCAGGATAGAGTTTTGTGTGACATATTGCGCATGGAATGTTGTCACCTACTGTTGGGTAGGCCATGGCAATTTGATAGGAGAGAATTGTATGATGGGTATGCTAATACCTACACCATCAAGAAGGATGGGAGAACTATTCTGTTGGCACCATTGCAGAAGGATGCTGAAGCAAATAAGATAGGCAAGATTATTTTGGTAGGTAAGAAAGAGTTTGTGAAGATGCCTACAGTCACGTCCAAGGCAGTTGTGGATATCTCAAGGAAAGGAGATCAGAGTTGGGAGAAGATTTCAGTTATGACTGACAGAGATTAGGTGGATCAACAGAAGATCCAAAAGCAGGTTTGTACATAGCCACAGGCTGATTGGAATGACAAGGATGCAGTCATAGTAGGGACTATTGTTTGTCCCCTAAGAGTTGAAAAGCAAACTCCTTCTGCCATAGCAGTAAATGAGGTTTCCACTGTCCATGTTTAGACAGAGATGATGGTCGGAAAGAATGATCGACAAGGTGTGAGAAGAGCCTACAGTGCTACGCATGAGTATTTGCCTCCATGGCAGTAGGTTGCAACACATAGATCATGGGGCAGATATGCGACAGCAGCAGATACAGGTGGTTTCAGTCAAAGACTTAACTCATGGGACATGAGTTCTTTTCAAATTGGGGAGTATGGTGCAGGTGCACCTAACCCACAGTGGCCTCCATGAGGCATTTAGTTGTTTTATGTTTATTTTTATGTTTTCAATAAGGTCCTAAATGACCATTAAATGTAATAAGGTCTGTTTGACCGATGCTTGCTATTTTTAGGTTGTTGGTTAAGAGTTTGTTAATCGGTTAGATTTCCTAGCCGCTTGGAATTGTCTCCCAGCCGCTGGGAACCAAGTCTGTACTATCGAGGGTAAGTAGATAAATACCCCCCAGATGATCGAATAAAGGAGTAGTGAGCCAGTTGTAATCATTTGGAATTCAGTTGAATTGGAATAGAACATCTGTGTAATTGCATTTCTGAAAATATCAATATAAGATCCTGTTGTGTTATTTTCTGGTTATCAAATTTATTGAATAGATCATTTTGCTGAGGTCAGATGGATTCGTTTATCCATTCCACTGGTTGATTCTCTGAATCGGTGGAATGGCTGTATATATATTAGTTAGGGTTTTGTTTTCTATTTTGTCTATGTTAACGCTTGCAGGATCAGGCAAGGAATGCATTAAAGGATTCTAGCATGGTTGTGTGCTAGATTGTTGAAGTGCAGAGAGCTGCATGTTTGAGGAGGAGATCGATCTAAGTAGTCGCTAAGTAAAAAGTGGATTGAAACAGTGAAAATCCGCGTGGGTTGCAAGAGACATACAAAGTGTGTGTATATCACTTTTGTATGCGAGATATACAATCTGTGAGTATATCACTATCACATATTGTGAGTATATCACTTTTGGTCAATCGCTGTTGTATGTTGAAACATACATCAAAATATACAAGTCTATCGCATGTACAAGGGAGAGAGAAAGTTGGAGTTTCAATCGGCATACAAAGAAGTCAAGGTTCGGTCAATGCATATTTGAAATGCATGTATGAATGTACATTGCGAATGTACATTGAAGATATACATTCACTATGTATATCACTGGTGAGTATCAGGTACATTTCTTGTGTATCCCGCAGATGAATGTTGTGAGTATTCCGCAGATGCACATCGGGGTTTGTATGTTGCAAAAGTTTATCAGGTTATACAGTTTATGAGTATATGTCTTTTGTATGTCAGAGATAGTTTATGTGTATCCGTCAATTACATTTCGTGGTTGGATGTTATGAAGATACAATGAAAAGATACATTGCCAAATGATGCAAAGAGTGACTGGCCGAGGTGGTAGCCAGAATGCATGTTGAAAGGGTTTTTGTCTGCGGATACAAGAGTTGACTGGCTGTCATAGGTAAGTGACACTGGAGAAGCTTTTGCAGCAACAATTAAAGAGGTACATGATCAAGTCAAAACCCAACTCCAACAAACTACATTGAAGTATAAAGAATACGCTGACAAGAAAAAGAGAGATGTACAGTTTGATGTTGGAGATTTGGTGTGGGTTAATTTGAAGAAGGAAAGACTTCCGAAAGGCAAATATACTAAGCTCATGTAGAGGAAGACTGGACCATGTCAGATTCTGAAGAAGTGTGGATATAATGCTTATGAGATCCAACTTCCTCCTAATCTAGGATTGTCACCAATATTTAACTCCATACAAGCAAAATCCAGATGACGAACATGACTCAATACAGGATACGATAACTGATGACATTCCAAAACATGATCCACCATAGTTACAGAAGATTTTGGCAACTAGAGTGATTAAGAAGACAAGGAACAAAGAATATATGGAATATTTGGTGGCTTGGCAAGGACAACCTTATTCAGAGGCCGTTTGGCTGACTGAAGAACAGATCAACAAACATGGTTTAGACCTACCAACTCTCATCTCAAGTGGACATGAGATTTCTTCTCTCGGGGTGTATGGTGCAGTAGCACCCCTTCACAATACAGTTTAGGTCTAAATATAGTATGTTTCATGCATTATGATGTAATAAGGTCCATGTGACCAATTCCTATGTTTTCAAGTCAATCTAAGGTTTTGTGTAGTTAGTTAGAAGTTCGTTATGCTAGCTGTCTTCTCCCAGCCGCTTGGAAGTCTCCTAGCCACTGGGAATCGAGTCTGTACTACTCTTGTTGAGTAGTTATTTATAAGCCTAGCTCAGATCCTTTAAGAGGGAGAGGAATCGAACAGATAGTGGTAGAGTTTTTGGTATTGTAAAAGTTGTTTTGTGAACCTGAACAGAGTAATTGCTTACATTTTCTGGAATAAGAATCAAGAAGATCCTGTTGATATCATTTTGCTGTGTAATTGAATTTCGTGATCTGGCAGTTAGGATGGGTTCACTTATCCATTCCACCGGTTAATTCTCTGAATCGGTGGAATGGCCATGTACAGTAGATTAGATTTCTTTTCTATTTTTCTGTTTGTGTATTTCATGTTTTTGGGATCAAATTATAGCATACATTGATTTACCCTAGCATCATCATGTGCTAGGTTTTGGAAGGATAAAATCTGAGTTAAAATTGCTTAGAAAATGGATCGGATCGATCCTAGGATTTTCTGTGCGAAGTTTGTGAAATTTTGAAGGTTTTGCCTTTGAGATACATTTGATGTATATATAGTGTTTGTATGTCGCATGCAATCCATGAGTATATTGCATTTATATGTTGTGAGTATATCACTTTGGGATAATCATTGTTGTATGTTGAAACATACAAGCCTTCGCAGATACAAAGGAGAGAGAAACCCTTGTTGCATACAAAAGGGTCAACGGCAGAGTCAAAGGTACAATCGTCAAGGTGAATGTCCTGCAGAATGCATATCAGGTTTTGTATGTTTACAAAGTGTGTCAGGATATACAACTTTTGAGTATATGTCTTTTGTATACAGTTTGTGTGTATACTTCAGTTGTATGGTTGAGATAATTCGTGTGTATCCCTCAATTGCGTTTCGTGGTTTGCATGTGACAAATGTATATTTCAAGTATACATTGGATTGATACAAGGGAAAGTCAGCGGTCAACTATCATCGGAGGGAATGTTCCAAGGAATATTTGGCAGATGTATATTTTGGGTTGTATATTTTGAATGTATGCCCAAACATACATTTCGCAGATACAAGGACTTGGTACATGCGGGTCAGCGCCAATCAAAGAATAGTTTGTATGTTAGTTTTGCATCTCGTGCTTGTATATTGTAAATATACATCGTACTCATACATTTCTTGGGGATACAACTGGTGACCGGCAATAGAGGTAGACAAAACCGGCTCGATCGGTAGAAGTTTGTATGTATCGGTATAATAGTGGTCATCGGAGCAACGCAGTTCGGCGAACCTGATAGACTATGTCTTGCCGATATGCAATAAAATGAGATGCACTCATCGATGTGAGATAGATTTCAGGGTGAAAAGTTTAGGAGATCCTGACGGTTATCGTCTGGCCGATAGGGTATGTCGGAAAGACGTTAGGGCAGTTCTTGCCGATGGGATGAGAAATAATAATTCCCACCAGTTTTAATGCTTTAGCTAGCCACTCTGCATCACATACTAAGAAGGGCAATCATGCTTGTAGGTTGTAACCACAATGTATGACAATACTAGTTATGTAGGATGGAACATCTTGCTCAATTTAGGCTTATGTTTGAGGTTACCATACCAACCCCTTCATTGAAGGGTAGGGCCATTCACTAGTTTGGTAAATATGCGGGGAACCGCAATTAGTCTATGGTTGGAGGTAAAGCACTTGAGTGATGCTTGCCCTCATGAAGTTGGTGATTGGGATTTGAAGACAGACATCAGTATCATTTTGTATCTCTATTTTCAGTTGGCTCTTGAAGCTTGTATGTAACTTTCTTTGGAAAATTTGTAATGAGAAATGTTCAATTCTTTAAATGATGAAAAGTAATTTGATTATGCAATTGGAGTTTGAAATATGTTTCAAATGTCCATCTTATCGAATGAATTTAAGGAAATAATTTATTGCTATCACTTTCAGTATCTAGATCTTTTACTCTTTAGTTTAAATTAGTAAATCTTAGTTGGTAGAACAAATGGCATGTTACATTATGACTTCCAGTCTAAGGACAGGTAGTGCATATTGTGGAGTAGTGTTCAATGGAGTATACTTGAGAGAGTCACCTTTACTGCCTAGGTCATGTTGTCACTCCAGTTGGATGGGGACATATCACGCGTCGATGGTTGGAGTAGGGTTGCGTGGATATACCCTTTATGCTATTGTAAATGAATGGATGCTCCAATTAGGTTTTCACAAGCTTTAGAAAACCTTATTACATGAATCCCTAATTGTAAAGTATGTGTAAATAGACTAATTTTTGGAATAGAAACTATTGAACAAACTACAAAATGCAAATAAAAAGCAACAGTGACTGTGCACCTAAAAATTGGAGGCCTATCAGACTAGGGCACCCGCCCCGTAGTCTGAAAAGTTTTTTGACTGTCAAACTTTCTACACTAGGTGTCGAAGTCCCTGGAAAGGGTTCCAGATCCTAGATTTAAAGTCCTATTAGACTAGGGTGCCCACCCCGTAGTCCCAAAGATTCTCTAATGATTAAACTGAAAGTTTTGTGCAATACCCGTTCTTCCTTCGCTCCTTTCTGTCGGATCTTTTTGAATGTAACCTCCACATACAAAAGAGGGAGAAGGATGGTTGTGGCTATATAGGATTTTGCCTTAGTCAAACCCCGTGTTTGGTATCACTACCTCAACAATAGCCAATGATACATTATGCAGATGTGTGTGCTCATAAATCAAGTGTATAAGCATAAATGTAACATCCTAAATGACTCAAGCATCAAGGATAGATTCACACAATGTTTCACTCAAGGAAACAACAACTTCACCTCAAGGAGATGATAGTGATGAAGACTTGTAGAACATTAAGGTGAGGCAACCATATCCGTGGGGGATTCCAAAACTCAAGTTGGAGGCTTCAACCCTTCTCTGAATCATACAAAGGGCTTGACAAAACCTTAGGAGAGCAAGATAGACTCAAAATCTTGATTCCTAATCTCCACCAAATATCTTCATGATAAAAAAATATCAATATCTTCAAAGAGCTTCAATAAAGTGCAGACCTTCAATAGCAACAGTAGCAGAATTTTGGCATAGTAAGCTTGCATGAGAGTTGTGTGTGATAAAGTGTTTTTCAATTTTCTTTAAAGACCTAACCTTAGAAATGCAAAATCGAAATAATATGCTGATGTAATGTCCCCTTTTGGTTATGCCCTAGTTTTTGCCCTAAAATCCCAATTTCAAGCAAAGCAAGAAATAAAATAGAGTTAGCGATATCATTTACCAATTTATATTGTTGAACAAGATAGATTATGGTTGAGAACCTGCAATCATGTTAGATAATCATTGAAAGCATAATCCATAAAATAGATCTTTCATACTAGGGTTAGGAACATTATCTTAATCATACAGGATTCCCTTATAAGGTTCCATCCAAACAACCCATCGTCATCATGGAGCACCACTCGGGAGATCATACAAGGTGCCTTGAGCCGTTCCACCCAGCCCAGGAGCACGGAATGACACTTGCCATTCGGCCTCCCAACTACACTCGGGGTGTCCTTATCGGAATGGACTCCATATCTCTTGCATTCCTTATATGTACTATCTCCTCCTCAAAATGGATTGATTGATTGGATGAGAATCTTAAGGTAATCGTTGTATTGATTCTATTGTACATGGGTAAAATTATAGAAAGAATAATATATAATAGTAGCAATGTGTTATCTGTGTAACATACTACTTCCTATCAATAGATAGATATCAATTTAGTCAATCAAAATGCTATGCATCATACTTTATACCAATTATTGATCAGCTTATTCACTGCTTAACAATGAGACAATAGATTCCTTGTTTTAACATTATTTATTCTGCAAACTTATCTCATATATATATTTCTTTCCTTGATCGCTTGATGCTCCTTGCAAATGGTTTGACTTTTCCTTATATATCTCTATGTTCCAGTGAACTGATGCATCTCTTAGAAAGGAAGAGTCTATCATGAAAGAGTATGTCTCTTAATAAAGAAGACAACCATTCCAAAGCTGATCGCACCTTTAGGGAGATCACACCTTTTGTTAAATGCTTAACAAAGATTAATACACACCATTCTTATAGATTGCAGCCTTTCAATAGACAATAGTGATTGCTGCATAATTGTAATTGTTTACTTAATCAAATTGTTTCCCTTACTTTATATTAATCATTGTTCTCTTACAAAAACATTGCCTTGTCTATGCACAATATAACTCTTGAAGTTGTTGCTTCACTAAGGAAATCACACCATATTTTAGAATTAATTACTGCCTCTATATTTCAACAACCATATCTTAGGAATCAAATAAATCACATCTTGTCTTGTCTAGAGAGTTGGCCTATAGGGATGGGGATATGATAGTTCACCCTGCCCAAGATTTCTTGTCCTCAAGCAATCATAAGATAAGAAACTCTTGATACCATTTGTATTCTCGTGAAGTCATTAACTTTTGTGATACTTTGATAGGAATTGGAAATTTTAAACCAAGTGACGATTATTTTGATTTTGTTTAATGCTATGTCCTTGTAAAGTAGCTACCAATAAGGTTAATACCACCCTATAATGTATGAGGACAATTGATTGTCTAATAGTCTTCTTATTGTTTCCCAATAACTCTTAACAACAAAACCAAGAGTTGGAAATTGGCAAGACTTGTTACTTAAGACAAGTTTTCTCTTGTTTCATCATCCTAAGGATCTTGGGTAATGATACAAACTCTTCATTACCCCTTGTTGAATTCAAAAATCATGATGGATTGTCAGAATGTTGTGAATATCAAGATCCCATCCCTTTGTGTGAAATCACCTTTGCTTTAGATGTTTGAATGACAACTTCCTTTAATATGTTTTCATTTTGTGTAAACATTCAAACAAAGTTTGCGATAAGTTTGTTTCTAATGAGGAGCTTATATTCAAACATTTGTTATACCCATATAGGTAATTAATATTTAAGTACAAATTCATGGATTGGTCAAGTCAATAAAATGAAAATAGTTTAGCAGTCCTAGTAAGCAATAGGAGGACTAGAATTTATAAGTTTACCCTAATATCTAATTCTTATTCCATCTTCTAATTCAATTGGAGGTTATCACTCCTCTTTGACATATCTCCATGTTTGGTACTAAATTTATTTTCATATCTTTCCCGAAAGTACCTGATTAAACAATATCAATTTATCCCAAGGTTTGATAGGTGAGAATGATCCTGGGATTTGTGGGTTAAGGGCCCATAATATACTTAGCATAGGCTTATGTAACAACTTTGTTGTAACTTGATGTGTATCAAATTTATCTAAGTTACTCTAATCAAGAAAAAGAACTTAGACCCTTAGATGACATGATCTACTCTAGATATTACATATAGAAGTGAATTTGACCCCAGATAAAGTTCATCAATTTTATAGGTTACAAGGTAGATCATATGGGGTATGGACTGGGTTGTATTTGCATTGTTTCAATGAGTGTGGGATAGATCGCTTGATTGTACATTTGATCTTGTTCCAAAGGAATAGAACAATTTATTTTCAATGATGTTCCTCTTCCATGAAGCTTGATGAATATATATTACAATAAATTTCCAACATTTCTCCAAATTTGTAGTTTCCTAAAGAATTGAGTTGTCTTCATTACATTCTCTCAAAATTGTTGTTTTGGATTTTAAGAGATTGACCATCCTAGGTCAAGATGATACCACAGTGTACCTAAATCTCAAAGTTTGAAAGATAACCTTAATCCAATCTTTGCATCTTTAGTTATGCCTAAGTTTCCGTGACAACTAGATTTTCATTTGAGAATGGGAAGTCAAATTATATCGTTAGATTCAACTATGTTGAGTGGTTATGATTGATTTTTCCTTCCTTGGGAAACTTTTGATATTTTGATTTCTTGATTTCCTTATGATTAGATGACGATGATTGCTTATGTCAATGAATTGATTTATCCTTTATATCTATTTCTTGAAGGAGTCACTACTCTTCTTGGCTGCCTTTTTTTGAGAATAATACTTTACCTTTGAGTTGATTGTTAGATTTTATTTCCTATTGATGGTTTCTTCACAAGGAAATGATTCCCCTTTCATATTTTATTGTTTGAAGGAGTCACACTTTTTCGCTTCACTAGTTAAGTAACTCTTCATTATTGCATAAGTTAATTTGTTAGTGCTTCTCAACCCAAGAAGTGTTAAATAAATCTTTGATAGATTTGACAATTTCATAATTTTTGAGCATAAAGTAACCTTAAACACACATGGAGTAAACTTGTTGAAGAAACATTAGACACGAAGCAACATAGATATACATAATACATGAAGCATACACATAGGTACACGTGATACATGAAGTATACACATAAGACACAAAGCATGAAGCATCTACATAGATACACATAATATACGAATTATACACATAAATACATATGAAACATGAAGCATACACATAAATACACGTGATACATGAAGTATACACGTAATACACAAGCATGAAGTATATACATAGATACACGTAATATACAAAGTATACACATAAATACATGTGAAGCATGAAGTATACACATAAATACACGTGATACATGAAGTATACACATAAGACACAAGCATGAAGTATATACATAGATACACGTAATATACGAAGTATATACATAAATACATGTGAAGCATGAAGTATACACATAAATATACGTGATACATGAAGTATACGTAAGACAAAAGTATACACATAAATACACATAATACATATAGCATGAAACATACATGTAATACACGAAGTATATGTATAAATACACGTAATACACGGAGCATGAAGCATACACGTAATACACGAAGTATACGTATAAATACACGTAATACACGGAGCATGAAGCATACACATAATACACGAACTGTACATATAAATGCACGTAATACACGGAGCATGAAGCATATACATAATACATGAAGTGTATGTATAAATACATGTAATACACAGAGCATGAAGCATACACGTAATACACATAAGTACATGTAATACAAGAAACATGAAGCATGCTCATAATACACAAAGTATACGCATAAGTACACGTAATACACGAAGCATGAATTATACACATAAATACATGTAATACACGAAGTATGCACATGAATACATGCAAGTCACGAAGCATACACCTGAATATATATAAGTCATGAAGTATGCACAGGAATACATGTAAGTCATGAAGTATACACTTGAATACATGTAAGTCATGAAGTATACACTTGAATACATGTAAGTCATGAAGTATACACTTGAATACACATAAGCCACGAAGTATACACTTGAATACACGTAAGTCATGAAGTATACACTTGAATACACATAAGTCACAAAGCATAAGAATGTACGTTGCATCAACTATCATTCACAAGATGACAGGAAGGATGCTCTGATATCATTTGTAATGTCCCCTATTTGGTTATGCCCTAGTTTTTTCCCTAAAATCCTAATTTCAAGCAAAGCAAGAAATGATATAGAGTTAGTGATATCATTTACCAATTTATATTGTTGAACAAGACAAATTTTGGTTGAGAACCTGCAAGATCATGTTAGATAATCATTGAAAGCATAATCCATAAAATAGATCTTTCATACTAGGGTTAGGAACATTATCTTAATCATATGGGATTCCCTTATAAGGTTCCATCCAAACAGCCCATCGTCATTATGGAGCACCACTCGGGAGATCATTCAAGGTGCCTCAAGCTATTCCACCCAGCCCAGGAGCATGGAATGACACCTGCCATTCGGCCTTCCAGCCCCACTCAGGGTGTCCTTACCGAAATAGACTCCGTAGCTCTTGCATTCCTTATATGTACTATCTCCTCCTCAAAATGGATTGACTAATTGGATGAGAATCTTAGGGAATCATTGTATTGATTCTATTGCACATAGGTAAAATTATAGCAAGAATAATATATAATAGTAGCAATGTGTTATCTGTGTAACATACTACTTCCTATCAATAGATAGATATCAATTTAGTCAATTAAAATGCTATGCATTATACTTTATACCAATTATTGATCAGCTTATTCACTGCTTAACAGTGAGATAATAGATTCCTTATTTTAACATTATTTATTCTGCAGACTTATCTCAAATATATATTTCTTTCCTTGATCGCTTGATGCTCCTTGCACATGGTTTGACTTTTCCTTATATATCTCTATGTTCCAATGAACTGAGGCATCTCTCAGAAAGGAGGCATCTATCATGAAAGAGTATGTCTCTTAATAAAGAAGACAACCATTCCAAAGTTGATCACACCTTTAGGGAGATCGCACCTTTTATTAAATGCTTAACAAAGATTAATACACACCATTCTTATAGACTGTAGCCTTTCAATAGACAATAGTGATTGTTGCATAATAGTAATTGTTCCCTTAATCAAACAGTTTCCCTTACTTCATATTAATCACTATTCTCCTCTTACAAAAGTGTTGCCTTGTCTATGCATGATATAACTCTTGAAGTCACTGTTGCTTCACTAAGGAAATCGCACCATATTTTAGAATTAATCACTGCCTCTATATTTCAACAAGCATATCTTAGGAATGAAATAAATCACGTCTTGTCTTGTCTAGAGAGATTCAATCTATAGGTATGGGGATATGACAATTGACATTACGCGAAACCTAAAATTTGAATTCAGAATCCTGAGGTGCATAGGACGAGCCGACACCAATCCAAAAATTAGGACCCAAAAATTTAGGGCTGGACTAGGGCGTGGGCACCCAAGTCTAGGCCCCAAATTTCACTTAAGGTCTGGCTTAAGGGGGTCCAAAATATCTAGAATCCAAGGTTTGTTTTCAGGTTTTGTTGGTTATTGCTTCAGAATGTGACATTTCCTCGATAGGGTACATGTCAATCAGGGTTTAGGTAGGTCAGAAACCAAAAGGGGTAAGAGGACACCAAAGGAGAGGAGATAAACTATACAAAATTGTGCTAATCCATGCAGGAGTACAATTTATAACATAACAACTATGTCAGGCTACATCTCCAAAGTCATTGGTTGCAACTTTGCTTTCATGTAAACTAGGAAGATAGCACACTAAAAAGAAAATAAAAAGGAGTACCCTTTCCTCTAAGTACTATAATGATCAATACAAATTCTAAAGGGAAAGATAAAAACAAGCCAAATCAACCATAGAAAATTAAAAGCTGAAAAAATTCTCTCATACTAGACAATATGCAAAGCATATTTTTTGGTATTACTTTTTTTCTGATCTTGCCATGTTATACAAAAATATAGGTATGTCCATATATTTTAGATATATAAACTTGATTTAAGTCCATAACAACAACATTAAAATGTTCTATATATAACAATACAAAATTTAAACATAACAAAAAATAAAATCTCTAAAAGATTGCCTAGAGTCATCATACCAATTGTTGATAATAATACTTCATCTACCTCAAGATGCTCTTCCACAAAGTTTGTTACATCACATACCTAAATACAATAAAAAGGTACAAATTAACTTTTGAAGGAAATACAATATATAAAAATGAGTATAAAACAACATTATGAATAGGTATTCTAAAATGAGGACGTTGCATTATTAGACATAGCTCATAGCATAAAAATTCCAAGAATTTAGATTTAAATTATAAGACTTTTAGAATCTAGTGTACCACCATAAAAATGAAGGGTCCAAAGTTGAAATTTAAGGATATCTAATGTTAGCACATAATTATATAAAGAAGAGATTCTTTGAGGTCCAATCCGGTCTTCATTTCAATAGTAATTGTGCATTTAAGTGAAAATTGATTATATATACTTTTAGACAATAATCTCACTAGACATTATTGAAATATACCCAAGGAAAATATATTTCTCTAATATTAAAGTGAAGAAATGATAATTAAAGAAAAATTAAATCTACCTAGCATTCTTATCACATATCAAAGAAGTAGCTTTGCACTTCTTCCTATGCTTTACTTTGCTAAGTATAGAATTTTTGAGATAAAGTTGTAAAACTAAACAAAAAACTATGTAATGTACATTAATAATCATAAAGAAATTAATCAATAAAATTATTCCAATTTCTTAGTTAAATCTTCCATAAATTGTCTAAAACACGGTTACTATCTAATTTTTTGCAGGGACAAAATAACATTGAAATAAACTTTTTATAAAAAGGTAAAAACATTAGTTCTATGTCAACAACACTTTGTAAAAAATCAAAAGCAAGATAGAATCAAAACTAAAACTAACATAGATATGGGTGTTATGTGATCATATTATATTATTATCTTACTAGGTAGGGTCTCATTTTATTTGTTTGATAGAATTTCTATGTACTAAACTATACGAGTGTTTCTATATTTACCTCCAAGGGTCAACCATCAATTTATTAATTTAAAATCTTATATAACCCAAAGGTAGTCAGTACAAACAATACCAAATTTCATCATCTTTGAACATAGGTCTAAGAAATATATCTCTCTAGGATTCATCTTTATAAAAATAAAAAACAAATTGCTACTGGGGAAGGGTTAATAGTTAATTTTAGTTTTGGCTAATTGTATAAACTAAAAAAATGAATTAAATTAAATTTGTGATAATTCTTTTAGGTCTCACTTCGGGACCCTTCATCTTGATCCTAACCTAATCAACGGTTGTGAAGCTAGATCACAATAATTGGTGGTTAAATCAACTCACTTTCATCCATAATATATTTACAAGACTATTCAAAGTGGAAATCTAAAATATTTTATTACAAAAACTTACTTCAACATCTTAACAAATCTCATTGCCTTGCCTATTCCAAGAATTGTATTTGCCACTTCTATCATAAAATTGCCCATTCCTTGAAAATTTGCCAATTCATCACCATCCACATTAGGATCCACCTCCTGTTGCCATACAAACTTGTCATTGTCACAATTTTCTTTTTGATTGGACCAAATTAAATCAAAATATCCTCCTAGTCATTTTTCCCATAGTTAATTACATGGGTACAAATTGAGTCATCACAAATGAAACAACTATAACTAAGTCATTGACACAATAGTTATATGATTTGAACATGTTGAAGAGCCTATGATTAAAAAATAATAGAATTTTAAATAGATAAAAGCATGATTTCATGAACAAATAGGGACCAAAATTATGAGATTAAGTTAAACCCATCTCATAGAATGCATTAAAGATGAATAAGCCATATTCAAATTCATTTTTGACAGATGAAGGTACATAAAAATTATATTTTTTTAGCAAAACTACACTATGGGGATTGTAAATAAATACTAATAGCTTTTCTTAACCTAGAGAAGGATATGATTCATAATTTCATACAACAAATATGGAACAAAATTATGAAATCAAGCTAAACCTACTACATAAGTTAACATGACAAATCTCCCATTCATGAGATAATAACCAATAAGAATAGTAGAAATGAAAAGTGTTGGAGTAAAATTGAGTTTTGATGGGGCTTGGGAAGGAAATTGAAGGATAGTGGGGACTATCTATGTAATAAGAGATACAAAAGGTAATTTTTTGTTGAGTGGCTCAAAACATTTAGGTAAGAAGATGAATAATCAAGAAGAATGGGAAGCCCTTCTTGTAAGCATAAAAACAACATATGTGGGAGGATTTTAGCTATTAGAGATTGAAGGGGATTCACAAATAGTGGTGCAAGTGGTGATAAGAAAGATTGTCCCAATTGCAAACCCATGGCCATATTACAGGAAATCATGAAATGGAAAGAAAATTTTGACGGGGTAATCATATCTCACTACTTTAGGGAGCAAAATGATTTAGTGAATTATTTGGCAAATCAAGGTACATAGCAAATAGAATTTTCTTCAATAGAAAGCAATAATGCCAAGGATTGGGATAATTTACTCAATCTTATATTCAACATGACCACCCTCCCTTAGTTAATATCTAGTATTGCAAAGGTCAATAGTCATTATGACTAACAAAGAAGGCTTTGTTTATTGATAGATGTGTGAGTAGAAAGGACTTCCCCCACATATAAGGGGAATGTCATTCATTGCAATCTTACACTATTATTAGGTTTAAGTGGTTGTGTATTCAAGGGAGTTTCTATGAACTATTTAAGTATGACATTGGTAAGTAAGTTTTTATGTTGTCATTTGGTTGTTATTTTTCACCCTTAGTGCTCTAGGTTTTTCTTTAGGTGCTAAAGGGATTTGTGGGTTGATGGTGGGTGGAGGTAATTCTAGGGAACCTCTTTGCCATGGAAGGACTTTTGACCACAAATTAAGAAAAATCTTTAACTATTTGTGTCCTAACAATCTTAAGGTGATAAAGGAGATACTATGCCCAAATGGTTTTAATGGTAATGGTAGTGTAAGGTCAAGAGGGTCCATATTGTAAGAATTTCAGTGAAAGCTTAAGATGACAATGTACCTGATTTAGAGTTTAGGGAGAGTCTTCAAGAATTGCTTATTAGCTTGGATATGGAGGAGGTAGAGGATCAAGAGGAGATGGTGATGCCTTACTAGGATGTGCCATGGTGGATGCATAAAGGTACTTGGCCATTCAAAAGGAGGTAGACATTAGGGCTATGAATGAAAAAGTTAGGGTGTTAATAGAACATGTTCGGATGCTAGATGTATATTGTAAGAACATTAGTTTGCTAATGAAGAACATGGTACTTTCTCATTACTAAGGCATTTTTGAGGTTATCAATGGGTATACAATGCCAAAGTTGGAGGATGAATAGATTATAAGAGTGTTAAGGTGTAGAAATAATCAAGGGTATTAAGTTTAATGGGCTTGAGAGCGCAACAAGTCCTGTGATGCCAATGTTGGAGAAGATAGTAGTTTTCGGCAATGGAGTATATAGTTGTGCCTGTGATTGCTAGAAGATGACTCCTCTAGGTGTAGGAATGGATTGATGGGGTGTCACTGAATTGTCCTATTGTTTATGTGGAGTGGTTGTGTCTTCTAGTCATAGTTTTTAATAGTATGCTTAAGCTTTCATCTTTATTGGCTATGGTTTATCTAGAAAATACACATTTTGACATATATGTTTATCTTTCTTTCTATGTGCGATGTGTTTGTATTGTTTATGCAATTATTATTAATTATATAACATATGTTTTTTTGGTACTAACTACGATGGGGCCTTTAAAAAAACCCTTATATTTAATCTTTAAAAAGTTAGCATGACACATCAAATAAGCCATTACCCAAATTCAGTTTTGCCCAGAGATATTATAAAAAACAAAATCTTTTTCATAAAGAGATGAGAAAGAGAAAAACATAAGTATCTTGGAAAATAAGTTCGAGAAAGTATCTCTTCCAATGAGAGTGATTTCTGATAAATCTGGAGCACCTATGGGAAGTATTCAACAATTTGGTCCGCCGAAAGTTCTAAGGTATATTAGATAGACAGTTTGATTAACAGACGTAAGACTTAAGACTTAGTTTTGGTAGACTTAAAAATCTTGACATGTTTGCATCTAGAAATTATATAATATCCAGATGTAAGACTTAGTTTTTGTGGACTTTTTTTAATACACGTGATAGAAAGTACAAGGGTCCCTCTACCGACTGCACGTCGACTAATCTCCTGAACTTGTGTGCGTGCCTAAACTCCATTATAAAATGAAAGATCAGGTCTCAAAGTAGGTAGGTTATTAAAGAAAAGGAACAAATCAATGCCTTAGGCCTCATCATATGCGTCATCCATGGAAAAACAGTGGAGGAGATTCATGGATCTCTCATTAAAATAATTCAAATGCCAATTACATCTCAACGCAGAAGTAAGCACGCGCAGAAAAGAATCAAACGTAATTGCTTTTGCCCCTCATCTTCTGGACAAACAAACAGACATGTGATCAAAATACTTGAATGTCAAACAAGTCGGTGACGAAATCGCGGATTTGCTACGTTATATATAGAAAGAAAAATGATTAAGTCGACAATCTATCATACCTGATCTGTGCAGCTGCAAATAAGGCTTTTTATTGCAACAGATTTCTCACGTAAATAGCCAACACGTTGTGTGGAAATGTTTTTCTCCATTTTCGATCTGATTGATCTTTTTGTCGATTGAAATTTGGCTTTCCGATCAATTGGTAAGATTTCCAGGGATTTTGGCTGCTGATACATTTACAACATACTGACTGTTTAAGCTCTTCCCAGATCTATGGCCGTCATAATTGTGGGCTTGGTGGTGCTAATAAGTGTTTTGTTCCTGAAGCGGTGGATGAACTCTGATAATTTCTATGGACCCAAATCGTATCCTTTTATTGGGTGCACGATTTCCTTCTGGAAAAATCAAAGCAGGCTGTGTGACTGGTATACAGAGCTACTCAGAGATTCTCCAACGCAGACCATGACAATTCAACGATTGGGTGCCATTACGACTGTGGTGACGGCTAATCCAGAAAACGTAGAACACATATTGAAGACCCGATTTGAGAACTATCCCAAAGGTAAGATCTTTCATGAAATTCTTCAGGATCTGCTTGGCCATGGCATCTTCAACGCAGACGGAGAGACCTGGAGGATGCAGAGAAAGATTGCAAGCTACGAATTCAATACAAAGTCGCTGCGGAATTTCATTGTCGATTCCGTGCAGGCTGAGACTACACAGCGTTTGGTGCCTGTTCTTGAGCAGGCCAGTAAAAGAGGGACTTTTCTTGATTTGCAAGATGTTCTGCGCCGATTTTCTTTCGACAATATCTGCAAAGTGGCGTTTGGAATGGATCCGAATTGTCTCGACCTCAGCCTTCCGAAATCTGAGTTTGCAGATGCCATGGATCTCGCATGTCTTCTGAGTTCCAAAAGGGCAAGATCTGTGATAAGTCTGGAGTGGAAACTCAAGCGGGCTTTGAACATCGGCTTGGAAAAAAAACTCGCAGAAGCCGTCCATGTTGTTGATGAATTTGCCAGCGATATTATTAGCAGAAGAAGTGAGGAAATAGATTTGTTGCCTCAATCAAAACCAGACCTGCTCTCAAGATTTCTTCTTGTCACCAAAGACAACTTCGACAAGAAATTCTTACGAGACATTGTAGTAAGTTTCGTATTGGCAGGCAGAGATACTACGGCTTCTGCATTGACATGGTTTTTCTGGCTTGTTTCTTCTCATCCCCAGGTGGAGGAAACCATTCTGAAGGAAGTGACTGCAATTAAAGCATTGTCATATGAGGAACTGAAAGGGATGGATTATCTTCATGCTGCGATTTGTGAGTCGATGAGATTATATCCTCCTGTTCTCTTCGACTCAAAATTCGCAGTGAAAGATGATTATCTCCCAGATGGTACCTTTGTGAGAAAGGGCAGTTGGGTTACTTATCATCCCTACGCCATGGGAAGGATGGAGAGCATTTGGGGCACAGATTGCCTGGAGTTTAAGCCAGAGAGATGGATTCAGAATGGCCTTTTTCTTCCGCAGAGTCCATTTAAGTATGCTGTCTTTCAGGCTGGTGCTCGTGTCTGTATGGGGAAAGAAATGGCGTTTATTCAGATGAAATATATCGCCGCTTCTGTCATTCGTGGATTTCGTCTAACAGTTGATCCTCAACATAGGGCAGTCTCCATTCCAAGTTTAACTGCAACTATGAAGAATGGCCTGCCAGTTCTTGTCCAGAAACGAGCCCCATGATTGGCAGTTATGTGAAGCTTTAATCACTAATCTTAACATTAAGTGTCTTGAGAAAAATATCTATCGGCGTACTTTAGATATATTTTTTAAATATAGGTATGCTAGTAATTATGGGCATCAATATGTACCATTTTTCATGTACATAATATACCGCCATTTGTCATGTACATAATATACCATGTAAATCATAAGACAAAAAATGTAAATCTTGTCTTTCAAAGTTATATTTAAATATTATTTATTTAATAGTTAATAATAGTATTATTGGTTTAATTGTCTTAATTATATTGAGTAAATTTTATTTTGACTATTGAATGGGATATTTAATGGTGAAATAGTTAATAGATACTTTTATTTGTTTAATTGTCCTAATTTTATTGACCAAATTTTATTTTGACTATTGAACTAGATATTTAATGGTCAAATAATTAATAATAATTTTATATCTCATCAGTACTAAAAAATAGTCAATAGTTGATCTAGTTTTATTGACTAAACTTTATTTTGACTATTGAACTAGATATTTTATGGTCAAATAGTTAATAATAACTTTATATCTCATCGACACTAAAAACTAGTCAATAGTTGACCTACTTTTATAGACCAAAATTTATTTTTGACTATTGAACTAGATATTTAATGGTCAAATAGTTAGTAATAATTTTATATCTCATCCGCACTAAAAAATAGTCAATAGTTGATTTACTTTTATTGACCAAAGTTTAATTTACATAATGACTATTGATCCTAATGATATTTAAGAATAGGTATATGAGCACATATATATTTGGTTGATCAACCATTTTTAGTATGATTTTTTTTAGTAATTCCCAAAATTTTGGTTGTTTTGGTCATCCACAAACCATTTTTTTATTTTTTGGTTGCCCAAATGTTATTCTCCTTCAAACCAATATAACATTCTAAAATCTCTAAGTTGTATAGTAAAACACTTAATCGACACATTTTCTATGAAGTGTTGCAGTATATTTTATTCTCAACGAGTCACATTAAGATTCACCATCATCTTATATTTTATAATTCATTTCTTGTCAAAGAACAACTTGGCATAATACAGGTGGTAGCCTAGATATCAACTTCCATAAAATGAACAACAATCCCTATACTTCGGTAGACAATAATTTTATACTTGGTTTTAAACCTTGTCTATTTTGCATTAAAGGCTCTTGGGAAACTTGAAGCTTCCTTAAGAAGCCATCATTTTTTCTAAAAATACAAGATTTTTTTGGTCATTTGCATAGCCTTTTTATGGACAACAAAGCCCTACCAAAATTAAGACTTGATGATTTGCTCATTATTTCTAATATGTAAAATTGTCCAAGAATATTTTGAATCACCATATTTTCCCTTAATCTATGTCATATAAAGATATTTTGAAGCATTTTCCATGGCTTTAAAACAACTGCATTTCTGTCCAAAGGATGTAAGAGTTTAGTATTTAAGCAAGTTGTACATTCCTTTGTTAGCTTGTGCAACTTCTTTTCATTCACCTAGATTTTGGCTCATGTGCTTGAGTTCTCATTGAATCTTACATAGTATCAGAGTCATGTTGGTGTCTAGAGCTTGTTTGTGTCCTCTGAGGATTTAAGGTTTCAAGATTGAAGCTTTGGTGGAGATATCAACTTACAGTTATTCTTAGGTCAAATCAAAGCCTACCATTGCATCTAAAGTAGATGATAAACTAAGATTTGACTTTTATTTCGTTCAATTTAGACACCTAGAGGTCATTTTTAAGTTTTTGGCTACACACACACACATTTAGTTTCTTTTGCAAAAAACATACTTTTCAAAGCACTTTGGCACAAAAGGACCTCACCATTACATCCAAAAGGCATCAAAACCTATAAATCAACTATAAATTCATTGAATTTGGAGTTGGACAACTAGAGGCAAACAAGTTTAAGGTTTTACTATACAAATTTGTACCATTATACCACTGTGCCATTTACCACATAGACATGGAAGATTTTTTAGAAGTTTTTTGGCAAGTCCCTCCAAATCCAAATTCTCCACCAACTTTAGTGACATCCAACTAACTTAGCAATTGTTTCTAAATTTGGCAATAGTTTTGGTAGTTCCCCTATTTTGGTGAACCACTAAATTTATCTAGAATTCTCTCCATTTTTAGCAGGTTTCTAAATTTGGAAGATTTTCCCAAATCTAGTGGAGGTTTCTAAATTTGGCTAAGTTGTTATGGTTCTATCCCTTTTGTACACACCTTCCAAGGAAATGGACATATCTTCTACCCAAATTGTCAAAATTTTGACTTCTTATAAGTGTTGCAAAGCTCTCTCTAAAAACTATAATCTAATGTAATTTATTTTATCTAATTTTGATTTGATTGATTACAATTTCAATTTGAATCTCCTTGTTGCATATGCATTGCAATTGTACGGAGATAAAGTGCTAAAACATTATAATTGCTAGGGGATTTCTTGATTGAGTGCTTTTAGGGGGTTGCTCTTGTGGTTTTACTTTGCTTTTACTCCAATTTAATCTCCTAATTGATCTAATTTAAGGAATTAATATTCAATGAGTATTAAAAACATTCAATTGTTGTCAAATTAGATAGGCGAAACTATAAATCCCAGCGATATGGACTCCTAAAGAATTTAAGATGTATCAAACTCTTGCCTATTCTCTATGGACTAGTTCATGAACCAACTTCTTTTTGGTAGAAGCCAGTATAAAGGGAAAAAACTAATCATGTCATGGGATTAATTCTATGTAGTGTTGATATTGGCACCAAGTGGATCACCACACACATTGAGTACCCTTGTGCCCTTTAGACCAAGGTCCACATGAACCACCATTCTCAGATGATCATGCTATGGACAGTCTTGTACCCCACAATTTTTTATAACCATATGATTGTGATACAATTGTCATGCTTGAAGAATGGGAAGATCTTGCATGTCAATGGTGCAGTCATGGTTAGGAGGGTCCACAAAGTGAACAATCTAGACCGTGTAACAAGAGTAAACACAACAGAAACAACTCAAAGATAGGATGCAAATGTAGATTTAGTCATTCAGTTACCATAGATTCAAAATAAAAATAGGACGACAACATGCGGGCTTACAATTAGGGTTCACGGGCCTGATTCCTCAGTTACAGAATATGCGCAAGATATAGCGTGTAAATCTCAGGGAAGGTTAGCCACAATCCAAAGTTCCTTGAATGAAGTGTCATTTAGCTCCGCAAGTCTTCTCCTTTAGCTGATTGTCTGAGACTGTCAGGATGCTCTGTTCTGAGAAAATAGTCGATCTTCTGATAGAGATATCTTTCTAATACCTAATCCAAATGATCTAAATTTTGGATATGATGTGCATGAAGGTGTCTAGATGCTACATCTAGCTCCACAAGGTCTGAAATGAAACTGCGGTAGAATACGGACCAAAATACAGAAACTGCTACTGATTAAATTAACTGAACTAAACTGGAAAATGAAAGAAAACAAATTAAAATGCAAATGTTTTTGGTTGATGCAAGATTTCTCTTGAACCAGGGATGCTCCTACATCAGACATCTGGGGTTGTTGAAAAAAGTGAGTCCCTCACTTTGTTGGGGCTAGAGGAAAACCAAGACGGTCCACCTCAGCCTGAGAAATCCAAGATGAGTCTTCTTCTGGTCTGCTTTTCCACTTCACAAGATATTCTTTGTATTTCCTTGCTCTAGTGCTACATCCAATTATGTTGTCTAAGATGTCCTCAATCTGCTCTGGTGTAATTGCTTCTTCAAATCTTCTTCCATGCTATCACCGAACTCTACTTCATAATACTGATATAGGTCTTCAATGTTAAAAATAGGTGATATCCCCAATGTCTTCGGTAACTCCACTTCATATGCATTTCCTAAATCAAACTTTCTGAGTATCCTACATGGTCCAAACTTCTTCATCTTCAGCTTGTTATAAGTCCCAATTGGAAATCTTTCTTTTCTCATATATACCATCACTTCATCTCCCATTGAAAATCTTTGTGTCCCCTCTTCTCATCTACTTTCTCTTTATACTTTTATTCATCTTCTCCAAATGCTTCTTAACTTGATTATGCACTATTTCCATGTGTCCTGCAAATTCTTCTACTTCTGCACTCCTCTTATCTTCCATACTGATATCTCTCAACTTTGCTACTCCTCTAGGGTTAGTTCCTGTCACAATCTCAAATGGTGTTCTTTTAGTACTTCTATTCACTGAATTATTATATGTAAACTCTGCTTGTGATAGAATCAAATCCCAATTTCCTACCTTCTCTCCAACCAAACATCTCAACAAGTGACCCAAACTCCTATTCACCACCTCTGTCTATCCATCAGTCTGTGGATGAAATGTTGAACTAAACTTCAATTCTGTCTTCATCTTCTTCCAAAGTGTCTTCCAAAGGTATCCAAGAAATCTTGTATCTTTGCATGAAATTATGCTCTTAGGTAATCCATTCAATCTCACAATCTCCTTGAAAAATAGGCTAGTTAAATGCATCAATTGTCTTCTTACAAGTTATGAAATGTGCCATCTTTGAAAATCTATCCACCACTACAAATATTGAATCATGTCCTCTCTGTGTCTTCTGCAATCCCATTATGAAATCCATGCTTATGTCTTCCCAAGGTCTCTTCGGTACTATCAAAGATTTGTACAATCCAGTATTCTGACTACTTCCTTTTACAACTTGACAAACTGTACAACTCTGCACAAATTTCCTAACATCCTTATATATTTGAGGCCAAAAGTAATTTTCACTTACCAAAGCCATTGTCTTATCAATGGCAAAATGTCCTACCGATCCACCACTGTGCTTCTCTTTTATCAGATTATCTCTCATTGAAATCCTAGGTATGAATAACGAGTTTCCTTTCAACAACATATCCTCCTGAATGAAATAGTCCAACCACTTACTCCTATCTGTCACAATAGGTTCCTTACATGCTTTCCAAGGTTCAACAAAATCAAGATCTTCTTCATACATGTTCTTCAATTCCTCAAATCCTAACACTTCAACTCTCATCTTTGTCAGCAAGTTCCTTCTCCTACTCAATGCATCTACAACTTTGTTTGATTTCCCACTCCTATGTTTCAATACAAAAGTATAACTCTGCATGAACTCTACCCATCTCATATGTCTCTGATTCAACTTTCCTTGACTATTCAAATACTACAAAGCTTGATGATAGTATACAACACAAATTCCCTAGGCTACAAGTAATGTCTCCACTTCTTCAAGGCTTGAATTATGGCATAAAACTCTTGATCATAAATTGAATATCTTTTCCTTGCATCATTCAACTTCTCACTGAAATATGTTACAAGTCTACCTTCTTGACCTAACACTACTCCTATTGCATTTCCACTTGCATCACAATCTACTTGAAATACCTTATTGAAATCTAGTAATACCATTACAGGTTGCTTTGTCACTTTCTGCTTCAACAATTCAAAACTTCTATAGGCTCTTGATGTCCACTTAAATTCCTTTCTGTCACCTCTCATTGTCTCTGTCATAGGGTTACATACTGAACTAAAATTTCTGATGAACTTCCGGTAGAAACTAGCCAATCCATGAAATGATCTGACTTTTCCAATGCTCTTAGGTGTAGGCCATTCAACATTCACTCTCACTTTCTCAAGGTCCATCTTCAATCCTTCCACAAAAATCACAAATCCCAAGTATACTAATTCTTCCTTCATGAAACTACACTTGATGTTTATCAACAATTTCTCTTCTCTCAATACTTGTCTCAGGTGCCACAAATGTTCTTCTTTTGTCTTACTAAAAATCATAATATCATCCAAATATACAATAACAAACTTACCCAAGAATTCTTTAAAACTTCATTCATCAACCTCATGAAAGTACTCGGTGCATTTGTCAATCAAAAAGGCATCACTAACCACTCATACAATCCTTCATTTGTATTAAAAGTAGTCTTCCATTCATCTCCTTCTCTGATTCTGATATGATGGTATCCACTTTTCAAGTCTATCTTTGTAAAATACTTTGCTCCACTCAAACAATACATAATATCATCCATCCTAGGTAAAGGAAATATATACTTAACTGTGATCTTGTTTATTTCTCTAGAGTCTGTACACATTCTCCATTCTCCATCCTTCTTCGGTGCTAGGATTGTAAGTACTGCACAAGGGCTAAAACTTTCTCTAATCAAACCTTTCCTCAACAACTCATGTATATGTCTATTTAATTCTTGATTCTTTGTTGGGGTCATTCTGTGTGTTGCTTTGTTAGGAAAACTAGCTCCAGGTATAAGATCTATGTGATGAATGATACTCCTGATTGGTGGTAATCCTTTAGGTATATTATCTGATATGATGTCTTCATACTCTGTCAGCAACTCAGTTATCTCCCCCTATTGTGATTCTTCAATCTTTGTCTTCATGTTTTCAAGCTTCTTAGGAATTAAAGCATAACACATTTTCTTATGTCTCAAACCATCCAGAAATTTCCTTCCATCAACCAAACAGATTCTAGCATTCCCACATACTTCACTTTTAGGATCATATTCTGAAGGAATCAAAGTAATTCTCTTTCCATTTGATGTTATAGTATATGTATTCTTTCTTCCATCATCTACATCTTTCCTATCACACTGCCATGGTCGACCCAACTATATATGACATACATCCATAGGCATAATATCACACAATACTTCATCATGATAAGATCCAATATGAAATTTCACCAAACATTGTTCACTCACCAGTACCTTATTATCATCCTAAATTCATGCTATCTGATATGGTTTAGGGTGTTTCAATCTCTCCAACTTCATCTTAGTCACCATCTCCTTTGAAACTAAATTATCTAAACTACCACTGTCAATTACAACTTTACAACATTTACCTCCTGATTTGCATCTGGTTTTGAACAAACTTTTCCTCTGCAGTGGTTCCTCATTTGTCTTTGCTTGAAATAATGCTCTCCTCATGACAAGTGATTCTCCTTTCTTAGGTTTACCAACTAAACTTGGTGATCCAACAGGTTCTTCTTCCACATAGGCTGCTCTTCCACTGTTCTCTAGCTTCTTGCTTGTACTTCCTTGATTACATTCAAATGGTCTATGTCCTTCACCTCCACACTTAAAACATGTTCCTTTGAATGTTCTCCTGTTAGGTCTTCTTCCATCTCTTTTGTATCCTTCACTCTGGTATGAACTAGGGTTTCCTCTGTGGTAGAAAGTTTTGTCATCTCTCCGGTATGTATTATTATCTCTATCCTCCTTGAATGTCCTCTATTGTCTATTATGTTCTACATATGATCTTTTTCCTCTAGAAAATGTTCTACATCTCTAAAATTTACCTCCTTTACCTCTTTGTCGCTGATCATGCTTCTTGTTCAACTTTTCTTCAACCTTCAGGGCAAACTAATATACTTTTTCCAATGTTGTCATCCTCACCAAACTTAGTTCTTCTTGAATGTTCAATCTCATTCCATTGATGTATCTAGCTACTTTTTCCTTGCTTGCTTCACTATGTCCTTTCCTTAATTCTTCAGTATGCTCCTTCATAGATTTCTCCTTTTGTCTTAGGTTCTGCAGTCTTTCAAATAGTTCCAACTCATAGTTAGTAGGTATAAACTGATTCTTCAACTTTGTCACCATTCTATCCCACTTTGTAATCTTCTCTTTTCCTCTTTTGTTTCAATCCAACTAAACTTCTTTCCACCATATAGCAACATGTCCTTTCAACTTAGTCTTTGCAAATTTCACCTTCTCCAGATCTTCAATTTCTTCATATTCAAAGTATTCTTCTAGGTCATTTATCTAATCAATCGGCTCCTCAGGATTCAAATTTCTAGTGTAGTTCGGTACATCAACTCTAGGTCTTTTTCCAATCATTGAAATAGATCACAACATCTTTACTTGATCTGATTCTTCTTCTTCTAGGGTTACTTCATTTTGATCAGTGGATTGAAATTCTTCATCATCATCACTTTCAACATTAGGTCTAGGAGTAAGTCCTCTTCTTCAATCTTCTTCAACAACATCCAAGTGAACTCGTCTTCATCATTTCCATCATCTCATCCATTCTTCCAGCCATAGTAACAACAATAGGTATTCTCCTCGGTGGCATCTCTTCCTAGGATCAAGTGTAACTGCCTCAAATTCGGCGATCGGGCTACAAGGTGACAACTACCTCATAATCGATGATTAGTTGACAACACAAGTAGTTTGCCTCAGATTCAACGATCTGTTCATAACAAGGTCTTATGGAATGTCTTCATAAACTTGGCTCAATTCACTTACTTCGCTCCTAAAAGATTCAAAATTTGCTCTAATACCACTTGGTGTAGTCACGGTTAGGAGGGTCAACAAAATGAATAGTCCAGAGCATGCAACAAGAGTAAACACAACAGAAACAACTAAAAGATAGGATGCAAATGTAGATTCAGTCATTTAATATATCATAGATTTAAAATACAAACAGGTCAGCAACATGCGAGCTTACAATTAGGGCTCACAGGCCTGATTCCTTAGTTACAGAATATGCGTAAGATATAGATTTAAAGCACAATATAGAAGAAATTCAAATTATCAAACTATCTCTATGTGATTCATTAATTTCCTATGCATCTATTACATGATTATATCTCATCTCTGGAACATAAGATTCCTCCGTGTCAGCCAAGGATGATTACAAACTCTAATGAAAAAGATGTAACGTGTGTACATGGATAGGTCAGACCTAATCATAAAGAACTTCTCTGCAGATGAATGAAATAGTGTTCTGATCTCAGGGAAGGTCAGCCATAATCCAAAGTTCCTTGAATAAAGTGTCATTTAGCTTTGGAAGTCATGAAATGCTTCACAAGTCTTCTCCTTTAGCTGATTGTCTAAGACTGTCAGGATGCTCTATTTTGAGAAAACAATCAATCTTCTGATAGCGATATCTTTTCGATACCTGATCCAAATGATATAAATTTTGGATATGATGTGCATGAAGGTGTCTAGATGCTAAGTCCAGCTCCACAAGGTTTGAAATGAAATTGTGGTAGAATATGAACCAAAATATAGATACTGTTACTGATTGAACTGGACTAGAAAATGAAAGAAAACAAACTCAAATGCAACTTTTTTTGGTTGATGCAAGATTTCTCTTGAACCAGGGATGCTCCTACATCAATCAAGATAACATAGAGACTTCTCTTGATGCTCCAACTCCTCTCCATACTCTTCTATTCTAATACTTGTATATTTATCGGTTGTTCAAACTTAGACATTTGATGTGGACACATTAATGGATAAGTAGTGTAGATTGATAACATGAATTGAGATTCCACCTCATCACTTGATTCTAATAATTTTAGCATTACTTCAAATGGATCTTATACTAATTCAATGTAGTAGGACCATCATTGTCTTCTAGAGGAGTTTAAACTAGGATGCTCATACTTGATGGACCTTTCAAGTTTATTTTGTGAGTCTTACCTTGTAGATCTGGAGAACACCATTGAGGACTTGATCTTCCTCTTTGATAATAGTTCTATAGTAATTTTTGTCCCGTCATCTTTGGCTCCTATGCTACTACATTTTCCATTGTGCTTTGAGTTGTCACCATCATCAATTAGGCATGAAACACTTGATCCAATCTTGGCACCTCTCATCACCAATATAAAGAATGTCATATAGTTACCAAAGACATTCATCTTGTGCTGTCTTTCCTCTTTTTCCTTCATGGAATGGGGAGACCTTCTACATGCACCACTTGGCCTACTTCTTCCTAAGGAAAGGAATGCTGTTTGGTGTGTAGGGATCTTCATCAACTTGTTGTATCATCCTTCCATCTCCAATGCGAGAGGGATAACATCAGGGGGCTATTGAATATCTCTATTCATTCTCTTACTTTAGGGACTCTTCATTCTCTCTCTTTAGGGGGATTTTTTAATTATACATGTGTATCTCATATGGCTTGTTTTGTCAAGATCCATTCTCATTTCTCCTAAGTTACACTTGAGGGGGGTATTGGTGTAATTAATAATTACAACTTATATTAAATTTACTTAGTGTTAAGTGTGAAAAAGATGAATAACATTCAAGGACAAGACTGAGCCAAATCACTACCAAATGGAGGTGGACGTAGCTACAGATCTTGTACTCAGGAGTGCTATGGAAATATCAGATTTAATCAATCCTTTTATCAAACCCTAGGTCAATTATGCAAAAAACCCTAGTTCTATATGATAATCTGATTATAACAAAAGATGTACAAAATATCTCCAAAAACCAATTGTACAGGGAGGATCAGGAGGATGATACAACCCGTGTCCAGAAAGTAGAGATGTCAGAGGACTATTTCAAAAGTGCCCAAGTCCTAAAAGGTGGAATCTTTAGAAACTGTAAACTGGAGAAATGTTGTAGAGACTTCCTTGATGCCAGATCTAGAACCTATAGGGGTAGAAAGACTAGGCCACTAGCATCCAAGTCTTGCATAGAGGAATATTCCTAAATTGTTGTCGGATCCTGAAACCTTGATTCTTGCTTAGTCTTCCTGTACCTTCATATCTACTAGATCTCACACTTGTAACCTGCACACAAGAAGAAGAGAAGGGGTTTGGGGACATTATGGTGTTTAGGGACTTGCCTCAGTCAAATATCAGGATATCATTCAAGCTTCCCAACACTGTTGATAGATAAAGAGAGCGTGCCCTTGCAGGACATAGGATAAACACAAAATCAATATGATGAACAACAATGATGAACCTATGTGATGAAATCCTTAGGAAGATGAATAACTCATAAGGAGAGATAGATGATAAATTCAAACCTGCAACACACACACAATGACAATACAAATCTGCTCTATAATCAAAATGAACACTTTGAATGCTCTTTACTCCAGTGCTTCTGTTGGAGTACATGACAACACTAAGAGGGGGGGTGAATCAGTGTTGTATAAACTTTTAAAACTTTTTGCACCTTTTAACTTACAAGACAAAGAGAGAGGAAGACTTCAATGATCTATTAAACACATATGCACAAGTATGATAATGAAAAGTATGAATCAAGACCTTAAGAATAAGGCATTAGGGCACATGAACATATGAAGACAAACAAGAAACATAACACCTGATTTGATGAGTGGAAAACCCTCATAGGGATGAAAAACCACTCTAAAAATGCCTCACTGGCTTAATAGAATCTCACTGATTACAAAGCCTCACTGGCTACTTTGTTTAGAAGCACCTACTTCAAGGAGCACCAACTCCAAGGGAACCAACATAAATACAAGAATATGAATATATACAGAGGAAAACTCTGTTTCTCTACATAGCAAAACCTTATATCTCCTTGTATACAATTGATAATCACTCTACAAACAAACTCTATCACATATCAATCAAACTCACACATGTGCCTTACCCTTATCATCACACTTATCTCTATCACAAGCATAACATTCTACATCCTCTGCTCATTAAGTCACCCTTCAAATTCATTGTCTCTCCAAGAATACACAAACTCATATGACTGTGTAGATATGTCTCTTAAGCATGCATTTTCTACACATGTCTCATAAATCATGATCATATTCTTTACAATAACCTTCTGACAAACCAAGATCTCTGCAATTTTCTCTTTTTCACATCAGAGATACACTACATACAAACATGTCTATAATATCATTCAGAGTCCTTTATTCACCTTGCATACCAAGAACCTTTCTTGTTTAGGTTGAAATAATCCTATAAGTTTTGAACCAGTCACAGATACTGATCTTCATTCAAGAATAGGCATTTCTTGTATTAGAATGTAGATAATGCCCTAAATTCTTTTATATGGATTGAATATAACCTTCAAACTTTTCACACAAATGTTATATCCCTAATTTTGGCTTTGTTTTTACTTTTACTTTTACATGGATAGAAGTGAATCTATTGGATAAATATTTTGACAATGGGATAAATGTCATTGGAAAATATCAATTTTATGGAATAACATTTGTGTGATTAAATGCAATACATATGATGTGATGATTTAGTAATTTATGATTTATTAATTATAAGGTTTATAAATGGACTAATGATGCATTGATCAAGATCTGGTGAATTGCAAGTGATATGCAAGATAACAGGTTTTAATGACTCTCTGAGAAAGAGAGAGAGTATCTTCTAAGGAGAGGAGAATAGACCTTGGGTTACAAATGGTCATTTGCCAACTAAGTATAGTGTTTAACAAATTGTGAACTCTAAGTCGATTGAGGTAAGTCACGTTTTATTGGTTAATTCTTGGATCGACTCGATAGGTTGTCGATGTCGTTTAGTATCTTTTTATGGCATTTAATGTCAACCTTGTCATTTTGGGAAAAGCGACGTTGTCAGGGTTATATGTTAGTCATTTCATGACTAAGACAACTTTCTGTTAAATACGTTGTTCTTTACGTCGTAAACGAGATTTTGTCTATGTCACCGATGGCATAGTTGGTATAATTTGTTAGTAGTCCAATGTTAAATTTCGTATCCTTTTTAATTGGAATCGATGTGATTTGCCTTTATACATGAAGGGGAGAATATCTCGACCTAATCACGTATTGTGCGTAAATTTATGTCACATTATTATAAACCTTATTGCTGTTAATATTTATGTTTGTTTTAGAATATTATATTACGTAAATATTTATAATAGTTGGTGCAAGGTTGCTAGTGGTTTTATATAACTACCCATCTTTTTAGAAGAAGCATTCCTTCTTAACCAACTCGATATCATTGAATGCTATTAGAGAGTCATTGTTTGTTTGAGGAGTGGCATTTAGTACCCATGTTCCCCTCTATCTGTATGCTCGAGCTAAGAGCATTTGGAGGCATATAATATGGAGAAACAACGACTTAAGTGGAATCTTAGTGGACTTTAGGTGGGAACCGTTATAGGATGAACGGTTTCAATTTTGGAGGGTAGTGATATAGCTTTCACAAGAGATAGACGTTAGTTATTCTTTGGGGGGAAAAGCCTTGAGAGAGCTATCTTGAGGAGTCAAAAGGCAAATTCACATTTTTGGGATTATCTTCAGCGGAGAATAGCTTGGTAGCGGTAGAGATATCTAGAGTCAAGAGAAATAAGAGCTTGGGCTTTCACAAATTAGAAGAAGGTAGCAGATGTGTAACATCATAATTATATTTGTGAAGATTGCTCAGGTATGAGCTGAGTCTTAATGCTAGATTTATGATTACATTTTACCCTCGAGTTCAATGAAATGCTTCTTTATCAAGACTTCTATTTCTCACGAGAACGTAGAAACACTTTTAGAGAGTGTGAAGAAGCTAAGTGATATCATAGCCTTGTGGTCGAAAGGCTTGGATAACACTATGTTACCTCTCTATAAAGACTTGATATCGCTATATAAGCTTCCACCATCATTATGTTATTAGGACATAAGCTATGATACCACTATATAAGTTTAGACATCACTATGTATAAGTGTGATTGTCACTGTATAAAGGTTTTGGTTATCTCTATACTTAGATAAGGCCGAAAGACTTTGTAACCCATATGGTTAATTAAGAGCCCATAGATATTGTGTCTCTATGTAAAAGGGGAGCCAATAGACTTTTATAGGACAACATTATCATGTTTTTGCACCAGCAAAGTTTCAAAACTCTTAGATTGTTCCTAACGGCATATTCTTGAATCTCCTATGAGCGTGAGTCTACAGTATGGACGGAGCTCTTAGAAAAAGAGACTATACCCATCAGATAGGAAGATTAGATTGTGTTTTTACATAGCTTTTCAACATAGAAGAATTTGGAAAGGAAGTGTTTAACAACGGTAAGGACTGTTCTTTCCTCGGTTAGTAGTAGTAAAGAAAATGCATAAGGTAGGTGTTTATACCTACAAAACTTGATTCTTTGTTTCTTAAATAATAAATCTATCACTTGTAACTAGCATGGGAGATTCTTTGCATTTTTTCATTTGGAATATGCAGGTAAGAGATTAGATTGAACACTCTTTGTGTAGTAGACTTGAGTTGAAAACATGGCAGACTATGTACGCCAAACTTTTGTTAGACTGAATTCAGGATAAGTGATAGTAAGGTAAATTAGCCCAACTCCTTATGCCAAATGGTCTAAAAAGATATAGGAGTTTGTTCCTGGTCCTGTTTCAGTGGTTTGAGAAAACCATATACATATATTTATGAGCTGAGATTAAACCTTGTTGAAGATTTTATTTAAACCTAGAAGTAAACTTGATGGGGATAGGTCTACCTTTTCTAGATTTGCATGTAAGTGCCTCTTTGTACTATTAAGGGCTCAATTATAAATTGCATTCACTCTAAAGTGTTTTGGATCATAGAATACACTTATAGATACCATACATTAAGATATATGTATTATGACAATTAACATGCATAGGTGATGAGCATGAATCCATATTCTTTCTAAATCTAGAATGGGTATACAAAAGAGACCCAGAGATTGAGTTTATTATCAATCATGACTCAAAACCCATTAAAATTTAAAAGATTGAATTTGATCTAGAGTACTTGTAATGATTGTATTATCATAATTCTAAAGAGATGATAGAACCTCGTATTGGATAAACGTAAAATGAGATAAGGTCATTACGATTTTGGAAATGGCTATATGACGACAAAGATATAGTTTTCCTTATGAGAAACACATTTCTTCTTGTTATGTTATATTACAATTCTAAGGGAATAGGTGACCCAAGAATGTAGAACCTTGATCAGCCCTTGATTAGAAACTATTGCTTATGTTATTTTACCTCGAGGAAGAGTATACTTAGAGACTTAATTAACTTCTCTTGTGTTTCAAGATTTAAACTAGAAAAACCAACTCAAAGGTGTAGGCATACTAGGAGATGGGTAATTATAGTTCTTATTTTTTTTATATAAATTGAACTTATTTTAGTGTCATTGACAGAGTTAACCCAATGTTGGGTATTCCTGATATAATGATCTTTGTCAAAGACTAGTTTCAAAAAGTGTATGTATCCATCAAGATGTTATATGGATGAGGTCATACCTCGTATATTATTCTTATTCATGTTATGTGAATTGTGAATTCGAACAATGCCAAGTGGTCTAGGGAAGACTAGAGGTATTTTGTTCTCATGTTTAGTTATATTTATGTTATTATCTATGGAAAACAAGGATGTTCAATTTTTCCACATATTGGGTTAGAGACGTTAAATCCTAGTATTAAGACTAGAAGGATTTGGGAAACCTACAACTCTTATGTTGGATGTGACATTGTTTATATTTATGTGTAGTAGTTGATAGTGAAAGGTCAAGAAAACCATATTGGTTGATAGTGAAAGGTCAAGAAGACCATATAGAAAGACAAGAAGAGTCTTTGTAGCACTTTATCAAAATTAAGTGATTCTATGATAACGTCGAAACTTGTTTTAATGTATCAAGATGTTTGATAATTGAATCAAAGAGTAGAATGACATAAAGTCCTAAACCCTAGAAATTGCAAGTATGCAAATGAGGGACTCTTTAAAAGGTTAGATATGCCTGAATCTTAATATTGCAAATATATCCTAGATTAAGGATTGTTCTAAGTCAGATTGACTAGAATGGATTTACAGTACAGACAAGTTTGTGTCTAGAGTTACTAAATGAAGGGGTAAGTACCCTAACTATATTTATTCTTACTTGTAAGAAAGGAAATAATTACCTAAACTATGATGCTTAACCTAGGTAAGGTAACCATCTTAGTTGTTAATGAATGGACTTAAAGATCTTTAAGTGTCGATAAGTTTTGGATCTTGAGTATTGCAAAGTTGCAATGAGTATCCTTGTATAGAAAGTTAATCTATAAGGTTTATAGAACATAGACAGTGTTTTGAAAGCCTGTCGAAGTCAAAAAGACTGAATTAGAGTTTATAAAACTATATAGTCAAACATAGTTGACCAAGTCAAACTGTAGGATGTGATAGTATCCAAGTTGAGTTGGGGTGGGCAAACATTATGACTTCATTCATTGTGAACACCTATTTATAATGAATCTTTGGCCAAAGTAATGCATATGTCTCTACGTGCATTGTCAATTCACCATATCTTGATTACATAACCTATTAGAATGATCATACTAGTTAGAGGGTATCTAGGGGATGGCATGATCGATAGTGTTATGTAGGATACAACACTAGTACTCAGATGGCAAATCATCGTTGGTCACCTTGGTCTATACTCTTCGTGAAGGGTAGGGCCACTTCCTATGTGGAAGATGTGTGAGAGACCACTGGTCTGTGGTTGGAGGAAAAACACTGGGAAGATGCTCTCTCTCTCTCTCATAGAAGACATGTCGAGGCTTGCAATAACTATGTTAGAATTCTAGATGCATTATACCTTTGGGTTATATGACTATTGTTTATTAAGACTATGTAAAACATTATCTATTGTAGATATTTGTAATGGTAAAGACAAAATGTCATCTTTGTATATTATAACATGTTGTATGTTTTAGAAAGGAAATTATGATTTTGTTATGTATCTTGCTTTGTTGAGATTATTTTAAGTAAAAAAAAAAGAAGTTCAATATTTTTCACCTTATGTGTTTTTATCTCAGGGTAAATATTTGACTTTAGTCTTGTTAAGATTTGTGGATATTACAACAAATCTCTGTTTTCCTTCATTAGTACACATGGATGGATAGGTTTCTCTCTGTACATGTCATACACCCAGGTCTCATCATCTTTTCATTAGGATTCACTCATTCATCTATCTTTGATACATTTGAAAGCATATTTTAACTTTAAACTATTCAAAAACATAGTTTACACCTGCATCCATGACAATCTGCACATCAATGTATAGCTATAGTTCTCTACATTATATATCACCATTGAGAATTCACTAAACAGTCATACTGAGAGAGTTATACAATTTCCTGGCCCTCCTGGTTCAGATAGATGCTATCAAAAATGGTTAAGGGCTTCATATATTCTAACTATCCATCAAATTCTATCAGAAGAGATGAACCGTTGGAATTATAAAACTATTTGAATTTCTACCTTTTGATCTTCTTTTCGCACCCGAGCTTCTTTAAATATTATTCGTAGATTTGCTTTTTACTGCCCAAGTTATATATATTGACTGATGCATTCGGTTACCCTAGGTAAAGGGGCTGGTCTCCATATGAGGAAAGAACACATAAGTTGTAACTTAAGTTACAACAGACCTTTAATTACAGGTCAATGAACAAATAAAACAAAAGCACCGACGGGCATAAAAGGTAGACTTTGCTTAGGGTTTGAAAGGCATTTAGGGTTTTAGGATTTATAAGAATGACTTTAGAAACCTTCAATTCATCATGACCATCTTGATATTTGAAATCTATTGCAGAGAGACCATCAGGCAAAAATTCTTGACATAGATAGCATTGAAGTAAAAGCATTTCCTTGATCAAACCCTCAATAAGTATTAACAAGGAATTATACTACAAGGTATCAACTGAGATGCAACAACCTCAATAACTTGGCATTCTTTGCTTTTACACACCTATACCATAACAAAGGATCAAACACCTTGTTTCATGACCATGCATCACTGTCATCTACAATCACAAACCCCTTGATCACTTATCCTACCTTTAACACCATGATAATGAGTAATGAAGGCAAATACATATGGAAGACATCCTGATGAAAAATCCTTGCACTTGAATACATTGTATGCACTTTCCATCAATCAACCCTAACAAATCTTTCTAATTTGGACATAAAACTTACATCCTCCAACACCATAATACCACTGCAACATCATATTACTACTACAGTATCATTGTCCCTACAAGATTATACAACCTTGACTTTGATCAATCTATCTCCTGACAGCAACTTGAAATCCTAATTGAAGAGATCATACATTGATACACCAATGATAATATGTCCTGATTCCATGTGATCCTTTGAGCCATGAACAATATAAACAAAATAAGAATAGCAATACAAGAATAGCAATGCACTGCCCAAATAATTACTCTGCAAGTAATGTTATTGTAGCATTTGTCATCATAGCATTGGCATAAAACTATATCATAGCATTGTCATCATGAACTAAGAGACTTGACACAACATCATGTCATATCTTATGACCTTTGACATCAATGACAAATTCTACAATCTCCCCCTTTGTCATTGATGGCAAAACCAATCAGTCAACTCCATTTGCTTTCTCCCCCTTTGACATCACATGACAAAGAACTCTCTTGAAACATCAGTTCCCCTATTTCTACCCAACAAAGATCATCACCTGCTAAATAGTACAATTTCAAAGATACCATACTTGTTCACTTTACATATTATTCTGCACAACTCCCCCTGGTCTGAGGCATCAATTCAAAAACACCTACTGCTCAAGTATTCACACTATTCAAGCATTCACTGAGCATAATGTAACTATTACTGAGATATACAATGTGGCATGCAAACAAGAGTATAGTCATCTGTCATATGTCAAGAAAGGACAACTATTGTCCATTATGGCATGCAAAAACCATTATCCTCTGCCACTGTCTAAACAACTATTAGCATCAAGAAGCCACTGGATATTCCATTCAACAAATGCATTAGACATTGCACTATCATAAAAAAGAACAAGACTGTCAAGAATTATTGAATCTGTAACATTCTCAAAGCATCAAAGAGCTGAGCACTATTCAAATAGAGAAGTCAAAATGCCACAGCTTTGCTCCAAATAATAAATTCACTGTCCAAGAACAAGAACAATGATTACCATATACCAATCAAGATCATTATTGTATAAGCATGAACCAACCATGATGCACCTTATTGCTCTAATCAACAAGGTAGTAACAAAAGGATTGAGAGCACTGTAATATGCAAGAGTGGTAGAAGCACTGTCTCTCGAGAATTTAAGAACATCAAAATACCATTAACTTGTTCACCAATCCACTGCCCCTGAAACCTTGCCACTTGAGTCATGATGTTACACTTCAACTCCAGCAAGTCACTGAGAAAGTCACTGTAAAGAAGAATGATCATTGTCCATGCTACACTTTAAAACACAATAAAGCACTGCACACAGTTTGATTGTTATTATATAAGAACATTCTGCCTATTGTAGATTATATAAACCAACAAACCACTGTGATTGATGACTATAAGCAAAGTAATGATATCTATTCACTGTTCACAGCTCATTATTGCACTATGCAATTTCATCTCAACAATGGAGCATTAAAAGCACTCTTTGAACTGTAAGATCCATGCCTCTACAATTTTGAAATGTTGATCTTCTACACTATCATAACAAAGATAGTACTGGCCCACTATCCATGACCATAAACATTTACACAAAGCATGAGTTACAGTCCTGAACATGACACTGCTCTTTGAAGAGATTGATTAACATAATACCATAAACAACATGAGAATAAATTTTTCATATACCATACTGTCCTCATAAGATAGATGATGAAAGACTGGTAAACTCCATAGATACTCAACAAAGAATGGCTAACCATCAAGAGTACCATCACTTGGTGAAACAAACCAACACATGACTGACTTCAAAAGTTGCCTTGTATCAAGAATCAATTGTCACATCTTTGTAATAAGATAAACTGTCCCCTGTCAAAAGACTATAGATAATTATAGTAGCGGCTCAATTTGCTCTATTGAGGTACTGAGATCTGCACATGTCTACCCACAAAGGTTTGTAACATACATAAAGTCCTGTCAAGGTCACCTAGACAAGAAAATCATTGTTAGATTGTTAAAGCATCTTTTAATGACAACATTGAACCAACTCATGAGTTGACTGCACCTCAATCACTTTCCAAATCAGAATACTTTGTCACTACAAATATAAAGGTCTCTGCTCTTTCATATAATCACTGCATTGGCATTGTCAATGAATACACGACACAGATCAAAACACTAATACACTGCTTCTTTACATAACATATGAAATGTATCCATTTAACATTAACCCCTGCAACTGATGGCATTTCCGTTTTCTTTATGCTTTGATGAAGCCAAACCCTATTTTCTAAGATCTATAATACTTATCAAACTATGTATCACTGCGACCAAACACAAATACTTATTTTACTGTCCAAACATTTATGATCTCATTGGTAGCACAGGGATTTCCTTGTCAAGAGAAGATAAACACAAAGTATGATGTATATTCAAGTGTGATATATGATCAAGTTCCTGATACCAATCCAAGCAGCATCCAAACTACAACCTGAATATGATGATGCATTAAAAAGTAGCATTCAAAGATCCTCTTTGCAAATCCATAAGCACCTTGGTGAACATCTATGATATCCCTCAAGAATTCATGCACTCTACATAACTAAAACTCCTTGGGGTTGAAAGATAGGACATTTGACAACTTCCCCTATCTGTATGCTTCTTTTTATGCACATAGAGATGTCTCTTGTGCAATATGCACAAGATTAGAGTTTTGTTCTCCTATCTCTTGCTTTCTTCTCCATACCTGAATAGATTTCCTCTTTTGCTTGAACATTGCATTACCTCTTATGTTCTTAGAGGATTTGTTCAACTTGCTGCTATAGTGCTTTACTTTATGCCCAAACATATTATACCTATAGCATAAAGTATTGTAGTCTTGACCAAGAGAAAGATAATTTCTAGTCAATCTGTGAGTCTCTATTGACATACCTTGCATGCATCCAACAATTTCTTGCTAGGTGGCCAATTTTATTACAATTATAACAAGCATTATTGTAGTCCTAATTTGACCAGCTATAAAAAAATTTCTCTTCATTCCATCCAAAACCATTTCTTTTACAATCTCTATCCTTGTGACCATAACCATGACATGCATATCAATAACCATGAAATTGAGAGTAATTGTACCTGATAGGTGGAGATATTGAAGACTTGTTTGTAATTTTTCTTTCATCATCAACAACATTAACTTTAGCTTTCTTCTTGGCTTCAACCTCAGGTGCAACAAAGTGAAATTTTAGGTCTATCTTCTTCCTAGGGGCATTTCTTGCTTTGGAACATTCTCCTTCTTCATAACCTAGACCATTAGTGTCCTTGTAATGCTTTTGTTTGCTCAACATGTCATTCAACTTGTTTGTACTTTCTTCAAACTCCTGATATTTCTTGGACATAACCTTGAGACCTTCATAATCTTTTCTTAGATTAACAATTTCTGCCTCTAATTTTAGACATTCAATTCTTTTCACCTCAAGGTTAGATTTTGTTACATCTATTACTCTTTTGGCTTCCTTAATTTCAGTCTTTAGACTTATAATCAATTTGTCATATTCTTCAACATGACTCTTTAAGACAACAATTTGATTTCTTGCCTCTTCAAACTCTAAAGAAACTTTTGCAAAATCTGAACATACCTTGTCCTTGGAGTCTTTTTCTTGTTGAAAATAATCTTCTAATCTCTTATTTTCCTTTCTAAGTTTCTTGATCTATCTAAGGCACACAAGACTTCTCCTTCTAAATCAACTTCACAATCATTTTCATTAAACTCCTGACCATCTTCATCCATAAAGAGATCTCCTTCTTTATTATCAATCTCAACAGCAAAGTCATTTTCTTTATCACACTTTGTGTCAATTTTCAGGGATGCTTCATGTAACAACTCATCACATGACTTGAATGGGGTTTGTTGTTCACCCTTTTGCTTGGCATATTTCTTTTCTCTATTTATTTTACACTTTCCCATGGTACTCCACTATCAGGATCTACCCAAGCCAGTTAGACTTCTATAGGGAACTTTGCTCTGATACCACTTGTTGGAGTACAGGACAACACTGAGAGGGGGGGTGAATCATTGTTGTATAAACTTTTAAAACTTTTTTCACCTTTTAACTTACAAGACAAAGAGAGAGGGAGACTTCAATGATCTGTTAAACACATATGCACAAGTATGATAATGAAAAGTATGAATCGGGACCTTAAGAACAAGTCATTAGGGCACATGAACATATGAAGACAAACAAGAAACATAACACCTAATTTGATGAGTGGAAAACCCTCATAGGGATGAAAAACCACTCTAAAAATGCCTCACTGGCTTAATCGAATCTCACTGATTACAAAGCCTCACTAGATACTTTGTTTAGAAGCACCTACTTCAAGGAGCACCAACCCCTAATACATTTAGGAGCACCAACTCCAAGGGCACCAACCCTAGCACATTTAGGAGCACCAACTCCAAGGGCACCAACCCAAATACAAGAATATGAACATATACAGAGGAAAACTCTGTTTCTCTACATAGCAAAACCTTATATCTCCTTGTATACAATTGATAATCACTCTACAAACAAACTCTATCACATATCAGTCAAACTCACACATGTACCTTACCCTTATCATCACACTTATCTCTATCACAAGCATAACATTCTGCATTCTGCTCATTAAGTCACCCTTCAAATTCATTATCTCTCCAAGGATACACAAACTCATATGACTGTGTAGATATGTCTCTTAAGCACGCATTTTTTGCACATGTCTCATAAATCATGATCATATTATTTACCATAACCTTCTGACAAATCAAGATCTTTGTAATTTTCTCTTTTTCACATCAGACATACACGACATACAGACATGTCTATAATATCATTCAGAGTCCTTTATTCACCCTGCATACCAAGAACCTTTCTTGTTCCGATTGAAATCATCCTATAAGTTTTGAACCAGTCACAGATACTGATCTTTATTCAAGAATAGGCATTTCTTGTATTAGAATATAAATAATGCTTCAAATCAACCTAAACTCCTTTATATGGATTGAATATAACCTTCAAACTTTTCACACAGATCTCTGTTTTCCTTCATTAATATACATGGATGGATAGGTTTCTCTTTGTACATCTCATACACCCAGGTCTCATCATCTTTTCATCAGGATTCACTCATTCATCTATCTTTGATACATTTGAAAGCATATTCTAACTTTGAATTATTCAAAAACATAGTTTACACCTGCATCCATGACAACTTGCACATCAATGTATAGTTATAGTTCTCTACATTACATATCACCATCGATCATTGACTGAATAGTCATACTGAGAGAGTTATACAATTTCCTGGCCCTCCTGATTTAGATAGATGCTATAAAAAATGGTTAAGGGCTTCATATATTCTATCTTCCCGTCAAATTCTATCAGAGAAGATGAACCGTTGGAATTACAAAATTGTTTGAATTTCTGCCTTTTGATCTTCTTTTCGTGCCCAAGCTTCTTTAAATATTATTCGTAGATTTGCTTTTTACCGCCCAAGTTATATATACTGACTGATGCATCCGGTTACCCTAGGTAAAGGGGTCGGTCTCCATACAAGGAAAGAACACATAAGTTGTAACTTAAGTTACAATAGACCTTTAATTATAGGTCAATGAACAAATAAAACAAAAGCACCGATGGGCATAAAAGGTAGACTTTGCTTAGGGTTTGAAAGGAATTTAGGGTTTTAGGATTTATAATTAATGACTTTAGAAACCTTCAATTCACCATGACTATCTTGATATTTGAAATCTATTGCAGAGAGACCATCAAGCAAAAATTCCTGACATAGATAGCATTGAAGTAAAAGCATTTCCTTGATCAAACCCTTAATAAGTATTAACAAGGCATTATACTGCAAGGCATCAACTGAGATGCAACAACCTCAATAACTTGGCATTCTTTTCTTTTGCACACCTATACCATAACAAAGGATCAAACACCTTGTTTCATGACCATGCATCACTGTCATATGCAAGCACAAACCCCTTGATCACTTATCCTACCCTGAACACCATGATAATGAGTAATGAAGGAAAATGCATATGGAAGACATCCTGATGAAAAACCCTTGCACTTGAATACATTGTATGCACTTGCCATCAATCAACCCTAAAAGAAATCTTTTTGATTTGGACATAAAACTTACATCCTCCAACACCATAATACCACAGCAACATCATACTACTAGTACAGTATCACTGTCCCTACAAGATTATACAAACTTAACTTTGATCAATCTATCTCCTAATAGCAACTTGAACTCCTAATTGAAGAGATCATACACTGATACACCAATGATAATATGTCATGATTCCATGTGATCCTTTGAGCCATGAATAATATTAAACAAAATAAGAATAGCAATGCACTACCTAAACAAGTATTCTACAAGTAATGTTATCATAGCATTTGTCATCATAGTATTGGCATCAAACTATATCATAGAAACATCATGTATATCATTGCATTGTCATCATGAACTCAGAGACTTGACACAACATCATGTCCTATCTTATGACCTTTGACATCAATGACAAATTCTAAAGCTTTAAGTTTGCTATCTCTATCTAGGTTCATAATGAATTCAAAAACACACTTATATATGCTTTCTTGCTAACATTCGTTAAATTAAACCAAGAGAGTCGAAAAGGAGAAACCTTTTTAAAGGTCTTATGCTGACATACAATTAAATTTGCCCTGACCAATCAGGGAAGACTTGGGCATGGGTGCCCAAGTCTTGAGGCTCCTTTTAGGTCTGGGGTAAGATAAAATATGGGCCCCTTATTCCCAATTTACATTGGTTTCAGGGAATTTTGCATCGGGATGAATATTTAGAATGTATAATGTAATCACGGGGACCTAGGAGCTAAACAAGGAGGTAAAAAGACATGTGTCTAGTTTCTACTCCATAACACTTAGGTATATATTATTTTATTTACTTCAGTAAATTAGAAAATAATGAACACTTGTCATCAAGTTTAGTTTAGTTGACAACACTAAGTCAACACTCCTAAATGTTGAGTCAGTCCACTAGTTCACTGTGGCTAACTCAACTCCTTTAATAAACTTGTCATTCTAACTTAATCATCGTATAATCTACATATTATATTTCCTTTCCTTTATTTAATAAATCAACTCAATTCATCTATCTTTTCACATCATCGATATTGGAATAACTGATATTTATAATCTACATTATTTGTATGTTTTCTTGTAGCTTGTGTAACTTGTCTTCATTCACCTAAATTCTGGCTTATCTATTTGGATTCTCATTAATCTTGCAAATTTGGTGAAATGAATACAACCCATTTCGATGCATCCAACGATTTTATTTATTTTATAAACTCAATTATGGATTGTGAATAAGGAATTTTTTAGTTACAAAATACATGTTGTATTTCATTGGTTGTTATAATGGAAAAAAGGTTGTATTTGAAGCTCTGCAAATGGTGTTTAACAAGATTTTCAAGGAGATGATATTACTAGTTCTTGTTGAATATAAATTAATGTTTCAATTTTTATAAACATAGAAATTTTGGGAGCTTATTGTTGGTAATAAAAAAATCTAATAAAAGACAGAAGAGTATAAATAACTTCTAGATATTGTTGGATATATGCTAGTGATGTTGTGCATGTTTCCTATGTTGCAAATAGGTCACATCTCAAAATGGAGAACATATATGTGAATAATTGGAGACAATATCTTTACAAATCAAGGAGGTAGGGTATGTCCAACACAAACTATTTTCTATATACAAGAAGGCTAGAAGGAACAATTTGTCTATGTTCACACGGTGAGAAGCTTACATAAAGATTTTAGATTATCAATAGATGCCTTAGGATACTTGATTAAATTCTCAAAATCCTTTCTAGATTATATTATCACTATATTTTTTCTACATGTTCGTCTCCAAAATTATCTCAAGAGATGTGTACTACAAAAGGTGTCTCAACCTTGCATCGTAATGTTCAAATGTAATTTCTAGGCTATAGAGGTTTTTTTTAGCCCCATAATTACCAAAATGGGATTTAATCAAATAAATAATATTACAATTTTGTGGAACTCTTTGAGGTCTTCAAATTAAAAAAATATACTCAATTAGGTTTTTGGGTCAAAAGTTATGGCCTCTGGAAGTTAGGCTCCCACTTTAGGAATGTAAGAGCATCTATGATGCATAAAAGAATTGTAAGAGGGAGTTACACATGTTGACCAATAATATTCACCAACCTATGGAATAGCATTATGACTATCATAAAGCATATTTGGAGGGTTTGAATAAGACAAATTGGAGTGCCCAAGTAGGAAGGATACCTATGACAATGTTACTATAGATTCTTCAAGGATTTCTCTTCAAATTTGGGTGTTGGAATTTGATCAAGGGATTTGGGAGCCATCTTTGTGTGGTATTAGCTCATGGTTTTATGTATTAGTTTCTCTATCTATTGGGTTCTTGGGATGGAGAACTTGCATACTATATTTTGTAGGTATTGTTATGTTATCGATATTACTCTAGATCTAAGTGTTGGAGTTGTCTATTATGAAGGATCCTTGCCTAGAGTATATTGTGACTAATATTTTTATTGATTAATACATTGGTTCAAAGTTTGCAGACTTGGTTTTTTGAATGGGTTTCCTAGGATACATCGTTGTGTTATGGTGAATTATTTTATTATGTTGCTTCTTTCTTGTAAATTATTTTAGATCATATTTTATGGTCATCTCTCCTCTTAGATTATTGTATGAAGATTTTTCACACCTTAGCTTCCTTAATTTGGTATCAAAGCTTGATTGACTTAGGTCCTTTGTGGTGGGAATAAGGTTTTTTTACTAGTATTGGTCTAAGTGGGAGCGTGCATAGAAAAGATTTTGTTTCAAGGAAGATTGTAAGAACATCTAGACTAGAGATAGAAAAATTCAATGGCACTAACTTTGAGCTATGGAAGCTCAATATGGAGGATTTTCTCATATGTCAAGATCTTTGGGCTTCAAAATATAGATCTAAACCAATTGTAATTGTAGACACTTGAAATTGACCATCACCTAGACATCACCTAGTTATCCATTTTACGACACCTAAACCCAGTTTTGACACCTTGTTGACATCACCTTAATGTTGACAATATGTGTTGTAATTGATGTCAACATAGTATATGGCAATGTAAGGATAAACTTGTACAGAGGTTGTGTATAGAAGAAGGAGAAGTTGATGGATAGTGGAAGATTTGAGAGAGACGGTTTGACTTAGTTAATGTCGAGGGGTCAGTATGTCTAAGGCAAGTTAGTTTGAAAGACTTAGCAGATGGAGTAAAACCAGTCTGGAAGAAGATAAAATTATCTAAGTATTATGCAATGATCAATGTTATGTCTAAGCATGATGCAAAGGTAAACACTTATGTCCTAACATGTTTCCTATATTCCTACATGTATATCTCATCAGCGTGGAGTATCACACTTAGTAATAAGTGGCAGAAATTTGACTAAGGCATTCACAGTGCATATCCTAAGACAGTGTCACAATGTTTTGTCCGCATTTCTCACAAAGAAAGATTTAGTCTTGTAGTTTAGAAGATAAGTTTATCCTGATATTAACATGATATATTCAAGATTTCAAGTCACCACACCTTCGGTAGAAAAAGTTACAAGTGATAGGGTATTAGTTACTATTTAGATAGGGAAAAGCAATGGTGGAGACTGTTAGGGATTGCATGTAGAAGATATCAATTATATGCAAATAATGATTAAATAGAGGAATGGAAATGCATAGAAATACTAATAGTGAGAGACAAGTTTTAACGTGGTTCACCCAAACTCGGGCTACATCCACCAACAGAGAGTCTAATATTATTATCCAGTAAATCAAACCGATTACAACCAACAATCCTTGCAACTCAATACCACTGTAAAATGCTACAATACATCAACAAAAACCCTAACCCTTAGCCAATTTTATCAAGCCTTATGTCGGTTACAAAAATAGGGTTTTTTATGTCGGTCAATAGAAAAAATAATTCCTGAAACCTTAATAAAATAATAAAAAATTGTTGGAGGTTTCGGGGGTGCTACCCCTCGACCCCGCCCTGTATCGCAACAAGGAACGAACCAAGGGCGCTGCCCCTGAACCCCACAAGGGGCGCTGCCCCTTGACCCTATCTTGGGGGCACTACCCCCAAACCCCTGTAAGGGGCGCTGCCCCTTGACCCCGTTAAATAATTTGGGGGGAAACTGCGTTGATAAAAGTGGGGTAAATTTAACCTCTGAGTCTGATTAGGCTCCATATAACAACAGAGACCTATTGGAATGCTCCACATTCCTCTAGAAGAAATTATTTGGTCATGTGACTTTGAGGATAGGCTTAGCGAAGTATAAGGTATGCTATATTGAAGCTTCAAGTGGTATGGTGGTCTGCAAGGTCAGCATTCAAGTAACAGAGGTAATACAGACTGTTGTAGAAGCCTCATAACACATGTTTGAGTATTTGCGGAAGATGAAATACATATAGATTAGCCATATAAGATTGTGTAGAGGTTCTACATGCTCCAATATACCTCAAGTTTGAACCGCACACAAATATCTCTTGTTTCTGGTACCACACAAGATATGTAAGTCAGTTAATGAAGTATTGTATATCCTTGTTCCCCGGACTCCAGTATACCTTAGTCTAGTTTTTATTTTTCTTTGGAAATGATAGATGAGGATGTACGGACCTAGGAGTATGCATGTAATGATGTTTAAGTTCATCTCTAAATGTTTCAAGGTTTTTGACGTACCGCAATGCCATATCTTGAATAGTGGAATATCACAGTTAGTTTGGAATACTCTGTTTCCACTAGTTCATCATATCTCTTGTCTTGCAAATGTATAGATTGATCTGATACTTCAATAGAAAAGTGGTTGAATGATGTTGAGGTGGTACAATGTTGAATTCTTGGTCTGCATGATGTTTTTGGCTTCTCCTCGATGGTATGAAGATAAATAGTTAGTAGTGTTTGTACAGTTTGGGCTGACAGACTAGTTTTCTGTTATATGCAGTGGATCCTGATCAATTGTTTTGACTTTGGAAGATGTGAAGAGATGTTCCTTGAATCCTTTCATGAAGTCTTGAGGTCCGCAACAAGTTTCCTTAACATATTGTATGTATTGAATCCGACCTTTGAAAAGTTACATGTTTCATCTAATGGTGCTTATGATAGTGTTCTTGCGTTGCATGATTTACTTTCTGTTCTCTAAGTTATTCAATTTTTATCTACAAATATTTGTTTAAGTTTTAGTGTATGTTGATTCACCCCCCCTCTCAGCACTTCATTGTGTTCAACAATTGGTATCAGAGCCAAGTGCCTTTGAGAACCCTAACAACTGAGGTAGATTATATACTTGAACACATGGAATATGAAGCTATGGATAATGATGTATTCATTCCTAAACCAGTTCTTGAAGCTATGGAACCTGAAGGTTGAGATTTTATCCAAATGAGTATGAAGTGGACCTAGAAGGGGAGCTCAAGTCAGGCCTTGATGATGTAGATGAAGCAAAAGTTCCTAAACATAGAATATGAAGATATGATTGAGAAAGCAAAGGAGACAATTGCAAATTAAAGACAAAATCAAAAGAATCAAAAGAATAAATTGGCAAATTGAAAGCTCAAATAAAAGGAAATAAAGGAGGTGACATCAAGCTTAAGGAGGCAAAATATATGATCTCTAATTTGAAAGTCATGGTTGAAGAAGGCAAAAGGATTGAAGATTGCCTAAACATGAAACTCAATGAGAAAACAGATGAATGTTCAAAACTTGAGGAAGAAGTTGTCACTCTAAGGAAAGAACTGTAAAAGGCAAAATAATAGATTGATAAGGGACTAAAATTGAAAGGAGGATCTGAAATTCTTGATGAGATAATTAACTCTCAAAAGCCTGCAAAAGAAAAATTAGGACTTAGTTTTGAAAAGGAGAAAAGTCTTGTAATCAGTGCTTCTATAAACTTATATGATAACTTCCAATCAGAAGGAAAATATGAAACAAAGAAAGAAGAGGCATGTACTGAAGATTCTAAGAAGAATGCCTCTAGAGATACAAGAAAAGATGAATTCATTCCTATCTGGAGACAAAGGAAGAATACGAAGAAGAATTTTAGAAAGCCTACACCTAAACAAATTGCTCCTATTAGGCATCCTCAAGCTTTCAATGGTATTTGCTATGCTTGTAATAAATTTGGTCACAAGGCTGTTGAATGCATAAGTAAGATGAATCAGAATTCATTTAGGCCTCCTAGGTACAATGTTATAAGTTCTCATGGTCAGTGTCATGCTTACAACAAAGTTAATCATAAGGCTAATGGATACAGAAGCAAAATGATGAAGAATAGTTTCATGAATAAGAACAATGCTAGGACCCCTAAGTTCTTCTATGGTTATTGTTACACGTGTAACAAGTATGGCCATAAGGCTTCTAACTACATATCTAATGTAAGAAGAGGTGATTATGCTCCACAATACGATACCACATGCTATAATTGCACTAAAATAGGACACATTGCAAGGTTTTGCAGGGGAAAGAGTGCAAGGTCCTCTCCTACTCAGAAGAATATAAATAATGTTCATCAAAAGAAGGAAATAAGAAAAGTATAGAAGAAGAAGGAAGAAGGTGAAGTTTTTGGACCTCTGCCTAGTGCAGATGGATCCTCCGGTAACTAAAAAGTTAAGGTATTGATTTAGGGGGAATTACAAATGCAAGTTTCTTCAAAACCCCTAAAATAATAAGACATTGAATTCCTTAGCATTTTGGCTAAAAATGGTTTGAACATGTTTAGATGATGATATAAAGAGGTTTGATCAAATTTTTGGAGCAATTGGTCAATTTACAGAGGATTGCTGATGGTTTATAGGGTTCTTCATATGGAAAGAGCAAATTAGGTTAAAACTGAGAATGCAATTAATGTGGAGCAAATTTTGTTGGTGAGAAGACTATATAGGCAATTTTTGATCATTTTTTATCTCACTTGATCAAAGCTAATTGTGTGGAAGAGCAAAAGAAGATCAAAAGATTCTTAGCAGAACACTTGTGCAAACCCTATTCACTGCATCTTCAGGTATTTCTCAATTTAGCTGGTTAAACCCTAGTTTCTAAAGGTATTATAATGGTGACACCAGTTGTAATAGATGTTGTTGAGAGGCCAAGGTCTAAATTTAAGAAGCACCCATTCAAATCCACCGAAATAGATAAAGATGGTGCCTTCTCACATGTTCCTACAAATGTTTTACACACTAAAGACGTTCGGATCTATATTCATTCATAAATAGATGAATATGATCATCTAAAACTAGAACAATTCAGGAATGATAACCTATTAGGAGATGACTTTCAACTGAAACTAGAGTTCACCAACATTGCTACAAAAAGTCTTGATATCTGGAAAGGTTTTCCAAACTTTTGGTATGAGGAAGCCTGGGTTAAAATTGCACTAATTCAAATCCATGGAGACTTTTTTTGTCTAGATTGGCCATATTTGATCACCAAGGATGCTATCAAATATGTGACTGGATTGTGCTCCTCCGGACCGGTGCCAGTTTTGAAATCAGTTAAGAATGAGGAAGTGATGAAGCTAATCAGAGAAAAGTTGGACAAGAGGATATTGATAGTAAATGATATTGAGGATTTGGGGGTCCGGTATGCAACCATGAACATTGCATACAAGATTTATGACACCAACAAAGAGAACTCTGCCATTGCCACTGCAATCTATATAGCCTACAAAATGGTCAAAGAAGGGAAAGATTATGACCTATGTGAGCTTTTGCGGAAACAACTTTTAGATAACTTGAAATGAACTAAAGAATCAAGATACAAATTCTAGTATGGTTCTTTGATCATATGTCTTATGTTCTACTTTTTGAAAGAATTGACTGGTATGAAGGGTATGGTCTAGATAATAGATACTTCGGTTGCCCATCAAATTAAGAATTATATGCTTAGCTTCCCTAATCATGAGAACTATGACATACTATTCTAGAGATTTTTCAAGACTTTTCAAAAGGATATGCAGATGAGGTAGAGAATAACATCAAAAGTTGTCAACATGTATAAAAATGATATAACATTCATGGTTGATAAAGATAATTGTTATATGGAGGTTGCTGAGCCAACACATTTTGGATCACAACATTACCATATGAGGTCTCTAAGTTTGATTTGGTGGGATATGCTGACATGTTACTCAGCAAGCCAAAGGATCCCTATACTAGAAGGTTTGGCACTTATGATGAAATTATTAATAAATCAGTTAGAAGGGAGGTAGAGGAGAATGCAGAAGAGATGAAATCTAAGGTAGAGAAAATGAAATCTGACCTAGAAGACATGCTCAAGTCTGTTGAAGGCTCTTTAGGAGAAGCACAAACTCTTCCCACTGCACAAATGCCTAGAAGAACAAGCAGATTTGTATCTATTGCAACTAACTCTTATGTCCCTTCTAGATCATCACAATTACCTGTCAAAAGAAGTGCTATTGGATTTCCTAAGCAAACCCAGACTGTGGAAAAGAAGAAACCTAGGTAGAAGAGATAGGAAAAAAGAGAAAAGATCAAACCAGTTAACATAAAAGATGATGAAGATGTTGAAGAAGAGGAAGAAGAAACTGAAGTTTTGGAGAGAAAGAAGAAAAGAACAAGAGAATAAACTAAAAAGGGGGAACACCTAAAGAGAAAGGAAAAGGAAAAGCAAAGAAGATCAAGAAACCTAACTATGTACCCTTGCAACTTGAGGCAACAGTAAATACAATCATAGAATATGATGCTCTAAAGGAAGTTGCAGAACTTTATGATGAAAGGCCTTCCAATGACAAATCTACTATTGAGGAAGAAATAATTAGGTATATGGGAGCCTACAATGTAGCCTTAATTGAGATTATAGATCAACTACCTGAAAGCCTTGGTGATGTTCTTACTAAAAGGAGAAGTAAAGCTATGGGTAAAGAAGATGAAATAAAGAAATGGGCAGTTGAAAAAGTTTGTCCCTCCATTTCTAAAGAAGAAAAGGTCAAAGTATCTAAAATTCTAGCAAAAGAGTTCAGGACTAAAAGGAGATTGAATATTCTGATGTCAAAGACAAGGAATAAATGAAGAGATTGGAAAAGGAAACACTGAAGAAAACTACTAAAATTCTTAAGGAGATGAAAATTGATGTGGGAATTATTGAAGATATATTTGATCAGTCTACCTCTGAAGGCAATGAGGAAAGCAGTGAGAAGACAGAGAAGAATGGAGAGATTGCTCTTTCAGAGGATACTAAAGCACCAGACATAGAGGGTCAAGATAAAATAAATTCACCTCCTCCGGATACCCCTATAGAACAAAATGTGTCTCCTCTGGATAACACTGATACAAGACATGATTCTCCCCCTCCAAAAAATACTGAGTCACAAAACATAGAGGGTCAGGATAAAGGCAGTACTTCTCTAAGGAACACTGATTCCAATGTGGAGCATGATAATTATTCCTCGGAGAATACAAGGAATGAGGAGGAAAAGAAAGAATATAATTCTAAGGAGAAGTAGGAAGAAAAGGAAAAGAGTGATGAGAAACAAGAAGATAAAAAGGATAAGGAAGAAGCATACGAGGAAGAGCAAGTCAAGGATGAATCAGAAGGAATATAAGACAGAGGTCAAAGTGCTTTAGAGACAGATTCATTCAAAGACCTACTGGACTTGCAAATACAATTTCAACCAATAATTACCCCTCAACTACTGCAAATTCCCACTCATGAAGGACAAATTAATTTGGAAAATATTTCTCCCCTTCACAAACTGCAACTTGGTGACATATTGCATGCCTCGGCAATGAAAGAATTTTTACAAGAAAACTTGAAGAAATACAGTGTGGTTGAGGATGCTGTAAAGGTAATTCAAGAAGGGTTGCCAAAGGTAATCATTGACTCCTCTTTGCCTCCAGAGCAAAATCTTAAGTTATTAATGGATTCTTTCAAAGACCATTCTTCCTACATTGAGCATAAAGCAGAACAAGAGGTAGCAAAAAGAATAAATGAGAAGAGGATGGCTGAGATGACTGATAGATGTGCTAAGGCACATAATAAATTGAAAGAAAACTTGAAGAAGCTTAAGAATTGCGTTGATGAAGCCAAATGATCATTGTATCTGTTATGCCTAAAATGGCCAAGTTCCACAAAGAATATCAAAGATCAGATTGACTCCATTGAGTCACAAATCTCCAAATTGGCCAAAACACATTACTTGTCAAAGGAAAAGAATGGGGTAACTAGGGCACAAGTTGAAAATATTCATGCACAATTGTCTCAACTGTAGGACCAACACGAAAACTTGAAGAAACAATTTGGTCAATTAAGGGAGGTAGTAAATCTGAGACTTGCTTTATTGTCTGGTTTGTTGGGGGAAGTAGAAAAGGTTGATCAAAAGATGAAAACTCCAAGCAGCATAGAAGAAGTTGAAGAACTATGTATGAAATGTGAATGCCAAAATCATATGCTTTCCTCAGAAAGTACCAATTGGACATCCACTCTTACACAACTCAAGGTAATTTACAAAGCCATTATACCTTCTAAATGAGTTGTAAGAGTAATATAAATAAGACAAATTTTGATGTATGTAGTTTTGTGGAGGACAGTAGTGTCATATTATATACATAGCATCTATTTTTGAGGTATCTCTATCTCAGGGGAGTACAGTTTGTAGAAATCATTTTGTAAGGAGGAGTCTATACAGTTTTTGAATTGATACAAGCAGAGGACATCAAGCCCTTTGTCATTGATGTCAAAGGGGGATACATACATATATATATATATATATATATATATATATATATATATATATATATATATATATATATAAAAGGGGGAGTATATGTTGTCATCAATGACAAAGGGGGAGATTGTTGACAATATGTGTTGTCATTGATGTCAACATAGTATATGGCAATATAAGGACAAACTTGTATAGAGGTTTTGTATAGAAGAAGGAGATGCTAATAGACAGTGGAAGATTTGAGAGAGATGGTTTGACTTAGTTAAAGTCAAGGGGTCAGCATGTCTAAGGAAAGTCAGTCTAGAAGACTTAGCAGATGGAGTGAAACCAAGAAGAGAAAATTGTCTAAGTATGATGCGGTGATCAATCTTGTGTCAAAGCATGATGTGGAGGTAAAAACTTATGTCCTAACATGTTTCTTGTATTCCTACATGTATATCTCATCAATGTGGAGTACCACACTTAGTAATAAGTAGTAGAAATTTGACAAAGGCATTCACAGTGCATATCCTAAGGTAGTGTCATAATGTTTTGGTCCACATTTCTCTGTAAAGAAAGATTTAGTATTTTGGTTTAGAAGATAAGTTTATCTTGATATTAACATGATATATTCAAGATTTCAAGTCACCACACCTTCAACAAAAAAAGTTACAAGTGGCAGGGTACCAATTACTACTTAGACAAGGCAAAGCAATGGTGGAGACCTATTCGAATGCTTCGCATTCCTCCAGAAGAAATTGTTTGGTTATGCAGCTTTGAGGACAGGCTTAGGGATGTATAAGGTATGCTATATTGAAGCTTTAAGTGGTCTGGTGGTCCACAAGGTCAGCATTCAAGTAACAAAGGTAATACAAACTATTTCAAAAGCCTCAAAACACATGTTTGAGTATTTGCAAAAGATGAAATACATACAGATCAGCCATAAAAGATTGTGCGAAGGTTCTACATGCTCCAATATACCTCAGGTTTGAACCACACACAAATATCTCTTGTTTCCAGTACCACACAAGATATGTAAGTCAGTTAATGAAGTATTGTATATCCTTGTTCCCCAAACTCCAGTATACCTTAGTCTAGATTTTGTTTTTCTCTGAAAATGATAGATGAGGATGTGCAGATCTAGAAGTATGCATGTAATGATGTTTAAGTTCATCTCTAAAAATTTTAGGGTTTTTGATGTACCACAATGCCATATCCTGAACAGTGGAGTATCACAGTTAGTCTGGAATACTCTGTTTCCACCATTTCATCATATCTCTTGTCTTGCGTATGTAAAGATTGATCTAATACTTTAGTAGTGTTATGTTGTAAAATGTCCCCCTAGGACTTTTACCTCCTAACTTTAGCTACTGGGTCCCTTAATTTTCATCATGCATGTTAGAAATGAATCCTGAGACAAAATACCCTAAAACCCATGATAAATGGGACATAGTGGACATTGCAAAGCTTAACCCTATCCTAAAATAGGTCCCAGGACAAGGGCGCCTGTGCCCTTGCCCTGCCCTATTTTGGCTATCCCAAATTTAAATGGTGGTTGGAGACCGTTAAAAGGTGTCCGTTGCCAACATCTTAAGTTTGAATTACAAAATTAAAGCAGGAATGCATATATAAGCATGTTTAGGACTTCATTTGCAAACTAGAAGATGAGTATGATATTTTGGTGAACTTATGATTTTAGAGCATTCAAGGCATTCATTGTGTTGCAGAGTAGACTTGTGTTGTTGTGTTTGTTATTGCAGATTTGGCTTCATCTTCTCATGTTGTGAAAGATCTTCATCTACTTGAGAACTACACCTCTGAGGTGATATCTATTTGTGCTTCAATCAATTATTTATCAATTTTTTTGCCTCTATCTTGCAAGGACATGTACAATCTATCTAACAATGGTGTTGGAAGGCTTGAATGCCATTCCAAGGCTTGACTGAGGAAATCTCCTAAACACCACGAACCCCAACCCCTCTTCTTGTGATTGTAGGTGACATGTTAGATCTTGAAGAGTGGAGTTGTAGAGGACTGTTGTAGAGCATAAGGAATCAAGATCTGAAGAAAAAGGTGGGAAATAGCTCAGGAAGGGCTTGGGTGCCTGCTCTTTTGCCCCCGACTTTTCCATATTTTGGAACTTGAAATTTAGTATGTATCTGATCCATATTTAATCTATTTCTGTAGAAGGGTTTATCAGGTTTCATTTGGTTGTTTACGATTTTGCATAATTAGGGTTTAAGGCTAAATCAGACTAAAATTAATACATTAATCAATAAATTCCAAATTTCCCTATCATTACAAGTGACAACCAACCTGTAGATAAATCCTCTTGCAGAAGTTGTGATTCAACTTGGTTAAATGTCCTTGAATGTGTGTAGTGAAAGGAGGATCTAGCTATATCATCCATCAAACCCTTGAACCCCCTTTTTTCTACATAACATTTTAGTGAACCCATGTTTTATTAAATTTTACACCTTGTTGAATGCCGTACTTCAGATTTTCATCCATTCATTTCATTTCATCATTTTGCATTTGAAAATCTACAAAAAAAATTGAAAAAATAAAGTATCCTAGGCTTGCATTTTGACATAGTTTACGTTATTTTTGTTGCATTTCATTTAAATAATTTAATTCTCTAATATTTGCATCATATCTAATATAAATTATAGCATTACATCATTACATAATCATTTACATTGCATTCTCATACTTCATGTGTTAGAATTTTCTTGAAATTGTGCATTTTTTCATATAACCTAGTCTTTGCAATAGCTAGGGTTTGTGGTTAAAATATTGTTTCAGATTTTACTACACTTTTAAACACTCTTTAAAATCTAATTTTGGACTTTAGTGTTGCTGCATTGTATGTATTTGCATCTTAGTTTTGCATTTTATAACATTTACATAGAAACAAATGAAAAAATTAAGCATTTTAGGTCATAAACAAGCATAGTTTTGCATCTATTTCCTCGCATAGGTGTTGAAAATATTTTGAAATCTGATCTTGCATTCATTTGAACATATACATACATTTCTTATTTTAAAAAAAAAAGGCATTATTTTGCACTTTTTCTTGAAAACTTGCATGTTTTTACAAATTGTGTATTTCAACTCTAAGGGTTGTATACACTTCCTTAAAATAACTCACAAACCACTCATATTGCCTTGGTGTGTTGCATTATTTCATTCTACTCATTTGGTTTGTTGTGCACACAGTGTGTCTTTCATGACCCGCTTCCCTCAAATCAGTGTTTAAAACGTGAAATAATCTCACATTACATGGCTTCTCATCGTAACAATAATGCTAGGGTTCCTCCTTGGCCTTTTTTGAAAAGAAAGATTCCTAAACCTGAAATAACATACACACCTCATGATATAACAATGGGAGATATTGAAGGACCTCTCTATATTACAATGAATGTAATGGAGGTTCTTGTTTATGGAACACTTATAGATCATAATTGTATGACTAATGTGGCAACAGAAGAGTTCCTTTTCTCACATGAGTTGATGCAAGAATCTTATGAACCTACAGATATCATGCTTAAGACACATATTGGAGCCTTTATTCCTACTTATGGGAAGATATCCTTATTGGTTGTATGGTATATGATAATGTCGTGGAACAATTATTTGATGTCATCCCTTCATCTAACTTCTTCTGCATAAAATTGGGACATCCATGGCTCAAGGCTATGAAGGTTGTCCCCTCAACAATTCACAAATGCATAAAATTTCCTTTACATGGACAAGTATGTACTATTTATCATAATACATTGCAGCCCATAGTTACTCAAAAGAACTTTACTCTTGATTACTTTTGGCCATGACCTGATAGAGAACCCAAGCCACAAAGAGATCAACTTTTATTAGCATACAGATGATACAAAGAAAAACTACTATCTAGAGTGGTTGGGCCTCCTATTCAAACAAGAGAAGAACAACCCACATTAGAATAACTTCCTAGATCAAAAGGTAAAGGAATCTATGCTGAGGTTCCTCCTTTGTCATCCTTACAAGGATCAAGAGGTATTCGTGGAAAACAAAGCACTTCATCAAAGCAAATTAGATTTGTGCAAGCTTCCTCCTCTGAGATACCAAAACCTATGGAGAAACATGAGACTCCTTTTAGAGATATAAGCAATAAAACAAAAAGGAATAGACAAGAAAGAGAAAGGAGGAAGAGAAGACAAGCTTTTGCCCAACAAAATGCACCTCAACAGGAAAACATTCCACCTAACATTGAACCAAACAAAGAAAAACTTAAAGAAAAAGAGATTAAGAATAATGACAAAAGTTGGGCTATTGTACCTTATGTACCTCTTTCCTGTAACATTCGAGATTGGGAAGATGATGATTTGCTTGTCAACAACTGCTAGTTCAGTTGTGCAAATAGGTAAGTATTTCTAATATCGGTGGTCACCTATGTCGTAGCATTATTTGCTCATTTATGTGACCTCCCCTCTTGTGTTGTGTTCCCCTGTGATGTGTTATGTGTTGTTTAGGCCTCCTTGGATGACCCTTGATACTATTGTAAGATCAAGGATACTGGGAGACCACCTTTGTTGTGACCATTCTTCTATTTGTGTCATCATTCTTCTATCTTGCCTCTCTATTTTTATTGTTGTGTGTCGTGTCTTAGACGCATAACATTGCAGTTGATGACCTGGGAGCATCTTTCTACGTGATTGTTCCTAAGGAACTTGTTCTCCTCTCTCATTTTATTGTTTACCTTCTTATAGTGCTTCTATCTAGTCGGCAGATGATAAAAACAAACAACTAATTGATACGGACCACGTGTCCCTTCAACAAGCAAGCAAAAATGGACCTAGTCTATATATGAAGATGGGGTTGATTTATATATGTGATGCTTGGCTAGTAGAATCACTTCGTGTGATATTTGATGTTGTCTTATCTTTGCTAACAAATCATAATAATACATCTACTCCATGCACTTTGATTATTTTGGTGTCTCACCTTGTTGTTACACTCGGTTCTAAGATGCCTGCAGTATAAGCCCAATGGCTATACTCAGATTTGAACCCGCTTGTGTAGCCTTGGCTTCTTTGTTTTTATGCATAGCTTTCATGTCTTGCTTAGATCAAGATGTGTTTGTGGGAACATTCAGTGATCGTGAGCACGTCACCTTTGGGGGTGTGGGCTTTGTGAAAGCTCTTGTTCCCTTGTGTGTTTTCTCTCTACCTTAACATGCTTGATATTGGTACATGACATCAACCACCTTAAGGTGGGGGCATATATAAGGTAAGTTGTTTGATGATTTTGGTACTAACGAAGCATGTTTGTAAGCCCTTTGCGGAGGTGGGATGTTGTATCTCCAGTGCTAGTGCACATCTTTATCTATACTACAAGCAAAAAGCCCTTTGCGGAGGTGGGATAGCATATCCTTTTATCAAAGAAAGCCCTCTAGGAAGGTGGGGATAGTGTATCTCTTGAGCTAGTGCACATCATTTTATTTCAAAAGTCCTCTATGGAGGCAGGGTTGGATCTTGAGACTATCCTTCCTTAAGCATGTCTTTGGTGGTTGTTATGGCATAAGCCCAACCATCAAGTGTGCCTGTAGCGTGTTTGAGATGGTGGGACTTAGAAATAAGCTCCTTCCATCACCTTGTTTGTAGTGTTTAAGGTGTATAGTATGTCTTTGGCATGCTATACGGTGCTTGTGTCTTCTGTGTGTTTTCCCCCTCGTGTAGTGTAAAGGGTGTGCTGATGAGTCTCCCCTACGCTTGGGTTTTGTATGGCATGTTTTCCCCCTCACGTAGTGTAAAGGGTGTGGCGATGAGTCTCCCCTATGCTTGGGCTTTGTATGGTGTGTTTTCCCCCTCGCATAGTGTAAAGAGTGTGGTGATGAGTCTCCCCTACGCTTGGGTTTTGTATGGCATGTTTTCTCCCCTTGGTGTAGTGTAAATATTGTGGTGATGAGTCTCCCCTACATTCTTGGGGTTGTGTGTTGCATATTTTTATTTCCATGCATTTATATGTATGAAAATGAAAAAATTACATCACTGTATTCATCATGTTTTGTGTGTCTTCAATACTATCTTCTCCGTGTCTTGTGTGTTTGTTCCCGTCTTCTCCATGTTTTGCATGCCTGTTACTATCTTCATTGTGTTTGACGTGTCTGCAATGTGTTTTCTCTAATGTTTACCTAAGACTAGGAGCTAGAAATAATTTGTCAATCTTTGTGTATGCATTAGCTTCAAGTGCCTAGGGTGTTTGTTGTGTTTTAACCAGACTTTAATGCATGTATGGGTCATAAGATCATAAATACATTAAAGTGGGGGCTAAATGTTATGTTGTAAAATGTCCCCCTAGGACTTTTACCTCCTAAGTTTAGCTCTTGGGTCCCTTAATTTTCATCATGCATGTTAGAAATGAATCCCGATTCAAAATACCCTGAAACCCATGATAAATGGGACACAGGGGACATTGTAGAGCTTAACCCTATCCCAAAATAGGTCCCAGGACAAGGGCACCCACACCCCCTTGCCCTGCCCTATTTTGGCAGGGTCCCAAATTTGAATGTTGGTTGGAGACCGTTAAAAGGTGTCCGTTGTCGACGTCTTAAGTTTGAATTACAAAATTAAAGCGGGAATGCATATATAAGCATGTTTAGGACTTCATTTGCAAACTAGAAGATGATTATGAGATTTTGGCAAACTTATGATTTTAGATCATTCAAGGCATTCACTGTGTTGCAGAGTAGACTTGTGTTGTTGTTGTGTTTGTTATTGAAGATTTGGCTTCATCTTCTCATGTTGTGAAAGATCTTCATCTACTTGAGAGCTACACCTCCGAGGTGATATCTATTTGTTTTTGCCTCTGTCCTGTAAGGACATGCACTCTCTATCTAAAAATGGTGTTGGAAGGCTTGAATGCCACTCTGGGGCTTGACCAAGGCAAGCTCGTAAATACCACAACCCCCAACCCCTCTTCTTGTGATTGTAGGTGATAGGTGTCAGATCTCGAAGAGTGGAGTTGCAGAGACTGTTGCAGAGCATAAGGAATCAGGATCTAAAGAAAAGGGAAGGAAATAGCTCAGGAAGGGATTGGGTGCCTGCTCTTTTTCCCTTTAATTTCATGTCACGGAGAATCTCTGAAGTGGTTGCAGTTAGTGACAGAAAAGATCCTGAAGCCCTCTGAAAAAGTAGTACCTTGGGCTTGGGTGCCCACTCTTTCACCCCCAACTTTTCTGTATTCCAGAACTCAAAATCTGGTATGTATCTAATCCATATTTAATCTATTTCTATAGAAAGATTTATTAGGTTTCATCCGTTTGTTTACGATTTTGCATAATTAGTGTTTTAAGCTAAATCAAACTGAAATTAATACAGTGGTAACTTTGAAGAAGAACAATGTGTAGACATGGAACAAACTGTGAGAATGTCTACAAGGTAGTGAAGATCACTTGATAGGTATAGTCCACTTGATTTCCATTGTGTCTTTGCTCTTACTTATACTAATAGTGAACCAAGTATTGTGGTCTCACTTCCAAAGAGAGAAATTCTTTGAAGAATCCATGGATGGGGAGATGTTGGTATTGAAGCAGTGTAAGACTTGGAGTTTGATTGATTTTCCTAAGGATAGGAAACCCATTGGCTGCAAGTGGGTGTTTAAGAAGAAGTTCAAAGCAGATGGCTCTCTTGAGTAGTATAAGGCATGGTTGGTGGAAAATGGTTATTCTTAGGTTGAGCGATTAGACTTTGATGAGATATTTTATCCTATTGCTAAGTTAAGTTCCATTAGAATGTTGTATATTTTTGTTGCACTTGATTTGTAAATTGAGAAAATGGATGTCAAAACAACATTCTTGCATCCATGGAGACTTAGAGGAGGAAATCTTCATGGAATGAACTGAAGGGTACAAGGTGAAAGGTAAAGATAAACTAGTTTTCAAGTTGAATAGATCTTTGTATGGATTAAGATACAGTTCCCACAGATGTGGAACTAAAAGTTTGGCATACATGTGCTAGAATTTAGTTTTGGAAGAAGTGATGTTGATCATTGTGTATAAGTTTCAAAAAGGTAAATGATCATATTCTAATTATTGTTTTATATGTTGATGATATCCTTATCATTGGAGACAATAAAGCATTAATTTAGGAACTTAAAACTCAGTTGGCTAGTAAGTTTGAAATGAAAGACTTAGGAGCTACTAGATATATTCTTGGAATGGATATATGCAAGGATAAGAGTAAGAGAAAAATATGCCTAAATGAGAGGAAGTATCTTGAGATAGTCTTGTGAAGATTTGAAATGCAAGACAATAAATCGATAAGTTTACCTCTTCTAGTTGTCACAAAGCTAAGTATATAACAATACCCTAAATCTATGGAGGATTTGGAGGGCATGAAAATGGTTCCTTATGAAAGCATGATAGGTAGTCCCACGTATGCGATGGTCTACAAAAGGCTAGACATTGCCCAAGCAGTAAGAATTCTAAGTAAGTTCATGATATAGCCAAGTAAAGAACATTGGACACATGTGAAAAGGGTGTTTAGGTAATTGAAGGGAACTCTAAATTATTGCTTAACTTATCATGGTACTAATGATATGGGCAAGATGTTAAGTGTGAGGGATTTCTTGACTTGGATTGGGATATAGATCTTGACAATTGAAGGTCTACAAGTAGGTATGTGTTTATTCTTCTTGGAGGAGTGGTTAGTTGGATGAGAAAGAAAGAGGTAGGAAATAGTTACCCTATCAACTACTGAAGTAGAATATATGGCGACAACACATGCTTATAAGGAAGTAGTATGGTTGAAGAGGTTAAGTAATAGTATTTGTTTTAAGAGTCAAGTAGTGTCAAAGTGTGATTCATAGAGTGTAATTTGTTTGGCTAAGACTCCTGTTTGTTGGTAGGTGGCGATTGATCATGCAAGTAATTTTCCATGAGCCGACATTAAAAAAACCCTATTTTTGTAACCGACATAAGGCTTGATAAAAGCGGCTAAGGGTTAGGGTTTTGGTTGATATTATGTTACAGTATTTGCAATGGTATTGAGTTGTAGGGATTGTTGGTTGTAATCGGTTTGATTTACTGGATAATAATATTGGACTCTCTATTGGTGGATGTAGCCCGAGTTTGGGTGAACCATGTTAAAACTTGTCTCTCGCTATTATTATTTCTGTGTATTTTCTTTCCTTTGTTTAATCTTTATTTCCATTTAATTCATATCTTTTTCCAGCTAACCCTAACAAGTGGTATCAGAGCGGGTTGTGTTCAATTATCATATGCAGGAAGGTCTCATAGTTGAGTGGGAGTCTCACAGTTGAGTGGGAGCAATGGCGGATAAGGGTAAATTGAAGGTCGATAAATTTAACTGGCAGAACTATCAGTTATAGAAGATGCAGATGGAGGATTATCTCTATCAAAAGGATTTATGGAGGTTGTTGGAAGGAGTATCCAAGAAACTGACAGGAATGATAGATGAGGATTGGAATCTTCCAGACAGAAAGGCACTGGGAACCATTCGGTTGTGCCTGGCACCATCTGTGGCGTTCAATATAATAAAAGCGATGACAACAGATGAACTAATGAAAGCTTTGGCTAAATTGTATGAAAAACCCTCAGCCTCAAATAAGGTATTTCTCATGAAGCGTTTGTTTAATCTAAAAATGATTAAAGGTGGATCTGTGATAGATCATTTAAATGAGTTTAATACGATTGTCAGTCAGTTAACTTCTATAAAAGTGAAATTTGATGAAGAGGTGAGGGCTCTCTTAGTTTTATGTTCTTTGTTAGAAAGCTAGAATAGCTTGGTAATGGTTGTAAGTAACTCTGTCTCTGGTTCAAACACTTTGAAATTTGATGATGTCATTGGTGTTATCCTTAGTGAGGAAATGCAAAGGAAAAGCTCAGGAGGGTCCACATTAGGTAGTGTTTTGAATGCAAAAAGTAGGGGTAGATCAAAGGAGAGAGGAAAAGGTTCTAGAGGTCATGGGAAGTCATGAGGAAAATCAAAGGATAAGAGATCCCAAACCAGAGGACAAAAGGATTGCTGGTACTGTGGGAAACCAGGCCATCTGAAGAAAGATTGTTGGTCTCAGAAAAATAAAGGACACAAACAAGAAGGCAATAAGGAGGCAAATGTGGTAAGTAATAAATCTGAAGATGATGCTTTGATTCTTTCCCTAGTTAATGCTGATGATTCATGGGTTTTAGATTCAAGGGATTCATTTCATGCTACGCCCCATAGAAGTTATTTTCTTGATTATGTTCAAGGGGATTTTGGGCTAGTTTATTTGGGAGATAACGAACCCTATCAGATTGTTGGAAATAGAAGAATCAAGATTAAGTTGCAGAATGGGAATCATTGGCTACTACAAGAGGTAAGGTACGTTCCAGGGCTCAATAGGAATTTAATTTCAGCAGGGTAGCTAGCTGAAGAAGGTTGCATTGTTACATTTACTGATAAAAATTGGAAGGTTTCAAAAGGTGCCTTAATAGTGGCAAAAGGTGCACGAAAGTAGGCACCTTATATCTTTGTACAGGTCATACTATTCCTACTACTTTAGCTGTTGCAGAGAAAAAATAAACAGGTTCAGGAACAGTTGCTGCAGGTTTGCAGGAAGAGACTAGAAAAGTTCTTGCAGGTTCTAAGACAACACTGTGGCATAACAGACTTGGGCATAAGAGTGAAAAATGTATGAAGGTACTTCATTCTAAGAAAGTTTTACCAGGCCTGAAATGTATTAATATGGATTTCTGTGAAAGTTGTGTGTATGGCAAACAAAAGAGAGTAAGTTTTCTAAAGGATGGAAAGCAAAAGAAAGATGAAAAGTTGGAGCTTGTGCATATAGATGTATGGGGACCAGCTTAGGTATCTTCTCTTGGTGGCTCTTGGTATTATGTTACATTCATACATGATGCAACTAGGAAGGTTTGGATTTATTTCCTTAGGCATAAATCTGATATATTTGAAACATTTAAGAAATGGAGAAGCTTGGTTGAGAATGAGGCGGGTAAAAGATTAAAATGTCTTAGATCTTATAATGGTGGTGAGTATTGTAGCAAAGAATTTGAGGATTATTGTTCTTTTAATAGAATTTGTAGACAAAAAATGGTTTCAAAGACTCCACAGGAAAATGGAGTGGTTGAACGCATGAATATGACAATAATGGAGCGTGCAAGGACCATGAGATTGCATGTTGGGCTGCCTTTAAACATGTGGGCAGAGGCTGTCAACATTGTTGTATATTTAATTAATAGAGGTCCTTCAGTTCCTTTGGGTTGTGATATTCCTAAGGAAGCATGGACATGTAAGAAGGTGAGTTATTCTTTTCTCAAACCTTCAGATGTAAAGCATTTGTACATGTAAATTCTAAAAATAGAACCAAGTTGGATGCAAAATCAAAAAAGTGTACCTTCATTGGATATGGCATTGATGAATTTGGTTATAGGCTTTGCGATTTTGAAAATTAGAAAATTGTGAGAAACAGGGATGTATTCAATGAGAAGGTGTTGTACAAAGATCAGTTGCAACAACATGAGAAGAAATAAAAGGATTACGTGGTGCTGGATGATACTCCAAATAGTGATGTTCCAGTGGTTCCTCATGCTCTACAATAGCAACAAGAAATACCACAAAATCCAGTGAATGTTAGACGGTCAACAAGGCTAAGTCGACCTCCTGAAAGGTTTTCTCCCTCTTTGTATTCTATTTTGTTAACAGGTGCTGGTGGACCAGAAGGGTATGATGAAGCTATGCAGGTGGATACACAAGTTCAGTGGGAGCTTGCAATGAAAGAAGAAATGGACTCCTTGCTGAAAAATCAGACTTGGGAATTATGTAAGTTGCCTGCAAGTAAAAAGGCTTTACCAAACAAATGGGTTTATAGGCTGAAAGAGGAAGATGGAGATAAGAAAAGATTTAAAGCCAAGTTAGTTGTAAAAGGATTTGCACAGAAAAAGGGCATTGATTTTGATGAGATATTTTCTCCGATTGTCAAGATGACTTCTATTCGTACTATTTTAAGTATTGTGGTTGTTGAAGATTTGCATTTGGAACATCTAGATGTGAAAACTACCTTTCTCCATGGTGATTTGGAGGAGGAGATATACATGGAACAGCCCCAAGGATTTGAGGTCAAGGTAAGGAGAAACTGGTGTACAGATTGAAGAAGAGTTTATATGGCCTAAAACAAGCACCTCGGCAATGGTACTTGAAATTTGATAGTTTTATGGTTGAGCAAGGCTACAGCTGATGTAATTCTGACCATTGTGTTTATTTTAAGAGGTTGGATAATGACAGCTACATTATTTTATGTTTATATGTTGATGACATGCTTGTAGATGGGTCTAACATGGATCACATAAGAGAGTTAAAACAACAGTTAGCACATGCATTTGCTATGAAGGATTTGGGGGCCACAAAACAAATCCTTGGTATGAAAATTTGCAGAGATAGGAAGAACAGAAAATTGACTCCATCTCAAGTTGATTATGTTGAAAAGGTGTTGCAAAGATTCCATATGGAGAATGCAAAAGCTGTTAGCACACCTTTGCCTAGTCATTTGAAATTGACTAAGGAGATGTGTCCTACGACACTAGAGGAGGAAGAAAAAATGTCCAAGGTACCATATGCTTCAACTGTATGAAGTTTAATGTATGCCATGGTATGCATGAGACTGGATATTGCACATGTTGTAGGAGTCGTAAGCAGGTATATGAGTCACCTTGGATTGGAGCATTGGAATGCGGTAAAATGGATTCTCAGATATTTGAGAGGTACATCCAATACACATTTATGTTTTGGGGGCTCTAATACTGATTTAGTAGGCTATGTAGACTCAGATTTGGTAGGGGATATTGATACCAGGTGAAGTACTACATGTTATGTCTTTACTGTAGGTGGGACTGCAGTGAGTTGGATCTCACGGTTGCAAAAGGTGGTTGCTTTATCCACCACAGAGGTAGAGTATGTAGCTGTAACAAAGGCAAACAAGGAGATGATATGGCTACAATCTTTCATGGAAGAATTGGATAAACAACAGGCTAACAGTTCTTTGTATAGATAGTCAAAGTGCCATACATCTTGCAAAGAATTTTGCCTTGCATTCAAAGACCAAACACATACAGTTGAGGTATCACTTTATTCGGTCGATGTTGGATGATGGATAGTTAAGGCTGAAAAAGATACATACAGATAAAAATCTAGCGGATATGTTTACAAAGGTAGTGACAAGGGAGAAGCTGAGCTCCTCTTCAGCTTCAGTTGGTCTTCAAGACTAAAACAATAAAATTAGAACAAAAGAGTCCAGGGTGCTTATTTCTAGTGGGAGCTGCATGTGCAACAGTGTCATCTAGGATTAGTCTCCAAGTGGGACATTGTTTGCTGTGGAGCCTGATCAGTCTCCAAGTGGGAGATTGTTAGTAGGTGGTGACTGATCATGCAAGTACTATACACTAGTTATGTATCCTCGCCCAGGGTTCGGGGCTGGGCTAGGCCCCAAGCGGGGGTTCGGGGGTGGCAACCCTCAAGAAATTTTTTCCATGAGCCAACATAAAAAAAACCCTATTTTTGCAACTGACATAAGGCTTGATAAAAGCGGCTAAGGGTTAGGGTTTTGGTTGATATTGTGTTGTAGCATTTGCAACGGTATTGAGTTGTAGGGATTGCTGGTTGTAATTGGTTTGATTTACTAGATAATAATATTGGACTCTCTGTTGGTGGATGTAGCCTGAGTTTGGGTGAACCACGTTAAAACTTGTCTCTCGCTGTTATTATTCTGTGTATTTTATTTCCTCTGTTTAATCTTTATTTGCATTTAATTGATATCTTTTGCTGGCTAACCCTAACACTGTTTACCATGCTAGAAAAAAATATATTGATATGCAATATCATATTTGTGAGGGAGATGGTTGAGAATAGGAAAGTCTAATGGATAAAATTGACACTCAAGTAAAGGCCACATATTCTTTGACAAAACCTATAAGTATTGCAAAATTCATTTTCTGTAGAGATGAGATGGGGTTATCCTATTCTTGAGCATGCTCGGTTAACTTCTTGGGTTGATATACTAGATTCTCTCCCATGGTAAATATGAAGTGGAAGAATGTTGGTAGTTAGGTGATATTCACCTGGGAGAGTCCAGGTAGGAAGATGTCATGTCCCAATAGTAGGACATTGTTTAAATTAAATATTTAAACATTAAGATAAGACAGAGAAGTCACTTTGATGATAATCATGCATATAATCATATTTAATAAACATATATAATTATTAAATAATATCATATATAATAAACATATATTTATATATCATTATAATAATAATTATAATATAAAATATTATTAAATATATAACATATAAATATAAGCATGAATTGGAAATAATAATAATGTAAATATAAATATGGATATAACTATTAATATAAATATTAAGGATATATATTATGTTTAATAAATGACAAATATTAATAATATATCTAAATTTTATTATATTTATTGTATATTATAAATAATACAAATATAATTACAAGATCGAAATGACCTTGCCTTATACTAAATATAAGAGAGTGGCCCAATTTCGCTAATAAGAGTCGATGATTTACGTAATTTAAGTTGTGTAGTCAGTGACTCCTAACATCGAATGGTTTAAGTCTATGATGCGATCCACATCTATAACAACATCTAAATGAAAAGAGCGGTCAACACCAATATTTACAAACAATGATAAACACTTTACAATGGTTATGATTTGTAGTGATGCAATTAAGGAAGGGACACAGCTATCAAGGGTGATGTGTCTTGTGAAGAATGACCTCCTAAATCAGCGATCACAACATAATATCATGGATGGATATAGAACATATATGTATGCATATATATCTATCAATCAAGGGTAGAAATCACGAAAAGGAAAGAAGACACTTCAAAATATACATCAAATAGTCTAAAAGGAAATAAGAAGGCAATTCATTCTAGGATAGACACAACTGACATATGAAATGTATTATGCTATAGCAACAACTGGAACTCCTCCCCATATAGTATTCAGACTTACTAACTTCTAAGTAATGATAACAATATAGCATGTATAGCTGACTATGCATGCATCACTTACATAAAAGTATACAGACTACAACCTATAGAATCTGTACTTATAATCCAATCTATGCACCTACATATATGATCCTTGAATAACATAGTATACTCCTCAACATCCAACCAAATAGTAATGAACAACAAAAACATGTATGTTCAGATTTCGGGCCGAATGGGCTTGATGATATATAGCAGCAAAACTTACAAGGACTCAACAATATGAATGATTTGGTTGAACATAGAATTGTATGGCAATAATTACAATTAAAGAATTAGCAAAACACAATATACCAATCATCATCGATCAAAGGAACATTGGAAAGATAAGTAAGTCAGAAGCAATCAGTTTAGATCAGCAATCTTCTACAGCAAATAGATAAGTATTCAGTAATAAGATTCAGGTTTAAGTGTTTCCACTAAGAAGGGGACATTACAAGTGGTATCAGAGCATCTTTCCTGCCATCTTGTGAATGATAGTTGACTTACATGCATTTAAGTGTATACTGCATGATTGTGTATGTTATTGATGTTATGGATAATGATTTGAATTTGACAATAATTGATCAAGGAAAGGATGAGGTAGGACTGCAAGGAGGGGGAACGGCGAATGAGCCCTCACTAGGTATGTCACCTCATGATGATGGTTAAGGACCATCGGTTAAGGACCACATGAGGCCAACTGAGGATAAGGTCCTACTATTGGGCCTAGGGTTGAGGATCTAAGACACCCTATTGCAACCTCCCGGGCTATTCCCACTTGAATCAATTATTGAAATAAATAAAAGGAGCATCTTCAATCATAAGAAGAAAGGATGGTGTGATGGAGGGGAACGGTGTAACGCCCTCACTAGGTACGCCACCTCATGATGATGGTTAAGGACCACATGAGGCCAATAGAGGATAAGGTCTTGTTGTTGGGCCTAGGGTAGAGGATACTTGGGACACCTCATCACATTCCACTCCCACCTCTTTATGGTTGAACCCACTTGTTACATTGCTATATATGATCTTTCTTTGCTCATGTGTATACTTGGTGACCTTGGGATGGTGGATGGGTCCATGGTGTAGTATGGGATGCACCGAATCCCCTTTCCAATTGTCTGACAGTATACTTATAGGTATTAATGCAACTTACGTGTATTCATTCATTGTAACTTATGTGTATTTAAGTGTATTCAAGTGTATACCTTGTGAATTATGTGTATTTGAGTGTATACTCTATGACTTTGTATTTGCATTCGAGTGTATACTCAATAACTTTGTATTTGTATTCAAGTGTATACTCTATGACTTTGTACTCAAGTATATACTTCATGACTATGTATTTGAGTGTATACTCTATGACTTTGTATTTGTATTCAAGTGTATACTCTATGACTTTGTACTCAAGTATATACTTCATGACTATGTATTCGAGTGTAAACTCTATGACGTTGTATTTGTATTCATGTGTATACTCTATGACTTCGTACTCAAGTATATACTTCATGACTATGTATTTGGGTGTAAATTCTATGACGTTGTATTTGTATTCAAGTGTATACTCTATGACTTTGTACTCAAGTGTATACTTCATGGCTATGTATTTAGGTGTATACTCTATGACTTTGTATTTGTGTTTGAATGTATACTCTACGACTTTGTATTTGTGTTCGAGTGTATACTCTATGACCTTGTATTCAAGTGTATACTCTATGACTTGTATTTGTATTCGAGTGTATACTCTATGACTTGTATTTGTATCCAAGTGTGTACTCTATGACTTTGTATTCAAGTGTATGTATTCGAGTGTATACTCTATGACTTTGTATTCAAGTGTATGTATTCGAGTGTAAAATCTATGACTTTGTATTCAAGTGTATACTGCATGAATTATGTGTGTTCAAAATGACTTATATATGTTTGAGTGCACACTTCATGACTTACTTGTATTCATGTATTACATGCGTATACCTTGTATGTTACATGTATGCTTCATGCTTGTATATTACGTGCGTATACTTTGTATGCTTCATGCTTTGTGTATTCAAGTGTATACCTTGTGAATTATGTATTCAAGTATATCCAAGTATATACCTTGTGAATTTCATGCAAACACTTTATGACTCATATGTACACTTGTGATTTCATGCATTCATACTTTATGGCTTACATGTATCAAATGCAACTTATGTGAATTCATATTTTGACTCCGTGCATTCACAAGTGTGCTTCATGACTTACGTGTATTTATATACATGTTTCACATATATGGTTCATGCTTCCTGTATATACTTTATGTGTTCCAATGAATACTTGGTGACTTACGTATATTCATACTTGTGCCTTGAATGTATTCATACATATATTTGTGACTTGTATTCATGTGTATACCTTGCAACTTGCATGCATTCATGTGTATACTTTGCGACTTATGTGGGTATACTTTGTGGTCGACCCATACTTCATACTCCATGACTTATGTATATTCAGGTGTATGCTTCGCAACTTACGAGACTCGTGAGCATACTTCATGTATTCACACGTGTGCTTCACATTTCATTTTTTCATGTATATTCATGCTTCATGTACTACATGTATTTGTCTATACTTTGCATATTGTGTCTCCTAGTGTATCACATGTAGGCTTTATAAAATTACATGCGTATATCTTGTAAATTACTCTTTGTGTTACATGTGTGTATTGCATATTACGTGAGTGTACTTTGTGTATATATGTATATGCTTCCTATGTGTATACTTCACATATTTTGTGTATCTATGTATGTGCTTCATATATGTATACTTCGTGCCTCGCATGTATTTAGGGGTATACTTCATCACATATGTACTACATATATCTATGTCTAATAATGAGTTTGAAGGAGAGAGACTTGTCTCGAAACATCACTAGATACCTATTCTTGTTGAGAAATATTGGGAAATACAAATACACGCACAAAAAGAAGAGAACGATAAAATGGTAGTTGGATTAAGACAAGAATACTAACAAAAATTCTCGAAGAGATTGATTTAGGATCCCGATGGCTTCAGAAGTATTCTAATTATGATTGCTTGAGGACAAGCAATCTTGGGCGTGGAGGACTGTCATGTCCCAATATTAGGACATTGTTTAAATTAAAGATTTAAACATTAAGATAAGACAAAGAAGTCACTTTGATGATAATCATGCATATAATCATATTTAATAAACATATATAATTATTAAATAATATTATGGTATAAATGTAAATTTATATATCATTATAATAATAATTATAATATAAAATATTATTAAATATATAACATATAAATATAAGCATGAATTGGAAATAATAATAATGTAAATATAAATATAGATATAACTATTAATATAAATATTAAGGATATATATTATGTTTAATAAATGACAAATATTAATAATATATCTAAATTTTATTATATTTATTGTATATTATAAATAATACAAATATAATTACAAGATCGAAATGACCTTGCCTTACCCAATTTCGCTAATAAGAGGCGATGATTTACGTAATTTATAGTTGTGTAGTCAACGACTCCTAACACCGAATGGTTTAAGTCTATGATGCGATCCACATCTATAACAATGTCTAAATGAAAAGAGCGGTCAACACCAATATTTACAAACAATGATAAACACTTTACAATGGTTATGATTTGTAGTGACACGATTAAGGGACACAGCTATCAAGGGTGACGTCTCTTGTGAAGAACAACCTCCTAAATCAGCGATCGCAACACAATATCATGGATGGATATAGAACATATATGTATGCATATATATCTATCAATCAAGGGTGGAAATCATGAAAAGGAAAGAAGACACTTCAAAATATACATCAAATAGTCTAAAAGGAAATAAGAAGGCAATTCGTTCCAGGATAGACACAACTGACATATAAAATGTATTCTGCTACAGCAACAACTGGAACTCCTCCCCATATAGTATTCAGACTTACTAACTTCTGTGTAATGATAACAATATAGCATGTATAGCTGACTATGCATGCATCACTTACATAAAAGTATGCAGACTGCAACCTATAGAATCTGCACTTATAATCCAGTCTATGCACCTACATATATGATCCTTGAATAACATAGTATACTCCTCAACATCCAACCAAATAATAATGAACAACAGAAACATGTATGTTCAGATTTCAGGCCGAATGGGCTTGATGATATATAGCAGCAAAACTTACAAGGACTCAACAATATGAATGATTTGGTTGAACATAGAATTGTATGGCAACAATTACAATTAAAGAATTAGCAAAACACAATATACCAATCATCATCGATCAAAGGAACATTGGAAAGATAAGAAAGTCAGAAGCAATCAGTTTAGATCAGCAATCTTCTATAGCAAATAGATAAGTATTCAGTAATAAGATTCGGGTTTAAGTGTTTCCACTAAGAAGGGGACATTACAGAAGAGTTTATCTACAACCTTTATTACAGTGGAATCTAATGAGTTTTTAGGTATTCTAGTATAGATAACATAGCATTGTACATATGAAAATGATGTTGTAGGTCTTGTAGCAAATCATATATGTTGTTCCACATGTGTTAGTGCTATGACAACAACCACAAGGTATATAGATGTTGCAAAATTATTATTTTTCTTACAAAGAACCATGGACTCCAAGAAATAGATGCCTTGGCAAGGGGTAAGTACATTACATAGAGTTTGTGTCAGACAAATATTCTGATTTTGATGAAATTAAAGAGTTTTTGGATTTAGAAGATCATATTCATGAGGAGGAAGAAAAAGAGGAAAATTTTGGAGGCACACTTGTAGTCTTTTAAGAGCACATAAATACCATCCCTTCAGAGTTCATGGAAAACTTGCTAGACAAAGAATCACTGTTCTTATTGATAGTGGGGCTACCTGTAATTTCATTGATGAAGGATTGGTTAAAAGAAGAAGATTGAAAGAAGATGATTTTGAAGGTTTCAATGTCATCGTAGTTGATGGATATAACATACCTTGTTCAAAGAGGATTTAGAAGCTCGACATAGCCTTCATAGATCATAAGGTTTGTGGTGATTTTTATGTTGTTGGTTTAGGTAATATTGACATGGTTTTGGGTGTGTAGTGGCTACACTCTTTAGGAGAATATTCATAGAATTACTAGATAATGGAGCTCAAGTTCAAGTTTGATGGGAAAGATGTCGTTTTGAAAGGAATTACAAATGGAGCAAAGAGGATGGAAACATTTTTTTGAAAGATCCAAGTTGCATGGGCTGCAAGTTGTTTGGTTATTTCAAAGGAACCAACAGAGGGTAATAAGGGTTCTTATCATGTTGACATTTAGAATATTTTGGATAAGCATAGTGTGATTTTTAATGATTTCCCTCTAGGATTACCACTGGAAAGAGGATTTCAATATATTATATAGTTGGAACCCGGATCAAATCTTGTTATGACTACTCCATACCATCATCCGAAGATGTACAAAGAGGAGATTGAGAAAGAAATAAGGAACTTCTTGATATGGGGTATATTAGGACTAGTTCTAGTCCTTTTGCATCATTTGTGGTACTGGTTAAAAAGAAGGATGGTACCATGTGGATGGGCATTGATTACTGAGCATTAAACAAGAGGACCATCAAAAATAGATATCTTATGCCCAAGATAGATGAGCTGATAGATGAACTACATGGAGTTGTGTACTTTTCCAAGATTGACTTGAGATCAAGATATCACCAGATTCATATGAGAGAAGAAGATATTTAGAAGACAACATTTCAGTGTCATTTTAGAAACGTTGAGTTTTTGGTCATGCCCTTTGGACTTACCAATGCTTTAGCCACCTTTCAATTATGATTGAATCATGTATTTGGTAAGAATTTGAGGAAATCTGTATTAGTTTTCTTTGATGACATTTTGGTTTACAATGAAACATGGGAAGAACATTTGAAGCATTTGGCTACAATTTTGGGCATTTTAGAGCAGCAATCTTTCTTTGTAGAGATGTCCAAATGTGAATTTGGATTAACAGAGATATTGTATTTGGGACATGTAATAAGTGCCAAGGGAGTACAAGTGGATCAACAAAAGATCCAAGTTATTTTAGATTGGCCACCTCCTACCACATTGACAAAGTTGAGAGGGTTCTTTGGGTTATGTTGTTACTATAGGAGGTTCATGAAGGGATTCTCACAATTGGTTTACCCTTTAACAGATTTGACAAATAAGGGAGGCTTTGAATGGACTAAATCTACACAAAAAACTTTTGATAGATTCAAAGAGGTAATGAGTTCATGCCTTGCACTTGCAATTCTTGATTTTTCATTACCATTTGTTGCAGAATGTGATGCTTCAAGAGAAGATGTTGGGGCTATTCTCACTCAAAAGGGGCATCCCATAGCTTTCAAAAGTAATAAGATAAATATATTGGAAAAATTTTATTCTATTTATGATAAGGAAATGCTGGCTATTATGCATGCATTGGAGAAGTTTAGACAATATTTGGTGTGTGGTAAATTTGTTGTTAAAACTGATCATAACAGCTTGAATTTTTTTTTTGAGTCATAGGGATTTAAATGAATGCCAAAAAAATGGGTAAGTTGGTTGTAGGATTATGAATTTGACATAGCTCATACATGAAAGGAAAGATAAATGTTGTGGCTAATGCTCTTTCTAGAAGGGCCACTCTATGTTTGCTTTCCAAGTATTGTTGCTAATTGGAAAGTTTCTATCATTGTTGAGTACATGCTAAGAATATATTTGCTTCTAATCTACTTGATGAGTTGGTGAAAGATGATAGGTACACAGTGATGGAAGGGCTGATCTTGTACAAAAATAGAGTCTTTTTAGTGCCTGAATCTAAAGTCAAAGAGGAGATTTTGACGGCTTTTCATGAAACACCCTTAGCAGGACACCAAGGGTACTACAAGACTTATAAGAAAATCCGTGAGAGATTTGCATGGAAGGGGATGAAAGAAGATGTACATAAGCATATTAGAGAGATGCATGAATTTCCAACATAATAAGGTAGAACAATTTTTTTGAGCAGGAATACTTCAACCACTATCGATCCTTGAACAGAAGTGGGAGAGTATATCTATGGATTTCATCATAGGACTTCCCAAGGTACAAGGTAGAGATTGTATTTTTGTTGTGGTTGATAGATTGAATAAGTATGTAAACTTTATTTCTATCTCCTCATAAATTAAGGCATCACAAGTAGCAGATGTGTTTTTTAGAGAAATCTTTAGACTACATGGTTTGCCCAAGAACATTGTCAGTGATAGAGATAGTAAATTTCTTAGTTCTTTTTGGCAAGAATTGTTTTGATTGATAGGTATTGATCTCACCCAAAGTACAAGTTATCATCCACAAAATAATTGTCAAATATAGATAGTTACTAAATGGGTTGAAGGATGTTTGAGGAACTATGTCTCAAATCAACAACTTGCATGGATTAAATGGTTGCACTTGGGAGAATATTGCTACAACACCTCAAACCATATGTCCTTTGGTATGTCACCATTCAAAGATTTATATGGATATGATTCTAATTCATTTGTTGATTTGTTGTTATCAGATTGTAGACTTCCTGCAATAGGTGATTTGATAACTCAAAGCCAAGAACTTGTGAGATTACTCAAAGATAATCTGCAACAAGCACATAATCAATAGAAATCATATGTAGATAGGAAGCATACAAAAAGATTATTTGAAGTGGGTGACATGGTGTTCTTGATATTACAGCCATATAGGCAATCTTCCATCAAGAAAAGTGGGGAAGTAAAGATTAAACCCGAGTTTTATGGACCTTACAGAATTTCTAAGAAAATTGTGTAGAAATTTAGGTATTTTGCAAGATCTTATTAAATATTTTAGATCCAAAATTTATTTGCTAAATTATTTTGTGGAGGACATTACATATTGTAATTGCATTTTTTTCTATTACTTTAATATGTGTCAATAATTAGATTTTATACATGTTGTCAATTGTTAACTTGACACATAATCCTAAGAACTTGTTATTTAGTTTGTTAGTGCTAATGAAAAAGAGTAAAAATCCCTAATAGCATAGACATGGTGAAAAGTTATCTGATGCATGCATGCTTTATTTTGCATGTACGAGTTGTTGGGAAATAACTCCATGTCATGGAAAAGGATAAACAAGGATTTGGAGCTCATTTCTACGCACAATAAATAATTTTTTAGTGAACATTTCCTTAAGCATCTTAAGCATGCATCCTTATGACTAGGCACAAGAGAAAAGCTAGATTATTGCTAAATAGGAACTAATTAGATGTAGAGGCATCACATGATGAGGTTTTTTTAGTAATAGAGCCATATGTAGAGGGGTTTTTATGAATATGAATTGATTCATGATATCTCCATGATTCCCACAAAAATGGAGAGGCCATTGGGTAGCTATCTTGGAAGATTTGCAAGCCAACACTAGAGTCGGGACCACTAGAGTGTTGATAATTGAGAGGGGGGGTGAATCAGTTATCTTAATTATTTCTACTTTCTGATCTTCCTTAACAATTAATGCAGTATTAAATCATATAGGCAAACATAATCATGAAATGGAAATAACATCAATACACATGACACAGTGATTTTGACGTGAAAAACCCTGTTAAGGGAAAAAACCACGGGGTGATTAACCCAAGATTGTATTCTCTATTAGAAGAATAAGATAGTACAAAATGGCACTTGCCAATTAGGGCTCATTGCTCAAGTACACTGCTCACAAGAGGCTCACTACCTACAATAGTTTCTACAAAAAAACTAGATACTTAAACTGATGAGAAGTATCCACATATGCTGAGGTTCAATTCCGGATAGGCTCAATATACTGATCTGCTGCACTTCATTCTTCCTCTTCTTGGTGCTGCTGTCCTGTCACATATCGGACCTGCCTTACTGTTTCCACACTACACTTCTTCTTTTTATTTGCACACTGCTACTCACCACACACACCTTCACATCCAAATCTATCTGGTATATATATATCCGCACAAAGGATTTCATCCTCTTTCTAGTCGGCATCCAGAATAGTTAATATTTTCCCATTTACTCTAGTCTGTCGGCTAAATCCTTGCTTACCAAGTGATGTGAATCAAGGAGATACTTATAGAAGTCATCTAACATGTCGGCCAATCATGGATGATACCTTAAGAACCTTGATCACCATCAATATCTCATCCGGAATAATTCTGATGCTCTGTCGGTTAGTTCTTCCTCTGTCTAATTTGCCAAACCAGACCCCAATACTTAGATGCTCATATCTCTTCACTCTTTCATCACCAGAGGCTCAATCCCTGGAATCTATTAGTCAAGGTATTCCTCTTGACTTCCCCAAGTCTGCACTTTACAAAGATACTTCTTATAAGAGATCTGGACCTGACTATCGGACCTTGCTGCATGCTCTGTTCTTGCTTACCGGACCAAAGTATTCTTCAATCTGACTTTCGGTAAAGATACACCATGTGCTGCGGATGTGTGGAGTGGTCTTTGTTGCCATCAATGACAACACCAATGAAGCCACATAGTGTCTCTTGCCAACAATCTTCCCCTTTGGCATTGATGGCAACACTTAGTGAAAAATGACTAAGTGTCACATTACACTCCCCCTTGGATGATGCTCTGTTCTAATGTACATTTTTCTGGAGCTCCCCCTTAGCTGGATTCCACATTTTTCACTGCTCCTCACTCCCCCTTGGACATCAATGGAAAAGGGTAGAATCCGCACACCAACAATCCTCAAAAACAAATCAACTATACTTAGCCGCATAAGTATAAATACATGATACACTTACATATATTGAAGTATATCTGCAAAAGATGTCTTCAACTGGGCAAATTTTGTTGCCCAACTCTGCTTCATCCTGTCCAAAATTGAGATGTGACCACTCAACAGGAAAGCAAAAGCTTCTGCCCTCTTAAGATCTGTCGGATCACTAGTTCAAGCTGTGGTCTGGGCATCAGTCAGAGCCTCATGCATGGCCTCTAATTTAGGGATAATCATCCCTCTAAGTTCACCCATCTTGCTTAATATGTTCTTCCTCTCCTTCTCAAGCTTCTTAATCTCATTCATGATTACAATAGTTTGACATTCCTGGTGTATTATGGATACAGTGAGAGGATCAAAATTCTAAGAGAGGCTTGACAGTTTATCCTCTTGTTCTTTCACTTTCTTCTTAATATCCTTTGTTACATTAGTCCAGGATATACAAAATTTATATACTTCTCCTCCATCCTTAAGAGCATTTTCTAAGCTCTTTATCCCAATATCCATATTTCTCCTATCATTGGTTATAAAGCCTTGTAACTCGGAGAATCTCTTATCCAAAAACTCTTTCCGGACCTTCACCTCAGCTGATTTCTCTAAAGATTCAAAATGAGTGCTAATAGAACTAACAAGAGACTTGAGATTACCGGATGAAGAAGCTGAGGAATCCTTTTGAAAGGATGGCATGATCTTTTCAAGCATACTGGATGCAATTTCTAGCAGCTCACAGTCTTCCATGTGAGACTTTAGAAGTTTCTCTTTAGCCTTTGCTTGGGCAAAGGATGCTATCTTCATTGTTTGAACCGGGGAGAGAGAATCAAAGTCAAATGGTACTTGAAGTAACTCCGGTTCATCAATCTCCATCATTTCTTTAGTCAAGAAATCCTTGACAATTTTTGTAGTGTCTCTTGCCGGAGACAAAGTTTTATTTCCTTCTACACTGTCACTTGTGTTCTTCTTAGATTGACCTTCTTCTCTTCCCTTCACTTCTTCTTCTTTCTCCTCTATTCTTTCTTCTCCTTTGGATCTGGAGACTGCTGGAGAATCCAGATTTACTTCTCCTTGGACTTCCTCTTCTAGAACAGAGGAATCTAAGTCCTTAGCTTTTTCTTCACTAGTCTCCTTTGCCTTTTCTGCTACAGTTTTAGTAGATTCTTCTTTGTTATCCATTCCCGAGGGATCATCACTTAAATCCTCTACAATAGGAATATTGAATCTTTTATAGGCTTTCTGGAGGATTTCTTCTGTTTCTTTTGCCACTTTATCAGTTTCTCCAAGCATGAGCTGATTCATTCTAGCCTTACTCTGGAACTCATCCTTGCAATCTTTGAAGATCGTATTCATTTGCTTCTGAGTGATTGAAGGAAAGAGCTGAATGGCTATCTGTTCTCGGATCTCAAGATCCTTTGCCCTAGCATTATTCTTTCTTATCTCTAATTCCTTCTCTAGGCTTTTGGGAATGAGAGATATGATTTCAATAAAAGCCTTATTGTATATGTTCAAGTACTTAACTATGGCTTCCTCCAAGATCTTTCTATCTGCATCATTATATGCATCATAGAATTCTGTTATTGGTTGCAGGTTCCCATCCATAGTAACTGCTTTAACTACATCATCTAAGGACAGAGTGGGCCTTTCAACAAATTCTTCTATTACTTCTTCAGTAGAGGGTTCACCGGATGATTTCCTTTTCTTTTTCATTTTCTTTACTTCCTCATCTGATTCTGTCTCGTCATCATCCTTCTGACTGATGTAAGACCTTGTGGCCTTTGTTTTAGTTCTTTTCTCTACTTTACTAGATGATTTTGCTTCCAGTTTATATGCCTTTGAGCTTTTAGCATTTGCAGATGCAGAGCTCTTAGAAGATCTGGTCCAGGAGGGGGCTTTTACTGGAGCACTTTCTTTTTCTACTTCTTCCTTTTCTTTTTTTGCTCTTTCCATCTTTTCTCTGTGGGCATCAAGTGCCTCTTTTGAGATTCCATGCCTCTTGGCAACTTCTTCAACTTCCCTTCTCACTTTCCTCTTGATTTCAAGCTGTCTAAGTTCCACATGAACTTTTACACTCAGCTCTTGGAAGGTTCCAAATCTTTCTGCCTTAGGGTCTTTGGGCTGGCTCAGCAGATGTTGGATATGCAGCTCTACAATTTTCTCATCTACTTCATAACCCATTGGCATGATCCAGACTGTCCTTGGCTCCATTGCCTCCATTAGGCATTGATTAGTGTCAACCATGAAACACACTGTATCTTTGTACTTCTCAACCAATGACTGGGGAATTCTTTCTCTGGTTTGCATCATATTTTAAAAGTTCTTGAAGTAAACCCACAGAGCTGTATTTCTTTCCTTAGCATCCCCAAGCCCATGCAAGTGATCTCTGATTTGAATTGCAACAGGTTTGTCATTCTGCCATACCCAACCATTAGATCCGGGCAGCTCATTCATAAAGTAGAAAAACAAACATAATATCAGTCCACCATACTTAAAAGAGTTCTTTTTGTCCTTCTTGATCTTATGTAAGTTTTCCATCAGTTGGCTTAGAAGGAGTTCACAGATATCATAATCTGCATTCTTTCTCAACATTTCATAAGCAGTATACACAGCAGTTCCGGATACTAAATTCTCTCTGCTGGAGTGATATATCTTATAGCCAATTATCATAGATGCAAACTTAATATCCAGATCAATGATATCTTCTATGGTCATTGCTCTCTTATCAAATTTTGATCTGGTGGCCTCAGTCACAGTTTGGTTTTTGACAGATTTGAGAATAGGTAACCCTCCGAAAGAGTGTAAACCGGTTACTGCCCTAATTGCATCCTTGGTGATCTTGAATGATTTATTCAACCATAAGAAGTTATCATGCACTCTGCTCAACACATACCGGACCCACTCATCTTCTTCAAGACAGGGGAAATGAATGAACTAACTGAAATGTTTATCCCAGATGGCCTTATACTGAGGTTTTAGTTCAAAAGAATCATCTATCAGTTCCTTGTGGTAGATGTCCATCAGCTTGGATTCACCAAAATCTTCAATGTTTGCGTGAATGTAAACCCTAACATCTTCTACATGCAAAACCCCATGCGAAATGCTAGAAAAAGCCCCTAAGGGATCCACTTCTAGAGATTTGTAAGGATGTTTCTTAAATTTGGGTCGAGGCCTATTAGAAATCTTTACAACATTTGGAGTAGCCATCTTCAAAAGATTTACAGAGAGATTTTCAACAACGAAAAATACCTTTTATGCTTCTAGGGGTTGCTGAATGAACCGAATTAATTTGCTGGATGAATCAACTTCAACGGTTGATCTTTAAGAATTTGAAACAATTTGTTGCAGAGCTCCTTTTCTCTTCTTCTTGAATGCAAATGTGCAAATGACAAACGAATGAACCCTTTTATTTCTGGGAAAACCCTAATTCCATATTGCAATAAATGCGCAACTCAAGTCATTCCGGTTGCCTTGTTCTCCTTGTTCTGAGAAAGATCTTTTTCTGAATCACTGAGATATGCTTCAAATTATAATTGGTGATTATTGACAATCTATCTTTCTTTCCTCAATCATTTAATCTCTCCGCAGATCAAGATTCCTCAGTTTTGAATCAAGCCGGATCTAACTGTGAGAATCCTGCTTTTACCGGATGACAGTCAAATTGGATCTATCTTGGAAGATTAGATTCTTCAAACCTTCTTGTGGATCTTTCATCTCTTTACCAGAGCTTATTTAGATGTTCCTTTGTGAACCCTTTAATCTGAAACTTTCCTTGTGCCAATTTCGGCACCAATTAACTGGCTGGGGGAAAATGTTTTTCCTTGTGTCTCCCCCTGAGCTAGAACTTATCTTTTAATTTTTGAAAGGAATATCAGCACCAGATTCTGGTGCAGATCCATCCCCTTCATTCTCTGTACTTCTCTTCACCCAAATCTTGTTCATCTCACTTTTAACTTCATCCGCATTCACTTTTCCTTTTCCTTTGTCTTGATTCTGATTATGATGCACCGGACCCCTTTTGTCCTGATTCTTGCTTCTATAGAATTTGGCAATATGACCGGATCTATTGCAATTGTGGCAAACAACATTTCTTTGCATATTTGAATGATATCCTCTTGATCTACATTGATTAGCCATATGTCCCATTCTATTGCATGCAAAGCATCTACCATTGAATGAATTGTTCATTTGCATATTTCTGCATTCATGAGATTTGTGACCATACCTTTTGCAGTTGAAACACTGTCCGGAGAAGGATGTATTAGTCTGATTTATTCTCTTTCTGCACTGATTAGCTTTATGACCAAAGTTATTGCAGTTGTGGCAATATCCATTGAAGGATGGATATCTTTGAGCATTAGGTTGCCTTATCAGAGGTCTTCTAGGCCTATTACTTGGATTTCTTGATCCAAAATTCTTCTGACCGGATCCAGAGCTTTCACCTTTCTCATATCCCAAGCCACGCTTGTCATCTATCCTCTTTTGACTTTTAAGAAGAACTTCAAGTTGAGCAGAGTTTATCTAGAATTTCTCTTTGTATTCATTTGTTGTTTGAAGATCCTTTTTAAGAGTGTCTATTTGATCCTCAAGTTTTTCTTCATTATCTCTAGCATTTTCAAGATCAGATTCTAGATGCCTGATTATTCTATCCATTTTGTGGCAATCTTCTGATTTCTCTTTGAGAGATTGTCTTAGATCATCTTCAGTTTTTCTTTTCTCTTCGATTTCTTGGGTAAATTTCATAACTCCTTATTCCATTTCATGTCTTACCATAATGACCTCTTTTGATAACTTTTCACATAACTTGGTTTTCTCCTTCAGATCTTCATTTCTATCATTGTCTTCACCCTGACTTGCCAATTGCTGAAGTAGATCCTTTCTCTTTTTCATAGAGATACTCAATTTCCCTTTTAGTTCATTTATGAAATCATCAGCCTGTTTGAGTCTTTCCTTCAATTCATTAACTTCAGAGTTAGATTGCTCAAGATCATCTAGGGCAGACTAAAGTTGTTCCCTCATACCATACACATCCATTTGAATTCCCAGATCTTCCTCAAGCTGTTAGGCTCTGTTTGGAGGAACTTGGCTCTGATATCGATTGTTGATAACTGAGAGGGGGGGTGAATCAGTTATCTTAATTATTTCTACTTTATGATCTTCCTTAACAATTAATGCCGTATTAAATCATATAGGCAAACATAATCATGAAATAGAAATAACATCAATACACGACACAGTGATTTTGACGTGGAAAACCCTATTAAGGGAAAAAACCACGGGGTGATTAACCCAAGATTGTATTCTCTGTTAGAAGAATAAGATAGTACAAAATGGCACTTGCCAATTAGGGCTCACTGCTTGAGCACACTGCTCACAAGAGGCTTACTGCCTACAATAGTTTATACAAAGAAACTAGATACTTGAACTAATGAGAAGTATCCACATATGCTGAGGTTCAGTTCCGGATAGGCTCAATATACTAATCTGCTACACTTCATTCTTCCTCTTCTTGGTACTGTTGCCCTGTCACATATCGGACCTGCCTTACTACTTCCACACTACACTTCTACTTTTTATTCACACACTACTACTCACCACACACACCTTCACATCTAAATCTATTTGGTATATATATCTGCACAAAGGATTTTATCCTCTTTCTAGTCGGCATCCGGAATAGTTAATATTTTCCCAAACTCTAGTCTGTCGGCTGAATCCTTGCTTACCAAGTGATATGAATCAAGGAGATACTTATAGAAGTCATCTAACATGTCGGCCAATCATGGATGATACCTTAAGAACCTTGATCACCATCAATATCTCATCTGGAATAATTCTGATGCTCTGTCGGTCAGTTCTTCCTTTAACTAATCTGCCAAACCGTACCCCAATACTTAGATGCTCATATCTCTTCACTCTTTCATCACCAGAGACTCAATCCCTAGAATCTATTAGTCAAGGTATTCCTCTTGACTTCCCCAAGTCTACACTTTACAAAGATACTTCTTATAAGAGATCCGGACCTGACTGTCGGACCTTTCTGCATGCTCTGTTCTTGCTTACTGGACCAAAGTATTCTTCAATTTGACTTCCGGTAAAGATACACCATGTCCTGCAGATGTGTGGAGTAGTCTTTGTTGCCATCAATGACAACACCAATGAAGCCACACAGTGTCTCTTGCCAACATAGAGGTGTTGAGCCCTTAATGATGCTAGCAATCCAAATATTGATCGCACTAGTTGAGTGCATAATGTTGGAGAGCGTCCATGCATATGTGATGATTTTTTATGTCAAAAATTCAAATAATTTCAATGATGCATTCACTTTCAAACTCATGAACCCCATGAAAATTATATTGTTTATGGATATGTGGTTACAAGGTAGAGTTAGAATGAGGATGGCCATTCATTACATGGTAGTAGAGATACAAAGCAATGGGAATTTCCCTACTTTAGGTAGGAGAAGACCTATTTTAATTTTTATTTAATGTATTTCATAATGATGCCATCTATCTTGGTAAAGATACCCTTGTCTTTACTAACATGTGCATAATTTATGAGCTTAGAGGCCTTCCCTACTCCTAAATGCAAGTTGAAGGGGCAACACCACTTGTAGACATGTGCATATTCTTGGAGAAAAATTGGTTACAGTATGTTGACCTCAATCTAATCTAGAGAAAATATAGTAGTAAAGGATTAAATATGGAATGAATGCCAAATGTTTAGCTGTACATCACACGTAACCTAATTGCAATGAATAATATCCTTTGTAAGGAGAAAAAGGATATTACTACTCTTATGGCTTCATATGTTAGTTACAAGGCCAACACTCAAGGCACCATTTTCTATTGCTACACATTTTGGCCAATGAAATGATGTAGTATGCAAATGCTCAGTGTAAAGAGTCAACATGTTGTGGTCAACGTGTTGCATATTTACAGTGAGGGTCACCCCAACGTAAAAAGATAATATGTTGACTAGCTCTTTAAGCTCTTCAATATGTGGAAAAGGCAAGGGATCATGACACCATCTTTTACTATAGGGCGTTTCTTATCCCATAGATGTTTAACTATCATGAAGAAGATGTCTTGTTGATTCTCAAGGATTTAGAATTTACATGGCACAATTGGAACTCACAAAACAACAATACCTTTGCACAAAACCAACTTCCTTGACACAAAATAAACCAATCATAGGCAATTTTTAATGACTCACCTAAGAGCCCTTATAGCGGAAAGTGTTGTAGGGTACACCCTAGAACTAGTTATGAGTATGGAAAAATATGCATGCATTTGGAGATGGTAGAGGATGACATGTTCCTTCTGCATGTTCTTGTGTGTGTCCTTTGTCCTTGTCATCTTGTTTCATATTGCATTTTTAAGTGGAGTTTTTTTGCCTTTATTGTGGGATTTTTAATATTTTCTTGCCTTTAGGTGGTTTGTTTGTTTTATAAATGGCCACCCTCCATTATGGCTCAACAATTGATGCTAGGATTGCTAGCTTGGATGCACACCACCATGGCACCTCCGAAGAGACCCTAAAAGTTCATCTCAAATGTGGTACATGAAGTAAATCCTTTGCTCCTAATGTTATTGTTCCATTTCTTAATTTTGATAATGCATGCAAGTAGCTTGAGAGTTTCACATTATTAGGATATTTGGTTGGTAGAATCCCTTCTTAAAGCATGCTCAAAAGTTGGGTTAAGTCCACCTAGGTCCCTCATAGGGTCCTCATGGAATTGTTCAAAACCTCACCAAAGGTTTTTTCCTTTTTTTTTTTCAAAGGTCAAATTTGTGGGGGCCATTTTAACATGGCCCTTTGTATATTCCTAGTTTCTTATTTGTCTTTTCCCATGGACTTGAGACTTTGTTGTCTCTAAGGAGTGTTCCCTCCAAGTCCCAATTTGGGTTGATTTTTCTTAATTGTATTACAACCTTATTAGGTCATATATTGTCTTTTTTAGCTCATCCCCACATAAAGGTTTGTATCGAGGTTGACCTATCTAAGGACCTTAAAGACTCTATTGACATCTCGATTGGTGAGCAATGTTTTCCTCAAAGAGTCATGTATCTCAACGTGCCCAACACATGCTACAGGTGCTAATCTTTTGAACATAAAATCAGAGATTGTCCCTTATCACTCAGGGAGCTAAGCCAACTCCCAAGACTTTTGGGGACACTCCTCAAAAGAATGAGGAAGGTTGGACCATAGTAGGTATTAGAAAGAATAATTGCACCAATGGAGTGAAGGGACCAATTTTTGGTGGACTTTAGAACCAAGTTGTTGATTTTCAAGTTTCAAAGCTTCTTAACAAGGTGAAAGAGGTTGATGCAGAGTGGAACGCAACGGAGGCAACCTAACAGGAAGGAGCTGCCAACAAAACAAACAGCATGATAAACTTCTCTATCGGCTGAACCTCATCATCATATTTCCTAATAACACCAACTGCATCATCATATTTCAACAGCATCATCATATTTCTGATGATCGCAAATATCCTCCTGTCGATTACTATTCACCTCCTTCGACTGTCGCCTATCATCATCATCATGATAATTAGCGGGCGCAAACATCCTCCGGTTGCACTGTTCATCGGGTGCCCAATACAAGCGGCATCATCATGATATTCAATATCCCCTTCGTCAGCAGGATATCCAAATATCCGGTTGTCCAAATATCCTGATGACGTTCCACTTCAACAACTTGCCTTCGATGCTTCACTGCCCGACGATACAAGCAACAGCATCATGATATTTAAACATCCGGTTCTTCGAAACCTCCTGATGATGCTAATACAACTTCCTGCCTACGCCGATACCTTTCCACTTAGCGACAACAGGATAAACCCGCATAGAGGGATTTCCTAATATCCTGATGACGATGACGTCATATCCTGATGACGATGACGTCACACATCATCCTGATGAACTCTTCAACACTTAGCCAAAAAAACTCAACTTTCACACCCGCATCCGTTAGCGATATGCGGATGATGACCTTCCCCGAGAGATGATCCTGACTGCGATATATACACTGAGTATATATCCAACTCAAAACATCATGATGCACCTGCAACATGCAAATTTCACCAACTTCATGACCCGATCCTGATGGCGATGGATTCGCAGATGATGTTGCGGCTCGTTCCGACTGGAAACGCACATGCAGACTCCTGTGTATCCTTCCACTGCATGAAAACACTCACAACCGCATAATTTCACAAAGATCATGTGACGACCGGGCCGGATCACCTCCAAACCAAAATCTAACAGTTTGTCTTCTAGACCTAGCACATGAGGATGCTAGGCTGATTTACAGCATGCTTCTAACAGATCTCCTGAACAATGCAATGTAGAAACAGAAAACACAAATGAAATCTAATCTATGATACAGGACCATTCCACCGATTTGCAGGATCAACCGGTGGAAGGGTTGAAAGTGGTCATTAGCTTGCAAAACGGAAAGGAGTTCAACACAGATGCAAACAGATAATGCAAAAGACGAGATCTTATTCAATTGAAATTCAGTGTCTTGAATACAGCTTCACAATGTCTGAACTGCTCTCCTGAATATCTACTCAACACCAGTACATCAATATCAAAAACTATAGCAAACTATATGTCTAAACCCTACAGATCGAAGGTATATATAACAAATCCTTCGAGTACTACTAACATCACTTCCCAGCGGCTGGGAGCTTCCAAGCGGCTGGGAGAGAGGACAGCTCAGACTCTCTTATCCCGATCTCTAACTGCCTACACTTACTCCTATGCTGAACTATTACATAGCATCGGTCACAGTGGACCTTATTACATGATAAGTCAAACATACTAAAAATAGCCTATCCCGTCAGCATGATGATAACTATCCGATATCCTGATCATGTATGTCATCATGCGGACCTATATCCTGATCATGTCCGGGTGCTCCTGCACCATACTCCCCAAAAGAAGAAATCTCAAGTCCACTTGAGATGAGAGTATCAAGGTCGGCACCATGTTTCTGTAGCTGTTCCGCAGTCATCCATACTGCTTCAGAAGTCGGCTGTCCCTTCCAAGAGACGAGGTACTCCAAGTACTTCTTGTTTCTGGTCTGTTTGATCACCCTAGTGTCCAAAATCTGCTGTATCTGTGGAGGATCATGTGGAGGAATGTCTTCAGCAACTGTATCCTGTAGGATATCCTGATCATCATCTGGATTAGCCTTGTATGGAGTCAAGTCACATACATTGAAGATAGGAGATAAACCAAGATCAGGTGGTAGTTGGAGCTTATAAGCATTTTGTCCATGTTTTTGCAAAATCTGACATGGTCGAACTTTCTTTTGCATGAGCTTAGTATACTTCCCTTTAGGGAGCCTGTCCTTCTTCAAGTGAACCCAAACCAAATCTCCAATAGCAAATTGAACATCCTTCTTCTTCTTGTCAGCATACTCCTTATATTTCAAAGTGGTTTGCTGGAGTTGGGTCTTAACCTGATCATGAACTTCTTTGATTGCTTCAGCAAAAGCTTCTCCATCTGCACTAACAGGATCTGCTGTAGGTAGCTCTCGCAACTCTAAAATACCTCTGGGATGCATTCCATATACTACCTGAAAAGGCGATTTTCCTGTGCTCCTGTTGACAGTATCATTATATGAAAACTCAGCTTGAGACAGAATATTGTCCCACTTCTCTCCATGCTGTTTTGTCAAGCATCTAAGTAGATTCCCTAAGGAACGGTTCACAACCTCAGTTTGTCCATCCGTTTGAGGATGATATGCAGAGGAAAATGATAAATTGGTTCCCAGCTTCCTCCATAGGGTTCTCCAGAAATGACCCACAAACTTCACATCTCTGTCTGAAACTATGCTCAAAGGCAACCCATGAATTCTGACAACTTCCCTGAAGAATAAATCTGCAATATATGAGGCATCTGCAGTAGTTTTGCATGGCAAGAAATGTGCCATCTTACTGAACCTGTCCACGACAACAAAGACACTGTCAAATCCTCTCCTGGTCCTTGGCAAACCTAAAACAAAATCCATACTGATACTTTCCCATGGTCTGGAAGGTATGGGTAAGGGCTGGTATAACCCTGCATTAGTTGACCTGCCTTTAGCCTTCTGACAAATTACACAAGTTTCTACAAATTTCCTGACATCTGACTGCAACTTAGGCCAGAAATAATGCCTCCTGACCAGATCAAGAGTCTTGTCTAGACCAAAATGACCTGCCATTGCTCCACAATGTTTCTCCTTGATTATATTCAACCTCATAGAACATCTGGGAATACACAACTGTCCACCCTTGAACAGCAATCCATCTTGGATCAGGTATTCAGAGAACTCAGCATGGTATTTCTCCCCAAAAGAAGTACAGACCTGATATATTTCTCCAAAATCTTCATCAGACTCATACATGGTCTTGAGTGAGTCAATGCCAACACTCTCTAACTGAATCTGATTTACTGTGAGAACTCTCCTGCTCAAAGCATCTGCAACTTTGTTCTTAACCCCTTTCTTGTGCTTCAAGGTAAAAGTGAAAGCCTGTAGTGTTTCTACCCACTTCATATGTCTGTGGTTCAGCTTCTCCTGACTGTTGATGAAACTCAAAGCTTGATTATCTGTGAAGACTATGAACTCCTTTGGCATCAGGTAATGCCTCCATTTCTTGAGGGACTGAACTAAAGCATACATTTCCAGATCATATGATGAATACCTTTTCTTAGCATCATTGAGCTTTTCACTGAAAAATGCAATTGGTCTACCCTCTTGACTGAGTACTGCTCCAATGGCCATGTGACTGGCATCACACTCTACCTGAAAGATCTTATTGAAATCTGGAAGTGCAAGGACTGGCTGCTGTGCCACCTTCCTCTTCAATGCCTCAAAGGAATCATCTGCTCCTTGAGTCCAAACAAACCTGCACTTTTGTCCTCCTTTGATGGTATCCAACATGGGTGCACAAATATGACTGAACCCTCTGATGAACTTTCTATAGAAGGTTGCTAACCCATGGAAACTTCTGACTTCATTCATGGTCTGTGGAGTTGGCCAATTCAGAATGGCACTCACCTTCTCCTTATCCATCTGCAGCTTGCCTTGTGAGATGACAAAACCTAAATAGGTGATCTCCTGTTTCATGAACAAACACTTGTCCAAGTTTATCATCAGCTTCTCTTCATGTAGCCTCTTGAGAACCAGCTCTATATGCCTGAGATGTTCTTCTCTGGTGTTACTGAAAATCAGAATGTCATCTAAATAGACTATGACAAACTTACCAATGAATTCCTTCAGAACCTCATTCATCAGCCTCATGAAAGTACTAGGGGCATTAGACAAACCAAATGGCATAACCTTCCATTCATACAAACCTTCATTTGTTTTGAATGCTGTCTTCCACTCATCACCTGGTCTAATCCTGATCTGATGGTATCCACTCTTCAAGTCTATTTTAGTAAAGTACTTGGCATTTCCCAAACAATCAAGTAAATCCTCAATTCTGGGGATTGGAAACCTATACCTGATTGTGATCTTGTTGATGGCTCTGGAATCGGTGCAAAGTCTCCAAGTGCCTTCCTTCTTAGGTGCTAGTACAGCTGGTACTGCACATGGGCTCAAACTCTTTCCAATCAGACCTGAATTCATCAATTCTTCAATCTGCCTGGCTACTTCTGCATTCTGTTCTGGGGTAAGCTTATAAGCTGCTTTATTTGGAAGTGTAGACCCTGGAATCAAGTCTATGCAATGACTGATGTCTCTGATAGGTGGTAGGGATCTTGGCATTCCCTCTGAGATAACACCTTTGTACTTATCCAATAACTCTTGGACAGCTGGGTCTATCAACCTTGGCTTCTTCTCTGTCTTGCCTGCCTGCTGTTGTTCCTTATTCACACTCATACAGGGGATCAGGGCATATGCAACTGCATCTTCTGCTGCCACTTCTTTCATAAACTGTTTGCCTTCCATCAGCATGACCTTCACTTCTTTGCCTTTAGACTTCTCCTCTTTCTCCTTCAATGGGAGTAGTATTACATCTTTACCATCCTTAGTGATTTTATAGGTGTTTTTGACACCATCATGCTGTGCCTTCAGATCATATTGCCATGGTCTACCAAACAAAAGGTTGCAAGCATCCATCTTGGTGATATCAAACAACAACTTATCTTTATATCCACCAATCTGAAACTCTACCCAAGCCTGCTCTTCTACAGTTGTCTGCTGACCTTGAGTAAGCCATGAGACTTTATATGGAGATGGATGAGGCAATCTCCTAAGCTTCAGCTTCACCACCATTTCTTCAGACACAAAGTTCTCAGTAGAACCAGAATCAATCAAAACTTTACAAGCCTTACCTCCTGCTTTGCAAGTGGTTCTGAAAAGGGACTTCCTCTGAGGGGCTTCTTGGTCAGGTACCTTCATGGTAGTTACTGTCCTTCTCATCATCAGGGACTCTCCACTTTCTGGATATCCATAATTCTCAGGACCATTTACACTCTGAAAATCATTAGAACTTGTCCTACTCTGATTATCAGGTTCATTGACCAGATTTGTCCTCCTTTCTCCTGCTGAGCTTGTGGCTTTGTCTGGACATCTGCTGGCTATATGGCCTTCTTTGTTACAGTTGTAACACCTGATGGATCCTCTGCCCTGGGATCTTCCTCTGTAAGGTCTTCTACCTCTGAAGTTACCTTGCTGACTGAAATTCTCTTTCTGACTCTGGCTATTGTTGCCCTTGCTATTGTCTTGACTAGACTCTCCTTGATATCCCTGTCCTTGTCCTCTGCCTCTGAAAGGACTTCTTCCACCTCTTTGTTGTCTTCCTCTTCCTCTGTTGTTCTGATCTTGCTTTCTCTTCAGCTTTTCTTCCACCTTCAGTGCCAACTGAAAACTTTTCTGCACTGTATCTGGGTTATGCAGACTCAGATCTTCCTGAATATTAAACCTCAGTCCATTAAGGTATCTGGCTACCTTTTCTTCTTCACTTTCTTTCACCTTGGTCTTCATACAGAGTTTCATGAACTCTTCTGTATATGAGCTGACATCTAGCTCCTTCTGCTTCAGGTTCTGTTTCCTCTTGTGTAACTGGATACTGTAATCCAAAGGAATATAAGCCTCCTTTACCAATTCCATCATCTTCTTCCATGTGGCAACTCTACGTTTGCCCTCCTGCACTCTATCATCCTGAACAAAGTTCCACCATGTCAAGGCAGCTTCTTTCATCTTTGACTGTGCTATCTTCACTCTCTGCTGTTCTGGTATCTCCTCTGTCACAAAGAAATTGTTCAGACAGTCTATCCATTCCATTACCGAATCAGGGTCCATCTTACCTGTAAACACTGGCAAGTCCAGCTTCACATCCATGGTTCTCCTCTCCATGGCCTTGAGGGCGTTCAACAGCGGTCTCTGGTCTGCAGGAACGACCTCCTCGCTCCAATTAGGGACATCCTCTTCTTCCCTATCATCGTCTCTACCAGAACCTACTTTGCTCCTCAGCTTTGCTAATTCATCTTTCAACTCCTGATTCTGAGCCTTCACGGCCCTGCTTTCTGCAATCTGCTTCTTCACCAGAACTGCCAACTCAGCGTTGGTCATCTTTGTTGGGAACTCAGATGTTCCTTCTTCGTCTGACATCCTGCTTGTCTTTTCCAAAAGATCCTAACCTTTGCTCTGATACCACTATGATGCAGAGTGGAACGCAACGGAGGCAACCTAACAGGAAGGAGCTGCCAACAAAACAAACAGCATGATAAACTTCTCTATCGGCTGAACCTCATCATCATATTTCCTAATAACACCAACTGCATCATCATATTTCAACAGCATCATCATATTTCTGATGATCGCAAATATCCTCCTGTCGATTACTATTCACCTCCTTCGACTGTCGCCTATCATCATCATCATGATAATTAGCGGGCGCAAACATCCTCCGGTTGCACTGTTCATCGGGTGCCCAATACAAGCGGCATCATCATGATATTCAATATCCCCTTCGTCAGCAGGATATCCAAATATCCGGTTGTCCAAATATCCTGATGACGTTCCACTTCAACAACTTGCCTTCGATGCTTCACTGCCCGACGATACAAGCAACAGCATCATGATATTTAAACATCCGGTTCTTCGAAACCTCCTGATGATGCTAATACAACTTCCTGCCTACGCCGATACCTTTCCACTTAGCGACAACAGGATAAACCCGCATAGAGGGATTTCCTAATATCCTGATGACGATGACGTCATATCCTGATGACGATGACGTCACACATCATCCTGATGAACTCTTCAACACTTAGCCAAAAAAACTCAACTTTCACACCCGCATCCGTTAGCGATATGCGGATGATGACCTTCCCCGAGAGATGATCCTGACTGCGATATATACACTGAGTATATATCCAACTCAAAACATCATGATGCACCTGCAACATGCAAATTTCACCAACTTCATGACCCGATCCTGATGGCGATGGATTCGCAGATGATGTTGCGGCTCGTTCCGACTGGAAACGCACATGCAGACTCCTGTGTATCCTTCCACTGCATGAAAACACTCACAACCGCATAATTTCACAAAGATCATGTGACGACCGGGCCGGATCACCTCCAAACCAAAATCTAACAGTTTGTCTTCTAGACCTAGCACATGAGGATGCTAGGCTGATTTACAGCATGCTTCTAACAGATCTCCTGAACAATGCAATGCAGAAACAGAAAACACAAATGAAATCTAATCTATGATACAGGACCATTCCACCGATTTGCAGGATCAACCGGTGGAAGGGTTGAAAGTGGTCATTAGCTTGCAAAACGGAAAGGAGTTCAACACAGATGCAAACAGATAATGCAAAAGACGAGATCTTATTCAATTGAAATTCAGTGTCTTGAATACAGCTTCACAATGTCTGAACTGCTCTCCTGAATATCTACTCAACACCAGTACATCAATATCAAAAACTATAGCAAACTATATGTCTAAACCCTACAGATCGAAGGTATATATAACAAATCCTTCGAGTACTACTAACATCACTTCCCAGCGGCTGGGAGCTTCCAAGCGGCTGGGAGAGAGGACAGCTCAGACTCTCTTATCCCGATCTCTAACTGCCTACACTTACTCCTATGCTGAACTATTACATAGCATCGGTCACAGTGGACCTTATTACATGATAAGTCAAACATACTAAAAATAGCCTATCCCGTCAGCATGATGATAACTATCCGATATCCTGATCATGTATGTCATCATGCGGACCTATATCCTGATCATGTCCGGGTGCTCCTGCACCAGAGGTTTTCACTTCACACCCTGTTGGTGAATCCTCCAAAGAGATGAGCAAGAATTGATTTAATGGAACACATTTCCCTGTTAGTGTGCTATATTCTCAAACTACTACTTAGGTAGTTTCTCCTCAAGGAAATGCTAGAAAGTCTAGGTCATAACGTGGAGGAAGGCAAGTTTATGCCAAACATAAACTACTACTATAATCCAACATTTTAGTTGGGCAGCTACAAATCATCTAAAAGAATTACAAAGAAAGCATAAATCATCTAAAAGAATTAGAAAGAAATCATTTTTAAGGAATAGCTATGAAGCTCTTGATGAACTTAATAGCGAAAACACTTATTTTCATTACAATTATAAACTAGATAATTAACTATGATCCTATAATTTTTTTTTAATGTTCTATCCAAAATCTTCTCTTTCATATGATGCATTCTTTATCTAGAAAATTTTAATTGTGTTTCACCGCAAAATGCCTAAATACAATCATACGGCCATCAAATTTAGGCGATGTCGAAAGTAAACTTGAAAGAATCCACAGACCTGATCTCATCCGTGAACCCGCCACTGCTCCTACCAATTTGGGCGGATCCCGAAAAGTTCAAATTGGAAATTTAGAAACAACTTTCAAATTTAGAAACTTGGTCTCTCCCTCCATCATTTTAAACTCCATTTTTACGCCTCTCCCTCCTCACTTGAAAACTCAAATTCCCAAAACCCACCCCGCCAATGTCATTCAATCTCTGCACTGCGCTTACAAATACATCTCACACTTGACACCCATTTCCATTCCGCGCATCTCTGCAATTCTTCCCACACTTGTTCTTCAAACACATTGCAGAGTGGTAATGGAGTTGGAGGTCGATCTGCTTGTGGGTTTTTCAATGGCAGAAGAGCAACACAAGGAAAACTCTCCTCCATTTTTAGAAGGCAGATTGTCCACACCATTTCCTGCTCAACATTATTTCAAGAGGCAGCCTCTGCAAGAAATTACCCACCTGTTTGCTTCCAATACCAATACCCAATCCATCCATAATGTAAGTCTCTTCTATTTTTTACTTGTCTTTGTTGGGTTTTCTGTACTATATTGTTTGAATCTTTTGGCTGATAAATCTTCTCTGTCTCTTTTTTCAGGGAAGAAGAATGTTCTCTGTAGTGGAGATGAGGGCTCTGGTAGAGCAGACATCAAACATTCGAAACAAGAAGAGAAAATCCACAAATATGTCAAGTGACTGTAATACAAGTATTTCCAATGTCAGGAGGCCATTGCTTAGAAGAGATTTCAGATGAAATGCCTACTGGTAGCAGGTGTTCACAAGATTTGTGCTTCTCTACTGCAATCAGCAAGTCTATATGAAATCTTTTCTTAGCTCTGCTTTGGAGACAAGTTAAAATAATGCATCCCTTGATTCTTATAAACCATTGTGGTATTGAATAAAAACCAGGGGAAAATATATTAAGAGGCCTGAATCATGCCCTCTTTCTCAGTTTGCTGATGTTCAGCATTTTGAATGAAGTTCTCTCATTATTTTCAATGGCAGCAAGAATCGTATGATTTTTTCTTTCCTTTGTTTTCATATTCGTATCAGGAGCTCTATTGTGATCTACCATGCATTTCTTCTGTGATATTGTCTGTCTCCTGTCTTTAATGGCTCTGTCTTTTACCATTAGCCCGCCATTCAGACTTATATCGCAGACAAATGAAAAATGCGTCTACAGCTTTTAATCAACTGTATCTATTTGTATGGCGAAGCTGTTAAATTGTTCCCGCATAAAGGAAGAATATTAAGTGATGTATTTTGTGCACTTTAATATTATTTATAGAAAAAAAAACTGTTTTTAATCTATTTATTAAATAAAACATGTTTTAATGGTTGAGATAATATTTGTAAATTTATATATTACTATTTTTAAGTAAAGAATTTAGTAGTTCAGTGTAATTTAAGAATAATTGAGATAGTACTTGTAGATTTAAAAATCATTATTTTTTAATAATATAATATTATTTGTTGTGATTTCAATGTTGTTAGTATTGACCATTATTATTAATAATTACAAAAATGTGTTCATAGATTTAAAAAGTAATAAATCATGTGAGGCCATGTGCACACACCAACAAAACATGACTTAATGTACAACTATAGATCTAACTTTTTTTTTTGAATTGTTGGCCCAGCAAAGGTGTAAAGCCTGCGAGCTCGTTGGCCTAGTGGGGGTTTGAACTCTGGTGGCTGCCACTACAACTGAGCGACTTAACCACCGAACCATGGTTGGCCCAATGGGGGTTTGAACTCTAGTGGCCGCCACTACAACTGAGCGACTTAACCACCGAGTGACTTAACCACTGAACCACACCCTCAAATGCCTAGCTATCTTATTTACTTAAGAGTTATTTTTTATTTTATTTTAGAATAATTTAATTTACTACATACAAATTTAGAATTTTTAGTTAAGAGTTATTTTATTTTATTTTTTATTTGAAGAGTTATCTTACTTTGAAAAGTGTAGTAAATATTATATGCTTATATGTTATTATATATATTCAAATTTTGATGTCTTTAAATTTTAAAAATAAGTAATAATTTTTTATTAAATAAAAATATTTATTTTACAAATCAATTTTGTTTTGTTTTGTTTTATATTTATATGTTTTATTTCTATATTTAATTATATTGGATATATTTTTTTATTTTATAGTTTTATTTTTTTTAAAAATATATGTTGGTTGTATTTTGGTTTTTATATTTGTGCCTTATTATGTAACAATGTCTCTTAACATAATTACCATATGATTTTGAGAGACCCAAAATTAAAATACACAACTATTAAATCCTCTCCCCTAATCATTAATTTCAAAATAATAAATAAAAATAAAAATTAAAAACCCTTTACTATAACTGTAAAGAAAATATTTCAAATTCATATAAATTGCCAATCCTAAATTGTATAATTATGACCTTTGGGGGTGAGGGCTTAAATTTGATGGCTGTATGGACGTATTTGGCTATTTTTGCCCTAAAATACAATCGATATTTTAAAAAGATTGTATCACATGAAAGGGTAGATTGTAGATAGAACATCAAAATTTCTATAGAGTTATTGATATATGTATTTACTTTATATATAATTTTTTTATAATAAAAATATTTCTTAATATTCAAAGGGCAAGTTTGAGTAAATAACTGTCATGAAAAATTTGCTTGATAGGCAGGGTCGACCGTCAAATTTAGGCCTTGTGGAGGGTCACACCCGTTGAACTAAAAATGAAAATCCAACTTAACATGTTTAGGGCATCTTGTAAAAGGAGGGCCAACACAATGCATCAAACCCTTAAACATGGGTGTACTCCTAAGGATCCTAAATATCAAGATCAAATTGTAGACTATCTAATTCAAACTAGAAGTATTAATGCAATTCTTGGAATGAGAATGGAGGTGCATATTGTGACGGGCAACATTACCTTTGTAGGGAGCTTTTTTTTTCTTTTGCACCACTTCCCATTCTTTTTGATCAGTGAATTATGACCTCGAGGGGTCACACCCGTTGAATTAAAAATGAAAATCCAAATTAACATGTTTAGGGTATCTCCTAAAAGGAGGGCCAATAGAATGCATCAGACCCTTAAACATGGGTGCACTCCTAAGGATTTTAAATACCAAGATCAAATTATAGACTATCTAATTCAGATTGGAAGTATTAATGCAACTCTTGGAATGAGAATACAGGTGCATATTGTGACGAGCATCATCGCCTTTGCAGGGAGCTTTCTTTTTCTTTTGTACCACTTCCCATTCTTTGTTGCATCTTTCATCATTGTGAGCTGGGGAAGGATGCGAAGGCTGAGATGTTTCAAAAGTTGTAGTAGATTTTCCACACCCGTCCATAGAAAGTTGTTAATCATTTTCAGACACCGTTGACCTGCCTGTTCCTTTGGTTTTTATTGGCCTGAGATGAATCCTATTGAATTGAAAGTTTTCCCTTGTCATTTAAAGGTTCATGTAAAGTCTCATGTGCTCCTACTAGACTATCAACAGCGTAGTGATGAGGAGCAACGCCTTTCCACCATGTAGTGAGATAGTTTAATTTAACTTTGGTGTTGGGACATTTAACAACAATGTGGCCAATTTTATAGCATCTTTTGCAACGAAATGACAATCCCTCATAATCCAATGGTTGGGTCCAACTACATCAATGTACCTTTAAAATAATTTCTATTGGAAGGTCTTTTGAAGTATCAAAATCCACTAATATGTGAGTGAAGGTTGTGTTCATAAAATCAGAAGAATCATTATCTATAGCCAAAAATTTACCAAGCGAATCACCAATGGCTTTGAAGCATGAATCAACCCAGAAGTGGAGTGGTAGATTAGGAAGACGAACCCAAATAGGCATAACAGTGAAGGATTCAGTGGAAGGGTTGAATGAGGGGTGCCATGGTTTTAACATAAGCAAATGTTGTCCCCATGCCAAGAGAGAGTGGAGGATAGTATTTCAATCCTCAACACTGTCAAATACCACAACGAAGAAGCCACTTGCGCATGGGTAGATTTCAAGATTTTTTCATAACAGGCTGCTAGGAATCAGTGATCCACTAATGCAGATCTAGAAGCCAGGGCCAAAAACAGTTGCTGCCAATCAACGCATTTTTTACAAAGAACTCTTCATTTTCAACTAGTTATTTTTTAACATCATCACCTAAGATTATTTCTATGGGCTTGTCAGAGCATTAAAGGGCTTACCAAAATCAGAATGGCTGCAATGCTCCCTGAGTTTTCATTGGGATATGTTCCCAATAGTGGCCGCATCCAAGTAGGCCTATGGGCTTGGCCTAGCCTGAGCACCTTGGACCTTGGCATCCAAATTTTCCTTTTCCGCATCATAGATAAAGCCTCTAGGATTAACCCTACGTGTGGATTGGGAAGAAGTGGGGGCAGTTTTATTACCCTTCTTGGCAGTATTTGAGTAATGCCCTTGTCCTATCTGGGAGGGGATGCTCTTGGTGAATTTACCTTGTAGAGGCATTGCAAACCCTGCAAAATCCTTCCCTATGCCTTTATGCTTGCCATTAGGGAACCTGCATGGGCTAGGCCGCGGCCTAAAGTCCTCAACAAAAGTAGTATTTGGAGCGCCAATCTGTTGTGAAGGATAAGTAACAGAATCTGAGCCCCATGAAGCGCAACCATCATCTAATTTAGCCACAGCAGGAAGATCTTCCTTCAAACATGCAAATTTGTTCGAAACCCTACCTTCAAGAGTTTTCGATAGTGAGCCCATTTCTCTTCCTATGTAATTGTTGCTATATGAAGTAATTTATTACTTGTTTTAATAAGGTACCATTTTGATATGGGAGTTTTCAACAATGAGCCCATTTCTCTTCCTATGTAATTGTTGCTATATGAAGTAATTTATTGCTTGTTTTAATAAGGTACCATTTTGATAGGTATTGTACTTAAAAAAATTGTTTCAATGTTCTTGGAAGACCATAGAACGTAATGAAAAAAGATTCCTTTAATTATTTAATGCCTTAAAATTTTACGATTAGAAATTAAAAAAAATTGGTCTAATAAATTTAAGTGTTATAACAAACTAGTATACTTATTTTAGATAAATTTATCTAAGATAGGGTATGTGCAGGATCATGATGGGCCAAACTATACCTCTAAGTGGCAATGAAAATACTAAAAATTAGATTTAATCAAGCTCATGTGAAAATTTGAATGGATTATCTACACAATTTGAAAAAGATGTAAGAACAAAATTTGTAGAGAATTGAATCTAGTTTATGGGCTACTATTTAAAAAAAAACTAAATTTACTTAGTGAAAAATGAATATTTCAATGAACAACTATTAAAATTTTCAGAAAAAATAAAAAGTGGGTGTCATTCCAGCCAACCTAACTATAAGCAAAAAAAATATATTTTTTTGAATCTTTCAAAATAAGTAGAGGGCTAATGCTCGGATGTGACGCATATTTTTTTTAAATTTTTTTTTAATAAAATAATTAGTTATGATTTTTTACTGTGACTTTTTTTAAAAACTAAAAAGTAATTTTCCAGCCAGCCTAACTCGATCAAAAAAATTGGAATTCAATTTTTTTTAAACCTATAGCCAGAAAAGCATAGAGTGTGACGCAACTTTCAGATCTCAAAAAGGTGAAACGGTTTGAAAGTTATGGATGTTTTTCAATTAGTGTGTCCATCAGGATTTCAGACACACACTATATAGAACATTATTAATAATTATTTAATAAAATGATAACCAAACAAATCTTATATTTTTTAGAAAGCTGACAATTTCTTTGAATAAACCCTTTTCGTTTTATCAAATTTGCATAAAAAAAGTCGTCAGCCCGAAGGGTGAAGTTCGAAGAAGAGAGTGAAACCTAAAAAAACGTTAGAATTTAGGGAAAGTTAACTATGACAGTCCCAAGCCTAAATACAAGGCAAAACTGAAGCAAAACGGATATCCCTTACTAATGGATATCCATTTTGGGCAGCTAGAAATGGATATCCATTTCTAGCTGCCCAAAACCTTGTGGTATGTGTGTCTATCCTTCATGCCTTATGTACATTCATGTATATGCTTCATGTCTTATGTGTATTCAAGTGTATACTTCATGACTTACATGAATTCATGTGTATACTTTGTGACTTATGTATATTCATGTGTATGCTTCATGACTTACGTGTATCCATGTGCATACTTTGTGTATATTACATGTATTTACATGTATGCTTCATGCCTTATGTACATTCATGTATATGCTTCATGTCTTATGTGTATTGAACTCTATCATGCTACTTACCTCCTCCCTATCATGAATCCCATGCACTCCTTATCTCTTTCTTTCTATGATAAGTTATTTGACGTAGTGATGCTAGACTTAGATCTTCAAGCCATCCACATTCCACTATGTCATTATTACATTTAATATTAGCTTATCTACACTTAGCTTATGCTATCTAGCCTTTCCATGATTAGGTTCATGTATTCTTGTTTCCCCCTTCTACCTTCCCAATATATGACCTCACTAGTTATTCCTAGAGGCACATAGGTGGATCACCCTTCTTATAGCTCATCAATTTTGGAATTCTCAAATAAATCAATCTTTTATTTGCATGCACAATAAAATGATGTCTGTACTCATTGGGTCTAGCCTTTGGTGTTGAACACATCCTCCTAGTTTCATGGGGTTAGGCTATGGGGTTGACATCCCTTCCAAAAAAGGTAGAAAAATAAATGAAAATAAAAAGAAAAAACATGTGCTAATCAAAGCAATTTAAATCCATATCTCAAACATTAAAGCAAGTCAAAGCAAAATACTCCACTTGATCAAGTAGTCCCACTTCTCCATTTCTTTTTATATTGAATCAACCTATAGGCTATCCTTCAATTTAAGTCCAGGATTGAAATCTTCAATTTAAGTCAAACATTAAACCAAGTCAAAGAAAAATACTCCACTTGGTCAAGTAGTCCCACTTTTCTAATTCTTTTTATATTGAATCAACCTATAGGCTATCCTTCAATTTAAGCCTAGGATTGAAATCTTGAGTTGCAGATGCTTTCTTTTCCCTTTCTTATGGTCTACATCACCTAAAATTGGATCCCTACTTTATCATATCACTTCACTTCCTTCATCCACAATCCCCTTATACACTTGGATTTCCTCATTCTCCTGAAACCCAAGATTACAAATTGACTAGTCCCTTGAATGATTCATGCAAAGCTCTATGCTGCTCCCTTGTCTTTTCACATTATCTCCTATATCCTACATTTCACATACTTACACTATACACTTCTCCTATACACTTACACTTTTCCATATACATGGTGTACTTCTATTTTATAGTTGAAAGAAATTTTCTTACCATAATGGTGTATAAGATTAAGATGGCATTATGAAATTCACTAGAATATGTTGTGACTCCTTGTGCCCCTATACCTTATTTTCCTACAACCTATTCTCCATATTATCCTTCTACATCATTTCGCTTATCACTTATAATCACATTATCTCTTTTTACTTTCTGATCTTTGATCTTCTATCAACTATATTTGAAACTTCACCTTCTTCTCTTTCATCTCATTTACCACTCTATCATCACACCGACCATTACACTCTTTGGGGCATAGTCTTACTTGTTCGGATCCTATTTTTATATTGGTTTATTTTTGTTATCTTTTTCACTTTATCATCTCTTTGAGACATTTCTCTTTTTCCCCTTGGGGAATCTACATTGAGATTACAACCATCTTATTACTCCACACCTACTTGCTCCCGAGTCCCTTCTCCTCGATTGTTTTCCTCTATCATCCACACTTCCTATTGTAATAAGGGGGAAATTGATTTTATTTATTTCAACCTTCTAATTTCTTGTAGATAGAGATCTTAAAACATAAAACTATAGTTTTTGATATACAATCTAACATAGTGATTTAAATGTATCTAAATGTATTTCACCTAATCAAAACTATGCTCATTCCCTAGACAAAGTACTATGGTTTTTTGCTTTTCACCTAATCAAAACTATTACTAAGAATATAGTAATAAAATCTAGAAAGTGGATATATAGAAATAGAAACCTAGAGTAATATGGAATCTAGAGAAGGTCTTAGAAAGCATATGCAATACAAATTGTGGTGCACTTCATAGATGCAACAAAAGTAGGCTCACATCCAAATGTTTTGTAGTCCTTTGTACCAAAAATCATAAAACTTACATAGGAAATGAAGGACCTGGGTGGCAAGGACACAATGCAAGTACCTAGTAATGTAAAATAATAACTAGAATATAGGAAAATAAAAGTGTATACCTCATGACTTGTAGTGTATTCATGTGTATACTTCATGATTGACGTGTATTCAAGTGTATACTTCATGACTTACGTGTATTCATGTGTATACTTCATGACTTACGTATATTCATGTGTATGCTTCGTGACTTACATGTATCCATGTGCATATTTTGTGTATATTACATGTATTTACGTGTATATGATTCATGCCTTACGTACATTCATGTATATGCTTCGTGTATTATGTGTATTCAAATGTATACCTCATGACTTGTAGTGTATTCATGTGTATACTTCACGATTGACGTGTATTCAAGTGTATACTTCATGACTTACATGTATTCATGTTTATACTTCGTGACTTATGTATATTCATGTGTATGCTTCGTGACTTATGTGTATCCATGTGCATACTTCGTGTAATTTATGTGTATGCTTCATGCCTTACGTACATTCATGTCTATGCTTCATGTCTTACGTGTATTCAAGTGTATACCTCATGACTTGTAGTGTATTCATGTGTATACTTCATGACTAATGTGTATTCAAGTGTATACTTCACGACTTACATGTATTCATGTGTATACTTTGTGACTTACATATATTCATGTGTATGCTTCGTGACAAGTACGTGTATCCATGTGCATGCTTCGTGTATATTACATGTATTTACGTGTATGCTTCATGCCTTAAGTACATTCATGTATATGCTTCATGTCTTACGTGTATTTAAGTGTATACCTCATGACTTGTAGTGTATTCATGTGTATACTTCATGACTGATGTGTATTCAAGTGTATACTTCATGACAAGTACATGTATTCATGTGTATACTTTGTGACTTACATATATTCATGTGTATGCTTCGTGACTTATGTGTATCCATGTGCATACTTCATGTATATTACATGTATTTACGTGTATGCTTCATGCCTTGTATCTTACGTGTATTTATGTGTATACTTCATTTATTATGTGTATGCTTCATGCTTCATGTATTACGTGTATTTATGTGAATACTTTTTGTATTGCGTGTATGCTTCATGCTTCTTATATTACATGTACTTATGCGTATACTTGGTGTATTATGTGTATGCTTCATGCTCTGTGTATTACGTGTATTTACACGTATACTTTGTGTATTATGTGTATGCTTCATGTTCTGTGTATTATGTGTATCACGTGTATGCTTTATGTTCCATGTATTATGTGTATCACGTGTATTTATGTGTATGCTTCATGCTTCATATGTACTTATGTGTATTACATGTATCTATGAGTATGCTTCATACTTCATGTATCATGTGTACTTATATGCTTCATGCCTCACATGTATTTATGTGTATACTTTGTAGATTACATATGCTTCATGCTTTGAGAGGAAAACATAATGGATATCCGTTTTACAGAAGGGATATTCATTACTGGATATCCATTGCCCAAAGAATTGGGCTTAAGGTAACGGATATTTTAACTTGTTCTTGTTTTTTCTATTTTTTAGAATTGTTTTATTAAAAATCGTGTTTCTTTAACTATAATGCATGCTTTTGACTATACAGGACAACAAATGAGGTCATTTTGCATGGCATTGTAGACCCGAGGTACGATTTTTAGTGTTCATTTGTATTTCTTAATATTTTGCTTTCTAGCTTTTTCTACATACTAATTTCTAAATTCATTTTGTGCACATCCTGCAATCAAGGCATTCCATGAGATGACATGTACTTGATGTGTTCTGTTGAATAGTTCATGTGCCTTGTCTATGCTTCCACATTTTGCATACATGTGTCACAGGGTAATTACAACTACAACATCTAACAAAATTCTCATATCCTTCATGCTTTGATGGATGTCCATACCTTGTTCCAAAGATCCCACTTTGGCACATGCAGGGAGGATGCTAGCAAAGGTTGTGGAATTTTGCTTCACACCTGCCAATTGCATTTTATTGAAAGTGTCTAAAGCCTTTTTCAACAAATCCATTTTGTTCATATCTTGCAATCACGGCATTCCATTAGACCACATTTCTTTGAGGTATTCCACCAAATAGTTTATGTGCCTTGCCTATGCTTCCTCACTTTGCATTCATATCTCCTAGGGTAGTTGCAACTACAACATCTGACAGAATTCCTATATCCTTCATGCTTTGATGGATGTCCATATCCCATTCCAAAGATCCCATTTTGGCACATGTAGGGAGGATGCTGGCAAAGGTTGTGGAATTTGGCTTTACACACGCCAATTGTAAAAAAAATGGACACTTAGGAAGGCTGCACTTAGCTATAAGATCATGCAACAGTCTCTTGGCAGTCCCATTTTCCTTTATGACAATACTCATGATAGTCTTGAAGGACCAAAACTATTTATGTACAACAGTCCACTATGACTATCATAGTATTAGAGTCTTTTAGAAACCTTCCTTCAAACCTTCTCCTTCATAATCCTTAGTGTTTTGAACTCATCATTGCCCCTTGGATGGTCTTCACACATCCTAAGACAACACCTAGCTTCTTCTTTCCATGGTCATCCTTCATAATATAATGACAATCATCTATTTTATGATTGTCGTAAGGCATGACAATGCTCCATAATCAGCAACAATTTTTTTTATTTGAAAGCCTCCTTGAAACCTTATGTTTCCTTCTTCTAGATGGTGGTTCACTTTATTTCTAGGTCATTCTCTTGATGAACCTTGGAGGTGACATCATTGACAGTAATCCTTTTGGCACATGGACTACCTTCCACAACATTGCCCTCATACCCTCATGACTATCATAGGGCAAAGTACGACTATTTTTTAAAAATCAGGACAGCATTGGCCCTTTGCCTCCATTTTGTGTTCTTGTCCATGCAACAATACTTGATACAAATGACAAGTTTTAGGTTATGAATCCCCCTTTTAAATGATGCTAATTACCTCTATGGTGCCACTAGGTGTTAGGGTAGATATCTTATCTCAAGATACAACATCATACTCTCAAATCTAAACTGCTCCCATATGGTATTTGGACTACTTTGAGGTTGCAGACTGTGACATTGGATTGTTTGGACTCTGACAGTCCTCTAGGGAATTCCATCATGCATTCATCGAGAAAAAAATCTTCAACATGCTAATGATAACCTTGTCAAAAGCTCATGACAATCTCATATGGTATATTTCATGAATATTGTTGTCCCAAATGTATGACAAGCACCCTAGGACTATGAAAATGAGTTAGAACAATCTCTTTTTGACTTTGAAAGTATTCATTGCACATCATGAATGGGATAGTCCCTTCTAAACTATTTAAATAACCTTATCATTCCCATGGACTTCTCCAAGAGTTGTTACACCATTCTCCACATTTGACAATGATAAAATCTTGAAAACATGACATCAAACTGAAATTGTGAACCTGTTGTATAAGACAATCATCATGGACTAAACACTTTACTATGGTAGGGACTATTTCTTTCTAAGAAATGACCATGCAGAGTAAATTAACTTTCATAACTACCTTCCAGAACACTGCCGTCATACCCTAATGACTGTCTTGTTTAGTATGACACCTAATCACCTTCTCATTCTTATCTTTGGAGGACGCCAAGTAGAAGAATGATAAGTTTTCAAAGAATGAAAGAATTTGAAGCCCTCCATTCATGAGACAACTGAGATCCAAAACTGCTAGTGACATTTTTAGGATAACACTTAGTTTTGTTGACAATCCATCTTTGGGTGTATAATAGGATAGTGACAATTGTTAGTCCCTTCTAATTTCCTTGGGTTTTGGATAAATGGTTTCAATGACACCTTGAGCATGTTCAAGAAAGTAGGTATGATAGTCAGCATGGTACAATTACTTATCCTTATGACAAATGAAATCAAATTGGCACCCATTCATGCTCACGAGTACTCCTGCTGACAGGGTTTAATTTCCTCCCAAGTATTCCCGAGTATTCCTCTATGACCTAACTTTATAGCCATTGGTCATCATAGGAGCTTCTTCTCATGACTGTCCTCCCTTCATCACTCCATCTTTCTAATATGACATAGTCTACATGAAAATCTCTAGATTGTCTTAAGGTTTATAACTGTTTAGGACAACTTAGGTATAACAGTCCCCTATGCCTTAGTAAAGATAGCTTCCATAATAACTATAACATTCAAGAAAGGAGGGTTGAGATTGTGCACAAAGTCTTAGCAAATAGTTCACGTAGCTTGTCTATGTTTCCACACTTTGCTTTACACCCACCAATTGCATTTGCTTGAAATTTTCTAAAGCAATAAATCCATTTTGTGCATATCTTGCAATCATTGCATTCCATCAAACAATAACTATGTTCATATGGACTAGTATAATAGTCCTACTATAACAGACCTATAATAGTCCTATAACATGGACTAATCCCAAAAGGACAGGGGGAGAAAAGTGAGTTTATAATAGTCTCAGAACTAATTTTCTTAAAATTTTCTAAAGCAACAAATATATCTTGTGCATATCTTGCAATCATTACATTCCATCTGAAAACATCTATTTGAGTTGTTTTGTCAAATAGTTCACGTGGCTTGTCAAATTGTTTTATGTATAAATTCAGGTTGTGGTCTTAGTATGGTATCAAATTAGCATCATTCATGACTACCATCTTCTAAGGGGACATTGTCAACATTCACAATTTAAAGGAGAAGTAGACAATCCATGTAAAGGAGAAGAAGACAATTTACATAAAGGGATTTAAGACTATTTGCCATTGTGATAGTCATTTATGATTTGTATAATTACCATTATCTAAGAAATCTCCATGAAAAAGAGGATTAGGGGTTGTCTTAGGGTATATACAAGATGATACAAAGGGAGTTATAAGGAGATAAAACACTAAAAAGGAGGTTTTCATGAGTTTAGGATAGTCACAAGTCTATTTAACAATCCACTATTATAGTCATGAGAATCATGAAGTTATTTTTAATGCATTACTTAAGATGGCTTTGATCTTTTCGTACATTGAGGTGTTTTGGATAATAGAGTTATTATACATTCAAGGGACTGAGATTCTAGTTAAAGCATTTAGCTTTCATTTTGGAGATATTTGATATAATTCCTAAGGTGACATATAAGACATCTTTCATCAAAATTCTTATAAAAAATATTAAGTTAGTTGTACTTGATGGTGTTTACTTTGCTTAACAAATTTTTAACTTATAAATGCAGGTTTTTTTTACTATAAAGCTATTGTAATCAAGGGAATGCGATCCATGGTTAAAGCATTTAGCTTCCATCGTGGAGACAATTTTTATATTTTAGATTTGTATATTTGTATATTTTGTATATCCTATGAGGAGATTATGACAATAATACAATAATATTTCTATCTTACATATCCTCCTAGTGTTTCTTCACATCTGGTGCTAATAATTGATAACTATTTCATGTGATTTTAGTAGTACACTCTTTAACGTGTGTTTTTGCATTATGTTTAATGCTAAATTTGATGGTTATATATGTAGTGATTTGATGTCATCAATATTTTAACAATAAACTAGTTTATCTCTTCAAATCAGTCCCAAAAACCTCTTAAAAACAATCCCAAGACCTCTTAAAATCATGCCTCCCCCTATGAAAACTAGGGTCTTTTGCCAATACATTGTAGCTCGATTGGTTGGGACACCTGGGGAACGAACATGGCCTCCACTAGCATAAACCCACACACCTCAACCTATTAGCACCATCGGTTAGGTCCCACAGGGTTAAGAACGTAAAATATGGCTCCTGTCACCTTTACACTACATGTCATCGAGTCATTTTGCAAGAATGCATCCGCTGTTGGCACGACCAAAGGATATTGATTTGATCAAAAAAAAGATAGGTTATTGTGGAGGGGCCTAACATCCAGATGTAGGTCCAAATGGATCATTCATAGGTACCACGAAGTGCGAGAACTACTCCATCAAAGTCTGGCAATTTTTTGCTCTTAGGTCTCTTAAGAGACTTTGCTGGTACACTATAGCCCGATTTGATTTGGACACTTGGGGAATGAAGCAAGGACTCCGCTAGCATAAACCCACCCACCCCAACCTGTCAACGCCATTGGTTAAGTCCCATAGGGTGAAGAATACAAAATATGGCTCCTGGCACCTTTACACTACATGTCACTGAGGCATTTTTCAAGAATGCATCCTTCATTGGCATGGTCAAATGATGTTGAGTTGGTCAAAACTGAGAGAGGTTATTGTGGAGAGGCCTGACATCCAGCTGTAGGTCCAAACAGATCATTCTTAGGTGCCACGAAGTGCGAGAACTATTCTGTCAAAGTCTAGCAATTTTTTGCTCTTAGGTCTCTTAAGAGACTTGGCCGGTACACTATAGCCTAATTCAATTTGGACATTGGGAACAAAACATGGCCTCCGCTAGCATAAAACCACCCACCCCGACTTTTTGGAACCATCCATTAGGTCCCACGGGGTGAAGAATGCAAAATATGGCTCCTGGTACCTTCACACTACATGTCACTGAGGCATTTTTCAAGAATGCATCCGTCGTTGGCACAGTCAAATGATGTTGAGTTGGTCAAAACTGAGAGATGTTATTGTGGAGGGGCTTGACATCTAGCTGTAGTTCTAAACAGATCATTCATAGGTGCCACAAAGTGTGAGAACTACTTTGTCAAAGTCTGACAATTTTTTGCTCTTAGGTCTCTTAAGAGACTTTGTCGGTACACTGTAGCCTGATTCAATTGGGACACATAGGCAATGAAATAGGACCTCTGCTAGCATAAACCCACCCACCCTAACCTGTCAGCACCATCGGTTAGGTCCCATGGGGTGAAGAACATAAAATATGGCTCCTGGCACCTTTACACTACATGTTGTTGAGGCATTTTTCAAGAATGCATCTGCCATTGGCATGGTCAAAGGAGGTTGAGTTGGTCAAAACTAAGAGAAGTTATTATGGAGGGGCCTGACATCTAGCTGTAGGTCTAAACAGATCATTCGTAGGTTCCACGAAGTGTGAGAACTACTTTGTCAAAGTCTGGCAATTTTTTGCTCTTAGGTCTCTTAAGAGACTTTGTTGGTACACTGTAGTTTGATTCGATTGGGACACCTAGGGAATGAAATAGGGCCTCCGCTAGCATAAACCCACCCACCTCAACCTGTCAATGCCATTCGTTAGGTCCCATGGGGTGAAGAACATAAAATATGGCTTATGGCACCTCTACACTACATGTCACTGAGGCATTTTTCAAGAATGCATCCACCGTTGGCACGGTCAAACGATGTTGAGTTGGTCAAAATTGAGAGAGGTTATTGTGGAGGGGCCTGACATCCAACTGTAGGTCTAAACAGATCATTTGTAGGTGCCACGAAGCGTGAGAACTACTCTGTCAAAGTCTAGAAATTTTTTGCTCTCAGGTCTCTTAAGAGACTTTGCTGGTACACCGTAGCCCAATTCAATTTGGACACATGGGGAACAAAATAGGGCCTCTGCTAGCATAAATCCATCCACCTCGACCTGTTGGCACTGTTGGTTAGGTCCCATGGGGTGAAGAACATAAATATAGCTCATCGCACCTTTACACTACATGTCACTGAGGTATTTTTCAAGAATGCATCCACCGTTGGCATGGTCAAACGATGTTGAGTTGGTCAAAACTGAGAGAGGTTATTGTGGAGGGGCCTGATGTCTAGATGTAGGTATGAACAGATCATTTGTAGGTGCCATGAAGTGTGAGAAATACTCCATAAAATTCTGGCAATTTTTTGCTCTTAGGTCTCTTTAGAGACTTTACCGGTACACTGTAGCTCGATTCGATTGGGACACCTGGGGAACGAAACAGGGCCTCCGCTAGCATAAACCCATCCACCCTGAACTATTAGCATCGTCGGTTAGGTCCAAATATGACTCATGCCAAATGTATCTCTCTCCCTATGTAGCCATCTTCGTCGTCTGCAAGGGCAAAATGTTCACTCCCCCACAAACATTGGAACGCATCAAGGGCACAACTCATTCTGGTCTTTCCATAACTTATGTAGATGCGAGGAAAATGATGATATGCAAAGTATGTAGACCGTATAGAAGGTGGGAAGAGGATTGCAAATCATTCCAAATGTACATCTCTCTCCCTCTCTCTCTCTCTCTCTCTCTCTTCCTCTCTACCTCATTCTGCTCTTACCATAACCCATATGGAAGGTGAAATGAGGGTATACTAGACCTATAGATGATGAAATGATGATAGGAAAATTATGTTAAACATATAGAAGGTGAAATGAGCTTAAGAAAATAATGTCAAACATATAGAAGGTGAAATGAGGATATGTTATACATGTAGAAGGTGAAACGAGGATACATTATACATATAGAAGGTGAAATGAGGATACATTATACATATAGAAGGTGAAATGAGGATAAGTGAATCATGTCAAATATGTGGACCTATGAAATGAGGATATGCAAAGCATGGAGACCATATAGAAGGTAAAATGAGGCTATGTGAATCATGCCAAATGTGTCTCTCTCCCTACATGGAGACATACAGATCGTGAAATGAGGATATGCTATTGAAACATGGAGTATATATGATATTGAAACATACTTCCATCTAAGATACATACACCTATTTACATTTCCAATGGCTGTTGAATTTGGGTTGTGGATGACATTTTTTTGCATAAACTAGATAACAAAATGGGTAAACACATAAACATGTCTTTGCTCATTAATACAAAAATAACTATCATGGATTGAATGAAAAACATCACAAGTTTTATCATTTTTAACATGTATCTTTCATGTTTAACATGTAAGATGAGAAATTATCAATGATTATCATATCAAATCTAGTAGTTTCTATATCAAATGTAGTGTTCTAAGAAAATCTAACATGTCAAAGCTAGTGTTCTTGAATGAAAAGAAATCACATGCCAAATGTCCTAAGAAAATCCTATATCTAACTAAAACTACAATCACGTGGCAATTAAGATCAAGTTATGTATTGAGGTATGAAACTACATATAACATCTTTCTACCAAGAAAACAATCATATATAACAATAAATCAATCTATAACATGTTATTGATCATAACTCAACCATTGTAAACTGATTATACATTAAAATTTTATGAGTGTGTTGTTGATGTTGTATGGGTATATTTCATTATGTTTCTAATCATGGTTTCCAAGGTTCTTCATTCTTGACCATCTATCAAGCTTCTCATTACATTATGACACCATGATGGATCTTACCTAACAAGTTATCCTATTATGTAGGAGATCACTATTGTTGGGAATTAAGGTGTCTCAACCTTGGTAATTCCTTGAATTTATATATTGTAATGTATTTATTTATTGCATATTGTGTAATTAGGATGCAAATCATGTTTTCTCATCTTGTGGGAGTTGGCACGGTGATGTGTCATCCTACGTGGAAGGTGACCACATGTAATTTTGTCCTCACATGAGGAGATAGGCATCCCACTTAGTAGTAGAACAAGTTTGCCATGTGTTGGCATCTTGAATAGTGTGTAAGGGAATTTTGACCAAAACGGTTATGACAGATTCCTATGATGCGTAAGAGTCATAAATGGAAGATTCTATGACAGGTGAAGATATGTGTCACAAGGCATCTTGGAAGAAGGCATCTATGGGCGCCCCAAGGAGGGTTATGACATGTTGTAAGAGAATATGCTATTTTTAGTCAGTGTATGACAGATTCTCTTATAGATGTAAGATATGACAGTTATGACGGATTCTATGACAGTCCTAAGAGCATCTGTCATTACCCAACTTGGGAATAGGTGACCATATTGGAATGGGGTGATATGACAAGTGTCATGACCATGCTGCAGTGTTGGACAAGTGTCCATAGGCACAGGTTTTGGGCCATGAGGCCAAGTTGGACGCCCATCTCAAGGAAAGCTCATTTTTGCCTTGTAACTTCTTTACAAATAGGTGCTTTTGAGAGGAGATGTATTATGTGATTGACATGTACTGTTATGCTACCAGATTGTCTCCAGATACGAGTGCCAAAGATTCCTGTAAAGACTTGCATTGTAAGTGTGTTGTAAACCTTGCTATTTAGATAATACATTGTGCAGGTTTTGGAGTGTGGGGTTTTTCTCCCGAAAGGGTTTTCCCCACGTTATATCTTGTCTCTCTCTCTCTCTCTCTTCTATCTACATTCTGCATGTATGTTTATTGCTGCAATATCTCTGTTGTTGGGTTAATAACACTATAACTGTAAAGGATAAAAATAATTTGCACTCTACTTCCGTCATTAGATTAGTGTAGGAAGCGATTTCTACACACCTAGCTTCCTTTTAGTTGGTATCAGAGCTTGATCACCTTTGGTCCTAGTTGTTGGGTAGGGTTTTTTTGAGCTGATCTTAGATTGAGTGGGATTTTGTGTAGAGCATTTTGTTATCTTGTTGCAGGAAAGAGATGGCAGGCACATTTGGAAGATTAGATGTGGAGAAGTTCAATGGCACAAATTTTGAGTTATGGAAACTTAAGATGGAAGACATGCTTGTTGATCGAGACCTATGGCCCGAAATTGTTTCTCGTTTAAAATCAACTGTAACGGAACAAGCTGATTGGCATCTCAAAGATCAAAAGGCTAAGGGTCTCATAAGACTCAGTCTAGTTGATTCTGTCCTGTTAAATGTCCATGAGGAGAAGACCACGAAAGACCTTTGGAAGAAGCTAAGAGATGTTTATCAGGCCAAATCCCTGGTGAACAATCTTTTTCTGAGAAAGAAGTTGTATTCTCTAAGGATGGAGGATCTATTGCAGATCACCTGAATGCTTTCAACATGTTAGTTGCACAATTGACATCCGTTGGTGTGAAGATGGAGGAGGAGGATTGGTGTATGACCTTGCTTTATTCTTTGCCAGATTCATGGGATCATCTTGTTATGGCCATTGGGAGAGCCACATCCACTTTTAAAATGGATGAAGTGGTATCTTTGCTGTTATCTGAAGAGATGCGGAGAAAGTCTTTTGAAGCAGCCAAAGAGGCTCTTGCGGTTCGTGGAAGACCCAAGGAGAAAGGGAAAAAGAAGAACAAGAAAGCTGAGAAGGGTAGATCCAAATCCTGTGGGAGATCCAAATCTCTTGGAAAGTTCAAGGTTCTCTATTGGAATTGTGGAAAAAATGGGTATTTCTGAAAGGAATGCAAAGAGGAAAAGAAAAAGAAGAAGAAGAATGTCCCAAATTCAGATTCTGACAAGTCACAAGATGATGGTGATGCCTTCATCACAGCCCTGGCCACCCATGCATTTGATGATGTGTGGTTGATTGATTCTGGTGCATCATTCCACATGACCTTGCATTGAAGCTAGCTCACAAAGTATGAAGAGTTTGATGGTGGAAGAGTGTACCTAGGTGACGATTCTCATCTGAAGATTGTTGGTCATGGAAGAGCCTCAATCCGATTCCCTGATGGATGAGTGAAGGGGATCACTGGGGTCATGTACATCCCAAGCTTGTCACGAAACCTGCTTTCTGTAAGTAAGTTGAACGCTGCAAGTGTGCAGGTTGTCTTTTCGAAGGACAGATGCAAGATGACTAGAGAATCTATGGTGCTTGCGAAGGGTACTCAGAGAGGTACTCTATTTTAGCTGGAGGCATACACTTCATAGTGCAATAGTTCTTCTGACTTGAAGAAAAGAGCTGCAGTCACTTCATCCCCACCATCTGAACCAGTAGTTAAGAAATCTGTTGTAACAAATTCTGATGGTAGTGCATCTTGGGTACCCAAGGGTGCTCATGCTTTGGAAGTTGAGCTTCCTGCTAAAAAGATAATGTTATGGCATAAGAGATTTGGCCACATTGGTGAGAAGGGTCTTCAAACCTTGAAAAATAAAAACCTCATTGAGGGGTTAAATGATTGTAATCTCGAGTTCAACTTTTGCAAACATTGTATATATGGAAAGCAAAATCGTGTTCAGTTTTACTCTAGTTCTCACAAGTCTTCTAGTGTGTTGGACCTTATTCATTCTAATGTGTTTGGTCATGTTAGTGTTCCTTCGATTTCCAAATCTATATATTTTGTATCTTTTATAGATGATTACAGTAGAAGGACATGAATTTATTTTCTCAGAAGCAAGTCTAAAGTCTTTAGTCGGTTTAAAGAGTTTAAAGCTTTTGTTGAGAATCAAAATAGTAAAAAGATTAAGTGTTTGAGGACTGACAATGGTCGTGAGTTTTGTTCGGTAGAGTTTGATAAGTTCTGTAAAGAGCAAGGGATTGAAAGACATAAGACAACTCCATACACCCCGCAACAAAATGGAGTTGTTGAGAGGACGAACAAGACACTGATGGAGAGGGCTAGGAGTATGCTTAGTGGAGCAAGCCTCGAACAAAAGTTTTGGGCTGAAGTTGTAGCCACGGCTTGCTACCTAGTAAACAGGTCTCCTACATTAGCTCTTGTTGGTAAGACACCTATGGAGGTGTGGTCTGGTAAGAAGCCTTCAGTTAGACATCTTTGTGTTTTTGGTTGTGAGGCATATGCACATGTGCCTAGGGAGAAATGGTCTAAATTGGAGAACAAGGCTGTTAAGTGTATTGTCATTGGCTATGGTGTGAAAGGATACAAGCTTTGGGATCCTGTGGCTAAAAAAGTGTTGTATAGTAGAAGTGTTATCTTTAGAGAGATAACACCTTCTCCTGTTGTTCTACATCCAGAAGAAACAGAAAAGAAAGAGGATGTGGTTCAGTTTCCTTCTACCCCTGAGAAGACTAAACCGACAGACCCTGTGAAACCTGATGATGAGGAGAGTTCTAGCAGCTCTGAAAGCTCAGAAGAAGAAGAAAAACCTCCACCTCAGCCATTGAGGAGGTCTACATGAACAAGAAAGCAACCTGATAGGTTTGGTTATTGATTGCTTGATTCTAGTTGTGCATTTGCCTTGCTTACTAACACTGATGAGCCTAGAACTATGATAGAGGCTATGGGCATGAAAGATGCAGGTTTTTGGAAGGAGGCCATGGAAGATGAGATGGCTTCTTTGGAGAAGAATAAAACATGGGACTTGGTGCCTTTTCCTGAAGGATGGAAACCTGTTGGATGCAAATGGGTGTTCAAGAAGAAATTCAGTGCGGATGGTAGTGTTGAAAAGTACAAGGCTAGACTGGTTGTGAAGGGGTACTCACAAGTGGAGGGAATTGATTATGGTGAAATTTTCTCTCCCATTGCAAAGATGACATCTATTCAGTTCCTGTTATCTCTTGCAACAACTTATGACTTAGAGGTGGAGTAGATGGATGTGAAAACAATTTTCCTTCATGGTGATTTGGAGGAAGAGATTTACATATCACAACCAGAGCATTACATAGATAAAGGTAAAGAAAATTTGGTTTACAAGTTAAAAAAGTCTTTGTATGGTTTGAAGCAGTTTCCTCGGATGTGGTACTTGAAGTTTGATGCCTTTGTGTTGTTGGTTAGATTTCTGAGATCGAAATCAGATCATTGTGTGTATTATAAATTTGACAATGATCACATTCTCATTATTGCATTGTATGTTGATGATATGCTATTAATTGGGAATGGTAAGAATATGATTTCTGATTTGAAGTCTCAGTTGTCAGCATAGTTTGAGATGAAAAATCTAGGGGTAGCCAGGTACATTCTGGGAATGGAAATAAGAAGAGACAGAGCTAACATAAAACTTTGGTTAAGCCATAGTAAGTATGTGAAGAGCATGTTGGATAGGTTCTGCATGGCAGATTGTAGACCATTGTGCATTCCTGTTTCATTGGGGACAAAGTTGTCTGTTAATGATTGTCCAAAATCTCCTAGTGAGGTGGAGGATATGAACAGAGTACCTTATGCTAGTGTTGTTGGCAGTTTGATGTATGCTATGGTCTGCACAAGACCAGACATTACCCAAGCAGTGGGAGTTCTTAGTCGATTTATTGCTAATCTTGGACAGGTACATTAGGATGCAATAAAGAGAGTGTTCAGATATTTGAGGGGTACTTCTGAGTATTCCATATGCTATCATGGTAATCCTACAGGACCTTCGCATTCAATTTGTATTGGTGGATTCATGGATTTTGATTGGGCAGATGACATTGACAGCAGGAGATCCACTAGTGCTTATGTGTTTACTATGTTCGGTGGTGCAATTAGTTGGATGAGTAATCAGCAACCTGTGGTCGCTTTGTCCACGACAGAAGTTGAGTATATGGCAGAAACTCATGCTTGCAAGGAATCCATTTGGCTTAAGAGATTGTGTTCAGATATTGGTGTTGATGCAAGAGAGATTATGATTTGTTGTGACAGTCAGAGTGCGATTTGACTAGCAAAGAATCCAACTTTCCATGCCAGAATAAAGCATATTGATGTACAGTTTCATTTCATGTGAGACATGGTAGAGGATGGGAAGGTGAATTTGTAGAATTTAGACACTTTGAAGAATGTTGCGGATGCATTGACGAAACCAGTGGGCACACAGAAATTCAGATGGTGTTTGGAGTCTATGGGCCTCTTGGCCTATAGTAGTTAAATCCTGTTATTTCCATTGGCTCTTACAAGGTGTTCGACAAGTGGGAGAATGTTGGGAATTAAGGTGTCTCAACCTTGGTAATTCCTTGCATTTATTTATTGTAATGTATTTATTTATTGCCTATTGTGTAATTAGGATGCAAATTTTGTTTTGTCATCTTGTGGGACTTGGCATGGTGATGTGTCATCCTACGTGGAAGGTGACCACATGTAATTTTGTCCTCACATGAGGAGATAGGCATCCCACTTAGTAGTAGAACAATTTTGCCATGTGTCAACATCTTGAATAGTGTGTAAGAGAATTTTGACCGAAATGGTTATGACAGATTCCTATGACAGTTTCTATGATGCGTAAGAGTCGTAAATGGAAGATTCTATGACAGGTGAAGACATGTGTCACGAGGCATCTTGGAAGAAGGCATCTTTGGGCACCCCAAGGAGGGTTATGACATGTTGTAAGAGAATATGCTATTTTTAGTCAGTGTATGACAGATTCTCTTACAACCATAAGATATGACAGTTATGACGGATTCTATGACAGTCGTAAGAGTTGTAAGAGCATTTGTCATTGTTGAACTTTGGAATAGGTGACCATTTTGGGATGGGGTGATATGACAAGTGTCATGACCATGCTGTAGTGTTGGACAAGTGTCCATAGGTGTGGGTTTTGGGCCATGAGGCCAAGTTTGACGCCCATCTCAAGGAAAGCTCATTTTTGCCTTGTAACTTCTTTATAAATAGGTGCTTTTGAGAGATGTATTATGTGATTGACAGGTATTGCTATGCTGCCAGATTGTCTCTAGATACGAGTGTCGAAGACTCCTATAAAGACTTGAATTGCAAGTGTGTCTTAAACCTTGTTGTTTAGATAATACATTGTGCAGTTTTTGGAGTGTGGGGTTTTTCTCCCGAAAGGGTTTTCCCCAAGTTTTATCTTGTCTCTATCTCTCTCTCTGTCTCTGTCTCTCTCTCTTCTGTCTACATTCTATGTGTATGTGTATTTCCACAATATCTATGTTGTTGGGTTAATAACACTGTAACTGTAAAGGATAAAAAGAATTTGCACTCTACTTCCCTCATTAGATTAGTGTAGGAAGCGATTTCTGCACACCTAGCTTCCTTTCAACTATGACAACACCATAGAGTTGCCATCAACAATTAATGATCAAGTTGCATGTTTCTAAACCCTTAATAATCACTATTAAAACATAAAAATAGTCAAGGGACTATCATACCAAAAGAGCCCTAAAACTGCCACATAACTATTAGCTGCCATTATATAACTATGAGGAAATTTGGAAGTTGTCTTGGTCAGTTTTGAATAGTCATGCTTTGATCCATGACCATATCATTTTTCCCTAAACCCTAGAATAGTCATGGATCTCCTTGAATCAATATTTACATAATTAGACACTATGTAAGTTGAAAATCTATCCATGTCATTATGTTGTCAATGATTATATAATTGCCATCTCAAATAGTGCAGCCATGGAGACGTGAGGTTGTCATGACATTTATCTTTAGTTAAGATCATTGGGGGTATCATATACATCATAAGTTTTTGCATTGGGATGAATACACTAAATATGGAAGGAGATTTCCATTATGTGCTTCAGAAACAATGTTTGAAAAAGATTGCTATAGTCAAAAGGGATTGTATAGTCATGATTAGGTGGGTTTAAAGCATTAGAACTTGTGTCATAAACCTTAGGTCTTGGTGGAGTGAGGAGAGTGGGTTTAGATTCAATGAAGGATAGTCAATAGGAGTTTATATTTGTCAAAAGAAACATAAAATTTGTAGAAGGGATGTTAGGACTGTCATGTCTCTAGGGATTCAGTCATGCATGTTGTTGTTCTTGACTTTCTCACGCAACTAGAGGAGATCATTCAACAACTACAAAATGCATGTGGATAGAACAAGGGATTGTCATCTAGTCAATCAACACTCCAACTTAACTAGAATCTTGTAATATCCCAAATGGGATATATGCAACAATTCTAATTTTTCTTCTCAAACCCTAATTTTATGAAGTTCTAATTTTTATATCAGACCTAAACATACACTTATCTCAGCTAAAAAACATGTTCAATACATCACGAAAGCATCACCCATACACTTCCCAACAATATATTTGTAATCCACAATGAATTATACAAGGAAAACCATTTCAATTTGCAACTATAATGGACTAAAAGCAAATCAGATATCTGCTGCTATAAGTTTGAATATATAATGTCAATTACAAAGAAGTTAAATCTTACAAAATGATAGGAGAAAGGTTCTAATGCTGCTAAACTCCAAGTTAGGGCATAAACCCTAGGTCTTCTAGGCTCAAAGTACTTAATAATACCTTTTCAAATGATTGCACTTAGGCCTGCTCTGCCGCTGCCATGTACTGTGCTCTGTTGACCATTCCCAAAATGGGGACATTACAGCTGTCATGATCCTCATCACCTTTGGACTACCACATAATTCATGGAGGGGATTGTTTGGATAATATAAGACTACCATCATATCTTATCATCAAGAATCAACTAAAGAGTCTAATACACTACTATTCTATGCAAGAGCACTATCGTAAATGAGATAAAGTGGACTATCACCATGTTGCTCTGTTATTATCACACCTAGTTATGGAATTTGGCAATCAATAGGACCTTGGGATAGTTTTTAGAAGAATTAATCATTTTGTCAAGGTATTGAGAGAGAAAGAATTCATTTAAGAAATAAAACTCTTATAATCATATAATCTCTAAATGGTCTTTGACTGTCCTAATATCTCATCATAATACACTCACCAAACATAGTTTTTTGTTGTCTCATATCATAGAACAATAAATCCTTAGATTGTATGCAACACTTTGAAAGGGTTTGGATCTTGTGAATGCTTTTGTGTCCTTATAGGACAGTCATAAAGAGTTTTATCCTACTACAACAATCCATAAAGCTACTTGCAATCCTTTGAGAAAGTCACCTATACCCTTAGATCCCCATCTTATGCCTCATAATGTTGGTCATAATAACGAGACATTATCATAAGGTTTGAAGGTGAATGTATGAGGTCCTAACATATTCAAAAGGTTGAAGGAATGATTGTCATATCAATGAAGAGTTTTCATAAATGATGGACATCCATGATTGTGGAGGTCTGTTGCACTATGGTAGGGGTAGGCTATACAAGTTAAGATTGTCAAAAGGTTGAAGGAATGATTATCATAGTTCAAGAGAAATAATTTATAGTCAAGGGCAGGCTATACAAGTTAAGATTGGTCATGCATAAATGGCGAAGAACTAGGAGGGCAAGGAAAATGATAAATTTGTGAAGTTTCCCACAACAAAAATTTAACAACATGGCTTGTGAGGTTGGAAACATTATGGAAACATCCAGAAACAAGGTAGAAACATGGTGGAAACTTCATGAACTAGAAAGATCTTCTTTTCTACCTACAAAATGAAAGCTAGAAGATGTCAATGAGTTTGAAGACAAACTCTAAGAGATGAAATGAAACAAGATTTTCCCATTTACCTAATTTTGAAAACCTTTTTGCAAAGTGTTGTTGTGACAAAATTTCAAACTCCTAATTTGCTATACTAGCCATGAAACAACTTGATTTTCATACCTATATCACTACTGTACCTACACAATCATAGCTAGAAATGGTCAAAGATGAAGGAGTCAAGTTCTTAGAGCTGAATGAAAATGAAATTTATAATCATGTACCATAATTGTAGCCTTAGATATGATTGTTGTAGCCTTCCATGAGGTACCAAATTGCTGTTCTAGATTGTAAATGTCTTGATTAAGACTAAAAATAGAGAAAACATGAAGAAAGGAGGCTAGAAATTAAAATTTGATGGTGAAATTAGTCATCTAAAACTGATTTTTGATGTTTGTACTTGAAAAATGAAGAGCTACAACTACATATGGAGGGGATAAAAGTTTTCTATATCTCTACACATGTGTGAACCATTCAAATTTGTCATTTCATGAAAATCCTATATCTAACTAAAACTACAATCACGTGGCAATTAAGATCAAGTTATGTCTTGAGGTATGAAACTACATATATCATCTTTCTACCAAGAAAAACAATCATATATAACACGAAATCAATCTATAACATGTTATTGATCATAACTCAACCATTGTAAACTGATTATACATTAAACTTTTAAGTTTCAAAGTAGGAATACATGCACATAAGGAATTAAAATCTAGTCCATAATGGTAGACATATACAAAAATTTGGCAAATATGCCAACTCAAAACATTTTTTACAAAATGTGGCATATGCCATGTCTCAAAATCTATATACAATCTACATGCCGAATAGCTACATCAAATACTAAAGGTCTACTTGACCCTATGTCTTTGGTGAATCATCAATCTATGATGGATCCTCAAAAAGCGTCCTCTTTGTACCATGATGTCTAGTAGTTGATGGAGGCAAAGTTGACTACATTAACAAGTCAAACCACAAATTTGATTAATCTCTTCAATGGTAAATATAAATAAGTTAGAGTTAGTAAATAGAATCTTATCTACTACAATTTAGAACTTTCATTTATTAACATACATCTAAATCACTACAATCAACTATAAGACCTCTATAAACTATCAATTATTTAGAAAAATTCAATTCAATTACCTCTACTCTTTCTTGTCGTTCGAACAATCGTTCTGCAAATGATTTTCTCTCAATACGATTAGGTGTCCTACTGAAGTGTGATGGCAAAGGTGGCACATCACTCACATTCTCAAGAGATTGTAAAAGTAAAGTAACATTGAAATAAATTAATATATAATTATTAAACAAAAAAGGAAATGCATACATTAAAAAAGATTAGATGTGTTACACATAAACAATCTAGAGTGCACTACACAAAAACTTACTACTAGAAAACAAGAACATACCACCATTGAGGCCTCTTGCATCGATTGAGAAGGACTCATCATGGATGAACCAACTAATATCTCTTGTATGAAAAATGACAAGAATGTAAGACTCTATGTATACAAATAATCATAATAATTTTTAAATTAATAGATCAATTTATCTATTCTCTATTTTATTATTTATCTAAATGACTATAATCAAATATTTAAGTTTTCTAAATTATCAATTAAAGTACAGTTCAATCAAATTACCTCCACCCTTTGTTGGCATTCAGAAAGTCGTTTCGTGAATGATGGTCTCTTGGGTCGATCAGGAGTTCGAGTAAAGACCATTGGCAAAGATGCCACATCATTCACATTTTGGATTGACTTGACTATAAAAGTAAATTAACATCAAGATATAAATTAATATATAATTACTCACAAAGAAATAAATGTATACAATAAAAAAATATGATGTGTAGAAAAAATTATACCGACAAGTCAAAGCCAAATTGGATGGTAGACAAGTTCCATGATGAACTTCTGTCAACTCCTCCTCTATCATCAACTATTATCCCCCTTAGATACATTAGTACTAATATTTTTTTATATTATTCAAATGGAATACACCATGAAATTTAACTTTAAATTTTACTTGTATGAAAGATTGGCCATCCTCTTCTCCTTCTCTATGGTCCACTGATGCTTGTGCTTCTGCTCTTGTATTCGACCCCTTAGCTTGAGTTTTAGACCCCGCTACCTCATCCTATGAAGGGACATTGTACTCTGAAGTGTTCAAGGGTGGCTCACTACTCTCCATAAGAGGACCTAAGCACAACTGATTGCAAAAAATGCAATGATAGGGCACACAAACATGTGTGGACGAGGAGGGTCTAGTAAAATTAGGTTATCCAATATCACCGCCAACATCATGTGGTTGTGCAAACTGAGAAGTTTGTATAATCAAGTGCTCGGTCAAAGAGTGTATGGCAATGAGGCCCTGCTGTGTTGCATTTGCAACGTCTACATGCTGAATTGGGGGTGGAGAAGGGATAGCAAGAGGGGGAATAAAAGGACCTTGTACTTGTCTCATTGCCCTAGGTCTATCTTGAGGCATTCCCTTACCTACTCCCTGAAACTCTCTAAAATCAAAATAATTCACATGGTGACCCATTACAAACTCTTCATATAGTTTATGAAGGAAATACAAAGGTGATGAAAGGCACAAGACAACTAAGAGGGGGGGTGAATCAGTTGTAACAAAAACTTTAACTTCTTTAAACAAAATCACTTTCACATTCACTTACTTTAACTCCTTATTATGTCATGAAGATTAAACATGAATAGCAGAATCAAAAAATAAACACATCAACATCATACACACATGAACACCTGGTTTTTACGTGGAAAACCCTAAAAAGGGAAAAACCATGGTGAGTGTTAGATCATAATATAATGTAGTAACAATACCGAATAACAAAAGAGGCTTACTACCTAGTGCTCACTGCCCAAATGAAAAGCTCACTGCCAAAGGTTGGTTCACTGCCATGATAGGTGGCTCACTACCATGAATTGATATAGTAGCATCTACAACATGTCTAAGTTCAGTTCCATTGAAGCGCAATATCTCCTCTGCTATGCTCTGCTTACAATTCACACCTTATCTTCACATCTTCGCAGTCTCTCCCCTCACTCATGAATTCATTACATACATTTATACCAATCATCAACCTTGGAATGCACATCAAGGTCAACATTACAATCTACAATCATTGGAACTATCTCCAAGGTCAGCTTACATACACAAATCAAATTAGGACTAGACCTAAACAAACTTGTAGAGCAAATGAATGAAAGAGGAACACTTCACAGCTTAGCTCGGATCCAAATACATCTTCACACATTACAATACGCTTCCACAATCCACGAATCACCTCCACAACAAGTGTAACTAACCAGGTCGGCCAGAATTAGTGCACACATCAAGAACACTAAGATACATGCTTCCAAGAACTTCATTATAGATTGCAGATCAAGCACACACATTCAATACATTCTAGAGACATCCTCGAACAACATAGAATCACTTGGGAGCTAGCAAATCCAATCGCAATAGGTCTCACTTGAAGACAACAAATATCACTTGAATATATAGAATGCTTCTCAACAAACACTGTCAAACTCTGCTAATCAATAACTTGCTTTCTGGAGCACCAAATCACAAATCCTTTGGAATGTAGATAGATAAGGACTTTATAAAATTAAGTCTAGAACCGCAAGACTAAAATCCAACATGTAGAGAAATGCGAGCAAAATACTATCTCCTTGTCACTCTACAAACATTGCCAGGCACAGTCTTCAAACCGGTGAATAGAAATTTTTCTACATAGTGATTTGGACCACCAAATTGTGGATTTAGCATATTCAAACACTTCTCTATAACATATCCAAATCTCATACTCTGATCTTTAACACAAAGGAAATGTAGAGCAAAATACTCAGACAATGTTCTTAACATGACAACTCAATCAATCAACAAATAGCAATATCAGAAGATACAATTGGCACCAATGACAACATAAACATGTTGACATCAATGACAACACTAGTTAGTACATACTTGCAACAATCTCCCCCTTTGTCATTGATGGCAATATATGATGTGAAAAACATGTTCCACCATCAAGACACAAATCTGCATCAGAACTCCCCCTTTCTTTTTACACATCTGAACTCTTTCTCCCCCTAAGTTTTTCACATGATCTCTCTCCCCCTTTGACATCAATGGAAAAGGGCATCACATCTCTTCTACTGCACATACTTGCACACTACTACTCTGATCAATTTGAAATCCTTCTTTACTCCCCTTGAATGCAACAATCATCTCAAACCACTACCTACTCCCCCTGAGAGGTAGCCTCCAACATCAGTCCAAAACGAGAAATGTACTTTGAAGCACATTGGACTGATGTATTTTCTTATGCATCTAGTTCAAGGAAGGAGGGGAAATAACCCCTAATTTTTCTTGGAGATACTCAAATTTGTCTTTTGGAAGAGCCTTAGTGAATATATCAGCAACTTGATCTTTTGTAGGCACATACTCAAGCCTCACCTCATTCTCTGCAACTTTGTCTCTCAAAAAGTACTTAATTGAAATGTACTTTGTCTTTGAATGCATCCCTAGATTCTTTGAAATATTTATGGCACTTGTGTTATCACAAAGAATAGGAATTGGCTCATCATACTCAACTTTGATATCCTTCAAGGTTTGTTTCATCCATAGCACCTGAGTGCAGCATGATACTGCAACAATATATTCTACCTCTACAATAGACAAAGAGACTGATTCTTGTTTCTTGCTATGCCAGGACACTGCCCTATCTCCAAGGAAGAATGCACTTCCACTTGTGCTTTTCCTATCATCAGCACATTCGGCCCAATTTGCATCTGTATAGACACTTAGGGAAAAGTCATTATCCTTAGGATAGCACAAACCATGATCCAAAGTGCCTTTTAAGTACCTAAATATCCTCTTTACTGCTATCACATGTGATTCTCTAGGATCTGATTGAAATCTGGCCACAAGACAGACCACATGCATGATATCTGGTTTGGTAGCAGTCAGGTAAATTACTCCTCCAATCATTAATCTGTACTTGCTTTGATTAGCCTTAGGAGATTCATCATTCTTGCTCAATTTACAACCAATAACCATATGAGTGCATACCGGTTTAGAGTCCTCCATTCCAAACTTCTTTAACAATTCCTTGACATACTTTGATTGAGAAATGAAAATGCCTTTATCAGTCTAATTGATTTGTAGTCCAAGAAAGAAGTTCATCTCATGACACAGACATCTTAAATTTCATTTGCATTTCATCTGCAAAATTCTTGCACATTTCTTCATTTCCACCAAATATGATATCATCCACATAGACTTCAATAATTAGGATTTGATCTTTGCTTGTCTTGATATACAAATTACTATTTGCAGACCCTTTACTAAAACCCTATTGTAACAGATACTTATCTAGTCTTGCATACCAAGGTCTAGGAGCTTGCTTCAATCCATACAAAGCTTTCTTCAACTTACATACCATGTCTAGTTTGTCTGATAACTAGAACCCATCTGGTTGCTCTATGTAGACCTCTTCTTCTAGTTCACCATTCAGGAAGGCATATTTCACATCCATCTGATATACCTTGAAATTTTTATGTGCTGCAAATGCCAAAACAATTTGATAGCTTCCATTCTTTCCACCAGAGCATAAGTCTCTTCATAGTCAATTCCTTCCACTTGTGAGTAGCCTTTACACACAAGTCTTGCCTTGTTTCTCACAACTTCTCCAACTTCATTTAGTTTGTTCTAGAAAACCCACTTTGTTCCAATCACATTCTTGTTTGCGGGTCTAGGGACAAGTTCCCAAGTCTTGTTCTTCTCAATCTGCATTAATTCTTCTTTCATTGCCTTAACCCAATATTCATCATTGCATGCTTCATTTACTATCTTAGGTTCCACCTTTGAAAGTAGACAGAGATTTACTTGTGCTTCTGCAATCCTGCTTCTTGTCATCACACCTTTCCTTTTGTCACCAATAATCTAATCTTCAGAATGATCTCTTTGTACATACCTAGGAGTTTTAGGAATTCTTACTAGAGCTTCATCTTGAACTTCTTCTTCTAGAGCAACTTGCACTTCAGTCTAAACTTCCTTTTCTTTGTCTTTTTCAACCTTTTCTGTATCAGTAGATCCATCTGACTCATATCCATCTAGTTGAATATCTTCATCTACCTTCACATTTGCACTTTCAATGATCTTTCTCAGTCTTTTGTTATAGCACCATTAATCCTTGCTCTTAGTAGAGTACCCAAGGAATATGCCTTCATCACATCTAGCATCAAACTTTCCTAATTCTTCATCTCTTCTGATGTAGCATTTGCTTCCAAAAACTTTGAAGTATTTAACAGTAAGAGTTCTACCATAACACAACTCATAAGGTGTCTTTGTTTCTTTTGCTCTGATTTGCACTCTGTTCTGAATGTAGACAATAGTGTGTATTTCTTCTTTCCAATATACTTCTACTAGGTCTGCTTCCTTGATCATTGTTCTGGCAACTTCTTAAACAGTTCTATTCTTCCTTTCAACCACTCCATTTGTTGAGGAGTCCGGGGAGCAGACAAATGTCTCTTTATTCCATGTTCTTCACAAAAAGCATTAAACTCACTTGAAGTAAACTCACTACCTCTATCAGATCTTAAGCATTTGATTCTCAAATCCAACTCATTTTCAATGATAGCTTTGAATGCCTTGAACTTATCTTGTGCTTCTGCTTTTTCTCTAAGGAAAGTAATCCAAGTCATTCTTAAAAATCATCAATAAGAAGCATGAAGTACCTTTCACCTTGCAGACTTCTTGTTCTTGTAGGACCACACAGATCTATATGCACCAACTCCAACAAACAGGTAGAGGATAGTTCTTTTCTCTTGAAAGTAGTCTTTTTCATCTTCCCAAACTGACATTCTTTGCATATAACATTGGCAGGCTTCACAATCTCAGACAGGTCTCTTACAGCTTGAACAGTGCTTATTCTCATCAGATTATTGAAGTTAATGTGACACACTCTCCTATGCCATAACTAACTTTCATCTGTCTTAGCCAACAAACAACAATTTTTAGTACCTTTCAAATGATAGACATTACCATGAGTCTTCTTACCAGTGGCAATTAAGGTTTTAGAGATTTTCCTTATCTCACATCCATTGTCCTTAAACACAAGATTATATCCTTTGTCACACATTTGTCCAACACTCAAAAGATTATGCTTTAAGCCCTTGACATAAAGAACATCATCTGTATTATGCTTTCCATCAAAGGTAATTGATCCTTTTCCACAAATCTTACCAGCTACATCATCACCAAACCTAACTAGTCCTCCATCATATTTTTCAAACTTAACAAACTTACTTTTATCTCTTGTCATATGATTTGAACATCCACTGTCAATGATCCATTCATCTTATTTTTTAGCATGAAATGCAGACAACTCTCCTAGACTTCCTTCCTTCACACAGCTTGCAAGATTAGCAGAAACATGTTCTTCTCTAAGTGCAATAAACAAGAATTCACTACTATTACCATCATCAGAATCAGGTTCATCATCAGTTACACCATCATCATCTCTAACATAGTAACTCTTTCTTATCATCTTTCCTTTACTTTCATTGTTTTTGATTTTCAAAGCTCTGTCAAGAATTCTTGAAGCATAGTGACCAATTTTGCCACAATTGAAACATTTAAAATGTAACTTACCTTTGAACTTTCCTCTGTCGCCTCTTTTTATTCTGCTTGCAAATTTTTCCTCAAGCTCTTCAAAATCTTCTTCATCTGATTCCACAACATATTTATCTGATCTAGCAGTCTTTTCTTCCTTGGCCTTGAAAGTAGTCTCAGTTTTCACAGGGTCATCAGTAGTACCAAACTCTCTCATCTCAAAAGCGGTCAGTTTACCAAGCAATTGATCTTTTGAAAGTTTGCCCATATCAAATAATTCTTCAATGGCAGATACCTTGTGACTATAAGATTTGGGAAGAGTTTTGAGTATGTTATCTACAACATCCTCATCCTTTAATTTTCCACCAAGACCCCTGATGCTGCTTATAAATTCATCAATCTTCTGTATGTAACTTGTTATGTTCTCATCTTTAGCCATTCGCATGATTTCATATGTGGTCTTCAAGTTCTGTAACTTAGCCTTCTTGACAGATTCATCACCTTCATAGATTTTCTTCAATTTATCCCAAATCTCATGAGCAGTTTCCAGATCCACAACTTTTTTCATTTCAGTGTTAGACAAGGCATTTAATAGAGTATTTTTAGCTTTGTGATTAGTCTCAAAATCCTTAATCTCTTCGTTAGACCGCAGACCACATTTAGGTACTATGTATTTATCTTTGACCATCTTCCAAACATTATAACTAATTGAAATACTTGATAACTTTGCATTCGTACCTTCCAATATGAATAGTCAGATCCATCAAATTGAGGAATGTCTTTCTTGTGTGCCATCCCGGATCTACCTTAAGCTGTTAGGCTTTCTTCCAAGGAACCTCACTCTGATACCAATTGTTGAAAGGCACAAGACAACTGAGAGGGGGGGTGAATCGGTTGTAACAAAAACTTTAACTTCTTTAAACAAAATCACTCTCACATTCACTTACTTTAATTCCTTATTCTATCATGAAGATCAAACATGAATAGTAGAATCAAAACATAAACACATCAACATCATACACACATGAACACCAGATTTTTTACGTGGAAAACCCTAAAAAGGGAAAAAGCACAATGAGTGTTAGCTCACAATATAATATAGTAACAATACCGAATAACAAAAGAGGCTCACTGCCAAAGGGCTCATTGCCCAAATGAAAGGTTCACTGTCAGGATGGGTGGCTCACTGCCATGAACTGATATAGTAGCATCTACAACATGCCTGAGTTCAGTTCCATTGAAGCACAATATCTCCTCTACTCTGCTCTACTTACAATTTACACCTTATCTTCGCATCTTCATACTCTCTCCCCTCACTCACGAATTCATTACATACATTTATACCACTCATCAACCTTGGAATGTACATCAAGGTCTGCGTTACAATCTACAATCATTGGAACTATCTCCAAGGTCGGCATACATACATAAATCAAATTAGGACTAGACCTAAACAAGATTGCGGAGCAAATGAATGAAAGAGGAAAACTTCATGGTTATCTTGGATCCAAATACATCTTCACATGCTACAACACGCTTCCACAATCCATGAATCACCTCCGCAACAAGTGTAACTAACCAGGTCGGCCAGAACTAGTGCACACATCAAGAACACTTAGATACATGCTTCCAAGAACTTCATTATAGCTTGCGGATCAAGCACACACCTTCAATACATTTTGGAGACATCCAGGAACAACATAGAATCACTTGGGAGCCAACAAATCCAATCGCAATAGGTCTCACTTGAAGACAACAAATATCACTTGAAGATATATCATAAACTGCTTCTCAACAAACACTGTCAAACTTTGCAAATCAATAACTTGCTTTCCAGAGCACCAAATCATAAATCCTTTGGAATGAAGATAGCTAAGGACTTTATGAACTTAAGTCCAGAACGACAAGACCAAAATCTAACCTGCGGAGAAATGCGAAGAAAAATACTATCTCCCTGTCACTCTGCAAACATTGCTGGAAGCACAGTCTTCAAACTGGTGAATAGAACTTTTTCTGCGCAACAATCCAAACCACCAAATTTTGGATTTAGCATCTTAAAAAACTTCTCTAAAACATATCCAAATCTCATACTCCGGTCTTTAACACAGAGGAAATGCGAAGCAAAATACTCAAACATTGTTCTTAACATGACAACTCTATCAATCAACAAATAGCAATATCAAAAGATACAGTTGCCACCAATGACAACACAAACATGTTGACATCAATGACAACACCAGTTAGCACACACTTGCAACAAAAGGTACATCTAAATTGTTGTTGGGTGGTTTATCAAAAACCATCCACCAACGATCCCAAAAATTCTGACTAATAATACCCTCATGTGTACACCATTTGATTGAATACTTAGGCTTACAAACATCAACATGCAATCCGGTTTTAGGATTGACAAAATATTAGGCTAACATAGCTTTGGTAATGTCTAACGCTTTCACTTGATCATATGATAAACCATCAGCATATTCCACCTTCTTGGTTTCTCGTCATTGCCTAAATGATTCATGTTGGCTTGTGAGGGTTCGAACATGAGTAATAATTCCCTCTAAATTTGATGTCATTGAAGACAATCGAGGGTGGCGGTGATACATTTCTACAATCCTACTTATTTGATCAATGTTTTTTTTCAATTTTCTCTTCGATTGTTGGAGGGGGAGGGTTTGGGTTTTCATGTTGTTCATCCATTTTACCTATTTAAAATATAAAACATACCCATTTAGGATAAAAAACCAAAAAAAATTACTTGAATATACAAGACAAACAAAAAAATGCAAGAACCATACCTCTTGGGATCAGATATCCGTTCTAAGAGCTCTGATATCTATTTTTGGAAGAGGTCTGTGTTTTGCAAGCCGCGAGTTTGCAAAACGCAGCCTCTTTTTCAATTTTTATCTTCCACAAAATGGTTTATCCGTTTTGGGTTCCACAAAATGGATATCCATTTTGGTTTGGTATTCCAAACCAAAACAGATATTCTTTACATGCCTACGAAAGTCAAATTTGCCCAATTTGCGAATTTGGCTAAGTAAAGACGCGATTTTTGTCTATTGCCACTGTTTGGCCCGCGATGATCCTACACTCACCCATAGATATGCTAGTTATGTTTAAATGAAAATAAATTATTTATTTATTTTATATATTTTATTTGTATTTAAAAGAGGTTGCTAAAATAATGTTGGCCGAAAGTTATCTTTCACAATCATGACATCATATGCTTCTCTCCCTTGTTGCCAGTAGGTTATGCCTCTTGATGTAATTATGTTTAAAAAATGTATATGTACATATGTGTAGGTATATACATATACAAAAAACATGATTGAAATACTTCCAAGCGAGTAATAATGGTAGAGGTTGCTACTTCAACCTCCTTGTGATACTTTAATTCCAATAACATAGTTTTGCCAACACTAAACATAAGGTTTGAATCCTTGCAACCAAATGATGGACACATGTTGAAGATAGATTAGAAGATTGGGCCATGTGCTATTGTCTCAAAGAATGCTAGGTGGACCATTAGGTTTACATCAGTCAAAGGTGTGAGTTAGTTGAGTGGATAATATCATGACACACATCACAATCTTGCCCACTCTTGATTGTTATGACACATAGTATAACATAGTGACACAAATGGTTCAAGTTCACAAGGGGGGTGCATGTTGCTCCCATAGAACTTCAAGTTTGTTGGTAGAAAACACAATTATGAGAAACAAGGATTATGTTCCTACAGTGATGACACATGACCATCTTGAGATAACTTGGGGGATCTCATGGTCTTGTTGTGGAATGTCATAAGCCTTAGGACTCTCGAGGGTTGAGACCCTAGGTTAGTGACAAATGTCACTAGCTTGAGCTCTTTGGTCCTGGGCATTGTTGTACAAAGGAGGTTTACAATTAGAGTGAGGTTTGTTAGTGTAAAAAGAGACTTTACCTAGCTAGTCATTTCTAGGTCCTCTTCACACTAGTCTTCTTAAGTTTACTTAGAGTTGTTTAGAGCATTTAATAATGTACATTTATGTGCTTTTAATAAAACTTTGCATTAGTTGTCTCATGTCATAGCATTAAGACACTTGTCATCTTACAAGTTTTTCATACATGATTTATTAATTAGTGGTGTCTAGGACATTTATTATTTGTGTCATCTAGAAGGTGTCTTATCCTCTAGTTGTCATTTAATATTTGTGTCTATGTTGGCCTACACTTAATTTGGTGGCCAAGTCCTATCACTCTACCTTGCCTATATAAGGGAGGTATCTCATTGTATATTGCAAGCCAAAGCAATGCAAGCCATGTAATATATTGACATATCATATCAAGTCAATTTCATTGTGCATCAGATCAAGCAATTTATCCTCTTGCTTTCTCTCTTGTGGAAGGTTATCTTTTTGTTGCAAGTGATCCTATAGATATGTGATTCCATCAATGACTCTAAGAAGGTTGCTAGAGGTTGACACTTGTCACCTCCTTGGTACCTCAAAACCATAATGTTACAAATTACATACCTATGGACTTGACATGCCCATATAACCATGTGATGAAGGGCTGACATATGTAGGATGCATACTTTTACCTTGAAATTTTATAATACACATTTTTTTTATATTAATTTTCATTCATAATAGATTAATATAGTTAATTGTATATTTCACTAAGAAATATACTAAATTGCACAACCTTATTGAAAGTTACCTGTCGGTCAATGCCAAAGGTCACATCTAGCTTGCTCATTCATTGAGACCATACTATCTAATATAGATGTATCACGTGCCCGGTCTTATGTAGCATACTCCTCAAAGTATGCAGCATCATCTTCAACATGTATACCGATATCATGACCATGTACATCCTATGATGTATGCCTCATCAAAATTTTTTTGGATCCATAATCACATGTAGGTCCACAAACATGACAAATGTGTGGTGAGAGTCAATGCTTAGAAGGTTCACCCTCATCACCCTATGAAAGAGGTTTGCTATGTTGTAACAAGGTCTATGTGAGGGAACTGATGGACTATAGGGTCTCCACCTCAACAATCTCCTTCACAGAGGAAGGGAATGTGATACACATGCTAAATAGATGGGTAGGCAATGAGTCTCACTGGCTAGTCCTAGGCATGAGTGGCCCCTCTCTATCCTGTGCAGAGCCTTTACCTCTACCTTGAAATCACGTATATCAAAATAATTTGGAACTTCATTGAGGATGAACTCGCAATAGAGTTTCCTCAAGAAATATTGAGGCACTTCATTATTGTTGCATTAGGGATGGTAAAAAACTATCCACCACCTATTCCAAAAATTATCCTTTATACCTTGGTATTAACACTCATGAATAGGAAATATTTTGCAACTTGTGTGCATGGGCTCATTAGTTCTAGGGTCAACAATTAATACACATACACTGATTTTCAATAGTTTAGACCTTTTCTATCATTTCTTCCTAAAGTTTGGCCTTGTAAAAACCTATAAACAAGGGGATTCCACAATATTTACTAGGAAGAGAAGCAAACTAGAACCCTAAAATTTATTTTATCATGATCTCAAATTGAAGACCAATATTAAAAATAAGCCCAAAATTTATTTTATCATGATCTCAAATTGAGGACAATCTTCCAATTAGAAGAGTAAGTTAGATTCCTCAAAAGTAGAGCATCTAGATGATACCCAAAGAGTGGATTTGACTTTAAAAACAATTCCAAATCTTGCTTAATCTAAACATCAACATAAACAATGTTTCTAACACCTCTTTGTTATAGATTATTAAGCATTGCTTGATATATCAAAGTTTATTAGTGAAGCATAACATCGAACAATCTAGGGGTTAAGTATAATCCTTGCACCATTTTTTCCATCAAGGGATACAAGTATTACTGTTGAAGCCACATAAGCTCAAATGTGAAGGGATATTTTAGAGGGGACTCATTTGGTGTAACCTCTAGCCAGATAAGAAATTGATTAGAACCTACCATAAGTAGAATGGAGGATTTTGACATTCAAGATTTCCACAACCAATCCAATAAGACTAAAAAATTATCTAATCTTTCAACAATGTTGTAAACCCTTTTTGTTTATTAGTTTAGGAGAATCTCCGAACTTGAGGGACCAAATCCATGGGATTATTGGTTGTAATGAAAGCTTTGAAGTCTAGTTCAAATCGAGACACTTCACTAGCTCCTCCATGTTTCCTCTCAAGCATGTAATGGCATTAAAGTCTCCTCCCAATACTATATTTTGATTAGTAAGAGAGTAAGTTGAGTAGATATTTCCTCACATGTTTTCCTCTATCTAATGGGGCTATTAGGCACATAGGTATTGAACACAAAACCAAAAACATTCTCATGACAAGATTGGAAATTGGAAAGAGAAAATTGACCAATTAGAGATTTTGCTCACTAATTGAAGCCACATACACTAAGGATTCCATAGTATACATAAGCCTCCTGAAAGCTTCTACAACATTCAAAGTGACCCCAAGTCAAGAGTGCCAAGAGAAGGACAAAAACACTTAAATTTTTTACTCCAACAATTTTCTTTCTTGGATGAGAACCATATATGTCTCACATAAACAAAGTTGATTTTTAACCAACTTCCTTTAGTAAGGGGCACTCAAGGTCCTAAAAGTCCAAGATAGAAGCTTCATTCCCTTGAGCTTCCCTAACAAAGAAATCCATGGTTTGTTGAGCACTAGCTCCAATCTCTTCCAAAATATTTTCTTTAAGTCTATCTACCATTGATTGCTTGCCACATCTCTTCTTAGCACTACGGAGAGTGGAAGAAGAAAAAAGCTTAGATTTAGAAATCTCATTTAAGTTTTCTAAGGCCACTTCAATTTCAAACTACTTAGATTAAGTCCTTCCTCTTTGTCATCACTCAAGAGCTGGGTAGAGCAATAAACCCATGCCTTAAATTGTCAAATTCTAACTTTATCCCCAAAAAACACAATAATAACATTTAAAATTTGAACCTATATCTATCTAAATATGCACGTTGGTAAAAAAATCATAATAAAATTAGCAATACATATGTTGTATGTTTGTGTGATTAAAATTTGTTAACTTACACGCAAGAGAACGAATTTCATTTCTTTTTAAGAAGACATTTGAAAACAATAATTTATTGTTAAGTGACCTCTAGTTTGTTGGAGAAGTTGAATGACTCACAAAAAGTCTACGAAGATAAATAGATACCCCTCAATCCTAAACACTAAGATGAAAGAGGTCAAAAATTTGTTCACCCAATATCTATAGGCTACTAACAATGTTTTGAAATATTTATCCTCCCCCAAAACAAAAAGTTATCTCAATCTCTAAAGCCTAAGTAAATTATGTGTTTACATAAATGTTTTGTTCTTGATGTATTTTTATCATGTTGTCAATCAAATTCGTATCCTTGGCATATCTCTTTATTAAAGAGGAATTAATTGTCCTCTCCATATAATACTCAGTTGAAAAATAGCAACAACAGAAACTGAATGAAGAGATGCATTTGCTGGTGTCGACTAATTTAGTCTAATTTGCTTCGACGACTGCAAAAGACTTTCCCTTGAGCAAATTTGTTTCATAACTGAAGTTTGTTCTGTCGAGCAAAACATGACATAACATATTTAATGGTTTACAACATTTATGAAACGGTATCAGAGAAACTAACCACACTACAATTATTACAGTTCAACATAGCTGTCAATTTGGAATGGGTCGGACGTTCGAATCCATCGACATATTATCGACACGGGCCACATTTGTATAACTCTGCTGCTGTTGTTTTTCTTGTTGAGTGGCATTCATCCCATGGCTACTGCCAAAAACTTCGCTGGTTTCTCTCTTATAAACATACAGACATGAAACTGCCAGAAAGAAAAATACATTCAGGAAGCTGAGAACAGCCAACAGTGCATAATAATAGTAAAGCCGAGATGCATTCAGATTGTCTAAAATCCAGCTTGTGTGGCCCTTTTTACCAGTGATATCAGTTACTGTAGTCAGTAGAGAACTGCTGATAAAATTCCCAATGCCAAATGTGCTGGCAAAGAGTGCAGTTCCTATGCTCTGCATGCTCTCAGGTGACTGATCATAGAAAAATTCTAACTTACCCACTTCCAGGAAGGCATCTCTTAATCCCATAAGTATAAACTGAGGAAGCAAGATGAAAACTGTGAGGGGTGCTACTGCTTTTGGGTTGCCTTCAAGCCCATGCGTTTTCACAACCCTAATCCTTTGTTGTTCTGTTATTGCTGCAACCACCATAAGTATTACATCGATAACTAGACCAATCCCCATTCTTTGCAAGATATTTATGCCTCTGGGTTTTCCCGTAAATTTTCTGAAAAGCTTGACAAGGACTCTGTCGTAGATTACAATAGACACCAGCATTGACATGGTGACAAATGATGTGAGGGAGCCAGAGGGGATTTCAAAGTGAGGGCCCATGTTCCTCTTGAGTCTATTTCCCTGCTTTATGAAGAGTGTATTTACTTGGGCTACTATGGTGCTTGGTATGAACATGGCAACCCATATTGGGAGTAGTTTCATCATGAGCTTGGTTTCTTCTACTTGAGTCACAGTGCATAGCCTCCATGGACTTGATGTAGAACCGTTCTTTGTTGCTGCTTTATCCAAGAATCTGAAGCAAAATGTATTACTATTAATATTAATTATCAACTGTATGAAACAATTTGAATTTGATTTTTAGTATTTAAGCAATAGTCTTTTTAGGATTGTCTAAGAAGAGCAATGGGTTTTGAAGAGAGTAATATTTCTGCAAGGAATGATCTTTGAAGACTTATGGTTTGTAGTCTAGTTAGTTCAACCATCAAAGTGAAATACATGTGAGTTATAACCACGGACATGGTCAAATGGCAGAGTATTTTCAAACATTATCAATAAAGCATGATAAAGAGACGTTAGTATAAATTAATTTCTAGTTTTGACAGTGCAGACCAAAGCTGACAAGCACCGTCAACATTCATAAATAACATTCAACTAACTTCATTAATAATCTGCTATGAAACTTTAAAAATGTGACTGTGAACCTGTCCAGTTATTTTGCCTCTAAATAAGAATAGAAGCAGCACAGAAAATTGACTCCAATCTTCAGTTCGCAAAATTAATCAACTCTAATTTTCAATTATGTAATAGCCTCTGTTTTTCTCATCGTGATATCAGAGCCCTTTAAATCTTGGGCTATGACCTTGGAATTTTGTTGAATTGTAGAGTCTGTAGATGAAGTTCTGTTAAGCAGTTTTGTGTGGGTTGTGGTTTGTCAGCTGTGAACTGTGGGCTATGGGCTGTGAAGGGCTCCATGAGAGAATGAAAACTGTGCTACAGATCTTGTTGATATGATTTTGCCAAGCAATTGTATTTGTGACTTATATTTTATAAGCTTATGCATCAACTAATTTTGTTGCATAGTTAGTGTTTTTTTTTTAAAGTAAATGATATTTTGACATTTTTTGACCAACTATACATGGTATAGATGCATGCATTATGATTATATATGTATATTTGAAAACCATACACCCAAATTTGTATGAAGTATAGCTATTGGTCTTGTGGAAAAGGAGAATCATGACAATTTGATTTTTTAAAAGTGGGGTCTTTGTTGTTTGTCCCTTCCCCAAGCCCTTCATGCCTTCAAAATGTTTAGATATTTAGTTGATTAAGGTTATGACTCAGCTTGCCATGTGTATGGACTCTTTTTAATATTAATAACCACTTTCTTTGGGTTATCAATATTTATGCTTCAAATGACATCATTGAGAGTTTGATTTTGGATTGTTGAATCTTTGCCAACCACTTCTTGGATTGTATGTGGGGATTTTAATATGGTTGAGTTGGCTTCTAATAAATGCTGCAATCTTCCTATGCATTAGATAGGGAATGTGAAGCTTGTTAAGAATAAATTGAGGCTTTTTTTATCCCAATATTATTTTTTCTTGTGTTTTAATGTATTTGGTGTAAGGCTTTGTCTCCCCTAGACTTTGGGGTGTGATGCCTTCATCTATTTTTTGTGAATAGGGTGTAATATACTTCTTTATACAAAGTAATATATAAAACACTAATTCATCATAAAAAAACTTTATTCAAACAATAAATAGTTCCTTAGTTTCTAACTATCCTTACAAATATTGAGTCTATGAGACTTGTCCTAACCATTTATAAAGTCTAATTATTATATGGTTATACAAATTGCAAAGGTTTGAACTTAAAAGAATATACAAATGATGAAGCTAATAGTTGTGAGGGTAATTAAGAAACTGAAAAACCACTTTTGTTTCAATCAAAATTATTGAATGGGTCTGCTCAAAATAGTATTAGAAAAGAAAAATAATCTTAATATGTCACACATATATATACTTATTAAAAAAAAAAAAAACTTACAAATTAATATATAAATTATGGTCCCACTTCACTTTATATTTAAAACTCTATCTTACAAATATGTTAAAAATGACCTTTTACTTAATTTAAATGTTCCAAATGCCAACAACTAATCTATAGAGGATTATGTGACAGCAGAAGGAAACCTCGTTACAGCCATTAGTCTCTAGGAAACCTTACTAAAATTGAATTAGTCTGTTAAATTATATGGGGCAACAGGGCACGGTATTGTCAAACTCACCTCAAGATCGGAGTGTTAGAAATGGGGAATCTTCCTTCGTCAAGATACGCTTTAGGCTCCAATTCGTAAAGCTCTTCTGCATCAGCAGGTACCTTCACTCTCCATTTACGAACTGCTGCAACAATTACCTGAGCAATTCGACCAAAAGGGTTCCCTTTCTGAAGCTTGTGTCTATAAAACGGAGTTCCCACTAAAAATATACCAACTGATATAATCAAACCAAGAGTAGGAACTGCATATCCCACAGGGAATCCAACATGTTCCTGGATGTATATCAGAAAAGTTTGTGCAAAAAGTGATCCAAAAAACACACTGAATGCCCACCAATTGAAGAAGGAGACCTTTTGAACCTTCTCTTTGGGTTCAAACTCATCAAATTGATCTGCACCAATGGTGGAAATATTGGGCTTTGTGCCGCCTGTGCCCAAAGCAAGAACATACAGTGCAAAATAAAAAACTCCAACCTGAAGTGTAGAGGCCTTGGCACACACTGTCGCATCTTTAGCACATTCAGGTGGTCTCAGAGATGGCACTGAGACAGCCAATGTCATAATAACCATTCCCTGCACACAATATACCAGTATAAAAAATCTAATCTCCTTTGGTTTTGTACATAAAAAATATATCCTAGAGATAGAGATAAGATGCAGACCACTATATAAATGCAAGAAAATATTATGAAGGTCCAGTAGCGTCCCCAGTGGGTATCTGCAAGGTATGCACCAAGTATAGGAGTAATCCAAATAGCACCACTCCAATTGTTTACGTTCCTTGTTGAAGTCACTGTGCCCTCATGCAACTTACCGGTTAAGTAATTCACTAAATTGGAGGCAATCCCATGGAAGGCCATCCTTTCAAATATTTCATACCCTGCATGTAAGTCACTCTATTTACATATCATTCATTTCAACGGTCAAACAATCAATAGCAATTTTACACCTTATTCACAACAAAAAGTGGTAAATATTTGTCCTACTTTTATTGACCACAATTAACATTTGACTGTTGAAGTGGATGATATTATATAAATACCAATAGGATCAATAATTTACTATGCATATATACAACTTTGAAACGGAGTATATAGAAATCATTATACTCTGTAATGATTTATTGAGTTTCAGTTGTTCAGTTTCAAGTCAATATTTATGGATTACATTTCATTAATAGTGATTCACAAAATTTACAATAATAATAATTCATAACATCTATTTTTTTATGATTATGAATAGTCTACTTAGTAATTATAAATTACACTCTCTTAAATTACTACTCTGAAATATAAATCCATAAAAATTGACTCCCATAAAACTTTTATATACCAGAAATTAAAAAACAGAGTAAACCAAAAGAAAACTATATATATACATAACAGAATCCATCCTAAAAATTAAGACACCATCATTATATTGTATGCACATGTCAATATTAACTTTTAAAATATTAAAAAATAATTTTAGTTTTGTTATATTTTATTGTTACACAGGAAAATTAGGTAGAATCTTTCATTTAACTCCATCTAAGTTTGATTCTGGTACCCAGCACCATCATACAGAATGGCAACCTACTAAGTTTTCTAACTGGTACATACTCAGCTGCTGTTATCAATCTACTAACCACAGCCAATTCTAATTTTATTCTAACTTAAAATTAATTTGTTAACTAATATTTATTCAACTAATTAACTAAAACTTTCCCAAATTAACTGGGAAAGAAAAACACAGGACAAAAACATCCACCGACTGGTAACAAACATAATTTGATACTTTAAAAAAGACCACATATTTAAAGATCAATATGTTTTTTACCAACGAGATATCTGCAGGCGGCCCATCGTCCAGTTTTGGATATCAGAACAGGCCTGCCCTTCAAATCAACAGAGCCATCCATAGTGAATCCCTCCTGAGATTCCATATGACCACTCTTTGTAACTTCCTCTGCAACCATCATTCCTTTTCTTTATGAATATTTTTGCAGAGAATTATTATGACAGTTGAATAATTAGTGCCAGAATGGTCAGGGTGACTACTAGCTGAATCAACTGCAGAGGGCTATAATTCCAGTCCAAGAGGAAACTAACACTTTCACATCAATGAAAACAGATATAAACCAATCCTTTTAAGGGACAGGTTGTATTCAATCAATTGCAGTAATTTGTACTTATAATTGCTCCATAACCCAAATTGCCTTGGACTGTTTCTGGCGGCTGCTTGCTATAACTAAATAATTATATAGGTGTATGACATTGATTGGAAGTTTGGATTTATCTGTGTGGGTGCTTGCTATAACTAAATAATTATATAGGTCTATGACATTGATTGGAAGTTTGGATTTATCTGTGTGGTAATCACTGTATGTGTCATTCTGAATATCTTTACCTAGGTTACTCATCTGCCTAAGATCTCTCTGAGAAAGAAAAACAAGAACCCTTCCTTACATTGTAAATAAACAATAGGATTACAGTCTTTTACCCACAATTCCAATTTACATCATTACAAAGGCCTTGGACAAACTTCTATCTTTACGGTGTTGTCCTTTAGTGAACCATGGGAGGACGGTAGACCATGTATTCACCTAGTTGATAGATATTTTCATTTTGGGAAAAGAAATCAGATAGCAGCTGATTCTTTTTGTCTTTTCAACACTTAGGAAGTGGTCCCATTGAATTGGCTCCATGAATTATTTTTGTGGAGCAGGAGTTTTCAGGTTAGGTTGGAATTTGTTTAAGAAAATAGAAATTCTATTTTTTAGATTTTAGAATCTTTGGGATGATTTTAGGGTGGGGTTGGAAATTTTCCTCATTATTTTAAGAGATTTTGATGGCACATGCCATTCATCTATAATTTTTAGATTTCTACCATTAAATTTAGGGAATTTTTGGAGGGTTTTTTTGTTTTAGCTTTCTAAAAATATCAACTAAATTTTTTAGTATTGGTTTTTGCTTTAGAAAACATGAGACCACCAACTTTTTAAACTATTACAAAATCCACAAAACCCTGCTTATAAAAACTCTTAAAAATACCTCCTCCATAGAATTGCTCTGTTAATTTACATACAATAAATTTGTCTGAGATTGGGAATGCCATGTTTAGCTGATAGGCTTACTAGTAGGAGAATGATTAATGATATTCATCAGTCGTCCACCATTGTTTGATATTCATACTTCCACCTATACAGGTGTACACTGACTCACACCACAAACGTGTTATATTCCCTGACAAGTGGAACACCCATGTGAGTGAATGAGCTGGAAAGAAGAAAACATGTCCTTCATGCTTTCTCCATACATAACACCTTCACTGCCACCTCCCACTACCTGTTTTATGAACTATCTGTGCCCACTCCCTCAGCCACATCTCACCACTACAGCTTTACTCCTCCAGCATACTCAGTAAGTCAATGTAATATCCCTTGCTAGTTCTGACCTCAAAATGCTGATTAGAGGCTCAAGGAATATCGTCAAACACTTTGTATGCAAAGTATGTTCTTGCTGTTTTTGAGTTTCAGTTTGCTTTGCTTGATGAAATTGGAAGATAAGATGATGCAAAAGCCTTGAAATAAATGCTAAATGACTAAACTACAAGTATAGCATGAAATGCAAGTGTCTTAGCATTTTCCAAATGCAATAGATGACTAATGCAAGTGTAAATAAATTCCTACAGCCAATTGACATTTTGTCAAACAATTGGCATGCATACTATTATGCTAATCATGAAGGATATTAATATACACATTACATCAAATAGATGGCCTACAACTTGTCACTCCTTTATTGAGATATATTGTCTAATACAATGCTGATATGAATGGCCAAGACTCTTGGTTTTACAATTTTATGCAACTCCAAAATTCTAAGAACAAATGACAACTACGAAGCAATGCTGATATAAATATGCTAACTCATGAAAGAACCTGGAAATGTAAGCTGCTGTGAATCGATGACGAAGATGAAGGAATGGCAGCCTCAAAACAGCTCATAAACATCCCTCTCAAACCCCAATCGTGCCTCTCAAGTGTAGCACCCAGCCTTCTCATCAACCAAGGAAAGGAGTCCCTTCCAAACCCAAATTGAAACCCTCTCCTAGCTGCCCTGTACTGTAGCGTTACTGTTCACGGCACTGTAGCAACACTGTAGCGTACTGTAGCAAATCACTGTAGCGCACACTGTAGCGTCACTGTAGCAAAAACACTGTAGCGTACTGTAGCAAAACACTGTAGCAAACACTGTAGCAGCCAATAGGAAAACTTCTGATATGCAAATTGATACCTCCAAACCCCTGTTAACACTGCAGATTTAAGCACAAATGAAAGGACTGAAGTATCCCTTCCAATTTGCAACCCTTCGGAGGATATTTCACCACCTCAGTTATGCTAATCTATGGGAGTTTCCGTTCCCAAAGACCAAATATGCAGAAACCCTTGGCTCCACAAAACTCATCAAATGCAAATGTCAATAATCGGATGCCTGGAAGCTTTCCTTGCCCCTTCTTTTATACAATTTTTAATCCCACTTCAAGAGGCTTCTAGAAAAATCTTATTAGTTTATTTTAGTGACTTTATGTAATAATATTTATTTAAGTCACTTTATTAAATTAATTAAATATAAGGTCACTTTATAATATTTATTTATTTAATAACCTTACAAATAATTAATTTAATTATTATCTCCCTTATTTTTCCCATCCAACTGAATCCAGGAAACCAACCATCGACCAAGTGACTGCCTCAAGAAGACCCCCTAACCATGTACATTAGCCTACGATGGTCAGGAATAGGCTAAACCATCCGCAAACAACATCAGCTAAAAAGGGGACATTACAGTCCGCCCTCCTTGAAATTGCTTGTCCCCAAGCAATCTTGGCTACAAAGACAATTCTCCCCGCCTGGATCCCAAGGGAGGATCTGTGTAATATCCCTGCTGTCACCAAAGAGCTCCTGTAACACCAGCACTAGCACAACTGACTGAACCTGCTGAATCAAATCAACCCCAACGCCAGATGTCGCAAGAGCATAAGCATTAAGTGGAAGCAACTCTGAATACCGACAATGTTTGCTTCCCATAACTGCGCAAGCTAAGCTGTCATACACACTATCTAGCATATACGCAACTGAGCTATGCGTCTGAAACAGATCATGTACATAAAGATCAAAAGTGCAACTGCAAGTAATCACCCTCATATACATGCTGCAAAACTCAACAGTGAACCCTGATGCACACAAAGGATTCCTCAACATACTGGAGAGTATCCCACAACTAATGCCCGGATCCCAAATGAATCTGTAAAGAACTGCATCAGAATCTTGCTGAAAACAGCTACAGCCATAGAACCTGCCAAAACTCAGCAAACTGTGCAATTCTGTAGCTGAAATAAACATATCACTTCTGATGTCAATCCCTGGGGCCCAGTGCCAAACTAGAAGTCCGTCACAAAGCGTACCTGTTGACTTCCACTGTACCATTCTACATAAACCACTGACATAGCACCAAGAGTGGTAGAACACCTCATCAGGACCAAAATAGAGTGATGAATCAAACACGTCACCACTAGGATCCCAAAACAGAATCAACAATCCACTACCAATGACAACTGGTGGCACCTGCTGCACCATACTGTATGCAACTGAATCACTAATCTGCCAAGATGCTACTCCCTGATACTGAGACCTGTGGGTTATGGACCCAAACAACTGTCGAAAAAGATGAGTATCTCCTAACTCATCTACAAATGTTGGTGTCCCCTCAATACTCCAACTGCCAAAGCTAGAAGAAGAATGCTCCTGACACCAACTCATAAAGCCAGTTGCACTAATCAATGCAAATGTGGAGGGTTGATCCCTCTCAGCATCAACGGAAGTGGATATTTGTGCCTCTTCCCTCACGAATGCACCATACAATTGCCTAGCAAGCATGAAAGCACAACCTCTATCCTTTGCGCAATTCCTATGGACGTGCTGACTAACCAAGCCATCATACCTACTGCCCCCATAATCATCCTGTAACCATGTATCTGTGTGAAATCTATGTGACATAGAAGTAGCAAACCTTGTCGGATACATAATAGCATGATGGATAACTGACTGCTGTCCCTGCAAGTAATTTCTCATACACAACTGAGTCGGGTACTTGCAAGCTCTATTTCCATCTTCTGTAGATGACAACTCTTCATCCCACAATGGATGGTATAAGCCCCCCGTCAATCCACATTGATGCATCAACCAATCCTCTGCATGTGAACTAAAAGAAAGGTGATGAACTCTCCCCACTATGTAGTCATGGTAAAAAGTACCAACCTCTGTCAATGGTTGACCATCATAGTCCTGCTTTCTATCACCTGACATAGAACTAACCTTAGGGGAATCAGGTGTATTTTCAGATTCATCCCGCATTTGAATAAAGAGTCTTCTAATGTTATCTATCCTTTTTTGTCTTGCTATGTTGATGAGATTGATCTTTTCTTTCACTTTTTGAAGATGCTGTCTTGCATTGGCAGCCACTAATCTAGCCTCTTTGGCTTTTTGCAACCATTCTTCATTAATCTTTTTGGACTTCTTTACCTCTTCGATGCCAAAATATACAAAATCAGTCCTCTTATCCTTGATATCTTCATGTCTACCAAATGGTGTAGGGCTGCCATCAATGGGTGATATCACATCATTGGCTTTCTCATGATCACAAGCTCCTATCTCACAAGAATGATGGGACATAATGCTGCTGTCCTCAAACAAATCAGTGATGACATCATGCCATTGTAAAATGTCTTCTTCATCATGTGTATTCAAAACACTAGTGGCTGCTCCACTAAGCAAAGGATCAACTTTCACATCCACCTTAATATCTTGGACCTTCAATGGACTTTCATATGTATGAATAACATTCATGGAAGCACCATCTGATTCTTTACCATGATAGGATGAAGCAATGCTAGACTCACCTAATGAAGCATCACAAGAAACCTTATCTTCATGTAGCTGCTCTAATGTAACTGGTTTGTCTTCACCCATCACTTGCTCTTCTTTTCCCTCATTTCCTTGTCCCTCAATTACATGCACAACACAAGATTCTTGCCCATCCAAAGAGGATGCAATAGAAGAATGATTTTCTGATTTCTTTGGTGAAGCATGAGCCAAACTCAACTCCACATTCAACTCCTCAATCTGATTTTCTGCCATAAGGAGAGCCATTTGAGAGTCTTCCAAAGATTTTCTAGTCTTCACTAGCTCCGTGGTGAGTTGATCAACCTCTTCCTCTTTCCTCTTCAATGCATCTGAATATATGACACCCAATTCAAGTAGGTGATCTCTATCGGAAAGAAGAGTTAAATAGTTATTTTTCATAATCTCCATGGCTGTCTTAAATGCTTGCAAATCAGAGATTGATGAAGCCTCTTCAACACCTCTATGTCTCCCCTCTAGTTGGACCTTCCATAGATGAATTTCCACCATCTTGTGGGAATGATCAAAATGGGACAGCGCTGTAACAATCTTATCTTCACCAACCTTTAGTTGGTTCTCCAAATCAGACTTAGGGACCAAGGAAAATTCATTAGTTGAAGTTGTGGACTGCCAATGGAGAGCTTGACTCTCATCAAAATATTCTTCTAAAGTGTCCTCATGCTGGTTTGGAACTAGAGCAGCAGTAGTTTCCAACCCAAACTCCTCATCATCCCTCCAAAAAATAGACTCAATGGATGATGAATCGCTAACCTCATGCAGAGAGGTAAGATCACTCTTAGGACTATCGAAAGAGTCCCCAATCATAACCTCCATGTCACCAACTAGGAGACTCATGCAACCCTGTCCTGTAGGATCCACTGTTTCTTCCTCTCTACCTTCTATAACATCAACTGGGTGAAGATCAACTGAAATAGACCCAAGCTCAATACTACTAGTCCACACTTCACCTGTTACTTTTCCTGCTGAATTTTCATGAGTGCATTTAACATCAGCCCCAAAGGAATCATTAAAAGAATCCATACCATTGCTGTCCTCCTGAAGAGAAGATGAAACCTGTAACCCAAAAGAAGGCATCTCCTGCTCATCACCTTTATCTATTCTGTTCTCCATAGGATCAGCTGTATGCTGGTCACTATCTGTTGAAAATTTATTGCAGAGTTTTCTAGATACTTCACCTATAGAGACCTTTTGTTCCTCCCTTTTGTTTTGTAATGTAGGCGCCTTAAAAATGGATGCCATAAACCGAGCTGCTTTGTCTATGTTTGCAGGGTGTGAAAACAATTCATTCATCCTCTTTTGGTTTTCTTCCAACTTATTCAAACTTTGTTTAAGCTTCTCCATATTCTTGTCCCACTGCTTCTGAGCACTTGAAGTAACCATGATTAACTAGCTGATTCAATGTCCAATCTACCCAACAGGATGGCAGGACAAAAGCTCTGATACCACTGTAATATCCCTTGCTAGTTTTGACCTCAAAATGCTGATTAGAGGCTCAAGGAATATCGTCAAACACTTTGTATGCAAAGTATGTTCTTGCTGTTTTTGAGTTTCAGTTTGCTTTGCTTGATGAAATTGGAAGATAAGATGATGCAAAAGCCTTGAAATAAATGCTAAATGACTAAACTACAAGTATAGCATGAAATGCAAGTGTCTTAGCATTTTCCAAATGCAATAGATGACTAATGCAAGTGTAAATAAATTCCTACAGCCAATTGACATTTTGTCAAACAATTGGCATGCATACTATTATGCTAATCATGAAGGATATTAATATACACATTACATCAAATAGATGGCCTACAACTTGTCACTCCTTTATTGAGATATATTGTCTAATACAATGCTGATATGAATGGCCAAGACTCTTGGTTTTACAATTTTATGCAACTCCAAAAATCTAAGAACAAATGACAACTACGAAGCAATGCTGATATAAATATGCTAACTCATGAAAGAACCTGGAAATGTAAGCTGCTGTGAATCGATGACGAAGATGAAGGAATGGCAGCCTCAAAACAGCTCATAAACATCCCTCTCAAACCCCAATCGTGCCTCTCAAGTGTAGCACCCAGCCTTCTCATCAACCAAGGAAAGGAGTCCCTTCCAAACCCAAATTGAAACCCTCTCCTAGCTGCCCTGTACTGTAGCGTTACTGTTCACGGCACTGTAGCAACACTGTAGCGTACTGTAGCAAATCACTGTAGCGCGCACTGTAGCGTCACTGTAGCAAAAACACTGTAGCGTACTGTAGCAAAACACTGTAGCAAACACTGTAGCAGCCAATAGGAAAACTTCTGATATGCAAATTGATACCTCCAAACCCCTGTTAACACTGCAGATTTAAGCACAAATGAAAGGACTGAAGTATCCCTTCCAATTTGCAACCCTTCGGAGGATATTTCACCACCTCAGTTATGCTAATCTATGGGAGTTTCTGTTCCCAAAGACCAAATACGCAGAAACCCTTGGCTCCACAAAACTCATCAAATGCAAATGTCAATAATCGGATGCCTGGAAGCTTTCCTTGCCCCTTCTTTTATACAATTTTTAATCCCACTTCAAGAGGCTTCTAGAAAAATCTTATTAGTTTATTTTAGTGACTTTATGTAATAATATTTATTTAAGTCACTTTATTAAATTAATTAAATATAAGGTCACTTTATAATATTTATTTATTTAATAACCTTACAAATAATTAATTTAATTATTATCTCCCTTATTTTTCCCATCCAACTGAATCCAGGTAACCAACCATCGACCAGGTGACTGCCTCAAGAAGACCCCCTAACCATGTACATTAGCCTACGAGGGTCAGGAATAGGCTAAACCATCCGCAAACAACATCAGCTAAAAAGGGGACATTACAGTCAAGCTATGACTACTCTTTTTAAAAAGGTTTAAACATAGTTTGTAGCAACTTCTTGCTTGCTTTCATTTTTTATTTTGCACTCTCTGGACAAAAAACTGTATCAGCTTGATGAAATCTAGTTTTGAAGTAAAGCAATCGATGTCCAAAAGGTAAAAAGCTATCCCCTATAGGTGCAGACTACGGTTCGGCCTAATAGTGAATGGGAAATAGTTGGAAATTAAAATCAGGTCAGCAACCCAAACAAAATATAATTTTGTTCTCCAAAGACCTCGCTTAGTTCAAATTATTTAGAGCTTAGACAATCCATTCGCAGAATCGGTGGGAAAACAGTGGCAACTATGATTGGAATAAGTATTTGCTTTGCTATACATTATTTAGATCACTACTAGGAATACATCTATCAACTTGTGTTCTGCTCTTGTTTTGGTCCAAGCTATCTTTGCTAACCAATAGGCTGTATTATTTTTAATGCTCTATAAAGAAATGAGGCAACCCTGGATCATTAGGTCAAAATAGTATATTAAGTAGCTTTCTAAATTTTTATTGTCTTTGAATTTTAAAGTAAATATGGTTGATAAAATTTACTGTTTAAGTATTATAAATTGAGGGTGTGGAGTAGCTCTATTAGGATTTAGGTTTTGGCTTTGCTTCTATTAGTCATTGTCATTCCTTATGTCATATTGCTTCTTTGAGCAGGATTTTCTTTTGCATTTATTGTAGATTTTTTTTTGTTTTTTATGCCTGCAAGCATTCTTCTTTTTCCCTTTTTAATGGCCTCAAACTTCAACAATCTAGCAATTGTTGTTGGTGTTGATGGTTTAATGGCACATGAGGATGGCTCCACTACAAAAGTGACCCAAGAAGTTCATTCCCAAGGTGTTCCGTGAGGTATGTCTTCTAAAACACATTTGGATGTGGTCTTGCCCATCTTGAAATTTGATAATGCCTATAGATGGCTTGAAATTTTTACTCAAGGTATTTTATTGGGATGATTCCTCCTAAAAGCATGCTTAGAGAATGAGTTAGCAAGGATTGGATCTTGCATGGGGTCCACCTTGATGTTGTCTAGAACCTCACAAAGGGGTTCTTCTTTTTTCATTTTGTTGAAGCCATCCTCAAACATGGCCCTTATTTTTCTTATGCATCTAGGTTCTTGTTTTTACACTTGAAACCGGGGACTTTGTTGTTTCTAATGAGAGAGCTCTTTGAGTCCCTGTCTATGTGGAATTCCTTGGGTTACCTTTGCCATGCTAAAACCTTTTAGATTAACAACTTCTTTAGACAATGTTATTCGTGTTGAGTTTACTAAGTTCTTTTTAGCTTGCCTACAAAAGTGTGTTTGCATTGAAATTGATCTAAAGGATTTAGTTGATATTCAAAGATCTAAAGCATTTAGTTGATATTCAAATTGGTCAAATGAGACACACCCTATGTTTTCTTTATTTAAACCTTCGTAGCACCTACTATAGATGCCAATCCTTTTATCATAAGATTATAGATTGTCCCTTGGTCACTCTTAAAAACAAGCCCACTCCCAAGCTTGTAAATGATGCTTTGCCTTCAAAAAGGGAGGATGCATGGACGAGGGTTGAGAACCACAAGAATTCTTGGAGTATTACTAATGTTAGTGTGTCACCTAAAAATCCCATTAGCAATGGTGGAATGCTGCCTAAAACCTAGGGTGGTGTTCTTTCAAAACCTCGAGACAAGGGGAAAGAGATTGTTCCTTCCAATGATGAATCATCCAAAGAGGCAAATAATCCTTGATTTTCTATGTCCCCATTTCCTTTGTTTGTGTTGTCTGCTCAAATAGAGGCTTTTGTTCATTCAGCCTCCTCTTCTCCTCTAGTCGCTAAATGAAGACGTTGTAGCCAAAATTTGACTTTAGAAGAGGATGAGTATATTCCAAATAAAAGAATGCATAGTCAACCAATAATTTTTATCTAGGTAGCTTAAATACCATTCTAGAGGGTTAGTTTTTGCAGAATAGCTATGTAGCCCTCAAAAAGATGGATAGTGAGGATATGAGTCTTGATCGTCATCAATGAATTTTGTTTCATGGAATGTTCAAGGTCTAATAGACCTCACAAGAAAATATTCTATGCAAAATTCTCGACAAAGATTTCCAAGTTAGACATTCTTTATTTACAAGAGGTTAAAACTTCTAGCTTTTTGCTTTCTATTGTTTGTCATGTCATATGGCTAGCTAGTCATTTTTTGTCATAATCATCAAGCAAGTGGTGTTGTTGCTTCTCTCTCTCCTAAATGTAAGCTACATTTAGTTGATCAGGGATGTGACCCCACTAATTGGACTTTATGGGATCTTTTTAATATTGATTTAATCATTCCCTTTGAGTTATTAATGTTTATGCTCCCAATGATGCAATTGAAAGATCTTCTCTCTAGAGATGGATCATTGATTCAATTCCTATAGCCACTTGGGTCATGTGTAGAGTTTTCAATATGGTGGAAGTGGTGTCCAATAGATTGTTGATATTGTCTTTGGGTTATAAAGTAAATATGGCTGATAAAATTTACTATTTGGGTATATAATAAATTGAGGGTGTGGAGGATCTTTGCTAGGGTTTAGGTCTTGTCTTTGCTTCTATTAGTTGTTGTTACTTCTTATGTCATATTGCTTCTTTGAGTAGGATTTTACTTTGCTTTTATTGTAGATTTTTTTTAGTTTTTCATGCTTGTGGGCATTTTCTCTTTTTCCTTTTTAATGGTCTCAAACTTCATCAATCTAGCAATTGTTGTTGGTGTTGATGGCACATGAGAATGGATTCACCACAAAAGTGACCCAAGAAGTTCATTCCCAAGGTTTTTCATGAGGTATATCATCTGAAACACTTCTGGATGTGGTTTTACCCATCCTAAAATTTGATAGTGCCTATAAGACAGCTTGAAAATTTTACTTAGGTTATTGGTTGGGAGGATTCCTCTTGAAAGCATGCTTAGAGAATGAGTCAACAAGGATTGAGTTCTACATAGGGTCTGTCTTGATGTTGTCTAGAATCTTGCTAAGGGGTTCTTCCTTTTCATTTTGTTGAAGCCATCCTCAAACATGTCCCTTGTTTTTTTTGTGCATCCCTTCTTGTTTTCACACTTGAAACCTAAGACTTGTCATTTCCAATGAGAGAGATCTTCAAGTCCCTATTTAAGTGGAATTCTTTGGGTTACCTTTTCCATGCTAAAACTTTTTAGATAAAATAACAACTTATTTAGGGAATGTTATTTGTGTTGAGCTTGCTAAGTTTTATTTATCCTACTTGCAAAAGTGTTTTTGCATTGAAATTGATCTTTTCAAATATCTAAAGCATTTAGTTGATAATCAAATTGGTCAAATGAGACACACTCAGTGTATTCTCTATCTAAACATGGCTAAAACCTACTATAGATGTCAATCCTTTGATCATAAGATTATAGATTGTCCCTTGGTCACTCTTAAAAACAAGCCCACTCCCAAGCTTGTAAATGATGATTTGCCTTCAAAAAGGGAGGATGAAAGAACAATAGTTGAGAACCATAAGAATACTTGGAATGTTGGTAATGTTAGTATGTCACTTAAAAATCCCATTGGCAATGGTGGAATGCCACCTAAAACTTAGGGTGCTGTTATTTTAAAACCTTGAAAAAAGGGGAAAGAGATTGTTCCTTCCAATGGTGAATCATCCAAAGAGGTAAATAAACCTTGATTTTCTAGGTCCCCACTTCCTACCTTTGTGTTGTCTTCTCAAATAGAGGCTTTTGTTTGTTCACCTTCCTCTTCTCCTCTAGTGGCTACATGAAAGTCTTGTAGCCCAACTTTGAATTTAGAAGAGTGTGAGCATATTCCAAATAAAAGAAGGAATAATCAACCAATGATTTAGCTAGGTAGCTTAAATACCCTTCTAGAGGGTGAGGTTTTATAGAATGGTCATATAGCCCTTGACATGGATAGTGAGGATATGAATCTTGATTGTCATCAATGAATTTTGTTTCATAGGATGTTCAAGGTCTAATAGTTATCACAAGAAAATATTCTATGTAAGATTCTCGATAAAGATTTCCAAGTTTATACATTCTTTATTTACAAGAGGTTAAAATTTCTCATTTTTTGTTTGTCATGTCATGTGGCTAGCTAGTCATTTTTTTCATATTCATGAAGTGGTGGTTCCGTTGCTTTTCTCTCTCCTAAATGGAAACTACATTTAGTTGATTAGGGATATGACCCCACTAATTGGGCTTTATGGGCTCTTTTCAATAATGATAATCATTCCCTTGGATTTATTAATGCTTATGCTACCAATGATGTAGTTGAAAGATCTTCCCTCTAGAGATGGATCATTGATTCAATTCCTATAGCCACTTGGGTTATGTACAAATATTTAAATATGGTGGAAGTGGTGTTCAATAAATGTGGCACCTTACCTACATGGTGGACAAATAGTGAGAGAGAACCCTAGTACCACAATCACAATAAATTAGGGTTTTATGATCTCAATCTTAGCAACCATCATAACCACCCAACATGGCATATGTGGAGCAATATCTATTTTGGATTTGAAAATTTTTATAAATGGATTGACAAGGCCATGTTGTCTACTTAATATTTCTTTTCCTTTGCCAAATGTTTCCCTTTTCCAGTTGAGCCTCTGCCAAACATTGTTCTTTTAGATCACTTTCCCATATGATTTTGCATTGAATGGGAGTTCGCTAAATCAAATATCAAAAAGACTTGTTTTTTCTTAAATACTTCTTTGCAAACTCATTATCCCATGCTTTCCCATATCTAATATGTCTAGAATTTGGAGCCACATAATTGTTGTCATTAGATGAAATGGATTGACTAAGGGAATAGTGCACTAAAACACACCTCCCACTTCCTTTGCATTCATGGTCACTAGTTGGTATGTTTTTGTCATTGATCCTATGAGGTCATCACCTTGGAGCTCCACCTTGCCCCCATCAATCTTGAGTCTTAGACCTTTGGCCCTACTTTGCAACTTGATGTAGCTAAAATCCATCAATAGAAGCAAATTGTTGATAACCAATATTCTATTAGAGGGGCCCAAATCAAAGCCCATCTCTATTGGCTTAAATTGGGTGAGAGTTCTAAAGAGTTCTTTCAGGATTTGCATGTTTTCCACACTTCTTAATCTATAAAATTTATCAAGAAGGGCCAACATATCTTACCAGAGCTTCTTGATATCAAAAGATTATATGTGCCATTATGGGTAGGTTTCCAAAGCTCACGAGAAGACTCCTAAATGAGCCAATGATTTATAGTAATGTTTGAATGTGGTCCCTTAAAACATTATAAATACTCAAAGAGATCTATGCAAGCAACTTCTAACTAAAGTGGATTTTTGTGAGGTTGTTTTGTTCATGGCTAATGATAAAGCCCCTAGGTGTGATAGATTCCCTTGTGAATTCTACATAGCCTTCTGAAATTTGATTGGTAAAGATTTTTCATAAATTTAATCTTGAATATTTTCACTCTAATTCTTAAGGAAATATTTTTTTTGTAGGTAAATTGTAGTCATGGGGACTGGTCCCATGTTAAAGAAGAGAAACAAGAATAGAATGATGCATCGGACCCATAAACAGGGGTGCATAACAATTTAGTACTCCATGAAGTCAAAAAAGGAGACTCATGATGATTCTTCATGAACTAATTATGAAGTATCCTTGCCCACCTTTTCATGAGATCAAAGGCATGTATTATGTTGAGTTGAATCCTTTCTGATAGCGTTATTCTTTTTCTTTTGAATGATTAACCATGGTTCCTTGAAATTTTCATTAGCTAAGGGAGACTAAAGCCTATTGGTTGGCTTAGAAGCTTCAATTTCTAGGCCACTCTCTTTAAAACTTTCTATTGGAATATGGGACATCTCAGTTGTACTGAAATCATTTAATGCCAATGCTGACATTCATATAGGAGATTTCTGCATAGTCAAAGATATATTCTTTTTCTTCGGAGAAGCCTTTTGTAGATTCTCTACTCTTCTAGATGGTGTTGGAAAACCTTCAATGATCTCCAAAGCTTCCTCATGTGGACCTTCAATAGTCAAATGGTAGGGAAGAGATTCATTCCACCATGAATCTTGATAGTCTTATTTGTCTTTAATGCTAGGGCAATCAACTGCAATGTGTCTAGTATCATAACACCTGTGACATGAAAGGCTAGCACCTCATAATCCAAGGGTTGAGTCCAACTATGATTTTTTACTTTAAAAATACTATCTATTGAAAAATATTCAATAACTCCTTTTTCCTTTCCCAATCTCTCCATCGTTGATTCCTTTGCTAACAAGAAAATTGACTCTGACCCATCCCTCAAATGGCCCTCCACTGCCTGCTGCATTCTTCTGTATTTTGTTGTGAATTGTAAATATCCAAAAACTTTATTACGCTTTGTTGTTAATTGTAAATTTCCAAGGGCTTTATCGATCTTGACACATGGTACAAACAATACGATGGAATTGGAGGAGGGTAAATGGGTATGAATAGCTCTCATCACATAACATTCCAAGTTCCATAGTAACCTTCCAAGTTGCACACAATCATGGGTAAACATATACTTACTAGACCTACTATAGGTACAAGGAGAAGTGGAGAAAGGATTGATTGTGACGGGAGAAGATGAAAGAGTTGTGGAGGCTTTCACTCACTTATGGGTGTGTCTATCAAGTTAATATTGTTAACAATATTTATATATATATGAATTAGTAAAAACATTTAAAGTTGCTATCAAATGGTTAATAGACACATATTTTAAAGAGTTTTTCAATGCAATACCTCTCAAGGCCCTTCAAATATATTTAATGTTTCTTGGTGTATAGTAAATTTTGTTAATCTATCAATACTTACACTTCTATATAAATATTCAATAAAGCTAAGGGGAAAGGAAAGGGCAAGGTCCTAGTTGTTGTTGTTTCACAGCCAAGTTCCTAGATCATTGACTCGAGTTCTTCGCATCACATGGCTTCATCACAAGGCAATTTTTCCTCCTTGGAGCCATGTTCTATGCCATCTATTCTATTGGGTGATGACACTCCTGTTGAGGTGCATGGGAGAGGGTCTGTTGATGTGGGTGAATGAACATTTTAGGATGTTCTCTGTGTTCCATCTTTGTCAACTAATCTCCTATATTCGTATATCAGATCACTCACACTAGCTCTGGCAAGTGAGTTGAGTTCACTCTAGACACAATGGTAATGAGTGAGATGCATAATGGGTCTACAATTGTTGTTGGGAAAGTTGATCATTAGTCCAAACTATATGACTTTTCACACTTTGTTCCTGATCCTCCTTCACTTGCTTTGCTCACTCTCTTAGATGCGGTGAGTTGTTTAAGGCATTAGCGGTTTGGCCACTTGATTTACCATTACCTGTAGAAGCTTAGTCAACAGGACATGGTTTCAGGGTTGCCTTCTATTCATTTTTCTAATGGAGTTTTCCAAGGATGCATTCTTGGTAAGCATCTTGAAGAGAAATTTGATAAAGGCAAAGTATGGAGGGCCACACAACTTCTGGAGTTGGTACATAGTGACTTGGAAAGTGCATTTCCACATCCTTCTTTTGGGTATGTGCAGGATCATGATGGGCCAAACTATACCTCTAAGTGGCAATGAAAATACAAAAAATTAGACTTAATCAAGTTCATGTGAAAATTTGAATGGATTATCTACACAATTTGAAAAAGATGTAAGAACAAAATTTGTAGAGAATTGAATCTAGTTTATGGGCTACTTTAAAAAAAAAAAAAAAAATTTACTTAGTGAAAAATGAATATTTCAATGAACAACTATTAAATTTTTCAGAAAAAAATAAAAAGTGGGTATCATTCCAGCCAACCCAACTATGAGGAAGAAAAAAAATATTTTTTTGAAACTTTCAAAATAAGTAGAGGACTCATGCCCAAATGTGACGCATATTTTTTTGAAATTTTTTTGTAATAAAATAATTAGTTATGATTTTTTTACTGTGACTTTTTTTAAAAACTAAAAAGTAATTTTCTAGCCAACCTAACTCGATAAAAACAATTGGAATTCAAATTTTTTTAAAACCTATAGCCAACAAAGCATAGAATGTGACGCATCTTTTGGATCTTAAAAAGGTGAAACAATTTGAAAGTTATGGATGTTTTTCAATCAGTGTGTCCATCAGGATTTGACACACACTGTATAGAAAATTATTAATAATTATTTAATAAAATGATAATCAAGAAAATCTTATATTTTTAGAAAGATGACAATTTCTTCTATAAACCCTTTTCATTTTATCAATTTTCCATAAAAAAACTTGCCAGCACGAAGGGTGAAGTTTGAAGAAGAGAGTGAAAGTAGTAAACACATTGGAATTCAGGGAAAGTCAACTATGATAGTCCCAAGCCTAAATACAAGGAAAAATTGAAGAAAAACAAATACCGGTTACTAATGGATATCCATTACTAACGGATATCTATTATTTAAATAACAAATATCCATTTTGGGGAGCAGAAAAATGATTTCTAAGGTTCCAGAAATGGATATCTATTTATGGAACCTTAGAAATCTCTCTCTCTCTCTATCTCTATCTCTCAATCCTCTCTTTCTATCTCTACCCCTCTGTATCTATATCTCTCTCTATCTCTCCATCTCTATATCCTATCTCTCTATCTCTATCTCTATCTCTATCTCTATCTCTATCTCTATCTCTATCTCTATCTCTATCTCTACCTCTCCCTCTCTATCTTCCAATCTCTCTCTATCTCTCCCTTTTTATCTATATCTTTCAATATCCTCTCTCTCTCTCTCTCTCAATCCTCTCTTTCTATCTCTACCCCTCTGTATCTATATCTCTCTATCTCTCCATCTCTATATCCCGTCTCTCTATCTCTACCCCTCTCTATCTCTATCTCTACCTCTTCCTCTCTATCTTTCAATCTCTCTCTATCTCTCCCTTTTTATCTATATCTCTCAATATCCCCCTCTCTGAGAGAGAGAGAGAGAGAGAGAGAGAGAGAGAGAGAGAGAGAGATTCAAATTTTAAAGATTGAAAAGATGTTAACCATGTAACAATAGAAATTTGCAAGTTGAATTGTAAGTTCTAAGCATAAACCAATGAAAAGAATTAAAAAACCATTTGTATAGATCCAAGAAACGGATATCCATTTTGGAACGGATATCCATTTTGGGACCCACAAAACGGATATTTTTAACATGCCTATGAAAGTCAAAGTTGGCCAATTCACGAATTTGGCTAAGTAAAGACACGATTTTTTTTCCATTGCCACTGTTTGGGCTGCGATGATCCTGTACATACCCTTTTAGCAGAGCTAGATATGTTCTAACTTTTATTGATGATCTTTCTAGATACACATGGGTATACTTTCTCAAATAGAAGTCTGAGGTCTTTGAGTCTTTTTAGGACTTCAAAGCTTTTTTAGAGAAACAATTTGGGAAGGCCGTCAAGATTCTGCATACAAATAATGGGGGGAATATGTCAACTAGAGGTTTGAACAGTTGTGTGCATCAAAAGGCATTGATCTTCAACACACAATTCCATGTAGTCTAGAACAAAATGGTGCCACAAAATAGAAGAACATGTCCTTGAAAGAGATGGCCAACTGTATGATTCACTCTAGGTCTATGGAACCTCAGTATTAGGTAGAGGCCATCAACTATGTGTGTTACATCCAAAACTGAGTTCCTCACCGAGTTGTGAAGGGGGTCACTCCTTTTCAAGCTTGGGCCGATTGGAAGCTCACAATAAAGCACTTTCAGGTGTTTGGTTTTCCTGCATGGGCCTATATTCCAAAAGAGAAACACAAGGCTATGGATCCACAAAGCAAGCCTTGCATATTTGTTGGGTATCCAGAGGGTGTCAAAGGCTACAAGGTTCTTCATCCCACCACTCATGAGCTATTCATCAAGAGGAGTGTTTATTTTGAGGAGGATGTTTCTATTTCTTCTCCTACCACTTCTCCATCTACCATCACTTTGGAGACACTGCGACATGATGATAGTTCTTCTGAGGATCTTAATCCTAATTTGCTTGATGAGGAGTCTTCTTCCTCCACTTCAGATGGTGACGATGATGATGAGGATTCATCTTCCTCCTCTCCTAGTCATCATTCAAAGGGTAATGATCCTCCTCCAGACTCTCCCACTAGGCCTCTTTAGGCTCGATAGACATTAGAGTTAGTAGATAATTGGGTTGGTGATCCTTTAGATGCTAGAAGACCAAGGTCACAATTCAAGTAGGTTCCACATCTCTTTATTGATTTAGCTTCTGACCCATAGTCTTTTTGAGAAGTGGTGCAGGAGCACCTACCTAACAGTTGGCCTCCATGAGGCAGTTAGTTTGTTTTGAGTCTTGTTAATGTTTCCAAGAAGGTCTTGTAAGACCAATGCATGTAATAAGGTCATGTTGACCATGCTTTACTATTTTTAGCTAGGTTGTTAGGACAGCTGTTATGCTGTATGTCCGGTTGGATCTCCTAGCCGCCTGGAGAGATTTCCAGCCGCTGGGAATCGAGTGGTAGTACTCGCAGGAGATCCTATTTATGCATGAGGATCGGTTGGTTTTAGAGATAGTATAGTATTGCATTGAAGAGGAGTGACAGAGAGTGAGACGGAATATTGTATTTGCATCTTTTGAAATCAATAAAGAGATCCTGTTGTGTCAATTCTCTGTTTGGATTCCTTTGTGAAACCGATTTGCTGTTTTGGTGGTTTCATGGATTCGCTGATCCATTCCACCGGTTGATTCGTTGAATTGGTGGAATGGCTGTGTACAGTAGTTTAGCATGTAGTTTGCATTTTCTGTTTGTTCGTATGCAGGTGTGCAGGATCGCAGTCAAGAGGTGTTGAGAACCCTAGCATGGGTATGTGCTAGGTCGTGTTGGTAGTTAGAGTCTGGAAAGTTGTCCAGGAAGCAGATCGGTCACCCCAGGAGGTTCGGCGGATTGGAAATTCGCTAAGGTTGGAAATTCGTCAAAACGGCATCATCAGGATATTTCTGTGTATATCCTGCAGTTACTTCGGGCGTCATCCGAGTAGGTAGAGATGAGCATGATGCAGTCGTTTGCATAAGGTGAATGTGCGTCGGGGTGATCATCATCAGGTGTTGCTGAGGAGGAGCGTATCGGCATAAGGTAGAAGATCGGGTTGATAAAACCATCGCGGGCCGATAATGTTAAGTTTGGCCGACAACAGGATATTGAAGGAACTGCATGTGACGTCATCGTCATCAGGATAATCGTCATCAGGATATCAGGGTGACGTAAGCATCGAAGGAAAGGTGCGTGAAGTTGAATATCATCATCAGGATATATGGGAGGAACCGGATGTTCTATATCCTGCTGATGAACATGATGTTGAACATCATGATGCTGAAGATAGAGTTTGGCGGTAAGGTGAACAGTGAACGTCAGGAGGATGTTTGCGCTTGTCGAATATGATGATGCTGCCGATAGCCGGATATGATGATGCTGCTGACAGGCGAAAGGGTGAAGGTTTGTCTGTAGGAGGATATCGGTCGGCAGAGAAAATATGATGATGCTGACAGTATTAAGGGAAATATGATGATGATGAAGGGTTGCGGACATCCATGCTGTATGTTAAGGTTTTAGTGTGGATGCCTCTGCATCATAGTGGTATCAGAGCTCAGCAAAAGGTCTGGGCGGTTGTGTGTTGATTCTGTCACCGAAAGGGCAGAGGTAGAGTTGATTCTGTCACTGAAAGGACAGAGGTAGAGGAGTGAGAGGTTGACAAAATGCCTCCGAAAGGTAGTAGTACTGCAAGGGAATTGCAGGAGATGAAGGAAAAACATGCCAGAGAGATGAGGAAGATGAAGGAGCTTGCTGAAGCACTTCAAGCCAGGCTTGTAGCCCTGGAAAAGAACAAAAAGAGGGAAGTGGAAGATAGTGAATCAGAAGCAGATGAAGATATTGTTGAAGAGTATGAAGAGGTAGCTGAAGATCTGGATGCTGAAGACCAGAAATTTGCAAAACTGTTAAAGGCAGTGCAGAGTGATAAACCTAAGGTAAAGGTTGATGTTTCCAAGTATAATGGAAGTTTGAATGAAGATGAGTTACTGGATTGGATTGCTGCACTTGATAATCACTTTGAATGTGAAGATGTTGCTGAGGATCAGAAGGTAAAGATTGCAAAGACCAAGTTAGGAGGTCATGCTTTGGTATGGTGGGATTATGTACAATCCGAGAGAAGGAAACAAGGGAAGTCAAAGATCACTTCATGGGATAAGATGGTAGCAAGGATCAAAGGTAAATTCTTGCCTAGGGATTATGAGATTCAGATGTTTAAGAAGCTGCAATTTTTAAGGTAGAAGGAAATGGATGTGAAGACATATACTGAGGAGTTTTATAAGTTGAGTATGAGATCTGGTCATCATGAGAATGAGGTAGAAAAGGTGGCTAGGTACTTGGCTGGTTTGAGATTGAACATACAGGATGAGTTAGTTTTAGGTAACCCTAAGAATGTGGAGGATTGTTACCAAATGGCAATCAGGATTGAAGAAAAGATGAATAGGAGACAAGATAAGTCCATGAGAGGAAGAGGCATCAATATGAGGGGAAGAGGATTAGCCCCTACAACAAGGCAAACCAATGAGGGTCAAGAAGACACTGGTAAAGGACAGGGACAGTCTGATTTCAGAGGTGGATGGAAAGGTAATAGAGGCAGATTTGGAAGTGGTAGAGGTTCTACTACATTTTCAGGCAAGTGTTACACCTGTGGTGAGTTTGGTCATCCATTTTTCAAATGTCCAGAAAGCAAAGGTTCATCATCCAGAAATGATAGAATGAATGACAAGAGAGTACAACTTGTGCAAGAAGAGAAAGTAGAGGAATGTGTACAAAGTTTAAACACTTATCAAGATAGAGCTCCTGACAATTATGGATATCCTGAGGAGGGAGAAGCATTGATGCTAAGGAGAACTAGTTTGCAGGCATCAAGGGATATGATGCAAAGAAGAGCTCTTTTCAAGACCACATGCAAGAGCAAAGGTAAAGTATGTAAGGTTGTCATTGATACTGGTTCAACAGATAACATGGTATCTCAGGAAATGGTGGATAAATTGCATTTGGAAAGGATTCCACACCAACACCCTTACAAGGCATCTTGGGTGAGTGATAGTCAATCACTTTTTGTCTATGAACAGACATATGTTGATTTTCAGATTGGAGCATATCATGATAGAGTTTTGTGTGACATTTTGCCCATGGAATGTTGTCACCTACTGTTGGGTAGACCATGGCAATTTGATAGGAGGGTACTGTATGATGGGTATGCTAATACCTACACCATCAAGAAAGATGGGAAAACTATTATGTTGATGCCATTACAGGAAGCAGCTGTAGTACAGAAGGCAGCCAAAATCATTTTAGTGGGAAAGAAGGAGTTTGTGCAGAAGCCTATAGGAGCAGGCATAAAGGCAGTTGAGGACACTACAGGGAAAGAAGTTATTACGGACAACAAGTTGAAGACAGTTTCAGTTTTGACTAACAGAGGTCAGCAGCAGGTTCAGCAACAGGTTTGCACATAGCAACCAGTTGAGAGGAATGACAAGGATGTTGTCATAGTTGGGACTATTGTTTGTCCTATAAAGGTTGAAAGAAAGATAGAGTTGAACATTACAGCAGTTCAAGAGGCAGTTCAGACAGAGGTTCTGGTCAGACAACCTGACAAACACAAGGTATGTGAGAGAAGGGCCTACATTGATAGGCATGAGGATTTACTTGCAAGAAAGCAAGTTACAGTTCAGAAGTCTTGGAGCAGCCAAGAGACAGCAGAGGATAAAGCTGGAACAGGGCAGAACACTGCAAAGGCAAAGTGTAAAGGTGGAGGACTTCCACAACCAAACTCATGGGACATGAGTTCTTTTCTGTTGGGGAGTATGGTGCAGGAGCACCTACCTAACAGCTGGCCTCCATGAGGCAGTTAGTTTGTTTTGAGTCTTTTTAATGTTTCCAAGAAGGTCTTGTAAGACCAATGCATGTAATAAGGTCATGTTGACCATGCTTTACTATTTTTAGCTAGGTTGTTAGGACAGCTGTTATGCTGTATGTCCGGTTGGATCTCCCAGCCACCTGGAGAGATTTCCCAGCCACTGGGAATCAAGTGGTAGTACTCGCAGGAGATCCTATTTATGCATGAGGATTGGTTGGTTTTAGAGATAGTATAGTATTGCATTGAAGAGGAGTGACAGAGAGTGAGATGGAATATTGTATTTGCATCTTTTGAAATCAATAAAGAGATCCTATTGTGTCAATTCTCTGTTTGGATTCCTTTGTGAAACTGATTTGCTATTTTGGTGGTTTCATGGATTCGCTGATCCATTCCACCGGTTGATTCGTTGAATCGGTGGAATGGCTGTGTACAGTAGTTTAGGATGTAGTTTGCATTTTCTGTTTTTTCATATGCAGGTGTGCAGGATCGCAGTCAAGAGGTGTTGAGAACCCTAGCATGGGTATGTGCTAGGTCGTGCTGGTAGTTAGAGTCTGGAAAGTTGTCCAGGAAGCGGATCGGTCATCCCAGGAGGTTCGGCGGATTGGAAATTTGCTAAGGTTGGAAATTCGTCAAAACGACATCATCAGGATATTTCTGTGTATATCCTGCAGTTACTTCGGGCGTCATCCGAGTAGGTAGAGATGAGCATGATGCAGTCATTTGCATAAGGTGAATGTGCGTCGGGGTGATCATCATCAGGTGTTGCCGAGGAGGAGCGTATCGGCATAAGGTAGAAGATCGGGTTGATAAAACCATCGCGGGCCGATAATGTTAAGTTTGGCCGACAGCAGGATATTGAAGGAACTGCATGTGACGTCATCATCATTAGGATAATCGTCATCAGGATATCGGGGTGACGTAAGCATCGAAGGAAAGGTGTGTGAAGTTGAGTATCATCATCAGGATATATGGGAGGAACCGGATGTTCTATATCCTGCTGATGAACATGATGTTGAACATCATGATGCTGAAGATAGAGTTTGGCGGTAAGGTGAACAGTGAACGTCAGGAGGATGTTTGCGCTTGCCGAATATGATGATGCTGCTGATAGCCGGATATGATGATGCTGCTGACAGGTGAAAGGGTGAAGGTTTGTCTGCAAGAGGATATCGGTCGGCAGAGAAAATATGATGATGCTGACAGTATTAAGGGAAATATGATGATGATGAAGGGTTGCGGACATCCATGCTGTATGTTAAGGTTTTAGTGTGGATGCCTCTGCATCAAGAAGCTTCTGGTATTCTTGAGTAGGATGCTGCTATGCAGGAAGAGTTTAGTTCCTTGGAGTGGAACCATACTTGGGATTTAGTCCCCCTTCCTAAGGGAAGGAAACTTGTTCAATGCAAATGGATCTATCAAACAAAATTTTTCGTAAATGGGTGTATTGATAAGCATAAGGCTTTCCTGGTCACTAAAGGATTCTCCCAAAGTTCCTTAGATTGACTACTCTGCGATTTTTACACAAGTTGCCAAAATGAATTCCATTTGACTTGTCCTTGCCATTGTTGTAGCCCATCATTAGGAAGTCCATCAAATAGATGTGAAGAGTGCCTTTCTTCATGGTGACTTTCAGGAGGAGATATACATTGAGCAACCACAGGGGTTTGTACATGATCTTTTACTTATTTTTCATCTTCAGAGTCTCTCTATGGCCTCAAACAGGCCCCTTGAGCTTGGTATGCCAAGATGGACTCCTTCCTTCTATCATTTGGGTTCACTTGGTGTCATTCTAATATGAATGTGTATATTCTACAAAAGGTTGATACTCTCACTTTCCTTGTTCTCTATGTTGATGACTTGTTGCTCACAAGGAGTTCCTCTTCCACCATCAAGGTAGTAAAAATTACCCTTCATGATCATTTCTTGATGTCAGAATTAGGCCTTCTACACTACTTTTTGGGGATTGAGATCACTCAATCTTTGTCTGGTATCTTCATTACATAGCTCAAGTATGCACTTGATATGCTCTCCAGATTTCACATGGCTGATTATAAGCCTACACCGACTCCATTTTTGTCAGGGGTCAAACTTGAGGCTTATTGGTCTTCACCATTGGTGGATTCTACCTTGTATCACCAATTAGTTGGGAGTCTCATATACTTGACTCACATGAGGCCTGATCTGTCATATGTTGTGGGCCTAGCATCTAGGCTCATGTAGGAACCACATGAGATGCACTAGAAAGCAGCTAATTAGATTCTTCACTATGTACAGGGCACTCTAGTGAACGTGGATATTGACTTGGTGAGCCATATAGATTCAGATTAGGCAGGTGATTCTCAGGATCATAAGTCTACTTCTAGGTATTGCTTCTCACTTGGTTCCAATCTAGTTTCTTGGTCAAGCATGAAGTAATCTGCAATTTCTCTTTCATCTACAATGGTTAAGTATCGAGGAGCAATTAATTCTACTACTAAGGCTATTTTGCTTCAAAATATACTCACTGAGTTTAGTATTCCCTTTTGGAAGCCTACAATCATTGTTTGTGACAACCAGAGTGCGATATAGATCTCTCGCAATCTGGTCCATCACAGTGAATCAAACACATTGAGATCCACACGCACTACATTCAAGAGTTGATTCATGAGAAGGTCATTGATCTCAAGTACTATCTAACATCAGAGATAATTCATGAGAAGGTCATGGAACCAACTGTAACACTTAAATCTGCATATGAATCTGAATATTTGCTCCATGATAAGTTGATATTGGAAATGTTTGAAGACCTACTGAAATCATTGTGCCTCCCTTTGCCTTTTTGACCTAGCTCTAACCCCTCTAAATGCCTTCATGCTATATACATATAGTAATGTGTTTCTTCTCCTTTGTTGTTCTGGGAGGGAAAAAATTAGGGCAAATAACTATTGTAATTACTTCATCTACCTGCACACCAATCCCAACTACCCGCACCATCCATCACTTTGGTAGCATTAAATTGTCATACACCTCCAATCCATTTAAGTTTGGCAAGAATGGTTCTCTAATGCTTATCATAGTTAAAAGGTGGGAAAACATGTTTAAAATAGCTTTTACAACACTTTAAAAGCCTTAAAAATCCTTTGTCAACACTTATGTAGTAATCAAGAACCTTTTTCAGTGAGTTCCTAGTCACTAGGAGCTTGTTGAAACTTGTTATCTTCTCTTATTATTCTTTGTCAGTGAGTTCCTACTAACCAAGAACTTGCCTAAATCTTTGTCTTGTCTCTTTTCTTGTTTCTTTCTCTTCCTTTACTATGGTCTTGCCTTGGAAACTTTCCTGCCTTGGTTGATTTCAGGGCTTATGGCTTGATTGGAAACTAGGAACTTGTTGGTGAGTTCCTATGTTCCAAGAACAAGATGAATCTTTGATGCCCCCTTCCTCTTATCTTCTATCAGCAAGTTTCTACAAACTGGGAACTCATCAAAAGTGTTCTTGACAGGCCCAAAATGGCCGATAGGGCATAACTTAGTCAATTTTAGGATTTTTTTTATATTTTAAGAGGCAACAAACATAGGGTAGATATAGGGGCACAACAAAGGGCACATTGATGGATTCATGAGAAAAATTTAAGCAAATCCAGGGCTGAAAAAATAAGGCACCAAGAAGTTGTAAAAATTTATGAAAATTTTCCATAAATGTTCCAATAGGTAGTTCCTCTTCTACGTAATCTAATCTTGTGGATTCTTTTCCAAATTTTGTTTCAAACTTTATGTACTTGTAACTCTTCCAATTTATGATCTTCATCATGGAAATATCTTCATTTCTTAAAGGCATTTAAGCCAAATTTCCACAAGTTTCACAAAGTACTTTTATGTATTTCATTGGACCATCTACATCATCATCAGATTTATCACATAAGATGGATGTGATGAACTAACTTACCTATTTAGGAGGTGCATTTTCAATGCCGTCACTTTCTTCTCTGATCTTTTGAATCATCTGAAAGTAAAGATCAAATTCAATATGGTAACGATAACAAAAAGTTTCAAAAAGTTTGTTTTCTTTCATATACCATGGCCTTAACATTCAAACATTTTTTGCCCAATCTTTATATGAGGATTTGCATCACAAAATGTCACATACATCTTGAAAGGAAGCTAGGTGTGCCGAAATCACTTCCTACACTAATCTAATGAGGAGAGATGAGTGCAAATTAGTTTTAATCTTTACAGTTACAACAATGTTAACCCACTAACAGAGATATTGCAACAAACACATACACAAGAATGTAAGACAGAAGAAGAGAGAGACAAGATATACGTGGGGAAAACCCTTACAGGTAAAAAAACCCACACTCAAAAACACAGCTCAAATGTATTCCAGTAAACAATCAAGGTTACAATACAGTTTCAGAGCCAATGCTCTTGTAGGAGTCTTCGAGACTCATATCTGGAGACAATCTAGTAGCATAATAGTACATGTCAATCACATAATACATCTCCTCTCCAAAGCACCTGTTTATATAGAAGATACAAGGCAAAAATGACTATATCTTGGGATGGGCGTCCAACATGGCCTCATGGACCAAAAACCACGCCTATGGACACTTGTCCAACATTGTAAGATGTTCCTAACACTTTTCAAGTCACCCCATCACAAAGAGCTCACATATTCCCAAGTTGGACAATGACAGATACTCTTACGACACTTACGACCGTCATAGAATCCGTCATAGCTGTCATATCTTACAGCTGTAAGAGAATCTATCATACATAGGCTATAAATATGTTGCAAGTATGAGGTGAGCCAGTGTTGTCATTGATGTCAACATACTCATATTGCATTGACAATAAGGATTTGATGAGCTGTGTGCTGAGGATATTGAGAAAATTAGCCTCAGTCAGGAACAGTGAAGAATAGTGATGAGAAGAAGGCAAATGTACTGTATAGGATGAGAACCGGAGGATGCAGATTAAAGGGTTAGTAGATATGAGTCTTGAGATGCTTCAGTTAAGATTTCAGAGGTCCGCATGAAGATCTGAAGGAGTTGTGGCTGTCGGTATAGAACCGGTTCCGGTAAGTATCCAGAGGTGACAGAGGATCACAAAAAGGTCCGGTGAGGTCCGGAATTGTATTATCCTAATCTGTGGATTCGAAGGAGTGTTTGGGATGTCCTTGTGATGTGTCATCCTGATTTATGTATGATTTGGAGGTCCGGAAGTACCTCTTGCATTATGACAGTGGCGACAGACTGTGTTCTTGAAGTTCCAGATGAGGAAGACAAGAGATTCCAGTAAGTAGAGGAAGTGCGGATGTATCCGGTCATTCAGACAGGCTTGTGAAGGTTCTTGGATCATGTTTAGGTTGTGTTGTTGGTCCGCATTGATGGTAGAGCCCGGAATTGAAGTTATTCTTCCGGATGAAGTTCTTGCTCTGTTTAGCCGACCGGATGAGTTGTTCATCCTGCGAATGTTCTTGTGGTGGCCGACCGGATGTGTTATTCATCTTGCGGATACTCTTATGGTTATTTGCCGACTTAGATGTTTGTTCCTAAGTTGATGTCTTGTATAAATAACGGTTTGTGAGTTCATTTCAAAGTGTGGTGTGTGGATGGGTGTGGCATAGCGAAGAAACGTGTGAAAGGCAGAGCAGAGATTTTTGGGCTTAATTGGAACTGATCCGGACATGGTAGAGATGTCATTCTCCAGTTCAAGACTGTGATTTTTATCACTTTGTAGACAGTGTGTCTCCTTGTAGGCAGTGGGCCTCTTTGTGAGCAGTGTGCTCGGGCAGTGAGCCCTTATTGGCATGTGCCATTCATTTTTCTTTATTCTTCTAACAGAGAATAATTCTTGGGTTAATCACCCCGTGGTTTTTCCCTTAACCGGGTTTTCCACGTCAAAATCTTGGTGTTCAATGTGTTGATGCTTATCTGCTCTTGTGTTTATGTATTATGCTTTCATGGATGATTATTTGATATGCTGCTAACTAACAACAAAGAATTAAGTGTTTGAAAGAAGAAGAAGTTTTATACAACTGATTCACCCCCCCCCTCTCAGTTGTATGCCCTAGATCCAACAATTGGTATCAGAGCCAAGTTCCTCTGATAGGAGCTTAACCGCTTGAGGAGATCCAGGATGTCGTCATACAAGAAGAATAGTCTGAAGTTCGATGGAACCAACTTCACTCTCTGGAAAGGTCGCATGAAGTGTCACTTGGAATGTATGGGAAAAGCATACTTGGCTATGGTTTCAAAACCATATGTACCTCCACAAGGTGGTCCGACAACTCTGAATGAAATCACAGAAGCTGAAAACAATCTGCGGACCAAAGAAGCTCTTCTAAGCGCATTGAATGACTCAGATCTCTCGAATGTTATTGACCTACCAACTGCATATGAGATCCTGACTAAACTGGAACTTCTGTATGAAGGAGATGAGTTTGTCAAAAGTGCAAGGTTGCAAAGCCTGAAAGGGAAATTTGAAAGATTGAAAATGAGAGATGATGAAAACATCACTACCTTTATGCCAAGAGTAAATGAGCTGGTATGTGGAATCAGAAATGCTGGTGGAACTTTAGATGAAAATGAGATTGTCTGCAAAATCCTAAGATCCCTTCCTGCTGCCTACAAAATCAAAGTTGCTGCCATTGATGAATTCAGAGCCCACACAACTGTCACAAGAGAACAACTGGCTGGCAAACTAGCTGCATTTGAAATGACCGAGTTTGGAGATGATCCTCCCAAGACTGAATCTGCTTTCAAAGCCAGTGCCTATGTGAAAGGCAAATAGAGATTTGATCCGGGTGAAAACTCATCAAGGAAAATGTCATGGTATGATCAAGCAAGAAGAGACATGGAAGAAGAAGAAGCAGAAACAACTCAACTCGAAGCCCTCATTGCAAAGAGACTGCCAAGAGGATCCGGTAAGTATGAAGGAAAACTACCCTTTAAGTGTTTCAACTGCAATAAGATTGGTCATTTTGCCTCAAGATGTCCGGAGAGATCTGCAAGATCTAATACTCACAGACAAAGGTTTCAAAAGAATTGCTATTATGTTAATGAAGAAGATGACAATGAAGGAGTAACAGATGATGAATCAGAACTAGGAAGCAAATCCGGAAATGAGTGGGTGTTTATAGCCATCAAGGAAGAAGATTCAATACTCTCTGAATCTGTCAATCACAAAGTTGTTGAAAAAGCCTTGGCTGCTCAAGTGGAAGAAAAGGATGATTGGGTTATTGACAGTGGATGTTCTCACCATATGACTGGTGACAAGAATAAGTTCTTAGATTTGGAAAGATATGAAGGAGGAATGGTAAAGTTTGGTGACAATTCTGCTGGCAGAATCAGAGGTAGGGGAACTATTTCCTTTGATGGTAAGAGCAAAACAGGTAATGTACTGTATGTTGAAGGATTGAAGCACAATCTTCTCAGTGTTGGTCAGTTAGTGGACAAAGGCTATGATCTCCGGTTCAAGAATGGAAAATGCAGAATCTTTACAAGCTCCGGAACTGAAATTGCATCCGGTACTCAGACAAAAGGTAATATCTTTCATCTGGTTGGTTCAAATAAAAGTTGTTTGTTTGTTCAAATTGATCAGAGTTGGTTATGGCATAGAAGAATGTGTCATGTAAATTTTGATAACATCATCAAGATAAGCAATACTCAGGCTGTGAGAGATCTTCCAAAATTGATGAAACCTACAAATTGTGTGTGTAAAGAATGTCAGTTAGGTAAACAAAGCAGAGTCTCTTTCAAAAGCAAAGATCAGTCTTCTACCGGATTGTTGGAATTAGTACATACTGATCTATGTGGTCCGACAAGAATCAAGAGTCTGCAGGGTGATAGATATTTCATGTTGTTAATTGATGATCATTCCCGGATGATGTGGGTTACCTTTCTAAAAGAAAAATTAGAAGCTTTTGAGAAGTTCAAAATCTTCAAAGCTATGGTGGAGAATCAAACCGGATTGAAACTAAAGTGTCTAAGGTCTGATAGAGGTGGTGAATTTACATCTGGTGAATTCATTGACTTTTGTGAGAAACAGGGTATAAGGAGACAGTTGTCTGCTCCTAAGACTCCACAGCAGAATGGAGTAGTTGAGAGAAAGAACCGGACCATCCAGGAAGCTGCTAGGACAATGATGTTGGAAGCAAATGTTCCTCAAATGTTTTGGAAAGAAGCTATCAGCACCGCAGTCTACACTCTCAATCGAGTTCAAATCAGAAACAACACCGGTAAGACCCCCTATGAACTCTGGTTTGGCATCACTCCTACTGTGAAATATTTCAGAGTATTTGGTAGCAAGTGTTATATTAAAAGAGATGAAGATCTAGGAAAGTTTGATGCTAGAAGTGATGAAGGAATTTTCTTGGGTTACTCCACTCAAAGCAAAGCATACCGGTGTTACAATAAGAGATTGAGGAAGATGATAGAAAGCACCAATGTAAAGGTTGATGAAGGAATTGAGAAGCCTTCAAGATTTTATGAGTTTGATGAAGATGACCAAGACAGTGTTCAAGGACCTCAATCCTCTCCGGTGAGACAGAGTCAGCCTGATCCGGTAAATCAGGAAGAAGAGATAGGTCTGAATGAGCCTGATCAAGAAGCAGCAGTGCAGGATACTCCCAAAATTCCAAGGTATGTAAAACTGAACCACTCTGAAGATCAAATCATAGGTGACAGAAGCAAAGGTGTACAAACTAGAAGGAATGTTGCTCAAAATCAGAATGAATGTTGTCTGATTTCAAAGATTGAACCTAAAACAATAAATGAAGCCTGCAATGATGAAAACTGGACCAAAGCAATGGAAGATGAATTGATGCAAATTGAGAAAAATCATACTTGGGATCTTGTTCCCAGACCTAGAGACAGGAATGTAATTGGAACCAAGTGGGTCTTCCGGAACAAACTAAATGAAGCTGGTGAAGTAATCAGAAACAAAGCTAGATTGGTCTGCAAAGGCTACTCTCAAATAGAAGGAATTGACTTTGAAGAGACTTTTGCTCCGGTGGCAAGAATTGAAGCAGTCAGATTACTTCTTGCATTTGCTGCCTTCAAAGACTTCAAGGTATATCAGATGGATGTCAAGTCTGCCTTCCTAAATGGTGATCTGGAAGAAGAAGTCTACATTGAACAACCGGATGGTTTTCAATTGTCTGATAATGATGATATGGTCTGCAAGTTGAAGAAAGCTTTGTATGGATTGAAGCAAGCCCCAAGAGCATGGTATGAAAGGTTGGATAAGCATCTTGTGCAGATTGGATTCAACAAAGGTACTGCTGACAGTAACTTATATTTCAAAATTGATCATGAAAATATTTTAATTGTTGAAGTGTTTGTGGATGATATCATTTTTGGAGGAAGAGATAGTATGTGCAAAACTTTTGCAAATCAGATGAAAAGTGAGTTTGAAATGTCTATGCTTGGTGAAATGAATTTCTTCTTGGGTCTGCAAATTACTCAAACAAAAGAAGGGATCTTCATTTCTCAGACCAAATATGTGAAAGAATTGTTAAAGAAATTTGGTATGGAAGACTCAAAGCCTATGAACACTCCTATGGCAACCGGATGTAAGTTAAGCAAAGATGATGATTCTCCAAAGGCAGATCAGACAAAGTATAGATCAATGATTGGTGGATTGTTATATCTCACTCAAACTAGACCAGATATAATGCAGGCTGTTGGTCTTGTGGCAAGATTCCAGGCTGATCCTAGAGAATCTCATGTTATGGCAATCAAAAGAATTTTTAGGTACTTGAAAGGAACAGTTGAGTATGGTCTATGGTACCCTAGAGATCCGGACTTATCTCTTCATGCTTACACAGATGCAGATTGGGCAGGAGATGTGGATGACCGGAAGAGCACTAGTGGTGGAGCATTCTTTTTGGGGAAGAGATTGGTTTCTTGGCTAAGCAAGAAACAAGATGCAATATCTCTATCTACAACTGAAGCAGAATACATTGCAGCAGCAGGTAGTTGCACTCAAATCTTATGGATGAAGCAGATGCTAAGAGACATCAAAGTTGAATATGAGGAGCCTATCACAATTTTCTGTGATAATTCAAGTGCAATTAATATCTCCAAGAATCCGGTATTGCATTCTAAGACTAAGCACATATCTATTAAATTTCACTTTTTGAGAGAACAAGTAAACAAGGAAGAAGTCAGATTGGAGTATGTTCCCTCCAAGGATCAGATTGCAGATATCTTTACAAAACCTCTTCCCAAAGACTCTTTTGAATATCTCCGGGAGAAGTTAGGGGTCATGGCCCCTCCGGTGATGAACTAAGATGCACTGATGTGCATCAGTCCGGTGGCTATCACAGTTATATCTTGTGATCCGGACTGATGGGGAGCTGCAACTAAGGGGGAGCAGCTGGTATGATTCTGATGTATGAGAATTGCAAGTATGAGCCCTTTGCCATTGATGTCAAAGGGGGAGAGAAGACATGTGAAAAACAAGTGGTTGATGATCAAAGGGGGAGCAGTAAAGGAAGAGAAGACATATGAAAAGTTGAAGTTCTTGTCTTAATGGTTTTTCACATCATATGTTGCCATCAATGACAAAGGGGGAGATTGTTGCAAGTATGAGGTGAGCCAGTGTTGTCATTGATGTCAACATACTCATATTGCATTGACAAGAAGGATTTGATGAGCTGTGTGCTGAGGATATTGAGAAAATTAGCCTCAGTCAGGAACAGTGAAGAACAGTGATGAGAAGAAGGCAAATGTACTGTATAGGATGAGAACCGGAGGATGCGGATTAAAGGGTTAGTAGATATGAGTCTTGAGATGCTTTAGTTAAGATTTCAGAGGTCCGCATGAAGATCTGAAGGAGTTGTGGCTGTCGGTATAGAACCGGTTCCGGCAAGTATCCAGAGGTGACAGAGGATCACAAAAAGGTCCGGTGAGGTCCGGAATTGTATTATCCTAATCTGCGGATTGGAAGGAGTGTTTGGGATGTCCTTGTGATGTGTCATCCTGATTTATGTATGATTTGGAGGTCTGGAAGTACCTCTTGCATTATGACAGTGGCGACAGACTGTGTTCTTGAAGTTCTGGATGAGGAAGACAAGAGATTCCAGTAAGTAGAGGAAGTGCGGATGTATCCGGTCATTCAGACACGCTTGTGAAGGTTCTTGGATCATGTTTAGGTTGTGTTGTTGGTCCGCATTGATGGTAGAGCCCGGAATTGAAGTTATTCTTCCGGATGAAGTTCTTGCTCTGTTTAGCCGACCGGATGAGTTGTTCATCCTGCGAATGTTCTTGTGGTGGCCGACCGGATGTGTTATTCATCTTGCGGATACTCTTATGGTTATTTGCCAACTTAGATGTTTGTTCCTAAGTTGATGTCTTGTATAAATAACGGTTTGTGAGTTCATTTCAAAGTGTGGTGTGTGGATGGGTGTGGCATAGCGAAGAAACGTGTGAAAGGCAGAGCAGAGATTTTTGGGCTTAATTGGAACTGATCCGGACATGGTAGAGATGTCATTCTCCAGTTCAAGACTGTGATTTTTATCACTTTGTAGACAGTGTGTCTCCTTATAGGCAGTGGGCCTCTTTGTGAGCAGTGTGCTCGGGCAGTGAGCCCTTATTGGCATGTGCCATTCATTTTTCTTTATTCTTCTAACAGAGAATAATTCTTGGGTTAATCACCCCGTGGTTTTTCCCTTAACCGGGTTTTCCACGTCAAAATCTTGGTGTTCAATGTGTTGATGCTTATCTGCTCTTGTGTTTATGTATTATGCTTTCATGGATGATTATTTGATATGCTGCTAACTAACAACAAAGAATCAAGTGTTTGAAAGAAGAAGAATTTTTATACAACTGATTCACCCCCCCCTCTCAGTTGTATGCCCTAGATCCAACAAAATAGCATATTCTCTTACAACATGTCATAACCCTCCTTGGGGTGCCCAAATATGCCTTCTTTCAAGATGCCTTGTGACACATGTCTTCACCTGTGATAGAATCTACCATTTACGACTCTTACGCGTCATAGATTTGTCATAGGAATCTGTCATGACTGTTTCGGTCAATATTCCCTTACACACTATCCAAGATGCCGACACATGGCAAAATATTCTTACCACTAAGTGGGATGCCTATCTCCTCATGTGAGGATAAATTTACAACTTGTCACCTTCCACATAGGATGACACATCACCGTTCCTATTAGTGCTCAATCCGACTGGATGTTTCCCAGTTATCCCTGCAAGGTAGCCATCATTGATCAATAGGATTTCTGGGCTAGGGGCCAACAGTACAGAAGATATACTCTATAAATATCTCCTCTTCTTCTTTAGGCTCTGCAGAACCAAGGGGGGTATTCCCTACTCAACATCCATGAAATATGCTTATTAACTTGGTGGGATGTTGACACAAAGCAGATAAATCCTCTCTTATGCAGACCAAAATTATGAAATAAGTGCAAAGGGGCTAGCTTTGGGCCTATGCTCAATTGTGAATCAGAGGATTTTGGTCCTAAAACTACTTCTAAATGTCCTAAAGGTATGTATTTTGAAGTATGAATTTATGTTTTGGTATTTGGATGCAAAACTAGGACCTTGGTTGCAACCTCAATACAAGACTAGATCGGTGCCTATCTCAGGGCTCGAAGTCAATAGACATACACATGTGAATGGTTACCATAAACATATATCAGTGACTGGATTTGAAGGGGATTTCTAGTGTCTGCCTTGCAGATACTTCCCAAAACTGAGTATTCAGTTATTTCTACTTACAAACATCCTCACTGCAATATATTCTTCCCAACAATTAACCCAAAACATTTAATCCACTCCTTGAGTAGAAGTAAAAGACTAATCATTCAACATAGCGAACCCATGTCCTAGAATCGTAAACACCCCTTAGCTGTTTATATTCAGAAGAAGAAAACATTCAATTTGGAGACAAATAACAGAATACATGCAATGAAGCATTACTCATATAAAACAATATGAAACCAGTAAATTTATGCATAAAACATATAACATATGATTCATAAACTCACAAAACACCCAAAACAGAGCCACCAATGAAGTTGTATCTTATCACAGCACCAAAATTTGTCCAGTTTTTAACAACCACAAATGAGTAACACAGTTTGCCTCTTATAGCAAGACAATGTACTCAACCATAATTACAAGGCATTTCAAAAATTTTGCCAAAATACCATGCACCAAGAATGGCACCCAAATCAATCAATGCAATATGGAGACAGAGAGGAAAGAGTAGGTGAACTCGGGACTTGTGCAGCCGTTCGAAGATTTTCCTTACAAATCTGGTAGGTTGCTATCAATCATCAACCCATACCTCTATGATTTCACCATTAATGGCCTAGCTACCCGTAGCTCCTCTTGAAAAACAACAGTGAATGCATAAGAAGTTTTCCCACCTGAAATGCGGCTGCAGACACAAAGAAAACCTTCGCTGAAAACTTTGAAACAGAACCGTCGATCTTCTTCCCATCGCCAAAATCAATGGTGCCAAAACACGCTGAAAAAGTCGCCAACCAATCAGAACGTGCCACATAGGCACCCTGGGCTTCCATCGTCGACTTTTCCCCTTCTGATTTCACCTTCTAAATTCTTGTATATGCAGTTGAAAATGGGATTGTATATGCATACAATCACTCGTATACAAGGCGGACCCCAGGACATTATGAAACAAAGTTGAACTTGCATTCAGGTCTGGGCCTTGTATGTATCTCCCCTTGCACATCGGCATATACAACACACTTTATACAACCTACGGACTTCAAATTTCATTCGCTGCATTTGATTGCTCCTTCGCGTTTGGGTTGTATGTCTTTCCTTTATATATCGGCTTGTATGTTGCACATACAAATGTAATATATATGCAATCCACAGATTCCAAACCTCCATGAAGCATATTAGAACAACTTTGAAATTTGGCCTTTGTATCTGAACCTTTGCATTTTTCATTGTTTATCCGCGATATACAATGCATACATACATGCAAGCTGCGGAGTTCAATACCTTATGAGCTATATTACATTCCCCCTTCATGTTCGGGCCTTGTATATGAGCGCTTGTACATCACAAACATACAACGCAGATATACAAAACAAAATATACAACCCGGACTTGTACCTTTTATTAACTAGAATGCAATATCCATCGGGTCCAGGCCTTGCATATTTGGTTGTATGCGCCAACATACAATCACCTTTGAATGCAACTGGTGGATCCCACCCCTTGGTTCCTACTTTGCATGTAACCTTTTCTTTGTATGTGCCTCTTGTATATTTCTGATGTACAATCGGCTTTGTATCTTATAACATACAATCACCCTTGTATGTATCCTTTGTATCTCGACGCTTGCATGTTGACTTGTATATCGGAGATACATTCACCCTTGTACATTACTCGATGTACATTCTGCCTTGCATATCTGCAGGCCCCACCACTTGTATATCGGCTCCTTGCACATTTTCTTTTGCATGTTGCCAATGTATATTTCTTCTTGTACATTGCCACCGATATACCTTTCACTGTAGCAAATGCATGTTGTCATTGTATCTACCTGTTGCACATCTAAACATACAACACAAATATACATGCAAGCCCGATATACAAGCAGGGAATATTCCCAGAATCTGTGAAAGATTCCTCAATGTATATGCACCTTTTTTAAGCCCGATATGCATTGCGAAATGCATACAACTGATTTTTCACCATTTCTGAAGGCCGATTGAGATTTTTGTAGGCTCGCCAAGGTATATTTGCATTTGTACATACAAACCCTTTTGTATATACAAAGATACATGCATGCAACTGAATTTTCTGCACTTTTCAACTGCAAAGGCCAAAAGACTTAGAATGTTTTGGAATTTTTGGGAAGGTGCCTGCATATTTAAATGCTTGAAACCTGAATGTTTATGCAGGCACTAACAGTGCCAACTCCCACAAGATGACAATAAGGATTTGCATCCTAATTACAATAATAGGCAATAATTAAATAAATACAGTGAAATAATACAAAGAATTACCAAGGTTGAGACACCTTAATTCCTAACACATCTCATGTTGTGTTATGTCTAACCAATGTTTGTATATAGTTCATAATCATTTGGCTTGATCCTAAGTTTCAGAACATCTCTACTATTTGATGAAGGACAAGTATGATCATGCCAAAAATTTGAGATCAACTTCCTAACACCATCTTCAATCTTGCCAAAATGAGGAGCCCTACACATCATTGCTCAATTTCCTTCTATAGTACTGTCATTCAAAACCTTTCTCCTTTTGACATATCTTTTTAGTGTCTTTCTACTTAAGTCAATTTCACTGGAAAGTGAAGAGAATTGACACTTTCTTGCCATTTGTAGACTTACAATATATTTCAACATCACTCTTCTTGAAATGCTCTTTTCAACTAATTGAGATTTTTTTCCAATGGAATTCAAACCTTTTGTAACATTTTGAACAATATCTTTTTCTAGTTGTCTTTTCCTCTTTTTGTGAAATCTACATCCAACAATTGTAATGGCTCTTTTATCTCATCATGAAAAAGTATACTTCATAATAGTTGGACTGGACCAAGTGTATCACAATGTTTGAAATGCTTCTCAAGTATTTCCTTTGAAGTTTTATTCAATGACCTCTTTGTAACTTGAGTAGGTTGTTCAGCATAAAATTTCAATTTCTCTATATCCATTTCAAGTAAATGATCTATATTTTGTAAGAAATTTTCCTCTTAACCTCTTTAATTAGATTCATATACATATATATAGGAGGAAGTGATCTTGACCCCTCTCCAACATCAAATTTTGGTTGGACCTCCTCCCTGACATCAACTGTATGTGGTTGGGCTTCCTCACTGACATCAACTATGTTACATCCCCAAACTTTGACTATGCTTTACTTTTACTTTTAAGTAATTAGTGGATACGTTATCAAAGATTAATGATTTGATGTTTAGGGAAATGTCAAGATAAATAAGTGATTTTATGAATTATGATTAAATGCATAAGATTTTTTATGATATTAAATATTATTGAGATTATTTAAGTATGATGAATAAGGATTTACTGATGATACACTAATCATGGTTTGTGTAACTGTGAGTTGTAACCAGGAAATAGATTTCCACCTCCGAGAAAAGGAGAGTATCACCAGAGAGAAGAGAATAGATGTTTGGAAAGAGATAGGTTTTTCCATTTGAGTTCCGTGTTGGATATTTAGTGAACCTTCTTGAGATAGGTAAGTAGTAGTTAAATCTCCTTGATTAAGTTAATCTCAACTTGACCATTGTTGGTTTGTCATTTAGGAAAATTTTTCCAATGAAAAACCTTGTTTGAGTTGAAGGAGTGATATTCAAGAAATATCAAAGTGATTTTGAGTCTAACCATTTTCCTTTGTTAGGATTTCTCCAATAAATTTCTTTGTTTTCCGTGTTTATTATTTTGATTTTATACTTGTCAACATAAGGTTGTGAGAGGGGGAGAAAGCCTCAACCCCATCCTCGCATTTTGACACAAGATTATTTTCCTACATCCATACTATTGATATTTGTATCATTGTATTAGTATAGGTTACATTTATTTAATATTTGAATATTAATATATAAATATATATATTATGTGTAAGTATAGTTGTATGCTTTAGTCATGAGACCCTATAATATCATGATATGGGTCAGCTATTGCACTCCACTTCACTATATAGTGGGCTGACTCCATGCGCCACAAAATGTGGAGGGAGTGGAAAGCTTGCAGTTGTGTGAAGGAGTGGGCTTATGTAACAGGGAGCTCAACTTTTGTTGCATGCTCCTTTTGCGAGCTTTAGTAGGATTCTGGGTAGTTACTTCAACCGAGGGCAGAAGTAATGCAACAACAAAAAAAGAAACTTGAGAAGAGAGGGTTGCGAAGAAAGTTAAGCAAGAAGGAGTTTGAGAATTGAGAAGAGTACACTAAATCTTGGAATCTAAGCATAGAGAAAGTTGCTAAAAGAAACATGGATGATTGTGAATGACCACTATGCAGGTACTTCTATTTATTTGAAGCCTTGCATGATATAATATCTTTTATTGCTATCGATACTTTTATTACTGTGTATTGCCATACAAAAGGCCGAGACCATTATGATGATTGGTATATATTTGCATTATTACTATTGATGCTTATCATCATTGTAAGTGTTACCTTATGAAATGCAGATATCATTATGGTGACTAGTATACATCTATATTATTGCCGTCGATTCATGTTATTGTTGTGATTGTTTACCTTATAGGAGGCCGATATCATTACAACATAAGGAATACTTTTATAGTAGAATAAATGATAACAAAGAGATTGTCTCAACACTGTCATAAGTATATTAAATAAATAAACCTTATTCAGCTGTTCTTAATGCTACCTTGTTATCATTCAAACTTATTATGAGATGGCAGTCGACTACCTGTGGTAGTAAGGGGTTGTACATTATAGTTAACGTGTGTGTGTGTGTCTATATATATATATATATCTTGTGCCTTCATATGACAAAGCCATCGGCTAAGCATTTGAGAAAATGTCTATAATGACGTATAGTGTGTCCATGAGTGGAATAAACAAACCTTTCTTTATCAGTAATGATACTCAGGCAACTAAGACTTAAGTAAATTTCTCGAAGGTTATTATCTTTTTCAATATTATATAAGTCTTCTAACTGTATGTTTCATACCCATATGCCAATATTTTTTTGATGGCAACCCTCTTATGGCAGTAAACAAGAATTCCTTTGGCCAGGTTAATGGGGTCAAGACATAGTCTCATGAGCCCATATTTCAGATGAAAGACTCTCGAGCCATATTACAAGATGGTAGACCTTTGAGTCTCATAACTATAATATATCATTATTAGTCTGAGAGAAGAATAGTGACTATCTTGAAAATGTATTATTGTATAGAATCTTTTGTGCCCATTATAGTACCAATATGACCAACTTTATGATAGTCGAGAAAGGACTTGTGGTCAATAATAATCATGTCACACGATGACATCTATTTAGCCAATGATTTAGTAAGTGTTCTAAATGAAAATTGTACATATTAGAGTTGTTTTGTGATGAATGCCAAGATATTCATTTACTTGCGATAAAGAGTTTTAAATATCATTTGATATGATGGGATTAGAGAAGATAGAACTCTAAGAGTATCCTAGATATGTATAGTAAACATATAATTCTTCTCACAAGTATGTGGTCAACTTAAAATAGACATTTTATTGTCGATAAGGATTAGATGAGATTCCTTGAACCAAGATTAGCAGCTTGGGTGAAATTATGAAGCTATTTTAAAACTATTCCCTATGTCTATAATGGACATTAAAAACCAAAAGTATAACCTTCGTAACAAGGTATAGAGTGACAGGGAGTCATGGATTTAATGTTGTAGGTTGTAACAAGAAGTTCTTGAAAGACTATGCCCTCAATGAGAACCTTAATTGTGTATCCCAAAGTCAGGAATAAAAGTCCGAGTTAGGAAGACTATGAGTGACACTTGGTCAAGTTACCCAATGACTAGATTTAGTCAAACTAAATTCACTGTAGGATGAGATAGTTTCTAAGTCAAGTTAGAAGTGTGTGAACTTTCAACTATGTTCATTGTGAAACATCTATTTATATTGAATCTTTGGTCAAAGTGATGCATCAATCTCTACATGCATTAGTCAGTTCACTGTGCTCAAGATTTGCATAACCATCCGGTAGTGTCATACTTAGTTAGAAGGGATCTATAGTTGTATGACTGTGTTGGTTACGTAGGACACAACAGTAGAAACTCAGATGGCAAAAACTTGTTGGTTCTTTATATATATTCCCTTTGTGAAGGGTAGGGCCACTTCCAGGAAGGAAGGTGTATGAGTGATCATTTGTCTATGGTTGGAGGAAAAGCACTTAGGTGATGCTCTCCTTCCTAAGTAGAAGACAAGCCAAGACTTGTGAAAACAAATATCAAAATTCTAGATGCAGAACATTTCATGTTATGACCTTTGACAGTTAAATTTTATGTAAAATTACTCTTATTCCATGTGCGAATTACTATAAATGTAAAGTGAAAGGTTTGACTAAAATGCCATCTTTGAATATGTTATAATTTTTAGGTTTTAAAAAATTCAAAAAGATATGCTATTTGTTTATTTGTTTATGCAAATATTTTATGTTAACAAACAAATGTTTGTGCTTATCATGATCAATTGTTCTTCCAGTAATCTTGGTGTGAAAAACCAAGTAATATGAGAAGGTATGTTACGTATGGTATCAGAGCAACTAGGTTCAATACATGGACCTATGAGCCACTGCATGAAATATTCCTTAGACCTTAACAACTGCTAATGTTTGAATGTTCTTTTTACAGAATGGTAAGAATAAGAATAACCCCAAGGAAGAAGGTAATATGAAATGGACGTTACCTAAGGGCTATGAGGGAGTGAGCCTCAAGAATGAAAAGCCTAGGCCAAACTGGTTACATTGAAGGCACATAGTTTAATTTCTCTCTGAGACCTTTGCTGACGCTTTTAAGCGTATAAAGCAAGAGAAGGAGGAGGACAAAACAACTAAGGCTGTTGTTCCTTTTACTAAGGGTGAACCAATTAAACCCTCTACGCATAAAGATTTACGATTTTGATGTGGTCCTAATGCCCCTATCATTAGTCAAGAAGTTATGGACGAGTACCTGCGAGTACATCCATCTTCCAAGTTTGACTTAGTAAACCTCAAGGATCAGGATGAATCTGGGAAGATTCCCCTTCCTGACAGTGACCCGAAGTTGCAAGATTTTAAAGTTTGTAATAAATGATGGATATTATGTGATCCACAGATACTATAATTACAATTTTGGAATTTTGGCAAAGACTACCCTTTCTTGTTTAAGATTGTATAAATGAGAATGGATTTATGTTTATGAATGAATTCAATTGTATGAATAACTAATTGAATGCTTAACATGAAAACTTCAGGAGAAGTAGAATTTCAGCATGGTTCAAACCAGAACCAGTCTTGGGGGTAGCCAAGAGGAAAGGCAACCTTTTGGAAACTTTGATGCAAAACTTGACCAGATTATTGCCATGCTCCATGAAACAAGGGCAAGGATTGGAAATTTAGAGCAAGAGGTCAGAGGTCAGAGTAGACCTAAACATGAAGCCTTCCATGAGGGTGAAGACAAGGGTCATCATGAACATACCACCCAGAGTGTGTGTGGAGAGAATAACTTAGAATTGAGACAAGATGAGGAAAAGAGGAGCCATTTGGCCCTCGAACTATCGAAAGATATGAAAAAGGTCACACCCCCCAAATTTGATGGAACTGTGAGCGGAGATGCCGTGGAGGCATGGCTCACAGAAATGGGAAAATATTTTGAAATAAGGAACTATTCCGAAATAACCAAAGAAGTATGGGGAGCATATCAATTGGCCAATGAAGCATCCACTTGGTGGATGAACAAGAAGATGGAGCTAGAACTTAAGCTCTTTGAGTCTAACTTGGGAAAAGTATGTATAACTCTTCAGGAAAGAATGGTTGCCACAATTGTATTTTGATTAGAAGCTCATAGATTTCCAAAACCTGAGACAAGGTAACTCCTCCGTAAATGAGTATTGGGAGAAGTTTACTTCCTTAAGTATGTTCCTCAATACCAGCAGGATGAGAGGTTTCGTATCCAGAAGTTCATCATGGGATTAAATGCCCAAATTGGAGGTGAGGTAAATGTGCATGGTCCCACTACTATGGACCAAGTTTATGAGAAAGCCATTAAACAGGAGAAAAAGCAAAAATCCATATCTGCCTTTCGGGAAAAGAACCGTAAAAAGTTCAATTGGTCACAATCCTCCCAATAATTCAAGAAAAAGAGTAACAAGAAGAACTTCAAAAGGAAAGGTGATAAAGGATTCATGAACAGTCAAAACGAGTCCAGGGGTGATAAGAAAAATGGCAATAATAACTCAAAGAAGAATGGAGATAACTCAGGAAAGCCTTTTGAAAGGCAAGGACCCCTAAGAGGGTGTTTTTCATGTGGTGGTGACCATTATGCTAATCAATGTCCTAACAAGGCACAAGGGACTCAACCACGAGGAAATCCCTTACTGTTGCAACAGGTGGCCTTCCAACAGTGAGTCCATGAAACATTTGGATAACCAACAGGCAGAGTACCAGATTACTCCAATTGAAACCATATGTACTTTGTTTGGTATTCCAATTTTAGTTTTAATATATATTGGTGCCACTGAATATTTTATTTCTCCAAAAGTTTTAAATAAGATATCTAGAAGAGCTAGTTACATGGAAAAATCATGGTCAGTAGAGTATGCTAACCAAACAAGGGCTCAGGTAGAGCAGTGTTTGTTTGAAGCTAAGGTTGAAATCGTAAGCTTTTTTATTGAAGTAAACCTTTATGTAGCCCCCTTAGGATCATATGATGTCATCCTTGGAATAAATTGGTTATGGAGGCATAGGGCTAAGGTTTTCTAAAATAGTAGAATGCCTAGATGACCTTGGGAATAGAGTTTTTTTGTAAGGTACTGCTAGAGAGGTCAAGCTGAGGCAAATATCTACCTTACAATTGAAGAGAGCCCAATGAAAAGGGTGTCAACTCTTTGCTATCAAAATGGAGAAAATAGATGATCACAAAGTCTATTTTTCAAGATGATTTAACGTATTATGAATCACAAAAACTTCAAGGAGTGAATGAAGAAGAATCTCTAGATCAAGAGAGATCATATATGGAGAAGTGTCCCTTTCTTCAAGATCTGGAGGATGTATTCCTAGATGAATTACTTGGATTACCTCCTAAGAGAGATTTTGACTTTTCAATAGATATAATTCTAGGATTAGAACCTATATCTAAAGCTCCTTATGGAATGACTACAATAGAGTTGATGAAGCTAAAGGCTCAGCTATAGGAATTACTAGAAAAATGATTGATAAGACCCAGTGTTTCACCCTGGGGAGCGCCAGTGATTTTTGTTAAAAAGAAAGATGGTACACTGCACCTATGTATAGACTATTGTATGCTAAACAAAGCAATGATAAAGAATAAGTATCCATTGCCCCATATTGATGATCTTTTTGATCAAATACATGGGGCAGCCAAGTTTTCAATTATTGATTTACGATCAAGATACCATCAGTTAAGGTTGAAAGATGAAGATGTCTGTTGGTACCCATTTTGGCCTAGAGGTTGAGCTTGCATGTTGGAGGTTTTCTTCATTTAAACCCTAGGTCTTCTTGTCCATCGGCAAGAGCTTGGCCTATCGGCTGGAGTATTTTTGGTTCCACCGATGTGGTGGTGCTCTGCCATCAGGATGACTTCTTCATCGGCGTATCTTCTTTCTGGTTTCCCGATGGGCATGTGTCTAGCCGACGGGGGGGCAGAGTGAGGCTTGTTGGTCATCGCTGTGACTAGTGCTATCGGGCAGGGTTCCTTTTGTTGCTCCGACGATATGTGTCTGGCCGATGGGAGCGAGGGTTTTGATGTGCCATTGGCACGACATTGAATATCAGGTGAGCGGGCAAGTGTTGGGCCGACGGCGTATGTTTGGCTGATGAGGAGTCATCAGCGTGTGTCTTGCTGACGAGGGTTTTGAAGGTTACCGGTGTAACACTCTTCATTGGCAGAGGAATTTCATGCTAGACCGACGGTCTAAGTCTGGCCAATGATGATTTAGGCGTTGTGTTCATCGGCGTAACATGTGCGATCGACGAAGGATTTCTGAGTTGTGTCGACGGCGTAGGTTTGGCCGATGAGATGTCATCGGCGTGTGTCTCACCGAAGACCCGGATGTGGTATGTTGTCGATGTGACTTTGTGTATCAGGTGAACTGTGGATTGCTTGGCCGACGGTCTATCTCTGGCTGATGGGAAGTTTTGAGGAAGATTGGGGTGTTCGTCGGCAAGACCTTTGAGATCGGCAAGCATCAATTTTGTTGTGCCGATGGTCTATGTCTTGCCAAAGAGGGTGTATTTTGCTTAGCCATCAGAGGGACTTGATAGATCGGTGAGAGTTCGTTTGACTTGGCCGATGGTTTTTGTCTTGGCGATGGGCGTGTATGGAGTGGTCAACGGTGAGTCTTTGTTCATCGGCGGGGAGGCTTTTGGGTCCGCCGATGGTGGTTGTCTGGCCGACAGGGGATTGCGATGGGCTTCATTGGTGTAACACATGGGTCAGCCAGAGGATTTTTGGATGCTCTGATGGAGGGAATCACGCTGACGGGGGAGCAGAGTGTAGTTTGTGGTCATCAGCCAGACTATTGATGTCGGGATGAGTTTTGTAGAGTTGGCCGATGGCTTGGGTCTGGGCGATGGGCTTTGGGTGAAGAAGCGTGCGTCGAGCGCGGCAAAAGCGCTCAACACTTGGTATCTATGTGGCCCTGCTTTCAAACTACTAAGGAGGTCTTTGCACCATGCATGTGGGATTAATTTCCCTACACTTTTGAACCTGTGGTAAATGCATTTTGGCGGGAGCTTCATTTTGATTGCTGCGACTGATTTCTCGATGGATGCGGGTGGTTGAGCCATCAATGGCGGCTGTAGCAGGGATATGGGTGGCGGTACAAGTGATTAAACTGCTCGATTGTGAATGAGGACTTCCATATGTTGGCACAGGGCTCGAGGCCACCCCTGTCGACTCTCCTGCCTACTGCATTGATGACTTATGAGCGCCATTTCTCATGGACTGTATCTGACGTTTTTTGATGTCCATCATGTAATTAATTTCTGTGAGTACACCTTCTGGCTGTTTTAAGCAGGAAGTGTTACTCATTTTTAGGTTGTTGAAAGTTGAACATTTGGCTCTGTAATACAATACAGTTGGTTTTGGTAGCTCTATACAACAAAACCTGTGAGTTTATGTATCTCCCATTGTGTGTTTTTGCATGAATCCACTGATTTCATGGTTGATCTTATATGAATAATGCTATGTTTGCATGTGTTATGCTGATTCTGTCTCCAATTTTGCATGTATCTTTCTTCTGAGTCTAGGTATTCAAGGAATGTCTAAGATTCTAGAACATAGAATTGCTATGTTGAATGTTTAATCTTTTAACTTCTGCTCAAGGGGTAGATTAAACTATTTTCAGATTGAATATTGGGAAGGGTATACTACAATAGGGATGCCATAAGTATAGATAGCTTAACACTCTGTATTGGGAGATATCTGTAAGGCAGGTATCATATGTATCCCCCTGAAATCCAGTTTTAGTTGTTCATGCTGATCATTCACAGGTGTATGTCTATTGACTCCAGGCCCTGGATAGGCACCAATCTTGCTTTGTGTTTGTGTTACAACCATGTCCAGCTTTGCATCCAAACTTAAAATCAAAATCAAACTTTAATACAATCTTTAAGGCAGTAGAATTAGTTTTAGGATCCTTAGTCCTCTGTCTACAACTGCAAATAGGCCCAAAGCTAGCCCCTTTGCTCTTATCTTTCAGTTTTGGTCTACTTACAGGAGGACTCATCTGCTTTATGTCAGCATCCCAGCCTTAGTATGCATATCCTCATGAATGTTGAGTAGGGAATACCCCCCTAGGTTTTGTAGAGCCTGAAGAAGAAGAGGAGATAAAATATAGAGTCTATCTCCTACACTGTTGGCCCCTGGCCCAGAGATCCTGTTGATCATTGATGGCTACCTTGTAGGGAAATCTGGGAATAAGTGTCCAGTTTGGGAAAAAACCAACAATGTCCATAAGACAACCTTTAGAACGAGGTATGGACACTATGAATTCACCATCCTACCATTTGGACTAACGAATGCACCTGCATCATTCATGACATTAATGAACATCATGTTCATAGATTGTCTGTATAAGTTTGTTCTTGTTTTCCTTGATGATATTTTGATTTATTTAAAAAATGAGGAAGAACACCTCCAACATCTGAGAATTGTTCTTTAGCGTTCGAGAGAGCATAAACATTATGGTAAGCTCTCAAAGTGTACTTTCTTCCAAAAAGAAGTACAGTAAGGTTTGGGTCATGTAATTTTAGCTGAGGGAATTGCAGTAGATCCAACAAAGATCAAAGCCATTCTAGAGTGGCCTGCACCGAAAAATGTTCATGAAGTCCATTATTTTATGAGCCTAGTAAGATATTATAGAACATTTGTGGCTAACTTTTCCAGGATTACCTACCCCATTACTTCTCTACAAAGGAAAGACAAAAGATCTGATTGGCTAGAAAAATGCTAGGAGGCATTTGATCAACTAAAAGAGAAACTAACTACAACACCAATTCTAAAGGTACTTGATCCAAAGGGTCATTTTGTAGTCATCACCGATGCATCAGGAGAAGGATTAGGTGGTGTACTTGTGCAAGATGGGCAAGTTATTGCTTATGAGTCTAGAAAGTTGAAGACATATGAGCAGAATTATGCTTCTCATGATCTCGAGTTGGAAGCAGTTGTGCATGCACCGCAAATGTGGCGGCATTACTTGCTTAGGAAGCCCTTTGAGTTAAGAACAAACCATCAAGGACTTAAATACTTATTTACCCAACCACATGTCAATGCTCGATAGAGAAGATGGTTAGAGCTGATATCTAATTATGATTTTGAGATCAAATACATTCAAGGTAAGGAAAATAGAGTGGCTGATGCCCTAAGTAGAAGGAGACATGTCTCCACAATGATCTCCATACATTCTAATTTTAAAAATCAAATGTTGCAAAAGTCCAAGGGAGATGAATATAATGAGCAGATCAAATAGGCTCTCTAAGACAATCCTCATGATTCTAGGTATGATGGATTCCACTTTGAACTAGATGGACTATTAAGATTTAGAGGAAGAATGTACGTTCTAAACTCTAAGGAGTTCATGAATATTGTGTGGAAGGAAGTTCATTCTGCACCCTATTCAGGACATCCTGGAGTGATGAAACTTCTAACTGATGTAAAACCATTATATTTCTGGAAAGGAATGAAGAGGGATGCTACAAGGTTTGTAGCTGAATGTCTAGAATGTCAGAGGGTGAAAGAAGAACATCATCACCCGTCTAGACTCCTATGCCCTCATGAGATTCCAAAATGGAAATGGAAAATCATTATCATAGATTTTGTACAAGGTCTTCCTATGTCTAGAAATAGGCATAATGCTATTCTGGTAGTGGTTGATAGACTCACTAAGGTACCTCATTTTATACCTGGGAATTTTATAGATGGAGCACCAATCATAGCTTGTATTTGTGCAAGAAGTATTTAGGTTGCATGGCATTCTTGAGAAGATCATCTCAGATAGGGATGCCCACATGACATCAAAGTTTTGGCAAACCTTATTTTCCTCACTTGGAACTCAATTGAACATAAGTTCATCTTATCATCCCAAGATGGATGGTCAGATGGAAAGAGTAAACCAAGTGTTGGAAGATCCATTGAGAATGTATTGCATGGATCAGCAATACAAGTGGGAATATTATCTTCCTCTTGTGGAATTTGCTTACAATAATTCATATCATTCTGCTATTAAAATGGTCCCATTTGAAGCATTATATGGAAGAAAGTTCCAAACTCCTATAAGCTGGGATAAGCTAGAAGATAGGATTAGCCTTGGTCCAGAAATGCTATCAGAAATGGAAGAATAGATCAGGTTGATCAAGAAAAGGCTAGCGAAAGTAAATAATAAACAAAAAAGATATGCAGATGCTAAGCATATTCCAAGACATTTCTCAAGAGGAGAGAAAGTTCTATTAAGAGTCAAGCCACAAAAGAGTTCCATTAAGTTTGGAAAGTCATCCAAACTAGCTCCTAGATATGTAGGTCCCTTTGAATTTCTTGAGGAAGTCAACCCAATTGCATACATGATTGCTTTACCACCAGCTCTTGCCATGATGCATAATGTCTTCCATGTTTCCTATTTGAAAAGTATATTGCAGGAGATAATCATATTCCTATTCTTGATTGGAATGCCTTACAGGTGAAGGACCTAGGGGTGGTAATGATCGATCCCATCAAAGTGCTCGAAATACGTAAGCTACACTTGTGTAATAAAGAAGTTAATGCAAGGTCCAGTGGGACTAATATGCAAAAGCGAATGCCACCTGGGAAAACTATCATGATATTTATCAAAGATTTCCCCATCTATTTTAAGTTTTTACTATGATGAACAAAAACGTTTTCATGTTATACACTTTGGATACATTGGATCATCGGGGACGATAATTCTTATGGGGGAAGATATGTTATATCCCCAAACTTTGACTATGCTTTACTTTTACTTTCAAGTAATTAGTGGAAAAGTTATCAAGGATTAAAGATTTGACATTTAGGGAAAATATCGAGATAAATTAGTGATTTTATGAATTATGATTAAATGCATAAGATTTGTTATGATATTAAATGTTATTGAGATTATTTAAGTATGATGAATAAGGATTTATTGATGATACACTAATCATGGTTTGTGTAATTGTGAGTTGTAACTAGGAAATAGATTTCCACCTCCAAGAAAAGGAGAGTATCACCAGAGAGAAGGGAATAGATGTTTGGAAAGAGATAGGTTTTGCCATTCAAGTTTTGTGTTGGATATTTAGTGAACCTTCTTGAGACAGGTAAGTAGTAGTATAGGTTACATTTATTTAATATTTGAATATTAATATATAAATATATATTATGTGTAAGTATAGATGTATGCTTTAGTCATGAGACCCTATCATATCACGATATGGGTCGACTGTTGCACTCCACTTCACTATATAGTGGGTTGACTCCATGCTCCACGAAATGTGGAGGGAGTGCAAAGCTTGCAGTTGTGTGAAGGAGTGGGCTTGCGTAACAAGGAGCTCAAATTTTGTTGCATGCTCCTTTTGTGAGCTTTAGTAGGATTCTAGGTAGTTACTTCGGTTAGGGGCATAAGTAATGCAACAACAAAAAAGAAACTTGAGAAGAGAGGGTGGCGAAGAAAGTTAAGAAAGGAGTCTGAGAATTGAGAAGAGTATGCTAAATCTTGGAAGCTATGCACATAGAAAGTTTCTAAAAGTGACAAGGAAGGATGTGAATAGCCACTGTGTAGGTACTTCTATTTATTCGAAGCCCTACATGATATAATATCTTTAATTGCTAGCGATACTTTTATTACTGTGTATTGCCATACAAAAGGCTGAGACCATTATGATGATTGGTATACATTTTCATTATTACTATCGATGCTTATCATCATTGTAAGTGTAACCTTACGAAATGTAGATATCATTAAGGTGACTAGTATACATCTATATTATTGTCATCGATGCATGCTATTGTTGTGATTGTTTACCTTACAGGAGGATGATATCATTATGGCATAAGGAATAGTTTTATAGTAGAATAACTAATAACAAGGAGATTGTCTCAACACTAACATAACTATATTGAAGAAATAAACCTTATTTAGCTGTTCTCAATGCTACCTTGTTATTATTGAAACTTATTATGAGATGGCAGCTAACTACCTGTGGTAGTAAGGGGTTGTACATTATAGTTAATATATATATATATATATTAACTATAATGTACAACCCCTTACTACCACAGGTAGTTAGCTGCCATCTCATAATAAGTTTCAATAATAACAAGGTAGCATTGAGAACAGCTAAATAAGGTTTATTTCTTCAATATATATATATATATATATATATATATATATATATATATATATATATATATATATATATATATATATATATATATATATATATATATATATATATATATATATATATATATATATATCTTGTGCCTTCATGTATGACAAAGCCATTGACAAAGCCTTTGAGAAAACATCTATAATGATGTATAGTGTGTCCATGAGTGGAATAAACAAAATCTACACACAAAATTGCAAAAATCACTAGTTCACATCATCTTAATATTCTTAACGGTTTAGTTGCTATAGGTGTCAGAAAGTGAAAATTTAGTTAAAAATGTTGATTTCAATGTTCTACTTTAGCCAAAAAGTGGGACACAGTATTGTGGGATCACCCGAATTCTCTAGGTACATTCACTAGTTCCCCTCTAGGGTTTGTATCTCTTTCCCCTCCTTCCTCAACTATAGGGTTTCAATATAGTTTCTAATTTTAGATTTAATTCTAAACTAGAATTAGATTCCTACATGTTCTACATTCATCTAAATTGTTTAGGTTAAATTCACTAGATTCCCTAGTTTCTCTCTAGTATTTGTATCTCTTTCCCCTACTTCCTCAACTCTAGGGTTTGAGTATAGTTTCTAATTTTAGCTTTAATTTTAATACAAATTAGATTTCTACATGTTCTACATTCATATAAATTTCTAAACCTATCAACCATCACAAAGAGATATTCATGCATATTTTTCTTGTCATAGGTAAATCACCTACAAAATCTATCACTATATTTTCACATGATAGTGTTTGGATTTGAAGTGGTTAATATAGTCCTAGTTTCCAATTACTTGCCTTAATAACATGTCACCTCAAGTACAATGTTAAACATAATTAGCATCATCAGGTCTAATTAATTTAATACTACAAAATAGATATAGTGTAGTGGCTCCAAGGTTCCCATCCACCTTAGGGGTACATGCACCTCAACAAGACTAATATCTTCTCTTTTAGAATGCACAACAAACCTAACTTGAAGAGAAAACCATTCTTCACATGAAAATTAGTCTTGTAAACAAATTCATCTTTCTTACCTTCTTCAATCTACTAATATGACTCCAAAATCCTTTTTATAGTATAATCCCTCACATATACTTAACTTGCAAAGGGTTCAAGAAGAGGAAAATTATTAACTATCGACAACAATAGTGGTCTTGAAGAAAAATCAACTTGAGCTTATTATTTACACCTCTTTTATATTTTATGACTGAGTGGAATTGTTCAAGAAATAATGTCCCCTTGTAACATGGTGTTCTTTCTCAACCTTCTATTGATATCGTAAGCATTGTAATGGTCAATGGCACATTTAAGCAATGGTCTCTTTAAGGCCAACAAATAGTTCTTCCAATTTTTCACCACTTGCACCAAAGCATAAATCTCTGTCATAGGTGAAATACCTAAGGACAAAACCATGAAACATTTCTAAATTACCTACCTTGATTCTCTTTCCATGAACAAAATTTATTGCATGTAAAGGTGTAGCTATAATTTAGAAAAAGACTTAACAATTTTCCTTAACTATTAAGCTACCCATACAAAGCTCCTTATTTTTTTGATGCTTGTAGTCCTTTAGGCCAATTCATTTAGCCTCTAATTTTGATGGCTCTATATGAACCAATCCATTCCAAACAACATTAACAAGACTAACCATTGAACTTTTCTAAGAGAATTCACATTTTTAACCATTCAAATGAAGTTTGTTCTCCTTTGAAATCAATACTACCTTCTCTAAGTGTGCAACAATTTCCTCATGTATTTTTAGCCAAAAATGAAAATTTCATCCAAGTATCAAAGGTATCACATACTCTTAAAACATGAGTGTGTAGCACTTTATTCATAAGCCTCCTTCCTCACATCTTGGATTCAATCTTGTATGTTATCTAAATAATTTGAAATATGCAAGTCACCTCAAACTGTCTTTGTGCACCTATTTATGCTACCATTATGCACTTGTATATATATAGACATGAGGAAATGATGTTAAAATTTTACATGTTTAATTTTATAGTGGTTTGAGAGTAAATGAAAAATAATGCTATACATTTAATCTTATGTTTAATATTATTGTTGGCAAGAGACACTGTTTGGCTTCATAAGTGTTGTCATTGATGGCAACAAAGTCTATCCCACACATCCGCAGTACATAGTATGTCTATACCGGAAGTCAGTTTGAAGATTGTTTTGGTCCGGTGAATAAGAATAGAGTATGTAACAAGGTCTGACAATGAGGTCCGGATCTCTCAGATGGTGTAACTTAGCAAGTTGTAGACTTGGACAAGTCAAGAGGGGTATCATGACTACTGTATTCCAGAGATTTAGCCTCCAGTGATAAAGCATGAAAAAGATATGAGCATCTGAGTGTTGGGTTCCAGTCAGGTAGAGCAGGCAGAGGAAGAACTGACCGATAGAGTATCAAATTTCAATCTGGATGAGTCAAAGGTGTTGATCAAGCAATTTGTGGGATTATACATTGTTGGCCGACATGATTAATGACTTCTATACCTATGTGTTTGATACGCATTACAAATCAAGCATGGATTCAGCTGACAGATTAATAACTTGCAGTGTTTTTGTTGCCGACTAGGAAGTTGATAAAAATCCTTGATGCAGATATATATACCAGCTAGATTTCAGCATGCAGGTGCATGTGGCAAATGTGTCATGAAATAAAGTATGAAGAAAAGTGGGGATTAGTGTGAGAGTAGCAATCCAAGTCCAGTATGTGACAGAGCAACATCATTAATGTATACGCCTAAAAATGACACAAATCATCCTAAATAAATATTCTAAATATTTATTCCCTTCTTCTATTAATTAAATAAATATTCTAAATTTATTTAATCGATTCACTGTTCCATAATTAAATAAATTCTATTTATTTAATTAAAATCCTTCCATTTGTCCTTCACAATTAAATAATTATAAATTATTTAATTAAGCCTAATTCCTCTATCCTAAAGTTCTAAATTCAAAAATCCACATCACCTTTACACCTCACCTTTTCCACCTCACCTTGTCCACCTCATCAGGTTGCACATGTAATTAAATATATTTAATATTTAATTATCTTATTTTCCCTCACCCACATGGCCTATTTCTTCTCCAATCAGAGGTCAGTTAACCAATCAATCAAGTCTGTTAACTAACCTGTCAGTTGAGTCAAATCCTCAATCAATCCAGTCAGTTCCACAATCCACTCTTCTAACTGATCAATCAATTCTGTTAACAGACCAGTCAATGGAGTTAACTCTCCAATCAGTTTTGTCACATCCCACCTTTCATGATGGAGCTGGGACACTTGTCACATTTCCACTGGTTGCACATTCCTCAACCATCCTCAACCGTTGATCTTCATATCTTCTCTCAACCGTTGATTCCTATTCCTCCGGGTCTATAAATGAAGCTTCATCCCTTCATTCTAATCATCCAGGCTTTTGACATCGTTACTCTGCAGAAATATCACCAGCGCGCCGTTGGCACCCATTTGTCATCTACAAGCTTGAGATCACCATTGTTGCATTGGAGCTCACCTTCATTGCATATCACACTACAGCCGTTCACCATCGACTTCCTCCAACAGCTTTTAAAAGATTGCACTCTCTGAGGGCTCATCTCATCTGCGAAAGGACGATTCGTGATAGGCGAACAACAGAAGTTTCGAAACGGAAGAGGTTTGCTGTGTTTGTTCATTGCTTTGTTCGTTTGAATCTTCTTTGTTTCTCTATTCTGTTGATGTTTGGGTCATCTGTTATTCATTTGATTGATGCACTATTTTACCCTCACATTTTTGGCGCCCACCGTGGGGCCGCTGCCCCTTTATTTTACCGTTTTTGAGCTTTTTTGAAGGCAGGTTCCGTACAGACCCCCCAGAGTCACGCACAGGTTCTTTCGGCGCATCTGTTCATTTTTACGGCGCTTTTGAAGACTGTTACGGTGCTTTTGTAAAACTGCGCATTTGTTGACTGTAACGGCGCTTTTATGTACTGTTGCTGCGCTTTTGTTTAAACTGCGCATTTGTTGATTTTTGCTGCGCTTTCATATAATATTGCTGCGCATACGTTAAAACGGCGCATCCCTTGTCTATTACAGCGCTTATGACGACTGTTGCTGTGCATACGTTAAAACTGCGCATATGTTCATTTTAACGGCGCATCTGTTCATTTTTACGGCGCATTCGTTAATGCTGCGCTTCTGTTGATTACTTCTGCGCATCTGATCACTGAAGCTGCGCATTTGTAACTGACTTAGGTTTTGGTTCTTTTCTAGGGTATTTTGCTAACGCTAACCCTTTTGCAGGTGTTTGCTGGAGCGGTTTTGCAGGTTAGGCTCGGGTTCAGTTACATGTAGTTGCATCTAACTAGCTCACCTTTCATTTTTTTTTGGAAAAGAGTAAAATGGCTGTTCATTACAAATCTTCATCTAGTCTTAATTAGGGAGGAAGTAACTGGTTTATTTCATGCTTGCATTGCAAACAAACTTCCAAGTTATTGCTATCTAAGACTTAAAATTGAACTCATAACTGCATTCTGGAGTTAAAATGAACCATTGCTATATCGTGAGACCTGAATTTCAAAGTTAACAATCTCGTGCAACGTGGACTTAAAATTGAACTCACAACTGCATTCTGGAGTTAAAATGAACCATTGCTATATCGTGAGACCTGAATTTCAAAGTTAACAATCTCGTGCAACGTGGATTTAAAATTGAACTCACAACTGCTTTCTGGGACTTAAAATTGAACCACTGCAAATATTGTCAAAATCACTTCAAAGTTTTGTCTGACTAGCTTAGCCCATTTAGTTGTTATCTTTTTAACTAGGGTGGATTAATCAGTGTATTCTGTGTTTGTGAATGACAATAGGCTTATGCTCTCCCCTCTTCTGGGTGATCAGAATGCCAGACTTGTCATTCTACTTGTCTAACCTTTAGGAGGGGCCTGCCCTTGGATGCACGCTTGTCCAAGCGGGAACGACCCTGAGTGGTAACAGGCTAACGCCAAGCCCTACCGAGCCACTTAAAATAAATTGTGCTTGAGGTGAAAACCTCCTGCAACGAGTGCTGTTATGTTACACCGACGGCCAACCTCCCCCAAAACCCTCTCAGGCGCAACCCTGTGAGGCTGGGAGACTCCATAACGGAGAGTAGCGCCGCCGCACGTGTAACCACTTGAACGGTTGCCCGAATTACAAACCTCTTGTTTTAGTGGCCCAAATCCGTTATAACCCATTTCTCGCCTAGGATTTTGTACTTGCTTTTGTCCAAAATAGAGTCGAAAAACTACAAAAACAATGAAAAACTACAAAACATTCTTTGTGCTTGCTGTGTTTTCTTGCTAAATTAATTCATAAAATCATATCAGGAAGACTTATTCCAGCCAAAAATTACCCAAAAACAGAGAAAAATCCCAAAAATTTGCCCAAAAATACCAGAGCTGCGCATGTATCCATTTCTGCGGCGCATATACAGCGACTTGCTGCGCTTTTGTACCGACTTACGGCGCTTTTGTACTTTCTGCTGCGCATATACTCTGTTCTGCTGCGCTTTTACAGCGACTTGCTGCGCATATACGCCGACCTGCTGCGCATATACTTTTCTGCTGCGCATTTGCATACTGTTACCGCGCATACATACCTCACCAGAGCGGCGCTTATACTACGACTTACTGCGCATTTACGTATTCTTGCTGCGCATTTGTTTCTGCGCATGTGTGACAGTGAGCATCTGCTCTATTTTTGAGAAATTTTCGTCAGCTGTTCGGAGTACCCATTTCAGCCTAGTTCCATTTTCCGAGGTCAGAATCAACCTTGCAGTCAACTTTCACACATTTCACCCGTTTCTCTCTCTTTCGACGGTCGTCCCCATCACCTTCTGTCCTGGTCACTCTTACCCCATCGTCATTCTGTCCCATACCGATTCGACATAGGTCCTTCTTTAGTGAGTTCACGTAAGCCTAGTAGGTCACAGTACCTTTTGCTAGTAGTCTTGTTGGACGACTCAGCCCTACACAGTGAGACTGGTATCGACTACCCTTGCTAGTGGCTAGAGTCTTGTGTCAACCGTCTTACCTGAAGTCATTGAGCGAGAGAACCCTTTGTCCAAGTCTTGTCCTAGATATCCCATTCATTACAGTCTTAGTCGGCATCTTGCCAAAATTTCTAATCCTTGTCCATTCTGTCCCACCCCACCTTGCATGGTTCTTACTCGATCCCAGTACAACAAGCTAACTGAAATGGCCGATCCTTCCGATCACATCGCCCCACCACACGATGATGATGAAGAATTTTCTCGTGAAGAATTAGTGGCACACATGCAAGATAGCAAATTCCAACGCCTAGTGGAGCGAGTACTCCTTGAGGATCCCACCAAATATTTCCATCATCTTGCTAGTCTCGGACTCAAACTCCCCGCAGACTTTGACATTAGCTCCATCATGGAAAATGCAGACAATGAACATGAGAGGGACACAAATGACACAGTCCCAAAGGCACATGAGAGAGGCACAAATGACACGGTCCCCCAGGCCAATACAACCAGAAAACAACACATAGATCAAAATACTCCTATAGCGGATGTGAGACAACAAATTGAGAGTCTCCAGCGAGAAATCTCCAACCTTAAGATCGGCACCAGTTCCAAGAACTACTCCTTGGAAGATATAGCACCATACCCCTTTGACAGAAGTGTGGTCATGAAACCTTTCCCCTTTCAGTTCGGAATCCCGAAATTTGATAAATACAAAGGGAAGGGGGATCCTAGAGATCATATCAGGGAATTCACTGCAGCATGTTTAGAAGTAGCTCACAACGAGACCTACTTAATGAGACTATTCCCAAGATCTTTAGGGGGTCAGGCTATGGAGTGGTTCTCGCGTCTTCCACCTGGAATCAAAACTTTTGATGAACTTGTCAATAAATTCATAACGCACTTCTCTTACAACATAGAACACGAAGTATCTATGCTAGACCTATGCAACACCAAACAAAAAGGTGGTGAGTCTTTTGCCACCTTCTTACAACGATGGCGACAGCTAGCTAGCAAGTGTTCTTACGACATGCCTGAGAAACAACTATTGGAAATGTTTGTCCACAATTTGAATCCCGATCTTAGCTATCAAATTCAGATACAATGCCCTACCTCATTCACCAAAGTCATCGAAATGGGGCTATTCATTGAGAAAGCTATGATCGCTAAAGGAACTCTCAAGCTCTACAAGGACACGCCTCCTTCCAATTACACAACTGACAAGTCAAAGTTTTGGACCAAGAACAAGAATGTGGTCAACGATGGAGTAGTGGATGCCAAGGCGGCAGCCCCTAAACAACAACCCATATTCACTCTTAAGGAAGAAGCAAATAACGGTGTACTCAACAAGCCACCCCCTCGGGAATCTAGACCTTGGTTCAATTCGAACCCAAGGAGAAAATTCACACCGTTAGGAGAATCTCAAGAGTCTGCTCTCAGGAAGTTGTTGGCTAACAATGAAATTTCTCTACCGCCAACAAGTGACTATGAGCCTATAGTCAAACCTCCCTATTGGAAGGACACAGACTATTGTGAGTATCATCGAGGAAGGGGGCACACAACCAATAATTGCATCCGTCTTAAGAACGTCATACAAGATATACTGGACCAAAATCAGGGAGGAACACAACAGCATACCTCCAATGAATCTCATGTGGCCTACCGAGATCCTCTCCTAAACCACAACCGGCCATATAACAACAATCACAACGGCGGCCACCACAACAATGGTTACAACCACAACAATGGTCACAATGGCAACAACTCCAATGGTCATAACAATAATGACAACAATCGTAACAGGCCACACTAGAACAGTGGGTCGAGTAATGCTAACTATGCAAGCGTTCCCTTTGAGTACACCATTAACTGCATTTCTGAGCATGTTCCACAAGTCAACGTCATATCCCCCAACCAACAACTAGAACCTAACGGAACTGGTTGTAGTATCATTACCCGCAGTGGTAGAGTCACGATCAACACCATTCCTCCAAGGTCGTCGCCATCTCCGTCCAACCCCCGCCCATATAATGTCATCGACCAATTGCAAAAGACTCCGGCTCATATTTCTATATTGGAGCTCCTGCGTCTATCTCCTTCTCATAAGGAGATCCTTGAGAAAGCCTTAGTGGAGACTACTGTCCCCACTAACCTAGCCCAGGAAAAGTTTCAAACCATGGTGGGTAATTTGACATCCTCCCCTTCCATATCATTCACAGAACAAGATGACCTTTCCATGTCTCAACCCCACAACACTCCTCTGCACATTGTCGCATTCGTACACAGGCACCGCATCAAGAGGGTTCTCATTGATGGGGGTGCCGGTTTGAATATTTGCACTTTGAAGCTAGTCCTTGCATTGGGGTTCTTTGAACAGGCAGTGGATCCACGGAGAAAGATTACCATAAAGGCCTATGACGAGGAGGAGCGCACCACGAAGGGCACGGTTGTCCTACCCATTCAAGTGGGACCGGTTATTAAAGATGTGGTGTGCCAAGTCCTTGATCGGGAGCTTGCTTACAATATTCTACTAGGGAGACCATGGATCCATGCCATGAAAGCTGTCCCCTCCACCTACCATCAATGCATAAAGTTCCCACACGATGGCAAGCAGGTCACCATACACGGCGACCCCGATCCCTACCAGCATTGCAACTCATTCCAAGCCAAACCGGAATGTGTCATTCCCAACAACCGAGCCCATATCTCCCCCACTCCGCCACACGACCATACTGCTGAAGCTTCCTCTTCACAGCCCAAACCAATGAAAATCACCATAAAAGAAAATGGCGTGGGGGAATACCAGATTGAGCATAGCCTCAACCTTGCAAAAATGCCCTTGTCTCCTCGCTCCTTTGGCCAGCCCAAACATCAACCCAGGCATTTTCCAAAGCCCTTTGCTCCTCCTACAACTCCCGCAAACCCCTTTGTAAAATGGGGGACCCTATCCGATGAATCAGAGGAGCGAGATCTCTTACAATGGCTCTATGCCGAAGAAGAAAACACATCCCAAGATCCACCCAAACTCCCTACAGAGCTCTATGGGCGAGGTGAAACCATCTTGCATAGGATGGGATATGAAGGACAAGGCCCCATCAGCCTCAGAAAAGAGGGGATCATCGAACCTATACAACCCTCTTCCTCTTCTTCGGCTAGAAACACGACTGGCCTAGGCTACAAAGGTAAAGGTAAAGCCAAAGAAAATGCCTGCCTAGTGGAGACAATTCAAACACTACAAGGGGATAGTGATGCAGATTCAGATGATTCCAATCAGTATGAATGGGACGAGCTGACAGAACACTCCTACGATGATAAGGAGATTGATACCATCCAAACCCTTAGCCCATATCATGAGAGACAAACGCAACGGGACAGACCGCTGGAGTCTGATTTGCCCCTCCCCGAAGTTATGGCTTTCGAGGAAAGTACCGATTCCATTGCGATAAACAACCTGGAAGAAAGTACCACCCAGAACACTACCCCCACCTGTGCTCCTAGTATTTCCATCCACACTATCAACGAATCAGGTCTTTCATCCGACTCCCTTCCCCTCTTACACCCTGAGCTTATTGACTGGGACCTGAAAGGGACCCCTCAATTAGATGTGTTCCAGAACGATGATGCCTACATTGACTATATGGGACTTCGAGATCATTTACCAAAAGGAGATCATAAAGCCGGTTTCACTATCGAACTCAATACTGTAGCATACTTTGGGGAGGGTGCCAAGCCTTCTAGTCGCAAAAATGTAAAGATCAAAAAGGGATCTGACGGTGAAAACCGCCATGCGGCAGTGTCAGATCATAAAACAGTAAAAAGAAAGGACGTATCTGAAGGTGAAAACCCAATTGTGGCACCTGACGATGGATTGCTTGACACCCTCCCAAGTGACATGTATCAGGAAAGGTTGCAGATCGTGGTAGAACCAACAGAGCCAGTGAACATTGGATCTGAAGAGCAGCCTAAGATAATCCACTTTGCAAAATCTCTCACGCCACCTGAGAAAACCAGGTTTGTACCATTCTTTAAAAAGAAGAGAGGCAGTTTTGCTTGGTCATATGCCGACATGCCAGGTTTGGACCCAAACCTGATTCTACATCACTTGCCATTGGATCTAGGGGTGAAACCCGTAAAGCAAAAACTGAGAAAAATGCATCCCCATATTGCCCTCCTGGTCAAGGAAGAGCTCAAGAAATTGTTAGACGTGGGGTTCATCAGGGCCATTGATTACCCCGAATGGATATCAAACATCGTACCAGTGTCTAAACCAGACGGCAGGGTTTGACTATGCAACGATTTTAGAGACTTAAACAAAGCATGCCGCAAGGATGACTTTCCCTTGCCCAACATCGATATCATAGTCGACCTCACGGCGGGACATACAATGTTGTCACTTATGGATGGATTCTCAGGGTACAACCAGATCAAAATAGCACCAGAGGATCAGCACAAAACCGCTTTCACTTGTCCATGGGGTACCTTTTGCTGGAATGTCATGCCGTTTGGGCTGAAAAATGCAGGTGCTACATACCAGCGGGCCATGACAACTATATTCCACGACATGATGCATGTGACCATGGAAGATTATGTTGACGACATCTTGGCAAAATCACTCACCAGGGACTCACACCTGGACACATTAGAGAAAGTCTTCCAACGGCTGGACCAATTCCAAGTAAAGTTGAACCCGAAGAAATGTGTGTTTGGGGTCACATCAGGCAAACTGCTAGGCTTCATCGTGTCAGCAAACGGCATAGAGGTAGACCCGGCCAAGGTCAAGGCAATCATGGACATGCCTCCGCCCAAAACTCTAACATAGTTGAGATCCTTACAGGGCAAGCTACAGGCCATCCGCAGGTTCATCTCACAGTTGGCCGACAAGTGCCATCCTTTCAGCCACCTTCTACATAAGAACGTTCCATTTAAATGGGATGAGCAGTGCGAAGAGGCATTCCACAAGCTCAAGGAGTACCTCACGAATCCTCCTATACTCATGCCTCCGATCCAAGGAAAACCTTTGATCCTCTACATATCCGCTACACCTACTGCTCTTGGGGCTCTCCTAGCGCAGCAAGACTATGAGAACAAGGAAAGAGCTGTGTACTATATCAGTCGAACCTTAGTGGGCTACGAGCTACAGTACTCACAGGTGGAACGTTCATGCCTTGCGGTGGTTTTTGCCTCACAAAAACTCCGACACTACATGTTGGCACATCCTGTCAAACTCATTGCCAAGATCGACCCACTAAAATATCTTCTCAGCAAGGCAGCTCTCACAGGACGACTAGCCAAATGGGTTATGCTTCTTAGCGAATATGATATAGAGTATGTGGATAGAAAAGCCATCAAGGGGCAAATCATCGTAGACCAACTAGCTGAGGCACCATTACAGGACACTTCACCAATGCAGTTTGAGTTCCCCGATGAATCTCTATTCACTCTGTCCACATCTCCTTGGAAACTCTACTTCGACGGGTCTTACACCAACCATGGATCGGGGGTAGGTATCTTGTTCATCACTGCCCAAGGTGACACAATTCCAAAGTCCTACAGGTTGTTATTTCTATGCACTAACAACATAGCAGAGTATGAGGCTTTGGTAATTGGTCTCAAGATGGCCACTGAGTGGAAAATTCAAGCACTACATGTCTATGGTGATTCTCAGCTTGTCATAAACCAGGTCAACGACGAGTATCAGACCAAAGATGAGAAGCTCATCCCATACAAGCGAATGGTCGATGATCTCAAAGAACACTTTGGGACCATCTCGTTTGAGCAAATACCCAGGATAGAGAACAAAGCAGCCGACGCAATGGCGACCATAGCCTCTCTTCTTGAGATACCTGAACAGGAGTCACGGTATGAGTTCCTAGTAGAAACAATTCGACAGCCGGCTTATGATCTCCTTGAAACCCATTCCATCTGCCACCTAGTGGGATCTGATTCACCTTGGTACGGTAAGACCTACACTTACCTCAAGGACAATATCCTTCCTTTGGACCTCTCTTCCAACCAAAAATGAACCTTCATCCGACAAGCCTCCCGTTACACCATTATCGCCAATACCCTTTACCGACGTGGTCTGGATGGTACTTTACTCCGTTGTCTAGAACAGGAAGAATCTATTACTGCCTTGCGAGACGTGCACGAAGGGATCTGCGGAACACACTCCAGCGGTCCTTCCTTAGCTAAGAAACTCATGCGTTTGGGTTATTACTGGCCCAATATGGAAATGGATTCATATCAGTTCGTCAAAAAGTGCAGACAGTGCCAGATACATGGGAACCTGATTCATGCACCTGCTCAGGAGTTGAGACCTCTAACGACACCCTGGCCCTTTTGCCAGTGGGGACTAGACCTCGTAGGAAAGATTCATCCGCCTTCTTCCAACGGCCCTAAATTCATCATAACCGCTACTGAATACTTCACAAAGTGGATTGAAGCCGTTCCCTTATCAACCGTCACAGGAAAGCAAATTTCCTCTTTCATTCTGAATTACATTATCTGCCGATATGGCATCCCTTCATCCATCATAACGGATAACGGGAGACCTTTCAAAAATCAAGATGTCCAGGAACTTTGTGAACGGTTCAAGATCCAACATCGCTTCTCCACCCCATATTACCCCCAAGGTAACGGCCAAGCTGAGGCATCAAACAAAACCATTCTGAAACTCCTAAAGAAGACTGTCAATGAAGCCGGTCGCGATTGGCACGTCCAGCTCAATCCCGCTCTGTGGGCCTATCGAACCAGCATACGCACTCCCACAGGTGCTACACCCTACGCCCTCGTCTATGGTTCCGAAGCCATCCTTCCTATTGAGGTCGAACTCTCCTCCCTTCGGGTGTCGTTGAAAGGTCTCATCTCAGACGAAGAGTACAGAGTCACCAGACTGCAAGAGCTAGAACTGCTAGAGGAACGACACCAGAAAGCTTTTGACCATCTCAAAGCCTATCAACAGATGATGTCAAGAAGCTACAACCACAAGGTTAGACCGAGATGCTTCAAGGTTGGGGACCTCGTCCTAAAAGAGAACCCTCGCAATCAGCAGGACAGAGAAAAGAAAGGTAAGTTCGAGCCTAACTGGCTTGGACCCTATGTAATTGTAGCAGCTTATGGATCGGGGGCGTATCAGTTGGCCACATCAGAAGGTGAGTTGTTCGATGATCCCATCAACAGCATGCACCTTCGCAGGTTCTATACCTAAGAGAACCCCAATGCAAGGGGGCACAATAAAGTCAAAAAATAAAAAATAAAAAAAAAAATCGTCCTTTGGTGAAAACCTGGCAAACAGGCGCCTTGGATAGGTATCATGGGGAAAACCTGGCAATCAGGCGTCATGTTACTTTCTAGCTTCTCGTGCAAATAAAAGCAAGTGATGAAAACCTGGTAAACAGGCGTTACTTGTGACAAACCGCATTCTCCATCTTTGGGAATCCAATTACCTTGAGCCCGTTCTCCCTCTGCTTTCCCCATTCCACCCCATATCCATCCCACAGTAAACACTTGACAGTTACCTATCGTGGCTTGATACTCAGCTTGTGGCCTTGTCAACCAAGGTTTTGTCCCATATCGTCTCCTCGAAGTGAGCCTAGCGTAGTGTATCTCGTCAATGTCTGTGATCCGAATCCGTGAACTACGTTGCCTCTGCGCTGTCACGTAGGCAAGGCCATTATTCTAATGCGCCCCCGAGGCTTCCATCTCTCCCAAAGTCCCATTTGTCTCCCCTCTTGTCTTCATTCTTGTCGTCTTTCTTCTAGTCCATCCATGGTCCATTAGGGTTTACCCCGAACTACGTCGCCTCTGCGTCGTCACGTAGGCAAGGCCATTTAGCAATGAGCCCCCGAGGCACTAGGTCAGTCCCTTAGGGTCCGTCTTCTCAATAAGGATTGTGCAACCTTCTCATCAAATAAGCAAATGCAAGCAAACACCCGCGCTTCAAGCAGAAATCTTGACTATGAGCATCTTAACCTATCCAATGCAAAGCAAATACCCAAGGTCTTCTAAATGATTTTATGCAAATTAAGGCAAGAAATAAACACATATCAACGCAAATATGCTTTGTAGACCAGAAACAGGGTTAAGTTACAGAGTCTTGATTTTTGCTGTCATACCCTCCTATGCTACTCAAGGATGCCAAAAGCTAGAGATGCTATGATGGGGGCATGATTACTTTCTTTGTTTGCTATTTGGGGGATTAAACTTTAGTAATGTGAAGCCTTGTCTTAGGACGTGATCGGCAAAAGATCACCGAGGACATCAAAGGTCTAACATGAACGGGGGCAATCCTTGCTTGTTGAAACGCAAGAGGTACTCAGGTCATCTAGATTCAATTTTGACTAGATGCTTGTCTTAACTTGCTAAATCACAATCCATGTAAGCGATACTCAGGTCATCTCGGTTCAATTATACCTCGATGCTTGTATTCACTTACAACATTTCAGAAAAATACCAAAACACAAAATGCCCAATGATGACATAAAGCAATCTAAAAGCAAAGCATCCATCCTATATCCATACACCCATCCATACAATCCTCATTATTCAAACTATGCAAAGTAACGATCTCAAGAAAAGTTCCTACGTCATTCTTTCGCAGCCATCCCTCTATCCATCATGTCATATCCATCATGTCATTCTTCTGTCGATAGCGTACATTTGGACATCACAAAAACAAGGCATCTAGGAGCATATCATATCATTCGTAGAAACTAGTCATGCACATGATTAGGTTAGTAGCATACATCATCCAAGGCATTAGGTCACCAATACATTTGCATCACATCTTAATCTTAAAAGCCCAGAAAATCAAACAACATAGCTAAGTACATCACATGTATAGTTACATCACCCCATAGTACTCATGTTACAAATGCATACATTCAAAGCATTACATCATATAAATATCCAATAGCATATCTATACCACATCATAACATAGAAATCATGTTCCATACACACATCTGCATTAGCTCATTTACACATATCTATACAGCATCATAACATAGAAATCATGTTTCATATACATACATTTGCATCATCACAAGAACATCATATTAACTTTGCATTCATTTGTCACATTAAATCATATAGACATCATATAGCAGCATATCAAAGTATTTATCATATAGCATCATATAAACCATCTAACTATGCAATAGAACCACATCATGCAACAGAAATAATCATCTCATAAACGCATGCAATAGATACACAAAGCTGCATCATCATCCATACTATCATATACAAGGATGTCCAAATGTACAATATCACCATCTCTCTCAAAATCAAAGTGTCATATACAATGTACGTCTACATAGACGGTGATACATGTCCCAAAATGTACAAAATCTGGTCTCTGACTACCCCTGCGGCTGTGGGCCACCACTGCCGGCTCCTGACTGCTGAGGTCCCATGACGGATGCCCCTGACTGGGATGGGCCTGCTCTGTGAGCCACCCCAGACTGAGTCCTGAAACTCCCTGCCCTCTGGCTAGATGACACGGCACCATGGTACAAGCCTCGGTAGTACTGTGCCTGCTGCTGCGCTCTGGCTAAGTCTGTCTGTGCCTGTGCCAACTGCGTCTGCAACTGGCCTACCTGTGCCTGTGCCTGCTGCACCTGCCCAACCAAAAATGTACTCGCTGCATCTGTACCCATGGCAGCCACTGCTGTGTCCCTCTCTACTCGGATCAGACGTACCCGGGCATCTGCCATGTCTCGCTCGCGAGTCAAACCAGCGATCACTGCTGCATCTGTATCTCGCATCCTCTCCACTCTCCTCAGCTGTGCCTGCAGCTCTCGCACCTGTCCTCTCAGGCTGGCTATGGTCCTGTCGTGTGCCTCACCCTGCACTGGCCCCTGTGCTGCCTCTGCCTGTCCTAGCCCCTGCTGCTGGGGCACCTGCTGCTGTGGCACCTGCTGCTGGGGTACCTGCTGGGGTGGTGGCATCTGTGCCTGCTGCTGTCCCTCCCCCTGTCCTGGCACTGCCTGCCCAGGCCGGTCTATCCTCCTCCGCTGCCTCGGCCTCTCTGCAGCTCGGCCACCATGTCCTCGTCCTCCTCTAGCGGCCCTCCGCCCTGGGCCAGCCTCTCCCTCCTCCTCTGAGTCCGCCTCGTCAATGCGAGGCACCAGCATACCAGGTCCTGAATATCTCAGAAATGGATGTGCAGTAATCCAGTCCTCATACTCCTGTGTAACCCCAGCATCTGCAATCTCTCGCCTCATATCCCAGGCCACATAAGGCAACTGCTGGAACTCTGCCAGAGCCTCCTCGTAAGAAGCCATCGGCCCCCATCGAACCCTCTCTGCATGTGTCCGTGCAAACATGGCCTGTCCCTGCGGCATGCCCTGTCTCCTGCCGAACTGTCTCAGTACTCGGCCCACCGTCTGCCTCTCCAAGATGTGCCGTGTCCGGCCAATCAACCACCTGGTCTGGAAGCAGAAAGGCAGCTCATCTCCCTCATCGTCCCAAGGCTCGCAGTCCAGATATGGTTGCCAGACGATCACATCTATCCCATCCAACGTATGCCTCCAGTACTCCAGCTTCCCCAGCCTGTGCTGGGAAATCACTCCTGCGTAGCCATAGCTGTACGGCTCTCCCCTCTGCCTAGCAAAGACACATATCAGCCTGGTCACCGCTATGTGCTCCCACAGCCAAAACTGTAACAGCAGCACCCCAGCCGATAGACTCGTGCTGCGGTGGTACACCACCTGATGCATGTCGTGGTATAAGTGAGCTAGCACGCAAGGTCCCCACGCGTATCGAGTGCCCTCGGTCACCATCCGCTCCATGATCCTCCCCCATCCAATGGGGAACCCGTGCGATCTCCTGTCAGGGCATACAACGCCCGCAATCAGTCCAGCCACGATCCCAGGGAAGTAGTCGTAGCAGTCATAGATATCCTGCCAAGGGATGACCTGTCCCACCAGCTCAGGATCGTCGAATACTCGCTGACACTCGGCGAGTCCCGCGTCCCGCTGTGCGTCATACTCCACCAACTCGCCTACCACGGGCAAGTGCAGTATCCTATAGACGTCCTCCAACGTCACAGTCATCTCTCCAGTAGGGAAGTGGAAGGTCCCGTCCTCGCTGTGGAATCTCTCCACGGCAGCTGTCAGCAGTCCTCGGTTCGCCCACACCTCGGGCATGAAGCAAACGTAATCTAGGCCCATGGCACCAAGCGCCACTCTATCAGCCTCCGTCAACATATGTCTCTGCAGTAGAGGCATAGGGAACGTCTCCCTCGATTGCAATGTCTCTCGTATCTCCTCCTGCAAGCACGCAAAGCAAGGCGTCAGTCTCAAACCGCATATACCATACTCAACATATCTATTGGACTATATCAACTAAACTTAGCATTTCAAATTGATCAAAACAGCACACTACATCTCTTGACTAGATTCTTGCAATCTCGGAGATAGCTCATCGATTCCTGCGTCAAACAGGACGCTAATCGAGTCAGTTTGGCTAAGTAATTCGCCATCCCAAGCAAAAGCGCCACTACAGGTGGTAAATGCGCCATTTCTGGTATATGCGCCGCAACAATCAACATATGCGCCGCAAAAATGCATATGCGCCGCAACAGGGCACATATGCGCCGTTCTGACGCATGCGCCGCATAAAGCCACGTATGCGCCGCTAAATTATGTATGCACCGCAGGAAGTCACATATGCGCAACTTCAGCAAATGCGCTGCTACATCTCACACATACGCTCCGCAAATACAAAAGCGCCGCTTAATTACGAAAGCGCCGCCAGAGTGAACACATGCGCAGCTTTCACGCATGCGCCGCCGAAACAGGCATATGCGCCGCAAAATCACAAAAGCGCAGCTTCGCGGGGCATATGCGCCGTTCTGCGTTTCGGCGCATTCATTTCACCTATTTTCTACGAGCATTTATGACACCTAAACTCGACCCTAGGAGAATTTTTTCGAAGCACATACCGGGGGTCCTGCCTCTGCTGGCCGCCCGAATCGTCGGACTCGCTCGAATCGATGCTCCTCGCGTGGAATGTCTGCTGCTCTGGCCGCCATGCTGCTCTAGGTTTGCTCTGAGCTCTCCTTCTCCAATCCAGATCAACCAAGTGTGCAAATGACTATTCTTGTGGACCCAGCTCCTATTTATAGCCTCCAAAACCCTAATTCTGGCTAGGTGATGACTGTGACTACTTCCCGTGTCCGTTTTTCCTCCCGTTTTCTTCCCGCGTCCCTGACCGCGTCCCTTTTCCTCCAACCTATCCTAACCCCTTCCTCGTCGTGAGATCGTCCGTCTCCAAACCTTTCGCCGTTTTTCCCGTCCAATCTCCCGAGGGGGCATCCTATCATCATTTAACCTACACCAGGGGCAAACTGGGGCATGTATCATCATTCAGACTATCAATTTCTTTGAAGCAACGCTGTAAACTGCATTGCATCAAAGAGGGGCAAAATGTATACGCCTAAAAATGACACAAATCATCCTAAATAAATATTCTAAATATTTATTCCCTTCTTCTATTAATTAAATAAATATTCTAAATTTATTTAATCGATTCACTGTTCCATAATTAAATAAATTCTATTTATTTAATTAAAATCCTTCCATTTGTCCTTCACAATTAAATAATTATAAATTATTTAATTAAGCCTAATTCCTCTATCCTAAAGTTCTAAATTCAAAAATCCACATCACCTTTACACCTCACCTTTTCCACCTCACCTTGTCCACCTCATCAGGTTGCACATGTAATTAAATATATTTAATATTTAATTATCTTATTTTCCCTCACCCACATGGCCTATTTCTTCTCCAATCAGAGGTCAGTTAACCAATCAATCAAGTCTGTTAACTAACCTGTCAGTTGAGTCAAATCCTCAATCAATCCAGTCAGTTCCACAATCCACTCTTCTAACTGATCAATCAATTCTGTTAACAGACCAGTCAATGGAGTTAACTCTCCAATCAGTTTTGTCACATCCCACCTTTCATGATGGAGCTGGGACACTTGTCACATTTCCACTGGTTGCACATTCCTCAACCATCCTCAACCGTTGATCTTCATATCTTCTCTCAACCGTTGATTCCTATTCCTCCGGGTCTATAAATGAAGCTTCATCCCTTCATTCTAATCATCCAGGCTTTTGACATCGTTACTCTGCAGAAATATCACCAGCGCGCCGTTGGCACCCATTTGTCATCTACAAGCTTGAGATCACCATTGTTGCATTGGAGCTCACCTTCATTGCATATCACACTACAGCCGTTCACCATCGACTTCCTCCAACAGCTTTTAAAAGATTGCACTCTCTGAGGGCTCATCTCATCTGCGAAAGGACGATTCGTGATAGGCGAACAACAGAAGTTTCGAAACGGAAGAGGTTTGCTGTGTTTGTTCATTGCTTTGTTCGTTTGAATCTTCTTTGTTTCTCTATTCTGTTGATGTTTGGGTCATCTGTTATTCATTTGATTGATGCACTATTTTACCCTCACAATTAAAATAGAGGAAGAATGAAGTGCATCAAATCAGTGTATCGTGCCTAACTAGAACTGAACTCTTGCATTTGTTGATGCTTCTCATCAGTTCAAACACTTGATTATCTTCTGTAAGTTTTGTAGACAGTGAGTCTCTTGTAGGCAGTGTGCCTCTTGTGAGCAGTGTGCTCGGGCAGTGAGCCCTAATTGACAAGTGCCATTTTGTACTTCTTTATTCTTTTAACAGAGAATACAATCTTGGGTTAGTCACCCCATGGTTTTTCCATTAATAGGGTTTCCACGTAAAAATCCTTGTGTTATGTGTGTTGAGTTTATTTCTGTTCTTATGATTACATATGCTTTCATGTTTGGATGCAACACTGATTATTAAGATAACAAAAGGAAAAGAAAGTTAAGGAAATTTTGAGATAATTGATTCACCCCCCTCTCAGTAATCTGCCTTGTTTCCAACAATTGGTATCAGAGCCTAGTTCCTCTGAACAAAGCCTAATAGCTTGGGGAAGATCTGGGAATCTCAATGGATGCATATGGTATGAAGGAACAACTTCAGTCTGCCCTAGATGATCTTGAACAATCCCACTCTAAAGTCAATAATTTGAGAGAAAGACTCAAACAAGCTGATGAATTCATAAATGAACTAAAATAAAAACTTAGTATTTCTGTGAAAAAGAGAAAGGAACTACTTCAAAAATTAGCCAATCAGAGTGAAGTCAATGATACTAATGAAGATCTGAATGAGAAAAATAAGCTATGTGAGAAGCTGTCAAAAGAAGTCATTATGGTAAGGCATGAAATGGAATTAGGGGTTATGAGGTTCACTCAAGAAATTGAAGAAAAAAGAAAGATTGAAGATAATCTAAAACAATCCCTCAAGGAGAAAATAGAGGACTACCACAAAATGGATAGAATAATCAGGCATCTTGAATCTGATCTTGAAGAAGCTAGAGACAATGAAGAACAACTTGAGAATCAGATACACTCTTAAACAAGATCTTCAAACAACAAATGAATACAAAGAGAAATTCAAGATAAGCTTAGCCCAACTTGAAGTTATTCTTGAAAGCCAAAAGAGGGTAGATGATAAGTGTGGCTTGGGATATGAGAAAGGTGAAAGCTTCGGATCTGGTCAAAAGAACTTTGGATTAGGAAACAAAGAAAGAGGCCTAGATGACCTCTGGTAAGGCAACCAAATGCTCAAAGATATCCATCCTTCAATGGATACTGCTTCAATTGCAACAATTTCAGTCACAAAGCAACTCAGTGCATGAGGAGAATGAATCAGACTATTCGATCATTCTCCGGACAATGTTTCAACTGCAAAAGGTATGGTCACAAATCTCATGAATGCAAAAATATGTAGATAAACAATTTATTCAATGATAGATGCTTTTCATGTAATAGAATGGGACATATGGCTAATCAATGCAGATCAAAAGGATATCAATCAAATGAGCAAAGAAATGTTGTATGTTACAATTGCAATAGATCCGGTCATAATGCCAAATTCTGCAGAAGTAGAAATCAAGATAGAAAAGGTCCGGTGGAACATAATCAGAAACAAGATAAGGGCAAAGGTAAAGTGAATGCGGATGAAGTTCAAAAGGAGATGAGCAAGATTTGGGTGAAGAAGAGTACAAAAAATATTGGGGATGGATCTGCATTGGAATCCGGTGCTAATATTCCTTCCAGAAACTAAAGGGGTGAGCTTTGGCTCAGGGGGAGTCATAGAGAAAAACAATTTCCTCTAGCCAATCAGCTAGTGCCTAAATTCGGCACATTGAGTAAACATCTGACGTTGCAGATTAAAGGGTTTTCAGAAAAACCTCCAAATAACCTTCAGTCAAAATGTGAAAGATTCGCATGGAGTTTTGCAAGACATATAACTGGTCAAGTTAATCCGGTTCTGACAGCTATCCGGTAAAGCAAAATTTCATAGATAGATCTGGTATGATTTAGAATTGAAATGATTTGATCTGCAGACCCATGGCATGATTGAAGAAAAGAAGATACGTTGTCAATTCTCATTGATAATGATTCTAAGTTCGGTGTAGTGATTCAAGAAGATCCCTCTCAAAACAGGGCAACTGGATAACTTAAGTTGTGCATTTATTACAAAAGGAAATTAGGGTTTGTGCAAGGATAAAAGGGTTCTTTCACTCATTATTTGCACACTTGCACTCATGAAGAAGAAAAGAAGAGCTCTACAACAAAGTTTCTACAATTCACTTAAGATCAACTGGAAAAATGAGTTCAACCAACGATTTGTTTTGGCTCCTATTTCAAACCCTAAAGCGTGAAAAGGTACTTCCATTTTAAAAATCTCTCTCTAAATCTCTTGCAAAATGGCTACTCCAATGGTTGTTAAGATCTCTGATAGGCCGCATCCTAAATTCAAGAAACACCCTTATAAATCTCTAGAAGTTGATCCTTTGGGTGCATTCTCTAGCATTCCACAGAGTATTGCATGTAGAAGATGTTAGGGTTTATATCCATGCCAACATTGAAGAATTTGGAGACTCAAAATTGATGGATATTTATCACAAATAGCTAATAGATGAAAATTTTGAACTCAAACCTGAATTCAAGGCCTTCCGGGATAAACACTTCGGATATTACATACATTTTCCATGTTTTACAGAAGATGATTGGGTCTGGTATGTTCTAAGTAGGATGCATGATAATTTCATGTGGCTAATGAGGCCCTTCAAGATAACTAAAGATGTCATCAAGGCAGTGACCAGACTGCATACATCTGGTGGGTTACTTGCACTTAAATCTGTGAAGAACCAAATAGTAACTGAAGCCATCGGATCTAAATTTGACAAAAGAGCAACGACCATAGATGACATCACAGATTCGGATGTCAAGTTTGCCTCAAAGATAATCAGGTACAAGATCTATCATTCGAGCAAGGAGAATTCTGTGTCTGGCACAACAATCTATGCAGCATATCAAATGTTGAGGGAAGATGCAGACTATGATCTATGTGAGCTTCTTCTAAATCAACTATTGGAAAACCTACAAAAGATCAAAAAGGATAAGAAGAATTCCTTTTAATATGGTTGTCTAATACTGTGTCTGTTCTTTTATTATATGAATGAGCTACCTGGATCAAGTGGTTGGGTTTGGCAAAATGATAAAATGGCTGCAATTCAAATCAGAGATTACATGTATGAACTTGGTGATGCTCAAGCCCAAAACACAGCCCTCTGGGGGTAGTTCAAGAACTTCCAAAGCATAATGTAACCTAGAGAGAGAATACCACAATCCATAGTTGAGAAATACAAGGACACAGTGTGCTTCATGGTTGACACTGACCAATGCCTAATGGAGGTAGTTGAGCCAAGAACTATGTGGATAATGCCTATGGGATGTGAAGTTGATGAAAAAATCTTGGAACTTCATATTCAACATCTGCTGAGCCAGCCCAACGACACTGAAGTAGAAAGGTTTGAAACCTTTCAAGAGCTAAGTGTAAAAATACATGTTGAGTTAAGATAGCCAGAGATAAAGAGGAAAGTAAGAAGGGAAGTTGAAGAAATTGCCAAAAGATTTGGCTTATCAAAGGAGGCTATGGATGAAAATAGAGAGAAAATGGAGAAGGCTGAGAAAGAGAAACAAGAAGCAAAGAAAGGAGACGTTCTGGTACAAGCCTCCTCTAGGACTAGATCTTCTAAGAGCTCTGCACCTGCCACTTCTAAAAGCTCAAAGGCTACCAAATCAGAAGTCAAGACATTCAGAAAAGGAGAAAAGAGGATGAAGACCAAAGCCACAAGGTCATATACAAGCCTTAAAGATGATGAAGAAACATAATCTGATGAGGAAATCAAGAAAATGAAGAAGAAGAAAACATCTGGTAAATTCTCTACTAGTAAAAATGAGGAAGAAAAGGCAGAGGAATTTGTTGAAAAGCCCACTCTTTCCATTGATGAAATCATCAAGACAGTTACTATGGATGGGAACCTACAGCCAGTAACAGAGTTCTATGATGAATACAGTGATACTGACAAGAGAATTTTGGAAGAAGCTACTATCAAGTACCTGAACATTTACAATAAAGATTTCATTGAAATTATATCATTAATTCCTAAGAGTCTGGAAAAGGTACTTGAACTAAGAAAAGAGAATGCAAAGGCAAAAGATTTAGAGATTTGGGAGCAGATAGCAATTTAGCTTTATCCTTCTATTACTACAAAACAAATGGACATGATTTTTAAGGATTGTAAGGATGAGTTCCAGAGTAAGGCAAGAATGAATAAACTTATGCTTGGAGAAACTGACCAAGTGGCAAGTGAAACAAAAGATATCCTCCGGAATGCTTTGAAGAGATTCAATCTTCCTATTGTAGAGGAAACAATTGAAGAACCTTCTACCATGGATGTTGAAGGATTAAATGTAATCAATGAAGAGTCTTCTGACAATGATATAGAAGGATCAAAGAAAATAGATGAGGAGAAGTCTGAGGACTTAGATTCCTCTGTTTCAGAAGAGGAAGTTCATGAAGCAGTAAACACATGTGACATCTCTCCTCCAGATCCCACTGCAGACAGTCCAGACTCTGAAGCTGAAGGAGAAGGTAGAAGAGAGGAGAAGGTGATTCAAGAAGGAGAGGTTAAGGGAAAAGAAGAAGAACAAATAGAAAAGACTAATGATAACTGTTATGATATCCCAGAAGAAAAGAAGACTCAATCACCGACAAGAGACACTGCAGAGGCAGTGAAGAACTTCTTAAATAGAGAAATGATGGAGATAGATGAACCTGAGCTATTTTAAGGACCACTAAATTTTGACTCTCTCTCCCCAGTTCAAACAATGAAAATAGCATCTTTTGCTCAAGCCAAAGCAAAAGAAAAACTCCTGAAATCTCACATGGAGGACTGTGAACTGTTGGAGATAACATCCAGGATGCTGGAGAAGATCATGCCATCCTACCAAAAGGATCCTTCAGCCTCTCCATCCAGTAATTTGAAAAACTTAGTAAATTCTGTTAACACTCATTTTGAATCTTTAGAGAAATCAACAGAAGCAAAGGCCCAGAAGGAGTTTCTGGGAAAAAGATTCACTAAAGTGCAATGACTGATTGCTAATGATAGGAGGATCCTAGACATTAGAATAAAGAGCCTTGAAAATACTCTTAAAGATGGTGTGGACATATACAAATTTTGTTTATCTTGGCCCAAAGTGACAGAGGACATTGAGAAGAAAGTGAAAGAATAAGAAGGTAAACTGTCAAGTTTATCTCAGAATTTTGATCCCCTTACTACCTCTCTAATGAATCAAGAATGCGAGGCTATTGTTATCATCAATGAAATAAAGAGGTTGGACAAAGAAAAGAAGAACATAATGAACAGAATGGGTGAACTCATAGGGATAATTATCCCTAAGCTAGAGGCAATGCATGAGGCTTTGATAGATGCTCAGACCACAACCTGGACCAGTGATCCAACAGATTTAAGAAGGGCAGAAGAATATGCATTTTTGTTGAGTGGTCACATCTCCATTTTGGATAGGATGAAGCAGAGCTGGGCCACAGAGTTTGTACAGTTGAAGGCCACTTTTGCGGATATACTTAAGTATATGTAAGTATAACATATATATATATACTTATGCGACCATGTATAGGACAATTTTTGCAAAATTTTGGTATATGGATTCCGCCCTTTGCCATTGATGTCAAAGGGGGAGTGAGGAGTAGTGAAAAATGTGGAATCCAACTAAGGGGGAGCTCTGGTAAACTAGTGCAAAAGATAGAGCATCAGCCAAGGGGGAGATACTACGACACTTAGCCATTTTTCACCAAGTGTTGCCATCAATGCCAAAGGGGGAGATTGTTGGCAAGAGACACTGTGTGGCTTCATAAGTGTTGTCATTGATGGTAACAAAGTCTATCCCACACATCCGTAGTACATAGTATGTCTATACCGGAAGTTAGTTTGAAGATTGTTTTGGTCTGGTGAACAAGAATAGAGTATGTAACAAGGTCTGACAATCAGGTCTAGATCTCTCAGATGGTGTAACTCAGCAAGTTGTGGACTTGGACAAGTCAAGAGGGGTATCATGACTATTGTATTCCAGAGATTTAGCCTCCGGTGATAAAGTATGAAAAAGATATGAGCATCTGAGTGTTGGGTTCCAGTAAGGTAGAGCAGACAGAGGAAGAACTGACCGACAGAGTATCAGATTTCAATCTGGATGAGTAAAAGGTGTTGATCAAGCAATTTGTGGGATTATACATTGTTGGCTGACATGATTAATGACTTCTATACCTATGTTTTTGATACGCATTACAAATCAAGCATGGATTCAGCTGACAGATTAATAACTTGCAGTGTTTTTGTTGCCGACTAGGAAGTTGATAAAAATCCTTGATGCAGATATATAAACCAGATAGATTTCAGCATGTAAATGTGTGTGGCGAACGTGTGATGAAATAAAGTGCGAAGAAAAGAAGGGATAAGTGTGAGAGTAGCAATCCAAGTCCGGTATGTGACAGAGAAACAACATTAAAACAGAGGAAGAATGAAGTGCATTAGATCAGTGTATTGTGCCTAACCAGAACTAAACTCTTGCATTTGTAGATGCTTCTCATCAATTCAAACACTTGATTATCTTCTGTAAGTTTTGTAGACAATGAGTCTCTTGTAGGCAATGTGCCTCTTGTGAGTAGTGTGCTCGGGCAGTGAGCCCTAATTGGCAAGTTTCATTTTGTACTTCTTTATTCTTTTAACAAAGAATACAATCTTGGGTTAGTCAGCCCATGGTTTTTCCCTTAACAGGGTTTCCATGTAAAAATCCTTGTGTTATGTGTGTTGATTTTATTTCTGTTCTTATGATTACATATGCTTTCATATTTGGATGCAACACTGATTATTAAGATAACAAAAGGAAAAGAAAGTTAAGGAAATTTTGAGATAACTGATTCACCCCCCTCTCAGTTATCTACCTTGTTTCTAACAATTATATAATAGAGAATGATAAAACATTAAAATGTTAAAACTTACATAGTTTTTTGAAAATGAGTTAATATATCCATCCCTTAAATATATTCTAAAACCTTCTCTCTTGTATATAATATGTGTAGGGGCTCAACATACATAAACTAGAGTAGAAGTCAAGCCTAATTTAGATACTGGAGTAGAGGAGGCCTAGCCACACATAGTTTGTAACATACCTTATCATATTAGTCAGTTTTTCACACCAAAATTATTGGAAGAGTAATTGATCATGATAAGCCCAAGCATTTGTTTGTTATCATAAAACATTTGCATAAACAAATAAACAAATAACATATCTTTTCTGAATATTTTCAAAACCTAAAAATTACAACATATTCAAAGATAGCATTTCAGTGAAACCATTCACTTTACATTTACAATAATTTGCACATGGCAATAAGAGTAATTTTACATAAAATTTGACCATCAAAGTCCATAACATGAAATGTTTTGCATCTGGAATTTTGATATCTATTTTCATAAGTCTCGACTTGTCTTCTACTTCGGAAGGAAAGCATCACCCGAGTGCTTTTCCTCCAACCACAGACCGATAGTCCCCTGCACACCTTCATTCTAAGAAGTGGCCCTACCCTTCACGAGGGGAATAAATATAAAGAACCAAAATGTTTTTGCCATATTTATATTTATTACCTTCGTGAAGGGTAGGGCCACTTCTAGGAAGGAAGGTGTGCAGGGAACTGCCAGTCTGTGGTTGGAGGAAAAGCACTCAGGTGATGCTTTCCTTCTGAAGTAGAAGACAAACTGAGACTTATGAAAACAAATATCAAAATTCTAGATGCAAAAAATTTGATGTTATGGCCTTTGACGGTCAAATTTTATGTAAAATTACTCTTATTGCCTTGTGCAAATTATTGTAAATGTAAAGTGAAAGGTTTCACTGAAATGCTATCTTTGAATATGTTGTAATTTTTAGGTTTTGAAAATATTCAAAAAAGATATGCTATTTGTTTATTTGTTTATGCAAATGTTTTATGTTAACAAACAAATGCTTGTGCTCATCATGATCAATTACTCTTCCAATAATTTCAGTGTGAAAAACTGACTAATATGATAAGGTATGTTACAAACTATGTGTGGCTAGGCCTCCTCTACTCCAGTATCTAAATTAGGCTTGAATTCTACTCCAATTTCTATATGTTGAGCCCCTACACATATTATATAAAAGAGAGAAGGTTTTAGAATATATTTAAGGGATGGATATATTAACTCATTTTCAAAAAACTATGTAAGTTTTAACATTTTAATGTTTTATCATTCTCTATTATATAAAATTAAATATAAGATTAAATGTATAGCATTATTTTTCATTTACTCTCAAACCACTATAAAATTAAACACGTAAAATTCTAACATCATTTCCTCATGTCTATATATTTACAAGTGCATAATGGTAGCATAAATAGGTGCACAAAGATAGTTTGAGGTGACTTGGATATTTCAAATTATTTAGATAACATACAAGATTGAATCCAAGATGTGAGGAAGGAGGCTTATGAATAAAGTGCTACACACCATGTTTTAAGAGTATGTGATAGCTTTAATACTTGGATGAAATTCTAATTTTTAGCTAAAAATACATGAGGAAATTGTTGCACACTTAGAGAAGGTAGTATTGATTTCAAAGGAGAACAAAGTTCATTTGAATGGTTAAAAATGTGAATTCTCTTAGAAAAGTTCAATGGTTAGTCTTGTTAATGTTGTTTGGAATGGATTGGTTCATATAGAGCCATCAAAATTAGAGGCTAAATGAATTGGCCTAAAGGACTACAAGCATCATCAAAATAAGGAGCTTTGTATGGGTAGCTTAATAGTTAAGGAAAATTGTTAAGTCTTTTTCTAAATTATAGCTACACCTTTACATGCAATAAATTTTGTTCATGGAAAGAGAATCAAGGTAGGTAATTTAGAAATGTTTCATGGTTTTGTCCTTAGGTATTTCACCTATGACAGAGATTTATGCTTTGGTGCAAGTGGTGAAAAATTGGAAGAACTATTTGTTGGCCTTAAAGAGACCATTGCTTAAATGTGCCATTGACCATTACAATGCTTACGATATCAATAGAAGGTTGAGAAAGAACACCATGTTACAAGGGGACATTATTTCTTGAACAATTCCACTCAGTCATAAAATATAAAAGAGGTGTAAATAATAAGCTCAAGTTGATTTTTCTTCAAGACCACTATTGTTGTCGATAGTTAATAATTTTCCTCTTCTTGAACCCTTTGCAAGTTAAGTATATGTGAGGGATTATACTATAAAAAAGATTTTGAAGTCATATTAATAGATTGAAGAAGGTAAGAACGATGAATTTGTTTACAAGACTAATTTTCATGTGAAGAATGGTTTTCTCTTCAAGTTGGGTTTGTTGTGCATTCTAAAAGAGAAGATATTAGTCTTATTGAGGTGCATGTACCCCTAAGGTGGATGGGAACCTTGGAGCCACTACACCATATCTATTTTGTAGTATTAAATTAATTAGACCTGATGATGCTAATTATGTTTAATATTGTACTTGAGGTGACATACATTATTAAGGAAAGTAATTGGAAACTAGGACTATATTAACCACTTCAAATCCAAACACTATCATGTGAAAATATAGTGATAGATTTTGTAGGTGATTTACCTATGACAAGAAAAATATGCATGAATATCTCTTTGTGATGGTTGATAGGTTTAGAAATTTAGATGAATGTAGAACATGTAGGAATCTAATTTGTATTAAAATTAAACCTAAAATTAGAAACTATACTCAAACCCTAGAGTTGAGGAAGTAGGGGAAAGATATACAAATCCTAGAGAGAAACTAGGGAATCTAGTGAATTTAACCTAGACAATTTAGATGAATGTAGAACATGTAGGAATCTAATTCTAGTTTAAAATTAAATCTAAAACTAGAAACTATATTGAAACCCTAGAGTTGAGGAAGGAGGGGAAAGAGATACAAACCCTAGAGGGGAACTAGTGAATGTAACCTAGAGAATTTGGTTGATCCCACAATACTGTGTCCCACTTTTTGGCCAAAGTAGAACATTGAAATCAACATTTTTAACTAAATTTGCACTTTCTGACACCTATAGCAACTAAACCGTTAAGAATTTTAAGATGATGTGAACTAGTGATTTTTGTGATTTTCTGTGTAGATTTTAAATATATTTTTTTTCAAAATTTAATCAAGAAATTTTGAAATTTTTTACGTAACTTTTAATAAGTTGTTTTTTATAGTTAACAATGTTTTTAAAAAGTGTCGTTCAAACCATATAGTATAATTTTTTTTATAGAAAATTTAAATATAGATTCATAACACTAATATCTAGTGTGCGGATATTTTTTTATAATTTTTTGAAGCATTTTTTTTTTGTTTTTGATATAATAAGGCAGAAAAAACAAGGGGTTGAACCCTTACAAAACAACCCAAAATAGGAACAACAAAGGCTCACGAACAAAAGGAGCCACTAACAGCAACTACAACATTGACAGCCAATTAACAACAAAAAGTTAGTAGTAGCAGTCTGATAGCAGAAAGAAACAGAAAGCAAAGAGACAAAGCTAGGAAGAAACATCCTCCTAGCCTTTGGACAGGAAGTCATAAATTTTATCAAACTCTTTAGTCTTATCTTCGTTCGCACCATATGCAAGGGTATCTTGCTCTTGCAAAAGAGTCAAATTAACCATAGCCGAGCTGCAAAGCATACTGTTTATGAAGCGTCTAAGAGAAAGAAGCTTCTGCTCAAGGGATTCTACCTGGTTTCTTAGAGCGGACATTTCATCCTTCTGATTGGCACCTTCCTCTTTAGCATCTTCCTCAACCTTCTCAACTGTCATCCCCTCCCCATCTTGAGTATGATCTCCAGGCACAGAATCCCCACCATCAGAGTCCTCAGCTTGCATATCCTTTCCTCCATCCCTTCAGTCTCCTCCAAGATCTCCTGCACTTTGATGTCTTCACCTTTAGACAGCTCACCCTTCTGAGTAGACGTATCTGAGTCACTTTCAGAGTATTCTATCAATTTAGCCTGAGGGGCTGGTTTGCTTGCAATTTTGCCAAATCTTCTAACACCCGAAGTGTTACCCTTAGTCTTATCTTTAGCCATTTTAGTTTTAACATTTTTTGGTGGTCCCTCACTGTCACTTTTTTTTATTCTTATGGGCCCCCATATCCCTCCCCAAGTCAGTGATCTCCACAGAAGGCTCCACTTCCTTAAGTTGCCATTTCTTCGATTTCAAACTACCTTTGGAAGTAGGAGTATGAAGGTCCTTCACAGTAGCCTCTTCCAGGGATTCAAAAAAGGAAACCCCTTTCAGTTTCTGGGTGGTAGGGGTAGAATCACTAGGTTTCTCAGAAGTGGTATCAGCAATGGAAGGGTTATCCCCAAGGATTTCAACAATGATGGGTGGTTGAATGGGTTCCGGTGGGGACAAGGCGAGATGGAATTTATAAAGGTGATGGATGAGGCCTTGGTGAAGGGGGATAGGCCGCTTTGAGGGATTCATAGCATACTTAGCTTTCACATGGTGGACAGAGTGTTCCAACGAAGACAACAGATAGAAAGGAAAGCTAATAAGAGCATTTATCCTAAAGTGGTTAAGAAGGGGAAGGTGGTAGTTGTAAAACCTGATATAGCGACCTTCCAAGGTGAAATACTTCATTAGTAGGTAGCACATAACATCCCATGGCTCTGGTAACTTGGCATGATCAAAGCCTCCTTGATATGGAACTAGCTCCTCCCCCTTGCCCAAAAACAAATTTTGATTTTGGTGGTCCGCAACCCTAGCCTTCCTCTTCAATTTTGTGCCTTTAGTGGAAAGACCAGTAGCCATTGCAATGACCTCCTTAGAAACCGCGAACCCAATCTTTCCAATTTGGACTCTGCGATTATCCCACGGAAGGGCACACTGCACAAAAAGATTTTCATCATGGCCATTAAGGCATTCTAGGAAAGGGATAATGCCTCCTTCCTTACAATAATGCCACACTAAGGCGTTATCCCTGAATTCACTACAAGTGATGGGTTATGTTCTGATTCTATCCCCTCCCATGATCAAATTTCCTTCAAACCCACACAGCAAAAGAGAACTGAACTTCCCAGTATGACAGTCACATCGGATTTATCTCTCTTCAATGTGCCTCTTTCGAGAATTATCTTCTCTGGCCTTAGGAAATAATAATAGTGAAATAAATGATGATATTAAGTGGCGTCCTTAAGTTATCATTACTCGGGTATGCCATTGCATTCCCCACTCTTTGCGTGTCCTTCCCATGCTTCAAAATCTTCCATTTAAAACTCTTGTGAACATCAATCGGCCACCTCATCTTGCCACGGGAGATCAACAGTGCCAAAATGACATCTGTAAGAAGGGTACATTGTATCATCATCAAGATGTCCTTAATTGGCCACCTCAACTTGCCACCAGAGATTAGCAGTGCCAAGTTGGAATCCAAAATAAGAGTGTATTGAATCAACAATAAGAAGTCCTATATTTTTGAATTAACTCCCCGATAGCCCAGGGGATATTATGGCATTGGTGCCAACACTACCAATTTTCAAATTGTTGACCATGATTGGCAAGGGCGTCAGCGAATCCATTCCCCTCCCTGTAAATGTGGGAGAAATCAACCATAGGAATACCCTGAATAAGGGTTTGGATATTAGTGATGATGTCCTTAAGATACCACCCACACATAAAAACCTTGGTTATGACATCAATTGTGAGTTTCGAATCTCCCTCTATATGCAAATTCTGAATACCCAAGGTGATCGCCAGTTTAACACCCCATAAAAGAGTTGAGGCCTAAGCAAAATTATTACTTTGGAGACCTAATCCCCCTACATAGGAAGCAACAATTTCCCCTCTGTCATTCCTGATACCCCACCACCACTAGCCTTACCATTAGATTTTGAAGCCCCATCAAAATTTAATTTGAGCCAACCAGACTTCAGGGGGGTTCACCTGGTATTTAACCTCTGAAGTTGCTTTGAGTTATCAAAGGCAGGGATTTGATTAAGTATCCCCCAATTATCAGCTATACTTTCCTCATGCTGGGTGAGAGGTTTGTCAGCAGTCTTAACATGAGAATTGGTCACACTTTCAATAAGGATCTTAGAGAGAGAATAGTAGACTTGAGATTGATCTTTGGTAGCCTCCCTAAAAATTATGTTATTCCTTTCCTTCCACAGAGTCCAACCAATAAAGGGAAGGGTTTGGTTCCAAAGCTCCACTAACTAGGGTTGAGAGAAAGGAGGGATCTAGTTAGCAATGACTTCCCTAATATCCTTATTACAAACCCATTACAGCCCAAAGTTTAGAAGCACTCTACTCCAAATTTCTCTGGCAAAGTCACAATGTAGAATCAGATGAGGAATAGTTTCCTCTTCCTTGAGACACATGACACATCTATTGACCAGATAAAAACCCCTTATTTGAAGATTGTCTTGGGTTAAAATTCTATTATGGACCACTGCCCACCAGAAAAAATCAACTTTTGGGATAAGTTTATGGTTCCAGACTTTCCTCCAAAGCTCATTTTTGTGGTCTTCCTTAATTAGCAGATGGTAAGCAGATTTGACTGAGAAGAGGCCTTTTTTATCTGCAGTCCAAAGTAACTCATCTGGTCTTGGAAAAAGGGGCATTTGGGTTTCCAAAAGCATCTGTTGTATAACATTCATTCAAAGGAGAAGATCAAGTCGATTGTTATAGCACTCAAGCAAGTTTTTCCATTGTTTGATTCCATGTCCTTGTTGGATATAATGACAAACTTTAGTACCAAAAAACTATTTAGCAATACCAGCAACTGTCTCATTGCCCTCTTGAGTGGAAAGAGCTTTGTTAGCCAACCAAGGATCCTCCCAAAAGTTTATGAGGGTGCCATCCCCAAGTTTCCACTTTAACCCCTTCTTGATTAAGCTCCTGGATTTGATCATTTTATTCCAAATCATGGACCCTTGTGGGAGACCCTCATGATAAAGGAATTTATAGTTAACAAAACCCTGTAAATATTTAACTTTCATAATTTCCCCCTAGTCTTTATTGTTGCTGATAAGATTCCAATTGATTTTAGAAAAAAGGGCTTTGTTCATATTTTGAATATTTCTAATATTCAAACCACCATGAGTTTTAGGGAGGTAGACCTTTTCCCATTTGACCAGGGACATTCTCTTCTTTTCTTCCACTCCTGTCCACAAGAAAGTTCTTTGGATCTACTCCAGTTTGTCAGCAAGATACTTGGGCATTTTGAAAAGAGAGAGAAAGTAAGTGGGAATACCTTGAAGGGAGGCTCGAAGAAGTTGCAATTTTCCAGCACTACTCAAGAGCTTTCCTTTCCAGCCTACCAATTTCTTTTGGGTTCTTTCTACGATACTAATCCAAAAACCCGGAGTTACTTCCTTGGCAGTTAAAGGGAGACCAAGGTATACTGAAGGTAAATCCGCAGCTGTACATCCAATGATGTTAATAATTTTCCTCTGAAGGTCCCCCAGAGTGTTGAAGAAAAAAACATTGCTCTTATGGAAGTTGATGTGTTGACCAGAAGCCTTGGCATAGTCATTGAGTTTTTCTAGCTTCGGGCTTCCAAAACTGAGGAGATGCCAAAGAGGATGGTGTCATCCACAAACTATTGTAGTCATTGGTGGGAGAGTAGAGGCTAGTTTTATCCCAACTATTTCCCTGGAAATGATCTTTGAATGAACAAACCTCCCAAGAACTTCAGCCAGCATGATAAAGAGGTAGGGGGATAGAGGATCCCCCTACCTAATGCCTCTAGTGGGAGAGAAGAAACCTCTTGGAACCCCATTGACAAGAACTGAGAACTTAGTAGTGGTGATAGCTTCCCAGATAAGGAGGGACACTTTTTCATTGAAGCCAAACTTCTGAATAACTTTAAATAGGAACTGACAATATACTCTATCATAAGCTTTGGATATATCAAGCTTAAGAACCATACCTAGGATCCGACTTTTCTCCATTGAGTGGATAGTTTCATGGGTGGAAATAACAACATCCAATATCTGTCTTCCAGGAATAAAGCCTTTTTGAGAAGAGGAAATGATTTTATCCAATAAGGGCTGAAATCTATAGATAAGTAACTTGGTGCATATCTTGTAAACAGTGTTGCATAGGCTAATAGGTCTAAAATCAGCAAGCAACTCAGGGTTGGGCTTCTTAGGGACCAAGACAATAAAAGTGTTATTTAACTATTTTAGAAGTTTCTCCATTTTGAAGAAGTCTCTGACAGCAGCTATGACATCATATCCCACAATGTCCTAGAACTCTTAGAAGAATATTAGAGGGAAACCATTAGGGCCTGGGGCTTTAAAGGGGCCCATAGGGAATAAAACTCCCTGAACCTCTTCCTCAAAAATAGGTTTTAAAATGTCAGCATTATCTTCCTCAGAAATCAAAGAAGTAATATTATTGAGAAGATGATCCATTACCGGCCTATTATCAGCATTGACAGATTGTTCTGACAATAAGTTTTGAAAGAAGCTAACCGCTTGATTACCAATCTCCTTATCATCTGTGATTTCACTACCATCTTCCAAACATAGTTTAGAGATAGTATTGGATTTTCTGTGTTTCAGAGCTGAGAGGTGGAAAAAAGTAGTATTACAATCCCCTTCCTTGAGCCACTGGACTCTAGACTTCTGTTTCCAAAAGAGCTCCTCTCTGTTCATAAGCTTCTTCCAATCCATGATTAATTTGTTTTCTATTTGAGCAGTGTCCTTGGATGAATCCCCTTGAGCTATTCTAGATTGAATATCAACCAATTTACCAGAGATGATCTTCTTCTGAGAAAACACGTTCCCAAAACTATACTTATTCCATCCCCAGACCTCTCTCTTAATGTGCAAGAGTTTCTGAGCCATTCTAAACATAGGGGTGCCCTGGACCGGAAGCTGCCACCATCTAGACAGAAGACTTCTAAAATCTTGGTGTTTGATCCACATCACTTCAAATCTAAAAGGGAAAGGTCCCCTTTTTTGTTGTTCAACCCAGTTTAGAAGAATAGGTGTTGTTATATGGAGCCTAATCAGACTTAGAGGTTAAATTTACCCCACTTTTATCGGCACGGTTTCCCCACAAATTCTTACGAGGTCAAGAGGCAACGCCCCTTGTGGGGGTTTGGGGGTAGTGCCCCTAAGACAGGGTCAAGGGGCAGCGCCCCTTGTAGGGTCCAGGGGCAGTGCCCCTGGCATGCTCCCTGTCGCAATATAGGGCGGGGTCGAGGGGTAGCGTCCTCGCGGGGGCAGTATCCCCGAAACCTCACATGGTTTTTTAATTATTTTATTAAGGCGTCAGGAGTTATTTTTCTATTGGCCAACATAAAAAACCCTATTTTTGTAACTGACATAAGGCTTGATAAAAGTAGCTAAGGGTTAGGGTTTTTGTTGATGTATTGTAGCATTTTGCAGTGGTATTGAGTTGCAAGGATTGCTAGTTGTAATCAGTTTGATTTACTGGATAATAATATTGGACTCTCTGTTGGTGGATGTAGCCTGAGTTTGGGTGAACCATGTTAAAACTTATCTCTCATTGTTTATTATTTCTGTGTATTTTCATTCCTCTGTTTAATCTTTATTTGCATGTAATTAATATCTTCTGCCGGCTAACCCTAACAATAGGATTATAATCTAAGATTGTTCTTGGGAGGGTAGAAAGTTTAAGGGTGAGAGTGTTATCCCAGTTGTTGGAGATGAGGGACCTATCCAGCTTAACTTGGATCATTTGATCTACCCTTCTTCTGTTGGTCCAGGTATAATTCTGATTCAGCAACTCTATATCCAAGAGCCCAAAAGTATTGGTAAATTCAGCTAAGTCCAACATACTATCAGAGTAGTCAAGAATGCCCCCAGTCTTCTCAAAGGGGTATATAGGGGTGTTGAAATCTCCCGCCAACATCCAATGGGAGTCAGAAGTAGATGAGAGGTGAGGAGATAGATCCATCCACAGAGTTTTCCTCAAAACCCTAGTGTTCGGGGCATATATATTGACCAAAGTCCAATTGAAGGAAGGCAAAGAAAAGTTAATCATAAGACAATGTTTATTAAGGAAGGTCAGCATACCTCCAACCCTAGCTTTATTCCACATCATGACAATCCCCCCTGAGGCACCAGCAACAAGGCTGATACAGTAGGCAGCATTGGGCCAAATCCTAGCGGCAATCATTTTGAAGCTTTCCTCTGACATTTTAACTTCCTAAAGTAAGAGAATATCTATTTTGTGATCTAAAATACAGTTATTAACTTCATATTACTTTGAAGGGCTGTTAAGATCCCTCATATTCCATGACAAAATCCTTATTTGAATAATTTTGGGAGTCAATCTCCAGTGTCTTCTGTTTGCCACTGGCTATCTCCCTAGCTGCCTCCCTTTGCCTTGTTTCCCTTAATGAAGGCCTTCCTGATTTGGGGTCAACTCCCACATCAACATACTTCTTCGGCTTACAACCCCTCTTCTTTGGAGTAGTCCACCCTTCTTGGTCACTATGTGTTTCATTGGGCTCTGCTCCAGGGGAAAGTGGATATGGGCCTGCGTTCTATCTTAGAGATATCTGAGAGTTCATCCCTTCCTTAAAAGAATCTTCATTGTGAATTCCATTAGACCTTGCTCTAGGGGAGAGAGGAGCTGAACTTTGTCTTGGAGAGGGTTGAGAGATCATCCCTCCTTTATCTAGAACAAATTCTCAAGCTTGAAAGTTATCTTGAGGGGGTGGAGCGTCTAAAACAATACCTTGTGCCCCAAGGTTTCCATAGGAAGCTTGCAACTGCTCTTCCGAATGGGTCTCATCATCTTTGTTGTGGATCTCTCCATCTTCCAAAATTGGTAGGAGATTCTCTTTTGAAAAGTGCTGGAGATCTTGTTCCCCATTACCCTTCATCACCTGGAGTTCTACATTATCTTCCAACTTATTATCCATAGATTGCTCCGAGGTGCTAGGATTACTTTTCTCTTTTTCCTGATTTGTGGGTTCCTCAACTTTCTTGTGATTGCAGTGGAAAATCAGATGACCCTTCTTTTTGCAAAGTTGACAAAAGGTGGTAGCATTTTCATAAAGTATTGGCTGCGTCAAATCCCATACTTAGAGTTTAGCTCAATGGACATAGGTAGAGCTTTGTGGACTTCCACATTAACACAAAATCTAGCATAGACAAATTAGGATTTGGCCCAAGTGGTATTGTCCAAGGTAACAAACTAGCCAAAGGAGTTAGCAATAGAAGTAAAAACTGTTTCATCCCAGTATTCTAAAGGAAAGGCTGGAAGTCTAGCCTAGACTGGGGTAGTTTGGTTCAAGTTAGTACTACGATCAAACCCTGGCCGCCAACTACATAGTGAGAGTGAATGTGTGCCATAGAGCCACGACCCACCTGCTAAAATAGCTATCATGTCCTCTTTGCTAGTAAAGCAAAATAAAAAAGACCACGTGCCATAGCGCTAATAGTCACACTGCCCTTAATATGCCAATGATTGGAAACCTATTTTTGAACTATTTCAATATTAGGTCGAAGAGAAAAGAACTTACCCACAAGAGTGAGATCCATGGAGGCAACGATTTTCTCCACCAGGTCGTCTGGTACCATGAGGGCTGCCCCTTTAGAAGTTTCCTTTTGCACTGGGACAACGGATTGACCATTAAGAAAAAGGTCCTCCTGCCCCACTAGAACATTTTTCTAGTTCTTGGGACTGTCAACGCCCGACATGGGTAGGGACCTAGAGGTATTGCCCTAGGTAGTACCCTCCATCCCCATGTGACACAGAGATGTCGAGTCAAATCAAAACCCTAGAAGTACATGCAGAGCAGAGGCAGAGCGCATATCAGGCCTCAAATCCATCAAACACTTTGCTAGTCAACCTTTACTACAAAAAGAATATTTGTTAATTTTTGAAGTGATCTTATTACAATTTAGACACAGGTTTGATGTAACTTTTTCTGTATGTATCCCAATTATTATTTTTTGTTGAAACAAAAAGATCAATAGCTAGTGCGCATATATTTTTAAGAATTTTACTATTTTCCATATGTGTAGAACAAAGAGCTTGATATTCTATGAAAAATCTATGTTCAATAGAAAATAGAAAATAAATATAACAATTAAATTAAATATATTCAAAATTATACTTGTTGGAAAGCTCATTTTGAGGGCTACAACCTTGCAAATTATCTTGTCAAGTTCATTCCATTTGGAGGTCCAACCCAAGATTTGAAACTGAAACTTCTGAGGAAATCTTGAGGCCTAGAGTGGAAGAGGCCATCCAAGGACATTTGTTTGAAGGTACTTTGGGCTGCTTAAAAAAATAAAAAAACTCATAACTGTCCACCTTCGAACAAAGGTGACCGACTAAAAAATAATTAAAAATTTCATAACAAGAGACCTTTGTTCGAAGGTCTTGAAGCCGAATTTTAAAAATAAATTAACTAAAGTTACATATATAAATAATTAATTTAATTAAAACTTATTTGTCTTGAATTATATTTGCATTTTTCAATTTTGGAAGGTTTTTAAAGACAATAGATAGATAGTGAAGGAGTGTTCAACTAATATTTTTCAAAGGAGGAAATGGGCAATAAAAGGACAAGGCAAATAAAGCTATGCGATCATTTTCTGAAGAAAAGGAAAAACAATTATCTCAAGAAAGGTCAAAAAGATGCTACAAAATAAGATATGTACATTTTTTCTTTTGTATAAAAATGTTTCAAAAATATTAGATTTAGATATGTATGTTTTAAATAGTTTTCAATAGTCTAGAATTTGTTGTATCTAGGGAAAATATCACTGGCACCTTGTGTAGATCAACTCCTTCCATGACGGGTTATTCCTTAGGGCCATCTAGTGCATGTACAATGATCAAGGCCTCTCCCTACCTAGCCATGCAGGGAAATTCTAGGAGATACCGTTACATCACCACTCACAGTTATCAGTTGTAGCAAGATGCACCTCATTATCTTTGGTTCCAACCTAATTTATCAATTTAGGCCAATCCTTCTGCCCTCTCAAGTGAAGGGAAACTATTGTTGACACATTATAAAAAATATGGTCAAGGGAAACAATCTACCAAATAGAAAACATATGAAAAACATAGTCAAATTAAAATAAATCCATGATAATTGTTTAACGATTGAAGAACTAACATGATGGTGCCTAATATGATCTAACTAGAATTTGTCATCCTCGTCTATATGGCTAGTTGTTAGTAGGGCCTCCACATGATATTGCTTGACACTAATCTATCAAAATTTTGTTGTGATGCCCTAAGGGTGCAACCCTTCCTCGATCTACTAATGTTGTTGATATCCCAATGGGATACTAGTATCATATTTATTGTTGTTATAGATCTATATTATCATATTTGTTGTTGTTATAGATCTGTATTATCATATTTGTTGTTGTTATAGATCTATATATACAAGTTTATGACTAAGTGGAATTATTCAAGAAACAATGTCCCCTTGTGTTTTAACACATGCACATCTAGTGTGCTTTCTCAACCTTATATTGATCTCATGAGCTCATTTGAATGGTCAATGGTCCATTTAAGCAGTGGTTTAGATTTAAGGTCTTGACAAATAGTGCTTCCAAATTTTCCTAGATCAGTTGCATACTTCAAAGCATAAATCTCAAATTTTGTGTAGTCACCATCTGATCTAATATTCATTGTCTAGTATTTGACATAGTTACCATGTACTTTATGTTGGCAAGAGACACTGCTACACATGATAGGTGTAGTCATTGATTGCAACTAAGTCTATCCTACACATCCACATTACATGATTTGTTCATACCAAAAGTTAGAGTGAGGATTTGTCTAAGTCCGGATGTCAGAAATAGAGCATGTGACAGGGTCCTGTATCTTAATCCAGATCTCTTCTGTGGTAATTCACAGTGTGCTGCGGATCTGAAAGAGTGATAAGGATTTTTAGAACTATCTAAATCCAAATATTTAGCCTCTGATGATAAAGGATTCAAAAGTTATAAGGATTTGAGTATCGGGTTCTAGTTAGTCAGCACAGTCAGAAGAACAGGGCGACCTAGTATTTGATCTTGGTTCTGATGCAGAAAAGTTGTTAGATAAACAATTAATGATAATCAGTGGTATTGGCCGACATTATTGATGATCTGGGAACACAAGATTTTGGTCCGCGTTGTTATTGGTGCATGGATTCAGTCGACAGAGTAGAGTTCTTAATAAAAGTTCTAAGTTTCCTTGAACCCAACTGCAATTGATTGAACTTGTTGATGCAGATATATAGAGCTGATGGATTCGAGTCTTTTGGTGTGTGATTGTGATGTGATGATGGAGTAAGTGTGAAAAAGGCAAAAATAAGTGCGAAGGAGAAGAGATCTAAGGACTGGATCATGGAAGAACAGTAAATAGGGCAGAACAAGGATGAAGTGTGTAAGATTAGTATTCTGAACTTAACCAGAACTGAATTCTTGCATTGGTAGATGCTATTCATCAGTTCAAACACTCTGTAATATTCTTGTAATCATTTCAATAGTCAGTGAGCTCTGGGTAGTGAGCCCAAAGGCATGTGCCTTCCCCATTTGTAATACTTTTAACAGGGTATTAATCTTTGTGGACTAACCTCCACCGTGGTTTTCCCTTAATCGGGTTTCCACATTAAAAATCTTGGTGTAAAGTGTGTTATTTTTGTTTTTGCTCATGTGTTATTGATTCATGCTTTCATGGTTATAATAATGATATGTAAATAAGTGGTAGAGAAGAATAAATTGCAGCAAGTGTTAAAGTTTTGAGACAACTGATTCACCCCCCCTCTCAGTTGTCAGCCCTAATTCCAACACTTTATTGATACGCATCTAACAATTGTGTTACACAAGATGAACCCCTAGTCAACATGATCATAGTGTCTTAATGTAAGAAGATGATTGGGGTCCATTATCTACTTTATTTCTTATAGTTTTGGTGACTATCATGTGGATCTTAAAAGGCTTATGGTATTCCATTACTATGTACATATTCAACCAAATAACATGATATTTCAATATGGACCCTTTTAAAATAATGTGTTGTTGCATAGGAATGGAAAAAGTAGGAGTTCAATATGTAGTTTATGCAAGTACAAACCTAAATGTTCTCTATAAATATCGAGCTAGAAAACCGTGTTGTACTTAAATTTTGTGACAAAACTCCTACAAATCTTCTCAAAGTTTTTAATTGTTTAACAATTGTGTGTACAAGTGATGATTTCTGGAGTTCTCTTAGAGATGTTTGTAATGTATAGTTATATAATTTAATCCTAGAAATCACGGGTATACTAGAAATTAGATTTAATTTTAATTTAGTAGAATTATCTATTGGAATGCATATGTATCCTACATTCATCTTTCATATATGCACATTGATGAGTAATTTATGCACATGGACAAGTACAATATTTCATATATTCATGGAGTTTCAAATAAAATTTCTTTCCCACATCATGGGCACCAATTCAAGTGGATTTGAAATCAAGTGTACATGTCATAGTAAATAATTTAAAATGATATATGCTTGAGTCACCTCAAACTATCTTTGTGTACATAATTTATGAGCTACCATTGTAATGTAGCGAATATATATATATATATATATATATATATATATATATATATATATATATATATATATATATATATAGAACACGAGGGCAATGATATTAGAATTTTATGTACACATGTGTTCAATTTTATAGTAATTTGAGCTCTAAATGGAAAAATAATGCTATGTACATTTAAGCTTATATTTAATATTATAAAATTTATATAATACTAAAATTGGTTATTTTAAAACTTACATGTCTAGTTTATTGAAAATGAGTTTATATATCCATGTTTGTCACATAAATTCTAAAATCTTTTCTTTTATATGATATGTGTAGGGGCTCAAAATACACAAAATAGAGTATTTAAAGTCAAATCTAATTTAGATATTGTAGCAGAGGAGGCCCGACCACACATAGTTGATGTTAGGGAGAAGGCTCGACCACACATTGTTGATGTCAGGGAGGAGGCCCAACCACACAGTTGACATTAGGGAGGAGGTACAAACAAACTTTGATGTTGGAGAGGTGTCAGGATTGCTTCCTTCTACAGATATGTATATGAATATAATTAATAAGGTTAAGAGAAAAATTTTGTTTAGAAATATAGATCATTTACTTGAAATGGATGTAGAGAAATTGAAATTTTATGTTGGACAACCTGCTCATTTTACTAAGAGGTCGTTGAATAGAACTTCAAAGGAAATACTTGATAAGCATTTAAATCATCATGACACACTTGGTCAAGCCCAACTATTATCAAGTGTGCTTCTTTGTGATGAATAAAAGAGGCATTAAAATTGTTGGGTGTAGATTTCACAAAAAAGAGAAGAGGACACATAGAAAAAGACATTGTTCAAAATGTTACGAAAGGTTTGACTTTCATTGGCAAAAATTCTTGATCAATTGATAAGATAATTTCAAGAAGAATGATGTTGACATCTATTGTAAGTGCACAAATGCTAAGAAAATGTCAAATCTCTTCACTTTCAAGTGAAATTGGATTAGTAGAAAGACACTAACAAGATATGTCAAAAGGAGAAAGGTTTTGGATGATAGTATTGCAGAAGGCAATTGGGCAATTATGTGTAGGGATCCTCATTCTGACAAGATTGAAGATGGTGTTAGGAAGTTGATCTTAGGTTTTTGGTGTTGCAAGTATGTGCTAATCAGTGTTGTCATTGATGTCAACATGTTTGTGTTGTCATTGGTGTCAACTGTCTTTTGATGAAGTTAAGGTTGTTTAGTGTTGTTTGATTTAGTTGCTTTTCTAAAATGTGGTTTGGATGCTTTGTATAGATGCTAAAGGTGTTGATAATACTCCTATGTAGTTGGGTGTCCAAGTGCCTTTGAGAAAATTTGAATAATACTAAAAATAATGTGTTAAAGGAGTTTTCTGGCTTACAATATATTGCTCGAGTTTTTGCTCCACATTTCTTTTGTGTTGGAGATCTGAGTGTATGGTTTGGATATGTTGTTGAGAAGTGGTGTAAGATGTTGAATCCAGAATTTGGTGCTCTGGATCACTTTGAAGTGAAAGTTATGTTCACCAGTTTGAGAACAGGATTTGACAGTGTTTCTGATTTGTGCAGAGGTGCTTGGGAGAAAGTATTTTTCTCCGCATTTCTCTGCAGAGTGGTTTCAAGTGCTGTAGTTCTAGATTTAAGCCTATAAGTTCCTTATCTACCTTCTATCCAAAAGGTTTGTGGTATGATGCTATGGAAAGCAAGTTCTTGTGTAGTAGGGTTTCGACAGTGTTGGTTGTGAGCAGACAGTGAGTCTTCTTCAGGTGAAAGTTGTTGTGAATGAATTTGTTGATCTCCAGGTGACCTTAAGTTGTTTGTGGATGTTTCTAGAATGTGTTAAAGCTCTGGGCATGGTCCACAAGTTATGGTTGTGATCGTGGAAGCGTGTGATGAAGAATCCCCTATGTTTACACCAATTGGCCGACCTAGAAGTTTGCATTGATTGTGGAGTTGATTTGATGATTATGTGAGTGTTGTGTAGTGTACTTGGATAGATTTGGGTTCAAGCTAAGGATTAGAGTGGTTTGCCTTCATTCCATTGCATCGTGGAATGTTTAGGTCCAGACTTAATTCAAAATTTGTGTGTTTGCCGACATTGGAGACTGTTTCAAGGATTGAAGATTGTGTTGCTGACCTTGAAGATTGTTTCAAGGTTAATGGTGATATAAATAAGTGTCAAGAGGTCATGTGTGTGTACAAATGCCAAAGATGAAGTTGGTGATGTGAAAAGTGATAAAAGGGTAGTAAGATCTTTCATGAGTTACATGACTGGATGCAGTGAGTAGAAGGTGTCTATTATCTTTTAGTACAAATGTGAAGGTGATGATTGTTGTGCTTCATTGGAGCTGAAACCATGCATGTGTTAGATGTAATTATATCAGTGAACCTTTTCTTCTTTCTTCTATCTTTTTTAGTGGGCAGTGAGTCCACTTGCATAGTGAGTATTCTTTGTATGGTAGTGAGCCTCTCGTAATTCGGTGTTGGTATTACTTTATATTGTGAGCTAATCCTCACCGTGGTTTTTCCTTTTAGGGTTTTCCACGTAAAAAAATAGTGTTCTCTTATGCATGGTGTAGATGTGTTTAAGTTTAAGTTATTTGATTTTCATGTTTAATCTTCATAACAGATTAAGGATTTAAGTAAACTAATGTGGGTGAGATTATGCGTATGAGGGTTTGAAATTTTTGATACAACTATTTCACCCCCCTCTTAGTTGTCTTGTGCCTTCAACATTTGGCACGAACATACCCAACCTTCATCAAATAGTAGAGATGTTCTCAAACATTGGATCGGGTCAAATAGTTATAAACTGCATACAAAACATTGGTTAGGCATAACTCAACATGAGATGTATGTGATGTTTTATGATATAAATCCTCATATAAATATTGGGCAAACAATGTTTGAAATGTTAAGGCCACATTATGTGAAAGCAAACAAGTTTTTGAAACTTGTTGTTGTTGTTATCATATTTAATATGATCTTTACTATCAGGTGTTTTGAAAGATTAGAGAAGAAAGTGATGGTGTTCAAAACACACCTCCTAAATGGGTAAGTGAGTTCATAGCATCCATCTTATGTGATAAATCTGATGACGATGTATATGGTCCAATGAAATGCATAAAAGGACTTTGTGAAACATGTAGATATTTGGCTAAAATGCCTTTGAGAAATGAAGATACTTACATGCTGAAGATGGTAAATTGCAAGAGTTACAAGTACATAAAGTCTGAAACAAAATTTGGGAAAGAATCCACAAGGTCAGATTACGTAGAAGAGGAACTACCTATTGGAACTTTTATGGAAAATTTCTGTAAATTGATACAACCATACATACGTCATGCATATTTTTCTAAGTGGCAAGCAAAAAAATTTTAGTTGTTGAGAGATACTTTCCCACTTGGAATAGTTTTATCAATAGTGGCCTTTGTAGAAAATTATTCTTTTACCCATCAAAAGGAGATTCAAACACAGTATTATTATTCAGAGCAGGTCACTATTATGGTGCATGTGTGTTATCGACATGCACAATTAGATTTGGATGGTGTTGAGAGTATATATCTATAATGAGTCATTAAAAAAGAATATCACTTTTATATTAGTGATGATAAAGAGCATGACACACATTTTGTACAGCATTGCTTTAATAAGTTTTTTGAAGATTTCACAAGGGGTGTCAAAATTGAAAAACATTTTGTATAGTTTGATGGGTGTGTGTCACAATTCAAATCATCAAGGCCATTTTATGCGCTTTGTAGGTATCATTGACTTGACAATATACCATATGTTTGGAGCTTCTTTGAGAGTGGGCATGGAAAGGGTGAACATGTTGGTGTAGGAGCTTGCATCAAACCTTCTCTAAGAAAACATCAAATGAATTATGAGGGAGATCATATAAATGATGCACATGATGTTGTTGAATGGTGTAAGAAACACTTCAAATATGAGGTTGGCACCTCTTCAGGGAGGAACTTGTTAGGACAGTAAAATTTAAAATTTTCTATATTCACATTTCTCCATATTTGACCAAATTATAGAACATTTCCCCCAAAAAATCATAATAAAATTGATGCATCCAATAAAAGGTCCATGACAAAAATAATAAAAAGCACTTAAATTTCATACTATCGGCAAGACTTTACATTACTTATGCCGATCCATGTTAAAATAACTATTGGCATGAAAATGAGGATCGGAGAGAAGATTTTGAAGGTCGCTGATGGAGGAAACTATACCAATGACCTTTCATTGGGGAGAGAATTTACTGGTTATACCGATCGGTAAGACTAAAAGCTATTGGGTAGCGCTTTGAAGATCATCCCGACGGTATACATTATACCGATGGGGCATTTTGGCAAAACTCTCACCGAACATCCCTTAGAATCAAATGATCTAATGGTCATCGGCAAGAAATAAATATCAGAGTGAAAGATTATTAAGTCTCCGATGCTCCGGTGTCTTGGCGAAACAATAAAAGGCACTTTTGGTATGAGCTATACCGATATACTTATCCATCGGCATAGCTAAACAGGTCAGAATGAAATATATATGTCTTACCGATCCACAGGTCACAGTGATAAAAGTGTTGGTGACACTTCGGGGAGTTCTCTCCGATAAAAGATACAAAATAGCCATCGGGGAGATAACCATGATCGGGTAATCTAAAAAGGATTACCCTAATGGTATGACTCACTCCGATAAAAATAAGGATTACACCTATTGATAAGAAGTTCTACTAATCATATCGATGAGACGTTAAGAAAGTCCTGCCGATCCATGATACAAAGGGCTATCGGGAAGACGATGATGATCGGGTAAACATAGATATGTTATCCTGATGGCATAAATCACCCCGATAACAATTGTTGTCACACATATCAATGAGACTCTCACCGATAGTCATATCAGTAACACTTGATATATTGGAGGGAAATATAAATCACATAGCGATAAAAGAGGTCATGCCAATAGTAGTTGCGCCCACTTTTACGTCGGATAAAGTATAGATATCTCTTGCCGATATAACTTAATACAGCATCGAAGAAACAATTAAAGGGTTATAGCAATTGATTGTTCGCACCATAAAAAGATATTAAAGTCGCCCAGACATTATGAAAGTTATGCCGATAAAAGGAGTTATGATGATGTGACATTTCACAGCGATGAAGGACATTGAATTGCTTAAACAAATAAATGCAAATGGCGATGAAATCCTCTAAAGATCATTGTAATTAAAATTAATAGAGTTGTCTGAGAAGAGAATACAGGGGAAATCTTGAAGCGCAAATAGAGGATTTTGATTGCAGCCACAGACGACAGGTACATATATACAAACCATTGTGTTATAGCCTGTATTTTGATTTGCTGATGGAGACTCCGGGAAAGGGAAAAAGAAAAAAATCACAAGGAGAAACAAGTAAATCTAAGAAACAAAAAATTGATAAAACCCCCGAAGAAAAGATAAAAGACAGAAAGCTCAATCAAGATTTGATTGATCAATTGCTAGGGTCAACTCCCAAGGCTAGAAGATCTGCTCAACTTAGGGCAGAAGTGAAAAAATTAGAACACAAATGTAAATGCTTAGGAGATATTTGGACCCCTATCAGAGGATATGAACTCTTCATATTCCACTATAACAGGAGATCTAGGAATGCTCCAGTGTCAAACCCATGGCATTTAAATTTAGGTAAAATGGTTGTGCCTGATGTATTCTTGAATGTTGAACTCCTGCAACTTCTTGCCAAACAATACAATCCAAGTCTGAAGGCTATATGCAACCCACAAGGGGAGCCTATTATTTATTTGTCAAAAAATGCCATCTGTGAAGTATTCAATTTGGATGATTTATGCACTGTCCCTATTATTTATGAGGATCTAGAAAAGGAATACTAGAGAATGGATACAACCTACAATGGATGGAGGTTGCCTATTCATAGGCCCAGAATTGAAGGAGAGTTAGTGCCTCTGAACGAGAATGATGGTCCTCCTTTTCATGTGGCAATATTTGAACCATATATACAACATACCTATTATTCTGTTGGCCAAGTCCTAGGAGCAGAGGTTCCTGAATTCATGACAATTCCTTTGATGGTCATAGCCACAGACATCCAATGCCATAATGCAAGGCAATTTGATTATGCTGCTTATGTTGTTACTAGAATTGACTCTGGCCTAACTGCAATAAAAAACAATGCCCCAACTGTTTCTTTTTAGCATTACTCCCTTCTTATGCACATAGTGTTATATTATGGCCAAAAAATGGGGTTATATCCAACTGAATTTAAGGTTGTTCCAACAGACCAGAAGGGGCAGAGGTTACCAATACAGATATGGACCAGGGTTTGGGATAGCAGGTGTGCCCATTCCAGCTATGTACAATTTGAAGAATATTTTGTAAAAGTACTATATAGATATTTCAGTCACCCCTGTGAATATTCGATATCAAATGAGATAAAGAAGTTTCTTAGACCGAAAGATTTTGGTGGTCCTCCCACTGTTATTCATAATTGGGGAGATTGGTATTGCTTTGAAGATGCCACCATGGTTAGAGTGTATGGTTTTGAAGACACTCCATTTATCTTACCCAAAACTGTCCCTGACAGAATTGCTTATTTAGAAATAGTTAGACAAGTGCATTGTTCAAATGTAATACATCTAAGCTCCCATGATAAGAAATCTTTCATGCCCAGTACTTTATGTTTTGGAGACTTTACTGTGATGTCTAAAGAAGGTTACAGTCTCATCCTGGATAGATTGATGCATTACAATATAAGGTGTGCTAAGGTGAGAAAAGGATTTGATCCTGAAGGCTTTATTGACTCTTCTCGAAGAAAACAAAACATCAGTGGATACATACACATCCCTTATCCACATGATGATGTTATTAGAAACCTAGAAGAGGCTGAGGTAGCATTGGTGGTAGAAAAGTATAACAGGGATCTAAGTGAGAAAAGAAAATAGCTAGCAGAGGTTGAGGTTGTATCCTCTAAAGATGAAGAACCAACAGAACAAGAAGAACCACAGGACAAAACAGTAGGTATGTCCAAAAGAAAAATGCTACAATATCAGCCTCCTGTCATAATACATGATGAGGAGGGGTCTGCTAAAGAAGACCCGCATCAAATAGCTTATGATTCTTTTATCTCTGATGACGAATTTATTCATTCAAAAGAGTTTAAGTCATTTCTGTATAAATGCAAAGGGAAGGAAATCAGAGAGTCAGTAGATGATGTTTCTGTTGACAATGAAAGACAATTAATAGATATGCTAAAAACAACAGTGGATAAGGAGATACAGGATATGACCCCTAGCAAGGGGAGACAGTTGCTTAAAGATGCAGGGGTGATGATTTTCTTGGCCTTGATTTAAATTCTACTTTAGTTTTTGACAGTTTTCTAATAAATAATACAGATGATAAGTATAAACTTACTCCATAAGGTGTTAGTGAAGTGTATATGGGTACCAAATACAATAATGATGAAAATTCATTGATGATCTGGGCCCTATATCCTCCCCATAAGAAGACAACTATCATAGACATTGAAAAAACTTTTGGTCATGTCATGACTTTAAAGGCAGGGGAAACTGACCCTCTAATTACTGCAGATATTGGTATTAATGTTGCAAAGCTAAATAAAGCACAAGCTCAAATGTTGATTAAGGAAAGAGATGCATACATATTGAGCTGTGAGAGGCTGACAAAAGAAAATGATTATTTAAAGGATACTGTTAAGAGCACCTTTAGGGGGTCAACACGGAGATTAACTCAGGGTGAAAGTTCACAGGGTACTCAAGCACTATCCATAGATCAGGCAGCACAAATTTAGATGGATACACTTGTCGTAGTGTTACAGAGCAGGCATGCCAACATGGTACATTGGTTAAACCTATTTTGGGATAATTACTCTTAGAATTATAAAGCAATTCAAGAACATGAAAGGCTCGAACAGAGAGTGTAGGAGAAATTGAATGAGATACAAAGTAAAGGTGCTTCTGACATTGCAGGTGATTCCAATGCAAAAGAATTGATCAAGCAACATCAGAAGTACTATGATCAACTTAAAACTGATGCTAAGGAAGGTGCTGAAGCTTCGAATGCAGGAGTGCCCGCGTTATTTAGAAGTGATGGAGAACTAAAAAGCAAAGAAGAATGGAGCGTTGATTGTCAAGCTATATTACACAAGGCTATGGGAGCTCTTAAAGACAAAAATTCTGCATCTGGAGAAGCTTGCAAACACCTGGAAAAGATGGTCGCAATTGATGTGATTACAAGAAATGCCATTGAGCTTACTGATTTCCATCGTGATCAAGAGTACTTAGACCATGTGGCTAAAATTTACTTATGGTTGAATAGAGCCTACTTGTGGTTAGGTAATGATTGTTAATCTTGTTAATTTCCCAAAAGACTTATTGAAGAGTTATGTCTCTTCACAAAATATCTATATAAGTTCAAACAATTGGTGCTAAAAGGGAATGAGCAGTAGAATATATACATACATATAATTCATAATGTTTCAAAAAGACCATGTTGCATATTTTATTTGAAGAAGTAGATTGAAGCTCTCTGATTTAGTGGTTCTATCTTGGTATCAATTGTTTGTTAAAGTTAATCAATTGTGTGGTTGTCTCCAGTTCTATATTTCCTTGTTATTCAGAATAATATATCAAGTATATATTTAATTTGTCAATACACATTCGCTGTATCTGTGTGATTGAGTAAATTGGTTTCCATTTGAGGAATTAAAATCCTTCTGATCAGTCATGGTAGCCTGGAAGTATTAGTTTGGATCACTAAGTAGAGCCATATAATTAGGATTGCCATTCTATCTCCAAGATAATATTATCTATTATCCTTGCACATTCATTTCAATTGGTTCCTTCAAGAAAGGATTAAAATACCTTCTGGTGAATTATAAGATATCTGATTATATTGGTTGGATTATCAAGAAGAGTTTGTCAGTCATTTCCTTGCACGTTTATAAAAGTTATAACCTAAATTTGTGCCAAACAATTAGAATTAGTACATACTATAAGCCACTAGTCTTGGTCCTTCATTTGACTCTCTTACCCAACAAAGCACTGGTCTTATTTCAATTCATCATTTAAAATCCTTGTCACCTTGATATTGCTTATACAATTTCTACCAAACCATTCTGTAGACATTAGATATAGAATCAAATAGCAAGCTTTTCACCTATCCTACACCCTTTGCCATTGTAGATAGATTTAATTAGCCAATACATTTACATTTAGTCTGCTTTAATTCCCAAGGTTCACCCACCTAGGTGTAGCAGGACCTGAAGTGCAGGAAATCATTAAACCCTAAAGGTTGATTTCGTTAAGTTAGTTCAAAAACATTGCGAATCTAAGCATAGAGCTTGGCATCCTCTTAGGATTAGCAACCTGCATTTTTGAGACCTAACAGAACCCACATCCAAATAGAGTGTTCTGAGAGATATCAGGTACGTGTATATTGTTTGAAAAAAGTTTTCAATTGTTTAATATTTAGTACTTAAAAATTTATTTATTTTATTTTATATATGTATCATGTTTAGAGTTTTATAATTTCAAAAAAATTATAATTGTAAATTGTGTTTGATGTATATATAAAATTTGTAGGTGTCAATAGAACAATAATGCATGGATGCAAGAGGGTAGAGAAAACAAGATCTTTAGATTGTGTCATGAGTACATATAGGCGCACATGGACATTGTGCACTAGGGATTACTCGTGTTTTTATTATGATTACATTTTGGGAAATTGTGATAATTGCAACAACCAATGACGTGGATATGTCAGTGAATGGAATTTGGTGCTACTAGTTGTTATTGACACATATGACAAAGATGAAGATGAAAGCTTTGAAGACATTCCTTTGATTTCAATTGATTATGACCATATTTCAGGATTGATTATATATATATATATATATATATATATATATATATATATATATATAATGTTTGAGATATGTCCCTTGCACTACAACTAAATGAGTGGGAAACAACATTATGTTGCTTGTTTCTAGTTTTGTTAACTTCCTCTCTTCTGTGCAACGTAACAAATAATAATTAACACCCTCTATGTTTTCGACCTCGGCAATGACTACAAAAACATCTCCTGCACCACAATGAAATTTGTAAAAAAATAGAATCAGTTCCTATCATGAATAGTAATAGTTAAGAGTGAAAATTTTAAAATTAAAATTTAAAAATACTATGTATATTTTAAATTAAAAAACTAAGTTCTACAATATATATATTTGTGCAACTTGTAGAACTCAATTTTTTATTTTATTTTTATCGTTAAATAGATGCTTAGGGGTAGTACCCTTTATATTAATAAGAAAAATTTGCATTAGAGGTTATATATTTTGATCTTCCCAGCACCTAGCACTGCCCAAAAAACCCATTCTTTCCTAACTCTTTTTTTGCCCACCCGAACTGCTACTATACTAGCCCAAGAACTAGGCCTTGATACATTGACGACCTTTTATACACAAAATGGCCATTTACAACCCATAGACATATAGAGCATAATTACATAGAGTAGATGATTACAATATAGAGAGAAGCCAAAAAAACTTGCAGGACAAACATAATTACTTGCTTAGTCTTCTTCCTCCTCCCAAGCCAGTCTCACCACCATCGCTCTTGCTACCACCAGGTACTCGATACCATAGGCGTGATGTGCCTGATTGTTGGCTGCTTCTTTAGGGTCTCTTCCATCATTCTCCACCCAGTCCTCACCCTCGCCCAATCCCTAGTCCTGCTCATCCCCAGTGTCACCATCTAGAGCCAGTCCTTCAGCTTCCAAATATCTTTTGACCCAACCTACACCATTCACCTGCAAATACCAACCATCCTTCCAAGGCAGTTGATGCTTCTTTCTATTTCCTCCCACCACTTCTTTAGCTCTCCCGGCCTCAAAGTTTGCACAACTGGGAATTTCCTAACCTCTGCACATAGGGCTCTCAACATATTGTAATTCTGCAACAGAGGAGAAAGGAGATTCACATCCATGTTGTCTAGAGCTGCATCAATCTCACTGAGAAGGGAGTGTAGAAATAATTTTTGGCATAGAAGCTTTGCCTTAGCTTTACCAACCCCCATGTATAAAAGCATTGCCAAGAACATCGCTGTGATGTCTGTGTTGACCCTGTAGCGGTGATGGGCTTGCAAAAATTTGACCCCCAACACCTTCTTGTTGGGAATTAAGGTGTCTCAACCTTGGTAATTCCTTGCATTTATTATTTGTCATGTATTAATTTTATTTAGCCTATGTTGTAATTTTGTTGCACATCCTATTTTGTCATTTAGTGTGAAGTGGCACGGTGAATTGTCACTCCACTTGTAAGATGACTAGGATGGTCAACTCACTCCATGTGGAGATAGGCGTCCCCTTTGTGTGGTAGAGGTTTTCTACCATGTGGTGGCATCTTGACTAGTGTGTAAGTGAATCTTGACTGAAACGGTTATGACAGATTCCTATGACAGAATCTATGACTCGTAAGAGTAAAAAATGGAATGTTCTATGACAGGTGAGGACACGTGTCACATGGAATCTTGGAAGAAGGCATCTTTGGGTGTCCCAAGGAGGGTTATGACATGTTGTAAGAGAATATGCTATTTTTAGTCTGTGTATGATAGATTCTCTTGCAGCTGTAAGATATGACAGTTATGACGGATTCTATGACAGTCGTAAGAGTCATAAGAGTATCTGTCATAGCCCAACTTGGGAATAGGCGACCTCTTTGGGATGGGGTGATATGACAAGTGTCATGCATACCCTGCAGTGTTGGACAAGTGTCCCTAGGCGTGGATTTTGGGCCATGAGGCCATGTTGGACACCCATCTCAAGATAGGCTCATTTTTGCCTTGTAACTTCTTTATAAATAGGTGCTTTGAGAGGAGATGTAGTATGTGATTGATAGGTACTGTTATGCTGCTAGATTGTCTCCAAATACGAGTGTCAAAGACTCCTATAAAGACTTGCATTGCAAGTGTATTGTAAACCTTGTTGTTTAGACAATACATTGTGCAGGTTTTAGAGTGTGGGGTTTTTTACTTGTAAGGGTTTTCCCCACATTATATCTTGTCTCTCTCTTCTTCTGCCTTACATTCTTGTGTTGTGTATTGCTGTAATATCTCTGTTGTTGGGTTAATAACACTATAATTGTAAAGGTTAAAAAGAATTTGCACTCATCTCTATTGTTGTGTTAATAACACTGTAATTGTAAAGGTTAAAAAGAATTTGCACACATCTCTCCTCATTAGATTAGTGTAGGAAGCAATTTCCGCACACGTAGCTTCTTTCAGTTGGTATCAGAGCTTGATCACCTTTGGTCCTAGTTGTTGGGTAGGGGTTTTTTGAGCTAATCTTAGGTTGAGTGGGAGCTTTGTGTAGAGTATTCTGTAATCTTGTTGCAAGAAGGAGATGGCAGACACATCCGAAAGATTAGAGGTGGAGAAATTCAATGGCACAAATTTTGAGTTACAGAAACTTAAGATGGAAGACATGCTTGTTGATCAAGACCTATGGAAAACCATATCCAATGTAAAACCAATTGTAATGCCACAAGATGATTGGGATCTCAAAGATCAGAAGGCTAAGGGTCTCATAAGACTCAGTCTAGTTGATTCTATCCTGTTAAATGTCCATGAGGAGAAGACCACGAAAGACCTTTGGAAGAAGTTTGGAGATGTTTATCAGGCCAAATCCTTGGTGAACAAGCTTTTTTTGAGAAAGAAGTTGTATTCTCTAAGGATGGAGGATGGAGGATCTGTTGCAGATCACTTGAATGCCTTAAAAATGTAAGTTGCACAGTTGACTTCCATTGGTGTGAAGATGGAGGAGGAGGATCATTGTACGACCTTGCTTTGTTTTTTGCCGGACTCATGGGATCATCTTGTTATGGCTATTGGGAGCACCACATCCACTTTCAAAATGGATGAAGTGGTATCTTCACTATTATCTGAAGAGATATAGAGAAAGTCCTTTGAAGCAGCCAAAGAGGCTCTTGCGGTTCATGGAAGACCCAAGGAGAAAGGGAAAAAGAAGGACAAGAAAGCTGAGAAGGGTAGATCCAAATCCCGTGGGAGATCAAAATCTCCTAGAAAGTCCAAGGCTCTCTGTTGGAATTGTGGAAAAACTGGGCATTTCTGAAAGGAATGTAAAGAGGAAAAGAAAAAGAAAAAGAATGCCCCAGATTCAGATTCTAACAAGTCACAAGATGATGGTAATGCCTTCATCGTAGCCTTGGCCACCCATGCATCTGATGATGTGTGGTTGATTGATTCTGGTGTATCATTCCACATGACCTTGCATCGAAGCTGGTTCATGAAGTATGAAGAGTTCGACGGTGGAAGAGTGTACTTGGGTGACGATTCTCATCTAAAGATTGTTGGTCTTGGAAGAGTCTCAATCTGTTTCCCTGATGGATGAGTGAAGGGGATCACTGGGGTTATGCACATCCCAGGCTTGGCACGGAACCTGCTTTCTGTAAGTATGTTGAATGATGTAGGTGTGCTGGTTGTCTTTTTGAAGGATGGATGCAAGATGACTAGAGGATTTATGGTGCTTGCGAAGGGTACTCGAAGAGGTACTTTGTTTCAACTAGAGGCATGTACTTCACAGTGCAATAGTTTTTCTAACCTAAAGAAAAGAGTTGCAATCACTTCATCACCACCATCTAAACAAGCAGTGAAGAAATCTGTTGTAATAAATTTTGATGGTAGTGCATCTTGTGTACCCAAGGGTGCTCATGCTTTGGAAGTTAAGCTTCCTGCTGAAAAGATAATGTTGTGGCATATGAGATTTGGCCACATTGGTGAGAAGGTTCTTAGAACCCTGAAAAATAAAAACCTCATTGAGGGGTTAAATGATTGTAATCTCAAGTTTGACTTTTGTGAACATTGTATATATGGAAAGCAAAAAGGTGTTCAGTTTTACTCTAGTTCTCACAAGTCTTCTGGTGTGTTGGACCTTATTCATTCTGATGTGTTTGGTCCTGTTAGTGTTCCTTCGATTTCCAAATCTATATATTTTTGATCTTTTATAGATGATTGCAGTAGAAGGACATGGATTTATTTTCTCAGAAGAAAGACTAAAGTCTTTAGTCGGTTCAAAGAGTTTAAAGCTTTTGTTGAGAATCAGACTAGTAAAAAGATTAAGTGATTGAGAATTGATAATGGTGGTAAGTTTTGTTCGGCAGAGTTCAATAAGTTCTGTAAAAAGTAAGGGATTGAAAGACATAAGACAACTCCATACACCCCGCAGCAAAATAGAGTTGTAGAGAGGATGAATAGGACATTGATGGAGAGGGCTAGGAGTATGCTTAGTGGAGCAAGCCTCGAATAAAAGTTTTGGGTTGAAGCTGTAGCCACTGCTTACTACCTGGTAAATAGGTCTCCTACATCAGCTCTTGTTGGTAAGACACCTATGGAGGTGTGGTCTGGTAAGAAGCCTTCAGTTAGACATCTTCATATTTTTGGTTGTGAGGCATATGCACATGTGCCTAGGGAGAAATGGTCTAAATTGGAGAACAAGGCTGTTAAGTGTATTTTCATTGGCTATGGTGTTGGTGTGAAAGGATACAAGCTTTGAGATCCTGTGGCTGAAAAAGTGTTGTATAGCAGAAGTGTTATTTTCAAAGAGCTAACACCTTCTCCCATTGTTCTACAGCCAGAAGAAACAAAAAAGAAAGAGGATGTGGTTCAGTTTCCTTCTACCCCTGAGAAGATTGAACCAATAGACCCTGTGAGACCTGATGATAAGGAGAGCTCTAGCAGCTCTGAAAGCTCAAAAGAAGCAGAACCTCAACCTCAGCCATTAAGGAGGTCTACACAAACAAGAAAGCAACTTGATAGGTTTGGTTATTCATTGCTTGATTCTAGTTGTGCTTTTGCCTTGCTTACTAACACTGATGAGCCTAGAACTGTGACAGAGGCTATGGGCATGAAAGATGCAGTTTCCTGGAAGGAGGCCATGGAAGATGAGATGGCTTCTTTGGAGAACAATAAAGCATGGGACTTGGTGCCTTTGCCTAAAGGATGGAAACCTATTGGATATAAATGGGTGTTCAAGAAGAGATTCGGTGTAGATGGCAGTGTTGAAAAGAACAAGGCCAGATTGGTTGCAAAGGGGTATTCACAAGTGGAGAGAATTGATTATGATGAAATTTTCTCTCCCGTTGCAAAGTTGACATCTATTCGGTTCCTGTTATCTCTTGCAGCAGCTTATGACTTAGAGGTGGAGCAGATGGATGTGAAGACATCATTCCTTCACGGTGATGTGGAGGAAGAGATTTACATGTCACAACCAGAGCATTACATAGAGAAAGGTACAGAAAATTTGGTTTGCAAGTTGAAAAAGTATTTGTATGGTTTGAAGCAGTCTCCTAGGATGTGGTACTTGAAGTTTGATGCCTTTGTGTTGTCAGTTGGATTTCTGAGATCAAAATTAGATCATTATGTGTATTATAAATTTGACAATGATCGCATTCTCATTATTGCATTGTATGTTGATGATATGTTGTTAATTGGGAATGGTAAGAATATGATTTCTGATTTGAAGTCTCAGTTGTCAACATAGTTTGAGATGAAAAATCTAGGGGTAGCCAGGTACATTCTGGGAATGGAAATCAGAAGAGACAGAGCTAACATAAAACTTTGGTTAGGTTTAGGATGGAAGATTGTAGACCATTGTGTGTTCTTGTTTCTTTAGGGACAAAGTTTTCTATTAATGATTGTCCAAAATCTCCTAGTGAGGTGGAGGACATGAGCAGAGTACCTTATGCTAGTGTTGTTGGAAGTTTGATGTATGCTATGGTGTGCACAAGACCAGACATTACCCAAGTAGTGGGAGTCCTTAGTTGATTTATGGCTAATCCTGGATGGGTACATTGGGATGCAGTTAAGAGAGTGTTCAGATATTTGAGGGGTACTTCTGAATATTCCATATGTTATCATGGTAATGCTATAGGACCTCCTCATTCTATTTGTATTTGTGGATTCATGGATTCTGATTGGGCGGGTGACATTGACAGTAGGAGATCTACCAGTGCTTATGTGTTCACTATGTTTGGTGGTGCAATTAGTTGGATGAGTAAGTGACAACCTGTGGTTGCTTTGTCCATGACAAAAGCTAAGTATATGGCAGCAACTCATGTTTGTAAGGAAGCCATTTAGCTTAAGAGATTGTGTTCAGATATTGGTGTTGATGCAAGATAGATTACGATTTGTTGTGACAGTCAGAGTGTGATTTGCCTAGCAAAGAATCCAACTTTCCATGCCAGAAAAAAGCATATTGATGTATAGTTTCACTTCATGTGAGACATGGTAGAGGATAGGAAGGTAAATTTGGAGAAGGTAGACACTTTGAAGAATGTTGCGGATGCATTGACGAAACCAGTGGGCACAGAGAAGTTTAGATGGTGTTTGGAGTATATGGGCCTCTTGGCCTATAGCAGTTAAATCTTGTTATTTCCATTGGCTCTTACAAGGTGTTTGACAAGTGGGAGAATGTTGGGAATTAAGGTGTCTCAACCTTGGTAATTCCTTGCATTTATTATTTGTAATGTATTTATTTTATTTAGCCTATGTTGTAATTTTGTTGCACATCCTATTTTATCATTTAGTGTGAAGTGGCACGGTGAGTTGTCACTCCACTTGTAAGATGACTAGGATGGTCAACTCACTCCATGTGGAGATAGGCATCCCCTTTGTGTGGTAGAGGTTTTCTGCCTTGTGTCAGCATCTTGACTAGTGTGCAAGTGAATCTTGACCAAAACGGTTATGACAGATTACTATGACAGAATCTATGACGCGTTAGAGTCAAAAATGGAATGTTCTATGACAGGTGAGGACATGTGTCACACGACATCTTGGAAGAAGGCATCTTTGGGCTCCCCAAGGAGGGTTATGACATGTTGTAAGAGAATATGTTATTTTTAGCCTGTGTATGATAGATTCTCTTGCAGCTGTAAGATATGACAGTTATGACAGATTCTATGACAGTCGTAAGAGTATCTGTCATAGCCCAACTTGGGAATAGGCGACCTCTTTGGGATGGGGTGATAGACAAGTGTCATGGACACCCTGCAGTGTTGGACAAGTGTGCCTAGGCATGGATTTTGGGCCATGAGGCCATGTTGGATGCCCATCTCAAGATAGGCTCATTTTTGCCTTGTAGCTTCTTTATAAACAAGTGCTTTGAGAGGAGATGTAGTATGTGATCAACAGGTATTGTTATGCTACCGAATTGTCTCCAAATACGACTGTCGAAGACTCCTGTAAAGACTTGCATTGCAAGTGTGTTGTAAACCTTGTTGTTTAGATAATACATTGTGTAGGTTTTGGAGTGGGGTTTTTTACCCGCAAGGGTTTTCCCCACGTTATATCTTGCCTCTCTCTTCTTTTGTCTAACATTATTGTGTTGTGTATTGCTGCAATATCTTTGTTGTTGGGTTAATAACACTATAATTGTAAAGGTTAAAAATAATTTGCACACATCTCTCCTCATTAGATTAGTGTAGGAAGTGATTTCTGCACACCTAGCTTCCTTTCACTTCTTTACTGCCTAGAGCACAAGTTGATGTGCAGAAGTGAGAATGGCTTTTAGCCTTTTGTCTGAGACCTCCCCATGGAAAGACATCTGTTGCTTAGTGGACTCCAAACAGATTGGCATATCCATGGCTCACACCCCTCTAGCTCTTCTCGAACAAAATTAGAATGTGTTCGATTATTCACCACCCCGAGCCATATTTGTAAGACTCCACACTGTGCCATAATGATTATTCTTACAAAGGTATACCTTTCTACATGAAACAAAAGATCTTAAAATCTTTTAGCTATCAAGACTCCGATAGGGATCATCCGTTCATTGTACTTCGCTACATATAGTGACGTATCTCAAGTGCTTTCTTCACTAATCATACTCATTTCCCAACAAGTAAAAGTGATCTCACACTTGCCATAATTGAAACTACCAACTAATTTAATGTGTGAGAAGACTTTCCATCATTCCCCCACCACTTGGTGCCTTAAGAATGAGGAATCTTTGCCACCGCCTTTGCCAGCTCATCAACTAGAGTGTTACCTTCTTTGAGCACGTGGTTTAATCTAAAGTCTTCATACCCATCTAGCAGGTGTCTGATGGGTCATAGCCACTGACCTAAGTTCCAATTTGGAGTGGAATTTAACCTGATTGTGTTTATTATGATAAGAGAATCTCCTTCAAGGTGAATTCACTTAATGCCCAGTTCAATTCCCAATTGTAATCCAATCAGCGTTGCTATGAATTCTACCAAATTAATTGTCAACTCTCCCAGTCCAATGGATTTCTTTGCTAGAATATTTCCATGTTCATCACGGGCCACACATCTTGCACCACTCATGCCCGGGTTTCCCTTCGAAGCCCCATCAAAGTTTATTTTTATCCACCCTGGCTCTAGAGGTTCCCATTTCACCTCCAGCCTTTTTGCCCTTCCTACCTTGAGCCCTTCTCCATTCATTGTGGGTATTTTTAGGTTAGGAAAAACCTTGGCTATCCCATCATCCCAGCAAGTAAAATTCTTCTTTTTGTTTGATCTCCTGCGCATGGCTTCATTAACTAGCTCTATAATTTGGTCTTCAATTTTCTTACATAGCCTCTCAGAATTCAGTTCCTTGTTCTGGAAGATGCGTCTATTCTGCTCTTTCCATATCTCCTAGATGAGGGTTGAAGGTAAGATGTTCCAAATGCTTCCAAAAACTTCCTTCCTATGGATTTCTAGCCACATGTTAAACCACATTTCAATATCCTAGGGCAAAGGACTCTGAAAGTTAACCTTCTTCATAAAGAACTGCCAGCATTCGATCGCAAAGGGGCAAGTCAGAAGGATATGATTAACATTTTCATTATTGCTTTTGCAAAGAACACATCTTCTTGGCCCAGCTATACCAAATCTTACCAATCTATCCTCTATTAGGATCCTCTTCTGAAGCACCATCCAAGTAAAAACCCCCGCTTTTGGGAGGCAATCCTTGTTCTAGATAAGCCTTGTTGGCCAATTTTGCTTGATTATTGCAGCTTCCTTTACTTTGTATCCGCATTTGACCTTATAGGATCATGTGGTCGAGTCACACCATCTGATTGTATCCATTTGGACTGAAGGGGCAAAGGATGTATTCTTCAAGATTGCGGCTAGCTCTCTTTTATGCTCTTGAGGGGCCTTAAAATCTTCCAAGGATCTCCACTCCCAAGTTGGAATCCCATCCTGAATTTTTATATTTCCATAATGGAAAACCTTACTACCCCAAACTCACAGGGTCTCATTTTTTATTTCTTGAAGGTTGGGGTAGTTGGTAAGTGTCACACCAGCACCCCAAGAGTCACTCCATAACGTCGCTCTTTGACCATTTCTAACCTCCCAAGAGGCATGTTTAGAAATTATGTCCCTACATTCTAGAATGTAGTTCCAGATTGTAGAGACCTTGGGCGGGTCTGCAATGGTTAGAATTCTAGTAGGCTCATCAGAATCCAATACTTTCTTCTTTGGATTCTAACCCATTTCTGGTCTCCTTTGTCATAAAGGTTCCATACAAGCTTAGCTCCCATGGATAAGTTCATTATTGCAAGCCGCCTTATGCCTGTCCTGCCTACCTCCTTCGGGGTGCAAACCTTATTCCAAGCTACCAGAGGGAGTTTGTTGTGTTCTCCTATCCCACTCCAAAAAAAATTACTAAGTATTTGATTGATGGCTTCTTCCATTGCTTTGGGAATTTTCAAGCATGCCATCGAATATACTGGGATGGCTAATAGGACCGACTTCACCATCAAAAGCCTACCAGCTGAGGATAGCCACTTTCCTTTCCAAGTTCCCATTTTGTTCTTACAGCTATTGACCAGGTCCTCCCAATAGCTCTTTTTGTTAAATCCTGCAAAAAGAGGTGTACCCAAGTAATGCCCAGTGAAGTTGGCCACCCACAGATTCAGGATTCTTGTTAGATCCCTTTGGAGACTGGGTTGTGTATTTAGAAAGAAAACCTCTAATTTCCTCCAATTGACACCCTAACCAGAAGCTAGACAATACTCATCTAGGAAAGTTTTAATGTTCTAGCTTCTCTTCTACATGCCTCACCAAATAGGATGGTATCATTTGCAAATTGTTGATGAGTCACATTATCCAATCCATTTGCTACTGTGACCCCTTTCCAATTCCCTGCTCTCCTAATTGCATTGATCCCTCTTCCCAAGGCCTCAGCCATGATGATGAATAGGAAGGGGGAGAGAGGATCTTCCTGCCTAAGGACTCTTGTGGAGGCAAAGAAACCATGTGTTGTACCGTTGACCTGTTGGGAGTTAAGGTATCTTAAGCTTGGTAATTCCTTGCATTTATTTGTTGTAATATATTTATTTATTGCCTATTGTGTAATTAGGATGCAAATCCTATTTTGTCATCTTGTGGGAGTTGGCACGATGATGTGTCATCCTACGTGGAAGGTGACCACATGTAATTTTTTCCTCACATGAGGAGATAGGCATCCCAGTTAGTGGTAGAGGTATTTTTCCATGTGTTGGCACTTTGACTAGTGTGTAAGTGAATCTTGACCGAAACGGTTATGACAGATTCCTATGATAGAATCTATGATGCGTAAGAGTCAGAAATAGAAGATACTATGTTAGGTGAAGACAGGTGTCACAAGGCATCTTGGAAGAAGGCATCTTTGGGTGCCCCAAGGAGGGTTATGACATGTTGTAAGAGAATATGCTATTTTTAGTTAGTGTATGACAGATTCTCTTATAGCTGTAAGATATGACAGTTATGACGGATTCTATGACAGTTATGACAGATTCTATGACAGTCGTAAGAGCATTTGTCATTGACCATCCTGGTAATAGGCGACCATATTGGGATGGGGTAATATGACAAGTGTCATGACCATACTGCAGTGTTGGACAAGTGTCCCTAGGCATGGATTTTGGGCCATGAGGCCAAGTTGGATGCCCATCTTAAGGAAGGTCCATTTTTGCCTTGTAAACTTCTATTTAAGAAGGTGCTTTGAGAGGAGATGTATTATGTGATGACATGTACTGTTATACTACTGGATTGTCTCCAGATACGAGTGTCGAAGACTCCTATAAAGACTTGCATTGCAAGTGAGTCGTAAACCTTGTTGTTTAGATAATACATTGTGCAGGTTTTGGAGTGTGGGGTTTTTCACCCGTAAGGGTTTTCCCCACCTTATATCTTGTCTCTCTCTTCTTCTGTCTTACATTCTTGTGTTGTGTATTGCTGTAATATCTCTATTGTTGGGTTAATAACACTGTAATTGTAAAGGTTAAAAATAATTTGCACTCATCTCTCCTCATTAGATTAGTGTAGGAAGCGATTTCCGCACACCTAGATTCCTTTTAGTTGGTATCAGAACTTGATCACCTTTGGTCCTAGTTGTTGGGTAGGGGTTTTTTGAGCTGATCTTAGATTGAGTGGGAGTCTGTGTAGAGTATTCTATAATCTTGTTGCAGGAAAGAGATGGCAGGCACATTCAGAAGATTAGAGGTGGAGAAATTCAATGGCACAAATTTTGAGTTATGGAAACTTAAGATGGAAGACATGCTTTTTGATCGAGACCTATGGGAAACCGTATCTAGTGTAAAACCAACCGCAATGGCACAAGCTGATTGGGATCTCAAAGATCGGAAGGCTAAGGTTCTCATAAGACTCAATCTAGATGATTCTGGCTTGTTAAATGTCCATGAGGAGAAGACCACAAAAGACCTTTGGAAGAAGCTGGGAGATGTTTATCAGACCAAATCCCTGGTGAACAAGCTTTTTCTAAGAAAGAAGTTGTATTCTCTGAGGATGGAGGAACTGTTGCAGATCACCTAAATGCATTCAACATGTTAGTTGCATAGTTGACATCCATTGGTGTGAAGATGGAGGAGGAGGATCATTGTATGACCTTTCTTTGTTCTTTGTTGGACTCGTGGGACCATCTTTTCATGGCTATTGGGAGCACCACATCCACTTTCAAAATGGATGAAGTGGTATCTTCCTTGTTAACTAAAGAAATGTGGAGAAAGTCTTCTAAAGCAGCCAAAGAGGCTCTTGCAGTTCGTGGAAGACCCAAGGAGAAAGGGAAAAAGAAGGATAAGAAAGCTGAGAAGGGTAGATCCAAATCTTGTGGGAGATCCAAATCTTCTAGAAAGTCTAAGGCTCTCTATTGGAACTATGGAAAAACTGGGCATTTCTGAAAGGAATGCAAAGAGGAAAAGAAAAAGAAGAAGAAGAATGTCCTAGACTCAGATTCTAACAAGTCACAAGATGATGGTGATGCCTTCATCATAGCCCTGGCCACCCATCCATCTAATGATGTGTGGTTGATTGATTTTGGTGCATCATTCCACATGACCTTGCATCAAAGATGGTTCATGAAGTATGAAGAGTTCGATGGTGGAAGAGTGTACCTGGGTGATGATTCTCATCTAAAGATTGTTGGTCATGGAAGAGTCTCAATCTGATTCCCTGATGGACGAGTGAAGGGGATCACTGGGGTCATGCACATCCCAAGCTTGGCACAGAACCTGCTTTTTGTAAGTATGCTGAATGATGCAGGTGTGCAAGTTGTCTTTTCAAAGGACGAATGCAAGATGACTAGAGGATCTATGGTGCTTGCAAAGGGTACTCAGAAAGGTACTCTGTTTCAGCTGGAGGCATGCACTTCATAGTGCAATAGTTCTTCTAACTCGAAGAAAATAGCTACAGTCACTTCATCCCCACCATCTAAACTAGTAGTGAAGAAATTTGTTGTAACAAATTCTGATGGTAGTGCATCTTGGGTACCCAAGGGTGCTCATGCTTTGGAAGTTAAGCTTCCCGCTGAAAAAACAATGTTATGGCATATGAGATTTGGCCACATTGGTGAGAAGGGTCTTAGAACCCTAAAAAATAAAAACTTTGTTGAGGGGTTAAATGATTGTAATCTCGAGTTTGACTTTTGCAAACATTGTATATATGGAAAGAAAAACCTTGTCCAGTTTTACTCTAGTTCTCACAAGTCTTTTGGTGTGTTGGACCTTATTCATTCTGATGTGTTTGGTCATGTTAGTGTTCCTTCAATTTCCAAATCTGTATATTTTGTATCTTTCATAGATGATTACAGTAGAAGGGCATGGATTTATTTTCTCAGAAGCAAGACTGAAGTCTTTAGTCAGTTCAAAGAGTTTAAATCTTTTGTTGAGAATCAAAATAGTAAAAAGATTAAGTGTTTGAGAACTGACAACGGTGGTGAGTTTTGTTCAGCAAAGTTTGATAAGTTCTGTAAAGAGCAAGGGATTGAAAGACATAAGAGAACTCCATACATCCCGTAGAAAAATGGAGTTACAGAGAGGATGAACAGGACATTGATGGAGAGGGTTAGGAGTATGCTTAGTGGAGCAAGCCTCCAACAAAAGTTTTTGGCTGAAGTTGTTGCCTCTGCTTGCTACTTGGTAAACAGGTCTCCTACATCAGCTCTTGTTGGTAAGACACCTATGGAGGTGTGGTCTAGTAAGAAGCCTTTAGTTAGACATCTTTGTGTTTTTGGTTGTGAGGCATATTCACATGTGCCTAGGAAGAAACAATCTAAATTAGAGAACAAGGCCGTTAAGCGTATTTTCATTGGCTATGGTGTCGATGTGAAAGGATACAAGCTTTGGGATCCTGTCGCTGAAAAAGTGTTGTATAGAAGAAGTGTTATTTTCAGAGAGCTAACACCTTCTTCTGTTGTTCTATAGCCAGAAGAAATAGAAAAGAAAGAGGATGTGGTTCAGTTTCCTTCTACCCCTGAGAAGACTAAACCGATAGACCCTGTGAGACCTGATGATGAGGAGAACTCTAGCAGCTCTGAAAGTTTAGAAGAAGCAGATCCTCAACCTTAGCCATTGAGGAGGTCTACACGAATAAGGAAGCAACCTAATAGGTTTGGTTATTCATTGTTTGATTCTAGTTGTGCTTTTGCCTTGCTTACTAACACTGATGAGCCTAGAATTGTGACAGAGGCTATGGACATGAAAGATGCAGGTTCTTGGAAGGAGGCCATAGAAGATGAGATGGCTTCTTTGGAAAAGAATAAAACATGGGACTTGGTGCCTTTGCTTGAAGGACAGAAACCTGTTGGATGCAAATGGGTGTTCAAGACGAAATTTGGTGCAGATGGCAGTGTTGAAAAGTACAATGCCAAATTGGTTGCGAAGGGGTATTCACAAGTGGAGGGAATTGATTATGATGAAATTTTCTCTCCCGTTGCAAAGTTGACATCTATTCAGTTCCTGTTATCTCTTGCAACAACTTATGACTTAGAGGTGGAGCAGATGGATGTGAAGATAGCATTCCTTCATGGTGATTTGAAGGAAGAGATTTACATGTCACAGCCAAAGCATTACATAGAGAAAGGTAAAGAAAATTTGGTTTGCAAGTTAAAAAAGTCTTTGTATAGTTTTAAGCAGTCTCCTAGGATGTGGTACTTGAAGTTTGATGCCTTTGTGTTGTCAGTTGGATTTCTGAGATCAAAATCAGATCATTGTGTGTATTATAAATTTGACATTGATCACATTCTGATTATTGCATTGTATGTTGATGATATGCTGTTAATTGGAAATGGTAAGAATATGATTTCTGATTTGAAGTCTCAGTTGTTAGCATAGTTTGAGATGAAAAATCTAGGGGTAGCCAGGTACATTCTAGGAATGGAAATCAGAAGAGACAGAGCTAACATAAAACTTTGGTTAAGCTAGAGTAAGTATGTGGAGACCGTGTTGTATAGGTTTAGCATGATAGATTGTAGACCGTTGTGTGTTCCTATTTTTTTGGGGACAAAGTTGTCTGTTAATGATTGTCCAAAATCTCCTAGTGAGGTGGAGGACATGAGCAGAGTACCGTATGCTAGTGCTATTGGCAGTTTGATGTATACGATGGCCTGCACAAGACCAGACATTGCCCAAGCATTGGGAGTCCTCAGTCGATTTATGTCTAATTCTGGATGCGTACATTAGGATGCAGTAAAGAGAGTGTTAAAATATTTGAGGGGTACTTTCAAGTATTCCATAGCTATCATGGTAATCCTATAGGACCTCTGCATTCAGTTTGTATTCGTGGATTCATGTATTTTGATTGGGCAGGTGACATTGACAGCAGAAGATCCACCAGTGCTTATGTGTCTACTATGTTCGGTGGTGCAATTAGTTAGATGAGTAAGCGACAACTTGTTGTTGCTTTGTCCATGATAGAAGCTGAGTATATGGTAGCAACTCAGGCTTGTAAGGAAGCCATTTGGCTCAAGAGATTGTGTTCAGATATTGGTGTTGATGCAGGATAGATTACGATTTGTTGTGATAGTCAGAGTGTGATTTGCCTAGCAAAGAATCCAACTTTCCATGCTAGAACAAAGCATATTGATGTATAGTTTCACTTCATGCGAGACATGGTAGAGGATGGGAAGGTGAATTTGGAGAAGGTTGACACTTTGAAGAATGCTGTAGATGCATTGATGAAACCAGTGGGCACAGAGAAGTTCAGATGGTGTTCGGAGTCTATGGGCCTCTCGACTTATAGCAGTTAAATCCTATTATCTCTATTTGATCTTACAAGGTGTTTGACAAGTGGGAGAATGTGGGGAATTAAGGTGTCTCAACCTTGGTAATTCCTTGCATTTTTTTTTATAATATATTTATTTATTACCTATTGTGTAATTAGGATGCAAATCCTATTTTGTCATCTTGTGGGAGTTGGCACAGTGATGTGTCATTCTACATGGAAGGTGACCACATGTAATTTTGTCCTCACATGAGGAGATCGGCATCCCACTTAGTGGTAGAGATATTTTTCCATGTGTCGGCACTTTGACTAGTGTGTAAGTGAATCTTGACCGAAACGGTTATGACAGATTCCTATGACAGAATCTATGACGGGTAAGAGTCAGAAATAGGAGATACTATGACAGGTGAAGACATGTGTCACAAGGCATCTTGGAAGAAGGCATCTTTGGGTACCCCAAGGAGGGTTATGACATGTTGTAAGAGAATATGCTATTTTTAGTTAGTGTATGACAGATTCTCTTACAGCTGTAAGATATGACAATTATGACGGATTCTATGATAGTTGTAAGAGTCATAAGAGCATCTATCATTGCCCAACTTGGGAATAGGCGACCATATTGGGATGGGGTGATATGACAAGTGTCATGACCATGCTGCAGTGTTGGACAAGTGTCCCTAGGCATGGGTTTTGGGCCATGAGGCCAAATTGGACGCCCATTTCAAGGAAGGTCCATTTTTGTCTTGTAAACTTCTATTTAAGATGGTGCTTTGAGAGGAGATGTATTATGTGATTGACAGGTACTGTTATGCTATTGGATTGTCTCCAGATATGAGTGTTGAAGACTCCTGTAAAGACTTGCATTACAAGTGTGTTGTAAACATTGTTGTTTAGATAATAGATTGTGTAGGTTTTGGAGTGTGGGGGTTTTCACCTGTAAGGGTTTTCCCCACGTTATATCTTGTCTCTCTCTTCTTCTGTCTTACATTATTGTGTTGTGTATTGCTGCAATATCTCTGTTGTTAGGTTAATAACATTGTAATTGTAAAGGTTAAAAAGAATTTGCACTCATCTCTCCTCATTAGATTAGTGTATGAAGCGATTTTTGCACACCTAGCTTCCTTTCATGACCAAGATTGAAAATTTTGGGGTTGAGATGCAACTTTTGACCCACTCCCTCCAATTACCATAGAATCCAAATCTCTCTAGCACTTTTGACAAGAAATGCCTATCCACTAGGTCATAAGCTTTTAGAATGTCTAACTTGAGGATCATGCTTGCCTCCCGGGTCTTTCTGGCCGAGTGAATTGCTTCATGGGCAATAATAATTGCTTCCACAATTGATTTCCCAGGAGCAAAACCACTCTATTCTTTCAAAATGATTGAGCCCAGAAATTCTCTAAGCCTGTTGGCTATGATTTTAGTCACTATCTTGTATACTATGTTGCATAGTGCTATCGGTCTGAAGTCCCCCATTTCCTAAGGGTTCTTTTTCTTGGGGATTAAATCTAGGAAAGTGTGGTTGAAGGACCCCAACATAGTCATCTTTCTTCTAGATTCCTCCATTGCATTAGTAAGATCATCCCCTACAATCGCCTAGAATTTCTGAAAGAAGTTGACTGTAAATCCATCCGATTCAGGGGCTTTGTCTGGGTTAAGTAGGAAGGTGGTAGTTCTCACTTCCGCTTTCCCAATTTGCTTGAATGCTAATTCTGTTCTTTTGAGATCACTGTGGGAATTGAGGCTAGAATTTTATCCCTTGTTGCTCTTTGATTTGGAGCTTCCTTGTTCAAGATTGCCTCAAAGAATGCCACTACCTCCTGGTTTACGTCTTCTATTGATTGTGTCATACTTCCATCCATCCTTTTGATTTATGTTATTCTATTTCTGCTCCTATTGGCCACTGTTGTTCTGTGAAAGTATTTGGTGTTCCTGTCTCTTTCTTTAAGCCACATCTCCCTGGATTTTCGTCACCAGTAACATTCCTCCCTTTTCAGGAGTTTTGTCCATTCCTCCTTTAGCACTTTTTCTGATTCAAATTCTTCCTCCCTCATTCCATTCTTAATTATGTGATCATTCAGGTTGGCCATTTCCTATTCTACTCTTCCCTTTTCTTAGAAAATGTTTTTGAAGTGTGTTTTGTTCCACTCCTTTAACTTGGATTTAACAAACCCCATTTTCTTTCTTAGTTTGAAGAGGTTGGACTGATTTACTATTCAAATTTCATCCCACCATCCTGCCATCAACTCCAAGAGAGTGTCATCGCTCAACCACATACTTTCAAATTTGAAAGGGATGCCCTTGGGAGGTTCATCTAGAAGAATTGATAGTTGGACCAGAAAGTGATCAAAACTAGAGAATGGTAAAATGGTTGCTTCCACTAGGTTTGCCTGTCCTTCCCAGTCCCCAGCTAGTAGAAATCTATCAAGTCTTTCCGTTATACTTGTGAAGCTTTTCCTCCTATTTGTCCAAGTGAAGATTCTATTCTTTGTCTACACATCTTTGAGTTGGTTATTGTCTATGAATTCCTGAAAGTCTTGCTGCACATTCGTAATTCTTTGTAGACCCCCTCTCTTCCCCTCATTATTTAAAGTTGCATTGAAATCACCTGCTATGATGCTTTTCTCCCCACTGAAAAATGACAATTTGCCAGTGATTTTCTGCCACACTGATCTCTTTCCCAATGTATCAATCAGGCCATACACATTGATGATATAGAATTTCTCATTCCTCTGCATCATTTTGCACCTCATTATTATCCACCTCCTATCTTCCTCCATAATTTCCCCTTCTATTGTGAGTGGGTTCCAAATGATTCCTAGACCCCCTGAGGCTCCCTCAGCACCACAGAAATGTCCCTTCCATTGACTCCAACAGCTAAGTTTCCTGTCACTTTCCTCTTTCCCCAATTTGGTTTCATATAAAAGAAGGATGTCTACTTTTGATTGGTCAATTTGGTGTTTGACCAAACACAATTTGTTAGGGGCATTGATACCCCTAACATTCCAGGTTATTACCCTCATTACTCCAGGGGAAGGAATATGTCCTTCCCTGATCTGAGTTTCATTTGCTCTGCCGCATTGGCTACAATTTCTAGCTTAGCTCTGTTGGATTTCGGGCCCTGGTTGCCACTCTTCTTGATGTTTGGTTTTCAACGCTTTGATTGGGATTGCTCCAACATCCTTTCTTCGAGTATAATTTCATCCTCACCCCCAAATCCACCTTCATCTTCATAATCTAGCTCTTCTTTGCTCTCCTCCAGGCCAGAGGGGGGTTCAGCCTACTTCAGATCCCTTGACTCCATCGGTGCCTCTTGAACAATACTATCTGATGAATTTCTTGACTTCTCTTGAGGTTTATATTTCATTTCCTCCCTTTATCTAAAGCATCCTCCTTCACCAATTCTTGCTGGCACCCTATCGACAGCTTCCCAAAATCCATAGGGCTATACACTACCATTTCCCAAGACTCAGCCCGACCACATATCTTTGCAGAAGTGGGGCTGGTACTTTGATTTTCAAGGCATGGCTCCCCTTTGACCATAAGGATATCCTTTATCAATCTAACTTTTGTTAGGTCCTCAACCTTCTGAGAATCCTCCAAGCTAGGGTTTTGTTGCGATTGTCCCTCCCTACTCTCTCTTGACTGCAAAATACTCCAATTGTACATGTTGTCTTTGTCTACCTTCACAGAGATCCCGCATTCCATATTTCCATGATCCCTCGATTTGCATATTGGGAAAAGTTTCAATTGGTCTTCTCTTAGTACTGATTGGATCCAAGATCTGTCCCCCACAAGGATTTCTATCTCTTGAGGCAGGAATTGATGAGGCTTCAGTCATATGTAGACTTTGGCATAGGCTCCTTGGAATCTGTCTTCTGCCAATTTGTTGATTGAGATGAGAGTTCCCAGGCTCCTCCCAAATTCCTTAATGAAATCCTCTTCCCAATACTCTGTCGAGAGGTTATACAGTGGAATCTAGACTGGTCTCTCCTCAAATTTATGCTTCCATGGGTCAAAATTGGGATACCATTCAATCATATGCATTCCCAAACCATTAAGGTAATGTGGCCCACTATTGAGTGCTTCCTATTTTTCTGCATATGAAGGGAATTCTAACAAAAAGAATGCATTTGGAATTGTCGTGATCTAGACAAGGTTTCACCATAGTCTACAACACCATTTTTGAATGCGTTCTAACTCAATCCATCCCCCACCCCATTTAGCTAGAACCCCAGATTCCTTGAGCCTTCCAATGAATTTTCTAATTTGCTTTTTATCCAGAGTAACTTGTGACCTAAACAAATTAGGGTTTGAATCCTTACCTTTCAGATCTTTGTGATTGTGCGGGGGTTCTTCTTTGATCACGCCTTTTCCTTTCCTTTCTAGGAGGTCTTCATTCAGTCATCTTGAGCCATTGCTCTCTTGCTATCTTCCTTGATTCACCAATTTTCTGTAGCATCTGCTTTGGAGAAATTCTTTTCCCTAAACCACCCATGGCGCCCTTGCGAGGGACTGCTCCATGAAGTTGAGTTCCAATTGTCATTCCTTTGCTAGTGCTCCCCCTACCCTTGAGAATTAGGATTCACATATTTATGCGCAGTCCATCTCCTTGGCTGCAGCCATAGAAGACCTCTCTGCGTGCCCCACACCTTATGCCCATTGGCCATCCCCTGCTCATGGATTCCAAATTTCCTTAGCTCCTTGGATATGAAGGTTGGATGACACTTATCCACCCAATGCCCTCCTAGAAAGACCCACTGTGGGATATGCTTCCCTTCCAAGGTTCATCTTCCTGCTGCAAAATCCTCCCTAGAATTCCTATCATCCTTGACATCACCCCACGCCTTCCCACCTAGGTTGCCTACTTTTTTTCAGTCTTCTTCGCCCATCACTAATTTTTTTTGTCTGAGGATGGTTACTTAGTTTTTTAATTTAAAATATACATATGTATTGATAAAATTTAATTTTAAATTTTTCACTCTAAAATATTACAATTCATGACAGGAAAGATTCTATTTTTTAACAAATTTCATTGTGGTGTAGGAGATGTTTTTGCAGTCATTGCCGAGGTCAGAAACATATAGGGTGTTAATTATTATTTGCTACATTGCACATAAGAGAGGAAGAAGTTAACAAAACTAGAAACAAGCGACATAATGTTGTTTCCCACAGGTTCAGTTGTAGTGCAAGAGAAATAACTCAAACAAGTCAAAACTGTTCTAAATGGGATTCATTTTATTGATTACCAAACTCGCAACTTGGTGTATCAGTATAGCCACCTAGTAATTGCTAATGGCCCATAACTTCGTCAAGTTCCACATGCACGTGGACCTCATAAGTGGAGACTAGATAGAGATGACCATCAGAAAATATTAGATGTTATTGAAGAGTGAGCTGAACCAAGGGATGTGGTATGAAATATGTGGACCTCAAATGTAATTTTCCTTTAATTTCAGGGATTCACTAGACCTACTATGGTAGAATTTATTGGCTTACATGTCTATATGTTTAACTTAGGTGTCTTAAATTATTTTAATTTATTCTTCAATAACATTTTTTGATGTTTAATTATAATTTCAGTCCAGTTCCTAAGATTTTTAGAGTTCATGATGTTTAGGTTCTAATTTTTTTACATTTCACCATGTGTAAAGGAGATATGTTTTTGGAATCATGTAGCTCAGAGGATTTCAAGTTATTTTTTCATTTCAGGTATGTGATCTCTATACTATCTAGACATATCTTAGAATGATATATATATATATATATATATATATATATATATATATATATAGATGTCTTTTGTATAGAATCTAATGTGTCTTAGGTCTACTACCTGTTTACTAGGTCTACTATAAAATCTAAATACATGTCTTAGGTCTAGACTAGAAAATTTAAGGTATAAGATCTAGGTGTAGATTAGATAATATTATGTAGGTATAGACTATAACAAGGCATAAAATCTAGGTGTCTTAAGTCTACTGCCTAGTCTTAGGTCTAGACTCTAGATAAGGTACATAAAATATAGGTGTAGATTAGATATGTCTTAGCTCTAGAAGTTAGAATTTAAGGTATAAAATTTGTAGGTGTCTTAGGTCTACTATGTCTATTGGAAAATCTAAATATGTCTTAGGTCTAGAGAGGTCTTAGAATTATAAGGTATGATTTATGTATGTGTCTTAGGTGTCTTAGGTCTTAGGTGAGGCCACATGAGCTTCCACCTTCACATGGTTGGCCTTGTCAGTACAGAATAAATATTTCTTGAAGCTAAGGGAAGCTCTTTTTTGTATCATCATGTGAGTTTACATGTTCATATGCTACTTAGGTGGGCCTTTAAGTTATGTTATTGAACATCATGTGCTTGTTTGGTATCAGTGAATGAATTTTTATTGAGTTCTTTTAACTTTTTTGTATCATTATTATTTATGGACCTCAAACTTAACAAGCCTACATGTTAGATAGATCTAGTTCATTTACATACATTCATATGCTACTTAGGTGGGCCTTTAAGTTATGTTATTTCATCATGTGCTTGTTTGGTATCAAATTATGTAAATTTTTATTGAGTGAACTTTTAAAGTTTTTTGTATCATTATCATTTCTAGGTCTCAAACTTAAAAAGCTTAAATTAGATAGATCTAGTTTATTTGTTCATATGCTACTTAGGTGGGCCTTTAAGTTATGCTATTTCATCATGTGAGTTTGGTAGATCATTATGTAAATTTATTGAGTTCTTTTAACTTTTTTGTATCATTATCATTTATGGACCTCAAACTTAACAAGCCTACATGTTAGATCGATCTAGTTCATTTACATACATTCATATGCTACTTAGGTGGGACTTTAAGTTATGTTATTTCTGAAATGAAGCTAGGTGTGCAGAAATTGCTTCCTACACTAATCTAATGAGGGGAGGAGAGTGCAAATTCAATTTATCCTTACTATTACAGAAATGTTAAACCCACTAATAGACATATTGCAGCAAACACATAAACAAGAAAGTGAGACAAAAGAAGAGAGACACAAGATATACATGGGGAAAACCCTTATTGAGTGAAAAACCCCACACTCCAAAACCTACACAATGTTTTATCAAAATTGAAATGGTTTACAATACACTTGCAATGCAAGCTCTTAGGAGTCTTCGACACTCATATCTAGAGACAAACTGGTAGTATAACAGTACCTGTCAAACCTGTAATACATCTCTCAAAAGTACTTGTTTATAGAACAACTACAAGGCAAATATGGCTCCACATAGGGATGGGCGTCAAACATGGCCTCATGGCCCAAAAACCACACCTGTGGACACTTGTCCAACTCTGTAGGATGCTCCTGACACTTGTCAAGTCACCCCATCCCAAGGAGGTCACCTATTTCCAAAATGGGCTATGACAGATGCTCTTACGACTCTTACAACCGTCATAGAATCTATCATAGCTGTCATAACTTATAGTTGTAAGAGAATCTATCATACACAGGCTATAAATAGCATATTCTCTTACAACATGTCATAGTCCACCTTGGGGCGCCCAAAGATGCCTTTTTTAAAGATGCTCTTCGACACATTTCTTCACCTATCACAGAATCTCCTATTTCTGACTCTTACATGTCATAACTTTGTCATAAGAATCTGTCATGACTGTTTCGGTCAATATTCCCTTACACAACATCCAAGATGCTAACACATGGCAAAATATTCCTACCACTAAGTGGGACGCCTATCTCCTCATGTGAGGACAAAAATACATGTGGTCATATGCCATGTAGGATGACACATCACCGTGCCAACTCCCACAATATGACAACATAGGATTTGCATCCAATTAATACAATAGGCAATTAATAAATAAATACAATGTAAAAATAGAAGGAATTACCAAGGTTGTGACACCTTAATTCCCAACATTCTCCCATTTGTTGAACACCTTGTAAGAGCCAATAGAATCAACAAGATTTAACTGCTATAGGTTGAGAGGCCGATAGACTCCAAACACCATCTGAACTTCTATGTGCCCACTGGTTTCGTCAATGCATCTACAACATTCTTCAAAGTATCTACCTTCTCCAAATTTACCTTCCCATCCTCTACCATGTCTCACATGAAGTGAAACTAGACATCAATACGCTTTGTTCTAGCATGGAAAGTTAGATTCTTCACAAGGCAAATCGCACTCTGACTATTACAACTAATCTTAATCTATCCTGCATCAACACCAATATCTAAACATAATCTCTTAAGCCAAATGGATTCTTTACAAGCATGAGTTGCAACCATGTACTCAGCTTCTATAGTGGACAAAGCAACCATAGGTTGTCACTTGCCCATCCAACTAATTGCACCACCAAACATAGTGAGCACATAGGCACTGGTGGATCTCCTACTGTCAATGTCACCTGCCTAATCAAAATCCACAAATCCACAAATACAAAATGAATGGGGAGGTCCTGTAGCATTGCCATGGTATCAAATGGAATACTCAGAAGTACTCCTCAAATATCTAAACACTCGCTTAATTGCATCCCAATGCACCCATCCAAGATTAGCCATAAATCAACTAAGGACTCCATTGCTTGGGCAATGTCTGGTCTTGTGCAGACCATAGCATACATCAAACTACCAACAACACTAGCATAAGGTACTCTACTCATGTCCTCCACCTCACTAGGAGATTTTGGACAATCACTAACAGATAACTTTGTCCCCAATGAAATAGGAACACACAATGGTCTACAATCTGCCATGCTGAACCTATCCAACATGGTCTTTACATACTTACTCTGGCTTAACCAAAGTTTTACGTTAGCTCTATCTCTTCTAATTTCCATTCCCAGATTATACCTAGCTACCCCAAGATTTTTCATCTCAAACTGTGCTGACAACTGAGACTTCAAATTAGAAATCATATTCTTACCATTCCCAATCAACAACATATCGTCAACATACAATGCAATAATGAGAATGCGATCATTGTTAAATTTGTAATACACACAATGACCTGATTTTGATCTTAGATATCCAATAGACAACACAAAGGCATCAAACTTAAAGTACCACATCCTAGGAGACTGCTTCAAACCATACAAAGACTTCTTTAACTTGCTAACCAAATTTTCTTTACCTTTCTCTATGTAATGCTCTGGCTGTAACATGTAGATTTCTTCCTCCAAATCACCATGAAGGAAAGCTATCTTCACATCCATCTGTTCTACCTCTAAGTCATAAGAAGCTGTAGGAGATAATAGGAATTGAATGGATGTCATCTTTGCAATGGGAGAGAAAATTTCTGCATAATCAATTCCCTCCACTTGTGAATACCCCTTCGCAACCAATCTAGCCTTGTACTTTTCAACACTGCCATCTGCACCGAATTTCTTCTTGAACACCCATTTGTATCCAATGGGTTTCCATCCATCAAGCAAAGGCACCAAGTCCCATGTTTTATTCTTCTCCAAAGAAGCCATCTCATCCTCCATGGCCTCCTTCCAGGAGCCTGCATCTTTCATGCCCATAGCCTCTTTCACAGTTCTAGGCTCATCAGTGTTAGTAAGTAAAGCAAAAGCACAACTAGAATCAAGTAACAAATAACCAAACCTATCAGGTTACTTTCTTGTTCATGTAGACCTCCTCAATGGCTGAGGTTGAGGTTCTGCTTCTTCTTCTAAGCTTTTAGAGCTGCTAGAGCTCTCCTCATCATTAGGTCTCATAGGGTTTGTTTGTTCAGTCTTCTCATCTTTCTTTTTCTGTCTATTCTGGCTATAGAACAACGGAAGAAGGTGTTAGCTCTCTAAAGATAACACTTCTTCTATACAACACTTTCAGCCATGGGATCCCAAAGCTTGCATCCTTTCACACCGACACCATAGCCAATGAAAAATACATTTAACAACCTTGTTCTCCAATTTAGACTGTTTCTCCCTAGGCACATGTGCATATGCCTCACAACCAAAAACATGAAGATGTCTAACTGAAGGCTTCTTACCTGACCACACCTCCCTAGGCGCCTTACCAACAAGAGCTGATGTAGGAGATCTGTTTACCAGATAGCAAGTAGTGGTAACAGCTTCAGCCCAAAACTTTTGTTCGAGGCTTGCTCCACTAAGCATACTCCTAGCCTTCTCCATCAGTGTCCTGTTCATCCTCTCTACAACTCCATTTTGTTGCGGGGTCTATGGAGTTGTCTTATGTCTTTCAATCCCTTGCTCTTTACAGAACTTATCGAACTCTGTCAAACAAAACTCACCACCATTATTAATTCTCAAACACTTAATCTTTTTACTAGTCTAATTTTCAGCAAAGCTTTTAAACTCTTTAAACCGACTAAAGACTTCAGTCTTGCTTCTAATAAAATAAACCCATGTCCTTCTACTGTAATCATCTATGAAAGATATAAAATATATAGATTTTGAAATCAAAGGAACATTAATAGGACCAAACACATCAGAATGAATAAGATCCAATACACTAGAAGACTTGTGAGAACTAGAGTAAAACTGAACACGATTTTGCTTTCCATAAATACAATGTTCGCAAAAGTCAAACTCAAGATTACAATCATTTAAACCCTCAATGAGGTTTTTATTTTTCAAGGTACATAGACCCTTCTCACCAATGTGGCCATATCTCAAATGCCATAACATAGTCTTTTCAGCAAGAAGTTTAACTTCCAAAGCATGTGCACTACCATCAGAACTAGTTACAACTAATTTTTTCATTGCTCATTCAGATTGTGGGGATGAAGTGACTGCAACTCTTTTCTTCAAGTTAGAAGAACTATTGCATTGTGAAGTGCATGCCTCTAGTTGAAATAGAGTACCTCTCCGAGTACCCTTCGCAAGCACCATAGATCCTCTAGTCATCTTGCATCCACCCTTCGAAAAGACAACCTGCACACCTACATCATTCAACATACTTACAGAAAGTAGGTTCCTTGCAAGGCCTGGAATGTGCATAACTCCAGTGATCCCCTTCACTCATCCATCAGGGAATCAGATTGAGACTCTTCCATGACCAACAATCTTCAGACGAGAGTCGTCACCCAGGTACACTCTTCCACCATCAAACTCTTCATACTTCATGAACCAGTCTTGATGTGAGGTCATGTGGAATAATACATCAGAATCAATCAACCACACATCATCAGATGCATGTGTGGCCAGGGCTACGATGAAGGCATCACCATCATCTTGTGACTTGTTAGAATCTGAATTAGGAGCTTTCTTCTTCGTTTTCTTCTCCTCTTTGCATTCCTTTCAGAAGTGCCTGGTTTTTCCACAGTTCCAACAGAGAGCCTTGGACTTTCAAGGAGATTTGGATCTCCCACAGAATTTGGATCTTCCCTTATCACTTTTCTTGTCCTTCTTCTTCCCTTTCTCTTTGGGTCTTCCATGAACTGCAAGATCTTCTTTGGCTACCTCAGAAGACTTCCTTCACATTTCTTCAGATAACAGTGAGGACACCACATCTTCCATTTTGAAGGTGGTAGTAGTGCTTCTGATAACCATGACAAGATGATCCCATGAATCTGGCAAAGAACAAAGTAGGGTCATGCATTGATCCTCCTCCTCCATTTTCACACCCACAAATGTCAAATGTGCAACAATCATGTTAAAAGAATTCATGTGATCCTCAACAGATCCTCTATCTTCCATCTTCAGAGCGAACAACTTCTTTTTCAGGAAAAGTTTGTTTACCAAGGACTTGGCCTAATAAACATCACCCAACTTCTTCCAAATATCTTTTGCACTCTTTTCCTAATGGACATTCAATAGGATAGAGTCATCTAAATAGAGTCTTATGAGACCCTTAGCCTTTCGATCTTTGAGGTCCCAATCATCTTGTGACATTGCTGTAGGTTTCACACTGGATACAGTTTCCCATAGGTCACAATCAATAAGTAGGTCCTCCATCTTGAGTTTCCACAACTCAAAATTAGTGCCATTAAATTTCTCAACCTCTAACCTTTCGAATGTGGTTACCATCTCCTTGCTGCAACAAGATACAAAATACTCTGCACAACACTCCCACTCAACCTAATATTAGCTCAAAAAACCCGTACCTAGTAGCTAGAACCAAAACTAGCCAGGCTCTGATACCAACTGAAAGGAAGCTAGGTGTGCGGAAATCACTTCCTACACTAATCTAATGAGAGAAGGAGAGTGAAAATTCAATTTATCCTTACTATTATAGTAATGTTAAACCCACTAACAAAGATATTGTAGCAAGCACATAAACAAGAAAGTGAGACAGAAGAAGAGAGACACATGATATACGTGGGGAAAACCCTTATCGGGTGAAAAACCCCACACTCTAAAACCTACACAATGTATTATCAAAACTGAAATGGTTTACAATACACTTGCAATGCAAGCTCTTAGGAGTCTTTGACACTCGTATCTGGAGACAAACTGGCAGCATAACAGAACCTGTCAAATTTGTAATACATCTCTCAAAAGCACTTGTTTATATAACAAATACAAGGCAAATATTGCTCCACATAGGGATGGGGGTCAAACATGGCCTCATGGCCCAAAACCCACACCTATGGACACTTGTCCAACTCTGTAGGATGCTCCTGACACTTGTCAAGTCACCCCATCCCAAGGAGGTCACCTATTTCCAAAATGGGCTATGATAGATGCTCTTACGACTCTTACAATTGTCATAGAATCTGTCATAGCTGTCATAACTTACAGCTGTAAGAGAATATGTCATACATAGGCTATAAATAGCATATTCTCTTACAACATGTCATAGTCCACCTTGGGGTACCCAAAGATGCCTTTTTCAAAGATGCTCTTCGACACATGTCTTCACCTGTCATAGAATCTCCTATTTTCGACTCTTACATGTCATAACTTCGTCATAGGAATCTGTCATGACTGTTTCGGTCAATATTCCCTTACAGAACATCCAAGATGCCAACACATGGCAAATATTCCTACCACTAAGTGGGTCACCTATCTCCTCATGTGAGGACAAAAATAGATGTGGTCATATGCCATGTAGGACAACATATCACCGTGCCAACTCCCACAATATGACAACATAGGATTTGTATCCAATTAATATAATAGGCAATTAATAAATAAATACAATGTAAAAATACAAGGAATTACCAAGGTTGAGACACCTTAGTTCCCAACAATTTCATCATGTGCTCATTTGGTATTGAATTATGTAAATTTTTATTGAGTGAACATTTAAAGTTTTTTTGTATCATTATCATTTCTAGGTCTCAAACTTAAGAAGACTACATTAGATAGATCTAGTTCATTTACACGTTCATATGCTACTTAGGCGGGCCTAAGTTATGTTAAATTTCATTGAATATATAGTTAGGTCCATTCTTGTCCTTTCTAAGATCTCTATATTTGAATGTTGTATCGTTATGTAGAGTTATAAAGTTTATTTTAAACTTCAAATTTGAGATATGTAACAACTTAATTTAAGTAAATGATTTCAATGTGATTAACAACTTGTAAATGACATGATTAATAAGAAAATTATGACATGTATGATTGAAATAAGCATACCAATTTTGAAGTTAATATTTTATTATTGAAACTTAAACATATTACATGTTTTAATGCACAAAATAAAGTATGCGTAAAGATGAAATAGGGAGATAAACATTGTAAATATCAAGAAGTATTTATATTCAAAAACTTTATTTTAAATATCTCAAACATATAAATTTGCATCCATGTGTCAAATATAAACATATAAATGTCCATGTACATAGACATGCATGTAACTATCCATACACATGTCAGATATATAAACATAAATGTCCATACATGCCATTTATATTTAAACATATAAACATGTATAAATGTCCATAGATCTCAAACATACAGGCACAACTCAAATATCCATATATCTCAAACATATAATCATAAACACAAATGTCCATGTCCATAGATCTCAAACATAAACACAAACACAAATGTCCACATGTCCATGTATATCTCAAGCATAAACATAAACACAAATGTCCACATGTCCATATCTCAGACATAAACATAAACACAAATGCCCACATGTCCATATTTCAAGCATAAACAAAAATACATGTCCATTTCCACATGATATATCTCAAACATAAGCTCATAAAAAGAAATGTCTGGATATCTCAAGTTCATAAATACTAAATCTATAAAATATGTAAACTAGTTGCTCAATCATCATGTCAACTCCTAGTCAACTGACCCTCAGAGTGAGATCCCTACCCTGATAGATGCAACAAACCCTACAAAAGTGTAATTAAATGAGAATATATATATACACATGTGTTTCATACATAAATACATACAAACATGTATATTTGAATATACAAACATGAGATATATACATACAAACATGATATATATATATATATATATATATATATATATGAATTTTAGTAAATGATAATCAACTCACCTATCCACTATGGTCACTTGAATCACCCCTATGTACATGTTGTGCTCTCAAACTAGAAGTAGTAGCTACAACCTCAAGCTAGACATGCACGTAAAAACAAAAAAAATAATTTCAAATATATTTTTTTGTACCATAGGAAGTTACAAGTTACACACATGTTTAAATTTTACAATATACCTATGTTGTACTAGGCCCTTGAATATCACCACCCTGAATAATGGAATCCACCAACTCTTCTGTTGTTCTGTCATCAAATAGCTATAAAAGGGACATGTGCAAAGGACTATGCAGGTGAGATGGCATAGATTCGGTAGAAGACATCTTTGTAAAACTTATATGCTCTAGTGAATCAAATCCCATATGCTAAGCCTCTAGAGTGGCAGAATGATCAGTAGATGGCTCTTCTACTCTAGAATGTGACACATGTACTCCATCAGAGATCTAATTGTATGCTATGCATCAGAACACTGCATATTAGTTACTGGGCTCTGTGAATCTGCCATGATGTGAGCCGCCTATGAACTAACACCTACTAGAGGGATCCCCAATTGCATTGACATCACTTGGTACACTCTCAGCAAGTCATCAGACAAACAACATACTGCCCTTTGCATCTGACCCTCGCATAGTGTAATACGTTTCAAATCATCTAGTGATGGGATGCTTGCAAGATGGTAGGGATCCATATGAGTAGGTTTCCTACATGGATGCCTCATCAAATATTATCAAACACGATCAATAGATATAGACCGAGTTTACATAGCAATCTCAACAATATTGTCAATTGCACCCCGTTGGGAAGCAATGACCACATGGTTGCCAATATCACTGAGAGAAGGTGAGATCGCAAGCATCCGGTCACCAACCAAGATCCTATAAACATGATGCTCTTGATCTAGTCGACAATATGGCTCCCTATCGTACACTCTACCACATCCCTGCCCCAAATGTGGTGGTAGATCCAAATAGTTGATGTTGAGACCTTAATGGACCTCAATGTACAACTGTTGTGTAAAATATAGAGGAATTTGGTTGTTATTTGGGTAATGACCATGTACAACAAGAAATCTAGGATATATCAATGATGCCATCTTAGGGCACACACATTGAGTGACCTGATAAGTCCTAGAACACTAGCTTTGGGTGCATATTGAGGAAAACATTGTGCCTTCAGAGTTTCTTTCGACACTCTCAGTTGTACTTCACTCAATGGTACATCACTAGAAACCTGTGCCTGCATTTGGGTGAGAATGGTTGCTATGGTTTCACCATAACATGCACTAACACTCCCTAATGAAGATCTTATATGAACTAAACTGTCCAAAGTCTTCTCACAATTCGATCTATAAACCCCCGTTGTTTGAGGATCCTGTAGAATTAACATCAATCTAGTCATCTCTATATTTGTGTAGCCAAATATAGGATCCATATCTAGGGCTATCACATAAATATAAGTCTGAGAGAAGGAACATAACATTCTTGCTCAATAACATAAAAATAAAGACATAAATCTTTGAAAATAACAGATCTAGATAGCTAGAACTCACATCTAGATACATCCTAAATTATCATATTTTAAACTTTAACACACTTTATCTTTAGCACACTTTCTCTTTAACATTTAATGCTACACACTTTTCCACATAATAGATATCTAATATTTGAAAAATCAAGGAATATAAAGCTCTTTAACTTGAGTGTACACATAAACTATATTGTTCACTCCTACTCTTTTCATTCCTATGCAAGAGCACATTTTATGTACATGACTAATGGTTATTTAATTTTCTTAAATCCATAGGTCAAAAAAGGATGTGATGAAAGCAACAGGAAAATCATTTTACTAGACAATGATATAGATCAGATAGTGACTACATAGAACTTGAGAACACTTACAATAAAAATTATGAAATTGTGATAAACTAGAATACATTTTTAATCTTTGTAAACATATATCGAAAACATGATTTTGAAACCAAACTTTGGTCATTTCAGAAAGAGGTACATCATAGGAAAAATGAAACTGTGAAAAAACTAAGAATGGTTGCTCACAAAGGTAGTTCACAAGGGCACACAACATTAAATGGATAGGATCAAAATTAGAATAATTACCTCCATCATGAGAAAAGTAATGGTGATGCAACCCTCAATTCAACCAAAGACACAATGAAAGTATAAAGATGAAAGACAATAGGAAGTCATGTAGAGAATGCCCTAGATTCTTATTCAAGTATGTGATATGATAACATGAATGCTTTGATTTAATGCTATATGCTCTTTGAACATGCTCTCTAAGTGTTAGGTGCTAAATGTGTTAAAATGAACTAGAGTTAGTCCTTAAATATAATTATTTGAGGTGAAAAAAGAAACATTTAATGCTTTAAGTTGATGCATAATGGTTAGTTGGGAGGGATAGGTTGGCCCTAAATTTGAATTTTAAATTTTAAATTTCAATTTTACTAGACAATGATATAGATTAGATAGTGACTACATAGAATTTGAGAATACTTACAATACAAATTATGAACTTGTGATCAACTAGAATACATTTTTAATCTTTGTAAACATATATCGAAAACATGATTTTGAAACCAAACTTTGGTCATTTCAAAAAGAGGTACATCGTAAGAAAAATGAAACTATGAAAAAACTAAGAATGGTTTCTCACGAGGGCAGTTCACAAGGGCACACATCATTAAATAGATAGGATAAAAAATAGAATAATTACCTCCATCATGGGAAAAGTAATGGTGTTGCAACCCTCAATTCAACCAAAGACACAATGAAAGTATAAAGATGAAAGACAATAGGAAGTCATGTAGAGAATGCCCTAGATTCTTATTCAAGTATGTGATATGATAACATGAATGCTTTGATTTAATGCTATATGCTCTTTGAACATGCTCTCTAAGTGTTAGGTGCTAAATGTGTTAAAATGAACTAGAGTTAGTCCTTAAATATAATTACTTGAGGTGAAAAAAGAAACATTTAATGCTTTGAGTTGATGCATAATGGTTAGTTGGGAGGGTTAGGTTGGCCCTAAATTTGAATTTTAAATTTTAAATTTCAAGGTTCATTTTTGTCACACAACCAATTTGGGTCACTTGCACAAATTGTAGATTTAAACTTGGGTAGGGAAATGGGTAAAATTAGGGATCTCAAGATGAGTCCCTAAGAGTTCAAACTACAAATGGAATCAAGTAAGTCTTGGGTTATGCATGCCAAATTTTAGCATAAATAAGGCCACTTGTATACTTTTAATTATCTAAGTCCAATATCCAATTTAAAGTGAGCTCACAACAAAGGAGAAAAGTGCAAGGTATGTAATTTCCACCTTAACAAATTTAAATTTAAATATTTTATACCATGCATTCATAAGATAATTTTTTGAAGGATTAGAGTCTTAATGAACAAGTTCATTCAATTTTTGATACAGTCTTGGTGACGGACCATACAAGTGCACAAGTATTAAAAAGAAGATATTGCCCAATGTAAAATTCACAACCTTATTGTCAAAGTGTAGACTATGGTTGAAAAATATATCTAGGTTTCAATCTTCAATTTATAATTCTCTTGAGGGTGTAATGAGAGGATGAGAATGAACAGTTTTGTCACAACTTAGAAAATATATGTTATTTAATTCAAGTCAATAACTTGCTCGACGTTTCAAAAGTTGTTTCGAGAGTTAATAATTTAGGCCTTGTTAAATTTGGAGTACATATAGTACAACTCAAGTTCAACATTAAGGTTCACACCATCTAAAAGACCTAAGTAGATCAAGAATGAACATTTCATTTCAAAGATAGAATCCTACCATGTATGTACATTATTTTTGGAAACAACCTTAAAAAACATGTTTTTCTTGTAAGGATATAGACTCTAACACTACCCATTAGAATGCAACTAGTTTATGTCCTCTTCCTTAAAAGTGCCATATTTTTTCCCTAGGAGAAACAACATGACAAGATCAACCTTTAAAAATGTGATGGTTCCTCTCTAACCATTTAAGTTCAATAAAATGCAAACTCACATACTCTAATATAAATCTAACTAAGAATACTTGATTAAAAACATTTAGTAGATAATATTTGATGGTTTCTAGGTCAGAGTGAAATTAGCAATGAAATGAAATCTTGATATGTATAGTCATGGACGAGTATTACCAAATGATCAAGCAATATATGCACATGTGCATAGAATAATCGCCAAATTGACTCAAAAAATTTATAGCACAATACATGTGATAGGAAGAACCACAAAAAAAATGCTTTTAAATTATCAACATGATGAGTTGTTTGTTTTGCAAAAAAAACCATAAAAACTCTAAATAATTTATTAAATACATGATAATAACTTAAATGACATCATTATGCATTTGGGATAATGTTTTTTTATTCATTAATGAGTATTAAGGTATCCTTGACTTGGAATGTAGTAGGAAGTAGGAAGCTCTCCCCAACAAGAGCATCATGTCTATATATACAAATCTTACAAGTATCAAACATATTTAGCAAAGAGGTCATGTGATCAATGAAGAAACCTTGACATAAATATGTTCTATTTTTCAACTTGAATATTAATAATATGTGATAGTATGATAAGAATTTTGACATGACTTAAACTTAAAGTGGCAATCAAGTTCAAATTAAATATCACACACACACACACACACACATTTGTGGTCAAAAAGTGTATTGACTGCATACTCTAGTCTAAAAAGGTAACAACATACCTACTTATATGTAGTGTATTTTTACCCATGGACATGTTTAACACATTTTAAAAAATCATGCAGGCTTATTCTTGATGGACAACAATTTGTAATACATTGTTATCATTCGACTACTACAAACATGCATATGATGTTTAATTCTAGCCAATGACAATAGTGAAGAGATATCAAACTAGTAAATATTGTGGATTTTGGGATAAATCCTAATTATCACTTAATTCTATACATTCCTAGGTGGAACTAGAAAATTCTTTTGTGGTTCATATCTCAAAGAGAACATTGACCTAAAAGAAGCTTTCATGTTTAATATAATAGAGTAAAACATGAGTCACACTTGAGTCCATCCCGACTTTTAATCTTACATTTAACAAGATGCTCAATATGCTTACAACTACTATATGTGTTAACCAATTCATCTATCATGGATCCATGCTTGTGAGCTCTAGATTCCTTAACAACAATATTTGTAAGATGAGAACCAAGAATGTCTATTCTTGCATATGCTTTAAAATAGGGTATCATAGTATCTATTGCTCCAAATCTTGTCAATAAATTTCAACTAATGTATTACCCACTTGTATCATATGCTCCTAACCAAATGAATTGTGTTGCAAAACTTAACTAAGAGGATTACTTATGTACTTGCAATGTGTAACTTTTCATATATACCTAATATAATTTCCCTTAAGGTGAATGTATATAAATCTAGGTTCTGGATATCATGTCAAATATTGAGCATTATATATTTTATTAAAATTCCAATGGTGATATCAAGGATGAGATTGTACCCATTTGCATCTAATTTATATTATTGAATGATCAGGTATAGAAGGAGATGACCATATTGAATCTTTTATTGTCTTGCACAACTTAACTAGGAGGCTTACTTATGTGAGCAATGTGTAACTTTTGATATATTGATATATACCTAGCATAATTTCCCATAAGGTGAATGTAAATAAATCTATTCTTGATATCATTCCAAATATTGAGCCTTATATATTTTATTGAAATCTAATGATGATATCAAGGATGCGATTGTACCCCTTTGCCTCTAATTAATAAATTATTTAATTCCATGATAAATCACTATAGACCATTGCTAAGTCCAAAATAGATGTTCCAAATAAATGTTTAGGGTTCCAATTTAGGGTTTGATATAAATGTTTTAGGGTTCCAATTTAAGGTTTGATATAAACATTTTAGGGTTCCAAAATACATGTTTATGGTTCCAAGTAAATGTTTAGGGTTCCAATTTAGGGTTTGATATAAATGTTTTAGGGTTCCAAAATAAACGTTTAGGGTTCCAAATAAACATTTAGGATTCCAATTTAGGGTTTGATATAAATGTTTTAGGGTTCCAAAATAAATGTTTAGGGTTCCAAATAAACATTTAGGGTTTGACATAAATGTTTTAGGGTTCCAAAATAAATGTTTAGGGCTCCAAATAAACATTTAGGGTTTGATATAAACATTTTAGGGTTCCAAATAAACATTTAGGGTTCCAATTTAGGGTTTGATATAAACATTTTAGGGTTACAAAATAAATGTTTAGGGTTCCAAATAAGCGTTTAGGGTTCCAATTTAGGGTTTCAAATAATTTCCTTTTAGGGTTCTAAAATAAACATTTAGGATTTTCGTTTTCATGTTTTAGGGTTCCAAATTATATTTTTAGGGTTTTAGTTTTCACATTTTAGGGTTTTTAAATAAAATAAATTAGGGTTTGAAAAATAAAAAAATAGGGTTTCAAATTCTCATATTAGGGTTTGGCAATCAAGTGTTTTGCTTTCAAAATGATATTTTAGGGTTTTAAATTCGCATACATGTACAAGGGTTTCAAAATTTTGCAAAAAAACTCTCAATTTTTCCATTACAATTTTGCAAAAAACACTGGTTTCCATACAATTGCAAAAAAACCATGAATTTTCATATTGCATTTTTGCAAAAAAATGAAAATATTGTTGAAATGCACAAGACAACTAAGAGAGGGGGGTGAATCAGTTGTAACCAAAACTTAACTTCTTATAAGCATCAACACATCAACCACTTAATCACTGTTATTATGATTTAACCATGAAAGCATGAAATCAAAAACTTAAGCACATTCACACATTCAACACATGAGACACCAAATTTTTTACATGGAAAACCCAATGAAGGAAAAACCATGGTGAGGATTAACTCACAATATAAATGATATATCAAAATTTACAACAAGGCTCACTGCTAGAGAATCACTTCCTTAGGGCTCACTGCCTAAAATGCTCACTGCAAGAAGGGGCTCACTACCAAGAGAAGAGGCTCACTGCCAAAAGGGGCTCACTGCCAAAAGGGGCTCACTGCCAGAAGTAGATGAAAATAGAAGAAGATAGTTACAATGAGAATGGATCTCACAGCAACTAGGGATCCACCACAATCTCGATTGAATCTTTCACAACCTTTTTGTATCAAAAATATATTCTTTTCTGCTCACTTTCATACTCTTAAACTCATCTGGATCACACCTACAACAAATAATGCTTCTCATGTAGCCATTTCATCTATCTCAACAACTTCGCTAGATTTCCCAATCATCTAATTCATATTTATACATTCGTAGTCTTGGAAACAATCTTTAAGGTCAGCACAAACAATAAACTTAACCAATATTCAAATTAGGTCGGGACCTAAACATTCCCGTGGTGGAAAGGAATGAATGCATATCATACCACACCTTAGCAGGGACTCAAATGCAATCTCCCATGCAACAACATGCTATCACAAACTCTGAAGCATAATCGCAAGTAGTGAAAACAACCAAGTTAGCCAAAACTAGTGTTAACACTAAGACCTTTAGGAACATGCTTCATCCACAATCTGAATTACACTTTGTAGACTAATCAAAAACCAAGAACATGATCTAGAGATATCCACAAGCACGTTACGATCACCAAGAACTTCTGCACAACTCCCAAAAATTCTATCCAGAAGATTCTTCAAACTGGAGCACTTAAACATTACTGTCAGCCACTGTCATAAAGGAAAGATCACTTGCAGAGCACCAAATCATGAACCACTTCAACTGAAGGCACATAAAATCATTCCAAACTTAATCTCAAAATTGCAGACTATAAAACTTAAATGCAGAGAGATGCGGAGCAGAATACATTCTCCCTGTCACCATTGAATACTCAGAAAAATAGTTTTTACTCCGGTGAAAAGAACTCACTCAAATCTTCACCCCTGAGGCTCAAACTTGAAACATAGCAACTACAGACATCCCTTGACATAACTTTCAAACCACATACAAAGATATTCAATCTATAGGATATGCAGAGCAAAACATTGCACCATTCTGTGAGATAGAACAGTTCTGCAATTGTACTAACTTCTCAAACACTTGCTCAAACTCATCCAAATAATTTCCTTAGATGCTGACCTTAGGTGTTGACATCAATGACAACACTTATTTCTCATACTTGCAACAATCTCCCCCTTTGTTATTGATGGCAACACATGATGTAAAAAACCATCAAGAAAAACTTGCTTTGGTTCTTTGCTCCCCCTTACTTTATGCTTTCTCTGGCTACAACTTTCTCAGAATCTCTCTCCTTAAGTTTTTCACATGAACTTCTCTCCCCCTTTGACATCAATGGAAAAGGGTGCCAGACCTTGTCTCTCTCTTTAGTTATTAAGGCTCAATTCAGATCTTACTAATACTGTAATACTTACTGCTCTTTATCAAGAACTCATATTAGCAACATCTACCTACTTCCCTTGAGAGGTAGCCTTCAAAACATCAATCCAGATCAAAAATGAAACTTTGGGCACCACTAGACTAATGCACTTTCTATGCATCTTAGTTTAGAGAAGGAGGGGTGATAACCCCTAAATTCTCCCTGAGATACTCAAAAGTATCCTTAGGCAGAGGCTTTGTGAAAATATCTGCAATCTGATCCTTTGTAGACATGCATTCCATGTTTACTTCATTCTCTGTCACCTTTTCTCTCAGAAAGTGATACCTTATTGATATATGCTTTGTTCTTGAGTGCATCACTAGATTCTTTGAAATGTTTATAGCACTTGTATTGTCACAAAAGATTAAAATTGGTTTTCCATACACAACTCTTATATCCTTCAATGTTTGCTTCATCCATAGCACATGAGTACAACAACATGCTGCAGCAATATATTCTACTTTTGTAGTAGACAAAGAAACTAAATCTTTCTTCTTGCTCAACCATGAAACAAATCTATTACCTAAGAAGAAAGCACCTCCACTTGTACTTTTTCTATCATCAACATCTCTAGACCAATCTGCATCTGTATAAGCACTAAGAGTGAAGTCAATATCTTTAGGATACCACAATCCATAGTCTGAAGTGCCTTTTAAATATCTCATTATCCTTTTAACTGCCATCACATGTGACTCTCTAGGATCTTCTTGAAATCTTACAACAAGACAAACTACATACATTACATCTGGTCTGGTATAGGTTAGATAAAGTAGTCCTCCAATCATAGACCTATACTTTTTCTAATCAATCTTAGGTGATTCATCATTCTTGTTCAGCTTGCAACTAGTTACCATAGGGGTACATACTGGCTTAGAATCCTGCATTCCAAACTTCTTCAACAACTCTTTCACATACTTGGACTGAGAAATTCTTTTTTCTGATTGAATAATCTGCAGTCCTAGAAAGAAATTCATTTCACCAAACATAGACATCTCAAACTCCTTTTGTATTTCCTCTACAAATCTCTTACACATACCTTCATTACCTCCAAAGATAATATCATCAACAAAGAATACAACAATCATAATTTGATCATCATTGATTTTGAAATAAAGATTACTTTCTGCAGTACCTTTACTGAACCCTAATTGTAACAAATACTTGTCCAACCTTGCATACCAGGCTCTAGGAGCTTGCTTTAGTCTATACAAGGCTTTCTTCAATCTGTACACCATGTCACCTTGGTCCGAGGACTGAAATCCTTCCAGTTGTTCAATGTAGACCTCTTCTTCTAGCTCTCCATTCAAGAATGCATACTTCACATCCATCTGGTACACTTTGAAATCTTTGTGTGCTGCAAATGCCAGAAACATTCTTATTGCTTCAATCCTTGCCACAGGAGCATAAGTCTCCTCAAAATCTATACCTTCAACCTGAGAATATCCTTTGTATACCAGTCTTGCTTTGTTTCTTACTACTCCATTTTCATTCAACTTGTTTCTAAAAAACCCATTTAGTTCCAATCACATTCTTATTAGCAGGTCTAGGAACCAATTCCCAAGTTTGATTCTTCTCTATCTACATCAACTCTTCTTTCATGGCCTTTACCCAATTCTCATCTTTGCATGCTTCACTTATAGTTTTAGGTTCAATCTTTGAAAGTAAACAGTAGTTCACCTATTCTTCTACAACTCTTTTCCCTGTCAATACCCCTTTGCTTTTGTCACCAATAATATGATCTTCAGAATGATTAATCCTTACATACCTGGGAGTCTTAACAACACTTTTCAGAGCCTTTTCTTCTTCAACTTGACTGTCTTCTTGTTCAAATTTTTCTTCATTTACTATAGTAGTAGGTTCATCTGATTCATAGTCACTCAGATATGATATTCTTTCCTTGTCTTCATCAACTTTCACATTAGCACTCTCAATGATCTTTCTCAATCTCTTATTGTAGCACCAGTAGGCCTTACTCTTAGTAGACTATCCAAGGAAAATTCCTTCATCACACCTAGCATCAAACTTGCCTAACTCTTCTTCTCTTTTGATATAACATTTGCTTCCAAAAACTTTGAAATATTCCATTGTAGGAATTCTTCCATACCACAGTTCATAAGGAGTTTTAGTACCATCACCTTTGAGTTGAACTCTATTTTGAATGTAGACAATAGTATGTATGGCTTATCTCCAATACAGTTCTGGTAGGTTGGCCTCCTTCATCATTGACCTAGCAGCCTCTTGAACTGTCCTCTTCTTTCCTTCAACAACTCCATTCTGCTGGGGAGTTCTAGGAGCAGACAACTATCTTTTATCCCATGTTCTTCATAGAAAATATTGAATTCATTTGATGTAAACTCACCTCCTCTATCAAACCTTAAGCATTTGATACTCAACTCTAACTCATTTTCAACCATCACCTTGAAATCTTTGAACTTGTCTAGGGATTTTGATTTATCTTTTAGAAAAGTAACCCAAGTCATTCTAGAATAATCATCAATAAGCAACATAAAGTACCTGTCTCCTTGTAGACTTCTTTTTCTTGTAGGACCACACAAATCTGTATTCACTAGCTCAAGCAATCCAGCAAAAATTTGTTCTTTACTCTTGAAACTTGTCCTTGTCTGTTTCCCCAATTGACATTCTTTACAAATAGTATTAGCAGGCTTCACAAGATTAGGCAAATCTCTCACAACTTGTACTAAACTTATCTTCACCAAGTTGTCAAAATTGATATGACACATCCTTCTATGCCACAACCAACTCTCTTCTATCTAAGCAAACAAACAACAATCATTAGTTCCTCTGAAATGATAAACATTACCTCTAGTCTTCTTACCAGTAGCAATCATTGTTCCATAGCTTTCCATGATCTTGCATCCATTATCCTTGAATCTTAGATCATACCCTTTGTCACACATCTAACCAACACTTAAAAAATTATGCTTTAAACCATTCACATATAGATTATCATCTATATTGTGCTTTCCATCAAAAGAAATAGATCCTCTTCCACAAATCTTACCAGCTACATCATCTCCAAACCTAACCAGTCCTCCATCATACTTTTCCAAACTTACAAACTTACTTTTATCACCGGTCATGTGATGTGAACATCCACTATCAATAATCCATTCATCCTTATCTTTCTCAACCTGGCAGATAGACAAAGTACTCTCTTCCACTAGTTTTTCTTCCTTCACACAACTAGCAAGATTAGTAGATACAAGTTCTTCCTTGATAGCAATAAACAAGCATTCATTTGCACTAGTATCATCAGATTTATCATCCGTTACACCACCATCATCATCATCTCTAACATAATAGAACTTCTTTATGATCCTAGGTTTGCTTTCAAATTTCTTCTTGCCTAAGTTCTCAATTCTCTCCGGACATCTAGAAGCATAGTGACCAATCTTACCACAAGTAAAGCATTTGAATGGTAATTTACCTTTGAACTTACTGGTACCTCTTTGCATCCTATCTACAAAGTTAGATTCAATCTCATCAAGGTCATCATCTGGTTCCACAACATACTTCTTAGATCTTGAGGTCTTCTCTAAAGTACTAGCTTTAAAAGCAGTCTCAGTCTTCGACAGAGCATCACCAAACTCTCTCATCTCAAAAGTAGCAAACTTTCCACTTGAGCAACTGATCCTTTGTAATCTTGTTCACGCTCATAAGTTCTTCAATTGTAGACACCTTGTGACTATAGGATTTAGGCAATGATCTAAGAATCTTTAGCACAACCTCATTCTCATCAATAGTTCCTCCAAGACCTTTGATTCCATTGACAATTTCATCAACTTTTTACATGTAGATTGTTATGTTCTCATCATCACTCATCTTTAGAGCTTCATACCTCACCTTTAGGTTTTGTAATTTGGCACTCTATAGAATCATCTCCTTCATATAAAATTTTCAACTTAACCTAGAACTCATGAGCACTTTCCAGATCCATAACTTTCACTAGCTTAGTGTTAGATAAGGCATTTAATAGAGCATATCTAGCTTTTCCATTTAACTCATACTGTTTGACTTCATCTTCAAATGATGGACCATTTGGAGGAATAGTATACTTTGTATCTGCCATCTTCTAGACACTATAACTAAGAGAAATGAGATGAATTTTCATTCGTACCTTCTAGAGAGTGTAATCCGTTCCATCAAACTTTAGAGACTCCTTCTTGTGCGCCATCCCAGATCTACCTCAAGTTGTTAGGCTTTCTTCCAAGGAACCCTCGCTTTGATACAATTGTTGAAATGCACAAGACAACTGAGAGGGGGGTGAATTAGTTGTAACCAAAACTTAAATTCTTATAAGCATCAACACATCAACCACTTAATCATTGTTATTATGATTTAACCATGAAAGCATAAAATCAGAAAATTAAGCACATTCACACATTCAACACATGAGACACCAAATTTTTTACATGAAAAACCCAATGAGGGAAAAACCACGGTGAGGATTAACTCACAATATAAATGATATATCAAAATTTACAAGGTTCACTGCCCAAAATACTCACTGCAAGAAGAAGGGGCTTACTACCAGAAGTAGAAGAAGATAGTTACAATGAGAATGGATCTCACAGCAACTAGGGATCCAACACAATCTCAACTGAATCTTTTGCAACCTTTTGTATCAAAAATATATTCTTTTCTATTCACTTTCATACTCTTAAACTCATCTGGATCACACTTGCAACAAATAATGCTTCTCATGCAGCTATTTTGTCTATATCAACAACTTTGCTAGATTTCCCAATCGTTTAATTCATATTTATACATTCGTAGTCTTGGAAACAATCTTCAAGGTTGGCACAAACAATAAACTTAGCCAATATTCAAATTAGGTCTGGACCTAAACATTCCCATGGTGGAAAGGAATGAATGTGGACCACACCACACCTTAGTAGGGACTCAAATGCAATCTGCCATGCAACAACACGCTATCACAAACTCCGAAGCATAATCACAAGTAGTGAAAACAACCAAGTCAGCCAAAACTAGTGTTAACACTAAGACCTTTAAGAACATGCTTCATTCACAATCCAAATTACAATTTACAAACCAATCAAAAAGAAGGAACACAGTCTAGAGATATCCACAAGCATGTTACAATTACCAAGAACTTCCGCACAACTCCCAAACATTCTATCCAGAAGATTCTTCAAACTAGAGTACTTAAACATTACTGTTAGCCACTGTCATAAAGGAAAGATCGCTGGCGGAGCACCAAATCATGAACCACTTCAACTAAAGGCACATAACATCATTCCAAACTTAATCTCAAAACTATAGACTATAAAAATTAAATGCGGAGAGATGTGGTGTAGAATACATTCTCCCTGTAACCATTGAATACTCATAAAAATAGTTTTTACTCTGGTGAATAGCACTCACTCAAATCTTCACACTAAAGGCTCAAACTTGAAACATAGCAACTAAAGACATCCCTTGACATAACTTTCAAACCGTAGACAAATATATTCAATCTATAGGATATGCAAAGCAAAACACTGCACTGTTATGTGAGATAGAACAATTCTGCAATTGTACTAACTTCTCAAACATTTGCTCAAACTCATCCAAATAATTTCCTTAGATGCTGACCTTAGGTGTTGACATCAATGACAACACTTACTGCTCATACTTGTAACAAATATGCAGGTTAAATTCTTTACATAGTTGGTAATGCTGGCATGGACGGTCCAATTTGTTGACAAGTGGCGAGCTGGGGTCGTGGCATGTACAAAGGAGGTGAATTGGGGTCATGGTGTGGGTCGCTGTCACCGAAGGATGAAGGTAGTCTATTTCCCTATTCATTGGTGCCATTCAGGAGTATCGTGACTGTTGAAAATGATTGCGAAATAAGACATTTCACATTATATTACTTTTTTAAAAATAGTAAAAAACTATCTTCGTTTGAAGATTTTCTTCAAACGAAGATAGTTTTTTTATTGTTTCCCAATCATTAAAATATTATCTTCATTTGAAGAGCATCTTCGAACAAAGATGTTCCTTTGTTCGAAGGTGATTTCTATGAAATCTTCAAACAAAGGTATCTTCGTTCGAAGAAAAATCTTCGAAGGTAGTTTGGAATTTTTTTGTCCATCCACCATAAAAAAACTAATATCCCAAGTTGGGATTGAGTATTGTGGGATTACCCATTTATTTGGAATCTATGTAGAATGGGTGTGTGCAAGATGTCGAGTCCATGTTTTGGCCAAAAAGTGGAAGTGTTTTCCTTGATTTTCAGAATTTGTCACATTTGACCTTAAAATTTGAAGCACTTAGAGATGGAATGTTGAAAAAAGTCACTAATCATAAAATGTAGTACTCGGAGTCTAGTTTCCAAATATGTAATTTATTTGAATACACAAATGATACAAATTTATTTTCAATAGGCCTTTCTAAAAACAATTGTTTAAAAGTCACTTTTTTTTACTATACCATGCATGTGTACGTCATCCATATTTTGACCTAAATAATCATAATTTTCTAAATCCTTTTGGGAAAAGATTTGTAACTCATTGAAGCACGTTTTCCATATTTTTTTGTAATTTTTTATTGAATATTGTTTTTAGTTAATTTTTTATTGGCCATATTTGGTGTTTTAAAAAATCGTCGTGTATGTCACGCATAAGATGACCTAAAATTATCATTTTTTGATTTTTTTTTTCAAATTGAAAAGAATTGTTTGAAGTACATTTTAGTATAATTTGTTTTTCAAAAAAATATTTTAATAAAAAGTTATTAAAATACTAAAAACCTTGATAATTGAAGTTTATGGACCTATTTCATCAGAAATTAATTGAAAAATAGAAAAAATAATCCAATTGTAAAAAAAATTATATTTGGAATCTACACTGTCTCATCTATAATGGGTTTTAATTTGGTCAAAAAATTCTGTAAAAAAGGTCTTCAGACATATGCCCAAAGTCACTATTTTGTTGTGACATTGGCAGGACCTTCAACTTGCAGGTCAACCCAAGTCCAAAGCCTAGGTTCGGGTCCCCAACCCTTTTCCTAAACTGGTTAACAAAGCATAAAAATTGGGCCAGAAATTCAAATTTTAAGAAACAGGATCCTGTTATAGAAACGGGATCCTATTTCATAAATGTTAATATTTTAACCTTTATGAAACGAATCCTGTTTCTAGAAAATGGGATCCTGCTTTTGGCTCAGGATCCCAAAGCAAAACGGGATCCTGTTTCATAAAACACGGGATCCCGTTTTGCTTTGCCCGATTTTGGGTTTTTGCCTAAGTCTGAAACTTCCACCTTAAGTGGATTCAACTTTGTGCATTTACCCAAATTTGAAATTTAGATGAATGTAGAACATGTAAGAATCTAATTTTTATTAAAATTAAATCTAAAATTATAAACTAAATTAGGGATAAATATAAATCTAAAATTTAAAACTAGAGTTGAGGAAGTATGGATAAATACAAATCTAATATGTTTGAAACATTTTTATACAAATTAAAAATACATACCTTTTTTTTTTTAAATCTCTTTGCACCTTTTCTTTAGTTAATTTTTGTTCATTTTCTACTGAATATGACTACATAGCCTTATTTTTCCTTGTTCTTTTATTTCCAATTTTCTTGTTTGCAAAATATCAGTCCAAAATTCCTTTACCAAATATTTTGTCCTTGAAAAACTCCTAAAATTGCAAACACAATTTTGTAATTCTTTTCCAAATGTTTCACTTGCAAATAATCAGAAAAATGCAAATATTAGGACAAATATTTTTTAATTTTATAAATGTGTTTCAAATCTTATTTATATGTAGTTCACATAATTTTTTTTATTAAATTGTCAGCTTAACAATGTTTGTTCAAATGTCATTTGTTATGCATTTTTTAAAATAATTTTTTACTCAAAGACCTTCGTTTGAAGATTGGTTGTTATGATTTTTTTAATATTTTGGGTAGCTAAAAGGATCTTCGAACAAAGGGACCTTTGTGTGAAGGTCCCTTCAAATGAAGGTATTACCTTTTTGTGAAGGTACCTTTGTGTGAAGGTACCTTCGAACAAAGGTCCATGGATGGCCTCTCCCACTCTTTGCCTTAAGTTTTCCTTAGAATTTTTCAGTTTCAAACCTTCAGTTGGACCTTCAAATGGGATGAACTTGACAAGATAATTTGCAAGATTATAGCCCTTGAAATGAGTTTTCCAACAAGTATAATTTTGAATATATTTAATTTGATTATTATATTTATTTTCTATTTTTTACTAAACATAGGTTTTTCACCGAAGATCACATTTTTTGTTCTACACATGTAGAAAAATAGTAAAATAGTGATTGTTTTTTGAAAAATATCTATGCACTAGGTATTGATGTCCTCGTTTCAACAAAAAAAATGTGAATTTGGATACATACAGACAAAGTTATGGTGTATGGTATAAACCTATGTCTATATTATAATTAATCTCACTTCAAAAATTAATTAAAAAATATATATAAATAGATTTTGAAAAAATATCTATACACTAGATATTGGTGTTATGATTCTATATTTAAAATTTTAGAATTTTATCCTTTCTATAAAAAAAGTTATACTGTATGGTATAAACATCACTTTTAAAAAATATTGTTAACTATAAAAAATAAGTTATTTAAAGTTACGTAAAAAATATTAACAATTTTTTTTTAAATTATTTAAAATATATATATTTAGAATCTACACATGAAATCTCAAAAATTACTAGTTCACATCATCTTTGAATTCTTAAAGGTTTAGTTGCTATAGGTGTCAGAAAGCAAAAATTTGGTTAAAAATGTTGATTATAGACACGATATTTCCACAGTCCATGATATTTAAATGTATAGAGCTTCTGGCAATGACTGTGTGTTGCTTTTGAATCAACACATAGTCACTGCCAAAAGCTCTATACATTTAAAAATGTTGATTTCAATCTCCCAGTTTGGCCAAAATGTGGGACACAGTATTGTGGGATCAACCAAATAGATCTTCATATTTTGTTAAGATTTCCACAATTTGCATTACTTCCTTTTCTTCCCAGTAATCTCCTATTTATGCTAGCTTAGGACTCCCTTTTATTGCTATATTTTCTTCTCTTAGTTTAAGTGGTTGATTATAATATTTGTTCTTGGATTTAGTATATGATGTAATTGTTCTTTCTCCTTGGTTCATTTTTACATCCCAACGTGGTTCTTCTTCATTTTTTGTTTCATTTTATTGTGTTGTCTATCGTATTTTCCTAGAATATTATTCCTGTGTATCCATCCATTCTATTAACTTCCATATGCCTTCATTTCTTGGAGGTGTTGGTGTATGTTATTTTATTTGTACTCTTGTTTGATCTTCTTCTACCAATAGGAATATGATTTTCTTCATCTATTGAAGTGCATTGTCGATATTGTTATTAGGATTAGAAAAAGAGAATGTATGTTGGAAATCCTTCTGAAGTTCATCCCAGTTTCTTGTTTTTGCCCTTTTTTTTTGGTTGATATACCAAGTTTGTACTATAGGTGTAAGTGTCTAGTAGAACATCTGTATGTATAGTCTTGTGTCATATTCTCTCCTTTCATCACATGTAGTGATACAGATAATCAAATATTGTTGTAGTGATATAGTATCATCATATTTAGGGATTTTCTTCCATTCCCCTTGTAAATATCTTGTTTTAATTGGAATTTTTAGAGCTTGCCATAGAGGGATGTTGTCTTTGTGGGTGTTCCACCACCTTGTGGTGCTATATATTAAAGTATGTCGTAATGCATCTAGTCTTAATTGTTCTTTATAAAATGTTTTCTCCATATCTTCCAAGTATGCTTTTAAGTCACCTACTCCAGAGTATCTAAGTAGTTTAATATGTGATATACCGCATGAAGTGTGGTTTAATTGTTGTGCTTTTTAGATGGTAGTGGGAGTATATGGGGTAGATGACTTTGGTGTTATTTGTAGTGAGGTAATATCAATTGTGGTGTAATGTAGTATGTGTTTTGGTATTCTGTGTAGTGCATAGATTTTTCTAGCTCTCCTTATCTTCTGGGATTGCAACTTTGGTTCATACCTTAACCATGCAATTAGTACATCTTCACTATCCATATTGTCATTGCTACTATCGATCTATACTCTCCCTTTAGAGTTTGGTTCTTTAATTGATTTTGGTTTGGATAGTTTTGGTAGTGAATAAAACATCTTATATTCATTGTCATCATATTCTTCCTATGTCGCTTCTTCTTTATATGTGTTACTCATATCTATACCCAAAGGTATATGCACTATATTATCATCATCCATAAAAGAAAATTCTTCCTTTCATGAGTTTATGATGCCATTTGAGTTCACAAACCATTGTAATCCAAGAAGGGCATTAAAAGTATATAAGGGTTCTTTCATCCCAGTGATTTCGAAGTCTACTATTTGTTTAACTCCTAGTATGTTGACCTCTACATTCTGACACGTTCCCATTGTTCCTATTGATGATCTTTTGGCTAGGATAATGTTGTAAAGGGTTTCATGTAGTTTAGGTCTTCCTAAATGTTCCCATACCCTTCTAGGAAGTATGTTGACATCTACACCGAAATCAACCATCACTTGTTTGAACATTCTATGATTTATGTGTGCATCTATCATCAATGGCTTGGTTTTCCAAGGTCTAGATGCTTTTGTCATTTTTTGAACCTACAGTTTTGGTATTGTTTTCTTATTCCAATACGTAGAAAATTGCTTAAGTTTTTCAATTAGATTGTTTTGTTCCACAACTAAGGCTAGTTGTTTTAGTGTTGAAGCTTCTTGTTCTGAAAAGTAGGTTTTGTAGTAATGTTCTATTTTTGTTCCTAAATTATAGTCTACTTAGCTTCATCAACTATTTTGTCATGTTTGTAATTTGTAGGGTAAAAGTCTTCTTCTTTTTCATCATAATCTGATTCTTCTATCTACTGTCTTGCCTTAGCGATATCTTTTCCTCTTCTTGTAATTACTACAACATTGGTTTTGTCTTTGTATTCTGATAGGGATTTCTATTTTAACTTCTCCCTTTTCTCCTTTTATTTTTCTAGTTCCTCTTCCTCATTTAAGATATAAGAATTCTTATGTTTTTTAGTTCTACTTCTTCTTTGTGGCATCTTTGTGCTCCTTGTAGTGGATTCTTAAGGACTTTTAACATTATTTTCGTACCTCTAATTACATTAGGACTAGATAGTTCATCACTCTTTGAGTATGATGGGGCATTTTTAAAATATTACTATGCCCTCTCATATGTAAATAAGTCATGTTCTAGATTTTTATAAAATCCAAATGTTTTTCTCTTATTTGTCCAACCCTCATTTGCATAATGTCCTTGTTTACCACATTTATACAAGGTGGCGTCTTCTCTTCTTCTTCTGTACTTGCCTACCTCTTCCACCTTTGTAATTGTTATAGTAACCTCTTCCTTCATTTGGATAGTTGGGTGTGTATGATATTTAGTTTTGTCGTGGTGTGTTCTAGAGTGTATTGATGTTTCTTTGTTTTTTCTAGTTTAGTGTTTTATATCCATGGTTTTGAGCATAGAGAGGTCTTTCTACTAGTCCTTTTACATATTCCACTTCATGGTCTATTGTTTCTTTATTATTGCAGTGATGATTACACCATGGTTCATGTTCTTCTTCTTCTTCTTCTCCTTGGAGTTTGAACCATAGTGATGGGCAGTCATCTATCTCATGATCATCCTAGCATTCTCTGCATATTTCGTAGTAAACTGATTGTGTTTTCCTTGGAGTTGTTCTTAGGTCTACCCTAAGTGCAGCAACTCTTTTATCTCCTTTGAGTGTTGGGCATTCATTTTTGATATGTCCTTCCCTAGAAAAATATGTACACCATGTATTTGTTCTTTGTAATTGTTGGATATTTTCTTGCTTAGCCAAGATTTCTTGTTTAATTTTTAGTTTCTCTAACTCCAATCTCAATCTTTCTATTTCCTTATATTTTATGTATATTTGTCTTGCCTTCTCTATGTTTGTGCTTCTATGTGGCAGGCTAGTGTTACCACTTTTGAGTATGTATTGAATATTCTTTCATCCAATGATGTTTTAATTTCTAGTGTTAGTCCATAAATGAACCACTCAATGTGTTGTTTTTCTATTAGAGGTTCTTCTAGTTTCCTGGATACCTCTTTAAACCTATGGTCATATTCCTTTATAGATTCACCTTCTTCATGTATCATATCCCTCATTTTACTTACACTCTTAGTGGGGATTTCTGGTGATTCAACATTTCATAAGAACTCATTTTTAATCTGTGTCCATTCTTTGTCATGTTCTGGACATGTTTTCCTATACTAGTTTAGTGCATCATTTTACAGAGTTCCTACAAAATTAAATAATTTTGTTCGATCCCTGGTGGTCCCTTTTCTCTACCATAGCGATTCTAAGACAAATATGTGTTCTGCTACTTTTGTTGTGTCCTTACCAAAAATTGGGAATTTGACTGTGAGTCCATGTTTGAATTAAGTTCTTTATCTCTTTTGCATTGTTTATTCGTAATGTTCTTTGATGGTTTGGCCTTTTCTTTGTAATTTTTTTGTTGTGGTATTTTTCTAGTTCTTCCCTTATCTTTGGATAATTGTTTCTCAAAGTATTCCCTTCCTAATATTTTGTCACAATCTTGTACAAATTTTTGTTGTTTAAATTATCCTATTTCACTTGAATTTTCACTTGTATTTGATGTTAGAGTCCTTCTTGACTTATATGGCATAAGGGATGACTCCTAGTTTTGAGGTTGCAATTCTTCAAAGTGGTGTTTCATTTTAGGAGATGTATTTTCATTAGTTAAAGGCATATTGTTAGATAATGATACTTTCCAATCTTCTTCCCTTATTCCAATTGCATTATCAACCAAGTTAAACATGCTATTATTTTCTTCTTGTAACGCTTGATATAATCCCTCACGTGTCTTAATTTTATCACACTTTTTGTAACCAACTGATCTAGATGTTTGATTTAATATCAAAAGTGGTGGATCCTCCATGCTACTACAACCTTCTTCCCATATTTCCTAAGATATCCCATATTCTTTGATACTTCCTGCTAAATTGGTGAGGATCTTTGTTGCTTTATCAAGATGTGAGTTTAGTTGTTGTGAAGTATCACATAATTCTATATCTTTGTTATCAGCTATAGCCCCTATGGCACACTCAATTATATCCCTTCAAAAAAATATGGATTTGTATCTTCTTATTCACCCGTAACCCTTTTGGTGCACTCTAGTTCTTCTTCCATAACCTTTTCAACCATAGCCCTTTTGACGTGCTCTAATTCCATCTCCTCTACTTTTTCCATTCTTTTGTGGTACCTCCCTTGTCTTTATTTTGTTTGTTTTTATCATTTTTCCTCCATGTTCAATTCCATTTCCAATTGGATATTCTCTTTAATCTCCCTTAACTTCTTATTGTCTCCTTTCGCCATGGGTGTTTAAGGTGTGGAATTTCATTAATCTTTTATGCATCCCATGGCATTCATGTTCATCCTAATTTGATTAGTCACATCTTTTCATGGATCTCTTCAAGATCTCCCCCTTACCATTCATCATACCCTAGGTGTGTGACCCCCTCTCATGAGGTTAGGACCTAGGAGAATCTACTAGAAATCATAAAAAATTTCTGCCTTGTTTATAATATCCTTCTTAATAACTTCTTTCACTCCACAATTCTTATTTGGTGTTCTATTCTATTCCTTCCTATTTTACCAGGGTCCTGACAATGGAACCAAATGTTGGCAAGAAAATAGGAGTCATAGACTGAATTTATGAGTCCAGGAGCCTTGCGTGTTATGTTTATACCCCGGTGACTATAGTAAGAGAACGATAAGAGGGTTTGCAGTAGGAAATAACATCATGCGATAGATTAACATAATAGATAACTCATAACACAAAATTTAAACATTCATTTTAATCATCCAAACCATATTTCATCCTTTATATATCTAAACTTCATATATGACAATATCAGATATACAATCATTTCTCTGCTCTTCTTGCTTATTCTATTTCTCCTTATCTACTTTCTTACTATATACATATGAATACAATGAGGATGTGTCCCTTACAAAAGATGAATTTTCTTACTAGGCCTAGTAAACCTTATACTTTGCATCCCTTTTGTGGCCAAGTGTGGTGACTTCTAGACGTTGTACTTACTGCTGCCAACAAGCCTTCTTAGAAGGATTGCACTAATTGGTCCTAGGAATTGATAATTGCCACCGACCAACGATGTGGGCCAATAACAATATGCCACCCCAAATAGTCTTGCATAGGATAGTGAGGCCACATGAATGAGTGCAAGATCCCACAAATCCTTACCTTAATTAATAAGAAAATAGATACATATTAAGCTTGGTGCAAAATGGAAAGGATTTGATGGCTAGTGTGAATTCCTTAGAGGTGATCATTAAACTCACAAATCTTGGGAATAAGAAGTTCCATTGGAACACATAGGAATTTCATGGACTACATGATGATATGCCACTTGAATCTAATGGTATGAGTTGTACCTGCCATCATATTGAAGGACTTGCCAAAAAAACTTGCCACATTAATGAAGTTGACCCACCACTAAATGAAGTTGACTAATGGTAGAGTCTAACATTAATAAGGCCTTGTTCACCCCATAGACTCACCATGAGACATTAGATGAATGTGATAGATTATTGATAGAGTTTGAAGGCACCAAGAGCATAAAAAGAACCATAATTTGGATCAAGAGATCTAATTGCTCACATGAGACAATATCTCTACACACAAAGAATTTTTTGAGCAACCATGATCAACTTGCAAGATCAAAAAACTTTTAAAAATGAATGTGCAAGATAACAATTAAAATACTTTCAGATAATGAATAACCAACATGAAGCTTATAAAGTATAATAGGCTCCTTGTTTATGTAAGACAAGGAGGAGGAGAGAAGCTAGGACTGAAAGACTAACTACCCCTCCAAAGGTGTGACACATGTGGGCACACTTGGGGAAATATGAGGACATGTGTATTGCACTCATGAGGCAAGACCAAAAAGGAAAAGTTTCTAAGTGATCTTAAGATGTAGTGTGAGTAGGACCAACTAGGTAGGATAATAACTAGTTAGGTAAAACCACATTTCACACTAACACCCCCTTTAAGTGATACTTAGGGAGAAAGATAGACACTAAAGAATGTAAATATACAAGGATGGGTCCCAATAACAAGGCCTGATGAGGCACACATGTACAAAAGATCTCCCACAAATGGAGAAAAGGAGAAAACCATGTGGGAAAAAAACTCCCCCCAAAAGAGATAATGAGAAGGAAAATAAACCTTCTCAAGGATGTCCCTAAAATATTAGTAACATAAAGATCTCCTCAACCACATAGAAGTTGTAAACTCTATCGAAGAACAACTATTTTAGCTAGAATCAAAGGACCCTACAATGAGTGTAGATTAGGATAAGAGAGGCACAAAACACTACATGAGTGACTCCAATGACACTACTCAATCATATATGCATTTACTTAGATGGAATCAAAGAAAAAATATATGTAGTAAAAAATATAGATGGTACTATGATCAGAGAGACACAAAACATTACATGAGTGACACCATCAACACTACTATATGTGCATGTGGTGCTCTACAAAGGTACCCGAGTCTCATGAATACTAATGAATTGAAATAAGGTAGAAGGTTACTTCCATAAATAGGAATGCAAGAGTGTCTATATGGTATGTGTTCCATCTCATTGCAATGCATGGGTAACTGACCACTGCATTCTCTTAGCATATAAGAAAAAAACTAGATACATGGCTCACTTCAAAAATAAATTAAGGAAGTATTAGCATAACCATGTGATACCCCTCATAATGTAGACAAGAGAGAGGTATTGGCAGATCTACTAAAATGTGACACAAATGTGTGTAAAGGGATGTAGATGCAACATTAGGTCTAATATGATGTACATGCAAATGAAAAGGGTGTGTAATGAACTTGAGACACACACACATGAGGGTGGAATCAAAAGATAAAATTATCTCTTGAATTCTTCATTTTTGTGGAGGGACATTCACTAGATAAGTTGTGATGGCAAATAAAAATGCACACACATAAACCCCCATGGCACTTTATAAAATAGTGCGAGTCAAAGAAAGGCACAATATGATGTACAAGAATTCTCCAAAACATAAAATATAATGGTGGCACTTTATTTCAGTGCATTTACAAATAAATATGCCGAGATAAAGTTCTTACAAGTGTCCAAAAATAAGACTATAGTATAAAACAATGAGACTCAACATGTCTAATTTGTCATAAAAGTGCAATTATCCCTTGAATTCTTTTTTATTGTGGAGGGAGACTCACTAGATTTAGAAGAGTGAGTGAATTGCTTATTTGGTTTTACCTTCAAGTGGGAGGGATTCTCATGACTTGAAGTTGATTCTGTCCTAAATTGTTGTGAATTATGTGTGTGCAAGATTATGAAGAGCCAAACAGTGGCAATATGACAAAAAAAAATTCTTGTTGGATGAAAAAGTGCTAACATTTAGACATTTAGATGTGGATGGAAAAAGTGTTAAAATTTATATCTCAAATATTGATTCCCTTAAAAAATGCCTTGGGATTACCTTAGGTTTTGGCAAGTAGGAGTCCTAAAAATTGTCAAAGAAACTTGCAAAACTAATCATTTCGTGTCATCGTAAAATTTTCTATGATTTCATCCTTGAAGCTAACAAACTTTTTTGTAACTAAATTTAATAAAACTAAAAGGGTTTGTAAAGAAAACTATCAAGATTATAAAAATACAATATGTGACTTATTATAATTTTAATAGGTAATTATTATGAATTTTTTACATACACTATATCTAATTTTTTGATTAATATATTTATTAAAAAATATTCATAACTTTCAAACTATATATCCTTTTTAAAATCTAAAAGATGTGTCACATTTTAGGCTTTAATGGCTATAGATTTAAAAAAGTTTTAAATTTCATACATTTTTTGACCAAGTTAGGTTGGGCTGAGAATTATTTTTTAATATTTTTCAAAAATCATAGTAAAAAGTTCATAAATAATTATTTATTAGGGTAAAAGTTTAAACCTGTCACACTTTTGACCAACTAAATAGTTTATATAGAAATAATTTCGCTCTAAACAATTTCACGTGGAACGATTTCACCTGGAACCATGTAGCACCTATGTGGCATTTCGTGGCATAAATAGTTTCACCTGAAACCTTTTCGCTTGAATTTTTAAAAAATATAAAATCTAATTTTGAATTTAAAAAGGATGTTTATTTACATAGAAAGTTTCAAGCGAGAAGGTTTCTCCTGAAACTATCTATGTGGCATCCCATGTGGTAGCCAAACCCCCCATTTTCAACAAATTGAACAAAACTTCGAGCATGAAAATACCATTTGGTAAATGTCAGAGTCTAGAAAGAGAAATATATATTTTTTAATATTTTTATTAGTTCTAGTAGGATTATTTTTTAAATTTATTGCAAGTAGGTTATATAATCAAACATCCAGCTAAGTAGAAATTAAAAATAAATAGGTAAAATATATTTAAATTTTTTTGAACAACATACATTGCACTAGAGAAAAACATAAAAAAATTAATTCAAAACATACAAATGACTTTTTCGTCATTTAAGTTGGAAAAATATGTGTCAGTTGTTTCCTTTATAAAAGTGTGACACAGTTCTAAACTTTTACCCATTAATTAGAAATTTTTTAAAAATATGTGTCACATTTGCTTATGTGTCCTTTACTTAAATCAAAAGTTTGAAGGAAAAATAATTTTTTTTGCTCATACTTAGGTTGGCCAAAATGACACTTTTATATTTTCTAAAAAAATTAATATTGCCTCATTGAAACATCCAATATTCAAAAAAATAATTTTAATTTAGAAAAATAGTAACCTATGAACTACATTCAATTTCTTACAACTTTTATTACTACTTTATTTTCAGATTATGTTGATAACTCATTCAATTTTCAACATGAAGTTACTCAAGTCTATTTTTAGCAATTTCATTACCACTTAGGTGGTGTTGTTTGGCTCATCATGATTCTACACTCAATCAATTATGTGGAGTTAAAAGTTTAATTTGTCTTAGTTTGAGTCATTGTGACAAAACACAAAAAAACAAATGGGCATTGAAAATTATGCATTACTGTTGGCAAATGGTTAGCGCTCCCCATGGGAGTCGTGACATGGACTAACCGCCTCCCATGGATTCATTAACTATGGCACTTCTATTAGAAATTGACGAGTCGACCTTTTGGTTTAACGACAATCATGGGCCAACAATTGGTATCAGAGAGAAATGTCACGGGTTTGAATCCCCCCGAGTAACACTGGGGGGAGTTTGTTGGCAAATGGTCAGTGCTCCCCATGCTATTCATGACATGGATTAACCACCTCCCGTGGATTCATTAACTCTGGCACTTGTATCAGAAATTGGCGTGTCAACCTTTTGGTTTAACAACAATCGTGGGCCAACAATTACAACCTCCCAAAATAAAATATTAGTACAAGTAAAGCCCCCTAGAAAATTGCAAGGTGCATTGAGTGCAAATTTTATAAGGACAAAGCCTAAATCAACCATTTATAACACATGGTGATTTTATAAATTTGTGAAAAAAATAACTTCCCAAACTAAATTTCTAATATTACAATCAAAATTCTTATTATTTTTGATAAAATTTCAAAAATAAATTTAATTTTAATATCATGGGCAAAAGATATGCCCTATTAGTAAAATCTTAAAAAAAATCTAACACCATGTGTAATGCCCCACCAAGGAACCTAGAGGATAACACAACTAAACTTACAAAAAGGACAATTTTTTTTTTTTAAAGAAAGAAATAATGAAGAAATGTAAATCATATTTATTCAAATATCTAATTAAGCTTTATCCTCTAGGGATTCCTGCATTACTAACAACTATTAACATGATCTAACCAACATTATGAATTAACTAACAACCATGGTTCATTCTAAATCTAATTGTATCAAATGAATAAACAAATGCATTTCCATATTATATCATCAGATAAGTAAGCATCAAGATCCTATATAGGATTACAAGTACATATACAATTTCCTTTACATGAGGGTACACCATTACATTGCTTACAATGTCGCTTTCCTGATTACATTGGAGTACATACATCAAGATACCAGTACATGATTCTGCTGATATACAAAACTGGAACATGAACATAATTTTCTATCTCCTCAAGCTAGAACAAGATCTGAAATCTGCCACACCAGGTACATCCTTCTCGCACACGAACAACAAGGGAAACTAATGGAGATAAAAGCACAACCACCCGACCATGTGGAACCCTAAGGTCCACCCCCCATACTAGGAGATAACAATAAGGTCCCACTAAGAAAATAGTCAAGAAGACAATAGGCTAACAGGTGCAAGGACTACACATGACTCCAATACAACAATGGTTGATATGAACACCACAAGCAACTCAAACAATACTTCTAGAGGCAAATACACAATGAAAGAGGAAAACACAATTAGGGAATGCTAGGCTGTAGTATGGATGAGTGTCATTGCATGGTCCTAACATGGGTTACCCTGACAGTCTCTAGCTAGACGTCGGCCCCCATCTATGGGTTACCCTGACAGTCTTTCGCTAGGTGCCAGCCCCCATCTATGGTTACCTTAACAGTCTCTTGTTAGATGCCGGCCCCATAGGGTGACACATGCGGAACCAACATTCCTTTCATGAGGACAAGGAAGTTGATTTTGCCAACCACGGCCTTCTTATCCCATCCTTAGCTTGAACAAGCACTACAGGCATGGGTGAGGCATGTAATTATCTTAATTAGTGTGAAAACTACCCAACCCTCTAAATTTATTATTAAGCTATCACTGGATTAACAACTTCCAATGGGTTACCCTGACAAACCACTTTGGGTGTCGGCCCCACATTGAAAGCCACTCCCCCTTCACTGCATCTAGATTCACCAAGCCCAAAACATAAACCAAACATGAACTATCACATTTCTCATCATGATGTGTTTACAACACAAAATATACATCATTTCACATTACATAGAGCAAGGCATTACCCATCTTGCATAATCATCATAACCACATGAATAGGTACACTAAGCAAGGCATTATCCATCTTGCACATGTACCATACCAACATGAATAGGAGGAAACATTCCAGAATAGCAATTTACTCAACTCACATGATGCACACATAGCCAACTCCCACACAATCACACCCTCCTAGGCTTCTGGAATCATCTTCCCCAAATGACACAAACACTTGACACCACTAAACACAATAGTCACGCATCACATTCACTCACAAATGCACAACATAAACTACGATCCTTCATCAATATTTCAAATATAATACCACAAATGCAACATATGATATAATGCACTAATTATGGGTCTTAAAGAATGTAACATTAATCCAATCGTGATCAATCATCTAACAATTATTAAGTGAATCTATCTCATCAATACAGAACTATAACTTTCTAATCACCAGTAGCAGTTATAATATGATCAGAAGATATAAGTGTCCACGAGTATCAATATTTTAACTAATAATTCTCAAGACTTCTTTTAATTTTATTTAATTAAAATGATTGTGAACAACATGCAAATAAACCTAAGGTATACAAATTAAACACAACAATTATTTACACTATTTACATTGATGTAGATTTCATTAATAATTAGGACAATTTTGCAAATACTATTAAATATAACTGTATAAGCAAGACTAAAAGGCCATGCTATAAATCTCTTACACTAGTTAGAATCACAAGATACAAAACCCGAAGCTACAATAAAAGAACCTTATTCTAAGGTTAGCTTAAGAGGAAAGAAATATAGAACAACAAAACATTCCTATAGATCTAACATTTTCATCAAATCTACCTCACTTTTAACCACATGCATAAGATAGGATTATTACACAGTTAAAGGATGGTTCAAACCAAGTAGAAGTATCATGGCTAAAGCAACTCAAGAGTGAACGCTAAGAGGGCACAAGTAAAAGAACAATTTTCTTCTAGGTTTTACCAAATTCTATTCAACACATGAATAGGAAGAGAGAAGCTCAGGTTGCTATGAAAAAAATTAAGTGTCAACTCGATCAATCTTCTATAAACCACTACTACATTGGTCCTATGAATACCAAAATGATCATGCCTAATACATAGTTCTTCTAGAGGTGACTACACCTCATAATGATTACTAAGCTTGTTACAATCCCTTACCCAACACTAGTATTAACGGAATAAACCAATACAAAGCATTCTAACCTGCTAACATGCCAAGTCTAGGAATAGGAAGGGCTGATTGAGTTCAAGACATAAATATGATACAAACATTTTCTCAACAACAAGGTTAATAAGAACATGACATTTCTTAAGCACAAGTTATAAACATGCTCTATACAACTAATGAGCCACAACATCCGTAAAGGACTTTATTATCACATCAACATTCACTTACAACATCGCATACACATGAAATTGGGGCATACTAATCTATGCCTCAAGAAAACTAAACCTTGACAACATGACCCTATTACGACCACTGATACAACTTACACAAGTTCCATTTACCTTATATAGTTCCACTCGTAATCAACTAATTTCTAAAACAAACTTATAAATCAAATCTTAAATACATTGTTTACAAACCTAATTCCAAACCTACTTAAATCATATTTCTACTAATAAATCGCAATAAGATCAATATCAATTTAAATTAAATTTATACAATCACTCTATCCAAATTGAATTCTTCTACTTCTATTCTATATAGATTTAATAGCCTTCTTATTACCTAACAAATAACCAAAATAAGTAGAGTTATTTATAATTGAAAGCATATTCACCTACTGTAGCATAGATAAGAAGATATAATTGTTGGAATTGCTTTGGTAATATTTTTTTTTTTGACAAACACCTCAAAGGGATGGCATCTCATGGATATCAATGATTGCAAGATCAACACAAAATGAATTTGTTGAGAAGGCTTTAGAAGCTACCAGCAATGCAAAATGTGAAAGCATAGACAGGGCACACGGACTGATTAGTAGAATGCCTCAAAGAGAGTCATATGATGGAAAGCAATGATCATAAGATATGCACAAAACAAATTTGTTGAAAAAATTCAGAGAAACCCAATTCTAAAATATAGAGTTATTGGTGACATAACTAATTGTTTTAATAGAGACGAAATGGGTGAGAGGTAGACAGTCACAAAATATTCATATCTACAAAATGACAAACTCGATATGGCTAATTTTTGGATATGATTTAGATATCTAGGTCATGCACCATATATAAAAATTCTAAAGGAACCTAGTTCGTAAAACTAAAGTTATGGCTAACACAACAGACTGCTAAAATAGAGACAAAATGGGTGAGAGATAGATAGTCCCAAAATATACATATCTCCAAAATGACAAACTGGGTATGGCTGATTTTTGGATATGATTTAGAAAACTAGGTCGTGCACCATATATAAAAATTTTAGAGGAAGCTAGTTCATAAAAATAAAATTATGGCTAACACAACAGACTGGGTTCAGAATATGTAGAAGAGAATTCACAGAATATTTCACTAAATCTAATGCAACAATAAATCAGTTTCATATCTCAGTCCATACCTGGAATATTGCTTCTATCACATCTTCACAAAATTTTCAGCTCGCATCCATTTTTCTCAAGTCTTTTCTTTTGGAAGCTATGGTTTATGGTGCCAAAAGAAAAATGAAAACTTCTAGAGAGAGAGAGAGATCCCCAAAACATAAAACATATTCTCCCTTTTTGAAATGCACGTCCTTCCCCAAATTATGTCTTGAGATTTCAAAATAAAGTTTAGCATGCATAACCACCCCCATAATTTCTTCCAGAAGATTCTCCTTTATTACTTTCTTACAATTTGCTATTTTTAACCAAATAATAATTTCTCTTTGATTTTATTTATTTTAGAATTTGCTATTTATTTCATTTACAACCAAACAAAAATAGTTTCTTTCTACTTTTCTAAAATTAGTCTCTTACTCAAAAAAAAAAATTATTTCTAAGATTCCCTCTTGAGGTGCGTAACTGCCACTTCTTCCAAGTGGCCAAAATGGAAAATAATTACTCAAGACAATAATAATAAAGAAAGAGAATATTTTTCAGACATAATAATACATATTTCCCCACAACTATAATTTACATAAAAGCATCTATATTTATTTATTTATTAAAAGTTCCTTCTTAACTTAATAATTTTATTTTAATGCAACAACTAACCAAAGCACTAATCAAACAATTTCAAACTCAATAATCCAAATGCCGAACAATACCTGACCACTATGCATGATCGGAAAGCAAGACCACCAAAACAATGATTGACTAGATCATGCTCATACCGACAACACTGACTGGGTGCAAAACCAGATACTCATCCTCTTCAAGGATGATGGCTAAGCTAGGGGGCCATATGTTATCTCCGTTCAACAGTCTCCGTTCAACAGTTTTCATTGGGTTTAAGGCATGCTCAGACCTGTCAATTCAGGTGGAGTCAATGCCTACTACCTGCATCCTGCAGCAACCAAACAGTCGAACAATACACACACACACACACACATATATATATATATATATATAATCATATAGTCAAATACACCATGGAAAGGGAATCTTAGCATAGCAGGGTACTCACACATGAGTAATGCGACACTATCCCTTTCACTAACACATTAAACACGTAATCACAACACATATAGCAATCAGTTACTAAATGACTAAATAAGAACCATCATCAGGTAATCGCATGATACACATAATAAGATTAATCCACACAACACATCACAACATAACATCCTATGATACAGAATCAGTCGCATAAAAATCAATTCTAACATATGACATAGTAAGATCAACATCATAATCACCTGAATGTAAAACAATGTCAGAGCATATAAATTATTAGTGTCGCAACAAAGATTATCGATAAAACATACTAACTATCATATGAAACCACACATGAGCATAATCAGAAATGTCATCAACATGAATGTAGCATCTACCAACATTATATAATGTACAACATCAACTGTCTAACATACCCTAAATATTCCTATTAGTTTACCTTCATCTTCATGCTCCTTAGCAAACCATCTGCACATCCAAGATGAGAAATGGAGGGGCATTACACCATGGCAAAGTGCCAAGAAAGAGCTTTCTATCACCTATAAGAAGTCAAAATTTTGACATTCTGGGTGAAAGTTATGCCCCCTAAAAAAATCCCCTTTTTAGGCATAAAAAACACACACCTAACACTATGCAAGTGGTTGAGGGGTGGTGCTACCTATATGGATAATATTGTGGTGGCACTAGGGAAGTGTTAAGGGAAGCGTGACTGTGGTGGTGGAGTAGGTGGCATAGAGGCCAGGTGGTGAGGCCATAGTAGTGGATTGATGGTGGGATGCAGTGGTGGAGAACTACACCGCTTTGTTGGATTTAAGCCCCTACGAGGATGGCAAGAATCAAGGGTTATAAACCTCATATAACTAGGCATTGCTCACTGAACCAATGATAATTGCTAACATTTGCAAGTGTTATCCCTATGCAGGATGACAACTAATGACAACCCTTTGTAGGGTTGTCCCCTACAAAAACAATTTAAGAATAATTTTTTTAAATTTAAAAATTGCCTCCCATACTAGAGATGAGAGAATATTTCCTAAAATATGCCGTAGGCAAAGCAATGATGGCCATTGACCATATAGATCTATATAGGTTGTGCAAAATTCCATATGACCTCTAATGGAAGCCCTCCAAAAACTTTTATATGTGATAGTAAGAAAACCCTATCGAGTTTACTATTGATCCATATATTTTTAGGCCTTTTGGGCACAATAGTGAGGTCGATTTTGCTCCAAGATGCACCTTATGAAAATAGATAACAAAAATCCCCTAAACAAGAGAAATGACTTGCAAATTCAAGATAATTTAGAAAGGGATTTGCAAGTTGGCTCCAATACCATGTTGGAACAGCTAAGATCAACTTGCAAGATTAAACAACTTCCACAAGTGAATACACAAGATAATAATGCAAATACTATTATATAAATGAATCAACAATATGAAACTTACAAAGTACAATAGGCTTATTATATATGTAGGACGAGGAGGAGGAGAAAAGGTAGGACTGAAAGATTGACTACCCCTTTAAAGGTGTGACACATGTAGTGCACTCATGAGGTGAGACACAAAAGGAAAAGTCTCTAAACAAGTTTAAGATGTAGTGTGAATATGACCAACTAAATAGAATAATAACTAGCTAGATAAAACCTCTTTTCACACTAACAAGAACTCCTCCCCTTAAATCTTAAATTATAATGAACAAGGGCCACCATGAATTTGGACTTGGGGCTCATTTGTGCCATGGAGGATTTAAGTAATTATAATAGTGGGGAGGAAATTCAAGGCACATATTAAACATGAGACGATGGCCATGTAAATATATCTTAGATCGACACAAAAGACTATGAGCATAGTATAGCGGGATGGTGAAGCTTGGCAAAGGCATCGATGGAGCCCATTGAATAGGATCACTCAAACTGGTTATCCATGTCAAGGGTGCCATACCATCATGGAGATCAAAAAAAAGGGGGGGAAACAAGATGAATGGCAATATAGATAAAAGGTTTAAAAATAGAATGCAAAAATATACTATATGTATGTATAAATTATCAACATAAACTACATCATTTGTACACTTATCATTACACAAAATAACCTAACCAGAATAAATCCAAAACAAAAAAATACAAAATATATAATTTTTACCATTATCAATATATAAATAATAAAATGTTAATGCTAGGAGCTATATCTTTTAGAAGATTTATCTTAAAATGGTTTGAGCTTTCCTTTACAACTTATCCAATAGTGAGTTTTATTTTTCATTTAATTATTATTTTTGTTTGACAAATTAAAAACTTTTCTCTAATATTAATTTAGTTAATTATATAGAATGTAAAGTTACAGATGGATCCAAAAACAACTGTAATTACATAGAATGTAAAGTTACAGATGGACCCAAAAACAACTGTTGACATTTGGCAGCTTGTAGTTTATTTAAAAGCTCAACAGTGAAGATGGTTTTCAAGCTTTTTTCTTTACAACTTATCATATGATTCTTCACTCAAATTCTGAAACTCACGGGGAAAAGATGGTCACACAAGTCACCTTTAACCCATCACTTTGACTGAAGTTCTAAATTGCAAAATATAGTTAATGTTTCTCAAAGTTCATCTGGCACAGGATGTTCTTGACCTGAACAAAATAAAAAATTATTAAAATCTGAATAATTGCTCAATAATTTCTTTTCAGTCTGCTTTGTTATTATTATTATTTTAATTTGTAATCTATTTATTATTTTATGTAATTTTGGAGTACAGTTTAAACTGTTTCCTCTAAAAGGATGTTGGAATTGGAGACTATATAAATAGAAAGGGATGTGAATTTAGGTCAAATTAGAAAAGTTTTAATAAATTAATAAGTAAAAGGTTAATAACATTAAAAAAAAGTTTGTGGAAAATAACTGTGTGCATGATTGAAAAGATTGCACATAGATTTTTCTAAAATCTTTGTTTTTAAATTCATAAGATATTTTATATTTATAAGATTCTATCATAATTACTATTGGTAAGTTCTTAAAGTTGACACTTTTAAATCAGATAAAAGATGTTTAATGATTAAGTTAGTACTTATGCCTAAAAAAATAGAAATGGGATTGGTTATTACAGACTTCTTTTTAACTTTTTAAAAACAAAGAGTCATTTTGAAATTTCAGAAGATGGATAAGGCCGAAGTCAATAGTCAGCCATAAAATTTCAATTTAATACAGTCTCTTTGTACACTACAAACAAAATATACCCAACGAGAGATTGGGGTAGGAAGAAAGGAGATAAAATATGTAAGAATGAAACAATTGTCTGGTCTGGACCGCCTTGATAACAACAATACACATGGAAGAAACTGGTAACTTAAAAATGAGATGTAAATCTGTAAGACCTTTATTGAAGGTCAACATACGTCCATATCATTCCAGAGCACTGAGTACCTGCCAACAGTCATAGATTCAAAGAACTTATATTTTATTAATTATTTGAAATTTCTTACACCACATGTTAAGCTGTTTATTAGAACATAGCTATCTTTCCCAACATTATAAGATCCAACACAGAAATTGAAAACAATCAAAGTGAAGAAAGGTAGTATGGAATCTCAACAAGGATTTACTCTGGATGGCTCCTCTGACCTGAAAGGCAGGCCTGTTCTTAGATCTAAAACTGGAAGATGGAAAGCTTGTACATTCCTTGTTGGTAAGAAGTGACTACTGAAGAGATTATAGCTAATCTTAATGGAAAAATAGATCTATGTGTTACAGAATATTTCTGTAATCAAATTTTGGAAGCTCCTACAATGCCATATCATGTTCATAGTTTTAGTCTATTTGGTTTGATATGACAGTTGTTTTTTAGAGTCTGATTGACAGATTCATGGTATTTTGTTACAGTGTATGAAGTGTTTGAAAGAATGGCCTTCTATGGGATTGCCTCCAATCTGGTGATTTATTTGACAAGCAAGCTGCACGAGGGTACTGTGACTTCCTCAAGGAATGTAACCAATTGGGCTGGAGCAATTTGGATCACTCCTATCCTTGGGGCATATATTGCAGATACTCATTGGGGACGCTACTGGACATTTATCATATTTTCATGTATTTATATACTGGTAGATAGCACATAAATCTTCCTATCTTTTGCTTAAAGATTTGAATGACCTGTTGTTGGTGATAGATATTTGATCTCTATATGGTAAATTATTTTTATTTTTTTTTGTGATAATTATTAGCACTTAAGGTATGCAATTATGTCCATTAAATTATGCAGTCCTAGTTGGTATACAGCTCTAGGTAAAATAAACAATATGGTAAGCAAATACAGGTGACTTAACTGCTCTGTTTAGAACAACACCAGCAGAATACTTGTACAACATTAGTTTAAACATATAAGAGGTGAATGAGACTGTTGTAAAAGTAATGATATATTAGGAATGTAAATGTTTTTATTTTCTTAAATTGGGTATCATTCCAACATGTTGTGATTGTAATCCAGGAGAGTTTGGATTGAAATGTTCTTAGTTTGTTGCAGCTAATTTCAGAATGCCTTTTTCTTCTTCTGTATGATATAGTTATAGTTTACCATATATATTTTACTGCACTGTTCCATGCAGGGAATGATAATCTTGACATTGGCAGTCTCATTGCCAGCTCTGAGACCACCAGAATGCCCAGCGAATTCCAACTATTGCAAGAAAGCCTCCTCACTCCAAGTTGGAATTTTTTATTTTGCATTGTACGTGCTTGCTCTGGGCACTGGCGGTACAAAGCCCAATATCTCCACCATTGGAGCAGACCAATTCGATGAATTTGACCCAAAAGAGAGGGCTCAGAAGGTCTCCTTCTTCAATTGGTGGATGTTCAGTGCCTTTTTGGGAACACTTTTTGCACAGACATTTCTCATATATATTCAAGACAATGTGGGTTTTTCTGTGGGATATGCGATCCCCACTGGTGGACTGATCATATCGCTTGTGATATTTCTAGTGGGGACTCCATTTTACAGGCACAAAATTCAGCAAGGAAATCCATTCGGTCGGATTGCTCAAGTAATTGTAGCTGCAGGTCGGAAATGGAGAGTTAAAGTCCCTTCAGATCCAAGTGAGCTCCATGAATTGGACCCCAAAGTGTACGTTGAACAAGGCAGATTCCCCATTTCTCACACTCCCAACTTGAGGTAAGTTTACTCAATACACCATCATTTTCAATTGCAATTTAAGATTATGAATTCTAATCCAACGGTATAGTAAAATTAGCAGGCAGGATTTCAGATTATTGATATTAATTGAAGTTACCATTTTTCTCTTTTCTGAACATCTAAGGTCAACTCCACGCCTGTATTTTGAAAGGTTTATCCATATTTATTCCTTTCGTCAAACATTATCTGCATGCCATTTTAAATAGTTTATGGGTTTGGAACACCGTGTTAAGGCTATCAATAATAGATGGATTAATAAAGGGTATTAACCAGGGTTATGCCGGAGACAACTGCAATGTTGCCGGCATCTAGCAATTAGACTTCAAATGGAGTTAAGTCCCCCAAAAAAGGTTCGTTGACCCATAAAATCAGGGTATTGAGATTCTAATTTAGAAAACCCATGTTCCATTGAGAGCTGCGAGAGAAAAAAAATCAGAAATATGTGTTCAAAAGATATACATTAAAAAGAAGCTGATTACTTTGGAAGTGAGTTGCATTTCACTTCACAGCTATCAATATTCTATGCTCTCCCAGTCCCAAAATTTATAAATTAGTTGTCTAGTGGGATTATAAGGGCATGTCCCCATGCAGCTGCTTAATTTATTTTGGCTAGCAGTCATGTTCAATTTTTTTTTGAAATATTTGTAGAGCTAATGACTATATTTTATTTTTCTGTTTATTTAGGTAGTTACCTTGATTTGTAGTTTTTACTATTAAAAAAATAAAAATAAATTATCTTAATTATCTTAATTTAGAAGGAAAAAAAAAGGAGGGAAGGAAATATATGCAGCCACATGACATATTTTTTATTATGTAGTGGCTGCTTATTTCCAGGCTCCCCTTTTTTCCACTACTTATTTGCAATTCCTAAACAGTAGCTGCTCCACAAAAATAGGAAAAGATTCTTATATTATTCTTTTCTTCCATGGGACAACTCCAACTGCTTAAATTTAAACAGAAAAATAACTTAAGCAGCGACATGGAGACATAGGGTAAGAGAAATTTATATAACATACAACACTGGAGAATGTGTTTAATATGTGCTATTATATGTACTTAATAGTTGCTATCTGCTAATAACAGTTGCTAATGACATTGCTGTTATGCTGTATGTTTGAAGATCTTTGTTCGTTCTACTTGTCAGTCCTTGAGGGTTGTATGTTTATGTGGCCTGTTTGTGTATAGGTCTGTGTTCAGGAGTAGCTATGCTTTATTAGGCAATTTTTATTTGCTTTCCATCTGTTCTGTTGAAACTGAGTCTTGCTTCTTGATCTGTTTGAGATCTGCTGTATTTTCTTATACTTAGTTTAATATTAAAAACAAATGCACTGTTATCATGCTATGAGTTATATGAGATGCATCAATTGTGCTATTAATATAGCGAGGTTTAATTATTTTCCTAGCAGTTAGATTGTTTAAGCTATGGATTGCAGTTCATTAAGTAACTTACCAAGGAAATAATTATATTAATATATTTAAAACAAAATTTTGGCATTAAAATAAGTCAAAGGAAGTAAATAGCAAGTTTTTTTAATGAAAAAGTAAGACTTTCTTAAAAATTTATTTTTTAAAAAATAAAAAAAATTTAGCTGGTCTGTTTTGATTGTTCTTAAACATCTTCCATTTCAACAGTCAAAAATTAATTTTGGCCAATAAAAATAGGATAAATATTTACTGCTTTCTATTATAAATGATTATTGACTATTTAACCATTGAAATGGATAATGTTTAAATAGAATTTGTCTAATTTATCCAGCTGAGAACTTTTTATCACTGAAAAAACAGTTCTTCCAATTTAAAGTCTAAACAAATTAAAAATGTACATGATGGTTACATTAATTGTAAATTCATCATTTCATTGTAGTCTAACTTCCTCTTTTCTCAGATTTCTAGATAAAGCAGCAACAAAAGGCAATACAACAAGCAGTGCATGGAACCTATGCCCAGTGACTCAAGTAGAGGAAACCAAGTTGATGATAAAAATGCTGCCAATATGGGTGGCCATGTTCATGCCAAGCACCATGATAGCCCAGTTAAATACACTGTTTGTGAAGCAGGGAACTCGACTGAGGAGAGACATGGGTCCTCACTTTGCCATTCCTCCAGCCTGCCTCACTTCATTTGTCACCATGTCAATGCTGGTCTCCATTGTTGTCTACGACAGAGTCCTGGTAAAACTGTTTAGAAAATATACAGGGAACCCAAGAGGCATAACAATCTTACAAAGAATAGGCATTGGCCTGGTTATCCATGTAATAATCATGGTGGTTGCCTCAGTAACAGATATCAAACGGATCAATGTTGTCAAAGAACATCAGCTTGAAGGAGACCAAAAAGCAATAGCACCCATCACAATCTTCATTCTGCTTCCCCAGTTTATACTCATGGGAATAGCAGATGCCTTTGTTGAAGTGGGCAAGTTGGAATTTTTTTATGATCAGGCCCCTGAGAGCATGCAGAGCATAGGAACTGCACTATTTGCCAGTACACTGGGAGTAGGGAATTTTATTAGCAGTTTTCTTCTGACCACTATGACAAAAATCACAGGAAGAAAGGGGCACACCAGTTGGGTTCTCAATAATCTGAATGCATCTCGTCTCTACTACTATTATGCCCTCTTAGCTGTTCTTAATTTCCTTAATGTGATTTTCTTTTTGGTTGTATCTCGCTATTATGTTTATAAGAGAGAGACCAATGAAGCTTTTGGAAGCAGCCACAGCCAGGGTGGTACGATAGAATGTGTGGCTGGGAATGGGAAAGCCCATGTGGATGAAAACAAGCTACACAGATAGGATGTAAGGAAGATAATGAAATCGGTAGTTATCATGTATCTGCATCAAAAGTCAGAAATTTTTCATAATTGACAGGGTGGTCCGAAGCTCTTCAAGTTGTAATTGCTAAAACTTAAATAAAATTTGGTTTTTTAATAGTTATTATTAATATTTTTTCAATTTAAGAAAGCCAGGTGATTTAATCATGGCCTCAAATGCCTCCATAAGCCACTACACCAAACACTATTGATTCAATAATGGTAGTAGCTTTTACAATTTTTTGCTCTTCAGTTTCTGCAATTTTTAATCTTAAATAAGAAATGCAGTTCTTTTCCCCCTTGATATGTAAATAATTTAAATTAATCTTAAGAACCCAGTAAGAAAAACTTTTTGATTTAATGGGAATGGTTGACACAGTGTCAAGCCTATTGAAATCATTATTACATTTTCACCCTATGCATATACCATTTTCTTGTACAAATTATAATTTTGTTCTTGAGTATAATTTTGTTCTTGAGTAATGACTTTTATTTATATAATTATATGGTAATTGATTTGTTAAAATTTTCTAATAAATATAAATTATTTTTATAATATTTTAAACTACTTCCTATAAACTTGATTAAGATAAGAAAAAAGTTTTTGGTTTTTTTTTTTTGTTGTTGTTGTTGTTGTTTTTTATATATATATTTTAAATTATTTCCAATTAACTTGATTAAGATAAGAATAAAGTATTTTTTTGGTATATATTATGTATAATTTAAATTTTTATTTAGAAATTTGTTACTAGTTAATAATAATTATTTATTTTAAGTTTTAATTATTTCACCAAATTATTATTGCTCTAGATTGAAAAGTGCATCTTTAATATTTTTTTCTATTTGTTTTGGATTTATTTTGACTTTTTGTCTCTAGTGTAAAAGTCTAGTGTGCAAATTGTGTATTTATGTGTAAAAGTTAGCACCCAACATATACCTTATATGATTCTCAACTCTTATTCACTAGTGATCTAGACCTAACCCACAAAATTGATGTTTTTAATATTAGTTCAAGACTGCAAGTGCAACCTTGAACTTGTTTCAAAACTACATGTCTAGGATTGGCCCTCAATTTCCTAAATCAAAATTTAATCATGGGCCTAAGACAACTTGCCTCCAACTAGTTATTATGTGCTAACTCAAGCACAAAATATTCAAATTTACACATTAGGGTTTTGTATATAAAAAGACAAAGCCTTAATTATTTTTGGAAATCATGAGATTATTTGATATCACTCACTCTAGAGATCTTATAAAGCATTATCTAATCATATAGAACATAGCATCAACATCTACATTTGGGCATATTTAAAGACATTTATATCATGTTTGTTGTGTCTACAAAATTATACAAATCATTGAATTAATCAAGGGGCTCAAATATGATGCAAGGTGGAAAACTAGTTGACTTCCCTCTCCTAGCATATTAGCAAGTTCCAATGGTACTCTTTAGCACCACCTTTTCTAGATATTAGAGGCAAACAAGATTTGAAAAATTGAAGTGCAAAGCTCAAGGACACATATCTAGTTTCAAAACCATAGATCAAGTCTAGGGCCACATAAGTGGGATTAATCCATAATAGATAAATCAGAAAATGCATTCCAAATTATCAAAATACTCTTTAGATCATTCCTAGAGCTAAGCACACCTACCCTTCCTTGGTTTTTTCTTTGTGACATATTTCAATACTATGCAAGACTCAACTCTTGTATCTAGGTTAGTCTCTTTATTGCCTACTTAATTAATTAATTGTAAATTCAACATTTATTTATTAAAATTTTTAATTATTTTACATATCACAACAACCCTCACATTTATTTGATTTTTATGTTATTTTAATATTTTCATTTCTAACTTGTTTATGCAAATTTCATTTGTAGGTACTCCAATAAATCTTGAATAATTATTATTAGGATTTAAAAGGTTTAATATGGGATTAGGATAATTTTATGGTTTTATACTTAAAAATGACAATGATAGGATTTATGAATTCTACACATGTTGAATTAATGTATTGTTGATTATCATTATGCTATATTTAGATGTTAATTTCAATTACAATTGTTGATTAACTTGAATATATATTATCAAGATTTAAAAGGTTTAATGTGTGATTAGGACAATGAAACAATTTTGAATTGTTTGCATGTTGAATTAATGTATTGATGATGATTATTATGCTATATTTAGTTGTTGATTTTATTTATAATTGATTATATCAATGATAACTAGCTTGTTGCTTATTGAGTTTTTTAAGGTATACCATCCTTAATTGGACAGATAGTATCATGCAAGAGGCCTTGTTGTCATTGTTTTGCAACAATGTAGGCATAAAGTAAAGGTTTCTAGCATGATTTTGTAAGTTAGTCATTGATTTAGATCGTAGGTGGTCAGGGGGATGATCTTATCTATTAACTAGTCGTAAGTAAGATCATAGAGTTCATGTAAATGGAAGAATAAAATTGTAAAAAAAAATAGACATTTGATGCTCAAAATATTTATGGTACATATTCCACTTCTATATAGAATGAACAAGGGAAATATTTACAAAACATTAAGATGTGAATTGTTGTTTCCTCTCTATTTGTACAAGATGTACATGCAAGTATTTATGTATGAATTACAACTAAGCCATCAACTAGGTGTTGTGCATAGAAGTTTACATGTGTCCAATGCCTATGATTGTGTAGTGCATATGTGAATAGGATGTTTCCTAGTGTTGAACCCATTTGATGTTTTTTCTTGTGGCATAGACATTGCTAGGTGTTGTGCATGTATGGCACCACATGTCAAACATGAACGGTGGTGTTTTCTATGGTGTGGGTGCTGCCTAGTGTTACACACATATGGTGGTGCTTCTTGTGGTGTAGATGTCCCCATGTGTCACATACATATGGTCTAATTGAGCACAAGCATGTGCAATATTGCACAAATATTGTATATGATTCTATAGATGTATATATGAGCATTTTGCACATAGAGATTGCATAATGCCAAGTATGTTGATATAACCAACATCCAAGACTACACTCAAACCATTCACCCTTTCTTGAGGAGCAATGTTCCCTCTTGTATCAACAATGAGTTGAGGAAATTACATGTGTAGTCGTTGAAGATTGTACCACTTGGTTTGATCTAGATATTGGCTAGTTTTGACTACCTAAATTATTTGATGAGCACCATGGTGAGTATGAGTGATTGTGATGTAGAAGATGCACAATTGTGTGTTTGATCACCTTTATTTGGGTGATTGTCTATAAATCAAAGTTTTTAAATCAATCTAATTATGTACCTAACATTATCCACAAAGTTTTCCAAAAGGGACTAATGGACTATGGATTGTAGTCACATACAATGGATGTGGGAAAAATAAAACAGATCCAAATATGAGGAAAGAAAAGGTGAGTGACATTTGACATAGTGATATGTTTAAATTGCACATGATCATGATGGCCATATTTAAGAATCTACCTACCATGACAAGCACTATATCATGGTAACGATTTGTCATTTGTAGTTTTCTCAATAAATCCATGTTGATAGACTCCCACTTGGCCTTGTTGGTAATGATAGAGGGGTGTAAGGCCCAAGCTTCTTATTTGTAGTCTTGGTAATACAACACAAAATCCATGACTCAACATGGTGCTTAATGCCTATGTGCATATGTTACCAAAATAAATTTTGTTGAAGTACTAGGTCAATGTCTTGGTAATGTAAAAGTGTCCATTTATTTTGGTGTAGTGTGCCTTCCAAATGATTCTTTCATGAGGTACACCTTCTAGAATACAAAAGTGCTTGAGCTTGCAGAGAAGCTTGTTGGACAACTATAACTCTCCAACCTATTCATCTTGAGTAAGTGCAACATAAGTCTATGTGAAATCTATGTCTGTTGGGTATAGGTTTTTCTAGTTAGAGAAGTGGTGGCCATATGACTCCAAGATTGTGATGAGCACATGAACTAGTAGTCAATTGATGCAATTAGTTTCCTTAATATCTTTCCCCTTCTTATGCTTGATCACTAGAGGGAACAACTATAAATATGCCATCACTTCATGTGGCATGCATTCTCCAACTTGCTCTGTGTATGCAAAAATTGATGTGGATTATGATTAAAGTATTGGATCATTGTCTCTTTACCAAAGATGTAGTGGTGTCACTAATTAAAAAAATTGAACAATAGCATATAATTTCTTTTTGCAAGTGGAGTAGCATTGAATCATGTCATTGAAAATTTTTGAATGACACACAACTAGGTGTCCATGTTATAGTGTGAGTACTACACTAAGTGTATAGTTAGATGCACTAGTCTTGAATTCAAAGGGTTACACAATGTTGGGGCACTACTAAAATAGGCATTGTGTAGAGACACTATTTGAGTTCCTTAAAGGTGCATTGTTGTGATAGTGTCCAAGAAAACTTTGTCTTGGTGCACATGATTTGATTGAGTGAGCATGCTATGTGAGAGAAGTGAAGGACAAACATCAAGTATAAATTAACAATTTTGAGAAAGTTATGCAAGTCAATGAGATTGTGTAGTGTAGGCCAATCTCAAATCACTTTGATCTTTTTGGGGTTTACATGGATACCAGAGTGGTCAATGATATAGAACAAGTACTAGGTCTATCTTGTGCCAAAAGTACATTTTTTGAGTTTGAATGTATCTAATATGCATGAGACATGATCCACATGATCCTCCTAGATCTTGCTAAAGATGATGTCTTCCAAGTAGACGATGAAGGATTTAGTGAAAGGTTGTAGGATGTCATTCATCAAGTGCCTACATATTGTTGGTTCATTACTTAAGCCAAATGAATAACTATCCCTTCGTACAATCCCTCACAAGTTTTAAAAGTTGTCTTCCAAATATCTTTAGTCTAAACTAGTACCTAATGATATTCTAATTTGAGGTTAATCTTGGTGAAGTATAGCACACCATAGAGCTAGTCCATAAGGTTGTTAATGCATAATAAAGGATATATTTTCTTCACCATGATCTTTTTGAGTGCATGATACTTGATGCAGAGGCACCACAAGTCATATTTCTTAGGTGTAAGAACTATGAAGATGCCTCATGGAGAAAATCTAGGCTAGATCTTTCCTTGATCAATTATCTCTTAGATTTGGTGCCAAAATTCATCATTCTCTAAGACAAATCTTTGATACTAAGGACTATTTGGGAGAGGGGATCTAGTAACGAAATCAATTTAGTGTTGCACCATTCAGTGTCTTGGAAGACCCTTGTGTTCTTCAAATATGTTTCTATATTGTTGCAATGCATTCAAGTTGTTGTTGTTGTGATAGTGTTGGCATTGTCATGCATATTGCTAGTACAAGTTCTTTTGGGTAGTCCATGGGAAGCACATACCTTCTACATATGGGTAATGATCTTGTAACACTATTTTGTATAAGCCAAACTCAATTTGTCTTGTGATGTTGACTCATGAAGGTCGAAGTAATGATTGTTGATGTGTAATATCCACTACTATGGCTTTGAATGATAATATCATCTCTATTGTACATATATGGCCTTCTACGTAGGATTTGTAGACTTCTAGAGGTGCAATGTTGCAAGTGGAAATGTCATACATGGGTTTAATTTAATAATTGAAAGTGCATTGTTGATTCACCTAAATTTCTATCTCATGCTGCAACCATCCTAGAGCTCGCAGTGATTTACATGTGCATTGGTGGAAATACCTAGGGACTTGACTACATTATATGCGATGATGTTATTTTGGATGCCATTATGGATAATGACATGAGTGGGATATATATTGACCCATCATTTTATATGGAAGATATACTCCCATTCCTTAAAAGTATTAGTTGTCATAGCACTAGTGTTAAGACATCATGCCTCTTAATTAGTATCATTGACTTGTTTGGGATTTTATTTCACTTGCACAATAAGTGACTATTAGGTGGAATTTAGTTTTAAAATTAGAGCTAGCATGATTGTGATGGAACCATGTATCACCTTGTTGTCGTTTCTTATCCTTTCTGGGATATTTGGTTTGGGTGATGAGGAATTTCTGGGGCTTTGCATTCTTGAGCTAACATAGAAAATAAAATTTTCTTTGGTTATGTGTGTGTTTAATTAGAGAAAATAAGATAATATTTAAAAGTGTATTAGAGAGCTCTAATTAGACCTAATCTAATGATAGCACCGCCTTGCTAGTCACAATCCAAGAACCCATTTGCTGAATTTAACACAATGAGAAATTAAATTAAAAAATGACAGGAACTTCAAATATAAGAGTGACAGGAGGTTAGGAAAGCTTCTACCCAATCTTAACAAACTAATGTAAAAGACAAGAATGTGGATCTACCACAGAGATACTGTCAAGAGAAATACACTTTAAAAGTTTATATTAATGCCAAAATCCAACATTACATTGCAACCATACGGCCTACACAGTTGGCCTTACATATGTCGAGAATCTATGATTCTATCATACTATTTTCTATCCTTTTATTCATCTGTTCATTAGATCCTACCATCCACCTCCTTGCTTTCAACCTCGACCTCCTCTGGTCATCAGAAAATAGGCTCCTCCATACTGTCAACCTCTATGCTTATCTTATATTCTTCCTGATCTCCTCTCTCTTGCATAGCTACCAATGCTTTTAAATATAACTGCCATTGTTATGAAGGTCTATAGCAGAAAAATAAATAGCTTCATAACCGTCGCTGTCAAATAGACTATCCCCTCAACGCCCATGACCTGCAGAGATTCCACAAATGGAACTGTTGATGCAAAACTGCCAACGACACATGCAAATTACTATCACTATGAAATGGCTAATGCCAGGCTAAAATAAGGAAGAAAATTAAGACAAAGATTTAAATGATTCGCCCCTTAGAAATTGCTAGATGTTTCTATTTTTGGTCTACATGATTTGATGCATTTTCAGATCCTTCTTATTGCTTTGAAAAGTAGAGAATCTTCACTGCTTTTCCAGTTGTTCATCACTGCCAGCCACAACTCCATTACAAATTGTTTGGTGCTAAGTAGAATATTATGTTTGAAGAAAATAATCGACAAAAGGATAAGGCAAGCGATAGGAGCTTCCAGAACCAAAATGCAGAAAAATAAGACCCTGCTTATTCACAAAAGAAAAGAAAAACCAAAACATCAAAAATTAAAACCAAAATTTGAAAGAGGCATGATGCCCTTGCATCAGACTCCCCCACTGAATAAGATTCATGAGCTCCTGCTCATGAGCTCTGTAATAAAATGATTATATCGAAACCTCTTCTTCTGCTTCTTCCAATTGTTTCACATCTCTTCTCGTGTCCCTTCCAGATTTGTCTCATGCTTGCAATTACTCTTCCTAAGTTTCTTCATCTGTAGCTATTTGCTTTCCATATTCTTCTTATAGATCTGCTTGTTGATTTCTTTATCCACTACAAATCTTCGTAACTCTGTCTCATCTCCACAGTCATCAATTTCAAATGAAAATAAAAATTCATCCTCATAAGTCTTTACTTCGGCAATCTTTATTTCAGCAATGTTATCTTTAATCAGTTGGTCTTCCTCCTCATCATCTTTTGGTTCTTTCACTATAGCCTCAAAGGTACCTTCACCATTTCTCTTTTCTACCATAATCTCCTCCACTAAGTTTGCACTCTCTCCTTCAAAATATTTTTTCAAACTGGACATTACCTCGAATCTCATATCCTCCTTTGCAAATGCAGATTTCTCCTCCTTGGACTCTAAATCATTTCGACCACCATCTTTCTTCAAATCCATTAGACAACCAAAGTGTGGACTTTTTAAATTCTGACTCGACTCTGCTTCATGCTCTCTTTCCTTGGCTTTCTTTGAATGTCCTGCAATCACTAGAGGGTTAAGAAAATAACAACTTTCCACTGCATCCATTCGACTTGATATCTCTTGCAATTTTCGATATAGCTTTCTCTTCTCCATAGTTTCTATCAGTCTGTTGACACAAGTCAAAGCATGCTCAACCTTGAACGAGTCTACAGTCAACATTCTATAGACTTCTGCTTTCATGCCCAAATTAAATAAACAAAAATTATATGTAATATCCCTTCTTTTATTGTAAACCGCAATCTCATTCTCTCTTTTACTCATTTTGTCTTCTACACCTGCACAAGAAACAAATACATTAAAGGAAACACATCCTTCCTCTTCTACATGCTTCATGCTTTCCTTCAACTCCTACTGTCTTCTAAACAATTCCTTCCCTTCAACATGCCTAAAAAACATGGGCTCCATTTCACCCATACTCAACCATTCAATATCACCTATCTTTGCACTCTTCTTGTTACCAACAATATCATCTATTGTGGACCATGTGTCCTTATCTTTTTGTCTATCAGCAAAATCATCCTTCCTTATCAGCCCATATTGGATTTCCTTATACATGTTACAACTCACAATATCTCTATTAAGATATGGATTTTCCATTCCATATGTCTTTCTAGACTTCTCATTAGACAAACCATCAACACAATGAAAGACAATACATTTTACCTCTCCTTGTAGTTCTATTGCCATTTGTTGCTTTGCAGTCTTGGTTATTCCAACAAACTTCTCCATTGGACTCATTGTACATTCATGAAGATCCACTTTAATTGTTGTCTCCTTATATAAATAGATGTTTTCAGTTTGTAAGGCTTCAACCTCCGTAATTGATGGAATCTCAGCTTCATTGTCTACTGTCCTTTCTTGATCCTTCATCTTATGATTGTGGTTTCTCTTGAACTCTTTCATGTCCTTCATTCCTTGGGGTTGTTTGCTGTAATAAACTCCCTTACACCCTTTTGCTTACTTACACTTCCTTTGCCAACTCAGTATCCTATACCCATGATCCTTAACAATGTTTGAATTCCCTAGATTACTCATCTCCCTATTTACTTGCATTTTCAAATTAGTATTTCAATATGCATGCTCACAATGAACATTTCTACCTCCATATACCTTTGCCATACTTGGCTGTTTGAGTTTTCTCTCATCCTTGATTTCCTTGCGTACCAACCTTACCCTTCCTTGGGTTTCTCTTTTCCCTCTCACAAAACCTCTGAATACATCATGAAATTCCACAACATCTCCTATATCCTTCCTATCATTCTAGAAAATCCCATTATCCTTCTTATCTTTATTTTCAAATACATTGTAATATACCTTTCCTTGAGGACCTTCTCTAGTTGATCCTTGCACACCTTCTACTACAACTTGTATCTGTCTGTTCTCGTCTTCACCACCATCTATGGGTGCCTCTTCTCTCATTGATGTTGAGGTCTCAGCCTTGACCCCTCCAATGATGTCTCTCATAGTTTTTTATTTTCCCATAAGTGCTGCTGCCTAGACTGCTTCTTTCCATTCCTTATCTCTCTCCTTATCTGCAGGCTTTCTTCTTGCCTTTCCTCTTTGGTTCTCCCAAGGCTTGTTCTCAACCTTCTTTACACCTGTATTCACAACTTCAAACAAATCATCATGAAATAAATCAAGAGACCAAGATGTCTCCTCTGGTGCCTCCTTAATGGATACCTTCTTCTCTTCTTTTTCTAGTGCTCCTTGCTGCACCTTCTCTTTTCTCCTTTTCTTACTTTTATCCAAGTCCTCAGCAATGAGAACTTTCATCTTCTCTCCTTGTCTGCTTTCTACAGTCACAACCTTATCAGGAAAATAAATCTTTTCTAAGATTTCCATTCTTCTTGCAATCTCTTCCAATCCCTCTCGATATTTTCTACCTTCTACTTCATCCCAATATCTTTCCCAAAATGGGATTATGATGGGTCTCCTCACACTAGTAGCCATCCTCTTACTGTTGCAACAAAGATTTCTTTCCTTCCACAACTACCCTCTACCCAACAAGACCCTGGAAGATGTATCTCTCAAGACCCCCTCTACCCACTCTCTCTTAGTGGAGGAAGTTATACACCTTCTACTCAGTTTATCTCTACTGGAGGATAGCAGTTACAAGCCCTTTCTCATACCTGCAACAACAAATACTCTCATGTCCATACTTTTGACCATGCTAGTGATCTTCTTCCTCTATCAATCAAACTGTAGCATACATTAAACTGCAACACTCATATAACAACACCCATCAATATCAAGAACACACATAGTGCTTGCTACCCAGATCTTTTGGGACTCTAGGTTTCTTCTTCACAACCTTTCAAAACATCAACACCTATATTATTAAGAACATAATTGATTCTTTGCCAAGCATTTCTTTGCAACTCTCCACTTTTCTTCCAAACCTTTTCTGAGCTCTGATACTACTTTGATAGCACTACCTTGCTAGTCATAGTCCAAGAACCCACTTGTTGAATTTAACACAATAAGAAATGTAAAAAAAAATGACAGGAACTGCAACTATAAGAGTGACAGGAGGTTAGGCAAGCTTCTGCCCAAACTTAACAAACTAATGTAAAAGATAGGAATATGGATCTACCACAAAGCTACTGTCAAGAGAAATACATTTCAAAAGTTTATATTGATGCCAAAATCCAACATTACATTGCAACCATACGGCCTACATAGTCGGCCTTACATATGTCAAGAATCTACATATGATTCTATTATACTATTTTCTATCCTTTTATTCATCTGTTCATCGGCTCCTACCATCCACCTCCTTGGTTTCAACCTCGACCTCCTCTGATCATCAAATAATCAGCTCCTCCAAACCGTCGACCTCTATGCTTGTCTTCTATTCTTCCTGATCTCATCTCTCTTGCATAGTTGCCAATGCTTTTAATGTAACTACCATCGTGATGAATGTCTGTAGCAGAAAAATAAATAGCTTCATAACCATCGCTGTCAAATAGACTATCCCCTCAACGCCCATGACCTACAGAGATTCCAAGAATGGAACAGTTGATGCAAAACTGCCAATGACACATGCAAATTACTGTCCCTATGAAATGGCCGACGCCAGGCTAAAATAAGGAAGAAAATTAAGACAAAGACTTAAATGATTCTTCCCTCAGAAACCGTTGGTTGTTTTCATTTTTGGTCTACATGATTTGATGCATTTTCAGATCCTTCTTATTGCTTTGAAACGTAGAGAATCTTCACTACTTTTCTAGCTGTTCATCACTGCCAGCCACAACTCCTTTACAAATTGTTTGATGCTAAGAAAAATATTTTGTTCAAAGAAAATAGTCAACATAAGGATAAGGCAAGCGACAGGAGCTTCTAGAACCAAAATGTAGAAAAACAAGACCCTGCTTATTCACAAAAGAAAAAAAAACCAAAACATCAAAAATTAAAACCAAAATTTGAAAGAGTCATGATGCCCCTGCATTAGACTCCCCCACTGAATAAGATTCATGAGCTCTGTAATAAAATTCTTATATCAAAACCTCTTCTTCCATTTCTTCCAATTGTTTCGCATCTCTTGTCATTTCCCTTCCAGATTTGTCTCATGCTTGCAATTGCTCTTCCAAAGTTTCTTCATTTGTAGTTGTTTGCTTTCCATATTCTTCTTATAGATCCACTTGCTGATTTCTTTATCCACTACAAATCTTTGTAACTCTATCTCATCTCCACAGTCATCAATTTCAAATGAAAATAAAACTTTATCCTCATAAGTCTTTACTTCAGTAATCTTTATTTCAGCAATGTTATCTTTAATCAGTTGGTCTTCCTCCTCATCATCTTCTGGTTCTTTCACTACAGCCTCAAAAGTACCTTCACCATTTCTCTTTTCTACCATAATCTCCTCAACTAAGTCTACACTCTCTCCTTCAAAATATTTTTTCAAATTGGACATTACCTTGAATCTCATATTCTCCTTTGCAAATGCAAATTTCTCCTCCTCGGACTCTAAATCACTTCGATCACCGTCTTTCTTCAAATCCACTAGACAACCAAAGTGTGAAATTTTTAAATTCTGACTTGAATTCGCTTCATGCTCTCTTTCCTTGGCTTTCTTTGAATGTCCTACAATCACTAGAGGGTTAAGAAAATAACAACTTTCCACTGCATCCATTCAACCTGATATCTCTTGCAATTTTCCATATAGCTTTCTCTTCTCCATACTTTCTATCAGTTCGTTGGCACCAGTCAAAGCATGCTCAACCTTGAACGAGTCTGCAGTCAACATTCTATAGATTTCTTCTTTCATGCCCAAATTAAATAAACAAAAATTATTTGTAATATCCCTTCTTTTATTGTAAACCACAATATCATTCTCTCTTTTACTCATTTTGTCTTCTAAACCTACACAAGAAACAAATACATTAAAGGAAACACATCCTTCTTCTTCTACATGCTTCATGCTTTCATTCAACTCCTGTTGTCTTCTAAACAATTCCTTCCCTTCAACATGCCTCAAAAACTTGGTCTCCATTTCACCCATACTCAACCATTCAATATCACCTATCCTTGCACTCTTCTTGTTACCAACAATATCATCTATTGTGGAGCATGTGTCCTTATCTTTTTGTCCATCAGAAAAATCATCCTTCCTTATCAGCCCATATTGGATTTCCTTATACATGTTACAACTTACAATATCCCTATTAAGATATGAATTTTCCATTCCATATGTCTTTCTAGACTTCTCATTATACAAACCATCAACACAATGAAAGACAATACATTTTACCTCTCCTTGTAGTTCTATTGCGATCTGTCGCTATGCAGTCTTGGTTATTCCAACGAACTTCTCCATTGCACTCATTGTACATTCATGAAGATCAACTTTAATATTTGTCCCCTTATATGAATCGATGTTTTCAGTTTGTAAGGCTTCAACCTTCATAATTGATTCAATCTTAGCTTCATTGTCTGTTGTCCTTTCTTGATCCTTCATCTTATGATCATGGTTCCTCTTGAACTCTTTCATGTCCTTCATTCCTTGGGGTTGTTTGCTATAATAAACTCCCTTACACTCTTCTGCTTGCTTACACTTCCTTTGCCAACTCGGTATCCTATACCCATGATCCTTAACAATGTTTGAATTCCCTAGATTACTCATCTCCCTATTTACTTGCATTTTTAAATTAGTATTTCCATATGCATGCTCACAATGAACATTTCTACCTCCATATACCTATGTCATACCTGGCTGTTCGAGTTTTCTCTCATCCTTGATTTCCTTACGTACCAACCTTACCCTTCCTTGGGTTTCTCTTTTCCCTCCTAAAAAACCTCCGAATACATCATAAAATTCCACATCTCCTATATCCTTCCTATCATTCTAGAAAATCTCATTATCCTTCTTATCTTTATTTTCAAATACATTGTAATATACCTTTCCTTGAGGACCTACTCCAGTTGATCCTTGCACACCTTCTGTTGCAACTTGTATTTGTCTTTTCTCGTCTTCACCACCATCTACGAGTGCCTCTTCTCTCATTGATGTTGAGGTCTCAACCTTGACCCCTCCAATGACGTCTCTCATAGCTTTTTCTTTTCCCATAAGTATTGCTGCCTGGACTGCTTCTTTCCATTCCTTATATCTCTCCTTATGTGCGGGATTTCTTCTTGCCTTTCCTCTTTGGTTCTCCCAAGCCTTGTTTTCAACCTTCTTTATACCTGTATTCACAACTTCAAACAAATCATCAGAAAATAAATCAAGAGACCAAGATGTCTCCTCTGGTGCCTCCTTAATGGATACCTTCTTCTCTTCTTTTTCTAGTGCTCCTTGCTGCACCTTCTCTTTTCTCCTTTTCTTACTTTTATCCAAGTCCTCTGCAATGAGAACTTTCTTCTTCTCTCCTTGTTTGCTTTCTGCAGTCACAACCTTATAAGGAAAATAAATCCTTTCTAAGATTTCCATTCTTCTTGCAATCTCTTCCAATCCCTCTTGGTATTTTCTACCTTCTACTTCATCCCAATATCTTTCCCAAAATGGGATTATGATGGGTCTCCTTACACTAATAGCCATCCTCTTACTGCTGCAACAAAGATTTCTTTCCTTCCACAACTACCCTTTACCCAACAAGACCTTGGAAGATGTATCTCTCAAGACCCCCTCTACCCACTCTCTCTTAGTGGAAGAAGTTATACACCTACCTAGTTTATCTCTACTGGAGGATATAAGTTACAAGCCCTTTCTCATATCTACAACAAAAAATACTCTCATGTCCATACTTTTCACCATGCTAGTGATCTTCTTTCTCTATCAATCAAACTATAGAATACATTAAACTGCAACACTCATATAACAACACCTGTCAAAATCAAGAACACACATAGTGCTTGCTGCCCAGATCTTTTGGGACTCTAGGTTTCTTCTTCACAACCTGTCAAAACATCAACACCTATATTATTAAGAACATAACTGATTCTTTACCCAAGCATTTCTTTGCAACTCTCCACTTCTCTTCCAGACCTTTTCTGAGCTCTGATACCACTTTGATAGCACCGCCTTGCTAGTCACAGTCCAAGAACCCACTTGTTGAATTTAACACAATGAGAAATGTAAAAAAAATGACAAGAACTTCAAATATAAGAGTGATAGGATGTTAGGAAAGCTTCTCCCCAATCTTAACAAACTAATGTAAAATACAGGAATATGGATCTACCACAGAGATATTGGCAAGAGAAATACATTTCAAAAGTTTATATTGATGCCAAAATCCAACATTACATTGCGACCATATGGCCTACACAGTTGGCCTTACATATGCCAAGAATCTATGATTCTATTATACTATTTTATATCCTTGTATTCATCTATTCATCAGCTCCTACCATCCACCTCAACCTCCTCTAGTCATTAGACAATCGGCTCCTCCAAAACATCAACCTCTATGCTTGTCTTCTATTCTTCCCGATCTCCTCTCTCTTGCATAGCTGCCAATGCTTTTAAATATAACTACCATCATTATGAAGGTCTGTAGCTGAAAAATAAATAGCTTAATAATTGTCGATGTCAAATAGACTATCCCCTCAACTCCCATGACTTGTAGAGATTCCATGAATGGAATCGTTGATGCAAAACTACCAACAACACATGCAAATTACTATCACTATGAAATGGCCGACGCCAGGCTAAAATAAGGAAGAAAATTAAGACAAAGACTTAAATGATTCGCCCCTCAGAAACTATTGGTTGTTTCTATTTTTGGTCTACATGATTTGGTGTGTTTTCAGATCCTTCTTATTGCTTTGAAACGTAGAGAATCTTCACTACTTTTCTAGTTGTTCATCATTGCCAGCCACGACTCCTTTACAAATTGTTTGATGCTAAGCAGAATATTCTATTCGAAGAAAATAGTCGATAGAAGAATAAGGCAAGTGACAGGAGCTTCCAAAACCAAAATGTAGAAAAACAAGACCCTGCTTATTCACAAAAGAAAAGAAAAACCAAAACATCAAAAATTAAAACCAAAATTTGAAAGCAGCATGATGCCCCTGCATCAGACTCCCCCACTGAATAAGATTCATGAGCTCCTGCTCATGAGCTCTGTAATAAAATGATTATATCGAAACCTCTTCTTCCGCTTCTTCCAATTGTTTCACATCTCTTGTCATGTCCCTTCCAGATTTGTCTCATGCTTGCAATTGCTCTTCCTAAGTTTCTTCATCTATAGCTGTTTGCTTTCCATATTCTTCTTATAGATCCGCCTGTTGATTTCTTTAACCACTACAAATCTCTGTAACTTTGTCTCATCTCCACAGTCATTAATTTCAAATGAAAATAAAACTTCATCCTCATAAGTCTTTACTTCAGCAATCTTTATTTCAGCAATGTTATCTTTAATCAGTTGGTCTTCCTCCTCATCAACTTTTGGTTCTTTTGACTATAGCCTCAAAGGTACCTTCACCATTTCTCTTTTCTACCATAATCTCCTCCACTAAGTCTACACTCTCTCCTTCAAAATATTTTTTCAAACTGGACATTACCTTGAATCTCATATTATCCTTTGCAAATGTAGATTTCTCCTCCTCGGACTCTAAATCACTTCGATCACCATCTTTCCTCAAATCCACTAGACAACCAAAGTGTGAACTTTTTAAATTCTAACTTTACTCCACTTCATGCTCTCTTTCCTTGGCTTTCTTTGAATGTCCTACAATCACTAGAGGGTTAAGAAAATAACAACTTTCCACTGCATCCATTCGACCTGATATCTCTTGCAATTTCCCATATATCTTTCTCTTCTCCATACTTTCTATCAATCTGTCAACACTAGTCAAAGCATGCTCAACCTTCAATGAGTCTACAGTCAACATTGTATAGAATTCTTCTTTCATGCCCAAATTAAATAAACAAAAATTATTTGTAATATCCCTTCTTTTATTGAAAACCACAATATCATTATCTCTTTTACTCATTTTGTCTTCTACACCTGCATAAGAAATAAATACATTAAAGGAAACACATCCTTCTTCTTCTACATGCTTCATGCTTTCATTCAGCTCCTATTGTCTTCTAAACAATTCCTTCCCTTCAACATGGCTCAAAAACTTGGGTTCCATTTCACCCATACTCAACCATTCAATATCACCTATCCTTGCACTCTTCTTGTTACCAACAATATCATCTATTGTGGACCATGTGTCCTTATCTTTTTGTCCATCAGCAAAATCATCCTTCCTTAACAGCCCATATTCGATTTCCTGATACATGTTACAACTCACAATATCCCTATTAAGATATGAATTTTCCATTCCATATGTCTTTCTAGACTTCTCATTATACAAACCATCAACACAATGAAAGACAATACATTTTACCTCTCCTTGTAGTTCTGTTTCCATCTGTCGCTTTGCAGTCTTGGTTATTCCAACAAACTTCTCCATTGCACTCATTGTACATTCAGGAAGATCCACTTTAAATGTTGTCCCCTTATATGAATCGATGTTTTCAGTTTGTAAGGCTTCAACCTCCGTAATTGATGCAATCTCAGCTTCATTGTCTATTGTCCTTTCTTGTTCCTTCATCTTAAGATCATGGTTCCTCTTGAACTCTTTCATGTCCTTCATTCCTTGGGTCTATTTGTTGTAATAAACTCCCTTACACCCTTTTGCTTGTTTACACTTCCTTTGCCAACTCGGTATCCTATACCCATGATCCTTAACAATGTTTGAATTCCCTAGATTACTCATCTCCTTATTTACTTGCATTTTCAAATTAGTATTTCCATATGCATGCTCATAATGAACATTTCTACCTCCATATACCTTTGCCATACCTGGCTATTTGAGTTTTCTCCCATCCTTGATTTCCTTGCGGACCAACCTTACCCTTCCTTGGGTTTCTCTTTGCCCTCCTACAAAACCTCTGAATATATAATGAAATTCCACAACATCTCCTATATTCTTCCTATCATTATGGAAAATCTCATTATCCTTCTTATCTTTATTTTCAAATACATTGTAATATACATTTCCTTGAGGACCTGCTCCAGTTGATCCTTGCACACCTTCTGCTGCAACTTGTATCTGTCTTTTCTCATCTTCAGCACCATCTAAGGATGCCTCTTCTCTCATTGATGTTGAGGTCTCAGCCTTAACCCCTCCAATGACGTCTCTCATAGCTTTTTCTTTTCCCATAAGTGTTGTTACCTAGACTGCTTCTTTCCATTCCTTATCTCTCTCCTATCTGCGGGCTTTCTTCTTGTCTTTCCTCTTTGGTTCTCCCAAGGTTTGTTCTCAACCTTCTTTACACATGTATTCACAACTTCAAACAAATCATCAGAAAATAAATCAAGAGACCAAGATGTCTCTTCCAGTGCCTCCTTAATGGATACCTTCTTCTCTTCTTTTTCCAGTGCTCCTTGCTGCACCTTCTCTTTTCTCCTTTTCTTACTTTTATCCAAGTCCTCTGCAATGAGAAATTTCTTCTTCTCTCCTTGTCTACTTTCTGCAGTCACAACCTTATCAGGAAAATAAATCTTTTCTAAGATTTCCATTCTTCTTGCAATCTCTTCCAATCCCTCTCGGTATTTTTTTCCTTCTACTTCATCCCAATATCATTCCCAAAATGGGATTATGATAGGTCTCCTTACACTAATAGCCATCATCTTACTGTTGCAACAAATATTTCTTTCCTTCAACAACTACCCTCTACCCAACAAGACCCTAGAAGATGTATCTCTCAAGACCCCCTCTACCCACTCTCTCTTAGTGGAGGAAGTTATACACCTTCTACCCAGTTTATCTCTACTGGAGGATAGCAGTTACACGCCCTTTCTCATGCTTGCAACAACAAATACTCTCATGTCCATACTTTTCACCATGCTAGTGATCTTCTTCCTCTATCAATCAAACTACAGCATACATTAAACTGCAATACTCATATAACAACACCCATCAAAATCACGAACACACATAGTGCTTGCTGCCCAGATCTTTTGGGACTCTAGGTTTCTTCTTCATAACCTGTCAAAACATCAACACCTATATTATTAAGAACATAACTGATTCTTTACTCAAGCATTTCTTTGCAACTTTCCACTTCTCTTCTAGACCTTTTGTGAGCTCTGATAGCACCGCCTTGCTAGTCACAGTCCAAGAACCCACTTGCAAAATTTAACACAATGAGAAATGTTAAAAAAAAATGGTAGGAACTTCAAATATAATAGTGATAGGAGGTTGGGCAAGCTTCTGCCCAATCTTAACAAACTAATGTAAAAGATAGGAATATGGATCTACCATAGAGATACTGTTAAGAGAAATACATTTCAAAAGTTTATATTGATGCCAAAATCCAACATTACATTGCAACCATACAACCTACACAGTCGGCCTTACATATGCCGAGAATCTACATATGATTCTATTATACTATTTTCTATCCTTTTATTCATCTGTTCATCAGCTCCTACCATCCACCTCCTTGCTTTCAACCTCGACCTCCTCTAGTCATCAGACAATCAGCTCCTTTGAACCATCAACCTCTATGCTTGTCTTCTATTCTTCCCAATCTCCTCTCTCTTGCATAGCTGCCAATGCTTTTAAATATAATTGCCATCATTATGAAGGTTTGTAGCAGAAAAATAAATAGCTTCATAATCGTCGATGTTAGATAAACTATCCCCTCAACACCCGTGACCTGTAGAGATTCCATGAATGGAACCGTTGATGGAAAACTACCAACGACACATGCAAATTACTATCACTATGAAATGGTTGATGCCAGGCTAAGATAAGGAAGAAAATTAAAACAAAGACTTAAATGATTCACCCCTCAGAAACTACTGGCTGTTTCTATTTTTGGTCTACATGATTTGATGTGTTTTCAAATCCTTCTTATTGCTTTGAAATGTAGAGAATCTTCACTACTTTTCTAGTTGTTCATCACTGCCAGCCACAACTCCTTTACAAATTGTTTGATGCTAAGAAGAAAATTTTGTTCAAAGAAAATAGTCGACAGAAGGATAAGGCAAGCGACAAGATCTTCTAGAACCAAAATGCAGAAAAATAAGACCCTACTTATTCACATAAGAAAAGAAAAACCAAAACATCAAAAATTAAAACCAAAATTTGAAAGAGGCATGATGCCCCTGCATCATTCAATCACACATTGAGATAGGACCTAGTGAAACTAAGTGTAACTAAAATAATGAAATGTGTTGAAACTTAATGCAACAAATTCAATAACAATGATAGATCATAATGTAAATGGAAACAACCATAAAAGAGATGCAAACCGTAACATGAGATATACATGGAGAAACCCTTGGGGAGAAATAGCACAACCAAAGAGACTCCAAGCTTGTATTAATGATAAATAATGTTAGAAAAAATAACGCATCTCTTTGAATTTTGGCAGTACTTTAGTATCTATATATCCTACAAAACAAACTGTGTCCTCTAACTCCAAAATCAAATTTATAGAAGAATTATAAAGTAAAACCATGGGATGGTTTTGGTAAACCATTTAAAATCCCAAAGGAAGTATGATAACGAAATTGGTTTGGCCCAAATTCTAACTCCCTCCTTGGACTAAGATACCCGTAGCTATTATCAGCGCATTCCTTATAAGTTTGTCGTATGCCATAAATAAAGAATATTTGACTACCCAACTTGGGCATTCAATTTGTCTTCATTATCTTATGCATTTGATGCTTCATGAAAAGTGTCCAACTCCATCATAAGTTTGGTTAAGACTTCAATGTAACCTCTCTCTTACATGCTCTTACATGGCATAAGGATATGTCATATGTAACTCCCAAGAAGACTAGTCAAAATTCTCTTACACACCTTTCCAAGATGTTGACACATGACCAAACATGCCAAGACAAAAGTGGGAAACCTACATCCTCATGTGAGGACAAAATCCATTTCATCTCCAAATTTGGGATGCCAACTCTCCATGTGAACACAAAATACACAAAGGACAAAATGGGTGGGTGCAAAAAGTTGGGGGGCCAAAAAGTGGCCAACTTTTTTTAAAAAAATTTAAGCCATAATGCAAGCGCGTTATGCTTTGCTATTAAAAAAAAACTATTGTTAAAGCTTATCATTCACACAAATGTAGATGTTCATATTATAGAAGACTGAATTATATTAGAATATTAGAGATGCCCTAGAAAAATGTAATAACAAAACTGCTTTGCCTTATGTTAGGTTGTTAAACCCATCATTTTTGACACTCTTCTCTTAACAAAATAAGAGGAATAAGCATAGAAGGCAGAGAATTTGATCTTAAGTTAGTTTGCATATTGGTCGGTTTACATTTCGTGACTTCATTTTCATTGAATAAAAAGGTTTATCTATTTTGAAATAAGGGGCAGAGTTCACTGTCATGTGCTTTTCTAGATGAAAGGGTCCATAATGTCCAGGGTTCTTCCAAGAATGGCCTGCAACAGAAATAAGTTTTTGTTATACCAATCCTCTTTGTAAAGCTACAATTTAAATGCTTGCTTTGAAAGTTGAAATAAAATAAATTAGACTTAAAATTTTGATTTTCTTCCATTGCTTCAACATCATTGTTGTTTTCCCCATCAGAAACCAATTCATTTAGCAACTTGCTACCCATTAGTTTACTTGAACTGCATACTCTGTTAGAAGAAGGGCATCTTTTATATGTATCAATGTTGGTATTCATAAGCTGAAGAGCATTGATATTTTTCACACACCCTGTTCTTTGAAATATCTTAACCTTAAAATATGACTTGGATATGTACATGAACACAACAAAATCTCCAATCTCTAGCCCATGATGATTCACAAAATTTTCCCAACCCTGCCTAAATTCTAGTTTATTTATGGTACCCCCTAATTGTACATCCCACTCCTGCCCACCTAGGCCTTGCAACACCATATGTTCGTCTGTGTTGTCTATAAACTATGAAACAAATGCAGGAGGAATGCACTGGCATAAACACATTACACAATTAGATTTTACAAGTTCTTAATAGTGTATAGGAAATAAAAGAATGAAAAATAATGTATAGAGTTACCAGGTTTTGTGTAAAGTCTCCAAGCATAACTTTGAAGAAGCATTTGCCATGTTTTTTATAACATTTGTGACTACATGCTCTGCAAGGTATAAAAAGCTCCCTCATTTCTTCATCCTCCATGGCAAACCAGATGCAAAAGCCTGTGTAAAAATAACCCCAAAAAACTGTAGAATCCTGAATTAGCTACAAGCACAGATATACCGACAAATACAATAATAAATTTGGAGAACCCTCTGAAAATATGCAGCACATAAATTGTCTAAAAAGTCTCAAGTATTACTTTGATGTGGTATTAAGTCATCATTAAGTTGATTTGATGTTCTCTCTCTCCGGTATAACCATTTCACTCTCCAAGCCGTCTCACATGCATGTACCTAATATACACTGAGTGATTTAATTGTTTTATGGGGAAAGGAAAACAACATGAACACACAATAAAAATTGTCAAGGGATGTGTCCCAAAAAAAATTATTTTTTTTTATTGATTGATAGCTAAAGAATTACTTCGACTGCTAGATTGTAATTAGGGTTATTTTTGGTTAAAACTTTTTGTATGTTCATATTGCCCAGGGGAGATTTTTTTTCCTTAAAAAATCCTAGTTTATATTGGTTTGGGAAGTTTTTTATTAGTTGAGAGTTAAAGAATTACTTGAATTAAATCTCAAAATAAGATTCTAGTTGGATTGTAGATAATTGATTTATTTTAGTTATTTTTTTCGTTAAAAAATGTGTATGTTTATATTAGCTTTCGTAAGAAAAACAAAGGTGATGGTTTAATTTTTCTTTATTTTTATAAAAATTATTGAAATTTAAAAAAATTTGAATGTGAAAATTATATAGAATTATATACTAGTAACTGTATTAAAGTTTTAATGGGCACATCAATAATTTTGAAAAAAACAACTCTAAAAGAAATATTTTTCTTACTGAGATTTGTGTATTTAGAGAAAGACACGCAAGATTTCTAAGATTATGATATCATTTAAATTTTAAAAACAATACATGAAATGTTAACGGATTTTCTTTAATATAACAAATACATTTAGTATATTACATAATGAGGGGGACTAAATGGATTTTTAGGAATACAAATTAATTTAGTATATTACATAATGAGGGGGGCTAAATGGGTTTTTAGGAATGTTGTGTTGATATTTTAAAGACTATCTTCTTCTTGCTTCTACACGATTATATACATATTGTTTATGTGTGTGTGTGTGTATCATTGAATGAGAGGGGAGATACTACATCAAACAATCTTTGAACTCATGACACTATTGTGAATGTAGGATCCTGATAGTCTATGTTTTTAATGTCTATTGTTATTCTATTGATTGTGAGGCCTTGTGCTTTATGGATTGTTAGATGTACAAGCCATATTTAAGGGGAATTGTTGTCGACCACCATGAGTGACTGGAACAATTGGAATGAGTTGTGGGTCATGTGTGTCCCAAGTAGGTACAATGTAACATTGAAAGTTCTTCACAACAAAAAAGAGTGATAAATAAAGTGGCCTACTCTTATTTTTGGTAGATGATAGCAATAACTTTGCAAAGCACATCATTAATGAGTCCAATTACAACTTTGAATTTTGGGTCATCAAATGGGACAATACTTGAGAGTAACTCTCATACAACATCTACATTGTAATGTCCCTTACAAGTGACAATTGTCTTAGGTCACCAATAAGAAAAATTTAGTGACCATTGACCAACTTTTGATTGTGATAGGGAATGCCTCATATAACCTACTATCAATGTGTTCTAACAATCTTAGTCCAATGAAGATCATTTCATCAATTAAAATGTAAGGAATGAAACACATGCTTTCTTGAAGAGTTGATAGAGCTTGATCTTATAGAGGCTTCATGTCTTTCATTAGTATGTGAAGGGTTGCATGAATTGATGCAAGAGCATCCAAGGTGTAAGAGCAATCTTGCATCAACTAAAGTTATTTTCTTATTTTTTGTTGATTTATAAGTATTTTTCTAGATTTCTAGATGTTTGGTAATGATGTGTTCAAGTTTACAACACCACACTCATGTTTGTTAGTTTAAAGCTTCATATATATCACTAAAGGCCTAGTCAACATTCCACATGATATATGTTGCAATGCATTTTGAAGATCTTTAATTGTAGTTTGGAACATAACTTCAAAAGAACCTTACACATTCCATTCAAATTTCATATGATCATGATCACCCCATTCATGTTTCCTATCTCCAGAAGCTTAACTACACCATTATATCAAGTTGTTCATTCTATAATGAAACCTTGTTTGAACTATACACCAAGTATTAGAAACTGGTGCCAATTACTAAGCTTACTTACTTCTTCATGGTTCTAAGAGAGGTCATGTATAGAAATGCATTGAATTTAGATACTCCTAGTCTGAGGTACTGTAATGCCTAGCCACGAAACCCTAGAGATAAGCTTAACTATGCAATACAAAAGGGCAAATTTTTATTTTTTTTAGAGAAGAAATAATAACGAAATGTAAACATACATCTACATAACATTTAAGTTAAGCTTTAACCTCTAGGGATTACATGGCTGCATTACTAATTCTTAACATAATCTAACTAGTAACCATGGTTCATTCCAAATCCAAATGCATCAAAAGAATCAACACATATATTCTATCATAATATGACATCAGATAAGTAACATCAAGATTTTGCATAAAGGATTACAAATATATATTTACAATTATCTTTACAACAGAATACATCAATACAAAGTTTACAATGTCGCTTCTTGATTACATAGGAGAGTATACATCAATATAATGATACTTGATTCAACTGATATATAGAGCATAAGTATCTGTCTCCAAAAACTAACACAAGAACGGTGATCTACTACCAATGATATATCCTCCTCGCACATGAGAAACAACAAAGAGACCAATGGAGATAAAGCACAACCACCTAACCATGTGGAACCCTAAGGCCCACCCCCCATGCTAGGAGATAACAATAAGGTCCCACAACATGAATAGTCAAGAAGACAATAATTGACAGATACAAAGACTACCTTGGACTCCAACACAACACAAACAAAATGAACATCACTAGTAGCTAAAACCATCACTTCCAGAGGCAGTCATGAAACAAAGAGGAAGAAAGACACAAAGAGGAGATGCTAGACTGCAGTAGGGAGAAGTGTCATCACATAGCTTGTCATGGGTTGTCGTGGTAAGTCTTCCTAGATCCTGACCCCCATATTGAGTTGTCTTGGTAGCCTCTCCCGACCTCCGGCCCCCATACAAAGCTCATGCAGAATCAACATACCTTTCATGAGGATGAGGTAGTTGATCTTTCCATTCCAAGCCTTCTCATCTCATCTCAAGCGTAAATGAGCACTTGAGCCATGAGTGAGGCATCCACTTATCTTGTTAGTGTGATTAACTACCCAACCCCTTAATTCATTAATTAGGTTATCACTAAGTTAAGAAACTCCCACATGGGTTATCCTATACACCATTTTGGGCTCCAGTCCCCATTGAGAGCCACTCCCTTGCCTGCATCTAGAAGACCCTACTCATCAAGCATGGCAATTATCATCATAACAACAAGTATACATGAACCATACAAGGCATTAACCTTCTTTCATACCAACTTAATCTCAAGGACAATTTTCACAAAACATTGCCCATAGCTTCCATGTGAAGCAACCATAACCAACATATTCCTTTTATGTTTTCCAACATCTCCTCATTTACAAAATCTAACACACTACTTAATGCATAAACAACACAATAATGAACCATATCATCCTTGCAAGACAATATTCCACATCATGACACTTTTACAATCATAGCATATACATGAAAACAAAACATTAAAACCTATGCCTCTGGAACTAACCTTGACAACATGACTCTACTACGACCACTAATACGACTTACACAAGTTTCACTCACAATTAGTCAATTATCTAAATCAAAATCCAAATACAATGTTTATAACCCTAATTCCAACATAACAATTCCATTATAAGGGAAATCGTAATAATAATAATACTAATTTAAATTTAAATTCAAAACATATTAATTTAAATCAAATTTAAACAAATACAATTTAAAACTCTAATCTTCTTTATCTTGTTCCATTTTTGAAAATAAGATCATTTAATCATTAATGACTCTAATAATCTATTCATAATCAAAAGGCAATTATCTCAACAATAATATTGATTTATATCTAATTTTTAAATAATATTTGACTTCAATACACACACACACATATCTATTTAAAATTTTATCTTTAATACATGAATTTAAATTCAAAAGAGAAAGAAACTTCCTAACAAATGAAATGTAATAGAATAACTTTCTAATACACGCATTCTAATCCTTGAAACTTCCTATAAAATGATTTTTAACTAAATGAAACATTCCTATATTAAGGATTTTTTTATCAGATAGTGGAATTGGAAGGCTCTGGAGGATGGTAAGGATTGACGAATGGACAAGAATTATAATTGTTGGACAGACGCCTCAGAGATAGAAACGAAATGATTATAGAGTTTCACAAAATGGATCCGTAAAAAAAAGACTTGAGAAAAGTTAAAACAAAATAAATTGGCAGGTATAAAATTGATTCACAACTTTTGCCAGCATCCTCTCGTCGCAGCCAGTGTGGGAGCTAAGGAATAGGTTAAGGACCTCTATCAAAGCGAAAAGGAATAGAGAAGTTTTGTCAAGTTTGTAGCTGCACCAATCCTCGTAGACATGAAGGTGAAATGGGGAAGCATAGACGAGGCGTGAGAACTGTTTGAAAGAATGCCTAAAAGAGATGTTGTCTCTCGGATTACAATGAATACAAAATTAGCATTTGCATCTATAGGAGATAAAAGGAATACGGCAAAAAAAAGCAACCGAGAAGATTAGAAAATTCCCCTTGGTTTTCATTATATATCTATTCTCATAAAATGAAACAAGTATAAATTTCTTGAGAGTAAAATCTCAGAAGCAATTAAAAAATAATAATTATAAGATTAAGGCATTTCAAAAGACACAATGGGACACCTAGTCGGCTAGCTAGGTAGTGCTTTGCACTTGACTAGCTTTGCGCCTAAGGATGGATAAAGGCAGTGTTAAGTTCAGAAATTTCTAAAAAAAAATAGTAATTAAACAATGGCGCTCATGCCAAGGATTGAAGGAAGTCTAAAGCTAGCAAGTTTTACAAATAAGGAATCATTAAAACCTTAGGGAAGGCATTTGGTATTCCACTGAATTTATTCAAGCATCCATCCATCATGGTGCAGGATAATAGCATCAAGCTTTTATATATTTAAAATTCAAAGTTGGCTCAGGAAGAAGAAATTGTAATGACTAATGTAAACCAGTTCTAACAATTTTTCTTGCAGATTAACACCAAAATAAAGAAAACATCTGTATGTAGAATATGCATGGCACCAATCAGGGGAGATTATACCACTTCAAGCTATGATACATTTGTGAAGGTTGGAGAAAGATTCGACCTGGACAATCCTAACAATCTGAGAAGGGGGTTCGCTCAGCTTTATTCTCAACAAATCATACTCACCCATCAAGGACTTAATAGATGCAAAGGAGATAATCTTGTAGAAGGTGTGTAGTCGACAATTTAATAGGAAGGAATAAAATGATTCAATCAGAGGTTTAAAGATATTGCCAATTCATAATAAGATGGTTCCTATACACGGCCTTTAAGCCAAATGACAATTCGACCTATGGCTCGGTAACTCCACAAGCATACCAGATTGAAGTATTACCAAGGTTAATACCAATCATAGATAGTAATGATTCTATAGTATAGCCAAGCCATGGTCATTATCAATGGTAATACAGATTCATAGGTAGAAAAATATCAATATGACTAGAGATAACATGACTATGATAATACCATTGATACAATCAGAAAATAATGCAACCTTTTATGCTTCTGCTATCTATTCATCAACAATTGAAATAGAGACATTACTAGGAAGTCACAAGTGCTCATACCTGAAGGTTCCCGCAACGTTTCCAATATAATTCCTCTCCAATCTCCAGAAACCAGGATTTTCCAATACCCCCAATTCTTAGAGCACTCCCCCAAAATATACCCTCCAAAAACATAAAATAGCAAAAACAATAAATTTCATTTGTCTGTTATAGACCACCCACTCTCTCCAAAATTAATTTCATTTCTTACACAAGATTCATTTAATCTTCCACTAACTGAAAGATTCTTCCTATTTAATTATTTAGTATTTATTACATAAAACAACCCACAAATAACATTATTTATTAATTAGTATAAAGAATATTTTATGACAGCTTGCAACAAGTAAATTTAATTTTAAGAACACTAACTAAATATTACTTGTTTATAAATTATTTTTCATATTCCCATTTTAAATATTTTATATACTTCATTAATGTTATTATTTATTTATTTATTACAGGTAAAAACTAATAATTTCTATTTCAAGGAAACAATTAACCAACACTAATCACACGATTACAATCTAAATAACCATAGGCCAAACAAAACCTGATGACAAAACACGATCAAACAATAGTGACTTACAGTCATGCCCAAATCGACCTTACCGATAGGACACAGGACTAAATACTCATCCTCTTCAAGGATGGTGACAAGCTAAGGGACCTTATGTCATCTCCATTCATCAATTATCCATTGGATTTAAGGCACACTCAACCTTGTCGATTCAGGTGGAGTCGATGCCTGGTACTTGCAACCTGCGACAAATAAAATGATCGAACACACACACACACACATATATAATCATCCAATCAAACACATCGTGAAAGGGAATCACAACATAGCAGGGTACTCACACATGAGTAATATGACATTGTCCCTTTCACAAAACACATCAACAAGTAACCACATCACACATATTCATCAGTAGTTGAACAACTAGATAGGAACATCATCAGATAATCGCATAATCCACATAATAATATTGATCCACATAGTCAATTAGGTCCATAACTAATCATAACATAAGCATAAAACAACAGTACTAACAGTATCATCAAATGTCATCATAGTAGTAATCTAACACCAACAGAGTATCATCAAACTAAACATCATAATAGTAAATCCATCATCAAACAAGATATCATAATGTCCAAACCTAACAATTATCAGTCTAACAGAAAGCAAAAATGAGTGGCACTACATCCTCCCCCTAGGATCAGGCTTGCTCCTGGAAGCTGCAACAAGATATGGGTAGAGATCTCGCATCCCGACACAATCTCCCAAGAAATTGAAGTCTCATCATTAAGATCCCATTGGACCCTTACCTACTCTATGCCCCTACCCTTGAGGGTCAACCCCCGATGCTGTAGAACGCGCATGAGCTCCAAAGAAAGCTACCCATCCTCTACCTGCGGTCTCGAAGACTATCCCTTGATGCTTTGCTTGGCAGTGATCAACTACTGTGAACACTCTATGAGACCTCCCTGCATTACCCACTGTCAGCTCTAAAGTTGTCGGCCTCTAACTAAATCCTGTAGCGTTCTTCTGTGGACACTGCCTGGCTATATGGCCATGCTAGCCATAAGAGAAACATCCTGTACCTCTACCATAACCTCCACCACCTGAGAAAGCATTGGACTACTGAAAACTATCTCTACTAACTACAGACTGTGTTCTCTGAACTGGCTGATTGGGATGATAATTCTTGGCCCGCTGCCAATTACAGTTTTTCCCCAACTGAGTACCACCACTGTGTTGAGGCTGAGAATTCTTTAGTTTTGACTGGGAATACTATTGTTATTGTTGTTTACCCTTAGTGGGTGCATGATGGCCTCTAGAAGAGCCTACTGCTTGAGACTGACCACCACGAGACCCAACACCTATCGGAGGCGCACTACCAATCTGCACACCAGTATGGCCTCCAAGAGCCATGGCCAAATTTTCCTCTACCAGTCGGGCCTTCTCAACTATCACCTCCATGGTCTTAGGATCTAAGACATAGACTCCTCCACTGACATGGGCATTCAAGCCCCTAATAAAGTGTTGAACCAACATAGCCTCGTCATCACCAATTCTTGTGTAATGCTTAAGCTCATAGAACCTGTGCTCATACTGCTCCACTGACATAGCCATTTGTCTCAACTCATGAAACTCATCACCACGTCGATGCTTCCAGTGATATGACAGGAAACAAGCTCTGAACCACTCTAAAAACAATTCCCAAGATACTGTACCAATATCCAAATGTAACTTCTACTCCTCCAAACACCATGTAGAAGCAAAACCCCTAAGGTGCAAGATGGCACATCTCACCTTGGTTTTACTACCATATGGATGCATGAAAAAACACCTACCCAAATCTATCAACTAGGTTTCTGCCTCCACCCACTATCAAAACCATCAAATGTGGGAGGACGTGCCCTTAAAAGGTCTCTCATGTGGCCTGTTAAGATAGCCTCATGTTCTGTTGTCACCTCTATTCTCCTAGGAGACCTTTCTCTTTCCCTCACCTATGGCTGATCTACCTCCTATCTAGGACCTAGGTGGGCAAGGGCCTCCTCAAGTAGATGATGCAACTGAGATCCCTCAAGCTGACATTGATTCTCTATATTTTGACCCCAACCTTCTTGAGTACTCTCATGAGGGGAACTCAGAGGAGGGATACCGCCACCACCTCTCCCGCGTCCCCTACCTCGACCTCAACCTCTTGGCATCTTCTTACATAAACACCACCAAGGGACAACCTCAGGTTGTTAGGCAAGGAAGACACAAAGGGAGAACATGATCTGTAGAATCTAAGCAACTAGGATAACATAATGGGCTCCTATAAAACCAGAGTACCCAGTGTTCAAACTTGGCTCTGATACCAAATGTAATGCCCCACCACGAAACCCTAGAGATAAGCTTAACTAAGCAATACAAAAGGGCAATTTTTTGTATTTTGAGAAGAAATAATAATGAAATGTAAACATACATCTACATAACATTTAAGTTAAGCTTTAACATCTAGGGATTACATGACTGCATTACTAATTATTAACATAATCTAACTAGCACCCATGGTTCATTCCAAATCCAAATGCATCAAAAGAATCAACACATATATTCTATCATAATATGACATCAGATAAGTAACATCAAGATTTTGCATAAAGGATTACAAATATATATTTACAATTCTCTTTACAATAGAATACATCAATACAAAGTTTACAATGTCACTTCTTGATTACATAAGAGAGTATACATCAGTATAATGATACTTGATTCAATTGATATACAAAGCATAAGTATCTGTCTCCAAAAACTAAAACAAGAGCGGTGATCTGCTACCAGTAATATATCCTCCTTGCACACGAGCAACAGTAAAGAGACCAATGGAGATAAAGCACAACCACCCGACCATGTGGAACCCTAAGGCCCACCCCTCGTGCTAGGAGATAACAATAAGGTCCCACAACATGAACAGTCAAGAAGACTATAACTGACAGATACAAAGACTACCCCAAACTCCAACACAACACAAACAAAATGAACATCACTAGTAGATAAAACCATCACTTCCAAAGGCAGTCACAAAACAAAGAGGAAGAAAGACACAAAGAGGAAATGTTAGACTGCAGTAGGGAGAAGTCATCACATAGCTTGTCATGGGTTGTCCTAGTAAGTCTTCTTAGACCTCGGCCCCCATCTTGGGTTGTCCTGGTAGCCTCTTCCGACCTTCGATCCCCATACAAAGCTCATGCAGAATCAACATACCTTTCATGAGGACAAGGTAGTTGATCTTTCCATTCCAAGCCTTCTCATCTCATCTCAAGCCTAAACGAGCACTTGAGCCATGAATGAGGCATCCACTTATCTTGTTAGTGTGATTAACTACCCAACCCCTTAATTCATTAATTAGGTTATCACTAAGTTAAGAAACTCCCACATGGGTTGTCCTGGATGCCACTTAGAGCCACTCCCCTACCTGCATCTAGAAGACCCTACTCATCAAGCATAGCAATTATCATCATAACAACAAGTATACATGAACCATGCAAGGCATTAACCTTCTTGCATACGAACTTAATCTCAAGGACAATTTTCATAAAACATTGCCCATAGCTTCCATGTGAAGCAACCATAACCAAGATATTCCTTTTACGTTTTCCAACATCTCCTCATTTACAAAATCTGACACACTACTTAATGCATAAACAACACAATAATGAACCATATCATCCTTGCAAGACTTTATTCCACATCATGACACTTTTACAATCATAGTGTATACATGAAAACAAAACATTAAAACCTATGCCTCTGGAACTAACCTTGACAACATGACTCTACTATGACCACTCATACGACTTACACAAGTTTCACTCACAATTAGTCAATTATCTAAATCAAAATCCAAACACAATGTTTATAACCCTAATTCCAACATAACAATTCCATTATAAGGGAAATCGTAATAATAATAATAATACTAATTTAAATTTAAATTTATCAGTATTTAAATTCAAAATATATTAATTTAAATCAAATTTAAACAAATACAATTTAAAACTCGAATCTTTTTTATCTTGTTCCATTTTCGAAAATAACATCATTTAATCAATAATGACTCTAATAATCTATTCATAATCAAAAGGCAATTATCTCAACAATAATATTGATTTATGTATGATTTTTAAATAATATTTGATTTCTATATATATATATATATATATAATTTTATCTTTAATACATGAATTTTCAAAAGAGAAAGAAACTTCCTAACAAATGAAATGTAATAGAAAAACTTTCTAGTACACGCATTCTAATCCATGAACTTCCTATAAAACAATTTTTAACTAAATGAAACATTCCTATATTACATAGTTTTTTTGTCAGATAGTGGAATTGGAAGGCTCTGGAGCATGGTAAGGATTGACGAATGGACAAGAATTATAATTGTTGGATAGATGCCTCAGAGATAGAAATGAAACGATTGCAGAGTTTCACAAAATGGATCTATAAATAAAAGTCATGAGAAAAGTTAAAACAAAATAAATTGGCAGGTATAAAATCAATTCACAACTTTTGCGAGCATCCTCCTGTTGCGGCCAACGTGGGAGCTAAGGAACAGGTTAAGGACATCCTTCAAAGTGAAAAGGAATAGAGAAGTTTTGTCAAGTTTGCAGCTGCACCAGTGCTCGTAGACATGAAGGCCAAATGGGGAAGCATAGACGAGGCGTGAGAACTATTTGAAAGAATGCCTAAAAGAGATGTCTCTCAGATTACAATGAATACAGAATTAGCATTTGCATCTATAGGAGATAAAAGGAATACGGTGAAAAAAAGCGACCGACGAGATTAGAAAATTTCCCTTGGTTTTCATTATATATCTATTCTCATAAAATGACACAAGTATAAATTTCTTGAGAGTAAAATCTCATAAGCAATTAAAAAAAATAATTGTAAGATTAAGGCATTTCAAAATACACGATGGGACACCCAGTTGGCCAACTAGGTAGTACTTTGTACTTGACTAGCTTTGCACCTAAGGATGGGTAAAGGCAGCGTTAAGTTCAGAAATTTCTAAAAAGAAAATAGTAATTAAACAGTGGCGCTCGAGGATTGAAGGAAGTCTAAATATAGCAAGTTTTACAAATAAGGAATCATTAAAACCTTGGGCAAGGTGTTTGGTATTCCACTGAATTTATTCAAGCTTCCATCCATCATGGTGCATGATAATAGCATCGAGCTTTTATATATTTAAAATTCAAAGTTGGCTTAGGAAGAAGAAATTGTAATGACTGATGTAAACCAGTTCTAATGATTTTTCTTGCAGATTAACACCAAAATAAAGAAAACATCTGTATCTAGAATATGCATGGCACCAATTAGGGAAGATTATACCACTTCAAGCTATGATACATTTGTGAAGGTTGGAGAAAGATTTGACCTAGACAATCTTAACATTCTGAGAAGGGGGTTCGTTCAGCTTTATTCTCAACAAATCATACTCACCCATCAAGGACTTAATAGATGCAGAGAAGGAGATAATCCTATAGAAGGTGTGTAGTTGACAATTTAATAGGAAGGAATAAAATGATTCAATCAGAGGTTTAAAGATATTGCCAAGTCATAATAAGATGGTTCCTATACACGGTCTTTAAGCCAGATGACAATTCAACCTATGGCTCCATAACTCCACAAGCATACCAGATTGAAGTATTACCAAGGTTAATACCAATCATAGATAGAAATGATTCGATAGTATAGCCAGGCCATGGTCATTATTAATGGTAATACAGATTCACATGTAGAATAATATCAATATGACCAGAGATAACATGACTATGATAATACCATTGATACAATCAGAAAACAATGCAACCTTTCATGTTTCTGCTATCTATTCATCAACAATTGAAATAGAGACATTACTGCGAAGTTACAGGTGCTCATGCCTAAAGGTTCCCACAATGTTTCCAGTATAATTCCCCTCCAATCTCCAGAAACCAGGATTTTCCAATACCCCCAATTCTCAGAGCGCCCCCCCAAAATATCCCCTCCAAAAACATAAAATAACAAAAACAATAAATTTCATTCGTCCATTATAGACCACCCACTCTCTCCAAAATTAATTTCATTTCTTACACAAGATTCATTTAATCTTCCACTAACTGAAAGATTCTTCCTATTTAATTATTTAGTATTTATTACATAAAACAACCTACAAATAACATTATTTATTAATTAGTATAAAGAATATTTTATGACAGCTTGCAACAAGTAAATTTAATTTTAAGAACACTAACTAAATATTACTTGTTTATAAATTATTTTTCATATTCCCATTTTAAATATTTTATATACTTCATTAATGTTATTATTTATTTGTTTATTAGGGGGAAAAACTAATAATTTCTATTTCAAGGAAACAATTAACCAACACTAATCACATGATTACAATCTAAATAACCATATGCCAAACAAAACCTAATGACAAAACACTATCAAACAATAGTGACTTACAGTCATGCCCAAACTGACCTTACTGACAGGACACAAGACTGAAAACTTGTCCTCTTCGAGGATGGTGACAAGCTGAGCGACCTTATGTCATCTTCATTCATCAATTCTCCATTGGATTTAAGGCACAATCAAACCTTAACTTATAAAATATTTTAGGAGCTAAATATGCAACTTCTATTATATTTAAAACTTGCTAAAACAATTGCACAAATACTTTTCTTTCTACCTAATCCTTTCATTTTTTCCTAATTGTTTTGTTGTAGAATGATTTTTAAATGTTTTCATTTTTTTGGTAGAATGATTTTTTAAATGTGAATCTGAGAAACCCATTTCTCACCTCCTCCATTTTGATGGGCTTCTCTGTTTCTTTTGTTTATATTTGTTATTGATTTTATTTATTTGCAAACTATTAACATTATTTTTAAATGATTTATTTATTTGAAATGATGTTGGCATTATTTCATGTTGCAGGTAAAATTTGAGGGGGGAGATTTAAAAGTTTCATATTATTTGCATGGCCATGCATGATTCTAGATGGAGGAGAAATTATTATTTTTTTTTTAGAAAAAAATTATTTGTACTAGATCTACATAAATGATTTGAATACAAATGGTTTTATTGGCAATAAAGATTGTCTTATCATATAGGATTTTTTTTAGATTTGTCATACAATTTATGTTTACAGATTTTATATATCCAAAGAATATATCCATAGAATATAGATCCAATTAATTATATATATATAATTTGGTTGATTGCAAGGATTTTATTTTTATTTTTAAAAGTGTTTTAAAAAAAAATTAAAGAGAAGCATTTTGATTCTTGTAAAATAAAGAATACATGTTTCTGCATTTTCTCTTAAAATTTTAAGAGATAAAAAAAACATAGATGTTTCTCTTTTAAAAAAAGTTAAAACATATATTTTTTGTTTTAAATATGCTGATAAGAGGGATTAGGGCCAACAAGGCATAACCAAAATGTTACATTTTTTTTAAAATTTATTTAATTTTGTTCTCTTTTTTTTTCTTTATTTTCATAAAACTAAGATTTTTTATCATAAATTTAATTTCAATCTAAAACTGGTAATGAAATCCATAAATGCAATTATGTGCATAAATAACAATATGTTTCTCAAACTAAACTAAACACTAAATCAAATTAAAAAAGAGTAAATTTGCACCTTATATTTTTGTCTGGGTAGGGGCCTTTGTGAGATCTGGATCAACAAACTGGTATTGGATTTGGAACTATGCCTGGAATTGAACTTAGGTATCTGCGATCACTAACATTATAAATAGGCTCTAGATCAATTGTTCACAATGAATCTGCAACTAGAAGTCTAGAAGGGATGCTGCAAGCTATGCTACCTATCTGCTACTGGTGATCTGCTACTGTGATTGGATTTTTCTTTCCACTGATAAGATGGCTCCGTCTGGTACCTTAGCTTAGGGTTTATTATGACTTTCATTTTAGTTAGGTGGGAAAGAAATTCTGGGCCTCACCAAGCCTTTTAAAAGGCATGTGCTTATGGCCCCCAGAATTAAATAAGAGCCGTGAGATCAAATTCATAATCAATGGTAATAAACAAAAGCCATATTGAAAGTGAAAATAACCCTAAAACTACATAATAATTAATTAGTAAATGCGAATATTGTCCCAAAATTAATGGCGGGAATATAATATTACTGGCGAATATGATTAAGATGTATAATTATATTATAAACTATTGGGGAATCATATTTAATAACGCATCATTTACATGGCGAAATAATTCAACTTATTAGTTTAAAATAATAATGCTTTGGCAAATTAATTAATACTAGTTATTTTTTGTAAAAATCAGGTGATTTAGTCCCCTTTGTAGGCTAAACTATTCGCCATTTTCGGAGGCCTCTATTTCAACTATTCGCCAATTGGTGAAGATTCACCACTAAAAAACTTTGTGGTTCTATTAGCTTGTGCATTGAGTGTTGCATGCTGTTGTATGAGTATTATAACTCGCTGCCCTAATAGAAATACCCCTTTAAGAAGTATAAGACTCATGGGATCTAGTGCTTTTGAAGAATTTGGCATTCCTACCTCTGAAAATCCAATGAATATCTTCTTTACAAAAGGCGAGACACAAATTTTGCAAGACATTATACCTTCTACAACCACCATGGAAGATCAAACATTTCATGGTGTCAATGACACTATTGACATGGTCACACATGTACCTGATGAGAAAGAAAATAAACAAACTTGATAAAGACTTAGCCAAATTTCAAACATTTGTTGGAAATGAAAGGATAGTGGAAGAAGCTGTCCCTGTGATCCACCACATAAGAGAATTGATAAAAGAAGGACAAGATGGTATTAATGTTGTTCGAGGTTTAACACATATAGTACACAATAATGTCATGATGGTGACTGAATGTGTGAATGGTATTAAGAACATGTTGTCACCGTCTCATACGCAAGTATCGGCACCTATACCAACTACAGGAGTATTTACATTTACATCAACGATTTTAACTACTAATGCAAATGCTTGCAGTAATGCTACCACTGGTATTGGATTATTTAATGGCACAAATTCGTAAAATTACAAAGTTGTGGGATTTAACTATCAAAACTTGGTATCTAAGGGGACTTCTTCTATTAATAATTACTCTAAACCACCTCTCCATCCCACCTATTCTAAGCCACCTCTTACATACAACTATTCGCAACTACCTCCCACCTATGTCCAATCACCATTGAATTATTCATAGCCTCCTCTTATCACTACTCAAGCTCAATCACCTCCTCACTTTGGTTCTAACTCTTCACTACAAACCGCATCTCCTAATGATGCCATCCTAAACCAACTCTTGCAAGGCATTACCTCTTTACAACAAAAAGTGACAAACATGACAAATTCTTCACAACCTAATATACCCACTTATCATGCTCGTAATCCCCTATCTTAAGCAATCTTGAGAACCCCTATGCCTGAAAGGTTTGAGATTCCTTGCTTTGAAAAATATGGTGGAAAAGGTGATCCTAATACTCATGTGGCAGCATTCACGACTATATGTAGTGATTTCTATTTTGAAGAGGATTTGTTAGCAAAAATTTTCCCACAATCTCTTAAAGATACTACTTTAGAATGGTTTTGCTCTTTACCTCCGAATTTAATACACTCTTTTTCGCAATTAGTTGATCAATTTTTACAACATTTTCAAGTAAACATTGGACCTCAAGTTTCATTGACTGATTTAGTTCACTGCAATCAAGGTCCGAAAGAGAAGTTAACTGAGTTTATTAGTCGATATCAATCTCTCTATGTACAAATTCAATGTCAAATGAAGGATGAGGATGTTCAGAAGGTGTTTATTACAAATCTACAACCTAACACCTGTGATAAGATTCTCTTGATGAAGTATAACTCCTTTCAACATTTATGCACTGCCCTTTGTGATTATCAACTTTCATCTAGTCAGTATGAAACCAGAACTCATTAGCTCAAGTTGGTCAATCCATGGGTGGACCATCACAAAACAACTTCAAGAAGAATATATAATAGGAGTTTCATCAAGGTTAATGGACCGAATTCAAACATCTTTTCACAAGTGTTTGCTATCACTAATCCAAAGAAGGCACTGTATCAACAAAGAAAGTTTACTCCGATATCTAAATCCTATCATTATATCATGAACCAAGCTCTAAGTAATAATCTTATGAAGCTTCCCTCGATTAAACCTTTAGATCCTTGTAGAACGTAAGGACCTTATTTCAATGCTAATGCTTTTTGTCATTACCATCGGACACAAGGACATGATACCGAATGATGTATGCATCTTAAACATGAAATACAAGACATCATTGACTCAAATTTGATATAGCTATCGAGTGTGAGTGATAATGGGAATAAGTTGGTTGCTTCGCTGAATTAGAACTTACAGATCTTCACTAATCCCTTCCCTAAGCATACTAATAATAATTTGATGAAACAAAATATAGAGGATGACTATTTGGATTATGATGAGATGGTTGTTACGGTTGAAGTGGATAAGGAAACCACTCAAGTATCACCTCGTCCACAAGGAAAAGGTATTTATTTTGAAGTTCCTCCTCCGTTATCCCTTCAGGGATCGAGAGATAAGCAACATATATCAAAAAGCAAAATGGAACAACCGAAGCAAGAGACTCTGACAAATGAAAAGATCAACATAGTACAAGATAGTCCTTGTCACTATAATAGACAAACTCAACAAAGAAAGCTAGCTAAAAATCGGAAAAGAGCAAGACGATTATCATCAGTTGGAAATAATAGTGGTTCTCCTCCTCATAAGCAACAAAAGACTTCATATACACAAGGATATAAGAAACAAACATCACATGGACTTCCTAACAACAAACAAGACTCTTATAAGAACCACTCAAGCTTTGCACAAAACTTGATAGAGCATCGACTCTCCAAGAGGCTCGTAAGTTCCAAATTTTAGTACGATTGTACTAGCAAGTAAGTATTTCTAACCCTTTTCCTCCGTGATGTGTTTCCCCCGTGATGTGTTATGTGTTGTTTAGGCCTCCTAGGATGACCCTTCATACTCTCATAAGGTCAAGGATACTGGGAGATTGCCTCTGTTGTGATCCCTCTTCTATTTGTATCATCATTCTTCTATATTGCTTCTCCTTTATTATCATTGTTGTGTGTTGTGTCTTACAGACATAGCATTGTAGTTGGTGACTTGGGGGCACCCTCCTATGTGACTGTCCCTAAGACACTTGTTTCTCCTCTCTTGATTTATTGTTTCGCTTCCTCTAGTGGTTCTATCTAGCGGGCATATGACTAAAAACATATTTACTAATGTGGACCTAGTGTCCCTTTAGCAAGTAATCAAAAAATGGACCTAGTCCATACATGGTGATGGGATTGTTATATATTATCAGATGCTTGGCTAGTAGAATCACTCCGTGTGATCTTGATGCTATCTTATCTCTCTTACAAAACATAATAATACTGCTGCTCCGTGCACTTTGTCTATCTTGAATCTTGTATTCCTCGGTTCTCTATGTGAATGATCATATGCATTGTTGATTATCATGATTATATGGATGCTAACACCTTTTCTTGCAGGGAATTGTGTTTTTGTGGGAACATTTGGCAATCGTAAAGTACATGTCACCTTTGGGGGCATGGGCTTTGCGAGAGCTCGTGTTCCCTTGTGTGTTTTCTTCCTACCTTAACATGCTTGATATCGGTACACGACATTAACCACCTTAAGGTGGGTGCATATATAAGGTAAGTTGTCTGTTGTAGATGCTAGCAATATGTGTTTGTGAATCTTGAATCTATTACAATCACTTAAGCCCTATGTGGAGGCGGGATATCATGCATATCCTTTTTATCTTAAGTCCTCTACAGAGGCAGGATATCGTGCATATCCTTTTTATCTTAAGTCCTCCGTGCAAGGTGGGGATGGTGTATTTCTCAAGGAGAGTGCACAGTCCTGTCATTTTCAAAAAGTCCTTCGAGCAGGCAGGGAGAAGATCTGAGACTATCCTAACCCTTAAGAGTGTCTTCAACGATTGTTGTGGCGCCCAATCGTTGGTGTGTTCCTATAATGTGCCTGAGATGGTGATGAACCTAGAAATAGGTACACTCCATCGCTTGTTTGCCATGTTTTCTCCATGTCTTCCATGTGTGTGTATGGCATGTTTGTTCCCAAGCATAGTCTAAAGACCGGTGGCAATGATTCCCTCCTATGCTTTGGGATTTGTATGGCATGCTTGATTTGTATGGTGTGTTTGTTCTCAAGTGCAGTCTAAAGACTGGTGGCGATGAGTACCTCCTGCACTCTAATATTTGTATTGCATGTCTGTTGCCCCATGTGCAGTCTAAAGACTGGTGGCGATGAGTCCCTCCTGCACTATGGGTTGTGTGTTTACATTCCTTATACTTGCATTTTGCATTTCATATATAAATGAGAAATAGAAAAAGAAAATAATCACTGCATTCACTCTATTCACTATGTTTTGCATCCCTGTTACTATCTTCAATGTGTTTGGCATGTCTTCTCCATGCTTGGCATGTTTGCTGTGTTTGTTGACCTTACTTTAATGCATGTATTGGCCTTGCATTTATACATACATTAAAGTGGGGGCTAAACGTCATGTCAGAAAATGTCCCCTTGGGGGCTTTTCCCTCTTAAGGTCTAGCTCCCGGGTCCTGTAATTGCATTTAGAGCATCTTGCATGTTATTTCTGACTCCTGATGAGAAAACCCTTGGGCCTTGTGATAAATAGGACCTAGGGGGCTGCACTTTAATAATCACTGAGCAAAAATGGTAGGGTGGACTTGGGTGATAGCACCCTAGTCCAACCCTATTTTGGGTCTGCCCTAATTTCAAATGTCAGTTTAGTGACTATTATTTGGGTCCTATGCCAACATCTAAAGTTTGAATTATGAAATTCTTAGCGGGAATCTTTGTAGTTGCATATATAAGCATGATTAGGTTTCATTTGCAAACTAGATGGAAATGAGGTGGATTTGATGTATGCTTGTGATCATAAAGCATTCAAAATATTGATTGTGTTGTAGAGCAGAGCATTGTTATTGTGTTTGTATTTGCAGATTTGACATCCATCTCCTCATGGCATGAAGAGCATCTTCCTTCCATGAGATCTTCACTACAAGGTGATATCTATTATGTTTTCAATCATTTATCATTTGGATTTTGCCTCTATCCCGCCAGGATACGCACTCTCATCTGATAACGGTGTTTGGAAGACTTGAATGTCTCTCCGGAGCTTGACCAAGGCAAGCCTCTAAACATCACAACCCCATCCCACACTCCTTGTGATTGCAAGTTACAGGTGTCGGGGTCATCCCACAATAATGGGTTACACGTTTTGGCCAAACTTGACATTGAAATCAACATTTTGAACTAAATTTTCACTTTCTGACACCTATAGTTGCTAAACCATTAAGAATTTGAAGATGATGCGAACTAGTGATTTGTGAGATTTTGTTTGTAGATTCTAAATATATATTTTTAAAAAAATTTGGAGTTAAATTGTAAATTTTTTTGCATCTCCTTTGATAACTAGTTTTTACTAGTAAACAACATTTTTTTAAAGTGATGTGTATTCCGTAGCACATAACTTTTTTCTACAAAGGATAAAATTTTGATTCTTTTGAATTTAGATTGGTAACACTGATATATAGGGCATGCATTTGGTTTCATAATGTTTTGTTGAATATATTTTTTAATTAAGTTTTGAAGTCAAACCAATTATAATTTAGACATAGGCGTATTCCATAAAACATAACTTTTTCCAGGTATGTATCAAAATTCAATTTTTCTTTTTTTTGTTGAAACTAGGAAATCAATACCTAGGGCATGGATATTTTTCAGAATTTGTTTTACTAATTTACTAATTTTCCATGTGTGTAGAACAAAGAACTTGATGTTCAGTGAAAAACCTACATTCACAAGAAATAAAAAATAAATATAATAATCAAATTAAATATATTTAAAATTTTACTTTTTGGGAAGCTTATAATAAGGACTACATACTTACAAAACATAAATTTTAAATGAATTCATTTTATCCCCCAAAAGGTAAATCAAAAGTGGTTTTTTATCAGCATTTTGATAGGTGTAGAGGAGACTCCATTATAGGTATGGCTTAAAAGTAGTGGGGTTCTATCCAAGGGGGTTTGAATCTAAGGGGGTTTGATCAAACCCTCTTCAATTAAGATCCTTTAAATGGAACCTTTCAAGGCTTAAATCATTATATTTTCTAAAAATATGTGATTTCAGCAAAAATCAAGATGTCCCAAAAAGTGTAACCCATTATTGTGGCAGCACCCATTGAGTTCCATGGAGTAGAGTTGTAGAAAGGAGTGGCAAGCATCAAGAATTCAGGATCTGAAAAGAAGCAGGACACTGGAGCTTTTCTTAGACTAGGGTGCTAGTCCTCATGTCCTTCGCAATTGAATCCCCAGAAACGAAAATTGTAGTGCAGATCAATGTCGGAAGGAGATCAGGATCCCACAAAGAAACAGGTACCTTGAACTTGGGCGCTAGTCCCCGTGTCCCCAACTTCTCTGCCTTCTGAACTTCAAAAAATAGTGAGTTAAATATCTCTGTCCCTTATCTCAGTTTGAAAGCATTTGTCATAATTTGATAATTTGCTTACTGATTTGTATATTTAGGTTTTCTAAGTACATTTAAGCATTCAATTGAGACATTGTTTGATTCATCCAAGAATCCACAGCTTCCCAAGTGGTATCCCAACTTGATGGGTGATTTCTCTTACTTAGTGGAGATTCAACTCAGTTGATATGCCCTTGGAATGTTTGGTGTGAAAGGAGGATTCCACATAAACCATTAAAACCCCATTTTCCCCCTTTTACCCCCCTAAACACTACCGAACATATCCTATGAGATAGCATTAATTCTGATAGAATATAGACCAAAGTGAGGAGGCTCACTTTTCAATTAACCTTGAGAGTCTGATGCAGGAGCATCTGGAAGTCATTCAAGTAAATTGAGACAATTAGTGTTGAGTTGCAGAGTGCTAGGAAGAGACATTGGAGATTACCACATTTTACCACATTTGCATATCAAAGCTCACAGAGCAAGACTTAGCATCTACATATCATCATCTACATCATATCCAAAATTCAGGTCATTTAGGTTTGTTTCCCGAGAGATATCGCTATCAAAAGATTACCTATTTTCACAGAGCAGAGCAATCAATGTTCAGTTGAAGCCTAATTGATTTGCGGAGCAATTCTGTGACTTGCAGAGCCTAATGGAACATCATTCAAGGCAATTTAGGACCTAGCTAACCGTCATAGAGAAGAGCATCAAGTTTCATCCATTTGTGGAGCAGTGCTGAGTGTTTAGGTCCAACCAATTTGTTTCTACATCTTTCATACTAGCCATTACAATTAGGTCAACTTGATAATGATTCGAAGGCTTGCGGAGGATATAAATGAAGGATAAAGGATTGTTTCAAGGCAGGGATGAAGTGTGCAAAGACATGAAGCAAGAAGATGAATTGATTTGATCTGGAGAGGATATTAGAGTAGAAGCAGAGGACAAAGCAGAGAACCGAAGAAGATACAGAGCAAAGGTTTGAGAGGGAGAAGAAAGAAGACATAGAAGAATGGTGATATGCTTTATGAATCTCTTGTAAACCTGGGTTGCGGCCTAGCATCTGAGAAGCCCTCGAGGCATATGTATTGTGATTTGGAATTCTAATTTATAATGAGAAGTGATCTTTGAAGGCTGGGTTTTTCCCTTTTAGGGTTTTCTCAGGATAAATCTTGTGTCATGTGTTTATGAGAATTGCTTATCATTCTATTATTATATGCATGTTGCTATTATATCTTGTTCTGATCAGGCTATTATTTGTTTAAGGCTACAAGGTTAGATAGTCCTCCATTGGACCCTCCTGCCTTGACTGCATTAGATGATGACTTTGTTTATGGAGAGAGCTCAAAGAAAGGTTTACAAGACTTACCTAGGATTTGAAAATGTGCTCAAATACTCTTATCATTCCTTTTCTAAGAGGTACAAGGACTTGGCTTTGTTCAATCAAGATTTAACATTGTACATTGACAACCTCTAGGTCATTCTTTGTGATGTTTGTTTGGAAATTTCCAGCCTCTTCACTCTTCCATCTAGTTATAAGCATAGCTTTATAAAAGCCTCTGAACAATATTTTCTTGAGCTTAGGACAAATGTTGTGCCAAAGTAGGAAGAGGGCTTTAGTTAAAGTTAGTTTAATAGTTAAAAGGTGGAGCTTGTTTTGTATATTTTTGTATGTTTCTCATGTTGGCCTAGTTTAGTCGGGTTTTTTTTTGTAATGGTGGAAGTATGTTGTAGTTTTAATGGATTTTTTTGACATTTTCCTTTATATATTTAGCTTATCATCTATTTGTTATAGGCCTCTATCCACAATTAACCTATCAAAATAATGATAATAATAATTTGTTTATTGTTAAATATCTTTATCTTATAATTCCTATTAATATATAAGGAAAAAATTTAGAAGTATAATTTAGTTTTTTGTATTTTATAATTATTACTAGAATACAAACAAAAAAAAGTCATAAATATAATTAAAGTACACTTGAAATGACTAAAAACATAGTCAAGTTCCAAAAAAAGAAAAATTAATAATAATATGTACCAATTTAATATCTCTAAAATCAATGAGAAAATGCTACTATAGAACACCGATGACATATTGTCTCATTACCTATAAAAAATTAATGAAATACTCACTATAATATATGAATGCTAGCAATGTCATTTTTTAAAGGTCTAAGCATCCACTATCCATAACATACATACATTGTTTTGACATTTCAAATCACAACTCATGATCTACCATCAAGGTAAATTTTATGTAGGAATAAAAAAACTAGAGCTCCTTATATAGATAACTCTAGTATGGTACAAGGTTTTTATTGGAAATGCATTGTTCAAGAGAAAAAAAATTAAATTTATAATCAATTTTACAATTTTAAGTTAATTTGTAACTAAGTTTAAAAACATATAAATTCTCCCTCCTAAAGTTAGGGTTCCCTGTTCATTATGTTGACGAGCTATCCCCATGACTAATTCAAACTTAACCATCAACATTGTTTAATTTTTGTGCACACATTCAATGATCTCTATAACCTATCTCAATCAAATTTTGTGATAAGGGTTCTCCATTATAATGACCTAGGCATATTCTATGTGGATGGAGTGTTTCATTTTATAGGAGTGCTCTACGAAAGCTAATTTATCCTTCTTCTTGAGGAGGATGTCATTAGCATGCTCTTTGACCATTATCTTAATAGACCTACATGCTTCATTGATGTACAAGATGCCAGTTAGAACTCAATTTTATAAACACCACAAGCAAATTTGAGATCTAGATCATTATATTTTATTGATCTTTGAGGGCTATACTTGAATTTTTTTTAGTTAAGTGAATTATATGGATTTTGTTTTAGGATTATGCAGATCTTGTTGGAGATTACCTAAATATATAAAAGGAATGCCATCAAACCACCTATTGAATCCTCCTCCCTTTGTTAAAAAGCATGACAATCCCTAGCTTATATTGAATCCCTTGCAATTTGTTTCCCCTAGCAGTCATTCCTCTTGAACACCAATATTAGATATTTAATGTCTTGCTCCAAATGCTCCTCATGAAAAAACCTATAAGCCCAAGCATCCTAGGTCTTTTAAATTTCTACAATCCATGAAGAGTGATGAGTGGAAGATGAATGCACGTAAAGGTTTGTATGGGTCCCCTTTTTAAACACATCAAGCAAGAGAACCATCCTCCTTTTTAGAGGAAGACACCCAATAAGGGCAAACTACCCTCTTCTTCTGTCTCCTTCAAAATATTATTAGGTGGGAGTATAATTCTTTATAAATTCTCAACGATATTGATAACATAAGTAAGTCTTGTTAGCATACCTTTTCCACTCTTTTGGATATAGTGGGAGAGAGTTGAGAGCCTCATCTTCAAACTATTCCATAAAGAAGTTGGCAACCACTAGTCAAAGTACCAATGTTATTGCCATCCCTTCAAATCACACAAGGATCATCCTTGTAAAATAGAAGAAAGTGGATCTCAAACAAAATGTTACCAACTTAATTAGCCGATAGGGTTTTATATGTGAGCATTATAGAGCTCAGAATTGTCTCACGCTGTAAAAAAATTCACGCCAGAAAATTTTCTAAACTCGTCGGTTGTTCCTACCGACATATTCCTTGAACCTCCTATGGGTGCAAGTGCTAGTTAATGTTTCGTCATCAATACAATATAGCCATTGCTATTGCATCATTGATCGACACTTTGGTGAAGCAAGACACCTCATCAAAGCTAACTAGCAACTCCTCACCCACAACCTTTGTTCCTTATATATTTCCAAAATACATCTTGTACTACTCAAGAATTATTATGTAAGGAGCTATTGTTTATTATTCTTATATTAAATTTATACTTTGATGAGAATTCACAAAATGTGATCCAAAATATTGATTCAAATGTTTACACTATATTCCCAAAGACTAGTCATTATCAACATAAATAATTGGTAGGTCTATCAAAAGCTTACTACTTTTCCTAAGATACACATTCATCAAACATAAAATTTATTTGAAGTAATAAAAAATAGTCGAAGTAAACAGAGGTTTATTTTTAATTCAAAGATTGGAAACATCTTGCAATGCTTTTCTAGCAACCTTGACATGTGTGTATGAATTGTTTAAGGGGTATCTATTCCACCAAAATGACTCGTGATATTACTCCCCAACCTTATCCCTTTAAAGACGTTGGACTTTTGCATTCATCAAAACTTGATTCGTGGTAAATTTTTTTTTTAATTCATTCAATTTCAACAATAAACTAGTACCATTTAACAAATAAAACCTAGAAGTCTACCGTGCTATCGCCACTCTCTTTGAATGGCGTTAAATTTGATAGTTGTATAGTCATGTTTCAGCACTTCAATTCTGAAGTACAGGAACAGTAAAGCGAAAGCAATTGTTCAAATACAACTATCATACTACATATAAGACAGGGCTTCATATAAATGCATATAATCTCATATGGTTGTTGCTTCACGTGTAACAAGAAAAAATCCTGACAAATGAGGTTGGGCATCAAAATCTCACTCTGCTGTCCACATCAGATTCTTTAATCCACCTCACCTATTACGTAAGAGATTTCGTAAGAACATTGTTATTGATGAATTACTAAACAAATTCGAGAGTGTATATGAGGCTAGAATATAGGTATATCCAGAATCCAAAATGATGTACTGAACTTTTTAATAAACCCACGAGCCACATGGATTGGCCCACTTAATTACTACAGAGCCACCCAATAATTGCTACATGGTACTTCAACATCAAAACAATCTGTCTTCTCCCTAAACACACGCCTGTCCACTCGCTTGCAAATCAAAGGACCCACAGAAAAGCATGTTTTTTCTGACCCCTTCCGTACTTGAGGGACAAAAAATGTGACAGAAATGCTAAAACAAACAGCCACCGACGAGAGCAATAAACAAGTTTGTCTTTTTATTAGAAAAAATGGTAAATATATCTCCAACACAAAGATAAACTTACAGTAGATATAGAAGCAGCAGTTAAATTACATAGCAGTAAAATAAAGTGAAGTATATTTGAAGAAGCAATGTATTGAGCTTTCATGGATGATAACTACATTGTTGATTACTTCTTACTATTCCAAGAAACTAGTCCTAAACCAAGGTTAAAGTTGATTTTCCATCATCAACATCATTTGATAATCAAAATCTATATACCCTACTAGAATAGACTCTCCTCCATGTTTGTATTCAATCCCAAGTTGATATGCACCTAGTATGTACTTTAATATTCTTTTAACTATTTTTCAATGGTCGATATGCCAATCTACCATGTGGGTAGACAAGATGTCAACTACATATGCAATATCTAGTCTAGTTATAGTGGCGTACAAGATATTTCCAACAAGTTGGTGCAATTTTCCATCCACTTTCTTTAGAATGGAGTTAGCACTCAATTTTAATCCTACTTCACATGGTGTACTAGCTAGTTTACACTCAAGCATCTTAAACTTTCTTAGTACATAAAGAGCATATTTGGTTGAGAAATCAAGATCTTGCCTTCTTCTTGCCATACTTACCTAGACCCAAAAATAGTGCATCAACTCTACGTTAGTTATTTCAAAGCTTGCTTGAGTTGTTCCTTAGTGTTTTCAATGTACTGCACATGATTCTTTGTGAGGATTAAATTATCTACATATAGTACAATACTAACAATTGGACTATCACTATGCTTAAATACACATCTAGATCAACTTTACTTCTTTTAAATCCTATTTCTAGAAAGTATTCATTAATTTTGGTGTATCATGCCCTTGGAGCTTATTTAACACCATATAGTGACTTTTTCAATCTATACACTAGATGTTTTTCACCAAGTTTAACAAATCCTAGGGGTTGTTACATGTAAATTTCTTCCTTTAAATCACCATGTAAGAATGCACCTTTTACATCCATTTGATGAATTTTCAATCCATGTTTTGTAGCTAAGGCAACTATTGTATGAATAGAAGTCATTTTAGCAACTAGAGCAAAGGTTCTAGTATAGTCAATACCTTCTATTTGTGAGATACCTCTAGCCACCAACCTTGCCTTGAACTTTTAATAGCTCCATCTAATGTGAAATTTGTTTTTTAGGTCTATTTGCAACCGACCAAATTTTTACCTTTTGGTAGAGTTGTCAATTCTCAAGTGTCATTTTTCATTAGAGAGTTTTACTCATCTTGCATCACTACTTCCCATTCAACTTTTCTTTTTGCTTCCTCAAATGTACCTAGAATGTCAACTTGTATCACCCTAGTCATAAGAGCATTGTTAGCAAAATGGTGCTTAGGGCCTTCTTGGTAGATTTCCTGAATGTTTCTTGTCTTTATTATGTTTTCATCATCACTTTTGCGTGATGCTTTGACTTGAGTTCCTTCTTCTCCTGCCAAGGATGTCACACCTTCATTTGAATTATTCTCATGAGTATGTTCATACTCTTCAATCAAGATTGGTACGAAAGATGTTTTAGTGCATTCATAACTACAAGTGATGACATCTTCATCAAAAAGAACATTTCTTTTAATATGAATTTATTTGGTGTCAAGGTTATACAACCTATATGCTTTTGAATCTTTGCTATACCCAATCATTATGTACTTCTCACTTTTCATATCTAGCTTTTTCCTATTTTTATTGGGGATATAAGCATAGGCATTACAACCAGAGACTCAAAAATGATACATGGTAGGCTTTCTACCACTCCATGCTTCTTTTGGAGTTATGTTCAAAACTTCCTTAGTAGGAGCCCTATTCAAAATATATACTACATTTGAATTGCTTCAACCCAAAATTTAGCTTCTATATTTCTAGAGTGTAACATACATCACACTATTTCTACAATAGTTCTATTCTTTCTTTTTGCAACTTCATTTTGTTAGGGTGTGTAGGAAACAATTGATTCCTTCTTTATACCATGTTGTTTATAAAAGTGTATGAAAGTTTTATTCATATATTTAGCACCTCTATCTATCACTATAATCTTTAGAGATCTTCCACCTTTCTTTTTAGACAAAACCTTAAACTCTTTGAACTTATCAAACACTTCATCCTTCTTTTGTAGAACATATATACTTAACTCTTCTACTATAGTCATCTATGAAAGTGAGCACATACCTCAATCCCACAAGTGATGGTGTTTTAAAAGGATCCTTTACATCACTATGGACCAAATGTAAAGGACCTTTTGATCTCCATTATTTTCCTTGTGAGAAACTTTGAATATATTGCTTTTCGATAGCACATCCTACACATACGTTGTGTCTTGGTGGGATTTTAAGAAGTCCATGTACCATATTCAACTTCTCCATAACCTTGAGGCTTTGATAGTTGACATGCCCCATACACTCATGCCATAACCTTCTCATGTTATCATATTTTGCAATAACACATATATGCTTATTAAAAATGGTAGAGCAACGAAATTGAAACTACACCATGACTCACAAATACTAAAAATGTTGTATGATATTATGATTTCTTAGTGATTGATTTTGTATTCATTACATATGACTTTTATAAAGTCTTTGCAAATTTCCAACTACCCAAACCACTTGTTAACTAACATATTTGAGAAGATAACTTTACTAACTATATATGTTTTATATGAATATTTCTTTTATTACCTTTTAAAACACTAAGAAGATAATAGTACAATATTCATAAAAAAAGACAAGTGGCATAGGGCACACCCACAAAGTCTATGTGGGACAAAGTTCAATACAAAGACAACAATATTTACTTTTAAACTAACATTTATTTATTTATCACTATGGATGTAATATAACTCGAACATTCCTCCCTTATTACATCAATCTGGACAAAGGATGGAACACTGCATGGATTGAACCCAGTAGCCCATTTACAAATCTATTGAAGCACCTCCACTAAATCTCCTCGCTCACCTAAGACACACCAAACTAATCGCATCAACAAATGTCTTGAATGTAAAACCTACAAATCCTCTATACCACATAATAGAACCAATCCCAACCACCATGGACAATGAGAACAAATCTCATCTAAGAGTCCACCCTCTTCCAAGTGGGTTAAAATCCCTCCTCAAGTGCCTATACAATGAGAGAATAACTTTCCTTTGAGACTTCACTTTCCTCAAAACATGACAATATCTCTCCTTTAATGCTATGGGAACCAAATCCCTTATCTAGTGTATAGTAGGAATAAAACTAATGTAGACACACTAATTCCACCTATTTCAAAGGTTACACTATCCACAAAATGAGTAATTGAAGTTACACTAACCCCACCTTATTTGAGAGGTAACACTATCCACAAATACTGTAAAGAACTACCAAGCTCCCCCTTGCTCCATGAAGGAACACAAATATGGTTGTGCTTCTCAAACAATCTACCATTTTAGAGAGAGAATCTAGCTCAAGATGTCGAAAACCTCCAATCTCCTTTGTCCTCCAACCTTCTCTTTGACATTGCTTAGCCCTTAACAAAAATATCCCCTCCTCATTGTCATAGTGGGGAGAGTATTCCATATGTACTACAAAATCAAAATCTTCTATCTCACTTTCAATGACAACAAAAGATCTATTTGTCTTCAAATTGCCATCAATAAAATCCTCGGTACGTTGAATGCAATTAATATGAACTTGTCCTATTTTTACAATAGTAGCATTTGGAAACTTTATTCTTTCTTGTTGAAATGTTAGACTTCTTATTGACAAGAAAAAGCATCTTTTCAGAAATTGAGTGATTTTATTAACTCTACTTTCTTCATCAATAAAGGAAGAAATTATAGTTTCTAAACTAAGATTGCATTTGTTTAATGTAATTTCAACATTATCAAAACTTGAAGGAATACTAATCAATAAAATTGCTTTAGCATTATCATATTCAATCTTAGAATTAATACCAATAATTTGACTAAGAAGAGATTTAAATGTACTAGTGTGCTAAACAATACTTTCACCTTCATTCATCTTCAAGCCAAAACTATTTTTCTTGATAGACATCTTGGCACTAGAAGCTTGAGAGCTAAATAATGTATTGAGACCATCTTAGATTTTTTTTTATATCTTTGTAAGATTAATATGATGCAAGTATGTATCTAATAATTCAAGACCAATGAGTATCATTTCTTTGTGATCTTTGACTATCTATTTTGTGGCTTCATCTACATGCTATGGCTTTTTTGTGTTTCTAGCCACAATATCCCATAGATCAGGACTTTTCAATTAGGGGCAACTACACCTTTATTTTCCATGTATGGAAATCATGCTCCTCAGACATAGCAAATGATTTCTCCATTAAAAAATTCATGCACCTTTTACAATAAAAACATTACATCCCCATTTACAAAAAATGTATTTCTTTCCAACAATTTTTTTTTTTTAAATCCCTTATATATCCAAAATAGTCTAAAGATGATCTTTTCAAAAGTAATCTAAAATGATTAGTTATTAGATTTGAACCATAAACATTGTTTATTCAACACTAACCTTCAACCAACTCCTCTACAACCACTTTCAAATGACACCTCTCACAATAAAATAAAACTTCAAAAGCTTGTGAACTCAGAATGCTATGCATATGAGAGTATAAATGTTTGTTATTCAACCAATGACCCATTAATATATCAATATTGCTATTTTTGTTTCTTTTTATCAATGTGCAGCCCTAAATAAAATGTGTAGTAGAATTTTGTTTACTTTCCACAGTAAAGTAAATATATACCTCACTCTTTTCATGCTAGCAAACTAAAAAGATGCTCCACTAAAAATAGGTGATATGTGTGAATAGAAGGGATTCAAGGATGTTTTCCCATGCATGAATAATTGATGGAAACAAATTGAATTAAGATTGGAAATGATTCATATATCATATGAATGCTAAACCAAATATCAAACTTCCTTTGATAACAATATGGCAACACATTGTTTTCTTCAATTATTGTCTACATGCTATACTATTGGCCAGTCCTCAATCTCTTTGGCACTTTAATATCTATGTTTTCTTCATTCTAGTCCATGCATTAGGGAGATTATGCTTTGATTGGTAGCAAAGATTCTCATCACCCATGCATTCCCTCACCACCACATGTCATTAAAACACCAAGTTTGGTCTTCTCTTCTCATGCACACTTCAAAAAATGATTTCCATGCTTCAATAGTGTATTGAAAGACAATGATGACATCAAGACCACAGGAACAAGTTCTTTATTTATGCTCTAATACCATATTGAAAATGGTAGAGCAACAAAACCGAAACTGCACAAAAACTACATCATGATTCACGGATAATAAAATATTGTATGATATGATTTCTTGGTTATTGATTTTTTATTTACTACAATATGGATTTTATAAATATTTTGCAAATTTCCAACTACCCAAGCCACCCAATAACTAACATTCCTGACAATATATCTTTACTAACTATATTTATTTATCAAATAAACTAACTATAGAGGTAATAATTCCAACACTTATTTTCACACTTACAAGTAAATTCTTGAAATTTATATACTCCATTCTCCACTTTAGCAATTACAATGACTTTATAGATATCATTCACATCCTTGATTAGACATAGCTTCATATTTTTGAACACCATTATCAACTTGAACATTTCTAGTTCCTTAATGCACTGCTATTTCCTAAGAATATTTTCTCTTTAAGTTATCATTGCTTAATGATTAAAAATTTTCTTCATTATGAGACATGTGTTGTGTAGCACTAGAATCAGTGACCCAATCCTCCTTGTAAGAACTATTTTCTTTATATGTGCAACACAAAGAACATTACTTTTGAAATTAAAGGTTTTTGAAAACTTTCCTATTTTCTTTTTGTATCCCTAATCCTCTTATAACATTCATTTATTTCATGACTTATCTTACCACAATAATTGCAATTTCATTTGATCTTGTCCCTGCTATCATAATATTTTTTTCCATATAATTTAATTTTAGACAAATGAATACTAATAGACTCCATCATACTGAATTCTCTCTTTTTAAAATGAGAACAAATAATTTACTTAAAGTCTTTATAAAAAATAGCCTTAAAAAATTTTATGATTTTTTTTTAACTTCATCCAACACTCTAACAAACAATTTTTAAAATTGGAAAATCCTCACCAATTTTTTAGGGAAAAATTCTCTTATTTGTTGCAATGTAACTCTCATCCTTTGCCTTGCATACCAATGTCACTTTCATCTTTAATAAAAAATAATCAAATAGCATAAACATTCATCACATGCGAATAAAATTTAAAAAATGGGCTCACTTATAAGGCATAAATGATGACTTAATAAAAAAACATTGTCTAATCTCCGTGGCATTCTTGGCATGCTTTTAAATACTATTGAATCAACTGTTTTAAAATAAAAGTGAATACTGGGGTTTTAAAAAAATCTTAGTAATGAAAACATAGTATAATCAAAGAGTTTCATACCTCTCATGTGTTACTTGAAGACCTACAACATGCACAATTTATTATTGTCCACAATGAGCAACAAGGCTATGACGAGCACTTTACTCCAAAGCTATTGCTTGAACAGATGTTCCATGTTCACGTGTATCTTATAATTTTGACTTTGTTCAACTCTGTGTATGTAGACAATAAACAAATATGAACATAGTAAATATTAACACAAGAAACACCAATAGAAATAATCTTGGAGATTTTTAGATAGTTTCCACACAATAGTTTAGATCTTTGCAATCTTCACTCAACAACCAAGAAACCAAAATTTTAGATAGATCCAAAACCCAAGATTTTGATATCTTCTAATACCATATTAGAAAAATGCTGAATATATATCTAGAACACAAAGATGAACTTGTAGTAGATATTAAAAACACAAATAGATTATATAACAACAACATTTAAATTACATAGCAGTAGAATAAATTGAAGCATACTTTCTTGCATGCTTGTGTGGTACCAGAGTGGTTGTTATACTATAGGTTTCATATAGATCTCTAAAGCAACCTAGAATAACTAGAGGAATACTCTAGAGAAGAAGAATCTAGAAACGAGGATGACACGTGCTAAAATGTTCTAGATGTTGGATGTTCTAGATGAAGTGTGGGGACAACCTATTAAATAAGCATTATTTCCAACACTTTTCTTTGCTTTATTTATGAAAGCATAGTGTTTGGTAAAATTCTTCACTTGGATTTGCAAGGCATGTAGATTGTTTTTTTTAGATTGAATCCCAAATGCTACTCCAAGTTTAAAAGATTTGCGCTATGAAAATTTTGTCAAATATTGAATTGAGGATCTACCACAACCCAATTGGATTTAATTCTATGTTATGTTGAAGGGTGTTTCATTTCTATGGGTAACATTGAAGTGTGTATTATATTTTTTATATTTCCAACCAAAGTTTTAATACATTGGTTGATTTATACAAATTTTATGTATATTTCTTTGTTATTTACATGTACTGGTGAAATTCTCATACCCATAGTACCCTTTTCTTTTATATTTTTGGCTTATTTTGATTAGTTTGTCCTTTATACTTGACTAGTTTATAAAATGGTGTTTTTATGTACAAATTGGTCAAATAACTTTATTTTAGTCTATCCCCATCATCACTTATTCCCAAGATCTAGATCTAACCATACATCTCCATTATTCATCACCTTTGTTCAATTATGTAGATGTGAGATTAACTGAGATTATTTACATAGGCATTGGTTTGAACCCCAAACTTTTAAATTTGAATTTCTTAATTTGGGCCCATGTTTTCCTCCCTTAATAACCATTATAAAGTGACTAAAACACAAATTACATTCTAGTGTCACAACCCAAACTAAATTGTGAGTTTTAGTTAAATTAATCAATGAAAATCATATATATGTATGTATTTGTGTGCATGTGTACACACACATACAAACATATATGTATGTTTGTATGTGTGTATGTATACATACATATAATATATACATGTATGTATGTATGAAAGTATACATATATAAATAAATACACACACACACACACACACACACACACAAAAGCGTGTGTATAGTTTAGTATGTATAATATTGAATTTGTCATAACATAACAATGTTCTCTCTCTCTCTCCCTAGAACATGGATTCATCGGCTAGTAGGGTATAAATGGGAGTAAGAAAATAAGTTAACATATTCAAATTTAGATTAAAGGATTATTTGTATTTTAAAATGATATAATTTGTTAAATTAGATTAAAAAGTGTATTTCTCATATAATTCCTTCACAAAAATCATAGTATCTTCATATAATATTCAATTTCAACCACACTATAGCAAGAGTAGTACAATCTAATGAAACGTGTCATAAATACAACTCCATCTCACCATAAAGAAGAACGAAATCAATAAAAATAAATATAGAGAAATAAACTTAATTTATAATATACATTTGAATTAATTACTACAAGAATGGGCCTACAACACTTAAATATATAGATACAAAAATCATCCCTCAAGACATTCATGATTCATAAAACCTACATATAATTTTTGTGTTAGATGTATATAGATCCATTTTGTAGTTCACATGTGAAGGTAAAATAAACATCAACAACGTATTTGAAAAGAAATCATATATACTATATATATGATATGCACCTGTCAAATGTTTAAATGCCTTGATGAAGGAGAGAGAACATCATGTAAATGCTTTTCCTCCAACTATAGATCTATACACACTCCCCCATATGCCACCAAAATAATGTGGGACCCTACCTTTCATGGACAAGGTTACAAAATAGTACCAAATATGAAGAACATGAGAGATATCTAGCATAAGGTACTATCAAATGACTGATAAAAATAATCATAATGAATGATCCCTTAGCAAAGGTTCAAGATAACTAGCACAATATAATTGTGAACACATCTCCAAAATACATGTATTTGATGCCACAATATAGTTGAATACCTATCAAGCATGTAGACATAACTCACCTTACATAGAAGCACATTGCTATTTCACTTCTAGGGTACAATATAGCTATACATGGTACAATTGTACCATAGACAAAAGCATAACTTTATCATTGCCTAGAGTTGTCAAAGATGTCTCAAACACTAACCTAAGATTATTTATGCAAGTCTTAATCAATGTACATCATTTACTTCATACAGACTATTAGAAAAACATAAAGAGAGAGTGGGGCCCCCATAAGTCTCACTCCTCTTCATGGTTTTTAGAATCCTCTAATAAATGAATGATGTAATGGAAATGGATCACACAAGATACATACATGAACCCAATTTACATACTGATCCATAAAAAGGTGGTTATATCACATACTGCACTATTAGGAAATGGATCCTAGTTGTAAAGAACTCTTACAAACCCTTAAATAAGCAACAATACCACCAAAATATGGATTTCAAAACAACATATGACATGTTAAAATAAAGTGGCCCAGGTATTCAAACTCATAATTGAAAATTTAACATTATAAACACACACAAATTGAGATTGGCCTAGAAAAAACCCAATTTGGGTGAAAAACTCTACCCTAGAGAGTAATGATTCTTTGTTCCACTATAGAAAAAATTGTTATAGATTTTTTAGAAAGATAAAATGGAATAAAAAAATATCCAACATATATTATAGAGTCCAAACTACACCTACACACTTGCAAAGTTTTCAATAATGTCTTTACACCACCAAAGACAAGAGCTAATCCTCTAAAAAATGTGAAGAAGAAACTTAAAATCTTCCCTCAATTCTCCAAACATGAGAAGATGAAAAAAATCCTCTTGAACTAAAGATCAAATGCCAAAAAATCTCAAATTCCTACTGATTGTTTATATCAAAACAACTTCATTTCTTTACTAGACAAAAACTTCATTTCTTTAGACAAATTTGTTAGGGCATTGAACATCTATTTGTCATAGTATATGATGAATTCATTGGGGTGAAATATGTTTGATACCTTTACAAACTAGAAAACTCATCAAACTTATTTTTTTGGATATTTTAAGGTCTACAACTTCAAATGGAAACTTCTTAAAGGTGTCACATTCCATCCTTGATTCACATCAATCCTTTCCAAATCCTTGTTGTAATAGTAGTATGACAAATTCTTCTTATTATCTTTTTAGGGACACTCTAATGACCTAGGAACACTAAGACCTTAATGGTGTTATACACTTAATGTTGGAATTGCCAAGGATTCTTTGCAACACTTGAATCACTCTCACAATATGGAAATCAATAATATGAGATAAGAAATCAATGATATTGATGAACCTAATTGAGCATAAACTTAGATTGATCTCACTTAAAAATTTACATAAGAATGCCTCATTATATAGGCATGGAAGAGGCAATCCACCTTGCACGTAGATTGACAAGTGCCCCGTGGTGCAGCACATGCACGAAGACAAGTGTCCTATAAGGTGTCAACCTTTGGATCACTTGGAATGTGCAAACCAACAACCTTGTGTGATAAGTGTTAGATGACTACAAAGTGCCTTTTGAGGTGAGATCTAGAAAGTCTTCCAACCTCAAAAGGTATGCACATGAGGTTTACCAAACAACTTGGTAACCTCTAACCTCTAAAAGGTTGCACATTCAGTTAGACAAGATGTTGTCTAACCTCATCAACCAAAGTACACTTAAGCTATAGTGAATAGATAAATTATTCACTCTAACACCCCCCCTTAAGTGATACTTGGGGAGATCACAAAAGTACAATAGATACTAAGATATGGGTCCCGACTACTAGGCCATGTTAGGTACCCATGTTATACAAAGTTTCTCATAAAGTGGAGTAAAGGAGAAAACCCAATGGGAAAAAATCTCCTCTCCAAAAAGAGAAACAAAATGCATGAAAAGGAAACAAGTGAAGAAGGACGGGCTTATATCATTACCTCCTAGGACAACTTCTATCACATGTGTATAATGAATTTCCCCAAAATAGGAGATACAAAGAGAGACTTGGAAGCCCCCCATAAGATATGTTGTAGTGCTTGTAGATGCTCAATGAAGTATGCTGAAGAGAATCCATGAACGTTGAACCACATTTCTCCCCTTAGGAAGAAATTGAACCACAGTAGTGTGCAAAGAATCTTCCCATTTCAGATAGGAACATACAGGAAGAAGTAGGAAGGTCTCTGAATTATGCACATGATTCAAAGACTTGGATGATGCCCATAATGTCTTCAAAGAATGCTCAATAATCTCCAAGCCAATGCTCTCAGGAACAAGGACCATAGATGTATGGTGATAACTGAACCCAGAAGAATCTGATACTATTGCAGAGGATGTCAAAATACATGATGATGGAGTCGAATATGTGGAATCATAAATATCTACAAAACCTGTCATGATAGAAGTGGATGTAGGTGAAGGAAGAGAAATCAAATCTGAAGAAGACAAGGTAGATGCAACTTCACCGAAGGTGTCATCGAAAAGAAGATGAATGTCCTCAATGATGGCTCCAAAATCTACATCCCAATGAGGTGGATCTGGAAAGATAATATCAGTGTCTTGGTGCAATGAACCACTGGAAGCCATGGAGATATCAACTTGGGATTCAGATGTAGTAACAGGTGTTTGTGGCTTTGCAATTTGACAGAGGAGTTTGAAAGCAACATGTGAGAAATAAGGGCACATTGTGTCGTCATGTTGGTTTCCTCAATAGGTGCATTTGTTGTTGTAGGTAAGATATGGAGTATCCAAAGAAACATACATGATCAAATGCTAGTTTTGACCCCCCTAAAATTATGAGATTTTCCCCTGATTAGGTGACCCCCTCTATGATAGTGATCAAGTATAGAGTGTGCCTAATTGATCAGATCAAAAAAAAGTGTGAGGCAGAAGTGCAATCATCAAAGGTGTGAGCTTCAATGACAGTTTTTAGACAATAAGAAAAGACTGTTATACTGTAATCTTTTGTAAGTGTATTCTCATTTTAGGGAGTAGATGATTCCTTGGGAGTGACCCTAAAACAAATTCATTAGGGAGTAGAAGCTTCCTTGGGTGTGACCCTAAACCAAAGTTACTTAGGGAGTAGTAGCTTCCTTGGGTTATAGCCCCTAAACCAAAGTTACTATTTGAGCTTCATATATTGTGAGCTAATCCTCATCGTGGTTTTTCCCTTCTAAGGTTATCCACGTATATTTGGTGTTATGTGTTGATGTGCATTGTGTTAACCTTTCATGCTCATGTTAATGCTGTAATGCTTAAGGTTTAATCTGCTCCAGATAAGTTGAATTTGTTTAAAGTGAAATTTGGTTGTTTACTAATTCACCCCCCTCTCAGTATACTTGTGTGTCTAACATGAGGAAGAGCACTTGCAACATTTGTGGTGAGTTCTGTAGTGGTTGAGAGAACATAAGTTGTATGGGAATCTTTCAAAGTGTACTTTCTTTCAGAAAGAGATACAATATTTGGGACATATAATATTAGTTGAAGGAATTTTAGTAGACCTTGCGAAGATCAAAGCTATAGTAGAGTGGCATGTGCCAAAGAATGAGTGTGAAGTGTGCAGTTTCATGGGGTTAGCTGGATATTATAAGAAATTTATTTTGAACTTTTCTAAGGTTACAAACTCAATCACTTCGCTTCAGAGAAAAGGAAAGTGTTTTGACTGGTCAGAGGAATGTCAGGGGGTGTTTGATCAGTTAAAAGAGAAGTTGACAACTGCACCAATATTGAAAGTTCCTGATCCAGAAAGTCAATTTGTTGTAATCACTGATGCCTCAAGAGAAGGTTTAGGTGGAGTGCTTATGCATAATGGGCAAGTGGTAGCCTATGAATCCAAAAAGATAAGAGCATATGAGCAGAAATATGCTTCTCATGACTTAGAGTTAGCAGCAGTTGTGTATGCTTTGCAAGTGTGGCGACACTACTTTCTAGGAAAGCCTTTTGAGTTGAAGTCGGATCATCATGGTCTTTAGTATATATTTTCCCAACCTAATCTAAATGCTCGACAAAGAAGATGGTTAGAATTGATATCTTCCTATGACTTTGAGATAAGTTATATCAAGGAAAGGAGAACCAAGTAGCGGATGCTCTGAGCCGACGGAGGCATGTCTCATCAATTATCTCTATCCACTCAAACTTCAAGGATTTATTATTGCAAAATTTTGCAGGTGATGAGTACTATGAGTAGGTTAAGCATAATCTCATAGTAAATCCTCAAGACTTGAGGTATGTTGGGTTCTATTTTTAACTAGATGGACTTCTAAAATATAGAGGAAGGATGTATGTTCTAGATTTGGTAGAATTAAGAAACCTTGTGTGGAAGGAAGTTCATTTCGCACCATATTCAGGTCATCCATATTGGTGGAAGCAAATGATAGGAAGAAAAGCTAAATTGATGCCAAGCATACACCAAGACAATTCCCGGTTGGAGAAAAAGTTCTTTTGAGGGTTGATATGTAGGACCCTTCGAAGTTCTTGAAGTAATCAATCCAATTGCCTACAAAATCACTCTACCACCACCTCTTGCCAAGATGCATAATCTTTGCCATGTTTCATATTTGAAAAAGTATATAAAAGGTGATAATCATATTCTTGATTGGAATGCTTTACAAGTACAGGACCTAGGAGTGGTCATGATCAAGCCTCTCAAGGTGCTCAAAGTACGCAAGCTCTACTTGTGTAACAGAGAGGTTACTCAATGCAAGGTATAGTGAGACCAGTATGCAGAGGATAGTGCCACATGGGAAGGTTACCATGATTTTTATTAGAGATTTCCTTATTTGTTTTATGCTTTCCAAAGTTGAACAAAAACTTTATCATGTTAATATTTTGGATACATTGGATCATCAAGGATGATGAATCTTATGGGGGCAGATATGTCACACCCCAAATTTTGACTGTCTTACTTTTTACTTATATCTAATTACTAGATAATTTTGCATGGATTATTGATTTGGCATTATGTGGAAATGTCAGGATAAATCAATAATTTCATAAGTTAATGTTTAGCTATTTATAATTTAGACATGTGGTTATATCATGTCATGATTATTTATTCATAAGGTATATGAAGTGATTAATGATGCACGAATCCTAGTTTGGTTGATTGCAAGTTGTAACCAGGAAAACAAGTTTTCCACCCTCTAAGAAAGAGAGGAAAAGCATCATCAAAGAGAAGAGAATAGACATATGGAAAGAATGGATTGGTTGTCATTTGAGTCTTGTGCCTTCATAGTTTTAGTGAACCATCATCAAGATTGGTATGTTTGACCTAATAGTCTAAGTTGGTTTCGACTTGACAATTGTCGATTTGTCGACAAGAACCATTAAGTATAGGTTTTCAAAAAACTAAGTTAAGTCAGTATGTGACCATCGACTAGAAATAGTCGATAATAGCTAAAATATTTTACTATTTGAATACCCGATTGGGATCCTAGCATGTTATTTTTGTCTATTTTGGCAAGATAGAGAGAGGGGAAGAATACCTTGACTCCACTCTTGTATCTTGTCGGGTGTTAGAAATAACATAGATATACGTTGTATACACCAATTTTATGTCGATATATATATATAAAGTAATTAATAAGAATTATTAGTTTAAACCTTTTTGTTTGATATAGTTGAGTTTCTTTTGGGTGGTGGAGTAGTTACTAATTCAATGTAATTTACTTCATGTAAGTAATAGATGCTTGACTCCTTACTCCATGATAGCATGGAGAGAATGGAGAAGCTTTTAATAGTATAGGATAGTGGTCTTAATGACCCATCACTCCACTCTCTATTTGCATGCTCCTTTGTGAGGGTTTTTAGGCTAGAGTTGGGCAAACATCCCCATGGGTAAGGTAGAGAAAAGCCTAAAAAAGGAGATATTTCAAAAGAGTTTGGGGGACACAGTGGGGTATGCATAAGTACACCACTCCAAGCTCTGAGAAGGGAGATATATAGTGAGATTTTTCTTTATAGAGAAGGGGGTGTTCAACTTGTTGTGAGCAAGCACAAAAGGTTGCAACATACGAAGGATAATACTCCATGAATATTTGGAGTAGGACTGTGTATCAGTGGGAAAACCATTGGCCTTAGAGGTAAGGTCATCTCGCGGAATATAGTATATTATTCTTAATATGAGACAATTTCTTACTATATAAGCATTGCATTATTCATTTCTTTTTTAAGAATAGTGTTAAGAGTTATGCAATTAGATAAGCTTTATAGTTTATGTAGAGACTTAATCTTTTAAGAACTCAGTCATAGACAAAGAAATCATTGTGAGTTAAGGAAATTTTTTACAGTATTTTATGGTTGCAACACCTAAGTAAACTTTGGACTTAGGAGTTAGAAGTATTACATTTCTAGCTTGAGGTAAAACTGCACTCAGAATACTGAGGGCCTCTAGAAACTGAATATGTGACAATAGAAATGTTATGAACAATAGTTTAATTGCTTGACATAAATAGTAGAATTTGCTCTAGTTTTAAACATAGATCTTAAGTTAATAGCTAGGGTCTAACGTAAGATAGGTTGGTGGATATAACTGTGGCTCAATGTCATTGACATTAGCTAGCATAAATACTAGCATTGGTTTTGTATATCTATTTCAAACATCATGTCTAATGATCTTATATTGATGACTTTGTAGCTAATAAGCCGTTTAGACAAGTTAATAATGACCAACAGTTTTTTTGCGATCTCTCTCAGTAGTGTTTTTGCATTTAATGGACAGAGAAGTGAAGTGACTTAAGAATGGATGAATTCTATTAGATCATAGACTATGTTATTAGCAGTAATGCCAAATATGATTAAGATTGAGGCATACAAATTGTTCTCATAATTAGAGTCTCACTTTTCTATCAAGGAGTCGTTCTTAAAATAGATGTGTTGAAAGATCAAGTTTTCACTACTGCTTTAAATTTATCGAATGCTTAGTGAATATGTAAGGTAAACCTAGTTCTTTGATAGACTAAAAATTATAGAACTTTGGCAGGTATCCATTTCTTAATGATGTAAGTATGAGTTTAAATCTAAAGTTTTGGTGCTAGTTGTTCTATTATATCAAATATACAATGATATTGATTTCGTTGTAAACATCTAGGTACCAAGATATAATATTGTATATGCATTAGACATACAAAGATAAACACTATCATGCTATTTAGGAGTGTGAACCTATTAGTGTCGAATAATCAAACTTAGTAAAGATTATTTAAGATGATGATAATGTTCTTTGAGAACGTATATGTATGAAGGCTTACCTCGTGTATTATATTTATACATGATATGAGGTTTGTGATGCCCAAGTTATCAAGAGAAGATTAGAGGCCATCGATTTTATGATATGTTATTGTAAGGTTTCACTTTTGGAGAACAAGAGTTTATTTTGGCATTTTAAATGTGTTGGGATAGAGAAATTAATCCCTAGGTGTGGATCTTTTATAACATTGTGGTAGTACATTGTTTAATATGGTCGACAATAAATAGTCGAGAAAACTGTAGATCAAAACAATTATATTGTATGGAAAATCTTTGGAGTGATTTTGATAATAAATGATTTCTTGTAGAGTTAAAAATTTGTTTATAGCATAATAGTGCTCAACCTTTAAGTCATTGATGAGGGTGACAAGGAGTCATAGACGGGCTGGTATTTGAAAGTATGCAACGAGGGAATCTTTGAATGGTTAAAATAATCTAAACCTTTATATTGTTTATATATCCTAGGTTAAGGATCAAACTCTAAGTTAGATGGACTAGGAATTGAGATTAACCAAGACATTTCATGTCTAGGGTTCTAGTCAAACAAGTCAAACTATAGGATGAGATAGTTTCCAAGTCAAGTTAGACGTGTGTGAACACACGACCATGTTTACTGTAAATGTCTATTTATATAGAAATTTTGGCCAAAGTGATGCATTTGTCTTTGCATGCATTAGTTGGTTCACCATGTTTGGATCACATGACCTATCAGAATGATCATACTTAACTAGAAATTTGTCTAGAGTTGTATGGTCGATTGTGTTATGTAATACACAACACTAGAACTCATATGGCAATCTTGTTGGTTCTCTATGTCTATACTCTTCATGAAGGGTAGGTCCACTTCCAGGAAGGAAGGTGTGCAGGGGACCACCAGTTTGTGGTTGGAGGTAAAGCACTCAGATGATACTCTCCCTCTGTAGCAGAAGATTCACTGTGACTTGTGAGGCAAATATAAAGATTCCACATGCAGAACACTTTATGTTATGACTTATGATGTAAAATTATTCTCTTTTCCAAGTGCAACTTATTTGTAAATGTTAAGTGAAATGTTTTCAATACGACTTATCTTTGAATATATTGTATTTCAAGGTGAAAATTATTCAGAAAAGATATACATTTGTTTCTATGTGAATATGCAAATGATTAAAAAAAAATTCACTCAGAATACTACGAGCCTCTAGAAACTAAATCTGTGACAATAGAAATGTTATGAACAATAGTTTAATTACTCTAGATAAATAGGATACATTTGTATCCTTACTTACTGATCTTGACTCCTAAGTCCAATCAGAGTTCTCTAGAGGCTCAGTTTTGATTACAAAAAGATATAAGCTTCAAAGTTTAATAGTAAGAAGACATCAATTGCATCCCATGATAACTCGAATGCAAATGAAGGTAAAATGACAACTTAAACAGTCTTGAGTTCTCACAAAAATAAAACCTTTTTACTATGCCTCATCTCATATTACTAGGAATTACACACACAATTTACTAAGAAAGTAAATGAACATGATAAACATGAGATAATTTTTTTAATTCATTTGTATATTCACATAGAAATAAATGCATATCTTTTCTGAATAATTTTCAACCTTGAAATACATTATAAACAAATATAGGTTGTATTGAAGATATTTCACTTAACATTTATAAATAAGTTGCACTTGGCAAAGAAAATAATTTTACATCATAAGTCATAACATGAAGTGTACTACATCTGGAATATTGATATCTACTTCACAAGTCTCAGTGAGTCTTCTTCTACAAAGGGAAAGCATCATCCGAATGCTTTACCTCCAACCACAAACTAGTGGTCCCCCGTACACCTTCCTTCCTGGAAGTGGCCCTACCCTTCACAAAGAGTATAGACATAGAGAACCAACATGATTTCCATCTGAGTTCTAGTGTTATGTCTTACGTAACTCAATCGACCATAAAACTCTAGACAAACTTCTAGCTAAGTATGATCATTTTGATAGGTCACGCCATCCAAACACGGTGAACAAACTAATGCATGTAGAGACAAATGCATCACTTTGGCCAAAGTTTCTATATAAATAAACATTTGTAATAAACATAGTCATGTGTTCACACACCTCTAACTCGACTTGGAAACTATCTCATCCTATAATTTGACTTGTTTGACTAGAACCCTAGACATGAAATGTCCTAGTTAAACTCAATTTGTAATCAATCTGACTTAGAGTTTGATCCTTAATCTAGGATATATAAACAATATGAAGGTTTAGATGAAATTAACCATTCAAAGAGTCCCTCATTGCACACTTGCAAATACTAAGGTCTATGACTCCCTGTCACTCTACTCAATGACTCAAAGGTTGAGCACTATTATACTATTTAAACAAATTTTTGACTCTACAAGAAATCATTCATTATCAAAATCACTCTGAAGATTTTTCCTACAATATAATTATTTTTATCTATGGTTTTCTCAACTATTTATTGTTGACCACATTAAACAATGGACTAACACAATGTTATAAAAGATCCATAACTAGGGATTAATTTCTCTATCCCAACACATTTAAAATGCCAAAATAAACTCTTGTTCTCCAAAAGTGAAAGTTTATAGTAATATGTCATAAAATCGATGGCCTCTAATCTTCTCTTGATTACTTGGGCATCACAAAACTTATATCATGTATAAATATAATACACAAGGTAAGCCTTCATACATATATGTTCTTTAAGAACATTATCATCATCTTAAATAATCTTGACCAAGTTCAATTTTTTGACCCTAATAGATTAACATTCCTGAATAACATGATAGTGTTTAGCTATGCATGTCTAATGCATATACCATATTATATCTTGGTACCTAGATGTTTACAATGAAATCAATATAATTGTATATTCGATATAATCGAACAACTAGCACCAAAACTTTAGATTTAAACTCATACTTACATCATTAAGAAATGGATACCCACCAAAGTTCTATAATTTTTAGTCTATCAAAGAACTAGGTTTACGTTACATATTCACTATGCATTCAATAACTTTAAACAAGTAGTGAAAACTTGATCTTTCAACACATATGTTTTAAGGACAACTCCTTAATAGAAAAAGTGAGACTCTAATTATGAGCACAATTTGTATGCCTTGAGCTTAATCATCTTTGGTATTACTACTAATAACACAGTCTGTGATCTAATGGAATTCATCCATTCTTAAGTCACTTGACTTCTTTGTCCATTAAATGTAAAAACACTACTGAGAGATATCATAGACAAACTGTTGGTTATTATTAACTTGTCTAAACAACTTATTAGCTACAGAGTCATCAATATAAGATCATTAGACACATGATTCGAAATAGATATACAAAACCAATGCTAGTATTTGTGCTAGCTGATGTCAACAACATTAAGCCACAATTACATCCACCAACATGTCTTACGATAGACCCTAACTATTAACTTAAGATCTCTATTTAAAAATAGAGCAAATTCTACTATTTATCTAGAGCAATTAAACTATTGTTCATAACATTTCTATTGTCATAGATTTGGTTTCTAGAGGCCCGCAGTATTCTAAGTGCAGTTTCGCCTCAAGCTAGAAATGTAATACTTCTAGCTCCTACATCCAAAGTTTACTTAGGTGTTGTGACCATAATAATATTGTAAAAAATTTCCTTAACTCACAATGATTTCTTTGTCTATGGCTGAGTTCTTAAAAGATTATGTCTTTACATAAACTATATAGCTTATCTAATTGCATAACTCTTAACACTATTCTCACAAAAGAAATACATCATGCAATCCTTATACAGTAAGAAATTGTCTCATATTAAGAATAGTATACTATATTCCATGAGATGACCTTACCTCTAAGGTCGACGGTTTTCCCACTGATACAGAGTCCTACTCTAAATCTTCATGGAGTATTATCCTTCGTATGTTGCAGCCTTATGTGCTTGTTCATAATGATGCTGACCACCCCCTTCTTTGTAGAGAAAAAGCTCACTTTCTATCCACCTTCTCAGAGCTTAGAGTGGTGTACTGATGCATACCCCACTGTGTCCCCCAAACTCTCCTGAAATATCTCCTTTTCAAGACTTTTCTTTTCCTTTCCTGCGGGATCTTTGCCCAACTCTAGCCTAAAAACACTCACAAAGGAGCATGCAAATAGATAGTGGAGTGATGGGTCATTAAGACCACTCTCCTATCCTATTAAAAGATCCTCCATTCTCTCCATGCTATTGTGGAGTAAGGAGTCGAGCATCTATTACTTACATGAAGTAAATTACATTGAATTAGTAACTACTCCACCCAAAACAAACTCAACTATATCAAACAATAAGGTTTAAACTGATAATTCTTATTAAATAATTATATATATCAACATAAAATTGGTGTATACAACATATATCTACATTATTTCTAACATCCGACAAGATACGAGAGTGGGGTCAAGGTATTCTCCCCATCTCTCTATCTTGCCAAAATAGACAAAAATAACATGCTAGGATCCCAATCGGGTATTCAAATAGTAAAATAGTTTAGCTATTATAGACTATTTCTAGTTGATGGTCACATACTAACTTAACTTAGTTTTTCGACAAAACCTATACTTAATGGTTCTTGTCAACAAATTGACAATTGTCAAGTCGAAACCAACTTAGACTATTAGGTCAAACAAAACTTACCAATCTCAATGATGGTTCACTAAAAATATGAAGGCACAAGTCTCAAATGGAAATCAACCCATTCTTTCCATATGTCTATTCTCTTCTCTCCGATGATGCTCTCCCTGTCTTTCTCGGAGGGTGGAAAACATTTTTTTCCTGGTTACAACTTGCAATCAACCAAATTGGAATTAGTGCATCGTTAGTCACTTCATATAGCTTATGAATAAATAATCATCACATCATATAACCACATGTCTAAATTATAAACATATAAATATTAACTTATGAAATTATTGATTTATCCTGACATTTCCACGAAACATCAAATCAATAATCCATGCAAAATTATCTACTAATTATATGCAAGTAAAAAGTAATACATACTCACAATTTGGGGTGTGACATATCTCCCCCCATAAGATTCATTGTCCTCGATGATCCGGTGTATCCAAAATAATAACATGATAAAATTTTTGTTCAACTTTGCAAAGCATAAAACAAATGAGGAAATCTCTGATAAAAATCATGGTAATCTTCCCATGTGGCACTCTCCTTTGCATACTAGTCCCACTGGACCAAGTGCATTAAGTAACGTCTCTATTACGCAAGCGGAGCTTGTGAACTTTGAGCACATTGAGAGGCTCGATCACGACCACTCTTGGGCCCTGTACCTATAAAGCATTCCAATCAAGAATATGATTATCACCTGTTATATACTTTTTCAAATATGAAAGATGAAAAATATTATGCATCTTGGGAAGAGATGGTGGTAGAGTGATTCTAAAGGCAACTGGATTGATTACTTTGATAACTTCGAAGGGTCCTACATATCGAGGAGCTAGTTTGGAAGAATTTCCAAACTTTATGGAGCTGTTCTGAGGTTTGACCCTCAAAAGAACTTTTTCTCCAACTAAGAATTGTCTTGGTGTACGGTTGGCATTAGCGTAGATTTTTTGCCTATCATTTTCTTCCACCAATCTATTTTTGATTAGCTTGATCTATTCTTCCATTACTAACAACATTTTGGACCAATGCTAATCCTATCTTCTAGCTTATCCTAGCTTATAGGAGTTCAGCATATTCTTCCATACAATGCTTCAAATGGAGCCCTCTTGATAGTAGAATTGTAGGAATTATTATAAGCAAATTCCACAAGCGGTAGATACTCTTCCCACTTGTATTGATGATCCATGCAATACACTTGAACAAATCTTGAAGATAGTCAAGGGGAGTCAAATCCTTCTGAAAACCCAATGACTAAGCTAGATTAGTTATTGGCCATGCTAAATGAAACCAAGGAAAGGCTTGGAAATCTGGAACAGGAGGTTAGGGGTCAAGGAAGATCCGAAGGAGAAAAAGAGGACTCGCATCAAGGGGATAATGACGATGTCCATGAACCTAGTATTCATAGTGAATAAAGGGAGAATGTTGATAAGAATGAGTCTCAAGAAGAGAAGAGAAGTATATTTTCTTCAGAGTTGTCGAGAGACATGAAGAAAGTGATGCCACCAAAGTTTGATGGAACAATAAGTGGTGATGTTGTAGAAGGTTGGTTGATAGAGACGGAAAAGTATTTTGAGATCTGAAATTACCCTAAGATAACCAAGGTAGTATGGGGTTCCTATCAGCTAGCAGGTGAAGCGTCCACTTGGTGGATGAACAAGAAAATGGAACTGGGGTTGATTTCTCTAATCTTAACCTAGGATAAATTTGTGGTCTCATTTTGCCAAAGGTGGTTACCATAGCTTTTCTTCGATCAAAAGCTAACAGATTTTTAGAATCTGTGACAAGGAGATATGTCAGTGGTAGAATATTGGGAAAAATTCACCCATCTCCTGAAGTATGTATCACAATATCAAAAAGATGAAAGGTTCAGAATCAGGAAATTCATCATGGGTCTGAATGCCCAGATAGGTGGAGATGTGGATGTGCATGGTCCTACCACTATGGACCAAGTTTATGAGAAGGCAATCAAACAAGAGCAAAAATTGAAGTAAATTCCTGCGTATCCCGAGAATAATCACAAGAGGTTTAATAAGACACCAACTTCTCAACCTTTCAAGAAAAGGAATGACAAATAGGATGTGAATAAGAAAAGTGACAAGGGCTCTAGAAACAATAGGGATAGACCCAAAAATGAGAAGAATAATAATGGTAATATCTGAAGGAATGATAATAATTGAGGTAAACCTGCTAAGAAGCGAGGACCTCTTGGAGGATGCTTCTCTTGTGGTGGAGATCACTATGCAAATCAATATCCAACCAAGAATCAAGGAGTTTAGCAATGTGGTAACACATTACCTACCCAACAAGCAACTTTTCAATAGAGGATCCGTGCGACTTTGGACAATCGCCAGGCGGAGTACCAGATTACTCCCATAGAGACAACAGGTACTTTGTTTGGAGTTCCCATTTCTATTTATTTGATACTGGAGCAACTAAAAGTTTTATTTCTCCAAGAATATTAAGTAAATTTCTTAGAAGAGCTGGATATATGGCTAAACCCTATTTAGTTGAATATGCTAACTAGACTAAAGCTTAGGTAGAGAAATGCTTGTTTGAAGCTAAGATTGATTTGCCTAGTTTTTTGACTAAGGTGAATTTGTTTATATCCCCCTAGGTTCCTATGATGTAATCTTAGGAATAAATTGGCTACATAGAGACATAGGGCCAATGTCAACTATTTTGCAAAAATAATTGAGTGTCTAGATGATGTAGGAAACAAAGTCTATTTGCAAGGCACTCAAAGAGAAGTCAAGATCAGACCAATCTCTACTATGCAACTAAAGAGGGCTAGGCGAAAAGGTTGTCAACTTTTTGCAGTCAAGATGGAACAAGTGGAAGAGGATCCTAGTAAAAACAATGTACGTTTGGAGAACTATCCTTTCCTTTGAGATTTTCATGATGTTTTTCCAGATGAACTTCTAGGATTACCTCCGAAGAGAGATTTTGATTTCTCTATTGTATGTTTATGTAGGTTAACATTTCTGAATAACATGATAGTGTTTATCTTTGCATGTCTAATGCATATACAATATTATATCTAGGTACCTAGATGTTTACAATGAAATCAATATCATTGTATATTCGATATAATCGAACAACTAGCACCAAAACTTTAGATTTAAACTCATACTTACATAATTAAGAAATGGATACCCGCCAAAGTTCTATAATTTTTAGTCAATCAAAGAACTAGGTTTACCTTACATATTCACTATACATTCGATAACTTTAAAGTAGTGAAAACTTGATCTTTCAACACATCTATTTTAAGGACGTCTCCTTAATAGAAAAAGTGAGACTCTAATTATGATCACAGTTTGTATGCCTTGAGCTTAATCATCTTTGGCATTACTACTAATAACATAGTCTATGATCTAATGGAATTCATCCATTCTTAAGTCACTCAACTTATCTATCCATTAAATGTAAAAATAGTACTAAGAGAGATCGTAGACAAATTGTTGGTCATTATTAACTTGTCTAAATAGCTTATTAGCTACAGAGTCATCAATATAAAATCATTAGACACATGGTTTGAAACAGATATACAAAACTAATGATAGTATTTGTGCTAGTTGATGTCAATGACATTGAACCACAGTTATATCTGCTAATCTGTCTTACGTTAGACCCTAGCTATTAACTTAAGATATCTATTTAAAACTAGTGCAAATTCTACTGTTTATCTAGAGCAATTAAATTGTTGTTCCTAACATTTCTATTATTATAGATTCAGTTTCTAGAGGCTCGCAGTATTCTGAGTGCAGTTTCACCTCAAGCTAGAAATGTTATACTTCTAACTCCTACGTCCAAAGTTTACTTAGGTGCTACAACCATAATAATACTGTAAAAAATTTCCTTAACTCATGATGATTTATTTGTCTACGGCTGCGTTCTTAAAAGATTAAGTCTCTACATAAACTATAAAGCTTATCTAATTGCATAACTCTTAACACTATTCTTACAAAAGAAATACATCATGCAATATTTATATAGTAATAAATTGTCTCATATTAAGAATAATATAATATATTCCACGAGATGACCTTACCTCTAAGGCTGACAATTTTTCCATTGATACACAGTCCTACTCCAAATATTCATGGAGTATTATCCTTCGTATGTTGCAACCTTCTATTCTTGCTCACAATGAAGCTGACCGCCCCCTTCTCTATAGAGAAAAAGCTCATTGTATATCTCCCTTCTCAGAGCTTAGAGTGGTGTACTTATGCATACGCCACTATGTCCCCTAAACTCTCTTGAGATATCTCCTTTTTAATGCTTTTCTCTGCCTTACCCGTGGGGATCTTTACCAAACTCTAGCCTAAAAACACTCATAAGAGAGGGAGAGAATCATCAGAGAGAAGTGATTAGACATGTGGTTAAGAACATGTTGTTGCCATCTAAGTGTCCTACTTGCATCATTAGTGAACTGTCATCGATTTTGGTAAGTTGTGTTTAATCCATTTGGTCAGAGTCTAGGTTTTTGATCTCATTCGACAATTCTTGATTTGTCGACAAGAACCATTAAGTATAGGTTTTGTCGACAAATCAACAATTGTTAAGTTGAAACCAACTTAGACTATTAGGTCAAACACAACTTACCAATCTTGATCACGGTTCACTAGAACTATGAAGGTACAAGACTCAAATGGCAACCAATCCATTTTCTCCATATGTCTATTCTCTTCTCTCCAATGATGCTTGTTGACCCATTTTTTCCTCTGACCAGAGCCAAACAGTCAACTTGGTATTTTCCTTGAAAAGCCTTTGGAAAATGTTGCCTAAATTTGAAAAGTGTCAAATTGCCTTAAAAAACCTTACCATTGGAAAGAGCTTGAAAAAATAGGTAGGTTTTCTTTTTGCAGCACCCTGAAATTCGGCCAAATAAAGAAGTTATTGATGGTCAAAGCTTTGGTCAACATATAGTTCAAATATACATTTGGCGGGCTTGCAAATCTATATCGGCCTTAGAAAATATGAAAAAATTTGAGTTATATACATTTCTGAATGTATATCAGGCCAAGGAAATGCATATACATTTAGGGAATCTTCCGCAGATTCTCAGAATATTTGCTAAATGTATATCGGGTCTGCTTGTATATGGGGGCTTGTACATTCAGATATACAAATGGAGATACAAAGGAATATGCAGTGAAAAGATACAAGGCTGGCGAACATACATGTGCTACAGTGGATGTACATTCGCCAAAAATGCAAAGGCTGAGATATACAAGGTAATATACATTGAAGATTCCTCAGAATATTCTGCACTTGTATGCATAAAAAGGCTTGTATATTACTTTGTATGTTCGCACATACAATCGGCTATATACAAATGAAGATATGCATCGTGGGTATATTCCATCAAAGATTCCCTATTTGTATGTAAGGGAGTTTGTATATTTGCGTTTGTATATCCACATATACAAACAAATGTGCATTTGCTACAGTGCCACAAAGGGAGATACAAATGGTGGGTCCTGCGCATATACAAGCAGGATTGTATGTTTCGACATACAAAGGAGCATGAACAGTGGAGTGTATATCGGCTTGTATGTTTGCACATACAACCTGATATACAAGACAATATACAAAGGGGTTTGTATATCAGGAATGTACAAACAAAGATGCAAGTCAGACATACAAGCCGAACCCGACAGAGCAATCTTATACAATTTATGGCCATTTGACATTTGACTTGTATGTATATGTGGCTTGTATGTTCGTGCATACAAGCAAATAAACAAGGAAAAGACATACAAGCCAGACTTCAAATAGAGGTAAATTTCAGTGTATTCAGGTGTCAGGTCCGTGGCTTGTATGTTTGCATATGCAGAAAGAGATATACAAAAGGAAGTGATACAAGACAGACTCGACAAGGCAATCAAATATAATTAATGGTCTTTTGGGGTCTGACTTGTATGTATATGGCGCTTGTATATTGCGATATACAAGTCAAAGATGCATTGCGATATACAAGGCGGATTTGAATCAAGGATCAGGTTCAGCACATAAGAGTTTGGAGTCTGCCTTGTATAAATAGGCGTTTGTATATCTTGCATATACAAAGAAATGTACAAGGAGAAGATATACAAGCCGGATCTGGAAAAACATAAAGAAGCAGCTAAAGGTCATTTGGGGTCCATAGCTAGTGTGATCGCATATGCAGAAGGAGATAGACAAATGGTGGGGTCCACCAAGGTACAAGCACTTGTACATATTTTTTGCTTGTATGTTTGCTTGTATATTGTGATATACAAGGTCAAGATATTAGCTAACATACAAGTGGTAGGGCCCGCATATACAAGGGGAAATTGTATGTATATGCAATTTTCGAAATACAAAGGGATGTACAGGGGCCAATATGCAAAGTGCCATGTATGTGCAGAAGGAGTTGCAGAATGAGTTTTTGAATGCCAATTTAGGCGCCAAGATGCAGCGATATACACAGAAATGCAAAAGTGATATATACAGGCAGTTGACCGAAAGTTTGACCGCCTGTATCTCCTTCATTTTGGCAAATTTCGGCATGCTCCAAGAGGCAAAGTTGCATATTTTGGTCCCGTCTTTCATGTGGTAGGGTTTTTCATGAGCTTTATCTCTTTTCAAATTTCAGATCTGGAAATGCATATTTGTGAGTGACTGGACATTTCAGCGACGACTTTCAGTAGATGAAGATATTTTTGGGGCATTCATTGTTGCACAAAGATGATGCAGCTCGCATTGATGGTTAGAAATATCTTCCCACCTTCCTCTTCTAGATATTGTCATCTTTTCTACTACAGATCGATGAGTAAGCTGCTTGCATTCAAGACTCCAAAATATCTCATATCCGCCCAATTCCAGATTTTGACGCCATAACTGATGCAACTGGGCTGTAATCAAGGGAGATATTTTCAATTCTAGCTCATAAAGCAAATTTTGTAACCGACTTAGGATAGTTTTGGAATGCTATAAGTATGCATTCGAATATTGTAAATAGGGTTGAAAATTTTTTGGCATTAAGGCTTTTGTCTTTCCAAAAAGGGTTTTCATATGCTGTAACCATGCCTTTCCATTGAATATATGCAAGTTAATTTTACCTCTTTACTGATTTTTCTAGTTCTGTGTGAATTTGTGTACGGCTGTCTGTGAATGTTTCATTCCTCTCAATCATATTGCTTCCCACCTCTGCTAGAGTCATCTAATCTGTGTATACCTACTTGCTGTATTTGATTACATTGTGCATCTTCTCAGTGTTGTGGAAATTTCTTTAAATCTGTCTGTTGCGTCACCCTTGTTTTTAATCTTTTATTTCATTTCCATTACAAGCTTTCTCTCTCCCTTTTCCCCTCAAAATTTAGTAGTTTTAGGTGATAACTAGACAAGGAAGCCGGCCTTCTTCAGAGGTCTGATCTCACTTAGCAAAGTCCCACACTTAGAGATCAGTCCCATGTTACTCCAGTTTGTAGAGGCTTCACGGCTATATGCAAGGGTGCAAAACTGGGTGATAACAATGCTCTCCCTCTCTTTCTTGAAGGGTGGAAAATCTGTTTTCCTAGTTACAACTTGCAATCAACCAAACTTGGATTAGTGCATTGTTAGTCACTTCATATACCTCATGAATAAATAATCATCACATCATATAACCACATGTCTAAATTCTAAACATATAAATATTAACTTATGAAATTATTGATTTATCCTAACATTTTCACATAATGTCAAATCAATAATCCATGCAAAATTATCTACTAATTACATACAAGTAAAAAGTAAGACATACTCAAAATTTGGGGTGTGGCATATCCCCCCCATAAGATTCATCGTCCTCGATGATCCAATGTATCCAAAATAATAACATGATATTTTTGTTCAACTTTGTAAAGCATAAAACAAATGAGTAAATCTCTGATAAAAATCATGGTAATCTTCCCATGTGGCACTATCCTCTACATGCTGGTCCCATTGGACCTTGCATTGAGTAACCTCTCTATTACACAAGCGGAGCTTGTGAACTTTGAGCACCTTGAGAGGCTCGATCATGACTACTCCTGGGTCCTGTACCTGTAAAGCATTCCAATCAAGAATATGATTATCACCTGTTATATACTTTTTCAAATATGAAACATGAAAAAAATTATGCATCCTAGCAAGAGCTGTTGGTAGAGCGATTATGTAGGCAACTAGATTTATTGCTTCGAGAACTTTGAAGGGTCCTACATATCGAGGAGCTAGTTTGGAAGACTTTCCAAACTTTATGGAACTCTTCTGAGGTTTGACCCTCAAAAGAACTTTTTCTCCAACTGAGAATTGTCTTGTATGCTTAGCATCAACATATCTTTTCAACCTATCATTTGCTTCTGCTAATCTATTTCTGATAAGCTTGATATGTTCTTCCATTTCTGATATTTCTGGACCAATGCTAATCCTATTTTCTAGCTTATCCCAACTTATTGGAGTTTGACATCTTGTTTCGTACAATGCTTCAAATGGAGCCATCTTGATAACAGAATTGTAGGAATTATTATAAGCAAATTCCACAAGCGGTAGATACTCTTCCCACTTGTATTGATGATCCATGCAATACATCTGCAACAAATCTTCAAGAACTTTATTTACCCTTTTAGTCTGACCATTTGTCTCAGGGTGATATTTCGAGCTTATATTGAGTTGATTTCCTAGTGCTGAGAACAAAGTTTGCCAAAATCTTGACGTCATGCATGCATCTCTATCTGAGATCATCTTCTTAGGAACTCCATGTAATCTAAACACTTCTTGCACAAACTTGTGAGCTATGACTAGTGTTCCATCTGTTAGATTCACAGGTATAAAGTGAGCTACCTTGGTGAGTTTGTTCACCACCACTAAAATAGAATCATGTCTATTTTGAGACATTGGGAGACCTTGCACAAATTCCATGCTAATGACCTGCCACTTCCATTCTAGAATATCGTGCAGATATAGAAGTCCTAATGGATGTTGATGCTCAGCCTTGACTCTCTGGAACTCTAGGCAACTTGTTCTTCATTCCTTTCTAGAAATAAAGAGGTTTCACATCGGCTAAGGGTTTGGTTACTTTGGGATGACCTAAATATGGTGTGGAATGAACTTCCTTCCACACAAGGTTTCTTAATTCTACTAAATTTGGAACATACATCCTTCCTCTATATCTTAAAAGCCCATCTGGTTCAAAATAGAACCCATCATACCTAGATTCTCAAGGATTTACTTTGAGATCCTTCTTAACTTGCTCATAATACTAATCACCTACAGAATTTTGCAACACTAAATCCTTAAAGTTTGAGTGGATAGAGGCAATTGAAGAGATATGCCTCTATCGACTCAGAGCATTCGCTACTCAGTTCTCCTTGCCTTTGATATAACTTATCTCAAAGTCATAGTTGGATATCAATTCCAACCATCTTCTTTGTCGAGCATTCAGATGAGGTTGGGAAAATATATACTTAAGACCTTAAGGCTCTGACTTCAATTTAAAAGGCTTTCCTAGCAATTAGTGTCACCACACCTGCAAAGCATGCACAACTGCTACTAACTCTAAGTCATGAAGAGCATAATTCTACTCATATGCTCTGGTGCAGTCATGGTAGGAGGGTTCACAGAATGAACTATCTAGACCGTGCAGCAAGAGTAAACACAACGGAAACAACTCACGAAATGGAACAAATGCAGATTCAATCATTCAATATATCAAAGAATTCAAATACAAATCAGTTGGCAACATGTGGGCTTACAATTAGGGCTCACAGGCTTGATTACATACATGCGCAAGATAAGGCTTTGAAGCTCCTTCACACAAATCTAAACTATCAATCTTCTAATCATGAGAACTACTTTCCTAAGGATCTACTACATCAATATATATCATTTCTGGACCAATGGATTCCTCCGTGTTGGCCAAGGAGGGTTACAAACTCCAATGAAGAGCAATAACATGCTCACAGATAGGTCAGACCTAAATGCATAAAACACTTCCTCAAATGAACAGAACAACATGCGGACCTCTGGGGAAGGTCAGCCATGAACTAGGGATCATTGAATGATGTGTCATTAGGATCTGCAAGTCAAGGAATGATCTGCAAGCTTTCTCCTTCAGCTGATCATCAGGAACTATTAGAATGCTCTACTCTTGGAAAATAGATGATCTTCTAATAGCGATATCTTTCCGGTAAACGATCCAAATGCTCTGAATTCTTGATATGATGAAGATGAATGAATGTAGATGCTAAGTCCAAATCCACAAGATGTGAAATGCCAAAATCGGACCACAAGATGAAAAACTGCTACTGACTGAACTGCCTTACCTGAATTAGAAAATGAAAGAACTGAAATGTAAATGTTTTTGGTTGATGCAAGATTGCTCTTGAACTAGGGATGCTCCTGCATCATGCTCTTAGCTTCCTAGATTCATATGCATAAGCACTCCTCCTAAACCTTCTCCTGAGGCATTAGTGATTACAATAAATTAACTTTTCAGATCAGGAACTTTCAATATTGGTGTAGTTGTTAACCTCTCTTTTAACTAATCAAATACCTCTTGACATTTTTCTGACCAGTCAAAACACTTTCCCTTTCTCTAAAGTGAAGTGATTGGGCTTACAATCTTAGAAAAGTTCAAAACAAACTTCCTATAATATCTAACTAACCCCATGAAACTGTGCACTTCATGCACATTCTTTGGCACAGACCACTCTAATATAGCTTTGATCTTCACAGGGTCTACTAAAATTCCTTCAGCTGATATTATATGTTCCAAATATTATATCTCTTTCTCAAAGAAAGTACACTTAGAAAGTTTCCCAAACAACTTATGTTCTCTCAGTCGCTACAGAACTAACTGCAGATGTTGCAAATGCTCTTCCTCATTCTTAGAATAAATAAGAATGTCATCTAGAATCACTAGAAAAAATTTATCCAAGCAATCTCAGAAAACACTGTTTATCAAATTCATGAATGTTGCAGGGGCATTCGTCAGTCTAAAAGGTAGAACTATGAACTCATAATGTCCATACTTCATTCTGAAAGTTGTTTTATGAATGTCCTCATCTTTTACTCTCAGCTAATGATATCCATATTATAAATTGATCGTAGAGAATACTGTTGCGCCACGCATCTGATCAAAAATATCATCTATATGTGGTAGAGAATGTTTATTCTTTATTGTTTCTTTGGAGTATTATCTTAATGGTTTATCCTATGCAGGCCGAAGGGTTGTTTAGTCTTAAACTGTAGTAGGCTGAGTTAGCTACTGTTATAGTTTAGCCAACTTCTTCATAATAACTTTGTTAGACACTGAGACATAGTAAAAAGGTTTTATTTTTCTGAGATCTCAAGACTGTTTTAAGTTGTCTTTTACCTTCATTTGCATTCGAGTTATCATGGGATGCAATTGCTATCTTCTTACTATTAAACTTTGAAGATTATATCTTTTTGTAATAAAAACTGAGCCTTTAGAGAACTCTGATTGGACTTAGGAGTCAAGATCGGTAAGTAAAGATACAGATGTATCCTATTTATCTCTTTAACACATTTAACTTTTATTGTTTTCAATCGAAGACTTAGTTATAGATTTCATTTATTTTAGGTATATAGAATGTGTTGTCCTCAAAATTTGTTGTGCTCATTTTATAGGATGACCCCTACGAAACTTGTCCATTTTGTAACCTACACTCTAAGTTCGCAAATCAAGGAAAGTCTTCTTGGCCTCATGCAAAGTCATTTGATGTCTTGGAATGACTTATGACATTCCCCTCAGTTGGTTTTTCGAGACTCATGAAATAGATCAAGTCATAAGCCTATTGGAATATCAATTCTGGCCTTTTCAAGGTGTTAGTCATTTTGCAGAGTACATATGCTTGAGCGGCCAAATCCACCACTCTTTCATGTCTTGTTGTTTTCTATATGCACTGGTGGCCAAATCCACCACTTGTGCATATGTTTATATTGTTTTGGTCCAACATGCAAGAGCGGTGAAAATCACCGCTTGTGCATGTTGTTTACCCGATATGCATTGGCGAAGAAATCTGCCGCTCAAGCAAATCTTCGCATATCGAGTGAACTTAAGTGGCATTAATGGCACTCGTGCCATGATTAATGAAACTTTTAAAAAACCTTTTTAAATCAGTTTAGTCATTGTGTTTTGTTTATTTTTCAGTCACTATCTTTAGACAAATCATTCAACCCCCTTGTAAGGTCGATTGGATTGAATAGATTTTGGATTAGGCGAATTCATTTCCATGATCGTGCCTAGGGTTTCTGTCAACTCCTATAGGTAGGTTTTTGTTTTTTGTTTCTTTTACTTTCTTGTAGGGTTTTTGTGTGTAATACAAATGTTTGTATATGTTTTTTTAATTGTTATTGTCTTGATTAAGTTTTCATACGAGTCGTTAGTTGTTGGCTTTTCTTTGTGAATTATTTTCAAACCCTAGTTTCTGAGCGTAGGTTTGTCACCATCATTTTATTGGCAAAATTTGCCTATTTTAGCAAAACCCTAAGTTCTTGTAAAATCAGATTTCGGTTGTGTTTCTAAAACTTAGGAAATTGTTGCCTTTGTTTAGACCCGTGTATCGTCGGTCTTTTTCGCCACCGATGCATGACATCTTTAGCAAAACTACCTTGTGTAAGGGCGGTGAAATTCACCACCCCTACACGAAACATATTTGCCCAATATGTATCGGCAGTAAAAACCACTGTTGATACATGTACTTTATCTTTGACTTTACCCTGATGTAGAAGCGGCTAAATCCACCACTTGTACATGAAAATCCTAAATATCTAATAGACATGCAAGAGTGACAAATTTTCCCATTTCTACATGTTTTAAGAGGTTAACTTTTAGATGCTAGAGTGGTCATTTTGATAGACTTGACATCTGAATTTATTCTTCCAATATGCACTGGCGGTCGTTTTCGCTGCTTATGCACAAAGACAACTTGTAAATTTACTCACATGCAGTATTGGGTAAAACAACCGCCCTGACATCAAAAGTTCAATTTTTACTCCACATGCAGGAGCGGTCATTTTGGCCGCCCATGCATATTTTCCCAAATTTTTCCTAACACTGGGAATTTTTGCAAAATGATACCTATAGCCCGCTTTCGCCTATTTTCTCAACTTGCGTGCTCTCTAGCTCTTTCAAGCATGATCCCATGTTCAGGATCATCAGTTCATAGTAACCCTAATTTGCCTATCTTTCCCCTAACTGTGAGATCGTGAACTTTTGCAGTTTCATCAAACATTCATGGTTGACGCCATTTCTAGTTTTCTTCTCAAAGCTAATGTCAGAGCCATCTCCTTCAAAAGCCAAGATCATGAAGTATAAGTACCAAGGGGTTTTCCCCGTTACTTCATTGCAATCTAATGTGGACGAGATCAAAGATATAGAAATTGGGCATGTAGACATGGCTAAGTTCATGGAAAGGACAAAACAGTCTAATCCTCCTCGCTACATGCAGAAGATTGTTGAGAGTAATATACACCTAGTAGCATCTTTTCCTGTCGTAGCTCATAATCCAGAATTTGTTCTTCAAGTGGCAAGCCACTATAATAGGGATACCAAGACTGTGTTTGATTCTCAAGGGAATGTAATCATGAGATTAGATGTAGAATTTCTTGAGAATGTGTCCACCAATAGAAAATGTTGGATAAATAGATTTTGCTCGAGGTCAGAGAGATTTTGAGAAAGATGTAGAAGCTACAAAGAAGCATATCAATGGTAAGTGGCTAAAGACTCCTAGGAGCAATTTGTCTAGATGGCATAAGGAGCTCCTAAGAAGTGATTTTGTAGAAGAGGTGAGTGATTTGATCACATTGCTGAGTAGGATCAGAGGCCTTCCTTCTTCATCCAAATTTCATGAATGGATGTATACATTTATCAAAGTGATTCTCAAGGGACAACAAAAGATATTCTGGGGAGAGTAGATCAATAATGCTCTATATGATCAATTGAACAAAGTCAATACAACTTTTAAGTTTTACATGACTTCATATCTGGTATATGCTGCTGCAAGTATGAGGAGTTTTTCAGGTCTAACTCAAAATGGTGATCGGAGGTTAGTTCCAGTTTTTCAATACTATCCACAGATTACTCTCAGAGGATCAATTTATCATTTCCGTAGAGTTAATGATGCTTTCTTCTTAGTGTGTATGTGCCTATAGGATAGTGAGCTTGAGCAGAAGAGAGTATCAGATGAGGCCTGGGAAGTGGTCAATTCTTTTGGTTGTTTGTTTTTGCAATTTCCAACTTTCACTTACCTAAGAGTTGGATATTATCCTGGATATCCATACATGCTTCCACGAAATCCCAGTGATAAGATTATTTTGGTGGAGTTATGTAGGCAATTGATTGTTGTGCATAATAAATAGATGGAACTGAAGAAGTCAGGAATTAAGTTTCCAGTGGAAATTGGTAGGTACTCAGTGCAATCAGCCACTAAGGCTAAGGCAGTTGAATCAGAAATGCAGTTGGTAATGATGAAATAGTTCAAGAAAATGGATCACTTTGATTTCCATAGGGTACAAGATAAGATCAAGAGAAAGGCAGTGTTTCATGTTCCTACATGGTTGAGGATATTTGGGCTGATCTGAGAACCCAGAATAAGATCAGGAAGTTGGATTATTGCAGACTCCATCTGAGTCAGATTGAGGAACTGGGATTGGCTGATGTTCCAAAAGGTATGGAAGATGAGGGTGATGTTCTGGATCCCAGGTATGACATCAACAATATTGAAGCTTCAACTTTGCCAGAAGTCAAATGGTCGGTGAAAGAAGAAAATTCTATCAGGACGAGATTTCAACCTATACTAACTAACACCAATATATGGTTGCAAAGAAAAGGTCTCAGTTTGAAAGAGTTCCTCACTGGATTAGAAACAGAGATTCAGGAGTAGACCAAAAAGAAGGTAGAAAATAGGACAAAGAACAAAAGCGATGCTCCTTCTTCTTCTAAGGTGCATAAACTGAAGATTAAGTTTGTCTCTAAAGGAGGGAAGACAAAAGAGATTGTAGGAACTTCTACTGTTACAGATTCAGGTACCAAAGAAGCATATGTTGATAAAATGGAAGGTGAAAATACTGAGATGGAACAACAAAATGTTGAGAAACCTGATGATACTAAGCAAGTGGAAATGGGTGAAAAACTCGATGAGGAAGGTGATAAAGAACAAGAAAAAGAAAAGGATGTGGAACAGGAACAACTTGGTGGCTCACTAAAGTCTCCTTAGAAAGGTCTTCCATCAGAGCCACAAGTTTCTATGCCCTTACCTCATGTTTCTATTTTTGATAATCCTCCAATAGTTTCTAATGTTCCTGTTGTCATTATATCTTTTGATAATACTCCTCCCTCTATGAGAACAAGCTTTGGCACTATTTTTGATTTTTCTAGTTCCATTCCTAGTCTGTCTTCTCCTTCTTTTGATATTGGGGAACAAACTATTCTAGATCATTTACTTGATGGTTCAAATAAAAATGTTGATACAGGTACAGTTTTCACCAACACCTCTCCTATTGTCACTATAACAGGTGTTAGTATGGATCCCACTAAGCAGGTAGTTGATCCTTCTCCAAATGTTAGTACTCCAACACTACCTCCATGGTTGTCTGCCTATACTTCCAAAAGGAAGAAGCAGGCTATCTTGCCAGATGATATTGATATTGAGAAATTACTACCTATTAAACCAAAAACTCAGAAGAAGAAGCCTAAAACTATTTCTAGGCTAAATGATCAAAAAGGAGTCAGGTATGTAGAAATTGCTAAGCCACCAGATGATGCTACTACAGATACCTTTGATGTGAATGATTATATTGTTTCCAAAGTTGAGTTAGGTAAGCTAACTCATGAAGGTATCAAGTCAGATTTTTAAGCTACAACAAGCTCATTGCTTGTAAAATTTGATGAGGTAAAGAAGGAAAAAGAGCAATACAAAGCAAAGGTAGAAGATCTTGCTATTGTGCTTTAGAAGATAGTGAAATCATCAGAGATTGTGGAACCAACGGCAGTTACTGTAGAAGACCCTTTGATTCAAAAGGTTGACAAGCCAAAGGAAGAGTGGTTAGTGACATTGTGGAACAGTTGTTGGCACAAGGTAGAGTTCTCTTGAAGACCACAGTGGAAAGAAAGGAAAAAATGGCAAAGGCAAATGCTGAGTTAGATGATATTGTTGATTCATTATCTCAAGAACTTCAAGATCAAGAGGATAGTTTAGAGGAATGGATTGAGATGAAAAAAATCAAGATAAATAATTTGATTGCCATTGGTGTCATTTCAAACCGAGAGTCTTATCTCAAGACCAAAGAATCTATTACCCATCGTATCAATGTGATAAGAGGTTTACTTGATGATTTGTGCCAAGTACGAGAAAACAGTGAAGATAGTGATGTCTCATTTTTGCACAGGTTAGAGGAACTACCATGCACTCTAACAAGTGAAGATCACAAGTTTCTATCTGCATAGGAGATGATTGATGCTTTTGAGAAGATGGTTCAACAGAAGTTTGAAGATGAAGTGCTTACAGTGGTTTCAATGGATAGTCTTTATGATCATCATTCAACCTTTGAAAATCTAAAGGATAATATTGAAAAACATGAGAAAGTGATAAAGGTAGTCAAGGATGCAATTCTCAGGGATCGTACCATTTCAGATAATACAGCTAGGCCTGATGTATGTGAGATGGCAGTAGTGCGGACCATGTACAAAAACTTCTTGAAAAAGAATGATGGTGGCAGTTGAAATTCTTTTTCATGCCTTAGTTGATTTTCATTTTTGTATATGCAATTTGTATTTTGTTTTGGACATATTCACATGTATTTTCTCAAAATGTAATTACATGTGAGACAAAAGAAGTCACAAGTCAAATAGGACTCTTTTGTTGAATAAGTCAAAGTAGTTCTAGATTTCCTATTTTTGCTCTAGGCTCCTCCCTATAAATAAAGAGGGCCTCTATTGTAATCTTTATCTTTTATCTATTACAAGAAAACTCTGGCGAATTGAGAAGCAAATCAAGACTTTGTGCTTTTTGTGAAAATCAATTATCAAATATTTATCAATACAAGAAAGCAAGTTCAATTCCAATCTTTGTCTTGGGATTATTTGTGTTATGATAGCATTGTTCTTACGTCTTTCTATCATAATCTTGTTTGATAATAATTGAGGTGTGGAGGTTATTTCAAGTGATTGAAGAACATTCTTAATTTGATTGTGATAGACTTTGTGTTATCAAATCATTTGTGAGGATTGTGTTTATGGTCATGAGGATAAAATAACTTGAAGGCTTTGTGTTGCAAGCTGTTGTATCAATTTACTTATACCATCTTGGAGAAGAGTGGAGACTTTGGGTTGCATTTAACTTCAAATAGTTCTATTTGCAATTTGTAAGTGAAGCGACATAAGACTTTGTGTTTCTGTGGTTTTGTGATAGTTAGTAAGTTCTTTAATATCAGTTTCATTGAAGTTATCATTTTGAAGCAAGAACATCTATTCTGAAAAAAGAGAATAGGATGAAATGAAATCACCACAAAAATAGTGTTTAGTGTAAATAAGCTTTGTAAAACTGTTGTTTGTAATAGTTAAAACAACTAAAGGGAACCTCCCCTTGCTGAGAGGAGAGACTCTGTCTCATCATAGCTGTGGCGATATAACCATTTTTCCATTAGTAAGTTAACGACAAAATATTCACCCAACAGAATGATATATAGATATCATTGGAACACCTAAGATTTGATATATATTATTATATATGCACACTTCAACTATAGCAAGTATTTTCGTTATGTGCAAGGATAATGTGCATAAGTTCATAACCTTTCTATGTCTAGAGTCAGTGAACGAAGGAGACCATTAGGTTGAAAACTTTATTTATTATTTTCTTTTAGACTCAAAACCTATTTTGAAGATTGAACTTTGTCAAGAGTAGTTATGATATTAAAAGTATTTATTAAGATTTTATATACATGAAGATAAAAACTCATGTTCTATGCTTTATGAGAAATGTGAAGTTGAATAGTGCCTAAGTGGTCTAGAGAAGACTAGAGGATATTATGATCATGTTATATTATTATCTTTGGATAACAAGAGTTTTAATGTTACTTTAGATATTGGGTTAGAGAAGTTTAAACCCTAGAATTAACTAGAAGGGTTTAGAAAGCTTTAAACTCTCAAGTCAGTTACGACTTTGTTTTAGTCTATTGTAAGTTATGGTCAATAGTAATTGGTCGAGAAAATCATAGTTCTACACAGTGTAAATTAGAAAAGAGTCTAAGTCATACTTTGATTCAACTAATTGATTCTTTGATAGAATTGACAACTTGTCATATAGCACAATAGTGCTTAATTTTTGAGTCTTGGAGTAGGATGACAAGAAATAATAGACCCAGATATTTTCCATAATGAAATTAGGGACTCTCTAAAAAGTTAAAATCATGTAAACTTACACTTTGTATATATATCCTAGATTAAGGATTTAAATTATAAGTCAGATAGACTAGAATTGAAGTTTAGTCAAGACAATTCATGTCTAGAGTTTCTAGTCAAACAAATCAAACTGTAGGATGAGATAGTTTCCAAGTTGATTTAGAGGTGTGTGAACACATGAATACGTTTGTTGCAAACATCTATTTATATAGAAACTTTGGCCAAAGTGATGCATTTGTCTCTACATGCATTAGTCGGTTCACCGTGTTTGGATCGCGTGACCCATCAGAATGATCATACTTAGCTAAAAGTTTGTCTAGAGTTGTATGGTCGATTGAGTTACATAAGACACAACACTAGAACTCAGATGGCAATCCTATTGGTTCTCTATGTCTATACTATTTGTGAAGGGTAGGGCCACTTCTAGGAAGGAAGGTGTGAGGGGGACCACAAGTCTGTGGTTGGAGGTAAAGTAGTTGGATGATGCTTTCCCTCTATAGCAGAAGACTTGCCACAAATTGTGAGGTAGATATCAAGATTCCAGATGCAGTACACTTTATGTTATGACTTATGATGTAAAATTATTCTCTTTTCCAAGTGCAACTTATTTGTAAATGTTAAGTGAAATGTTTTCAATACAACTTATCTTTGAATATATTGTATTTCAAGGTTGAAAATTATTCAGAAAATATATGCATTTATTTCTATGTGAATATGCAAATGATTAAAAAAAATTCTTTCATGTTTATCTTCTTAGTAAATTGTGTGTAATTCCTAGTAATATGAGATGGCATGTTACATATGGTATCAGAGATTTCCTCATTTGTTTTATGCTTTTGTAAGTTGAACAAAAACTTTATCTTATTATTATTTTGGATACATTGGATCATTGACGACGATGAATCTTATGGGGGGAGATATGTCACATCCCTAATTTTGACTATGTTTTACTTTTTACTTGTACGTAATTAGTAGCTGATTATGCATGATTTAATGATTTGACGTTATGTGGAAATGTTAGGATAAATCAATGATATCTTAAGTTAATGTTTACATGTTTAGAATTTAGACATGAGATTATATGAAGTCATGATTATTTATTCATAAGGTATATGAATTGACTAACAATACACTATTCCCAGTTTGGTGATTGTAAGTTGTAACCAAGAAATAGGTTTCTGTCCTCCGAGAAAGAGAGGAAGAGCATCATCAGAGAGAAGTGAATAGACATATGGTTAAGAATAGGTTGTTGCCATCTAAGTCTCATGTTTTCATCATTAGTGAACCCTCGTCAAGTTTGGTAAGTTGTGTTTGATCCATATGGTCAGAGTTTGGGTTTTTGATTTGACAATCATTGATTTGTTGTCAAGATCCATTAGCATAGATTTTGTCAAAAAATTGAGTCAAGATAGAATGACCATCGACAAGATATGGTCGATAGTCATTATTTTCCTTATGTGATATGAGTATAGTTTATGTTATTATAACGAATTAAATATCAGAGGTTAAATTATTTTATTATCAGTGATTTTTGATAAGCTTTTCATTATGATAACTTATCCATTTTTGGTGTTTTTGCAAGATAGAGAGGGGGTGATGTAGGAGCATCCCAGGTTGCAAAGCAATCTTGCATCAATCAAAAATATTTGCATTCTTTTCATTTCTTTTCATTTCAGTTACAGTTCAGTAATTTACAGTTTACCATTTCCTACCTCATTTTGCTGCATCTTCATATCAAAGCTCACAGAGCAGGAATTATCTTCTATGTCATGCCAACTACATCATACTCAGATTTCAAAAGATTTGGATTTGTCTATAGAAAGTTATTGCTATCAAAAGATCATCATCTTTCACAGAGCTGAGCATTCATGTCGTCAGTTGAGAGGAGAAGGTTGCAGAGCACTTCCATGACTTGCAGAGCCAAAAGAAATATATCACATGGTAACTAAGGACCAGATAGACCTTCCTTGAGGTCCACACCAAGTTTCATTCATTTGCGGAGCAATACCATATGTTGGAGGCCGACCTACATGTTTCATCACTCATTGGAGTTTGTAACCTCTTGTGGCCGATGTGGAGGATTCTATGATGTTGAAGATGATATATATGCATCCCTTAGATGCATTAGGAAGTCATTTTGCAAGTTCTTTAGTTAAGTAGTTTTAGAAGATAGATTCTTTTCAGGAGGGCACTTCAATGCCATATCTTGCATATATGTTGTAACCCAGAAAGAAGGCCTATAAGCCCTTTGATTGTGGCCCGCATGTTGCCAGCATATAAGAATTTTGATTACCTGATATATTGAGCATTTGAATCCTCCATTGCATTCTATGATTATGTTGTTTCCGTTGTGTTTACTCTAGCTGCATGGTTTGGATAGTTCATTCTTTGGACCCTCCATCCATGACTGCACCAAGTGGTATTAGAGTGAAGTTGTGAATCCTTTGGGGAAATGAAGGCATTTCAGAAGATCTTGTGGTGAACAGATCGCTGACCTGAGGCAATCTACTTGTATTTGTCAACAGAGCACTGATTGTGAGGCAATTGCTACCTTGTAGTCAGATTGCCGAATTGAGGTAGGTGCACTAAATCCTAGGAAGAGATGCCACCAAGGAGGATGCCTACTATGACCAATGTTGCTGGAAGAATGGAAGAGATGATAGAGATGATGAGGACAATGAAGGTTAGATTGGATGTTGTAGAAGAAGATAGAAGAAGAGGACTAAACCCTAGACATGAAGATGAAAGTGATGATGATGAATTTCAAGCTACTGACCAAAATGAAGAAGAAGAATCAGATCAGGTAAAGATGTTGAAGGCTATTTCTAAGATGGGTAAGAGACCTAGAATGGAAGTATCAAACTATACCGTAAATTTGAATCCTAAGGAATTGATTGATTGGATAAATGACCTAGAGGAATACTTTGAATATGAGGAAATTGAAGATCCAGAGAGAGTAAGATTTGCAAAAACTAAGTTGAAAGGACATGCCACTGTTTGGTGGAAAGAAGTTAAATTAGATAGGAATAGGAGAGGAAAAGAGAAGATCAAAAAATAGGATAGGATGGTGACAAAGTTGAAGAATCAGTTCATACCTGCTGACTATGAGTTGGAATTGTTGAAGAGATTACAAAACCTAAGGCAAAAAGAGAAATTTGTGAAGGAATATACTGAAGAATTTCATAAGATGATCATAAGAACTGGACATACTAAAGCTAGCAAGAAGAAAGTGGCAAGATACATAAATGGATTGAGGATGAATATTCAAGAAGAACTAAGTTTGGTGAGGATGACAACAATAGAGGAAGCATATTAGTTTGCATTGAAAGTTGAAGACAAGTTGAATAAGAGGCATGAGCAAGGGTAGAGAGGTAGAGGAGACAAATTTCAAAGAGGTAGAATATATTCTGGAGGAGAAAGACCTTATGCAGAGAAAAGTAAGGAAAGTAGTCCATACAAGAAGGAAGATAGAGATAACAATTCTTACTCAAGAGATGATAGTAGTTTCTACTGAAAGGAAGCAAGGTACACGAAACACACTTCCTACACCAACCTAATGAGGGAAGTAGAGTGCAAATTCTTTTAAATCCTTACAATTATAGTTTCATTATGTGTTTAACATAGAGATTACAGCAGTAAACACAACACAAGAATGCAAGAGAGACACAAGATATATCATGGGGAAAACCTTTTCAGGTTAAAAGCCCCACACTCCAAAACCTGCATAATGTATTATCAAAACAAGATTGTTTACAAAACACTTGCAATGCAAGTTCTTCCAAGAGTCCACAAATGTCATTTATGGAGTAATTTCAGTAGCATAACAGTACCTGTATAAACACTATGCAACTACTACTCCAAAACACCTCATTATATAGAGTTACAAGGCATAAACAGGAAGCTTCTAGAGATGGGTGTCCATCTTGGCAACATGGCCCATTTCACACACCTGAGGACACTTGTACAACATGAATACACTCTCTTACATATGTCATACATGGCAGATTTGACTTCCCAAGAATGGAGCGCTCCAAGCTAAAAATAGGCAATGACAGATGCTCTTACAAATCTTACAACTGTCATAAAAAACTGCAACATGACAACACTTAATGTTGTAAGAGAATCCATCATACAAGATTAAATATAGCATATTCCTCTTACAACATGTCATAACCCAACTTGGGTGCCCAAAGATGCCTTCTCCACATGCAAAGATACTCTTCGACACTTGTCTTCACTTGTCATAGGAATCTCTATACTTGGCTCTTACACGTCATAGATTCTGTCATACAAAATAACTTCTCTATCATAACACAAGATGCTGACACATGGCATATTATTGCTAGCTCATATAGGATGCCTAAATCCACATGTGTTTGACTTGACCATCCATGTCACATTACAAGTAGGATAACATGTCATAATGCCACCTTATACTAAATGACAAAATAGGATGTGCAAGTAAATACAAAATTAGGCATTTAAATAAATAAATAATCTAATAATCAATGCTAGGAATTGCAAGGTTGATACACCTTAATTCCCAACATTCTCCCACTTGTTGAACACCTTGGAAGAGCCAATAGAATGACAAGATTTAATTGATAGGGGCCAAGAGGCCCATAGATTCCGAACACCATCTGAACTTCTTTGTGCCCACAGGTTTTGTCAATGCATTTGCAACATTCTTCAAAGTGTCAACCTTCTCCAACATCACCTTCCTATCTTCTATCATATCACAAACAAAATGATACTAAAAATCAACATGCTTTGTTCTGACATGGAAAGTCAGATTCTTTGCTAAGAAAATCACACTCTGAGTCTCACAACAGATAGTAATCTATCCTGCACCAAAACCAATGTCTGAACACAACCTCTTAAGCCAAATGGCTTCCTTACAAGCATGAGTTTCTTCCATGTACTCTACTTCTATCATGAACAAAGCAACCACAGGTTGTCACTTACTCATCCAACTAATCGCACCATCAAACATAGTAAACACATAAGCACCGGTGGATCTCCTGCTGTCAATGTCACCTGCCCAATCAGAATTCACAAATCCACAAATACTCATAGAATGCTGAGGTCCTATAGGATAACCATGATAGCATAAGAAATACTTAGAAGTAACCCTCAAATATCTGAACACTCTCTTAACTGCATTCCAATGTACCCATCCAGGATTATCCATAAACCAACTAAGGACTCCCACTGCTTGGGCAATGTTTGGTCTTGTACAGACCATAGCATACATCAAGCTACCAACTACACTAGCATAAGGTACTCTGATCATATCCTTCATCTCAGAAGGAGACTTTGGACAATCATTAACAGATAACTTTGTCCCCATCATAATAGGAATAGTCAATGGTCTGCAATCCACTATACTGAATCTCTCCAACATAGTGTTAACATACTAACTCTAGCCTAACCAAAGTTTTATGTTTGCTCTGTCTCTTCTGATCTCCATCGCTAGAATCTACCTGGCTGCCCCTAAATTTTTCATCTCAAACTGTGCTGACAACTGAGACTTCAAATCAGAAATCAAACCTTTACCATTCCCAATTAGTAACATATCATCAACATACAATGCTATAATGAGAATGCAATCATTGTTAAATTTGAAATACACACAATGATCTGATTTCGATCTCAGAAATCCAATACTCAACACAAACGCTTAAAATTTTTGGTACCACATCCTAGGAGATTGTTTCAAACCATACAAAGACATCTTTAACTTGCAAACCAGATTTTCTTTACCTTTCACCATTAATGCTCTGGCTGTGATATGTAGATTTCTTCCTCCAATTCACCATGAAGAAAAGTTGTCTTCACATCCATTTGTTCCACTTCTAAATCATAAGCTGCTTCAAGAGCTAACAGGAACCGAATAGATGTCAACTTTGCAACATGAGAGAAAATCTCACCATAATCAATTCCCTCCACCTGAGAATACCCCTTCGCAACCAATCTGGCCTTATACTTCTCAACACTGCCATCTACACCAAATTTCTTCTTGAACACCCATTTACATCCAACAGGTTTCTGTCCATCAGGAAAAGACACCAAGTCCCAAGTTTTATTCTTTTCCAAAGAAGCCATCTGCTCTTCCATGGACTTCTTCCAAGAACCTACATCTTTCATACCCATAGCCTCTTTCACTATTCTAGGCTCATCAGTGTTAGAAATCAAGGCAAAAGCACAACTAGAATCAAGCAATGAATAACCAAACCTATCAGGTTGCTTCCTAATTCATATGGACCTCCTCACAAGCTGAGGTGGAGGTTCTTCATCTTCCTCTAAACTTTTAGAGCTGCTAGAGCTCTCCTCATCATCAGGTCCAACAGGGTCTTTCGGTTTAGTCTTCTCAGGGGTAGTAAGAAACTGAACCACATCCTCTTTCTTTTCTTTTTCTTCTGGTTGTAAAACAACAGGAGGAGTTACCTCTCTGAAAATAACACTTCTTCTATACAACACTTTCTCGGCCATAGGATCCCAAAGCTTGTACCCTTTCACACCAACATCATAGCCAATGAAGATACACTTAACTACCTTGTTCTCCAATTTTAGCCTCTTCTCCTTAGGCACATGTGCATATGCCTCACAACCAAAAACACAAAGATGTCTCAATGAGGGCTTCTTACCAGACCACACCTCCATGGGTGTCTTATCAATGAGCACTAAAGTAGGAGACCTGTTAACTAGGTAGCAAGCAGTGGCTACAGCTTCAGCCCAAAATTTCTGTTCAAGGCTAGCTCCACTAAGCATACTCCTAGCCCTCTCCATCAACATTTTGTTCATCCTCTCTATAACTCCATTTGGCTAAAGGGTGTATGGATTTGTCTTATGTCTTTCAATCCCATGTTCTTTACAGAACTTATCAAACTCTGTGGAACAAAACTCACCACCATTATCAATTCTCAAACACTTAATCTTTTTACCAGTCTAATTCTCAACAAAAGCTTTAAACTCTTTAAACTGACTAATAACTTCATATTTGCTTCTGAGAATATAAATCCATGTCCTCCTACTATAATCATCAATGAATGATACAAAATATAATAATTTAGAAATCGAAGGAACATTCACAAGACCAAACACATCAAAATGAATTAGATCCAACACACTAGAAGACTTATGAGAACTCGAGTAAAACTAAACACAATTTTGTTTTCTATATACACAATATTCGCAAATGTTGAACTCAAGATTACAATCATTTAGCCCCTTGACGAGGTTTTTATTTTTTAGGGCTCTAAGACCCTTCTCACCAATGTGACCAAGTCTCTCATGCCACAACATTGTCTTCTCAGTAGGAAGTTTCATTTCCAAAGCATGAGCACCCTTAGGTACCCAAAAAGCACTACCATCGGAAGTTTAAGAAACACATCTCTTTACTGCTAGTTCCAATGGTGAGGATGAAGAATCTGAAGCTCTTTTCTTCGAAACAGAAGAACTATTGCACTGAGTAGTACATGCATCAAGCTAAAATAGAGTACCTCTCCAAGTACCCTTAGCAAGCACCATATCTCCTCTTGTCATCTTGCATCCTCCACCTGAGAAGACAACCTGCACACTTGCATCATTCAATTTACTTACAGAAAGAAGGTTTCGTGCTAAACCAGGGATGTGCATAACCCCATTGATCCCCTTCACTCGTCCATCAGAGAATCGGATCAAGAGTCTTCCATAACCAACTATCTTTAAGTGAGAGTCATCACCAAGGTACACCTTCCCACCATCATATTCTTCATACTTTGTAAACTGACCTCAATGTGAGTTCATGTGGAAGGAAGCACCGTAGTCAATCAACCACACATCTTCTAATGCATGGATGGCCAAGGAAGTAGCAAAATCATCACCATCATCTTGAGATTTGTTAGAATCTGAATCAAAGATGTTCTTCTTCTTTTTCTTCTTCTCCTCTTTACACTCCTTTTAGAAGTGCCCAAATTTACCACAGTTCCAACAGAGTGCCTTGGACTTTCTAGGAGACTTAGGTCACCCACGGGATTTGGATCTACCCTTCCCAGCTTTCTTGTCCTTCTTTTTCCCTTTATCTTTGGGTCTTCCACGAACTGCAAGAGCCTCCTTATCTGACTCAAAAGACTTTCTCTGTATCTCTTCAAACAACAACAAAGAAACCACTTCATACATCTTGAAGGTAGTAGTGGTACTCCCAATGGTCATGACAAGGTGGTCCCATGAGTTTGGCAAACAACAAAACAAGGTCATGCAACGATCCTCCTCCATTTTCACACCAACGGAAGTCAACTGTGCAACTAGCATGTTAAAGGCATTCAGGTGATTTGCAACCGATCCTCCATCTTCCATCCTTAGAGAATATAGCTTCTTCCTTAGGAATAACTTGTTTACGAGGGATTTATCCTGATAAACATCACCAAGTTTCTTCCATAGCTCTTTCACAGTCTTCTCTTCATGAACATTTAACATTATAGAATCAACTAAACAGAGTCTCACAAGACCCTTAGCTTTATAATGTTTGAGATCCCAGTCCACCTGAGCCATTTCCATTGGTTTTGTTCTGGAAATTGTTTCCCATAAATCTTTGTCAACAAGCATGTCTTCCATTTTAAGTTTCCATAACTCAAAATTGCTGCCATTAAACTTTTCTAAATCTATCCTTCCGATGTGCCTGCCATCTCCTTCCTGCAACAAGATTACAGAATACTCTGCATAGACTCCTACTCAATCGAAGATTAGCTCAAAAAACCCCTACCCAACAACTAGGATCAAAGGTGATCAAGCTCTGATACCAACTGAAAGGAAGCAAGGTACATGGAACACACTTCCTACACCAGCCTAATGAGGGAAGTAGAGTGTGAATTCTTTTAAATCCTTACAATTATAGTTTCGTTATGTGTTTAACATAGAGATTACAACAACAAACACAACACAAGAATGCAAGAGAGACATGATATATATCACGGGGAAAACCTTTTCAGGTAAAAAATCCCACTCCAAAACCTGCACAATGTATTATCAAAACAAGATTGTTTACAACATACATGCAATGTAAGTTCTTTTAGGAGTCTGCAAATGTCATTTCTAGAGTAATTCCTGTAGCATAATAGTACCTGTATAAACACTATGCAACTACTACTCCAAAACACCTCATTATATAGAGTTACAAGGCATAAAGATGAATCTTCTACAGATGGGCATCCATCTTGGCCACATGGTCCATTTCACACACCTGAGGACACTTGTACAACATGCATACACTCTCTTACATCTTTCATACATGGTAGATTTGACTTCCCAATAATGGAGTGCCCCAAGATAAAAATAGGCAATGACAGATGCTCTTACGCATCTTACAACTGTCATAAAAAACTGCAACATGACAACACTTAATGTTGTAAGAGAATCTGTCATACAAGAATAACTATAGCATATTCCTCTTACAACATGTCATAACCCAACTTGGGCACTCAAAGATGCCTTCTCCACATACAGAGATACTCTTCGACACTTGTCTTCACTTGTCATAGGAATCTCTATACTTGGCTCTTACGCGTCATAGATTATGTCATACAAAATAACTTCTCTATCATAACACAAGATGCTGACACATGGCATATTATTGCCACCTCATATGGGACACCTAAATCCACTTGTGTTTGACTTAACCATCCATGTCACATTACAAGTAGGATGACATGTCACAATGCCACCTTATACTAAATGACAAAACAAGATGTGCAAGTAAATACAAAATTAGGAAATTAAATAAATAATCTAATAATCAATGCTAGGAATTGCAAGGTTGAGACACCTTAATTCCCAACATCTACCACAACAATAGGGAATCATAATTCTTATCGCAATGAAGGACATAGGAGAGATGAAAGAGGGTTTGACAAGAGAACATTCAGAGTAACTTGTTGTAAGTGTGGAGGTGAAGGACACAGAGCATTTGAATGTCATCAGGGAAGTACAAACAAGAGGACAGAGGATAGTGCAAGAGCAACTTATGCAAAGGAAGAACCTGTTGGATCACCTAGTTCAGTTGGAAAAGTAGAGAAAGGAGAATCATTAGTCATGAGAAGAGCCCTATTTCAAGTAGAGACAACTAAGGAACCACCGCAGAGGAAGAGTTTGTTCTGAACAAGATGCAAATCAGGAGGTAAATGTTATAAAGTGATCAGTGATAGTGGAAGCATAGATAATTTGGTTTCAGAGGAGATGGTGACTAAGCTAAACTTGGAGAGATTGAAACACCCTAAGCCCTACAAGATAGCATGGATTCAAGATGAGCAAAGGTACTGGTGAGTGAAAAATGTTTGGTGAAATTTCATATAGGAGCTTATGTTAATGAGGTATTGTGTGATATTATTCTGATGCATGTATGTCATATATTGTTGGGGAGACCATGGCAGTATGATAGAAAGGCAATACATGATGGAAGGAAGAATGCTTATACTATAACATCTAATGGGAAGAAACATATCTTGATATCTTTAGAAGATGAGCCTGAAAGTGAAGTATGTGGAAATGCTAGAATCTGTTTGGTTGATGGAAGGAAATTTTTGGATGGATTGAGACATGAGAATATGTGTTATGCTTTGATTCCAAAGAAGTATGGAACCCTAAGTGCAGAGACTATTATCAGAAAAGAAGAAGAACCACCACCAGAGGAGATAACTAAATTGTCAACAAAGTATGAAGATATCATATCAGATAATGTGCCTAAAGGATTGCCACCAATCCAAAGCATTAGTCATCATATGGACCTTATACTTGGAGCTAGTTTGCCTAACAAAGCAGCACACTAGATGACACCAATAGAGAATGCAGAACTGAATAGACAGATATAGGAACTGTTGAGGAAATGATTGATCAGAGAAAGTATAATCCCATGTCCGGTACCTACAGTACTAGCACCGAAGAAAGATGGAGAGTGGAGGATGTGTATAGAATCTAGAGAAATCAATAAGATCACTCTTAAGTATAGATTTCCATTGCCAAGGATGGATGAAATCATGAACTATTTGAGTGGAGCAAAATATTTCACAAAGATAGACTTGAAGAGTGGATACCATCAAATCAGGATGAGAGAAGGAGATGAGTGGAAGACTGCATTTAAGACAAATGAAGGATTCTATGAGTGGTTAGTGATGCCTTTTAGATTAACTAATGCACCAAGTACTTTCATGAAGTTGATAAATGAGGTTTTGAAAAAATTCTTGGGTAAGTTTGTTGTTGTATACTTGGATGATATTCTAATTTTTTAGTAAGACAAAGGAAGAACATTTGTGGTATATTAGACAAGTATTGTAGAGGTTGAGAGAAGCGAAATTGCTGATAAACATCAAGAAATGTAGTTTCATGAAGGAAGAATTGGTATATTTGGGATTTGTGATTTATGCAGAAGGATTAAAGATGGACCCTGAAAAAGTTAGAGCAATTGTTGAATGACCAACACCTGTGAACATTGGAGAGGTAAGCTCATTTCATGGATTAGCAAGTTTCTACAAGAAGTTCATCAGAAATTTTAGTATAGTATGCACATCTATGGCACAGACAATGAGAGGTGACAGAAAGGATTTTAAGTTGACATCAAGAGCATATTAGATTTTTGAATTGTTGAAGTAGAAGGTGATAGAGCAAATAGTGTTAGCATTACCAGATTTTAACAAAGTATTTCAAGTAGATTGTGATGCCAGTGGGAATGCAATAGGAACAATGTTAAGTCAAGAAGGGAGACCAGTAGCATATTTTAGTGAGAAGTTGAATGATGCAAGGAGAAGATATTCAGTTTATGATCAGGAGTTCTATGCAATAATTCAAGCTTTGAAGAAGTGGAGACATTATTTGTTGCCTAAGGAATTTGTGTTGTACACTAATCATCAAGCTTTGCAGTATTTGAATAGTCAGGGAAAGTTGAATCGGAGACATATGAGATGGGTAGAGTTCATGCAGAGTTACACATTTGTATTGAGGCACTGAAGTGGAAAGTCAAACAAAGTTGCAGATGCATTAAACAGAAGAAGGAATTTGCTAACAGAAATGAGGGTAGAAGTATTAGGATTTGAGGGACTTAAGCATATGTATGAAGAGGATCTTGATTTTGCAGAAGCATGGAAAACATGTAAGGAACCTATTGTGATATATAGAAGCAAGTGGTTAGATGATTTCATTTAGGAGGATATGTCATTCAAAAGAAATCAATTGTGTATACCTAGGAGTCCAATGAGAGACAATTTGATCAAGGAGAAGCATAATGGAGGATTGGCATGACATTTTGGAATTGATAAGATAATATCTTTGGTAAGTGAACATTATTTTTGGCCTCAAATACATAAGGATGTAAGGAAATTTGTTCAGCATTATAGATTATGTCAAGTTGCAAAAGGGAGTAGTCAGAATATTGGATTGTACAAATCTTTGACAGTACTGGAGAGACCTTGGGAAGATATAAGCATGGATTTCATATTGGAATTTCCAAGAATACAGAGATGATATGATTCTATATTTGTAGTAGTGGACAAATTTTCAAAGATGGCACATTTCATTCCTTGTAAGAAGAAAAACGATGTAGTATATGTTGCTAACCTATTTTCAAGGAGATTGTGAGATTGCATGGATTACCTAAGAGTATAGTTTCAGATAGGGATACAAGATTCATTTGATATTTTTGGAGGACATTATGGAAGAAGATGAAGAGAGACCTAAAGTTTAGTTCAACATTTCATCCACAAACAGATTGACAAACAAAAGTGGTAAATATGAGTTTGGGTAACTTTTTGAGATGTTTAGTAGGAGACAAAGTAGGAAATTGGGATCTAGTTCTACTGCAAGTAGAGTTTGCATACAATAATTTAGTGAACAGGAGTACAGGGAAGACACCATTTGAAGTTGTGACAAGAGTACAACCTAGAGGCATAGCAGAGCTGAGAGACATCAGTATGGAGAATAAGAGAAGTGCAGAAGTAGAATAATTTTTAGGATACATGGAGACACTACATAATCAAGTCAGGAAGTATTTGGAGGAGATGAATAGTAAGTATAAGGAACAAGTAGATAAGAAGAGGAGACATAAAGAATTTTTAGTTGGAGATGAAGTTATGGTATATCTAAGAAAGGATGGATTTCTAGTGGGGACATACAACAAGCTGGAGATGAAGAAGTTTGGACCATGTAAGATTCTTAAGAAGTTTGATTCAGGGAATGCATATGAAGTGGAGTTACCGGAGACATTTGGTATATCACCTATATTCAACATTGCAGACCTATATCAGTATCATGAAGGAGAATCAAGTGACATCATTGAAGATGGTTTGAAGAATCAGTTACCACAACAACAGTTGGAGTAGATAGAAAACATCTTGGATGGCAGAGTTGGATGCAGTGCCAGAGGCAAGCAATACAAAGAATATTTGGTTAAGTGGAAAGGAAGACTGAAAGAAGATTCATCATGGATTTCTTAGGCTGAGGTAGACTGCCTTGGTTTTCCTCTAGCCCCAGCAAAGTGAGGGACTTACTTTTTAAACAACCCCAGGTGTCTAATCTAGGAGCATCCCAGGTTCTAGAGCAATCTTGTGTCACGCCCACATCTCCCGTGCGGACGCAACGCACAAACGCCCGTGTCACGACCACATTCGACATGTGGTCATGACACGAGCCGCGAAATTTTTTTCCTTTCTAACCCTAAAAAGCCCCTCGCACGCGTCTGCGTGCTCAGTGGCTATACGCAATGACATAAACATGTCGACGTGATCGTGATGGTGAAGGTCATCCAGGGGAAATGCAACACGTAGTGTGTCACTTCTAGGGTTAGATCGATTCCAATCTGTATCCCAAGTTACCTAGGTAAGGTGATTCACCGGCATTGATCCCAACTAACTCAGATCAAAAATTGAAGTGGTTAAATGATATGGCATGTTAGCGCTTGGTTAAGCTTGGAAGATGGAGTAAAAACTTATTAAATTAGCGTAAATTCAACCCTAGAAATCTAGGGGAATTTCGGCAGTGTAACGCGTCCATGATAAACGCAAAGATAAATAAATTTTTAAATAAAAGACCAATGGAACAGAAAATAAATAAATCAATTAAAATATTTAAATAATTAAAAATAATTAAGCAAAAATAAAACGATTGATTATTAAATTAGTTGAGAACAAAATCAACGATGAGGGTAAGTAATAAAATTAATAAGATGTCAAGTTGTCGTTTGAAAACAACCTAAAAGCCGAATTCGTTATTAAACATAATTGACATTATGATTAATAATTTCTCTCGAAAACTAATGGATGAGGGTGGAGGATAAGATACTCGCTCCTGAGAAATAATAATAATAAAAAAAATAACAAAAATTGACAAGATCGATGAATGAAAACCCGCTAAGGTAAAATAAATTTAGGGCAAAAATTCGTCCCAAATTGAATAAATTAAATCCAACAAGAAAGAAAATTTAAATGCAAAACACAAGACAAATCAGATTGTAAACATTATTCTATTCAAAATTAATATCTTCCCAATCAATTTTAACTCACAAGTCAACATTCAAAATTACAAAGTTAATCCATTCCAAAATATAAATCAATGTAAAATAAAAATTCCCAAGGAGAATAAGATCCCAAGAGGAAAAAGAGGCTAGAAATAAAATTAAAATTTAAACTTTAAATCCCTCATCCTCACAAAATAAAATATATTAATAAGTCAAATTTTAAAGCCCTATTTTAAAATAACACTAAGTTTCCAAAATGAAACCCTAAACAAAACTCTATTATTTCCTCTTCTCTATACTGCCCTAATCCCTAACTTCCATTTCTCATTTCATTTTGCCCTAATCCTTTTTTTTTGTTTTCTCTTCTATTAGGTTTAGTCTCTTTGTTCTTTTGTTTTTTTGTTTGCTATGTGCATGATAGGGTTTTTGAGTTGCCATTAGAGACCATTGGTTAAGCTTAAAGTCCCTCCCACGGAGGTATGCAAAAATGGGGCTGTTTGAAAATTTCATGTCTTCTTCCTTATAGCAGAAGAACCTAGGATGAAAGTGTAAATATCATTATTCTCTGAATGTATTTACTAAATATCCCCTTTCTTTTTATTTATATTTTTCTTTTTTTTTTCATGGACAGGAAAGAGGAGTTGCAGAGGGGTTTCAAGGGAGAGCCAAAGGGGAGGTGGAGCTGCGTGGCCAGGGGGAGAGCAACCGGCGGAGGTGGGGTAGTGGCGGTGCTGTCGTGGAGGCGTGCAGGGGAGAGGAGGAGCGGAGAGTGGGGCGGTGGTCGCTAAGGCGGAGGAGGTGTTGAGGGTGCTGCTGCGGGCGGCGGGGACTGCGCTGTGAGTGAGGTGCTGCGGAGGTGTTTATGGGGGTAAGGGGGTGTGGCAGTCCGCGGGGGGCGGCGGAGGTAGCAACGGTGGAAGGGAAGGGAAGGGCTCAAGGGTTGTGTGTATTGGGTGGGGTGTGGGGGAGGCGGGTGTGGGTGGAGGCACAGCCTCCCCCACACCCCTTTCTCTTACTGTTGTGCGGAGGGGGACTGTGGGCGCTTGCCCTCCTCTTCTCTTTATTTTTTTATTTTTATTTTTTGTTTTTTATTTTTTATTTTTTATTTTTTTTTAAAAAGAAAAATAAAAATAAAATAATATATAATATATATATATGTTAACGTATATATATATAAATATATATATCTGTATATATATTTATATATTTATATATTTATATATGTGTGTTTTTTTCTTTTCCTCTTTTTTTCCATATAAATGAAATATATAAAACGTAGCTTTTCTATTATATGGTATATATATATATATATATATTTAACATATATATCTCATATATACACACAAGCACATATATACAATTAACAATTCAGATTTATTTATCTATTGAATATACATATTTACATCGCACTTACATTTTTTTTTAACAGAATATACACTTAACAGATACATATATTTATTTTCATAGTTGTATATACATCCCTTAATTTACCCAGCAAGTGGATTATACATTTTCTACAGCAACTCATTATTTTAAACTCCTACTACTTAACTCAGAAAACAGAGATAATAATTTTTTTTTTATAAAACATAAACTAATCTCACAACTAAGTGTCTTTCCCTACTTTCTGTTACTTTAATTTCTAGCAGCTATTTCAACTCACACATGTATTTTCTTTTCTGATAGATTAATGTCTGAAATATAAAAAGCATTTTCCATGCATTTTTCAAACTAAACTCACAAAATGGAAAAATGAACAACATTGAATTAAAATAGAACACAACATTTCCATGAATCCTCTAGTCTCCTTTTTTTAAAAAAATAGCATTTCTTTTCTGAAATAAGTAACTGGACAACTTGGAAATGAACTCTTTATTTTCCTTAGGACATACAATGGCAAATATTTAAGTAATTGTTTAGAGCCATTTAAAAATATACAAACATATACATCCTTATTTTTCTTTGAACAGCATATACAATTACATCTTCTCATATATACTTCACAACTCTTAACTCCCAGGAATAGGAAAATTAACAGCATTAACTGAATACAAAGGTTCACGTTTCAGTACTACCACAGCCAACTCTATGGTAGGTTTCATAGCAACCTTTACTAGAATTTTATCAAGACACAAGGCCACTAGGCCATGGCTAAATTAGCCACTGGAATACTACAAAGGCCACACACAAAAAAAAGGGCTTTATGAACTCCAACTTGAGCTCCCAAACAACTTATTCTCTTCCCTTAACAACCTGCAACTAAACACGGCAATGAAACAACAAAAGCCAGCCACTTCAAAAGGAAAGCTCTCCTCCCTACCGTAGACCTGCAAGTGGGTCACCCCCGAGCTAGGGAGGTAGGGATTTCACACAGGGTTCCATTCCACAACAAGATCAAACACAATAACACAAAATAGAACAACCCCATAGGTTTCACACATAACTTAACTCATGTAAATGAGTTTGGTGAGGGTAGGGGATAGACCTCTCAACTTAAAAGGGCTCCCAAATGATAAAGTAAAATCCCAACACATGGCCTCAAGCCAAAATCTCCAAAACACACCATCCTCCAAATCACAAGTACTCCATGGCACTCTTGCCATCCAACAAATCACACCCCATGGCCTCAAGCCAAAAATCTCCATAACACCAACCTCCACAAATAAAAGCCCTCAAGGCACAAATACAACTATGGGAGAGCCCCCAAGGATTGTTCCTCTCCCCTACCCATACAGGTTGAGCATTACCTCCATTAGAGGTGCTCTCACCATAACACCCATCCCAACCTCACAATGCAAAACCACAAAACAACCACAACCTAAAACACCACACATTATACAAGCAAAGTTGAGATACAAGTTAAGAAGCCTACCTTACAAGCCTTTATAATGGAAGTAGTTTGGTGAAGAGCTCCAACCCTTCCCAAGCCTTCCAACTTCAAGAATTTCTCCAAACTCCTCCAAACTAGAAAAGAACTAAAATTTGCAAGCACTTTCAAATTGCAAGGAAAAGAAAAAGCCCCCCAAAAGAAGAACCCCCACTCCTCTACAAGAGGAGCTATTATAGGCCATCCACTTGGACTTGAGAGAATGAGAAGGTGATATTTGTCACCATCTCCTCCCTCCTCCAAAGCCACTTGTAAGAGTGAGAAGGTAAGAGGATGACAAATGTCCTCCTCTCACTCCACCTCCATCTCCACCTCATCCACTTGTGCTTCCACACAAGTGGGAGGGGGACAAATGGTGAGTTGGATTCCCACTCACACCTCAAGAAGACAAGGGTCTTGAGTGGTGCTCCCACTCACTTGGGAGTTTGGGAGGACTCTTGGAGACCTCCCAAGTCTTCCTTGGGAATGATTCCAAGACTTTGGGATGGGAGATGGGTTCTTCCCAAGGCAAGGCCCATCCCCCATCTTCCCTCTTTTCCAAATTCGTCACTTTTACTCAACCATGGTTTAGGGTGACCTAAGGTGAGTTAAAACTAGGGTTAGATAGTCCAAGTTGACCCTAGACTCATGGTTGACCACCTAGGGTAACTTTTGGGACCCTAGGGTTCATGAAAAGGGTTAAAAATCCACATTTAAATGGCCTAAAAAATAATATAAATACCAAGTGACAAAAATCAATTAAAATTGTACAACACTTATTATTAATCCATTTTAAATAAAAAGGGTACTAAGGCTAAAAATAATTAAAATTAAACCAAGCACAATAATTCATCATTCAAATTCAAATGTGATCTTTATCCCTCTTGGGAATCGATCGGCTTTACAGGGAGTAACATGGTGTGAATTCTACCTCTGATTTCCCGTGGCTAGGGAATGTAAAACTTGCACATCTCGATCAAGTGTCAGTTCTGTCATAAAAAGTGATAGCCAAAGCAACTGGAATTTAAATTCACGCAAACAATACATCAATATCCATCAATACATAAATCCAAATTAACTGCACTATCCAAACATATGTCAATTAGTCCATGTCACATAATCACTAGAATCACAACACATCATCAAATATAACCAAGTCAAATCACATATATCAAATCAGTGAGATAAAACATCAAGTTTGCATAACAAAACATAGTCACTAAGGTCTGATAGTGTCATCTACTGAATAGCATAATGATCGAAATATGGGAGGTAAAATAATCGGCCTCACATCTTGCATCAACCAAAAATATTTGCATTCTTTTCATTTCTTTTCATTTCAGTTGTAGTTTAGTAATTTACAGTTCAACATTTTCTACCGCATTTTGCTGCATCTTCATATTAGAGCTTGCAGAGAAAAAATTACCTTCTATGCCATGCTAGATACATCATACTCATATTTTAAAATATTTGGATTTGTCTACAGAAAGTTATCGCTATCAGAAGATCATCATCTTTCACAGAGTAGAGCATTCATGCCGTCAGTTGAGAGGAGAAGCCTGTGGAGCACTTTCGTGACTTGCAGAGCCAAAAGAAACATATCACACAACAAATAAGGACTAGATAGACCTTCCTTGAGGTCCACACCAAGTTTCATTCATTTACGAAGCAATACCATATGTTGGAGGTCGACCTACATGTTTCTACATGTTTCATCATTCATTGGAGTTTGTAACCTCATGTGGCCGACGCGGAGGATTCTCTGAGCTTGAAGATGATATATATACATCTATTAGATGCATTAGGAAGTCAATTCAGAATTTCTTTAGTTAAGTAGTTTTAGAAGATAGATTCTTTTTGGGAGGGCATTTCAATGCCATATCTTGCATATATGTTGTAACTTGGAAAGCAGGCCTGTGAGCCCTTTGATTATAGACTGCATGTTGCCGGCATATAAGCATATTGATTACCTAATATATTGAGCATTTGAATCTTCCATTGCATTCTATGATTGTGTTGTTTCTGTTGTATTTACTCTAGTTGCATGGTTTGGACATTTCATTCTTTGGACCCTCCATCCATGACTGCACTAGGGGGAGAATACCTCAACCACATTCTCGTATCTTGATGAACGTTGGAAACAATGTAAGTAAGCATTGGGTGCTTTTTCACTTTTTGGCTATGTTTATATATATTTAAATATGATGTAAGGAGTTAGACCTAGTTGAGGTTGATAAACTTCTTTATGAATGTAGTTAAGATTCCAAGATAATGCAAACTACTTTTATATTAAGGTTGCTCGGCTCCTTTACTCCCAAACTGTTTTAGAGAGTAAGGAGGAGCTTATCAACTAGTTTTTGGAGTGGTCTTTTATGACCATCATCTCCATCAGTTTACATGTCCAAGAGGAATTATTATAGGCTATGTTATAGGAGAAAAGGATGCGGTTATGGAAGGAGTTTGCTATTAATCACCACAAAAGATTTCTTATAGGGGGACATGAAGAGTACATGTATTAATCTTTATGGTAAGGGGTATCAAATGGTAGGGAAAATAGATCTAAGATTGTCATAGAAAGAACAGGGATTGTTAAAAGATCATCCTTCGATCTCAAAATAGGTTCTTTCCTTTTCTTGAAAGCTTTATAATAGTTTAAGAATCGTATGTTTGTTTTGGTTCTATTGTTATGATTATTTGGCCGATAATCTTAGTATAGCTCTATGTTTATTTGGCCAACAAACTTAGTATAGCTATGTGTTTATTTGGCTAACAAACTTAGTGTATCTCTGTGTATCGAAGGCCAATAAATCTCTATGAAGTATATAAGGCTGATATTCCTAGTATAATGCCATGAGCATAAAGTCGATAAGCTTACTATCTTACTATGTAACTACATGACCGATAAGCTCTGTATTATACTGAGTAAATTTAAGGCCGAATAGTTTTTGCATTCTATGTTCTATGATGAACACCAGTTAAGTTTCGTACTCTGTTAGTATTTAGAGATTGGTGTATCTTTGTTTACTATCAAGTTCTACATTCCTTTACTTTATTCCACACAATATAGAATGGAAGCTTAGTGGCTTTTCTATAGTGCATAGAATGTTTATCCTATGTAGGTTGAAGGGTTGTTTAGTCTTAAACTGTAGCAAGCTGAGTTAGCTACTGTTATAGTTTAGGCAACTTCTTTAGAATAACTTTGTTAGACACTGAGACATAGTAAAAAGGTTTTATTTTTCTCAGAGCTCAAGACTGTTTTAAGTTGTCTTTTACCTTCATTTGCATTCGAGTTATCATGGGATGCAATTTCTATCTTCATACTATTAAACTTTGAAGATTATATCTTTTTGTAATCAAAACTGAGCCTCTAGAGAACTCTGATTGGACTTAGGAGTCAAGATCAGTAAGTAAAGACATAGATGTATCCTATTTATCTAGAGTAATTAAACTATTGTTCATAACATTTCTATTGTCATAGATTTAGTTTCTAGAGGCCCATAGTATTCTAAGTGTAGTTTTGCCTCAAGCTAGAAATGTAATACTTCTAACTCCTACGTTCAAGGATTACTTAGGTTCTATGACCATAAAAATATTGTAAAAACTTTCCTTAACTCACAATGACTTCTTTGTCTATGGCTGAGTTCTTAAAAGATTAAGTCTCTGCATAAACTATAAAGCCTATCTAATTGCATAACTCTTAACACTATTCTTACAAAAGAAATACATCATGCAATGCTTATACATTAATAAATTGTCTCATATTAAGAATAATATACTATATTCCATGAGATGACCTTACCTCTAAGGCCAACTATTTTCCCTCTAATACACAGTCCTACTCCAAATCTTCACAGAGTATTATCCTTCATATGTTGCAACCTTATATGCTTGCCCACAACTAAGTTGATCACCCCTTCTCTACATAGAAAAATCTCACTATATACTTATTATTTTGGATACATTGGATCATCGAGGATGATGAATCTTATGGGGGAGATATGTCACAACCCAAATTTTGACTAAGTCTTACTTTTTAGTTGTATGTAATTAGTAGATAATTTTGCATGGATTATTGATTTGATGTTATGTGGAAATGTCAGGATAAATCAATAATTTCATAAGTTAATATTTATGTGTTTAGAATTTAGACATGTGGTTATATGATGTCATGATTATTTATTCATAAGGTATATGAAGTGACTAACGATGAACTAATCCCAATTTGGTTGATTGCAAGTTGTAACAAGGAAAACATGTTTTCCACCCTCCGAGAAAGAGAGGGAGAGCATCATCAGAGAGAAGAGAATAGACATATGGAAAGAATGGATTGGTTTCCATTTGAGTCTTGTGCCTTCATAGTTTTAGTGAACCATCATCGAGATTGGTAAGTTGTGTTTGACCTAATAGTCTAAGTTTGTTTCAACTTGACAATTATCGATTTGTCGACAAGAACCATTAAGTATAGGTTTTTTCAAAAAACTAAGTTAAGTCAAAATGGGACCATCAACTAGAAATAGTTGATAATAGCTAAACTATTTTACTATTTGAATACCTGATTGGGATCTTAGCATGTTATTTTTGTCTATTTTGTCAAGATGGAGAGAGGGAGAATACCTCAACCCCACTCTCGCATCTTGTTGGGTGTTATAAATAACATAGATATACATTGTATACACCAATTTTATGTTGATATATATAAGAGTATTTAATAAGAATTATTAGTTTAAACCATTTTGTTTGGTATAGTTAAGTTTCTTTTGTGTAGTGGAGTAGTTACTAATTCAATGTAATTTACGTCATGTAAGTAATAGATGCTCGAATCCTTACTCCAAGATAGCATGGAGAGAATGGAGGAGTTTTAATAGGATAGGAGAGTGGTCTTAATGACCCATCACTCCACTATCTATTTGCATGCTCCTTTGTGAATGTTTTTAGGATACAGTTGGGCAAAGATCCCCATGAGTAAGGCAGAGAAAAGCCTTGAAAAGGAGATATTTTGGGAGAGTTTGGGGGACACAGTGGGGTATGCATAAGTACACCACTCTAAGCTCTGAGAAGGGAGATATATATAGTGAGATTTTTCTCTATACAGAAGGGGTGGTAAGCTTCGTTGTGAAAAAGCACAAAAGGTTGTAACATACGAAGGATAATACTCCATGAAGATTTGGAGTAGGATAGTGTATCAATGGAAAAACCACCGGCCTTAGAGGTAAGGTCATCTCACAGAATATAGTATATTATTCTTAATATGAGACAATTTATTACTATATAAGAATTGCATAATGTATTTCTTTTTTAAGAATAGTGTTAAGAGTTATACAATTAGATAAGCTTTTTAGTTTATGCAGAGACTTAATCTTTTAAGAACTCAGTTGTACACAAAGAAATCATTGTGAGTTAAGGAAAGTTTTTACAGTAAATTATTATGGTTGTAGCTCCTAGGTAGACTTTGGGTGTAGGAGTTAGAAGTATTACATTTCTAGCTTGACGCGAAACTGCAATCAGAATACTACGGGCCTCTAGAAACTGAATCTGTGACAATAGAAATGTTATGAACAATAGTTTAATTGCTCTAGATAAACAATAGAATTTTCTCTAGTTTTAAACAAAGATCTTAAGTTAATAGCTAGGGTCTAACGTAAGACAGGTTGGCAGATATAATTGTGGCTCAATGTCGTTGACATTAGCTAGCACAAATACTAGCATTGGTTTTGTCTATCTATTTTGAACCATGTGTCTAATGATCTTATATTGATGACTCTGTAGCTAATAAGCCATTTAGACAAGTTAATAATGACCAATAGTTTGTCTGTGATCTCTCTTAGTAGTGTTTTTACATTTAATGGACAAAGAAGTCGAGTGACTAAAGAATGAATGAATTCCATTAGATCACAGACTGTGTTATTAGTAGTAATGCCAAAGATGATTAAGCTCAAGGCATACAAACTGTGCTCAAAATTAGAGTCTCACTTTTTCTATTAAGGAGTCATCCTTAAAACAAATGTGTTGAAAGATTAAAGTTTTCACTACTTCTTTAAAGTTATCGAACATATAGTGAATATGTAAGGTAAACCTAGTTCTTTGATAAACTAAAAATTATAGAACTTTGGTGGGTATCCATTTCTTAATGATGTAAGTATGAGTTTAAATCTAAAGTTTTGGTCCTAGTTGTTCGATTATATCGAATATACAATGATATTGATTTCGTTGTAAACATTTAGGTACATAGATATAATATTGTATATGTTAGTATGAATAGGGATATTACCTAACCAGTTATTTCCCTTGTTGTGTGGATAATTCATATTATTTAACTATTTATTAGTTAAATAATATTCACACACATATTCACATGTTAAGTTGACTTTGTGAGCCTTCTAGATACTTCTAGTTGTTTCTAGTTGTTTCTAGTTGTCTTATAGTTGTCATATCTTACACATCAACTAGTTGGCATCTTGACCTCTAGTTGTCACATGTAATAGGATAATGACACTTGTCACATGACTACAACTTCTTATCTTTCAACCTTGTCTTTATAAGCAAGGTATGTCTCTTCATTTTGTAAGGGGGTAAGAGGGTAAGAGGAAGTATGTAATGAAGGCTGGAGCTATAGTTCTCTCATAATGCTATTATGCCATTGGAGCATTTACATTATTCTCTCATAGTACTGTTATGGTGTTCATTTCATTTGCATTACAGTTTATTGATTCTAGCTCTTTCAATTTGATTCTAGGTTATATTCTTTTTCAAGATTCTAACATGGTATCAGAGCATATTTTGGAAGAATAGATTCATTGTTTAAGAGTACAAATCTTGGTGGATCTTCATAGTTGAGTATGCTCTTCTCTTGCATCAAATGATGACCTGGAGAATCAGAAAGAGTTGATAGAATACCAAATTTGTGAGGGTTTCCTCTTTGTGGCCTTGTATTGTAGATTCATTTTGGAGCATGTTGCTGTAAATCTAAGCATACCATTGTGTTCAAGAGGTCCGAGATAGTCAAGATCGCCTTTTGTTTCATACAAATAGGACATCGGAGGCCAAATCTATGAGGGTTTGAAGTTGAGAGGTGCATGCCTAATCAAGTAGGTACCTGATCTTTTGGAGCACTTTGGGCAAAAATAGACCCTTCCATCACGCTCAAGAGGCCCAAAAACCCCAAGATCGACTATTAATTCGTCAAAATCAGACAAAGTTGCAGCGAGAGGCAAAACTTTTTTGCCCATAGGCCGTACGGATCTATCGCAGGGAATATTCTTAGCATATTCACAGAATCTTCACGACGTACTGTTTGCACAATGCCTCATCATCGGCAAATTCCTTGAAATTATCAGTCGAGTAAAAATAATTTATTCGCTAGTTTATTTACATATGAACTAGTTTTATTTTTGGTCTGCGGTATTTTTGCAAGCACATGGTACGACCTGCATGTAGCAGCTACCCTATACCTGAAGGGCCATTCAATAACCATCACATGTACAGAGTACCTACCATTGGCGTGATCCACCAACTGCAGAGTTTAACTGCCTAGCTCACCGATAATTTTTCCCGGCATGATTAATATTTGTAGGCGGTCAAATCTAAGCAGTCTTTAAACCTTCGCGGTAGAAATTTATTGGCATTGAGATTACAAAACAGTCGACTGAATCTTTAAACGCCACTGAAAGTTATAATTGGTGGCGGTTATCAAAATTCATGGTGGCCTATGTAAACAACCACCGCTAGCAATCCCAACATGCCAAGCAGGTTTGACTACAGGCAGCAACAAAGTTTCAATGATCTGCAAAACCTGCCAAATCGCCATTCAAACCCTTAGCAGTCCTTAAACCCTCTGAACCGCCACTCAACATCCCAGCAGCGATAAAAACTGACAGTTTCACAGGAAAACAATGGGTTCAGACAACCGTTAGTGGTTTCAACGAGCCAAAAAGTGGTTTCCTGCATTACAATGGTGGTTTCTAAAAATTGACAGGTGGTTTCAGTATTTTCAGGTGGTTTCATGAAATTTTAACGGCGGTAGTCGAATCTCGATAGGGAATCTGACATATTCTGGCAATCTCATTTTTTTGCATCTACTGACGTCAACATGATGTCATAAACAAGAAGGATGATGTCATCTTCTCAGCCAACCGTACAATTTGCCGGCAACCATTGGGAATATTTTGGAGCATCTTTTTGCTAATGTCATCTTCCAGGTAGTTGACGTCATCATTTGACAAACATCTGTAAACGTCATTTCCTAGCCTACTGGCGTCATGATCTAGGAAATATTATAGAATATACTAGTGAATCTCAGAGATTCCTACCTAAGATTTTGCTAACGTCATGCTGACATCAGTAGACCTTGGCCTTATTTGGTCCCCTCTTCTCCAATGAGCTTTTTGATTTGACAGTTGATTTTCGGAGGCTCATGACTTGCTCATATTTGATCCTTTTTTCAAGTAATTTTTTCTTATTTAGGCCAGAATTTCATGCTCTTCACAGTGGTGCAATTGGATTTTGGTTTTGGTGCCTAGTTTGATCAGAAATTGTAGATTCTCATAGGTGACGCTGCACAGTTCTCGTTTTGGGAACTTCGAAGACTCATAACTTTTGCATATGACCTCAGATTGAGGTGATTCTTTTTTTGAAAGTGAATGATCTTTTGAGTACTATATAGTAGTGTTATTTTCCACACTTGGTTTGATTCCAAGTTTGTAATTTGAGCATACATTCATTTTATTAAGAATTTGTAAAGCATTGAGATCAAGTCCACTAAACATTTTTTGCTAGTGGCAATTATACTCGCACTAAATATAAAGTGCCAAATCATATTTTCTTTGGGGGGTTCTTTGATTGAGTGAAAAGGGGGGGGGGTGTGTCCTGTGTTCTCTCCTTGAGTTACAAGGTAATCTTTTGATGTTTTGATCTCTAATCATTTGAGAAGATATCATGGGTTTTTCTAATCATCCTTCTGTGATAAATCTAAACAAGGATAATTATAAGCCTTAGAAAAAAGGCATCATCACACATTGTAGGTGGCTTGACCTTTTGCATTATCTTTATGGCCTCATACCTGAACCAAATTCACCTCAGAAGAAAAATGCATGGGCAAATAGGAATGATCATATTGTAGGATTGATTGGTTCTATTGTTGATTATAACACTATGTGGGATATTTTGGACATTGATTGTCCATGCACACTTTGGACTAAGATTTGGGAGATCTTTGGAGACCCACATATTTCTCCATTCCCAGATGATCCTACAATGGATTATCTCATACCCATTGATGATGCAGATAATATGCCCTTTGATGATAATACAGAAGAGGAGCTTAAATATCTAGCAGGACTTGATTGTTCTTCTATTGCTTCTCTCTCTTCTTTTGAGATCATTGTTCCACCATCACTTGTTGATACTTCAGAGTTTAGTGATGTTCCTTTGAGAGCTTCTAGCGATTCTTTACAACATGATATTGAGATCACATCTCCTCTAGCACCTGTTACTTCATCAGAGTTTAGTGTCGTTCCTTTGAGAGCCTCCAGTGACTCCTTGAACTAGGCCATTGAGGATTAATCTCTTTCATCGAGAGTAAAGGACACTCCTACGGTATCTACTGTTACTTCTGAGTTCATTGATGCTTCATTGAGAGATTCCAATGATTCTTTGCAACAGGATCATTTTAGTCTTCCTCATTGGGATTCCTATCTTGTAGACATATCATCTTTGTTTGTGGAGTCTCACATTGTTGATTTGGAGGACACATTTGAGGGGTTATCTTTCCTCTTTGATGATAGTACATATTCACCTGCTATTTCTACAGAGTTTAGAGAGGCTTCATCGAGGGCTTCCAATGATTCTTTGTAGGACATCTTGTGGGATTTGTATTGTAGCCACATGGCATGCATTGTCATCCCACATCCATCAATCAGTTCTTTGGATCCTATTCTTTATCAGTCTTCACATGTTTTTGAGAGGTCACTTATTTCAGTTAGGTCTGAGCCTCCTGATTTGTTTGTGACTCATTTTGACATCAGCATGAAGACATTCGAGCAGTGTTCTGAGACAGGATATATCATAAGACTTCCATCCTCACCTTGCTTCTTTGAATGGGAGTTACTTCCACATTCACCATTGGAGTTGTTTCTTCCTAAGGGGAGAAATGTCATTTGCCACAAAAGGATCATCTTCAATATTCATATATGGGCATCATTTTTTGGCACAGGAGCTACTTCATTGTGGGGGGTTTCATAGTCTCTTTCACTCTCTCTATTCAGGCAGGTGTCTTCTCTCTTATGGGGGGGACTTTTTCCTCACAAGGGGTTTTGTTCTTCTCATACTATAGAGAGCTTTTTTTTTCTCTCTTTTGGGGAGGAGTTTTTTCCCACTGGGTTTTCTCCTTTTCTCCGTTTGTGCGAGATTTTTTGTACATGGGTACCTAACATGACCTTGTAGCTGGGACCCATTCTTGCATTCTGCATTCTTGCTTTAGTTAGCTTCTCCCTAAGTTGCACTTAAGGGGGGTGTTAGTGTGAATAGGGATATTACCTAACCAGTTATTTCCCTTGTGTGGATAATTCATATTATTTAACAATTTATTAGTTAAATGATATTCACACACATATTCACATGTTAAGTTGACTTAGTGAGCCTTCTAGATACTTCTAGTTGTTTCTAGTTGTTGATAGTTGTTGATAGTTCTCTTATACTTATCATATCCTACACATCAACTAGTTGGAATCTTGACCTCTAGTTGTCACATGTAATAGGATAATGACACTTGTCACATGACTACAACTTCTTATCTTTCAACCTTGTCTTTATAAGCAAGGTATGTGTCTTCATTTTGTAAGGGGGTAAGAGGCTAAGAGGAAGTATGCAATGAAGGCTGGAGCTATAGTTCTCTCATAATGATATTATGCCATTGGAGCATTTACATTATTCTCTCATGGTACTGTTATGCTATTCATTTCATTTGCATTATAGTTTATTGATTCTAGCTCTTTCAATTTGATTTTGGGTTATATGCTTTTTCAAGATTCTAACAGTATATACATTAGACATGCAAAGATAAACACTATCATGTTATTTAGGAATGTTAACCTATTAGGGTCCAAAAATCAAACTTAGTCAAGATTATTTAAGATGATGATAATGTTCTTTAAGAATGTATATGTATGAAGGCTTACCTCGTGTATTATATTTATACATGATATGAGTTTTGTGATGCCCAAGTAATCAAGAGAATATTAGAGGCCATCAATTTTATGATATATTATTGTAAGCTTTCACTTTTGGAGAACAAGAGTTTATTTTGGCATTTTAAATGTGTTGGGATAGAGAAATTAATCCCTAGGTGTGGATCTTTTATAACATTGTGTTAGTCCATTGTTTAATATGGTCGACAATAAATAGTCGAGAAAACAATAGATCAAAACAATTATATTTTAGCAAAAATCTTCGGAGTGATTTTGATAATAAATGATTTCTTGTAGAGTCAAAAATTTGTTTTTAGCATAATAGTGCTCAACCTTTGAGTCATTGAGTAGAGTGACATTGAGTCATAGACCTGGTATTTGTAAGTATGCAATGAGTGACTCTTTGAATGGTTAAAATCATCTAAACCTTCATATTCTTTATATATCCTAGATTAAGGATCAAACTCGAAGTTAGATTGACTAGGAATTGAGTTTAACCAAGACATTTCATGTCTAGGGTTCTAGTCAAACAAGTCGAACTGTAGGATGAGATAGTTTCCAAGTCGAGTTAGAGGTGTGTGAACACATTACTACGTTTATTGCAAAAGTATGTTTATATAGAAACTTTGGCCAAAGTGATGCATTTGTCTCTGCATGCATTAGTTGGTTCACCATGTCTGGGTTGCATGACCTATCAGAATGTTCATACTTAGCTAGAAAATTATCTAGAGTTGTATGGTCGATTGAGTTACGTAAGACACAACACTAGAACTCGGATGGAAATCCTGTTGGTTCTCTACATCTATACTCTTCGTCAACTGTAGAGCCACTTCCAAGAAGGAAGGTGTGTGGGGGAGTGTCGGTCTATGGTTGGAGGTAAAGCACTTGGATGATGCTCTCCTTCTATAGCAGAAGACTCACTGAGACTTGTGAGGCAGATATCAAGATTTCAGATGTAGTGCACTTTATGTTATGACTTATGATGTAAAATTATTCACTTTTCCAAATGCAACTTATTTGTAAATATTAAGTGAAATATTTTCAATACGACTTATCTTTGAATATATTGTATTTCAAGGTTGAAAATTATTTAGAAAAGATATGCATTTATTTCTATGTGAATATGCAAATGATTAAAAAAAATTCTCATGTTTATCATGTTCATTTACTTTCTTAGTAAACTGTGTGTGTAATTCCTAGTAATATGAGATGACATGTTACATATGGTATCAGAGCTATCAGGTTCAACACATGGACCTAGGTGCTCGCTACGAGAAAACTTGTCAACATTCAACAGATTGGCTAATGTTTGAAATTGGTTTTATTCTAGAATGGCATGGAGACGAACCAAGAAAACAGCCAGAAAGTCTGCTCCCTAGCATTTACCTAAGAGAGAGGTTAAGAAAGAACCTATTGAGGAGGTTAAACTCAAAGAGCATTTTAGCTATGCTGAGGGTGTATGGCTGGAAGATTCTGAGACCCTTGCTGATGCTCTTAAGCGTATATGCCTAGAAAGGAAACACCGTAACAAACTGGCCAAGAAACTTATTATTCCTACTTATGTAGTTAAACCATGTAAACCTTTTGCTAGTCATGACATTCCATTTTGGTGTGGTCGTGATGCCCCTATTTTTGGAAAAGAGGTGATGGAGGAGTACCTGCATGTACATCCACCCTCTAAGTTTATTTTATTGGATTTTGATGCGGAAGAGGAACCTGAGGAATATCCTTTAACCGACAATGACATGTAGTCTTGTTGAGTTAATTATCTAAATAAGGATGTATTTATACCTAGAATATGTCGAATGCACAAGACAACTGAGGGGGGTATGAATCAGTTGTATCAAAAACTTTGAAGCTTCACAAGCGTAATCACACTCACTTTAATTCACTTAAGCCCTAATTCTGTTATGAAGATTAAACATGAAAATAGATAATAGAAACTTAATCACATCAACACCATGCACAAGAGAACACCAGGATTTTACATGGAAAACCCTAAAAGGGAAAAACCACGATGAGGATTAGCTCACAATATATAGTAGTATCAATATTGAATTACAAAGAGGCTCACTATCCAAAGAAATGCTCACTGCCAATAGGGCTCACTGCCATGAACTGATATAATAGCATCTACTACATGTCTGAGTTCAGTTCCATTGAAGCATAGTATATCTCCTTTCGCACACAACACACACATCCTCATCTTCACATCCCTACACCTTTACATGAATTCTTTACACTTATTTATATCAATCATCAACCTTGGATGTAATGCTCCGCCATGGAACCCTAGAGAGAAGTTTAACTAAGCAATAAAAAGAGCAATTTTTTTTTTAAAAAAAATAGAAGGATAACAAAACATAACATAGTCTAATAGCAACAAGTTAAACTAACATCTCTAGGGATTACATAGCTACATTATTGAGAATCAACAATCAACAACATATATGGTTTAATCAAATATACCAACTGAATCAAACTAGCATCTTTCATTATGGCATCCAAATACATCAAGAAGTTTGCACTAAGATTACAAGTACAAAATAGTTTATCTTACAAGAGGAATTACATAGTTTCATTGTTACAAAAACTCTTTTTCTGAATACATCAAATTACATCATGAGTTCCACTAATACATAGATCTAGATGCAAATAGTACAAATAACTATCTTCAAATACAAGTGCAAGCTAGAATCTGCTATGAGAGATACATCCACAAACCACGGAACCAAATAAACCAATGGAATAATGCACATCCACCCGACCATGTGGAACCTTGAGGTCCACCCCCTGTGCTAGGAGATAATAATGAGGTCCCACAAAGACAATAGTCAAGAAGACAATATGCTAACAGATGCAAGGACTACACATGACTCCAATACAACATTGGTCAATATGAACATCATAAGCAACTCAAACAATACTTCCACACTTAGCATGCACTTCTAGAGGCAGTCATATAAACAAAGGGGAAAATACAACTAGGGAGTGCTAGACTGCAATAGGGAGGAGTGTCATCACATAGCTTGTCATGGGTTATCCTGGCAGGTCTTCCTAGGCACTGGCCCCCATCCTGGGTTATCCTGGCAGCCTCTCTTGACCGTCGGCCCCCATACAAACTCATGCGGAACCAACATAACTTTCATGAGGACAAGGCAGTTGATTTGCCATTCCAGGCCTTCTCATCTCATCTCAAGCCTAAATGAGCACTTGAGCCATGAGTGAGGCATACTTTATCTTGATTAATGTGATTTAACTTCCCAACCCCTTTAATTCATTAATTTAGATTATCACTTGATTGCCAACTTTCAATGGGTTATCCTGGCTAGCCACTTTGGGTCCCAGCCCTACATTGAAAGCCACTCCCCTATCTGCATCTAGAAAACCCTATCCATCAAGCAAGACCTTTACCATCTTAAATACAATGTAAGGCATTTAGCTTCTTGCAAAGTCAATATATTCACATATATAGGTACATTGAGCAAGGCACAAACCATCTTGCACATGTATCATTCCAACATAAATAAGAAACCATATTTCAAGAAAGCATTTCATTCAACTCACAAGATGCACACATAGTCAACCCCCACACAATCACACCATCCTAGGCCTCTGGAATCAGCCTATTAAACTCATCTTCCCATATCACCAAAAATCTTACATAAGCTTACACATATGACATTCATCAAAATAGTTCCATAAACTCATAACCATAACTAATCATATATTATCATCTTGACCAAATAATCTATCCATTCTCCTAAGATACTAAGCATATTCTCCCATTGATAGACAAATTATTCTATACAGACCTATGCTAATGAAACAAGCATAATAAAACTAATTTTACACATTTTTCATGAGTTTTAATACAAAATAATCAAATAAACACATGGCAAATATTTTACTAAGTTTCCTTATTTATGAAATAAGAAAATGGATGCTATTTGTACTATTATTGATCTATTCCACTTGAAACCCCTTAACTACCAAGCAATAGCTGAAAGATAAAGTCCAAATGCCTAGAAACACACAATCACATAAGCAAACAATGGATGAATCCTTATCAAAGAGAAAAAAATAAATTCCTTAACCCAAAAAGAAGCTAGGTTATGCATGCAAAATCTTACCAATAAATTCTAAATGAAAAGTTATTATGTAATGAAGCTCTAATTTACAATATCTATTATTCAAAATTACCAACCTTATTCAATTTGAGCTATGAATCAATTATTCTATCTAAACAAGCTTCTTTAAGAAAAATAGCTATACTAACATTTCAATCCACTAGCTTTTCATTTTCAAACAATAATTCAATATTCTAACTTCGAAATTCCATAATAAGAAAACTATAATACAATTGCTTTATTAACATAAATTTAAATTTAACTAAGACATATTTTGTTTCCACAAATAATATACCATTTATTTTAACACTTATTTATGCCCTTCTATAATACTTGTATTAAGAGACATATATGTTTATAATCACATACACTAAACGTATGCATTACTAGATATTAATTTAAACACATAATTCAAACACATCGAACATATTTCCAAATATACCTATTTTCAATTATAACGACTCTAACTTATCAACAAAGTACTTCCTATAATGAAATCGATTCGAACTACTATGACATCGACTTGACAGATTACTTACCAATAATAACTATTTCATATCTTGGCCATAACATGCCATTATTGCAAGCAGCCTCATCTATTGCAGGAAGGATTAAACATAATAAAAAGAATGCAGTCGACAGCAGAAGAAAGGCTCACAAAGCAGCTACAGTTTTGCAATGGATGGATAGAAAAATCCACATTGATCAACGAACTTGGGTAAAGAATAAACGTATTTTCATGATGATAACATCAAAGCCCATCAACAGATATCAACATTTCGCTGGATGGGAGGTGGTGTCAATCATAATTTGATGGTGACAGCAACAAACAGGCTTAAGTGCTCTCACATTTGATTTGGCAGATTGCCTCAAGGAGTTCAAATTGATTTTAAGAAACTGCTCCTATCAGTTTGCTTTAGAACTTAAGAATCATTCTTGCAAATGTATATGACGAATTGGCTCGAAGACATTCAAGGCTAAATGTAATGATTGCAAGACACTATAGAATGTCTAAATGATATTAGATCATTTCCCACACCAATGAAGATGTTCAACTTATAAATCACATGGCTTGCGGCCTCTCGAGTCAAAATCAGAATACAAAAAGGTAGCAAATGTAGCAACACAACTCTAGTAAGTCTGAGGTTAGAAATAGTTTTGTCTTGACTGGGTTCAATCCATACGGCGACCTTGGACAGGGTTTCTACAACTTGATCAAAATCTTTTTTTAATAAATGTTGCATGCAGGTAAAAACTATTGTCCAAAGCATAACAATGAACCAATGAAAATTCAATAAGTGATCCTCCTTTGAGCAAGCGGAGATGGGTTTCCTTGAACAATGTCGATCTAATCCAATGGCTTTCTGAATGCATGGCTATAAATTAAGTGAGATACTGATTTACAAAAGACATAGAGAATATGGTACGCTTGAAATAATTGAACAAGATCCATCATTGATCAAAATGGATGTGGTACAAGAGTCTTAAAAATGTTAGGATCTAAGCAAGGACACCATTTATAATCGACCTCACATCCTAAGTTAGGGATCTACAGAGTCGACAATTGATATGGTCAAAGTGTGTATATCTCGAATGGCAAGATTCAAATGAAAGAGATTTGTCAAGAAAATCATTATGGAAAATGAGAATTCAATGATGCAAAAATTTTAGGTATGATAACATACAAACATACCAGTAAAATCTCAAGAAGGGTTTGCAATGGTGTTGTATGCAGAACAACTCAATTTTATTATCAAAATAACATAGAACAAAATCATTCATTGGCAAGGACTAAAGCAACAAATATCAAAGAACTAAGAAATTATCACAAACAACAAAACACATACCTGGATTAAGCTATTTTCTCCAATTCTCTTCTGGCCTGGTAAATCCTTTCTTTCACAGGAACCACGATCTCCCCCCTTTTTTCCAAAAAACATTTCCCCTCAAATAATCCCCATATCGCAAAAATAGACCAATTCCATAAATTTTCCACTCCATCATTTCCATTACGGCCAACCCCACTATCAAAAAAATTAAATACATTAATTCCCACCTACAAAAAGATTCCCAAATCTAAAAATTATGGTTGTCCACTCATGACAACTCACTCATAAACAAATAAATCTATGAATTTTATAAAGTAATATCTTATCAAACTATTGATAAAGAATATTTATTCATTTAATATGATATTAAGTATTCATAATTTATTTCTTATTTTCATTATCATTATTATCTATTAAAAATTATCAATTAAATTTTTGTTTGAAAACAAATATTTAATATTCCACAAAATTAACATTATTTATTTACAAAATAGATTAATAATTTCTATTAAATGAAACAATAGACTAACAATAAACAACTCAAAAACTACATACCAAACATTTCTGACTACAACACCCAATAGAACAACAGAGACTCTCAAGCATGCACCAATTGACCAACTGACAAAACCCAAGACTGAGATCTCATCCTCAACAAGAATGATGTCAAGGGACCTCATGTTATCTCCATTCCACAACTTCCATTGGTATGAAGGCACGCTCAGACCTGCCAATTCAGGAAGTCGATGCCTGGTACCTACAATCCTGCAGCAAACGAAAGAGTCAAATACAATATATATAATCCTCCAAACAGGCACATAGTGACAGGGAATCACAGTGTAGTAGGGCACTCAATATGAGTAATACTACATTGTCCCTTCACAAAACACATCACAAATATCCACATTAAACAAGTTCATAAACAACTTGTTAACACATCATCAAATAGTCGCATAAATCACATACTAAACTAATCTACCTAATCAATTAACCCATAAATGATCTCATCATAAGCATAATGTACTAATCATAAACATCAACAATGTCATCATAGTAAACATCAATGAGTGTCATCAACTACATCAAAACAGTAAACCCACCATCAACATGTCTAACGTACCCTAAGTATTCCAAGTATTTTACCTTCATCTTCATGCTTCATAGCCCAACCACCTGCACATACAAGGTGAAACTAGAGGGGCACTACATTGGAACATACATCAAGGTCGGTAACACAATCTACAACATTTGAAACAACCTTCAATGTCGGCAAACATACATAATTCAAATTAGGTCTAGACCTAAACAATCTTGCAAATCAAATGAATGAAGGTAGAACACTTCACAGCTTAGCTCAAACCCAAATACATTTGTGCATGCTTCAACACGCTTCTACAATCCATGAAACACATCCGTAAAGAGTTAGCACCCAAGTTGGCCAAACTTGTGCAAACACCAAGAACACTTAGGCACACACTTCCAAGAACTCAATCATAGCTTGTGGATCAAGCACAAGAATTAAACACATTCTGGAGACATCCATGAACAACATAAAATCACTTGGGAGCCAACAAATCTAGCTGCAACAAATCTCACTTGAAGACAACAAATATCACTTGAAGACAAATCACAGACCACTCACAACAAACACTGTCGAACTCTGCTACAAAAGAACTTGCTTTCCAAAGTATCAAACCACAAATCCTTTGGAATGAAGATAGCTAAGGACCTTATAAACATATTTCCAAAACTATAACACCTAAAACTACTCTATGGAGAAATGCAGAGTAAAATACTTTCTCCCAGACACCTCTGTATAACCCAGAAACTCTATCAATTACAGTCTTCAAACTGGTGAACATAAATTCTATTGCACATCGATCTGGACCACCAAATTATGGATTTAGTATCTTCAAAAACTTCTCTAAAACATATCCAAATCTCACACTCTGGTCTTCAACACAAAATAAATGGGGATGAAAAACTCAAACAATATCCTATAAGCCAGAATACTTCTTCACAACACTATCTTCAGTATTTAACAAATTTTCTCAAAAGCACTTGGAAACAAACCATCAAAACCATATTCTTATCATCTTTAGTACATCTACAAGGTATTCAAATCACCTTAACATAATAACTCAATCAATCAACAACTACAACAATAGAAGATACAGTTGATGCCAATGACTACACAAACATGTTGACATCAATGACAACACCGATTAGCACATACTTGCAATAGAATAAACTATAATAAAGATGAGATTGTTTGCATAAACTTTAGTTTTGTGAATTGATTTTATTGGTGAATTTTGACTTAATAAGATGCATTATTTCCAAATTCTAATCTATAACTTGATACGAATATCAAGTGTGATATAGAGTACTATCATGGTTTGAACTTGAACAAATCTTGAAGATAGTCAGGGGGAGTCAAATCCTTCTAAAAACCCAATGACTAAGTTGGATTAGATATTGACCATGCTGAATGAAACCAAGGAAAGGCTTGGAAACCTAGAACAGGAGGTTAGGGGTCAAGGTAGATTCAAAGGATAAAAAGAGGACTCGCATCAAGGGGATGATGATGATGTCCATGAACCCAATATTCATAGTGAACAAAGGGAGAATGTTGATAAGAATAAGTCTCAAGAAGAGAAGAGAAGTAGACTTGCTTCAGAGCTATCAAGAGACATGAAGAAAGTGACGCCACCCAAGTTCGATAGAACAATAAGTCATGATGCTGTAGAAGCTTGATTGATGGAGATGGAAGAGTATTTTGAGATTTGAAATTACTCTAAGATAACCAAGGTAGTATGGGGTGCCTACTAGTTGGCAGGTGAAGCGTCCACGTGGTGGATAGCAAGAAAATGGAACTGGGGTTGAGTTCTCTAAGCTTAACTTGGGATCAATTTGTGGTCTTATTTCACTAGAGGTGGTTACCACAGCTTTTCTTCGATCAAAAGATAACAGATTTTTAGAATTTGCGACAAGGAGATATGTCAATGGTAGAATATTGGGAAAATTTCACCCATCTCCTGAAGTATGTGCCACAATATCATAAAGATAAAAGGTTCAGAATCAAGAAATTCATCATGGGTTTGAATGCCTAGATAGGTGGAGAAGTGGATGTGCATGGTCCTACCACTATTAAAAAAGTTTACGACAAGGCAATCAAACAAGAGGAAAAATTGAAGTCAATTTTTGTGTATCGTGAGAAGAATTGTAAGAGGTTTAATAAGACACCAACTTCTCAACCTTTCAAGAAAAGAATGACAAAAAAGACGTGAATAAGAAAAGTGACAAGGGCTCCAGAAACAACAGAGATAGACCAATAAATGAGAAGAAGAATAATGGTAATGTCTGAAGGAACGATAATAATTCAAGCAAACCTACTAGGAAGCAAGGACCTTCTGGAATAAGTTTCTCTTATGGTGGAGATCACTACGCAAATCAATGTCCAACCAAGATCAAGGAATTCAATAGTGTGGTAACACATTACCCACCCAACAAGCAGCTTTTCAACATAGGATCCATGCGACTTTAGACAATCACTAGGCAGAGTACCAAATTACTCCCATAAAGACATGTACTTTGTTTGGAGTTCCCATTTCTATTTTAATTGATACTGGAGCAACTAAAAGTTTTATTTCTCCAAGAGTATTAAGTAAATTTTCTAGAAGAGTTGGATATACGACTAAACCTTGGTTAGTTGAATATGCTAACCAGACTAAATCTTAGGTAGAGCAATGCATGTTTGAAGCTAAGATTGATCTCCCTAGTTTTTTTGACAGAGGTGAATTTGTTTGTAGCCCCCCTAGGTTCCTATGATGTAATCTTAGGAATAAATTGGCTATGGAGACATATAGGGCCAATGTCGACTATTTTGTAAAAATAGTGGAGTGTCTAGACGATGTAGGAAACAAAGTTTATTTACAAGGCACTCAAAGAGAAGTCAAGATCAGACCAATCTTTGCTATGCAATTGAAGAGGGCTAGGCAAAAAGGTTGTCAACTTTTTGCAGTCAAGATGGAACAAGTAGAAGAGGATCTTAGTAAAGAAAATGCACCTTTGGAGAACTATCCTTTCCTTCAAGATTTTTGGGATGTTTCTCCATATGAACTTCCAGGATTACCTCCAAAGAGAGCTTTTGATTTCTCTATTGATAAAATACCTGGATCTGAGCCGATTTCAAAAGCGCCATATCGTATGACTACTATGGAGTTGATGGAATTAAATTCCCAACTTCAGGAGCTATTAGCTAAAGGGTTGATTAGACCCAGTGTATCTCCTTGGAGAGCACCTATGATCTTTGTCAAAAACAAGGATGGTACTTTGCATCTATGTATAGACTATCATGTATTGATGATCTTTTCAATCAGATGCGTGGCACAAAATTGTTCTCTAAGATTGATTTGCGATTTGGATACCATCAGCTAAGAATAAAAGATGAAGACATCCATAAAACAACTTTCAAAACAAGGTATGGACATTATGAGTTCACAATTTTACCTTTTGGACTTACGACTGCTCTTGTAGCATTCATGAATTTGATGAACAATGTTTTCTGAGACTTCTTGGAGAAATTTGTTCTAGTGTTTCTCGATGAGATTCTTATTTATTCTAGAAATGAGGACGAGCACTTACAACATCTGTGATTAGTTCAGTAGTGGTTGAGAGAACGTAAGTTATATGGGAAGCTTTCAAAGTGTACTTTCTTTCAGAAAGAGATACAATATTTGGGACATATAATATTAGCTAAAGGAATTTCAGTAAACCTTGTGAAGATCAAAGCTATAATAGAGTAGCCTGTGCCAAATAATGTGCATGAAGTGCACAGTTTCATGGGGTTAGCTAGATATTATAAGAAGTTCATTTTAAACTTTTCTAAGATTGCAAACCCAATCACTTTGCTTCAGAGAAAAGGAAAGTGTTTTGATTGGTCAGAAGAATGTCAAGAGGCATTTCATCAGTTAAAAGAGAGGTTGACAACTGTACCAATTTTGAAAGTTCTTGATCTGGAAAGTTAATTTGTTGTAATCATTGATGCCTCAGGAGAAGGTTTAGGTGGAGTGCTTATGTAGAATGGGCAAGTGGTAGCCTATGAATCTAGGAAGCTAAGAGCATATGAAGAGAATTATGTTCCTCATGACTTAGAGTTAGCAGTAGTTGTGGATGCTTTGCAAGTGTGGTGACACTATTTGCTAGGAAAGCCTTTTGAGTTGAAGTTGAATCATCAAAGTCTTAACTATATATTTTCCCAACCTAATCTAAATGCTCCATAAAGAAGACACTTAGAATTGATATCTGACTATGACTTTGAGATAAGTTATATCAAAGGCAAGGAGAACCGAGTAGGGGATGCTTTGAGTCGATGGAGGCATATCTCATCAATTATCTCTATCCACTCAAACTTCAAGGATTTAGTATTGCAAAATTATGTAGGTGATGAGTACTATGAGCAGGTTCAGCAGACTCTCACAGTAAATCCTCAAGACTTGAGGTATGTTGGGTTCTATTTTGAACCAGATGGGCTTCTAAGATACAAAGGAATGTTGTATTTTCTAGATTCGACAGAATTAAGAAACCTTGTGTGGAAGGAAGTTCATTCTGCACCATATTCAAGTCATCTAGGAGTAACCAAACTCCTAGCTGATGTGAAACCTCTTTATTTCTAGAAAGGAATGAAGAATGATGCTACAAAATTTATAGCAAGTTGCCTAGAGTGCCAGAGAGTTAAGGTTGAGCATCAACATCCAACAAGATTTTTGTATTCGCACAATATTCTAGAGTGGAAGTGGCAGGTCATTAGCATGGACTTTGTGCAAGGTCTTCTAATATCTTGAAATAGACATGATGTTATTTTAATTGTGGTGGATAAAATCACCAAGGTAACCCACTTTATACCTGGAAATCTAATAAATGGAGCACCAATTTTAGCTCACAAGTTTGTACAAGAAGTGTTTAGATTGCATGGAGTTCTTGAGAAGATTATCTCAGATGGAGATGCATGCATGACATCAAGATTTTGGCAAACTTTGTTTTCAGTGCTAGGAACTCAACTCAATATAAGCTTAGCTTATCACCCTAAGATGGATCATCAAACTAAAAGGGTAAATCAAGTTCTTGAAGATTTGTTGCGGATGTATTGCATGGATCAGCAATACAAGTGGCAAGAGTATCTACCACTTGTAGAATTTGTTTATAATAATTCCTACAATTCTACTATCAAGACGGCTCCATTTGAAGCATTGTATGGAAGATGCCAAACTCCTATAAGTTGGGATAAGCTAGAAGATAGGATTAGCATTGGTCCAGAAATATTGTCAGAAATGGAAGAACAAATCAAGCTAATCAGAAATAGATTGGCGGAAGCAAATGATAGGCAGAAAAGCTATGTTGATGCCAAGCATACAAAAAGACAATTCTCAGTTGGAGAATAAGTTCTTTTGAGGGTTAAACCTCAAAAGAGTTCCATAAAGTTTGGAAAGTCTTACAAACTAGCTCCTCGATATGTAGGACCCTTTGAAGTTCTTGAAGTAATCAATCCAACTGCCTACATAATCGCTTTACCACCAACTCTTGCCAGGATGAATAATGTTTTTCATATTTCATATTTGAAAAATTATATAACTGGTAATGATCATATTCTTGATTGGAACGCTTTATCGGTACAGGACTTAAGAGTGGTCATGATCGAGCCTCTCAAGGTGCTCGAAGTTCGCAAGCTCCACTTGTGTAACAGAGAGGTTACTCAATGCAAGGTCCAGTGGGGCCAATATGCAGAGGATAGTGCCACATGTGAAGATTACCATGATTTTTATCAGAGATTTCCTAATTTGATTTATGCTTTTCAAAGTTGAACAAAAACTTTATCATGTTATTATTTTGGATATATTAGATCATCAAGGATGATGAATCTTATGGGGGAGATATGTCACACCCAAAATTTTGACTGTCTTACTTTTTACTTGTATGTAATTAGTAGATAATTTTGCATGGATTATTGATTTGATGTTATGTGGAAATTTTAGGATAAATCAATAATTTCATAAGTTAATGTTTATATGTTTAGAATTTAGACATGTGGTTATATGATGTCATGATTATTTATTCATAAGGTATATGAAGTGACTAACGATGCACTAATCCCAATTTGGTTGATTGCAAGTTGTAACTAGGAAAATAGGTTTTCCACCCTCTGAGAAAGAGAGGGATAGCATCATCGAAGAGAAGAGAATAGACATATAGCATCATCGGAGAGAAGAGAATAGACATATGGAAAGAACAAATTAGTTGTCATTTCAGTCTTGTTCCTTCATAGTTTAAGTGAACCGTCATCGAGATTGGTAAGATCTGTTCGACCTAATAGTCTAAGTTGGTTTCAACTTGACAACTATCAATTTGTCGACAAGAACCATTAAGTATAGATTTTGTCAAAAAACTAAGTTAAGTTAGTTATATGTGACCATCGACTAGAAATAGTCAATAATAGCTAAACTATTTTACTATTTGAATACCTGATTGGGATCCTAGCATGTTATTTTTATCTATTTTGGCAAGATAGAGAGAGGGGGAGAACACCTCGACCCCACTCTCGTATCTTGTCGGGTGTTAGAAATAACGTAGGTATATGTTGTATACACCAATTTTATGTCAATATATATATAAGTATTTAATAAGAATTATTAGTTTAAACCTTTTTATTTGATATAGTTGATTTTCTTTTGGGTGGTGGAGTAGTTACTAATCAAATGTAATGTACTTCATGTAAGTAATAGATGCTCGACTCCTTACTCCATGATAGCATGGAGAGAATGGAGGATCTTTTAATAGGATTGGAGAGTGGTCTTAATGAGCCATCACTCCACTATCTATTTGCATGCTCCTTTGTGAATTTTTTTGAGCTAGAGTTGGGCAAAGATCCCCATGTGTAAGGCAAACAAAAGCCTCGAAAAGAAGATATTTTGGGAGAGTTTTGGGGGACATTGTGGGGTATGCATAAGTACACCACTCCAAGATCTGAGAAGGGAGATATATAGTGAGATTTTTCTCTGTAGAAAAGGGGGTGGTCAGCTTCATTGTGAACAAGCACAAAAGGTTGCAGCATACGAAGGATAATACTCTGTGAAGATTTGGAGTAGGACTGTGTATCAGTGGGAAAACCATTGGCCTTAGAGGTAAGGTCATCTCATGGAATATAGTATATTATTCTTAATATGAGACAATTTATTACTGTATAAGCATTGCATTATGTATTTCTTTTGTAAGAATAGTGTTAAGAGGTATGCGATTAGATAAGCTTTATAGTTTACGCAGAGACTTAATCTTTTAAGAACTCAGCTGTAGACAAAGAAATCACTGTGAGTTAAGGAAAGTTTTTATAGTATTATTATGGTTACAACACCTAAGTAAACTTTGGGCGTAGGAGTTAGAAGTATTACATTTCTAGCTTGAGGCAAAACTGCACTCAGAATATTGCGGGCCTCTAGAAACTAAATCTGTGACAATAGAAATGTTATGAACAATAGTTTAATTGCTCTAGATAAACAATATAATTTGATCTAGTTTCAAAAGAGATCTTAAGTTAATAGATATGGTCTAACGTAAGATAGGTTGGCAAATATAACTATGGCTCAATGTCGTTGACATTAGCTAGCACAAATACTAGCATTAGTTTTGTATATCTATTTCAAACCATGTGTCTAATGATCTTATATTGATGACTATATAGCTAATAAGTCATTTAGACAAGTTAATAATGACCAAAAGTTTGTCTGCGATCTCTCTTAGTAGTGTTTTTGCATTTAATAGAGAGAGAAATCGAGTGACTTAAGAATGGATGAATTCCATTAGATCACAGACTGTGTTATTAGTAGTAATGCCAAAGATGATTAATCTCAAGGCATACAAACTGTGCTCATAATCAGAGTCTCACTTTTTCTATTAAGGAGTCATCCTTAAAACAAATGTGTTGAAAGATCAAATTTTTACTACTTCTTTAAAGTTACTGAATGCATAGTGAATATGTAAGGCAAACCTAGTTCTTTGATAGACTAAATATTATAGAACTTTGGTGGGTATCCGTTTCTTAATTATGTAAGTATGAGTTTAAATCTAAAGTTTTGGTGCTAGTTGTTCGATTATATCGAATATACAATGATATTGATAGTAGGCATGAGTTTTCCACAGTCCATGAATAATGAGTAGAGTGCTTCTGGATTAAACTATGTATGTTTTTGCTTCGACGTTTCAGATCATCCTCTATGATCCATCATCAGGAAGAGGACAATGTGTGAATTGGATAGAAAACTGGTCCTTATAAAGGAATTGGAGAGGAGGATAAGACAAGGAACACAATACGAAGGGGAGGAAGGGATGTGTAAGAAAGAAAATACATAAAAATAGGGAAAAAATATATGTATACCCACAAGTATGAGCATGCAATAAAAGCAAATATAAATATGTGTGTGTGTGTGTGCTTCCATAGTAAAGTAAACAAATACATAAAAATATTATAAAATATTATATTATAACTAATGTTATATAAATACATATATATATATATAAAAGAAGGAAAAACAAATCAAATATACATATAAGAGAGAATAGAACGAAAAAATGAATAAAATAAATTAAAAAAGGGTTGAATCCACACAAGCACATGCATGAGCATAAATTACACTATTTAAGTTAAAAAAGGAATTAAAGGAAATAATACAAAAGGAGGGGATGTGTAAGAAATAAATAAGAAATAAAATAAGGAATAAAATACACATTAAAATAAAAGTATACTCACATAAGCATTGCTGAATTTTCTATATGCAAATATATTCAAACACTGTATACAAATAGGAACAAAAAGTAAACATTAAATATGTATATAATTTGTCTATAATTAATGTTTATTTCTATTTCCAACTTGTATATAGTTTATTAATGTATTGGTATATAGAAAATTCATTAATGCTTATATATAAACCAAACGACATAAATATATTAACATATAAATATCCAAAATAAAGTAAACAAATAAGAGATATACATATAGATACATACTAACACAAAAAAATGACAGGACAAACATGATATGAATACTTAGACAAGAAGAGTCCCAATAATAATAATAATAATAATAATAATAATAATTATTATTATTATTATAATACTAACAATAATAAAAAGCTTGCAAGATAAGAATCTACTACACCGACTCTGCTCACCACACGGTTATAAATAATTCTGAATTATTTCATATTCATCTTATATTGCATAAAAAGTACTAAACATTAGATATTCATATTGAGAAGTTACTAACATATGTATTTATTTTAGCTACTCTCAAATCTTTGGTGACTATACTTTATAGAGGTAGTTTTATTTAGCAAGACACCCATAGTAATTAACAGGTAGAAGCTTAGTGACACTATACTTTATACTTGATTTCCTATTATGAAATCGCTTTTCTTCACCTTCTGTGTACTTCTCTCACACATACATCAATTTCTTCGATTTCTTGCCCATCAGCTCCTAGGTTAGCTAATTTATCTGCGTCTGTATTGCCCTCCCGATAAATGTGATTCACTGTATAATCTCCTATATCTTCAAGAGTTTCCATTATTTGTTCTATAGCACTATTTAGTTTCCAATTCAGTGTTCTACCCTGTCTTATTGCATTTATTATTATAGATGAGTCTCCTTCAATCGCTATTCTTTTAAGCTTCCATTTTTTGCACCATGCCAAACCTATTCTTATAGCTTCTATTTCAGCTTCATTGTTTGTCTTTATTCCTATAGGTTTTGCTATCCTTCCTAATAGCTTTCCTTCTGCATTATGTAGACATATTCCAATTCCCGCCACCCCCGGGTTTCCCCTGGCTGCCCCATCAAAGTTCAACTTAATCCACCCTTGCTCCGGTGGTTTCCATTTACAGTTTGCCCTTAATAAGGATTTATTGTCAATGGTAGGACCAATCCAGGGTGGAACTTTCAAACCATACCACTTTTTCCTCTGGTTGTTGTCTTCTAATGAGAATTCCATTTAGATTGTCCCAACATATTTCTATTATTTGTAATTTCTACTATATTTGCCTCTAATTTGTTCAAAAATCTCTCAATGTTCATCTTTTTATCTTGAAAAATTCTACGGTTCCTTTCCTTCCATAATTCCCATATTAACAAAGATGGGATTATGTATCTCACTTTACTGTATAAGTCCTCTTTACATGACCTTTGCCAAGAATTAAATACTTCTGTGATATCATTTTGAAGAGCAGTCTTCAGATCTAATTTCTCCAGTACCCAAAGCCAACATTTATTAGCAAACTCACAATTTAACAAAATATGATTAATCGTTTCACTTTCCTTCTCACATAGGGCACATCTAGAAGGACCATAGTACCCTATTTTTTCAAACCATTCAGCAGTGAGAATCCTTTTTTGTAGTGCAGCCCATGAGAATAGACCTGCCTTAGGCAGACAGTTTCTATTCCAACATAGATCAATGGGAAGACCGGTGGAAGGGTTATCTATCCCTGAGATAACTCTGAAACCTTCTTTCGAATTATATACTCCACTCTTTGAGGCAGCCCATATGATTACGTCCTCCCCAGAACGTGGATTGAAGTTCCATTCTTGTAAAGCTTTGTTTAGTTTTACTTGGAAATAGAGGGGAAGTCTGAATTCTTCTAGAGAATTCCATGCCCAGCTGCTTCCCACACTATTATTAATTTGTGAAAAATAGTCTTTAACCCGCTCACCCTTACTTTGTTTGATTAGTTCAATTAGCTGATCATCCCCAAGAATTTCCCTAAGGGCAGGTTTTCCACCCCATGAGTCATCCCAGAATAAAGCCTTATCCCCGCTTTTCACATCCCAAGAAAGGGACTCTAGTACTATATCTTTACACTCTTTTATGAAGTTCCATATGCGTGAGCCCATCGGATAGTTATCAGAACGGCATACACTTTCCTCATCTTCTCCTAGTAAGTATTTATATCTTAGAATTTTAACCCATTTTGCCTTTGGATTTTCAATCATTCTCCATACTAATTTTGCCCCCAAGGCCTTGTTTTGTAGCGTAAGGTCTTTAATTCCCAAACCTCCTTCTTTTGGCTTACAAATCTTATTCCATGCAATTAAAGCTAGTTTTGATTTTTCCTCCGACCCTTGCCAGAAAAAACTTCTTAATTTTTGTGCTATCTCCTTATTGATACCTGCCGGGATTTTCATGCTCATCATCTGATAAATAGGAACGGCAGAGAGGAATGACTTGATCATAATTGCCCTTCCTGCATTTGATAACCATTTTCCTTTCCACTGATCTAGTTTCTTGGAGATATTTTGAATTGTATTTTCCCATAGGTGATTTGATTTGACCCCCTTATCCAGAGGTAAACCTAAATATTTACACGGAAAGAATCCTTCTTTGAATTTTAGTATTCGTTTAATCTCATTCTTTCGTCTCTCTTCAGTATTGATGAAAAATATTTCTGATTTTTCCTCATTTATACACTGTCCAGAAGCATTAGCGTAAGTACTTAGGATTTCTTTGAAAGCTTGAGCTTCTTCTAAAAGTGCCTTTCCAAAAAGGAGATTATCATCAACATATTGTTGATGAGTAGTTGCCTCGACTCCTGAAGTAATCTTGATTCCTTTTACCTTATCTTCTTCTTGAAGTTTCTTAATTGCTCTCCTCAAAGCTTCCGCCATAATAATGTACAAAAAAGGTGATAACGGATCACCCTGCCTCAAACCTTGAGAACATTTAAAAAAACCTTCAGGGGACCCATTCACCATGATTGAGAAGTGAGGGGTGGAGATGCATTCAAAAATCATATTGATCCATTGTTTTGAGAATCCAAGAGCTTCCATACATTTACACAAAAATCTCCAGTCCACTTTATCAAAAGCCTTACTGATGTCTAACTTAATCAACATACTCGGATTCTTATTATTTGTTACTGAATGTATAGCCTCATGAGCAATAATCACTCCATCCAGAATTGACCTATTAGGGACAAATCTAGTTTGTTCTTTAGATATAATTAATGGGAGAAGTTGTTTCATTCTGCCTGCCAAAGCTTTTGAGAATATTTTATACAAAGTGTTGCATAGGGAGATAGGTCTGTACTCGTTAAAGTTCTCTGCATTGACCTTTTTTGGGAATAAGAGCAATGAGTGTGTTATTCAACTCTTTAAGAATATGTCCTGAGTTTCTCATTCCCTCTAGAGCATCGGTAATTCCCTTGCCCATAAATGACCAACACTTTTGAAAGAAAAATGTTGGGAATCCATCAGGACCAGGGGATTTATCTGGGTTCATTTCTTTTAGAACCTTGAAAATTTCATCTTCCATAAATGCGGCATTTAGGAAGTTATTCTGAAGTGGGGTTATTATACGAGGGATGTTTCTTAAAAGCTTGGCCTGGTCCAACATATCCACACTCCCTAAGTTATTCAGAGAGTTTTCAAAGAAAGAGACTGCTAAATCTGCAATTTCTTTGGGATCCTCTATTATATTTCCATTTCTATCTTTGATTTTGGAAATCTTATTTAAATTCCTTCTAGCTTTGACGCTATTGTGACAAAATTTCGTGTTTTGGTCCCCTTCCCTGAGCCATGTCTCTCTCGCTCTTTGCCCCCAGAAGGTGCTAATTTGTGAAAGAGAATCATAGTATTTACATAATAGTTCTTGCTCTATGTTATTGTCTGAAATTTGTTTTCCATCTTCAATAATCTCCTTATTCACATTTTCCAACTCTTTTTCTATAAGGTCTCTTTTCACAAATATATCCCCAATAGTGTTTTTACTCCATTGAGACAGATTTCTTTTTATTAATTTTAGTTTCCTTATGACTTTATATATCTTGGAACCTTCAAACCTTGCCTCTGTCCACCATTTTTTAATTAGATCCAAACATTCCTCATTAAGTAACCACATTTTTCAAATCTAAACGGGATTTTTTTATTTCTGATTGGTTCTGAAATTACTAGTTCTATAGGAAAGTGGTCGGAACCAGCAATGGGTAAGACCTCATTAGTAAGATTAAAGTCAAAGTTCCTCAGCTCCCCTATAAAGAAGAACCTGTCCAATTTTTCAACTATTAATTCTGTGTCTTTACGTTTGTTAGTCCAGGTGTATTTCCCTTGGTCTGATTCAATTTCCGAAGCCCCTATAATATTTATCCATTCCTAGAATTCTAAAGTAGTTTTTGATATGTGTTTTGTCCCACCCTGTTTATCTCCCAAGGATAGAATAGCATTAAAATCTCCTCCTAGTATAAATGTTTCATTCAAGAAGCTCTCAATATAATCCTTAATCTCCTTCCATACAATTCTCTTTTCATGTAGGAATTTAGGAGCGTACATGTTTATTAGATTAAATTTTAAATCTGACTTTAAACTTTTGATTTGACCTCCCATCCAATTTTTATGTTTTTCATGAATATTGAAAACTATTTCTCTTGGATCCCAAAAAAAAGCAATTCCACCCGAAGTCCTCATAACCTATTAATTCTCTTATTCCTATACTCTTTTTTATATTCTCATATCCTTCATTAGAAAGTTTAGTTTCTTGTATCATAGCCATGTTTGGTTTAATTTTTGCTAATTGCCTTATCACAAGGCGTCGTTTGTTAGGGGCATTTAAACCCCTAACATTCCAACTAATGATCTTCATGAGGACTCGGGAAGGACCTTCCCCTTCCCAGAGTATAGAATATCGGTAATTTTAACCTGACCTGGCACCATTCCTTCCTTTGCTCTTAATTCAGCAAGGGATTTTCTTCCTCTTGGTTTGACTAGTTTCCCTGTATCAGCTTCTAACCTGCCCTTAATTGATTTTCCTAAACCTAAAGTTTCTGTATTGTTCCTAATAGTGTTCTCTTTGTTTTCCTCACAGAGTTCTTCATTCGATAGTGAACATAATAATCATGTTATTATATCTTTACTCCTAGAATCCTCTAGAATAGAGGTAGGGTCTAATCCTAAAAAGTCTAGCAGTGGGCCTTGGTCAATGGTCTCCACTAAGGGGGATTTTTCCATTCCTTCTTTTTGCATTTCTTTTGTCTGATGGCATGATTCGGAGGGGATGTGTTTCGAGTTTTTTTCAATATTAGGAATATCTGCAATCTCTTTTTGGATTCCTTCATTAACATTCATAGTTCTTAACTCCACTGCGGATTTCCTCCCCCTCTTCTTTTTAATTCTGTTGATATTAGGGGTGCTCAGCCTTCCTCTTTTCATTGGTATACCTAACTGCCTGTCTTTGTTAGTGATACCAAAGAGGCCTTCTATGGAGTCCTTAACCGATGAAAGATTGCTGCCGGGTTTGATTCCCTCAATGGTTGTTGCCATGCCTAATTGTCTATCATCATTATTGAATTCTTCTAGGCAAATTCTGATCTCTTCCTCTTTTTGATTTCTTGTATTGTTTATATCTTCTTTCCTAACATACAAGGGATCTTCTATATCATTAAGATCCTTTTCCATATCTCCTATCTCATCCAGATTTGGTAAGCATTTTGTTTCCATGTTTTCTTCTTCATTCTTCTGAGTGTTGTTTGATGCTGACATCTCCTTAATGCTTTTAATTAGCAAACTTTTTTGGTGATTGAGTTCCTCTTTGTCACATATTTCGTCTATAAGGGTATCCATTAATTCATTGGTGATCTCAACTATTTCTTCTTCTATTTTTTGGTTCTCCTTTAGAAGTGATCTCTCTTGATCTTCTGGACTGTTGGAGATTCTATTCGGGCTGTAAGAGGTAATTTCAGTGTTAATTCCTTGCTTGATACTCTGAATGCTAAGGTTATTCTCATGCTCAGGGGATAACGGTAGGGGAGATTTGACCTCAACATTTAAGGTCTCATAAATTGATATATCATTTTCAATAGCCAGAGGGGGTTGACACAAAGAGTCTGAAGGGTGTGTGGAGATGCTGATCGGATTAATTTCCTTAGGAGACGTCAGAGTGGAACCTCCTTTATCTGAGTTAAAGCTCACCATCAATTCTGGTGTCTTCTGAATATGAGTGTCAATTTGTCCTAAATTTTTGGTTTCTAGATCCTTTGTTTGTCTTTCTACAAAATCCTCTAGAATAATGGGGTTAATAATAATAGAGTTTGAATTAAAGCATAATCTAATGGGATGAATCCATTTTTTATGATAGTTGATCTTTACTATGATGATTTTTTCAAACTGGTTATTACCATTATCAATAATGCTTAAAAAGTCACCAATTTGTTTTCCTATTAATTTGACAGTTTCTACATCAGATAATTCTATAGGCAGATTTCTAAGAACAATAGCTTTTTCTACAAGAAAGTCCTTAAGATTTATTGGGTTGAATAGGGGAACCCAGTCAAAAATATAAAAATCAGAGTCTTTATACTTAGCTAACCCTTCATATCTAATTTTACTTTTAATATTTCTATCTTTACAATTAATGAAAATAAAATTTTCTAATAAGATAGATATACTAACCTCATTCGGGAGTTGAGATTTCAGCCAAGCTACCAGATCTGTGATGGAGGTTCCTACTCCAGACCATCGGCAAATCAGCCCTGTATCTGCATAAGAATTTTGTCTCTGTTCTATGCATTTTCCAACTAGATCTATTCTAATCATGTTAGGATTCTGAAAGAAATTACCTATTATTTTACCATTGTTAATCTCAATAGTTTTATTATGCTTATGAGGGGGCGTGTATACCTGTTTGTTTTGTTCCTGAAACAACCTTGACCCATTGTTACCTGTTAGACCTTCTTTCATATTCCTTCTGTGTGTATGTTCATTCTGTGGGTAGGGCTTTGAGACATTAGTATGGAGCTTATTCTGTCTCGCCTTATAGCCCTTATCCTCAAGGGTCCCATTCCTTTTGTGGGGAGGAGAGTATTTCATTCTGCCATTGTCTTCCTCTCTAAGCACATCAAATGAATTACTGATAGATAGATTAAAAGGATTATGAGAGTGCTGGTACCTGTTCCCCTTTTTCCTATTTTTTACCACTTGCCAAGTTAGCTCATTCTTCATTGTGCCCACAGGAGATGCTTGAGAAGGCAAGATCCTGCCTACCTCCTTTGTAGATAGGGGTTCAAAGGTTCTACAATAGTTCTCAAATCTTCCCCCTTTGGCATCCCCGTAGCTTCTGGCATTTTTTGCATATTTGGTTTGTGCGAAAATATTCAATTGTCGGTCCAATGATTGAACTGAGAAAACCTTTGGCAAACAACCTTTTTTTTTTTAGGGTTTACCATAATCGCCATGGAATCGGGCTCTACAACCCTAGCATAATTCTTTTGTCTTTCTTCCTTAGATGCCATATCTTGCTCTTTTGGTTGTTGTGCTACTTTAGGGTCTGCAGGGATGCAATTAGCTAGAGCTAAATCATCAATGGAGGGATTTGGTCTTTCTCGGCTGAATAGTGCATGTAGTTTCAAATCAACATTTTGATCCGCTAGCTTCTTCTGCTTAGCTATGAATTCCTTCAGATGATCATATGTAGGGTGAGGCTGCACCGGTGTTCTACATTCCTTCTTCTTATGTCCATATAGATAATAGTTATAGCAGTAGCTTGCAAATACCTCTCTCTTTCCTTACAGGCTAGCACCCTCTGCACTCGAATTGGCCCGTTCTGCCCTGGTTTCCACTTTGCTGTAGGAGATCACATTCTTTGCAGAGCATAAGGGCTTTTCCCCCTCAAATCGCCTGCTAACTGGATTAGACACAGAGGCTATCCGCGGATTCAAGATGTAAAAATTACCTTCTTTTGTAGATTCAAACAAGCCGTCAGAAGGTGGGGCATTTGAGCGCAGGCATTTAGATGTAAAATGGTTTGAAACCCTAATCGCAGGGTCCTTCGAAGACGAAGACATCGGCGACAAAATGGCGAGGGCATGTAGGTTATTCTGCTTGCACACTGGTTGTTCAAATCTCCCCAAAATGGAGTTCCTCAGCCTAATAGACGGTCGGACTGGCGGCGTGGAGTGGGTTTTTCCCTAACAGGTGACGTGACCCTAGAGAGGTTACAGGCCTGATTCAATAGGCCACGAGCTTCACCCTTTTGAGCCGCACACAAACTTTCCTTGCTGCCAATTGCCTTTTGCTCCAGTCTATGATGAAAATGAATAGGTAAAAAGTGGTAATGGTTTTGATTGCAATATGGCTACTAACACAAATGTCAATACTTGTAGCATCATAGTATAGTTAACTCTTTACTTGGACTGGCACATTGAATTAATATAGACAGAATCATAAAAATTTAGCTAGAAGAATAGAGGTGGTGGGATGCTATCCTATTTTGCAGGTTTACAGGGAAAGTATAACAACTCATAAAAGCAGATACAAACACCAGAAGGCTTGAAAACACATTAATGTGAGGGCAAGACATAAAAGGCAATGGCAAGAGAAAGCAATGGCACGACCACACAAAAGGACAGCTGAAAGAAAAACAAGATACATTATTTACAAAAGATAAGGAATTAGAATACGAAACATTGATAAGTATTTATGTATTGTAAAAGATGGGTATGCCCATCAGCTCGATTTATAAGAGCGATGTAATCAAAGTATAATAAAAGCCATGTTCTGAATCATGGACGTATGCCTCCATTAACTTGTATTAGAAAGGGAATGCCCTTCTCGTCTCCATCAAAGGGAGTTTGTAAACCTACGCTTGTAGGAATTCTGTACTTGCTAATATTTTCTGGACTCATGTCCCGGGCTAGACTGGAGGTTTTCTTCCCCGTTCTTTCCTACCAGTGCCCGCATGAATGGCGGAAAAATGTAAATTTATTGAAAATTAATATAATAAAATCAAGGCCTCAGCCGTTTACTGATCAAAAAAAAAAAAAACAATAATAAAAAGCCAAGCTATACAATAAAAATACAACATACAAAAATAAAAAGACAGGAAATATATCCTAGACAAAATTATACAAAACACCAAACAATGCCAAACAATACAATATAAAACTAAACAAACACATAAAAATACGCAAAAGCCAAAATGTACAAGGATGTACAAAGGTATGACAAGATATACATGTGGGTATACATATATTTTTTCCTTGTTTTTATGTATTTTCTTTCTTACACATCCCTTCCTCCCCTTTGTATTGTGTTCCTTGTCTTATCCTCCTCTCCAATTCCTTTATAAGTTCCAGTTTGCTATCCAATTCACACATTGTCCTCTTCCTGATGATGGACCATTGAGCATGATCTGAAACATCAAAGCAAAAACATACACAGTTTAATCCAGAAGCACTCTACTCAATTTCATTGTAAACATCTAGGTACATAGATATAATATTGTATATGCATCATACATGAAAAGATAAACCCTATCATGTTATTCAGGAATGCTAACCTATTATTGTTGAGAATCGAACTTAGTCAAGATTATTTAAGATGATGATAATGTTCTTTAAGAACGTATATGTATGAGAACGCTTACCTCATGGATTATATTTATACATGATATGAGTTTTGTGATGCCCAAGTAATCAAGAGAAGATTAGAGGACATTGATTTATGATATATTATTGTAAGCTTTCACTTTTGGAGAACAAGAGTTTATTTTGGCATTTTAAATGTGTTGGGATAGAGAAATTATTCCCTAGGTGTGGATCTTTTATAACATTGTGCTAGTCCATTTTTTAATATGGTCGACAATAAATAGTCGAGAAAACCATAGATCAAAAAATATATATTGTAAGAAAAATCTTTGGAGCGATTTTGATAATAAATGATTTCTTGTAGAGTCAAAAATTTGTTTATAGCATAATAGTGCTCAACCTTTGAGTAATTGAGTAGAGTGGCATTGAGTCATAGACCCTGGTATTTGCAAGTATGCAATGAGGGACTCTTTGAATGGGTAAAATCGTCTAAACCTTCATATTGTTTATATATCCTAGATTAAGGATCAAATTGTAAGTTAGATTGACTAGGAATTGAGTTTAACCAAGGCATTTCATGTCTAGGGTTCTAGTCAAACAAGTCAAACTATAGGATGAGATAGTTTCCAATTCAAGTTAGAGGTGTGTGAATACATGACTATATTTAATGCAAACGTCTATTTATATAGAAACTTTGGCCAAAGTGATGCATTTGTCTCTCCATGCATTAGTTAGTTCACCGTGTTTGGATGGCGTGACCTATCAAAATAATCATACTTCGCTAGAAGTTTTTCTAGAGTTGTATGGTCGATTGAGTTACATAAGACACAACACTAGAACTCGAATGGCAACCTTGTTCATGTACTTTCTTAGTAAATTTTGTGTGTAATTCCTAGTAATATGAGATGACATGTTACATAGTTGAATATGCTAACCAAACTAAAGCTCAAGTAGAGCAATGCTTATTTGAAGCTAAGATTAATCTCGCTAGTTTTTTGACTGAGGTGAATTTATTTGTAGCCCCCTAGGTTCCTATGATGTAATCTTAGGAATAAATTGGCTATGGAGACATAGGGCCAATGTTGACTATTTTGCAAAAATAGTTGAGTGTCTAGATGATATAGGAAACAAAGTCTATTTGTAAGGCACTCAAAGAGAAGTCAAGATTAGACCAATCTCTACTATACAACTGAAGAGGGCTAGGAAAAAATGTTGCCAACTTTTTGAGGTCAAGATGGAACAAGTAGAAGAGGGTCCTAGTAAACAAAATGTACCTTTGGAGAACTATCCTTTCCTTCAAGATTTTCAAGATATTTTTCTAGATGAACTTCCCATATTTTCTCTAAAGAGAGATTTTTATTTCTCTATTGATATAATACCTGGATTTGAGCTGATTTCAAAGGTGTTATACCGTATGACTACTATGGAGTTGATGGAATTAAAAGCTCAGGTTCAAGAGATGTTGGCTAAAGGGTTGGTTATGTTGGATTTAGACCAGACAACTGAGAGGGGGGGTGAATCAGTTGTCCCAAATCTTTGACACTTGTAACAATTTCTTTATCACACAAAACTAATTAATGATATAAACATCTAAAGCATGAATCAACAACACATGAGCAGAATTAGATGAACACAAAACACCAAGATTTTTACATGGAAACCTAGTTAAGGGAAAACCACGGTGGGGGTTAACCCACAAAGATTTGCACCCTATGAAAAGTACTGTATAAAAATAGAAGGCACATGCCTTCGAGCGCACTACCCAGAGTTCACTGCTCAAAAGAGAGGCTCACTGCCTACAGAATTTATTTTGGAACAGAAATAATTAATTGAGAAATAACATCTACTTCATGCCTGGTTCAATTTCATTGAATGCTCACAAAACTTATGCTTTGCCCCAAACACTTCTTCTATAACTCTTCATCATAATGGCTCTTGTTCTTCTGCTTCTCTTCTTCTCTGCTCTGCCTTTGATCCTTTCTTCAGATTATATTGTTTTCGCACAAGGATGATTTTTCACAACTCATCAACAAATATTTATACACTTCATCAACCTTGGAATAAACATCAAGGTTGGCACTACAAACATGTGAATCCCTCAACTATCAGCCAAACATAACTTGGACTCAAATCTTCCTTGATCAACACACCACGCTTCATAGAATTGCTCTTAGATCATCCGCAACATGCTTGAATCATTTGGTCGGCCAAGACTAGGAAGAACAACAACACCAAGAAGAAAATCTTTATTGACAAGTTCAAACTTCAATGCAGACCTTCAACATAGCAGTCACATGATCCAAAGACTTCCACAAGCACATTAAATTCAACAAAAATAGCTGCACTCCTCCAAATCATCTGAATCACTTATATCTTCCTTCAGAACCTCAAGAACACTATCTGCCATGACTGTCACATTAGAAAGATTGCTTGTGGACCTCCAAACCAAAAACTACTTGAATGGATGATACACACTGACTTCCCAAACCTGCCTTTAGATCCACAGATCATCATTTGACATATCTGGAACAATCCAGACCTCTTTTCTGTCACTCTGTCTCTTCTGAATATTGCAAGAACCAGTTCTATTCAGATGGTCATAACTTCTTCAGATCTTAATGCGAACCTCTCAAATCTTAACTAGAGTTTCTTCAAACAAACCTCTTCATAGCCATTTGGTCTGCATACATTGATCTTTATTAATTTTCTCAATATCCTCAACAAATCGGTCTTCTATATAGGCAGCAAATTAGGATATAGTTTACACCAATGACAACAGGAATATGTTGACATCAATGAAAACACTACTTAAGCACATATTTGCAACAATCTCCCCCTTTGTCATTGATGGCAACATATGATGTGAAAAATTGAATTCAACCATCAAGATAAGAATTTCTCCCCCTTTCTCTTCTCACTTCTGCAAATCCTTTCTTTATTGCTCCCCCTTTCATCAGCAACTGGTTTTTCACATGAACTTCTCTCCCCCTTTGACATCAATGGCAAAGGACACATATTTACAATCTTTTCTCCCCCTTTTTGTTTCAGACTGATCTCCAAAATTTGCATACTAACTACTCCCCTTGAGTAGTAGCTCCTTAACATCAATCCGGATCATAAGATATGACTGTGAATTCCACCGGACTGATGCACCTTAATGCATCTTAGTTCTGATTAGGAGGGGTAATAACCCCTAACTTTTCTCTAAGATACTCAAAAGTATCCTTGGGAAGAGGCTTAGTGAAGATATCCGCAATCTGATCTTTTGAAGACACAAACTCCAACTTGACTTCATTCTCATTTACCTTCTCTCTCAAGAAATGAAACTTGATATATATATGCTTTATTTTTTAATATAACACCGGATTTTTTGAGATGCTTATTGCACTTGAATTATCACAAAAGATTGTGATTGGCTCCTCAAACACAATTTTGATATCTTTCAACATTTGCTTCATCCACAGAACTTGAGTACAATTATTTGATGCTACTATATATTATGTCTCTACAATAGACAGAGATATTGCCTCTTACTTTTTGCTCATCCAAGAGACCAATCTTCTTCCCAAGAAAAATGCACCACCACTAGTACTTTTTCTTTCATCCACATCTCCTACCCAATCAGCATCTGTATATGCATGAAGAGTGAAGTCAATAGCCTTTGGATACCACAATCCATAATCAATTATCCCCTTGAGATATCTGAAAATTCTTTTGACTACCACAACATGGGATTCTTTTGGATTAGCTTGAAATCTAGCAACAAGTCCAACTGCATTCATGATGTCAAGTCTGGTCTGAGTCAGATAGAGCAATCCTCCAATCATTGATCTATACCTTTTCTTATCTATCTTAGGGGATTCATCATCTTTACTTAACTTGCATCCGGTTACCATAGGTGTACCTACTAGCTTTGAGTCTTCCATTCTAAACTTCTTCAACAATTCTTTCACATACTTGGACTGAGATATGAAGATGCCTTTATTTGTCTGAACAATTTGCAGACCTAGGAAGAAATTCATCTCACCAAACATTGACATCTCAAATTCACTTTTCATCTGATCAGAAAATGCTTTGCACATACATTCATTTCCACCAAAAATGATATCATCAACAAAGACCTCAATAATCAGGATGTCCTCATGATTAATCTTGAAGTAAAGATTACTATCTGCAGTACCTTTCCTAAATCCTATCTTAAGCAAATATTTATCCAATCTTGCATACTAGGCTCTTGGGGCTTGCTTGAGTCCATACAAAGCTTTTCTCGGTCTGTAGACCATATTTCTATGATCAAAAAATTGAAAACCTTCTGGTTGTTCAATGTAGACTTCTTCCTCCAACTCTCCATTCATGAATGTTGATTTGACATCCATCTGATAAACCTTAAAATCTTTGAAAGTAGAAAAATGCAAGAAATAATCTGACTGCTTCTATTCTTGCCACCAGAGCAAAAGTTTCTTCAAAATCAATTCCTTCCACTTGAGAATAGCCTTTGCATACCAACCTTGCTTTGTTTCTTACAACTTCACCATCTTCATTTAGTTTATTCTGGAAGACCCATTTGGTTCCAATCACATTTTTGTCCTCAAGTCTACGAACAAGATCCCAAGTGTGGTTCTTTTCAATTTGCATCAATTCTTCTTCCATTGCTTTTACCTAGTTTTCATCATTGCATGCTTCACTCATTGATTTAGGTTCAATCTTTGAAATCAAACAAATCTCCTCTTGATCTTCAGAAATTTTTCTCCTAGTTCGAACACCTTTACTCTTATCTCCTATGATCTAATCTTCAGGATGATTCAGTCTTACATACCTAGGAGTTTTGGGAATTGCTTGAACTTCTATTTCTTGAGCTTGTTCCTCAACATCTATACTATCCTCTTGAGTCCCTGGAGTTTCTAGATCAATCTAGATCTAAGTCTGGGATTGAACTTGCCTTCCTTGACTTGGATTTTCATCTTGATCATCTGAATCATATCTGCAAGACCTGGAATCTCCTTCTTTGCTCTCATCAACTCTGACATTAGCACTTTTAACAATCTTTTTCAACCTCTTGTTAAAGCACTGGTAAGCTTTGCTTTGGGTAGAGTAACCCAGAAAAATTCCTTCATCACTTCTTGCTTCAAACTTGCCTAGATCATCATCTCTTTTGATATAGCACTTACTGCCAAAAACTCTTAAATATATTACAGTAGGAGGATGACCAAACCAGAGTTCATAAGGAGTCTTACCAGAATTGCCTTTGATATGCACCTAGTTAAGAGTGTAGATAGCAGTACTTACAGCTTCTCTCCAATAAACTTGTGAAACATTTGTTTCCATCATCATGGTCTTGGCAGCTTCTTGAATGGTCTAGTTCTTTCTTTCTGCAACTCCATTTTGCTAAGGAGTCCTAGGAGTAGATAATTGTCTTTTTATTCCATGCCTTTCACATAATGTATCAAACTCACCAAAGGTAAACTCTCCACCTCTGTTGGATCTCAGACACTTTATCTTCACACCAACCTCATTTTCAACCATAACTTTGAACACCTTGAATTTGTCAAGAGCTTCTATTTTTTCTTTTAAGAAGGTTACCCACATCATCCAGGAGTAATCATCAATCAGCAGCATAAAATATCTATCTCCTTGCACACTCCTAATTTGAGCAGGACAACATAGATCAGTATGCACAAGTTTTAATCGCCCACTTGAAAATTGTTCTTTACTTTTGAATGATGTTTTGTTCTGTTTACCCAATTGACATTCTCTACACAAGCTATCAGGTTTAACAAGTCTTGAAAGATCTCTCACAGCCTGAGTAGAACTTATCTTAACAATGTTATCAAAATTCACATGACACATTCTTCTATGCCATAGCCAACTTTGATCTGTCTGAGCAATTAAACAACTTTTACTAGAACTACTTAGCTGAAAGATGTTACCTCTAGTTTGTGTACTAGATGCAAGTTTAGTTCCGGAGCTTTCTGGGATTCTGTATTTGCAATCCTTGAATCAGAGATCATAACCCTTTTCAACCAATTGTCCAACACTGAGAAGATTATGCTTTAGCCCTTCCACATACAAAACATCATTGGTGTTATTCTTACCATCAAAAGAGATGGATCCTCTGCTATGAATTCTACTAGCTGAGTTATCTCCAAATTTTACAAGCCCACCTTCATATTTTTCAAGGCTTATAAACTTACTTTTATCACCAGTCATATGATGAGAACATCCACTATTAATCACCCATTCATCCTTTTCAACAACCTGAGCAGCCAAGGCACTTTCCACATTTTCACAGCTAGCAGATTCAGTAGACACCGGATCTTCTTCTTTAATAGCAATGAACACCCAATCATTTTCAATGGAACCTCCATGATCAGATTCATCATCTGTGACTCATTCTCCAGCTTCTTGGACATAGTAACATTTCTTCTGACCTTTATATTTGTTAAGGTTTGGTTTTGAAAATCTCTCCAGACATCTTGAGGCAAAATGGCCAATCTTATTACAAGCAAAACATTTGAGTGGCAACTTTCCTTCATACTTACCAGATCCTCTTGGCATTCTTTTGGCAATAAGAGCTTCAAGATCTGCAGTATCAATTTTGTCATCTTCAAAATCCTTCCTTGCCTTCACAAATCTATTTGATCTTGCTGAAGAGCTTTCACCCAGATCATATCTTTGTTTTCCATATACACTGGCCTTAAATGCAGATTCAAACTTGGGAAGAGAATCACCAAATTCACTTAATTCAAAATCTAAAATTTTGCCAACCAAGTGATCTCTTGTGACTTCTGAGACAGTCCTCATCTCCTCTATAGCAACAACCTTATGTTTGTATGAATTAGGCAAAGATCTGAGAACTTTTTCCACAATCTTTGATTCTTCCAAAGTTTTGCCAGCACACCTGATACCACACACAAGTTCATTTATCTTTTGCATGTAGATTGTGATGTTTTAATCTTCACTCATCCTTAGATTTTCAAATTTTCCTCACAGACTTTGTAGTTTGGCACATTTGACATATTCATCACCTTCATACAAATTCTCCAACTTCTTCCAAATTTCATGAGCAGTTTTTAGTCCAAAAACATTTGTCATTTCTGAATCAGTCAAGGCACTCAACAAGGCTTCTTTAGCACAAAGGTTATTTTCAGCATCCTTGAGTACATCTGGAGTTGACCAACATTTCTCCAGAGGATTATATTCTTCCTTAGTTATCATCCAATAAGCATTGCCCATGCATTGTAAATGGCATTCCATGTGACTCTTCCAAACAGAGTAATTTGTTCCATCAAATCTCAGACTAGCCTTTTTGTAGGTCGACATCCTGGATTTCCTTGGGCGGTTAAGCTCCTTTTAGAGGAACCTAGCTCTGATACCAATTGTTGGATTTAGACCGGACAACTGAGAGGGGGGGTGAATCAATTTTCCCAAATATTTAACACTTGCAACTATTTCTTTATCACACAAAACTGATTAATGATATAAACATCTAAAGCATGAATCAACAACACATGAGCAGAAATAGATGAACATAAAACACCAGATTTTTACGTGGAAACCTAGTTAAGGGAAAACCACGGTGGGGGTTAACCCACAAAGATTTGTACCCTATTAAAAGTACTTTAGAAAAATAGAAGGCACATGCCTTCAAGCGCACTACCCAGAGCTCACTGCTCAAAAGAGAGGCTCACTGCCTATAGAATTTATTTTGGAACAGAAAGAATTAACTGAGAAATAACATCTACTTCATGTCTGGTTCAGTTTCATTGAATGCTCACAAAACTTATGCTTTTCCCCAAACACTTCTTCTCTAACTCTTCATCATAATGGTTTTTGTTCTTCTGCTTCTCTTCTGCTTTGCTCTTCCTTTGATCCTTTCTTCAGATTATATTGTTTTTGCACAAGGATGATTTTTCACAACTCATCAACAAATATTTATACACTTCATCAACCTTGGAATGAACATCAAGGTTGGCACTACAAACATGTGAATCCCTAAGCTATTGACCAAACATAACTTGGACTCAAATCTTCCTTGATCAACACGCCACGCTTCATAGAATTGCTCTTAGATCATCTGTAACATGCTTGAATCATTTAGTCGGCCAAGACTAGGAAGAATAACAACACCAAGAAGAAAATCTTTATTGACAAGCTCAAAATTCAATGTGGACCTCCAACATAGCAATCACACGATCTAGAGACTTCCACAAGCACATTGAATTCAACAAAAACATTTGCACTCCTCCAAATCATCCGAATCACTTGCATCTTCCTTCAGAACCTCAACAACACTATTTGCCATGACTATCACATTAGAAAGATTACTTATGGACCTCCAAACCATGAACTACTTGAATGGATGATACACATTGACTTCCCAAACCTATCTTTAGATCCACAAATCATCATTTGAAATATCTGGAATAATCCAAACCTCTTTTCTGTCACTCTGTCTCTTCTGAATATTGCAAGAACTGGTTCTACTCGAATGGTCATAACTTCTTCAGATCTTAGTGAGAACCTCTCAAATCTTAACTGGAGCTTCTTCAGACAAACCTCTTCATAGCCATCTGGTTCACATACATTGATCTTTATTAATTTTCTCAATATCCTCAACAAACCGGTCTTCTATACAGGCAGCAAATTAGGTTGCAGTTGACACCAATGACAACATGATTATGTTGACATCAATGACAACACTGCTTAAGCACATATTTGCAATAGGTTAGACCCAGTGTATCTCCTTGGGGAGCACTTGTGATCTTTGTCAAAAAGAAGGATGGTACTTTGTGTCTGTGTATAGACTATCGTATGCTCAACAAAGTAACAATAAAGATTAAGTATCCTCTACTTTGTATTGATAATCTTTTCAATCAGATGGATGGTGCAACAATGTTCTCTAAGATCAATTTGCGATCTAGATACCATTAGCTAAGAATAAAAGATGAAGACATCCATAAAACAACTTTCAGAACAAGGTATGGAAATTATGAGTTTACAGTTTTACCTTTTGGACTTACGAATTCTCTTGCAATATTCATGAATTTGATGAATAGTGTTTTCCAAGACTTCTTGGATAAATTTGTCCTTGTATTTCTAGGTGAAATTCTTATTTATTCTACGAATGAGGAAGAGAACTTGCAGTATCTGGGGTTAGTTCTACAGTGGTTGAGAGAAGATAAGTTGTATGGGAAGCTTTCAAAGTGTACTTTCTTTTAGAAAGAGATACAATATTTGGGACATATAATATCAGCTGAAGGAATTTCAATAGACCCTATGAATATCAAAGCTATAATAGAGTAGCATATGCCAAAGAATGAGCATGAAGTGTGTAGTTTCATGGGGTTAGTTGGATATTATAAGAAGTTTGTTTTGAACTTTTCTAAGATTGCAAACCCAATCACTTCACTTCAGAGAAGAGGAAAGCTTTTTTGGTCAGAAGATTGTCAGGAGGCGTTTGATCAGTTAAAAGAGAGGTTGACAATTGCACCAATATTGAAAGTTCTTGATACGAAAAGTCAATTTCTTGTAATCATTGATGCTTCAGTAGAAGGTTTAGGTGGAGTGCTTATGTAGAATGGGCAAGTGGTAGCCTATGAATCCAAGAAGATAACAGCATATGAGTAGAATTATGCTCCTCATGACTTAGAGTTAGCAGTAGTTGTGCATGCTTTGCAAGTGTGGTGACACTACTTTCTAGGAAAGCCTTTTGAGTTGAAGTCAGATCATCATGGTCTTAAGTATATATTTTCCCAACCTAATCTAAATGGTTGATAAAGAAGATGGTTAGAATTGATGTCCTACTATGACTTTGAGATAAGTTATATCAAATGCAAGGAGAACCGATTAGTGGATGCTCTAAGTCAACAGAGGCATATCTCATCTATTGTCTCTATCCACTCAAACTTCAAGGATTTAGTATTGCAAAATTATGCAAGTGATGAGTACTATGAGCAAGTTAAACAGACTCTCACAGTAAATCCTCAAGACTTGAGGTAGTTGGGTTCTATTTTGAACCAGATGGGATTCTATGATACCGAGGAAGGATGTATGTTCCAGATTCAGCAGAATTAAGAAACCTTGTGTGGAAGGAAGTTCATTCCGCACCATATTTAGGTCATCCAGGAGTAACCAAATTCCTAGCTGCTGTGAAACCTCTTTATTTCTAGAAAGGAATGAAGAATGACGCTACAAAATTTGTAGCAGGTTTTGTAGAGTGCTAGATAGTTAAGGCTGAGCGTCAACATCTAACAGGACTTCTATATCCACACGATATTCTAGAGTGGAAGTGGTAGGTTATTAGCATGGACTTTGTGCAAGGTCTTCCAATGTCTTGAAATAGACATGATGCTATTTTAGTGGTGGTGGATAAACTCACCAAGGTAGCCCACTTTATACCTAGAAGTCTAATTCATGGAGCACCAGTTTTAGCTCACAAGTTTGTGTAAGAAGTGTTTAGATTGCATGGAGTTCCTCAGAAGATTATCTCAGATAGAGATGCACACATGACGTCAAGATTTTGGCAAACTTTGTTTTTAGCGCTAGGAACTCAACTCAATATTAGCTCGACTTATCACCCTGAGATAGATGGTTAAACTGAAAGGGTAAATCAAGTTCTTGAAGATTTGTTGTGGATGTATTGCATGGATCAGCAATACAAGTGGCAAGAGTATCTACCGCTTGTGGAATTTTCTTATAACAATTCCTACAATTCTGCTATCAAGACAGATCCATTAGAAGCATTGTATAGAAGAAGATGTCAAAATCCTATAAGCTAGGATAAGCTAGAAGATAGGATTAGCATTGGTCTAGAAATGCTGTCAGAAATGGAAGAACAAATCAAGCTGATCAGAAATAGATTGGTGGAAGCAAATGATAGGCAGAAAAGCTACATTGATGCCAAGCGTACACCAAGACAATTCTCAGTTGGAGAAAAAGTTTTTTTGAGGGTCAAACCTCAAAAGAGTTCCATAAGTTTGGAAAGTCTTCCAAACTAGCTCCTTGATATATATGACCCTTTGATGTTCTCAAAGTAGTCAATCCAGTTGCCTACAGAATCAATCTACCACCAGCTCTTGCTAGGATGCATAATGTTTTTCATGTTTCATATTTGAAAAAGTATATAACCTATGATAATCATATTCTTGATTGGAATGCTTTACTGGTACATGACCTAGTAACGGTCATGATTGAGCCTCTCAAGGTGCTTGAAGTTCGCAAGCTCCGCTTACATAATAGAGAGGTTACTCAATGCAAGGTCCAATGGGACCAATATGCAGAGGATAGTGCCACATGGGAAGATTACCATGATTTTTATTAGAGATTTCCTCATTTGCTTTATGCTTTCCAAAGTTGAACAAAAACTTTATCATGTTATTATTTGGGATACATTGGATCATAGAGGGCAATGAGTCTTATGGGGGAAGATATGTCACACCCCAAATTTTGACTATGTCTTACTTTTTACTTGTATGTAATTAGTAGATAATTTGGCATGGATTATTGATTTGATGTTATGTGGAAATGTTAGGATAAATCAATAATTTCATAAGTTAATGTTTATATGTTTAGAATTTAGACGTGGTTATATGATGTCATGATTATTTATTCATAAGGTATATGAAGTGACTAACGATGCATTAATCTCAGTTTGGTTGATTACAAGTTGTAACCAAGAAAATAGGTTTTTCACCCTCTGAGAAATAGAGGGAGAGCATCATCGGAGAGAAGAGAATAGACATATGGAAAGAATGGATTGGTTTCCATTTGAGTCTTGTGCCTTCATAGTTTTAGTGAACCGTCATCAAGATTGGTAAGTTGTGTTTAACCTAATAATCTAAGTTTGTTTTGACTTGACAATTGTTGATTTGTTGACAAGAACCATTAAGTATAGGTTTTGTCAAAAACCTAAGTGAAGTTAGTATGTGACCATCAACTAGAAATAATCGATAATAGCTAAACTATTTTTCTATTTGAATACCTGATTGGGATCCTAGCATGTTATTTTTGTCTATTTTGGCAAGATAGAAGGGGAGAATACCTCAACCCCACTCTTGTATCTTGTCCGGTGTTAGAAATAACATAGATATACAATGTGTGTGTGTATATATCGACATAAAATTGGTGTATACAATGTATATCTACGTTATTTGCATGACTTGTTATTTTTTGGAGTACAACCATGGTTCTACCTCTTCCCCTATTTTCTTATCTCACCCTAAACTTACTTTTATTTTTGGGTTTGATTTACATCTCTAAATCAACACTTAAAGTTTCCCATAGCATGGTATTTCCACTTTCAACCCTTCAATTCTTCCACCTCATTTTTCCTTAATTGATCCTAGCTCATCAATTTTATTGAACTCAACTTTGTTCACCACTTAGTAATTTTTGAGTGATTTCATCCATTGGATTGACGTCTTAATATAGGCTTGTTGGTAAATATATTTGTCACTGCAAATTTCAAAGTGACTCACCCAACAGGTAGTGACAAATGTTCCAATAGTTGGATATGTTGTTACTAGACTAACAATTTTCCTCTGCATTTGAGAGGGGAAGCTCCCTTATATGATTGGTTTTTTGGTTTTTGTGTACTTTTAACTTGAAAGTACAAAAAGGAGAAAAAGGAAAACTAACAAGAAAGATGATTTACTGAATCCCTGACAGTAGACACACAAATACTGGTTTAGATTTCACAAACTTATGACAAATTATGAGGGGTTTTCACCACAAAAGATAGAAACTACATTCCTAAACTTATATTATGAATTTCACAACAATATATGTTTTAAAATACAACATAGATGAAAGAAGGATAACACATCGATCTCAACACATGAAGAGATAGTTTATCAACACATTCAAATCAAGATACCGAGAAATGATTATTTTTCATTGCACCAATTGCATAATTTATAAATGTTTCAATGGATGACCAATGATTTAAACAACGAAATAGAGGTATTACCAATCTAACATACGAGAAATTGGTAACAATAATTCAGAAGTACAATTGAAACATATGTAATTCAAATGCACTCATATTATCTTTGTGAAATTATATAGTTCAAAAAACCTTCATGTACAAAGTGTTAGACCAAAAGTCTTTGAAATGCATAGGACAACTGAGAGGGGGAGTGAATTAGTTGTCACAAAACTTTAACCACTTATGAATATCAACACATCCAATTCTTAATCATTGTTATTAATATTAACCATGAGAGCATAAAACAAGAAGCTTAACACAATAACACATGAAACACCATAATTTTTACGTGGAAACCCCTATAAGGGAAAAATCACAATGGGTGTTAGCCCACAAAAATAAATAAGTTATAGCAATACCAAAAATCAAAGGCTCACTACCCAAAATGCTCACTACAAATGTTAGGGCTCACTGCCAAGATCGGCTCACTGCCAATGTTAGGGCTCACTGCCAAGATCAGCTCACTGCCAAGATCGGCTCATTGCCAATGTTAGGGCTCACTTCCAAGAGGTGGCTCATTGCTCAGGATTGGTGAACTGATTTGATAGCATCTACTTCATGCCTGAGCTTAGTTCTATTGAAGCACAATATAACATCTCTTCTCTGCTTTTCTTACACCTTCGCACCTATATTTTCATTTTTGCACAAGGAAATCTTTTTCGCAACTATATTACATGTTTTTATACAACTCATCAATCTTGGAATGTACATCAAGGTCGGCATTACATTCATCAACCGTTGGAACCAACTCCAAGGTCGGCACTTACAACCATACATAGAAATAAGTCTAGACCTAATACAAAAATTTGCTAAGGGAAAGATGTAAAGGTGTACGCGGATCACACTACGCCTTAGATGACACTCAAATACAATCTTCCACACCACAACATGCTACTACAATCTTCAATGCATCTCCGCAAATAGTGAAAGCAACCAAGTCGGCCAAGACTAATGTTCACATTAAGACTTTCAAGAACAGTCTTTGTCTACGATCCAAATTTCTCTTTGTGGACCAATCCAAAGGTAGGAACATGATCAAAAGACATCCACAAGCACATTGAAATCATCAGGAACAATCGCACAACCTCTAACCACTCTGTCAAAAAGAATCTTCAAACTAGAGCTCATAAACAACACTTTCAGCTACTGTCATAAGGAAAAGATCGCTTGCAGACCACCAAATTATAGACCATTAAAGTTGAAGGAACATAACATCATCTCAGACTTAACTCTAGAACTGCTAATCAAAATACTTCAATGTGGAGGAATGCGGAGCATAATACATTCTCCCTGTCACCACCAAATATACAAAAAAAATGTTTCCATTCTGGTGAACATAACTCACTCAAAGCTTCATACCAGAGGCTCAAACTTGAAACATAGCATCTTCAGACATGCCTCTAAATAAATTCCAATCCACAGATAAAGATATTTATTCTACAGGAAATGCAGAGCAATCTATTGGACTATTCTTCTGTAGACAAAGATATTCTACAACATACTGTTTCTACCAAAGGAGCAAATTTTCTCAATATCCTCAATATCAGGATTTCTAACACTTGCATAGGAAAATACAAAGCATCTAACTCATTACAAGAAAGTGTCAAAACAAGAGCACAGTTGACACCAATGACAACACTGATATGTTGACATCAATGACAACACCAGTTAGGCACATACTTGCAATAATAACTACTTCCTAACCACTTCTTGAAATATTTGAGAAAATAAAAATAAACTTTATTTTGGTTATATTTTTCTTGACTTTTCTAGAAATAAATCTTATTTTCTAACCTTCATTTACAACATGTGACATAAGTCACTTTTACAAAATGATAACTCAAAACTTGAAACTTGTGATTTCTAACTTGTGAGAAGAAGACTGAATGATTAGCCTTATTGAGGCATTCTTTCTCCTTTATCTGCATCATCTTTGGCACTTTCTGAAGACATCCTTGGCTTTGGGGATTGTTGTTGATGTAGAGACACGCTTGTTTTATATGCTCGAAACAACTTGATAGCTAGAGCAATGAAATCAAGAGCAATAGAGATACTACTCAACTTTTTCATCAATGTCAATCATATCTTCGAAGCTTTTCTTGATAGCTTGAGCATCCATGGAACTTACCTTCTTGTTGTGATCATAACCTGGCCTCTCCTTTCTTGATACATATACCAACACTATCAATCTAATTTATCTTTTCAGAGTTTCCTCTCAATGGTTTTGAAAGCTCAGATACTTAAACTGACCCTTTAAAACATTTAGGTCTATCATGTTATTCACCGGGTAAAATTTGAGAAGTTAATCCATAAATTGAGGATATGCCCAAATTCCATAGATCACCAACATTATCCATAACATCATTGGATGTTTATTAGAATGATAAACATGACATGCTATCCAATTGACCATCTTCAACTTTGATGGGAACGTTAGAGGGAATCATAGAAGCATCCATTCCATCATTCTTGGCATGGACATTTCTCTAAGAGACGCACATCATTTTTAATTGGGACCTTTTGAGCTTCCCCCTTACCATCTACCTTAGCAAGTGTAGGAAATTCTTGTTCAAGCCAAAATCTTTCTAACTCATAATCACTCCAACAAAATGAAGTTAAGACTCCAATATCCTACAATCTATGCGTATTACAAGACCATATCTTTTTGAAGTAATCTATTAAACATTTCACATACATCATCGATGCTTCCACATTTTTCATACATATTTACCACAAATTTTTCAATTATAATGTCTAACAAAGATTCACTTTCAGTTATGCTTTGATGGATGTCCATTTTTGGTTCCAATTCTACCATTCAGGCATAAGGCAAGAGAATGTTGGCAAGGATGACAGAGTTGGGATTTATATTTTCCAATTGCATTGGTTTATAAGTTTTTAGAACCTTTCCAACATATCCCTTTAATTTGCATACTCTGCAATCATTGTTGTCAATGAGACCACATTTCTTTGAAGTATGTTGTTAAACAATTCACGTTCTAGTCTATGTTTGCACATTTTGTATCCATGTCTACGAGAGTGCCTGCAAGTGCAATGTCTGATAAAAACCTGCATTCAATAATGTTTTAATGGATGCCTATCCCTATTCCAAAGCTCCCATTTTGATATAGGTTGTGAGTATGTTGGAAAAGGTTGTGGAATTTGGATATACACCTAAGAATTGCATGTATTTGAATATTTCAAAAGCCTTTTCAACAAAATCCAATTTGAGTATATTTTTCTTAGGTAATTATAATAACTACCTCTCCCTTTGTCAACATTTTAGATGGCATTCACAACTTACAAGTGTTAAAATTCAAAACTTGAGCTTTTGACTAACCTCCATCGGCATGAGAAATTAGTTTATAAACCCCTTATTTTTGTCGATAATAGTTTCTAAACCGTTTTTTGATAGAAATTGCTGATGTCAATAAAGCCTCATCGGCATTGGAAGTTTCTTTTGAAACTTCATCAGCTATTTTGAAACTTTCAAAAGTGAAGTTTACACCCGATAATAGTATGATTTTATTTATTCCACCTTCAAAGTGCTATTCATAACTAGTTAATAATAACTAGTACTTCAGGCACTTTACAAACTCTCTCTTAATATTTATAATAGTTCTAGCACTTTTAAAAAGACATTCAATATTTTTTTTATGAATAGGCAACTATATCTATAGTAATAAGAAAATAGAGTACACATATTCACAAAAAAAGGATGGGTGGTAAAAAAGCACACCCCTAAGTCACATGGGCAAAGCCTAGAAAGTTATAATGTCATGGCCTAAGCTCAGAACTAAAAAACATGACAAAAACAATATAAAAAAGAAGGCCATTATGCGACCAAAGCAATGCTAGAAGATGGAGGATCCTTGTCATTCAGTTTGCCCAATATAGCAGCGGGGTCTAGGATGATGTCAAGAGGAGCCCAACCATCATCATCCTTTTCTTTTCCTATATCATTATCTTCATGACAAGGTGAAATTGCCAGATCCAAACGCGGAACCCATTTAGAATCACCCATGGGCCAACCAGAACCACCACTAGGAATGGAACCACCAGAAGGCCACTCTGAATCTCTACTTCCTCCCCCCGGAGCTCTGCCAGAAGGCCACCCCAAGGTAGCCCGTGGAGGGGCAGAGGACAATCACCACTGGCGAGGGTGAGAGCCACGACGAGAAGGACGCTAAGAGCAGGGGCGAGAGTCCCTGGTAGAGCCACTTCTCTACCAACCCCGTGAAGGTTACTGACACCTGGAAGAAGTGGGATAGGGGGCACACGAGCCATAGTGCAAGAGGCATTGCCCCAGTGGTCCAACAACTCCTGAAGGTGAGAAACTTCAGGCACAACTTTGTTAGCTTGCACTTGAATTTGCATAAAAACATTAGAAAAAATAATAGCTTTAGAATATAAAGAAACAACAGTATCCATCTTGCTGTGAGAAAAGATGTATGAATTTCTGTCTTTCCATAAAGTGAAGAGGATTTCCACCTTGAAAGTGTGTCAAATCTGGGTATACTTTACTAGAATCCTGGGAGAGTCTCCCAATAGAGCCATATGCTAGGAAAAAGGCTCTGGCTGAAATGGCTGAAAGAAATCATGGATCCAATTCCACAGTTTCTATGCTTTGGCACAGTACCAAAAGAGATGCTAGAATGATTCAGCCTGCCCATAGAAAGGGCAGTGAGGGTCCTGAACCCCTAAATGAAATAGCTGAACTCCCACTGGCAATCCTTGGAAAAGAATACACCAAGTAAAGTGGGAAATCTTGGGTTCAATAATTACAGACCACACAACCAAGAATCTTTTTCACCAAGTAGCTATCGAGGACTGAAGAACCCGTCGCTAATTGAGGGCATCAATCATCACAAAATCAGGTGAAAGCCATCGATATCCAAGCCGAGGCTTGTAGTTTCTGAAAGGGGTTTTTGGATACCACTTCCAATCCTTCCACCGTGGTTTATTGGAACAGATACCCACTTTATGAAGCATATCAGCCAGAATGGCACTCACCAGGCTATTGTAGGTTTCACGGTCATGGTTTTAAAAGTTGAATTAGACACAAAAATCTGTCCATGAGAGAATGCGCATGGTGGGTCTATGAAAGATATCTTGTAAGGTTCGAACACCTTTCTTGTGAAACCTAAGAGCCTTGAGCCATGGAAGCTTAGCCAACGGCTGACCAGTATTGGCTAAAAGAGGAGACCACCATATGTTCTACTAATTGAGGGAGAGCCCATCACGAAAACCATTCCCTAACCAGTGGATCTAGGGTTTTACCACCTCCCAGGGACACCATATGCTTTTGGCGACAAAGGTACCCAAGATCTAAATAGGCTCCCACATAACAAGAAGGGTATGGAGGCCAATTCCCTTCCAAGAGGGTTTTTGAGTGGGGAAACCTGCTTCAATATTGTGCTTGAGGAGGATTTTCTAGGCCTCATTACCAATAAGTGCATGGATGATCCATTTGACACAGAGAACGATGTCTTGCCGCTGAGTAGAGAGAAGGCCAAGGCCACTAGAATCTCTTGGGAGACAACAAAATTCCTAGGCAACGTAGTGAAATCCGCAATGGGTCTAAGAAGATGCCCAAAGAAAATCTCTGAGAAGTTTCTCCAATTTAGCATAAGAGGCCTTGGAAGGGGCCCAACAAGAAGAGTAATACACATGAGTTGCTACAAGCACTTTGGAACATACCTGAAATTTCCCAGCCAGAGCAAGTGGTTTAGTAATCCAGAAGGCTAATTTCTACTCAATGCACGAGAGAACCACTTGCCAGAGACTAGCAGAAGAAGCCTGAAAGGCAAAGGGAATGCTAAGAAATTGAAATATTTCACCGAGTGCAATCCATTTCCACCCAAATTGTTGAATCCAAAGGGGGCTGGGAAGAACTGATTGTATGTAACATAAGGTTTTGTGCCATTGAATCACCGAACCAGAGGCCAAGTAAAAGGTCTCAAGACAACCCAAAGTTGTTTTGATAGTAGTCTCTTCTTCCAGCAAAGTGAGGAAGGAATCATCGGCAAAGTGGCCATTGACAAGTTGAGTGGATGAATTAGGCAAGGAGATCTCGCGAACCAATCCCTAGGATATAGAGTGAGCAAGAAGGTAGCCAATCCCTTCAGTAGCCAAAACATAAAGAGAAGGGCCAAGCGGGCAACCTTGATGAATGGAGCAGAACAAACCAAAAGATTGGGATTGGTGGCCATTAATGGTTATGCAAGCTAAGGCGTCAGAAAATAACATATTGATAGACTGAAGGAAATTGGGGCCGAAACTAAGCTTAGCAAGCATGGCTAAAATGAAAGGCCATTCAATGCGGTCATAATCTTTAGCAAAATCAATCTTAAGGAAGATGGCCAGTTGATTAGAGCATCTCACCCATTCAATGCCTTCCCAAACAACAATGATATTGTCCAAGATGAACCTAGACTTAATGAAACCAGTCTCTTTAGGGCAGACAATCTAGGGCAAGAGGTGGCGGATTTTGAGAGCAAGGGCTTTGGCAATGATTTTGTAAGATACATTGAGGAGTGTGATGGGCCACTAGTTACAGATATCCTCGAGATCACCAGCCTTAGGTATGAATTTTATGTTACCTATATTGATAAGATTACCTAAAGAATTAGAATGAAAGGCTTCAACATAAACTTTATGCAAATCTTGTCCAACACAAGGCCACAGAGCTTTGTAAAATTCATACAGAAATCCACCAACTCCCAGAGCCTTATCATCTTCCATAGAGTGGATGGCTTCTTGGAGGTATTCCATAGTGAGCAGCTACTCACATAAGGCTATCTAGGTTGAAGAAAGCCTATTTGGCACAACCGCAAAGCATTCCTAAAGTGCATCTGAATGCTCAAGAGTATATTCTTGGGTTGTAAAGACTTGCTCATAGTGCTTAACAAAAGATTGAAGAATATTAGGTAACTCTGAAAGCACAACAATGCCTTCTTTGATGTGCTTGATGCCAGGTGAGAAACTTCTACCTCAAAGTGCCATAAAAAATTCTTTCGAAGCACGATCCCTGATCTTGAGCCTGTTGGTACCTGCATAAAAATTCAGGTTTCAGGCATTTAAATCTGCAGGCCCCTTCCCAAAAAATCAAAAAATTCTAAGTCTTTTGGCCTTTGCAGTTGAAATGTGCAAAAAATAGTTTTTTTGCATGTGCCTTTGTATATACAAGGCCACTTGTATATACATGCAGGTCCGAATGTACATTCGGGCATACAAGGTGGTTTGTATGTTCAATCGGCTTCAATAGGTGCAAAAATGGTTGCTTGTATGTCGCAGATTCCTGAAATATTCTACAGTTGTATGTTGAGTTTGCTTGTATATCGGGTTTGTATGTTTAGACATACAATGGCTACATACAATGGAAAAGATGCAAGCGGACATACAACGGCAAGATACATTGGGCGCATACAAGAAAATATACAAGGGGTCTTGTATATTTAGCAACATACATAGCAGGAGATATATTTGGTGGGGTCTACCTCACATACAAAGCGGAATGTATATGCAGTATACATTCGCCATATGCAAAGAAGAAATGTGCAAGGGTCGACATGCAAAGTCAAATGTATGTCCGATATACAAAAGGAAATATACAAATGAGCAAGTGCAAGGTGGACGCGGCAAGATAGTTAATTGCATTTGTAAAGTGGGTGGTGTCCGTGCATTGTATGTTGGGTTTGTATGTTCCCAACATACAATCGAAACATGCAAAGGGAAAAGATACAAACAATGGGACCCACCGATCGCACATATAAGCGAAACATGCAGTCTAAAGATGCAAGCCGGACCCGATTCAAAAGTCAAATTTGGCTAATTCAGCGCTAGCGTCCGCGGCTTGCATGTATATTGTGCATTGTATATGCTAATATACAAAGGGATGAGATACAAGGCCCGGATTTGAAAACTGTCCCAATTTGTTTCATAAAATTTGAATCTGCGACATGTATATTGCATTGTATGTATGCAATATACAAAATGGAAAGATGCAAAAGGTGATACAAGCCAGCCCTGAGTAGAATTTTGATTTGTTCTATATAGATTTGGGGTCAGCCTTGTATGTTAAATAGTTGTATGTATATGCATTGGCATATACAAAGGATTTGAAAGGCAGGAAAGCGGGCAGTTGTATATGCATATACAAGGGTGAAAAAGGCAAATAGATGGTGGAAAAGTCAGCGATGGGAGCACAGGCTGCCTACGTGGCATGATTTCATTGGTTGGCAAATTTTCAACGTGTTTTGGTGCCATTGATTTTGGTGATAGGAGGAAGATCAATAGCCAGTTTTAAACTGTCAAGTAGCGAAGGATTTCTTTGTATTTGTGGCCACATTTTAGGTGGGAAAACTTCTTATGCATTCGCTGCTGCATTTCAAAGGGAGCTGCGGGTAGCTGGGCCATTAATGGAGAAATGCAGAGGCATGGGTCGATGATTGACTGGCCACCTACCTGATTTGTAAGGAAAATCTCTAGTCAGCGGCTCAATTCCTAATCTCACCTGCTCCTTTCTTTCTCTCTGCCTGGAACTTTTAATGATTTGAGCGCCATTCTGTGGTGCACTGTATTTGGCAGGAATTTTGAAAATGCCTTGTAATTATTGCTAAGTACAATGTCTTTCTATAAAATGCAAGTTGTGTTATTCATTTGAGTTGTTGAAGACTTGGGCATTTTTGGGGGAAAAATAACGAAAGATAGAGCATTTTCTTGGCTGTTTTATCTCTGTTGGAGTTTATGAGTTGCATTTGAGTGCACCTTGCATATATTTTCAGTTTCTTGTCATTTTATATGAAAAATGCATTATTGCATGTGTTTATCTATCTATCTCCATGTGTTGTATGCATTCTCTTCTTTTGAATCTGGTTGCTAAGGGTTTCTCAGATTCTCGGGTATAGATGTCTATATCACATGCTTAATCTCTAACTTCCATTCAAGGAGTGGATTAAATTGTTGTAGGTTGAGTATGGAGAAGATTGTATGTCACCTAGGATGTATGTAAGTAGAGATAGTTAAATACTTATCCTTGGGTGGCATTTGTAAGGTAAATACTAGTCCTAACCCCTTGAAACTTGAGTGCCAGTTGCAAGCCATTCTCTTGTATATGTCTAGTTGACTCCTTGCCCTGAGATAGGCACCGGTCTGCTTCTGGATTAGTAGTTATGATCCAAAACCCCCTGTCTCGCATCCAAACATTAATACAAATCATTTCATTATTCCCACCTGTTAGTTGTAGGAGGACCCCTGCATACTCTCATACCTCAACCAGTTAGATATGTCCAAGAACATTGCCATCCTTGTGATCTATCATGCAAATCTTGGTCCAAACATGAGAGTATTCTGCCTGTTGTTGTAAAACTAAATCTTTTGTCATTGGGCGAGTCAAGGTTAAATCTTTAGCTATAGGGGTACCCCCCTTGGTGCGGCAGAACCAGAAGTAAAGGGGAGGCAGCTCACGCAACCTCCCATATCTGTTGGCCGAATCTGCTTGGGCATTGGAACTGGCAAACTCTATGCCAATTCAGACACTAATAGAGCCAATGTAATCTAGCTTTGAGTTGTGCCCCTCTAGTTGCATAACTGTCAGTGACTTGCTTATGATGCCAAAGTTTGGCAACCCAGACTTGCAGATATGGGGAAAAAGGGTTGGCCACCAATACCTCTGTGGCAGCATGGAGGTCAACCATTGTGGTTGCATAAGACTGTCAGTGAAAGATGGCCAACTGGTGCCCATAGATGCAGAGAAATATCGCAGTCTGTGTGATAGCATCACTCCACCATTGGATCCAACCTGTTGAGCTAGGTGGACGACCTTCAAGATTCCAGATGGTGCGGATGTGGGCTAGAATGGGCTGGTGACTTAGCAAAGAGGTATTCAAAAAAATTGGGTCCTATTGACATGGGCTTGTCTGGCATGCCATTCAATGCAAAACATAATGGGAAGGTGGTCTGATAACGTCACATCCACTAATGGCGATATCGAGAGCGGTGAAGAGTTGGTGAAAGAGAAAAAAGATTGTGCCAAAATCATTGTTCAATCTGTTGCAAGTATGAGGTGAGCCATTGTTGTCATTGATGTCAACATACTCACACTGCATTGACAAGAAGGATTTGATGAGCTTTGTGCTGAGGATATTGAGAAAATTAGCCTCAGTCAGGAACAGTGAAGAACAGTGATGAGAAGAAGGTAAATATACTGTATAGGATGAGAACCGGAGGATGCGGATTAAAGGGTTAGTAGATATGAGTCTTAAGATGCTACAGTTAAGATTTCAGAGGTCCGCATGAAGATCTGAAGGAGTTATGGCTGCCGGTATAGAACCGGGTCCGGCAAGTATCCGGAGGTGACAGAGGATCACAAAAAGGTCCGGTGAGGTCCGGAATTGTATTATCATAATCTGCGGATTGGAAGGAGTGTTTTATATGTCCTTGTGATGTTTCATCCTGATTTGTGTGTAATTTGGAGGTCCGGATGTACCTCCTGCATTATGACAGTGGCGACAGACTGTGTTCTTGAAGTTCCGGATGAGGAAGACAAGAGATCCCAGTAAGCAGAGAAAGTGCGGATGTATCCGGACATTCAGACAGACTTGTGAAGGTTCCTGAATCATGTTTAGGTTGTGTTGTTGGTCCGCATTGATGGTAGAGCCCGGAATTGAAGTTATTCTTCCGGATGAAGTTATTGCTCTGTATAGCCGACCGGATGTGTTATTCATCTTGCGGATACTCCTATGGTTGTTTGCCGACTTAGATGCTTGTTCCTAAGTCGATGTCTTGTATAAATAATGATTTGTGAATTCATTTCAGTGAAGGAGTATGTGGATGTGTAAGGTGTAGCGAAGAAAGGTGCGAAAGGCAGAGCAGAGATTGTTGGGCTTAATTGGAACTGATCCGGACATGGTAGAGATGTCATTCTCCAGTTCAAGACTGTGATTTTTATCACTCTGTAGACAGTGTGTCTCCTTGTAGGCAGTGGGCCTCTTTGTGAGCAGTGTGCTCGGGCAGTGAGCCCTTATTGGCATGTGCCATTCATTTTTCCTTATTCTTCTAACAGAGAATAATTCTTGGGTTAATCACCCCGTGGTTTTTCCCTTAACCGGGTTTTCCACGTCAAAATCTTGGTGTTCAATGTGTTGATGCTTATCTGTTCTTGTGTTTATGTATTGTGCTTCCATGAATGATTATTTGATATGCTGCTAACTAACAACAGAGAATTAAGTGTTTGAAAGAGAACAAGTTCTATACAACTGATTCACCCCCCCCTCTCAGTTGTATGCCCTAGATCCAACAATTGGTATCAGAGCCGAGTTCCTCTGATAGGAGCTTAACCGCTTGAGGTGATCCAGGATGTCGTCATACAAGAAGGATAGTCCGAAGTTCGATGGAACCAACTTCACTCTCTGGAAAGGTCGCATGAAGTGTCATTTGGAATGTATGGGAAAAGCATACTTGGCTATGATTTCAAAACCATATATACCCCCACAAGGTGGTCCGACAACTCCTGATGAAACCACAGAAGCTGAAAACAATCTGCGGACCAAGGAAGCTCTTCTAAGCGCATTGAATGACTCAGATCTCTCGAATGTCATTGACCTACCAACTGCATATGAGATCCTAACTAAACTGGAACTTCTGTATGAAGGAGATGAGTTTGTCAAAAGTGCAAGGTTGCAAAGTCTGAAAGGGAAATTTGAAAGATTGAAAATGAGAGATGATGAAAACATTACTACCTTTATGCCAAGAGTAAATGAGCTGGTATGTGGAATCAGAAATGCTGGTGGAACTCTAGATGAAAATGAGATTGTCTGCAAAATCCTAAGATCCCTTCCTGCTGCCTACAAAATCAAAGTTGCTGCCATTGATGAATTCAGAGCCCACACAACTGTCACAAGAGAACAATTGGCTGGCAAACTAGCTGCATTTGAAATGACCGAGTTTGGAGATGATCCACCCAAGACTGAGTCTGCTTTTAAAGCCAGTGCCTATGTGAAAGGCAAACAGAGATTTGATCCGGGTGAAAACTCATCAAGGAAAATGTCATGGTATGATCAAGCAAGAAGAGACATGGAAGAAGAAGAAGCAGAAACAGCTCAACTTGAAGCCCTCATTGCAAAGAGACTGCCAAGAGGATCCGGTAAGTATGAAGGAAAACTACCCTTTAAGTGTTTTAACTGCAATAAGATTGGTCATTTTGCCTCAAGATGTCCGGAGAGATCTGCAAGATCTAATACTCACAGACAAAGGTTTCAAAAGAATTGCTATTATGTTCATGAAGAAGATGACAATGAAGGAGTAACAGATGATGAATCAGATCCAGGAAGCAAATCCGGAAATGAGTGGGTGTTTATAGCCATCAAGGAAGAAGATTCCTTGCTCTCTGAATCTGTCAATCACAAAGTTGTTGAAAAAGCCTTGGCTGCTCAAGTGGAAGAAAAGGATGATTGGGTTATTGACAGTGGATGCTCTCACCATATGACTGGTGACAAGAATAAGTTCTTAGATTTGGAAAGATATGAAGGAGGAATGGTAAAGTTTGGTGACAATTCTGCTGGCAGAATCAGAGGTAGGGGAACTATTTCCTTTGATGGTAAGAGCAAAACAGGTAATGTATTATATGTTGAAGGATTGAAGCACAATCTTCTCAGTGTTGGTCAGTTAGTGGACAAAGGCTATGATCTCCGGTTCAAGAATGGAAAATGCAGAATCTTTACAAGCTCCGGAACTGAAATTGCATCCGGTACTCAGACAAGAGGTAACATCTTTCATCTGGTTGGTTCAAATAAAAGTTGTTTGTTTGTTCAAATTGATCAGAGTTGGTTATGGCATAGAAGAATGTGTCATGTAAATTTTGATAACATCATCAAAATAAGCAATACTCAGGCTGTGAGAGATCTTCCAAAGTTGATAAAACCTACAAACAGTGTGTGTAAAGAATGTCAGTTAGGCAAACAAAGTAGAGTCTCTTTTAAAAGCAAAGATCAGTCTTCTACCGGATTGTTGGAATTAGTACATACTGATCTATGTGGTCCGACAAGAATCAAGAGTCTGCAAGGTGATAGATATTTCATGTTGTTAATTGATGATCATTCCCGGATGATGTGGGTTACCTTTCTGAAAGAAAAATCAGAAGCTTTTGAGAAGTTCAAAATCTTCAAAGCTATGGTGGAGAATCAAACCGGATTGAAACTAAAGTGTCTAAGGTCTGATAGAGGTGGTGAATTTACATCTGGTGAATTCATTGACTTTTGTGAGAAACAGGGTATAAGGAGACAGTTGTCTGCTCCTAGGACTCCACAGCAGAATGGAGTAGTTGAGAGAAAGAACCGGACCATCCAGGAAGCTGCTAGGACAATGATGTTGGAAGCAAATGTTCCTCAAATGTTTTGGAAAGAAGCTATCAGCACTGCAGTCTACACTCTCAATCGAGTTCAAATCAAAAACAACACCGGTAAGACCCCCTATGAACTTTGGTTTGGCATCACTCCTACTGTGAAATATTTCAGGGTATTTGGTAGCAAGTGTTATATTAAAAGAGATGAAGATCTAGGAAAGTTTGATGCTAGAAGTGATGAAGGAATTTTCTTGGGCTACTCCACTCAAAGCAAAGCATATCGGTGTTACAATAAGAGATTGAGGAAGATGATAGAAAGTACCAATGTAAAGGTTGATGAAGGAATTGAGAAGCCTTCAAGATTTTATGAATTTGATGAAGATGACCAAGATAGTGTTCAAGGAACTCAATCCTCTCCGGTGAAACAGAGTCAGCCTGATCCGGTAAATCAGGAAGAAGAGTTAGGTTTAAATGAGCCTGATCAAGAAACAGCAGTACTGGATACTCCCAAAATTCCAAGGTATGTAAAACTGAATCACTCTGAAGATCAGATCATAGGTGACAGAAGCAAAGGTGTACAAACTAGAAGGAATATTGCTCAAGATCAGAATGAATGTTGTCTGATTTCAAGGATTGAACCTAAAACAATAAATGAAGCCTGCAATGATGAAAATTGGACCAAAGCAATGGAAGATGAACTGATGCAAATTGAGAAAAATCATACTTGGGATCTTGTTCCCAGACCTAGAGACAGGAATGTAATTGGAACCAAATGGGTCTTCCGGAACAAACTAAATGAAGCTGGTGAAGTAATCAGAAACAAAGCTAGATTGGTCTGCAAAGGCTACTCTCAAATAGAAGGAATTGACTTTGAAGAGACTTTTGCTCCGGTAGCAAGAATTGAAGCAGTCAGATTACTTCTTGCATTTGCTGCCTTCAAAGATTTCAAGGTATATCAGATGGATGTCAAGTCTGCCTTCTTAAATGGTGATCTGGAAGAAGAAGTCTACATTGAACAACCGGATGGATTTCAATTGTCTGATAATAATGATATGGTCTGCAAGTTGAAGAAAGCTTTGTATGGATTGAAGCAAGCCCCAAGAGCATGGTATGAAAGGTTGGATAAGCATCTTGTGCAGATTGGATTCAACAAAGGTACTGCTGACAGCAACTTATATTTCAAAATTGATCATGAAAACATTCTGATTGTTGAAGTGTTTGTGGATGATATCATTTTTGGAGGGAGAGATAGTATGTGTAAAACTTTTGCAAATCAGATGAAAAGTGAGTTTGAAATGTCTATGCTTGGTGAAATGAATTTCTTCTTGGGTCTGCAAATTACTCAAACAAAAGAAGGGATCTTCATTTCTCAGACCAAATATGTGAAAGAATTGTTAAAGAAATTTGGTATGGAAGACTCAAAGCCTATGAACACTCCTATGGCAACCGGATGTAAGTTAAGCAAAGATGATGATTCTCCAAAGGCAGATCAGACAAAGTATAGATCAATGATTGGTGGATTGTTGTATCTCACTCAAACTAGACCAGATATAATGCAAGCTGTTGGTCTTGTGGCAAGATTCCAGGCTGATCCTAGAGAATCTCATGTTATGGCAATCAAAAGAATTTTTAGATACTTGAAAGGGACAGTTGAGTATGGTCTATGGTATCCTAGAGATCCGGATTTTTCTCTTCATGCTTACACAGATGCAGATTGGGCAGGAGATGTGGATGACCGGAAGAGCACTAGTGGTGGAGCATTCTTTTTGGGGAAGAGATTGGTTTCTTGGCTAAGCAAGAAACAAGATGCAATATCTCTGTCTACAACTGAAGCAGAATACATTGCAGCAGCAGGTAGTTGCACTCAAATCTTGTGGATGAAGCAGATGCTAAGAGACATCCAAGTTGAATATGAGGAGCCTATCACAATTTTCTGTGATAATTCAAGTGCAATTAATATTTCCAAGAATCCGGTATTGCATTCTAAGACTAAGCACATATCTATCAAATTTCACTTTTTGAGAGAACAAGTAAACAAGGAAGAAGTCAGATTGGAGTATGTTCCCTCCAAGGATCAGATTGCAGATATCTTTACAAAACCTCTTCCCAAGGACTCTTTTGAATATCTCCGGGAGAAGTTAGGGGTCATGGCCCCTCCGGTGATGAACTAAGATGCACTGATGTGCATCAGTCCGGTGGCTATCACAGTCATATCTTGTGATCCGGACTAATGGGGAGCTGCAACTAAGGGGGAGCAGCTGGTATTATTCTGATGCATGAGAGTTGCAAGTATGAGCCCTTTGCCATTGATGTCAAAGGGGGAGAGAAGACATGTGAAAAACAAGTGGTTGATGATCAAAGGGGGAGCAGCAAAGGAAGACATGTGAGGAGTTGTTGTTGATAGGGGGAGCTGTGACAGAAAAGAGAAGTTCTTGTCTTGATGGTTTTTCACATCATATGTTGCCATCAATGACAAAGGGGGAGATTGTTGCAAGTATGAGGTGAGCCATTGTTGTCATTGATGTCAACATACTCACACTGCATTGACAAGAAGGATTTGATGAGCTTTGTGCTGAGGATATTGAGAAAATTAGCCTCAGTCAGGAACAGTGAAGAACAGTGATGAGAAGAAGGTAAATATACTGTATAGGATGAGAACCGGAGGATGCGGATTAAAGGGTTAGTAGATATGAGTCTTAAGATGCTACAGTTAAGATTTCAGAGGTCCGCATGAAGATCTGAAGGAGTTATGGCTGCCGGTATAGAACCGGGTCCGGCAAGTATCCGGAGGTGACAGAGGATCACAAAAAGGTCCGGTGAGGTCCGGAATTGTATTATCATAATCTGCGGATTGGAAGGAGTGTTTTATATGTCCTTGTGATGTTTCATCCTGATTTGTGTGTAATTTGGAGGTCCGGATGTACCTCCTGCATTATGACAGTGGCGACAGACTGTGTTCTTGAAGTTCCGGATGAGGAAGACAAGAGATCCCAGTAAGCAGAGAAAGTGCGGATGTATCCGGACATTCAGACAGACTTGTGAAGGTTCCTGAATCATGTTTAGGTTGTGTTGTTGGTCCGCATTGATGGTAGAGCCCGGAATTGAAGTTATTCTTCCGGATGAAGTTATTGCTCTGTATAGCCGACCGGATGTGTTATTCATCTTGCGGATACTCCTATGGTTGTTTGCCGACTTAGATGCTTGTTCCTAAGTCGATGTCTTGTATAAATAATGATTTGTGAATTCATTTCAGTGAAGGAGTATGTGGATGTGTAAGGTGTAGCGAAGAAAGGTGCGAAAGGCAGAGCAGAGATTGTTGGGCTTAATTGGAACTGATCCGGACATGGTAGAGATGTCATTCTCTAGTTCAAGACTGTGATTTTTATCACTCTGTAGACAGTGTGTCTCCTTGTAGGCAGTGGGCCTCTTTGTGAGCAGTGTGCTCGGGCAGTGAGCCCTTATTGGCATGTGCCATTCATTTTTCCTTATTCTTCTAACAGAGAATAATTCTTGGGTTAATCACCCCGTGGTTTTTCCCTTAACCGGGTTTTCCACGTCAAAATCTTGGTGTTCAATGTGTTGATGCTTATCTGTTCTTGTGTTTATGTATTGTGCTTCCATGAATGATTATTTGATATGCTGCTAACTAACAACAGAGAATTAAGTGTTTGAAAGAGAACAAGTTCTATACAACTGATTCACCCCCCCCTCTCAGTTGTATGCCCTAGATCCAACACAATCAAGGCGTTTAAATATCCTGTCAGGACCAACTTGAAAATTGCTCCAAGTATGCCAAAGAGAATGAGAATGGTGGCGACCGACGTTGGGATCAAAAAGACCCAATTTATGGTGCATGTAAAACCACGCCTCTCTTTCACCAGCTACCCAATGAAATGGTAGGTGACCTTATTTATCATATGTCATTTCAACCATATTGAAATCCCCACAAAGCACCTAGGTGGCAACTGGTAATGATTCGGTAATCCAACGCCAGAGGCGAGATCTTTCAACATCATCATTGGAGGCATAAAAGGAATGATTATCAATGTTCAGAAGAATCCAGATCACCCGATGTGTGGGGTCAAGCCCATGAGTGACCACCGAAGTGTGCCACCGTGGGGATAAAAGAATGACTGCTCCGCCATGGCCGGCCTCGTGATCTATATAGAACATCTGACTGGAAGGCCAAATAGACGGCAAGCTGAAGAGAGCAAAAAACTAGTTACTTTCACTTCCTGAAGACATAAAACATCAATACCAACATGCTTCTAAAGAGTATACCTAACAGAATACTTCCAAGAGAGGTCAGTGAGACCTTGAACATTCCATGAAAGAAACTTCATGGAAGAACCTCCACCATGGCATCAGAATCTGGCTCTTCTAGGGAGGAATAGCAATTCTACAACAATTCTGGTGAGATTGTTCCAATCTGAAAGGGAGGAGACGCATGTATCTATTTCTCATGCACATATTCTCCCTCCTCAAGAGGTCGAGAAGGGCTGTGAGAATGCCTGAGAGAACCTGACACAAGAGGAAACTCAAAAGGCTAAGTGATCATAACTAAAACAGGTTGGGGTGTAGCTGACAACCTAGTTTGAGCTGAAGTGCTAGGAGATGAAACATCTTTTGCTGGTGTAGGGGTTTTGGAAACCACCCTAGAGCCATTGGGCTTGTTTTTCTGGTTGGTAATCATTGACCATTTTTCATTTGGTTTAGCGACAGCTCCATCTGCCTAGCAAGGCTTGTTAGCTTCCCGTGGTGGATATGGAGTATGAGGAATTGTAAGAGGACAATCCTTGATCTTGTGTTCAACAGACTAACACCGACAACAGGTATTGGGTAGATTGAAATAGGTGACCTTCTGGGTATGACGCAAGGAGCCAATTTGAATATCAATGGACTCTTTCAAATCCTGTGACAGGTCCACTTCAACATAGACTCACTTTTGAGGGCGAGCTTGAAAGAACCTATCAGGTTCAACACAAATAACTCTTCCCAAGGAGGAAGCAATTGCTTGTAAAAAATGCAAGCAAGGCAAGGGCAAACCAGGGAACTCAACCCATACTGGCACCCGCAACTTGGTGTCATCTGAGACAGCAAAGTCCCGGGTCCAGGGCTGGAAAACCAGCAAAGAGGACTAGACATACCAAGGACCATGATTCAAGATTGCCTAGACATGGTTGACTTCACCCAAGCCTTTTGAACCCAATCTTTAAGTACACTTTTAGGGGAAGTCCTCCCAACAAAAAACCAACAAGAGTATGTTGTTCTAACCAGTGACATGCAGGATCAAAATCATGTGTGGGTAAAACCACATCTGCAGGAGAATCAAAAGACTTACCTCATGGAAGACTTTTAGAACAAATTTCTGGGGACTCTTGTTCAAGGGAGGAGCCATTGAGCAGATCCGTCGAACTGCCAACTCCAGCAAGAATTGCTGGGTTAGAGCTGGTTGGAGGCATTATAAACCCCTAAAACTACAGTAAATGCAGTCGTACTCACAGATGCAGTAAGAAATCTTGTGCCAATGGCGCGGTATGATGCAAGGGAAACCAAGGAGAAATGTAAACACAAGAAACACTAGCAGAGTGCATTCCTCATTCAATATTTAAATTTTATCAAGGGTCTTTTTCAAACAATCTCATCGAGAAATAAAAACACACCTTGACATCCGAATATATGAGTCTCCATGGCATTTAAAATGATATCCACAACTTCACAAATAATTTATAGCTTGTAATTTTTATTTTATTGCATTTCTCAAAACCTTTCCCCATAGTGATTTTAATGCTTTTGGAGATGTAATAAACTTTTAACTTTATCATAGACCTTTCAACGTCACATTGATAAATTCTCTAACTCAAGTGGAGACCAGTGGAGGTTTGAAAACCAAATTTGTACACCATCTCCTCAGTTATAATATTAAATTAAAAATAGAGATGAATGCATGAACATATCTTGGTTTTGAAAGAAGTCGTGCATTGGATGCTCGAGCATGCATTAAGATTGCTTAACTCACTGAAGAAGTTTTAAAACCATGTGAGAGCTTCGCCTTGGTATATTTTGGCATTTTGAAGAAAATTTCACAATGTAGACTTTGAAACCTTTTGTTGACAATGGTCTCAACCAATGAACATAATGGAGGAGAACACCCAAGGATTTGATCAAATTTGTGAAAGGTCAACAAGGGTAATGTCCAAGAGTAGCGATGCTTAATTCAAGCTATAACAAAGATTATGAAACTCAGCTAGGTCACCGACAATCATTAAAATCATTTTCTTAATACTTGACAGGGGTGTCTAATACATGATAACACTTTCCATTTTGACACAAAAAAAATAAAATTTGTGGTGTCAAATTGAGGCTAACAGCTGGCTCTAACTGGGGACAAGGATCTTGAGGATGTAGGAGAACCCATAAATCTTTGATAAGACTAGTGTCTTCATTCATTAGGCAAATAGAATCAACAAAATGGAAAGAAAACACAACATGATGGAGGAAAAGAGACTCCTGACGCAAAACAAAAACATAACACACAACAAACTAAACAAAATACACACAACAAAAGGCCTATTTAACATTTGTACATGGTAGGTGACTTCCTACCTCAAATTGCTTCGAGCTAATCATGTAAACATGTTAATAGGCTAGGAAAAATAGGTGCCTCTATGGAAGAGTGGGTGATATCCATGTAGTATTTGTGAATCAAAACACCACCCGACAAAGATGAGAGAACTGCAATGTGTCAAATGTGAAGACTCCTTGAATAGTGCACCAAACAACCACTTCTCATCATAAACTTTTGAAGCCTCTTGATTCACACTTGCACTGCCCTGTACAACTTTAGTTGTGTTTATATCAAGACCAAATACTTGGTTGTACTTTTGACTGACTAGGTCAAAGGAGATCAAATCATGAACTAAGAATCCTCTGTATAAACTATGAAGTGAAGAAGCTCTCATAGGTGTTGTTGATGGATCTACCTTCATAAACATATAACCATCTCTGAGAATAGGACCGATATCCTCTACTGCCATGAAAACCTCAGCAAATGCATCTGGTATAAGCTGCATATTTTCTTTATGAATATTAATTCCAACATCTTGAAAAGAGATAACTTTATCTTCCTAGGCAACATGAACAAGGTCTTCTTCATGATAAAAATCTCCAATTAATATTTTAGCACAACCTCTTGCCACAAGACTACCACAAGATGAATCATCTTCATGAATTTCACTCAACTGATCATCTATTTTTCTTTCATTGTTCTGAACCTTTTCATTTCTTCTGATATAGTCCTAGTAGAAGATGCTAAACAATAGTTTAAATCCTGCCAAAAATCTACTTTTGATAACTTCACGACACATGCATCTTTTATTATATCTCTATGACGAAAGGAATCATGACCTGACCTTTCAAGACACCAATTTAGAACAACAAGGTCACAAGATTGTGAATTAGACTTATGAATAGCATTTTCTTCTTGATCACACTAGTAGTATCTATAAGAGGGACTTTTTCACATAAATCTATGCTTTGATGTTGATCTACAAGTGTGCTTCGATCTATGATTACCAAAGAAGTGGAAAATGCATTTTTATCATAGAGAGAATCATCATCTATTCTGTTAAAAACTTGATTTGGAATAACAACATCACAATATTGAATATTTGTACCATGAATAGTAACTTCCACAAGCATATGATTGTCGTTTTGAGAATACGCTTCTTCCCTCTTGGTTACAATTATCTTAAAGAGTTGGTTATCTAATGATGACATGGGAGGGGAAGAAAGCAATGAATCTTCATCCTAAATTTTATTAACTGATAAAGTCTCTTCCATAATTGATAAAGGAGAAAGAATGACTTCGTCTCTACAAAGGAAGTCATCATCTGAGGCTTCCAAAGACCAACTAGGGATGAAGATATCATGAGGCTGCAATTCTAACTAAACCTGAATGTTTTCTATTTTTTATTCTTCAAACATCCCAAATTCCTTAATTTTGTTCCTTTATTTAATGCAATCATTTTCTATAGTAGAAAATATGTCATGATTTGATATAACTAACTCAGAAAAAAAATTCTTTCAAAAATTGTGAGCAAGAAGGAAATGATAAGTTGGTACCTTTAGTTTCTTTAATAGGACTTCCTTCCTCTAAGATTGATGTTGAGAAAAGATAAATATCTTTATCACATAGAAAATATTCATCTGAATCATTAAGACACCAGTTGGGAATGAAGACATCATGAAACTCCTCCTCTAGCATGTTTTCTTCATCATTCTCTTTAATTTCAAATTGCTTGCTTTTCAAAAGAACACTTGAGGATTCATTTTTGAAGTATTTGACAAATTGATTTTCATCCCTTCTTTTAGGCATGTCAATGACCAAATGTTGTCCAATAGCTTTAGAATTAGGCCTCTCATTTTCTTGATCATAACCTAGACTCTCCTTCCTTGATACATATACCAACACTGTCAATCTGATTTCTCTTTTCAGAGTTTCCTCGCAATGGTTTTGAAAGCTTGGATACTTAAACTTACCCTTAAAGAAATTTAGGTCTATCATGTTATTCACTGGGTAAAATTTGAGAAGTTAATCTAGCAACTAAGGATATGTCTAGATTCCATAGATCGCCAACATTACCATAACATCATTGGATATTTATTAGAATGATAAACATGCCACGATATCCAATTGACCATCTTCAACTTTGATGGGAACGTCAGAGGGAATCATAGATGCATCCATTCCATCATTCCTAGCACGGACATTTCTCTGCTCACATCATTTTTAATTGGGATCTTTTGAGCTTCCCCTTACCATCTACCTCAGCAAGTGTAGGAAATTCCTGTTCGAGCCAAAATCCTTCTGACTCACAATCACTCCAACAAAATAAAGTCAAGGCTCCAATATCCTGCAATCTGGGCGTATTACAAGACCACATCTTTTTGAAGTAATCTGTTAAACATTTCACATAGCTCGTCGATACTTCCACATTATTCATACATGTTTACCATAGCTTTTGCAATTATAATGTCTAACAAAGATTCACTTTCAATTACGCTTTGAAGAATGTACATTTCTGGTTCCAATTCTACCATTCAGGCATAAGGTAAGAGAATGTTGGCAAGGAGTGCGGAGTTGGGCTTTACATCTGGCAATCACATTTGTTTAAAAGTTTATAGAACCTTTCCAACAAATCCCTTTAATGCATACTCTACAATCATTGTTGTTGATGAGACCACATTTCTTTGAAGTATGCTATTAAACAATTCACGATTCTAGTCTATGTTTGCACATTTTGCATCCATGTCTACGAGAGCACCTACAAGTGCAATGTCTGATAACAACCTATGTTCAATCATGTTTTGATGTATGTTTATCCCTGTTCCAAAGCTCCCATTTTGACATAAGCTGCGAGGATGCTAGAAAAGGTTGTGGAAATTGGATATACACTTGCGAATTGCATTTATTTGAATATTTCTAAAGCCTTTTCAACAAAATCCAATTGAATATATTTTCTTAGTTAGTTATAAGAACTACCTCTCCCTTTGTCGACATTTTAGATGGCATTCGCAACTTACAAGTGTTAAAATTCAAAACTCGAGCTTTTCACTATCCTCCATCGGTGTGATAAATTAGTTTTGAAACTCCTTATTTTTGTCGATAATAGTTTCTAAACCACTTTTTGATAGAAATTGCCGATGTCAATAAAGCCTCATCGGCATTGGAAGTTGCTTTTGAAACTTCATCGGCTATTTTGAAACTTTCAAAAGTGAAGTTTACACCTGATAATAAAATGATTTTCTTTATTTCACCTTCAAATTGTTGTTCATAACTAGTTAATAACTAGTACCTCGGGTGATTTATGATGGTACCATGTAAAAAAATTTCATGGTTCTAGTTTTTAGGCATTCTGATAGAAGGTATATGACCTAGGGTTTTTGCAAAGTAAAAATATCCTAAGTAGTACTCCTCAAATTCCTAAACCCTTGTGTCGAGCGTATTAAAAAAGGGTCATTTTTGTTATGTTCTGAGATTGACTTCCTATCACCTGTTGGTCAAGCCTTTAGTTGCCTCTTTATGTCCTGAAATACGTTGTTTACCGGCCCCCTGTTGTGCAGTCACCGCCTCTAGCCAATGCCTAATATTTTTTTTTAAAATGCCATAATGCTTCTACTTGTCCACCCTCAAATGGTCTCGTCATCCCCTTCTTCCCTAGTAGACGAAGGTTGTCTTTAAGAGTGTATACCAAGGGTCAGATACCGTTAACCCCTTTTGATAGGTGGCAGTTATTGATTCGCTTCTGCTAATCCACCAGTATTAAAATACTGACAAAGAAAACACTTGCGGAACCGAGGAAAGGGCATCAGCTTGCATGAAACTATCTTTGGTTGTAGTGAAGAAGGTGGTGGTGGGTCCTGACCATCATATATAGAGTTTTTTAATGGTCTCCGCAGTTCTGCCAAGCTTTGGCAAGAAGTCCCACCAAGCACCTGCGGAGAGGCAGAAATATGACGTGGTTGTTGCATTTGCTAATAGAATTCCAGCTAGAGAGAGGCATGCCATGATGAATACAGTTATATCCCTCCGTCATTCCACTAGTTCATTAATTAGTGTGCCCCGCTAGACTGCGGAATGACAGAAGATTGCCACGTAACAGGAATGACGCAATTTCTATGGCTTTTCCTTTTTGACAATTAATCAAAAAATACTGAGAAGGAACTTCCTAATTGGCCTAAAAAAATTTGCCAGACGTGTCAAGTATGGTTAAGTCTTCAAAACTAATCATGGTCATCCAGTCTCTACCAGTATTGCATAATTCGATGGTTAACATTCAAATCTCCCAAAAAGGAATGATTCTGCATATCTAATTCACGCAAGATGAAGTGAAGGCGGACATGACCAATTTCAGCCTAAATAAATGATACTTTTTATATGACTCATGCCCTAAATTCTTCTATACTTACCATTTCAAAGCATTGAAGTATTGAGGCATTGGAGCTGATAATTGTTACCATATCTCTGGCATCAAATTCAAAGTACCTATGTGAAATAATCCAGTGAGTCATCTACACCTCTCATTGCACTTTGCTATTCCATTAGGGTTTTTCCATTACCTTATTTTCTTAAGAAAATCTTTTGTATGAATTAAAAAACCCCTGAACAAGGAAAAGGGAAAACCCTCACCCTGGTCTTGTCATTTAACAATGGTTCCACCTAAAGCCCAGACACCCTTCACTTCCCAAAAATGAGCCCTGCATGAAGACCTTATAAAACAACTCCCTGGATCCTGTGCACAAAGGGTAAGAGTTAGCGGCCCTAAAAGCAAAGACGGATTGGCTGATAAGTTTATTGAGTGTAGAGATGCAGAAATCCTTATTTCTGGATGGTCACTATTTTACCATTGGTGGAGCAAGAGAAATGCTCACTCACCATTGTCAAATGTATGGGTGAGTGATTTAGGAAAGTTGATAGTCACTAATGTGTTTGAAGACATTAAACTACTCCAGGCCATGGCTACCTATTATGATGAAATAGCTAAAGTAATTAGGAGTGTGAAAAGGGGTGTTTAGGTGGAAATTAATAGAGAAACTATTGCCACGATCTTTGGGCTGAGCTTGGCTGCTTCTACATAGATTGATACAAATAGATTCAAAGCCCTATATGCAAAGGACAGAAGTAGTTATAGAACTATATATTTGCCTAGATTTAAGGAAAAGGCACCTAATGGTAGATCAGTGAAAATTCCTCTAAGTGAGCAAGACCCTTTCAGGCTAGATACTTTTAAAGTTATTTTGCTAAAACCTACTATGCTCTTTGTCAAGTTCTAGGAGAAGACAAGAGTGAAAGAATCCCCATTGATCTTACCTATATAGCTGTTGATATTCAGCATCTGTCTCAGAGTGCTCAATTTGATTATGCCTCTTATTTAGCAAAAAATATACATCAGGGATTAGTAAAAATCAAGAGTGAGAAATAACCAATCAAATTTTGATGGTTTTCATTGTTGTGCCACATGTTCCTATATCAAGGGAAAACAAAGATAAACTGGAACCCCAAATTAATGATTAATCATGTTGACAACATGGGGAATGTGTTGCCAGTTCAGTGTTGGACTCATATATGGGATAGGCATGATCCTAATTCCATTTATAGGTTCTTCAGAGATTGTTTTGTGGTCACAGTATTAAGACATTTTTAGTCAGATATACCTAGGATTCTAGTCCCATTGTTAAATTTCCTTAGACATGTAGTAAGGGTTCCTTCTTTAGAAATTAAACACAATTGGGGGGATTTTTTCCTCCATGAAGAGGGCGTAGTTTTAAGAGTCTATGGTACCCCTGTTGGTCCTCATATTTTACCAAAATATGTGCCATTAAGGGTTGGTTTCTTGGAAGTTATCTGGCTGTTGTTTGAATCAAATTTAGAGTTCACCTGGTAGGACAGAAAAGAGATCTTTCTTCCCTTAACAATTTTCTCTAATTTTAGAATGAATAGGGAAGGATTTGCTAAGCTAAATGACAAATTGCTTGTTTTAAGATGAAGCATGAACGTGCTAGGTTCTTTGACCCTGAAGGATATATAAACAACATTAGACAAGGTATCAACAGGTCTTATCTTGCTCATCAAGTGTTTCCTGAGGATGTTATTAGAAACTCTACTACTAATGAAGAAGTGAAAATGAAAAGAGCAAAACGGTCTATATACATGAAATATGATGAATCAATATGAAACAAGAGGCCTTCTTACAAGGGAATTTTCCTAGATGTTGCTGACCCCATCACCAGGATAAAAAAGATGTTGCTCCCTACTAGAAATTTGATAAAGTATACTTTCAAGAGAAAAGCCAAAAGTGAAGAGGTCAGAGAACAAGCTCCACAGGCTCTTCCACTAACTCAATTAACTCTGTCTCTTTTACCACCTCCACAAGTATCTCTCCCTTCCATACCAATGATTGAATTAGATTCTCCTCATAGGGAGCCCTCTCCAAAGAGGAAGAAAGTTGAACAAGCCCCCTTGGTTGATTACCCTGATGATGAAGGAGAGATGGAAATAACTAAGGAAGAAATACAAAGTGAGATGTTGTCCCCTACTAGAAATGAGCCTGAGGAGCTACCTTTGAATAGGATTACTGACATTACCATTAAGGGCAATGATGTTTCAGATGACATCAGAACTATAGCATGTAGGAATTTCATAAGTGATGATGATTTTGTTAATTCTAAAGAGTTTTCTAAATTCTTGTGGAAAAGTAGAAGGATTGAATATGAGAAAAGATTAGAAAAATAAATGTCTCAATCTCCTCAAGAAACTCAGGAGCAAGTATCCATTAAGATACTTACACAGATGAAGGAGGAGGTTAAGAATATTACTCCAAAACAGGGTAGACAGATGATCAAAGACAATGGAATCTTGCTACTCCCTGAGTGGGATATAGCTTCTGCTATTGTTCTGGATGATGTGAGAAGATAGGATAATGAAATTTTTTCCACAGAAGAAGAGGCTGAAGCTGCATTGACAGGTGTCAGATTCAATCCAAAATGGGAGACCCTAGCTATCTGGGCTTTGGCTCCTAATACTGATAAACCTTTGGTTGCAGAACCTGACAGAGATTTGACAGGTGGCTTGATAATAGAAATAGTTTGTGATACCTTTTCTTCAAAAGCATCTGAGATGGCAATAGAAGTTGCATAATTTAGTAAAGTAGCCACCATTACTCTTCAGAAGAAGTATGATGAACTAGAAAAGGAGCATATGTATATGACACATGAATACAATAAGTTAAAAGAAAGGGAAATGCAGTGGCAACAACAAGGCTCAACATCAGCCTCACCACATATGACATTGGTAATCAAGGATCTAGGTTTTCTCTTTTTTGATCTTTCTTCCTCTTAAAGGCTTTTTCTTGAAAAAGAGAATGAATAGTTAAGGAAACAAATCAACTCATTTGAAGAAATTTTTACAAATTCTTTTGATAAACATCAAGAGGATAATTGGTGTATTGTTTCAAGTATTCTGGAATTGTTAATGGATAAAGTTTCAAGTAAGGCAGTTGGTATCCATAAGTGCTATTATGACTTGTCACAAGTCATTAAGAAAATAGTAGATGATAAAGGACAAACAGTGCCTCTGTTCAATAAGTGGATCCCAAGGATTTCTTCTTTATTAGGCATTTGTAAATAGTCATCCCATAATAATGGGTTACACTTTTTGGCCAAACTTGACATTGAAATCAATATTTTGAACTAAATCTTCACGTTCTGACACAAATAGCCGCTAAACCATTAGGAATTTGAAGATGATGCAAACTAGTGATTTGTGAGATTTTGTTTCTAGATTCTAAATATATTTTTTTAATAAAATTTGGAGTTAAATTGTAAAATTTTTTGCGTCTCCTTTGATAACTTATTTTTAATAGTAAACAACATTTTTTTAAAGTGATGTGTATTCCGTAGCACATAACTTTTTTTCTACAAAGGATAAAATTTTGATTCTTTTTAATTTAGATTGGTAAACCAATATATAGTGTATGCATTTGGTTTCATAATGTTTTGTTGAATATATATTTTTTAATAAATTTTTGAAGTCAAACCAATTATAATTTAGACATAGACATATTCCGTAAAACATATCATTTTCTGTATTTATCAAAATTCATTTTTTTTTCTTTTGTTGAAACAAGGACATCAATACCTAGTGCATAGATATTTTTTAAAATTTTGTTTCAGTAATTTACTAATTTTCCATGTGTGTAGAATAGAGAACTTGGTGTTCGATGAAAAACATACATTCACAAGAAATAAAAAATAAATATAATAATCAAATTAAATATATTTAAAATTATATTTTTTGGGAAGCTTATAATAAGGACTACATACTTACAAAGCATAAAATTTAAATGAATTCATTTGATCCCTCAAAAGATAAATCAAAATTAGTTTTTTATCAACATTTTGATAGGAGTAGAGGAGACTCCATTATAGGTATGGTTTAAAACTAGCGGGGTTCTATCCAAGGGGGTTTGATCAAACCCTCTTCAATTAAAATCATTTAAATGGAACCTTTCAAGGCTTAAATCATTGTATTTTCTAAAAATATGTGATTTCAGCAAAAATCAGGATGTCCCAGAAAGTGTAACCCATTATTGTGGCAGCACCCTAAAAGATCAAATCATGATCTTGATGCTCCCAAAGATGTTAAACAAATTTATACAACAGAAAAGGAAGTAGGAGAATCCCAGGCATTTATAGATTATCTTGAGGAGAGAGCATTGAAGTTGATTCAGGGTTTTGACAATGATAAAGTTGGAATAATCCCTACGATAAAAACTGAGAATGGTGACATTAAGCCATTGCAATCTTGGATCCTCCAATTCAGTAATATCATCCCTATCATTTCTTTCTTTATCTATCAAGATAATAAGACTGATATTCCCCTGTTTAGAACAAGTATCAACAAACTATGGGATCCCTGTCAACTTGCAACTAATTTTACAAGGGAAGCTGAATCAATTATAGCCAAGTACAACAAGTATGCATCCTATGTGAATAATATTATCACCTTTCAATGGCCTACAGAGGAGCAATATCAAGTCTAGGATAAGAAATATAATGACTTACCTGACATTTGAAATCTTGAATATTGTGAAAGATACGTAAAGCTGAATACTATTGTTTGTTTCTTTTTCAAATTTTGAATATACCTCTACAGGTCTTTTTGTTAGTAAAGGGAATCTTCTTGTTTCCAAGGTATTGAGCATATTTGTCCTGTAGTGGTTTCCTTTGTTTTCTTGCACAACTATCAGTTTTCTCAAAAGGAAAGGTATTAGAATATAGATAATGAACAAAGGTCGGCAGAGTTTGTTACACCTTCTTCAGATGAACACTTCCCAAGAGCAACTTGTCTTGCAGTCGCACATGTAACAACTTATGCTCCTATGAAAGTATCTAATCATAATTAGTTATCTTTGTTTCTAATTGATGTAATTTTGTCAAATAAAAAAGTGACATCTGTCTCTAGGTCTGAAGCTTGTTTTGCTCCCTTGTTTCTATAAAAGGGAATTCAGGACCTATTGACAAGGATCTTGGAGGAATTTTTGTAACACAGTACATAGTCATAATAGATTATTCCTATTTCTAAGTGTGTTTTTTGAGAATAGAATCATCTGTACTTGCAACTATTGGTATAAATTGTTTTAGCTCATCATTTTGAATATATTATCAAAGTTCAAACTACATTGTCTCCTACAATTGTATCTTTTGCTATATTTTTGAATAAATTGATCGAGTATTAGTATTATTCATCTTCACAGTCTTTCCTGTGTAAGGATATCTTTTCCAAAAGGCTTTTACTCAAAGAGGAAATTTAATTCTTTAAGGAAGGTATTGAATATAGTAGATGTATGTAGGGATAAGCAAGTATAATTTGTTTGGACTGATTTCAAGGTGTGGTGATGTAATGCACCATTGCAATATTCTTATATGAGTTATGATTGCATTATTATGCTAAGTTTCATTTGTATTTGTTTCTTGACTCTGTGACCCTGAATTTAGGCACTGATCTCTTGATGATTATTGTCCTTATTCAATCTCCCTGATCACTTATAAAATCAAAGGACAATTTTATTTTTGTATTCATCTTAATGATAGTTTTATTTATATGTTCCTATGCAAATATTTTTGTTGAAGCTTAAGAATCTAGCCCATTACTTCCCTCTATCATTAATTCTTAAAGCAATCCAGAAGGAACATATGTGTTTCAATAGCAGTGTTTTGAGCAAGTATTTAGAGAGACCCCCCCCCTCGTTTTATTAAACACTATTTCAAAGCAAGAGGAACACCCTCCTTGGTCTTCCAAAGGCTAAAGTGCAAAGGAAAAGGGATTGAAAACCCCATTTCCTGTTTGTTGGCCAATCCCTCAAGATAGATCAATTATTAGAAATGGCTATTTTATAGATCTGCTTCCTTGAGATCAGGTTGGGAATTTAAAACAACCAACACTTTACAAACTCTCTTAATCTTTATAATAGTTATAGCACTTTTGAACAGACATTTAATATTTTAAATTTTAGCAAGGGTCTTTTCAAACAATCTCATCGAGAAATAAAAACACACCTTGATATCCGAATATAGGAGTCTCCTTGGCATTTAAAATGATATCCACAACTTCACAAGTAATTTATAGCTTGTAATTTTTATTTTATTGCCTTTCTCAAAACCTTTTAGTCCCATAGTGATTTTAATGCCTTTGGAGATACAATAAAATTTTAACTCTATCATAGACCTTTCAACATCACATTGAGAAATTCTCTGACTCAAGTGGAGATCAGTGGAGGTTTGAAAACCAAGTTTGTTCATCATCTCCTCAGTTATAAAATAGATTTAAAAACATTGATGAATGCATGAACATATCTTGGATTTGAAGGAAGTTGTGCATTGGATGTTCGAGCACGGATGGAGATTGCTTGACTCACTGGAGAAGTTTTAAAACCATGTGAGAGCTTCGCCTTGGTATATTTTGGAGTTTTGAAGAAAATTTCACAATGCAAACTTTGAAACCTTTTGTTGACAATGATCTCAACCAATGAACATAATGGAGGAGAACACCCAGGGATCTGATCGACTTTGTGAAAGGTCAACAAGGCTAATTTCCAAGAGTAATGATGCTTAAGTCAGGATATAATGGAGATTACGAAACTCAACTAGGACAATGGCAATCATTGAAATCATTTTCTTAACACTTGACAAGGGTGTCTAATACATGATAATGCTTTCCATTTTGACACAAAAAGTTTAAATTTTATGGTTTCAAAATGAGGCTAACAAGGATTCAAACAACGCTTTTTGAAACAAATACTTCTAGCTACCCCTTGTCCCTCCCCTTTTTCAAAATTTCTTTTACTTCTTTATTTTAACTTTAATGGGTAAGTAGCCATCTAGGAATAAGTAACCTATACTCTTCATTACTATACATCTATTAACACACTATATTACATGTTATAGAAAGTGTTCCATCCATATCGTGCTTTATTATAGATTGAGTCCATCTCTTAATCACCCAAGTAATAGGGTTTTAACCTTGATCCATTAATATGACCACCAGTCAATTATTTTGTACAATTTTGAGTTTTACTACTCCTAAAGGTAAAATATGGTTAATTTTATATGGTCCAAGACACCACTTTTTAAATTTCCTCGGATTTATTAATCAATTGTCATACATCAATACTATTTCACCAATTTCCAATGTTTTACTCTTTATGTTTCTATCATGCCATTTGTTTTACATCTTTTCTCCTATATTTGATTATAGGTAGCAACAAAGCATTTTTCATCAATTGTTTCTAGTTCAACCAATCTTTCCTTGATAGAATCATCCTCATTCAAATTTAATACACTATCTAATCTAAGATTTGGTATCAGGTAATTCATGTGAAGTACAATATCTAGCCAATATACTAATTGAAAAGGGAAAAAAATTGTAAGCATCTTATATGTTGTTCTATATGACCATAAAACTACTTGTATCTTCACATCCCAATTTGAAGTATTTTCATTGCACAATTGAGTTAATTTGGTACCTATAATTTTGTTCAAAGCTTTGCTAGCCCCATTGGCTTGTGAGTGGTAAGGATTACTTTTATTATGTGTTATCATAACAATTTCCTATAGCTCCATAATTTCCTTAATTACAAAATGCTTTTCTTGATCACTTGTTATACTCAAAGGGAAACCAAACTACATTATGAAATTTTCATATATGAACCTTGCAATAGTTTTATCTAAATAATCCTTTGTGGCTTCTACCTCTACCCATCTAGTTAGATATTCAATTCATGTTATGATGAACCATGCATGGGACTTACAAGGAGGTTTTATTGGTCCAATGAAATCAATTTCCCATTTTTCAAATGGGACTTGCACCAAGATTGACCACAAGGGCATCTCACCAATTGTGGTAGGTTTTCCTACCCTCTAACATATATTGAATTTAAGAGCATCTTTATGTGCATCTTTGAAAAGTGTTGACCACCATAGACTGGCTAGTAATATCTTTCTCCCTGTACCATCTCCTAAATTATGTCCACCTTAAATACTTGCACGTGCTTCTCTCAAGATGTCCTCTCTCTCATGTTCTAGGACTACTCTTCTAATCACCTCATCTTTTCCAATAATATGTTCTTGACCCTTGAATTTGTGTAAAAGGTAGGATTAGATAATTTCTCTTTTCCTTTACTCCTTTGTACTATTCTCTATAAATTCTCCTATTGCCAATAATTATACAATCTCCTTCAATTCAATAGGTATTGCATTAACTTCAAATAAGTGTGCATTACATAATTAATCACCAATTGGCCCCTAGTCTTCTCTGATATCTATTCTACACAAGCAATCGTGTCCTTCACTAGCTTTTCCTAGTTTCATCATAATTTTAAAATTGAACTCCTAGAATAGTATTTATTAGCACCTGCAAAATTTTATTCCCATTGTGCCATGGTTTTCCCCAAAAATCCAAAAATCATATGCAAATTCCTTAGCCAAGGTCACCATTGGATAGAAAATTCAATTCTAAGCAACTTTGCCTTTTGAACCACCTCAAAATTCCTTAAAACGTAAAAGTTATCCTTGGTCAAAATTGGGTCTTTATGTTGTTTTTTGCCTTGGTAAAAAATGGTCTCTCCCTTAGAAAAAATTCATATTTTGCCTTTGGTCTGCAAATCGGCTTTTTCTCTAACTTACTAACTTTTCAAAGTTCAGCGATTTACCAATGCACCGACAAGGCAACAACAACAGTAGTCAGGAAGGAGTCGCGCCAAAAGGAAAAGGGTTTGCGGCTAAGGAAGGAACTATTTCGTCTATCGGCGAATCAGTGAAAGTCTAAACTAGCAAACTAGTTCAGAGTTTTGCAGATTTGTTAATTCGCCGATAAGGCAATGACAAGGCAAAGGGAGAGTGTTGCAGTGTAGAATGAAGACAAGGCAAGAAAGACAAAGAAGACAAAGGAAAGCTTTGTCAGTGAAGTTGGTGGTTTGCGAACCTCCAAGTTCATCGATGAAAGGTTCACCCGACGGAGGATTCGCCGATAAAGGTAGATCAAAAGGGTAGAAGGCGGGTTCGTGATTCAGAATTTTTTTCAATAAGGAAGAGTTCTAAGGGAAGGTTCGAAGAAATGCATATTTGTCGATAAGGAAAAATTAAGGTGATATTTAGGCTAAAGCATGAGGGGAAAGGTTCTTTGTCGGAGAATTGGGTGGAAACTGAACTAGTTGATAAGTTCATGTTTTCCACATTTCACTGATAAGGTGATAGGTAGAAGAAAGGAAGAAAAGGTTCGACAAAGCCGATAAGCCGATAAAGCAGGAAATAGGTGCAAAGTGCTTGGTTCATAAAAATAGGTTTTTGCTGACTAAGGAGAGATGATGGTTCGGCAAAAGGCCTTTTTGCTGATAAAAGAGATGGTTCAACAAAATGTGATTTTGTCTATAAAAGGCAAAAGGGCACTACAAGGAATGGTTCTAAAAAGTATAATTTTGTTGATAAGGGGCACAAAATAGATAAGTTTAGCAAGTCCCCTTTTTGCTGATAATAAGGAAAAATAGTGCCACAACCCTTTGGTTCGAAAAGTGGCTAGTTTGTCGATAAAGGGAAAAAAGACTAAGGCATGGTTATCAGCAAACTGGCTAACGACTAAACTTTTCATAAGTTCAAAGTTTTCTTATTTCGTTGATAAGGCAATAGGATGGAGCCAAAAGAGGGAAAAGTGGCTAGTTTGTCGATAAAGGGAAAAAAGACTAAGGCATGGTTATCAGTAAACCAGCTAAGGACTGAACTTTTCATAAGTTCAAATTTTTCTTATTTCACCGATAAGGCGATAGGATGGAGCCAAAAGAGGGAAAGGTCAAGGTTAAGTAAATGCCACTTTTGCTGATAAGGCAAAGAAGAGAAGATAGGGCTCAGTTCAGATAATGGAGAATTCCCCGACAGAGATGCTAAAGGACGGAGAAGCTTAAGTACAAAAAATTATATAGTTGCCGATAGGAGTGATAAGGAGATAAACAAGAAAGGTTTGGCAAAGGTGGAAGTTACTGACAAAGCAAAAAGAGAAGGCAACAGAGAAAGTTCACCATGAGGTGATTTTGCTGACTAATAGATAAGTTTGGCAAATTAAAGATTTGCCGAATATAGAGCAAGGTGAGAAAGTTTGGCAAGTGAGTGATTCGCTAATATGTGACCAAAGGGGTGACTTTCCTCTAGAAAAGCAGAGATTTGCCGACAAAAGGGGAAAAATGCCAAGTTCATGAAAGCGTGAGGTTGCAAAAATGCAAAAATCAGAATAATGGCTAGAATAGTATTTGCCATCAATGAGTAGGTACTCAAATTTAGCAGTGGATGGTGTGTTCCAGTATCCCATACTTTCTGTAGGTCCTCTCAAGGACGCAATATCAGTTTGCAGGGCATGGGCGCCCAAGAAGTCAACCAATTCCTCTGATAGAAGTCATGGGCGACGATCATTGCAGTGGTTGCTTATTGACTGCATTTTCCAGCATCTTGAGGCTACACATTGAAATGGAACAACTATATATGCATCAAATTTTGATGTTTTCAGGGTTGGTCTCAGAGCCAATTGTTTGGTCTGCAGTGCCTTAGGATAATTTCAGGGCTTCAAATCAAGGTAGTCTAAGCAGTGAATGGAGGATTGTGTTTTCAGTGCAACATAGGAATGGAACTGTAAAGCATATTTTATGCATTTGTTTGTCTCCATGGCTATTTGTAATGATTTAGGAGAATGTATAATCACAGTTGTATGTTTTCTCTCACCATATATGCTGGTGTGATTGTAATAGAGATTTGATGATGTGTGACAACATTTAAATATTTACATGCTTTGGGTTGGATCATTCCTTAATTGCAAATGGGTCATTGTAGTTTGGTTATGGATCGTTAAATATGTCCAGTGTATGAAATATAATCTAGGAAGTGTATGCGAATACATTTTAGCTTTTTGTTGATGCTAGTTCTGTCCTTTCCTCCCTCTTTATTGTTTATGACTGAGTTGCCCAATAGAGTAGGTTGTTGTTATATGGAGCCTAATTAGACTTGAAAGTTAAATTTCCCCACTTTTATTAGCGTGGTTTCCCCCCAAATTATTTAAGGGGGGTTTGGGGGCAGCACCCCCAAGACGAGATCAAGGGGCAGCGCCCCTTGTGGGTTCCAGGGGCAGCGCCCCCGAAACCTCAAACAAATTTTATTATTTTATAAAGGCGTCAGGAGTTATTTTTTCTATTGGCTGACATAAAAAAAACCCTATTTTGTAACCGACATAAGTATTGATAAAAATGGCTAAGGGTTAGGGTTTTCTGTTGATATTGTATTGTAGCAGTTGCAGTGGTATTGAGTTGCAAGGATTTTTGGTTGTAATTAGTTTGATTGCTGGATATTATTATTGGACTCTCTGTTGGTGGATGTAGCCCAAGTTTGGGTGAACCACGTTAAAAATTGTCTCTCGCTGTTATTATTTCTATGTATTTTTCATTCCTCTGTTTAAACTTTATTTGTATTTAATTGATATCTTATGTCTGCAATTCCTAACAAGTGGTATCAGAGCGGGTTGTGTTCGATTATCATTTGCAAGAAGCTCTCACGGTTGAGTGGGAGTCTCACGGTTAAGTGGGAGCAATGGCAGACGAGGGTAAATTGAAGGTAGATACATTCAATGGGAAGAACTATTAGTTATGGAAGATGCAGATGGAGGATTATCTCTATCAGAAGGATTTATGGAGGTGGTTGGAAGGAATAGCCAAGAAATCAGTAGCAATGACTAATGAGGATTAGAATCTTCTGGACAAAAAGCCACTGGGAACCATTAGGTTGTGCCTAACACCATCTATAGCTTTCAATATAGCAGAAGGAAAGACAACAGATGAACTGATGAAATCTTTGGCTAAATTGTATGAAAAACCCTCAGCCTCAAATAAGGTATTTCTCATGAAGCATTTGTTTAATCTGAAAATGATTGAAGGTGAATTTGTGACAGATCATTTAAATGAGTTTAATATGATTACTAGTCAGTTCACTTCTGTAAATGTAAAATTTGATGAAGAGGTGAGGGCTCTCTTGGTTTTATGTTCTTTGCCAGAAAGTTGGAATAGCTTGGTAATGGTTGTAAGTAACTCTGTCTCTAGTTCAAATACTTTGAAATTTGATGATGTTGTCGGTGTTATCCTTAGTGAGAAAATGTGATGGAAAAGTTCAGGAGGGTCCATATCAGGTAGCGTTTTGAATGCAGAAAGTAGGGGTAGATCAAAGGAGAGAGGAAAAGGTTCTGGAGGTCATGGGAAGTCACGAGGAAAATCAAAGGACAAGAGGTCCCAATCCAGTGGACAGAAGGATTGATGGTACTATGGGAAACCAGGTCATCTAAAGAAAGATTGCTAGTCTCAGAAGAATAAAGAAGGAGACAAACAGGAAGGCAATAAGGAGGCAAATGTGGTAAGTAATAAATCTGAAGATGATGCTTTGATTATTTCCCTAGATAATGTTGATGATTCATGGGTTTTAGATTCAGGGGCCTCATTCCATGCTACGCCCCATAGAAGTTAGTTTCTTGATTATGTCCAAGGGGATTTTGGGTTGGTTTATTTGGGAGATAACAAACCTTGTCAGATTGTTGGAAAAGGAAGAATCAAGATTAAGTTGTAGAATGGGAATCATTGGTTACTATTCCAAGGCTGAGTAGGAATTTAATTTTAGTAGGGCAACTAGTTGATGAAGGTTGCATAGTTACTTTTAGTGATAAAAAATGGAAGGTTTCAAGAGGTGCCTTAATAGTAGCAAAAGGTGTGAAAGTAGGCACCTTATATCTTTGTACAAGTCATATTGTTCCTTCTACTTTAGTTGTTGCAAAGAAAAACCAAACAGGTTCAGGAACAGTTGTTGCGGATTCATAGGAAGAGACTGAAACAGTTGTTGCAGGTTCTGAGACAACATTGTGGCATAACAGACTTGGGCATATGAGTGAAAAAGGTATGAAAGTACTTCATTCTAAGAAAGTTTTACCAAGTCTGAAATGTATTAATATGGATTTCTATGAAAGTTGTGTGTATGGCAAACAAAAGAGAGTGAGTTTTCTCAAGGATGGGAAGCAAAAGAAAGATGAAAAGTTGGATCTTGTGCATACAAATGTATAGGGACCGGCTTAGGTATCTTCTCTTCGTGGCTCTTAGTATTATGTTACATTCGTAGATGATGCAACTAGGAATGTTTGGATTTATTTCTTTAGGCAAAAATCTGATGTATTTGAAACATTTAAGAAATGGAGAAGCTTGGTTGAGAATGAGATCGGTAAAAGATTAAAATGTCTCAGATCTGATAATGGTGGTGAGTATTACAGCAAAGAATTTGAGGATTATTGTTCCTTTAATGGAATTCATAGGTAGAAAATGGTTCTAGGAACTCCATAGGAGAATGGAGTGGCTGAGCATATGAACATGACAATAATGGAGCATGCAAGGAGCATGAGATTACATGTTAGGCTGCCTTTAAACATGTGGGTAGAGGTTGTCAATACCATTGTATATTTAATTAATAGAGGTCCTTCAGTTTCTTTAGGTTGTGGTATTCCAGAGGAAGCATAGGTAAGAAGGTGAGTTATTATTTTCTCAAAACCTTCGAATGTCAAGTATTTGCACATATAGATTCTGAAAATAGAACCAAGATGGATGCAAAATCAAAAAGGTGTATCTTCATTGGATATGGCATTGATGAATTTGGTTATAGACTTTGGGATGTTGAAAAACTAAAAATTGCGAGAAGCAAGGATGTTGTAATCAATGAGGTGTTGTACAAAGATCAGTTACAGTAGCATGAGAAGAAAGAAAAAGATTATGTGGTGTTGGATGATACTCTAGATAATGATGTTCCAGTGGTTCATCATGCTCCGCAACAACAACAAGAAATACCACAAACTCCAGTGAATGTTAGACAGTCAACAAGGATAAGTAGACCTCCTGAGAGGTTTTCTCCCTCTTTGTATTCTATTTTGTTAATAGATGCTGGTGAATTGGAAGGGTATGATGAAGCTATGCAGGTGGATACAAAGGTTCAGTGGGAGCTTGCAATGAAAGAAGAAATGGACTCCTTGCTGAAAAATCAGACTTGGGAATTATGTAAGTTGCCTGTAGGTAAAAAGGCTTTACCAAACAAATGGGTTTATAGGTTGAAAGAGGAAGATAGAGGTACGAAAAGATTTAAAGCCAGGTTAGTTGTAAAAGGATTTGCATAGAAAAAGGGCATTGATTTTGATGAGATTTTTTCTCCAGTTGTTAAGATGACTTCTATTTGTACTGTTTTAAGTATTGTGGCTGCTAAAGATTTGCATTTGGAATAGCTAGATGTGAAAACTGCATTTCTCCATGGTGATTTGGAGGAGAAGATATATATGGAACAACCACAGGGATTTGAGGTCAAAGGTAAGGACAAATTGGTGTGTAGATTGAAGAAGAGTTTATATGGCCTGAAACAAGCACCTCGGCAATGGTACTTGAAATTTGTTAGCTTTATGGTTGAGAAAGGCTACAGCTAATGTAATTCTAACCATTGTGTTTATTTTAAGAGGTTGGATAATGACAGCTACATTATTTTATGTTTATATGTTAATGACATGCTTGTAGCAGGGTCTAACATGGATCACATAAGAGAGTTAAAATAGCAGTTAGCACAATCATTTGCTATGAAGGATTTGGGGGAAGCAAAACAAATCCTTGGTATGAAAATTTGCAAAGATAGGAAGAAAAAACAATTGACTTTATCTCACGTTGATTATGTTGAAAAGGTGTTGCAGAGATTCCATATGGAGAATGTAAAAGTTGTCAGCACACCTTTGCCTAGTCATTTGAAACTGACTAAGGAGATGTCTCCTAAGACACAAGAGGAGACAGAAAAAATGTCTAAGGTACCATATTCTTTAGCTATAGGAAGTTTAATGTATGTCATGGTATGCACGAGACCAGATATTACACATGTTGTAGGAGTCGTAAGCAGGTATATGAGTAATCTCATATTGGAGCATTGGAATGTGGTACAATAGATTCTCAGATATTTGAGAGGTACATCTACTAAACACTTATGTTTTGGGGGCTCTAATACTGATTTAGCAGGATATGTGGACTCAGATTTGGAAGGGGATATTGATACCAGGCGGAGTACTACAGGTAATGTCTTTACTATAAGTGGGACAGGGGTGAGTTGGATCTCTAGGTTGCAAAAGGTGGTTTCTTTATCCACCATGGAGGTAGAGTATGTAGCTGCAACAAAGGCAAGCAAGGAGATGATATGGATGCAATCTTTCATGGAAGAATTAGACAAACAACAGGTTAATAGTTATTTGTTTACAAACAGCCAGAGTGCCATACATCTTACAAAGAATTCTTCCTTGCATTCAAAGACCAAACACATATAATTGAGGTATCACTTCATTGGATCGGTGTTGGATGATGGACAGTTAAGGCTGGAAAAGATACATACAAATGAAAATCTAATGGATATGTTTACAAAGGCAGTGACAAGGGAGAAGTTGAGCTCCAGGGTCCAGGGTGCTTATTTCCAGTGCGAGCTACAGGGTCAGCAGTGTTATGATCAGTCTCCAAGTGGGAGATGATATGGTGTGGAGTCTAATCAATCTCCAAGTGGGAGATTGTGGTTATATGGAGCCTAATCAGACTCGGAGGTTAAATTTTCTCCACTTTTATTGGTGCAATTTCCCCCCAAATTATTTAATGGGGGTTTGGAGGCAACACCCCCAAGACAGGGTCAAGGGGTAGCGTCCCTTGCGGGCTCCCTATCGTGATACAAGGCGAAGTCGAGGGGTAGCGCCCTTGAAACCTCAAACGAATTTTATTATTTTATAAAGGCATCAGGAGTTATTTTTTCTATTGGCTGACATAAAAAAATGCTATTTTGTAACTGACACAAGTATTGATAAAAACGGCTAAGGGTTAGGGTTTTCCATTGATATTGTATTGTAGCATTTGTAGTGGTATTGAGTTGCAAGGATTACTAGTTGTAATCAGTTTGATTGCTGGCTAATAATATTGGACTCTTTGTTGGTGGATGTAGCCTGAGTTTGGGTGAACCACATTAAAAATTATCTCTCACTGTTATTATTTCTGTGTATTTTTCATTCCTTTGTTTAAACTTTATTTGCATTTAATTGATAGCTTCTGCATGAAATTCCTAACATAGGCACCGGTCCATATTGGAGAGGGATCAAACACTCTTTTAAAATAAAACAAAATTATTCGCTTGTGGTTCAGGGTAAAAACCACCTTTCTTGTGCATGTACATTCACATAGTTGAATCAGCTTAATGAGAGGCTTGTGCAACCAATTTGTCTTGATCTAGTGACATCTTTGGGGTCAAGTGTACATTAGGTATGGCTGTGTATGTTTATTTGTATTTCATTTCATGCCTCTAGGAATATCCCTCCTAGATCTAGCTAAGCCTGAAGAGCAGAGGAGTTTACCCACTCCTGTAGTTGGCCTAAATTCTCCTTTACTTGTTGATAAACCTCTTCCTTTCACCTTGACGACATTCCTTGGACTGAGTGTTGTAGGAATGTTTTAGAGTTTTGGGTTGCAATTATTTTGGGAACCAACATTTTGGCGTCGTTGCCAGGGACAAAATTACATTAGCTATTGTTGAGTTTTAGGCAGCTGGACTATTTTTCAGACCTCTATAATAGCACATTCATAGTGGTGCAATTTGTTGCTATGTGTAAGTGGCAGCCTATCAACTTACGCCAACATTCTGGTGTCGTTGTCAGGAAAGTAATATCTTGGTTCAAATTTTGAAGACCCCTGTTTGCATGTTGTGGTTGTGTAGTCTGTTGATGTGGGTAAGTTGGTAGCCTTTCAACTTATGCCAACAGACTGGCACCTATGATACTGCTAGGTTAAAATCAATTGAAGACTCTACTGGTGAGCTGAATCCAGAATTAGTTTGTGGCCTTGAAGATCAGTCACACTTCAAGGATTTCCTCTTCAAAAGAGGTGTCAACTATGTTGTCAAAGAACAAAATTTGTTGTTGATGTACGCTAGTTGTTGTTGGTGATCTAAATGCTTCATCTAAATAAAGGTACATGGTTTTCTTCCTAACCTTTAAAGTTTGTTGTTCCTATAATGTCAAAGGAACAAATTTCTATGCCTCAATTTTTTGCCCTACCTTATAGAATGTTTTAGTCATGGCCAATTGGTATGAATATGGATACCCTAGGGACATTTTTTCATGTGAGGCTTCGTATATGTCAGACCATAGAAACTATATGGGCGTGGATTCTTGTGGTCATCCTAGCAATGCATATTCTAGTCACCAAAACCTAGATGCACCCATGCAAAATTATAATGACTTAGCAGTTCAGTAGTATGAAATAGAGAAAACCAAACAACTATTGGAGTCATTATTGCGACAAGAAGAAGAAACAACAAAATTTACTATCAAGCTGCTTGAATCTAGGTCGCAGTCTAGTCCCTCTCCTATTGTTCGAGTTTGCTATGTTCCTCGTCCTCCCCCTATTGCAAATGAAAACACATACAAGCAATTGGATCTTTCATGGGTAAATTATGAGAAGCAGTCCATGCCCAACAAAATTTATTATCAGATGCCTTTATTTGATGGGTGTCATGGTTATAATGGGAAGGCACATATCGAGGCATTTTTAGATTTCATGGAAAAGTTCTAGTTTGAATATGAAGATATGTGCATGTAATTCTTTGTCAGATCCCTTCATGGTGTGGCAAGAAAGTGGCTAGTTAGTTTCCCTTACCAGCATTTCTCTTCCTGGGATCAATTAGAGGCTGCATTTGAAGAGTTTGCGAGTGGTTTGGACCCTGTTGTTCTTGTCCAAAAACTTGAAAATATTAGAAGCTATGAGGGAGAGTCAAGCATGGAGCTTAGCCACTGATTTGTAGCTGCCCTATCTCACATCCCAAAGGATTTCAGACCTAATCCTTCTGTTTGTATTGACATGTATCTGAGGGCTTATGATGTTACCTTGAGCCTAAGTTCTATATAGGAGGAGTTCAATTTAATAAGCATGCAACATGCATACTTGTTCATTGATTATGTTGACAAAACTAAGAGGGATATGATTGCAAAGACTTTTTCCTTAGATACAAATTTGGCTGGCAATGAACGGGTTGTTGTGGACAGAAAGGATGAGGGTACTTCATGCGAACCAGGCACAATGTCAAGTGATGATTGTGTGTGTAGGAGGGTACATGAAGGTGCTGGTGTAATGTATGACAGTGATGCAGATGATGAAAATAGTGAATGCATCAGCATTCTGTTGGACAATTCATCAAGTGATAATGATAGATCTGATGATGATTTCTAGCTTGAGTATGAGCTATGTGGCTCAGTGAAGAATGAGGATGCTATGTGCATGAATGAGTAGCAAGTCGAATCAACTTGTAAAGTTGATTATGAACATTGTGCACAGATAAATGAAATAGAAAGTGAGCAAGGAACTTGTTCCTTGTTTGATGCATTACTTTCCTTTAATCCTATTTGTGATGAGGAAGCAATTAGTGTTTATCTGCAAGAGGTAGATGTGGAGGTGGCTACATTTGATGATAACCAACCAGAGACAATTGTTGGTGCAACCATGCAATTTCAATGTGAAGAACTTGTCCTAGATTTTGAAGATGGTGATCATGTGGATGCATATGAGCACCTATATGTGTGGTGCAAGGTATGTTGTCTTCCTCATGCAGATTGTGATTCACATCAGCCACAAGGAAATGATGAAGGAATGAATATGGAAGAAGATATGGGTCAACACTTGGTTTGTAATAACCAGTATGACACAACAGAGTGTGTAAGGAGTACAAAATGGAGAGGCAACTCAAAGATGGTGAGTCTTCATTTGAAGTGCCTCAAATTTATGATTTGTCTGATGATAGTGCAAAATTAGATTTGAATCAAGTCTTTGATTTGATTATGGAAGTATACACTAGCATATGTGGTGCAACTAGGTTGCAAGAATTTGAATGATTATATAGCATAACCCAGCTTGAGGCCACATTTGAGTTGGAGGTGTGTTAGCTTGATTTTCAAGAGGATATTTTTCTTCATGCTAATATTCATGCAGGTCTAAGTAGGCATCATGCTAACAAGGATCTTGAAGGTGAGCATTGTTATGTGGGTCAGCATGGTGATGAGCCCTATTATCTATGGCTACCAAAGCTTGATGACAGTCATTTCCATTTTCAACATGATGATTTGAATAGTTATATTTTTCTTGTGCATGAATGTAAAATATTTTTATTGATGATGTTGGGTGATCAATGCAGCAAGGGATTGAGGGAGATCAACTCCTTCAATAGGCTTGTCTTTGACAAAGGCAAGTGGCTTCACTATTTTTTTGCAGGGGTGGCCTGCAATGTCCTAAAATTTTGGTTACAGTCATTTTTTGACTATTGTTGTTGAAAATACGTTGTGTTTCAGGTGTTTCCCCTATTTTTTTTCTTTTGGTCTTCTTGGAGATATTCTGGATCCTCGTTGTGACATTGCTTGTCACACGTCCCCAACCAGAGCCCATGTTGGTACCTGCAAAATTTTATTCCCATTGTGCCATGTTTTTCCCCAAAAATCCAAAAATCATGTGCAAATTCCTTAGCCAAGGTCACCATTAGATGGAAAATTCAATTCTAAGCAACTTTACCTTTTGAACCACCTCAAAATTCCTTAAAACACAAAAGTTATCCTTGGTCAAAGTTGGGTCTTTATGTTGTTTTTTACCTTGGTCAAAAATGGTCTCTCCCTTAGAAAAAATTCATATTTTGCCTTTGGTTGGCAAATTGGCTTTTTCTCTAACTTCTTAACTTTTCAAAGTTCAGCGATTTTCTGATTCACTGAGAAGGTGACAGCAGCATCAGTCAGGAAGGAGTTGCCCTAGAAGGAAAAGGGTTTGCGGCTAAGGAAGGAACTATTTCATCTATTTGTGAATCAACGAAAGTCTGAACTAGCGAACTAGTTTAGAGTTTCATAAATTTGTCGATTCACCAATAAGGCAACAACAGGGCAAAGGGAGAGTGTTGTGGCATAGAATGAAGACAATGCAAGAAAGAAAAATAAGACAAAGGAAAGCTTTGTCGACGAAGTTGGAGGTTCGCGAACCTCCAAGTTTGCTGATGAAAGGTTCGGTCGATGGAGGATTCGTCGATAAAGATGGATCAAAAGGGCAGGAGACGGGTTCGTGATTCCGCATTTTTGCCGATAAGGAAGAGTTCCAAGGGAAGGTTCAAAGAAATGCAGATTTGTCAATAAGGCAAAATTGAGGTGATATTTTGGCTAAAGCATGAGGGGAAAGGTGCTTTGTTGGGGAAACGGGTGGAAACCGAACTAGTTGATATGTTCGTGTTTTCCACATTTTGCTGATAAGGTGATAGAAGAAAGGAAGAAAAGGTTTGACAAAGCTGATAAGCTAATAAAGCAGGAAACAGGTGCAAAGTGCTTGGTTCATAAAAGTAGGTTTTTGCCGACTAAGGAGAGGTGATGGTTTGGAAAAAGGCTTTTTTGCTGATAAAGGAGATGGTTTGACAAAACATGATTTTACCGATAAAAGGTAAAAGGGCGCTACAAGGAATGGTTCTAAAAAGTATAATTTTTCTAATAAGGGGCACAAAACGGATAAGTTCAGCAAGTCCCCTTTTTGTCGATAATAAGGAAAAATAGTGCCACGACCCTTTCGTTCAAAAAGTGGCCAGTTTGCTGATAAAGGGAAAAAAGACTAAGGCATGGTTATCAGCAAACCGGCTAAGGACTGAACTTTTCATAAGTTCAAAGTTTTCTTATTTCACCGATAAGGTGATATGATGGAGCCAAAAGAGGGAAAAGTCAAGGTTCGACAAACGCCACTTTTGCCGATAAGGAAAATAAAAGAAGACATGGCTCAGTTCAGAAAATGGAGAATTCCCCAATAGAGATGCTAAAGGGTAGAGAAGCTTATGTTCAACAAATTATATGTTTGCCGATAGGAGTGATAAGGAGATAAACAAGAAAGGTTTGGCAAAGGTAGAAGTTGCCGACAAAGCAAAAAGAGAAGGCAACAGAGAAAGTTCATCATGAGGCAATTCTGTCGACTAATACATAAGTTCAAAAAATTAAAGATTTGCTGAATACAGAGCAAGGTGAGAAAGTTTGGCAAGTGAGTGGTTCACTGATATGCAACCAAAGGGTGACTTTCTTCCAGAGAAGTAGAGATTTGCCAACAAAAGGAGAAAAATGCCAAGTTCATGAAAGCGTGAGGTTGCAAAAATGCAAACATTAGGATAATGGTTGGAATAGTATTCGCCATCAATGAGCAAGTACTCAAATTCAGCGGTGGATAGTGTGTTCTAGTATCCCATACTTTTTGCAGGTCCTCTCAAGGACGCAATATCAGTTTGCAGGGCATGGGCACCTAGGAAGTCAGTCGATTCCTCTGATAGAAGTCATGGGCCACGGTCATTGCAGCAGTTGCTTATTGACTGCATTTTCCAACATCTTGAGGCTGCACAATGAAATGGGATGGCTATATATACATCAAATTTTGATGTTTTCAGGGTTGGTCTCAGAGCCAATTGTCTGGTCTACAGTGCCTCAGTATAATTTCAGGGCTCCAAATCAAGCTAGTCTAGGCAGTGAATGGAGGATTGTGTTTTTAGTGCAGCATAGGAATGGAATTGTAAAGCATATTTTATGCATCTGTATGTCTCCATGGCCATTTGTAATGATTCAGGGGAATGTATAATCATAGTTGTATGTTTTCTCTCACCACATTTGTTGGTGTGATTGTAATAGAGATTTGATGATGTGTGTCAGCATTTAAATCCATGCATGCTTTGTGTTGGGTCATTTCTTTATTTCAAATGGGTCATTGTAGTTTGGTTCTGGATCATTAAGTATGTCCAGTGTATGAAATATAATCTGGGAAGTGTATGTGAATACATTTCAACTTTTTGTTGATGTTAGTTCTATCATTTCCTCCCTCTTTATTGTTTATGACTAAGTTGCCCAATAGAGTAGGCAACGGTCCATATTAGAGAGGGATCAAACACTCTTTTAAAATAAAACAAAATTATTCACCTATGGCTCAAGGTAAAAACCATCTTTCATGTGCATGTACATTCACATAGTTGAATCAACTTAATGAGAGGCCTGTGCAGCCAGTGTGTCTTGATCTAGTGACAGCTTTGGGGTCAAGTGTACATTGGGTATGGCTGTGCATGTTTATTTGTATTTCATTTCATGCCTCTAGGAATATCCCTCCTAGGTCTAGTTGAGCCTAAAGAGCAGAGGAGTTTACCCACTCCCCTAGTTGGCCTAAATTCCCCTTTACTTGTTGATAAACCTCTTCCTTTCACCTTGACGACAATCCCTAACCTGGGTGTTTTAGGAATGTTTTAGAGTTTTGGGTTGCAGTTATTTTGGGAACCAACAATATTAACCATTAACCATTAACAAATCCCCCTTAGATCATCAATCTATTCATAAGGTAGTTCAATGATTCATGATTTGCATAGAAATTAAAGGGAGTGGAAATCAAGTAATGTCTAGATTTTTATAATGCATATATCATTGTCAGTGCCTCCCTTTCAGTTCTTGTATAGTTTTTTCTCAACTATTGCTAGTTTCTTATTTGCCAAGGTAAAGGGGTGGTCCTTAATGCCTCTTGGATATGCCAATATTGCCATATTTATTGAACTAGATGCATCCACATGGACATGGAAGGGTGATCCCACAAAACTGTGTCCCACTTTTTGGCCAAAGTAGGGCATTGAAATCAACATTTTTAACCAAATTTTTACTTTCTAACACCTATAGAAACTAAACCATTAAGAATTTGAAGATGATATGAACTAGTGATTTTTGAAATTTTGTGTGTAGATCTTCTAAATGTTTTTTTAAAATTTAATAAATAATTTATTAATTTTTTACGTAACTTTTAATAACTTATTTTTACGCTGAGAGGCGTTCCTACATTCACAATAGGGGTGGAGTTGAAGAGATCAAAGATTTTGATTCTATGTAATTTTATAAGATTTCAATCTAAAAAATAAAATAAAAAAGATTCCAATCTAAAAACAAAACAAAAAATTAAAATTTGGTTTTTATTTTTTATTTTGTCCAATTTCTTTTTTGTTCCATGATTTTCTTATTTTCAATTTCTTTTTTGGTTTTTATTTTTTATTTTTCCAATTTCTTTTATAGTTTATAGTTTTTATTTTTTCCAATTTCTTTTTGGGTTTTTATTTTTATTTTTTTCAATTTCTTTTTTGGTTTTTATTTTTTATTTTTTCTAATTTCTTTTTTAGTTTTTAGTTTTTATTTTTTCCAATTTCTTTTTTGGTTTTTATTTTTTATTTTTTCCAATTTCTTTTTTGGTTCCATAGTTTTTGTGATTTTCTTATTATCAATTTTTTTTTAAATCACCAAAAATATCAAACCAAAAAAATTTGAAAAATTAAAAAATAAAAACAATGGAAGGAAAAAAGTGAGAAAATCAAATAAACTATGGAAAAGAGATATCCCTCGGTGTACTTTAGATATATTTTTTTAGATATAAATGTACTAGTTTATAGTTAACATCAATTTTTAAAAGTGATGTTTATACCATACATCATAACTTTTTTTATAGAAAATACCAAATTATAAAATTTTAAACATAGATTTGTAACACCAATATCTAGTGCGTGGATATTTTTTTCATAATTTTTTGTTACATATATTTTTTATTAATTTTTGAAGTGAGCTTAATTATAATTCAAACATAGGTTTATACCATACAACATAACTTTTTCTATATGTATCCAAATTAAATTACTTTTTTTGTTGAAACAAGGACATCAATAACTAGTGTCCAGATATTTATATAAATTTTTTCTCTATTTTTTTATTTTTCTGCATGTGTGGAATAGAGAACTTGATGTTCGGTGAAAAACCTATGTTCACTAGAAAATAGAAAATAAATAAAATAATCAAATGAAATTATTCAAAATCATATTTTTTGGAAAGCTTATACTAAGGGATACATACTTACAAAATAGAATTTATAATGACTTCATTTGATCCCCCAAAAGGTGAAGCAAAATTGGTTTTTTGTCAACATTTTGATAGGTGCAGAGGAGACTCCATCGAGGTTTTGATTTAAGACTAGGGGGTTCTTTCCAAGGGGGTTTGATCTAAGGGGGTTTTATCTAACCCCCTTATATAAAACCCATTTAGATGGAAACCCTCAAGGCTTAAATCATTACTCTTTTCTAAAAAATATGTGATTTCAGACAAAAATCAGGATGTCCCAAGTTTGGGACTTAGTATTGTGGGATCACCCAGAAAGGTTATTTATAATCAGGTAAGATCAAAATAGGTTCTTTGGCAATCTTATTATTTAAGACATCAAATGCTTCGAGACATTAACATGTCCATTCAAGTTTCTTATGATTCTTCTTTTTCAATAATTCTTCCATTCTTGCCATTACTGCATAATTTCTTATGAACTTGTGGTAGTATCTTGTATGCCCTAGGAAAGTTTTAGTCTCAATTGCACTCGTAGGTGGAGGAAGGTTTATAATTATAGCCAATTTTAATGGGTTCAACATCATTCCCTCCTTAAAAATTATATGCCCTAGTAATGTACCAAAAGGTGCTGCAAATATACACTTTTTAAGATTCAAGGCTATTCTTAAACTCTTAAATATTTCAAACATTAGCCTCAAAACCTGCACATGATCTTTGAGTAGTCCATACATCATCTAATCATCTAAATATAGTTCCAAGAAGTCATGTATAAAATATTTGAAAGCATTGACCATAATTCTATTATATACAACTAGTGTGATTTTTAGTCTAAATAGAATTACTTTATACATAAAGGATCCTCACTTAGTAGTAAAAGTTGTCTTGGGTTGGTCCTCCTCTTTAAGTTTAACTTTGTGATATCCTAAGAACCCATTAGTAAAAGAGTATACCTCCCTACCCACTATTGATTCCAATACTTCTATAAAAGTGGTAGGGAAAGGACCATGAATACATGCTTTTTTTAATTCCCTAAAGCCTATGCAAATTTTGATTTCACTAGTATTCTTGTGCTAAAATACCATGGGGCTAATATATTCCACATCTTCAATAGGTTTGATGATACTACCTGCTAGCATTTTATCCAATTCATGCTTTACCTTAACATTTACATTTGGATTCAATTAGCAGGATCTTTTGCTCTATAGTTTAACTCCTTTTAACTGTATCTTCATAATGCTTACTTCTTCTTGGGTGCCTTTTTAGTTAGTAAATGTCCTAAGAAAAAAATCTTCATATTATTTTGATACTTCAACCAATTTCATTATTTCTTACATTCTTCCCTACATTCCACAACTCTCACTATCTTAGATATTTCCTCACACACTATGTTTTCCTCTCTAATTTTAAGATGTTGGTAATAATATTGTGAGTTTTCCTCATTTTATTTCACCAATTCCCTTTCTCCTTCCTTAATCCTTACATCCAAATTCTTTGGAGTTTCCTCTTCAAAATCCATGTCTTTTTACTTCTTGGTTTTATAGCAAGTTTGTTGAGGTACCAAATTAGCTTCCTCCTTCCACTCGATCATTTTCCAAACACCCCACTCCTTTTGTAGTATTGATATTTCCCTTTTCCCTTCAAATTTTGACATTACCTTTTCTATATGTAAAGTTATAACCTCCTTCATTTTTTGAAGTACATTGTACAATTCTCTATTTGGAACCCAAAATTGAAACATTTTATAAAAATCTTCTTGCAACAAAGTCCAACTCCTAGTTTCTAATGTCTTCTTTTCATTGATGTATCATATCCTTATAATAGGAAAAATAGTCTAGTATAATTATTGTATGTGGAGCCTTTCATCATGCTCCCTCAATGCATCCCAACTCTCAATGCATTCTTCTATGCATGTGTATGTGGATTAGATGTGTCACAAAATTCCATAGTGGAGCTGTAATCACCTTCTTTGGTCAGATATCTATCCTTTATTAGTATTATCAATTCTTTCCATGTTGGGATATTAGGTCTATGTCTATATTGCCATCTCACTACACCTAACTGATGCAGGACCATCCCAGGTCCATGAGCATTCCTCATCAACAAAAAATATTTCTTTGCTTTGTTCGTTGATTTTCTTCTTGTTTTTGGTTGCAGGAGTTGATGATCAAATTTCTGGTAATTCTCATTGGTTCAAGGCCAATTGATGAATTCACCTTGAAGAGGAGTCAAATGGGTGTCTATAGTTCAAGTTGGGAGAGGATATGATCAAATTGAGTGAGTTTTGCTTGTCTAGATGTTGCTAGCTCCAACAGGATGTCCTGATGCACTTTGCCTCCAATAGGATGTCCTGGTGCACTTTGCCTCCAACAGGATGTTGAGATACCATTTTCCTTCCAACAGGATGTGTAGATGCACTTTGCCTTCCAACAGGATGTTTAGATGCCTTTGCCTTCCAACAAGATGTCCAGATGTCTTTGCCTTCCAATAGAATGTCTAGATGCGCTTTGCCTTCTAACAAGATGTCTAGATGCGCTTTGCCTTCCAACAGGATGTCCAGATGCCTTTGCCTTCCAACAATATGTCCAGATGTGCTTTGCCTCACACAAGATGTCCATATGCCTTGTCCTCCAACAGGATGTCCAGATGCATTTTTCTTCCAATTGGATGTCTTGTTGCAACCAAATGTTTTCCTTGAACCGGATGTCTTGTTGCAACTAGAGTTTTTCCAATCAGATGTCATGTTGCAACCAGATGTTTTCCAATCGGATGTCCTATTGACCTATGGATTTTTGCAAAAAAATGTCCCGCGGCACCCAAAAAGTGATGAAAATAGTTTTTAACCACCTTCAAGCGCCCAAAAAGTGACAAAAATGGTTTTTAACTACCTTTTGGCTGATCTAAGAGGCATTAAGAGGATGCTAATCAAAAGAGTCAGTAAGAGGATGACACATGTCTTTTCACGTGAAGATGTGTGGTAACCGCCTCTTTTTGCATATAAAAGGGGATTTTTTACTTCTATTATAGCTTCTTATGCAAGTTTCAAATCTAAAGATAGATTGTTTTAGGTTATCACAGGGAGGCTAGGATACTCTAATTTGGCTATTGGAATGATTTTAAGGCTTAGGCCAAGGCATGTAAGACCATAATGTCATTTTACTCCTATTGTACACTCCAGTTGCAAATGAATAGAGAGAATTTTGTTTTATTGTTGTGTGTTGTTTTATTTTTCTACCTGGTTCAGTAGCTTTTCAAAGCCCCCAGACCTTGATTTGCATCAAGTGGTATCAGAGCTTAGGTTTAGAATTCCTTGAGACTATGATGATTCTATGCAAGAGGCCCTAGGGAGATTGTTGTAGACAGAGTGAAGAGGAAAACCTACAACTACAGAGGATCTGCAAACATGGCACACCGAGCTAGAAGTAGAAGAGGAGCTACTCCAAGAGATGGAGATGCAGTATTGGTAGAGATACCGAGACGCATCACAACTAGGCTAGATGCAATGGAAAGAATACAACGCAAAGGAGTACCTATAGAGGATGTGAGTGATAAAGAGGATGAAGTTAGTGAAGAAGAAGTAGAAGGAGAAGATGGATATGAGAGGAGGTTTCTAAGTGCAATGACAAAGATTTCTAGTAAACCCCATGTAGAGTTACCCAGTTATAGTGGTAGTCTAAAACCAGATGAGTTGATAGACTAGATTTCAGAGATGGAAAAGTATTTTGAGCTAGAATCTATTGAAGACTCTAAGAGGGTAAAACTTGTAGCTGCAAAGTTGAAGGGACATGTATCTCTATGGTGGGAGCATGTGCAAGTTGAGAGATAGAGAAAAAGAAATGAGAAGATTAAAACTTAGGAGAGGATGTTAACTAAGTTGAAGAAAAAAAAATTGCATGTAGACCATCAGATCACCATGTTTAAGATGTTGCAGAACCTCAAGCAAAGGGAAAAAAGTGTGTAAGACCATCAAAGAGTTTTATAGATTGAACATCAAGGTTGATCACATTGAAGATGATGCTAAGAAGGTCTCCAAGTATGTAAATGGTTTGTATTATTCTATCCAAGATGAAATTAGCATGGTCAGAATTACCAGCATAGAAGAAGCCTATCAATTTGCATTAAAGGTAGAAGAAAAGATCTCTAGAAGGAAAAATAGTTCTAGGGGAAGAGGTAAATCCTCTAAAGGAAGAGGGCAGTCAAATCCTAGATATGGTTCTTAGGATAAGCAAGGAGAAACAAGTTCTTCTCAAACAAGTACCCAAGGAGGTAGAGGAAGGGGTGATTACCCCCGAGGTAGAGGAAATTCTGGAAGAGGAAGAGGATTTAGTGGAACATGTTTCCAATGTGGTTAGGGTAGACATAGGGCATTTGAATGTCCTCAAGTACAACAGAGTAGTGGAAAAGGAAACGAGACTAGAGTCCATATAGCACAAGTTGAAGAGGAGAGTGTGACAAGTGTAGCCTCACAAGAATTTAGAGAAGAACCTGAGGATGGAGAATCCTTGATGCTGAGGAAAGTTCTTCTAGCACCTGAGAAGGTACAAGAGGAACTAGAACAATGAATAAATCTGTTTAGAACCAGATGTAAGTATGGAGGAAAATATTGCAAAGTCATTGTGGACAGTGGCAACATTGACAACTTAGTGTCAGAAGAGATGGTGGAGAAGCTAAAACTGAAGAGGCTGAAACACCCAACTCCCTACAAGGTTTCCTGACTGTAAAAGGGACATTAGTTATTGGTAAGTGAACAATGCCTTGTTAAATTTCACATTAGGAATTACAAAGATGAGATAATGTGTGATGTTATGCCAGTGGATGCATGCCACATTCTATTACGTAGACCTTGGAAATATGATAGGTAGGCCATTCATGATGGCAAGAGTAATTTCATTAAAATCAAGAAGGATGGGGTTGAGTATGTGTTGAATCCTTTGAAGGATAAGGATGAGGAGGTTGAGAAAACTAATAGGGTTTGTCTAGTGACTTGTAAACAATTCTTGAAGGAAATAAAAAAGGAGAAGGTATGTTATGCCTTTGTACCTTAGGTTGCATAAATTATGACAGTAGAGAAAGGGGTAGAAGTTCCCATAGAAGTCTAAGAAATTCTGAATGAATTTAGCGACATTCTAATGAAGAACTTACCTGATGGATTACCTCCAACTAGAAGCATAAGTCACTACTTGGACTTGATACCGAGTGCAGTCCTACCAAATAAGGCACCATATAGAATGACACCCATGGAAAATGAAGAGGTGAATAGACAAGTGCATGAGCTATTGGATAAGGGGTTGATTAGAAAGAGCCTCAATCTATGTGTTGTACCTCCTATACTAACACCTAAGAAAGATGGGAAATGGCAAATGTGCACTGATTCAAGGGCTATAAATAAGATAACCATTAAGTACAGGTTTCTATTGCCTCGTATGGATGACTTCATGGACTATTTTAGTGGATCAAAGTACTTTAGCAAGATTGATTTGAAGAGTGGATACCACCAAATTAGAATTAGAGAAGGTGATGAATGGAAGATAGCATTCAAGACCAAGGATGGATTATATGAGTAGCTTGTCATGCCATTTGGGTTGACAAATGCATCCAGCACCTTTATGAGACTGATGAATGAGGTAATGAAGCCTTTCCTTGGAAAATTTGTTATCATTTATTTAGATGACATTTTGATTTTTAGTAAAAAAGGAGGAACACCTGCTTCACCTTAAGGCAGTTTTATAGAGGTTAAAAGAAGAAAAGTTGCTTTTAAACTTGGATAAATGTAGTTTTATGCAGAGGGAACTAGTATATCTAGGTATTGTAGTGTCTGAAGAAGGGTTGAAGATAGATCTTGAGAAGGTTAAGGCAATAATGGATTGGCCTTCACCCATAAAGATGTTTGAAGCCAGAAGTTTTCATGGCTTGGTGAGATTCTACAGGAAGTTCATTAGAAATTTTAGTGGAATATGTGAACCAATCACCAAGACAATGAAGGGTGTTAGGAAAGAGTTCCATTAGACAACTGTACTATTTGTTGGTCATTTTTGGCATACCTTATGGAAGAAAATGGGTACACATTTGGGTTTTAGTTCAATATACCATCCTTAGACTGATGGTCAAATTAAAGTTGTTAATAGGAGTTTGGGAAATTTGTTGAGATGTTTGATAGGTGATAAGCCTAATTAGTGGGACTTGATATTGGCTTAGGCAGATTTTTCTTATAAGAATTCAATCAATAGGAGTATACGGAAAAGTCCTTTTCATTTTGTCTATGGATACAATCCAAGAGGTGCGGATGAGTTGAGGGATAGTGTAGATTTGCCTAGAAAGAGTGTTGTAGCCAAAGATTTTGTTGAGTACATTTAGTATTTGCATAAAGAAGTGAAGAAATATTTAGAGAAGAGTGCCATCAAATGTAAGGAGCGTGCTGATATGCATAGGAGAGAACAAGAATTTTAGGTTGATGATTTGGTAATGGCACCTTTGTGGAACAAAAGGTTCGCACAGGGAAGATATAATAAACTGAAGTGGAAAAAGATTGGACCTTGTAAGGTCTTGAAGAAATTTTCATCTAATGCTTATGAAATTGAGCTTCCAGCAGGTATTGATATTTCTTCCATCTTCAATGTGGCTAATTTGTATAAATATTATGAAGGAGAATCAAATACACAGGGAAATTCAATTCAAATTTTTAGGATGCATATGAGTGGATAGATCAGTTTCCTAAGAAGAAGTTTGAGCAAGCTGACAAGGTGATTGATTCCTGAGTGGATAAAAGAACAAGAGGAAGGAATATATGGAGTATCTTGTCCGTTGGAAGGATAGACCAACAGATGAAGCCTCTTGGATGCAACTTTCCAAATTGGTTAAGTATGGGATACCTATTCCAAAATTACCTAAATGTTCACAATTTTCCAACTCATGGAACATTTTAGTTACTTGATGTGTCTGATGCAAGAGCATCCCGACTCCATGAGCAATCCTCATCAACCAAAATATTTCTTTGCTTTGTTCATTGTTTTTCTTCTTGTTTTTGCTTGCAGGAGTTGGTGATCAAATTTCTGGTAATTCCCGTTGGTTCAAGGCCAAGTGATTACTTCACCTTGAAGAGGAGCCAAATGGGTGTCTACAATTCAAGTTGGGAGAGGATTTGATAAAAATTGAGTGAGTTTTGCTTGTGTGGATGTTTCTGGCTCCAACAGGATGTCCTGATGCACTTTGCCTCCAACAGGATATCCTGATGCACTTTGCCTCCAACAAGATGTCCACATGCCCTTTGCCTTCCAACAAGATGTACATATGTGCTTTATCTTCCAATAGGATGTCCAGATGCCTTTGTCTTCCAACAGGATGTCCATATGTCTTTGCCTTCCAACAGGATGTCCAGATGCGCTTTTCCTTCCAACAGGATGTCTAGATGCCTTTGCCTTCCAATAGGATGTCTAGATGCGCTTTGCCTCCAACAGGATTTCAAGATTCCTTTGCCTCCAACAGGATGTCCAAATGCATTATGCTTCGAACCAGATGTTCCAACTGAATGTTTCCAACCGGATGTCCTGTTGCAACCAGATGTTTTCCAATCGAATGTCCTATTTCCCTGCATGTCATGTTGACCTATGGATTTTTGCAAAAAAAATGTCCTATAGTGCCCAAAAAGTGATGAAAATGGTTTCGACCACATTAAAACGCCCAAAAAGTGACAAAATGGTTTTTAACCACCTTTTTGGTTGATCTAAGAGCTAGTAAGAGGATGCTGATCAAAAGAGTCAGTAAGAGGATGACACATGTCTTTTCACATGGTGTGTGGTAACCACCTCTTTGGCATATAAAAGGGGAATTTCTTGCTTTCGAGGGGGATCTTCTCCGTAGTGAGTTTTTTACTTCTTTAGCTTCTTCTGCAAGTTTCAGATCTAAAGGCAGATTGTTTTGGGTTTTCACAGGGAGGCTAGGATAGTCTTATTTGGCTATTGGAATGATTGTAAGGCTTAGGCCAAGGCATGTAAGACTGTAATGCTATTTTTACTTTTGTTGTACACTCTAGTTGCAAATGAATAAAGATATTTTTGTTTTATTGTTGTGTGTTGTTTTATTTTGCTGCCTAGTTCAGTAGCTTGTCAAAGCCCCTGGACCTTGATCTACATCACTAACACCAACATATCATTGAGGGTTTGAATTCTTAGATATTCTCTTTCAAATATTCTTTCTCTGCTTTCTAGGTATCTAGGAAGGTCCCCTACTCCTAAGCATCTTGGTAGTTTAATATGGGATATTTCTCATGTGATGAGGTAATATCTGACTCTACAGTCTCTACAATACTTTCTAGTATCACTTTCTTAATTCTTCTAATATTGAGTACCCTCCTAGTATTAAGGCCTTTTATTGTCCCTTTCTAAAGCTCATCTAGTATCTAAGATTCTAACACATCTTCAAAATTTATGGTGGAGTCACCACCTTCCACTAGTATTTCCCGTTTTGAATTAGGTTCACCCTCTATGTTGATCTTAGGTATATTTCCTATTAAATATAGCTCTTTGAATGTATCTCCTTCTTCCACATCTCCTTCCTAGGATATCTCCTCAATGTATGCCCTGTCATATCCCGTTTGTTAGTGCATTTAATATTAATAATTGAGTGATGTCATATCCTATTTGGTTAGTGCATTTAATATTAATAATTTAGTATGAACAATTATCTAATATCTAATCATAATGGTTACGATAGTGGAGGGGCTTTCCCTAATACCTAAAATAATAATAAAATAATAAATAATAATGGTAATAATACGTATATTATATATATGAAATAATAAATAGTATTTTAATTGAGGTAAAAATCAAATAATATTTAATTAAGGTAAATAATTAATAATGTCTAAAAAAAAACATAGGATGGAGTAAAGAAATTATTCATCATAAGTAAAAAGAAATTGAACAAGGTAATTTTTATTCATTTAAAGAAATAAAATAATTTAATTGTGTTTTGCCAGCCAAAGTTGTTAGTGCGGCTGATTAATTAAACTTCATCAAAGTAAATTATAAGGGTTTATTTTAATAAGAGGAATTAAGTACTCTAATAGGAAAAGATATATTTTAAATAAAAAGGATAAATTTTGTTTCCGCCACAAATAATCCTTTTGTGTAGACATCTGGAGAAGGATAAAGTGGCATTTGGCAGTTTGCATCTATGAGCTGTTGAGTAATGAATATGGGGAAAATTTAAAGATAATACTTGGCATTTTTTTATCATATCTGAAAACACCTGGAACATGGAAAAAAGGGTAAGGGAAAAGCTTTAAAAAATATATATTTTAGAAGGAGAGGAATGTCGGTCAAGGAGGAAGAGAAGGATGAACGGAAAGAAAACAAAAAAAAATAGACAAGTATTATTTTCAACGGAGGTATCAAGGTATGTTTTATTAGATTTTGTCTGGACATTAGGCAGTTAAATCTTATTCTGTGCACTATATTTATGTTGTACATATAGAGGATTTACCTTGTTCTTAATTGACTGAACCATAAATAATAGCAATATATTTTAATTTATTCTGTTCACCCATTAAGGCAGCTGTATAATCTATTCTTTTAGAAATATTCAGCCTAGAAGAAACCTGTGAATTAGACAAACAACAAACAAGGGAAAATAAAATCAATTTCAAAACAAAAGCATGAGTTAAACTAAAGTATAACAGATCTTGAACCTAAAATTTTACTAGTTGAATAGCTGAAAACTATGAATGAAAACTACAATAGAGATCATGCTAAAAATTTAAAGAAAACACATTATTCATTTGGCTAAGCCAAAGGATAGGAGAAATGTGAAATCTTAGCATTTTGTTTGGATCTCCATTAGAGATGCCTCAAATTATATGCTGGAGCTTTAACATTATAAAACTCTACTTCTTTGTGTTTACCAATTAAGCAAAGAAAAATTATTAGTCTTAAACCATCGCAGTTTTAGTTATTTCTGCAGTTTCAAAAGGGAAATTGTTGTTTGAACAATAGAAAAACTAAAGAAATTATAATTATATATAGAGAGAGATAGATAGATATGTATATATATATATATATATATATATGTATATGTATATGTATATGTATATGTATATGTATATGTATATGTATATGTATATGTATATGTATATGTATATGTATATGTATATGTATATCTACATATACATATACATATACATATACATATACATATACATATACATATACATATACATATACATATACATATACATATACATATACATATACATATACATATACATATACATATACATATATATATATATAAGCATTAAAGGATAAATATATTACTTGGAATGATGTAAATCAATAATTAAAACTGAGCATTGTAATGATAGAAAAAGAAATATTTTTATTTAAAAGTAAATATTGACAGGTAAACAGGAAATAGTCATATCTCTTCTTGATTTAAAACCAAATATGAAGGAGTAAATCTTTTAAACAAGAAGGAAAATAGGATTGAGTTGAAACTATTGCATTGAGTTTTCCTTCATTTGAATAATACAAAACATAAAGAGTTGGAACTGTTAGAAAATAGGATTGAGTTTTCCTTCCTTTGAATAATACAAAACATAAAGAGGAACTATTGCATGATTTTGAAGAATGTGATAGTGTATTATTTCTTGTGAATTATAATACTTTGAATAGAAACTTGTCAAATACTTGGTTGTAATTATCATCATGATAAGATGCTTAGGATTTGTTAATAGATTTTATTGAGTGTCAAGATATCATGGGAAGTGATAGGACACCCTTAATCTTGTTAAATATGTACTATCATGGAGAGATGATAGAACAAACATAAGCCATAGACTTGTTTGATGTTGTACTTTTCTTATGGCTTGGGAGGAGAGCATAATTACTTGTAATAAAAATTCTTTCTACTGATTTGTTTCCAATTGAGTGATATGCCCAAGATAACCTAGAATTGTGGGTTGAATCATTGATAGGTGTAGCATGATTTTATAAATCTTTTAAGACCACAAGTGTTGAAAACTAAATTGTTATAAACATTATGAACTTAAGGAAGGTTGTTTTCCAAACTATGAAGCCTCTGCATTTCACGTAGGTAAGGCCATCTGGGATGAGCCCTCGAGGCATAGGTCTAGCCTTAGGAAGGGTTCTTAAAGAGTTTATAAAGAGCTTGTTGGAGTAATTGTCAGGTAGTTTTTTAATTTAAGGTTGTGAATAGTTGTTGGTCTTATAGTATTATTGGTTATAATATACTTTACCCTAAAATTACTATATGAGATTATGTTTTCATATCTATTTCAATGTTATATAATCTCTGGTTGACATAGTTGTAATCTGGTTTATCTTTTATCCTAGAATGATAATTGTTGTTGAAATAGAACACACATGAAAATTATTGTCTTATGAGATAAAGTTAAGTTTACCAAGTGCTAAGGTACCATTTCGTATTCTATCAACTACTGTTAGCCTTTTCATGATTGATGATAAATGTAACTTAGAAAAGGCTTACTTGATATCTTACATGATGTTACATGTTGCATGACGATGATATTTAATATATGAGTATATGTACAAAGAGAAAATCTTGAAACAAATAAAGGATCAATTAATGAACCTTGGATACTTTAATGGAGAAATTAGCTAGCATGCATGATTGACATAAATGGTTGATTTCAAGCAGAAGATATTCCGAAGGATTGAAATTGTGGATGCCATTTTTGAATTTATAGTTGCTTTCTATATGTTTGCATAGGCAATGGGTAGAATTACATAGTTAAATTCACTATCATGCATGGCGACCTTGAGGAACTAGTTTCCTCGGGATGGGTCAGGCTGCTTGTGTGGGGTAGCACGAAAAGCTTGGCTTCGTGGTAGTTGTTGTGCCTTGTACACATGCCCCATTTCACCAAATAGGGACCCCCTCTTTTTTCTTTGGCTTGGAGTTTCAACCTTTCCTCTTTATGATGATGAGAAAGTGAAATGGTGCTTAAAATGCAAGATTTGTTCTAGATTTGAGTATTTGGTATGTTTGAAGTTGTTTGGTGCCTTTCATGATTGATTTGGCAATGTTGATTGGTTTTGTACTTAAGAAATAGACATTTGTTGCCTTTTGTGATAAAATTGGGTGTTACTGCAGTTTGCTCCAAAGTCCCGTGTCATTGGATATAGTCCTTGAAACTGCTACTACAGGATGTCTTGTTGGAATTCCTAGTTTCTATTGCAAAATCATGTCAAATTCAATAACATTTCACTAAGGGGTCCTTGTGCTTTCATCTTGATGCATGTACCTGAAGCTCTAAAATTGGCTAAGTCTGATGTCCTGAAACCCTGAAAAACTAGCTAAGTCTGAAATCTAGTGGATCCTCCAAAATCTAGAATCTGCATGTTAAATCCCATGGATCTGGGACCTATCTCAAACATCCTGACAATATATTTCAAAATATTTAAAGTATAAGAAATTTGACTATACTTAAATATATTTTTAAATATACTGTCAGCCAGGCTTTTCCAAATCTGGCACTAAAAATGCCCTTACTGCATTCTGTGCTAATATCCTATGTCACTAGATATTAGCGTTGGCCCCTTTGCACACCATTCAGCACTAAAAATAACCTCCACCAGATCGGTGCTAATTTCCCATCCAATCAGATATATTCAATGCATTGCATTTTCCCCACCAAAATCCTTTGAAAAGTTAGCACTAAAAATCTACTGCACCAGATTTACACTAAAAGGCCTTTCAATAGGATATATCTTGTAAGACCCAAATCCTTCGTTATCCATTTACGGTTGAAATCCCCACTAGAAGGTTTGAAATTCCCCTTAGCGCTAAATTGACTTGGAAGTGGATATATCCACTTGACCTTAAAATTTGCGCATATCCACTTGAGGACTAAATCCTCGCTAGAAGAATTTGTGAAGGCTAATGCTAAAATCCACCTCCATACGATATATCCTGTTGAGACCAGAATCCCCGCTTTTTGATAATTTGGGCTAAAAGACTATTTTTTTAAGGGTGCAAACTGGATTTTACTAATGAATTTGATATGCATATCATTCTTCACATCTTTTCAAGCATTTTTATCATGCTAATATGGTTTTTGAGCATGTTTTGCATCAAATTAATGCTACTGCACATGAATATCCCGTTGACCCCAAAAATCCTGCTTTTTACAAAAAAGGGTATAAAAATGTGAAATAAATGTCTCCAAATGGATCCTAATGAGTACAAAAACATCCTAGATCACCATAAACATGAAATGGGTAGTCAAAAATGATGAAAAATTTAGAAAATCATGAGAAAATCACTAGAAAATGCTAGATTTGTGTTCTTCATAAGGAAGCAACATTGATTTTAAGTTGTACCAGATGAATCCATGGCTGTAAATGGATATATTTTGATATATCTTGATAGAAAATGAGTTGTTTAAGATGAAATTGATGCTTGGCATTGTCAATTGCAAGTCTCGGAGGACAAAGGAGTTTGTTGGAGTTGTCTTGGAAGGATGAACACCCAGAGGTACCCTGCTGACCCAAATATGCAGAATCATCATTTTGTCAGCAAAATCACTGCTACACCTGCAAAAGGAAATCAATATGATGTCCAAGATGATGGATATATGCCTCAAAAGTTAGAAGACACAAGAGATCAAGCCTACATCATTGTTGTTCCTACAGATCCAGTCCAATGTCCAACACATGTTCACAGTTGTCTGCACTTGTTCCAGCCACCCCTTCATGCAATGTTGATCCAACAAGCATCCAGTTGGATATGTTGTCATCAAAAACATGCCACATACTCTTGTTGACCAGTCAACTCATTGGAAAAGTCATTTGTCCCATTAGATAACTCAAAAAGTTGTTATTTCGTCTTGTTCTCATGAGCTGAAAAGTTGTAATTTCATCTTTTTCCTACAAGACAAAAGCAAATCCGAGAATGTAACTACCCACCAACCAAATTAAATGCCATGTAATGTGAGCCCTTGGTGTTAAGTTAATCCTCATCGTCCATTGAAAAACTCGGTATGGTTGCTTTTCTATGTAAAGGCAACTTCTCTCATTATAAAGAAAAAGGGAAGCACTAAAGAAAGGATCGTTGAAACTCTGCCATTTTTCTGGATCAATACAAATAAAATTTCATTTACCTCTGGGATTTGAGTTCATTTTGTTGATTAGATATGGTTATCATGGTTCTTCTTCATCTTTCTAATTAGTCATTCAGTTGCATTTTTGGTTGATTATTCAGATGTTTGATGGATTTTCTGTCCATACCATTGATGGCTTGTTGATTGTATGTCATCGTGCATGGTTAGTCTGGGCATATTTCATATGAGCTAAGTTTGATTGTGTAAGTTCATTGAACTACACTAGGAATTGGGTATTGGATGAATCTTTCACAGTTTGAAAATTCTCATGTTTCCTTAGAAGATTGCATAATCTCTGTAGCATTATGGGCTGCCTGGTTAAGTATAGATTCATTTGTTGTTGTGAATCTGTCTATCTGTGTGTTAATCATTTATGCAATTGTCTATAGGATCTATTATCCCTCTTCTCTTTCCCTTTCCTTTTGCATTTTCTTTATTAGATCTTGTTAGATTAGGTTCCATAAACTTGCATAGTGTTGTCACAGAATTCATATTTAGTGAGTGCAAGTTGACAGATTGCTGGTTGTATGTTGAAATCATGTATATTGTAGCAATCTGAGTATATATATCAGTTTGTTTATGCATTGTCAAATCACAAAATTGATCAAAGTCATGTGTAATCAAACCCTAATGTACTAAAGTTTGTTTGCATTGCATGTAAGTCCCCTTAGTTAGAACAGCAAAACACATATCCACTGAGTTATCCTACAAGCTAAGACCTAGCTGTATAAACCTTGGGGAAGTCCTAGCTGGGATAGGATTCCTTTCAAGAGAGGCGAGATATCATGTATCTTACCTACATTGTTGTGTGCTAAAAACACCATCAATAGTAGGGTGGATGACGCTTCTATGATGATCTCTCGTCTTCAGGTGTACGAAGGAGGAGCTAGGGCAAGGAATCCATCAAGATGCCACATCACCTATAAAACCTACTCAGAACTAAATATTTATAACTTATCTTCTTGATATGTCTTGTTATGTAGAATTACAAGAAGTGAAATTAACTTGACTCATGACAATCTTCATGTACTGGATGGATACTGAATTAAGATGATACCAACTTTGTTATTTATGTTTTCGAGTTGATTAGATATGATGTTATAGAAACATTATGATATCATTGGATTGTATGATGAAGTTATGAGACCAAGCAAGGATATAATATTTTCTCTTGAGGATTAGTCTCTATATGACTACTTATCTTGGAATAAGATTTCTTATGATGCTCTTTTCATTTTACATGATATAAGTTCTATCGTATATAAATGAGAATTCATGACTAACAATTATCTGGAAGTATTATGTTCATATGTGTGATCATACTTAAATGATGTAAAAAAAATTCATCATGATTATTTGAAGTATATTGTTCATAAATGTTATTACTTGAAATGACATTTGGAAATAAGATAAAAGGTGTAATCAATAGTAAATATACATGATGAATTCATGTGGTATTTCATAGGACCAATAATAAATTATGGTTTTACTATGTTTGGATCAGATAGGTTTGTACATGCCCCTTCCATATCCATGTATAGGGGTATATGTACTATCTTCTCTTCTCCTTGGAAGATATTTCTCCTTTTTGGTAGTTAAATATCCCATTGTTGTCATGCCTAAGCTTTTTATTGGACATAAATACTCAAAACCATTAACACAACCTAATTTTTACTAAAGGACAACACTTAGAACTATAATGAGCACTAAATACACATTGGAATAACTATACAAGTTTACAATATATAATGCATTCATTGTGTGGCAAAGCATCTATGATAGCAAAGACTTACTATACAAAGGTGACAACAAACAATTCATTTATTAAGTTTGTTAATTAGGGTAAATATTATAGACACCTAAAAATGTCTTAACCCTTCAACCATTTTTTTGCATCATCCATATCACTAATTTCCCCTTTCATCTGATTAATTAAATAAGTTCATAATTATTTAATTAATTAACCTTACATCTGTTGCAAGTATGTGCTAACTGGTGTTGTCATTGATGTCAACATGTTTGCGTTGTCATTGGTGCCAATTGTATCTTCTGATATTGATGTTTGTTGATTGATTGAAGAACATTGTCTGAGTATTTTGCTCCACATTTTCTCTATTGTAAAGACTAGAATATAATCTTTGGATATAATTTATAGAAGTGTTTGAAGATGCTAAATCCAAAAAATGGTGGTCCAGATCACTATGCAGAAAAAGTTCTATTCACTAGTTTGAAGACTGTGCCTGGCAAGGTTTGCAGAGTGATAGGGACAAAGTGTTTTGCTATGCATTTCTCTACAGATTGGATTTGGCTTTGCGGTTCTAGACTTAATCTTATAAGGTCCTTACTTATCTTCATGTCAAAGGATTTGTCATTTGGTGCTCTGGAAGGCAAGTTAATGACTAGCAGAGTTTGACAGTGTCTGTTAAGAAGCAGTCTGTGATATGTTCTTCAAGTGATATATGTTGTCCTCAAGTGAGAACTATTGTGATTGATTTTGTCAGCTCCCAAGTGATTCTATGTTGTTCGTAGATGTCTCCAGAATGTGTTGAAGGCATGTGTTTGATCTGCAAACTACAATGAAGATCTTGCAAGCATGTTTCTAAGTGTTCTTGATATGTGCATAAGTTCAAGCCGACCTGGTTTGTCACACTTTTTGTGGAGGTGATTCATGGATTGTGGAAGCATGTCCAAGTGTGTAAGGATGTATTTGGGTCTGAGCTAAGCTGTGATGTGTTCCTCCTTCATTCATTTATCTCGCAAGTCTGTTTAGGTCTAGTCCTAATTTCATTTATGTATGTATGCCGACCTTGGGAAAGTTCCAATGGTTGTAGAATGTAATGCCGACCTTGATGGACATCCCAAGGTTAATGATAGGTATAAATGTATGTAATGAATTCCTGATTGAGGTGTGATTGTGTGAAGATGTGAAGATAAGTGTGAAGTGTAAAAGCAGAGTAGAGCAAAGGAAATATATTGCACTTCAATAGAAGTGAACTCAGGCATGGTGTAGATGCTACTAAATCAGTTCACCCTGGCAGTGAGCCACCCCCAGTAGTGAGCCAACCCTAGCAGTGAGCCAAACCCAGCAGTGAGCCTTTTAATTGGGTAGTGAGCCCTTTTGGCAATGAGCCTCTTTTGATATTCAGTATTGTTATTACATTATATTGTTAGCTAACACTCACTGTGGTTTTTCCCTGTTTAGGGTTTTCCACGTAAAAATCTGGTGTTCATGTGTGTATGGTGTTGATGTGTTCATGTGTTGTTTCTACTATTCATGTTTTATGTTCATAGCAGAATAAGGAGTTAAGTTAAGTGAATGTGAAAGTGATATTGTGTAAAGAAGTTAAAGTTTTTGATACAATTGATTCACCCCACCTCTCAGTTGTCTTGTGCCTTTCAACAATTGGTATTAGAGCAAGTTCCTTGGAAGAAAGCCTAATAGCTTAAGGTAGATCCGAGATGGCACACAAGAAAGACATTCCTCAGTTTGATGGATCTGACTATGCATACTGGAAGGTAGAAATGCAAGTTTATCTCATTTCTATTGGTTATAATGTTTGGGCAATGGTTAAAGATAAATACATAGTACCTAAAGATGGTCCAGAGTCTGAAGAAGAGATTAAAGAATTTGAGGCCAATCATAAAGCTAAAATGCTCTATTAAATACCCCATCTAACACTGAAATGGAAAAAGTTGTGAATCTGGAAATTGCTTATGAGATTTGGGACAACTTAAATAAAATCTATGAAGGTGATGCATCTATTAAGAAGGCCAAGATGCAGAACTTGAAGACCACATATGAAACCATGCGAATGGCTGAAGATGAGAACATAACAAGTTATTTATAGAAGATTGATGAAGTTGTTAGCAACATCAAGGGCCTTGGTGGAGAATTAAAGGATGAGGATGTTATAGATAAGATACTCAGATCTCTTCCCAAATCTTATAGTCACAAGGTATCTGTCATTGAAGAGTTGCTTGATATGGGGAAACTTACAAAAGATCAATTACTTGGTAAACTGACTACTTTTGAGATGAGAGAGTTTGGTACTACTGGTGGCCCTATGAAAACTAAGATTGCTTTCAAGGCCAAGGAAGAAACTAGGACTGCTAGATCAGAGAAATATGCTATGGAATCAAATGAAGAAGACTTTGTAGAGGTTGAGGCAAAATTTGCAAGAAGAATAAAAAGGGCCAGTAGAGGAAAGTTCAAAGGTAAGTTACCTTTCAAGTGCTTTAATTGTGGTAAAATTGGTAAAGTTATGCTTTAAGATGTCCTGACAAAGCTTTGAAAATCAATGAAAGTAAAGGAAAAATGGTAAGAAAGAGTTACTATGTTAGAGATGATGAAGGTGTAACTGATGATGAATTTAATTTAGATGATGGCAATAGTAGTGAATTCTTGTTTATTGCACTTAGAGAAGAACATGTTTCTACTAATCTTGCAAGCTGTGTGAAAGAAGGAAGTCTAGGAGAGTTGTCTGCATTTCATGCTAAAAAGTAAGATGAATGGATCATTGACAACAGATGTTCAAACTACATGACAGGAGACAAAAGTAAGTTTGTTAAGTTTGAAAAGTATGATGGAGGACTTGTCAGATTTGGTGATGATGTAGCTGGTAAGATTTGTGGAAAAGGATCTATTACTTTTGATGGAAGCATAATACAGATGATGTTCTTTATGTCAAGGGCTTAAAGCATAATCTTTTAAGTGTTGGACAAATGTGTGACAAAGGATATAATCTTGTACTCAAGGACAATGGGTGTAAAATACAGAATAGCTTCAAAACCTTAATTGATGCTGGTAAGAAGACTCATGGTAATGTTTATCATTTAAAAGATGCTAAAAATTATTATTTTTTGGCTAAGACAGATGAAAGTTGGCTATGGCATAGGATAATGTGTCACATTAACTTCAATAATTTGGTGAAAATAAGCACTGTTCAAGTTGTAAGAGACCTGCCCAAGATTGTGAAGCCTGTCAATGCTATATGCAAAGAATGCCAATTTGGGAAGATGACAAAGACTACTTTCAAAAGAAAAGAACAGTCCTCTACTAGTTTACTGGAGATAGTGCATATAGACCTGTGTGGTCGCACAAGAACAAGAAGTCTACAAGGTGAAAGGTATTTCATGCTTCTAATTGATGATTTTTCAAGAATGACTTGGGTTACTTTCCTTAAAGAAAAGACAGAAGCTTTAGATAAGTTCAAGACATTCAAAGTTATGGTTGAAAATGAATTTGATTTGAGAATCAAATGCTTAAGATCTGACAGAGGTGGTGAGTTTACTACAAATGAGTTCAATGCTTTATGTGAAGAACATGGAATAAAGAGACATTTGTCTGCTCCCCGGACTCCTCAACAAAATGGAGTGGTGGAAAGGAAGAATAGAACTATCCAAGAAGCAGCTAGAGCAATGATCAAGGAAGTAGACCTACCAAAAGTGTACTGGAAAGAAGAAATACATACTATTGTCTACATTCAAAATAGAGTGCAAGTCATAGTAGAAGAAACAAAGACACCCTATGAGTTGTGGTATGGTAAAACTCCAACTGTCAAATGTACTTCAAAGTTTTTGGAAGCAAATGCTACATCAGAAGAGATGAAGAATTAGGAAAGTTTGATGCTAGATGTGATGAAGCCATATTCCTTGGGTACTCTACTAAGAGCAAGGCTTACTAGTGCTATAACAAAAGACTGAGAAATATCATTGAAAGTGCAAATGTGAAGGTAGATGAAGATATCCAACCAGATGGATATGAGTCATATGAACCTACTGATATAGAAAAGGTTGAAAAAGGCAAAGAAAAGGAAGTTCAGACTGAAGAACAAGCTACTTCGGAAGAAGAAGAAACTCAAACTGAAGCTCTAGTAAGAACTCCTAAAACTCCCAGGAATGTGGAAAGAGATCATTCTAAAGTTCAGTTTATTGGAGACAAAACAAAAGATGTCATTCTTTGAATCTTTTATCAAATTCTTTTATTGTTTCTCCTTCCATCTGTACTAACTCCCTCATTTTACACACTCCTCTATAGGGATCTCCAGAGTTTAAACATTTTCAAAAAAATCCTTCTTGACTTCTTCCCAAGTTTTATCATGCTTAGGGCATACCTTCCTATACCATTTTAAAGCATCATTTCACAATGTTCCTATAAAATCAAACAATTTGGTTTCATACCTTGTTATGTCATTCCTTTTTCAAATGGATTCTAGAACAAAGATATGCTCTATTGCTTCAGTGGTGTCTTTTTTAAACACTGGTAGCTTAATTAGTGCATCCATTGGTACTTTCTTTTGTCTTTCTGGTACTTCCAGTGTCTTGCAGTGGTTTTCTTCCTTACCTTTCTGCTTAGGTTTTCACTTTTGTATTAGGGTTTTGTTTTCCCTTCCCTTATCTCTTTGTAATTTGATATCAAAATAGTCCTTTCCCAATATTTCTTTGAAATCTTTCTTAACTTCTTCTTCAATATCTTCATGATTGTCAACTTTCTCTTCTATTGAAATTCTTCTTGCTTTAATGGTCACCTGGGGTGACTCTTGGTTGAGGTGGTGTGTCTCTTCAAAGTGTCTTTTTGTTTTCAAGGATACCTTTTCATTTTTTAATGACATCATGTCTTTTGCAGGTGACTTTTCACTAAATTGTCTTATACTTCAAGAACTAATCTCATCATATACCACATCTTCTTCTCTTTCTCTAATCTTCATTACACTTCAATTCACCAGATGGTCTAGGTAATCTGTATCCAAGTTCAAGGGCTGGAGGTTACATATAGGATTTAATAATTCTTCCCATTGTTTTGTTGGAATACTTCAGACCACTAAGAGGGTGGGTGAATCAGTGGTCAACAAAACAATTCTTCAAACAAGTTCTTCTCACAATAGTACCAAAACAATAAAACATGATATGACTGATCATGAAATATAAGACAAATGCATCAGGACATAAAAACATTAACAAAGTACAAGTCATAACACAGGTGATTGAGTGGAAAACCCCAGAAGGGTAAAAACCACTATGAACATGATCTCCATTAAGCCTCACTGGCAAACCTCACTGGTTATAGTCTATGCCTCACTAGCAATATCTCACTGATAACATATCCTATGCCTCATTGGCAATAGGAGCACTTACAACAATCTCAGAAAAATAGAAAGAATATAGAAGATTACTCTGTTTCACTACAAAGCATAGATCAGCATATCATTCTCTTACAACCAAGAAGTCCATTCATCTACATTTCTCTTTCATTCATACTCTACATATTCATCTGCTTAATACCCTCATATTCTACATATTTCACCTACATAAGATCTCATACACTGCATAATTCATAGTCAAATAATACATTCTATCAATCACCTAATCCACTTTAGTATTCTCATTCAAAAACCCACTATTCACTGCACATCCTCTACCTTTTCATAATTCTTTGTCAAAATATTATACCATCTGCCTATTTTCAAAGTCCACTCTCACATCCATTCTCTACATAAAGTCTTGTCTGTTGGGAATTAAGGTGTCTCAACCTTGGTAATTCCTTGTATTATTTCATTGTATTTATTTATTTGTTGCCTATTATTGTAATTAGGATACAAATCCTTAATGTCATCTAATGGGAGTTGGCACGGTGATGTGTCATCCTACGTGGAAGGTGACGACATGTAAATTTGTCCTCACATGAGGAGATAGGCATCCCACTTAGTGGTGGAATATTTTGCCAAGTGTTGGCATCTTGGATAGTGTGTAAGGGAATATTGACCGAAATGGTCATGACAAATTCCTATGACAAATCTATGACACGTAAGAGTCATAAATGGAAGATTCTATGATAGGTGGAGACATGTGTCGAGAAGCATCTTGGAAAAAGGCATCTTTGGGTGCCCCAAGGAGGGTTATGACATGTTGTAAGAGAATATGCTATTTATAGCCTGTGTATGATAAATTCTCTTACAACTGTAAGATATGACAACTATGACAGATTCTATGATGGTTGTAACTGTCGTAAGAGTATCTGTCATTGCCCAACTTGGGAATAGGTGACCTCTTTTGGATGGGGTGACTTGACAAGTTTCAGGAACATCTTACAGTGTTGGACAAGTGTCCATAGGCGTGGGTTTTGGGCCATGAGGCCATGTTGGACGCCCATCCCAAGATAGAGCCATTTTTGCCTTGTATTTTCTATATAAATAGGTGCTTTGGAGAGATGTATTATATGATTGACAAGTACTGTTATGCTATCAGATTGTCTCCAGCTATGAGTGTCGAAGACTCTTGAAAGAGCATTGGCTATGTAACTGTATTGTAAACCTCTTTGTTTAGATAATACATTTGAGCTGTGTTTTGGAGTGTGAGGTTTTTCACCCGTAAGGGTTTTCCCCACGTATATCTTGTCTCTCTCTTCTTCTATCTTACATTCTTGTGTATATGTTTGCTACAATATCTTTGTTGTTGGGTTAACATTGTTGTAACTGTAAACATTAAAATGAATTTGCACTCATCTCTCATCATTAGATTAGTGTAGGAAGCGATTTCTGCACACCTAGCTTCCTTTCAGTTGGTATCAAAGCTTGATCACCTTTGGTCCTAGTTGTTGGGTAGGGGTTTTTTGAGCTAATCTTAGGTTGAGTGGAAGCTTTATGCAGAGCATTTTGTAATCTTGTTGCAGGAAAGAGATGGCAGGCACATCCAGAAGATTAGAGGTGGAGAAATTCAATGGTACTAATTTTGAGTTATGAAAACTTAAGATGGAAGACATGCTTGTTGATTGTGACCTATGGGAAACCATATCCAATGTAAAACTAGCTGCCAAGCTAATTGGGATCTCAAAGATTGGAAGGCTAAGGGTCTCATAAGACTTAGTCTAGCTAATTATGTCATGTTAAATGTCCATGAGGAGAAGAGCACAAAAGACCTTTGGAAGAAGTTGGGTGATGTTTATCAAGCCAAATCCCTGGTGAACAAACTTTTTTTGAGAATGAAGTTGTATTCTCTAAGGATGGAGGATGGAGGATCTGTTGCAGATCACCTGAATGCCTTCAACATGTTAATTGCTCAATTGACATTAGTTGGTGTGAAGATGGAGGAGGAGGATCATTGTATGAACTTGCTTTGTTCTTTGCTGGACTCGTGGGATCATCTTGTTATGGCTATTGGGAGCACCAAATCCACTTTCACAATGGATGAAGTGGTATCTTCACTATTATCTGAAGAGATGTGGAGAAAGTCTTCTGAGGCAGCTAAAGAGGCTCTTGCGGTTCATTAAAGACCCAAGGAGAAAGGGAAAAAGAAGGACAAGAAAGCTAAGAAGGGCAGATCCAAATCCCATGGGAGATCCAAATCTCATGGAAATTCCAAGGATCTTTGTTGGAACTGTGGAAAAACTAGGCATTTTCAGAAGGAATGCAAGGAAGAAAAGAAGAAGAAGAAGAAGAATGTCCCAGATTCAGATTCTGACAAATCTGAATATGATGGTGATGCCTTCATCGCAGCCCTGGCCATCCATGCATCTGATGATGTGTGGTTGATTGATTCTGGTGCATCATTCCACATGACCTCGCATCGAAGCTAGTTCACGAAGTATGAAGAGTTTGATGGTGGAAGAGTGTACCTGGGTGACGATTCTCATCTAAAGATTGTTGGTCGTGGAAGAGTCTCAATCTAATTCCCTGATGGATGAGTGAAGCAGATCATTGGGGTTATGCACATCCTAGGCTTGGCATGGAACCTACTTTCTGTAAGTATGTTGAATGATGCAGGTGTGCAGGTTGTCTTTTCGAAGGATGGATGCAAGATGACTAGAGGATCTATAGTGCTTGCGAAGGGTAATCGGAGAGGTACTCTATTTCAGCTAGAGGCATGCACTTCATAGTGTAATAGTTCTTTTGACTCGAAGAAAAGAGCTGCAGTCACTTCATCCCCACCATCTGAACGAGCAATGAAGAAATCTGTTGTAACACATTCTGATGGTAGTGCACATGCTTTGGAAGTTAAACTTCCTGCTGAAAAGACTATGTTATGGCATTTGAGATATGGCCACATTGGTGAGAAGGGTCTTAGAACCCTGAAAAATAAAAACCTCACTGAGGGGTAAAATGATTGTAATCTCAAGTTTGACTTTTGCGAACATTGTGTATATGGAAAGCAAAACTATGTTCAGTTTTACTCTAGTTCTTACAAGTTTTCTGGTGTATTGGATCTTATTCATTCTAATGTGTTTGGTTCTGTTAATGTTCCTTTGATTTCTAAATCTATATATTTTGTATCTTTCATATATTATTACAGTAGAAGGACATGGGTTTATTTTTTCAGAAGCAAGACTGAAGTCTTTAGTCGGTTTAAAGAGTTTAAAGCTTTTGTTGAAAATTAGACTAGTAAAAAGATTAAGTGTTTGAGAACTGATAACGGTGGTGAGTTTTATTTGGCAGAATTTGATAAGTTATGTAAAGATAAAGGGATTGAAAGACATAAGACAACTCCATACACCCCGCAGTAAAATGGAGTTACAGAGAGGATGAACAGGACACTGATGGAGAAGGCTAGGAGTATGCTTAGTGGAGCAAGCCTTGAACAAAAGTTTTGGGCTGAAGTTGTAGCCACTGCTTGCTACCTGGTAAACAGGTATCCTACATCAGCTCTTGTTGGTAAGACACCTATGGAGGTGTGGTCTGGTAAGAAGCCTTCAGTTAGACATCTTCATGTTTTTGGTTGTGAGGCATATGCACATGTGCCTAGGGAGAAACGGTCTAAGTTGGAGAACAAGGTTGTTAAGTGTATCTTCATTGGCTATGGTGTCGATGTGAAAGGATACAAGCTTTGGGATCCTGTGGCTGAAAAAGTGTTGTATAGTAGAAGTGTTATCTTCAAAGGGCTAACACCTTCTTCCATTGTTCTACAGCTAGAAGAAACAGAAAGAAAGAGGATGTGGTTCAGTTTCCTTCTACCCCTGAGAAGACTGAACTGATAGACCCTGTGAGACCTAATGATGAGGAAAGATCTAGCAGCTCTGAAATCTTAGAAGAAGAAGCTGAACCTCAACCTCAGTCATTGAGGAGGTCTACACGAACAAGGAAGCAACTTGATAGGTTTGGTTATTCATTGCTTGATTCTAGTTGTGCTTTTGCCTTGCTTACTAACACTAATGAGCCTAGAACTGTGATAGAGGCTATGGGCATGAAATATGTAAGTTCCTAGAAGGAGGCCATGAAAGATGAGATGGCTTCTTTGGAAAAGAATAAAGCATGGGACTTGGTGCCTTTGCTTGAAGGATGGAAACTTGTTGGATGCAAATGGGTGTTCAAGAAGAAATTTGGTGTAGATGGCAGTGTTGAAAAGTACAAGGCTAGATTAGTTGTGAAGGGGTACTCACAAGTGGAGGGAATTGATTATGGTGAAATTTTCTCTCCCATTGCAAAGCTAACATCTATTCGGTTCCTGTTATCTCTTGCAATAGCTTATGACTTAGAGGTGGAGCAGATGGATGTGAAGACAACATTCCTTCATGGTGATTTGGAGGAAGAGATTTACATGTCACAACCAAAGCATTCCATAGATAAAGGTAAAGAAAATTTGGTTTGCAAGTTGAAAAAGTCTTTGTATGGTTTGAAGCAGTCTCCTAGGATGTGGTACTTGAAGTTGATGCCTTTGTGTTGTCGGTTGGATTTCTGAGATCAAAATCAAATCATTGTGTGTATTATAAGTTTGATAATGATTGCATTCTCATTATTGCATTGTATGTTGATGATATGTTGTTAATTCGGAATGGTAAGACTATGATTTTTGATTTGAAGTCTCAGTTGTCAGCACAGTTTGAGATGAAAAATCTAGGGTACCCAGGTACACTGGGAATGGAAATCAGAAGAGACAGAGCTAACAGAAAACTTTGGTTAAGCCAGAGTAAGTATGTGAAGACCATGTTGGATAGGTTCAGCATGGCAGATTGTAGACCATTGTGTGTTCCTATTTCTTTGGGGACAAAGTTGTCTGTTAATGATTGTCCAAAATCTCCTAGTGAGGTGGAGGACATGAGAAGAGTACCTTATGCTAGTGTTGTTGGCAGTTTGATGTATGCTATGGTCTACACAAGACCAGACATTGCCCAAGCAATGGGAGTCCTTAGTCATTTTATGGCTAATCCTAGACGGGTACATTGGGATGCAGTTAAGCAAGTGTTCAGATATTTGAGGGGTACTTCTGAGTATTCCGTATGCTATCATGGTAATGCTACAGGACCTCCGTATTCTATTTATATTCATGGATTTGTGGATTATGATTGGGTGGGTGACATTGACAGTAGGAGATCCACCAGTGCATATGTGTTCACAATGTTTGGTGGTGCAATTAGTTGGATGAGTAAGCAACAACCTGTGGTTGTTTTGTCCATGACAGAAGCTGAGTATATGGCAACAACTCATGCTTGTAAGGAATCCATTTGGATTAAGAGATTGTGTTTAGATATTGGTGTTGATGCAAGACATATTACGATTTGTTGTGACAATCAGAGTGCGATTTGTCTAGCAAAGAATCTGACTTTCGATGCCAGAACAAAGCATATTGATGTACAGTTTCACTTCGTGTGAGACATGGTTTTGTAGACCAATGGGCACAAAGAAGTTTAGATGGTGTTCGGAGTCTATAGGCCTCTCAGCCTATAGCAATTAAATCTTGTTATTTCCATTGGCTCTTACAAGGTGTTCGACAAGTGGGAAAATGTTGGGAATTAAGGTGTCTCAATCTTGGTAATTCCTTGTATTATTTCATTGTATTTATTTATTTATTGCCTATTATTGTAATTAGGATGCAAATCCTTAATGTCATCTTGTGGGAGTTGGCACGATGATGTGTCATCCTACATGGAAGGTGACAACATGTAAATTTTTCCTCACATGAGGAGATAGGTGTCCCACTTAGTAGTAGGAATATTTTGCCATGTGTCAGCATCTTGGATAGTGTGTAAGGGAATATTGACCAAAACGGTCATGACAAATTCCTATGACAAATCTATGATGCGTAAGAGTCATAAATGGAAGATTCTATGACAGGTGAAGACATGTGTCGAGAAGCATCTTGGAAAAAGGCATCTTTGGGCACCCTAAGGAGAGTTATGACATGTTGTAAGAGAATATGTTATTTATAGCCTGTGTATGACAGATTCTCTTATAGCTGTAAGATATGACAGCTATGAGGGATTCTATGGTGGTTGTAAGTGTTGTAAGAGTATATGTCATTGCCCAAATTGGGAATAGGAGACCTCTTTGGGATGGGGTGACTTGACAAGTGTCAAGAACATCTTACAGTGTTAGACAAGTGTCCATAGGTGTGGGTTTTGGGCCATGAGGCCATGTTGGACACCCATCCCAAGATAGAGCCATGTTTGCCTTGACTTTTCTATATAAACAGGTGCTTTGGAGAGGAGATGTATTATATGATTGATAGGTATTGTTACGCTGTTGGATTGTCTCTAGATATGAGTGTCGAAGACTCCTGAAAGAGCATTGGCTCTGTAACTGTATTGTAAACCTCTTTGTTTAGATAATACATTTGAGCTATGTTTTGGAGTGTGGGGTTTTTCACCCATAAGGGTTTTCCCCACGTATATCTTGTCTCTCTCTTCTTATGTCTTACATTCTTATGTATGTGTTTTCTGCAATATCTCTGTTGTTGGGTTAACACTGTTGTAACTGTAAAGATTAAAATGAATTTGCACTCATCTCTCCTCATTAGATTAGTGTAGGAAGCAATTTCTGCACACCTAGCTTCCTTTCATTATCTACAAAAGAATCACCTTATTCAATGATATACATTCATGCAAATTAAAAAGTTGTCTTCATTTATTTTTCCTTTAAAACCACCAAACCAAAAACTAGAGCTTCGGTTATAAAAGGCATATGCAATTAGAGAGAGTGGGCTTTTCATACATTATGCATGTCGACCATTTCAATCTTTTATTTCTTTTGTTATTTATAGCTTTTGAAAAAGCTCTATTTATTCCCTATAGCACTGCATGTGGAGGATGGTCGTCGAATTTAAACTTGTGCAGTGAACCGTTATCATTTAAAACAATTTTAAATTATAACCTTTGATTTTGACTTTTGCGCCCTCGAGCTCTTTAATCACAGCCATCAAATTGACTTTGGTGCCCGAGCAATGTTTTAGTGACCAGAGGATCTAGTCATACTAGGTAGGAGGGCCGGTAAAGGTATGTCAACAACCCCATAAGATTGTGACTTAAGTTATAGGATGACCTATTATAACAAGTCACTTTCTAATCATAACATAAAGTGCATTCTTTATTCATGGTCTCCATAAGATTAAAAGGTGTTTTTTGATTCTTAGGGTTTAAACCTAGAGACCTAGGGTTTAGGAGTTTTAGAGACTTGTAGGTATTAGATCTTCAAAGAATTGATGAATTCTTGGCACACTGCTATAAAGTAACATACCCTATTGTCATACCTATGAGGAGTGCTATCATGAATACACTATCATGAACACTAATATAATGTTTGAACATTGTGACTTTGTTTAAAGACACCAACACCAAATCACCAAACATGATCATCACTGACAAGCTTTGGATTCTTGATTATTACTGACAAGTTCTTGGAATCTTCATGAAAATTGTTTGATCATGATCATGAACACCATACCACCATATGGTCCTGATGTGAAGGATCCATATCATGAAGGTATCCTGACATGAGCCAACATCAAATCAAACACCAAAAAACAACATCAACTCAAACACCAAATGTTCTTTTGACATCTAACACCTTCACTTGCATTTCAACGACATACTAACATAGTAACTTATAATGACAACAACTGATATCAACAACAAACTTTTGACATCAATCTCAACAAACTTCAACTCACATCATGAGATCACTAAAAGAGGTTTTGCATCATTCCATCCAACAACATCCACATTATATCACATGACATATCAATATTGATGGAAATGAATAGGTATCCGTATCAACAACATAACTGATATGAACAAGGACCTTTAGAGGCATCAAGCTATCAACACTCAACACAATATGAACTCTTTAAGCATGATCAAGACATGAACTCCAATCTGACATGAAGCATGGTCATGACCTTTTGACATCAATGAAAAACCAACATCCAACATGTTTATCAACTCTAATTTGAATATTAGCAAAATTAGGTTGAAATTTAGGGGTTTTACTTATTTGTGGTAGGGCTAGGGTTTGATTATATTCTTCCCTCCACAGCCTTCTTAATTGGTCATAGGCATCAATACTTCCTCCTATACTTTTGAGAATTTTTGTAGCCCTATCAATATGCATTGCTATTGGCTCAGGATTATCTATATCCCTTTGTATTAAATTTGGGCATCCCCTATGGTGCACTCATACATTCACTCTTTTTCTTTTATGTTCTTCTCTTTGGTAGCACCCACCTTGGCGCGCTCAACAACACCCTCATTAGCACGCTCATCCAACTGTTTGTTTTCCTCTGCAACTTCTCTTGTGTGTTTTCTGCATCTCTCCTGCCTTTTCCATCCTTCTACGATACCTTTCTTAATGTTCTTGAGTCTATTTTTGTCTCTCGTCCCTACTCATTTCCATTCCAATTAGTATAATCTCACTGATTTCCCTTAATCTTTTGTTATCCTCTTTTGCCATGGGTGTTTTGATTTGGTATTACATTAACCCTTAAGTATCCCATGGTTGGCTTATCTTGAAGAGTTACATCTTTTCAAGGATCCTTTCAAATCCTTCCCCTTTTCCATTTTTCATCCCCTTAAGTGCATGCCCCCCTCTCACAAGGGTAGGAACCTAACAGAAATCAGTCTTCTCCACATATCATAAAAAAAATTTGTCACTTCTATTTTCTTTCTTTCCACTACTCTGCACTTCCCTTTTACTATTTTATCCTCTCTATTCTTCACTGTCTTTTTCTAGGGTCTTGGCAACAGACCAAATGTTGGTAAGAAATGGGAAGGAACTAGTCCAGAGATCTGGTCCTTAATCAAATCTCTAAATTCAATTTATACCCTAGTCATACAATGAGAGAATTCCAGATAAACAGTAAGGGATAATAACTTGTGGTACACATAAGTCACATACAAGCATTCATAAGCTACACATAAACATATTAGAACCCTTATATCTCATTTGTATATATTTATATTCAATGGGTAATTGTACATTCATACTAGCAGGTCTTAGTCTATGTCACTTTGCATATTCTTACTCTCTTATTACATTCTTACAGTTGCTCTCTATTATTTACTTTTGCATGTGCATCTTATATCCTAGTATCTATATATTACATAGATGTGTGTCTTTTCCCAAAATACCTCTTTGTATGTTGGCTCTCTCCTCTGCATACCATATGCAGTAACCTGCGGTAAGATCTGTTGCTTGCCCTATCTTCTGCCAACAATTCTCTTAAGCAATTATCTTATCTTATCCATCTCTACTCATTGTTTTCTCTTATTTTCCTAAGTGTGGGCACATTTTCTTGAATTTTGTCAAAGACAAACTCAATCCAATCTTTTGTAATCCCAAGACGCATTTGGTGTGAAAAGCCAAGTGAAGGATAAAGAACTTGAAAGATAGTGATTACTTGGGTTTTTTCTTTCTTTGATGAAGTTGAAAGATAGTGGTTACTTGAAAGAGAGAGAGGGGAGAGAGATAGAAATAGAGGAAGAGGGAGGGAGAGATAGAAAGATAGAGAGGGAAGAAGAGATAGATAGAAAATATAGAGAGATAGAGAGTGAGAGAGTGAGAGAGATAAAGAGAGGGAGGTTAGTGAGATAAAGAGATAGAGGGAGAGATAGATAGAGATATAGAGAGGGAAAGAGGGAGAGAGAGTGTGAGAGAAAGATAGAGAGAGATAGAGAGGGAGAGAAAAAGGGAGAAATAGATAGAGATATAGAGATGAGGAAAATGATGGAGAGATAGAGTGAAATAAATAGAGGGAGAGGTAGATAGAGATGGAGAGATAGAGGGGGAAGAGATATCTATAGATATAGAGATAGAAAGAGGGATAGATAAAGAGAGGGAGAGATAGAGAGATAGAGAGAGATGGAGATAGAGAGAGTGAGAGGGATATAGATAGAGATAGATAGAGGTGGGGAGATAGAGAGGGAGAGATAGATAGATATAGATAGAGAGGGGAATAGGGAGTGATCGAGAGATAGAGAGAGATAGAGTGAGATGGAGAGGGATGGAGAGGGATGAAGAGAGAATTAGAGAGGGGGGAGATTGAGAGATTAGATAAATAGAGAGTAGAAATAGATATAGAGAGGGGGAGATAGAGAGATATAGATAGAGAGGGGGAAATGGAGAGGGAGAGAGAAGAGAGTAGATAGAGATATAGAGAGGGGGGAGAGAGGGGAGAGTTAGAGAGATGGAGAGATAGAGAGGGAGAGATAGAGGGGAGATGTTGATGTGTTTGTTAGTCACATACAAGAGAATAAAAGTTATCACAACAAAACTTTACTCATCTTGAAAGATATGATAACTTCATAGTTAATTTATGATCCCAAGGCTCCGTTGGTTAGGTCTTGACCTTCTGACAGTCACTCAAGGGTTGTTGTGATATATTGTTCCATTTCGGGGACTTATTCTTCCTTGATTGTATTCCTTCTTAGATTCCATCAAATTCCACAAATTTGTACCTAATATACATATATACTTAACAATTGCATTAGATCCTATAGTCTCTAAGTGATATTTAAGCATATAAGCATAAATTAAACATGACTTTGATCAATTCTTCTGAAACTATCTCAACTTTGATCAGTTCTTCTAAAACTATCTCCTTTTGAACTAATCCTTGCATATATACCTTGAATTTACTTAAAGATGTTCTTTGAAACCTATAATTCACTGATATTTATGATTATCTGCATAATATTTACCACTATTTTCTAATTTTACTGTGTATGCTTTAGATATGTCACTACTTGCATTGATTCAGTATGTATTGCTTAAGATATGTCAATATTTGCATTTATCCACTATATTTTGTAAAATGAAGAGTTAAAGGTTGAGTTAAAGAAGTAAGATCCTAAACTAATTGGATTTTACCAATGATCCCCATGTATACTCTAACACAGTCATGAAATAAAGTAAAACCAAACCATACCTCACCAGGAAATACACAATTACGTATGATCGGTACAAATCTTCAAAGGTAAGTTGATGGCAACATGCAATTAGTTGAATGCACTTCAATAGAACGCGTCAATTCACAATCACAAGTTAGAAATCAACAGAAGATTACTTGAGATATATGATGAGACGGTAATCTGTAGCTTCATTTTCATTATGTATGCAAAGAATATACACATATACATTGATCTGAGAAAGAACCTTGAGAAGAGATAAAAGAGTTGCACAATTACAAACTCAGTGCTCAAAGTTTCAACAATTCAATCTCCTTTACTACAAGATGATCTAGGCCCTTTTATAGAACAAGGACCTAAGATTAGTTACAATGATCATATAGTCAGAATATCTTTCAAAACAATCAATGGTCAAGAAACGTGGCATGTGATTGTTAGTTGGCAATCATTGGTGGAGGACAGCTGGCAAAAATGGACTATTCCCTGGTATCTTCACTTTGGCATATTCAAGAATATTCTATTCTTCCTTCACTGATGAATCTTCTCCAACCAGTATTTCCCCAAAATCAAACCTTTTATACAATTCATAGGCTTTTATGGCTTCATCCATTCCAATCTTATCAAGTTGTTGTGCCTTAGCCTTTGCATAATCCTATGTCTACAACTGGTTGTTTAGAGCCACCCATTGGTTTGTCCTATTGTCTAACTTCCTCTTATAATCATTCATCTTCATGGACAACTCCATTAATTGCTCTATGGTAGCTTCTGAAAAATGTGACATAGGACCCTTCATCATGGGATAAAACCTAGTCCTGAATATTTCCTTCGATATCTACTCATCATACACTTAAACTGCAAATCCTTTATCCATGTCGATATCCTTGGCATCATTTGCATTGTCAAGATGTTATGCTTGAGTAGCACTTGGTCATCTAGCTTTCTTGCACCTTTCAATTTATTGAGGTCTTGATCATTCTAATCAAGCCTCTTGGCACATTCCTCCTTTAGCATATCATATTTGGTCTTCATATATACTAACATATCCCAATTGGAGAGGGATATCTTGATTATTTCTTCACCCTCAGACATGAATTTGGTGAACCATTTTTGCATAACATTTTCTTGATGCTTTTGAGCATCCAGACCACTTATTTCATCCTGACTAACTAATGCAAGGGCAGCCAGTACCTCTATTATTTGAGTACCCGGGGTGACCAATCCCCTAATGAATGTGTAGAGTTGGGAAATGTGCCCTTTCAAATCCTTATTTTCATCTTCATCTTATGCATACAAGTAGCCATGACTTCAGTACTCCCTTTGAGTTCTTCTATTTCTTGCTCCATTGTTGCATGCCCCAAATCAATGGTTGTTAGCTGGAATTCGCTAGCTAAAATCTCCCTCTTAGCCTTGTCAACCATGGGCATAGCCGATTGTGATGTTCTTTACCCAGTGACAGCATCCCTCTTTATTGCAAACATGGCCCTAGATTTGCTCTTGGGCTTCGCATCTTCAGAGGCACTGTTACCTCTGATGCTAGCTAGTCTGGGACATTTTGCTCTGATTCTTCATGCCCTGGTTGCTCAATTTGATCATCCTTATTATCTATATCATCATCTTTATCTGGATCTCTTTCTTCTTGTGGCACTTCCTACTGATGGACTTCCTCCTAATTAGAGGCCTTATCCTTAGGAACCTCCTCTTGAAGCATTTCATCTTGTATGGCTTGTTGCTGTAGATCCTCAGGATTTTCTTCTTGATGTATATCCATATTCATTTGTGGAATCTATTCATCATGTGAAAGTTCCTCCTCAGGACTTTCTTCCTGCCACTCCTCCTATTGAATTTCTTCACGAGGAGCCTATTGAGGGATATCAGGTTTCTCACGTGCTTCAACTGTCTCCTCTTCTTTGTCCTTTTGAGCATGTTGCTCAGATGACTCTATTTTTTGATCAGGAAGTTGTTCTGACTCCTTTCCTATGTGCTCTCAAGCTTGTTGATCTTGTGTATCCACATGGATATCCTAAGCTACCTCATCCATAACTATATCCTAAACAATATCACCCGATCCTTGTGTATCCTGAGCAGTATCCCTTTCCCCTATACTTGCTCCTGTAGGATATGACAAGTCTACTATTTTAGGACTTGTAATTGTGTTGATCTACACATCCAACTGCTCATGTTGGATGTTCTCTATAGGCGATCCTTCCTCCTCTGCATTAGAGAATTATTGTACATCAAGATCCCTTGTCTCCCCTTGGCCTTGTATGACCTCTACTTGAGGTGTCTCTTGTTGTGAAGGTACTGTATACAAGGTGTAAATAATGACCCCACTAGAATATTTGTCACATCCCTTGTGACTCATCATCTGTTAGATCAATAATTTGATCTAAGGGTAATGGTTTCTCACCAACCCCTGCTTTCTCTACAGCCTTTGCCTCTTTAGCTAATTCGTTCTTCACCTTTATGATCTGAGGCATCGGGATGTTATGTTGCAATTCTTTCACTACCGCCATTGTAGGATCAAGCAAGTTCTTGACTGGCTCTACCAAATATGTTTGAAGAATGGTGGGTGGAGTAGGTGATAATGATGCTCCTGCTTGGGACTGATCTCAAGCAAACATCTACTCCATCCTTATAGGTCCCTCTTGATCTTTTGTTTGGACTTCCATAGACCTGGAGGTGGACCTTCTCATGATAGTCACATGTCCTGTTTTCTACTTGGGGATATTCACCCCCCAACAAGTCTGCAATCTTTGGCTCCCTTGTAGCCATGGTAGTAATAGGGATAGTTGGTAAAGGCACATCCCTGGGAGGTGAAGGTCTGGTAGATATGGTTATGCCCTTAGATGTAAACTCTTCCCCTTCTTCTCTTGATCTAGTGGGTCCTGCTTGTGCCAATTTTGCTTCCATGACTTGCCTCTTATGAATGAGGAAGTCATCAAATCCCAGGTCATCCCTATCCTTTAGCTTTCTCTTCTTATCTTGGGTGATAGCCACACCCCTAACTTTCAATTCACCTACTTTCTTATTCACCCATCTCTTGGTAATGTCCATTACTTTTGTCATTATGACATCTATAGATGTCTCATCAGGCTAGCTCCAATCAGGAAAAGATAATGGCTCTTTATATATCTGTTTCTCCTCATATTCTGGGTCCAACAGGTTCCCATCATCAGACTTGACTGGGGTGGGACTTCCAAGTATCCTAATTTCCTAATTTGATTCAGAGTAAGCCTCTGATATCCTTTTTTCCTTACATCCTCTTCATCATCATAGTCCGCCCAATAGTCCTCAAGGTGCACTTCATGCTGCAACTTCTTGCTTACCCACTTCTCCATTCTATGATATGGATCATAATACCTTACTAGAGGAAACAACTATAGATGTAGCATATGTAATTCAGCCTTAGATTTCTTGGCACCATCAATTGATCCATAGGAATACCAGTTGATCTTCATGGGGAATCTGACATTCCCTTTCTTGTTCTTCCTCATGTATGCCTCATAAGAGGGGATAATTTGCCTTGTCACCTCCAATAGTACTATTTTATCTATGGGATACCTGGGTAACATGAACAAATTACCCTCAAAGCCCTCTATTATTATGTATGTGTAAGTGGGGAACTGAATAAACCATGCCCCATTGTGTTGTATCAACTCATTTGCTTCTTTGGAGAGCCTCTTGGCTCTATCACCCACCATCAGTCTGACAAGGTGCATGATAAAACAATCATTTACATTTCTATAATGTTGGACTGACTGCATTCTTTCTAATTATCGGTAAAACTCCCACACTGCTTGATCTGTGGGTTGACACCCTAACCGGCTGAAGGTATGTAGTCCATTGGGTTGGGCTTTGTATGCACATGCATATATGACATAAGACGTCATGTAGAACATCCTCCTCCTCTTTCTCCATTGCATCATTACATCATGAAGGGAGTCACTTATCATTTTAGCCCATCCAACCACCTTGTTCTTGTCCTTTACCATCCAGATCAAGCCATACATCCATGGCTCGAATATTCCTGCATCTGTCTTTCCCACCATCCTGCTGAGGACTACCATCATGTATTGGACCTTAGGGCTAAAATAATATTTGAATAAGTGTTGGGGCATCTTTTCTATGGCCTTGGCCTTGTTATCCGGTGCCCTCCATGAAGAAAATATGATTTTCTTGCAATCTACGTAGTTGTTGTTATACTCTGCAGTTAGGGCTTCCATATTTACTTGGTACATATCCCTTCTAGTGGGTAACTTGAATGCCTCTATGATGCTGTTCACAGAGAAATCAATATACACATGGCCTTGATGCTCTACTCTCCTAGCCAGCATGTTATAGTTGTTTGTGCATTTGATAACCAACTCTAGAGCCTCGGCTACATAAGGGAATCCAGCAACATGAAACATCCCAGTTTGCACAATGTTCTTCAGAATCTCATCATTGTCCCCTGCTTGGATCTTTTCGCTGAAGGCATCCAAATTTGTTTGTCCATAGTGGGTGTCTAGTGCAAACCCAAATTTGTGGCATATAGCTCCGAGAGTAGGAAACATATCTTGTTTGAACTTAGCATCATGATGATCTATTTGCTTTTGAGCCATCTCATCCTGTAGCAAACAGGTATCCATAGTAAGTTCTTAGGGTTTATGCATTTAAATGTGTAGATTACCTTAAATCCCTTTATGTAAATTGAAACCCATTTTAAACTATATACAAATAGGAATTCACCTAAGGATTTACCTTCATCATGGGAATTTACCTTCTGACCATGTAAGAATTATACTATAACTGTGAAAATGACATAGGGGATTGTCGTATTCATACTTGGCGATTACAACCTTAACCTTTAATGTATAGATGCGGATGTGAATACGTGCTCACCATTCTCGTTCTCTATAACACTGTTTTCTAGTTGCTGTAAAATTGCCTTAATCGCCTATAGTTGACCTTTAATCACTTTTAGTACTCTACAATTTTAGCTTCAAATGTTTTGATAATCGATAAAATCAAATGAACTTTCCCTTTATCCTTAGAAAATCTGTTGATTAGGGCATATTAATTGCTCTTTCTATAGTTAGGTAAGTATTCATCGTTTAGGCGCGGGGGAAACAAACAGTTGTCGAAAAGTATGCTTTTAAATTCAAAAGGCCAACGACCTTTATATATGACATTAAATGTGGGAAGGGATATGGGTATGGACATTTGAAATTTGAATGTCATTTGGAATATCCATATCAAAATGTCCATTTGACTTTGACCAGGATGAAGATCAATATCCTGGATTGAAATGTCTAGGTGACGTTAGCAGGAGTCCTGGTCAAACCTCATTGACCAAAGGAGTGAGCATCGGAATCTAATTCACCTTTAAAAGTAGGGCTATATGAAATATGCCTTACAAAATGTCTTTGTGTGACATATCCAATTGAAATTCAATGATGGGACACGTGGAGCGAAATCCTTACTCCAGATATGGATGTGGATATTTGCATGGATATGGATATTTGGCGAGTGTAGAATATCTGGTTGCAAATATCCCTTTGAAAATTCAAAGGTTTGGGTGTGTGAGACACTAATTCTTTAGTAATGCATGGTATTGATATGGATATTTAAAACTTAGTATCTGGTTGAAAATATCCAGTGCGAAATATCCATGCATTAGAAGTTTGCTGATGGGAATAAATTTGACAATCGTCACAGGATGTGGATATGGACATTTGACATGGATATGGATATTTGAAACTTAATTATATCCATGTGCAAATATCTTGTCTAGCTAATGTTTTTACAACTCGCCATGGTAAATTTTGATGGTTTTGTCAGTCCAAGGATATGGATATTTCGATAAAAACTATATCCATCCACCAAAGCGATTATTGATTTAACATGATTTAAGGATTATTTCAGGTCTGGATCTATGGTTTGTACGCTTAAGGGTTAATACAATGATTGGACATGATGATAAACATAGTTATGGATATTGGGAGTGGACAGGATATTTGGGGTGCAATGTCCATATCCATTTGATGAGGATATCTAGTTGACCAGAACATTGACCAGGTATAACTTTCTTATTTTGATGAATTTCGACATGATGTAAAAGGCATAGTTTCTTAAAATTTGATTCTCTATCTAATGAGTACCAGGTAGTACCCATGATAATACACCTTTTTACCTCTCTTTTTCTTCCTTCTTATTCCATTGTCCTGATGACTGCACTAAAGTAGATTGACAAGATTTGTTCTAATTATGTTAATGAGAGATGAATTACCTAAAATCATGATTTTTGATTGAAGGACTAATGTGCTATAAATTAATGGAAATATGCACAAATTCTCTCTTTTTGAATCTACAAGTGTAGGTGTTTGGGCAAAGACAATTTTGAGCATCTCTGGAGGTGGTCCTAATAATCTCCAGAGCTGCCATAAGGATACCACACCAGTCTCCAATGTTTTCCAATATGATTGGAGAGATTTTGAGATAAGGGGGGTGAATCATCTCTAGAGATGGACTGAAGTCATAAAGCATATCTCCGGAGCTAGACAAAAATTCATGAGCATATCTCTGGAACTGCAGACAGAAGCACACACCTTTGGAGCCTCCTTAATACAAATGCAGATTTCCAGCACTGCTGCCAGTCAACACTTCCAGTGGTAATTGTGGTACTCCAGATATTACTCAATCAGCACCTGAGTAATCGAATGAAGACCCTAGTTAACTGCTAGAAGTTTTATTTCTCTTTTTGATTTTGCATGAGTTCTCGACAAACTAATTAAGTACCTATATTTCAGGGCCTCGTTGCCCAGTTGTATTTGAAACTAAGACTCAAATTTAGTGGGATTGTTGTTCCACTAAAATCTATTTCAATTGCATGATTTTACTCTGCAGTTAAACAGTTGATAGAATAAGAGATTGATGTTATCTCATAGATAAACTAGTAGTTAGAATAAGTGATATCTCATCGCTGGATTTGATATAAATATATAAGGTAGAAGCAGAAACAGATAGTCATAGATTATTATTTTTGTAACCTCATTTTGATATAGATATTTTTATAAATACAAAAGGATACTGATGGGATTAGACTGAAGAAGAATTGTGATAATATATTCCTGTGCTGATTCATTGCCTTAGTCTTCAGTCTTGAGGGTGAGGAGCAAGGGCCCACTCCTGCCATCAAGGCAGAAGGCTAGTATTGTTGTTTGTTATTTTGTTTCAGATTCTGATGTTTGTTATTCTATTTTAGATTTTGTTTAGAAAGATAGTTATTGTTTTCTCATAGATAAATGTATGTTTCAATTGTATGGATTAGTATAGATCTACATTAGTAATTCATTGTTTCAGCTTTGTTTCCAGCATTCCTAAGATTTATTTCCATAGCAGATAGATCAGTAGCATTAGTTTCCTCAATCAGTGGAGATCATTAGAGTTAGTTAAATAGACTGACAACTATAGGATTCCTAATTACAGATAGCCAAGGACACAGTCTTGGATTTGACACATGAAAATATGATTAAATGTCAAGGACCAATGACCCTTGTCACTATCCATTGATCACCTTCATAGGGGGGAAATCCTGACTTGACTTTTAGACCATGGATCATGTCATGACATTTTACCATACCACCCAAAGGGAAAACACACAAGCAAAGCCAAGCAAAAAGTTGGGTCCCTATTTTGCTAAGGTGAAATGGGGCATGTTGTGAGCCCACACACCAACTTGCCACCAAAGAAAACCACTGAATTTCAAATCAATTTAAGAAAGAAGAGAAGATCTAGACATTGAATTTCCAACTTCCACTGCATATGGATATCAGGATTAGATCAGATGAGATCATATTCACCAATGGATCCAGAATGTGAAAAGGAATGTAAGTGTGTGCTTTGATTCATTTCCTTCTTATTAAAGAGGTTGAAAGTGATAGTAACTAGCATTAAGCTACATAGTTTGATTTAACCTTTTAAGATGATCCTAGATAGAGCCTTGCTGCCAGTCAAGCATCCATAGCCCCGACAAGGTTATCAACTGTAATTCCCCTAAATAGAGCCCCACTGCTAGTCAGGCATCCATAGCCTTGGTAGGGTTATTTAGATGACCTTGAGATAATAAATTATCTTTTCTTTTTTTATTTTCAATATTTTCCTTTTGTGTAAGATAAATCATTTCAGCTCATTGTTTGCATAGTAGTGGAACCTGCTGCTAGGCTAGGAATTATAGTGGTAGCAAAGGCAAACCTTTAGATTTTTCACTTAATACAGACACTAATACTTTCAACCAGTCCTACGAACTTTAGGTGTGTTCATTTGATGATTCCTTGGATAACCTTCATTTTGATTGGTGAATATGATTTCACAGAATAAATCAACACAACCAAACCTGTCGAAGTTACAACCTATGTCAAGATTTGAGATTCTTTCCTAAATTCTATAAATTCTACTATTTTCTTCAGTCAAAAGGTGCTCCTTATCATACCCAACAAAAACAAGAACTCAACAAACAAGAAAACACACAAAACAAGCAAAAAATTGTACAAGCAACTATAAACATATATACAAGTTTCAAAATTTTCCTTGAATCAGGCTTGGAAGTAATGTTTCAAGAATTTTTCATTGACAAGCAATGGAACATCCTCCCCAGTTAAGGGTTTTAGCCTGTATATACTATCTCCTAATATTTTTGCTATCTGAAAGGGAGCTGTCCATAGTTTGTCAAATTTTCCATGGCCTCCTTTCTTTTCATGGGCTTTATCCCAAGAAAGCACAAGGTCAGATATCTTGAATGCTTTAACTTTGGCCCTTTTGTCAAACCAGTGCTTGACAATGGGCTAATGTTTGAAGAAGTGATCGATTGCTTGATCCCTCTTCTCCTCTAGGTGTAAAAGTTGTAGCAATCAGACTTCTAATTTATCTTCCAGGCCTAGATATTCCTAGGAAAACAATAGAGTAGAGATTTTCAAGTTGATAGGAAGGATAGGATCCACTCCATAGACTAGGTGATATGGGGAGTTGTCTAGGGCTGACTTAACTCTAGTCCTACCAACCCACAAAGCATATTTTGGCAGAGTGTTCCACTCCCTTGGGTTCTTTTCTATTAGTTTTTTTATGATATCCAATAAATTCTTGTTAGTAGACTTGGCCAAACCTTTTCCTTGGGGATAATAGTTAGATGAAAATTTTAGCATAATACCATGTTCAAAGGCCCAATTGGAAAACTTTAAAGAAGCAAAGGCTGGTCCATTGTGACATACCAATACGTATAGGACACCAAACCTAGTAATGATGTTATCCTCCAGGAACTTGATCATGTCCTCTGATGTGCATGTCTTGCTACTCTGTTGGGTGAATATTTTGTTGTTAACTCACTAACGGAAAAATGGGTATATCAACCACAGCTATGATGAGACAAATTCTCTCCTCTCAGCAAGGGGAGGTTCCCTTTGATTGTTTAACTATTATAAACAAATAACTTATGAAATTTATGTACACTAAACACTATATTTGTGGTGGTTCCATTTCATCTCATTCTCTTTTTTCAGAATAGATGCTTATACTTCAAGAGGATAATAAAGAACTTATGAACTTTCATAAACCCACAGAAACACAAAGTTTTATGTTGCCTCACTTACTAATGGCAAATAGAACTTATTTGAAGTTGAATGCAGCCCAAAGTCTTCACTCTTCTCCAAGATGATAAAAGTAGATGGAATATAATAACTTGCAGCACAAAGTCTTCAAACTATTTTATCCTCACAAACATGAACACAATCCTCACAAATGATTTTATAGCTCAAAGTCTATTAAAATCAGATTTAGAATACTCCTTAATCACTTGAAATAAATGCTCACACTTCAATTACTTATCCAAGATAATATGATAGCAAAGACATAAGAACAATTCTATCATAAAACAAATAATCCCAAGACAAAGATTGGAATTTAACTTGCTCTCTTGTATTGATAAATATTTGAAAATTGATTTTCACAAATAAGCACAAAGTCTCAACTTGCTTCTCAATTTGGCAGAGTTTTGTTGCAATAGATAAAAGATAATATTTACAAAAGTGGCCCTCTTTATTTATAGGGAGAGGCCTTGAGAAAATTTAGGAAAAACCTAACTACTTTGACTTATTCATAAATAGGAGTTCTTATTGACTTGGGACTTCCTATATTTTTACATGTAATTACACATGAAAAAAGTACATGTAAAAGTGTCCAAAATTGTTTCAAAAGTACATATGAAGAATGGAAAATAAACTAAGGAAAAACTACTTCAATTTGTATCGTCATCTTTCCTCATATGAGCATCATACATAGTAAAGGCTGCTTGCATCCCAATGCTATCCGGGTTAACCGTGTTCCTGAAGATCATCTTGGCTCTCACTATGGCATCTCTCACTGTAGTGACTGATTTTGCATGACCAGTTAACTTGGTTTTTAGATTATCCAAAGTTAACTGGTTGTCCAAAATATTGTCCACAGAAGTCATTGAAAATGTTGTATCTTCAAACTCTTTCTGGAACATATCTTCAAATTCCCGAACCATTTCTTCTGCAGAGAGAAAATGGTTGTTCTGTGACACAAGCTTACAAGGCAACTCCTCCAATTTATGTAAAAGGCTGACATCACTTTGTTCACTGATTTCTTTTGCAGCTTCAAGATCATTGATCAAATTTCTAAGCATACTACTCCTGTACATCAATGCCTCCTTTGTTTCTGTATAAGAATCCCTATTAGAGATGGCACCAATTGATATTAGGGTGCTTATTTTCAATTTCCTCATCTCTGCCCATTTATCATGATTCTTCTCTGTGCGTTCAATATCTTGAGAAATAGCATCAATGAGGTCATCAAGCTTTGCTCTTATTTTCCCCATTTTATCTGTCCTCTCAGATAGTTCTATGAGCATAGATATTCCCTGTGTGCGCATCCTGTCTAGGTACTCTTCAAGCACTTTTCCTTTGAGGTGAGTCCTTTCTACTTTTTGAATAACAGGGTCTTCCACAGAAACGGCTTCAGGAGTTACTGCTTCTGAATTCAGAGTGATTTTCCTTACCACTGTAGTCAACTGTTCTACCATTGCTTTGTAGTGATCTTTCATTTCTTTCTCCCTGTCAAATTTCTGAATCGGGATGTCCATGGCTGACTGCATATCATTCTTGGCACTTTCATGAGTTATCTTGCCTAGTTTAACTCTAGAGATAAAGTAATCATTCATATCAAAATTCTCCATGGTTGCATCCTGTGGAGGTTTGGCAATCTCTAGAAATTTATGTCCCTTATCCTCAAGCATTCTTGAAAGAATCTTTGGTTTCTTCGGGGCCTTGGGTTTTGCAGGCACCAACTTACTGAAATCAAAGTCATCTGGGGAGATGGCTTGTTTTTTCCTTTTTGGTGTGTAAGCTGATAACCAAGGTGGAAGCAGAGAAGTACTCACATTGGGATCTGTTCCCATCGCTGGTGTTCCCAGAACTGTACTTGTACTGGTAGTAGAAACAATAGGTGGAGTGTTAGTGAAAATTGCACCTGTTACATTTACACTAGAGACTTGCTCAGTATTGATTGCAAAATGATCAAAAATAGAGGCATCCCCAATATCAAAAGATGAAGAAGACAAATTAGGAATAGACCCTGAAGAATGGAGAACATCTTTAAAAGTGTTTTGAGGATTATCAAAAATTATTTTAGAAGGAGAGGGAGATTCAGAAGAGGGATTATCAATAGGGGAAATAGACACAGGAGCTGCAACAGGGGTATCAAGTAAAGGGGATGAGACTCCCGTTTCTTGTTGTGTATTTTCCTGTGGAGACAAAGCCTCCTTGTCTTGTTGATTTGTAGTCCTATCTTCAACATCCATCTCTTCAGTGGCTGGCCCCTCAGTAGCTGGCTCCTCAGCTTCTATATCTTTTATTTCAGGTTCTTCCTCCACAACTTTTGATTTCTTCATCACAAATCTGATTTTAGGCTTATGATTTTTAGAGGATGAGGGAACATCACTCTTGTTCTTCATTCTATTTTCCACCTTTTTACCAGTTTTCTCTTGAACCTCAGTTTCTGATCTAGTGAGGAATTCTTTAAGAGTAATTCCTTTATCTGCTAGCCATTTATTGGTGTTAGCCAATATAGGCTCAAATCTTTTTCTCAAAGAGGTCAACTCCTTTTGGGACCATTGGATTGGAGGGAGAGGGGTATTAGCAACCTATTCAGTATTATATTTGTCATCAACCAACTCCCCATCATCCACTAGATCTTCTGGAATATCAGCAAGTCCTAGATATTCAATCTGTTCAAGGGACAACCTACTGTAGTCCAGTTTCCTGATATCTTCCTTTGTTCTTAGATCTACCCAAACATCTTCAACCATGGGTTCATGAAATTGAGTTTTCCTTTTGATTTTGTTCTTCACGCCCCTGTAGTCAAACTTTGGTCTCCTCTTGAATTGCTTCATGGTGACCAGCTGCATCTTAGTTTCCATGGCCCTTGCCTTTGCAGCAGTCAACACTGAATATCTGCCAATTTCAACTGGGAACCTAAAATCGAGCTTCTTGAGTTCCATTTGTTTGTTATGCACGACAATCATTTGTCTGCACAACTCCATTAAGACCAGTTTGTCTGAAGGAAATCTTGGAAGCATATAGGGGTAACCTTGGAAAAAGCCAACCCTCAAGTATGAAAAAGAAGGAAATTGCAAGAACATACACCCAAAATCATTTACCACTGTCCATGCCTCATCTGACACTCTTCTTTGTTCCAGTTGGGGATCAAAAAGACAAAGGAATATTGCAAAGAACACATCATTCACTCTTCTGAAATGATGAATAGAACCCTTCAACATTAACTGAGAATAGTATTGGTACACTGGGATTACCCTCCTATCCCCTTCTGATGTCAAACCTGGGAAAATCCTCATAGAGGCTGCAATGTAAACCAGATAGGAGGTCATGTAGAACTTGAAGGTAGTGGACACCTTCGTCAATTGTTCATGCAAAGCGTTACTGATTTGTTCACCCCGAAAAATGATTTGCTTACCCTGGAGTATGACCTTAATGAAAGGATACATCCATTCATGAAACTGTGAAGAGGAAGACAAACCTCTTATCCTACTGAGGAGAGTAATCAGGTCACCAACTTCCTCTACAAAGTCACTTCGAGGGAAACTACGTAGCCACCTTAAAAAATTTGACCTCGCAATCTTCAACCATTTATTGTTGATTACTTTCTTTGCCTTCTCCAGGTTTTTGTCATATTCCTTTTGTGCTTCAACAAAATCAAGCTTCAACAGTTCTGTAGCAGGAGGACACATGAACACTTTGTCAATGAACACAGGATCCAACCTGATTATCACATTGCCACTGGCGTCCACCATAGCTCTAATATCTTTATTGTAGAAATGAGCACACTGAAGAACAAATTCTATGTTGTGAGCTGCCACTGGGAAAGATGACACCAGATGAATATTACTATCAATTATTTTCCTCATTGCAGCACTGGGGTTTCTCGACTTGGTTCTTTCTACAAACTCAGCCATATCCACATGGCCAATCTCTATAACTCTAATGTCATCAACATTAGAAGTGATTGAGGTGATTGGGAAAACACCTTGATATTTGTACTTCATTGCTTTTGATTTCTTCGGGGACAACTCAGTCATCTGAATGAGCTATCACCAGAAGACATTGATGAAGAACGAAGATCCACAGAAGAAACTGCAGCAAAAAGTCATGATCATGCAATTAGGGGAAATACTGGTAATCTGGGAAAATTGCATGTCGATGATCACGACTATGGAGATGCACTTGAAAAAGGGCTACAGTGCGAGCAGGCCAAAAATCAGAGGAAAGCGGGCTTGGAAAATCAAAACTAGAAATTTCCCAAAGTTAGGAAAATTTGGGAGAATGTTTGCATGGGTGGCAAAATTCGCCACCCTTGCATATGAGGGTTTCTTATATATGCATCGGCGCCAAAATTTGCCACCATTGCATGTGGTCAAAAAAATCTTATTGTGTCGGAGCGGCCAAATTCACTGCTAATGCATATAACAGAGGTTTTGCGAAGTTTGATGTTGAAGCGGCACTTTTCGTCGACATTGCATTTGATAGAAACTAAATTCAAGGTTCAAGCGGCAAAAACTGCCGACTCTGCATGTGAGACATGTTCGTGTAAGGTGGTGTTCGAGCGATGAATTTCACTGACGCCGCACAAGATAGAAATTCCAAGTGTTGTGTAAGGGCAGTGGATTTCGCCACCCATACACCTTCATCAGAAAGTTTAGGAAATACACCAACGGCGAATATCGCCGACTACACAAGGTAGGGTTACAAGGTTTTAGTGTAGGAGCGGCGAATATCACCGACCATACACCTTACCTTTTGGTAAGTGTTGAAATGGTTCTGAGGTTTGGTCAATAAAATCACCGACGCCCATACACCACCGTATAACTTAGGGCACATAGAGATTTTAACCGTTTTGAAAACATGTTTGACGTGAAAGACGAAACAAAATTGAAACACTCAAAGACGACCACGAATAGGAAAACAATCAATCAAAGACTCGAAAATCGAACAAAACAAAATAAAAAGCCATACAAACAATCATATTAACGGAAATCCTTAGGAAAGAAAAGAAAATGAACCCAGAAGTCAAATTGAAGAGTGTTTTGGTCTGGTGAACAAGAACAGAGCATGCAACAAGGTCTAACAATCAGGTCTGGATCTCTCAGATGGTGTAACTCAGCAAGTTGTGGACTTGGACAAGTCAAGAGGAGTACCATGACTGCTACATTCCAGAGATTGAGCCTTCGGTGATGAAAGAGTGAAAAGATATGAGCACCTAAGTGTTGGATTCCTGACAGGCAGAGTAGACTGAGGAAGAATTGACTGGCAGAGCATCAGACTTTAATCTGGATGAGAAATTGATGGTGGTCAAGCTATTTGAGAGATCATACATGGTTAGCCAACATGAATGATGACTTATATGTCTATGTCTTTGATACGCATCATATATTAAGCATGGATTCAACCAACAGATCAGTGTTTTGTAAATATCTTAAATATTCCATTTGCCGACTAGAAAGATGTTGAAATCCTTGATGCAGATATATATACCAGATGGATTCAGTATGAAGGGGTGTGTGTATTGATAGAGTGTGCGAGGAAAGGCAGAGAGAAGTGTGGAAGCAGCAATACAAGTCCAGTATGTGACATAACAGTAGCATTAGAGCAGAGGAAGAATGAAGTGCATTAGATCAATATATTGAGCCTAACCGAAACTGAACCTCAGCATATGTGGATGCCTCTCATCAGTTCAAACACCTGGTTACTTTATATATACCTTGTAGATAGTGAGTCTCTTGTAGGCAGTGTGCCTCTTGTGAGCAGTGTGCTTGGGCAGTGAGCCCTAATTGGCAAGTGCCATTTTGTACTTCTTATTCTTTTAACAGAGAATACAATCTTGGGTTAGTCACCCCGTGGTTTTTCCCTTAACAGGGTTTTCCACGTAAAACTCCTTGTGTTATGTGTGTTGATTTTATTTCTGCTCTCATGATTATGTATGCTCTTATGTTTTGATGCTACATTAATATTAAAGAAGAAAAGAAAGTTAAGATATTTAAGATAACTGATTCACCCCCCCCCTCAGTTATCTTCCTTGTTTCCAACAGGATCATAGTTTAAATCTCTACCTAGTGACATTTTTCAAGGTCATGATTAGCATGTCAAGATGGTAGTCAGACCTTCCATTCCAAATAATGATGCAAGTTGGAAAATCTTTGATAGTGATGAGAAAATAGTTAACTTCATCTAGAATGAGGTTGAATTTTCATCAGATTTGTAGTCAAGATTGCAAGAGGGATACATGGTGATCAAATAATGCAATTAAAGACTAACAAGCTGCCAAGAGGATTGATCACTCTTCATGAAGACATATTCAATCTTGACAATGAGTTCAAGGGAGAAAGGAAAAATATGACAACAAAAAGATGATTATCAAAAGGTCACAGTTGCCCAAGACAAAGACTTGATGCTAGGAAAGGTATGTAGTGACATTGAGCAACAAACTTTCATTTCTTTATCTCAAAACTATGGTGATATTTTCTCATGGAGTTATGAAGACCTTAAAAATTTTCATCCAAATGTTTCCCAACATGCCATAGACTTAGAACCCAATGCCAAACATGTTATGAAAAATCAGAGATCGATAAACCCCAAGATTGAACCCATGATGAGGAAAGAACTTTCTAAGCTCATAGAGTCCAGAATCATATTCACTATCAAATAATCCTCTTGGGTGGAAAAATTAGTCCCTGTAAGGAAGGAAAATGGGGAGATAAGAATTTGTGTTGACTTTAGGGACTTGAATAGAGCCTCCTTGAAAGACCATTATCCTTTATTTTCCATGGATCAGATTTTGCAAACTGTAGAAAGATAATTTAATTGTTTCTAGAAAAACTGTGTGTTGCTTTTTTTGCCTAAACGTTTTGGATCACACTCCGTGATCCATCATCAGGAGAAAAAGAAGAGTGCAATTGAGTATATCTTTATATTTCCATATATATATGAAAAATATAATAATCTATTCATACCTATAGATCACCTTCCAGTTTTTTCCCCCTTCACTTTTTACTTATAATTTGATCCTATGTCATACTTTTACTTGTATTTGCCTTTGTAGTTATTTACTTTTCGACTCTCTCTCTCTCTCTCTCTCTCTCTCTCTCTCTCTCTCTCTCTATATATATATATATATATATATATATATATATATATATATATATATATATATATATATATCCATTTATTTATAATAATATAATTACACTTAATTTTTGGTTAATTTCTTCTCTCTTTTCGTTGCCTTTCCTTTTTCATTTTTATCCTTTTGTCCCTTCATTTTTTTTAATTTTTATTTTCATGTTTTTTTTTTTTTTAATATTTTATTTTTATTTCATTTTTACCGCCCTTTTGGTTCTTTTCACTCTCATCATCCATTATTTCCTCCAATTCAATTTCCTCTCTTTTCCTTATTTTGGCTAGTCTTGGTCATGTCTGCCTTCCTTCTTAGTTTATTTGAATGTATTTTTATCTTTATTTTATTGCCCCTTTTTAATCATCTCATCACTCTTGTCAACTTGACCTTCTTAGTTTTTCCTTGTAATCTGAACCCCCTTCTCTCTCTTTTTAAGAGGCTATCTCCGCAATCTTTACTCAATTGCATTCTCTTCTTTTTCTCCTAATGATGGATCACGGAGTGTGATCCGAAATGTTGAGGCAAAAAAAGTAGCACACAGTTTTTCCAGAAACAATTCAATTATCAACATGGACTATGGAAAAATCATGTCTACAACTGTAGAAAGAGCTGAGAGGTTTCAACTTCTAGATGGTTATTATGGCTATAACCAAATCTTGGTAAGAGGGGAGGACAAGTATAAGATGAATTTTGCTACTAAATGGGGAACCTATGCCTATGAGAAAGGTGTAGAGAGTTTGGGGTGTCCCTCAACCCAAAGAAGTGTATTTTTGTTGTTCCTCAAGATAAGCTTTTGGGTCACCTAGTGTCAAAAGAAGGCATCTCCATAGACTTGGAAAGGATCTCAGCCATTCTCTCTCTTTCTTTACCAACTCATAAGAAGGCATTGCAATCTTTTCTTGGTAAGACCAATTTTGTTAGGAAGTTTATTCCTAATTTTGCAGGACTAGTCAAGCATATTACATTAATGCTTAAGAAATATGTTGTCTTCAAGTGGACCAAGGAAGGAGAAGATAGTTTCAATAAGATCAAGGAGGCAATTGCTCAAGCACCTACTCTCATCAACCCAAAATTTGAGAAATACTTCATCCTCTATGCTCATGGAGCTTAATCTAGTGTTGCAGCTATCTTAACTTAGCAAAATGATGAAGGTCTAGAGCAGGCCTTAGCTTTCTTCAGTCAAGCATTAAAAGACTACGAGTCAAGGTACAACCTCGTGGAGAAACAAGTGTTTTCTATTGTGAGAGCTCTCAAAAAATTCAAATATATGATTGAAAACAACCATATCAAGGTGTTGGTCTCTCATCCTAATGTGAGAGATTTCATAATGGGAGCTAAGATAAGTGAAAAGAGGGCTGGATGGGTGACAAAATTTTTGGAATATGATGTTACTATGAAAGCCACTAAGTTTATTAGAGGTAGAGGTTTGTGTGAACAATTAGCTATGGATGTATTAAATGAAGAAGACTCATCTTATGTCTTGCAGGAAGAGAAAACGACAAAAGGTACAACTACTAGAAACCTTTGGATAGTTGATATGACAAGATTTCTATCCACTGGCGAATATCCTTAAGGATTAGACAAGACTAAGAGAAGGCATTTTAGATTACAGTCTATTCCATATGTTTTAGTAGATGTTATTCTTTTAAAGAAAAATCTAGGAGTCATGCTAAGATGTGTAGAAGAAGACCAAGTTGAAAGAATTCTTAGTGAGTTTCATGAAGGTTCATCTAGAGGTCACTTTTCTCCAAGAGTTATAGCCATGAAGATAACGAGAACAGGTTATTTTTGGCCCACATTGTTCAGTGATGCTCATAGATGGCTTAGGAAATGTAAAGAATGTGCTCTCTTTACTGGTAAAAAGAAACTTTCTACCCTTCCACTCCATCCTATTCAAGTAGATAAACCTTTTCCATAGTGAGGCCTAGATTTTATTGGCATGGTTAATCTTGTATCTAGTGTTGGTCATAAATGGGTGTTGGCAGCAACTGATTACTTTACCAGGTGGATTGAAGCCATTCCACTTAAGGAGGCTATTGAATCAACTATCCTAGTGTGATCTATGAGGACAAAATGAAGATTAAATATGAATCAAATGCAAATACAAACGATTATACCTTCCTTTTGACTCAAAAATCCAAGAGAGAAGGAGTTGCACCCGATAGTCTCCTCAGATTTTACCCATGATTAGAATGACTAATGTGGATCACTCAATGTTTTTCAACACAATAGGATGAGATTAGATGATGGATTGATAGATTAGATGGAGATAAGGTACAATTTTGGCATTATGATGTTAGGATGAGGAGATTGTGGAGTGATTTTGGTAGAGGTTTGATGCATGAAGAAGTCTCTCTCAAATGGCTTGGAGATGGTCTCATTTATAGATTTTCTGAAAGGAGGATGGAGGGTGAGGATTGAAAGATGAGATCAAGGGCTAGGAATAAAAGTAAATCTTTTATTCATTTTGGGAAAAGGGGTGATAAATGAGGTATGGGTGTGAAAGAATGAGAAATGAATTAAAAATTCATTTGGGGAATGGGAAATGAATTAAGAATTCATTTTGGGGATAAGAGGTAATGAATGAGGATGGGTGAGGTAAGGGGTTTGTAAGAGAAGTAAATGTGATGTGTGATTTATTTCAATTTTTAATTTGGGGGATGTGGGGAAGGGTGTTAAACTAGGTTTGACCACCCAAATGAGAGGTTAGGACTAATTAAACAGAGGTTTTGTTTAATTGATCCTAGGGCTAGGATGAGGTAAGCTAGGGTAGGTTAGGGTAGGTCAATTAGTAGGCTAGATTAATTAGATAAGCATGATTTATCTAATTAATGAGGATTAGGGAAAAGGAGAATTGAACTAAATAAATATTGTGAATATTTATTTAATCAAATGAGGATATAGTTGTAAGGTAAAAGTGATAAATTAAATAAATTAATTGATCACAAGGGATAGACAGATGGTTAGGGAAGATACAGGAAATTGATTTGCAGAGCAAGTCAATTTTAGGTGTCTACATTTGCCCCTTTGAGATCATGTTGCAGCTAAGTAACATCATTTCAAAGAAGTTAAAACATAGAGTTGGATTGGATAGAAAAAAGATTTTGGCTTAGAAGAATAGGGTAAGGTTTTGGGGATAATTGGTAAGGATGATGCCCCCTCGAGAGGATAGGCGGGTTGCAAGAACACGATTGTGCTCTCGAAATGGATGGAAGAGATTGGTTGAAGTGCTTGGAGGATAAGTGGTGAGATGAAAAGATGATGATAGTGGGGGATTGATTGGTGGATGATCATTGTGCTGAAAAATGATTTAGAGCAATCCTAGGTTTGATATAGCAAAGTGGATATTTTCACCAAGGTATAGAAGACCAGGGTGATGATGTTTATCCAACATTTGCATGGACTAGACATGCAGACAAAGGGATGATCTCATGCATGCCCAAGATAGTACAACCTTGTCCTGACGAGGGAAGGGGACTCATAGCATAAGTCCTTAGTACACAAAAGGTATGATGAACCTTAGATGCATAAGGGGACCAATATGCTAGAACCGACCCTATGATCAACAAGATATGAATACTAGCTTGGAGTAATGAAACCAACCCACAAGCACAACATACAAAAGCAAGACTATGCCCCATTCTAAATGTTTTCGCCACATACCATGATATAGTGAGATCAAGGTAGCTTTGATGTGATCTTCGAATAGGACAAAAGATAAAAATCAAAAACAAAAAGACCAACGAACCAAACGAGTAACCATTGTATCTCTTGCCAAGATGGATGATGATTGGATAGATTCTGCCTATCGTAGGAACAATATATCCTAAGGTAGGAATCGGTTGATGATTGGATCATGTTTTGTTGATGTTGGAAGATTGGCTCAAGATATGATGGTGACAAGTTGTGGTTGATGTTGATTTGATAGTTGATGATTTTTATTAAGGGATGATGCTTTGATAGGTGATGCAATGCTTGGATCTAGTGTAAGCTCAGCGGGTTGGATGGGTGCATCTTATGGACCTAAGTACTGGAAACTTCCTGTGTATTCTAGACTGCCTACATACCCTGTATCCAAGGGATCAAGGCACATTAAGATGCAAGTGGTTATGATATGTAGTTCTAATTTGTGATGATGATGTGGGATGATGATAGATGTGATGATGTGATGTTGATGGAGCAATGTTGATTTTGTGATGGATGAATTATTTTTGGAATTTTGTGTGTTTTCTATTGTTTTGGTATTTTTTGATTTTTTGTGATATTTTTGGATTTTTTGATTTTGTGATGTTTTTGTATTTTTTCATGATTTTGATTTTGTGATGTTTTTGGATTTTCATGATTTTGGAAAAGGAATGGTTTATTATGAGATGGTTGCATTGGATTTTGTGTGGATAACCTTTATGCTAGATACCAATGACAAGGGAACACCAAGTCTAGAGGTGGAGGTGATGGGGTTGGATAGGGGGATTGGATAGCTGATTCATGATAGATGAATTTAGGATTTTCTCCAAGGGCTAGGTTGCAATGAATCATATGCCCCAATGCTTAGAATTTTGCATGATGGGTTCATGTTTGAATGGGTGGACTTTGCAGTAGATGGATGGAGGATGCACTTGGAAAGGAAGTATGCCAAGAGCTCTCCAAATCATGTTGTTGATATTTTGCCCCTTGTCTTCATCAAGATCTAAGGAGGAGGAAATAGTGGATAGAATGGATGGGGAATGATAGGATGAATAGGGGATGGTAGATAGGAATATGATAAGATAAATAGGGGATAGTGGATAGGATATGCAAAAGGATGTTATGGATTTGGATGAATTGATGGTTTTGCCCCCAAGTGTAGGGGTACAAAATGGATGGAGAAGGGATTACGCATGACGCCCACAAGGGGTTTTCATCAAGGTACTTGCCCAAGGCACTACAAGGAGTGGTTTTCACCATTGGACAGATTTTTCTCTTTACTATTTTCTTGATTTTTTGATTTTTTTGCTTTTTTGATGGGATGGGGACTCTAGCGTCTGTTTCCATAGCAAGGAGAAGATGGTCCAATGTTGGATAGCATTATGGATTATGATCGCATGGATTTTTGGTAGATAGGAGAATATGGAATGGATGGTGGATAATGGATTATGATGTGGATTATGTGGATAATGATGTGGTTTATGCAAAAGCATGGACCATAGGAATGTGATGAGGAAGATATGTAGGATAATGGACGAAAGATGGAGAGATGGGGGTGTGTGGAAATGTTAAGTGGTGGAGGGGAACCAAGACCAATGGCTGCACACACCGTGATGTATTTGGAAGCTTGTATTTTGGATGTGGAGTTGGGAGTAATGGGGATCAGGATAGGAGATTTGTGGATGGTCGATTTGGGGTTTTAAGTACCCAATGGACTTAAGAATTACGAGATTTTTAGATAGGGAGCGAGATGTTTGGGATTTTGCAATAGATTGGGAGGTGGATGCCTCATTAGAGTTGAGTGATCTTTGTTTGGGGACCCACACCATTTTTATTTTTGCTTTTTCTTGTGATGGTGCGGGCTTTGATAGCCTTTTTGATTTTTCATTTTGATTGGAAGGGATAATATCTTTAGGCTTTTGTGCTTTATGCATTGAGGCATTCAAATTATTACTTTTGAATCCCATGGATTTGGGGGAAGCTTCATGTTTGAAAGATGTGTGCTTTTGTTGGTCTTGATTGGGAATTTTAGGGGGTTTATGGGTGGAGAAATTAAAAGTGGATTTATGGATAAATGGATGAGGAGATTTGAGGATAGGGATATTAGGAGTTGGTAGGATAGGAGGTAAAGTGGATTTAATAGGGATATTTGGAGTTGGAAGTAATGGAGGTAAATTTGATGGAGGGAGATGGATGGCCACATGCTTTTACAAATGATAGGATGATGGAGGAGGGATGGCGACATATGTTTTGGGAGTGCGATGAGATGCACCATGTTTGGGATTGGATGAATGGATTTTAGAAGGTGTGTGGGTGGTACCAACATGTTCATTTTGTTTGTCTTGGGATGTATAGCCGAGGCCATGCGAGGATGGATGGAATGTGGTGTGGATGGGCTCCAATATGCCTTGCTCATGAAGGCCTAAGCCTTTGCCTTGATAGTTCATGTGTTGGAGTATGCGACATGCAATGGGATGTTTGGTGCTTTGGAAACAAGACACGAGTCTATTATTTGTTGGAGAAAGATAGGTGGTGGATGGAAGTTGTTCACATCCTACAAGGGCTTTACCACAGATGAAGGTGCTTTTTCCAAGTGGATAAGGGGATGGATTTGGGATGGGGTTGGTAGATGGAGGTGAAGGATTCATGTGGGATGGTAAAGGGGTGGTAGAAGATGGTATGAGATCAATAAGTTGATCAATAGATGGGATGGTTAGATCTTGATTAGGAGAAGGGGTTGATGTTTCAACATGCTTTGGATTTGATTCTTGACATGGCTCATGTGTTTGGATAGAAGTGGGAGTGACTTGGATAGATGTGGTGGGTGTTTGACTTATGGGTTCTTGAACATGGCTGCATGATGGTTCTTGACTTATGATAGGGGGTTGTTCAAGAGATTTGGTGGATGTTGGATTGCATGAGGGTGTTTGATTCCTTGCTAGTAGCCAATGGATGGTATCCTTCATGAGTTTATGGGTTGAAGAACAATGTAATGGATGGATAATGATGGTGGATGGTGTAGGATTAGGATTGGGATTGGATAGGGGGGTGATGGGATTAAGTAATGATGGTTCGTGGGTAGGTTCAAGGATAGGTATTGGATTAGATGGTGGTGTTGGAGGGGTGGGGGATTGGGGGGATTCCTTTGCTTTGCTTTCATTTTTAGGTGATGTTCTTTGGAGGAAATCCCACAAGGATTCTTTGGATGTGATAGTGTTGGGACTTGGAAGATTTGATGGTGGATTAGATGGTGGATGGGTGATAGGGATGGATTAAGGTTGATAAGGTTGGAGGGATATTGTGATGGGGGGATTGGAGGATGGGGATTAGGAGATGGGGGATTTGGTTGTTGATATGAGGTTTGGATTTCGGATATAAGGTGTGCTAGATTGGTGTTCCCTTGATCAAAGTTAGCATGACAAAGGTTGGGGATGGATAAGGTGGAGGTATTAATTGATTGGATAAGTATGATGGCATGGATGTGTAAGGGGATGGTGATTGATGTGAGGGTAAGGGTTGATATGATGAAGGTTGGTATGAGGGAAGTTGGTATGAGGTTGAAGGTTGATATGAGGTTGATGGAGTGGATATGTAAGATGTAGGTTGGTATGAAGGTTGAAAGAATGAAGATTGATATGATGTGGATGGGGATGATGTGTAGGGTGTTTGTTGATATGATGAAGGTTGGTATGAGGTCAATGGTGTGGATATGTAAGATGTTAAAGGTTGATATGATGAAGATGGGGTAGGGGTTTGGGATTCTCCAATGATGAGGTGTGCTAAGGGTATATCTTTAATGTCATTTTTGAATTGTTCCTTAGCATTAGGATCCATGTTCTCATAGACTTTTCTACGTCTTTGTAATTGTTGTATTGCTTCATAAAGATCCATTTTGTGGGAGAGATATGAGATGATGGGGGATAATGGATGATCGTGATGTTGGGGATCAAATTTCAAGACCTTAGGATGATTTGATTTGATTTGATGAATGGTTCTCTATGCTTAAGATAGACTAATGATCTTAAGCAAGAGGGTTGATTGGGTTGATTTGATTAGGTGATCAATTAAGGTCTTGATTTTTGATTGGGTTGATTTGGATTTGGAGTTTGTTAATGATGTGGATAATTATGGTTGGGCTTTTGGATGAGGGGATTGATGGAGGATGAAGGAGACTAGGTCCTTAACCAAGGTTTAATTTGCAAAAGATGATCTTTGATTAAGGATTAGGAATTGGAATGTTTGATTAGAGTTCATAATGGATGAGGGATGATTGATGTTGGATTTGATTTTGGTTTTGGATTGATGTTATGATTTTGGCTTGGGCTTGATTTTGGGATGAGGGTTTGGATAATGTAGATCAAATCGATGGAAGAATGGGATTAAGATGATGATAATGAATTGGATTAAGGATTATGAAGATGATTATGACTAGGGATGAAGTGGATTAGAATTTGATCAAGCTCAAATAAAGGGATTGGACAAGCTCAATTGATGGGATTTGATAAATGGGGGGATGGTTTAGTGGTGTTGGGAGGAAAACCTGGCTTGACGTGACCCCCCGCTAACAGGGGTTCGGGGGCGTAGCCCCCAACTGGATTTTTTTTGAAAATGGGCTTGTAAAATTGATGTTTTTGATGGGAAATTTTGATATTTGGACATGGATGAAGAAGGCGCTAAAATAGATGGAAAATGGCACTGAAATAGAGAGGAATGATATTAAAGGATGCAAATGGTTGGATTGATGGATGAACTTGATTTTTCTTGGCAAGTAAACAATCACGCAAGAAAACACAATGGCCAAAGGTTTGATTTATGAAAAATGTGATAATCAAGCATGTACAACCTTAGGGATTTGGGCCACTAAAACAAAGGTTCGTAGTGAGTGCTTTCGTTCAGGTGGTTATACATGCGGCAGCGCTACTCTTCGTTATGGAGTCTCCCAGCCTCCAAGGGTTATGCCTTGGAGGGTTTTGGGGGAGGTTGGCTGTCGGTATAACACAACAACACCTGTTGCTTGTGACTTTCGTCACAAACACATTAATTTATATAGCGGCTTGAAAGAGCTTGGCTTTAGCTTGTTGCTGCTTGGGTCGTTCCCACCTTTCGAAGTGGGGTGGCAGGCCCTCTAACAATTAACAAAAGTAACACAATCGCAAAAATACTTTTGATCCCCAAGTTCATACAAAGATGCAAGGGAAGAGCATACATATTCTTTATGGTTGCATCACACTAAACATGGTTCATTTTAGTTCCTTGGATTAAGTTGGGGGTGATTAATGTAAGTGTTGTGAGAAGCTTTTGATTCCCAAGGTCGCCAAATGGTGCGAGGCAAGAGCATGTAAGAATCAATGTGACTCAGCAAGCCAGGATCACATGTAATCAAGACAACCTTCCACACAAAGATGACAAGAGAAGATGCTAAAACAATGGAGCAACTGTATTAGACTGTCATATGCTGTATTCAGTATGAAATAGAATGAGAGAACCTTGCTTTATAAAGGCAAGGTGAGAGCTAGAAGGGTGGAGTGAAAGGTGGAGATATTCCAACAACATGTGCCAATTAGAGGATGATAACTAATTGCACATGTGGAGGATAAGACAACTCACTCCAACTATCAACAACTCAACACACAACTAGAAACACCTAGACATCTAGAAGACTCACTAAGTCAACTTAACATGTGTGAATTATGTGTTCACACCAACACCCCCCCTTAAGTGCAACTTAGGGAGTAGTTGACTAAAACAAAGATGCAATGATGGATGGGTCCCAGCTACTAGGCCATGTTAGGTACCCATGTACAACAAATCTCAAGTGGAGAAAAGGAGAAAACCTCATGGGACAAAACTCCTCTCCAAAAGTGAGAATGCAGAAAACAAATGAAAGATGTGATGGAAGGAGGACTCAAGACCCCCTAAGGAATACATCCAACACATATATACAATCAAGTACCCCCCCATAGGAGAGTAAGTGTGAGACTATATGTCCCTCCCACAATGAAGTAGCTCCTGTGCCGATGGTGAACGCCCGAAGAAGAATGCTGAAGAGAATCCAAAGCTTGAAAACAACATTCTTCCCTTTAGGAAGAAACAAGTCCAAAGGCTGATGAAGAAACTCCATCTCAAGGTATGAGGGAAAAAGCCTCATGATGTATGTCTCTGAATACTGCTCAAGTGTCCATACGTCACAACCAAAAGATGCCACATAATCAGGTGCTGCATGCAACAATCCAGGACAAGATGAAAACTCAAGATCATCAATCTCCAAAGACAAAGTATCCTCCGAATGATGCTCAAGATTCTCCAACTCAGTGCCAAACTATGACAAGTGAAGAGAAGAAGATGTATGCTCATTCGAAGTAGAAGATTCAACTCCTTCAAAGAGGATATGAATGTCATCAATGATGTCCTCCAAGTCATCAAGATAGGACGCACGAAACAAGTCTGAAATACATGTCAAGTACTCATCCCAAAAACCTATATCTGGAAGACAAACAATATCCTGCTCAACTGAAGTAGATGAGGCTATGTCAATGCCAATCTCTGAAGAAGCAGGAGAAGGAGGAAGCTCAAAACTAGTCTCAAGAACCGAAGTAGATGCAAGAACACCAAGGTTCAAGTGACCAAACTTCTCCTTAGAAACATGATTCACACTTGATGCATGAGTGTGAATAGCCATCAATGGATCTACATCATCATCAAAAACAAAATGGGAGAAAGTGTACAAGCGAGATGCATGATCAGCCATCCCAACAACAATGATATCTCTGCTCTCCAAGTCGCGAATGATCACAGAATCAGGAGTGAACTCAACTGTCTTCCCTGCACCAGAATGAGTAATCTGATAGATGGAAAGGAGATTGGTTGTCAAAGAAGGTACACACAACACATTGTTGAATGTACATGAATCACCAAGATCAATTGTTCCTTTACCACTTGCATGCATGTATGTATTGTTACCCATCAAAATAGGTGGTGAAGTACATGACTGAAATGAAGAGAACATCCCCTGTGAAGATGCCATATGATGAGAAGCTCCTGAATCAAGAAGCCATCTCTCTAACTATAGACTTGTTGATGCAAAGAATGCTTTTCCTTTTCCTTTATCTGTCCAATTTGCAAAGCCTGTTGTCCTTGTAGATGTAGATGCAAATGGTGGTGAAGAAGAAGATTTGGGTAAAACTTTTGTTGATGAAGAATACTCAATGTTATGTTTTTGAAGAAGTTGTGACATCTCTTCAAACTTTTTCTCATAACACTTAGTCTCATCATGACCCAATTTCTTACAATAAGAACACTTTGGCTTCTTCTTCTTATTGGACTCCTCTTTGGAAGAAGAGTGAGGGGTTTTCTTTGATTCTTTCTCTTGCACATTAGACTTTGAATCCTTATGTTTATTTCCCTTATTATGTGAAGCCTTAGGATCTTTTGTGCTTTGTGTTGCAACTAGAGCCTATTTTCTAGGTGACTTCAATGTGCCCATGTGTAGTAGCTTGGCTTGTTCTCTTGTGAGTTGTGCAGCAAACTCCTCAAGTGAAGGCATGGTAAACTTAGTACCAAAGGCATCCATTGTAGCATAAAAGGTAGAAATGTAAACTGAATATACAGGACCCAATTTTGCAAGAATAGATAGAATCAATTGTTCATCTTCTTTCTCAAGACCACTTTGTTTGAGTTGCAACCTGAGAGACTTAAACTTGGTGAAGAAGTCTTCGATTTGATCAAAATCTTGAGGATTAAGTGTAATTAGCTCGTTTTCCAATTTGAACCTTCTCATTTTATCTTGCTTGCCAAATAGATTGTCCAGTGTTGTCCATATCTCATTTGGTGTTGTACAAGACTCAACATGAAATCTCAAATCTAGAGAAATAACAAGACAAAGTGTGCCAAAAGCCTCATCTCTTCTGTCTAACCATTTTCTTCTCTCAGTAACACCTGTGGGTTCAGGATCTGTGCCTAAAGTTATTCTATGTAACTTTTGTTTATACAACACAAACTCCATGTTTTTCTTCCATTCAATATAGTTATATGGAGTTAAAAGTGGAAATTGAGGCACATCCATGATGAAAAAGAGAGACAACAACACAACAACACCCCTTTACTATGTAAGAGAGCCCACCCAATTTGTTGTGGCACTTTATACTTAGTGAGATTTACAATTGTCCTCAAGGGACCAAAATTGGGTAAAACAACAAAATCTCTTAAAAAAGAGATCCAAGTGAGATTAGAATCACTCATAATGATGTATTACAACAAACAAATCCTCTCAAAACAAATTTCACTTCCTCAAGTTTCAAAATGTCCAAGTTATCACTCAGATGCCAAAAAATTGACAAATAAAATAAAATTAACTTGAAGCAAAATCTGAGAAAAGTACATCGATGGCTGTGTAGAGCTCCTGAATACCTTTTCGATGCCGCTTGAATTGCGAAAAATGGAATTCATGGCAAAAAGTTATGAGCTCGGGAGCCAAAAAGAGATATTTGTCTTCAACCTGCAATAAATGCTGTCAAACAGAAAAATCTATTAAAATGACTAATACCACTGTGAAGTGCTCTCTGTCAGCTTTCCGTCGGTATCTTGTTTTCCCAATTTTGCCTCCGTGGGCAAAAGTTGTGCAAAAAAGAAAAAATCCCTATTTTAGGACTTTGAGGGGCAAAACAGGGCCCCTGTTGACGGAATATTCCTGCTCTTGGTCGGAATATGCTGCCGTCGTCAGAAAACTGTCTGTCTGTGTGAAAAACCACCTCCTATTTGGAAAACAAATCTCCTTTTTGCAGAAAACAGTCTCAAATCAGGGAAAAACCGCTAGGTAGAGGTTGTAAACCACCAATGTGGAAGTAAAAACCGCCCTGGTTTTGGTCAAAACTTTCTACACAAAATTTGGCCAGCAAGGCCCGAGCCAAAGGCTCCCGCCTAAACCGTCGAATCAGGATCTAAAGAGCATTGCCAAATGATGTTAATGCTGCACGGTTTAAATGCTGCTGGCAGACAAGTTTAGAAATGTTTCCCAGCGTTAGGTTGTTCATGGTGAAGAAAGGACCGCCAGGAATTCAAAAGACTGTCGAGCCAAATGTTTGGGCACCGCAGAATATGTGAGAGTCAATGTGAAGACCAAGGGATTATTAGAAGGCCAAAGCCTCTATTACATACTTGCCGACCAGTGACTGCAGATCTGGCTTATGAGACCGCCAATGAAATCGCAGATCTCAAAAAAATCAAAATTGGCCACTAGATAATGCAATGAAATTGCTGGAGAAACCAATCAGATGCCAAAGATTCAAATGTCGACTACACGAGCTTTTGAAAGCCGACCACACAGGAATAACCACTGTCAAAATCTTGTTTGGACTGGTGGTAGGAGTCTGTAGAAGTAAGTTGTGAGGGCCACCGCTGATGTAGATGATGATTGCTAGATCTCAGAGAACCGCTGTGAAAGATGAGGGCTGTCGTTGTCAATGAATTAGGCTGCTGAAAATTTTGCAAAGACTACTAACAATGAGCAATTCCAACGTGAATGCCAATTTGTCTGCCGGTGGTGCTGAGGAGATTTCGACCAAATAATGGTCGCAGAAGATTGTCGGAAATGTAAAATGGCTACCGACATCAAAAAATTGTTGCCATCAAAATACTGTTAGACCGCTAATGGTTTTGAATCTGCATATATTGAATCATTCACTGCAGAATGCTTGCCGACTGGAGTTGAGACCACTAAAACCTTTGATAGTTACTACAGAGTATTTAAAGACTGCCACAGAAAAGTTTGACCACCGAAGACACTGAGAAATCACCGAGGTTGGATCTAGATTGCCGCCAGTTTTGGAGAACGCTAGAAATATTTTAAGATCTGCATTTTTGTTTTTAAAAAAATTAAGACATACAAGGCCAAATGACCTGTTACATGGGTTGATGGCCTACGGTACCCACAGTTAGCGGTACGGGGGCCGATAGAGCCTTAAGGCCTGTCGGTACCCTTTTCAATTTTTTTGCTTTAAATCAACAAAAATCTGCAAATTAAGCCATCAAATCAAAATATATTTACCCATAGATGATTATGCAGATACAGATCTAACACACAGCTTGACGCAGTACAACACAGATCTGGTGCTAACACAGTGTACCTATGTAGTGTACCGTACGGTATAGATTTTTCACCAAGGGACAAGGGCAAAAAAAAAATTTGCCAAAATTTTTGATGACGAAATCCAGCGAATGAACAGCTGATCTATACAGATTTGGGCCTCCTGATTGCAACCGTGATGTCGGTTTTGCTCCAGGATGCTCCTAAAACATAACTCCAAGCAAAACCTCTCCAATGAGGGAAGGAAATTGCAGTCAAGGCTCTGATACCATGTAAGAGTCAATGTGACTCAGCAAGCCAGGATCACCTACAATCAAGACAACCTTCCACACAAAGATGACAAGAGAAGATGCTAAAACAATGGAGCAACTGTATTAGACTGTCATATGCTGTATTCAATATGAAATACAATGAGAGAGCCTTGCTTTATAAAGGCAAGGTGAGAGCTAGAAGGGTGGAGTGAAAGGTGGAGATATTCCAACAACATGTGCCAATTAGAGGATGATAACTAATTGCACATGTGGAGGATAAGACAACTCACTCCAACTATCAACAACTCAACACACAACTAGAAACACCTAGACATCTAGAAGACTCACTAAGTCAACTTAACATGTGTGAATTATGTGTTCACACCAACAGAGCATACACTTCTCACGCTACTAACACAAACCACGAAAACACTTCACACAATTTAAAATGATTTTCTTGATTAAATGAGTGAAGAATGCAAGATTGTTGTGCTTTTTAACCTAATGCTTTCAATTGATGCAATTTGTGGTTCTTTTTAAAAGCCCAAAATTGAAGTGTTTGATATTTGTTGGCACACAATTGTCAATTTTAGAACACCAAATTTTAAATGTTTTGACACACACACACACACAAAGATTTGTTGCTGTTGTTTAATTTTATAGCACTAAATCAAAGTGTTGTGTAATTAACATGCAAAGGGTTCATTTTTAGATTTCCAAACTGAAGTGTTTTGCTAAACTAGAAATACAAACATTCTGTAAAAGTTTGTTAGTATCCGCAATATGACCTGCAAAACACTCGTCAGTACCTGCACAGATAGCAAAAGTTAGTTTCAGAAAATAGAGTTAGTTTCAGAAAATAGTGCTAATACATAGGCAATATAGCGCTAATACAGAAGATAGCGCCAATACAGAAAATAGCGCTAATACAGAAAATAGTGCTAATACAGACAATAGTGCCAATCCAGACGCAAGATAGTGCTAATACATAAAATAGCGCCAATACAGAGGCATTATAGCACTAAACTAAGTTTTTGCCTTAGTTTACAGTCTGCAGTGAGAAAGATGGCGCTGAACTGGGTGACGATAGCGCCAATACGGCACAGAGTTGGTCAACAGATGATTTTAGGAAAAATTTTCCATAGTTTCTCCTTGTTTCTGCGTAAAACTTGCAAGAACCGAGAGATAAAATGCTAGAAAAGCCAGAAAACAAGAAAAGAGTGTCAGATTTGAGTCAAAGATGAGGGGATTGTCGTGCTACAAATAGTGCTAAAACAGATAGAGAATAGCGCCAAACGCAAGTAAAATGGCACCACTACGCAGAGAGATGGCGCCAATCTGTAAAAAACATGTCTTTCACAAAAAAAACTCACAAGATAGTTAGATTGGGACCTTGTGTGTCCCACCGGGTGTGCCAATGTGATCAATGAGATCAAAATGAAGATTAAACATAAATCAAATGCAAAAATACACGATTATGCCTTCATAATGAACTCACAAATCCAAGAGGGAAGGAGTTGCACCCGATAGTCTCCTCTGATTTTACCCAAGATTAGTGTGTAGATGTGGATTGCTCAATTCGTGCAACACAATGTAAGATGAGAGACAAGTGGATTTAGATAGATTAGATGGAGATGAGGCATAATTTTGGCACTATGATGTTAGGATGAGGAGATTGTGGAGAGATTTTGGCAGAGGTTTGATGCATGAAGAGGTCTCTTTAATGGCTTAGAGAGGGGTCTTATTTATAGAGTTTTAGAAATGAGGATGGAGGGTGAGGATTGAAAGATGAGATCAAGGGCTAGGAATAAAAGTAAATCTTTTATTCATTTTAGGAAAAGGGGTGATAAATGAGGTATGGGTGTGAAAGAATGTGAAATGAATTAAAAATTTATTTGGGGAATGGGAAATGAATTAAGAATTTATTTGGGGATAAGAGGTAATGAATGAGGATGGGTGAGGTAAGGGGTGTGTAAGAGAAGTAAATGTGATGTGTGATTTATTTAAATTTTTAATTTGGGGATGTGGGGAAGGGTGTTAAACTAGGTTTGACCACCCAAATGAGAGGTTAGGACTAATTAAACAGAGGTTTTGTTTAATTGATCCTAGGGTTAGGATGAGGTAGGCTAGGGTAGGTTAGGGTAGGTCAATTAGTAGGCTAGATTAATTAGATAAACATGATTTATCTAATTAATGAGGATTAGGGAAAAGGAGAATTGAACTAAATAAATATTGTGAATATTTATTTAATCAAATGAGGATATAGTTGTAAGGTAAAAGTGATAAATTAAATAAATTAATTGATCACAAGGGATAGACAGATGGTTAGGGAAGATACTAGAAATTGATTTGCAGAGCAAGTCAATTTTAGATGTCTACACCTAGCTTGGAGGAGATTGTAACAAGGTCTAGAGTTCCTCATACTATTATTTCTGATAATGCAAAAGATTTCATAGGTTTTAAGATTTTTTATTGGTCTCTTAAGCATAATGTTTATCTAAAGACTTCCTCTAACTATTACCCTCAAGGTAATGGTCTAGCAGAATCTACAAACAAGAATTTGATCATGATAATGAAGAGGACTATGGAGATGAATCAAAGGTGGTGGCATACAAAATCCAGGCCTACTCTTTGGGCTGAAAGGATCACACCCAAAAGAGCAATAGGTAACTCTTCGCTTGTTCTTGTTTATGGAAGAGAAGCTAGGCTGCCCTTATCTCTAGAATTGCTTTCACTAGAGTTAGCTTAATAGTTGGAACTAGAAGGAGAAGATGTAAGGGTTGTTAGGATGGATGGGTTGATTGAGTTAGAAGAGTTGAGACATCAACCATGATCAAATTGGAAGAGCATCAAAAGAAAACCAAATAGTATTTTGATAAGAAAGCTAGAGAGCAAGTTTTCAAAGAGGGAGACCTTGTTTTGAAATGGGGTGCTAATAGAGCTAAACTAAGAGGACACACAAAGTTTGGTGTTGTTATATGGACCCTAATTAGAATCGGAGGTTAAATTTACTCCACTTTTATCGGCACGGTTTCCCCCCAAATTCCTACGGGGTCAAGAGGCAGCGCCCCCAAGACGGGGTCAAGGGGCAGCGCCCCTTGCGGGGTTAAGGCGTTGGGAGTTATTTTTCATTGGCTGACATAAAAATCCCTATTTTTTGTAACCGACAAAAGTTGTGATAAAAATGGCTAAGGGTTAGGGTTTCTGTTGATGTATTGTAGTATTTTGCAGCGGTATTGAGCTGCAAGGATTGCTGGTTGTAATCAGTTTGATTTACTGGATAATAATATTAGACTCTCTGTTGGTGGATGTAGCCCAAGTTTGGGTGAACCATGTTAAAACTTGTCTCTTGTTGTTATTATTTCTGTGTATTTTCATTCCTCTGTTTAATCTTTATTTGCATTTAATTGACATCTTCTGTTGGCTAACCCTAACAAGTGGTATCAGAGTGGCTTGTGTTTGATTATCATCTATAGAAAGGTCTCACGGTTGAGTGGGAGTCTCACGGTTGAGTGGGAGCAATGGCAGACGAGGGTAAATTGAAGGTAGACAAATTCAATGGGCAGAACTATCAGTTATGGAAAATATAGATGAAGGATTATCTCTATCAGAAGGATTTATGGAGGCCATTGAAAGGAGTAGCCAAGAAACTGGCAACAATGACTGATGAGGATTAGAATCTTCTAGACAGAAAGGCACTGGGAACCATTCGGTTGTGCCTAGCACCATCGGTGGCATTCAATATAACGGAAGTAAAGACAATAGATGGTCTGATGAAAGCTTTAGCTAAATTGTATGAAAAATCCTCAGCGTCAAATAAGGTATTTCTCATGAAGCGTTTGTTTAATTTGAAAATGATTGAAGGTGGATATGTGATAGATCATTTAAATGAGTTTAATATGATTATCAGTCAGTTAACTTTTGTAGAAGTAAGTTTTGATGAAGAGGTGAGGGCTCTCTTGATATTATGTTCTTTGCCAGAAAGTTGGAATAGCTTGGTAATGGCTGTAACTCTGTCTCTGGTTCAAGTACTTTAAAATTTGATGATATTGTTGGCATTATCCTTAGCGAGGAAATGCGACAGAAAAGCTTAGGAGGGTCCACATTAGGTAGTGTTTTGAATGCAGAAAGTAGGGTAGATCAAAGGAGTGAGGAAAAGGTTATGGAGGTCATGGGAAGTCACGAGAAAAATCAAAGGACAAGAGATCCCAATCTAGAGGACAAAAGAATTGCTGGTACTGTGGGAAACCAGGTCATCTGAAGAAAGATTGCTAGTCTCGGAAGAATAAAGAAGGAGACAAACAAGAAGGAAATAATGAGGCAAATGTGGTAAGTAATAAATTTGAAGATGATGCTTTGATTCTTTCCCTAGATAATGCTGATGATTCATGGGTTTTAGATTCAGGGGCGTCATTTCATGCTACAGCCCATAGAAGTTATTTTCTTGATTATGTCCAAGGGGATTTTGGGCTGGTTTATTTGGGAGATAACAAACCCTGTCAGATTGTTGGAAAGAGAAGAATTAAGATTAAGTTGCAAAATGGGAATCATTGGCTACTATAAGAGGTAAGGCACGTTCCAAGGCTTAGTAGGAATTTAATTTTAGCAGGGCAGCTAGCTGAAGAAGGTTACATTGTTACATTTACTGATAAAAATTGGAAGGTTTCAAAAGGTGCTTTAATAGTAGCAAAAGGTGTGAAAGTAGGCACCTTATATTTTTGTACAGGTCATACTGTTCCTTTTACTTTGGCTATTGTAGAGAAAAAACAAACAGGTTTAGGAACAATTGCTGTGGGTTCGTAGGAAGAGACTGAAATAGTTGTTACAGGTTTTGAGACAACACTGTGGCATAATAGACTTGGGCATATGAGTGAAAAAGGTATGAAGGTACTTCATTCTAAGAAAGTTTTACCAAATATGAAATGTATTAATATGGATTTATGTGAAAGTTGTGTGTATGGAAAACAAAAGAGAGTCAGTTTTCTCAAGGATGGGAAGCAAAAGAAAGATGAAAAGTTGGAGCTTGTTACATTCATAGATGATACAACTAAGAAGGTATGGATTTATTTCCTTAGGCAGAAATCTAATCTATTTGAAACATTTAAGAAATGGAGAAGCTTGGTTGAGAATGAGACGGGTTAAAGATTAAAATGTCTCAAATCTGATAATGGTGGTGAGTATTGCAGCAAATAATTTGAGGATTATTGTTCTTTTAATGGAATTCATAGGCAGAAAATGGTTCTAGGGACTCCATAGGAAAATGGAGTGGTTGAACACATGAATAGGACAATAATGGAGCGTACAAGGACCATGAGATTACATGTTGGGTTGCCTTTAAACATATGGGCAGAGGCTATCAACACTGCTGTATATTTAATTAATAGAGGTCCTTCAGTTCCTTTGGGTTGTGGTATTCCATAGGAAGTATGGACAGGTAAGAAGGTGAATTATTCTTTTCTTAAAACCTTTGGATGTGAAGCATTTGCACATGTAGATTATGAAAATAGAACCAAGCTGGATGCAAAATAAAAAAAGTGTACCTTCGTTGGATATGTCATTGATGAATTTGGTTATAGCCTTTGAGATTTTGAAAATCAAAAAATTGTGAGAAAGCAGAGATGTATTTAATGAGAAGGTGTTGTACAAAGATCAGTTGTAGCAACATGAGAAGAAAGAAAAGGATTATGTGGTGCTGGATGATACTTTAAATAGTGATGTTCTAGTGGTTCCTCATGCTTCGCAATAGCAACTAGAAATACCACAAACTCCAGTGAATGTTAGACGGTTAACAAGGCCAAGTAGACCTCCTGAAAGGTTTTCTCCCTCTTTGTATTCTATTTTGTTAATAGATGTTGGTGAACCAGAAGGGTATGATGAAGCTATGCAGGTGGATACAAAGGTTCAGTGGGAGCTATAAACACCCTAAAATGACCATGTCTTCAAATCACTTGCATTTTGTCTAATCTGTCTAATCACTTGCATTCAACGTTAATTAAATAATCTAATTATTTAATTAATTCCATCAAATTCTTCCAAAACTCCAAAATTCAACATTAATTGAATAAATTATATTTATTTAATTAATTTCAGCAAAATCAACCTTATTCTTCTAAAATTAAATAATTAATTATTTAATTAAATCATTATCCTCTTTCAAATTTCAAGTCTACATTAATTAAATAAATCTAATTATTTAATTAATTCATCCAAATCTATCTTATCTATAATTAAATAATTCTACATTATTTAATTAAATCAATTGTTCATCTAAATTTAAATAAATCATGCAAATTTATTTAAATTATCTCAATCCTCTAAAAATAAATAAAATCAAATATTTTATTTATAATCCTCTGTTCCTCTATCATGCACAAACAATTAAATAAATTTATTTATTTAATTTCAGTTATCTTCCAATTCCTCTTAAAATATCTTGTTAACTCATGTGCACAATCAGTCTTATTTGTAGAACTCTAAAAAAGGCAAAATTACAAGTTGAGTTATCTATTCAATCAATCTTGTTTTCATCATATCTTAATAAAAATATCCTTATGGATTGACACATGTCGTGTGCACATTCATCATGGTTATTTGTTTTATCTCCTCCGTTGATTCTTTAGAATTATCTAGATCGTTGATCGATCTCTGTTGAAACCTATATAAACCCTCCTCATCTCCTTCACAAATCCTCTTCGATCACTTATTCTTAGGCATCCTTTATAACGCTTTGAGCATACATCGCATTGATTGACCAACTTTACGATCTTTTGACATTGATCTTTGAGCACTTTGAGCATTTTACTTGTTTGTTGCAAACATGGTTTCATAGCATTATTAAGCAATCCACATTCAATAAAGGGAACAACACAAATCTAGGTAAAAGCTTTCTTATTTCATTGGATTTATTGATAATGGCTTTTATTTAGATTAGTTCTCTTTATGTTATGGGCTTTTGATTTATCATTTAAACATAATCGATTTTCCTCATACATAGGAGCTTGCAATGAAAGAAATGGACTCCTTGCTGAAAAACTAGACTTGGGAATTATGTAAGTCACTTGCAGTTAAAAAGCTTTACCAAACAAATGAGTTTATAGGTTGAAAGAGGAAGATGGAGGTAAGAAAAGATTGAAAGCCAGGTTAGTTGTAAAAGGATTTGCACAAAAAAAGGGCATTGATTTTGATGAGATATTTTCTCTGGTTGTCAAGATGACTTCTATTTGTACTATTTTAAGTATTGTGGCTGCTGAAGATTTGCATTTGGAATAGCTAGATGTGAAAATTACCTTTCTCCATGGTGATTTGGAGGAGGAGATATACATGGAACAGCCCCAAGGATTTGAGGTCAAAAGTAAGGAGAAACTGGTGTGCAGATTGAAGAAGAGTTTGTATGGCCTGAAACAAGCACCTCGGTAATGGTACTTGAAATTTGATAGTTTTATGGCTGAGCAAGGCTACAGTCGGTGTAATTCTAACCATTGTGTTTATTTTAAGAGGTTGGATAATGACAGCTACATTATTTTATGTTTATATGTTGATGACATGCCTGTAGCGGGGTCTAATATGGATCACATAAGAGAGTTAAAACAACAGTTAGAATAGTCATTTTCTATGAAGGATTTGGGAGTAGCAAAACAAATCCTTGGTATGAAAATTTGTAGAGATAGGAAGAACAGAAAATTGACTCTATCTCAGGCTGATTATGTTGAAAAGGTGTTATAGAGATTCCATATGGAGAATGCAAAAGCTGTCAGCACACCTTTGCCTAGTCATTTGAAATTGACTAAGGAGATATGTCCTAAGACACTAGAGGAGGAAGAAAAAATGTCCAAGGTACCATATGCTTCAGCTATAGGAAGTTTAATGTACACCATGGTATGCACGAGACCGAATATTACACATGCTATAGGAGTCGTAAGCAGGTACATGAGTCATCTCGGATTGGAGCATTGGAATGTGGTAAAATGGATTCTCAGATATTTGAGAGGTACATCCAATACACACTTATGTTTTGGGGGCTCTAATACTAATTTAGCAGGTTATGTAGACTCAGATTTGGTAGGGGATATTGATACTAGGCGGAGTACTACAGGTTATGTCTTTACTGTAGGTGGGACAGTGGTGAGTTGGATCTCCCAGTTGCAAAAGATGGTTGCTTTATCCACCACAAAGGCAGAGTATGTAGCTGCAACAGAGGCAAGCAAGGAGATGATATGGATGCAATCTTTCATGGAAGAATTGGGCAAACAACAGGCTAATAGTTATTTATTTACGGACAGTCAGAGTGCGATACATCTTGTAAAGAATTCTGCCTTGCATTCAAAGACCAAACACATACAGTTGAGGTATCACTTCATTCGGTCGGTGTTGGATGATGGACAGTTAAGGCTAGAAAAGATACATACAGATGAAAATCTAGCGGATATGTTTACAAAGGCAGTGACAAGGGGGAAGCTGAGCTCCTCTTCAGTTTCGGTTGGTCTTCAAGACTGAAAACAAAATCAAAACAACAGAGTCTAGGGTGCTTATTTCCAGTGGGAGCTACAGGGTCAACGGTGTTATGATCAATCTCCAAGTGGGAGATGATATGGTGTGGAGTCTGATCAGTCTCCAAGTGGGAGATTGTTGTTATATGGAGCCTAATCAAACTCGGAGGTTAAATTTACCCCACTTTTATTGGCGCAGTTTCCCCCCAAATTCCTATGGGGTTAAGAGGCAACGCCCCTTGCGGGGTTAAGGCGTCTGGAGTTATTTTTCATTGGCCGACATAAAAAACCCTATTTTTTGTAACCGACAAAAGTTGTGATAAAAATGGCTAAGGGTTAGGGTTTATGTTGATGTATTGTAGCATTTTGCAGCGGTATTGAGTTGCAAGGATTGCTGGTTGTAATCAGTTTGATTTACTGGATAATAATATTGGACTATCTGTTGGTGGATGTAGCCCAAGTTTGGGTGAACCACGTTAAAACTTGTCTCTCGTTATTATTATTTCTGTGTATTTTCATTCCTCTATTTAATCTTTATTTGCATTTAATTGATATCTTCTGTCGGCTAACCCTAACATTTGGTACCATCTAGAGTGGCCCATACATGATTACCAATTGCAAGGAAGCTAATGCTTTTCATCTTTAAAAGCCAAATGGAGAAGTTCTTCCTATCCCAGTCAATGGGATACACCTCAAACCATGCTTTTAAAGGTTTGTTTCTCAAACCTTGTACATATTAGAATATTTTGTTTTTGCAAATAAGTGTTGTTGCACACTCCAGTTGTCTTGTTTTCCTCCAAGTGCTATTGCACACTCTGCATTCTTATTAGGAGAATGTATGATTGGTTGTTCTTTAGGTATCCTTTTGCTTTGCTTTGTCTTTGTTGTGTGTTGTTTGAGGCATTTTCAATTTGTATAGATAGCTAGATAAGTAGTGTTTCTTTTCAGTTAGGTTTAGGCTCTTAATGAAAGGTTGTTTTAAAGCTCCTAATGTCTCCTATGCCCAATGGATTGCTTAAGGCTATTGATTTTAAGTGTTTAGCAAGCAAACACTCCCAAGAGGTCACCAAAATGTTGATTTTCTAAGCCGTCCTTGAGGTTTTAGACCTAAACTAGTTGCTTTGGACTAAAAACCTTCTTAATATGGCATGTTGATGCTAAAAACTCCATTCAAGCATATAAAAGTTTGAATACAAGAATATGTCATGTTATGGTTTATTAAGGTGTTTATGGTTTTCAAAATATTTAAAACCTCCAAAAGGTCCACTTAAGGAGCCCAAGTATATGTAAAGGTGTTTGAGGTATTTAAAAATCCTTTTAGGCCCATATAAGGCCATAAATCCTGTATATCTATTTTTGGAGGGACTTTAGTGTTTGAAAAGTCCTAAGTCTTTTAGGTGGAAAGTCTAGAAGTATTAGGATTGTTATTCTAATCGACAAGTGTGAACTCTTTTGGAAGGCCATCAGGACTAAAGAAAAAGGGACTATGCAAGCTTACTAAAGGTCTGCATAAATAGTCTATAAGTCTGTTTCAAGTTTGTGAGGCCGTGTACAGTCTACAAGTTTGTTGAAATATACAATGTGTATAAGTAGGTCTGTTGAAATACACATTATGTATAAGCAATTCAAAGGTTTATGAAAGATCATCTTCAAGGTCTTGAGAATGGAGCGTGTCAAGCCTTATCTCCTAGACTTCAAGCTTGCCTTTGAACATTTTTGCATCTATGCTAGAGGCAAGACCATCCTAGACAAATTGCAAAAATGATCTAGGTCTCTCCAACAAGCACATGAAAGCATCTAGAATTACTCTCCATAGGTTTGGAAACACCTCTATCAATTCTCTCTAGTACGAACTTGCTTACATGGAAGCCAAAATAAAGATCAAGTAATGGAGAAACACCAATTACCCAGTGACCTCTAGTCCCAAAATAAATGGATTAATGCTATTAATGCATACAAAAAACTTGTGGAGCCTCTGGACATTGCACACTACTATGAATAGGATAGAAAACATGGGAATCTAGTGGAAACTATCTATCACTAGGGGTAAGGCCCCACCACCACGAGGTACTTGAGAAATGGATGAAAGAAAAGGACCAAACTCGTAGTAGTAGAGGAAAGAAGCCCCACACAAAGTTTGCATCCTTAATTGACGACTCTTGCTTTTGGGTTCATGTAGAAGAAGACCTAAACAAATCTTTAAGATCAAGTCATGAATGCCCCATGGATAGAAAGCCTTGAAAATTTTGAATGTTATGTATAGAAAATGATAAAGGATTGTAGTGTTTTTTATGAGGTCTTCATGGAGGGGAATAACTTCATGAAAATAGTCGTAATAATACAACGATCTTCAACATCAATCCTAGCAGTGGCAGTCAATCTCTCCTTTGTTTAACTTCATGAATACCGAGGGTTGAAAGGTTTGTGAAATCCTAGAAGCTCTGTGAAAACCCTAGAAACTGTGTGAAACTATTGACAGGTTTGTTCTAGGGTAAAGACCATTTAAAAGGATTGCAAAAGCTTTAAGAGGTTTGTAAAAGCATACACATGGACCTGTTGAAATACACATTGTGTATAAGTAGTTCAAAGGTCTATGAAAGACCATCTTCAAGGTCTATATAGACTATTTCAAGGGTTTGTGAAAGATCATTCCTAAAGGCTTGTTATTAAGCCTAAAAGACCATCGAAAGCTCTATGAAGCCCTAGGTTCATGAAGGGACTGCTATGATTGACTGTATGGAGATAAGAAAATAGGTTCATGCCCATTGCTAATGTCATTAGGGTAATGAGAAAAGTGGTCCCTACTCATGCCAAGATATCTGATGATACAAAGGAGACCATTCAATAATATGTCTTTGAGTACATAAGCTTCATTACCAGTGAAGCAAATGATCATTGCCAAAGAGAGCAGAGAAAAACTATTACTGCAGAGGATGTCATTTGGGCCATGAGAAAATTGAGTTTTGATGATTATGTTGATCCCTTGACCATTTATCTACAAAAGTATAGAGAAATTGAAGGTGATCATAGAGATTCTATCAAAGGGGAGCCCCTCCCAAGGAAAGAAATGGATGCTCTTGCTTTGTCTATTGGTTTTCAAATGAGTCATCTAGGCCTTTATGGTACCTCAGGACTAGGATATTACAAGGACTCAATGACAAGTTCAAACATTAACTATGATCCTTATGCCCATTACAAGTGAAATTGAATAAAATTGAGCAATTGTCATGACTTTAATTTTTCAATTCCCTAAAGGCTCAATTGTAGAACAGGGATTGCATCTCTTTCAAGTGTGAAGTGTTTTCTATACTCTTTCTATGATACAAGTTGTTCTTTAAGTTTATTGCTTTCTTCCATATCTATTTAATCGACATAGATATTAGTATGCATCCTCTTCTTCAAATATGATGTCCAGAGTGGGAATCCCTACAAGCCAAGACAACATAAACTTTGAGGATGGTGATATGGAGAACTATGTTGTGAGAGCATGTACAAGTCTGTTAGACTATTAAAAGGGTAAAAAACCATTGACAGGTCTATTCAAAGGAGAAAGAAACCATTGAAAGATGAAGATCTGGAGGTGAAGTCAAGAGAGGCAGCTTTAGATGGTGAGAGTGATAGAGAAAACATGAAAATATCAGAAATCTAGTGTTGCAGGCCCTTATGGATTTATACCTCTTTTCAAGCATAGAATGAAATTTGCAGGTCCTATTTCAAGGAGAAGTGAACTGAAACAAGATTCATTAGGGGACCATAAAGAGGTCATGAAGTTGTAGTTGAGAGTCCTCATGGAGAAAGACTTGTTCCTACACCACATAAAGAATTAGTGAAGGTTCTAGCAACTAAAGGAAGTTAGGAAACATGTTCCTATTCCTATGCAAACACTTGGAGGAAGTTATGGTCATCAAGAGTTCTTGTCATTAATTCTTTTTCAACAAGTACTTATTCAAGTGAGTGGTGGTAGTTTTGGATTTTTTAGGAGATCTTCCGGCTTGAAGACCCAGTCACTCAACAAACCATGGAATCTTAAGAAGAAAAGTATGATAAACTACTACCAATTATTCTCCTCTACACCCAAGAAGGTTAACTAAAGCATTCAAGAGGAAATTAGTCTCTTTATTCTCCACTTGAGGATAGCTTCTTGTTTTTCTCAAAAAAATGTTTACTTTTCTAATATATCTTGTTGTAATTAGACAGAGATAAGTCTCTAGTTTTTGTCATAGATTTCTGCATACTAGATTTGTAATAGATACTAAGCCTTCATGATTAATAAGAAGAACTGATTATTGCCTTTCTCATATACATTCTCACTGTGTTTTCTTGAAGAGTTGGAAGGTTCTCTTATGGATATCAGTTCGTTTTGTAGCTACACTCTTCTTTTCTAACCTTTGTGGAAGTTTTCATGAGTTTGTGTGAATGCATGTCAATTTCTTGATATTGTTGTTGTGCTTGATAAACAGGTCCAAAGATCCCCTTATCATTGGTGTATCACCTCCTTTGTATTTTTGGTCATTTCTTACCCTTTTCATGATGAGAACTTAGATTGTTGAGTAGTGTTATTTCAGTAGTGTTTTAGGCCTGCAACTGATTATACATTAAGTATCTTCAGTGATAGGTAATAGCAAACCAACCCTTGTTTAGAGGTTGATCTCTAGCTATCAAAGCCCACACTTTGAGAGGTCTTCCCATGTTTCACTAAATAGCCGAGCTAGGTGTTTAGCAAGGGTGCATATTATAGTGACAACACTTTTTTTTTTTGTTGGAGGGTTTCTTGCTTTCTTTCATTTCAAAATCAATTTGATTCCAACCTTCTCTCTATCATATGAAATAACACATCATGACCATTTTAAACACGAAACTTTCAATGGCACCATTTAAGTGGCTATCTAAATTAAAAAAGAATTGGCTAAAGTGGCTCAAACAATTCTTGTTCGAGATAGTGTACATGTATTGCAAGCTCTTGAGAATGATTCTACACCTTGCAATGTTCAATTATTTGCAAAGAATGAATACATCTAAGCCATACAACTATAAAATACTAAGCAAAAAGCCACCAAATGTGTTGGATTGGTAATCTTTAATTTAAGCCACCTATGAGACTTATATTTAAGCTTTGAGATATTTTATTGTCTTTGAGAACCAACATTGATTGATGTTGTTGTAGTTGGAAAACACGTTAAGTAAAAACAATAAATTGGCTCATGGTATGGACTTATATTTAAGCTTTCAGATATTTTATTGTCTTTAAGAACCAACATTAATTGATGTTGTTGTAGTTGGCTGCTATTGTGATATTTTATTGGCTCCTATTGTGATATCAGATATTTGCTATTATGATATCATATATAGAGATGCTTCATTATTGCCTAGAGAGACCACTTACATGGGATATCTTCCCACGGCTTTATCACCGAGACCACTACTAGGAGGTCTTAGTCCTCAAGGCATTATCACCTTGTTCAAACTCGTGAGCTCATCGGCCTAGTGAAGGCACACAACTTGCAAACATGCCAGCCCAACGAAAGCCAATGGACTCCAAACTCATTGGCCCAGTGGGGGTTTGAACCTTGGTGACGATCATAACAACCAAGTAAACTCACCACCACATTGCGCTCTTATGGACGATTCAATACACTTACAAGAAAGATAATTACTTTAGATTTTTTTTTATCTGGGTTACTCGTTTTAGCCTGAAGTGGGGTGGGGGGGGGGCGGGGGGTGGTCTTAGTCCTCAAGACATTATCACCTTGTTCAAACCCGTGAGCTCATTGGCCCAGCGAACATGCTAGCCCAACGAAGGCCAATGGACTCCAAGCTCATCGGCCCAATGGGGATTTGAACCTTGGTGACGATCATAACAACCAAGTAAACTCACCACCGCATTGCAATAAGAATTATTAAGTAATTTGTAGTCTATAAACAATATATTTTAAAAATTGTATACATTTTTGCATCATATTCCATATAATTAAAATTTAACTATGAAAATCTTACTTATCTCTAACAAAATTTTACTATAATTGACAATGACATATCCATTGAACCTGGTCCAATTCCTAATTTATACCCTGATTATAAAATGGGCTCAGAGGGATTTGACGTGAATGAAGAAAGCCGTATGGATTGTTCAAATCAATCAATTACTACTGCATTAAAATAGTCTAATACTCCCAAATTCCACTCGCTTACTGTTTTGGATTTTTGTGACCCTTCCCTATTTGATAGAAATGCTGAAGCAAACAGACCCTCGCGAAGGTACTAATAAAGTATTTTTGATTTGCTGTATCTATGCACGCAATGTGTACCAACAAAAATCTTATCTTAGATTTTAGAGGCACGCGGTTTTAAATTTTTAGTTTGGGAGGATTGAGGCCCACAGGCTACTCCGACGTTAAGAGATTTGAACTAAAATTGATCTCCAATAAAGAAGTGACGATCTGCCACACCCAATTGGGTTTTAGTCTGTATTCAGTTGAAGGGTGTGTGCGTGTGCTATTTTTTTCCTTTTTATGTAATTTGGAATGAGAATTTGGTCTGAATGATTTGTTATAAGATCTTTCACAGAATGCATGTGTCGATTTTGCAGGATGTTTGCTGGTAGTGGTAGCTACCGAGAAAAGTTGATAGGGTTTATGAAAGAAGATTTGGGCGCCATTTCTAGACTGTGAAAGGTATGCATACCAAGCATTTGAAATCAACTCTTTGATGGTTTAGCTGAAAAAGAAGAGGGTATATCAGATTGAAAGGACATGATCATGTCTGCAGAGGAGATATCTGAAAGTTTTGTTATGAGTTTTTTTTTTTGAAATAGCTAGACAATGAGAGGTATCTTCTAAAAAAAACAATCACAGACAAGATATGTACCTTTACCATTAGAGGCATTGACTCAAAATCTTTGTTGATACCCCCGGATTTGCACTTGAAAATCAATGCCATTTCAAACCTGAACATCTTTTTACTCCCCTTCACTGTGTGGGGAAAGGTTTTCTTTGAAACCTAGCCTTACATCTTGATTGTGACTAAAATCCTATAGCAGTCAAGTTTTTGCTGTGATTGTCTCTTTTTATTCGTGAATTGCTCTTTTTAAAAAAATGAAGGGAGCTTGTCTCTGCAAAAGATGCTGCCGCTGGTGGGTATCTATTTGCTAGCCTAGTTTGTTGAGGCATGCCACACCCAGAATTTTGGGTGTGGCTAAAACATCAGCACGTATTTCTGGAATTGAACCTGGGGTTCTGTTATAAAAGAAACCCAGTGATTGATGTTATGAGCTCCTTCCAATTAACCCCTTTCTTTCTGTGATTGTCTTGAGATTGAATGCAAAAGCTTCTTCTTTGAATGGTAGAGAATGGGTATTATGGTATTGTATGTTTTGTTGAGAAATGATGCAATAGAGTTGGGTTCTTGGTTCGTATAAACGTAAGTGCATCTCATTGACTATTTAGCTATATTTATGCCAAGTTTATGTGGTCAGATACAAATTCCAGAGGTCGATCAAGAAAGGATCAGATGTTTTTAATTGCGAAGCACTTGATGAGGATTCCTGTAGCAGGATTGCATTTTGATCATTGACAGTTTTCGGTGGGTGGCTGTAATTTTGATGGAAACAGACTGACACTTGTTTAGAAAACACACTAGGCTATTTGTGTTATGTTGCAGTTATTGTGCGCTATAAAATGTTTCTAAGGATGTGCAGACACGTTGCCAGGTGTCCTCTCTGAGGCTTTCAAGGATCTGAATAAACAGTTGTTATCAAAGTGCTGCAAGATGGTTTCAAGGATGACTTCAGGCACTGTTTCAGCATCTGAAAAGAATGATAGCAAGGACCCTCTGCTGCCTGAGAGTCAGCATGATCTAAAAGATTCTGATTGTAAGAATGCATCATTTTCAGGAGCAGTATTCAATCTATCAACAACTATTGTTGGGGCTGGGATCATGGGATTGCCTGCTACCATGAAGATTTTGGGACTTGTCCCAGGGATTTCTCTGATTGTGCTTGTTGGAATTCTAACAAATGTGTCTATTGAGATTCTATTGAGGTTTAGCAGAGCCTGCAAGGCCATTTCTTATGGAGGCGTTATGGCAGATGCTTTTGGTCCACTTGGGAGGATTGTACTGCAGATTTGTGTCATAATTAACACCCTTGGTGTTCTAATTGTCTACATGATTATCATTGGTATGCAAAGCCAAAGCTATGGATTGGCTCCTCTCGTAGTATCCATTTAATTTGTTAGTTTTTTGTTAAAATGACATTCTCTTTCTCTGGACAGGTGATGTTGTCTCTGGCACATCAGCAAATGGGATGCATCATTTTGGTATCTTAGAAGAATGGTTTGGTGTCTGTTGGTGGACTGGCCGACCGGCTACGCTGTTTCTCATCACAACTTTTATTTTAGTCCCCCTTGTATCTTTCAGACATGTAGGTAAGTGCATATCTACAACTAAAGTGGTTAAAAAGATTGCCTTTCCCCAAGCTTTCTGTATTTCTTCTCAAGATAACTCTTTACATTGGGAGAAAATGACATTTATGATTGCCTTGTGTTTTGAGTGAAAGTTACTATTTATATAGAGATGTATCCCAGCTGGTGGTTATTGTAAGTTAAATTTGAGTTATCTATCTTTAAGATGATGCATTAGGCATTCCTGGTATACTATTTGTGTAACTCTTAGTGGGAATCTTTTATGCATATCTTATAATTACTATGCTTATAAGTGGTAATCAAAATTCTGCTTAGAAGAGAGATTTGATATATTAGTTTAATATGCTTTGAAACCTTTTTTAGTACTAGAAAGTTTTACATTATAGTCTAGGCAAAAAGTATTATTGATTTTATTGATCTTGGGCATTGTTTTAGTTCTTATTTCCTTGGACATGCAGATTCCTTGAAAGTTACTTCTGCATTATCAGTGGCATTATCTGTTCTGTTTGTGATGATCACTGCTTGCATTTTAATTTTCAAATTGCTCAGTGGCAACATCGACATGCCAAGATTACTCCCAAAAATTGTTGATCAGACTTCATTGTGGAAGCTTTTCACAGTTGTCCCGGTGTTGATCACTTCTTACCTCTGTCACTTCAATGGTACTGAAAATTTTCTTGTTAATCATTTATCGGTAGCCTCCTAGATAATGTATTCAAGAAAAGCTTATAATTCATACCATCCAGTTTGGATGTCATTAGAGCAAGCATTTTCTTGTGAAGTGACTTCTGGCATCTGCGGCCTGTGCAGTTCATCCAATACACCGTGAATTGAAAGCCTCTTCACAAATGCAAGCAATAGTTCAAGCATCACTTACCTTATGTGCGGCAATATACATAACTACAAGTTTGTTTGGTTACACTCTATTTGGAGATCAGACTATGGATGATGTTCTAGCCAACTTTGACAGAAATCTGGGAGTCCCTTATAGTACTATTCTGAATGACATTGTCCGTATTAGCTATGCTGTTCATTTGATGCTTGTATTTCCAGTGATACACTTCTCTTTGCGCCTTAATCTTGATGGACTTATCTTTCCATTGGCACGGCCTCTTACTTCAGATATTCGGAGATTTGTTTTAATCACTACTGTGCTAGTTGGGATTATTTTAGTGGGTGCTGTGGTCATACCCAGTATCTGGCTTGCATTACAATTCACAGGAGCTACTGCAGCTGTCTGCTTGAGCTTCATCTTCCCAGGTGCAATTGCACTCAGGTAATCAGAGGATGCTTTACTGACTTATTTATTGTTATGTGTTTTATTGCTCGTTTGTGTAGAAATTTGGAATTTTTCTTATTTGTTGCTAAGTCTTGAAAATCTCCTATTGCAGAGACACTCATGGCATCTCAACAAGGAAAGATAAATTTAGTGCGTTGTTTATGATTATACTGGCAGGAATATCTTGTTTGATTGCTGTATACAGTGACATTGATCAGTTGTTAAAGAAAAGTAGTACAGTTCCAAGTCCTCCCACATCATGACAATTTACAAAATTATTTGTACCTGTGGCACTCTTCCTGTATATGTAGGGTTCTTTTGGTAGTATCTAACAAACAGGAATAAATTCACAGTTGAAACATAATGAGCAATCTCAGAGAAGCATAATGTATCATAATCAAATGAAAATGTGTGCAACTGCAAACATCTGGCATTTACTTTCCAAACCTTTGAAGTAAACATAGAATTATGGCATTTAAAGCTGTAAATTATGCAACATATGCATTGTCCCGCTTCAGTATTTATTGTTGCAGCAGAGGTTTATGTGAACATATGTGGTCATGTACTTATGCTTTGCTCTTTTTACAAGACTTCTCTTTCCAACATACAATTTTGTGTTGCTGTATTTGTATCTATAACGATTTTATGGTGAGTACATGCAGTAATCATGTGTCAACACAATTAAATTATTCATCCACAAAAAAAGCTGATAATTCTGATTGTAGAGTAGTAAGGCCTTGCATTGTTAGACAAAGTCAGAAGACTGTTTCACAGTTCCCAGATTGGGAAAATGAGGAGACTCATTTTTAACTTTGATTAAAAAATGTGGTTATAACACTCACATCCTTATAACCATGATAACCGCATACAGTCCTAATGCAATTAAGGCAATATTTCCATAAGTTTATGATCAGTGTTGTTGGGGTGCACATATTTGACCAAAATTGGGCTGCACCCAATACTGTGGGTACGAAATGCACACCCAAAACCACACCCCATGCACATCTGGTACACACCAGGCAAAGTGTTAAGAAAACAGGACAGATAAATGAACATATAACACCTGCAGCAAATAAACAGACAAAATTGCACACAAACACAACAAATTTACATGACTCACCAAAATGGTTACATCCACAGGAAAAGCGGGTATTTGTTTCTCTTTTATTAATTGCAGCAATACATGATTTTTTTTTTTCTTGGAGACTAATGTTTCTTTCCTCCAATTTATACTAAATTCGTCAAAGAAGACGAAGGGACTAAAGACAGGGGAGATGAAATGAACTGTTGGATTTTACTTCCGAAAAATCTACCACTTGAAGTCCGATCCATGCTGTGAATAGCCATGCTCAAAGATGTCACTCGCTTTTCCATGGCTTATTGTCACATGTTAACCAAACCAAGAGAAGCTTTGCATAACTCCAGCTTCTCTTTTGAAACAACCTTAGTAAATGCATTTGTAGGATTCAGGCTAGTATGTATCTTCTCCAACTTTAGTTTACCTTGTTCAAGAACACTTCTAATAAAGTGATATTGAAGCTCTATGTGCTTCATTTGTGAATGAAAAGCTGCATTTTTTGCCAAATGTATTGCACTTATGTTATCACTATTCAATACGAAGTCTTGTTGTCTATTAGTCAATTTAGATGATAACCACTATAACCACAACATCTCCTTAGCTCCTTCTGTGATTGCAATATACTCTACTTTTGTAGTGGAAAGAGCCACCACCTTCTACAACATAGAAAACCAATTGAGCGTTGCTCCTACGAATGTGAACACATACTTCGTTGTAGATTGCCATCTATCTAAGTCACTAGCCATATGTAAGTCAACATATCCTTGCAATTTTGTATCTTCTCCTTTGAACCTCAATACATGATTTGATGTGCCTTTCAAATATCACATAATCCATTTTATTGCCTGTCAATGAAATTTTTCTGGATTACTCATATACCTACTGACCACTCCCACTGCATGGGCAATGTCTAGTCTTGTGCAGACCATTGCATACATAAGGCTCCCAACTGTACAGAAGTAAGGCACTCTTTCCTTGTATTATTTTTCTTCCTGTGTCTTAGAACACATTTCAAAAGATAATTTGAAATGATCAGTTAGAGGTATGCTCACTACCTTAGCATCCTTCATATTAAACCTATTCAATACCTTTTCACTATATTTCTCTTGTGATAGTTGCAATTCATTTTTCTTCCTATCTCTGATAATTGTCATTCCAAGGATTTGCTTTGCAGCACCCAAATCCTCCATTGAAAATTTCTTAGCCAATTGTTGTTTTAACTTGCTAACTACAACCATGCTAGTTCCACTCACTAGCATATCACCTACATACAATAACAATAGTACAAATTCATCATTCTCTAAAGTCTTATAATAAACGCAATGGTCAGATTCACATCTAGAGAAATTTTGCTCGGCCATAAATGAATTGAATTTAAATACCATTGCCTTGGAGCTTGTTTCAACCCATACAAACTTTGATTCAATCTCCAAACTAGAGCCTCTTTACCTTCTTCCTCAAAGCCTTATGGTTGCTTCATGTACAACTCTTCGTACAAGTCACCATGTAGAAAGGCTATCTTGACGTCAAGTTGCTCCAATTCTAGATCATAAACAACCACTAAACCTAATACTGCTTTGATAGAGGCCATTTTCACAATTGGTGAAAAAATCTCCATGAAATCAATGCCTTGCTGCTGATCATAACCTTTGACCACCAATATGGCCTTGTATCTCTTCTTCCCACTTTCTTCCTTCAACCTATATACCCATTTGTTTTTCAATGCTTCCCTGTTGGGTGGAAGACAAACTAAATCCCATGTGTGACTAGCCATCAAAGATCCCATCTCATCTCTCATAGCCTCTGTCCATTATTTGTTGTCTTTATCTTCACACACTTCTTCAAATGTAGCAGGGTTAGATTCATTAGAAATTAATAACTGTTGAAGGAAGTCTTTATATCTCATTGAAGGCCTGTGCTCTCTAGTGGATCCGAACTTGAGGAATCGGTTCCTGTAGATTACCCTCCTCATAAGTGCTAGTGGGATGATCCTACTGTTCATTATTGTGAGGATTCAACGACAGAGATTGTGGTAGTATTGGTGGATGAACTTGCTATTGCGGTTGATCCACAATCACCTTTTGTTTAAACACATCACTCCCATTTGTGATGTCTTCTAATGGAACATACTCCTTAGCTAGTACATCTCTTGTTCTTGTAAATTTGCCATTACCCTTTCATTAAAGATCACATCTCTACTTCATGTGACTTGCTTGGTGATTGGATCCCATAGTCTGTAACCATATTTTTCATCTCCATACCCAATGAAGTGCACCTTTTTTGACTTCACATCAAGCTTTGTTCTTTTTTCTTGTGGGATATGAATGAAAGCTTCACATCCAGCCACTCATAGATAATCATAAGAAATCCTCTTTCCTAGCCACTTCTCTTTTGGAACTTCAAAATCTAAACGAGAGGATGGTCCTCTATTGATCAAGTACATTGTTGTATTTACAGCCGCCACCTAGAGCTGTTTTTCTAATCCTACATTTGAGAGGATGCTACACACTCTTTCCAAAATTGTTATGTTTAATCTTTTTGTTGCATCATTCTCTTGTGATATAAGAGAAACAATTTTGATTCTCTAAATGCCATTTTCTACATAATATTGATCAAATTCTTTTGAATAGTACTCACCCCCATTGCCATTTTTTAAACACTTAATCGTACTACTGGTTTGATTTTCTACAAGTGCCTTGAAAGTTTTAAACATACCAAGAACTTTAGACTTTTTTTTCATCAAGTAAACCCAAACCTTCCTAGTGCAATCGTCCAAAAAAGTGACAAAATAATTGGACCCATCAATAGATGCTACCTTTGAGGGGCCAAAGACATTCGAATGCACTAGTTCCAATGGACGTGACTTCTTCTCATGTTCCTTGGTAGAAAATCTTGTCCTCTTCTATTTTCCATATATGCAATGCTCGCATAACTCCAGATATATCGATTTCAGATCTGGAAGTTGATTCTTCTTTTGCAAGATCTCAAGACCTTTCTTGCTCATGTGACTGAGCCTTTTATGCCAAAGCTTTGTTCCGCTATCTGCAACTGTCATTGTAGTTCCCACTTCTATCTAACCCTCTAGAACATACAATATACCAGATTTGCATCCTCTAGTAATCACCAATGCTTCTTTTGTCACCTTCCACGCACTTGACTCAAATGTAACACTGCATCTATGAGCATCCAACTGCCTAGCTGAAATCAGGTTTCTCCTGAGTTGAAGAACATTTCTAACATCCTTTAGCAACCAATTGTTGCCATTTTTCATCTTTAGTAGCACATCTCCCTTGCCAATGATACTGCAAAGTTCATCATCACCGAGGTAAACGTTGCCAAAATTACCAACTTGATAATTTTTGAAATAATCTCTGCATGATGTCGCATGAAATGATGCTCCTGCGTCAAGTACCCAAACATCTGCAGTGGTTTCTCCCGTAGACAAAACAAGAGCACCTGCATCTTCTTCATAAGTTGTAGTAGCCTCATTTTCTTTTGACTGGTTGTCAACCTTCTTGTTCTTCAGTGACCAATATTTCTTCACGTGGCCTTCCTTACCACAATGCCAACAACTAACTTTTTTGCCTCTTGATTTTGATCTTTTGCAGGATTTTGATCTTCCCCTTTGATTATCCTTCCCTCATTCATGTGTTCTCCCTCTATTGTTGGTTACCAAAACATCACCTGATGAAGTACCTTGGTTTTTCCTTCTCCTATTCTTGTTGAGAAGAATTCCAACATCATTAAATTTTAGCATGCTTCCCTTTGTACCAGATACCGAGTTGCTAACATCCATAACAACTCCTTCCCAGCTATTAGGTAGTGAGCACAACAACAAGATAGCCTTGATCTCAACATCCAATTTGATGCTTACTAAAAGTAACTGATTGATCAAGGTGTTGAACTCGTTCAGATGATTTGTGATATTACCGCCTTCTTGCATTTTTAAATTGTACAATTTCTTCATCAAAAGTACCTTGTTCGATGCAGAGGCCATCTCATACAAGTCCGATAGACGATCCCATAATCCTTTCGTTGTCTTTTCTGATGAGACATTGAATAAGACATTGCTGGATAAAGAGAGGATGATCGTAGCCACCACCTTCCGATCTAGTTTGTTCCAATATTCATCCAAGATTGCAATTGGCTTTTTTGATTTTCCTTTCAACGTGATTGAAAAGTCCTTTTAGATTAAAAGAGCTTCGAGTTGCAACTTCCACATCTCGAAATTTTGTCCTAAGAATTTTTTAATTCTCCATTTGTTTGTCTCCATCTCTCCTTCTGTGCAAGTGGCTTTCTCGATTTTATTTAGCTCTGATACTAGTTGTTAAGAAAACATTACATATAAATGAACATATAACATGTGCAACAAATAAACAGAGACACAAAATTGCACACAGACACAACAAATTTACGTGGTTCACCAAAATGGCTACATCCACGAGAAAAGCGGGTATTTGTTTCTCTTTTATTAATTGCAGCAATACATGAAATTTTTTTCTTGGAGATTAATGTTTCTTTCCTCCAATTTATATTGAATTTGTCAAAGAAGACAAGGGACTAAAAATAGGGGAGATGAAATAAACCGTGGGACTTCACATCCGAACACAAAGTTAGTGCTCCTGATGTAGTTCAACTAAACTGCACTAAGCACATTGGTACATTTGTCCTAATTTAAGACACCCTATGAGAAAATCAATTAAAAGCAAAAAGGTTAAACAAGAATTCAAAATGCATGTTTTCCTAAAACCCTAATGCATCTAGGAACAAATGGTTCTTGAATGAAGTTGATACTATTTTTCGATTGATACATCCATTTAGAAAATCTAAGTGTTTTTTTGGGTCATGATCAAACCAGATGCAAATGTGATGCCAATTTAGTGTATGACACCACACATTTCAAAGCCCACAAAGGGAAATATCTAGCATATTAAGTTACATGGTTATCTTATGTTTGAAGATTCAACTAAAAGTGTGATGTTCCAATTTTAATATTACTATGTACCTGCTTTTTTGGGGTTTGTAGCATGCCTTCCTACACCATTGCACCTGTGTACCCAGATTTCAGGTTTTCATACTAGGTGTCGTGCACTACACCATGCATACATGCGCACCCATGAAACCTTAGTTATCTCACAATGAAGCCTTTCAAATATGGATGTACCATTTTAGGATATTTGGTGACAAACAAGTCATAAGATTTCTATGAGGTAGATGGAGTTGCCTGCCTTGACAATGTTTATTTATGTATTTATGTTTTTTCAAGCTTTATCTTACAAATTTTCCTAGTACTTTGATTGTAGGATGGTCATCTAACGGTGGTACTTCGACAATTTCTATGTAGTTAGTTTTAAAACTTGCATTATATCTTTTGTAAATCATTGTTAATATCTTGTGTGGTCTACTACCTATGGTCTTAAATTTGATAAAGTTTTTATGAATGTATTTTCTTGGTCAAAAGTTCAACACGAGGCTTGTAGCTAGTTCGTTCTTCTTTGAGTTGAGATTTTAATGTTAATTTTTTTCTAGTTGTTAGATAGAAAAGAGAGACTAGCCCAATAGATCAAACTAGGTCAAACCCTCTTCTATCGAACATTAGGACACAAGCCGAGCTTGGCTTCTACCCAAGAAGGAGAGCCAAACTACAGGGGCTTTGTCCCTTTGTTGTATAGATGAGAATCAACCAAATCCAACCAATCAAACTAGAGCAAAATATGAAACCCTAATTGAGTGAGATCAGAGCATAACAGACTATCGGAAGCAAATACCCAGAATCTAAGTAGATAGTAGAGATCATGGGATCAAGAAGAACCTGGATCTAGGTTTTAAGGCCCAAAGAACCAGGGCACTTGGGCACCCTAGACACTGATTAGGGTTTTGTAGATTGTGATGATACCTGTATCTTTGCCCTTTTGTGTTCCTACTCCCTGCAACTTGTCTTCTGCAAATTCCTTCGGATCTGACCTGCACACACACAAGAAGGAAAATGGTTGGGTGCTATTTAGGAGCTTGCCTAAGTCAAGCTCTGTGAATGATGTTTCCACCTCCACAATAGCAAAGATGAAAGATAAAGAGCGCATGCCCTAGGAGGGCAGAGGCAAATTTGAAGTAGAATGGAATGCTAGAACAAAGCATGAAGGGAAGAAGTCACCATGAGCATGGAAACCCTATCATGCTTGATGCGGCGTCACAACTTGACTAAAGGAGTTGGTGTATCCCAAAGTAGTAGAAAGATCTTCACAAGACCTGCAATAAGTTAGTGCCACAACAATAATCCACCATAGAGAGCTTTAGAGAAGAGTAGAGAGCATGAGAGAGAAGAAGAGAGAGTCTAAGAGTGCCTAGATTGCTTAGAGAACTTAGAGATGTTCAAATGAATAAACTAACTTGTTTTTATATACATTCCTACTCACAAACGATGAAAAAAACTGAATGGGACTGACATGAGGAACCACTTAAGATGTTTTAAGCCAACATACCTTAAAAATAGTCCAGGGCTAAATGAGGGACTAGGGCTTGGGTACCCTTGTCCTTTAGCCCCAAAAGTCTCGACATAAGTCTCTTTAGGTGTTCTTAGGTCAGTCTCATTGTTATTTTGTTGGGTTTTATCATCAGGATTGAGAATTAATCATTTCATGTTCAAAAAGGTGTTAAAATAGGCCCTGATTAACAAGTGTAAACATTTTAGGTCCACCCAAGTGCTAAACTAGGTGTAAAATGTTAGTGTACACATTTTATGATGTAATATTTAGCCCCCACTTTAGCATGGGTACGAACTTACGTTTGAGCTCACACTAAAGAATGGAGAAGACAAATTTCAAACACAACACACATAGAAACCATAGAATGTCACCAAAGTCGAGGGGTGATCAAGCCCCCAAGTTTAGGATTCTAGAAGTCTGATGATTTGCATACACATAAGACACATGACATAATTCACTCATATATGAAGCATTTAGAAAACATGAGATAAGACATGACATACACAAGGCATACACTTGAGCAATCACAATCCATACATGCAATACACAAAGTATACACGCTTGACACAAAGCATACATATAAGGCATAAAGTATACATAGAATACACATGAAACACACGTGAAACACTCAAGGATAATACATAGAGAAAGCACATGTGAGGCACACATGAGGCGTGAAGAACATGTAGAGAATAAGAATATATGAGGAGAATACACACATCATACATCAATCACAAGAAACACATAACAGAAGACCCTGAGTCAGCATGATAAAGGATACCTCAATCTAAATGTTGTCTCAATCACCATGCATCATTCCCCAAGATGCAACAAATAAGAATGCTAAGGGGTTAGTTATAAATAAGAAGAACAAGAGGGGTACAAACACATCATACACATAATCCACATTAAGAAAAGTGTTTCCACTCAAGGAAATACACAATCCACCTCCCGCAAGAGGAATTACACAAAGCCTTGCAGAATAAGAAGGCGAAGCAACCTTACTACCAAACTCTAGTTGGTGGCGCAACCCTTCTCCCGAATGTGCAAGGAGCTTCAACTTGGGAGAACAAGATAGACTCAAGATATTGTTTCTAAGCTTTCCGTAATCCTTTCCAAGAGAGTGGAATAAAAAATATAATCAACAAGTGTTTTGATAGAAAGATGAGGGTAAGGCTCATAGCATGATGTATTCCCCCACCTTAAATTGACTGCTAACTCCATCAAGGAGCAATTGTCTTTAAGGTAGAGTGAGGAAGAAATATAAAACAAGCACGAGAGCTTTCTAAAAGCACATGCCCAAATGATATGTATTTTCAAAAGCTACATCGCGACAAGGGGCTGCCCCCAAGACGAGCAAACCAAGGTGATGCTTACAAGCATGATACACAATGGTTTGTGTAGTCATGGTATGGCACCGAGCATTGCAACAAGGTGCCACATACATAAAACATCATAACTTATGAAGATGATGGAGGAAAGATCACATGAAAGTAGAGTACACATAAATTGAATCATGAAAGGATGCTAGATCATGCAAGGAAAAATAAAAAAAATTGTACATCACAACATATGGAAGAATGGAGATACATATAGAGGAATGACACCACACGTTCTTACTCCTTGTACCTTTGTGCTAACAAGGGTGCCAAGGGAGAACTAACAATCAACAAAACATCACAATATGGGGATAGCAATACGTACAAGCCATGAATGTTGATTTTATCTGGTTTGATGAGAGATGTATCAATATTGAGTTTATATAACAAGTCTATTCCACAAACATTGAGACTTGATCCACCGTCAATCAAAGTGCATCTTACTCTCGTTCTACCAATGATGATGAATATGATAAGAGGTTCATATTGGTTTTGAACTTCTATGGGAGGTAATTCATGTTGTTGAAATGATATATCGGATGTTGTCACCTGCATACAACTAAACAAAGATGCTACATTATTTGGTCTAACAGAAGGAGGAACAACTACCTTTTGTAGAGCCTCTTGGAGCATTCTGTGGTATGTAGGCAATGTTTGTATTAAATCCTATAGAGAGATCTTAGCCGGAGTAGCTTGGAGCTGCTTGACAAGATTGTATTCTTTACCAATATGTGGAGGAAGACAAGGTTCTTGAGGTAGGATAGGTTGAGAAGGTGGAAGAGAAATGGGCACACTTGGTGCATGCTTACTTTGCTTTTTATTACGGGTGTTGTATGTGTGAGCGATCGTATGATGCTATGACACATTTTGAACACCTTGAATTCCTTGAGGAAATTGTTTTGCAATATTGAGAAAGTAACCCGAGGGTCGAGGTGGTGTTGGAACACCTTGAACCGTAATCATAGGTTTAGAGAAAGGAGGCAGATTAGGTATCTCATGCACAATGATTTTAGGAACATTAATACATGTATTCACTATCCCCAAGTAGTGGGCGGAATAAGTTTATTAATGATGATTGAATTGACATTGTTTTAATTTTGAGTAAGCTCAACATCCATCCCTGAGGGATTTAATGTGAGAGACTGATCTTCATCCAATAATGCTTCATCTTTTGAAGGGAGAGCATTGGAATTAAGGGAGGGTAAAGTGTTGTTAATAAAATTGTTAATGATGGTATCTTTAGTGATGTCCAAGGGGTTTAAACATGCAACCAAATGAGAAATATCAAGGGTCTTTGCATCCTTAGTGATATCCAAGGTACTTGAGCATTCAATCAAAGGAGGAAGATCAAGGGTCTTCACGTCCTTAGTGATATCCATGGTACTTGAACATAAGGATGAAGATCAAGGGTCTTCACTTCCTTAGTGATATCCAAGGTACTTGAACATTCAACCAAAGGAGGAAGATTAATAGGATGAGTCATAGAAACCTCATGCACTGTTGTAGAAATGGTAGTATGCTCAACATCATCGAATGCTGCATCTCTAGAAGAGAGACTAAGGAATATGCCAATAACCTCATTCTCTTGCGCCAAAATGTCTGCATTTTTGGGAGAGGGATCCAAAGCATAGGGTGAAGTAGGCAAAGCTAAGTCACCATCACATGCCTTAGAGATGATGTCAATGGTATCATCATGAATTGTCGTAGAAGTAGAAGAAGATCTATCATCATCATCTTTCTCATGACAATTCATGGGGATGATTTTAGTAAGATCTTCTAATATCGAAGGAAATATACCCATGAGAGTCATGAAAGTAGCAAAATCGGATGTATAACAAAGGATATCATATATAGAACATATAGACACATCAATATCATACATGGATGCTATGTTATCTAAAATGTGAGGACGCATATTAATGAATTTAGAAAAAAATTCAAAATCTATGATATATGCATGCAAAGATTCCAAAGAGGAATAACAAGAAGAGGCCATAATGAAATGCCTTGTCTACTATATGCAAATATTATATGGAACATCAATGCACAATTCATTAATCAAGGACAACCAATATTTGTCGGTAAGTGTTGCACTATGTTGTCATTGATGTCAACCTCCAGTATAGCTATGATGAGTAAGGGCTTGTGGATGTCAACCTCTAGTATGGTTGATATGCTAAGAAGGTATTGCAGATGTTGTGATTGTGTTGAGAAAGTGGTTTTGGTGCTTAGTTTCCAAGTGCTTTTGAGAAAATCTAAATAAAAAGTGTACAGTGTGACAGACAGGTGTTCTGTGTTGTGCTCCACATTTCTGCATCATCTGGGTATGATGAGATCCTTATAGGCATTTAAGTTCCTCTATGTCTGCATCATCTAGGTATGATGAGGATATTTATTTAATTGGAGATGGAGGGGGCTTGAACTGAGGTCTATTGATTATCAGGACCATCTTGATGAGGATTCTGTGTGATGTGACTAAAATTTGATTCGTTGAAGCATAGGTTTGATTATGGATGGACTAGTGATGTTTAAAAGGATGATGTTTGATTAAAATGGATAGATCGGATAATGGATGATTGATTTTGGGGGTTGAGATAAATGGATTAGATTAGTGGATTAGGGGAGTGGATTATGATATGGATTATAGGTGATAATGGATGAAGAATTATGGACTAAGGATTGGAAATGGATTAGGTGGATAGAATGGATTAGGGTTAGGACCTTGATAGGATTAGGATAACTTGATGAAGATTAGGGTCCTAAATGATGGATTTAGGCATGAATTAGGGATAGGTGGGATGAAATGATTAGGATTAGGATGAAGGTGGATAAGAGGGATAATTAGGATGATTAGGATGAAGATTAGGATGAACTTGGATTGGATTGGATGAAAATGGACGATTAGAGAGTGGTTGGGAATGGTTTATAGCTTGCCTTAGGCAAATGTTTGGCAAGAGATATAAATAAAAGACACAATGGTGTTGACTCTTAATAGAATTGGGTGCAAAAGGCTATTAACCTCAACGGATAACAAATGGTGTCTACTAGTAAATCACATAAAGACACGCCAAACACACTTGTACAATCCTAATATTATTCAATCAAGGAGTGTCATATCCCGCTGACTCACTTAGATGTGGTCTCAATCCCCACTATTAGATAATGGTGACGTCAACCCCCTTGATACCATTTACCTTGTTATGGATAGATAGGGAATGCAAGGTCATGTACCATCTTACACCCCTTACCTTGGAGACTCTCATCGTGCCCAAAATAGACTCTATCTCAAACAATGGCGGCAATAGCGTGAGCTCTTATCCTCCTACGACAACAATTCACCACAGAATATGACAGCCAAAATGTCTTATCAAGGATAACAAGGTGTCTAGGGAGCCCCTTATATACACTAGGTATGGTGGGGTCCAAGTCTGTGAACACTAGTCCGTTGAAGGCAAGTGACATAAGCAATTAAGCAAACATCACTTCACCTTGTGTTTGGAATCACCCCGGGGCCTCAAGGTTGTGCCAATAACTACATGACTAGATTGAGGTATAGCTTTTGCTCTCTCTCCTTTAAGTACCCCTCCATAACACGTGGTTGAGGTCATCCTTAAGGGTGATGAAATCCCTTAACAGGCCTCCTAGAGAGGATACCAAGTACTTTTGATTCTCAAGATCGCCTTTCAATGCGAGAGAAGAGCATATGTATTGATCTTGGGTCCCCGAGAATGGAAGTAAATAAAATGAGTAAAAGAATTAACTAGTGCTTTTGATCTCCAAGGTCACCTTTCGGTGTGAGGAGAGAGCATACACACATAGAAATTCAAGACATAACAAACAATGTTCAATTACGATCCCCTAGATTATAATAAGTGCCTAGATTAGTGATAAAATGATTTCTTTGACATGCGAATATGTAGCAACTTATTAGTAGTTTCAAAGATTTCTTTGACATGCAAACCTGCAGAAATTTGTGAGTAGTTTCAATGATTTCTTCTTTAGCAAGTGAAAGCTACAAAACCAGGATTAGACCAAAATGAAAAATCTAAAAAAAAAATGAGAATGATGAACTAATATAGCAGATTTGATATGATTATCAGATTCTACATGAAATTCTAAGTAGTTTCAAAAAATTCGTCAAATTTCGTTAAGTTTTGCACAAGTTATGCTCAAAAGAAGTTTACAAAGAAAGTCTGACTTTGAAGGAATATAAATGAGAATCTAGGATAGATATGTTGATGAGGTCTATGCCATAGTGAATCTGGGCGAGTTAGCTTTCCAACGCCACCAATTTTGTGAAAATCTGATTTGTTTTGCAAAAGTTGTGATAGTTTGAAAAAAAATGCCTATTTTAGTATGTTGAAGGAGAAGGAGGTCGTCTGCAACAAGTGATCCTCAAATCTTGACCAAAATGAGCCTAAATTTGAAACAAAGAGCCTAAAAAACACTTGCAAAAAATGGGGGTTAGATCACCGAGTGTGCCAAAATGTGTATGCTATAGATTGGAAAGAAAATAAGAAACATAGTGATCCTATTCCAATGCCTACATAACTCAAGAAATAATTGAAGTGCACAATAATCAAATTCAAAGCAAACAATAGTGTAAGTTACCACACAACAATATCTATTCCTTAGTATATTGATATGTGGATTGCTCTATTACGTAAGCATAACCTTGATTGCAAATCGTGGATGGAAGCTCAATTCAACATCATAAGTTTGCATAAAAAAAGTCCTCCCATTTGGTTTGGAGAAGGCTTTATTTATAGATTTTTGATGTGAGAGAGATAAGGATTTGATTTTTGCTTTATTTGATTATGTGAGTTAAAAAGAGGAAATAAATCAAGAAGAATATAAGATTTGAAAGTAGCTAAGGATTTGGTTTTTGATTTAAAAGGAAATAAATCAAGAAGAAGATAAGATGAGATATGAGAGGATAATTGATAAGATTATTTAATTAATTTAATGAATTAGATACACATGAGTTAGAAATGGAAAGAAATCAAGAAGCAGATGAGATGAGATATGAGAGGGTAATTGATAAGATTTTCTAATTAATTTAATTAATTAGATACACATGAGTTAGAAATGGAAAGAAATCAAGAAGAAGATAAGATGAGATATGAGAAGATAATTGTTAAGATTGTTTAGTTAATTTAATTAATTAGATACACATGAGTTAGAAATAGAAAGAAATCAAGAAGAAGATAAGATATAGATTTATTCATAGAAGCAAAAATCGTGATTTAATGTAAAAATTAGAAATCGCCGCTGGTCGCGATTTTTTCCCTCTTAAAATCGCCGATTTTCGATTCATCTGCTGGCAGCTCCGTTTTCATTAGGTTGGCGACTTCCAATTTGGGGGAGCCGTCATCCATGCTGAAACCGAGAATCCGTGAGATTTGTATTTTTGTTGCTGCAATTTCTTCTTTCATGGCTGTTTTGGTTGTCCTATTCGTAGCATGGAGACTTCATCGCTCAAATCTGCCATCTGAAACTTTTATGGCCTCCATTAGAGCTTCTCTCGTCGGCAGCTTTTTTCCTATTTTTTTCTACGTTTATTAAAGATATTTTTTCCTGATTTTTTTTTCCTTTTACGACCCTATCTTATTAACCATCATATAATATAATCTTATATATTTAAATACTTTTATTAACAATATTATTACTATTATACATTTATAATATTGAATGTAATAATCTTATGGGTTTATAATATTATGATTTATTAAAGATATTAATAAAATTCAATATTATGCCTTTATAATATTAATAAAATTTAACAGTATTGGGTTTATAATATTAAGGCAATTTTATAAAGTTTATACTATTAAAATGTTTAAAATATTAATAAAATATAATATTATTGCGTATATTAAGACAATTATATAATCTTATATATAATATAAATTTTATTTTATTTTGTTTTAAATTAATAAAGATTATAATAATAGTTTTGCTTAGATATATTTAAATTTTATAATATTATGGTTTATATTCTCTTTAATAAATTAATATATATTATATTATATTATATTATTTAATTAACTTATTTAATTTATAATTTAGTTTATTTATAATTCTTAATTAATTCCATTTTTAATTTTGTTTTACTTTAATTTTTTTTTTAAAATAATATTTTGTAAATATTTTTATATTATAATGTCATAGAGTAGAATATAGTTGGATATTTTTAATTTTCTTATGTTTAAAATATTTTTAAAATTAGAATATATAATTATTTTAATAATTATTTATTTAAAATAAATAAATTTAACAACATTGAAATATTTTAAGATTATAAAAATTTTAATTGAGCAACACTTTTAAAAATTTATAATTTTATTATTTATATAAATTATAGCTGTATAATATATAATTTATAATTTTGTTATTTATTTATAAATTATAATTATATAATATATAATTTTTAATTTTATTATTTATAATATTATATATAATTATAATATTTTATTTTTTACCCTTTTTTTAATACTTGATTTTTTTAGATTTTTTTCTGATTTTTTGAAAAAATCTTATACTTTTGATTTGCCCATTTTTTCCCCAAAAGATTTTTGCTCTTATGGATTTATTAATTAAATAAATATTAGATTTATTTAATTAATTAAATAATTATAAATTATTTAATTAACATTAGAAAATGAAATGATTAATTAAATAATTGTTAATTATTTAATTAATACTAGGAAGTGGGAAAATTAACTTAATTAAATAATTAGACATTATTTAATTATTGTGAAAGTACATAAAATGAACAATTAAGTTGGGAAGTGAGGTGAATTTTAGGTGTCTACAAATATGATTATGATGCCCATGTATATACAAGATTTGACAAATAAGTTGGTTTGTTTGGCTATTGTAGAAAATCTTATACGACTAACAAACATGTTTCATGATATGTTTAGTAAACCATGTGGATGTGAAAATTTGCAAGCAATTTTGGACAAGCTTCCTTCTTATATAGTGATTAGTGCATCTACCCCCACCTCTATCATAGATCCAATTTTGCTTGATGGGTAAATTTTTTGTTTGGAAGGTTATCAAAAGTTTTTTAATGCAAGTTGATGGTTTTTAACAAGTTTGACAAGTTTGCACACATGTTGACAAGATTACAAAAATATGTTGCAAGTTGACAACTTTCCATGATTTAACTGATGTTTGGTTTTGACAAATAACAGTTTCGGAAGTAAGTTGTTTGCATAGCAAGAAATAAAACTAGTGATTAATCTACTTCTAACCTACTTCTAATCTAACTTGATCTAACTCTAAACTAGTAAACTAATTAAAATCAACTACTAAACTAATCTAGCAAAATTTAAATTATAAAATAACAAAAAACAAACAAATCCAAACATGTAATCAAATATTGCAAGTCTAGAGCAAGGGTTTGAAGTTTGTCCTCAAATTGACACTTTGATAATTTCAAATACACTATGATTAATTGATTGTGTGGAGCTTTTAGGATTCGACAAGAGCAAGGAAATGGGATAATTAGTCTTGATTGCATTCTCCTTTTCCACTAGTTGCAAGTCAAATTTTGTATGCAAATGTTGTTATGATTTGTAATGGTTTGTAATTGTTCTTAATTTTTTATTTAAATGAGAGAGCATGCTCAAAAAATATAGGCAAAGGGGTGGACAAACAAAGTGAAAGCACACAATTGTTGGCACTTGGGTGACCTATTATGCCAAATAGGGAAAAACCACCACTTTCAATAGGTGGCAATTTCTTAACTACCCTAGTCCCATCAAAATCATTGTGCCATTTTTGTTAAGGCCGAAATCACTAGGATAGTTACTAGATCATTGTGGTAGTTTTGTCCAAATTAGAGGAACACCAAAAAAGGGGCTTTGAAAAGTAAAGCAAGGTATGAATAATCCAAGATAGACTAGAAGAAATGCTAAGGGAGTTTTAAGAGGGTTTGACTGATGGGATTATCTTGAGAATTAGGGTTGACTATCGCTATTTACACCATAAAGGCTTAGTATAGCTATTTAATCATCATAGACCAAAAATGTTGACCCATACAATTATGGGTACTTATAGGAACAAAATAAATTTGAAGCATAACCACATAGTACATAAGTAAAGTCTTATAGATATGAAAATAAACAAAGTATATTCTTATTCATCAACTAACAAACCAAGCATGAACAGAGCTTCCTTTGCTTCTATAAATGTAATGAAGTTGCACTTTATAAATTGTACAAAAGGAGATGAGATAACTTAGTCTCCTAAAAAAATATGTTTCTCACAAAGTAAAGCAATCTTGTGAAAATCTAAATCTATAAACATAATAATAATTATAGAGAATCTACATAATATTCACCTAAGCAAAGATGAATATGACCTAAGGTATAATGATGTATTAATTCCACCAACACTTTTGATACCTTTACTAAGTATTATCTAAATCCAACACAATGTTTCAATTATAAATAAGTGGCCTAAACTAACACACTCCATTGAGTCAAATACAAGACAAGTAATTGCATAAGAAATCACTTTTGATGTTAATCATGTATATAATAATATTTAATAAACATATATAATAATATTAAATAATATTATTTTATAAATATTTTTATATAATTAAATATACTAATTGTACTTATAAATAATAAATATAAATATAATATATAAAATATAATATATAAATATAATTGTAAAACATAAAATATAAATTAATTATTATAAATATTATAAATTAAATATAAATTAATATTATCACTATTTTATCGTGATGGATCAACTAGTGTGCAAAAAAAAATTGAATGTGTGTTGGATAAGAGACTGGAACACCAACACTGTAAATGGTAATGGTGAATCACCCTGACTATTTTGACCTCTAGGATGATTCCAAATAACTTTCTACAAATTCATCTCCTTTTAAAATCTTGGTATGTATGCTTACAAACCTAATAAATCATTCGCCTCCACCTATTAACTGATTTAAAACAAAATAGTATTGAAAAACACCTTAAAAACCTATTAAACTAGATTAAAATAATTCATTTTGTCGCCCCTTAGTCAAACCCCTTGTTTTTTAGCATCACAATAAGTGAATGATGTTTGTCCTTTGAAACATTATTGCAAGCTATCATGGTTATTATCGTCTACAAACTAAGACATTAAAGTAAAATATTCAGCTGCTATCTGTTTTCTTTTTCCAAAATGAAAATATATGTAAATTAGTTCAATACATGATCCAACGTCCGCCCATAGTTCACTAAACAACAATTAAAAGACTGGAAGGTTATCGAAGGCCTTTGTAATGACATACATTGAAAGTGTAGCTAAAATGTATTGTAATCCTATAGTTTATTTAAACTGTATGCAGAGGTCCTTGTCTGTCTTTCTCTAGAGACCTTATGCAGATGAGTGACCTAGGAAAAGATACATGTAAGTCGAAAAGAAATCTAAAACAACAAGCAGATAAGTCCAAAAAAAATTTAAAAACAACAAGGAGATATTCCCAAATTTCTAATCAAATACCCATATAATTTTTTAATTATTAAAACAAGGAGATATCCCCAAATTTCTAATCAATGTAATACCCATATAATTTTTTAATTATAGCAAGCACCCTTCGAAACAATCTAAGGCTTTTTGGATTATGGAACGATTGTTAAGTATAGAATTACTGCAACTGATTGAACACAGCTTAGCAATTGTAAGTAATAGAATTACTGCAGTTGATTGAACACAACCTAGCAAAATTATAAGTATAGAATTACAGCCATTGATTGAACACAACCTTTTTTCTTGAAGAATTGGATTCTATCCGTCCACATTGATGTAAGCCATGTTAGTCTAACTGTGGAACAATTCTTTCCCTCTGAGCAGTTGATTCAGTTAATACTCATGCTGACCATTCTGGCACTATTTACTCAACTGTTACAATAATTCTCTGGAAAATAGTTCATAAAGAGGAGGAATTATGGTTGCCGAGGAAGTTACAAAGGGAGGTGGGATGGAATCTCAGGAGGAATTCACTATGGATGGTTCTGTTGATTTGAAGGGCAGGCCTGTTCTCAGGTCCAAAACTGGAAGATGGAAAGCTTGCAGATTTCTCGTTGGTAAAATATGTGTAAAAGAATAGTGATTTTCAAATATGATATGCTAAGAAAGATTTTTTTTATGGATTTATATTTTATAAGTAATGGTTTACAAGAATTTGTGGATGAAATATTGGAGGTAAACTCCCCAAAAGATTTTCACTGCTTCAACTTATAAATACTAATGAAATCATTGATAATCATTGAACATCAAAGATGGGTTTAATAAACTATTATGAACATCAGAGATGGGTTTTGTAAACTATTTTAGCTAAACTCCCCAAAAGATTTTCAATCTTCACCCTATAAATACTAATGAAATCATTGATAATTATTGAACATCAGAGATGGGTTTTGTAAACTATTATGAACATCAGAGATGGGTTTTGTAAACCATTAATAATAAAAAAATGGATTCATAAAAGTTGACTTGATGCTCTGCAGTTACATCCCAGTAAACCATTTATACTATATTTCAAAGTTGTATGTATTCATTGTAAATTATTGATTGGATTGGTGCTTACATGCAGGGTATGAAATATTTGAAAGGATGGCCTTCTATGGAATTGCCTCCAATTTAGTGAATTACTTAACCAGTAAGTTGCATGAGGGCACAGTGACTTCCTCAAATAATGTAGCCAATTGGTCTGGTGCTGTTTGGATCACTCCTATACTTGGTGCATACCTTGCTGATACCCACTGGGGACGCTACTGGACCTTCACAATATTTTCCTGCATTTATATCCTGGTCTGCATCTCACCTCTATCTCTACCACATATTTTTACTTACACAATCAAGGGAGATTAGATTTTTTATATAGATATATTGTGTGCAGGGAATGGTTCTTTTGACATTGGCTGTCACAGTGCCATCTCTGAGACCACCAGAATGTGATAAACATGCGACAGTGTGTGCAAAGGCCTCTACACTTCAGGTTGGATTTTTTTATTTTGCATTGTATGTTCTTGCTTTGGGCACAGGCGGCACAAAGCCCAATATTTCCACCATTGGTGCAGATCAATTTGATGAGTTTGAGCCCAAAGAGAAGGTTCAAAAGGCCTCCTTCTTCAATTGGTGGATGTTCAGTGTGTTTTTTGGATCACTGTTTGCACAAACTTTTCTGATATACATTCAGGAAGATATTGGATTCGCTGTGGGATATGCAATTCCTACTATTGGCTTGATTATATCAGTGGGTATATTTTTAGTGGGAACTCCATTTTACAGACATAAGCTTCAGAAAGGGAATCCTTTTGGTCGAATTGCTCAGGTAATAGTTGCAGCAGTTCGTAAACGGAAAGTGAAGGTACCTGCTGATGCAAAAGAGCTTTATGAATTGGAGCCTAAAGCGTATATTGCCAAAGGAAGATTCCCCATTTCTAACACTCCGTTCTTGAGGTCAGTTTAACAATACTTTGCCCTGTTGCACCATATATTTTAACAGATTAATTCAATCTTAGTAAGGTTTCCTAGAGGCTACTGGCTGTAACGAGGTTTCCTATATTGCATCTGTGATATAATCCTCTTTAAATTAGTTGTTGGCCATTTTCTTTTCCTTCTGCTGTTAATAAATTGTTTTATACGTGCATAGATGAGATTTTTAATGCCTCAGGACCAAATTGGTCTGTAGGAAGTTACTGAACAGTAATATGTCTATTTAAGCATTTAATATAATTATGACATTTTAAAGTTTTTTTTTCCTGAGTTCATGTTTTTTTATATGAATTTAGAATGGGATTTTTTCTATCTCTTAAGATTAATCATAGATGAAATGAATAAATTTTATTTTAAATTAATTTTAGAATTGTTAAATAATTTTTTAATGTGAATTTTTATGAATTTATTATAATATAATTAGTATCATGTTAATTATAAAATTAATTACTAAAATATATTTGAAAAATATATTTCAAGTAGTTTTTTATAATGAAGAAATCATTACAACAAAATTTAGATAAAAATAAAAAAGTAATAATTAAATATTTAGAACAAAACATGATCAACAACAAATAAGAGAGACAATGACAATTTAGTTATTCCAAAATTAAGAATGTGTTCCATTATCCTTTCCGAATATTTACGTTAATATTTATTTAGGTACAAATCACTCTCAAATTTACTCTTAAAAAAGTCTTGAATATGAATTAAAAAACTTGAATTTAATAATCAATAGAAGGCTTCTTGAATACAAATTAGAATTCATTCTCAACGTATTAAAATGTGGTTTGTCTATTTCTTTAGTTAAAAGTCTAATAAAACCAAAGATTGAACATTTAAACAGTTTGAAATATTATTCAAAATTACTAATATAAAAGTACAAATATGTTAAGGGATAAGAGTTATTAGTTGTAGTTGGGTAACTGACTTTGAAGGGTTTGTTCTTTTTATTTGGAATCATCAACACCATTAATGGTAGTTGGGCTATGATTTTGATGGGTTTACTGTTTTTATTTGGAGTTCATTGGTGAATCAAGTTTTTGGGCCCCAACTAATTGTATTTATTCAAGCTAACATTTTTATTTGGAACATTAAAGCTTTTTAAAATATTTGTAAGATGAGTTTTTAAGTACAAAGGGAAGTAGGTTGGACCATAGCTTATATACTAGCACTTGCACCCATAGGAGGTTCAAAGAATATGCCGATAGGAAACCGACGACCTTAGAAAAATTGCCGGCGAGAATTTAACGGTGTGAGACAATTCCGAGCACTATAGTGCTCACATATAAAAGCCTATCGGCTAATTAATTTATGAGTATATATATTTTACTATTTTTTTTGATATGACATATTGTAATCACATTTTTTTTCAAGTTATTTTAAAAAGACACATTCAATAATTTTGATTGAAACAAAAAGTAATTCTTTAGTTTCCAACTACACTCACAACTATATGTTTCTTCTAAGTTAAACTTTTGCAACTTGTATAACCATTTAGTAATTAGACTTCATAATTAGTTAGAACAAACCTCATAGTATTAAGGATAATTGGAATAAAAAACCATTTATTGTTTGAATAAAGTTATTATGTAATTTCTAAAATAAATAAATATATCTTTGTAAAATATCTTAATAAATAGATGATATTCCTTTTGAAGTGTCCTAAATTTGAATACAGCACTTCAAATATTTGAAATTACAATAACATGTCATTACACCACACATATCATTTATTAATTTTCATAACTCAACTGAAACTGTATTCACTATAATTCATTATTAATATTTGTAAATTTTTATTTTATTTTTTATTTATCTGTATATTCTTCCCCTTTCCACTATGTGGGCATATTTATTTTCTCTTGTAACAGGCTTTATATTTGATAATGTTTAAAAATACTCTGCTATTTTGACCATATCCATATATAATTCACATGTAATTCACTTTGATGTTGAACTAACCTAGACTACAAACCCAAGTCTCCAAAGATCAGTCTTTGCAGAACTATTACTCTCTTCAAAACCCCATAGCTCTTCTTAGAACATCCTAAAAAGACTAGTGTTGTAAATAGTAAAAGTCAAATTGAGATTGCCTCATACATTTGATGATTAATAGTGATAGTAATAGTTAAATTTATTTTGCTTTAGATTCCTGGATAAAGCAGCAACAAAGAACGGTTCTACAACAAATCCATGGAGGCTATGCACTGTGACTCAAGTAGAAGAAACCAAGCTCATGATAAAACTACTCCCAGTATGGGTTGCCATGTTCATACCAAGCACCATGGTAGCCCAAGTAAATACACTCTTCATAAAGCAGGGAAATACACTCAAGAGGAACATGGGCCCTCACTTTGATATCCCCTCTGGCTGCCTCACATCATTTGTCACCATGTCAATGCTGGTGTCTATTGTAATCTATGACAGAGTCCTTGTCAAGCTCTTCAGAAAATTTACAGGAAATCCCAGAGGCATAACTATCTTGCAAAGAATGGGAATTGGTATAGTTATTGAAGTAATACTTATGGTGGTTGCAGCAATAACAGAAGAACAAAGGATTAGGGTTGTGAAAGCACACGGGCTTGAAGGCAACCCAAAAAGAGCAGCACCCCTCACAGTCTTCATCTTGCTTCCTCAGTTTATACTTATGGGATTAAGAGATGCCTTCCTGGAAGTGGGTAAGTTAGAATTTTTCTATGATCAATCCCCTGAGAGCATGCAGAGCATAGGAACTGCACTCTTTGCCAGCACATTAGGCATCGGGAATTTTATCAGTAGTTCTCTTCTGACTACAGTGACTCATGTAACTGGCAAAAAGGGCCACAAAAGTTGGGTTTTAAACAATCTGAATGCATCCCGGCTTTACTATTATTATGCACTGTTGGCTGTTCTCAGTTTCTTGAATATGATTTTCTTTCTGGTTGTTTCATGGCTGTATGTTTATAAGAGAGAAACCAGCGAAGCTTTTGGCAGCAGCAATGGGATGAATTCCATTCAACATGAAAAGCAGCAGCAGAGTTATACAGATGTGGGCAATGCCGATGCTATGTCCATGGATTCGAACATCCAGCTCATTCCCAAATGACAGTTGTATTGAACTGTAATAATTCTTCTTTGGCTTAGTGTTAAGGTGATGTAAGAACATTGCGGTCTACAAGTGATCTTGTATCATCCCAAAAAAAAAAAGTTTGTTTCTGGTTTTGGTTGTTATTTGTCTGGTAGGCCTTTTTGTCAAGCATGCATACACAAAAGACTGCTACAAGTTGTTATAGATTGAGTATAAGTTGTTACAAATTAGGTACAAGTTGCCTCCAGGTTTTCTCTTAGGCCATAGACCTACATATAACTGTGGTATAAGTTGTCTACATGTTGCTACAAATGTTATGTATTGTGCCTAAATGGTTTTAGATCTCTTGAAGCTCTATCTTATTCCATGATGCACACTATGTTCATAGACATTTTAAGTCATTTTTTTAATTAATACATAATCGAAGTTAACAATTCTTAAAGTAAAACAATTCATTAGAAATAGTAATAAAGATGACATTGACTATTTTGTGCAAAGTGAAAAAGTTGGAAAAAAATAATAACGCTAAATTTCTTTGCAAATTAGGCAACAAATACACACAAGGAAAACAATATCTACAAGCTTAAAAAAAAGGCACTTTGGCTTCATCAATAAAATCCTTTGAAAAAAAAATTCAAGAAACATAAATATGCATGCACAATTTGTCAGTAGTTGCATTTTAATAAAGAAATAACTATAACTATATATATATATATATATATATATTATAAACTAACAAAAAAGGACACCATATCCACACTCAACTTGTTGCATATACAAAACATCATTGAAAAAGTGCTAACTACCTAACTACGTAGCACCAGATTATATATGAACGAATAAGCTATTGCAATATGCAACAATTCTCTCACAATTAGAAGAATGACATGTCGCCCTTACAATTGCATTTGCACAGATATGGCAATTGCAAAAATATAAAATCCTCTCAAAATTGTCACACCCCATTTTTAAAAACTAATGTATTTATTTTCTTTATTTTCGAAGAAATAGTTAGTCAGAGAAAATATTATGATCATAGTAATGATGAGAAATGCATTTGTTTTGTATTAATTTATATGCAATAAAATTGTTTATGACGTCATTATTTAACATATGGTTAAAATGATGAAATGAACTAACTACAGTCATGTAACTGAGGTGGATGCAGGAACAATGTTGTTTTCCCTCCGATAAGAAGAGAGAGAGTATCTAAGAAGAGAGAGAGTATCACCATGGAGAGGATGCTAGATCATGAGAATACAACGAACCTTATGCCATCTAGAAACACACACGCAAATACTTAGTAGAGAGATCATGATAGTTCTTGTCAGATATGTTGTCATTGTGATGAAGGTTAAATCCCTTTTGGTCATCTGATAGAATTTTGATGTATGTCTTTGGATGATAAGTTGACGAGTGTAAGTCGACTAAACATGTTTAATTTCACTGTCTAATCTTATTCAACTTGTGAGAATTCCCCGTCGATAATTGTGCTTCAGATGAACACATTTAATGGTCGACAGTGTGCGATATCGACATCTACTAAGTAAGTATGTTATGTCTATTTACAAAGTTAATAATAATATTATTATTTTATTATTATTAATATTATTGTTATAGTTAATAATTATGTTAGACAAATTAGAAGAGTCTCCTTTTTATTATAAATGAACTCCCTAGATGCTTGGGAGTGGAGAGAGGAGCAATAGCTCCATGCTCTCCACTACCTTTGCATGTGGAGAGCCATGAGATTATTGAGTGAATTGAAGAGTGGTGCAATAATGAGCCCCCATAACTTGGGCAAGGCAGCTTTAGAAATAAAGGAAGTGTTTTAATGTGAGAGAGGGAGAGAGGATATGGCAGGGAGAGAAGAGTTCAAAGGAAAGGGAGCCGAAAGGAGAATCACAGGAAGAAGTAAGAAATAGTTAGCGTGTTGCTTGTGATATTCAATAGGTAAGTTCTTCATATTCTATCGTATGAGATACTACGGATATTTTGATATGCCTTACGTTATTGGTAATTGCAAAAGAATATGCTGAGATATTATGTTGATCATCCTCAACTGAGGATTTAGAATTGTATTTATAAGTATCATATTTCGTTTTGGGTAGAAAAGAATGAATCAAAAGATACTATATCCTTTTTTTTATTATGCATCTTAGGGAAATATTATTGATTCGATATCTCAGAGAGTTGATTATTCATGTTTATAATAATATGTCTTATTATTATCCTTATATATATTTAGACTGATCATAACAATTGGATTGGTATCTAAACCATTCATAACATTGTTTAAGACCATATATATTTTGTTAAGAGCCGATTGTGAAGTCTTAAGGCCACACATATTTTGTTAAGGGTTGATTGTGGAGTCTTAAGGCCATACATATTTTGCTAAGGGTCAACTATGACGTCTTATGGCCACACATATTTTGCTAAGGGCTGATTGTGTAAACTTTTAGGCTGAAATATTATAAACTCAGGCTGACAGAATAAGTCTATGGCCAATCAATATGCTAATGACCGACGGTATAATTTTATGACTGTTTGATATATATTTAGGCCGAGTATAATATCATAAGAAGGTCGACTAAGATGAACTTAGGCCGACTATAATATAAGAAGGCCGACTGAGATGAACTTAGGCCGACTATAATATAAGAAGGTTGACTGAGATGAACTCAGGCTGACTATAATATAATAAGGCTGACTGAGTTAATAAACTCAAGTCGACTGTGTTTTAATCTTAGGCCAATTGTGTAACAACATAGAGGTCGATTGCTTTATACAAAACCAAACTGAGGTTTAGTAACCTAGAGAGGGTCAACAACAGTATAGAGAAGGACCTAAGAGAAGGTTGTTTATAAGTATACTTCTCTTACTAGTTATGGATTAAGAAGATTGAGTATGTTTTTAGAAATCTTGGAAAAGCTAGTACAAAAAGACAAAGTCTTAAGTGTAGAGACTCTTGACATAAGATTGCTATCTTTAGTTAAAATATAGAGAAATTAGAGTTTTCATATAGAAGTTAATATGGAAATCATCTTCATTTATTTATATTCTAGTTCTATGAAGAAATATCCTCTTACACATCTTAGGCTAAGAATAGCCATAAGGATGTCTTGAGAAACATTCTTTATGCCAATGAGAAGTCAAGATTTAGACTATCGTGATGGTTGGAATTCTCTCTTTGATATACATAAAAGGAAGTATTTAGTTTGTATGATTACACTTTTATAGCTTATTATCAACAATTTATGAGTCGAATAATTATTAAGATAGATAGAGTCTTTATTTGATAATCAATATGGTTAAAATATTAACTTAGTTGTGTAGATGACTAGGATGAGCATGAGATTAGGTAAACAAGCCTTTGAATAGATGATGGGATGTAATAGACCCAAGATTGCAAGGATGCAAAGAGGGACTCAATATATGTTTACACTAATAATCTAATTCTCACCCTAGACTTGACAGAAATGACCAATAGTTAAAGGGTGTATGTCTTTATGACTAATGTGGTATTTAAGTATGGCCAAGAGAGTGGTTATCCATAAAGGAAATATATGATTAATAAGAATGTTGTCTCCAAGTCGAGAAAAGAGTGAGTGAACACATACACACACACACACATATATATATGAAATTTTGGCCAAAATAATGCAAAAGTCACTGCTTGCATTGTCGGTTCATGGTGTACCAAATGATAGGCCAAAACCGAAGTAAAGAATAAGAAAGATTTAATGTTTAATAATAAAACTCAGTTTGGTCTAAATGTCAATCCAGGGGCGTAAACTTGCGAAAGATGTCGTGGCTATATGCACAAGGGCTATAGGTAGTGAGGTGAGTGGGGATGAAATGCAACTAAAACTCATGAAAACTACTTAAATGAAAAATTGGTCTAGTTCCTCTATTCTATTTCTGTGACAGGAACTGCTACAACAGTAACAACAATCTGTGACAGTAATAGTAGCAGTCTATTGACAGAAAGGAAAACACACTTTAAACTCTTTCACACCAAATTAAGAATGCTGAAATCAAACTTAATGAAATCTTACAAATTGAATCATATAGCCTTTTAACTAAAATCTTGAAATTCAAATCACACAACTATTAAAGTGTGAACACAGTATTGAAATCATCTTAATCTAAATCTTATTGAAATCTATTCTGAAACCAAATCAAAATAAAACAATACACAGAAAAGAAGATATCACCGAGCTTCCCCAAGGAGTGGGCCCTTGCTCCCGGTTCGCAGGGTGAATCAATTAGTTACAAAAACACAAAAATTTGCAGAGCTCATTCGATTCTTGATCCACAAACAAAAAAAAGGTTTTCTATATTATATTCGTTGAAACTATTTTACATAACACGCATATATATATATATATATATATATATATATATATATATATATATATATATATATATATATATATATATATATATATATATATATATATATATATATATATATGCCAAATCTATAACAACAATAAAGAATAGTTTTTTTGGGCCTGCGTTCAACAAACTAAAGATGAATGGATTACATAAGGGTAAATGCAAGAAGTTGTGTCCACTTAAGGTGGAAGTTTCAGAGTTAGAAAAAAATCTGAAATCGGGTTAACCAAAACGGGATCCTGGCGGGATCCCGTTTTGCTTCAGGATCCCGAGCCAAAAGCGGGATCCCGTTTTCTAGAAACGGGATCCTGTTTTGAGTTTCATAAAAGGTTAATATTTTAACCTTTATGAAACGGGATCCTGTTTTAAAACGGGATCCTGTTATTTAAAATTTAAATTTTAAGCTCAGGTTTTGCTTTGTAACCCGGTTCAGGAAATGCTTTGGGGACCCGAACCTAACCTCTGAACCTGGTTTGACCTGCAACTTGAAGGTCTTGTTAATGTCACAACAAAATAGTGACTTTGGGCATATATCTAAAGGTCTATTTTGCAGAATATTTTGACGAAATTAAAACCCATTATAGATGAGACAGTGTAGATTCCAAATATATAATTTTTTTACAATTGGATTAATTTTTCTATTTTTTAATCAATTTCTAATGAAATAGGTCCATAAACTTGAATTATCATGGTTTTTTAGTATTTTAATAACTTTTTATTAAAATATTTTTTTGTAAAAAAAATTGTAGGAAAACGTACTTTAGACAATTCTTTTCAATTTAAAAAAAATTTTGAAAAAATGTTAAGTTTAGGTCATCTTATGCGTGACGTACACGATGATTTTTTAAAAGACCAAAAATGGCCAATAAAAAATTAATTAAAAAAAAATTCAATAAAAAATTACAAAAAAATATGGAAAACGTGCTTCAGTGAGTTACAAATCTTTTCCCAAAAGCATTTTGAAAAATATGATTATTTAGGTCAAAATATGGATGACGTACACGTACATGGTATAGTAAAAAAAAAGTGACTTTTAAATAGTGGTTTTTAGAAACGCATATTCAAAATCAATTTCTATCATCTGGGTATTGAAAAAAATTACATATTTGGAAACTAGACTCCGAGTACTATATTTCATATTTAGTGACTTTTTCCAAGATTCCACCTTTAAGTGCTTCAAATTTTTAGGTCAAATGTGACAAATTCTGAAAATCAGGGAAAACACTTCCACTTTTTGGCCAATAAGTGGACACAACTTCTTGCACACACCCATAAAACCTTGGTTGTTGTCCACAAATTAAAAATGTTTGTTATAACAACAAATAAAAATAGGAAACATTAAGATTTTCAGTTTTCTCCTCAACAACTAGCATATGCATCTCCATCTCGAGTTCTCCTTATTTGGATCCGATAAATAGTCGGCACCAAAGAGGTAATCAACGCCACCACGACGGCTAATGTCATCCAAGGGGATAGGAAATTGCAACGGTGAACAAAAAATGATCACGACAGAGACAAGAAGTTCCTGCATAGAAGGCGACAGGAAGATCTGCATTCTTAAATCAACATGCTGAAGGAATTATTTCCTGAAGCTAAAATAAAAATGCTCATTAATAAAGACAATTCAATAATTAATTTTCATATTTTATCCCAAAACTAAATTAAATATCACTTATTAATATTTAATCATATACAACAAAAGGTGGTAAAAATATATGATAAGGTACGTAAATGGAATATGAAAATGGATAGTGAGGTATGTGGAAAAGGCTAAAATATGGCATAAAATGGAGCGTGAATGGCTCTCATCATTCCCCCCAACTTAGCATATTGCACGTCCTCATGCAATCTTTAATTTATGAGAGGTTTTGATTTGAATTGGTAGCCTTTAGATTTATGACTTGTGCCTTCTTCACCCTTAACTATTACAGCTCATTGTTAATCACATTTTCTTTCAATTTGTCTTATCACTCCTTCATAGCAAGCTTCACAGCTTTGCCTTTGTTTTCCAATTTTATTTTTATTTTTAATATTCATACCAAGTCCAACTTTTTATTTTTTCCATCGTTTTTTCTTTTTTCTATTTTTTTTTTATTTTTTGCTTTTTGTCATTTTTCCATAGCATTATTTGTTGGAAATGCTATATATAGGAGGTATCATAAGAAAAAATATCTCCATATTCATGAGCTATGTGAAATGGGTGAAGTGATAGATAATGTGAATGATTATGAAAGGTGAAAATAATGGATACAATGATGGGATAATGGATACTATGATAAGATAATTAAGGTGGAAGAAAATAATGGGCAAAATGATAGGTAATAAGGATGACATAGCTCCCCCCAACTTAAAGGGTTGACCCTCCTCGGGAAACAAGGAGAGGGGTGGTGAAAATGTTGCTTTATATGATTAATATAGTAAGAAATATTAATAAAGTTAAGAGATAAAACAATGAAAATTAAAAAATTGATTGAATTACCAACTCGCATGTCCATTTATGCCAAGGTCAGGTAGCCAAAATAATGCAGCAACTGTGAATTTCCAGCAAAGAATCAAGAATTGTGACAAATGAAAGATTGCCATCACACTGAAGCATTTTGCTAACACCACAACTGAATGTGTAACTCATGCTACAGGTGATCAAAGTCACACCGACCACAACAAACTAGAGCATAGCTACACAAGTGAGCTACAAGAGGCACTCAGATAGAGTGAAACAACCATGGAAGCATTTGAGTGTACCTGAAAAAGATTTAGCCCAAAGAAAGAACACAAATAATGGCATTTTTTTTTTCAATTCTGATAATGACAAGTGACCGCTGGCAAGCTAGTTTTCAATCACTTAAACCACTTAGTGGCGCTATGAAAATAGTTTTCACCACTAAGAATTTTATTCAACTACAATCTGCTAGAAACGCGTTTTCAAATTGTAGTTGTCTAACAATGCCCAAAGGTTTTCATTGTTAGATTTTATTATGTTTTTCATTTTTTTCATTTTTTGGATAACCTACATATAATGACCAAAGAGAAGGAAATTCTCATATGGATGTTGAAGTGATACCATCCAAAACATGGAGTTTTATTTGAAGCCCTTCAATGAAATTCATTGTTGAAACTAGTTGCATGTGGATCTTGAAATGATGACCAACAACAAGAAATATACCTTCATCAAGATTGACCATGCATAATTCATAGCACCACTGCTACAAGAAATCTTGATCTCATTTAATTCATGCCACTATATCTAAAATCTACTTGTAGAACCTCCAAATACTTTCCCAATCACTTGGTTGAAATAATTACTTACAATAGAAGCAATCTTCCAAAGATAAGGCTATGTAGTGAAAGACCAATGATAGTCTCTCAACTTATCCAATATATCCATATAGCTTTAGATAGGTGGATGAAAAAATCCTAATGATGAAGTGTGATGATCTGTATTAGAATGTGTTCAAGCTTTGTGTTCATGTCTTCAAGTTGTTTTTGGATCTATGGCTTGTGAAGAATTAGCCAAGAACATAGTATCATGTTTCTCATACACCAAGTTGCATACTGTCCTCCACATGATCTGGCATCAAAGTTGATTTGGAAGAGAACTTGTGTCCATGAAATGTGAACACCTAGCCCAAAAATCCTCTTGTGATCTCCAATAGTGAAGCACAAAGGAAACTTGATGTGTTCCATATAGCTAGCAAGGCCAACAAAATGTTAGCAAAGCCAACAAAGCGTTGCGTTCAATGTTCATGTAGAGAAGCATCATTAATTGATACTGGTGTAAAAAGTGTTGGGTAACCATGATAAGAAACCTGTAACCATAATCTCATGACCAAGCATATCAAGTATAGTAATGCAATATCATTTATCATTCATTTAATAACTCCACCATTATAATTGATGTATGTATAAGAAAATGAATAGTAGTGTTATTTATATGAATAAATACTTGATAATAATAAAATGGATGAATATCATTACAATGAATGTTTGTGTAGACACAATATAAATTTAATTCCAATTAACACAAGAATGCATACCTTGATTTGGTCCAAAGCTCACACATGTGGTTTTATTAGAAGCACCAAAGAAATAATTAATGAAGGTATTATTGGCAATCATCCAAGGATTTCAAAAATGCAATGGATTTCCCCCCAGCTTAAATTCATACTACAAACACATTAGGATAATCCAAAGAATCAAGAAAGATAGTGACATATTTAATAATACCTTGAGCCTTGTTCAATTAATGGTCATCCTTTATAGCATGTTTGGTATGGTCATTAATGCATACAAACCCTTCTAATTGTGCTTAATCATAAATTATTTCCGGGCCTAAATCAATAAGTGTGGGAGGGATACACATTTTGACCATAGGCCTCTAAAGATCTAGATGTTTGATTATAAAAACATCAAATAATGGATCTTGTAGGCTTTCATTCTTCATCTCAAACAATTCCTTAATAATCAATGCATATAGTTCAACATTAATTTTAACACACACATTTATGAGTTCAATGGTAAAATTAGACTCATGTTGGGTTGTTTCTTTATGTGTGTGAATGCCTGCTAAAGGTTGTGATTTGCTAAGTATAAAAGAAGAACTAAATTGAGTAATTTTTAGTTGATCATGTTGTTCTTCTAATTCAATTAAACCAATATCAGTGCATCCTTCAGTTGTATTAAGAGATTTCGAGTGTGATTCATCAATTTAAAGCACATTAATAGAATGCAAATGGATTCTTGAAATCTCATTATTATATGCAGTTTGAACCACCTTATTAGGTAATGTTTTATTAGGCATTGTAGTTGCCCTTGGTGGATATGTTGAAGTGGATGGTTGGTGAGATGAATGGGATAATGAAAATGGTAAAATTTGTTGTGGATATCGAGTGGGTGGGGTTAAGTAGGATGGGTATAATGGAGATAGTAATGATGGGTGGTGTGGTTGGTGTGAGAATTCAATTTGCCATTCTTGGTAGTATGGGAATTGTTGCCATTCACCATACATACTAGATGGAGAAGCATTTTGTGAAGAAACATGTTGTCTTTCTAATCCAATAGAATTATAAGACATGTTAAAGGGTAAGTGCAAAAAGATGGGGGGCCAAAAAGGGGTCTTAAGTGGCCACTTTTTTTTTCTAAAATCAGGAAATGCTGGCCTTGGATGAGAAATTGAGCATAGTTACACTCAAAATTTGGAGATGCAACCAAAACAATATTCATAGTACTCTGAGTCTACTTTCTAAACTACTAATTTTTTTTGAAAATGGTATAGATTAAGGGGTTCAAAAGAGGGAGCCACATAAATTGGTGTTGTTTTTGTCAAAAAAACATAACATAGCATGTTTTGTGGCTCCCTCAAAAGGTCAATTTTTTTTGGTATTTTTAAAATCTCTTCAATGACAAATTAGCTAACAACATGTAGTTTATGCCCAATTTTTCTGATAATTTTTTGATGAATATTTGATTTTTTACTAATTTTCAAAGTGGACACATCCTAAAAAATAGAATTTTGGCCATGCTACCCCTATAAATTTTGAAAACTAATTGAAAATCATTTTTTTCTTTTTTTAATTATGTGTAGAATGGAGTCTAGTTTCTAAATATATATTTGTTTTGAAATTTCAATGAATAGTTAATTTACAATGAAAAAAAGACCAAACAGTGGTTTTTTCCCAAAAGCAGACACAAACAAAAGAAATTAAAGATGAAAGGCTTAACATTGTCAAAATGTGAAAAAAATCACATCATAAAATAGATAAGAGAAAGCCTAACATTACCCAGGTGTTCGATTTGTTCGACCTTGAAACATGTGCAAATTTGAGGGTTATCATGAACGAAATTATGTGAAATCCTGTAGAATATGGAAAAACACGTCTCTGGACATTGGGAAGACACTCCAAGCCTTTGGGTTGGAAATCCAAAGCAAATCCCAAGCCCAAGGCTTTGGATTCCCAAATCAAAACATAACACGAGCGCGTTATAACGCGCTCGCGTTATGTTCAACTTTGCATTTTTCCTTTTCCGCAGAAGTTTGTGGACTGTTTATCATGTTTGCAATAATGTGCTCACATTATGTCACCCATGAATTTTTTTATGTTCAAGGTTATTAATCATGTATGTATGTATGTATGTATGTATGCCTATATGTATGTATGTATCTATGTATGCCTATATGTATGTATGTATAGTGTCGAGGGTAGAGGAGGGTAGAGATGGGGGTGAGCCAGATAGGGGAGGAGAGGGGTGGATAAGGATTGAGTGATTAAGGTTTAAGGTTGAGGATTGAGGGTTTAGGGATAGGATTTAGAGTTTAGGGATAAGGGATTAGAGTTTAGGACCTTGAGGGATTAGGGTTTAGGGTTGAGGCTTTAGGGATAGCGTTTAGGGTTGAGGGTCGAGGGATTAGGGTTAAGGTAGAGTGTTGAGGGTAGAGGGATTAGGGATAGGGTTTAGGGTTGAGGGATTAGGGTTTAAGGTATAGTTTTGAGGCTTGAGGGTTTAGGGATAGGGTTTAGGATTTAAGGTTTAAGTGTTGAGGGTTGAGGATTTAGGGATAGGGTTTATGGTTTAGGGATAAGGGATTAGGGTTTAGGGTTTAGGATTTAGGGTACCATAAATTATAATTAGGGATTAGGGTTTATGGTTTAGGGACTAGGGATTAGGGTTTAGGGTTAAGGCATTAGGGTTTAGGGTTTAAGGATGTACAACTAAGGGGTACCATAAATAAACTGGAATTTAGGAAGTGTTGGGAAAATTTTGTGAATCATCATGGGCTGGAGATTAGAGATTTTGTTGTGTTCAAGTACATATCCAAGTCATAATTGAAGGTTAAGATATTTCAAAGAATAGGGTGTGTGAAAAACATCAATGCTCTTCGGCTTATGAATACCAACATTGATACAGATAAAAGATGCCCTTCTTCTAACAGAGTATGTAGTTCAAGTCAACCGATGGGCAGCAAATTGTCGAATGAGTTGGTTTAATGGGCGTGCCTCCTTCAAGGCCCAGGTGGGTAGGAGTGGGATGTACAATTAAGGGGTACCATAAATAAACTGGAATTTAGGCAGGGTTGGGAAAATTTTGTGAATCATCATGGGCTGGAGATTGGAGAATTCGCTATGTTCAAGTACATATCCAAGTCATATTTTAAGGTTAAGATATTTCAAAGAATAGGGTGTGTGAAAAATATCAATGCTCTTCAGCGTATGAATACCAACATTGATACAGATAAAAAACAGAGGACGCAATTCAAGTCAACCAATGGGCAGCAAGTTGTTGATCTTGAATTGGTTTTTGATGAAGAAAATAATGATGTTGTTGAAGCAATGGAAGAAAATCAAAATTGTAAGTCTAATTTAATTTATTTCAACTTTCAAAGTAGGCATTTGAATTGTAGCTTTACCTAGAGGATTGGTATAACAAAAACTTAATTATGTTACAAGCCTTTCTTTGAAGAACCTTGGACATTATGGACCCTATCATCTAGAAAAGCACATGACAGTGAACTCTGCCCCACCTTTCAAATTAGATATTTACCTTTTTATTCAATGAAAATGAAGTCACAGAATGTAAACCGACCATACATACTAGTAAGATCAAATTCTCTGCCTTCTATTCTTATTACTCTTACTTTATTAAGAGAAGAGTGTGAAAAAGAATGGGTTTAATTGTAAGCTAACATAAGGCAAAGTAGTTTTGTTATTACATTTTTCTGAGGGATCTCTAATAGTCTAATATAATGCAGTCTTCTATAATATGAACATCTGCATTTGTGTGAATGCTAAGCTTTGATATAGTAGAGTATTAAATCATGCAATCAACTATTTATTGGGTTAAATTAACTTAGTTTTTGTAATGGTTTGGGAATGTAGGAGTTGCCAAAAATACGTGAATGTCCTCTACAATTACCAAGAGAAAAAAGTTTAGTAGTTCTTGTGGATAGAGCCAGTAAACAATGGGAGATTATTTGCCTGTTTCATAACAATATACCTCCCCTAAGTGCGGGGTGGACAGAAAGAAACATAGATGTACCCCAATGCAAAGCTTTTCTCATAATGATCATCCTTCTAATTTCAACTGTTAATTACTCACTGTGGATGTACCATACGCAAAGCTTTTCTCATAGTGTGTACCCCTATTGGCATAATGAACCCCAGATGGGCCAGAAAAACATGCCATATAACATTACTAACATTAAAAAAGTTCATAGCCATTTTTCTGACATATTCTTGCAACTCAGATATCTTTAAGAGAAGAGTGTCAAAAATGATGGGTTTAACAACCTAACATAAGGCAAAGCAGTTTTGTTGCGTTTAGGGATAGGGTTTAGGGTTGAGGGATTAGGGTTTAGGGTTGAGGGATTAGGGTTTAGGGTTGACGGATTAGGGTTTAATGTTGAGAGTTGAGGGTTGAGGGTTTAGGGATAGGGTTGATGGTCAAGGGATTAGGGTTAAAGTATAGTGTTGAGGGTAGAGGGATTAGGGATAGGGTTTAGGGTTGAGGCTTTAGGGCTGAGGGTTAAGGGATTGGGGTTTAAAATATAGTGTTGAGTGTCGAGGGTTTATGGATAGGTTTTATGGTTTAATTTTTAAGGGTTAAGGGTTGAGGAATAGGGTTTAGGGTTTAGGGATAAGGGATTAGGGTTTAAGGTATAGTGTCGAGGGTTGAGGGTTTAGGAATAGGGATAGCGTTTAGGGTTTAGGGATGAGGGATTAGGGTTGAGGGTTGAGGGATTAGGGTTGAGGGTTGAGGGATTAGGTTTTAGGGTTGATGGATTAGGGTTTAAGGTATAGTGTTAATGGTTGAGGGTTTAGGGTTGACGGATTAGGGTTTAGGGTTGACGGATTAGCGTTTAATGTCAAGGTTAGGGTTAGAGTGTCAAGGGTAGAGGGATTAGGGATAGGGTTTAGGGTTGAAGGTTTAAGGATTGAGGGTTGAGGCTTTAGGGATGAGGGTTTAAGGCTTAAGATATAGTGTCAAGTGTTGAGGATGTAGGGATAGGGTTTAAGTTTTAAGGGTTAAGGGTTGAGGGATAAGGATTAGGGTTTAAGGTATTGTGTTGAGGGTTGATGGTTTAGGGATAGGGTTTAGGGTTTAGGGTTGATGAATTAGGGTTTAATGTTGAGGGTTGAGGGTTGAGGGATAAGGTTGATGGTCAAGGGATTAGGGTTAAAGAAGAGTGTTGAGGGTAGAGTGATTAGGGATAGGGTTTAGGGTTGAAGGTTTAAGGATTTAGGGTTGAGGCTTTAGGCATGAGGGTTAAGGGATTAGGGTTTAAGATATAGTGTCGAGTGTCAAGCATGTAGGGATAGGTTTTAGGGTTCAAGTTTTAAGGGTTAAGGGTCGAGGGATCAGAGTTAAGGGTTGAGGGATTAGGGTTTGACATTGAGGGTTGAGTACATTGAGGTTTGAGGGTTGAGGGTTTCAGGATAGGGTTGAGGATTGAGGGATTAGGGTTAAAGTAGAGTGTCGAGGGTATAAGGATTAGGGATAGGGTTGGAGGGTTTAGGGATAAGGGATTAGGGTTTAAGGTATAGTATCGAGCCCGTTGAGGTTTTAGGAATAGGGATAGCATTTAGGGTTTAGGGATGAGGGATTAGAGTTGAGGGATGACAGATTAGGGTTGAGGGTTGAGGGATTAGGGTTTAGGGATAAGGTTTAGGGTTGAGGGTTGAGGGATTAGGGTTTAAGGTATAGTGTTAAGGGTTTAGGGTTGAGGGATTAGAGTGAAGGGTTGAGGGATTAGGATTTGACGTTGAGGGTTGAGGCTTTAGGGTTTAGGGTTTAGGGATAGGGTTGAGGGTCGAGGGATTAGAGTTAAGGGTTGAGGGATTAGGGTTTGACGTTGAGGGTTGAGGGTTGAGGTTCGAGGGTCGAGGGTTTAGGGATAGGGTTGAGGGTTGAGGGATTAGGGTTAAATTAGAGTGTCGAGGGTATAAGGATTAGGGATAGGGTAAGAGGGTTTAGGGATAAGGGATTAGGGTTTAAGGTATAGTATCGAGCCCATTGAGGGTTTAGGAATAGGGATAGTGTTTAGGGTTTAGGGATAGGGTTTAGGGTTGAGGGATTATGATTTGACATTAAGGGTTGAGGGTTGAGGCTTTAGGCTTTAGGGTTTAGGGATTGGGTTGAGGGTCGAGGGATAAGAGTTAAGGGTTGAGGGATTAGGGTTTGATGTTGAGGGTTGAGTACATTGAGGTTCAAGGGTTGAGGGTTTTAGGATAGGGTTGAGGGTCGAGGGATTAGGGTTAAAGTAGAGTGTCGAGGGTATAAGGATTAGGGATAGGGTTGGAGGGTTTAGGGATAAGGGATTAGGGTTTAAGGTATAGTATTAAGCCTGTTGATGGTTTAGGAATAGGGATAGCATTTAGGGTTTAGGGATGAGGGATTAGAGTTGAGGGATGACGGATTAGGGTTGAGGGTTGAGGGATTAGGGTTTAGGGATAAGGTTTAGGGTTGAGGGATTAGAGTGAAGGGTTGAGGGATTAAGATTTGACATCGAGGGTTGAGGGTTGAGGCTTTAGGGTTTAGGGTTTAGGGATAGGGTTGAGGGTTGAGGGATTAGGGTTTGATGTTGAGGGTTAAGGGTTGAGGTTTGAGGGTTTAGGGATAGGGTTGAGGGTCGAGGGATTAGGGTTAAAGTAGAGTGTCGAGGGTATAAGGATTAGGGATAGGGTTGGAGGGTTTAGGGATAAGGGATTAGGGTTTAGGGTATAGTATCAAGCCCGTTGAGGGTTTAGGAATAGGGATAGTGTTTAGGGTTTAGGGATAGGGTTTAGGGTTGAGGGATTAGAGTTAAGGGTTGAGGGATTAGGATTTGACATTAAGGGTTGAGGATTTAGGGTTTAGGGTTTAGGGATAGGGTTGAGGGTCGAGGGATCAGAGTTAAGGGTTGAGGGATTAGGGTTTGACGTTGAGGGTTGAGTACATTAAGGTTCGAGGGTTGAGGGTTTCGAGATAGGGTTGAGGGTCGATGGATTAGGGTTAAAGTAGAGTGTCGAGGGTATAAGGATTAGGGATAGGGTTGGAGGGTTTAGGGATAAGGGATTAGGGTTTAAGGTATAGTATCAAGCCCGTTGAGGGTTTAGGAATAGGGATAGTGTTTAGGGTTTAGGGATGAGGGATTAGAGTTGAGGGTTGAGGGATTAGGGTTTAGGGATAAGGTTTAGGGTTGAGGTAGACAAGGAGCGACTAAGAGACATAGAGAGGGGAGAGGTAGAGAGGTAGAGAGGTGAGGGGGAGAGATAAGTGAGATATAGAACATGAGCTGATGGAACTAGAGATGAGATATTGTAAAGGTGAGATACGCACAAATATTTATGGATCAATCTATAGCAGGACAAAATGCGAGCGCGTTATAACGCGCTTGCATTTTGTCCTGCTATAGAAACGGTAAAAAAGTGTTGACCCCCGTGATCCAGGCCCACATGCTCTATTTTCATGCTGATTATGTGCATGCTCTGACAAAAAAGAAGTGCTTTCATGCTGTTGGGAAGTTCACATGCACATTTTACACATTCTACCACCTTTGCATGATCTTTCCACCACCTTTTCTACTTTGCCAACTTGAGAAGGAGGAAATAACATAGTTTTCACACCAAGTTTTATATATATCTATTCAAGTTTCAATTTTTGTAGTGTTGCAATGTTAATTGTGATTCAATTTTAGGAATTTAACATTATAGATTGGTTAATAGTATTCTTGTTAGTAATTATATTTGAGTGTTATTCAATTTAACATTGAAAAGGAAGCAAGTGGTGAAAAACTCAAATTATTGAGGAGTTTGATGCAAGAAGAAAAAAAACTACATAATTGGGTACTCTCTCCATTCAAATCTTCATTTTTTAGGTATGTCAAGTCTTTACATGTATGTTCTTTACATTTTCCTTAATTCTATTTGAATTACTTTATCATGCTTTATCATACATGTTCAAAACTCTTCACATTCCCAATCAAGAAAGCAGCCTACAATCTCACATGATGCCATGTATATTTTCTACACTTGGGCTCTTTAATAATTATGTGTAATAAACAGACCTTAACATACCATGATGTCAAACTATACAAGAATAAATCCTTACAACATAATAAAAATACAATCCCACTATTATCTTGTCATATTAACAAGTTAAAATACAAATGAATAGGTGCCAAGATCATACAAGTATGCACATGACATGATGATTTGTATGCACATATCTTGGGCTAGGACATTCCTTATGCACCTATTCATGATGATTTGTACATGCACATGACACAACAATTGTTGTCTATTCCTTCACAAGCCACCCAAATCCTAGTATCCCTAGTACCAACAAAACATCTCAATTCTAAATCCTAGTAGCCCTAGTAACAACAAACATGTCAAATTGGGTCTGCCTCAACCTTTTCAAGCATGAAATCCCATGTACTCTTTTCATGGCTGCAATAATTTGCTTTGTATGCTTTGTACCTATTTTGGTTGAGTGACATTTACTCTTTTACATGATGATTGTATGTACATTTACTATGAAGGGTTGAATGACATATATTTTAGTTATTTGTATGGATTCATTTCTTAGGAACTAATATTGGTCTCTTTATCATGCTACAGACAAATTCTCTATCATGCCGAGGAAACGATCAAGAATTAAACCAACACAGGAAGAGATAGAAGCTAAGAATGCAAAGAAAGTAGTGGCTATGAGGAAACTTTGTGAGAAGAGGAAATTGGACACGATAAATGAATACATGCCAATTGAAGAGGAACCACAACCATCACAAAGAGATATGGTATTGGCAGCACAAAGAGAACGAATGCAAAAACTTTGTGCTACGAGAGATTTGAATACCATAGTTGGAGACACGTCCTCTACCACAAGTCAACATGTAGGGACACCATCTACCACATCTCAAGTTGAGAGTACATCATCACTCACATGTGATGAAGGAGGTACGCCATCATTCCCACCTTAACCTCAAGGTATGTCATCTATTCCATCTTCGATCGAAGGTATGCCATATAGCCCATCTAATTTAAATATTGATGAAATTCCTAATGTTGAGATGAATTTATCTAACTTAACACCACCTAGAATTTTGCATAGAAAGCCAAAGTATTTGATTGATATTGATGAGAATATTTTGCAGCCAATGGAAGGTAAGATTCCAAAACGCACTTGTAGAAGATATGCTCATAAGATTTAGAGATTGTTCTTTGAAAAGTTAAATGAGACTGAAAGATGTCAAGTATTCCTTGAAATGATGCAAAGTATAAAGTATAGGTCCATCATGAAGATTCTTGGGTTGAGAACATCAGAGGCTTTAAGTGAAAAATCTATTGTCAAGAATCTAATGAGTGCGTATGAGAGTGTGGGTAACACCTCACGCACAAAAGATAGTAATGCAACACGGCATGTGATTACATCGACTATAGTAAGTAGTCAAATGAGGAAAGCTCGTCTCATTAGAAAGACGAGTCAAGAATTGAAAATTAATAGGAAAACTTTATCAAGAGCCGTTGGAAGATGCCAAAGAATTGAGGACATAATGCCAATGAATTATGGGCGTTATCGGGGAGACTACCACGAAAAGATAAACCAATTGTTGAAGCATTGAGATCACTAATTAAAGACTTTTGGAAGAATTACACAAGGGTATCTCTGAATCAAAGGGATGTGGTAAGAAGGAGAATCGGTAGTCAGAACTGTGAGCCACATCCAAAGCATTTTTTAGATGAGACTCAAACACAGTTTTATGGTAAATTTCTAGAGAAGTATCCTCAAATTAAAATTTGTCAAAGATATTTTGAAATGCTAAAACCTTTCTATGTCAAGATAAATCACACATGCACTACTTGTTGTTGTAGATTACATATTAAATTTTCTAACCATTTTGATGTTTATAGGTCTATATGTTTAGATATGCATACTAACAATGTTTTGCAGGGTTATGCCATAGGTGCCCCACCAACATCTTCAAGAGACTTCATATCAAGAATTTTATGTGAAAGAGAGGAAGGTCAAATATTCTACAAGAAATTATGCTTGGATGGCACATGTCGTCGTTGCGGCGGATTGCAACATTTGCCAATATGTGAACATATGGAAAGAACACATGCGGTTGGAAACGAACTAGTAGAGTTTGGCAAGTATAAAACAGTGGCATACAATACAAAAGATGGTAAAGAAGCAAAGAGGTGTGAATTGGTTATTGAAAAGATTCTAGTGTATCAGTTTATGCTTATATTTCGTGACAACATAGTGTATAAGTATGCAAGACATGCCCATAGAGCTCGATGGTTGGACTTGCAATTCAAGTTATGCAAGGACACATTTCCAGTTGGTAGCATTGTTTCAGTCGTCAACTTTGCAGAGAATTACAGTCTACAGCCACAACGTGAGGTGCAATCACATTATTACAACTCCACACAGGTTTCTATATTTGTGCACATCGCATTCATTTATGCAAATGATAGTATAGAGGATGACATAAAGATCGTAAGGGAGTATAATTTCTATATTAGTGATGATCGTAGGCATTCTACGGAGTTCATGTAAGGTTGCTTTCAGGTGTTCTACAATGATTTGGCTAGAAGGGGCATATTGTTCAGTCAGCATATCATATGGTCGGATAACTGTGCATCAAAATTCAAGAACTCGCGAAATTTCTATTGGTTGAGTAGGAGGCATAATTTTACAAGTATTCAACATATGTGGAACTTTTGTGAGGCTAGGAATGGAAAGGGGGAGCATGATGGTGCAGGAGCATGTATCAAAAGAGCCATAGCACGAGAAGAGTTAAAGTATAAAGACAATGCAAAGTTGACAGATGCAAAATCGATTGTCAAGTGGTGTAATGCTTCCATGGGTCCAGGTAATGAAGGTAAGTCTTCAGTTCATAGATTTTTTTAGTTGATAGATGATACTAACATTGGACCATATGAGGACTGTTGTACACTGACAGGATCAAATGAGATGCACTCTTTCAGAAGCTCAATTGCAGGTTCATGGAGTATCCATACGTGAAATATGTCATGCTTTTGTTCTTCCTGTACAACTCAAGCCTGGGATGAGTGCGAGCCAAAGGAGTGGGTTGACGAATGGCAGTTAAGTTATCTTAGCCCACTTGACACGTATCTACCCTCGACGACACTGGAACTAACATAGATGGAATCATCAGTTGATTTTGACCACATATTAGATCTAGTTCAACCAGGTAATATATCTATTTGCATAGTTTTTGAAATTCCTAATGTCATCTTACTTTGTAGTGTTTTTGTAATGTTGACTAATTTCATCTAATTTGCTACACATATCAATGTAGGGCATGTATATGCAGTTATTGCAGATGAAGATAATGAAGAGGGAACATATTATTACTTATGTCGTTGTGTTGAGGCCAAAAATAAATTGGAGGCCCCAGTTACATATGGAGAAAATATCGAATACCCTACATGCTCAGTGGTTATTACTGGAACATGGCTTAGAAGGTACCATAAGAGTGCTAATGTTTGGCTATTTTAGGACTTTGACACGCATCGAAAGATTCTTCATTACTCGAACCTTGTCGTGGCATCCAATGTTCATTTGATACAGTACCGGGGTAGACCTTTGAACAAAATTTTGTGGAAGGTGCGTGAGTCTGACCATGAAGCAATACTTGACACAATAAAGAGTAGAGCAGACCTAGATGGTTCATTGGATTAATTTGTAAGTATTCACATTGATTTTGTAAAGTCATGTTACATTGAGTTGTAAGTATGCACATTAATTTGTAAGGTTTGTCTTTTTTTATTTCTTACTGCACTTTTACACATATACATATTTTTACATCATCATGTTATGCTTCATGGGGTTAGACCTAAGTGATGGATGACGTTGATCCTGAGAATAATGTATAAAATCTAGGTAATGTATAAAATATAGGTGTCTCTAGGTGTCTTGGTTTCTAACTAGATAATTGGTGTTTGTAATTGTGATATAGAGGCAATGGGATAGTTGGAGGATGGCAAACTAGACAAGGTTTCTTTATACTCTAAAGCCCAAATTTCATGATCATTATACAAAAGTGGGAACAATAGTTAGAGACTTTGAATTCTTCATGGAAAAGGTGATTTCAGATGCTATGGGACCCATTCTAATCATTTCCAAAGGCAGACCAAACTCAGGATTAACACTTCCTTCACAAACCCAAGAAATGACTTGTAGCCCTTAAAAAAGAGAACAATCCTAATAACTTTTGATACAGATATTCAAACACAAAACTTAGATAATCAGTAGATACCCATTTGGACTCCATATCACATATCCAAAACTGGGTATAGGTTGTTTTGGACAATATACCCTAACCTATAACTCCTCTCAATAACCTAGAGCCCCAATTAGGCCTAAAATACAAAGAGAACCCCCTTCAATTCACACACAGAACTCAACCAATGACTTGAGCACTTAGTATTCATGCCAAAACTATGAATTTTGTGGGTTTTGTCCTCCTACAGTCTGTTGTTCCCAAAAATGCCTCTATGGTTCCTTCTCTATGTCTCTAAACATCACCTAACACATGGTTTTGTTAGGTTTCCTCAAAGAAAACTTCTTCTCCTTAGATTTCCCACCAAAAACTCATTATAGCATACTAAAACAAACCTACTACAACCCATTCCACTGATCAAAAGTGAATGAAATCAGTGGAATGGCCAAAAAATGCATGATTCTTACCAAAACCTTAGATAAGGGTTTCTTAAACTGTTTTTAGGAAAATGAGTCTTACTCTACTCTATAATTGTTTCAAGATGCCAAACTAGATGCAAATGAATGTCAACTCACTCTAGTTTCATGCCACCACCATAGTCCTTTAGTTGCACTAATGGTGCAGGGGCACCTAGGTTGTCATGCATCCAAGAGGGGTCAAAAAATGAAATTTTGTTTTGATTGAGTCAATTGTATGTAATAAGGTCTTCTAAGACCATTTCATTTGTTTTTAATTCACTTTGAGTCATTTGGGGTCAGTTTGAGTCTTTGAGTCCTGTTGCAAAAAAGTGTCAATGTTGTCAAGTTGCACAAAGCAACTTTTGCATTTTTGGTGTCCTGCTCCTGATGCGACCAAACTAACAGTTTCAACGTGTTCGAATGGGTACATTTAGGCTAGGCATGGTTTTTTTTTCCACCCAAACATGTCAAAACAGTCCGAGCTACATTGTACCGACGATATCCCTGAAGAATCCAAAGTGCAAAAAGGCAGCAATCTTTGACGAGATGTTACTCGAAAACTGTGTCACTTAGAAACATTCTGTCTAAGGAAACATGATCACGTAGAGTGCCTCTACAATAACCTCTCTTAGTTTTTTATATCTCTAAGGCATTTTCCCGTGGTGAAAGGTTTTTTGCTGCCCCAAAAATCGTCAGGAGGCAGTGTAAAGTTGCAAAGGGGTGTAACTTTCGTCCTCCTCCTGATGTGACCAAACTGATAGTTCCAACACATCCAGATGGGTACGTTTAGGCTAGGCATGGTCCTAGTTTTCACCCAAACATGTCGAAACAGTCCGAGCTACATTGTACCGACGATATCCCTAAAGAGTCCAAAGTGCAAAAAGGCAGCAATCTTTGACAAGATGTTACTCAAAAACTGTGTCACTTAAAAACATTCCATCTGAGGCAACATGATCATATAGAGTGCCTCTACAATAACCTCTCTCAGTCTTTTATATCTCTGAGGCATTTGCCCGTGGTGAAAGGTTTTCTGCTGCCCCAAAAATCGTCAGAAGGAGGCAGTGTAAAGTTGCAAAGGGGTGTAACTTTCGTCTTGCTCCTGATGAGACCAAACTGATTGTTCCAACGCATCTGGATGGGTACATTTATGCTAGGCATGGTCCTATTTTTTACCCAAACATGTCGAACAGTCTGAGCTACATTGTATCGATGATATCCCTGAAGAGTCCAAAGTGCAAAAAGGCAGCAATATTTGATGAGATGTTACTCGAAAATCATGTCACTTAGAAATATTCTGTCTAAGGCAACGCGATCACATAGAGTGCCTCTATAATAACCTCTTTTGGTTTTTTATATCTCTGAGGCATTTGCCCGTGGTGAAAAGTTTTCTGCTGGCCCAAAAATCGTCAGAAGGAGGCAGTGTAAAGTTGCAAAGGGGTGTAACTTTTGTTCTTCTCCTCGTGTGGCCAAACTGACAGTTCCAACGGGTCTGGATGGGTATGTTTAGGCTAGGCATGGTCCTGTTTTGCACCCAAACATGCCGAAACAGTCCGAGCTACATTGTACCGGCATATTAAATTATTGACAAATATTGAATCATATAAACACATAGAAATCATTTTAAAGCATAAACTAACTCCTCCAAGTCAAGGCACAGATTAAGGTATGTGAAAAAACTAAATATTGAATGGGTGCCTAAGCTAGATGAAGACTTTTTACCCACCTCATCCTTCAATCATTATAATTGTTCTCAAAAGACATCATCAAAACATGAAAAAACTCCAAGACTTGTAGTTTTAAGTTGATTTCCTCCAAGGTGCCAATGTGAGGTTGTTTTGATGGCAAAGGGTGCCTTGATTCATGATGTTGAATCTCCTTCCTTCTAGGTGCCAAAATGGATAGTTTAGACAAGAAAAGGCCCTTAGTATACTTAGCTCATTTCTTGGCAATTTGATGGCTTCAATCACTTGTTCAAACCTATAGGAGACCATTTTACACTTGGGCGCTAGATCTTAGGATTTAGAACATCTTCCTTCAAGGTGCCAAAATGAGGTTATTTAGACACAAAAGTGTGCCTCCATACAAGATGCTTATTCTCCTTCCACTTAGGCGCTCATTCATGATGATCCAAGTGATAATAGGCGCCTAGACTTTCTTTGGTAAGATTTAGTCATTTTAAGGTTCTAAAACTAGGTGCTATAGTTGGAAGTGATTTGAAGTTCATTTTCCTCTAGGTGCCCAAAATGGATGGTGGAGACAAGAAAAGGTGCCTAGGCTTCTTTTGATGATTTTCAAAGTCTTCCTAAGTTATATTATGTTATATTGACCCTTAGGTGCAAATGGATGATCTAGGATAACTCTAGGCACATATCCAAGGTGATATCTTTCTAGGCACAATCTTCACTAAGTTTAGACTTCACTTTACATCAAGGTGCCAAAATGGATAGTTTAGAGAGGCAAAAATGCGTCTAGAGGTATGATGCTCAGTTTGATGTGTTTGATCAACTTTGATAATCAAGATGAATTGCCTCCCTTAAGGTGCCCTCCTTTATACTTCGAAACATCCTTTCAATATCAAGGTGAAATTTTGAGGTTGTTTGGATGATGAAAGGCGCCTTGAGTTCTAGGTGGAGTTTTGAGGTTGTGCAAGTAGAGAATTGCACCTAAGGTCTTAAAGCAAATTTGTGCCTAAAACTAAAAATCCCCGAGGTATGACTTATGGAAGCCTATAGCCCCAATGTTATGTTGCATACTAAAATTAGGTAAGACTCAATGTAATCTCATAACCTCGCCTTATATGCAAGAGGAATTACATTTAATAACCACAATGGTCATCAGGTGCTCATAAGCATATGATTTTGACTATCTTATTCAAAACAACAAACATACTCTTTGCATCCCAATATGGTATAATAATAAGAAATTAAGAAATATTTTCAAAATGACCAACTCATAAAGAATATGGATCAGCATACTCATTTGAATATTTTCAATTGAGCAACTCATAAAGAATATTAATATTTTTTGTTCAACATGATGATTCATTTTTTTTAAATACAACTTTTATCTTTTAGTTCCAAAATGAGGTTTAGGTGATACTTGACTAACAATAGCTAGCTTACTGGATCAACAAACATCCTATGTAATACAATTGGACTTTAAATATTTGAAGTAGCCATCTACAAATATCCATTCAAACGTGGATTTATAATACAAGTATGGACGCCATCAATAAAAAAGATTTGTATTAACCAAATATCTATATAGGTATACATCAATATCTATCGATATAAGTATAACATATATACAAAATAGCCATATAGGCTTACAAGAATGCCATATAGGCATACAATGTCAACTATATTCAATACAAAATATATGTCCACAAATGCCATATAGGCATACAACAAAGGAACACAATAAAAAGTCATTCCCCTCTGGCTGGTGAAGAGAATAGATCACGGGTAGCCTTTGATCTTCTAGGGGATGGAGACACGTATGTGGGTGGTCTACTACGAACCCGGGGGCTCCTCCTCCTATTTAGTTCTTCTTGCATCTTTAGTTGTTACAATAAAAAGTATAGACATTAATATATAGAAATTATATGTTATAAAAAATGAAACATTTAACAAAATAATCACTTACTGCTACCATATAATCTATCTCCTCACTTGCCTCAGTAGCAGGAATAGGCCGTGGTGATGTCATGTCCTATAGAAACCATCCAGATAGAAATTAAACTTCAAATCAATAATCTTTTGATTTTTAAAAAATAAACAACTATAACAATGAATGTAAATTGAAATTTACTAATCCGCCTCATACCCCTATCAATGCCATGGAGCTATGAATCACAGAGGTCACATCATGCTCCATTTCCCTATGAACATCGGGAGGTGTCTCCACAGCCTGCATCATCTAGAAATAAAACAACATTATTCAATTACGAAAACTATAATAGTGATGCAAATCATGGCTCCTAACATACACACACATTCATCTAAACATGGAAGTACACACAATAAAGCACACAAGTCACATACAAAAATCTAGTAGGTACAATTCATTCATTAAACTATTTATTTTATTACCTCCGTGAAGCTTTGAAGTCCACCACCGCTGGCAGGTGTTGCCATGAAATCTCTAATAGTAATCTATTCAACATCTAAAATCATATATTAGAATACCATTCATATAACGATGCTATTCACATGTAATATTTATAATTATTTACTAGTTACATACCCTGACAGTAGATGATCTAGTGTAATATGTAGGTGGAGAACCACTAAAAACTGCATCAACGCTATGACCCTAAAATTTTATTAAAATCATCAAACTAAATTAGTTAATCTTACATTTCAAAGATAAAATTTAATAAATTAAATTAAATAAACTTACTAATATTTACCTGAGTATCAAGGCCGAAAGTCTCACTCAAGAGGGTAATTGTCATCACCATCTGCTCAACTGCAGATGTAGCCTGTGCACCTGCGTCCTGACTATCCATGGGGTCATAACCACAGGCTGACCTGCAAGTCTGACAAGCATGGGGTGGGACCCTACTCCTCGCGCTATCTCCCAACCCACTCTGTGCTGCAGGACTGGCATACTCTATGATGCTCTGGGTCAAGGCACTAATGGACTAAAGTGTATCGACCTCAACACTCTCCTTCACAATGGAAGGGATAGAAACATGCTCATGGGCTGGTCTACTGACTACTCATCTCACTAGCCGCTGTGGGTCAACACGTGCCTTTGGTCTATCTTGTGTTGACCCCCCACCTCTACCCTGGAAGTCCTGCATATCAAAATAGTTTGGCACTTTATTGAGGACAAACTCGCTGTAGAGTTTCCTCAAAAAGTATTGCGGGACCTCATTATTATTGCATGGAGGATGGTCAAAAACCATCCACCACCTCTGACCAAAATTGTCCCTTATCACTTGGTTGTTGCACCAATGGATAGGGAACCTCTTGCATGTAATGGGTGGAGGTTGATTTGTTTGTGGGTTTGTGAAAATAGAACACAAGTCTAATTTTGTAATTTGTAATTTTTTCACATCTTGGTATGACAGCTTGTCTGCATAATAGTCTCTAAACTCTCTCCTCTTATTCGTCCAACTAGATATTTGCTTGCTAATTGATTCTACATTTGATAACATAGATTCAAGAGATTCAGCAAGCGTGGACCTATGCAAGGTTGAAGTGGAAGGATCTTTCAACCTTGCAATTATGTCTTCAATTTATTTTTTATTGTTTTCAATTTGCCCCATTAGATTTTCTTGTGTTCCAGGGGCATGTCGAGGAATGGATTGAGGAGTTTGTTGTTTGGCAGGTATTTCCTCTTTAGGATTTTATGGATTTTGAGGAGGAGGAGGAGGTGCATTAACATTTCCTAACAATTAACAAAATTTACATCAAAATCAACTCAAACCTACCTATTTAGAAACAAATTCAAACAAAAAAACAAATAAAACTCACTCCTTTAGCCTGCTCGACGTCGTGGCGGTATTTTGGCGACGAATCGGTAAGATTTTGGTGGTGAATTGACTTTTTCAAAATGCGAGCGTGCTTCTTAGGGTTTGCAAGCTGCGGGTGTAGAGGAAAACAAAGAAATGAAATGAGAACAAATGCTCTTTTTTTTAATTTATAGTTAGTCATAATGCGCTCACGTTATGGTTTGGTTTTAACGAGCCTTAGGCTCATCATTACCAAACCATAATGCGAGCGCGTTATAACGCGCTCGCGTTATGTCTTAAATTTTTTTGAAAAAAAATTGGCCACTTTTTGGCCCCCCATCTTTTTGCACTTACCCTAAAATCATTAAGCATACCTGGATCTTCCCAATTTGATGTGTGAAGTTGTCCTTGAGTTACAAAGAAGACTTGTTCACTTCCACCTTTGTTTTGTTGAGGCTCACTTACGACTCGTGTCTCCTTCACCATGTCCTCTTGAACAAATTGGCATGTGCACTTAGCTTCTTCCTTGCAACAATCAAAACAACAAATAGTCAAATCTTCATATATGATTTCCTTTTCAAAAATCCATTGTCCTAAAAATTTATCAATTATTTGTTCTTGCTCAATTAAAGAAATGACATTTGTAGATGTTTGTGACAATGGTAATGGAAGATCATGATAAGCAAAGTTGCATTCGTTAGGTAGAGGGGATATAAAAACATCACTTTGTGTCGGCACGATTTCCCCACCAATTTCTTCTTTGGTTTTTAAATTCGAAAGCGGGGGTCTCGGGGCAGCAGCCCCTAGTGGGGTCAAGGGGCAACACCTATTGCAGGGTCCCGGGGTAGTGCATATTTTCCTTCTTTTGCGGCCTTCGGATTCTTCATTTTTGAACCATTTTTCTCTAAAAATTAATGTGTTTGAACTACCTTGAAAATGCAACATTTTTTGTTTGTTGTGTTGTCTCTTCAAAATTACTTCTTTGTATCAATTGACTCACAAAAACTAGTGTGAATATAAATGATTTTATCTTCTAAGATCTACCTACAAACTCAAACCATGCATCTATATGATTTAAAACAACACAAATTAGGACTACTCACCTAGACAAGGTCAAAAATTGCACGAGCTTTCTTCCTAACGCATTGGTGTTAGCTCAACTCACTAAGCTAATAGGCCTTTAACACCTTTCCCCGGCAACGACACCAAAATGATAGGCCAAAACTGGGGTAAAGAATAAGAAAGATTTAATGTTTAATAATAAAACTTAGTTTGGTCTAAATATCAATCCGGGGGTGTAAACTTGTAAAAGATGTCGTGGCTATATGCACAAGGGTTGTAGGTAGTGAGGTGAGTGGGGATGAAATGCAACTAAAACTCATGAAAACTACTTAAATGAAAATCTAGTCTAGTTCCTCTATTTTGTTTCTGCGACAGGAATTGTTACAACACTAATAACAATCTGTGATAGTAATAGAAGCAGTCTATTGGCAGAAAGGAAAACACACTTTAAACTCTTTCACACCAAATTAAGAATGTTGAAATCAAACTTAATGAAAACTTACAAATCGAATCATATAGCCTTTTAACACAAATGTTGAAATTCAAATCACACAGCTATTAAAGTGTGAACAACAATATTGAAATCATCTTAATCTAAATATTATTGAAATCTATTCTGAAACCAAATCAAATAAAACAAAACACAGAAAAGAAGATATCACCGAGCTTCCCTAAGGAGTGGGCCCTTGCTCCCGATTCGCAGGGTGAATCAATTAGTTACAGCAATACAGAAATTTGCAGAGCTCTGTTGATTCTTGATCCACGAACAAAAAAAGGCTTTCTATATATTATATTCATTGAAACTATTTTACATAACACGCACATATATATGCCAAATCTATAACAATAATAAAGAATAGTTTGTTTTGGCCTACGGTCAACAAACTAGAGATGAATGGCTTACGTAAAACCTTGGTTGTTGTCCACAAATTAAAAATGATTTTGTTATAACAGTAAATAAAAATAGGAAACATTAAGATTTTCAATTTTCTCCTCAACAGTTAGCAAAGGCATCTCCATCATGAGTTCTTCTCCTTATTTGGATCCAATAAACAGTTAGCACCAAAGAGGTAACCTAATGTCATCCATGGGGATGAGGAAATTACAGCTATGAACAAAAACTCGATCACGACAGAGACAAGAAGTTCCTATATAGAAGGCGACAAGAAGATCTGCATCCTTATTTATAAACATGCTAAAGGATTTATTTCCTAAAGCTAAAATAAAAATGCTCATTAGTAAAGACAATTCAATAATTAATTTACATATTTTATCCCAAAACTAAATTAAATATCACTTATTAATATTTAATCATATACAACAATAGGTGGTAAAAATATATGATAAGGTATGGAAATGGAATATGAAAATGGATAGTGAGGTATGTGGAAAAGGCTAAAATATGGCATAAAATGGAACATGAATAGCTCTCATCACCAGATAGTTGAACAATCAGAATGGGTCATACATAGCTAGAGCTAGACTAGAGTTGTAAACCTGATTGTTATTAGCTAGGACACATCACTAGTTCTCAGATGGCATATGGAATCAGTTGATTCTCATCAACTAATACCCTCGTGAAGGGAAGGGCCACTTCTAGAAGGAAGGTGTGCGACAAAGATTTTTTTAGTGGCGAATATTCACCAATTGGTGAATATCATAGATCGGCCAAGTCAGAATTGGTGAATAAATCGCATCCAACAGGGTGCTCAAATCGCTCAGATTTTATGTATTATCAGTCGAATGCATATCTATTCGCCATCGATTTATTTTATGAGAATCAACTTAGTAAGATTTTTGCCATAACAAACTACGCGTTTTAAATGGGCTGACTAATATTTTTGCCTGGAATTTCAGAAGGAAGTAGTAAATCACCTATATATTTGCCAATACTATTAAAACAACATTGTGTATCAGGACACATTTCACCAACTCCATTCAATGGTCGCTGCGTGTGAGGACCCATTTCACCAACCCCATTAAATGGTCACTGCACGTGAGGACCCATTTCGTCAATTAAAATTTACTAGTTAATTATGAGGGGCCATTTCGCCAATTCCCATGACACCTTCGCGCTAATCATAGGGCCATATTTGCCTTGGAAATTACAATATATGTAGTCCGTTGAGGTTTGATTCACCGACACTTAAATGTATTCCTTATAGAATCACGTGGGATTTGCCAAATTTTTTTAATATACCATGTAGAATTCCTGCAGAATTCACCAAATATGGATTGATATAAATACAATCAAAACTCTAATTTATTCTTACACATTTTGTTCAGTTCTGAACTTGTGAGCTCTTGATTTGGATTTTGGAAGTTGGAGTTGGAACCTTGAAGTTGATCGTAGGTAAAGTTACAAACTTACAACATAGACATTCCTGCATTAATGAATAGCTCAGTGAAAACCTAAAATTAAAGGTGAGTAATCATTTCTTCATAGTATTAGTGTTATAAGATTTGTTTATCTCTCTTCCATTCTTGATTCAATCTTAAAGAAGATATTTAGTATGGAATGGGATCTATATTCTATGAGTATGTCCTTAAACAAGAAGACATTTTTTTCCAGCTTTTATTCAAAGTGGGAGATCAAGATGTCGAGCTGCAAGCGCAACAAGGGTAAGACTCCTCGGGGTGGTGAAGGGACTAGGAGGCCATCAAAATGCCAAAAAGGTGGAGTTAGTATATAGTCTTACTTTGGAATTGGCAGTGTTTCTGATCCATCAAATCAAGATGGAGCTACACCATCAACTCTTGCACCAAATAATAATGAAGAAGCCATTCACAATACCTCACCACCACCACAAGGTGGGATTGCCATTGAGTCAAATGAGGATGGCAATACTGTAGAAGATGTTCCACGGGATACCCTGGTTAGCCAGAATGAGGATGGCAATACCACAAAAGATGTTCCAAGGGATACCCTAGTTAGCCAGAATGAGGATGGCAATACCGCAGAAGATGTTCCAAGGGATACCCTGGTTATCCAGACTGAGGATGGCAATACCGCAGAAGATGTTCCAAGGGAAACCTTGGTTAGCCAGAATGAGGATGGCAATACCGCAGAAGGTGTTCCAAGGGATACCCCAGTTATCCAGATTGAGATAATTGACTTAGATGAAAAATAAAATGCTGGCGCTGTAGATGATGTTGGCAACAAGAAAAGAAAAGGCAAATCAAAAGATTCAAAACTGGGGCGCGAGTGGGAAATGCCAAGGAATTTTCAGCTTGATTGGGTGTCAAAGTACCCATTCATTGAACTGGTGGAGAAAGCAAACAAAGATGAACAACCAATAGAATGCAAGTGTGTGATTTGTAGTTGGAAATGTAAAAGAGACAAGAAATTGCAGCTAAAGCTTGACACTATAGAAAAGAATATAGGTAAAGTTTATGAAAAATAAATCATAGACGGAATGGAAACATCAGTAGTAAGATGGAAATCAAAGGAAGAATATCTTCATGTGAATGCCGCGGAATATGATGAGCATAAGAAAAGAATGACGAAGCTTGCTGCAAGTGGAGGTACAATCAAGGCTCAATTTAGAAAAGCAATGGAAGGAGCACAACTGGCAAAAACTGTTCAGATGAGTGTTGTTTTTCATATTTTGTCCAAAAGGCATCCTATGACAGACTACCCAGAGTATAGTAATTTATTATCTTTTTTGAATGTTCCTCACTATCCTAGCACACATTGGTCAATAAATGCTGGATGGGAATGGGCAAACTGTCTCATTGCGGTGGAAAAGCAAGATTTAAAGGAGAATGTAAAAGAGTCAAACTTCATTGCATTATCTTTAGATGAAGTTACTACGGTAGATAATACTTCTTGGGTTTGTATGCATGTGTATACTGTAAAAGAACATGTCCACCAAGCTCATCTACTCTGTGTTCATAAAATGAAGGACAATTCAACATCGCAAAATCTATTTAAACTAGTTAAGAAGTCTTTGAATGAAATTGTAGGTATGGATGACTTGACAATTGCCAAAAAGTTGGTGTGTGTAGGATTTGATGGAGCTGCAGTAATGCAAGGTCATAGGACCGGTCTTTGCACAAAATTACAAGCTACTTGTGCACCATACATGCTTGCCATTCACTACATGGCCCACAGAATGAATTTAGCATTTAAAATTGTAAGCAAGTTTCCTAGAGTATCAAAAGTTGAAAATCTAGTCCGCGAGCTCCACGCATACTTCTACAGAAGTCCCAAATGTTTTATGGAATTTCAAAATTTTGTTGAGGGAATAACAATAGGAAACAAACTTCTAAAGGATGTTGATACGGGATGGATCTCCTTGCATGGACCAACGCAACGAGTTCTTTCAGAATATCCATCCTTGATTGGAATAATGTACGAGCATCACAACATAGTAGACAAAGCTCCTGACCTCTTACATAGGTTAAGTGATATAGAGACACTCTTAACTTTAGCTAGTCTTCTCCCCATGCTGGATGAAATGAACAATCTTGTGAAGAAAGCCCAAGATAGAACAATGTATATCTATGAGTATACCAAACTACGTAGAATGACATGCATGGCCCTCGATAATCCATATCTAGATCTAACTTCTCAAAGCCCAAATTTTTTTAGGTGGCAGATAATTACATATTTGAATCATCCTAAAAATTATTTATAGTTTAATGCAAGTGGAGAGTTACGTGCCTTTGTACATGGATTTGAGATACCAATGCACCATTGTAAGACGGTCAAGCGCTCTATCAGAGAAGTACCTGTTAGAAAGGAAGATTTTGATGACATTGTTGAATCTGTTAGTAATAATTTGAAGGAAATTGCAAGCAATCTATCAACAGAGATTTATAGTCGATTCCCTCGAGAAGAAATACTTGATGCTATGTCTATTGTGTATCCTCAATTTTGGTTCAAGGCCACCGAAATAGCCCAAGCTTTTTTCATCAAAAAGTAACTACCTTGACTGCATACTTTTTGAAAAGTGTAGAATGCAATGGACAGAAAATAAAAGGAATTATAGATGGAAATAAGCTTAGAGGACAATGTAGTCGGTTTGCAAGAAGTATGATAGACCAGTTTAATGCCATGGAGAATCCCTTCAAAGTGGGATCAATAACAAAGGCTTGGAAAAACTTGGGTCAAAGTGAAATAATGTGTGATTCGATATCAAAATAATTTAAACTTTTTTTTTATGTCAAACAATGATAATGGGTTCGGTGAAAGATGAGAGAGTTTTCAGTGCATTGGGGTTTTTGAAATCAAAGATAAGAAACAAACTAGACAAGAATTTGGAAAATTGCTTAAGCGTATTAGGAAGTGCGTATAATGTCAAAAATTTTCCTTATGAAAGGGCACTTACAATCTAGAAGTCCATATGTGAAAGAAGAGGGTTGTGCAACACTTCAAGTTCAAACGCTTGTGGTGGTGGGACAAATGACAGTGACACAATGACTGATGAATTTGACTTTGAGAGTCAGAATCAAGATGAATAAAATGAAGATGAGACTCAGAATCAAGACGACTCTTTTTCCTTATCTGAATGTCAGTTTGAGGACCCTGACTTGATTTAGGAAATGGAAGTGAATTAGCAGTTTTTAGGTATTTATACTACATTTCATGAATTATATTCCAAAACTGTAGTTGATGATATTTTATATTGTATTCCTTGAAATTGTGAATCAAATTGAATACATTAACATATTATTAATTATTTCATATTTAAATTTTGTCATACTGATAAGTTTTACATGTACTCAGTGATTCATCATTCAACTCAATGCTTAATATTTCCTTGCTAAAGTTGATTTTGTGCATAAAACATAAAATTTGCAGTAAAGTAGAATTTTGGTTTTTGATTTGATATGTGATTCTGCATCATTTTTCACAGTTTATGAATTATTTTGATCAGTGCCTTATCTACAACTGAGTTAGAAAATGACATATACATAAACCTAACCTTTTAGCCTTTTACGTTATAATTTTAAGTTGACTTGTTACCGCTGGTTCCCGGTCATCCAAGTTCACACTTAAGCCATCAAACCCGTTAATATTACCAGCCCCCTTGCCTTGTCTCATCGGTCACCGCTTGGTTGGGAACATTATGCGTCAAAAAATGTTTAAAGGGGTTAAATATTTCATCTTTTATCTTAAGTCTTGACCCATAAAGTTTTTATGTCCCTTTGTCTTATCAACTTAGGGATGTTCGCTTATAAGTCACAAATAATTCTCATGTGCATATTTGAACATTAATGGGAGCTACTGGATCTCACAGATTGAATCCTGACCGCTTCCCGCCAGCCCACTTGAATAAAATAATGTTTTAAGAAATCCAGAGGGATAGCGGGCTAGTGACACATGTTGCCTGTTAAAGTGGGACCCATCATCCACTATAGACGTTGAACATCGAAGCATTGAAAATTGACATCTTCAAAGTCAATCTGGGTCGTTCCCCACTAGCCTGCGAGGGGCCCACCAAAATCTTTCATCTCTTAGAGGGATAGCGGGGAGATGACGCGTGTCTTCATCTGGACCGTTGAAGAGACTTTAGAAGACATGACATGAAATTTTTTGTCAACTATTTTGAAGGAGTTGCATTGGGTTTTAAACAATGAGCTACTTAAAGGAATTATAAAGCACATGGGCAAATATGCGGTAAGATGTTTTAATCTTAACCGTCTGATGATAAAAAAAGTTAAGCTCTAAACACTGGTGAAGCCAGAGGGATAGCGGGTGGTCTCAATGGCATGTGAATAAAACATTTGAAATGGTAAATAACATTAGCTTAACATATTAACAATAGTAGGATATAGAATAATGAACATCAACAATCGTTGAATGTGTATTTAGTAGTTGAAACCAGAGTTTATTTTCAATTGATAAAATAAATAATATAGATAATTGAACATCAACACATTACTGGATTTGAGTTTTCTATTGATTTTCAAATGAAGGAATACATAGAGGCAATGTAAAATCTTGCTCAAAGACAACTTTGCACAGAGCTGAGTTGGAACTTGGAAACTCATATTATCAATATCAAATCATTCTAATAGCTTTTTTAGCAAATTCCATTGTTCAGGTCGTGGAATTGTCATTTCTTCTAGCTGATGTTGTCTGACTTGAATTTTGTTTAACAATGTATGATCGAATTTCAATTTGGATCCTAGGTCTGTCTTGAATGTTTCAGCCAAAGATACATTCAAGATTATCATTTGTTTGATGAAATCTAAAAAGTTTGCCTCATCTGGGTTCTGAGGAAACTGGTCCAAATCAATCTTCCTTGCATCCTCCATCTTCTTTTTAAAATTATCCTTTCCAATGAATTAGTCATTTGTGTCAAAAGCCTGTGGTAAACCAAGCTTTGTCAAGTTCCTTAACTTTTCATCCTCCTTAATCTTTGTTGCAGCCTCAATCACAAATTCTGCTATTTCACGCAATCTTGAACACTTTTGAATGATAGATGTAACCTTCATTGAGGCTTCAATCCGATTAGTAATGCCTTTTGAAATCAATTCATTGTCACTGGCTTTGTAGACTATTTCTAGAACTTGATTTGCAGATTTCTCTTCTGCCTGCAGTTGCACATTTTTGTTGTCCATTAAATATTTATTCAACTTATTATGATGTAGTCTCATGGCATCAATCAATTGAAATAATTCACACAAATGATCAATCCTCTGCATTATTTCCTCCCAGATCTTTTGTTTCATGTGCCTCATTGTTTGTCTACAAAATTCAGTTAACTTTTTTTGACAAGATTTTATTTCATTTTTTGCTTCCATAAGCTCTGCGACCAATGTTTCATTTTTTTGCCTCTCTTTCTCCAATTTTTGTTCCCACTGTTCATTTGCTTTCCCAATGCTTTGTCTTAATTTTTTTGAAGTAGATTTTTCCTCATCATATTTCTTTTTGCTCTCATCTAACCTTTGCTTCAGTCCATTCAATTCCACCTCTGTTTGTTTATCCTCTTTGCTTGTTGATGTAGAGGTAGATTTTTTTATTCTTTTTTCTAATACTTTGCTCTTGTTATCTATTGCTTTCCTCTTTGTTTTCTCATTTGCTAAGTCTTCCTATAATTTTTCTATTTGATTCTGCAACTTTTTTTTCTCTCTATCACGCTTTAGAAATGATGTGTACACCAATTCATTGTTCTTCTTTGATATATTAATTTTGTCAGTATTTTTTAATCCATAAAAATCAAATTGCAAACTGCTCACCTAAAATTTAGATCGATCCATCTGATTTTCTAGTTTATTTTGAACCGTGGGAACAACAATTGTGTACTCCATGATTTCTATATTTGTGTCAAATGTGGGTAATATCATGGTTGTTGCAGGATCTGAAGTTACAACAGACACACTCTCCATCAGTTACTTGTTTTCTTTTTTATACAATTCTAATTTCTTTTTAAACTCTTGAATATAATCAAAACCCAAGGACAGGAATAAGGGAATACTTGAATGGTGAAGGAATAGGAGTACTTGCAATTTCTGTTACAACCACACTAACTGGGGGAGTGCTTAGAAATACTTTCTTTATAGTGGAACTGGTAGTTGGATTTGGACCTGTCATAATCCTTTGTCTCTTCTGTATCCCTTGATCACTGAGTGTTTATGTGGTATCTTGTATTGGTCTCCTCTTGTGTGTAATTTTTTGTTGGACCTATTGTTGTAACACATGTTGACTAAGTTCTCCACCAATGGCAGTGCCAGTCGCACTAGGCTCTCCACCATGGGCATGTCTAAGTTGTGATTGCATTTGACCATGAGGATTAGGATTTGAAGCTATAACATAATCAATTCTTTTAGTTCTCCTTGTATGACCTTGGTCTATTTTCTCAGTTGATTTAGCTCCAAGGCCTCGTTTATCAACTGGTTTTCTGGTGACTAAATCTATTGGGTTCGAAATGCCTTGTCCTTGGGACCCCAAATCACCACCATGATAACCCATATTTTCAGCTATGGCTGCTCCTGAAGTATATGCTTTTTTTGTGGCATGACTTAAACTAGCTTTGAAATTACTTTGTTCATCCCTATCATCATCAGGTTCATCATCACTATCAATTTTTTCATCTTCATTTTCATTGGGATGCTCTATATTCCACAATTTGCTAAACTCTTCATCTTCATTGATTTCTCCATAGTCTGCAACAGTTCTTGGTTCACCTAGCTCCTTCCTCATAGACGAAAATGTAGTAATTTTTTATCATGTCCTATATTTGTTTGTAACAGACTCATCTAGAGAATCTGGCATTTTTTCTCTAATATATGGTTTATCACTTTTTCCATAAAAAATGTTGTACCTCCTGATTTCATTCTCTGCTAGTGCTAGTGATAGTGCTCCTGTATTTTGGTGTAATGCCATAATTTCTGCTGACAATTGTTGAAAAGAAATACCTTTCTTAGCAGCAGTTTTCTCCATTGCTATTTTGACCTCACCCAGGAATCCTTGTTTCTCAAGTTTTCAAGCAAGGGTTTACTTTGATGTTGAATTCTACTTGCAGAATTCCTATTGGCTGCAATCATTGTTTTAATGGTGTCACATGGATCATACTACCAGTGACAGACAGTATCAAAATTAAAAATTTTCAAAAGATCATGTGCCACCTTAAATGTTTTTCTCTCCAATGTGAACCCTCCACATGAAACATGTAAAGAAGGAAATAAGGTCTTCTTTTTCTGACCGACAAAGTGTAGTTCATTAGTACTCTGCATCTGCCTTACATATTCCAATGCAAAAACCCTTTCTGTCACACATATTGGAAGTTTGTATGGATCTACTCCTGATCCATAAAATCTTAGCACAGTATATTCTTCCAATAAGTACCAATCAGCCAATTGTATTTCTTTTCCTAGTTGAATGAAATCTCTACATGATATAGGCAATCTAGGCATTGGACTATTTGTAATTGCTTGATGCAATGGAGCCAAAAAGTAGTCTACAAAATGATTGTAGTTGCTTCGAGAATCATGTATCCTTATCTTAGTGGTTCAATCATATACTGGAGTAATTTTTTTTTCCTCAGCATTACTATAGGCCTGAATTTGAAGCTTGTTGGTCTGAAACATTCCACTAAATTTGAATAGAAAAAAATAGCACAAGTAGGTTGTGAACCTAAATGTCTTGGTGGAACTTCCTTTAATCATTAAAAATTGTTTATGCATGGATTCTACAATGTGCTCAATAAATTTATATTTGACATGTACACCAATACCATAATGGATATTATATACCATTTCAAGGAGGCTTGCATCCACTTCCCAATTGCTATCCAGTCTGAGGCAAAATGCTAGCATGGAAATAGTATCCTGAGCCCATGATTTAAAAATATTCAAGGGATAAGGAGGCTTATGGTTATCTTTCAAGTTGTTTTTTTCTTGAACTATTTTATATAGGAAAACATTTTTGTTCCTTTCATCCGCTGCTTCATAATCACTAGCAAGCTTTTCTAGGTCAATGTGGACATCTCCAAATTCTTCGGTTGTAAACCCCAACACTTTTCCAAATTCTTCTGCATTAATAGATAAAATTTCTTCTTTGGTATCCTTATTTACAATTGCTCTTTTGTTATCATCATAATTGTGGGCACAGACCATGATAAATTCTGGGCAAGGGAAAACCTCATGTAACATCATGCGCCCTAATCCAATTACCCACGGTGCATTGATACTATCAACTTTCTTTTTCTTGGAAGCCTTATTCTCACATGAAAATATAAGTTTTGAGGTAAGTTTACCATGCATGTTAGGATCATAAATATCATGGTATTCATCAGCCAAACCTGAGGTTTTAAGCAATTCAGAATAATCTATTTTTCTATCCGTACTTGCTCTGCCTTTCCCAAAAACTTTGTCTGGTCTGCTAGTGGTAGTAGACATGCTTATACAATGTGAAATTGTGAATTCCCTCTTAATTCCTCAATTTTTCTTAACTCTCTCAACCCTAAATGCAAAGTTTGACAAAATAAGATTTTAAGAAAAAAGTTTGACAAAATAAGATTGTAAGAAATGATGAAACATAGCCTAGGAACTCTATGTTTTGTCTTACCGACTTTATTGGAAATGACACTGCAATGAGCAATCTAAAATCTCCTTGGTGCACTGCAATGAGCAATCTGAAATCTCCCCGTGTGCTGACCCTCTCGACTCTCACTTAAAAATAAAATCACTTAGCAGTAAAAAGTAGAAAGTTTGCTTTTTTTATAAAGTGATTTTTTTAGTGAATGAAACGTCAATTCAACATGTTGCTTTTGAACTACACAATTAGTACATGTCTGATAGCTCTCCTACATTGATAGCTCACAACAATTTCTAAACCATTGATCTTTGTAAATCTAACGGTTATAGGATGATTCCAGAGATTTAAGTTCGCAAGCCTAGTGTTCTGTGCATTTCATTCTGGAATGCAACTACAACCATCCATCAAATGTTCATCGAATGGTAGAGTAATTTATGATATAAACAATAAACATAATCTACTTTTAGTGACAACTTTTAGTGTTTAAAATGTAATTTGTCAATTTGTTGGCAACTTTGTTTTTTCATTTTTATTGATTTATGTTTTAAATCTGCATGCAAATATTTTTTATGTTTTACATCAGCAAAACAGGTATTCAATTGATATTAATTCAAAATATTATTATAGCTGGGGGATAGATATGCCCCTGGCATATCATTATGTTACAAAAAATTCCCATACATATTCTTTCCCAATAGATACTCATACGATAATATTATATAGCAAAAATCAAAAGTTCAAAACACTGGTCCACTGGCTAAGGGAAACCATAAAAATCTCTTGTTTCCACCAGGTCTACGAAGTGCAGCACCCATTCCATATTCGTCTCTATGTCGAGATCTCGAGTGTACCTTAGAAAATTTAGACCGATGGTGGCCCAGTGACGGTGGCGGGCGAGAGCCCCATCTGTCATGTTGAGTAGAAAGGGAAGCTATTGTATCCCCACACTCATCTCTACCCCAAATAGCACCAATGATAGGTTAGAAGACCGCAGAATCCCCACACCCATCTCTGCCCCAACAACTAGCTCAAAATCATTACCCAGATAATGTGCCTTGAAAATTTCTCGCAACAGAATGAGAATATCCACCTTCACACCTCCAAGGTCCAGCAATGACGCCAAGAAGCAAGAATCTATGTCAGAATTCACTCTGTATCTATTCCTATCTATTAAGAAGTCCCTCCCAAGCACCATTTTCATGGCTTCCAACTCTAGGAAGCGCAAACAGGTAATTCTGTGAGGCTTCATTATAGCTCTAAGCCTCGAGTTTGTTATGAAAGGTCCAAGAAAGCAATTTGCCTTCGCAGCGCTATAAGGCAAATTGTCGTATCCATTTTCTTTGTTAAGCAACAAGCTAGCTTCAAACTTCGGTATGACTATGAGGCATTGTTGGGCTCCATTAAATAGAGCCAGGCTTCATTAATGGCGCTCGACTTCAAAGCTTTGGGATATCTTTCCAAGCATGCCAATATTTAAGTGATATGATATATCTTTTCAACTGAATTTAAGTGAATTTAATCTGCATGCAAATAATTGTACTTGATTTGACGTAAGTATTTAGATAATAATTAATAGTGTTTCCAAACTATGTTCCATGTATGCAATCCATGACACATGTCACCAATTTTGAATTAAAAGGAGAATAATATTTGTAAATTGATATGTAAGATCTGACCAATTTTATATACAATAAAGTTTAAACTAATAATAAATACTATAAAAAGAGGGTGTAAGTCTTTTTTTTCTAATTTCAACAAAAGTCATCTCAGATCAAATATATTCAATAAATGAATAGTACAATAATCATCAAAACATTAACATTTACATATACTTCATCACTTTAGAAATCTAAATTGTCAACATAGTTGGACCTCCATAGTTGATACTCCTCCTCTGTTGGCCAAATGAAATTGACAAGTTCGTCTGCTTTGGTCTTGTAAGGTGTGTACTTGATAACCACTCGATTAGATTCCTTATCAAATTCCTCTAAGAAAATGCCAGTGTGAATCAGCTTATCCATGCTGCTTCTCAACATATCTAAATCAACAGTGTCATAGATGAGCTTAACTTGAGCATATATCATTTGTTTTGCTTGGTCCTTCCACCATTGTAGAGGTTTAACCCCACCATTTTTACTCAAAATAACAGGAAGCAGACTGAAATTCCATTCATCAAACTTTTTGACAAGCTCCCTGATAGTTATTTCCAAAGGACCTACCAACCCCTGAAAATCCTTAATTGAATTTATAAGCCTGAGATTTGGGACAATGTTAGGAGGTGCATCCTTGACATGCTTGGTTGCAATTGCCATGTCTCTTAATGCCTGGGCTCTAGGGATTCATGTATCCATTAATGATGTTACAACATCCTTATTCTTATCGAAATCTTTTATGGCATCAAACATAGAAGAATAATTTGAATGAATGCTAATTAATCTCCTATCAATCCCTTTACTCAAGTGTTCACGAACTATAGTTAGAATCTTCATATTACTTGAATAAATTGATTCATTGACCTGTGACAACAATTTCTTGTATGTCTCAATTTGATCCAATAATTCCTCTTTAGTAGGCTAACTTGATGGAGCTGCACCTGGTGTGCTTGGCTCCTCAATTGCAAGGGGTAGGGATGCATCTCCAAGATTGTATGGAATGATTTCCATTGAAACTTTTGGAAGGATAGCAGAGTCAGTCTGTGTTGGGGCATGAGCATGCATATTTTGCAATTGTTGCTTTAACAATGCCACTTCAGTTTCCAACTTGGCAACCTTTTGCTAACTATCATTATACTCTACAACCATGTCATTATACTTGGATCTATATTGATCTATTTCCTCAGTGATATTCTCTACTGTTGCCTTTGTGAATTTGGCAACATTCACTGACTGTTATCACTAGGAATTGCACCCATATGCAAGGCTGGAAAAGCTCTGCAATTCTGTGTAACATGGGACTAATTTCAGGTTGTGGGTGCCCTATAATGAAATTAGACGTCCAGATTGTGGGCTGGTTCCCTTCAAAATCTCTATTGGAATGTATGTTTTTTTTGTTTTAGAAAAAGGGAAGAGAGAAACTATATGAAATGCAAAAATGTAAAATTCGATGATGCACCTAATTTGGAAAAATAATATGCAATCTGGTCCACAATATCACTTAGAAATCTGACTTTCACACAATCCAAAGTTGACATAAATATCACAAAAGTGATTCTAAGGAAGGCTTGAAAACAGGCTTTCTATGAAGGAAATAGTTTTTCACAACACAAAAAGACTACTTCTGGTTAACACAACCTAAGGCCTATGATGATTATATGCGTAATGTTGCAAGCAAGAAAGTGAGACAATAATTTTAAAGGTTTAATGGTTAGACACAACAAAATTTCATCAAATCACTTCAAATAATTAGTACTAAATGGAAAGGTAACTAATTGATCTCAAAGAAACAAAGGAAATACTGCAAAAGACAAAAACAGAACTTGTACCCTGCCAATCTCTCAATAAAACTGTAAAAAATGAGCTACAAGAATTCTCTAATATGTCTGAATCATAATAAGAATCAAGAACTAGCTTCATAATGAATGAAATTTTACAATATATAGAAAAGATAGGTCAAAAGATTGACCTATAGACAACTAGAATTTGAACCTCAGTTATCTCAAAATAGCACATGCAAAAAATGATAACTGATTCCCGTGCAAACCCTGAAATCATGCAAAAAACACTTCCAAACTGATGGAAAAATAGATATAATGCGTCAAAACTGGTGTTGGTCCATGCACCAATGAAATGAAGTGCCTGACTCAAGGTGAACTACTCATATAACTCCTCAATCTTCTCCTCAAACTGCTTCTAATTGAAAGCTCAAACTGATGACTTAATTCCTCTTATCACTCCATGCACAAGTAAAAAATAACTCATGTCTTCACCAATCCATGCAATGTAATGGCAAGTAAATAATATTCAATAAATGAATATTCCATCCAAGTCCTCTTGTGTGCTATATATGACTTATATTTTAAAATAATTTATTTAAGGTATTATTAGAACTATTAGTGTAATTGTCCTAATAATATCTTTAATAAATTATAATATATTTTTCTATTTATAACATAAGTCAAAACCTTATGTCTCCCTTTGACTTCTATATCCTTGTCAAACACTAAGGCAAAAATACCCTTATTACTCCATGCACAAGTATATTCACCATGCAAAACATAACATCAGTGAAAGAAAGACCCTCACCATCTTTACCAAATGCCTCATCATGCAAATCAATGAACTCTAATAATAGGCCCTTGCCACCTTGCATACATATTGTCTCCACACCTAAGAGTTCACACCTTTGACCTCTTTTGATGATTTCGTCCAAAAGCATAAGGAATATTCTTGTTTATCCATGCAATGTTGACCATGTGATTTTGAAGATGATCTTTTTGACTTACCTCATAGTCGATCCTAAGGAAAGGGGTTTGCATCATTAAAAAACACAAGGCATTAAGGCCTAAGCCTTACCCTTATTACTACCGACCACCTTTGTTACACAAAACACCCTCCTGTTGGCCACTCTTTGTAATAATCACTAGGGATTATATCATTGAAAGTTTTGACCTCGATCGACAAATAGATTTAGTAATGATGTTTGGCATTTTATGGGTCAAACATGAGAAATGAGAAAGAAGGTTCAAACAAAAAGAAAGAAACCCTAATGTTTGATCATTTTTTACTTGTCTTCATCATACCGGCTGCTGCTCTGCAACTCCATTGCTCTTTAGGGTTTGATTTCCTCCTGCTACTCCTTGATTTCCTAAGGTTGAACTTCATGACTTCTTAGCACTTCTCTGAGTGAGAAGATATGATGGCGACTATTGAGTGTTGTATCTTTGGTTTCATGCTGGTATTTCTTCATTAACCTGTAGCATTCTTGGCTCTATGGCTGCAACCATACATTTATTTCCTTCTACAGGTTCCTTGACACTATGCTTTGTTTCTTTTTGTGTGTTTATCTTGAAACCCCTACAAATCTAAGAAAAAGATAAGAAAAACCTCAAAAAGGAGGCTGCGGCTATGCCATCCTTCTTCCTCTGCAATCTTGAGGTAAATTGCTGGCTCTTTTTTCCTCAGGCTGTTTTATCACTGTATCTTGAAAAAGATAATGAGGGTTTTGTAATTTTGGTGCATTATGAGCCCTCCTGGCTACGGCCATGCATTTACTTTGCTTTTTGTAGTGCTCATTTCACTAGAAGCCAAAAATGAAATAAGGGTTTCAAGATTTTTGAGATAATGGTTTCATTCTTTTTACATAGTAACTCTCTTGTCGCTGCTATGGCAGTATATCTATCTCTGTAGCATTCATTTCACTGTATGATAGAAAAATGGGATAAGGGTTTCAAAAAAATTTGAGACAAGGGTTTCATTCTTTTATGAGGCTTTCACTTCTTAATGAAAGATTGTAGGAACTTTCATTTTTAAAATCTGGGTATGGCAAGAAGTTACCCATTAATGCACAACTGAGATATCCATATTTCACTATATGATAGAATTCTTTAGACTCCTTTTTGTGATGGAAAAAATGTATACCCTTTTGCATGCACTGAACTTTGAATACTCTATTTTGTACACATTGAACTTCTTGGTATATCACCTGTGACTGCTCTTTGATTTTGCCTAACTATATTTCTTGCCCAAAAGTATAACTGTGAGGAAAAGAAAAGGTGTTGACCTAGCTAGGGTTCTATTGATTGTATCTCCTTTTGCATTTGTAGCATGTCAATATTCTTGGTATATTATCTTTCTCATAGTGAACACCCTCTTGTTGGCTGTCATCCTGTAAGTGTTGTGTGTATGATGGGAATCCTTCCTCCCAAATCCATGAGAAATGTTGCATATAGATAGAAGTGACTGTCTTTGGATGCTTGATTGTATCATGATTACCTGTTTATATGGAACTGCTTCAGTCCTTCCTCATTACAAAGTATGAATGTTTGAACAATGTGGCATCAAGTCTGAACATCCTGTAGCATATAGATTTCATTTGTCAACTGCTTTCTGAATGTTGAGGTTGCCTTATCTATATCTGCTTTTTTGGTAAATGACATTATAATAGCATTTGTCCACACTATATTTCTTTAACAATCAGTCATTCATGGCTTTTTGATAGCATCTTGCACAATCATCATGAAAAATATTTCTAGATTTCAAAGCATGATATTTTGGGTATCATCCACTTCAATGGTGAAAACACCTCATGAGCAGCTTTACATTTTATTCACAATAGAGAGTGGTAAATATTTGTCCTATTTTCATTGGCCCAGACTAGGATTTCAACTATTGAAGTGGATGATGTTTAAAGTTGAATGATTGTTTCCTCATGTGTGATTGTGGGATCACTGTTGTCTTCATATACATCTGGCTGTGGCATTCTTTAGATACTCCTCCTGATTGCATTTATGCATGCTCACCTGCTTATCTTTTGATGCATTTGGATCCTACTGTAGCATACATATCATGTCTTTGATCTCCTCTTTCAATCCTTTATCATTGAAAAATGTTTATCATAACTGTGTCATTCAGAAACAATGACATATGAGATAATGACTGCTTGTCTTGTGCCTCTGTCAACATCATCACTATGGCATTTAGCATATCATATGCCATCTACTACTTCTCCTCCATCATTGATGTGGTATTCACTTTCATGATTGTTCTACTCCTGTTGATGGGCATGGAAGTTGTGATCTATTTTTGACTGTAATTGCTTGCACAAGTCACTTCATGATCGCTACCATGACTATGCATATTAAATGTGACTGCACTTGTTTGACCTTTTGCAAGGTATCTCTCCTTGGCTGCATGTATTTCTTGATTTATCTGAATCTATATGGTATCTTCTCTTTGGGGTATTTGGTGACTGTAGCATGATGTCTTTTCATTGTTCCAAGGCATATGATAAGGGTTTGTTTCTCCAAGACAGTGATGAGATTGTGATCATGCTATGATTTCCACGTGTCACTTAGCTGTCTAAATTTTGAACATTTGATTATATTGGGACTGTGGCAACTACCTGGGAATATAGGTTCTCTATTGATGACTTAAACATATGGAATTTGACTTGGTTGTTTTATCTTGTATGCTATGGCATAGCTGTTCCACATATACTGTTAAATTTTCTTCACTATGCTGCTCCTTCATTATGGCATATGTATGTCAGAGTTATTGATGCCTTGTTGTTTGATCTCTCTTGGGTATCATATATGTGTAGATATTTTTTCTCCATTTTGCCAGAGGCCATGATACCTGTAAGATGCTTATCATTTGTCATGTATGACTGATACACTTGTAATTGATAAAATCTTGAATCTGTAGCACTCGTTTGATTTTCAACATGATGTAACTTGTAGCTTGCAAAAACTAGGCATCTTGGAAGCATTATTCTGTTTCTTTTATCTTCTTTAGGCACAGTAATGTGAATACCTGTAAAATGCCTTTCTGCTATGAATGTACTATGTCAGTTGTTTATGTCACTTGATCATATGAGATGAAATAAATACATGCATTCAAAAAGATTTATGTATTTCAGATGGCTCCTGTAGCCTGTATATTATGTCTGATATGTACATGAGACTTGATTGGCATATGTCCTTTTAAAGGCAAGACTTACATCACTTGTCAATACTGTAATTTGATATTTATTTGTTGTTCTATGCACATGATCGGATGAGCTTCTTAGTGGCTACTGTAACTCATGTGCATGAGTATGTTTTCTGAAAGCAACGACTGCACTTATCTCTATTCACTCTTTTGTCATTTCTTAAGTCTGATTTTGCCAATGTGACATAAATCATGATAGAAAAATTGGTATTCTGGTAATGATATGAAAAAGATAAAATACCTTATGTGACTATAATCTAATTTCTGCACTTTGTCAACCTAACTCAGTCATGTTAATCTGATTTATTCCAATCAGTTGTAATAATGTCATGATGACATAACTTTTTTGCAAGTTGATTAGATGATGCAAAATGTAGCTTGGAATGATGCATCCTATCTTTTCTGATACTCTTTTCAAATGAAAAGAAAACATGTTGGGCTCAAACCCTTGTGGGAGCCACATTTAATCCACATATTTATTTGTCTTCAAATCAGCATCAATACTTGTCCTATACCTGCACAGTGAACAAACAAGTTAGCATAAAAATATACCTAATGGTATTGATTGATCTCCTTCTTGATTTTTTTTAAATTATTTGTGTCATATATCTTCTCTAATCTCTCATCTGAATGCATGATGTGATAAGTAGATGTATCTGTTTGATAAAAGCATGTGATACCTTTAAACATCCGAAGCGCTAATAGGGTTGTCCCCAAACATTTTTGTAGGTTCAACTGATGATGGAGCTGAAAGTAAAGACCCAAGACTGAAGACTTGAAGGTTAGCATCAACAAACAACCTTCTTGCTCAGGCAATGATGGATGTTTGATTTTATCATGTGTTCATTTCCTTTCTTTTATGAAACAGATATATAGCTTGCATGTCTGTAATTGCTCAATCTAGTTACTCCCACGGCTTGTGTGGGACACATTTGAACACTTCTTTTAAGCATGATTAGTTAATTTCTCTTATGTATATGATGTATATGTATTTCCTTTTCAATCAATGCATGAGATAAAGTAACAGATACTTGAATGTATATTGAAAACATGACATGAAATAATAGTTTAATACAAATATCTTTCTTTCTTTTATTCAAAACTGATTAACTGAATAATCAATCTAACTTATAACTCTTGAAAGATAACATGATGCAAAAACAACTGTATTTCTTGAATGACTGGTACGTTGGCAATCCTATTCTCTTATCATGATAACTCATCGGTCTTGATTAGACTGATGGGTTATCCTGTCAACTGAATCTCTTTCTCTGCTCTTGTCAAGATATCAACATGTTCAATAAATGCATAACTTCAAAGTTTTCTTTTATACCTTCTGAACAATTACACTTAGGTCAAACTAATTTTAAGTGTGAACAAAAAATTAGTAACATTTCTGGTGACCACTCAGGGGTGTTTGCCTACTAAATAGCTTAGAACCAGTAGCCTTTGTAACTCCATTGGGTATAGAGTCTTTTCTGCCCTGAACTTAGAAAAATTTTGCAACTCACACTAACTGAATACAACAACAACAAACTGAAAAACTAAAACTAAACTGACTTGCTTAAAACAAAGCCAGTAACCTGTGCAAAAGCACTTCTTGGAAAAATAAAACAATAACTGAAACTAAATGTGTAGAAGCACTTATTTGTAGCATAAGGCTGCCTTACTAGTAGCATAACTTGAGGTGAATCCTATTAACTAGGATTGGCAACACCTCACCATCTAACTTAGCAAGCTGGAATGCATTATGTTGTTTGCATTCTGTTATTATATATTGTCCATCCCACATTGCATCAAACTTTGTATGTTGTCCTGGTCTGCTCTTCAACTCATTCCATTTGAAAACTAGATCTCCTTCTTTATAAACTCTTGGTACTACCCTTTTATCAAATGTCCTTTTCATTTGGGCCTGGTGTGCTTCTAATATTTTCAAGGCCTCCTTCCTGATTTCTTCAAGTTCAATCAGCTGTGCAAGCCTGATTTCCATTGGCTGTTCTTCAAGTAACTCTAGCTCTTTTATGTAACTAAGTGTTGGCAACTCCATTGTTATTGGTAACTTGGCTTCCTTTCCATATGTATGCACATAGGGTGAATTACTTGTTGATATTTTAGGTGTAATCCTATCGGCCCATAATGCTAACTTTAACTTATCATGCCAAGATCTCTGATTTTCATCAACTGTTTTCTTTATGATTTTAATCATATTTTTGTTAGTTGATTCAGCCTTTCCATTACCTTGAGGGTAATAATTTGATGAAGTATTCAGAAATATGTTGTTTTTGACAGACCAATAAGATATTCTTAATCCAATAAATGCTAAAGCATTATCAGAAATAATAGAGTCAGGAGTTCCAAACTTGGACACTAGATCTTGATAAAAATTCAAGACTGATGTTTCATTAGCATCTTTCAAAGCAACTGCTTCAGTCCATTTAGTGAAATAATCAGTAGCAGTCAAAATCCACTTGTGTCCTTGGCTTGAAGGTGGATTAATAGGACCGATGAAGTCTAATCCCCACTTGCCAAATGGTTGTTCCACTTGAATTGGATGCAAGGGCATTGCTGCTAGTCTTTGTTTACCTGCAAAAACTGAACACTTTAGACATTTCCTTACCCATTCATGAGCATCCTTGAACATGTTAGGCCAATAGTAGCCATCTCTCATAATTTTTAGAGCTGTTGTTCTAGCTGCAAAATGACCTCCAGCAGGTCCATCATGAAATTCCTCTAGAATCTTTTGAGTTTTATCTGGCTGTACACATCTCAACAAAACATTATTAAAGTCTCTTTTGTACAAAATTCCATCAATTACAGCATAAGGAATTGCCTGTAATCTGTAATATCTTCTTTTAGATCTGTCCAGGCCTTGTGGACAATCACCAGTGTGCAAATAATGGATCATATCATGCACCCAACTTGTAGGGGGTCTGGGACATCAGTTGTTTCATTGTTTTGAAGCACTGTCTCAGCTTCTCCTTCAAGTTCCTTGTATTTTTCATTTTTTGTAAGCTGTTCACACAGTCCTTTGCCTCGGACCAGCTTGGTGACCTTAATTTGTATGTCATATTCCATGACCTTGGTTATCCACCCTGCTCTCTTATCACTTAAATCCTTACTGAGAAAAAATTCTTTCACTATGGGGTGAGCAACCATTAACTGAATTCTATTATTTGAAAGCATATGTTTGAACTTTTTAAGGTTCCTGATAACAACTAATACATGCTTTTCAACAAAAGAATATCTTACCTCATAGTCATGCAGAACTTGGCTAAAAAAAGCCACAGACTATTCCATTCTTTCATTATTCTACTGACATAGCATAGCTGATATAGTATCTACACTGCTAAATGCATATAAAATGAAGTCTTTATCAAAATTTGGATTTATCAGAGTGGGAGCACCAGCAAGTGCTGATGCAGAGCATCAAGTAAAAAACATTTCATTACAAGGTGATCTACCCATTCAACCCACCATACATGAGGGATTTATGCTTAACACCCTTCTCTAGGTCCACACAACATCGGGATACACATATATTTCACCTATCGGTGAGACAGACCACTATCGGCATACTTGAAAACTCTTTGGCCGACCTCACATCTCTTATCGATGAATCTAACAACCATTTCCATCGCTAAGACTTTCACTGTCGGCAACACACCAACGCCTCCCCCCGATGATCAAACTCTCTCCGATATACTTATTGGCTAACACTATCGCTGTGACTTATGACTATCGGCCCACTCTCTAAATCTTATGCCGATACACATCTCACACCGATGCCTTTGGTGTACGCTATCATCGGTGGGACTTAACCCATCGGAGGACACCATAAATCTCACACCGACAGCTCTTATCACTCCGATGCTGTCAACATACACTACTTTGACTTTCTACAGCCAGTTCCTTTCACTGTATATGTGATATACACACATATGTTCGCCACATACATTAGATGTATACACATAGGGTGCACAGTTCTTTAACCAAAATCTCCGCTGTGCTCATTGTAACCGAATAGCCATGCACAGAAACACTAAAACTACATAATAGAAAAAACAATCTACTCTAAGGAAGACATTCCACTGGTTTCGAAGAAACCTCAACCAGTGGAATGCTTCCGTACTACATCCCAGGGGTTACACCAAAACAACAGAAGCTCTTTATTTCCTTCTTCTAAATATTAATACAGATTTGTTCTTCTCCTCTATCTGTCTGTCTATCTACAGACCACCTATTTAAAGACTCTTGCGGCAGTTATACAAGATGGAAACGAACCACCACTATCGAACAGTTACAAAACTACAGTTCGGTTACAATTCTTTCCTTGACAACTCAACATTATGTCGTTACTCGGCCAACTAGACTCAAAGTGGCACTAAGGTCTTATAACATAACACTTGTACATAACATAAAATGTAGGGAATCTTCTAGATTCTTCAGGTTTCGAGGTGCTCCTGCACCAAGTGCCTCCTTTATTTCTTCAAAGCTTGGCTTTCCTTCTTTGGTCCAGCTGAAAGGAATATTCTTCTTCAGCATTGTTGTAAGAGGTTGTAAAAGTGCTACTATGTTAGGAATAAACCTCCTTACAAAGTTAATTCTTCCTAGAAAGCTCTGTAAGCCTTTCTTATGTGTGGGAAGAGGTAGTGCTAGTATTGCAGTGATTCTTTCAGGATCAATTGATATTCCATCTTTAGGCACTATGTGTCCCAATAGTTTGCCTTCATGAACAGAGAAAATACTCTTCTTTGGGTTTAGTGATACCCCAAATTCTCTACATCTTTCAAAGATTAGTCTAAAATGACGAAAATGATCTTCATCTTTTTTAGAAAAAATAGTCACATCATCTAAGTATACAAGCACAATTTTATTAATTAGACCTTGAAAATCCATGTCCATTGCTCTCTAAAATGTTGCACCTGCATTTGATAAGCCAAATGACATCTTTCTATATGCTAGTGTGCCCCATTTTGTAGTAAAAGTTGTCTTGTACTGATCTTCTTCTTTTACAAGAATTTGGTTATAACCTGAATAACCATCCAATAAAGAAAACCCTTCTGATCCATAAATAACCTACAATATTTGCTCCATAGATGGTAAAGGATAATGATCCTTTAAAGATTCTCTATTTAAATCATGGAAATCAACACATAATCTAATTTCTCCATTCCTTTTTCTGACAGGAACCAAGTTAGAAACCCATAAAGTATGTTTGATAGGAAAAATAATATTACCTTCAATGAGTTTATTGAGTTATGTCTTCATAAGCACTTCCAGCTTGGGATTTAGTGGCCTTTGCTTCTATCTGACAGGCTTAGCTTTGGGTTCCATCTCTATTGTGAGTTGAGCTAACTCAGGGTTGAAACCTTTCAGATCTCGATATTCCCATGCAAAAATGTCACTAAACTCTTGACAAAGCTGAATGAATGCTTGTTGTTCATCTTTTGTACATATCTTTCCAAGCTTGAGCAACTTTCCTTTAAAGATCTCAATGGGTTCATAATGTTCTTGCTTTACTGACAAGCTGGCCTTGTCTTTTCTTACTTGATCATTCGTATTAAAAATAGATTCCAAGGTCACTAAGCCCTTGGGTAGGTTGTTTGATCATAACTGAAGTATTTGATCATCATATTGCTACACAAATTTATGCTAATTACTTGCAGAAAATTTAGCCTCTTCCATTAAGAAATTTACAATTTGTTCATCACTATCAAACACTTACCAACTGACATTATTATCTGGGACTAATGGTCTAATAGCAACTTTGACATATAAAGGAGAGTGAATATTCTTCATTTCAGCAGGAATATCATATTCATCTCCCATGGCAGCTAATTTGTCATCTTACTTATTATCAATTCTAGGTACATATATTAGATTAAAAGCATCAAATTCTTCTATCGTGTCCCAAACTCTATGCTTATATAATTTCAACAAGTCATTTTTTGTAGCAGCAAGGTTTCTGACTTGTTTAACCACTAATTCACTATCTCCAAAAACTTTTAAACACTTGATTTTTCTTTTTCTTGCCCATTCTAGTCCATGAACTAAAGCCTCATATTCAGCCGAGTTGTTAGAACAGCTGAAAGCAAATCTGAAAGATGAGTAATATTTCTCACCTATGGGAGAAACTAAAACAACCCCTCCTCCAGCTCCTACCTTGCTTCTAGAACCATCAGAATAAAGTTCCCAAACATCATTTTCTGGTTCAATAGTCTGTTGTTCTTCTTCTTTAATCAGATTTGGAATAATTGTATTATTCTCTTGATTCATATACACTCCAAGGCCTATCTCATCCATTTGCTCAAATGGATCTGTTTCATGGTTATCTACTACCCATTGATCTAAAACCATATCTGGAATTCCTGCTAAAGGTGTATTTGGGTCTTGGACAGGAATCAGATCCTCTTGATAAAAAATGGAAAGGTTTGCATTTAAGGAACTGGGAGTGCAAGGTTCTAGGTGGTCTTTGGCTAATGGTTCAGATTTGATTGTAACCTTGGTTCCATACCTAGTTCTGAAGAATAAATGTGTCCAATCAGATGACAAATATCCGTCTAACCTTGTTGTAAAATCTCTGGATAAGCAAATAGCAAAGGTAGGTGGCAGATCAATGACATAAATAACCTGATATATAACAAAGTTTGGACAGGAATGCAAAGTAAGGCCTAAATTTTTGAACATTCCAACTGTACTTACTTCAGTTCCATCCATTTGTATAACACCTCTAACAACAGGTTCATATTTCAGACCTAACTTATCAGCTAGCTGTTTGGCATAACTAAGCTGCTGGCTCCTGAATCTATCATGCAATTATGTACTAAATAGTCACCTACAATCAAAGTAACATAGAATGGTGGAGGTTTGTCTACTGATTTAGGCTATTCTATTCTTTTTTCTGCCTCATTAGTAATCATAATCTGAGGTTGATGTGTATTTTGTACTTCATTTGACAAAGGCAACTGAGATAATGCATTTTGTAACAAATCCTTTTGTCCTGGAATGTGCAAAGCATCTAAAATAGACATGCTTACTGTTGTCTTGTTCATATGATCCAAAATATTAAATACAGGACCACTAACCTTTTGCTGTACTTTTGGGACAACAACTTCTGGTTGGTCTTTAGTTGGCTGTTTATTTTCTGTAGTTGGTTGCCTTGACAAAATATGCAAATCCTTTGATGTAGAAGCTTGATTCTATTCATTCTAAGTTGTAGAAACTGTATTTTTACCTTTATCAGCTTGCTTTTGACTTGGCAACTGATTTACACCACAAAATTCATTAGCATGTTAATTCATTAAAGCTACATTAGGATTAACATACTGAGTCTAAATATCCAGTTGGTTGTTTACATCACTTGCTGAATTTTCAGCAGCAGCATAGTTATTCTGTACCATCAAAGCTTGATTTACTATCCCATTTGGGCAAGTGGCCTGATTATGAGGCTGATTATAGGGTAACACCATGCATAATCCTGAACCATATTGTTCTATATAGGCACTATTTCTTTTGATGTACTAACAGTATTTGGATTATATTGTTGATTTGGCCTATTGTTGTAATTTCTCCTTTGACCCTGATAATCTGCTTGGTAACCAAGTCTATTTGCTTGGTAAGGAGCTACTTGGTAAGGTCTATTATTCTGGTTTGCTTGAATTTTCAGATTTACTAGGTCATTGCTCACAGTCTGCAATATTTTTGCTATACTTTGTTGGTTTTCTTTCAACTCTTGGAATTCAGAATGGATGGGATCTATACTATTCTTTGGATTTGCTTGATAACCAAAAGATGTTATTGATGATATATGTGGGGCTGAAATTAGAATTAGAGGCTGTATATCTAAAAAAATTGGCATTGGAGGCCTAGGTGCTATTTTACTAGCTTGTATTAAACTATTTTTTGCTCTTATTGCAATATCAAAAGCAGTTGGTAAAGTTACTCCTCATAGATTGTATCATAACAACAATATCAGAATAAATAATGCCCTCAAATAATACAAAAAAACATGCTCTGGTGATGGTTTCACTATTTCGGGGATTCTATTCCATGTTTTTTGAAATCTGAAATTAAAATCTGACATTTGCTCTTGTGGAGCTCTCTTAATGGTGATCATTTGTTCAACTAATGATAAATGATCAGATTTATCTTAAAATTGTATATTCAAAGAAGCACCTAATTCATCCCAAGTTCTAATTGAATTAATTCTTAAGCCTCTAAACCATTGAAGAGCTTTACCTTTTAGTGATGCTGCCAATAGCCTAATTGCAATGTTCTCCTCGGTAATGTGGTGAACAGAACACAAAGAAGCCACATCTCCGATATGTTCAATGGGTGTAGTCCCATCTTCTTTTGTGAAACTTGGTAAATTTTCAATGCACCCATCGGTATATCATCATGCTAGTTTAGATTCAAAGGGCTGCCTCCATTAAATGTAACAAAAGGCTGATTTTGAGGTGGTGGTGGATTTCTTCCACCACCTCCACCTCCCCCTGGAGGTGGTATTCCTCCTACTCGTCCAAGAGGTGGAATTGGTCCTCCACCTCCACCTCCTCCGAGTAGAGCCATTGGAGTAGATGGCATTTGAGCTGGTGCTTGAACTGGAACTACTTGAAATATTTCTTGTAACACAGGTTCTTCTTCTACAATCCTTAGAAGAAGAGGTTCTTTTTGGAAAATAGGAATCTGCTCTCTTGGGCTTGCTGGTGGAGAACTATGAAATTTTGATGATGAACTTGCAAATAATGGATTCTGGTGTGAAGCAAACTCTGGATGAGTACTTGGCAGATCTGAAACAACTGATAAATCTATTGTGTTGGTCACTTTATCTGCTCTTATTCTCCTCTTTGATGGAGACAACTGATTATGCTTCTTCTCAGAATTTTTACTTGACCTTGTTTGATATTTTTTCATAAGCTGCAAGATCTGATCTGTAAAACCAAAGTATTAGAGTCGCCGGGTACTTGATAATGAACCTCTAAAAGGCTAAAATTCTGCTGTTCATACCAAAAATAGCAAAAAGAATAAGTTCTTTTGAACTGAAAAATCAGTTCAAAGTCCCACCGAGCGTGCCAAAAATTGTTATCACTGGGAATTGCACCCGTATGCAAGGCTGGACAAGCTCTACAATTTTGTGTAACATGGGACTAATTTCAGGTTGTAGGTGCCCTATAATGAAATTAGACCTCCAGAATGTGGGCTGGTTCCCTTCAAATGCTCTATTGGAATGTATGTTTTTTTTTTTTGTTTTGGAAAAAGGGAAGAGAGAAACTATATGAAATGCAAAAATGTAAAATTTGGTGATGCACCTAATTTGGATAAGAAATATGCAATTTGGTCCACAATATCACTCAAAAATATGACTTTCACACAATCCAATCTTGGCATAAATATCACAAAAGTGATTCTAAGGAAGGCTTGAAAACATGCTTTCTATGAAGGAAATAGTTTTTCACAACACAAAAAGACTACTTCCGGTTAACACAACCTAAGACTTGTGATGATTATATGCTTAATGTTGCAAGCAAGAAAGTGAGAAAATAATTTTAAAGGTTTAATGGTTAAACACAACAAAATTTCATCAAATCACTTCAAATAATTAGCACTAAATGGAAAGGTAACTAATTGATCTCAAAGAAACAAAGGAAATACTGCAAAAGATAAAAATAGAACCTGTAATCTACTGATCTCTCAATAATACTATAAAAAAATGAGCTACAACAATTCTCTAATCTGTCTGAATCAAAATGAGAATCAAGTACTAGCTTCATAATGAATGAAATTTTACAATATATAGAAAAGATACGTTAAAAGATTGACCTATAGACAACTGGAACTTGAACCTCGGTTATCTCAAAATAGCACATGCAAAAAATGATAACTAATTCCCGTGCAAACCCTAAAATCATGCAAAAAACACCTCCAAACTGATGGAAAAATAGATATAATGCATCAAAACTGGTGTTGGTCCATGCACCAATGAAATGAAGTGCCTGACTCAAGGTGAACTACTCATATAACTCCTCAATCTTCTCCTCAAACTGCTTCTAACTGAAAGCTCAAACTGATGACGTAATTCCTCTTATCACTCCATGCACAAGTAAAAAATAACTTATGTCTTCACCAATCCATGCAATGTAATGGCAAGTAAATAATATTCAATAAATGAATATTCCATCCAAGTCCTCTTGTGTGCTATATATGACTTATATTTTAAAATAATTTATTTAAGGTATTATTAGAACTATTAGTGTAATTGTCCTAATAATATCTTTAATAAATTATAATATATTTTTCTATTTATAACGTAAGTCAAAACCTTATGTCTCCCTTTGACTTCTATATCCTTATCAAACACTAAGGCAAAAATACCCTTATTACTCCATGCACAAGTATATTCACCATGCAAAACATAACATCAGTGAAAGAAAGACCCTCACCATCTTTGCCAAATGCCTCATCATGCAAATCAATAAACTCTAATAATAGGCCCCTGCCACCTTGCATGCATATTGTCTTCACATCTGTGAGTTCACACCTTTGACCTCTTTTGATGATTCCTTCCAAAAGCATAAGGAATATTCTTGTTTATCCATGCAATGTCGACCATGTTATTTTGAACATGATCTTTTTGACTTACCTCATAGTCGATCCTAAGGAAAGGGGTTTGCATCATTAAAAAACACAAGGCATTAAGGCCTAAGCCTTACCCTTATTACTACTGACCACCTTTGTTACACAAAACACCCTCCTGTCGGCCACTCTTTGTAATAATCACTAGGGATTATATCATTGAAAGTTTTGACCTTGGTCGACAAATAGATTTAGTAATGATGTTTGGCATTTTATGTGTCAATCATGAGAAATGAGAAAGAAGGTTCAAACAAAAAGAAAGAAACCCTAATGTTTGATCATTTTTTACTTGTCTTCATCATACCGGTCGCCGCTCTGCAACTCCATTGCTCTTTAGGGTTTGATTTCCTCCTGCTACTCCTTAGATTCCTGATGTTGAACTTCATGACTTCTTTGCACTTCTCTGAGTGAGAAGATATGATGGCAACTGGTGAGTGATGTATCTTTGGTTTTATGTTGGTATTTCTTCATTTTCTTGTAGCATTCTTGGCTCTATGGCCGCAACCATACATTTATTTCCTTCTGCAAGTTCCTTGACACTATACTTTGTTTCTTTTTGTGTGTTTATCTTGAAACCCCTGTAAATGTGAGAAAAAGATAAGAAAAACCTCAAAAAGGAGGCTGCGGCTATGTCATCCTTCTTCCTTTGCAATCTTGAGGTAAACGTCTGGCTCTTTTTCCTTAGGCTCTTTTATCACTGTATCTTGAAAAAGATAATGAGGGTTTTGTAATTTTGGTGCATTATGAGCCCTCCTGGCTACGACCATGCATTTACTTTGCTTTTTGTAGTGCTCATTTCACTAGAAGCCAAAAATGAAATAAGGGTTTCAAGATTTTTGAGATAATGGTTTCATTCTTTTTACACAGTAGCTCTCCTATCGCTGCCATGGTAGTATATCTATCTTTGTAGCATTCATTTCACTGTATGATAGAAAAATGGGATAAGGGTTTCAAAAAAATTTGAGACAAGGGTTTCATTCTTTTATGAGGCTTTCACTTCTTGATGAAAGACTATAGGAACTTTCATTTTTAAAATCTGGGTATGGCAAGAAGTTACCCATTAATGCACAATTGAGATATCCATATTTCACTATATGATAGAATTCTTTAGACTCCTTTTTGTGATGGAAAAAATGTATACCCTTTTGCATGCACTGAACTTTGAATACTCTATTTTGTACACACTGAACTTCTTGGTATATCACCTGTGACTGCTCTTTGATTTTGCCTAACTATATTTCTTGCCCAAAAGTATAACTGTGAGGAAAAGAAAAGGTGTTGACCCAGCTAGGGTTCTATTGATTTTATCTCCTTTTGCATCTGTAGCATGTCAATATTCTTGGTATATTATCTTTCTCATAGTGAACACCCTCTTGTTGTCTGTCATCCTATAAGTGATGTGTGTATGATGGGAATCCTTCCTCCCAGCTCCATGAGAAATGTTGCATATAGATAGAAGTGACTGCCTCTAGATGCTTGATTGTATCATGATTACCTATTTATATGGAATTGTTTCAGTCCTTCCTCATTACAAAGTATGAATGTTTGAACAATGTGGCATCAAGTCTGAATATCTTGTAGCATATAGATTTCATTTGTCAATTGCTTTCTGAATGTTGAGGTTGCCTTATCTGTATCTATTTTTTTGGTAAATGACATTATAATAACATTTGTCCACACTATATTTCTTTAACAATCAGTCATTCATGGCTTTTTGATAGCATCTTGCACAGTCATCATGAAAAATATTCCTAGATTTCAAAGCATGATATGTTTGGGTATCATCCACTTCAATGGTGAAAACACCTCATGAGCATCTTTACATTTTATTCACAACAGATAATGGTAAATATTTGTCTTGTTTTCATTGGCCTAGACTAGGCTTTCAACTGTTGAAGTGGATGATGTTTAAAGTTGAATGATTGTTGCCTCATGTGTGACTGTGGGATCACTGTTGTCTTCATTTACATCTGGCTGTGGCATTCTTTAGATACTCCTCCTAACTACCTTTGTGCATGCTCACCTACTTATCTTTTGATGCATTTGGATCCTACTGTAGCATACATATCATGTCTCTGATCTCCTCTTTCAGTCCTTTATCATGGGAAAAATTTTATCATAACTATGTCATTAAGAAACAATGGCATATGAGATAATGACTGCTTGTCTTGTGCCTCTGTCAACATCATCACTATGGCATTTAGCATATCATGTGCCTTCTACTGCTTCTCCTCCATCATTGATGTGGTATTCACTTTCATGATTTCTCTACTCCTGTTGATGGGCATGGAAGTTGTGATCTATTTTTGACTGTAATTGCTTGCACAAGTCACTTCATGATCGCTACCATGACTATGCATATTAAATGTGACTGCACTTGTTTGACCTTTTGCAAGGTATCTCTCCTTGGCTGCATGTATTTCTTGATTTATCTGAATCTATATGGTATCTTCTCTTTGGGGTATTTGGTGACTGTAGCATGATGTCTTTTCATTGTTCCAAGGCATATGATAAGGGTTTGTTTCTCCAAGACAGTGATGAGATTGTGATCATGCTATGATTTCCACGTGTCACTTAGCTGTCTAAATTTTGAACATTTGATTATATTGGGACTGTGGCAACTACCTGGGAATATAGGTTCTCTATTGATGACTTAAACATATGGAATTTGACTTGGTTGTTTTATCTTGTATGCTATGGCATAGCTGTTCCACATATACTGTTAAATTTTCTTCACTATGCTGCTCCTTCATTATGGCATATGTATGTCAGAGTTATTGATGCCTTGTTGTTTGATCTCTCTTGGGTATCATATATGTGTAGATATTTTTTCTCCATTTTGCCAGAGGCCATGATACCTGTAAGATGCTTATCATTTGTCATGTATGACTGATACACTTGTAATTGATAAAATCTTGAATCTGTAGCACTCGTTTGATTTTCAACATGATGTAACTTGTAGCTTGCAAAAACTAGGCATCTTGGAAGCATTATTCTGTTTCTTTTATCTTCTTTAGGCACAGTAATGTGAATACCTGTAAAATGCCTTTCTGCTATGAATGTACTATGTCAGTTGTTTATGTCACTTGATCATATGAGATGAAATAAATACATGCATTCAAAAAGATTTATGTATTTCAGATGGCTCCTGTAGCCTGTATATTATGTCTGATATGTACATGAGACTTGATTGGCATATGTCCTTTTAAAGGCAAGACTTACATCACTTGTCAATACTGTAATATGATATTTATTTGTTGTTCTATGCACATGATCGGATGAGCTTCTTAGTGGCTACTGTAACTCATGTGCATGAGTATGTTTTCTGAAAGCAACGACTGCACTTATCTCTATTCACTCTTTTGTCATTTCTTAAGTCTGATTTTGCCAATGTGACATAAATCATGATAGAAAAATTGGTATTCTGGTAATGATATGAAAAAGATAAAATACCTTATGTGACTGTAATCTAATTTCTGCACTTTGTCAACCTAACTCAGTCATGTTAATCTGATTTATTCCAATCAGTTGTAATAATGTCATGATGACATAACTTTTTTGCAAGTTGATTAGATGATGCAAAATGTAGCTTGGAATGATGCATCCTATCTTTTCTGATACTCTTTTCAAATGAAAAGAAAACATGTTGGGCTCAAACCCTTGTGGGAGCCACATTTAATCCACATATTTATTTGTCTTCAAATCAGCATCAATACTTGTCCTATACCTGCACAGTGAACAAACAAGTTAGCATAAAAATATACCTAATGGTATTGATTGATCTCCTTCTTGATTTTTTTTAAATTATTTGTGTCATATATCTTCTCTAATCTCTCATCTGAATGCATGATGTGATAAGTAGATGTATCTGTTTGATAAAAGCATGTGATACCTTTAAACATCCAAAGCGCTAATAGGGTTGTCCCCAAACATTTTTGCAGGTTCAACTGATGATGGAGCTGAAAGTAAAGACCCAAGACTGAAGACTTGAAGGTTAGCATCAACAAACAACCTTCTTGCTCAGGCAATGATGGATGTTTGATTTTATCATATGTTCATTTCCTTTCTTTTATGAAACAGATATATAGCTTGCATGTCTGTAATTGCTCAATCTAGTTACTCCCACGGCTTGTGTGGGACACATTTGAACACTTCTTTTAAGCATGATTAGTTAATTTCTCTTATGTATATGATGTATATGTATTTCCTTTTCAATCAATGCATGAGATAAAGTAACAAATACTTGAATGTATGTTCAAAACATGACATGAAATAACATTTTAATACAAATATCTTTCTTTCTTTTATTCAAAACTAATTAACTAAATAATCAATCTAACTTATAACTCCTGAAAGATAACATGATGCAAAAACAACTGCATTTCTTGAATGACTGGTACCTTGGCAATCCTATTCTCTTGTCATGATAACTCATCAGTCTTGATTAGACTGATTGACTATCCTGTCAACTGAATCTCTTTCTCTGCTCTTGTCAAGATATCAACCTATTTAATAAATGCATAACTTTGAAGTTTTCTTTTATACCTTCTGTACAATTACACTTAGGTCAAACTAATTTTAAGTGTGAACAAAAAATTAGTAACACTGACATGTTTGCTACCTCAATTGCTTGGGTATCAGACACTCTCTTAATAATTAGCCCTCTACTTATGTTTGGAGTAGGCTCAACAACTACAGGTTTCCTTGCACCTGGGGCCAATGCCCAAATATCAAGTGTTTCCCATTCTTCACTGAAAGCACACCCCTACAAAGCCAATTTTGCTTCCTCCTTTGTTTCATACAATGGTTTGTCATGCCTCCACACTGTGTCAAAAGCAATTGTTGAGGATAAATCCCACTCTGGTACCAATAAAATACCACTTTCCTTCACCAACTCTCTGCCTTTTTTAGTTGTTATCTTCTAAAATTGTTCTTTCATTTCCTTTCTAACCTCATCCCAAATAACTACTTCTGGTAATTCAGGGTGCAAGCTTCTCTTTATGGCAACATTATAAACATATTCATCTCTCCTTGCCCTCCATGCAAACTCTCTAAAAGCAGGTGTCTAGACAAATGAATCATCTGTCATGAAGGTCTTGCAAGCTTCCTCCCTAAGGTCATTTATGTTTCTCAACCCTCTGAGGTCTGCCTTGCCGAACCTGAGGTTGCTTTCTAGTTCTATTATCTCCCTAGGGGGAGAGGGCATTCCCTATCTCATATCCTCCTCAGTGACAATGATATCATCATCTAAGTCATCTCGATAATCCACCAAGCTGCTTTGTTCAACCTTTTTCTTCTTTGGTAGTGGTTGTCTTGGAGGTGAATCCACCTCAATCACTTGTGGAGCTTCTTGCCTTGGGGGAGACAGTGGTGGCATTTCATGCAATGGTGAGGAAGATCTTGAGTGCTCAGGCTCAGAATCAGAAGATGTAGTTGGGGTGGCAATAGATTGTTGCTTCCTCACAATACCTTTTCTCCTTGTAAAGACTCTGATCTTTGGTGGTGGTTGTTAGGTAGGCCTTTCCTCCAACACTGGGGCCTTCCCCTTATCCTTTTCCTATTCTTCCCCAACTGTAGTGTTTCCATTGTTAGCAACCAATATCTCTCTTTTCATCCTGCCAACCACTTGCTCAAAATTTTGGAGCATATATTCAACTTTTTGCAATTCATTTTTGAATTGAGGCAGCCGCAGGGGGTCATATTGGGGATCAGTCTTCCATTTTTTCCTTACCATCTTATCATAGGTGATCCATTTTGTCTTCTTGTCCTCCTGTATTTGGTAATTAAAGATGTTCCTAATAACATCTTCAGGGAAATAGAAGTTATGTATGAACTAGCTGTTTATGATCCTCGCTTTCAATGCAGCCATGAAACCTTTAGGATCATGATTTCTTGGGCGCACTCTCCTCATGTTGTATGGTTCAATCAATTCATCCATTTTTCTCCACCCTCCACTAGTCATCACAAAGTCTGCAAAAACTATCCATGTTGGGAAGAAGGTTCATTTCCTCATGTTTAACAAGTGGCCATCTTCAACATTACCCAGCTGCCAAATGACCTCAAGGAATCCAATTCTCAGTGGCACATCTTTTGGGAGAACATGTGGTCTAACCATAGTGCCATATACTCTAAGAATTGTACAATCTGGATAGGGGATGACATCTCCCTAGTTGTGATCAATTTTTAAATCAGACCTCCTTTCTTTTGGCCTGAGAAAATCATGTAGTTCAATTTTAATCCTTGGTGGATTCAAGATTAGGTCATTCCTCAACTTTGATGCAAAGACATTCTCAAACACCACAAAATCAAACTTTATATCATCCTTGTCTAGAATCCTTGTCCAACATTGGACAGAAATCTCAACACCATCCTCCTCCTTTTCTAACTTCATATCATTCTCAAATTATTTTTCTCTTTTGAATAAAAACATGTGCATTAACAGTGAGTACCACCAAAACTGAACCGAATCTTTACCATTCTTTAATGAAATTAAACCCTCATGAATGTTATTTGTCAAGTAGGAAGCAAAGTCATATACTATGTTGTAAGCGGGGTGTTGGATATGAGAAACCATATACATGAAACCCATTGGCATTCCAGAAGAAAGATCAAACCCCAAGATTTGACACAAAGAATAGAAGGTTCTCTAAAAATATGGAGCAAAATACTTTATTGGGAAGGGTTCCTTATCTGATGGACCAATAACAATTCTCCCCTTTCCCTTTCCAACTGATGCTAGATGATTTGGCAGCATTGTGATTTTAAAGACGTGTCTTGTCTTCACGTATTCACTCCTAAAGGCTTTCAAATTAATTTTTACCAAATCCTCATTCCACTCATGAAGTTGAAAAATTTCAGCAATCTCTTCCATGTTGATCTTTACCATTTTGATCTGATTATACATCTTGATAACTCTGGAGATAGGATCATATCTGGCTACCACAACTTTTAACAAGTCCACATCCATGTAGACATTTGAGACAACCAATTTCCCCATGTCCAATCTCTAGGGGTTACATATAGGAGAACTCAAATTCCTGTTCGCAAACCAGTTCTTGAACAATGACCATCCTATAAGTGGTATGGTGGCATCCTTGATATGGATATGTTTATCTATGAGTCCTTTAATTTTGGAACCCTGGAACAGAAGCTACACTTTTACTTTATTGTTAGTGGAGGGCTTTAATTGATCAAGAAGGTCCTGGACTATGGGCCTTTTCATCTCTCCAGAGCTTGAGGTTTGAGCTCGTGGGGGTGCCATTATGGTGATAATTTTGCAAATTAGGGTTTTAGTATAGCAAGAATTACAGGTTCACAACTAGGGTTCTAACTTAAAGTAGCGATAAAGCTCAAAATTTGCAGTTCAACAATCTAAGAAGGCAAAACCCTAAAAGAAATGAAAATTTACCAGTAATTCCTATTGACATAACCACAATAGTGAGCACAAGCAATAAATTTTAGAGGGCAAGATTTTAACTTATGGTTTTGAACGCTTTGAAAACCCTAGTTTTGATCACCAAGAGATTGAAATTGCCTCGAGAGATTGAAATTGCCTCCAGATGCTTTAAAACACTTAGACGGATTTCAATTATGCAAAAAGACTACTTTTATGGCATTAAAATCGCCATTAATGTTCACTCACGTGAAGCAGAACAAGTCCCATGGCCACTTTCTCAATTTCAAACTCTAGCCGTTGATCTCTTGATGAGATGGCAAGATGGACGGCCGTGATGAAGTTTTCTACCATACGGCATTGCTTACTCTTCTTTCGGTGGACCCCACCTTCTCTTCAGGCTGTGAAGTCTACTACATGGTGTTCGCCCGTTAGCCCATTGGGTTTATCGTTCGTGCATCTTCTGACAACGGGATAGCGAGGAACGGTTAGAATTAACCTAGGGGCCCCTCCAACCTGCTCACACATTAACTTCTCAAGCCATCCATTGTCTACTTAAATTCTTCAACATTGGACGGCTAAGATTAAAACATCTTACCGAGGAATTTCCCATGTGTCTTATTTAAACCTTTAATAGCTCACCCTTTAACTTTTAAGTCTCTTAAGGCTACTTCAAAATATTTGCTAAAATATTTCAAACTCTAGCCATTGATCTCTTAATGAGATGGAAAGATGGATGGTCGTGATGAAGTTTTCTGCTACACGACATTGCTTACTCATCTTTCGGTGGACCCCACCTTCTCTTCAGGCTGTAAAGTCTGATATGTGGCATTCACCCATTAGCCCATTGGGTTTATTGCCCCTACATCTTCTGACAACGGGCTAGCGAGGAACGGTTAGGATTAACCTAGGCCCTCCAACATGCTCGCACATTAACTTCTCAAGCCATCCACTGTTTGCTTAAATTCTTGAACATTGGACGGCTAAGATTAAAACATCTTGCCAAGGAATTTCCCATGTGTCTTATTTAAACCTTTAATAGCTCACCCTTTAAGTCTCTTAGGGATTCTTCATAATATTTTCTAAATCATTTAAAAAGTGGACCCTGCTAGGTTAACCTGTTCCCCACCAAGTGGTGACCAACAAGACTAGGTATAAGGGGCCGGTAAACAACACAGTTTTGATGGCTCAGGTTTCAACTTAGACAACTGGCAACCGGACGTAGCAAGTCAACATAAGATTACGTAGAGGTTTTCTCATATGAAATGTCAACCATTGATATTTGGAAATCTAACGGTTCAAGTGTTATTTCGGAGGTTTGAAGTCACAGGTCTAGTGTTTCAAACATTTTCTTCCATAATGCAACTACAATCGTCCATCAAAAATTCATCGAACGGTCATCTGTTATATTAATTTGCACTAACATCTTGCTTCAGACATAAGAAATATGTTGACACTTGTCCCCATTCCGAACACTTTATGAAGGAATTTTGATGTGTGTAAAATTTATCCCAGAATAGAACAATATGCAACATTTGATATTTTTGCCACACTATATGATGTTTTATTGGCATAACAATTTATTTCACCAATTAATTTTTTATTGGTTTGAAACTATATTTAATTCACCAATAATTTTTTTATTGGTTTGAAAATTGGTTTAATTCGCCAATGAAAATATAGTTTTTGGTTTGAAATTAGATTTTAATCGCCAACAAAAATATTTTTTATTTAGAAAATAGGTTTAATTCACCCACAAAAATATTTTACTGGTTTGAAAATAGGTTTTAATTTGCAAATGAAAATATTTAATTGGTTTGAAAATAGGTTTTAATCTCCAATGAAAATATTTTATTGGTTTTAAAAAAATTACAATTTGCCAGGATTTTCCATAGACCTCTAATGATTACAAAAGATTCGCCAAATAAGATTATTATTTTTCCAAGAAAAATGAAAAAAATTGCCAATAAAATTAATATTTTTCTCGCGGAGTATACATGATTCGCCAGGTTTATACACCTTCTCCGAGGAGGGGGGTTCTTAAAGTTATCCCTGGTGTGCAGGGGACCACCGGTCTGTGGTTGGAGGAAAATCACCAAGGTGATTCTCTCTCTCTCTCCTGTAGTTGATTGTCGAAGACTTGTGAACAAGAATACATTACTTATTTTGTAAATGATATTGATAAAATTGTAAGTCGTAAGAAATATGACCATTTGTTATTGTGAAAATTTGTAAGTCACAAGTGAAGTTACCTTCTTTTGAAATAAGTATATTGTGCATGGATATTGCAAATGTAATATATGGGTTATGGATATTTCCCTCCTTATAAAAAAAAAATATCTGCATATTTGCTTATCTATGTTTGAGTTTTTCTAATATTCCAGTTGGGATGTTACAAAAATCTTTAAAGACAAGTATGTTGAAGAAATGAACTTTCCTATACTAATTTTTGGCAACCCAAGTGATGAGGACATCACCAAATCTTTTTCATACCAAAAAATTACACAATGAGAGTTATGACACTCAAACAAAAGATTTGCTTACCATATGATGAATCTATTTTCTGAAACCATTAAATATTTATAGACCAAATTTTGTCTACAATGTGGATAAGAGTACATAAAGGGCAACTAAAATAGAGAAATCTAGTAACAAAGGATTTCAAACACAAGCCTAATCTAGAAAAAATACTTCTGATATTGGCTTTGTCAATTTCAAAATATCTCCAAATTATTTCTATCAACTAAAAAAAGTCTTCACAGTGATACAATAATTAAGGCCACCTATTTTTATTTACATTGGACAATATTAGGGACCATTATCAAAAACACAACACATATTGAAGAACATTAAACTAGAAACAAGATGAAATAGTGAATGAAAATGAAAATTCTCATCTCAATGTAAGAAAAGATCTTATCACTTGTGTGCATTATTATAGGTATACAATCAACACAATGAAGCAAATAGTATCTATAGATGATTCCTTCTTTAGAAAAGTTAGATTATTTTTCTATAACTAAATTTCAAAATCAAGGAAATGGGCAATGACCATTTCCTATTATGGATTAGAGATGTACCAATTTATTGAAGAGATAGTAATGTGTAGACAGTGAAAAAATTGTAGACAAATACATTACTTATAACACTACATATTTGCATGATGAGATAGTGTTGGTCATGATGTTAGTCATTCGCAAACATAGAATAAAAGTTACACAACAACCTTTACTCATCTTGAAAGATACGATGAATTCAAAGAATTCATGATCCCAAGTCTCCGTTGATTAGGTCTTAATCTACTGACGTTACTCAGTGGTTGATGTGTGTTGCTGTTTTCCATTCAGGGGCCTTACGTGTTTCTGCACTGTTCATCATCACCATCTTCAAATATCCTGCTCTGGATGTTTGCTCTGCATAAGTCTCCAACAATTCTACCTCTGCACTGTAAATTTAGTCAAATAATGTGCCTACAGGCTGATATTTGCATGATTTCTACCATTATTTATGATTCCTTGCATGATATTTTCAATACTACATGCATTTAACTCAAATATGCTAATGATCTTCAGTTACCTACGGGATTTCAGCATATTTCACTGTTTCTGCTTATTATTTATCATGATTTGCAGTTATGGTGATGGATTAATGAAATTAAAAAAAGGAAAAAGGGTTAAAGAATGAGATTCCCAAAACTACTGGACTTAGATCACTAATCCACATACAAGCTCCCATACTTGCAATGAAAAGAAGGAAAACTAGAAATCATACTTCACCAGGACATTCCACAAATCCGCATGATCTAGTGCAAATCTTCAAAGGAAAAGTTGACAACAACATGTAATGAAATGAAAGCGCTTCCAGTTGAACACAGCATTCACCAGTACATATCCAGAAATCAACAAGAAGATTACGTAAAATTTACAATCAGGATGTAATCTGAAACTTCATATCCATTCAGTATGCTCAAGAACAGGTACATTTACAGTGATCTGAAGAAAGAACCTTGATATTTCAACAATTCTATCCTCATTAGTCTCAGTAATCCGATCTCCTAATTGATCCTACAGTAATTCACTTTTTGTGCCAGATGCGTCTGTGTATTCTAATGTATTCCCCCCTTTTTTTATGACAAGTTCTGGCTCTTATATAGAGCAAATACCAGAAACGGTTACAAATGATCCAAGGATCAGGATCCTCCATAACAAACAACGGTCCAGATGAAAAGCACATGCTTCGCCAGTTAGCAAATGTACAGCTGGCGCATAATATTCCAGCATCTTCAACTTGATTCGGTCTCCAGCTGGCGAACAGCATATTTGACAATATCCTCCTCATTTCTGGCTCATGTTGCCTCCATGCGCAACTTTGTAATGCTCAGCTTCAGCGGCATCATCATTTCAATGTTCAGCTTCAACAGCATCATAACTTCCTGCAAGTAAACAGACAAACATTAAGTTCATCATCATCATGATAAACAATAGGAATTAAAACGTTTCATTAATACACCTCCCAATGCAGCTACAGGCAATCAGGCTCCAAATTTCCATCGCTTCATGTTTTTGCCCATTTTCTTGTATATCGGGTTCAAAATATGATGATGATGATCTTAAATTATACAAGGAAATAATCGCCCATCAAATTACTTCATATCTGGCTTCGCACGCTCTGTTTGAAGTTTCAGGTCATCATCATCATGTTCGCATCGGTGCGACCACATATGATCAGGTGACAAATTTAGACTTGGTCGACGGCAACAGTTATACCGACGCCAAACATCAGGAGGATGACCAACTCTATATCCCCTCTGTCTGGCTGCAGGATATTTGAAATATGATGATCCTCCTTTCCTAATGCTCTGATGAAAAGCACATCAGGATGTTTCGTTTCTGCATACTGGGAAAGAAAGACATCGTCGTCATCATCATGATGAAGACAAACAGGAGGACTTGGAAAATGATCCTGCCGCTGAGGAAAGAAAAATCATGGTGACGTCATCGTCATCATCAGGCTTCGTTAAAATGCAAAGGGATGACGTCACCGTCATGTTTCGTTAAGATCAGGAGGTAAATGGAATATCGGGTTCCCCCCAAGGAAGATGATCGCGTGGATGAATGCAATATGACCCATTCGCAGAGAAGGTGATCCTTTTAAAAGATCAGGATGATGATGATGATCATCATCATATCCGCACTGGGTGAAAAAAAATGATCCTGCTGAAAGTCCTGATGACGTCATCAGGATATCCGCGGCCTTCGTTAATCTTCGAACATGACGTCATCGTCATCATCATATTGGCGAAATGGATCACGCCTTGGAAAATATCCTGCCGAAGGACAAAGGTGATGGTGACATCATCGTCATCATCATATTCGCAAAAGGTTATACTTGTCGGCAGGATGATATTACGAACTGTCGGGAAAGACGAACAAGATCATGATGATCTTGTTCAACAAGGCTTGGGAAAGGAAAATCATCCTCCGTTTCGAAAGATAAGGTGATCATCATGATCACGCAAAAGGAGATCAGGAGGATATTAGGAAATGTGATCCTGTCATGAAAGATCATGATGATGATGATCACGCATAAGGACTTTGACGTGCGCGCGCAAATTATGCAGATGGCGGGTTCCTTAAACAGGGTGATGATGATTCATCAGCATGATATTACAATATGCTCGCGACGTTGGAATATCATGATGCTCGCGATGTGAGAATATCATGATGATGATGATGTTAGAATATCATGATGATGATGATGTTAGAATATCATGATGATGATGATGTTTCCAGGGTCGCTTGACGGGAAAAGCTCACTATGACTTAAGATTGACGTCCGGATGTTTCGGGACTGCATGATTTTTTATCAGGTGGTAGAGTAAGATCATGATGATGACCTTTGGCGATACAAAAGACCGCACGACAGGGACAACCTACTACGACTTAAACTTGACGTCCGGATATTTTGACCTCAGGATATTATCGGGGGGCTTTTCAAATATCATGATGATGATGTTCATCATACAGCAATTATCAGGTTTGACCAAAACTTTGACTGCTCATAACTCCTTCATATGGACGAATTTTCGAGTGATGCAAAAGGCAAACCTGCATGGAATTTCAAGCTCTTTCTAACCATGAAGTCATAGAAACAAAATATGAACTTTGACAAACTAACCTCATGATGATGACCTACCTCATCCTGACCTTCATGATGATGATGCACCTGACCTATTTTTACCAAACCGCCAGAAACAGACAACACAAGCCAAAACAAAAGTTGGGTCCCTGTTTTGCCAAGTCAAAATGGGGCGTGTTGTGTAACCACACAACAACTTGCCACCAAAGAAAACAACAAAATTCAAATAATTCAAGTGATATGATCATATTCATCTATAGTATTCTAATTCTTTCTAAGTAAAATCATCATGATCTTTGAATGATAAAGTTTCATCAAGGTAATAGTGCTAACAAAGGATCATGTGTGTGCATATGATTAATTATCCTCATCTTGAAAGTAAGTTGAAAACATAAGTAACTGGTGTTAAACTACATAGTTGGAGATCATCCCTCATAGCCAACCTGGATAGAGCCTTGCTGCCAGCAGGTGTCCATAACCCCGGCAAGGTTATCTATACAATCTCCCTAAGTAGAGCCCCACTGCCAGCAGGCGTCCATAGCCCCGGTAGAGTTACTTAGATGGCCTAAGTTTATTGTTTATATATTTTCTATTTATATACTTATATTTGATATCATCATGTCAGCTCATTTATACAAGGGGTAGTCACTTGTAGCTTTAGGTTGGAGATTGTATTGGTAGCAAGGGAGTCCCTTTAGATTTTTCACTTAACACCTATACTCATATCTTCAACAAGCCCAAGGCTGTTAGGTGTTTCATTGTGTTTGATTCACTTTGGACAAGAAAAGGCACCTTGATGAAAAGACATCATAAACCTGATCATGAACATTTCTTAGAATGAATTACAATCTATATCTAAATCTGATCTCATCACTTGAATCCTAACAATTTAGTTATTTTCTTAGGTGATGAAGTGCATCATCTTGACTTACCAAAACAAAACTCAACCAAAACAACACAAAACAGAAAAAACACTATACAAACAACTAACCTACAAAAAGGAAACAACAGGAACAGAACAAGAAAGCAAAACAAACAAACTGTACAAACAACTAACCTACAAAATTATATACAAACCACTACTAGGCAAACAAAAACCAGAAAAAGACCTAAGGACACCTGCATTTGCATACTTCTTTTGACTGTGCAGGAGCATTAGGGTATGAGTTATGGTTCTCAACCTAGCAAATTTATCTTTATATTCTGACAGATATTCTGATATTCTGAATTCACTGTATTCAACAGAACAACTCGTGATGATTAGCAACTGGGGAAGCTCACCATGTTCATGATTAATCCATATGCATGTCTTATCTTCTGAATTTCCATAATCAAAATGGTATTCAACATCATTTACTGTGGAAAAGAGAAATACAACCTGGTGTATTTCTGGCTTTGCTAGACATGCTTCTTCATTGGCAGTTGGTCTTCCATTTGTCATTACATTTTCACTGCTTGGCTCAGTGCCTGGTCTCTCTTCAGATTGAAGGATGTATGACCTTTGATGTATTAATTCTTCATCTTTATCCAGCCTTATCCCTTCATTCTGGATGTTCAGTTTATCCTCCAGTTCAGGAAACTTCTCAATATTTTGTTCAGTTTCCTGCACATCAGCATCTAAATAAGTATCTTTATTATCACAACCTAATATACAGAAATTTATCATTTCTAAATCATTTGACTGTAAAGGAGAAACAACTTTCACTCGATGAGGACACTCCCCTGTTTCATTTTCAAAATATTTCTGGAGTGACATCTGATTATGTACAACAACTCCAAAGTCTTCTACATCTTCATCTTTCAGGAATTGTTCATTAAATAATTCACATTTTCTATCTATTAGAGGATCTGGTTCCTTTAACCTGCAACATTCTTGCATTTGATCATTTAATTCAAGGAAGTTAGGTAATAAATCAACATTTATTTTCTTCTCTATGACTTCCTGAGTTACCATCATAGGAACTTCATCATCAAGAGTGCATTTAAATTGCTCTACCATCTGTTTACACTTCTCTTTACCATAGAATGACTCCAGGAAAGATGTTTCATCTTCTTTATCAAAAGTATTAGGATCAGAATCAAAAATATTATCCTGATGAGTGATTTCTTCTCTAAAATTTTCACAAGATTCATACCTGCATACTGACTGATCCTTACTTGTATTAGGAAGTAGAGAACTCCTATCAATCTCACCATAAAATGAATCCAGGAAAGATGTTTCCTCTTCATTACCTTCTGGAACTGATTCAGCTATTGTATTTTCTAGAATCTTTTTCAACATGACCAAGCAAGGGTAGCAATCTCTCTCTGAATGCTCTTCATCATGTAATCTGCACCAGCTTTCAATCAAGACATCATCAATGGGCAAACCTAATATTTGACTACACTGTATATTTCTAGACAAGTATAATTCAAAATCTTCAGAATGATCTACTTCAATGTCTGGACAATTAATAACTTCTGGTGCTACATCTGCTTGTTGCTCCAGAATTTCTTCATTTTCCTGGCAGACTGCTTCATTTTCCTGGCAAATTTCAACCCTGAACACATCCAGAAAGAATATTAGTCCTTTCAAATATAAATCCAACCTTGTAAGGAAAGTTAAACAATTTATTTCACTGTGTTCTGCAGTCTGGTGTATCCTGCAACAGGTACTTAAACCAAAGTTAGACAAACTGTGAGGGTAAAGCTGCCTATTTAGAGTTTCCTGAAATAAAGGAATGTTAATTTGACAATTATTTTCATATACATCCATCAAAACGAGACTATATTTTTCAATTCTTTTAGTATTTTGCAATTTTAAGGAGATCTGTCATATCTCAGACTAAAACTTGAAAGTCCAGAAAATCAAACAAATATTTGATGCTTTGGGCTAGATCTTTGCAAAGGTGCAACCAAAACGTCTCAGGTAAGAGATATTTGCAGACATTTAGCTGAAATGCTGAAATATTTATGCAATATTTGCAGAGAATCCAAAAATTCTTTGTTCAGGAACAGGATCTATTTTTCGCCCTCCTTCTAGCGCCAATTTATGTTGCGTTAGAAGCGAGGGGCCTGCAGATACGTTAGCAAGATTTAAAGCGGGCTGCTAAACTGAGGCAAGAGATATCACTTCAACTGAACAGGATTTATTTGCTGAGAAACGGCTCATGCCCTCCTTTTGTTGATGATGCTGAGAAACAGCTCGGCCCTCCTTCTAGCGCCAATTTATGTTGGTCATGATGTTAGTCATTCGCAAACATAGAATAAAAGTTACACAACAACCTTTACTCATCTTGAAAGATACGATGAATTCAAAGAATTCATGATCCCAAGTCTCCGTTGATTAGGTCTTAATCTACCTACGTTACTCAGTGGTTGATGTGTGTTGCTGTTTTCCATTCAGGGGCCTTACGTGTTTCTGCACTGTTCATCATCACCATCTTCAAATATCCTGCTCTGGATGTTTGCTCTGCATAAGTCTCCAACAATTCTACCTCTGCACTGTAAATTTAGTCAAATAATGTGCCTACAGGCTGATATTTGCATGATTTCTACCATTATTTATGATTCCTTGCATGATATTTTCAATACTACATGCATTTAACTCAAATATGCTAATGATCTTCAGTTACCTACGGGATTTCAGCATATTTCACTGTTTCTGCTTATTATTTATCATGATTTGCAGTTATGGTGATGGATTAATGAAATTAAAAAAAGGAAAAAGGGTTAAAGAATGAGATTCCCAAAACTACTGGACTTAGATCACTAATCCACATACAAGCTCCCATACTTGCAATGAAAAGAAGGAAAACTAGAAATCATACTTCACCAGGACATTCCACAAATCTGCATGATCTAGTGCAAATCTTCAAAGGAAAAGTTGACAACAACATGTAATGAAATGAAAGCGCTTCCAGTTGAACACAGCATTCACCAGTACATATCCAGAAATCAACAAGAAGATTACGTAAAATTTACAATCAGGATGTAATCTGAAACTTCATATCCATTCAGTATGCTCAAGAACAGGTACATTTACAGTGATCTGAAGAAAGAACCTTGATATTTCAACAATTCTATCCTCATTAGTCTCAGTAATCCGATCTCCTAATTGATCCTACAGTAATTCACTTTTTGTGCCAGATGCGTCTGTGTATTCTAATGTATTCCCCCCTTTTTTTATGACAAGTTCTGGCTCTTATATAGAGCAAATACCAGAAACGGTTACAAATGATCCAAGGATCAGGATCCTCCATAACAAACAACGGTCCAGATGAAAAGCACATGCTTCGCCAGTTAGCAAATGTACAGCTGGCGCATAATATTCCAGCATCTTCAACTTGATTCGGTCTCCAGCTGGCGAACAGCATATTTGACAATATCCTCCTCATTTCTGGCTCATGTTGCCTCCATGCGCAACTTTGTAATGCTCAGCTTCAGCAGCATCATCATTTCAATGTTCAGCTTCAGCAGCATCATAACTTCCTGCAAGTAAACAGACAAACATTAAGTTCATCATCATCATGATAAACAACAGGAATTAAAACGTTTCATTAATACACCTCCCAATGCAGCTACAGGCAATCAGGCTCCAAATTTCCATCGCTTCATGTTTTTGCCCATTTTCTTGTATATCGGGTTCAAAATATGATGATGATGATCTTAAATTATACAAGAAAATAATCGCCCATCAAATTACTTCATATCTGGCTTCGCACACTCTGTTTGAAGTTTCAGGTCATCATCATCATGTTCGCATCGGGGCGACCACATATGATCAGGTGACAAATTTAGACTTGGTCGACGGCAACAGTTATACCGACGCCAAACATCAGGAGGATGACCAACTCTATATCCCCTCTGTCTGGCTGCAGGATATTTGAAATATGATGATCCTCCTTTCCTAATGCTCTGATGAAAAGCACATCAGGATGTTTCGTTTCTGCAGACTGGGAAAGAAAGACATCGTCGTCATCATCATGATGAAGACAAACAGGAGGACTTGGAAAATGATCCTGCCGCTAAGGAAAGAAAAATCATGGTGACATCATCGTCATCATCAGGCTTCGTTAAAATGCAAAGGGATGACGTCACCGTCATGTTTCATTAAGATCAGGAGGTAAATGGAATATCGGGTTCCCCCCAAGGAAGATGATCGCGTGGATGAATGCAATATGACCCATTCGCAGAGAAGGTGATCCTTTTAAAAGATCAGGATGATGATCATCATCATCATCATATCCGCACTGGGTGAAAAAAAATGATCCTGCTGAAAGTCCTGATGACGTCATCAGGATATCCGCGGCCTTCGTTAATCTTCGAACATGACGTCATCGTCATCATCATATTGGCGAAATGGATCACGCCTTGGAAAATATCCTGCCGAAGGACAAAGGTGATGGTGACGTCATCATCATCATCATATTCGCAAAAGGTTATACTTGTCGGCAGGATGATATTACGAACTGTCGGGAAAGACGAACAAGATCATGATGATCTTGTTCAACAAGGCTTGGGAAAGGAAAATCATCCTCCGTTTCGAAAGATAAGGTGATCATCATGATCACACAAAAGGAGATCAGGAGGATATTAGGAAATGTGATCCTGTCATGAAAGATCATGATGATGATGATCACGCATAAGGACTTTGACGTGCGCGCGCAAATTATGCAGATGGCGGGTTCCTTAAACAGGGTGATGATGATTCATCAGCATGATATTACAATATGCTCGCGACGTTGGAATATCATGATGCTCGCGATGTGAGAATATCATGATGATGATGATGTTAGAATATCATGATGATGATGATGTTAGAATATCATGATGATGATGATGTTTCCAGGGTCGCTTGACGGGAAAAGCTCACTATGACTTAAGATTGACGTCCGGATGTTTCGGGACTGCATGATTTTTTATCAGGTGGTAGAGTAAGATCATGATGATGACCTTTGGCGATACAAAAGACCGCACGACGGGGACAACCTACTACGACTTAAACTTGACGTCCGGATATTTCGACCTCAGGATATTATCGGGGGGCTTTTCAAATATCATGATGATGATGTTCATCATACAGCAATTATCAAGTTTGACCAAAACTTTGACTGCTCATAACTCCTTCATATGGACGAATTTTTGAGTGATGCAAAAGGCAAACCTGCATGGAATTTCAAGCTCTTTCTAACCATGAAGTCATAGAAACAAAATATGAAATTTGACAAACTAACCTCATGATGATGACCTACCTCATCCTGACCTTCATGATGATGATGCACCTGACCTATTTTTACCAAACCGCCAGAAACAGACAACACAAGCCAAAACAAAAGTTGGGTCCCTGTTTTGCCAAGTCAAAATGGGGCGTGTTGTGTAACCACACAACAGATAGCTACAACACACAAGCACCACAATATTAGGCAATATAAAAATATTAAAAAAAACTTGTCAATACAATTTACCCCTCCCACTCATGAAAAAAACTACAATCCTTGAACCACGTAAAGACAACAATAAATCCACAATTTTTATGGAAAAGACATGAATATCAATAAAAATGAATACATTATGTCAACATATTCTACACTCCATCTATTGGTGATTAAAATTGTTACTCTACTCTCGTAGAATAGACAATCAATATCAAGGAAAGGAGAATAATGATAATATAGACAAAGAGGTAAGACTCATCATTAGAGAGCCAATAGTTAGGTACCAATTAATACCTAAGAGCCCTGGAATCTCCTCTACACTTTAGCCTTTGCTAAATCTAGGAGTGTATTCCCTAAGGTCAATGGACAAGACAATTAAAGAGAAATACAATATTATAGTTTAGGCATACAAGACCTCACTTTAAGTAGATGAAAATGTCAAATTCTATATGCACCACAAGGTGTAAATAGAGTTAATCACTTAAAATAAATCCTCTTAACTTAGCATATACATGTGCAACTTGTGAACCATACAAGCATGATTCTCTAAACATGTGTCATATTTCAATTCTCTAAAGGTTCAAAAAAGAGAAAATTGAATCATGCAAGTAGGTAGGTGATTTGAATCATGTTTGGAACTTGGAGGACAATACACCAATAAGGGACTAGATGTATTGAAACAAGTAATTTCCAAGCAAGTAAATATGCAACAACAACAATTACTGGAGCTAAATAGAGTAAATTTTATTCAAAATTGAGAGAGATTGTACAATATATGACAAACTCTATAGAAGAGATGCATGCCTTCAACTTTATTTTATTCAAATTTATTTTAATTCAATTTGAAATTTTACCATATTGCATAATTTATTAGACAAATAAAATACTTCCATGACTTCTTAGAATTATATCATTAACTCCAATTTCTACTGAACAAATATTTTCTGGTAATTTTTATTAAATATTTTATTTATTATTAATTCTTGAATTGGTACTAACAAAAATTTCAAACATATATTTAACCATCTCATATTTCTCTTAGCATATATATTGAAAAAAATCACTAAAACAATTTTCTTAACAACGTTTGTTATTTCTCCTAGTGTCTTGAAAAGAGGTCATTATTTTTCATAATGGACCCACATTCATTATAAAATTTTAAAAATATAATATAAAAAATATGTAATACATATTATACTTTTTGGAAAGATAACACTAATGGTTATATACTTGCAAAATGACATTTTGAAATAATTTGATCCCCCAAAAGATGAAGCAAAATTACTTTTTCGTCAACATTTTGACAAGCACAAAGGAGATGCCATCAAGGGTTTGATTTATGCCTAGGGGTGTTCTATCAAAGGGGGTTCAATTTAACCCTCTTAGATGGAACCCCTCTAGGCTTAAATCATGCATTTTTCTAAAAAATATGTGATTTCAAGAAAAATTAGGATGTTCCACAAGTGGGATAGGGCTTTATGCTTCAATCCACCTACTTCCTAAACTTAACACAATCAATACTATTCCTTCACAAGGAGGGATGACTAGTCTAGGAGGATTTACCAAACATAGTAGTTGTGGTAACTGAAACAAAGCAGAAGTGTGGAATATGCTTCCTACACTAATCTATAAGAGGAGGCATGTGCAAAAATTAACTCAATCAAACAACTACAAGAAAATAAACACAAAAATAAAATAGCATAACATAGTGATTTACATGGGGAAAACCCTTTTAGAAGAAAAACTCCACACTCCAAAGCAACTCAATATATTATTTAGTAATCAACAATTACAATACACTTGCAAAGTCTAAGCCTTTACAAGAGTATCACCAACAAGAGATCTAAAGCAATTCTAGTAGTATAATGATACCTACAAAACTCATAATGAAACCTCCATCTCAAGCACCCAATAAATAAGAGAATCAAAACATGAAACCATCAAATGATAATTAGGAAACCATGAGATATAACCACCTAAAATGTGGTACCCAAATCCCTAGTCAAAATTCAACACCCAAATCCCAAAATGAGTCCACAACCTAAAATTAGCATATTCCTTACATCTATCATAAAGAAATCTTAATTCACTTATCAACTTGGGCACTCCATTTTAGCTCCATATTTCCATTTAAAGATGCCTTATAACATGTCATAATATGTTTCATAAGTTGGTCAACAAGTTTAACTCCCTCTTATAACTCTCTTACATGTCATATATGCTCACATTTCTAATGTAGAATACCTAGCTTTCAAAGGCCATAACTTTTGATCTAGGAAGCTGATTAACTCCATTTTTTAGACTAAAGGTCTTAGAGAGATCCATGTTTTCATAACCATCTTTCTCCAATTAAGTCCCATCTAGGTATGGTTCAGGACCATAATCGACCTGTATAGCCCTAACATTGAGTTTTTTGTGTTCTTAACATTAGGATGCAAGGTTGAGACACCTTTTATAACATTCTCCCACTTGTGGAACATCTTGCAAGAGAAAAGAAAATACCAACACTACCAACTATTTTTTAGGGACCTTGAGACCCATAGACTTACTACACCACTTGAATCTCTTTGTGTTGATTGGCTTCATCTACATCTGCAACATTCTACAAAGTGTCAACTTTCTTTAGAATCATTGTCCCATCTGCCACCATGTCATGAACAAAATAGTACTATACATCTATGTGTTTCATCCTCACATGAAAGGTTATGTTCTTTGCCAAACATATGGCACTTTGACTATCACAAAGAACTTTGATAGCTCCCTAACTCAACCCTACATCTGAACATAATCTATTTGTTGAGCCAAATCAATGACTATTTTAATTTCTGCATAAGTCTTTCCAAAAACTTTGATAGTATGTTATGGAATATATACACAATTATTGTGATTATAATTATCTTTTGAATGAATATATATGCATGCTTAGTCCTTATTTCTTTTAGATAAAATCTTTTGACAATTGCTATGAATTTTTCTTTAAAATTTATGTTATAATGGGTTCTTGTCAAAGTTATATGTTGATTTCATAAGGATTATAGAACAGAGCTTTCCAGAAGCCTCCAAACCCCTCTAAATCCACCCTTCTAATAAAGAGCCCAAACTCCAAATGGCTCTGGATTCCTACAACATTGCAAAGGAATCATCCTCCCCTTGAGTCAATGATTATTGAAGCAAAATCTAGGCTTATTTTGAACCCCAACGATGAGACTCGCAGACAACTCCAGCTGTCCATTCTAGTGCTACAATTCCTTGACAAATTTAGAACTCCAATTCAAAGTTATTTTGGTTTAAGATAACTAAAAGTGATTCCCCAGTTCACAATCGTGCCATTTGAAACCTATCTGACTATCGTCAATCATGCTTAATTTAGAATCTTATATGAAGCTTCAAATTAAAGGAAATTTCAAAGATATGAATAAGTGATTGGTTAAGTCCAAGTTTCGTTGTAGCTAAGTTTAGTATAGTTCTTTCAATGAATAAAGGCTTGATTGTATAAGTATGAGCCTAGTAGATTCTTAGAGTTAGATCCAGTTTTAAAGTCTGAATTACTATTTTCCTAAAAGGAGATTTTCCCTATTTCATCATGTATCCATGCCCATTTGGGTTTTGATTCAATGCAAATAAAGAGGAATTTTTGTTGAATTCATTTTAGCACAGGAGATCCTTCCTACTGGTAAGTCAGGCCCGCTTACCCACTAGAGGAGATCTCTCGATAGACCTTTCTTTTTTCTTACTTTCTTTATGTGTGTCAGAATTAGTTAATGTGTTTTCTATGTGTGTGATTCAATATTTTGATACTTGTAAGTTGTTCTTCAATTCTAAAAATACCAAAAAGAGTTATGTTCTTGAAAAATTCACCTTTGTGAGATAACACTAGTTCACTTTATTGAACTTGTATTGTGGAAGCAAAGGTTGAATGGTTTTGATTTCTAAGTAATTTATTCCAACACTTTATTTCAAGTCGTATGATAGAATAGTTTGAATTCCAACATGTGTGTTTATTTCAACAATTAGAATAGATTCAATTCCAGCATGTGTGTTTATTTCAACAATTAGAATAGTTTCAATTCCAGCATGTGTGTTTATTATAGAAATTAGAATAGTTTTAATTCTAGCACTGTTCTTTCAGTTTTCCTAGACTCATATCCATACTTCAACCCCAAATTAAGTAAACCTTGCCGCAAATTTCTCTAGACACCTCTGGATTGATAAAATTAGATGATGATGAATTAAAATAACTATGATGACCTCATCATTTTTGGCTCCGTTGTGAGGGAAAATCTACAAAAAAGTTTTAGGTTAAGGTGTTGGTAAGGTTTTTAACCAAGTGCACCCTAAATCCACTAGTTTATGAGTAGGCCTAGGGACGCTTTAGGTTGGTTCATAAAGAAAACCTCAGTTAGTACACCATTGGAGTCCAACCTAGAACAACATTTGAACCATTTATCTAATCAAGGATCTCCCTTTTCACCAGAGTTCCCCATTGTTCTTGAACCTATTGTCACTATGGGAGATAACATTTTTGGTGGTGAAGAACCAGTTAATAGAACATATCCTATCCAATCACCATAACACCTGAAAGGAATGAACCACCAATGAAGAATATATCACATGCATTCTTACCAACCTTTAGGGGGAAGGCTTCAGAAGACCCAGATCAATTTTATTCAAATTTAAGGTCCTTTTCCAGACTTACGATTATGGAACAGATAATCAAAAGTTGAAGCTTTTTCCCTCTACTCTAAAGGAATCTGCTTTACAATGGTTCATGGGCTTAACAACAGATTCTATAACTTCTTGGGATGGAATGGAGTTTGCCTTCCTTAATAAATACCAAGACTATTGTAGAGTTTGAGATAGAAAAGATGAGCTCTTCAGAATGAAGCAGATGGAAGATGGAAGTTTGGAAGGCTATATGGATCGAGTATTATTTGTCCATAGAAGATGTGGTAGCAATTTGGATGAAGAACTTAGCAAAACCATTTTTTTAAGAGGAATCGATGATGAAATAAGAGAAGCCTTAAATCTTATGAGGAAGGAGACATCAACAAATTGAGTTTCGCAGAAGTTGTGGAATTTAGCAAAAATTACTCCCGAACATGAACTAATAATAAAACACAAAAGAAAGGGAAAAGTAGTGGTAGCAATGTCACTAAAGTAATGGAAGAACTCGCCAACCTAAAAACTAACATCCTACTTCATTTAAATACCACTCTTGATGGTATTCAAGCAAGTAAAAAGACTATTGAACCTTTGGCCATCTATTGCCCTCAGTGTAGAGAAAAGCATCCACTTAGGGAGTGTCCATTGAATCGATTAGAGTTATGTGGGATCTGTGAGAAAAGTCACCCAACAAATGAATGTGGATCACTCTCTGAAATCAAAAATTGGTTGAAAAAGGTACCGCCAGTGGAAGACGAACTAAATTTTATAGGCCAGAAGTAATTAAATTATGGGTTTAACCAGTTTGTGGGACAATATGGTCCAAGAGGCCCTTCTAGTTGGGGGAGAAGCCAATGGCATGGACCTTGGGGAGGCCCACTTCCACAAATGTAAATTCCACCTCAGTGGGGACCACCATGGTATCAACTAGAGTAGATGAACCAGTCTTAGGTTACCTCCCAGTGGAAAAATTAGAATCAATATCAACAGCCTTGGGTGCCCCAATATAACCAAGTACCAAGATGTTATGGAAACCAACCACAAGCCTTACTCCTTGGACCGTCACAACCTATGACCCAAAATCAAAATGATCAGGTGAATCAACCTCAGGTACCTACTTCACCTATGCCAAACCCCAAGAATAATCGACCTCAGCAATAAGTTTATAACGCCGATCCTAATACATCAACCTTGAATATAGTAGAGATCAATGACATTTAACTACGTTCCTAAAACGTCCCCATAAAATCTCCTTCTAAAGAAGTTCCTAAGGAGGATGAGACTGTGTCCAACACTGGAAAACAAGAGCAACCCCAGGGTAAGGAAACCAAGACAAGGAATCTTGAAGAGATCTCCAAAGATATTCCTATTCTATTCCTAGAACGACTGAGATAGTCTACTCTGAAAAGATTCAAAGAGCTCCAGACTACTCGGGATGACTCTCAGCTAATTAAGGAACTCAAGAAAATAAACATAGAAGTCCCTCTGTTGCAAGCAATTAGAGACATCCCTGAAATAAACCAAACAATCAAAAGCTAATGCTTAAAGCTTCTTGGGAGAAAACAAAAATTACCAAACACTATTCAGGTGGAGGGAAAACTTGTTGATGTCTTGGTAGGAAAACTAATTCCTCACAAGTATGGAGATCCTAGAAGCCCTGTTATCTCAATGATGATAAAAGGAACATCAGTTTCAAATGTGTTGATTGATTTAGGTGTTTCTATCAATGTAATGACTACAAATACTATAGAAGCATTGGAATTAACTCACATGCAGCCTACATCCACAATTTTGCAACTCGATGATATGTCCATCACAAAACCTGATGGAGTTTTAAAAGATGTTATAGTCATAATAGATACTTGGGATTGTTCGGTAGATTTCCTTATCCTCCAAACAAGGAATAAGTGATCAGGGTATCATATAATATTAGGTAGACCATGGCTAGCTACTACATCAGCCCTCATTGATTGTCAATATGGAAACATGACTATTTCCAATGGAAAAAGATTGAAAGAACTCTTGATCTACCCACTTGCTAAACCATTTTTGCAATATGAAAGTAAACCATGGATAAATGATCTTATGGATTCAGATAAAGAAGATGCCTCCTCGCTGGCTATGGTGACAATTGTAGATCATTTAGACGAATACAATGAATTGGAGGAAAATGACGAATCATCCTCCTACTATGTCACACAACAAGAGGTCTCCAGATGGCTCCAAAGAGATCTGAGAGACTCCCTCAGAGCATTTAACTACCTATATTCTGAATAAGTTACCTCTAATCTGAACTATCAACAAGCAAAAACATTACACCAAATCATGTCTCATTGTTGTCCCTTAAATACGTTAATCAATCCTTACAAGGGAATCCATTCTATCCATTCTAGTACCAAGAAAATAATTGTCCAGCTAAACAAATAGCTCTTCATAAACAGTTGGTTGACATAAATCAAAGAAGTAAGATTAACAGAGCTACTACAAAATCATACACAATCTTTCACATGGGAATACATGTATATGAGGGGAATCCATCCTAGTGTGTGTACACACCATATTTACATAGAAGATGTTCATCCTATAAGATAGCCCCAAAGGAGAATTAATCTTGCACCAAGAGAAATAGTAAAAGAAGAGATAGAGAAGTTGTTACAGGTAGGTTTCTTTTATCCCATTTCTGATAGTTAGTGTGTGTCACCACTAGTGATTGTACCAAAAAAAAGGGAAATGGTGTGTCTGTATCGACTATATGGAGTTGAATAAAGAAACCAAAAAGGACCACTTGCCTCTTCCTTTTATTGATCAAGTATTGGATAATTTGGTTGGTAGCCGGTACTTCTCGTTTTTGGATTGGTTCAGTAGCTATAACTAGATCCAAGTGGCTTCGGAGGACCAAGACAAAACCACATTTACATGCCATTGGGGAACATTTGCTTACATGGTCCTACCTTTTGGTTTGTGCAATGCACCAGCTACATTTCAAAGAGTTGTCTTAACAATTTTTGCTGATCTAGCCAACACATGTGTTAAGGTATACATGGACAATTTCACTGTTCATGGAAAGACTTTCGACGAAGCCCTGAAGATTCTTAACAAAGTACTTAAGTGGTGTGAAGAGCATTAGTTATCTTTGATCATGAGAAATGTCTTCTCATGATGACAGATGGGATAGATCTAGGTCATCACATTTCTTAGGAAGGTATGAAAGTGGATCCTTAAAAGATTGAAATCATGGTGTAAACTCCTGCACCTCAAACTCAAACAGAAGTAAGAAGCTTCCTGGGACATGCTGGTAAACTATAGGAGATTTATTGAAAACTTTAGTATAATAGCTGACGCATTGTTTACCCTCGTCAAGAAATAATCTGAATTCAATTGGACCACACAATGCTAAGAATCATTTGAGGTTGTTATGTAGAAAAGAGAGACTAGCTAAATAAATCAAACTAGGTCAAACCTTCTTCTACAAAACATTGGGGGCACAAATTGAGCTTGGCTTCTACCTTAGAAGGAGAGCCAAACTACAGGGGTTATGCCCTTTTGTTGTATTTAGAAGGAATTAACCAAATCCAATCAATCAAGCTAGGATCAAGACATGAAACCCTGGTTAACAAAGATCTGAGTAAAACAAATTGTCAAAACCTAAAACCCAACAGCCAAATGGATAGAAGAGGTCAGTGAATGATTCAAAAAAAAATTCCAAAGGTAAGAATACCTAGGATAAGGGTGCTTGGGTGTCCTGGTCCCAAATTAGGTTTTCCAAAAACTGATTCTTCTGTCAGGTCTGTACCAACAACCTTAATCTTCTTCCTAGAGGTCACTTTCCAAAACCTATCTTTCTGACCTGCACACATGAAAAGAGGGAAAAGATTGGGTGCTATTTAGGAACTTGCCTCCATCAAGCCCCTTGAATGGTGTTCCCACCTCCACAAATAGGAAAGATGATAGATAGAGAGTGCATGCCCTAGGATGGCAGAGGTAAATCCGAAGTAGAACGAAATGCTAACACAAGGCATGAAGGAAAGAAGTCACCATGAACACGGAAACCCTTGCATGCTTGTAGATGGCATCACAACTTGACTCAAGAAGTTAGTGTAGCCTCCAAGATCTTCACAAGACCTGCAATATGTTAGTGTCGCAACAATAATCCACAAGAGAGAGTTGTAGAGAGTATGAGAGATAAAGAGAGAGAGTGCAAGAGTGCCAAGATTTCACTAGAGAGAGTTAGATGTTCAAATAAATAGAATAACTTACTTTTATATGCATTCCTGTCAAATTTTGGAGAGTTAAACCACATAAAGCTGACATTAGGAATGTTTTAAAGGGCCTAAGCCGACAAGACCACTTTTTAGGGCAGGGTTAAAGGAGGGCCCAAGGTGCTTGGGCACCCTATTCCTTTAGCTATACACCTCCCAAAAAAGGGCACTTAGCGTATGCTTAGCCCTGCCTTATGATTCTTTTCAGAGTTTCATGCATCGGGATCAAGTATTACACGCTTAATGCTCAAAAATGTATTAAAATAGGTCCTAATAAACAAGTGTAAATATTTGAGGTCCATCTAGGAGCTAAACTAAGGGTAAAATGGTGGTGTGCACATTTTACGACACAACATTTAGCCCCCACTTTAGTGTGGGTACTAACTTACGTTTAAACTCATACTAAAGGATGGAGAAGACATAATTCAAACACAACAACATAGAAACCACATAATGACACCAAAATTGAAGGGTGTTCAAGCCCCCAAGTTTAGGATTCTAGGAGTCTAGATGATTGGCATACACATAAGACACATAACGTAATTCATTCACATACATGATGCACTTAGAAGATGTGAGATAAAATGATGCATACACAAGGCATACACTTGAGAAGTCACAACGCATACACGCAATACACAAAGTATACATGAAGCATACACATATAAGGCACAAAGTATACATAGAATACACATGAAGCATAGAGAATATATAAGAACAAAATGTGTAAGACCTTGAGTCAGCATGACAAAAGAGACCTCAATCTAAGTGATGTCTTAATTACCATGTATCATTCCCCAAGATGCAATAAAGAAGAATGCTAAGAGGTTAGTTAGAAATAAGAAGAAGCACAAGAGAAGTACAAACACATCATACACATGATCTAAAAAGGAAAGTGTTTCCACTCAATGGAATACACAAAGCTACCTCTCACAAGAGGAATTACGTGAAGCCTTGCAGAATAAGAAGGCGAAGCGACCTTACTACCAAACTCTAGTTGGTGGCGCAACCCTTCTCCCAAACATGCAAGGAGCTTCAACTTAGGAGAACAAGATAGACTCAAGATCTTGCTTCCAAATTTCAACCTAGGAGGACAAGATGAATCAAGATCTTGTTTCCAAGCTTTTCGTAATGCTTTCCAAGAGAGTAGAGATTTAATAACCAATAATGTTTAGATAAAATGAAGAGAGCAAGGCTCATAGTGGGATATATGCCCCCACCTTAAAGTGATTGCTAACTCCAACAAGTAGCAATCACCTTTAAGGTAGAGTGAGAAAGAAACATAGAACAAGTACGAGAGCTTTCTAGAAGCACTACATCACAACAAGGGGTTGCCCCCAAGAAGAGGAAACCAAGGCGATGCTTACAGGCATGATACATAATGTCTTGTGTAGTCATGGTATGATGCCAAGCATTGATACAAGGTGCCACATAGATGGAAGAAAGACAAGGTTCTCTAAGGACTACATCAAGCATGGTGATAAGTGTTAGAGCTAAACCTTGTTCGAAGTTATTGAATTTTGATACTAAAGACTCGACATTCATTAGTGGAATGGCCAAGTGCTCAATGATATGCAAAATAATGTGTTGAAACGTTATGTTGTTGAATCTTTTTACATTTTAGAGGAGGAAGAGTGATTAAGTGGTCTTTGAGTAGACTCGGCAACATACACTCTTGTTGAGATAAAAGAGAAGATAGAGGTGGAGTAGAAAGCAAACCTTTTTGTTGTGAACATGGTGGAGAGAACTTAGGAGAAGGTTGGAAACCCAAACCTACTTTGGACAAGTGCAATGTTGGTTCCATACGCTCTTTAATTACTTGTTCTTTACATCCTAACCCATTTCCATTGTATCCTTATTTTGAAAGGATTTTGAATCCACGCCCATAACACTTCTCTAAGACTGAAGGACAAAGAGAGGTCATATGGCTAGCTTTGTTTTTAGAAGTATGATTTTATGTTGAAGAAGAAGGATCATTATTTTTATCATGGTGAGGAGGGTCAATCTTTGTTTCAATCATCCCATGGAGATTGAAATCTAAAGAAGTCACTTCATTACCAAGACATGCATTATAATTAGATGATTCATTCAATTGAGATGATACTTTATCACAAATGGTTTCCATTCTTGTAGGGGAAGGCAAATCTTCATCTATTTTAAAGGTTCCATCATCATTAAATTTAAGTTTAAACTAAATAGGAGTATGAGATTGTGTTGAGGAAATTGTATTTACCTTCAAGGTCTTAGGGTGTAAGGGTGGTATTTTATATTCCCCTACAAAGAAGGGTGTAAAATCCAATGAGCCCCAATCATCACCGAAAAATGCATTCAAAGGACCAACACTATCCTAACCCATTCTATTGTTAGCAGTGGAGGGTAGTGTTGAAGAAGGGATCAAACTACTTAAAGGAGTTTAATGTCTCGCTTCTATTTCCAACCAACCATCGAGAATCGGATCGGCTTCAATTGTATAAACTTTGTTTTCAAAGATGAATTTTACTAAATGATGAAGGGTAGATGAGACTGCCCCCATGGCATGAATCCACGGTCTACCAAGAAGAAGTTTGTATGAAAGAGAATTAGGCATGACATGGATAAGGGTAGGCAATGTCACTGGTCCAGCCTTAAGAGGTAAGGTAATAGTACCCAATGATTGCCTACCAACATTATCAAAGCCACAAATTTTGAGTTTATCATCCGATTGAATTAAAGATGTATCAATATTGAGTTTATGTAACAAATCTATTCCACAAACATTAAGACCTGATCCACCATCAATCATAGTGTGTCTTATCCTCTTTCTACTGAATCTTAATCATGAATATCATAAGAGGCTCATTTTGTTTTTGAACTTCTATGGGAGGTAACTCATGTTGTTGAAATGATATATCATATGATGCCACCTGCATACAATCAAACAAAGATGCTACATCATTTGGTCTAACAACAAGTGGAACACTCACCTTTTGTAGAACCTCCTAGATCATTTCGTGGTATGTAGGTGATGTTTGTATTAAATCCCATAAAGAGATCTTAGCCAAAGTAGCGTGGAAATGCTCGACAAGATCATATTCTTTACCAATATGAGTAGGAAGACGAGGTGCTTGAGGTAGGATTGTTTGAGAAGGTGGAAGAGAAATGGACACACTTGGTTCTTGATTAGTTTTATTGCGAGTGTTGTATGTGTGAGCAATTGTGTGATGCTGCGACACATCTTGAACACCTTGATTTCTTTGAGTAATTTGTTTTGCGTAATTGAGAATATAGCCTGGGAGTCGAGGTGGTGTTGGATCACCTTGAACTATAATCACCAATTTGAAACAATGAGGTGTATTTGGTACCTAATGCACAATTATTTTAGGAATATTAGTACACTTATCTACTATCCCTTAGTGGGTGGAATAATTCTATTAAAGATGATTGAATTGACATTGTTTCCATTTTGATTAAGCTCAACATCCATCCCCAAGGGATTTAATGTGAGAGACCTTTCCTCATCCACTAATGCTTCCTTTTTTGAAGGGGGGGCATTGGAATGAAGGGAAGATAAAGTGTTGTTACGAAAATTCTTGATGATTGTGTCTTCGATGATGTCCAAGGGGTTTGAACATGCAACCAAAGGAGAACTATCCATGGTTTTCCCATCTGTAGTGATGTATAAGATACTTGGACATTCAACCAAAGGAGGAAGATCAAGGGTCTTCACTTCCTTAGTGATATCCAAGGTGCTTGAACATTCAACTAAAGGAGTAAAATCGATAGGATGACTCATGGAATCATCATGTATTATGGTAGAAGTAGAAATAGCATGTTCAACTTTATCAATGATCTCACCCTCTTGCACCAATATGTCTTCATTTTTGGAAGAGGGATCCAAAGCATAGGGTGAAGTAGGAAAAGCTAGGTCATCATCATATGCTTTAGAGAGTAGATCCAGGTCATTGTCATGATTTGTAGTAGTAGAAGATTTATCATCATCATGAGATATATCATGCATAGGTGCTATGTTATCTAAAAGTGTTGATAAGGATGCACTAAATGCAAGACTATCTAGGGTTTACTATCAAAACCCTAGACTTTAAATGCTCACTTCTAGATCAAATTTTTTTGATGAAAGCCTTATTTTTGAACACAAATGGAATTTATGAAATGATATAGCAATGAAAGATCATATTTTAAATTTTTACAACAGCCACAAAATCTGAAACACGATTTGAATTACAAACCTTAGGCTTTAAATTTGACTGGGTTTTTGAAAATGCAAGTTTTTCAACAAAATCCTAGCAAATGAGAGCTTCAAATGCAAGGTGCAACACCATTAAATGATTATCTACTATGATATAAATCATATCTGATGCAAAATCATAAATTTAAATCTTTCTATAATGATCTACAACATATGCAATGAAAACAATGCACAAATATGTCTTTTTGCAAGCCTAAACTGCTTTATTTTTTTACTTTTTTAAATGCAAATATACAAGAAATGTCCTAGAACAGAAAGGATGATAAGGTAAAGAAACTTAAAACCCTTTAATCAACCCAATAATGCAAAAATATTTGAAACAACACGCTAATCTACAAACCCTAGGTTAAATATTAGTTAAATTTTCCAAAAATGCAAGGTTTTTCAAACCCTAACAATGAAAGAATGCAAAATTAAGCTATATAACTATGAAAAATTATGAATGAATGAAATATAATAAGATCTAGGGCAGAAAATAGCTCATATATGATGCAATAAGGATTCCAAAGTGCAATAAACAACGGGTTCACCAAAATTTTATGTAGAAAAGAGAGACTAGCTCAATAGATCAAACTAGGTCAAACCCTCTTCTACAAAACATTGGGGGCACAAACCAAGCTTGGATTATGCCTTAGAAGGAGATCCAAACTATAGGGGTTCTACCCTTTTGTTCTATTTAGAAGGAATTAACCAAATCCAATCAATCAAACTAGGATCAAGACATGAAACCCTAGTTAACAAAGATCTGAGTAAAATAGACTGTCAGAACCTGAAACCCAACAACCAAATGGACAACAAAGATCAATAAATGATTCACAACCTTTTTCCAGAGGTTAGAATTCCCATGACAAGGGCACTTGGGTGCCCTGGTCCCAAATTAGGGTTTCTAGAAACTGAGTCTTATGTTGGGTCTGTACCAGCAACCTTAATCTTCTTCCTGGAGGTTACCTTTCAAAACATGTCTGTCTAACATGCACACACAAAAAGAGGGAAAAGGTTAGGTGCTATTTAGGAGCTTTCCTTAGTCAAGCCCCATGAATGGTGTTTCCATCTCCACAATAGCAAAGATGATAGATAGAGAGTTTATGCCCTAGGAGGGCAGAGGCAAATCTGAAGTAGAATGAAATGCAAACACAATGCATGAAGGAAAGAAGTCACCATGAGCATGGAAACCCTTGCATGCTTGTAGACAGGGTCACAACTTGACTCAATAAGTTGGTGTATCCTCTAAGATCTTCACAAGACTTGCAATATGTTAGTGTCACAGCAATAATCCACAAGAGAGAGTTGTAGAGAGTATGAGAGAGAAAGAGAGAGAGTGCAAGAGTGCCAATATTTCACTAGAGAGAGTTAGATGTTCAATGAATAGAATAACTTATTTTTATATGCATTCCTGTTGAATTCCAGAGAGTTAAACCACATAAGGCCAACATTAGGAATGTTTTAAAGGGCCTAAGCCGACAAGACCACTTTTTAGGGCAGGGCTAAAGGAGGGTCCAAGGCACTTGGGTACCCTGGTCCTTTAGCCAAACACCTCCCAAAAAAGGGCACTTAGAGTATGCTTAGCCCCACCTTATGATTATTTTCCAGGTTTCATGCATCAGGATCAAGTATTACACACTTAATGCTCAAAAAGGTATTAAAATAGGTCCTAATAAACAAGTGTAAATATTTGAGGCCCATCTAGGAGATAAACTAAGGATAAAATGGTGGTGTACACATTTTACGATGCAATAGAGGCTATAAAAAAAGCTCTGATAAATGAACTTGTTATTAAAGGACCAAACTGGGAGGAACCTTTTCACATTCATGTTGACACTTCTAACCAAGATATTGGAGTTGTCTTAGGACAAGTAAGTGAATATGGAGGAATGCATGCTATATATTACATCAACAAAAATCTAAATCCTACAGAAAAAAATTACACAACCACAGAAAAAGAATTTCTAGCAGTAGTATATGCCATTAACAAATTATGCCACTACATTACAAGATATAAGGTCTTTTTTCACACAGACCATGCTAACTATCAGATACCTTATGAATAAAGTCATGGTTGGGGGAAGAATCATTAGATGGTTATTACTACTACAAGAATTTGATATAACTATCATTGATAAACTAGGAAAGGATAATACAGTTGCTGACTTTTTATCTAGATTGACTGTGTAGGGGAAAAATGAACCAGTCGATGATGCATTTCTAGATGAACATATTTTTGTTATTTCCATACAATCTCCTTGGTTTGTTGATTTGGCTAATTACCTGGCTATAGGAAAATGTCCCCCACACTTCACACATAATGAGATAAGGTAATTAATAAGAGATAGTTCCAGGTATAAATGGGTAAATGGTATTCTATTTAAAATTACCCTGATTGTGTGTTAAGAAGATGTGTGCAGGAAATAGAAGTCTATGACATCATTTGAGCTCACCATGATGAGCCCTTGGGAGGACATTTTTTAACTCTCTGAACTGGGCATAAGGTCCTGGGAGCTGGATAATTCTGGTCAATGATGAAAAAGGACATTCAACAGTATGTCAAACAATGCAATCAATGCCAATGAATGGGACATCCTACACCAACTAGAGAAATACCTCTCCATCCTCAAGTGGTCCTTGAACCATTTGAGAAATGGGGAATTGATTTTGTATGACCTATTGACCTACCTTCCAGAGGCAATCATTATATCCTAGTTTGCACAAACTATGCCACCAAATGGGTTGAATTCAAAGCTCTACCAGCTACAAAATAAGAAAAAGTAGCATATTTTGTGTACAAGAACATTTTACAAAGGTTCAGAGCTCCACGGGTCCTTATCTCTGATCAAGGACCATAATTCATGTCTGCCATGATCAAAGCATTCCTGGATGGGTATAAAATCAATCATCAGAAATCTTCCTCGTATCATCCTTAGAGTAATGGTCAAATAGAGGTAAGAAACAAGGAATTGGAGAATATCCTTACAAAAACAATTTTAGAAAAGAGGACCGATTGGGTAGAAAGAATGATAGAAGTTGTTTGGGCCTACAACACCACATGGAGAACCACTACTAACTTCACTCCCTATGAGTTAGTTTATGGTGTTCCTTATTGAATATGAAGTGGAAACCCTAAGAACAACACTTGAAGTGGGTATTTACTTAACAAAAGCCCAGCAACACAGGATCATACAACTAAATAGAATGGAGGCACTACATCATACAGAGTTGATTCAACAACAAAGGAAAGAATGACATGATAAAGATATCCTCACCAAAAAATTCAAGAAAGGGGATTGGGCTTTACTTTATCATTCAAAATACCAAGATCTCAAAGGGAAATTGCATACTTGAAGGTTGGGACCATATGAAATAAAGGAGACTTTCAGTAATAGTGATGTGCAACTATCACCTATTGATGGAGACTGGCAAGTTCTTCTAGTAAATAGACATAGATTAAAGTTATATCATACGTCAGCATCTAAGGAAGAGTTATATGTAGAATTACAATCTCAGATTGAGCACTTCACCATGGAAGACCTCTCTTCCATGGGGATTATGCTCTAATCCCTCAAAAAGAAGTTGCAGCCAAATAAAAATAGGAAGGTTGAAAACTAAAAATGGAAGCCTTTTTTTGTCAAAAAAAAGGGCAAGTTTGAAAACCAGAAATGGCGGTCTTTCCTTAGAAATTTCCTCTTTATCAAAATAAGACTCCTTTTGAAGTTTTTGTAGGTTTTGAATCATGTCCTGCAATAATCCAGATGGCTTCAGACAACTCCAGACAGATCCAAATGGAAATAGATATTGCCACGATGATGATGATGTGTGCCAAATCACACCTCCACTTGAAAAGCTAGTTCGGTAAAAGTTGAAATTATGTTGTCTCAAGAAGTAAGTACTTTGCATAAATATATTTTCTTTCTTAAAATAATTATAATCATTTTAATGTATATATGTCACATACCCCCCTTGCATGCCCAACATATACTTCCCTTCTACAAACACACAAATCAATGTGGCACGGTAAACCAATGTGATCATTCAAAAGGGGACACGTGGCATAGAAATAATTCCAAGGATAGTTGGCAGGGGCATGGACCATATAATCATGACATCAAGATCTCATCAACATACCATAAATAGAAATTAGTATGTTTCAAATGATAATCATGATTAACTTATGTAATTAATGACTATTGATTATGGTTCATAATTACAAGAATCCTAAGCGAGCGAGAGTTATCACCAACTCCATATTTGAATAGACGCAATATTAAAGATGGTGGCTCAACAAGACCTCACACACATAGCAACTTAAAAGAAGGGTGTTCAAAGTACAAGCTGGACAATTCCACTTTGTATGCCATTACTCCTAAAATAATGACAAAGTTAATTCTGGAATTCTCCCACATTCTGGGCATTAATATCATCAACTTGGAAAAATAGTTCGAAAACCTGCTAAAATCACATCTCCTCAGTTGCACACATAACAACTTCTCCTCTCTACTCTATTTTGCAACAATTGAAAGGTGTCCAGTGAGTGAGATATACAACAATTGGAAACAAGAAAAAAGGAGAGCCATAAAATGCAGCCTTGGATCATGCGAACGCTGATATCTTCCAATTAATAGGTGGGTTGGCTGGGGTTTCTCCACAAATTTGAAGCCTACGAGGAGGGATTGGTGGAGTTCATCACTAACTTTCACCAAACCTTCTCTACTATAAAAAGGGGTAAGGATTCCTATAAGATTTGTTATTATTAGCCAGATTTCAGAAATACTAGAACTAGGGGCAAATTTGTTTCAAACCAAACCCTCATACAAAGAATTAATTCAAAGCTCCCATGTTGCTACGAAGCCCTTTCAACAGTACATCATTAGCAAAGGGGAAACTAAGGGAATTGAAAGGACCATCCTCCAAGAACCATGGAGGATTGTGGTCATGTAGATCATGAAGTTCTTCACTTGTGAAGCACAATATGGGGTTATATTGGGCCCTAGTATGCACATGTTAATTCATTTACGACACGGAGAAAACAGACCTGAGTGCCTGGTAAATCTCCTTGCTTATTTACACACATGTCTGTTAAACATGATGGATAAGGTAAAAAGGACTGATGGGAAAATCAACCATCACGGGTTGATTTATTTGATTATTAAACAACACTTCATCTAGCAAGAAGATGGTCAAGAAAAATGGGAGGATTTCCTTGAATTCAAACCAAGGAAAAAGAAAACCAAGAAACCACAAACTATTGTTGTTTCAGTTTCTATGGAGCCAATGGCACACCATTTTAAATGGCTTTAGAGAGTTGTAGAGAAATCTACCCAAAAAGAGAAAGGTGAAGAAACTTTTGTCTCCGCTCCTGCACCAACATGCCATACCAGAACATTCGTCATTTCATCAGATGATGAAGGGAGGACTGAAGCAGGGCAAGAGGCAGCCACAATTTTAAGAAGCCTCTCCACCCCTGAGGCACAAAGAGAAGAGGAAACCTCTTAAGCTATCTGGAGGAAAGGGAAGGAACCACAAGTTGATATTGCCACTAGAGGTGAGGAAGAAGAACAAACTCTCCATGCTCTGGCCCTTTCAAAGGTTGAGCATGACTTGAGGGAATGCTAGAAATAGTTGGAAACCCTGACTCAACTATTGAGGACTAGGGATGTAGAGCAAGAACAAAACTTGCAGAAGGTTGATCGAGAAAGAGAAGAAAGAGACAAAATAGTCTCTAAACTACAAAAAGACTTGGACTAGTAGAAATTCTAGATTGCACGGAAAGATACCCAGATTACTACTCTTGCTCAACGGCCAACACAACTTGCCCCTACACCAATAGCATTATGAATTTATGAAGTCAACATGCAACTATCTGAGAACAATGCCAAGCTCAAGAATGAGAGTACACAGCTCTAGAAAGATCTAGAGACCCTCCAAGTAGAGAAGACTACAGTCGAAGAAAGAATTGCCCTTGCCTATGAAATAGGGGAAACCCTTTTGGCACAACATCAACCCTCATGTGTGTATGCCTTATTTTAAGGGAACAATTCTTGCAATGGAAGTTGTTACGCATTAGCTGCAATTTACCCTTTGATTTCAAACATGATAAAGAATTCATGGAAACCTACATGCAAAACCCTAAAGAGCAACAAAATCCATTATGTGAGTTCTTTCAGCATGGGCATATCATGGGTCATGTTAATTCTTCCATGTTAAACTTATATGTGGGGGAACTCCAACTCTAGATCTCTCTCTTTTAAGGAATAACAGGGAATGGGAGGATTGAATGGAGGAGTACAACACATCAGCTGAAAACATTGGTCTTATAATGAGACATGAATTCCCTAAAACCACATGGTATACCGAGGCTTTCAAAGCCCAAGTTTACAAGCAAGGTATAAAGGAACAATATGTGGATAATTTAAACTCCTGCATTACATACTTCCAATAAGTTGTCAACTTTCTCCCCTCTGTAGCATCTCGGAGTTGTATTCTTCATTATGAGGATTTGCCTGATTGCTTCAAACAACAGGAGCCCATCTCCCCGCTTAATCTAATATGGATGTTTGCAAGGGCAGAGAAATTGGTCCCTCTCATCCAGGAATGGAAGTAGAATTGCGTTGGAATGAGGTTCCGTTCACCACTCTTTCTAATACCAGCCCTCTCCAGTGCACAGGGACCAATGCGACATCAAAAAGCAAAAAAATGGCATGCAAGGCTTGCAGAGAATGATGGTTTTGCAGCTAAAGCGAAGTAAATTTTCAACTACAAAACAAATGACTATGATTGCAATCAGATCTTGGAGGAGGAGAATATGACAAATGAAGATGTTCATCTTTTTCCATGAGGACATGGATGGGATTTAGCATGGGGAGGATGATGAGGCAAATCAATGACTATTTTAATTTCTACATTAGTCTTTCCAAAAACTTTGATATTGTGTTATGGCATATATATACATTATTATGATTATAATTATCTTTTGAATGAATAGACATGCATGCTTAGTCCTGATTTCTTTTAGATAAAATCTTTTGACAATTACTATAAATTCTTCTTTAAAATTCATGTTATAATGAGTTCTTGTCAAATTTATATGTTGATTTCATAAGGATTACAAACAGAGCTTTCCAGAACCCTCTAAAGCTTCCCTTATAATGAAGATCTCAAACTCCAAATGGCTCCAGATTCCTACATCATTGCAAAGGAATCATCCTCCCCTTGAGTCGATGATTATTGAAGCAAAATCTAGGCTTATTTTGAACCCCAATGATGAGACTCGTGGACAACTCTAGCTGTCCATTGTAGTGCTACAATTCATTGACAAATTTAGAACTCCAGTTCAAAGTTATTTTGGTTTAAGATAACTAAAAGTGACTCCCCATCTCACGATTACTGCATTCAAAACTTATCTGACTATTGTCAATCATTCTCGATTCAGAATCTTATCTGAAGCTTCAAATTAAAGGAACTTTCAAAGATATGAATAAGTGACTGGTTAAGTCCAAGTTTCGTTGTAGCTAAGTTTAGTATAGTTCTTTCAATGAATAAAGGCTTGATTGTATAAGTATGAGCCTAGTAGATTCTTAGAGTTAGTTCTAGTTTTAAAGTCTGAATTATTGTTTTCCTAAAAGGAGATTTTTCTTGTTTCATCGTGTATCCATTCCCATTTGGGTTTTGATTCAATGCAAATAAAGAGGAATTTTTGTTGAAGTCATTTTAGCATAGGAGGATCCTTCCTACTAGTAAGTCAAACCCGCTTACCCACTAGAGGAGGTCTCTCGGTACACCTTTTTGTTTTCTTACTTTCTTTGTGTGTGTCAAAATTAGTTAATGTGTTTTATGTGTGTGTGTGTGTGATTCAGTATTTAGATACCTGGAGGTTGTTCTTTAATTTTGAAAATACCAAAAAGAGTTCTATTCTTGAAAAATCCACCTTTGTGAGATAACACTAGTTCACTCCATTGAACTTGTATTGTGGAAGCAAACGTTGAATGGTTTTGATTTTTGAGTAATTTATTCTAGCACTTTATTTCAAGTCATGTGACAAAATAGTTTCAATTCCAACATGTGTGTTTATTATAAAAGTTATTATAGTTTTAATTCTACCATTGTTCTTTCAGTTTACCTAGGCTCAGATCCATACTTCAACCCCCGATCAAGTAAACCTTGCCGCAGATCTCTCTAGACACCTTTGAATTGATAAAATTAAATGATAATGAATTAAAAGAACTATGATGACCTCATCACTCTTAAGATAGATAGTCTCCTTATAAGCATGGGTGACTACCATGTACTCAAACTCTATAATGGACAAAGTGACCATATACTCTTGCTTAATCATGGGATGGATGTACAAAGTATGAACAAGGTTCTGGAGCTTCACTGAAAGATGCGATCGGGACAAAAGAACAAAATTCTGGAGCATCACTGAAAGATGCCGCCAGAATGAAGGAACAAAGTTTTGGAGTATCGTTGAAAGATGCAGTCGGAATACAGGAACAAAGTTCCAGAGCATCGCTGAAAGATGCAGCTAGAATGCAAGAACAAGGTTCCGGAGCATCGTCGAAAGCTGTAGTTAGAATGTAGGAACAAGGTTCCGAAGCATCGCTGAAAGATGCAGCTGGAATGCAGGAACAAGGTTTCGAAGCATCGCTGAAAGATGCAGATGAAATGCAGGAACAAAGTTTCGAATCATCACTAAAAGATGCAGCCGGACTGCAGGAACAAAGTTTTGAAACATCGTTGAAAGATGCAGCCAGAATGCAAGAACAAAGTTCTGGAGCATCGCTGAAAGATGCAGCCGAAATGCAGGAACAAAGTTCTGGAGCATTGTTGAAAGATGCAGCCATAAAGTAGGAACAAAGTTTTGGAGCATCGCTAAAAGATGCAGCTGAAATGAAGGAGAAATGGAATAGAATGATGCAATTTGGACTTAACATGTTCCAGAGCATCACTAAAAGATGCACCAGAATGCAGGAATAAACAAGGGAATGGAACCAATTGAACGAACAAGTTCCAAAGCATCATTTGCAAGATGCACCAAAATTTGTATTCTATTAAAAATGAAGTCCTACAAAATAGAGATAAAATTTAGACAAGTTTAAAAGAATGAAAATACAATAAAAATGCTCTGAAGTGATTATAAGTACATACACATGCAAGATTGATTTTTTTTTAACTTAGGGATTATACTGCCTCTGCTGAAGTAGGGTCAATACATTGAGTTTCTCCTTGTATTTCTACCATTCAAGTAAATTCCTCTTTGTTAATAGGTTTATGGTAGATGTGTAGTCGATGATAATTAACTAGGAGAGTTCAAGTATCACCATCAATAGGTTTGAGTTGTACTGCTCCGTTTGAAATACTTTAGAAATTTCATATGGACCCAGCCAATGAGTCCTTAGCTTCCCTTTCTGATCTTTATATCAGGAATCAAATAACAATGCCCAGTCTCCATTGTGGAACTCTCTTTTATGTGTTTATCATGTCAGGCCTTTGGTTGTTGTTGAACTAGCTGAGTCTAGTGGATAGCTTCTAAGCAGAGTTCGTCTACTTCACTAAGATGCAAGACTCTTTCTACTTGATCTCGGTCGAGGTCTAAACCTAATTCCATTGTCGTTCTAAGAGTTTGAAGTTCAAATTCAATGGGTAGAAGAGGTTTCTTCCCAAAGACTAACTTGTAAGGAGTAAGACCAGTGGTTGATTTCTAAGTTGTATTATAGGCCCAAATGGCTTTAGGCAATTTTCTAGCCCAATCTCTTCTTGCCGATGAAACTTTTTATGTCAAGATATTTTCAAGCTCCCTATTAGTGACTTCCACTTGGCCATTTGATTGCGGGTGGTAAGGAGATGATTTCTTATGGCTTACCTGGAAATGATCAATAAAGGCTAAAAAGACCTTGGACATAAATCGAGGTCCTTGATCTGTAACAATTGATCTAGGGGCCCCAAATTTGAGAAAAATATTGTTATACAAGAAGTTTGCAACCTATTCTTCCCTAGCAACTCTTAGCGCTTGGACTTCTGCCCACTTAGTCAAATAGTCAGTATAGACCAGAATGTATTCTTTGCCCTATGAAGGGGGATCTATAGGATTGATGAAATCTAATCCCCATTTTTCAAATGGTTCAAAAACCACTTGTGGATGTAGAGGTATCTCATTAGATGACGTGGGTCTTCCTACATGCTGGCATTCGTCACAGTGGTGAACATAGTTCTTTAAATCTCTATACATAGAGGGCCAATAATAACCTGCTCCTAAGATTTTGTGGGACGTACTCTTGGTGGAGTAATGACCCCCAGAGGGATCATCATGGCAGGCTTTGAGGATGCTCTATATTTCATCAGATCTGAGACAATGTCATAAAACTAGATCAGGGCCACATCGAAATAACATTCCATTAATCCATTTGAACTGAGCACTTTCCTGAATAAGGCATTTCTTTTGTTTTGACGTAACGTTTGGTGGCAACTTAGAAGTAGCAAGGTAGTTGGTGATGTCTGCAAACTAGGGGGTTTTAATGGAGATGACAAATAAATTTTTATCTGGGAATTCATCCTATACAGGGGCACAATCTCCATTGTCTTATTTAATTTGGGATAAGAAATCTACAACTACGTTGAACTTCCCAGGTTTATCAATTATGGTTACATTGAATTCTTGGAGAAGCAATAACTATCTGATTATTCTTCCATTGACTGCAGGTTTGTTCATTAGGTATTTGATAGCTGAATGGTCTCTGAATATAGTTACTTTGTACCCTATGATGTAATGTCAATTTATTTATTGCATGAACCACAGGTAAGAATTCTTTCTCCGTAGTGGTATACTTTCGTTCGATGGGAGTCAAATTCTTGCTGATGAAATAGAGGGCATATTTCCCTCCATTCTCATCTTCCTGACCTAAAACTTCTCCAATACCATCATTGGAAGCATCTATGTAAATATGGAAAGGAAGGTTCCAGTTAGGTCCTCATAGGACAAGAGTAGAAATGAGTTTCTCCTTAATGATCTCAAATGATGTTTGACATTCTGCTATCCAGACAAAATCTATATCCTTTTGGAGAAGGGATAACATGGGGGCTGCAATCTTGCTGAAGTTTTCTATGAATCTTTAGTAGTATCCAACATGTCCTAAGAAACTTCTGACATCAGTTTGGTTCTTTGGAGTCTCTAGTTGTTGTATCACCTCAATTTTCTTAGGATCCACTTTTATCCCTTCAGCTGAGATGTGGTGTCCCAACACTATCCCTTGTTCTACCATTAGTAGACATTTTTCGTGACTCAGGGATAACTGATGGTCCTCACATCACTTCAACACCTTGTCCAAATTTTTAAGAGCTTCATCAAAAGTGGAACCATACACTGTGAAGTCATCCATGTAGACTTCCACAGTCATTTACTAGCTCAGCAAATATGGCTAGGACAACTTTCTAAAATGTTGCAGGAGCATTGCATAGCTCGAAGGGAAGGACTCGATATGCAAATGTTCCCTAGGGACAGGTGAAGGTTATATTGTCCTGGTCTTTTGCTGCTACTTGTATTTGGTTATATCCACTAAATCCATCCAGGAATAAGAAATACTTCCTTCTAGCTAAATTATCCAAGACCTGGTCTATGAAAGGAAAAGGAAAGTAATCTCTACAGGTAGCTTTGTTGAGCTCTTTATAATCAATGCACATTCTCCACTTCCCATTTTTCTTTGGAACTACTACCAGAGGCGAAACCCATTTGTTGTCAGAGATGGGGTAGATGAATCCTACTTGCAGGATTTTCTCTATCTCTGTTTTAACAATATCTTTGAGAGCAGGATTGAGTCTTCGCTGTGGTTGACAGACAAGTCTAACATCTTCAATATAGATGTGGTGGGTACAAACACTTGGGTGTATTCCTCTCATGTCTGTATAATCCTAAGCAAAAGCTTTTGACCTATTTACCAAAACATAAACAATTTGCGCTCATCTGACTACATCAACCAGTTGTTGATATTTAAAGTTTTTCCTAGTAGTAACATGATAGTTTTGGCTCCAAGGTAGTTGGAGGTGATGGTATGAACTTCTCTTGTTAAGGTGTTGAGAGGATAGCTATGCAGTATAGTTCTGTGGAGTCTTGTAATATCTTTGAAGAAGTGATCTATTTTTAGAATGATATTAGCTAGGGGACAAGGTAACGCTGTGAAGTTGGTGTAATCATGTTCATTGTCATTGGTGTGGATCAGGTGTCCTAAAATCTCCTCCACTTCTAAAATTTCTTCATCACCTGAGTCTATAGTAAGATCTTGCATGTTGTTTTCTAGTTCATTTTCCAACTCTTCACCATGTTATTTAATGACTACCATAGCAAGTGAGGCTATATTCTCTTGTTTCTCAGAACCATCTAGTTCATCAATCCAAACTTGGTTATGCATAGCATGTTGAGCAAGGGGATACAGAAATAAGTGTTTGCTATTGGGACCATGTGAAATGGTCATTCCTCCTGCTCTGTAGTCAATCTTATCTGCAACTGTAGCTAACCATAGTCTACCCAATATTATCGAGTAAATGTCCTTGGGTGTGAGGGACTAGATTATTTGAAAATCTATTAGATATTCCCAATCGTCAACCTTGACAGGAACATTTTCTAGGACACACTTGGAAATAGCTATGAATTGATTTGCCATTTGCAATATGGTGGTTGTGGGATGTAGATAAGTGAGTCCCAATTTTTTTATAACATCCACTGTCATGACATTAATGGTTGCTCCCAAGTCCACGAGTGCATTAGGTATTGCTACCTTGTTGATTATCACTGTTATTAGTGGACTGCCTGGGTCACCATATTTTGGGGTTGAGGTTTTGTCAGCTAGAAGGTCAGCTAGGTATCCATTGATATGCACAATATTAATCTATTTCGGTTTCCTTCCTGGTGTTTTTATGCACAACTGTTTAACTAGCTGGTTTAGTTTGTGAATTTCTTTAATCACTTGTAACAAGGGAATCTCAATATGGAGTCACTTAATTTCTTGTATTAATGCTGTTTCAATAGGTAAGGTTGTTTCTAGAGGGTCATTCAAAGGAGTTTCTTTAAGGCACTTGGGAAAAGGTGCTTGAGGTTTCTTTTTCAAAGTGGAATCCTTCTTCTAAAGATCTATTGAACATTGGTCGACTTCTTCAGGATCTAACTCGAAAGTTTTAGATGCGGATTGTTGAAGAGGTTTCTCCCGGTTACTTGCTGGGTTCTTATCTGAAGGTATGGAAGGTGTTTTGATTCCTTCAGGGGATTCTGCATTTGGTTCATCAAGGATCTCAACTATGGTAGGTTGCTAGAGTGTTTTTCCTAACCTCAACTATAGGTTTCCACAATAGATGGCATTAACTACAGCCATGTTTTCCTGCTCCATTGAATACACTGGTGTGGTTTAACAATTATTCTTTGGATTAGGGATAGGTTGTGCTGGGAGTTGTGGTTGGTTGACTTGCTCGTTTTGTTGAGGATTTTGGGGAGCTAGCAATAGGTTTTTCTATGGATTAGGCATCCTCCTTGGTCCATGATAGAATTGATTTGGAGTTTGATTCCATTGAGGCACAGGATTTTGAGGATACCATTGTTGTTGAGTTTGATTTGGCCATGGTGGGTTTCCCCAGGGTTGACCTGCCCACTCAAGTGGTCCCCAAGGGTAAGGTCCCCAATTAGGTGGTGCTTGAGGCCAAGGTGACGTCCATTGACTATTATTCCAATTATTTGGAGGTCGCCAGGAGGGATTTGAATTCTTTTTGTAAGAGAAATTCCCTCCAGGTCTTTGATTCATAAAATTGATCTCCTCCTTAGTGTGAGATGTCCTTTTCTTGGAATTTTTGATTGCATTCAGGATCTCACATTGATCAGGGGCATGACTCTTTTCACAAATTTGGCAATTGTCAACTTTATCCAAAGGGCAATCTCTTAACAGATGTTTGTTTCAACACCTAGGGCAGTAGATGGATAAGGTATCAGGATTACATGTTAAATGGTCTGTATTCCATCTAGAGTGGTGTTTATCTGAACAAGAATGTCAATTTTTAGATTTGCTATTTCCTCTCGCAGTTTACCTATTTCATTTGAACCTCTTAAAACACTAGATTTACGGATACCTCCTCTAGTATGAGAGAAATTCTGGCATAACTCAGTGATATCACTGAGTTCAAGTTAGGACACATCTCCTTTTCCCATTAAATCTAGACTTCTCCTAGCATCCTCATCAAGTCCTTTGAGAAATATGGTCTTCAAAATTTTTGGGCTTATGGCTTCTTCACCACATCATTTGGTTAAAAAGATGAACCTATCAAGGTAATCTTCCAAGCTCTCATCTTCTTTTTGCCATAGTTTAAACAATTCCTCTTTCTTGTCACTAACTCTGCAGTAACTTTGATATTTGTCTTAAAAGATGGTTTCCATGTCATCCCACGTGGTTATTGACCCTGAAACTAATCCCATGAACCAACGCATTGCAGTATCTCTCAGAGTGGAGGGGAAAAGTTTAAGTTTTTGGTTATCATTTTTGTAGTCATAAGTTTGACATAGGACTTTGAACTCGAAGAGGAACTGGTTAGGATCTTCAGAGGATAATCCTTTGAAAGTTGGTAAAATAGATGGTGAAATGTTCTTCATGGGTGCATCGTGAAATGTTCTTCATGGTTTGTTCTCCCATCTCCTTGGTTTTCTCTCTGTCCATTGAAAGGGTCATTACTATTATTATCATCCATGATGTTAAAAGGAATGTTCTACTCCTCAAAGATCGGGTTTGTTAGCTGAATGATCTCCTCTTCAAAGGTCTAGTCTGATGGTTGCACTTCTGGGATATTTTGGGAGGTCTCAAGTTGATCCTGCTCGATCAAATTGTAACTAAGTTCTCCAGCTAAGACTTCTACCTCCCTACTTATGGTTGGAACTACTATTGGGGGGTTCTTGGTATGAATCTTTCGTGTGGACCTCGTTCCTTGACCATGCAGAAAAAGAAGTCTGACAACTATTTTCTCTAAAAGAGGTATCCAAGCAGTCTCCTATTAACACTTAGAAAAGAATCATCCCCGGTAATGGCACCAAAAAGTGACAGGCTGTCGTAAGGTCCTAACACTTTAGTTAAAATATGTCAATTATGTCGAGCAAATAGTGTCCAAGGCTATATGCAATAGGAGATATTTTTTGCCATCTCTCTTAGAAATATTTTCTAGATTTTTGAAAAGCTTGAAATAGAATTTAAACTAGAAAGCATGAAATCCTTAAGCTAGAAAGCATGTAAACTACCTAAAAATAAACACTTTATAGTTTAACTATGAATTCAAAATAAAGACAACTAACTACTAACTGAAAGTACACCTAACAACTTTTAATCAATAGCTAACAATAGTTTTACGAATAGAGTGGATGCTTTGGAAATTTCAAATAAACAGAACTCAAAGATGATTAACTTAAAGCCACAACCTACAGGAACACATAACAGAGATAAGCACAAAATAACATTTATCTAAACACAACATGCACAAAATAGAAATGACAATATCAATAAATAAAAATACTTATCTACTCTATAATCTCTCGAGTGGCCATCTCTTGGGCGTTCCTACTATTGGTTCAAATCACATGTGGTACTTTACCAGCTTCAAAGTAAATCCCATTCACAATACTTCCATTACTCAGAATTAGATACTCAAAACAAATTACTCAGAATAAGACTAGCGGTATCCATTCATTCATGTCATAAAAGTATATCAGTATAGAGAACATAACTGAATAGTATTCAGAATATATCATAATGTAGCATAGTATATATATCCAAGTTTTGAGCAACTACTTCTGATTGCACTACTTTAGGATCTTATATTTCAGATGGTGGTTAAATGTCATTGAAGGAGTCTTAAAAGCAAACAAAATTTAAACTAACTGATGTTCATGACATAAAACATAGTAAAGTCTCTGAGTGGAGTCGTAAAGTCTTAAATATTCTTAACAGAAAATAACAAAATGCTTTAAAAGAAGTCTTCCACTATGCACGCCTAAATTTTTGGCGCCCCAACTTTCGGCACTCTGACTTCAACCACTTAAAGTCCACTCCTTTCATAGTCCATGCATAAGCCCTGCACAATTACTCAAAGTCTATACCATTATATCAACATTAGTAGCTAAGTCTAATCAATTTGAGAAATAAAGATTTATACACCATTTTATCAAAAGTAGACAATTATTATTTCTAAAAATAAACAAATTGGCATGGCTGGGTTGGTTGGCAAGAACAAAAAGGGGTATTTCGCTCATCATAAGAATGAGGTTGTTTATACCTCATCAAATGTCACCTGTCCAATTTGAATCCACAAATCCACGAATACTCACAAAATACTGAGAACGAGTAGGATAACCATGATAGCACAAGGCATACTCAGAATTACCCCGTAGATATCTAAAAACTCTCTTTACCGCATCCCAATTTATCCATCTAGGATTAGACATGAATCAGCTCTTAAGGACTACCACTACTTGGGCAATGTCTAGTCTTGTACAAACCATCGCATACATCAAACTACCAACCACACTAGCATAAGGTGCTCTTCTCATATCCTCCATCTCAGAAGGAGACTTTGGACAATCTGCAATTGATAACTTTGTCCCCATCGTAATAGGAACAATCAAAGGTCTACAATTTGCCATGTTGAATCTCTCCAACACGGTATTCACACACTTGCTCTAGCTTAACCAAAGTTTTCTATTTGCTTTGTCTCTTCTAATCTCCATCCCTAGAATGTACCTGGCTACCCCTAAATTTTTCATTTCAAACTGTGCTGACAATTGAGACTTCAAATCAGAAATCAAACATTTACCATTCCCAATTAGTAACATATCATCAACATACAATTCTATAATGAGAATGCAAACATTATCAAACTTGAAGTATACACAATGATCTGATTTTGATCTTAAAAATCTAATACTCAACACAAAGGCATCAAAATTTTGGTACCACATCCTAGGAGACTACTTAAGGCCATACAAAGACTTTTTCAACTTACAAACCAAATTTTCTTTACCTTTCACAATGTAATGTTCTGGCTGCGACATATAAATCTCCTCCTCCAAATCACCATGAAGGAATGTTGTCTTCACATCCATCTGGTCCACCTCTAAGTCATATGCTACTACAAGAGATAACAGGAACCTAGTAGATGTCAACTTTGCAACTGGAGAGAAAATCTCACCATAGTCAATTCCCTCCACCTGTGAATACCCCTTCGCGACCAACCTTGCCTTATATTTCTCAATGCTACCATCTAAACAAAAAAATTTCTTAAATATCCATTTGCATCCAATAGGCTTTCTTCCTTTAGGCAAAGGTAGTAGGTCCCAAGTATTATTCTTTTCCAAAGAAGCCATCTCTTCTTCCATGGCCTCCTTCCAAGAACTTGCATTTTTCATACCCATACCCTCCCTTACGGTCCTAGGCTCATCAACATTAGAAATCAAAGAAAAAATACAACTGGAATCATGCAACAAATAACCAAACCTTTCAGGTCGTCGCCTTATTCTCATGGACCCCCTCACAAGTTGAGGTTGAGGTTCTTCTTCTAAACTTTCAGAGCTGCTAGAGCTCTCCTCATCGTCAGATCCAACTGGTGTCTTCAATTCAACTTTCTCAGGGGTGGGAGGAAGCTGAACCACATCATCTTTCTTTTTCTCTTTCTCCAGCTGTAAAACAACAGAAGAAGGATTGAGCTCTTTGAAGATCACACTTTTGCTATACAGAACTCTTTCGGCCACTGGATCCCATAGCTTGTACCCTTTCACACTGATGCCATAACTAATGAAGATACATTTAACTGTCTTGTTTTCTAACATGGACATCTTCTCCTTAGGCACATGTGCATATGCCTCATATCCAAATACTCGAATGTGTCTTAACGAAGGCTGCTTACTAGACCATGCCTCTATAGGGGTCTTGTTAATGAGTGCCGATGTAGGAGACTTGTTAACTAGGTAACAAGCAGTAGCCACGGCTTCAGCCCAAAACTTTTGTTCTAGGCTAGCTCCACCAATCATGCTCCTAGCCCTCTCCATCAACATTCTACTCATTCTCTCTGCAACTCCATTTTGTTGAGGGGTATATGGAGTTGTCTTATGCCTCTCAATACCTTTTTCTTTACAAAACTTGTCAAATTCTACTGAGCAAAACTCACCACCATTATCAGTTCTTAAACATTTAATCTTTCTATCTTTCTGATTCTCTACAAGAGCTTTAAACTCTTTGAATCTTGCAAAGACTTCAGATTTACTCCTAAGGAAATAAACCCATGTCCTATTATAGTCATCAATGAATGAAACAAAATATACAGATTTTGAAATCGAAGGAACATTAACAGGACCAAAAACATCAGAATGAACTAGATCCAACACCTTAGAAGATTTATGAGAACTATGGTAAAACTGAACACGATTTTATTTTCCATATATCCAGTGTTCGCAGAAATCAAACTTGAGGTTACAATCATTCATACCCTCAATGAGGTTTTTATTTTTCAAGTTCCTCAAACCCTTTTCACCAATATGGCCAAGCCTTTGGAGCCACAACATTGTTTTCTTAGCAAGAAGTTTCATTTCCATAGAATGAGCACCCTTGGGTACCCAGAATGCATGACCATCAGAAGTAGATGCAACAATCTTCTTGGCTACTGGTTCCAATGGTGAGGATGAAGAATATGAAGTTCTCTTCTTTGAAATAGAGGCACTATTGCACTGAACCACGCATGCATCAAGCTGGAATAGAGTGCCAATCTAAACACCCTTAGCCAACACCATAGCTCCTCTCGTCATCTTGCATCCTCCATTCAAGAAAACAACCCGCACACCCACATCATTCAGTTTTCTTACAGATAACAGGTTTCATGCCAACCCAGGGATATGCAGTACACCATTGATCCCATTCACTCAACCATTAGGGAATTTGATCAGGACTCTTCCACGGCCAACTATTTCTAGGTGAGAGTCATCACCCAGGTACACCTTCCCACCATCGAACTCTTCATACTTTGAAAACTAGTTTTTATGGGATGTCATATAAAATGATGCCCCAGAACCAATTGACCACACATCCTTAGATGCATGTGTTGCCAAGGTAGTGACAAACACTTTTCCATCATCTTGAGAGGACTTGTCAGAGTCAGATTCATGGTTCTTCTTTTTATCCTCCTTGCAATCCTTGCGGAAATGACCAGGTTTGCCACAATTCCAACATAAGTCCTTGTACTTTCTAGGAGACTTTGATCTCCCATGGGATTTAGATCTTCCTTTGTCTTCTTTCTTCTTGCCCTTCTTCTTTCCCTTCTCTTTGGATCTACCACGAACCGCAAGAGCCTCCTTAGCCATTTTGGAAGACTTTCTCCGCATTTCTTCAGACAACAACAAAAAAACTACTTCATCCATCTTGAAGGTGGTAGTGGTACTCCTAATGGCCATCACAAGGTGGTCCCACGAATCTGGTAAAGAACATAGCAGTGTCATGTAATGATCCTCCTCCTCCATCTTCACACCAATAGAGGTCAACTGAGCAACAAGCATATTAAAAGAATTGAGATGATCTGCCACAAATCCTCCATCTTCCATCCTCAGAGAGTACAACTTCTTTCTCAGGAATAGTTTGTTTACCAAGGACTTAGCCTGATAAACATCACCAAGCTTCTTCCACAACTCTTTTGCAGTTTTCTCCCCGTGGAGGTTCAGGAGCACAGAATCAGCCAAACAGAGCCTTACGAGACCCTTGGTCTTTTGATCCATCTGATCCCAATCTTCTTGTTTCATGCTCTGGGGTTTGGTGTCAAATATCACGAGCCATAAATCTCTATCCACTAGCTTATCCTCCATCTTGAGTTTCCATGACTTAAAGTTGTCTCCATTGAATTTTTTGATCTCAAATCTCCTAGATGTGCTTGTCATCTTCTCATTGCAACAAGATCACAAAATACTCTGCAAGACTCCCACTCAATCGAAGATTAGTACAAACAAAACCTCTACCCAGCTGCTAGGACCAAAACTGGCCAAGCTCTGATACCAACTGAAAGGAAGCAAGGTAAGCGAAAACAACTTCCTACACCAATCTAATGAGGGGAAGTAGTGCAAATTTTTCTTAGATCTTTATAGCTACAGTTATGTTTCACATTAATAGAGAGATTAACACACATTCACAAGAAAGTATAAATGCAATGACACAAGATATACGTGGGGAAAACCCTTTCGAGTGAAAAACCCCACACTCCAAAACCTACACAATGTATTATGAAATTTGAAGCAGATTACAACACACTTGCAATGCAAGTTCTTTTAGGAGTTGTCACAATGTCAAATCTGGAGTAATTCCAGCAACATAATGATACCTGCAAATGAACCATACAAATCCAACTCTCCAAGCACCTATATATATAGAGCAGTACTATGAATGGAGGTAGCTTCTAGAGCAAGTCACACAAGGAACTCGTCCAAATCTATGTGGCCCAATTTCCAAGGCCATAAAACATGTGTATGCCAATTGTAAGAGATTCTCTTTCATCCCTTACAACCCCCCAACTTGGGTGCCCCAAATTTTCCCAATTAAGGTATGACATATGCTCTTACAATGTCATAAAATCCATCATATATGACAACTCTTACAACTGTAAGAGAATCTGTCATAACTGACCATTAATAGCAGATTCTCTTACAACCTGTCATAGTCAAACTTGGGTGCCTACTTCCTTCGTGCAAGATACTTTCTAACACTTGTCTTCACCTGTCATAGGATCTTCTATTTCTGGCTCTTACAACATGTCATAGATTTTGTCATAACTCTTACGCGTCATAAACCTCTTACAACACCCAAAAGATGCCAACACATGGCAAAAGTCTTCTACCACAAAGTGGGATGCCTATCTCCTCATATGAGGACAAAAATTCACTTAGTCACCTTCCATGTAGGATGACACATCACCGTGCCAACTCCCACAACATGACAAAATAAGATTTGCATACAAATTACAATAATAGGAAAAAATAAATATACAATTAAATAATAAATTCTAGGAACTTGCAAAGGTTGAGACACCTTAATTCTCAACAACACCTTCCATCCATCCTATTCTTTGTACTTTGAAAACCACCCTCGATGGGAGGTTATTTGGAAGGAAGCTCTAGAATCTATCAACCAGACACGTTTAAATGCATGTGTTGCCAAGGCTATAACAAAGGCATCTCAACCATCCTCTTGTGAATATCTATCATACTTGTTATTAGTCTCATTCTTTTTCTTATTTTTCTCCTCATTACAGTCTCTTCTAAAGTGTCTAGTCTTGCCACTATTCCAACACATGGCCTTGGACTTTCTAGGAAAGTTAGATCTCCTATAGAATTTAGATCTAGGATTTTCTTTCTTCTTGTCCTTCTTCTTTCCTTTCTTCTTTGATCTTTCATGAATTGATAGGGCCTCCTAGTAGATTTAGAAGCTTGTCACCACATCTCCTTTGAGTGTAAAGCAACCACTATCTCATCCATTTGAAGCTTTGAGTCAATACTCCCAATTTCCATCACCAAATGATCCCACAAGTCTAACAAAGAACATAAAATTTTTATAAAATGGTCCTCCTCCTCCATCTTCACTCCAATAGAATGCAACTAGGTCATGATCATATTGAATTTATTCAAATACTTAGCCATAGAATCACCATCATCTGTTGTCAAGGTGTACAACTTATTTCTTAGGAAACATTTGTTAAATAAGGATTTAGCTTGGTATAAGTCTCCCAATTTCTTCTAAAGAGATTGTGAGGTGGGTTCTTCATGCACATTCAACACAATTAAATTTGTCAAGAAAACCCTAACGAGGCCCTATGCGTTTCTATCCAATAGATCGTAGTAAACTTGTGACATTAATACAGTTGACTTGGATCTAGATACAACATCACATAGATAGTTGTCTACAAGCATATCCTCCATATTAAGCTTCCATAGCTCAAAGTTAGTGCCAATGAACTTGTCCATCTCTATCTTGATGTGCTTTCAATTTTCCTACAACAAGATATTGTTATGTGCAAGCTCCCACGCTAACCAAGATTAGATCAAAAAACTTTGTCCCAAACACCTAAGAACCAAGGTAATCAAGATTTGACACCAAATGAAAGGAAGAAAAGGTGTGAAATATGCTTCCTACACTAGTCTATGAGAGGATGTATGTGCAAAAATTAAATTGATCATACAGTTACTTGTAAGGAAATAAACATAAAAGCAATATACCATAACATAGTGATTTACATGGAGAAAACCCTTTTGGAAGAAAGACTCCACACTCCAAAGTAACTTAATCTATTATTTAGTAATCAATAGTTACAATACACTTGCAAAGTCTAAGTTTTTATAGGAGTGTCACCAACAAGGGATCTAGAGCAATTATGGTAGCATAATGGCACCTAGAAAAATCACTATGAAACCTCCATCTCAAGCACCCAATAAATAAGAGAAGTAATACATGAAACCATCAAATTATAATTAGGAAAGTATGAGCTAAAACCATCCAAAATCTGGCACCCAAATACTTAGTCAAAATCCAATGCCTGAATCCCAAGATGAGTCTACAAACTAAAAATAACATAATCCTTACACCTATCATAAGCTTGTTATAATCCACTCACCAACTTGGGTGGTTTGTTTTGGCTCCAATCTTCATTCAAAGATGCCTTATGATATGTCATAACATTCATCATAAGTTGGTCAACAAGTGTAATTTCCTACAGCTCTCTTATGCATCATAGATGCTCTCACATTCTGATATGGGAGGCCTAACTTTTAGAGGCCATAACTTTTGATACGAGAAGCCAATTGAGCCTTTTTTTTAATTGAAGGTCTCATAGAGATCTATGTTTCCATAACCATCTTTCCCTAGTTAAGGCATGTTTCAATATTTTTGGGGGGCTAAAATTAACCTCTATAGCACAATTTTTTTTTTTTTGTGTTCTATAGCCCAAAAATTGTATTTTTTTATGTTTTTAATATTAGGATGCAAGGTTGAGACACCTTTTTTAATAGTAACACCCATGCCATTCTCATGTCTCAACCTTGCAACTTCAAAAGATTACTATTCTTCCTAGTTTTGGTCTTTTTGAATACCCTTTATCTTGGATAATGGTCTAGAACTTTCAAAGTTTCCAAATGAGCTAAAAATAGCGAGACTTACTATTTTTAGTAAGTTATTCAGTTGAGCTTAGATTGACCTAAAATTTTTCCTAGAAGGTGTGGAACAACAAAGTAAACATCTCAGGTGAGTTTCGTCTCAAGATCATATCATGATTGTGAGATATTAAAGTTTCTATTTTTTGAAACTGCCGAAAAAAGTCTTTGAACTCAATTACTGGAATCAAAACTTCTATAAACATCCCAAAAATGGTGATAATTGGTGTATCCAGTTATAGGGTGATAGATCTCTTCACAAGATTTCTGACGCATTAAACGGTTTGTCAATCAGACACCCAGATCAAAAGTTATGGCCTCTGAAAGTTGGACCTTCTATTTTTAGGAAATGTAAAAACATGTTGGACACATAAAAGAGTTGTAGAGGGGAGAGTTACACATGTTGGTGTGTGGTTTGGCACATCGCAAGGAATCTTTGATTGGAGATAATTTGGGTGCCACTTTTGGGTGGTTTTAGCTTATGGTTTTGTAATTACCGTTGGCGGTGTACTGTATTGTATCTCCTATATATCATGAACTTGAGATGGAGGATGTATGTAAGAATCTTATAGATGTCAAGTTACCTCCTAGATCTCTAGTTGGATATACTCTTATAAAATCTTGCTCTACAAGTATATTGTAATCTTCTTGATTCCTGAATAATATATTGGGCGGCTTTGGAGTGTGGGGTTTTTTACCTGAAAGGGTTTTCCCCATGTATATTTTGTGTTGTGAGTTTTGTGTTTGCATTTGAAAGTTGTTATTGTCTTTCTATTAATGAGCATCTTAATTTGTAACTGTAAAAGTTGAAATTTGCATAAATCTTTCCTTAGTAGATCAGTGTAGGAAGCATTTTCCATGTACCTTGCTTCCTTTCAGTTGGTATCAGAGTCTGATCACCTTTGGTTCTAGTTGTTGGGTAAAGGGTTTTTTGAGATGATCTTTGTTTGAGTGGGAGCTTGTGCAGAGGATTTTAAAATCTTTGTTGCAGGTAAGAGATGGCAAGCACATCTGGGAGGTTTGAGATAAAGAAGTTTAATGGCAGTAATTTTGAGTTGTGGAAACTCAAAATGGAGGACATGCTTGTAGATCAGGATTTATGGGAAGCCGTATCTAGTACAAAACCAGTGGCAATGTCTCAAGAAGACTAGGATCTCAAAGATTGAAAAGCTAAGGGTTTGATAAGACTCTGTTTGGCTGATTCAGTGCTCCTAAATATCCATGAAGAGAAGACTACAAAGGAACTTTGGAAGAAGCTTGGAGATGTTTATCAAGCTAAATCCCTGGTTAACAAGTTATTCCTATGAAAGAAAATGTATTCTCTGAGGATGGAAGATGGAGGATCTGTTGCTGATCACCTGAATACATTCAATATGCTTGTTGCCCAGTTGACTTCTATTGGTGTGAAGATGGAGGAGGAGGATCGATGTATACCATTACCGTGTTCCTTAATAGATTCGTGGGACCACCTTGTTATGGCCATTGGGAGTACCACTACCACCTTCAAGATGGATGAAGTGGTTTCTTCGTTGTTGTCTGAAGAGATGCGGAGAAAGTCTTACGAATCGGCTAAGGAGGCTCTTGCGGTTTGTGGTAGATCTAAAGAGAAGGGAAATAAAAAGGATAAGAAGAAGCAAGAAAAAGAAAGATCCAAATCCCGTGGGAGATCTAAGTCTCCTAGAAATTCCAAGGCCCTATGTTGGAACTGCGGCAAACCTGGTCACTTTCACAAGGAGTGCAAGGAGGAGAAAAAGAAAAAGAAGAAGAATTATGATTCAGATTCTGACAAGTCCTCTCAGGATGAAGGAGAAGCATTTGTCACTTCCTTGGCAATGCATGCATCTGAGGATGTGTGGCTTATTGACTCTGGTGCATCTTTTCACATGACCTCGCTTCTGAGCTGGTTTTTGAAGTATGAAGAATACGATGGTGGAAAGGTGTACTTGGGTGATGATTCTCACTTTGATATTGTTGGCCATGGAAGAGTCTTGATTAGATTCCCTGATGGATGAGTAAAGGAAATCAATGGTGTTCTGCATATCCTTGGTTTGACACAGAACCTTCTTTCTATAAGTAAATTGAATGATGTGGGTGTGCAGGTTGTTTTCTCAAATGGAGGATGCAAGCTGACTAGAGGATCTATGGTGTTGGCTAAGGGTGTTCAGATTGGCACTCTATTTTAGCTTGATGCATGTGCAGTTTAGTGCAATAGTGCCTCTATTTCAAAGAAGAGAGCTTCAGAGTCTTCATCCTCACCATTGGAACCAACAACAAAAAAGATTATTGCATCTACTTCCAATGGTCGTGCTTTATGGGTACCTAAGGGTGCTCATTCTATGGAGATGAAACTTCCAGCTTAGAAGACAATGTTATGGCACCAAAGGCTTGGTCAGATTGGTGAAAAGGGTTTGAGGACCTTGAAAAATAAAAATCTTGTTGAGGGTATTAAGGACTGTAATCTTGAGTTTGATTTCTATGAACATTGCATTTATGGAAAACAAAACCATGTTCAGTTTTATTCCAGTTCTCACAAATCTTCTGAGGTGTTGGACTTGATTCATTTAGATTTGTTTGGTCCTATTAATATTCCTTCGACTTCAAAATCTATTTACTTTGTTTCATTCATTGACGATTACAATAGAAGGACATGGGTGTATTTCCTTAGAAGTAAATCTGAAGTCTTTAATAGACTCAAAGAGTTTAAAACTCTTGTAGAGAATCAAAAGGATAAAAAGATTAAGTGTTTGAGGACTGACAACGGTGGTGAGTTTTGTTCAACGGATTTTGACAAGTTCTGTAAAGAACAAGGGATTGAGAGACACAAGATAACTCCGTATACCTCTCAATAGAATGGAGTTGTAGAGAGGATGAATAGAACATTGATGGAGAGGGCAAGGAGTATGCTAAGTGGAGCTGGTCTTGAACAAAAGTTTTGGACTGAAGCTGTTGCTACCACTTGTTACCTGGTTAACAGGTCTCCTACATCAACGCTCGTTGATAAGACACCTATGGAGGTATGGTCTAGTAAAAAGCCTTCATTAAGACACATTCGAGTATTTGGTTGTGAGGCATATGCACATGTGCCTAAGGAGAAGAAGTCTAAGTTGGAGAACAAGGATGTAAAGTGTATCTTCATTGGTTATGGCATCGGCGTGAAAGGGTACAAGCTTTGGGATCCAGTAGCTAAGAGAGTTCTGTATAGCAGAAGCGTGATCTTTAGAGAGCTCAATCCTTCTTTTGTTGTCTTATAGCCAGAGAAAGAAGAGAAGAAAGATGATGTGGTTCATCTTGCTTCCACCCCTAAGAAAGTTGAACCAAAAACATCTATTGGACCTGATAATGAGGAGAGCTCTAGTAGCTCTGAAAGTTTAGAAGAAGATGAAGAACCTCAACCTCAACCTTTGAGGAGGTCCACACGGATAAGGCAGCAACCTGATAGGTTTGGTTATTCATTACATGATTCCAATTGTATTTTTAATTTGATTTCTAACAATGATGAGCCTAGAACTGTGAAAGAGGCTATGGGTATGAAAGATGCAGGTTCCTGGAAGGAGGCCATGGAAGAGGAGATGGCTTCTTTGGAAAAGAATAATACTTGGGACTTAGTGCCTTTCCTTGAAGGATGAAAACCTTTTGGATGAAAATGGGTGTTCAAAAAGAAATTTGGTGTAGATGGCAGTGTTGAGAAATATAAGGCTAGATTGGTTGTGAAGGGGTATTCTCAAGTGGAGGGAATTGACTATGGTGAGATTTTCTCTCCCGTTGCAAAGTTGACATCTATTCAGTTCCTGTTATCTCTTGCAGCAACATATGATCTAGAAGTGGAACAGATGGATGTGAAGACATCATTCCTTCATGGTGACGTGGAGGAGGAAATCTATATGTCATAGCCAGAGCACTATGTGGTGAAAGGTAAAGAAAATCTGGTTTGCAAGTTGAAAAAGTCTTTGTATGGTTTGAAACATTCTCCTAGGATGTGGTACCAGAAGTTTGATGCCTTTGTTTTGAGTATTGGATTTCAGAGATCGAAATCAGAACATTGTGTTTACTACAAGTTTGACAATGATCACATTCTCATTATTGCATTGTATGTCGATGATATGTTACTCATTAGGAATGGTAAAAGTTTGATTTCTTATTTGAAGTCTCAGTTGTCAGCATAGTTTGAGATGAAAAATCTAGGGGCAGCTCGGTACATTCTGGGAATGAAATTAGAAGAGACAGAGCAAACATAAAATTTTGGTTAGGCGAGAGTAAGTATGTTGACATTGTGTTCGAGAGTAAGTATGGATTGCAGACCTTTGACTGTTCCTGTTACAATGGGGACAAAGTTATTTAGTGAAGATTGTCCAAAGTCTCCTTCTAAGATAGAGGATATGAGCAGAGTTCCTTACGCTAGTGCGGTTGGTAGTTTGATGTATGCGATGGTCTGCACAAGACCAGACATTGTCCAAGCAGTGGGAGTCCTTAGTTGATTTATGGCTAATCTTGGACAGGTACATTGGGATGTAGTGAAGAGAGTGTTCAGATATTTGTGAGGTACTTCTGAGTATTCCTTATGTTATCATGGTTATCCTACAGGACCTCGACATTCACTTTGTATTCGTGGATTTGTGGATTCAGATTGGGCAGGTGACATTGACAATAGGAGATCCACCAGTGCTTATGTGTTCACTATGTTTGGTGGTGCTATTAGTTGGATGAGTAACCGGTAACCTATGGTTGCTTTGTCCACTACTGAAGCTGAGTACATTGAAACAACTCATGCTTGTAAAGAAGCCATTTGGCTTAAGAGATTGTGTTTGGATGTTGGGTTTGATGCAGGGAAGATTGCTATTTGTTGTGATAGTCAGAGTGCCATATGTTTGGCGAAGAATCCTACTTTCCACACGAGGACTAAGAATATTGATGTCCAGTACCATTTTGTTTGTGACATGGTAGAGGATGGGAAGGTAAACTTGGAGAAAGTTGATACTTTGACGAATGTTGCAGATTCCTTGACAAAACCTGTGAGCACAAAGAAGTTCAGATGGTGTTCAGAGTCTATGGGTCTCTCAGCCCCTAGCAATTAAATCATGGTGTTGATACTCCCTTTTCTCTTGCAAGGTGTTCGACAAGTGGGAGAATGTTAAGAAAAGTGTCTCAACCTTGCAACTTCGAAAGATTACTATTCTTCCTAGTTTTGGTCTTTTTGAATACCCTTTATCTTGGATAATGGTCTGTAACTTTCAAAGTTTCCAAAAGTTTCCAAACGAGCTAAAAATAGCGAGACTTACTATTTTTAGTAAGTTCTTTGATTGAACTTGGATTGACCTAAAAAATTTCCCAGAAGGTGCGGAACATCTAAGTAAACATCTCGGGTGAGTTTCGTCTCAAGATCATATCAGGATTGCGAGATATTAAAGTTTCTATTTTTTGAAACTGCTAGAAAAAGTCTTTGAACTCAATTGCCAGAATCAAAACTTCTCTAAATGTCCCAAAAATAGTGATAACCAGCATATCTGGTTATAGGGTGATAGATCTCTTCACAAGCTTTCTAACGCATTAAACAGTTTGTCAATCGGACACCCAGATCAAAAGTTATGGCCTCCGAAAGTTGGACTTTCTGTTTTTAGGAAATGTAAAAATGTGTTGGACACATAAAAGAGCTATAAGGGGGAGAGTTACACGTGTTGGTGTGTGGTTTGGCACATCGCAAGGCATCTTTGATTGGAGATAATTTGGGTGCCACTTTTGGGTGGTTTTAGCTTATGGTTTTGTAATTACCATTGGCGGTGTACTGTATTGTATCTCCTATATATAAGGAACTTGAGATGGAGGATGTATGTAAGAATCTTATAGATGTTGAGTTACCTCCTAGATCTCTGGTTGGATATACTCATGTAAAAGCTTGCTCTGCAAGTATATTGTAATCTTCTTGATTTCTGAAGAATATATTGGGCAGCTTTGGAGTGGGGTTTTTTACCTGAAAGGGTTTTCCCCACGTATATCTTGTGTTGTGAGTTTTGTGTTTACATTTGAAAGTTGTTATTGTCTTTCTATTAATGAGCATCTTAATTTGTAACTATAAAAGTTGAAATTTGCATAAATCTTTCCTCAGTAGATCAATGTAGGAAGCGTTTTCCGCGTACCTTGCTTCCTTTCAGATGCAAGGTTGAGACACCTTTTTTAATAGTAACACCCATGCCATTCTCATGTCTTGTAACAACTATGGGGCTACTTCTTGGGTATGCAATAAACTAGAGCATCTCCTAGATGCTCCAAGGAACACAAAGAGTCATATCCACTCTCTAGAAAATGTTGCATGTGCTCCAACAATAGTCTAACACACTTTGTATAGAAAAAATACATTTCTATAAAAAACATGCATCAACCCATTATCCCATGGTTACTTCTAAAGCTATAGTAGGGTCCAATATACCCTCTATCAAGACCACAATATCCAATTCACATATTTTCTCACCACATCATCCAAAGTGTGATTATAGTCTTTAGATATGTAACAACCATTGAAATAACTAAGTTGGCACCCGCGAGGCTTGTAGTATGCCAAGTCACATGCCATTTCATCATGGACATTCAACCAATTGGTTACACTCCACAACTATCAAGGGATGAGAACCCAATCAAAGAAATAGTTCCACTTCTCAAGGAGACGGTTCAACTTCCCAATGGCTTTTGATCTCCATGGATGGAATCATTATAAATTACATAAACATAACTTTGTAACATAGTTTAAACATCATCATAAGAATAGGCAGAAGGTAAACAACCATGTACACTTTTCTCAAGGGTATCCCGTGTATAAAAAATAGATGAATAATAATACATCCTTTTTTTAGTTCTATATATTTGTCTCTATCCAGTTTCATTATTTAATTAGCTTCCACGTATGCTATAACATTTCTAGATTCTTATCTATAAATTTGTCCACTAGGATCATAACCCTAGGCCCAAAATCAATCCTAGAGGTCTAAACAAGACAATTAAAGAGAAATTTGATGACACATAATAGATATTAGAAATCCATACATTATGTACACTAACACCCCTAAAGATTTGAAATTAAGTATCAAGTGTACTAACCCACTATGAAACATACCTAAAGACCTCTATTAGCATACAACAATAGATTGCATATGTAACAAAAGATATCAAACAAATTTATTTCCCTAAGATGGATCCCCTTAACATTTTTTATAGCATATGCAACATAGAATCAAATTTACATAACTCTCTAAAGGTATAACAATCACAAGCTCTTAAAATATTTAATAAATTTTATTGAATTAAATTATGTAAAATGACGGATCTCCATACATGTATAACTCTCTTAATGTATATCAAATATCGTCTCTCTGAAGATTTAACAAATCTTGTTTCACTAAGTTACACTAGTATAGTAGAACCTAAACTATGCCTAATCTATAAGGATGAAACAAAAAAGATGATTGAAATAAAATAATTGATCATTTTACCAATGAGAACCAATGCCTTAGTTCATTGGGAAATAAATACCAAGCCTAAGAAGAATGCAAACATTAATATAAACTAGACATTGAGAATCACATTACACTTTATAATCCAAATGTAATGCATAAAATAAAAAATCTTCACATAATGAAGTGTACTTAAAATGTCCACAATTGCTCAAAAACATTCCATATGTCCTTGTGAAAAGATTTCTCTCAAGTGCTTCAAGCAATTTTACAACATCTACTTCAACCAACTAATCACAAAGAACATCAAGTCAACAAATGTGACCTCATAGACCTATACAATCCCCTAAAATACCTCAATCAAGGACACACCTAACTATGGAGAGGATCTTGCTAGACTACACCTTCTCCACATTTACAAATAATGAATACATAGACCCAGAACTAGACATATAGCTTTTAACACCCATGAATATCCTAAACTAGAGGACAACTATATAGATTTGGTCTAAGGCCCATATAGTGCAAAAAATCCAAAAATTGGTGAAAGATCAGTTCTCATAAGAGAACTACATATTTATAACAATTCAACCTACCTCAAATCTTTTGTGCTAATGACACTTGTCGTAAGTCTAATGTTGTATAGATTAGATTTTCAAGCATTTACTCTCTTGGTCATGTAGTACACAATCATATCAAATTATATGTACAAGAATAGGTAATATTCCTTAGATTTGATTCAATATAGGAATAGGGAAAATTCTATCATTTATGAATGCAAGCTCCTGAAAGCACCAAATTATTTACTTGGTTTTTGGCTTCAAGTAATGTTGAAAAGTCACCCATGCATCAATGAGTCAATTCTAATTTAATTTCCACAAACAACATGGATCCTATCAAGTTTTCAATAAACCCCTTGCTACTTCCTCCTTAAGCAGTAACATGGCCCACTAAGTTAGATTTGCCTTCAACAAATGTCCTTTTCACCAATTGATCAAACCACACCTGGCCCCTTCACAATCTAATCCTATAGGTGTCATGAGGTTTTTTTCACCTACCCACTTCAACTTACCTTTGAAAAGATTCCCCGGTTGTGTTCACACCTTACAACTTCTCTTATCAATAGGACATGACAGGCTTAAAAAATTTAAATTCTTACTAAGGATCAATGTTTCTTGTTTATTACTCTTTAAATCAATGGTTGTGAGCATTTATGTGATCAAGAAATGCTTGTTGCTTTACTTAGCACCCCATAGCCAATTAGAACATGTCACTCATCCACTTCGAGATCCCTAAGTTCTTCCATTATTTAAATAAGTGTAGTGAGATATGTTATACATTGTACCCAAGCCCATCATACCTTACCCCCAGACACTACTTGATAGGACCTCATTCATTACCACCATTGAGCTAGACCCCACCAAGAAGAATCACTCATTGGTTCTTCAAACCAATAAAAATGATCTGGCAATGTCGCATGTCCACTCATTTCAACCGGTAACATCCTCTTAACATTAGATTCTCCTTTCATGAGAATAATTGATGGATTTTGATTAGAGGGTTCTTAGTCTTGCCTTGACATGGGTGAGTGCGAGATCAAGCTGGGCCAAACAATATCCCTAAGTGGTAATGAAAATACTAAAACATAGACTTAAACAACTTCACATGAAAAATTAAATGGGTTATCTACACAATCTAAAAAATATGTAGTAATAAAAGTTGTAGGAAATTGAATGTGTAGTTAATGGGATACTATTTATTTTTGAAATTTTTTAAATTTTATTCGGTGAAAGTTAGATATTTCAATGAGGCACTACTATAAAATTTTTAGAAAAAAAAAAGTAGGTGTCATTCTGGCCAACCTAAGTATGAGCCAAAAAAATATTTTGTTCCAAACTTTAGATATTCATTATTAACAAAAGGCCATTAAGGCATAAGATAGAGCCAAGAAAAGGTAAAACTAGAAAATGTGTTAACACAGGCTCTTGTTAGGGAAATGCACCCCCTGTAGGTGCAACGAGAAGCTAGACATGTCTTTGGAAGAGTAGAATAATGCCAAAAGGATCAGGGGAAACAAAACAAGGGAAAAGGGGACACAAACAAAAAATATACACAAACAAGCTATGTATAAACAACACACACATGACCAATAGAATTTACATGTAGCCCCAACCATGAAAGCACACCTTGAGGGAAGCCCAAAATTAATATGTTTAGCTGATGTGGAAGTACAACCAAACAAATTGCAAGCTAACACCCACATAAAAATCCTAAGGCCAAGGCCATATAAAATGTGAGACCATTGCTTTCCAAGGTCAAAGAAAACATTTTCTAATGATCTATTCTTTCCTATTTCGATAGTGTGATCACTGCCCAATTGTAAGATGACAATGCTTACATGTTAAAGAATATGCAGAAACTCACTATTGCTAAAGGAAAGAAAACACAATTGAATCATGCACCTTTATTCCAATTTGAAAAACTCATTATACAACATACATTATCCTAATTACATTTACTGTTGAGGTCAATATCGCATGATTCATCATTTGGTAGATTAGCAAACTTATCCCAACACACAAGAAAACAAAATTCTTCATAACTTGATACCCCTTTCTTGTCTTGAAGGCTAACCTTAGGCAGGTTGATATCAAATTTAAATGCTTTAGAATGATATACCTAGCTATGTGATTGATTTGAATATACACTTTTATTAGGTAGATTCCAAATGAAGCTCTCAATCTTAGGCATACAATCACAAATAGATACATTTTGTTGCTTGTGAAGGTCGCTCCAACAAGGCAGCTCACTATCTTTCAAACTTGCACTCAATTTCTAATTGAAACTTTCATATTCAAGTGCAGCACTACCATGTTCAACAACATACCTTCAACAAAATAAAATGCTTCACTTTTAGCATTGACAACATCATGCTTTGAACAAATTGGTGGCCTAAGTTCCCCATTCTCACAGAAGCTAATAGATCCATAAGTAATTGAGTCACATGTGTAATCCAATTCACTACTAGAAAATCTAGCTTTAACATCAAACTGTAGTGCATCAAACTCATTGCAAATTGTTGTGACTTCATCCATAGTTCCACTATAATCATTAACAAATCTGAAATCAAACTCATTAATGAATGCATCTGAATCTACCTCTACTGTAGATTCACATTGTTTTCTCCAAAAGGCATTAACTACAACACATTTTCCATGGGGCATTTGGCACACCTGACACCATGGCAATAAATTAGCACACACCAAAGCTTGATTAATAGTATCACAAACATTTTCAGTCATTCAAACTAAGTGTCCAAGGATAAAGGTTTAACATCAAAAGCATCTTTAGATGAAAAATCTATCAACCTTGAAAGCCAAAGATTCTCATCAATACAAATAGACAAACTGTAAGCTTGCTAAAGACTTATAAGGTTCTTATGACCTCTCAAAAGGAAACCCAATTTAGAACCAAATGCCCCAAAATATAGGACCAAGCTTATAGCTTCATTGGGCCTCACATACTGTAGAATATCCCTTAGAGCTTTAGCAAATCTCATGTTAAATGCACATATAGATTCCTTATGATCTTTGTGAATATTTGTGAATCTATTGATTAACATATTAAGACTTACTCTATCACCAAAGTACTCTACGAATGCTGCTTGAAATTTACCCCATGTAGAAATAGAGAGATCAAGCAGATTTGCATATCATTTTGTAGCATCACCTTCCAAGGATTGAATAAACAACTTTAACATCACATCTTCATCGTCCACCTAATAGTCATTTGTTACCTTAATGAATACCCAAAGATTCTTATCACCAAATTCAACACTTTTCCTATAGAACTTTGGTAAATGATTAGGAAAATTAGAAATACCATTTATCTAACACATCACCAAGGGTAAAACAAATTAGGTTTGGTTCACCATCAAAGTTTCACCAATAAAATGGTGCATAAAATATGAATAGAAGAAAATCAAATCATCCCTAACAATAATGACATGTGTTTGTTAAGCTAGTATGGTTGTTATTTACTTTTACTACATATGAATTTGATGATCTAATAATAATGCATTATGAATTGATCCTTGATCCTTCTTGATTCCTCTCCTTAGATATTATGGCATGTCTTTAAATATGTCAACTTAAACCTTAATTCAAGTAAATTAGCATGTAAGTTGATGTATAATAATTACAAATTTAAATTAAGTTGACACAAAATTAATGGAAAATGAACTTAAATTTGGCCAACAAAATTTTTTATGAATACTCTTATTTAACTTATATTTAAAATGCAATAAATAGTACATATTCACAAAAAAGGTAGGGTGGTAAAAAGGCACAACAGGCTATCAAAATTTTGACAATAAATTACGTCTGAAAAATATAAATAAATAATAGATAAAATATGAGTAAATAGAAATTAGAATGAGTGGACAAATGACGCTTAAGGTTCATTTCAACTCTTGTATACTAGCAATCACATGTTGGTGTGCAATGGGTACGTTGAAGAGTTGTGGAAGTTCAATTTCCATGTCTTAAGTGAATGATGATTGTCTTGTATCCCTATGGTCCATGATTGCCATGTCATACAACACAAGCGATCGATCTCCCTCATCTAATAGAAATCATGGGCTCCTGCTACTCAATCTTGGTATTTCATTTGATACACGTAGGCAGTGAATGCTTTTGAACGTGCAAGTGATATTCATCTATAGGCACCAATAATTGGAAAATGTCATTCCAAAAGTTATCCTTGATTTCCATGTGTACAAATGAAGGTACAAGGTAGAATTAATGGGCATGATTATTTGAATCATATTGCATCGTTGTATTAAACTGTTAGTCGTTGATATCTCAAAATAGGTCATGTCATCTTTGGATCGTTGGCATGAAATGACCAATTGAAAGTCACTCTATTTTCTTTATCATTGGATCATTGGCATGAAAAGTACCATTTCATGAGGCTTGAGTGGAGATAGATTATCTGGACCAACCCATACCAAGATCCATGATCTTTAATGTAGTACTAACCTTCAATTTGGAATGCTCATTACATGTGTCATATTTTGATTGTTGGCATGAAATGACTGATCAAAAGGTAGTCTATCTCTCTATTCCTCTCTCGGTCTTCCCATCCCTTTCTCATCATCTTTTTCTCTCCATGTCCCTTTCTCTATCTCTCCCTTTCTGTATCTCTATCTCTCCCTCTCCCTCCCTATCTTTCCCTCTCCCTCTCTCTACCTCTCACTCCCCCTCTCCTTCTACCTTCCTCTTCCTTAATGTTGAAAACAAAGCTACCTAAATGTGAACACAAAACCCAAAAACTAAAACCCTAAATACTCTCTCTCTCTCTCTTTGTATATATAAATATCCCCCCTCCCTCTCTATATGTATTTTCCTCATTCTCTATTTTCCCTCTCTTTGTCACTTGTCACTTCTCTCTCTCTCTCTAGCTCTTTCTCCCTTCCTCTCTTTCTCTCCCTTTCACATCATTCTCTAGGTTCCCTATCTTTGTTTCTTGTCACTTATCTCTAATCCACCATCTCTCTCTCTCTCATCATTCTCTATTTACCCCATCTTTGTTGCTTGTCACTTCTCTAATCCTCCATCTCTACATTTCTTTCTCTCTTCCCCTATTTGTTCCCCCCTCTCTCTCTCCCTTAGGTAATTTCCTACACATATTCAAATGAAAATGTTTGTATAAATCATATAGGTATATCATTTATGCCATTGATCACTAATCACTTAGTCCCATGTGTGAGTCTAGCCAAAATAACATCAACTAAGATTGTGAAGGTCACCAAAGTTTACTAGATTATGTGGAATGATAAGTAAAAATAATCTCAACAATCCATTTCATTGACAAATTGGTTAGGTTTATGTTTAATGTATAGTTCACATCTTCATCTATTTCTTCCTCTATGTTTCTCTATCTTTCTCTTTCTCTCTTTCTCTTCCTCTTTATTTGAGCTATCTGTCTCTATCTATATCTCTCTCTTTCTCTTCCCCTCTCCCTCTCTATCCCCCTTCTATCCTCTCTCTACTCATCTCTTTCTTTGTTTAACTCTCTCTGGTAACAATTTCTTTCTTTTGTACTTTTCTATAGTTAATTAGATTACTAATTTCTTGTTTTTTCATAGTCATGGTCTCCCAAATTGAAGAGATTAGCAGAAACAAGTATTAAAAATTATGGGCATTATTTTGATTATATGGAGCAAATTTGTTTGCACAATCAACATGGAACTAATTGCAAGCTTGGATGTTGTCAATGAACCAAAGATGGATAATTCCAATTTTAGTTTCATAAGGCTTTCATTCAACTCATAGAATTTGGAAAAGATGTGCTTTGAAATGATAATTAGCTATGCTTTGACTCTCATTTTGTTTCTTGTCTGTCCCTTTTGGTTTTCTATTTGTGTGTGGTGCTAGAGAAGTCTCAATATTGCTTGTCCACTTCTACTTCTTGTTTTGTATAGTTTGCAATTTTTTTATACTTTAATATTTGCTAAATATGTTGAAAGGGTAAGGGTAAGGTAAGGTCTTTTTTATAGTCTATGTTGTAATATTTTGAGAGAGAGAGAGAGACAAAGATAGAAAGATAAAGAGAAACAGAGAGCTAGAGAAGGAGACAAAGAGATATAGAGAGAGGTAGAGTGATACAACAAAGATAAAGAGGAAGAGAGAGGGGGGAGAGATAGTGATATGGAGAGTGATAGTGATATATAGTGATAGTGATATATATAATAATATTTATTGTTATATAGTATATTTAATATAATGTTAATTATTTAATATATTTTTCAAATAATATTAGATTATAAAATAGTATATTTGTATTAAATATTTATTTTTAATTTAATTATATATAATGATAAGAACTACTAGAGGAGGTAGCTCCTTTAAGAAATTACATAGTGCAAGAGATGGTGTTTATTTCATCCGCCAGTACATTAATACGCTCAATCTACTGAGCTGAAAAGAGATCTCCAAATACACTAACATAACTTACAAAAGCAAACATGTCACACTTTTCCAACCCTCCATAAAAATCTTTAATTTTTCTTCAACATTTTGCTTCTTCTTAATTGCTTCAATATCAAAGACTCCACCAATAAATCCACTCTTCAGGTTTATGTTTATCTTTTGAATGGGTTTCATGACATTTTGAAGTATCTCATTGTTGACCAGGAAATTGGCAAACCTTGAAGTTCGATGCAAGAATCCTATTGCTTGGGCAACATTTGTGCAAAATGTCTCCATTAACTCTCCATCATGTGTATGGTTGTCCTAAAATGCCTGTTGCCCTATGATATTTTTGACGGCATTCCTAATCTCAACACTGTTGGATTTGAAAAGACTTATCATCTGATGATCCGTGTTGTCATCCTCACATCTACATTTCAGACCAAAGTGATGATGCCTAGCCATTTCTCTATAGGTGAAGATCGAACAAACAACCTCCATTTATAAGCCTTCATACCAAGAATGTAGCCAAACGCATCTTCAAAGGGAAACTTGTCATTTCTACTAAGCATAAATATTTCCTGAGAAGATTTCAAATATGCCCAGAGCATCTCCCTGCACATCATGATCTAACTCAAGACGTTGAATGAATCTCCGCCCTACACCAAGAGTCTCATGATCTATTCAGTATCAGAACTAAAGTCCTTAGAATCCAAAAAAGGACCAAAAAATCCCCAATAAGATTACTTCTCAAGGATCCACAATCTTTTCTGTCACCCACCTTATCTACGGATTTACCCCAAGTCTTTTTTGTCACAACTGGAACAGAACCCCACACTCTGTCACAGCTACCACTTTAACTAGCTTTGACCTAATCATCTAATTAGGTCTACATTACAGTTAACACTCTTGCCAACTCAACTAGTTAGGTCTACACTACTGCCTCTCCGTCCATCATGTGCAAGCACCTCGACAATGTAAACTCAAAGACACATCATATTCACAATATGGACAGGGTACACCAATTCAAAACTATCTTTTGGTCCCCAAGCAAAGAAACGTTACTCCTTCTCCTTTGAAACTAACTTCTCCAGATCTGACCATACGCAAGAGGTATCACAGACAACTTCTAATTCTTCTTGGTTCACCCCAGTGTTCACTAGCAAATTAGTTGCTCTAATGGCTTCCCTATATATATGAGTAATTGACCAACTGCGTAGATTCTCAAGACTCCTCCAAATCTTCTTAGCCCACATCTTCAATTTCCAATTTTGAATCTGTCTTTTACTCACTATACTGATGCATATTTGAGAATCACCTTCAATATCGATATCTCTTAACCATTTTTCTTCACATAACCAGAGGCCTCTAGCCAATGCCTCCAATTCAGCCTCATTATTGGTTGTGATTCCCAACTTTCTTGAAAATGACCAAATACACTCCCTGTGATCATTCCTAATAATGCATCCAACACCAGTCGGGCCCGGATTACCTTTTGCTACATTGTCAAAGTTCATCTCAAGTCTCCCCTTTATTGGATTTAACCATTTTGCCTCCTATCTACTCTTTACTTTACTTGTTATGTTTCCTGGAGGTTTTCTCAAACCTCCCCATTTCTTTTGCATGCCATCATCCCACAATGTAAATAGTTTGTTCCTCTTAGTCTTTTGATTAGAGTTGGAAACTTCACAGATCACATCCTCTATTTTCCTAATGATATCTTCAACCTTCAGACTTTGCCCACAGAAGATCCTTCTATTACACTCCTTCCATAAGTGCCACACCACCATAGAAGGAGCAATTATCCAAATATCACCCCACATAGTAGATGAACCAAACTTGGGCCAACTCATAAGGAATTTTAGTAAATCCTCTTGTCTCACAGAGACCCATCCAATCAATTGCATTAGCTAGTCCCAACATTGTGAATCTACTTTACACTTGAGCAACAAGTGATTGGCAGTTTCCTGATCTTATTTACACATGGGACACATACTCAGACCTTTGAATTCAATTTACCATACCATGTCTCCAGTTAGGATTCTCTTATGAATCGCCATCCACAAGAAATCTCTAGCCTTAGGCAAAATACATTGATTCCAGCAAAGAGTCTTCGGCCAACAAGCCTCCTTTGAATGAATATTTTTAATCGCATATCCTAATTTGACTGAATAATTACCTAATTTAGAGTTGTACTAGATGATTTCATCACTCTAATCAGATAACATGATCCTCCGTTGTTATGGGATCACGGATAGAACCCGTTTGGCATCCAATGGGATCGAGACCCCATCAAGAGATTTCCATTTGAAGGATACTCTAGTACCACCATCCACTTTGACCACATAATCAACTACTATTTCCCCCAGCTCTCTGGAAACTAAAACAATCCAATCTTTCAACTCAAAGAAGCTAGAGATGGGAACTTCCCCATTCCAAGAATCTATCCAAAATTTTATTTTCCTCCCGTTCTCAATCTTCCATATTAAGTGCTCGGTAATAATAGGCCTACATTCCCATATGAATTTCCAAATAGCTGACTCACCACTAGTGTTAGCCGCAATTAAAATTCTACTTAAATCATCATCATCTAAATACATCTTCTAGAGAATTCTACACCACAATTTCCCTAGTTCCTTGAACATCTTCCATGATAGTTTTACACCCAACACCATATTCTACACATTCATTCTTCTCAGACCTACCCCACCGTGATCTTTTGGTAAACAAGTAGTGTCCCAATTCAATAAAGGGATTCTTCTGTTATCCTTTGATCCTTCCCAAAGGAATTTTTTTAAGTAGCTTTCCATCCCTGATATCACTTTATTTGTCATTTTGAAACAGGACATCACATAAATTGGCACAACATAGAGAATTGATTTGATCATCAAGATCCTACTAGGCCACGGCTTTGTTTCTGCAGTTACTTAAAATTTCTTCCCAATGTAAAGATCTACAAGCACTTGTGAATAATGAGATCCCCAAGTGTTTAGAGGGGATTTTACCAATTGAGAACTTGAGCACCTTGGCTATCTTCTTTTGCATTACCTTTTTAGTGTTGAAAAAAAAAATCTTTGATTTCTCCTTATTGAGAAGTTGACCTGAAGAGGATGAATATTTGTCAATAGCCACCTTGATCACCTCTACCTCTCTCAAAGTGGCTTCTCAAAATAATATCGTATTTGTTACAATCCATTTTTTATGGACCAATTTACTTTTAACTTTTATGGTAAATATTATTTTGATGCAAGATGGCGTTATTATGATATTTAATATTTTGATGAACTAATATGCAATAAGATGTTTTTACATTTGAATGAATATATGATATTTAATCCACATTATGTTATGTTGTGATTTTTAATAGCTAACTACGTGAATGTTTTTCTAGGTGAAATGCAGGATAATTTCTTACCCTCTAGAGAGTGAGGGTGCCATCTGAGTCTCCACACACTCACGTAGGTCTATTTTAAAACCACGTCGAGTCATTTTGAGTTATTAACGGAATTGATAAGTTAAGTTGAACCTAGAGTTGAGTCAAGTTGTGTCTTGGTCTCTATTGTGTTAATGAAAAATTAAAAGTATTTAATGTTATGTTGTCAGTGTAAATCGATATGAGAAATGGTTATATATATATATATATATATATATATGTATGTAAATAATATATACAGGTATATATATGTATATATATATGTGAGATGAACATGTATATATATATAGGTAAGCTGTGGACAAGGGGTCCACTCCCATAAACATGATTCAAAAATTTTAGAGAGGTATGATCGGTATGGGTGTGCACATTTTCAATCACAGCAAACATACAAGGAATGAGCAACAGTCACCCCAAGAAGAACCCATGGCTATTTCATGAGCGTTGAAGAACACGCATCATCCAGCACTGTCAGGAAGCTCCAGTGCAGTCTCCTTCATTGTAATCCCTTTCCAAGACCTCACATAGATCAGCCTCACCTTCAGGCCTAAAGACAATCTTCTCAGTGTCGTCCATTGATACCCCCTGGTTTGCCAAAAAATCTGCCGCCATGTTAGCTTCATGATACACATGCTTGATGGAGAATTCATCCAGACTATCCAGAGAGTCCCAGAAAACTTCCAATTTGGGATCCTTTTTTATTTGATAGCATTAACACTAAGGAGAGAGTCCCCTTCAATGTCCAACACATTTATGCAAGTGGACCTGCATAGCCATAAACCACGGGCAAGTGCCTCTAGTTCAACTTTGTTGTTGGTGGCCCATTATATATATATAGTATTAAGAATAATAAAATATATATACATGTATATATAAGATATGTTGGTGCAAGGGCACCCCTTCAACAAGTCAATTATACACCTAAGGGAGAAGATTAAAGTCTCAATATGTCTTAGGCATAACTTTATTTAATGCATATCTTTATTTAATGTAATAAGGTTTGTTTGACCAATATCTGTTATAGTAGTTTGCATCTAGGTTTCTGTGCAAGTCCCTTGGACATTTGTCGATCTGTCATGACAAGGTTGTTAGTTTGTTAAGAGTTTGTTAGTTGGTTGTTTTTCCCAACCGCTTGGAATTGTCTCCCAGCCGCTGGGAACCAAGTCAGTACTACTCATAGTGAGTAGATAAATAGCCTAAATCTGATCGATTAGATATAAGATAGAGAGCAGATGTTAGACAAAGTAGTAGTTGTGAAATTGAGTTGTGCAACTGTGAAATCAAATATCTATATGCATTTCTGAAAGTAATAAGAAGATCCTGTTTGTGTTATCTTTCTAGTTTTCAAATTCACTGTGTAATCAATTTTCTGCTTTGGAGTCGAAATGGGTTCTTGACCCATTCCACTGGTTGGATTACTTCGTAATCGGTGGAATGGCTGTATATATAGATCTGTGTTTTGTTTCATTTTCCTATTTCATTCGTTTTCATGTTTGTAGGATCGGTTACAGTATGCTTCGATAAACCCTAGCATCCTCATGTGCTAGGTTGGCAGAGTGCAAAAGTCTGTATGTTTGCAGGAGGAATAGTTCTGTGCAATCACTAAGCATAAAGTGGGTCAAAATAGTGAAAATCCGCGTGGTTTCAACAGATAAACAAATTGTGTGTATATCACTTTTGTATGCGGATATACCTTTTGTGTATATATTGCAAAGTATATCAGGTCCCTCTAGCGGTTTGTATGTCTCGTTTGTATGTGTTACACATACATTGTGAAGATACAAGGCAGTGAACATACATTGCGAATATATAGTTTATGTGTATATCGCAAAGGTGCATCAAGTTACTTTTTTTCTGTGTATCCCACAGTTGAATGTTATGAGTATATCGTAGTTGTATGAAGTGGTTGTATGTAGCAAATGTACATTGTAAATGTACAAGTCTGATGACATACAAAGGAGAGAGAGAAAGTCAAAGATTCTAGCCGATATACAAAGAAGTCAACGGGTTGGTCAAACCCATCAAATGCATCTTTGAGTTGCATATTGTGAATGTACATCGGCTGAGATACAAAGGGGTCAACGTCGGTCAACTTTCCTTGAAGGCATATTCTGAAAGTATATTCGGCGGATGCATGTTTCAAGTTGTTTGTTTTGAATGTATATCGAAATATACATTCTGCAGATACATTGAGTCATATGCAGGAAGTGACCGGTAGGAGCGGTAAAAGGAACTGGCCCGACAAGTCAGAAGTTGTATGTATAGGTTTGAATGCATCGGGGTAACCAGAACCGTCGAAAGGAAATATATCGAAGAATCCGATAGAGGAAGTGTTGCCGATAGAAGTGTCGAAGACACATCGATGTGAATTAGGGTTTCAATATGAAAGGAGTTTGTTTGGTTGTTGAATATGGTTTTGCCGATGGGTAAGCATACAAGGGTAAATGTATGTTAGAGAGTAATATACACCTGTGTTGAACATTTCCGTTGGCAGCTCTGCATCATATGTATTATCCATATATTTATAAACATTCTTTGCTAGTTAAATTTGTAAAAGATTGTGCACTTTGTGGGCCTGTTGAGATGCCACCGAAGGCTAAATAAAAGACTTGTTGGGAGTATGGAAGTGCCACCTTCCCATATTTAAGGTGGCGGTTCAAACTAATTCTAAGTGCTTTAAAACTTCCTATGCTAAAAGCCTTGAGAAAGGAGTTAAGGAATGGAAACCAAGCCTCAGTTCATGCCGATATGCAAGCCAACTGGGCGTGGTTCTTGATCTGTTATAAAGCCACAAAGTGGCAAGTCAAAATGGTTCTTCTTTTGGTTTTAACTAGAATGGGAGATAATGATAAAAAGGACAATTATCATTCTTTAGTTTTTTGGGGGAGAGGAATAGATAAGCACTAACATTTTTTAAGAAAGGAAGAAGAAACGAGAGGAGAAGGACGAGATTTAGAAGCTGGGCAGTAAGAGAATAAGGAATCAAACTCAAGAGGGAAGACTGTGGAACAATCTTAACATGTCTCTTTCTTATTACTTTACACATGTTGTGCTCTACACATCGTTGTGCTCTGCATATGTTATTTTATGAGGCCGATAGCCTATTATACATCACTATATGAGCTGTTGTTTTTACATATACCTAAAATTGTTGCATATGGTCAGAGGTATTATATCCTCTACTATAGAATACAATTGTTTTTATGTTTTATTATGCTTGCGAAAAACTACTACTGTTATTAATCTCTTCAGGGACAACTGTAACCTCATAGAACAGAAACGTCATACTTATCAAATGACATTATGTTTTGAGAGGTCGGCTTGCTGATTTAACCATTGGGTTTTGTGAGGCTGGCAAATATATTAACCATTTTGCATTATAAGGCCGAACCATGTTCTGAAGGTCTGACATACATATAAACATAGATTTTGTGTTTAGATGTGGCCGAAAACTATGTGAAATTGAAGTCAAATTATTATAAGTTATGTGTACTATTTTCTCTGACCGGAAGGCTTAGATATCATTGTGATATAGTTGTAAAAGATTTTTTATCACTATATCAACCTTGATATCATTATATTATCATTGTATAAGCGTCGACACTTCTACATTTAAGTAATATTTCTTGTAAGAAATTATTTTATTAATGAACTTACTGGATATTATGTCAATATTATTATTATGAGACTAGGAGGGTCCAGTCAATGATGTTTATCATCATATTTAACTAAAATGGTTAAAATAAGGAGAGTAGATACTCTCATGGTTAATAGAAAGGACTTGAACAAGTGGTAGTATCCAAGATCCAAGATGTTATTAGAGTGTAGCATGGGTGTTCAAAGTCAGAGAAACTAACCAACTTAGTCATGTATTGACTTAATGAGTCATCTCTATATGAATAAGATCTTTTTGAAAAGTCAAACTTTTTGGTCAAACAAAATAGGTTAGTAAAGGTTTCCAAATCTAGTTAGAGGTGGGTGAACATACAACTCCACTTTTTAAAGAAGTGGTTGAAATTAATCAAAACTTTGGCCAAAGTAGGTGCAAAAGTCTCTGCTTGCACTTGTCAGTTCTATGTGCTCCAGATTTGCATAACCATCTAGTAGTGTCATACTCAGTTAGAAGGAATCTATAGTTGTATGACCGTGTTGGTTATGTAGGACACAATACTAGAAACTCAAATGGAATTACTAGGGGTTTCCTTAGTCTATACTCTTCGTTGAAGGGTAGGGCCACTTCCAATTAGAAAGTGTGCGGGGGACTGCTGGTCTGTGGTTGGAGGTAAAGTGCTTGGGTGATACTCTCCCTCTTGTAGATGTCATGTCAAGACTTGTGTAACAAAAGACTAATCCAAATATGGAAGTCCCGACCTTGTACTTATTTGTAAATTGTAAATCTATTTACTTGATTATAAATCATGTATGAAAATTGTAATTGATAAGAAGTATTTCTTTTACAAATTGAAATAAAATGTTATTTCATTATGGAATGTTTTATATTTCAATTATGCAAAGTGTAAATGATGATATCAGAAAAAGAAAAAAATTATTTTTCCTACTTTTAAGGAATTGAATTATTTAGTCAAGTTAAAAACCAAAGTGTTTACTAAGTTGTATGGGTAGATATGTTACAATATCGTCTACAAACTAGACATGGGTCACTCTATCAATCCCATCTGCTACTTTGATACCTTTCCAAAGACCTACTTCTCTAACCCGTTTGAAATGATGGCCCATAGCTTCATCCATTATCACAAAAAGGAAGGGCAATAATGGATCCCCTTGCCTCAATCCATTGGTGGCGTTGAAGAATCCACACATAGATCCATTGACAAGCACAGAGTATCGAGGGGTAGAGATACAAGCATAAATGATTTCTAATCACTTATCGTTAAAGCCAAATTTCATCATGACAACCAATAAAAAGTCCCAATGAACTCTATCATATGCTTTACTAACATCTAATTTAATTAACATACCTTTTTGCTTTTATGAGGAAATAGTGTGCAATATTTCCATAGTAATAATAATGTTGTCAATGATTTCTCTCCCCGGGATGAATCCATTTTGTTCCACAAAGACTATATTCTCCAAAGTATTCTTCAATTTGTTTGCAAGTGCCTTGGCCACAACCTTATAAATGGTGTTGCATAATGAAATAGGCAAGAAATCAATCAAGGTTGTGCAATCTGGCTTCTTCAGAATCAAGGCAATGGTCGTGTTATTCAGGTCCTTACCAAATTTCCTCCTCTTTCTGACGTTCTCGGCCAATCGCCAAACATCAAGCTCCATAAAACTCCAACAGGCTTGGAAGAACCTAGTTGGAAACCCATCAGGCTCGGGTGTTTTTTTGGACCAAACTAGAATGTAGCAAGTTTTTGGACTCATTCAACATTTTGTTCTCCTCGAGCCCAATATAATTAGGAATGCATGACATCACGGATTCATCCCATCCACTATCAACCATATGGAAAGCACCAAACAACAATTAGAAATACCTAACGGCCTCATTTTTAATTGTCTCCCTATTGCTGGCCATCGAACCATCAGGAAGCATGACCGTCTCAATTCGATTCCTGTCTCTTCATCCCTTCACCGAGGCATGGAAAAATTTGGTGTTCGCATCCCCATCCTTAAGCCAAATCTCCCAAGCCTTGTCCCTCCAAAAAGCCTCTTCTCTAGCTAGGATCTCAGCATGCCATTCTTTCAATTCCTTTTCTTTGGCGAAGTCATCAACAAACATGTTGGATCTGATAACTTTTTCATTAAGTATCTCTATTTCCTTCTCCATCTTTTCCTTTTCCACAAAAATGTTTTTGAAACAGTCCTTGTTCCAAAGTTTTAATTTATTTTTTATGTAGTTTAATCTTTTCATGAAACAAAAGCTAGTTGTTCCTTTAAAAATATCACTTTCCTTCCACTAATCTTCAAGATTGTTGAGGAGGTTAGGATCGCGCCACCACATATTTTCAAATTTGAAGTAACCTCTTGTGGGTTTTTTGCTTAATTTGACTTCCAGTTGAACTGAAAAATGGTCTGAAACTGAGAGAGGGAGAATATAGGATTCACAAATATAGTTATCTCTTAGCCAATCATGACCTAATAAAAACCTATCCAATCTTTCTAAGATGTTTGTGAAGCCCTCTCTATGATTAGTCCAAGTGAATCTTCCAATTTTTGGAATGCAATCAACCACCTCGACGATAGATATGGGCGGGTGCAAAAAGTTAGGAGGCCAAAAAGTGGCCAACTTTTAAAAAAAAATAGTAATAACGTGCTCGCGTTATGGCTTGGTGTTGCTGAGCCTACACCAAGCCATAACGCGCTCGCGTTATAACGTGAGCGTGTTATGTGCTGCTATATTAAAAAAAGTAGCATTCTATTTCATTATTTCACAGCAAATTGCAAGAAACCCACGGCTTGAAAAAAGAAAGGAGCGCACTCGCATTATTTGAGGTCCAATTGTCAGCTATTTCTCACTGATTCATCATCAAAATGGTGCCACAGCGTCAGGGAAATCGAAGAAGTAAGTTTTATTTGCTTTCTTGTGTGAATTTGTTGCTAAATAGGTAGGTTAAAATAGTTTTTGATGTAAATTTCTTAAATTTACAGGAGTTGATAATGCACCTCCTCCTAAAAATCTACAAAATCCTCCAACAAATGAACAACAAATACCTGCTGAAGAAGAACCCCAACCACAAACACCTCCATTTATTCCTGAATATGCCCCTAGAACACAAGAAAATCTAATGGGGCAAATTGAAAATAATAAGAAACAAATTGAGGACATAATTGCAAGGTTGAAAGAACCTACAACTTCAACCTTGCATAGATCCACGCTTGCTCAATCCCTTGAATCTATGTTATCAAATGTAGATTCAATAAGCAAGCAAATCACTAGTTGGACAGAAAAGAGGAGAGAATTTAGAGAGTATTATGCTGACAAATTATCATATGAACAAGTGAAAAGGGAACAAATTACAAAACTCAACTTGTGTTCTATTTTCACAAACCCACAAACAAATGAATCTCTACCCCTTACATGCAAGAAGTTCCCTATCCATTGGTGTAACAACAAAGTGATAAGGGACAATTTTGCGCAGAGGTGGTGGATGGTTTTTGACCATCCTCCATGCAACAATAATGAGGTCCCGCAATACTTTTTGAGGAAACTCTACTACGAGTTTGTCAAAAATAAAGTGCCAAATTATTTTGATATGCGGGAGTTCCAGGGTAGAGGTAGGGGGTTAGCACAAGATAGACTAGGGGCACATGTTGACCCACAGCGGCCAACGAGATGAGCACTCACCAAATCGGCCCATGAGCACATTTCTATCCCTTCCGTTGTGAAGGAGAGTGTTGAGGTCGAGGCACTTCAGTCCATTAGTGCCTTGACCCAGAGCATCTTACAGCATGCTAGTCCTGCAGCATAGCGTGGGCCAGGGGAGAGTTCAAGTACGGTTCCACCCCATACTTGTCGGACTTGCAGGTCAACATGTGGTTATGACCCCACGGATAGTCATGGCGTAGATGTGCAGGCTACATCTATAGCTGAGCAGATGGTGATGACAGATGCCCTCCTGACTGAGACTTTCGGGCTTGATACTTAGGTAAATCTTAACAAGTTCATTGAATTTAATTTATTAAATTTCATTTTTGAAATGCAAGATTAACAAATTTAGTTTGATGATTTTAATAAAATTTCAGGGTCATAGCATTGATGTAGTTTTCAGTGGTTCTCCACCTGCATATTACACTACATCATCTACTGTCAGGGTATGTAACTAGTAAACAATTATAAATATTACATGTGAATAGCATCGTTATATGAATGGTATTCTAATATCTAATTTTAGATGTTGAATAGGTTAATATTGAAGATTTCACGGCAACACTTGCCAACGGTTGTGTACTTCAAAGCTTCACAGAGGTAATAAAATAAATAGTTTAATGAATGAATTGTACTTACTAGATTTTTGTATGTGACTTGTGTGCTTTATTGTGTGTACTTCCATGTTTAGGTCAACGTGTGTGTATGTTAGGAACCATGATTTGCATCACTATTATAGTTTTCGTAATTGAATAATGTTGTTTTATTTCCAGATGATGCACCCTACGGAGACACCTCCTGATGTTCATAGGACAATGGAGCATGGTGTGTCCTCTGTGATTCATAGCTCCATGCCATTGACGGGGGTATGAGGTAGATTAGTAAATTTTAATTTACATTCATTGTTATAGTTATTTATTTTTGAAAAATGAAAAGATTATTGATTTGAAGTTTAATTTCTATTTGGATGGTTTCTATAGGACATGACATCACCACAGCGTAATCCTGCTACTAAGACAAGTGAGGAGATAGATTATATGGTAGTGGTAAGTGATTATTTTGTTAAATGTTTCATTTTTTATAACATGTAATTTCTATATATTAATGTCTATACTTTTTATTGTAACAAGTATAGATGCATGAAGAACTAAATAGGAGCAGCCCTCAGGTTCATAGTAGACCACCCACATACGCGTCTCCATCCCCTAGAAGATCAAAGGCTGCCCATGATCTATTCTCTTCATTAGCTAGAGGGGAATGACTTTTTATTGTGTTCCTTTGTTGTATGCTTATATGGCATTTGTGGACATATATTTTGTACTGCATATAGTTGACATTGTATGCCTATATGGCATTCTTGTAAGCCTATATGGCTATTTTGTATATATGTTATACTTTTATCGACAGATATTGATGTATGCCTATATGGATATTTGGTTAATACAAATCTTTTTTATTGATGGCGTCCATACTTGCATTATAAATCCACGTTTGAATGGATATTTGTAGATGGCTACTTCAAATATTTAAAGTCCAATTATATTACATAGGATTTTTGTTGATCCTATAAGCCAGCTATTGTTATTCAAGTATCACCTAAACCTCATTTTGGAACTAAAAGATAAAAGTTGTATTTAAAATAAAAATGAATCATCATGTTGAACAGAAAATATTCATATTCTTTATGAGTTGCTCAATTGAAAATATTCAAATGAGTATGTTGATCCATATTCTTTATGAGTTGGTCAATTGAAAATATTTCTTAATTTCTTGTTATTATACCATATTGGGATGCAAAGAGTATGTTTGTTGTTTTGAATAAGATAGTCAAAATCATATGCTTATGAGCACCTGATGACCATTGTGGTTATTAAATATAATTCCTCTTGCATATAAGGTGAGGTTATGAGATTACATTGAGTCTTACCTAATTTTAGTATGCAACATAACATTGGGGCTATAGGCTTCCATAAGTCATCAACAATCAAGGTTCAAGGTTGTCATTGAAGTCAAAGGGTCAAGGTTATTTGTCATTGATTTCAAGGTTGATGCTATGATGTTGATAAGGTGATAGAGTGATTCAAGGTAGGTGATGGTCATGAGGTGCATGATGTGAATATGGTTTTCATGATAAGGTCTCTCAATTCATGTTGATGTTGCACAAGACAAACATGGTTCATATGATGCAAGGTTCATGTTCATGGTGGATGTGGTTTTATTCATGCAAGGTTTTGTTGTGAATATGGTTTTCATGATAAGGTCTATCTTGGAATGTTGATATGATGCAAGGTTCATATTCATGGTGGATGTGGTTTTGTTCATGCAATAAGAAGTTAGAGAAGACACAAGCTTTCATAATCATAATCTTATTGATAGTTAGGGTTTTCATATTGGGCATTAAACCCTAAAAAGAATCTACTTCTCTTAAGACTTTAAAACCCTCAATTGTATGTCGTGTGTAAAGTGCACTTTTGTTTTAATTTAATATTGACTTATAATCAAAAGTTATTATCACTTAAATCAACCTACTAAAGGGTTTTTAAGTCATTAGTTCACCGGCCCTTCAACCTAACTCAACCGGCATCTCTGGTAAACTCTCATAAGCTCGAGTGCCATATCATAAACGAAGGTCATATTTAATTGATATGAGGGCAGGAAAAAGGATTGGAAGGTCAGTATTTAAAAGGACTATTTTGGCATGTTTGGATGCAAAACAGGACCATGCCTAGCCTAAACGTATCCATCCAGATGCATTGGAACTATCAGTTTGGCCACACGAGGAGAAGAACAAAAGTTACACCCCTTTGCAACTTTACACTGCCTCCTTCTGACAAGTTTTGGGGCAGAAGAAAACCTTTCACCATGGGCAAACACCTCATAGATATAAAAAACTGAGAGAGGTTATTGTAGAAGGACCCTACGTGATCACGTTGCCTCAGACAAAATGTATCTAAGTGACACAATTTCTGAGTAACAGTTCGTCAAAGATTGTTGCCTTTTTACACTTTGGATTTTTCAGGGATATCACCGGTACAATGTAGCTCGGACTGTTTCAGCATGTTTGGGTGCAAAATAGGACCATGCCTAGCCTAAATGTACCCATCTAGACACATTAGAACTGTCAATTTGGCCACACGAGGAGAAGAACAAAAGTTACACCCCTTTGCAACTTTACACTGCCTCCTTCTGACGATTTTTCAGGCAGCAGAAAACCTTTCACCAGGGAAAATGCCTCAGAGATATAAAAAACTGAGAGAGGTTATTGTATAGGGACCCTACGTGATCGTGTTGCCTTAGACGGAATGTATCTAAGTGACACGGTTTTCAAGTAACGGCTCATCAAATATTGTTGTCTTTTTGCACTTTGGACTCTTCAGGGATATCACCGGTACAATGTAGCTCGGATTGTTTCGGCATGTTTAGATGCAAAACAGGACCATGCCTAACCTAAACGTACCCATCCCGATGCATTGGAACTGTCAGTTTGGTCGCATCAGGAGTAGGATGAAAGTTACACCGCTTTGCAACTTTACATTGCCTCCTTCTGATGATTTTTGGGGCAGCAGAAAACGTTTCACCATGGGCAAACGCCTCAGAGATATAAAAAACTGAGAGAGGTTATTGTATAGGGACTCTACGTGATCGCATTGCCTTAGACAGAATGTTTCTAAGTGACACGGTTTTCAAGTAACATCTCGTCAAAGATTGCTACCTTTTTGCACTTTGGACTCTTCAGGGATATCATCGATACAATGTAGCTTAGACTGTTTTGACATATTTGGGTGAAAAATAAGACCATGCCTAGTGTAAATGTACCCATACAGATGTGTTGGAACAATCAATTTGGTCGCATCAAGAGTAGGATGAAAGTTACACTCCTTTGCAACTTTACACTACCTCCTTCTGACAATTTTTGGGGCAGTAGAAAACCTTTCACCATGGGAAAATGCCTCAGAGATATAAAAAACTGAGAGAGATTATTGTAGAGGGACTCTACATGATCGTGTTTCCTTAGACAAAATGTTTCTAAGTGACATGGTTTTCGAGTAACATCTCGTCAAAGATTGCTGCCTTTTTACACTTTGGACTCTTCAGGGATATCGTCGGTACAATGTAGCTCGGACTGTTTCAGCATGTTTGGGTGAAAAATAGGACCATGCCTAGTGTAAATGTACCCATCTGGACTTGTTGGAATAGTCAGTTTGGTCGCATCAGGAGCAGGACGAAAGTTACACCCCTTTGCAACTTTACACTACCTCCTTCTGACAATTTTTGGGGCAGCAGAAAACCTTTCACCACGGGCAAACGCCTCAAAGATATAAAAAACTGAGAGAGGTTATTGTAGAGGAACCCTACATGATCACATTGCCTCAGACGAAATGTTTCTAACCAACACGGTTTTTGAGTAACATCTCATCAAAGATTGCTGCCTTTTTGCACTTTAGACTTTTCAGGGATATCGTCGGTACAATGTAGCTCGGTCTGTTTTGACATGTTTGGGTGAAAAAAAGGACCATGCCTAGCGTAAATGTACCCATCTAGATGCATTGGAATAGTCATTTTGGTCGCATCAGGAGCAGGACGAAAGTTACACCCCTTTGCAACTTTACACTACCTCCTTCTGACAATTTTTGGGGCAGCAGAAAACCTTTCACCACGGGCAAACGCCTCAAAGATATAAAAAACTGAGAGAGGTTATTGTAGAGGAACCCTACATGATTGCGTTGCCTTAGACGAAATGTTTCTAACCAACACGGTTTTTGAGTAACATCTCGTCAAAGATTGCTGCCTTTTTGCACTTTAGACTCTTCAGGGATATCGTTGGTACAATGTAGCTCGGTCTGTTTTGACACGTTTGGGTAAAAAAAGGACCATGCCTAGCGTAAATGTACCCATCTAGACGCATTTGAATAGTCAGTTTGGTCGCATCAGGAGCAGGACGAAAGTTACACCCCTTTGCAACTTTACACTACCTCCTTCTAACGATTTTTGGGGCAGCAGAAAACCTTTCACCACGGGAAAACACCTCAAAGATATAAAAAACCGAGAGAGGTTATTGTAGAGGAACCCCATGTGATCACATTGCATTAGACATAATATTTCTAAGTGACATGGTTTTCGAGTAACAACTCGTCAAAAATTGTTGTCTTTTTGCACTTTGGACTCTTCAGGGATATCGTCGGTCCAATGTAGCTCAGACTGTTTCGGCATGTTTGGGTGAAAAATAGGGCCATGCCTAGCCCAAACCTACCCATCCAGATGCGTTGGAACTGTCAATTTGGTTGCATCAGGAGTAGGACACCAAAAATGTAAAAGTTGCTTTGTGTAACTTAACAACATTGACACTTTTTTGCAACAAGACTCAAAGACTCAAACTGACCCCAAATGACTCAAAGTGACTCAAAAACAAATGAAATGGTCTTAGAAGACCTTATTACATACAATTGACTCAATCAAAACAAAATTTTATTTTTTGACCCCTCTTGCAGGCATGACAACCTGGGTGCCCCGCACCATTAGTGCAACTGAAGTAGAAAAGTTTTCCTATTAAGAAAAAGAGCTTCCCTTAGCTTCAAGAAATATAAATATTCTATACTAACAAGGCCAACCACGTGAAGGTGGAAGCTCATGTGGCCTCACCTAAGACCTAAGACACATGTAGTCTAGTAGACGTAGGACACCTAAGACACCTATTGTATAGTATGTACATCTAGATTTTATAGACATAGTAGACCTAAGACACCTAGTCTTTATACCTTATCGTAGTCTAGACCTAAGTCAACTAGACACCTAGATTATAGTTCTACCTAAGACACCTATTATGGTAGACCTAGTTGACATATAGTACCTACCTAAGACACCTAGATTAAATTATAGAAGACACCTACCTAGAAGACACGTAGATCATTCTAGATTATACCTTATTCTAGTCTCTAGACAGGTCTTTGATATATAGTATGTACCTAAGACACTTAGATTAGATTAAATACCTTTTTTCTAGTCTCTATCTACCTAGTTGACATATCATATATACCTAAGACACAATTAGAGACACCTATTATCTAGTTAAAAACCAAGACACCTAGAGACACCTATATTTTATACATTATTCTCAGGATCAACTTCATCCATCACTTAGGTCTAACCCCATGAAGCATAACATGATGATGTAAAAATATGTATATGTGTAAAAATGCAGTAGCAAATAAAAAAGACAAACCTTACAAATTAATGTGCATACTTACAACTCAATGTAACATGACTTTACAAAATTAATGTGAATACTTACAAATTAATCCAATGAACCATCCGGGTCTGCTCTACTCTTTATTGTGTCAAGTATTGCTTCATGGTCAGACTCACGCACCTTCCACAAGGTCTTGTTCAAAGGTCTACCCGATACTGTATCAAATGAACATTGGATGCCATGACAAGGTTTGAGTAATGAAGAATCTTTCGATGCGTGTCAAAGTCCTAAAACAACCAAACATTAACACTCTTATGTGGATACCTTCTAAGCCATATTCCAGTAATAACCACTGAGCCTGTAGGGTATTCGATGTTTTCTCCATCTGTAACTGGGGCCTCCAATTTCTTTTTGGCCTCAACACGACATAAGTGTTGATGATTGTTTTGATGCAATCATAACAATTAGTTAAAATTCACATAAAATGAACCAAAACTGACTTGAAAGATATGAAGGAATCGGTTAAGATTCACTTAATCCCAAGTTTAATATGGTCAGGTCTTAACCTATTGGGCAAATTCAGTTGGTCAATGTGAAGCTGCAATGTTCAAGGGCCTTACGTGATTTAGGGTTTCGTGTTGGTTTACTGGGCTCAAACTATGCAAAAGATTAATAAATGTCAATATGTTGTTCATTCCTTTTGCATAAACTTATACTTGTGCTGCAAAACTTTAAATAGTCTTCTCAAATTATTGCAGCTTTCTCCTCTTAAATATTTATGAAAACTGTCTACTTTCAAACTCTGTTATGCATGCTCTTTTCAAATATGAGACAAATTTCTTTCAAATTTCTACGTTTTAAGCTAAGTACTTTCAGATGGGTTGGGAAAAGTTAGAAAGATCTAATCTACACTTCATTCACTCTATTCGAAGGATCTAATTGTTCTATTATGCACTTTATAAATCATACAGTAACTTGATCAAATCCACAGACAAAACCTTAAATATATATTCTGAGCATTTTCACAAACATACACCTAAGATTGCAAGCTCTAAGAGAAAATGTTTCAAACACAATGAAGAGCAAGAAAACACTCAGAAGATAGATGCAGAATTCCAGATTCAATTGTATTAGAAACAGACAGTCATATAAGATTTACAATGTTTGAATGACTCTTAGCTTCAATGATCAAACTACAGAAAACTTACAAGATTTACAGATACAGTAAGGAAGCCAGATGTTCCACGCATTCCTTATTGCAGACACAGGCGACCTCCTTCTTCTACTTCTAAACTAAAAGGTCCCTCTATTCTAAATGTTACGTTTTACAAATCTCTGCTGCTACAAAATCTCTATGTAGCACCTGTGTAAAGTTTTACAGTGTATAGAGGCACCATATATAGACTTTCTGATTGTCCTCAATACAACTCAAAACCCTAATTTAAACCTTGGTTCAAACCTTTGGTTACAATATAAATGCTGGAGATCAAATCTCCCAAAATATCTCTGAGCATACATCAAATCTAGGCGAAATATGCCCTCCTGGAAACCCTAGCAGCTCAATAATAACTTCTGTGGTCTATTGCAATAATGTCTTCAGCTACTTTTTGTCTTCATCATTGAAGACCCTTGACTTCCTCGTCCTTCATCCTTATCTTCCTCTACTCCTGAGATATGATTTCCTCCTCTGTGATGTCACCGCCATTAAGCTTCAACTACCTTCCTCAACTGCAAACCTACAAAAAAAATGGATAAGCAATAAGTATCATCGATTAATAAAACTGCAGGAAGGAAAACAACTGCCAAATCTAGTCATGACTATGTGAACGCATCAATCGGACCCTAAATCTATGAAAATCATGTCCAAAAATGCATATACAGTGCTTAGAAAAGTCAGGTCAACCATCGTTGACCAAAAAAACATGCATTTGGGCCTCAAAAATGCTTCAAAAACCTATCGCTTCCGTCTTCCCGCCCATTTCCTCATTTAAATCCATGTATATCCGCTATACAAGCCGGACGCGATACATCCATTTAACTGCTTTCTAATCTTTTCAATTTCGCGGCTTGTATGTCGCAATGCATATCGGTTTGTATATCAAAATATACAAACATCAAAATATACAAGCCCTTAATTCCAATTTATGATTTTTTCAATTCCATTCAATGTATAAATGCGTTGTATCTTTAGATATTCAATTCGGACGTGATACAAGCATTTAACAGCATTTTAATCTTTTTTGGATTCCACCTTGTAAGCCTCTCAAACAGATAAGCGTGCATATATACAACAATCTCACCAATTTTAATACTCCCTTCGGGTCCGCGCTTGTACATTTCATTGTATGTTGCGTTTGTACCTTCCAATATACAATCGGATGTACATACAATGAATTAACCATTCTTAATTTGCCTCTGAATTCCGCAAAGTATATTTCGACATACATTTTGGACGTGATACATTGGTTTAATCAAATTTAAATCCGCCTTCGGATTCTGGCTTGTATATACAGCGATGTATGTTCCGAAACATACAAGCCACGGAATATACAATGAATTAACCATAATTCGTAACCTTTTGGATTCTGCGCGATGCATATTTCGTTGTATGTCATAGTGTGTGTATGAAATATACATTGCGTCAAATATACAATGATTTAACGTTATTCTATAGTTATTTTGATTCCGCCCCTTGTATATTTTGATGTATGTTTGCCTATACAACCCGAATATACAACGATTTAGCCCCTTTTAACTTCCCTTTCGCGTCTGCGATATGTATATTTCCATTCTATCCTCCGATATACACTTGGGTTTGATACAAGGATTAAATTGGTTTCAACTTTCTCTTCGATTCTGCTTTGTATAAGTGCAATGTATATCGGCTTGTATATAAGAATATACAAGCCCAATATACATTGAATTAACTCTGCTTTAAAACTTTTCAAATCCGCGCTTGCATGTATATTATTCTTGTGTGTGCCAATATGCAAGCCGGAACATATACAAGGATTTTCTCTTTTTTAATAAGTTCGTCGGGTCCGCCCAATGTATAATTGCATTGTATATTACTCAAACATACAAGCCCGCGGATATACAACGAATTAACACCATTTAATAACCTTTTTGGGTCCGCGGTATGTATGGAGTGTTTGTATCTTCTACCTGCCAAACATACAAACATAAAATATACAAAGCGGAACTTAAACATCAATTCATTCTAACTTTAAAACCATTTCGGGTCCACCTTGTATGTGTGCATAAGCCTTTATTAAAATGCATACAAGGAAAAAGACATACAAGCGGCCTTGTATATGAACCCGAATGCAAAAGTGACTAAGTACAAAAACAAAACCCTTTGCATATACAAACGACCTTGTATATGCAAAGTGATATACAAACCTGAATGTACATTTTACCAAAATGATCATAACTTGCAAAATATGGAGAATTTTAAGATGGTTCAAAAAGCAACCCTAGCTCATTTTTCACAAGGAATCCAACCATATCATGCACTGGTACTGAAAATATGTTTTTTCTCTATTTTTTAATAAAGTTTGCAATCTTAACCCTCTTTTCCCTTTACCACCAAGCAAAACAACGCACACAAAAGCAAAAAAGCAAAGCCATAGCAAGGGTCCTCATTTTGCTAAGGAGCAAAATGGGGCGTGTTGTGAACATCACAACAATAAGTAATAATAAGTTCCCTCTTCGTTATCTTCATCTGCAATAACTGCATATACATGCCCTACATTGATATGTGTAGCAAATTAGATGAAATTAGTCAACATTACAAAAACACTACAAAGTAAGATGACATTAGGAATTTCAAAAACTATGCAAATAGATATATTACCTAGTTGAACTAGATCTGATATGTGGTCAAAGTCAACTGATGATTCTATCTGAGGGTTGATATGTGTCAAGTGGGCTAAGATAACTTAACTGTCATTTGTCAACCCACTCCTTTGACTCGCACTCATCCCAGGCTTGAATTGTACAGGAAGAACAAAAGCATGACATCTTTCGCATATGGATACTCAATGAACCTACAATTGATCTTTTGAAAGAGTGCATCTCACTTGATCCTATCAGTATAGAATAGTCCTCATATGGTGCAATGTTAGTATCATCTATCAACCAAAAAAATCTACGAACTGAAGACTTACCTTCATTACCTGGACCCATAGAAGCATTACACCACTCGACGATCGATTTTGCATCTGTCAACTTTGTATTGTCTTTATACTTTAACTCTTCTCGTTTTATGGCTCTTTTGATACATGCTCCTGCACCATCATGCTCCCCCTTTCCATGCCTAGCCTCACAAAAGTTCCACATATGTTGAATACCTATAAAATTATGCCTCCTTCTCAGCCAATAGAAATTCTGTGAGTTCTTGAATTGTGATGCACAGTTATCTAACCATATGATATGCTGACTGAACGATATGCCCCTTCTAGCCAAATCATTGTAGAACACCTGAAAGCAACCTTGCACGAACTCTGTAGAATGCATGCGATCATCACTGATATAGAAATTATACTCCCTTATGATCTTTTTGTCATCCTCTGTACTATCATTCACATGAATGAATGCGATGTGTACAAATATAGAAACCTATGTGGAGTTGTAATATTGTGATTGCACCTCACACTGTGGTTGTAGACTGTAGTTCTCTGCAAAGTCGATGACTGAAACAATGCTACCAACCAAAAATGTGTCCTTGCATAACTTGAATTACAAGTCCAACCATCAAGCTCTATGGGCATGTCTTGCATACTCATACACTATGCTGTCACAAAATATAGGCATAAACTAATACACTGGAATCTTTTCAATAACCAATTCACACCTCTTTGCTTCTTTACCATCTTTTGTATTGTATGCCACTATTTTATACTTGCCAAACTCTACTAGTTCATTTCCAACAGGATGTGTTCTTTCCATATGTTCACATATTGGCAAACGTTGCAAGCCACCACAACGATGACATGTGTCATCCAAGCATAATTTCTTATAGAATATTTGACCTTCCTCTCTTTCACATAAAATTCTTGATATGAAGTCTTTTGAAGATGTTGGTGGGGCACGTATGCCACAACCCTATAAAACATTGTCAGTATGCAAATCTAAACATATAGACCTATAAACATCAAAATGGTTAGAAAATTCAATATGTAATCTACAACAAGTAGTGCGTGTGTGATTTATCTTGACATAGAAAGGTTTTAGCATTTCAAAATATCTTTGACAAATTTTAATTTGAGGATACTTCTCTAGAAATTTACCATAAAAGTATGTTTGAGTCTCATCCAAAAAATGCTTTGGATGTGGCTCACAGTTCTGACTACCGATTCTCCTTCTTACCACATCCCTTTGATTCAGAGATACCATTGCGCAATTCTTCCAAAAGTCTTCAATTAGTGATCTCAATGCTTCAACAATTGGTTTATCTTTTCATGGTAGTCTCCCCGAGAATACCCATAATTCATTGGCATTAGTGTCCTCAATTCTTTGGTGTCTTCCAACAGCTTTTGATAAAGTTTTCCTATTAATTCTCAATTCTTGACTCATCTTTCTAGTGAGACGATTTTTCCTGTTTGACTACTTACTATAGTCGATGTAATCACACGCCGTGTTGCATTACTATCTTTTGTGCTTGAGGTGTTACCCACACTCCCATACGCACTCATTAGATTCTTGACAATAGATTTTTCACTTAAAGCCTCTGATGTTCTCAACCCAAGAATCTTCATGATGGACCTATACTTTATACTTCGCATCATTTCAACGAATAGTTGACATCTTGCAGTCTCATCTAACTTTTCAAAGAACAATCTCCAAATCTTATGAGCATATCTTCTACAAGTGCATTTTGGAATCTTACCTTCCATTGGTTGCAAAATATTTTCATCAATATCAATCAAATACTTTGGCTTTCTATGCAAAATTCTAGGTGGTGTTAAGTTAGGTAAATTCATCTCAACATTAGGAATTTCATCAATATTTAAATGAGATGGGATAGATGGCATACCTTCAATCGAAGATGGAATAGATTACATACCTTGAGGTTGAGGTGGGAACGATGGCGTACCTCCTTCATCACATGTGAGTGATGATGTACTCTCAACTTGAGATGCGGTAGATGGTGTCCCTACATGTTGACTTGTGGTAAGGGATGTAGGAGTACAATCAACACTGAGAGGGGGGTGAATCAGTGTTGATGCAAAAAACTAATTTTTATCACCTTTCAATAATTATCAATGAACTTTATCAAAACTAAATTGATTATTGATTTCATAATCACCAAATTTTCAAACACATATGATTAATGAAAATATGTAGAACATCAACACAAGAAGTTTTGACACAAAAATATTACCAAGTGGAAAACCCTCCAGGGGTAGAAAAACCACTCAAACTGCCTCACTGGCTTAAATGTAAAACCTTCAAGTTTACAAATGTCTCACTGACATATGCAATTTTGCCTCACTGGCATATTGTTTTTCATCACAAGTCTCACTAACTTTCAACACCAGAAGAACAATGAACAAAATAAATCAGGGGGTTTCCTTGTTTCAATCAAACTCAACACCTTATTTCTCCTATTCAAGATTTTCAACAAATATATCTTTCTCTGCAAAAATAATGATTAAATCCTGCAATGTCAAATTTCAACCTACAAAATAATCACCTTTGAACCAAATCACCTCTATAAAAATTTGCGAAATACTCCTGAAAGATATTAAAGCTTCACATTAGATTCATATTTTGATCAACAAAATTCTGTGAAAAACAAATTTTCATTGCAAGAATTATATCTTTTAAATCTTTGTCATCAACCATATCTCTACAAATTTTTACTTCAATTCTGCACCATCTTTGTAATCACCTCTCCAAAACTTTTTATCATATTTACAAAGCTTCTTATCACCTCTACAAACATTTTTATCATCTCTACAAACATGTGATCAATTAATTAAATTTTTGAACTCTTCATCTCGCTGCTTGTAAATCTTCTCTGCAAACTGATATTTTTCTCTTCATAAAAACACTAGACACTTCATTAGTTCATCTCAAACACAAAATACAAGAAGAACTTTCATTTCCAAAAACCATTATATATATCTCTCACACCACAAAAATATTCCCATCTTTTTTTTAAAACACTTCATGCACCAATAAAATCAACTTTCTATCTTCCAATTCCTTTCTACCTTCAAAAATATTTCTATCTTCAAAAAAAACTTTCTATCTTCCATCTCTTAGTCTTCATTGCCATGGAGAAACAAATCTAATTTCATATTTTTTTAAAAAGACAAAAAAACTTTATAAAAAAACTTGCTTTAAAAAAAGGCAACCAAAAAGAGTGGGAGATAAACAATAAGGATTCTATTATTAAGACTAAGTCTTAATGATCGGTCAATCTCCTTAAGAAAAACATGTAGCATATGAGGAGGGGTCGAGACATTAAAGGAATTTAATTTTTTAACATTTTTCAAATAGCCACTTTAATATTTTTATAAACCATGCTCATAGACGGGCTTTTTTAATATGTTTATAAAAACATGCCCATAGAATATAATTATTTAAAAAACAAGGCATATTAATAGGCTCTCAAATGATGACTAATGTCATTGGTTAAACACAAGGAGGGGACTGGTCAAGAAGGTAAGTTTTTAAATTGTGAACTTGTAGTAGCAGGTCACCAAAAAATGCAAGTATGAAGGCATGTGGGTTTAGACATGAAAATGGACTTAGTCTTGGAGTTTAAAAATTAGTATCTCATAAGACAAAAATATTAAAACCTTAGATTTCTCCCAACATAGCATTTCTTCTACAATAACATATAAATTCAACCTCTGCAACATGAAGTTAGAACACCTCTGAAACCATGATGAAGATAGAAGCAAGAACACCAATAAGAGCACCAACCTAGGAGAAATTCTTAAAGATTTGAATATGAAGAACACTGAAGACAACCTTGCTTAGAATTTGCATCCTTTGTCCAAGAACAATCACTGAAAAGATCTGATCATGAAACCACCAACAACCCTCTTGTCATCAATGAAAAGACAACATATAAGATCACTTGCAACAGAGGACATGTCTCCAACTATGGTATTCAAATCTCTCATAGCATGAAGTTTTTGCATTCGTTCTCTTTGTGCCGCCAATACCATATCTCTTTGTGATGGTTGTGGTTCCTCTTCAATTGGTATGTTTTCATTTATCGTGTCCAATTTTCTCTTCTCACGAAGTTCTCTCATAGCCGATGCTTTCTTTGCATTCTTAGCTTCTATCTCTTCATGTGTTGGTTTAATTCTTGATCATTTCCTCGGCATGACAGAGAATTTGTCTATAGCATGATAAAGAGACCAATATTAGTTCCTAAGAAATGAATCCATACAAATAACAAAATATATGTCATTCAACCCTTCATAGTAAATGTACATACAATCATCATGTAAAAGAGTAAATGTCACTCAACCAAAATAGGTACAAAGCATACAACTTTTAGCAAACTATTGCAGCCATACAAAGCATTATTGCACAATGTTATTGCAGCCATACAAAGCATTATGGTACAAAGTTCACTTCAGTCCTAGATGAGGATAAGGTCAAAAGAGAGTCACCTATTGAGGCTACAAGTGAAGAGTGCATGGGACTTCATGCTTGAAAAGGTTGAGGCAGACCCAATTTGACATGTTTGTTGTTACTAGGGCTACTAGGATTTGGAATTGAGAAGGTGTTTTGTTGGTACTAGGGATACTAGGATTTGGGTGGCTTGTGAAGGAATAGACAACAATTGAAGAGTGTAGACTTGAGTAAGGGTTTAGAATGGTTGTGTCTAAGTTCATGAGGGGTAAGAAGACCTCTAGTAGCCTTGTTAGGTTTTGAAGTATTGAAGACCCTCTTTGTGCTTTTGTATAGGGAGATTGCTTGAGAGGAAAGCTTATGAAATTTGAAGAAACTATTGGTATGAGCCCTTTGGATTGAGTTGAACCCTACCTCTGCATCACATACCTAGGATTGTCATAAAAATCATTAGACTAATCTCTGTAATTTAGGGTATTGAATGGTATATAGTCGATCAAGGTAACCACCATCACGTGCTAACAAAAGACAATTAGGAAATTTTGAAATATTGTTGTGTCATGTGCATGTACAAATCATCATGAATAGGTGCATAAGGAATGTCCTAGCCCAATATATGTGCATACAAATCATCATGTCATGTGCATACTTGTATGATCTTGGCACCTATTCATTTGTATTTTAACTTGTTAATATGACAAGATAATAGTGGGATTGTATTTTTATTATGTTGTAAGGATTTATTCTTGTATAGTTTGACATCATGGTATGTTAAGGTTTGTTTATTACACAAAATTATTAAAGAGCCCATGTGTAGAAAATATACATGGCATCATGTGAGATTGTAGGCTGCTTTCTTGATTGGGAATGTGTCTATTTTAAACATGTATGATAAAGCATGATAAAGTAATTCTAATAGAATTAAGGAAAATGTAAAGAATATGCATGTAAAGACTTGAAATACCTAAAAAATAGAGATTCGAATGGAGAGAGTACCTAATTATGTAGTGTTTTTTTCTTCTTGCATCAAACTCCTCAACAATTTGAGTTTTTCACCACTTGCTTCCTTTTCAATGTTAAATTGAATAACACTCAAATATAATTAGTAACAACAATACTATTAACCAATCTATAATGTTAAATTCCTAAAATTGAATCACAATTAACATTGCAACACTACAAAAATTGAAACTTGAATAGATATATATCAAATTTGGTGTGAAAACTATGTTATTTCCTCCTTCTCAAGTTGGCAAAGTAGAAAAGGTGGTGGAAAGATCATGCAAAGGTGGTAGAATGTGTAAAATGTGCATGTGAACTTCCCAACAGCATGAAAGCACTTCTTTTTTGTCAGAACACGCACATAATCAGCATGAAAATAGAGCATGTGGGCTTGGATCATGGGGGTCAATGTTTTTTTACCATTTCTAAAATAGGATAGAATGAGAGCACGTTATAACGCGCTCACGTCTTGTCCTGTTATAGATTGATCCATAAATATTTGTGCCTATCTCACCTTCGATAGGACCTTTACAATATCTCACCTCAACCCTCAACCCTCAACGTCAAATCCTAATCTCTCAACCCTTCACTCTAATCCCTCAACCTTAAACCCTATCCCTAAACCCTCAACACTATACCTTAAACCCTAATCCCTCAACCCTCAACCCTAAACCTTATCCCTAAACCCTAATCCCTCAACCCTCAACTCTAATCCCTCATCCCTAAACCCTAAACGCTAACCCTATTCCTAAACCCTCAACGGCCTCGATACTATACCTTAAACCCTAATCCCTTATCCCTAAACCCTCCAACCCTATCCCTAATCCTTATACCCTCGACACTCTACTTTAACCCTAATCCCTTGACCCTCAACCCTATCCCTAAACCCTAATCCCTCAACCCTTAACTCTAATCCCTCAACCCTATCCCTAAACCTTAAACCCTAAAACCTCAACCCTCAACATCAAATCCTAATCCCTCAACCCTTCACTCTAATCCCTCAACCCTAAACCCTATCCCTAAACCCTCAACACTGTACCTTAAACCCTAATCCCTCAACCCTAAACCCTAAACCTTATCCCTAAACCTTAATCCCTAAACCCTCGACCCTCAACTCTAATCCCTCATCCTTAAACCCTAAATGCTATCCCTATTCCTAAACCCTCAACGGGCTCGATACTATACCTTAAACCCTAATCCCTTATCCCTAAACCCTCCAACCCTATCCCTAATCCTTATACCATCGACACTCTACTTTAACCCTAATCCCTCGACCCTCAACCCTATCCCTAAACCCTCAACCCTTGAACCTCAACACTCAACCCTCAACATCAAACCCTAATCCCTCAACCCTTAACTCTAATCCCTCGACCCTCAACCCTATCCCTAAAACCTCAACCCTCAACATCAAACCCTAATCCCTCAACCCTAAACCCTATCCCTAAACCCTCAAAACTATACCTTAAATCCTAATCCCTCAACCCTAAACCCTAAACCCTAATCCCTTAACCCTCAAACCTAATCCCTCAACCCTCAACTCTAATCCCTCATCCCTAAACCCTAAATGCTATCCCTATTCTTAAACCCTCAACGGGCTCGATACTATACCTTAAACCCTAATCCCTTATCCCTAAACCCTCAAACCCTATCCCTAATCCTTATACCCTCGACACTCTACTTTAACCCTAATCCCTCGACCCTCAACACTATCCCTTAACCCTCAACCCTCGAATCTCAACACTCAACCTTCAACGTCAAACCCTAATCCCTCAACCCTTAACTCTAATCCCTTAACCCTCAACCCTATCCCTAAACCCTCAACCCTAAAACCTCAACCCTCAACCCTCAATGTCAAACCCTAATCCCTCAACCCTTAACTCTAATCCCTCAACCCTAAACCCTATCCCTAAACCCTCAACACTATACTTTAAACCCTAATCCCTCAACCCTAAACCCTAAACCCTATCCCTAAACCCTAATCCCTTAACCCTCAACCCTATTCCCTTAACCCTCAACCCTAATCCCTCAACCCTCAACTCTAATCCCTCATCCCTAAACCCTAAATGCTATCCCTATTTCTAAACCCTCAACAAGCTCAATACTATACCTTAAACCCTAATCCCTTATCCCTAAACCCTCCAACCCTATCCCTAATCCTTATACCCTCGACACTCTACTTTAACCCTAATCCCTCGACCCTCAACCCTATCCCTAAACCCTTGACCCTCGAACCTTGAACCTCAACGTCAAACCCTAATCCCTCAACCCTTAACTCTAATCCCTTGACCCTCAACCCTATCCCTAAACCCTCAACCCTAAAACCTCAACCCTCAACATCAAACCCTAATCCCTCAACCCTTAACTCTAATCCCTCAACCCTAAATCCTATCTATAAACCCTCAACACTATACCTTAAACCCTAATCCCTCAACCCTAAACCCCATCCCTAATCCTTCAACCCTATTCCTAAACCCTCAACGGGCTTGATACTATACCTTAAACCCTAATCCCTTGTCCCTAAACCCTCCAACCCTATCCCTAATCCTTATACCCTCGACACTCTACTTTAACCCTAATCCCTCGACCCTCAACCCTATCCCTAAACCCTCAACCCTCGAACCTCAACCCTCAAACCTCAACGTCAAACCCTAATCCCTCAACCCTTAACTCTAATCCCTCAACCCTCAACCCTATCCCTAAACCCTCAACCCTCAACGTTAAACCCTAATCCCTCAACCCTTAACTCTAATCCCTCAACCCTAAACCCTATCCCTAAACCCTCAACACTATACCTTAAACCCTAATCCCTCAACCCTAAACCCTAAACCTTATCCCTAAGCCCTAATCCATCAACCCTCAACCATAATCCATCAACCCTAAACCCTAAACACTATCCCTATTCCTAAACCCTCAATAGGCTCGATACTATCCCTCAACCCTTAACCCTTAAAACTTGAACCCTAAAACCTATCCCTACACCCTCAACACTCGACACTATATATTATACCCTAATCCCTTAACCCTCATCCCTATAGCCTCAACCCTAAATCCTTAAACCTTCAACCCTAAACCCTATCCCTAATCCCTCTACCCTCGACACTCTACTTTAACCCTAATCCCTTGACCATCAACCCTATCCCTAAACCCTCAACCCTCAACTCTCAACATTAAACCCTAATCCCTCAAACCTAAACCCTATCCCTAAACCATTAACCCTCAACACTATACCTTAAACCCCAATCCCAATCCCTCAACCCTTAACCCTTAAAACTTAAACCCTATCCCTACACCCTCAACACTCGACACTATATCTTAAGCCTTAAACCCTCATCCCTAAAGCCTCAACCCTTAATCCTTAAACCTTCAACCCTAAACCCTATCCCTAATCCCTCTATTCTTGACACTCTAACCCTAACCTTGACATTAAACGCTAATCCGTCAACCCTAAACCCTAATCTGTCAACCCTAAACCCTATCCCTAAACCCTCAACCCTTAACACTATACCTTAAACTCTAATCCATCAACGCTAAAACCTAATCCCTCAACCCTCAACCCTAAACCCTATCACTAAACCCTCGACACTATACCTTAAACCCTAATCCCTCAACCTTTGACCCTAATCCCTCATCCCTAAACTCTAAACGCTATCCCTATTCCTAAACCCTCAACCCTCAACACTCTACCTTAAACCCTAATCCCTAAACCCTAAACCCTATCCCTCAACCCTTAACCCTTAAAACTTAAACCCTAAAACCTATCCCTAAACCTTCGATGCTCAACACTATATCTTAAACCCCAATCCCTTAACCCTCAGCCCTAAAACCTCAACCCTCAATCATTAAACCTTCTACCCTAAACCCTATCCCTAATCCCTCTACCCTCAACACCCAACTTTAACCCTAATCCCTTGACCATCAACCCTATCCCTAAACCCTCAACCCTCAACCCTCAACTCTCAACATTAAAACCTAATCCGTAAACCCTAAACCCTAATCCCTCAACCCTAAACCCTATTCCTAAACCCTCAACCCTCAACACTATTCCTTAAACCCTAATCCATCAACCCTAAACCCTAATCCCTCAACCCTAAACCCTCAACACTATTCCTTAAACCCTAACCCCTCAACTCTAAACCCTAATCCCTCAACCCTAAACCCTATCCCTAAACACTCAACCCTCAGCAAGTTATACCTTAAACCTTGATCCCTCAACCCTCAACCCTCATCCCTAAACCCTAAATACCATCCCTATTCCTAAACCCTCAACCCAAGACACTATACCTTAAACCCTAACCCCTTACCTCTAAACCTTAAACCCTATCCCTCAACCCTTAACCCTTAACCCTTAAACCTTAAACCCTAAAACCTATCCCTAAACCCTCAATCCTATACCCTTAACAATATACTTAAGCCCTAATCCCTCAATCATCAACCCTATACCTTAAACCCTGAAGCCTACACCCTCAAACCCTCATCCCTAGACCATATAACCTCACCCTTATATCCTAAACCTTGAATATTGTGCCTCAACCCTATACTTAAATTAAACCTAAACCATACGTGCTCTCAACCCAAGTCACCCTATGCCTTATATACCCTCAATCCATATCGTAAACCCTAAACCCGAATCCCCGTGCCTTACACACTTAATCTTATACACTCAACAACCTGAATATTAACCCTCAACTGTAACCCTCAACCCTCTAATCTCTACCCTCTACCCTCTACCTATTACTTAAGCCCTAATCCCTCAACCCTCAACCCTCAAAACTATACAAACTCAAGTCCTTATATACACTAAACCCAAAACACTTACATACATACATACATGCATGCATACATACAAACATACATACATACAAAGATGCATACATACAAGCATGCATACATGTACATACATACAAGCATGCATACATACCTACAAGAATAGATATATACATCCATGAAACATCCTTATGAAAGTTGAACATATCTCATTCAAAGGAAAACATAACGCGAGCGCATTATAACACACTCGCATTGTGTCGAATTGGGAAAACACTGGGAAACATGCAAAAAAAGCAAAAAAAAGCACGTTATAACGCGAGCACGTTATAACGCGCTCGCATTATATTGTGCTTTGGGAATCTGATTTGCTTTGGATTTGGAGTGCCTTTTCAACATCCACAGACGTGTTTTTGCAAATTCTACAAGATTTCACATAATTTTGTTCGTGCTAACCCTCAAATTTGCATGTGTTTCAAGGTCAAACAAATCGAACACCTGGGTAATGTTAGGCTTTCTCTTAGCTATTTAACGATGTAATTTTTTTCACATTTTGACAATGTTAAGCCTTTCATCTTTAATTTCTTTTGTTTGTGTGTCCGGCTTTGGGCAAATACCATTGTTTGGTCTTCTTTGCATTGTAAATTAACCATTCATTGAAATTTCAAAAAAATTACATATTTAGAAACTAGACTCCATTCTACACATTAAAAAAATAAAAAATGATTTTCAATTAGTTTTCAAAATTTATAGGGGTAGCACGGCCAAAATTCTATTTTTTAAGATGTGTCCACGTTGAAAATTAGTGAAAAATCAAATATTCATCAAAAAATTATTAGAAAAATCAGGCATAAACTACATGTTGTTAGTTAATTTCTCACTGAAGCAATTTTAAAAATACCAAAAAAAGTTAACCTTTTGAGGGAGCCACAAAACATGCTATGTTATGTTTTTTTGACAGAAACAACACCAATTTATGTGGCTCCCTCTTTTGAACCCCTTAATCTATACCATTTTCAAAAAAAGTTAGTAGTTTAGAAAGTAGACTCTGAGCATTACGAACATTGTTTTGGTTGCATCTCCAAATTTTGAGTGTAACTATGCTCAATTTCTCATCCAAGGCCAACATTTCCTGATTTTAGAAAAAAAGTGGCCACTTAAGACCCCTTTTTGGCCCCCCATCTTCTTGCACTTACCTATATGAAATTTTTGAAATCCAAAATTACCTTATTGATCTTATTTAGGACTCCACTCTTCTCTTTAAGATCAAGAATATCGTTGAAATCACCTCCGAGCATTACTTTATCGTTGCTCGGGAGCTTTAATTTGGCTATTATGTTGTTCCACACAAGCAATTTATCCTCAATTTTTGTGGGACCGTATACATTAAACAAAGTAAACTCCAAATCCACCAACAAACATCTGACTGAGCACATCATCCAGTTCTGGTTTGTTTCCAACAATTTGATATCCATGCTGTTAGGTGACCATAAGATCCCCAAATCTCCAGCAGTCCCCAAAGCATCCTAAAAAAGACCAGATCAAAGCTTGCAAAATTTTAAAAACTTAATCCCTTCTTCATTACAGATTTTAGTTTCTTGCAGTAATATAATATCTGCTGACAATTTCTCCATGTGACACTTTACCAGGTGCCTTTTGTCAGGGGGCCCCTAACATTCCATGTTAGGATCCACATTGTCCTCCAAGGGAGGACATGGCTCCCTTGGATTTCAATAAAAAAGTCTTTAATGTTCTTCAAACTTAATTCCGATGTAGCATCCTCCCTTCTCTGTCTGTTGGATTTTCTACCCCTCCCTTTCTTGGACTTTCCTAGCAACTTAACTGTTGATTGGCTAATATGCCTTGGGTTGACCTCCCCTAATTCGTCTTCATTTGAAAAACCAACCTCCGAGTCCAAATCCTTCAAATCATCACCACCTTCTAAATTTTCCAATCCTTTGTCAGAATCAACAAAACCTTCATGTTCACTTTCACTGAAATCCTTCTTTCCCTTGTTCTGCATTGTATTCTCCCCATCCACCTCTTGAGGAGATTGATTTGCAATCAAAGTCAGTCCAGCTTTCTCCATCTTATCTTCCTCACGAGCTTCATAATTTTTCTTAATTCCTGCGTCCTCCATCTCTGAGCAACTTCTACCATTGTTATGTATTAGATTGCAATTCGCCACCCCGAAAGAAGGATTCAAAGGGCCAGCATTATCACTTATGTGATCTGAAGCCAAAACATCAACGCTTCTCTCTTTCTGCCTGAGAGGAGGGGCATTGGCCACCAAGTTTCAATTTATTTATACCCAAATGCTCGCAATTTTTGGTTTGAATTTACAAGATTCTTCTTTGTGATCCCACTTTCTACACCTTAGACAAAACATTTTTTCTTCCTCTATCTCAATCTTTTGCAACCAATGAGCTCCATCGACATAGATTTGAATTTCATCTGGGATTTCTCTAATCGCGACAATTTTGAGGTGAGCATATAGATAGGAAACTCCTTCAATGATATCCTCATCTATGTCAACCAAGGTACCCAAGGTTTTACCAATCTTTTCAAGGCAATCTTCGGTTCGGACCAATAATCGATTGGTAGGTTAATAGTCGAACCTAGAGTAGGCGATCATAGGGATTTAATTTTAATGGATTGAAATTAGGATGCCATTTCTGTATATAGAGTCGTGAATCCTCCATCATCCAAAGTCCTCCTTGCAAAACCTTCTCTTGATCTTCTGCGGAGATAAAAATTGCCACAAAGAACCCTTTTGGCATGAATTTCACAATTTCCTAAGTTTTCCAATTCTTTGAAATCCATGCCCTAATCTTTCCTCTGGTAACCCGCTTATCAATAAAACAACAAATAATCGTGAGATCTTCAACATTCCAATGTCCTCTCCAGCGTCCTTTGAAAGGTCAATTGTAAGCAAGCCATGGTGATTGGCCTCGAAGCAAAATTGAGAATCCTCCTTTCCATGGTCGTCTTCCTCCTGACTAGTTGTCCTATTCGCACAATTCAAATTCACATTTTCACCCTCCTGCTCCTGCTCTATTTGGCATATCTTTTTGTGTGTTATATCTATCAACTATTTTTTTTAATTTAATTATATTTATTTTATATATACTATCTAATATAATTGATAATATAATATATTTTATGTATTGCAAATTATTTAATATATATTAACTAAAATGTCACTCAAAATCCATAATCCATTATATATGTGGCATAGAAAAATGAAGTAAAAAGTAATTTTTAAGGTGAAGTTACATTGGGGTATGGTACAACTTGTAGACTTTCCAATATTCCTATTTGAAATGAAATGAAAGAATTTTAATGACGTCCACAAGGCCATAAGGGATCAGGAGCAGCAACCCTAAAACACTTTAAAATTCTTTACCTATTGGATGGTATAAATGGTATGAGGGGAAATTGAATGGAGTAATGTAATCGATGAGAGCAGACCTGTAATTTGACAGTCACCCCTGCCTGTCATATAATTTTTTTATGACGGTTTGGTCATTTAACTACCTTTCAATTGACGTTTTAACAAAACTATAACTTGTCAAAAAAATGTTGATTTTTTTTAAGTGATTTTTTTTCTATTGAAAGAATGCAAATTACAAAAAAGCAATCTAAAGACTACGAAAAAGAGTAGCAATCAACAACACAATCACAAACAAAACTACAAACATCAAGACCTCTTACTTTGGATAAACTTCATGGTGATCACAACTCAGATCAATTGTTTCAAGTGGTTCACCTTGACATTGATAACTGTACTAATCTTCTCTTGGCTACAGAAGATTCTTAAAGCTGATCATTGAATACAATTCCCACTTGCAAATTGCTATCATTCAAATCACATTTCAAAAAGATAGCAAAGTAATTAGTTTCACAAATATTGGCCACGTACCTTAAGAACAACCCATCCACTCCACAAACCAACTTTCCCTCCTTTTGAAGTCTTAGAGAACTTTCAATCATCGATTCACCACACTGTGCTTAGGACTTGACCTGTTTAGTTGTATCACTGCTTGACCTGTTTAGTTGTATCACTACTGAGAACATTGATAGAAAGGTGACCTTGGTGAATTGAATGACAATGGAGGAAGTAGCAAAAAATATTTTTAATTCCTGTAATTGTAAATCAACTCTTAATTACAACTCTTCTTAATCTTTGTAATTGTAATTTTCAAAGTTGTACTTATTCCATATATAATAAACAATGAATAACATATTAACAAGTATACACAAAGCAAATATTTGTTTCTAAATTGATTTTTAAAATAAAATAAAAACAATTATAGACAAAGCAAAGATTTGTTTCTGAATTGATTTTTAAAAATAAAAAAATAACAAAACAAAGCAAAAATTTGTTTCTAAATTGATTTTTAAAATTTATTGAAGATAAACATTCTAAAATATCATTTACAATTATCTTTGAAACTATTCTAATTTAATATATATTTCTATATCAATTTAAAAAAAGTTAAAATATCATTTATATTTCTATAACAAATTATTATAAAATAATATATATTATAAATAAGAATATTATATTATATTATATACCCTATAATAAAATTTTACGGTTTAGCAATAATTTAGAGTTGCATATATACGGTTATGTAAAAATTTGATGGTCTAATAAATTTTTAAGTTGTAAAATACGGTCTAAAATGGCAAAAACGGCCAAATAGACCATCAAATTCCAGGGTTGGATGAGAGCATGCGCATGTCGAATTAGTTAAGGCGAACAAAATCTGGAGCTAAGCAGGCAACGGAAGGGATTCGAACCTGGGTCGCTGGAACCGATCCTGTTCTTTTTGAATCCAAAGCAAACCGCCGAAAAAAACAGCAGACAAAATGTACACATTTGGAAGATTTTTAGTGGTTAAAAATAAACAGACGAGACGATTTCAATCGTCATTTCTGACCGCCGATTTCAACACTCAGCTCGTCTGTTTCATATGGGAACGCCTTCGGCGAATCCACTACTAAATTATCATAAAGAGAATTCGAAACAAGAACAACATAATATACAATACTATATGATAGAGCTGTTGTCTCAGACGTAACGAAAAAATAATTCTCTGAGTGATTGCTTTCCGTTTAAGCAACAAATTGAACCCTCCTGACACCAAATTCTGCAATCCACCTCATAAAGAATCTTGTTTTGAATTCTATACAATTTATACCCTGAATCCAAAATGGTAACTATAACTGACAGGCCAGATGGATTGTTCAACCCAATCATATCTACTTGATCATCCAAAAAATCTAGCTATACCTAAATTTACGCCTGTCCACTAGATTGCAAATCACAGGGCCCACATAATTGTTTTTTGGGTTCTTGCGAATCTTCCGTATTTGATAGAAATGCTTAAGCAAACAGAGACCATAAATGCTTGAATATTTTTGGTTTTGCTGTATCGATACACGCAAAGCCGTAAAAATTTCCCCAATGAAGAAGTGAAGATCCGTCTTACCCAATTTGGTTTGAGTCTATATTCAGTTGAAGGGTGGGTGTGTGTTTTTTTTTCTTGTTCTTTTTTCTTTTTATGTAATTTGGAATGAGAATCTAGTGTGAATGATGTTGTTATAAGATCTTTCACAGAATGTTTGTGTCGGTTTTGCAGGATGTGTGTTGAAAGTTACCGAGAGAAGTTGATAGGATTCATGAAAAGAAGATTTGGGTGCCAATTGTAGACTGTGAAAGGTATGCATGCCAAACATTTGAGGGAAACTCTGTGATGGTTTCGCTGAAAAAGAAGTGTGTGTATCTGATTGGAAGGACATGAAAATTTCTGCACAGGAGATGTCTGAAAGTTTTGCTCTGACTTTTTTTTTCAATTATGGGAGAATTCGAATTATATTTTTTTTGCAATAAAAAAATTGGGGATCTATAAATGGGGCCCCAGCCCAACATCATCTGAAAAAACTACAAATCAAGAGCATCTAAATCAGCGACCCCTGCTTAAACAGGTTGGGAAAAAGGCCTACATTTTTATTTCCTTATTATGCGATCTGAAATTCATATGACAGATAGGTTGTCTTTTAACAGTCTTCTTTTTATTCCGGGCTTCTGTCCACTCCTTAACTCCCTCCTCTTCCTCTGAAGTATAGGATGACTCCGAGTACGATTGATTGATTACTGCTTAAAAAGCTCCTGTAAGTTTGCATCAACAACCCATTTCTCTTCATTTGATAAATCTGTAGGTAATCCAAAAGCTGAGAACCGGCCTGAAGGCTATTTGGGCAGCTTGGACCCTAGCAATTGTTGCAAACTACTACTTGAAGATGATTTCTCCAGCACTCACCTTGTATGGCTAAATTGACTAATTCTTTTTGCTTCTCTTTTTTCATCTCATTTGAGATTTGTTGCTGAGTGGAAGTAGTGCGAACTATCTCTAAGTATTTAGGAGGCGAGGGAGGAGACCCATCTGCCACTAGCGTATCCTCCATATCCTCAAAAGAGCTCGCAACAGCCTTACTAACTAAAAGATGAGAGTAGCGAGCCCCTTGCCACCATGTGCCTGCTTTAATGATTTAGATTTTCCCCTATTGCACTCTGCAGCAATATAACCCACCTGAAAGCATCTTCTGCAACAGAACGGAATTGTTTCATAATCTATTACCTACTTCCCTATCCGATCTTCCACTTTTAACCATATCTCATCCGGAAGCCCTTTTGAGATATCTAATTCTACTTGAAGTGTTGTTAATGTAGAGTGGATCAAATTATTTGTATTTGGATCAGTAGATAAGAATTTCCCTACCATGTTTCCTATTCCCTAAACACAAGCATCTACCCAAAACTGTACAGGGAGATACAGGAGCCTAATCCAAAAGGGCATTAAGGGAAACGTCTCTGTCATTGGATTTGAAGCAGGAAACACTCTGATCCTAAAATCACATCCCATTTTCTAAAAGATATGATCAATCCTCTAATTTCTCACACAGCAATACAAAAAATCCTTGAGCACTCGAGAAGATGTTTATATTACCTTTTAAATTTTTCTCCCAACTTTTTGTGATCCAAGCATGAAGATTTGCTAATCTTGGCCAGAAAGCATGAAATCTACAAATTAATCCCCTCTTTATAAATTTTTCCTCTTCATGTAGAATCTCGCAACCAAGAGACAATATTGGATGCTCCCCAAAATAGGGGATAATACTTGTCCTGCGCATTTGCCTTGCAAAAGACTCTGTGAAACTCTTTTCTGTATTACCTCCATGTTTACTAGGAATGACAGGGGCCACAGGTGCTTGTGGACCTGACACCAGCAGGTCTCTTTTAGCCTCAAGTTTCTTTTAAAGATCCTTGCTGCATTCACTGTTCTCCGCACCATCCTTACCCTCTACAGACAAAGGAATCTTCTCTAATCCACCAGTCATGTGCACTTTAAGGTTTTCAACAGCATGAGTGGGAAACTCCATTTTGAACCGATAGCATTCACTTCTGCCTGAATTAGCTTGTTGCCCATGTTGCTTCAATGGATGACCTAAATTCAAATTATATTACTTTTAAGAAAGAATAGCTAGGTCATGAAAGATATGTTCTTAAAAAAGCCATCACAGCCAAGATATGTGCCTCTGACTTTAGAGGCATTGACCCAACATCTTTGTTGATAGTTGATAGTCCCGGATTTGCACTTGAAAAGAAATGCCAATTCTAGCCTGCACATTATATAACTCCCCTTCACTGTGTGGGAAGGGGTCTTCTTGAAACATAGCCTTACATCTAGGTTTTCTCTAAAATCCTCTAGCAGTTAAGTTTTGTTGTGATTGTGTATTTTTATTGGTGAATTATTCCTTTTTTAAATATGAAGGGAGTTTGTATCTGCAAAAGATGCTGTCACCTGGGGTTCTCTTTGATAGCCTAGTTTGTTGAGATATGCCACACCTAGAATTTTGGGTGTGGCTAAACATTACCACGTCTTTCTGGAATCGAACCTGGGGCTTTGCCATGAAAACCACAGTGATTATGTTATGAGCTTATTCCAATTAACCCCTGTTTTTCTGGATTGTGTTGAGATTGAATGCAAAAGCTTCTTCTTTGAATGGTAGAGAATGGGTACTACGGTATTGTATGTTTGTTGAGAAATGATGCAATAGAGTTGGGTTCTTGGTTTATATAAACATGAGTGTATTTTGTTGAAGGCATCCCATTGGTCATTTAGCCATATTTATGTGTATCAGGTAAAAAATCCAGAGGTAGATCAAGGAAGGATTGGTTGTTTTTCAACCACCAAGCAGTTCCATGGATTCCTGTAGCAGAATTGCATTTTAATCATTGACAGTGAGTGGCAGGAATTTTGATGGAAAAGGGTTGATACTTGATTAGAAAACACATTAGTCTATTTATGTTCTGTTGTACGGATCAGGAGACTCAAAGGTGATTGTGTGCTATAAAGTGCTTTTAAGGATCAGCAGACACATTGGTGACTGTCCTAAGGATCTGAAGAAACATTTGTTATCAAGTGCTGCAAGAAGGTTTCAAGGATGACTTCAGACACTGGTTCAGCATCTGAAAACAATGACAGCAAAGCCCCTCTACTGCCTGAGAGCCAGCATAATCTAAAAGATTCTGATTGTAAAAATGCATCATTTTCAGGAGCTGTATTTAATCTGTCAACAACTATTGTTGGAGCGGGAATCATGGGATTGCCTGCTACGATGAAGATTCTAGGACTTGTTCCAGGGATTTCTCTAATTGTGCTTGTTGGAATTCTAACAAATGTGTCTATTGAGATTCTACTGAGGTTTAGCAGAGCCTGCAAGGCCACTTCATATGGAGGTGTTATGGCAGATGCTTTTGGTCCACTTGGAAAGATTTTACTGCAGATCTGTATCATAATTAACAACCTTGGTGTTCTAATTGTCTACATGATCATCATTGGTATGCAGTTGCACAGACAAAGATATGGATTGGCTCCTCTTGCAGTATCCATTTCATCACTTAATTTGTTAGTTTCTTCTTAAAGTGGCATTCTCCTTTTCTGGACAGGTGATGTTGTCTCTGGCACGTCAGCAAATGGTGTGCATCATTCTGGTATCTTAGAAGAATGGTTCGGTGTCTGTTGGTGGACTGGGCGGCTGGCTACACTGCTTCTCACCACAATTTTTATTTTAGTTCCCCTTGTATCTTTCAAACATGTAGGTAAGTGCATATCTACACTTTAAGCAATTAAAAAGATTGCTTTTCTTCAAGGTTTCTGTATTTCCTGTCAATATAATTCTTTACATTGGGAGAAAATGGCATTTATGATTGCCTTGTGTTATGAGCGAAAGTGACTACTTATATAGAGATGTATCTCAGCTGCTGGTTAATATAAGTCAAATCTGAGTTATCTCTTTAAGATAATCCATTAGGCATTCCTGGTATAATTTTTGTGTAACTTTTAGTATAATTAGTATGCTTATAAGTGGTAATAAAAAATCTGCTTAGAAAAGAGTTTTTTTTTTAATATTATTTTAATATGCTTTGAAACCCTTTTTAATCCTGGAGAGTTGTACATTATACTCTAGGCAAAAAGTATTATTGAATCTATTAATCTTGGGCATTGTTTTAGTTCTTATTTCCTTGGACTTGCAGATTCCTTGAAAGTTACTTCTGCATTATCGGTGGCATTAGCTGTTCTGTTTGTGGTGATCACTGCTTGCATTTCAATTTTCAAATTGTTCAATGGCGACATCCACATGCCAAGATTATTCCCAGTTTTTGTTGATCAGACTTCATTGTGGAAGATTTTCACAGTTGTACCGGTGTTGATCACTGCTTACCTCTGTCACTATAATGGTACTGTAAATTTCTGTTGTAACCATTTATTGCCAGCCTACTAGATAATGTACTAAAGGAAAGCTTATAATTCATACCATCCAGTTTGGATTTTATTAAATGCAAGCATTTTCTTTTGACGTGACTTCTGGCATCTGTGGCTTCCGCAGTTCATCCAATACACCGTGAATTGAAAACCTCTTCACAAATGCAAGCAATTGTTCAAGCATCACTTACCTTATGTGCGGCAATATACGTAACTACAAGTTTGTTTGGTTATACTCTATTTGGAGATCAGACTATGGATGATGTTCTAGCCAACTTTGACAGAAACTTGGGAGTTCCTTATAGTGATATTCTGAATGACATTGTCCGTATTAGCTATGCTGTCCATCTGATGTTTGTATTTCCAGTGATACACTTCTCTTTGCGCCTTAATCTTGATGGACTTATCTTTCCATCGGCACAGCCGCTTACTTCAGATATTTGGAGATTTGTTTTAATCACTGCTGGGCTAGTTGGGATTGCTTTCGTGGGTGCTGTGTTCATACCCAGTATCTGGCTTGCTTTTCAATTCACAGGAGCTACTGCAGCTGTTTGCTTGGGCTTCATCTTCCCAGGTGCAATTGCACTCAGGTAGTCACTGAATACTTAACTGACTTATTTATTGTAATTTGTTTTATTGCTTGTTTGTGTAGATATTTGGAATTTTTCTTGTTTGTTGCTAAGTCTTGACAATCTTCTATTGCAGAGACACTCATGGCATCTCGACAAAAAAAGATAAATTTATTGCATTGGTAATGATTATACTGGCAGCAATTTCTTGTTCAATTGCTGTATACAGTGACATTGATCAGTTGTTACAGAAAAGTAGCCCAGTTCCAAGTTCTCCTACATCATGAGAATTTAGTATTTACAAACTTATTTGTGCCTGTGGCACTGCTCCTGTATATGTAGGATTCTTTAGTGGTGTCTAGTGAACAGGAATAAACTGATAGTTGAAACATAATGAACAATCTCAGAGAAGCATAATGTATCATAATTAAAATGTGCAACCGCAAACATTAGGCATTGACTTTGCAAAGCTTTGAAGCAAATATAGGATTATGGCATTTGTAGCTATAAATTATGCAACATATGCATTGCCCTGCCTCAGTATTTATTGAGGCAGCAGAGGTTTATGTGAACTTATGTAGTCTTGTACTTATGCTCTGCTCTTCTCACAGGAGTTCTCATTTCAATATACAACTTTGTTGTTGCTGTATTTGTATTTGTAACAATTTTATGGTGAATACATGCAGTACTGATGTGTCGACACAATTAACTTATTCATCTACGCAAAGCTGATAATCCTGATTGGAGAGTAGTAAGGCATTGCATTGTTAGTCAATGTTAAAGACAAAAGACTGCCTCACAGTGCCCAGATTGGGAAAATGAGATCTTTTCTAATTTGAACAAAAAATGTGGTCCTATAACACCTACATCCTTATTACGTGATAACCAAATACAGTCCTAATGCAATTAAGGCAATACTTTCATAAATTATGACTTCTGTAGTTGGGGTGCATGTAAATCAGGCTGCACCCAAGACAATGGATATGAAATGCACCCAAAACCACATTCAATGCACACCAGGCAAAGTTGGTGCTTTAACACACCCTAGATGCACCTGGTGCAGTTCAACTAATCTGCACCATGCAACTGGTACATTTTTCCTAATTTCAAACACACCCTATGAGAAGATCAATTAAAAAATTAAAAAGGTTAAACAAGAATTCAAAATGCATGTTTGGTTAAAACCTAAAGCATTTAGGAACAAATGGTTCTTGAACAATATGGATAATATTTTTGATTGATATATTCATTTATAAAATATAAAGTTTGTTTTTTAGGTCATGGCCAAGCCAGATGCCAATGTGATGCCAATTTGGTGTATGACACCCACATTTTGGAGCAGATAAAGGGAGACATCTGGTTTATTAAGTTTCATGGATATTTTATGTTTGAAGATCCAATTTAAAAGTGCGATGTTTCAATTTTAATATTACTGTGTACCTGTGTTTTTGGGGTCTGTAGCATCCCTATATCTGCACCATTGCACCTGTTTACCTATTATTGTGTACCTTAGTTATCTCGCAATGAAGCCTTACAAATATGGATGTGATATCTGGTGACAAACAAGTCATATAAGCATTTCCATGAGGCATATGGAATTTTTTGCCTTGACAATGTTTATCTATGAATCTAAGTTCTTCCAAGCATCATGTTACAGATTTTTCCAGTAGTTTGATTATAAGATGGTCTTCCAACAGTAGTACTTGGACTATTTCTATATAGTTGTTTTAAAACTTGCTTTATATCCTCTCTAAACCATTTTTAATATCTTGTGAGGTCTACCGCCTCTGATTTTAAAATTGATCAAGTTTTTGTGAATGTATTGCTTGGGTCATAAGCTCAAGAAGTGACCTATAGTTGGTTCGTTCTTCCTTAAGTTGAGATTTTAATGTTGAGCATAACAAGCGAGTGATTCTCTAGCATCCACAATCAAAATGCAAATTTTCTAACCCCTATTTAATGGGGAATCTCTTAGCGGATTTTTCCGGAAAGCTATTATATAATTGTCTGTTAGAATACATTCAATTTGTTTAAACTTTAAAGGCTAAGTTTTCTATTGTCTTTGTTGATCTGCTCTGCGTGTTCTCTTTAACTGTATCAAATTCAATGGTATGATAAGGTTAGGAAAATTGCATGTTTCATGATTGACAAATCTAGGCATTCCAAAGCTTTTTCGATAGTAACCTTATCCAAAGGCAACCTGCCAAATCGTATTCTCTTAAAACTTTTTTGGGTAACAGATATCAGCTGCCTGAGAAAATACCTGAAATGAATATTTGAATTAAACTTAGAAAGCTGAACTGCAAGGAGGTGAATTCATCAAACTACAAGATTGATGGACTACCGAGCATTCAATTGATTCGAAAGAACAAAATTTGGCATGGCAACCCATGAGGAAGTTGAATTAATTGGGCGAGCTAAAAAAAAATTTGTTGACGCAAATTCTCTCTACTAGGCTTTAATGGCATAAAGAGTTGGAAGATGTTTCTCAAAGCTGCCGATGGTGTACCAAGAAGCATTTTTCTAGGTAAACAATTTCACTTAAGATATCTTTACTCTTATTGAATTTTTTGTTGAATCCACATGGGATGTAATTCAGAAGTGATCTGCATATTAAGAAAGAGCACACAATTTCGAGCTTCATAGACAAAACCACAACATTGTAAATAAGTCAGGACAATGTATGTCCAACCAGTGACGCTTACTGATTATTTTGTCTTTATTATTTTAGTTGGTTGTACGCCCGAGAGGTAGAAGGCTGATCTTTTCAGCTACTAATTAAGCTACCTATAGATGTCTTTACCTCTGTGAAAATTGAAGCATTTTTGTGGGTATAACTCTCTACCAGTGTTCATTCTGTTATTGTTGTATTCTATCCTGTTCAGTGTATGAATGTTATGATTCTTAGCTAAATTTCCTGCACATAAATTTCATGTTTATATTGTTGTTGTTGTTGGAAGTTTATAACTGTGAGATTCACTCCAGATCCAATTTCAAACATAGTATAAGATGTGGTTTGTTGAGAGGTGGAACGTGCTGCGAGATGGTTTATCCAGTTCATTTTGTTGTTCAAACATGGTTATAAGAAAGAAGTATATTGCAAGTATGTGCTAATCGGTGTTGTCATTGGTGTCAACTGTGCCTTCTGATGAGGTTGTTGTTTGATTGAGTTGCTGTGTTAAAGTGATTTGATTGCTTTGAGGAGATTCTAAAAATGTTGAGAATATGCTTTTGTTGCTTGGTTTCCAAGTGCTTTTGAGCAAATTTGATTAACAAAGCAAACAGTGTGTTGAAGATGTGTTCTGGCTTAACAGAGTTATGATCGAGTTTTGCTCCGCATTTCTTCCTAATTGAATATCTGAGTGTGCGATTTGGATATGTGGTTTAGAAGTGTTTGAAGATGCTAAATCCAAGATTTGGTGCTCCGGATCGTTGTGCAGTGGAAGTTGTGTTCACCAATGTGAGAACAGTGTTTGACAGTGTGTCTGGGAGAAAGTATTTTGCTCTGCATTTCTCCGCAGAATGGTTTCAGGTGTTGCGGTTCTGAATTTATGCTTATAAGGTCTATATCTTTCTTCAGTTCAAGTGGTTCATGGTTTGGTGTTCCGCAAGTACATTTCTTAAGTTGCAGATGTTGACAGAGTATGATATAGCCGGTTAAGTACTTCGGTGTGAAGTTTCTTCAGGTGAAAGATGTTGTAAGGGAATTTGTTGGTTTTCAGGTGCTTGTGGATGTTTCTAGATCATGTTCGAGCTTGGTGCGTGGTTCGCATGTTGTCGTATGATTTTGAGGAAGTGTGTATTTAAAAGTTCATGGTGTTAACACAAGGATGGGTGACTTGATTGTTTACATTATTTGCGGTTGTGCTTTGGTGAAAGTGAAAGCATGATGAAGCGTGTAAGAGTGGATTTAGGTTCGTGCTAAGGCGTGATGTGGTCTGCATTCATTCCTTTCCTCCACAGGAATGTTTAGGTCCAGACCTAATTTGAATTTTATGGGTTAAGTTGTGTTGCCAATCTTGGAGAATGTTTTCATGATTGATGATTGTATAAATAAGTGTCAAGGAGTCGTGGATGTGGGTATGCGCGAGGGATATGATGTTAGTGATGCGAATTTGATCAGAGCAGTAAGAGCTTTCATGTGTTAGGCTACTGGATGTAGTGAGCAGGTGTCTACTATTTTCAGTGATGCTGCGAAGATGTTTGTGTTGTGATGGATATTGAGCTTCATTGGAACTGAATTCCATGCATGGGTTAGATGCAACTATATCAGTTCAAAGCCCGGCAGTGAGCCATCCTTCTCTTCTTTCTTTCTTTCTCAATAGGCAGTGAGTCCACTTGGATAGTGAGTCACCTGCAGTGAGCATTCTCTCTTTTGGGCAGTAAGCCTTTGTAATTCGGTATTGCTACTACATTATATTGTGAGCTAATTCTCATCGTGGTTTTTCCCTTTTAGGGTTTTCCACGTAAAACCTTATGTTCTCTTTTGTGTGGTGTTGTTATGATTTAGTTTCAGTTATTTGCTTTTCATACTTAATCATCATAACATAGTTAAAGGTTAATGTAGATCTGAATGTTTGTAAGGGTTTGAAGTTTTGTTACAACTGATTCAACCCCCGCCCCCCCCCCCCCATCTCAGTTGTCTTGTGCATTTCAACAGTGGACATAACGAATGCACAGGTTGTGTAGTAGAACAAGTTGAATAACTTTGAAGAAATCAAAACTTAGAGAAAATGAGGTGAAGTGAGATAATTTTGTTTTCCAAATAATGCTTATGGAGAAGAAGTTGGATACATTGCATGATTGCAGAGTTTAAAAGAGAATTCAAAGGAACAATTATGCAGCAAAGATATTGTCAAAGTGTTGCGAACGATATATCAAAGTTATTTGGGATTGAACCCAACACCAACTGCACTCAGCACGAATCAAACAGTTGTGTACTCTATTTAAATAAACCTTTTTCACCAACTGAAGTCAGAGCCGAGCATAAGTTTTTTTTTGTGGAGTTTACTAGTGAAAGTGTTTTTAAAGAATGCACCTCTTACAAAGTGAGTTCCAGAAAGCCACATAAAAAGTTGTTTGGGCAATCAACAAAGTTGCATAAGCCAAAAGACTTCATCCAAATGAAAGTAATTTTTTCCTTACGAAGGAAGAGAAGAAAAAGCAAGCGATATGTTAAGTAAGTTATTGGGTATGGATTTATCTGAGAACGGATAATGAGATGATGAAGACTGCAAAATGTGAAGTGATATTGTCATTGTTACTAGAGAGAGTGAGGAATGCATACCACACATTTATAAAGGTGTTTTGTTTTTAATATGGAATGGCCAAGAATATAGGGATTGGAGGGAGGAGCAGTTGCTGGTGGTGGAAGTTGAAAGGTCTTCCTTCCTTGTCGTCTTTATTGAGCTCACTCATTTGTGTTTATTGGTCTCCTTGGTCATATTTTTGTTATCTTTGGTTATGTCTTTAGGCCCTCTTGTTTAAATTTTGTATTGTTGATAGTTATTTATTGGTGGGCTTGTTGATTTTTTATTTATTTTTGTTATATTGGATTTGGTTTGGTTTCGAGTTATTCGTATCCTCCTTGGTCACTTGTCCTACATTTATTGTGCGGGTGTGAGTTTGGTTTCAGTGGCATCTAGATAGAGGGGAATGGAAAGCGTCAGAAGGTGATTAATGGGGATGGCAGTGGAGGTAAATCTTTCAAAGATGTCCTCGTTGCTGGTGAAGGTCCATTGGTTTGTGGATGTACAAAATTTTTAGTTCATGATGCAAGGTTCGTTCAAGCATAGGGCAAAGATGAAGGCACAGAAGGTGAACATGTGGTTACTCTTTCCCTTGTTCCTAATGATGAAATGGACGTTTTGGAAAAGGAAGAATGCAGGCTTAAATCAATTGTAATATTCTTTGTCTATATAACTCTAGATGCTTTATCTTCTCAGAAGTTTTTTGATAATTTGTTGTCCTCTATTTGGAGGAAAAAACTAGGTCTTTATGTTTCATTCTGTCATATGTTATAGAAAGGCTTTTTTTTTTTTTTTTTGTTTGTCTTAAGAACAATGCCATGCAAAAAGGATTCTTAGTAAAGGATTTTGGAATGTTTTTTATTAGATAAAAGGGTTAACAAGGAACCCTACCCTTACAAAAGCTAAAAGGTTGAGGCATAACGGGTCCCAACAAGGGGACTAGGCGAAACAAATAGCAAAACAACTCTCTGACAAACAACACTCTAACAACACACAGAGTTGTGAATGAAGGGTTGACAACCTACACAATGCTAGACCCTGACCTCTCAAACTGCACATCCTTAACTCGAGTGTGGGAAGCAGATACAGATTTGGGAAGACCTCTCTTGCATCTTTGGACAATCATCTAGGATACATCATTAGCTAAATCCCTAAGAGTGAGGGGAGAGGAGAGGGGAGTCCTCTATTGTCACCACCACCCGAGATAGCTCCCACAAAGAGGGAGATAGACTACCAGAAGGAGCCACAAGCCACAAAGAAGTTGTCAATGAAATAGGAGCAGGAATCCCATCATGAGCCACAGAGGAAGCAACCTACATTGAGACAAAAGAAGAGGTCTCAGTAGGAGTCAAGGAAAACACCAAAGCCACACCAACCACTGGGGAAAACCCCTTGTAACATGACTCGTTGTTGGGGGACAGGAAGAGAAAACCCAACATCCTAAGAAGACACATCAATTGGAAGATAATCGTCATCCTGAGAGTCAGAACCATTAACTCTCAAGTGGTCAATGTGGGCATCCTGCCACCACAAAGTCACGCCAGCCTTGTGGCAAGACCAGGAACAGTAGAAGCCAGGTGACCAACGGCAAAGCATCATTTGCAATGAAATGGGAGACCTTTATAATTGAGCTACTAAGTCCAAGGTCTATCCCTCACCATCAAAACAATCTCCCCATGGAGAGCCTTTGAGATATCAATGTCCACCAGAATTTGTGCATACATAGAGAGACACATGGAAAAGGTTGTAGAGGACCCATCTTTAGAAAATGACCAATGGCATCATAACAGAGTTCTTCCTAGAACTAGAGAGGAAGATTGGGAAGCCTAACGAGAGAGAGTGCTCACCCCACAACCATAACCTTTCATCCAACACCAAATCCGTCATCCGTGGAGTCAAATGTTACAATGAACAATCCCCGAGCACAAGGATAGAGCTCAATCTTACCCTCAACCAGACCTAGCCATGAATCCAAAACCCATTTGTTTAAGTCAGGGAGAGAGGGCCACAAGCTGTTGAATCTGTCGATAATGCTATGACGACTGTAAAAATCTTCATTATCAACAACCTCCTATCCTCAAACCACAATAGAGGGGTTTGTGAGCAGGGCAGAGGTCGAGTCTTATCATGCAGAGGAGGGCGACCAGGGGCCCCCAAACACACCATGGTCGCATAGGAAGGATAACCACATGCAGGCCTCCACATAGCAAGAGGAGTCATGGTGCCATTCGCAAACATAGGATCCACAGTACCCAAATCACCGACTGCCAAAAGCACCTGCACATTATCCACGCCAAGCCCATAAGCGATGCAACCATTACTAGCGATAAGGTAGGAAGGCGAGACAATAGCACCAGTCCTGCCACCAACGAGGGCAGAAAGCGCCAGAAAATCTGCTAAAGCAACATCAGTAGATGCAGGAGAGCATCGAGGGGCTCTTGAAGAAGCTTGGTGTCGGGGCCTGGCAGGAGCGCGTAGGTGGAGAGCTAGACTGAACGCCGCGAACAACATGTTGCCACATGGAACCACACCTAAAAAAACACCAAAATCTGTTTGCATGATAGGAGAAAGGACCTGAGGTTATCCAAGAACAAGGTTGTGTGCAGGGTTAAAAAGGTCGAGTGGGAAGGGGAGCGGCAGAGCTCATTTCGAAATACTCAGTTGCAAGAAATGTTTGAGCAGGGTTTGATTAGATTTTAGGATTTTGGAATGTTGGTAAATCACTCTTTGGAGTTTTTGCTTGGGATCCTATCTTAAACCCTGAAGATGAGGTTTTGAAATCTTCTCTCAAATGGATTGAGCTATATGATAAACCTCTTTTATGATTTGTGTTCTTCAATTATTAAAACCTCTACGGGAGGTTATTAAATTGGAAGATACTAGAGCTTCTCTTCCTTACATGAATGCTAGAATTTTAATCTCTTTGAAACATGATGTTATTCTTCTAGATTTTATCTCTATTCTTTTTTATAAGTCTTTGCAAAAAATCAAGATTAATAGATTGGGAAGTTTGAATGTTTGTTTGTTTTGTAAAAACGATGGTCATATGAGGTCGACTTGCCCTTTGTTAAAAAGAAATAGGATTGAAAATTCTAATGTGAGTAATGTTGATTTTTTGGGGGATATTAATAAGGGTAATATGAAACTTGGTGATAGTTCTAATGATATTAATATGGAGAATATTAACAATATTGAAGAGGATTTGCCTCCTCTAGTTGTTAAGGAAAATAGTGAGAAATATATTGTTATTCCTTGTTTGGATAGGTCTCCTAATATCTCTGCTTTGCCTCCCTTGGTTTATGAAATTAATGGAAATAATACAAGACTATTGGATGGGGTGGAAAGTTTTGGGCCTTTAGTGGGCTCTATTAAACGGGGCCGCTGTTAAAACATACCCTAGTTCCAAAATTAGTAAATAGTCTTTAAAAATATCAAAAACTTCCTTGGTTGATGGTGGTTCTAAGTTAATTCTAGGTGATGATAATGGATGTGATGTTTCTATGGATGATTGTAAGTTTGGAGCTACGAGAGGGGGAAAACTAATGATATTCCCTCTTATTTTGAAAAGTTGAGTAAAAGGGGAAACACTCCCCCTTCTAGTTAATCTTTGATCTCTCTTTACTATGTTTTGATGAAAATATTAAGCTGGAATGTAAGAGGCCTTGAGTATTTGGTTAAGTCTCTTTGTAAATCTAGGCCTAACCTTGAATGTTTGTTGCTTCAAGAGGTTAAGTCTATGGGATGCTATTTGGATGGATCTTGTAAAGTTATTTGACATAATTCTATTGTTTTATCATCCAATCATGTTAAAGGGAGGGGGGAGTTTCTATATGCTTAATCCTTCCTTGGGCTAGAATGTTGTTGGGCCTGGATCTTCTCCTTGTTGCAAAGTTGTGTGGATTGAATTGAATCTAGATGGTAGAAATTTTGGTATTTGTTCATTATATTCTCCTAATGGTTATAAAGATTGAGTTGACTTGTGGAATTGGATGGCTATTAATTTGAAGGATATTCCCTTGGTTGTTAGAGGGGACTTTGATATGGTGGAAAGTAGTGTGGATAAGATTGGGGGTTACAAATTTGTTTGGAAAGGTAGTGAATTTATTTTTGGGATAAATTTAAAAGGAAAAAAAGTCTTGTTGACCGTTTGATGGGTTGTAAGAAGGATAGTATGGGAATATGGTTTACATGGTCTAATTTTTAGAAGGGAAATAAGTTGGTATTTTCTAGGCTTGACAAGTTTATGGTGGATAAATCATTCTTTTGCATCTCTCCTATCCATAATGGCAATGTGGTGCAAGTGTTCCTAGCTACCTTATCTGATCATCACCTAATAGAAATGGGTTATTCTCTATCTCTTGTCCTACTAAGCTCCCTTGTTCCTTCAAAGGATTTTATAAACTTAATATATCTCATTTGAAAGACCCCTCCTATGTTAACACTTTGTATAATCTTTAGGTCTTGAATTTTGGTAAGTTATTTGAAGGCTCTTATATTTGTAGGTAGGATAAAGTTGTTGATTCTATTGTTTTGTTCATGAATTTTTTTGGTAGGCATAAAGCCAAGGTCATAGCTAAGAGGATTAGAAGGCTGCAAGAGAAATGGATTTTTGTTGAAAATAAATTTCAATGGAGTCCTTTTGATGTTTCATTGCAAAATAAGGTTGTAGATATTAAACATTTTTTGAGATCATGTAATGAGTTTTATAAGGTCAAATATGCTAGGTATAGATCTAGACTTATGTGGACGCATTTGGAGGATAAAGGTTCAAAGTTATTCTTTAGATTTCTAAAATTCAAGCATGCAAAAGAGAGTATTTTTGCTATTGATGTGAAAGGTAATTTTTTGAAAGAGGAATATGATATTAGGTGTGCTTTATCTAATTTTATGTCAATGCCTTTGCTAAAGGTGATGTTATGATGTTAATGATGCAAGAAATATTATGGCTAAGGTTCTTCCTTGTAAATTGAGGCCTAGTAGTTCTATTGTATTAGATAAATGTCTTTCTCTTGATGAGGTTTCTGATGCTATGCCGAAGGGGAAAGCTCCTAGATGTGATGGATTTTCTATGGAATTCTATAAAGCTAATAGTAATTGGATGAGCAAGATTTTATTAGAGGATCATAATGAAGCTATTCTAATAGGTTTTTTGGGAAAACACATAAATGAGGGCATTATTAAACTTATCCCCAAAGGGGGCGATCCCTCTCATCTTAATAAATGGAAGACTATCACCTTACTGAATATTTCTTATAAAATCTTTGCTAATATTCTTTCTTTGATAATGTAGAAAGAGTCGCCTAATGTTATATCTTCTTCTCAAATTGGATTTGTGAATGGTAGATGTATTCCTGATAATTTGGTCATTAGTTGGGAAGGGATGCACTGGACTAAGTCTTCTAAGCAAAATGTTGGTATGGCTCTTTTAGATCTTGGAAAAGCCTATGATAAGATTGAATGGCCTTTTATTCTACTCATGCTTAAGGATTTAGGATTTAGAGATTTATTTTGTAGAATAATCAATGTTCTGTTTAGATATGCCTAAGCACATATTTGCATTAATGGTGAATTGTCTTATTCCTTTCCTCTCCGTAAGTCAATTAGGCAAGGATGCCCTATTGCCCCATATTTATTTGTTGTTGTTGCTAAAGCTATGCATTATTTTATAAGGGATTTGACTTTAGTGTTAAACCCCGTGTGTTTCTAACTAATTACTATTTACCAAGACTGGTTAATTTGCTTGAATAATGAATGATTATGAATCTTTGCATTGATGTGTATTATGAATCTTGAATGGAATATGTTGAAAGATTGAATGATGCATTGTGATGTATTGTAAATGATTCTAGATATGAAATGTTTGAAGCATATGATTATATTGTGATTGGCTAACTACTGTTGTGGTGATCTAAGTGAATGTAGGAATAGGTTTGCTCCTCTGGAAAGGAGGAGAAGTATCACTCAGGAGAAGGACTTGGTCTGGTAAACGTTGGAGAAAGCTTAAAACTAAGCAAGCACACACCACTATCCTATTAGTCTAGGTTAGGTCGAGTCTGTGTGGGTAGCGGTAAGTAATCTGTGTTATGGATTCAGAATGCTTGTTTGGATATGATTTTATGGGTGTTTGAGTGAAGATTGTGATTTAATCTGTGTGTCGATTTAAGTCTTCTTTGGTAAGTTTAAGATTGCAAAAGTCATGGTTTTATCATGAAATGGTGATGAACTCGTGCAAGTCCATGATAGACTTATACATATGAGACAATACAAGCATGAGTATACGTAGGTAGACGTATCTATGCATACTCATGAGCGTATTGCTCATAGGTATAAAGATATCGATTGGACTAAGTATGTTATGCATGGGTATATGTAGTTCATGTCATCAATGCATATGTGGATTTTATCTCAATAGTGGATCTGTGGGTAATAAGTTTTATTTGGTTTATATATTGATGATATATATAATGAGTTAATTAATATTATTAGATACATATAGTTATATACATATAATTAATATGTGTTTTGGTATATTGATGAAATGTGAATATTCAGATTCTAGTATCAAATAATATGTTATTAAAGAATGTATATATATATATATATATATATATATATATATATATATATATATATATATATATATATATATATATATATGTTGCTTAATGGTTATGGCACTGCCATAAAAGGTACGCAACCATGAAACAAGGAAAAGCAATAAAACATAGCGCTGGTTTAAGTGCATAGATTGGAGCTTATGTTTATATCTTAGCAAACATATTAAATGAAGCATATTTAGTATGCCTTTATAAGCGCCAAAGGAAGCACATAACTCTTATGCATTGTTAGTAATTTCTTGGTTTAAGAATTCATGACTCTTGGCAACACTTTGACTTAGTCATGGGTGTTGGAATAAAGCATAAACACTTATAAGTTTGAAGTTTTAAAGAGCCTTCATGGTGTTCTCAACATGCATACATTGACTCTTTCTTTATAAACAGTTTGCAAGTAAATAGGAAACATGGAATATTGTGTGGTGCCTTTGTGAAGAGATTTAAACCCATTTGAAGTCTGTTTTCTTTACAGTTACCACATTTTGTTGAGTTGCTTCATGATTATCCTCTTATGTGTTCATTTCTCATTGAATTCCTTCTGCCACCTCTAATCAGTTTTGATGAGTCAAAGAATGAAGGGGGAGTTGTGGCAGTTTTGCAAACTAATTTGTAGTCTTAGTTCACTTGGTTTTCTTGTATTTAAACAAGAGCTTCCTCATTCTTTTACACACAATTTTCCAGCCAAGTGCTTCATTATTTTGTTGTTGTAATTCTAAGTTTGGTGTTATGAGTGCATTGTGATTTTGTTTTGAGTTTGTGAGAAAAAGTATAAGAAGATTAGAGAGAGAGTTGGATTGCTTTGGAGGGGAGAACTAGTCTGTTTGAAGGATCACAAGCAAGGGGTTTCATCGATCGATTGGAGCAATTATCACAAGCATGAGGAATTCTTATCCATTATGCTTTTTCTGTTTGAAAGTCTATAAGTGTTTGATTATTGTTGTGGAATGAATTGTTTTGTTGTCTTTATCGAATTGGGTGTCTACTTGTTTGGGTAAAAAGTGTATATATATCTAGTATGAGAATTATATTATGTGTTGAATGTGAAATTAATCTTCGTAGTAGAGATTTGTGCTTAAATTGGATTTTATGAGTAATTATTAAATTAAGTATGATTAGATATTCGTACAAGGTGAAAGATTAGTAAACCATATCTTGCAACTTGTATTACTTTGATATATGTGTCATAGTAAAATTTAGAAAAGTTAAGTAGATTAATCCTGGGATGGGTGATCCATGGTAAAGGGAGATAACCTAGTATAGAGATTGATGTCTTTCCAAATCAAGTTAGAAGGATGGGTGAGCGTGTGATGTCCATTCTGAGTTAGGGGTGATGAAACTTTGGCCAAAGTAGTGTAAACAGCCAATGTTTACATTATTAGTTCACTGTGATCCAGGTTTACATACTAGGAAGGGCAATCATGCTTGTAGGTTGGAGCCACAATGTATGACAATACTAGATATGTAGGACACAACATCTTTCTCAATTTAGGCTATTCTTTGAGGTTACCATACCAATCCCTTCGTCGAAGGGTAGGGCCATTTACCAGTTTGGTAAATGTGTGGGGGACCGCAGTTAGTCCGTGCTTGGCGGAAAAGCACTTAAGTGATGCTTCTCCTCATGTAGTTGGCAGCCCGAATTTGAAGACAGACATTGGAAACATTGTATCTCTATTGTCAATTAACTTATGAAGCATTGTTTGTAACTATCTTTTGCAAAATTGAAATGAGGAATATTCAATTCTTGTATTGATGTAATGTAATTTGATTATGCAATGGAAATTTGAAATATGTTTCAAGTGTGCATCTTATCAAATGAATTAAAGGAAAAAAATATTGTTCTTATTGTTGGCATCTCAATCTTTTTAATTTTGTATTAAACTTAGTAAATTTTAGTTGGTAGAACAAGTGGCATGTTACACATGTTATCAGAGCTACCAGGTTCAGCTCTGGAACCTATGTGCTCACTATGCTTTCCCATCCAACATTATGAGAATCTAATGTTTGGAATTCTTGTGTCAGGATGGTGTGTCTCAAAATGACTGCAAGGAAATCAGTCATTGGGAACAAACACTATCATAAGGCCAAGAAGGAAAGAGAAGCCATTGTTCGCACCATTGAGGGGACAAACAATGACAATGACATATGGTTAGGAGATATGGAGACACTGAGTCATGCCCTCTCTGGGATTAGTCGAGAGAAAATAAGGATGAGAGATGATGCCAACTTCAACCGTCTGCCTTTAGTCTCTCCAACCAAGTCAACATCCCTGCCACTATCTAGGGATATGCCCTCTGAGTATAGTGTGACTCCTGCCATGTTGTTTAGAGATCTTCGAGTTTCTCCTTTGGCAAAAATAATTGCAATTTCCTCAAGTGATGAATCAGAGGAGTATGTTCCCCGAGACTATGTGTCTAAGGATAAGTCTGAGGGATACACTCCACTCAGCTATGTAGCTGAGAGTGAATCTGAGGGATACCTCCACTGGACTATCACAATAGTCATTCTATGTAAATCTAAGGATATTTAAGTCCTTATCATTATTAATAAAAGAAATTTTTCTTATCAAACACTTGTGTTTATAAGCTCTCTTTGGTGAATGCTTTGATAAATGATTCTGTTTGAAAGTTTAATGTTTTTAGAATGTTAGGTAAACATTCGTAGAATCTAACCTTAATGGAAACCTACAAGGTAAGACTTTCTAGAGAAAAATGGTTTGTACCAGAACTAACCCTGGAGGAAGTGAAGAAGTGGGACAAGGATCAGAGAATATGAATACTAAGTTGGACTGTATTCTAGCAATGATGATTGAGACAAGGGAGAGAGTGGGAATCTTAGAGCAAAAAGGAAAGGATAGAGAAAAAAAAAGAAGTTCCGAATGGTGAGAATGAAAGAGAAAATTCTCGTGAACACACTCAAGCTAGTGAGCGTGAGGATGAAGAATCACAATCTTAATCTTCATCTCAATCACGATCTGAGGGAATCAAAAGGACGAAAATGGCAAAGGAACTATCTAAAGACATGAGAAAAATTACTCCTCCAAAGTTCAAAGGTAGCACTAGTGGGGATGTGGTTGAGGCCTGGCTCGTTGAAATGGAAAAATACTTTGAGATCTGAAACTATTCTAAGGTTACCAAAGCAGTTTGGGGAGCTTTCAGTTGTCAGGTGAAGCATCCAACTAGTGGATGAATAAGAAGATGGAGCTAGGACTTAGTTCTACTCAACTCACTTGGTCTAAATTCATTAAGATTTTCTAGGAACATTGGCTACCCCAACTTCTCTATGCCCAGAAGCTCGCAGATTTTTAGCATCTCAGGCAAGGAGACTCCTCGGTCAATGAGTATTGGGAAAAGTTTACTCAGCTTCTGAGGTATGTACCCATGTATCAAGCTGATGAATAGTTCCGCATTAGAAAGTTTATCATGGAACTGAACAATCAGATAGATGGGGAGGTAGATATGCATGGTCCTACCACAAGGGACCTTGTATATGAAAAAGCTCTCAAGCAAGAGCAGAAGCTGAAGTCTAATGCCAACTACCATGAGAAGAATAGGAAGAAGTTTAATCGGTCACAAACCAAGCAAACTTCTAGGAAACCTAATGAGGTGCAAGGATTTCAGAAGCAAGGAGAAAATAATTTTCAAAATAACTGGAGCGAGCCAAAGAAGGATTGAAGAGGAAATAACGGCAATAACTTAAACAATGCCGCTAGGAACAACGATAACTCTAGGAGAGTTTTTGGAAGGAAGGGGTCAGTTAAGGGATGTTTCACTTGTGGTGGTGATCACTTTGCTAGTCAATGCCCCAACAAGCCATCAGGGTCACAACCTTGTGGTAATTCTCTTCCACCGCAGCGGGAGGCATTTCAGCAAAGGATACACGCTACAATTAATAACAGGTAGGCAGAATACTAGATCACTCTAGTGGAAGTAGCAGGTACTTTATCTGGAAATACCCATTTTTGTTTTAATAGATATTGGTGCCATAAAAAAAATTTATTTCACCTAGAGTAGCTAGTAAAATGTCTAAAAGAGATGGCTATATGGAAAAGTCTTGGGTTATTGAATATGCAAACCAGACAAGAGCTAAGGTGGACCAATGTTTGTTTGAAGCAAGGGTTGAACTTCCTAGTTTCTCTATGGAAGTTAATTTGTACGTAGCTCCCTTAGGGTCTTATGATGTCATCATAGGAATGAATTGGTTATGGAAGCATCGAGCTAAGGTTGACTGCCATGCAAAAACCGTAGAATGCCTAGATGATCTCAGGAACTGGGTATCTTTGCAAGGGACACCTAGGGAAGTTAGGCTGCGACAAATATCAGCTGTGCAAATGCATAGAGCGAAGAAGAAGGGTTGCCAACTTTTTGTGGTTAAAATGGAAAAGCTAGAGGAATACAAAGAGTTTATTAGTCAAGGAAGTGTGGCTTATTCTGGACCACAAGATCTCCAAGACGCTGAGGATGGAGAGATAGAGAATGCAGAAAGGATGGATATGGAGAAATACCCTATCCTAAGAGATTTTGAGGATGTGTTTCCAGAAGAACTACCTAGATTGCCTCCCAAGAGAGTGTTTGATTTCTCTATTGACATAATTCCATGGTCGGAACCTGTCTCCAAAGTACCATATAGGATGACAACAATAGAATTGATGGAGTTAAAGTCACAGGTTGAAGAGTTACTATCCAAGGGATTGATAAGACCAAGTGTTTTGCCTTGGGGAGCACCAGTGATCTTCGTAAAGAAGAAAGATAGAACGTTGTGTTTGTGTATAAAATATTAGTTGCCTAACAAAGCGATGGTAAAGAATAAGTATCCTTTACCACGTATCGATGATCTCTTTGATCAGATGCGAGGTGCAACAATGTTTTCAAAGATTGATTCGAGGTCAAGTTATCACCAGTTAAGGATCAAGGATGAGGACATATCCAAAACTGCTTTCAGAAGAAGGTATGAACATTATGAGTTCACAGTCTTACCTTTTGGGTTAACAAATGCACCTGCAGCTTTCGTGAATCTTATGAATAGTGTGTTTAGAGACTACTTGGATAAATTTGTGTTGATCTTCTTGGATGATATTCTAATTTATTCCAAGAATGAAGAAGAGCATTCTCAGCACTTAGAAATGGTACTTCAATGGTTAAGAGAGCATAAGTTGTACGGAAAACTTTCCAAGTGTGCCTTCTTCTAGAAGGAAGTATAGTATTTGGGTCATGTGATTTCAACAGAAGGAATCTCAGTTGATCCAGCTAAGATAAAATTAGTGCTTGAGCGGCCAGTGCCAAAGAATGTTCCTGAAGTTAAAAGTTTTATGGGTTTGGCTGGGTATTATCGTAAGTTTGTGGAAAACTTTTCTAGTATAGATTTTCCTATTACTTCTTTACAGAGGAGAGGGAAAAAGTTTGAATGGTCTGAAAAATGTCAAGAGGCATTTGATCTCCTGAAAGAGAAATTGACCACAACTCCAATTTTGAAAGTGCCAGATCCAAATGGTAACTTCGTTGTTATCACGGATGCGTCAAGAGAAGGTTTGGGTGGAGTGTTAATGCAGGAAGGGCGAGTCATAGCCTATGAGTCAAGGAAGCTAAAGCCTTAAGAACAAAATTATGCTTCTCATGATTTGGAGTTAGCAGCAGTGGTTCATGCATTACAGATGTGGAGACACTATCTAATGGGTAAACCTTTTGAATTGAAAATAGACCATCATGGTTTGAAGTATCTATTTACTTAGCCCAATCTAAATGCAAGACAAAGGAGGTGGTTAGAGTTGATATCAGACTATGATTTCTACATTAGCTATATCAAGGGGAAAGAAAAGAGAGTAGCCAATGCTTTAAGTCGAAGAAGGCATATATCTTCCACGATATCAATCCAAACTTACGTCAAAAGTTGAGTATTTCAAGGATCCAAGGGTGACGAGTTCTATGAACAAGTCAAGTAAGCACTCTCGAATAATTTGCAATATAAGAGGTATGAAGGTTTTTGCTTTGAACCCAATGGATTATTGAGGTATAATGGAAGAATTTATGTACCTGATACTGGTGAGTTAAGGAATTTGGTATGGAAGGAAGTTCATAATGCACCATACTCCAGGCATCTTGGTGTTACTAAGATGTCAGCGGATGTGAAGCCATTGTATTTCTGAAAGGGAATAAAAGGGGATGTCGTGTTGTTTAGAATGTCAGAGAGTAAAAGTAGAACATCATCCACCTGTAGGTTTACTATATCCCCATGATGTACCAGAAAGTAAGTGGCAGGTTATTAGCATGGATTTTGTACAAGGTCTTCCAATGTCAAGGAATAAGCACAATGCCATTCTAGTAGTTGTGGACAAGCTTACAAAGGTGGCACATTTCATACCAGGTAATCTTACAAATGGAGCTCCTGTAATAGCTCAGAAATTTATTCAAGAGGTTTTTAGATTGCATGGAATTCCTAAAAAGATTATTTCTAACAGGGATGCTCGTGTAACTTCCAGATTTTGGCAAACCTTGTTTTCCTCACTTGGAACTCAGCTTAACATAAGTTTAGCTTACCATCCAGAAACAGATGGGCAACAGAAAGAGTAAACCAAGTGCTAGAAGATCTTCTAAGGATGTATTGCATGGATCAACAATACAAATGGGAGGATTACCTACCATTGATTGAATTTGGATACAATAACTCCTATCACTTTGCAATAAAGATGGCTCAGTTTGAAGCATTATATGGCAGGAAATGTCAAACTCCTATAAGCTGGGATAAGCTAGAAGATAAGATAAGTCTTGGGTCAGAAATGTTATCAAATATGGAAGAGCAAGTCAAGATTATTAAGTAGAAGTTAGCAGAGGCTAATGATAGGCAGAAGAGTTATGCAAATGCCAAACGGATTCCTAGGAATTTCTTAGTTGGGGAGAAGGTGTTGTTGAGAATAAAACCCCATAAGAGTTCGATAAAGTTTGGAAAGTCATCCAAACTAGCTCTGCGCTATGTAGGTCCATTTGAGGTCCTAGAGGAAGTCAATCCTGTTGCATACAGAATTGCTTTGCCACCAGCTCTTGCCATGATGCATAATGCCTTTCATGTCTCGTATCTTAAGAAGTATGTTCCAGGGGATAACCACGTTATTGATTGGAATGCTTTACAGGTACAGGACCCAGGAGTGATAACAATTGAGCCTCTCAAGGTGCTCGAAACATGTAAGCTTCTGTTGTGTAATAGAGAGGTTCTGCAATGCAAGGTCTAATGGGATCAGTATGCAGAAGATTTTGCCAAATGGGAAGATTATGCTGAGATGAAGTAGAAGTTTCCACAAGTTTTTCTGAATTTTGAAAACTCTTGAAAATAATATGTTTTGTAATATGATACTTTTTATGACTTATTTATGTTGTGATAATACTTGATACTTAAAACCATCGAGGACGATGATTCACAAGGGGGGGAGTATGTTACACCTCGTGTGTTTCTAACTAATTACTATTTACCAAGACTAGTTAATTTGCTTGAAAAATGAATGATTATGAATCTTTGCATTGATGTGTATTGTGAATCTTAAATGGAATATGTTGAAAGATTGAATGATGCATTGTGATGTATTGTAAATGATTCTAGATATGAAATCTTTGAAGCATATGATTATATTGTGATCGGCTAACTATTGTTGTGGTGATCTAAATTGTGAATGCAGGAATAGGGTTGCTCCTCCCGAAAGGAGGAAAAGTATCACTCAAGAGAAGGACTTGGTCTAGTAAATGTTGGAAAAAGCCTAAAACTGAGCAAGCACACACCACTATCCTATTGGTCTAGGTTAGGTTGAGTCCGTGTGGGTAGCAGTAAGTAATCTGTGTTATGGATTCAGAATGCTTGTTTGGATATGATTTTATGGGTGTTTAAGTGAAGATTGTGATTTAATCTATGTGTCAATTTAAGTCTTCTTTGGTAAGTTTAATATTGCAAAAGTCATGGTTTTATCGTGAAATGGTGATGAACTCATGCAAGTCCATGATAGACTTCTATGTATGAGACAATACGAGCATGAGTATACATAGGTAGATGTATCTATGCATACTCATGAGTGTATTGCTCATAGGTATAAAGATATCAATTGGACTAAGTATGTTATGCATGGGTATATGTAGTTCATGTCATCAATGCATATGTGGATTTTATGTCAACAATGGATTTGTGGGTAATAAATTTTATTTGGTTTATGTATCGAACATATATATGTATGTATGTATGTATATATATAGCTCTATATATATATTTATATGTAATAAGTTAATTAATATTATTAGATACATATAGTTATATACATATAATTAATGTGTTTTGGTATATTGATGAAATGTGAATATTTGGATTCTAGTATCAAATAATATGTTATTAAAGAATGTATATATATATATTATATATTGCTTAATGGTTATGGCGCTGCCATAAAAGGCACGCAACCATGAAACAAGGAAAAGTAATAAAACATAGCATTGGTTTAAGTGCATAGATTGGAGCTTATGTTTATATCTTAGCAAACATATTAAATGAAGCATATTTAGTGTGCCTTTATGAACACTAAAGGAAGCACATAATTCTTATGCATTGTTATTACTTTCTTAGTTTAAGAATCCATGACTCTTGGTAGCGCTTTGACTTAGTCATGGGCGTTGGAATAAAGTAGAAACAATTATAAGTTTGAAGTTTTAAAGATCCTTCATGATGTTCTCAACGTGCATACATTGACTCTTTCTTTATAAACAATTTGCAAGTAAATAGGAAACATAGAATATTGTGTGGCGCATTTGTGAAGAGATTTAAACCCATTTGAAGTATGTTTTCTTTACAGTTACCATGTTTTGCTGAGTTGCTTCATGACTGGACATCCTCTTATGTGTTCATTTCTCATTGAATTCCTTCTGCCACCTCTAATCAATTTTGATGAGTCAAATAATGAAGGGGGAGTTGTGGCAGTTTTGCAAACTGATTTGTAGCCTTAGTTCACTCGATTTTCTTGTATTTAAAGGAGAGCTTCCTCATTCTTTTACACACAATTTTCTAGCCAAGTGCTTCATTATTTTGTTGTTGTAATTTAGAGTTTGGTGTTGTGAGTGTATTGCGAGTTTGTTTTGAGTTTGTGAGAAGTATAAGAAGGTTAGAGAGAGAGTTGGATTGCTTTGGAGGGGAGAATTAGTCCGTTTGAAGGATCACAAGCAAGGGGTTCCATCAATCTATTGGAGCAATTATCACAGGCATGAGGCATTCTTATCCATTATGCTTTTTCTGTTTGAAAGTCTATAAGTGTTTGATTATTGTTGTGGAATGAATTGTTTTGTTGTTTTTATCGAATTGGGTGTCTACTTGTTTGGGTAAAAAGTGTATATATATCTAGTATGAGAATTATATTATGTGTTGAATGTGAAATTAATCTCCGTAGTAGAGATTTGTGCCTAAATTGAATTTTATGAGTAATTATTAAATTAAGTATGATTAGTTGTTCGTACAAGGTGAAAGATTAGTTAACCATATCTTGCAACTTGTATTACTTTGATATATGTGTCATAGTAAAATTTAGAAAAGTTAAGTAGGTTAATCCTGGGATGGGTGATCCATGGTAAAGGAAGATAACCTAGTATAGAGATTGATGTCTTTCCAAATCGAGCTAGAAGGATGGGTGAGTGTGTTACGTTCATTCCGAGTTAGGGGTGATGACACTTTGGCCAAAGTAATGTAAACATCCAACATTTACATTGTCAATTCACTGTGATCTAGGTTTACATAGTAGGAAGGGCAATCATGCTTGTAGGTTGAAGCCACAATGTATGACAGTACTAGATATGTAGGACACAACATCTTGCTCAATTTAGGCTATTCTTTGAGGTTACCATACCAATCCCTTCGTGGAAGGGTAGGGTCGTTTACTAGTTTCATAAATGTGTGGGGGACCGCAGTTAGTCCATGGTTAGCAGAAAAATGCTTGAGTGATGCTTCTCCTCATGCAGTTGGTGACCTAGATTTGAAGACAAACATTGGAAACATTGTATCTCTATTGTCAATTAGCTTATGAAGCATTGTATGTAACTATCTTTTGGAAAATTGAAATGAGGAATATTTAATTCTTGTATTGATGTAATGTAATTTGATTATGCAATGGAAGTTTGAAATATGTTTCAAGTGTTTATCTTATCAAATGAATTAAAGGAAAAAATTTATTGTTCTTATTGTTGGCATCTCGATCATTTTACTTTTGCATTAAACTTAGTAAATTTTAGTTGGAAGAACAAGTGGCATGTTACATTTAGCCCCACCTACTAAAGGATTATCTTTTCCTTTTGGTGACTATGTTATTGAGCTTCAATTTGTTGACAATACTTGAATTTTTACTATATTAGATGAGAAGAATCTTAAAGTGTTGGATATTAGATTGAGTTGTACTGTATTACTTCTAGTTCTAAGATTTGTTTTCAAAAATCTAGCATTTTAAGTTGGAATACTAATTATCCTAAATGGATTTTGGATTGAGGTTAGATTTTTTATGGAGTTGATGAAATTATTAGGTACTTGGGTATTTCATTTTGTCTAAATTTGTCTTTGAAATCCATCTGGGAGTGGGTTTTGGATAAAGTAAATAGTAAGATTTTAAAATGGTAGGGTAATCTTCTTTCCTTGGTAGAAAGGTTTCAAGTTTACCAAAACATTTTTTCCTCCTATACTATTTGTTATGGGAAATATGAACAACAGTTTTAAACAACTAAATATCCAATAACTCAATGAAATTGATGCAAATACAATAAAGAAAGATATTACCTTCGTAGACCGATTTACTTCGTAGCTTCCATTGTTGCCTATCTCGTATCGATCTTGTGTATGATATTAGCTCTCAGAAGTTGTACTTCCTTGTTGTTGAAGATGACAATAGGAGAATGGCTGTGATTGGAATGTGCAATGAAGGCTAAACTAACAATGCAATTCTAATGGAGATGGATGATTGATACTAGAGACATGGTAGGATGATTATGGTGATAATGGGATAAATGCAAATGCAATGGAGATACTTTGCCAAAGGCACGCTGGTAAGATTTCTGTAGAGTAAGATTACGAATGCTTGAGTGGATATAAAAATGAGTGTGAGAACCTTGCTTATATAGGCTGAGGAGAGGCCAAATCCAAGTGTCAATAGATCCATGACTAGAGGAATTACCTTTGACATGTACGGTTGAGGAAGTTTGAAAGAATGTGTGCGAATCAGAAGAGGACAAGTGTCCAAGCTCCTTCATGAGTTATGGGATTTAACATAATGGATTGAAGATCAGTTAACTAGGTTGATTGATCAGATAACTGATTTGACTGGTGAGTTAACTGAATTGACTGGAGGATAAATAGGACATGTGGGTGAGAGAAATTAGCTAATTAAATATTAAAATATTTAATTATGTGTGCAACATGGTGAGGTGGAAAGGTGATGTGGATTAGATGATGTGGAATTATGGAATTTAGAACTTTGGAATAGAGGAATTTGAGATTAATTAAATAATTTAGGATTATTTAATTAGATGAGACGTTAGAAGAATTAGGGTATTTAATTAAATAAATTGATTTTATTTAATTATTGGAGGAATGTGAATTATTTAATTAGGATATTTATTTAATTGATAGGGGAATGAGAATAAAATAAATATTAAAATATTTATTTAATTCAACTTAGCCATTTTTAGGTGTATACATTTTTCCCCTCTTTGATGCAATGTGTTTTACCACGTTGTTTCAAAGAATAATTTATTTTTGTGATTATTACATGTCCCAGTTTGCCCTTGGTATAGGTTTAGGATGATAGGATGCCCCCTCAGGAGATTGGTCGGGTTGGATGACTTTGGTGAAAGGTGGACGAACAATCTCACGATAAGTAAGATTTTACGACATGGGTTGCAGACAAAAGGTTTGGGTGACGGAGAAAGGCAAATGGGTGAAAAACATGCACCACACCCACAGGGTCAAACACTTCCCATTAGGGTCCACTTTGTTATATATAGGCATGTGGGGTCACAATCCTAGTCATTTGTACACTTGTCTTTTGTGGAGAGATTTGAGGAGCTCTGGTGTAGTAGTAGTAGTGCAAAGCAGTCAGCAGAGATGGACCGGATTATGATAGCCAGCCATTGATTTGAGAGGATCCGACGATTCGGGCAGCCAATAGAGTGCGGACCCCCGGTATGTATTCTTCGAAACTTGGTCGATTTTGCATTTATGGTGGTCAAAGTTGTCATTTTTGAATGCACGGGTTTAGCGTTTCGGTGCAAATGAGCTAAGAATCTATGCAAACACTCTGATTCTGCACAAATAAGCCAGGAATCGGCGCAAATATACAAAATTTGCAATTGATAAGCAGTTATGCACAAACACTTAGGGATTGAGCGCATTTAAGTCTTAGGGCACAATCAAGCAGCAGTCTTGCACATGTGTTTTATAGCTATGCAAACGTTGTAAAAATGCACAAATAAGTAGTGTTTCAACACAATTGATAGGAAGTTGTGCATTTGATGTGAAAACATGCAAATGAGTATTTTTTCTACGTAATTGTCTGAAATGGCACAAATGATAGGGGATTCAGCACATTTGATGCAAAGCTGCACATCTAATAGGTTTGGTAAAATACTTAGCTGGTTTGACAAAGTCAACATCGTGAGCGATGTTGGCCAACTGATAGGTCATCTTCGAGATTGATTGAATCTCAGAAGAGAAGATAGGATAGGTTTCCTGATAGGTTAGCTAAGTACTTTGTTTGATAGATTGGATAGATATGCAGCTTAGTTGTTGTGTTTAACGTGTTTTGTTGTCGATATCGCAGGAGATCCTAGATCATGTACTGATGTCACAGGAGAGATTCCCTCTGACGCAGCTGCTTAGGCCCTACTTGACTAATATTGACCATTTGGTGCTTGGGTCGACCGGCTTATGGTATGTTTACTTCATGCCCAAGATGCAGGCTAACCTCAGATTACTGACTGCTTTGGGTGAGAGGTACCATAGTGAGACGGGCACGTTTCACCTGCCCACTAGCGAGATGATGGTGATGCTAGAGGATGTTCACCAGATTCTACAGATTCCTATTTAGGGTGAGTTGGTTGAGTACGAGTCTACTACTAGAGCTGGATTGGCTGAGTGTAGATGAGAGTTTGATGATCCTGACTTGGAGCGTACAGAGATTAGTTGGGTGGACATTATAGAGTACTATGAGCCCCTGCCAGCTATATTAGTAGGATTGATGGACCTGTGTTGTGTGCCCCGACAGGAGATCCTGTGGCTACCAGGTTGGATGGAGGCGGACCTTAGAGCGGATGGTTCAGGAGGGCACACGGTTTGCTTGGGGGCCTTGCATCTTGGCACACTTGTACCACAATTTGCACCAATTTATTTATGATGGAGCTGTGAGTTTATTTGTTGGCATCTCGCTTCTTTAGATTTGGGCATGGCTGCATATAGTGGTGACTCGGGGACATGAGAGACCCTACTTGTACATGTTTCAGGAGAATATTTCCCATCCCAAGCTGGGAAAGCTAGAGTACTGGTGTCACACATTGGATAATGTGGACGAGGTTACATGGCGACCATACCTAGACTGCGAGGTATGGGACGATGATGCAACAGAGTTGCCTTATTGCTTTCAGACACGATGGCTGATAGGGAGGACCCCCTATATTCTAGAGCGACATATAGTTTCTCATGTGCGCTAATAGTTTGGCAGAGTTCGAGGGATGCCCCAGGGTACAACTATTTTTGCCCGAACGTACAAGGAGCATCCACAGTGGGGTCCGTTGGCTTCCTTTGAGACAACAAGGACTGAGTTTCTTTAGATACCATACTAGGCATGGGATCTACGATGAGACATAGTAGACGCATGTATGACAGTAGACATTGCAGTGCACTTTACTACCCATCCAGTCTCGAGGTACTCTAGTCCTAGAGAGCTGGCTCTGCGACTCGAGGACGAGGATGAGGATGAGGACGATGCCCCTCGATAGAGGAGGGGGACGACGGCGAGGCGGAATGGGTGGCAGGGGAGGAGGAGATGACGGGGATGATGGTGGGGATGATGGCAGGCAGAGGAGAGTGAGATAGAGGAGAGTGCCTCAGATGCAGACATGGGCACAAGTACAAGCACAGGTGCATGCACAGGTGGATCCATAGGTGCAGCCACAGGTACAGGGTCAGGCACAAGACGTACAGGGTGATGGAGAGACATCATCATTGTGAGCCTAGGTGGCTCAGTTACAGGCTCAGGTGGCATAGCTGCAGGGGTAGGATGGCGGTCATATGGCAATGTTACGAGCCCAGGTGGCTCAATTACAGGCTTAGGTTACACAGCTGCAGGGGGATGTCTGGACTGTGGTTCTAGAGAGAGACATAGCCATAAGGAGATATACTAGGGCAGAGGCCCTATTATAGTAGGTACAACAGACGACGGCTCAAGGTCCACATAGCTAGATTATGACAGACATGGTTTGAGCTGGACAAGAGATCTTTTACTGGAGATCCCTCTACGAGCAGGTTGTGCCTGTAGAGCAGAGGGTGAGTAGCTTCCATCTGAGTTCATGTGGCGGGTCGAGACAGACACAGACAACAAGTGTAGGGATGATGAGGCCACCAGGGATGGGTCCGACAGGTCCTACAGGTCCACAGCCTCCCCCTCATCAACTGTAGGATCTAGCACCTTGCGGAGCCAGTTCCACATAGCCCACTTTTTGGAGACATATACCATGTGCTGAGCATTTTTTTGTTTGTATACCCCATTTTTAACTGGTTGAGATAGATACTTTTATGACATCATTGTATACTTAGACATTATTATTTTTGATGATGATCTATATGAGTTCGATGGACTACATGCATGTGTGCATATGGATGGATGTTATTTGTATGTGATGAATGTTATCTATTATGCTTATACTGTGATGATTCTAATGTGTTTATGTGATTCTATGATGCACTTGATATCTATGTGATATGATTTTTTTATGTGATTATGATGGACATGATGACTTGCATGAATGCTTATGATCCTATATGCTGATATGTTAGGATGACCTAATGCACATTGTGGTGATATTGTAAAATGCAACACATGATGGTTTAATTGCCTTATGTGTGGATGTCAATCTAATATGCAAACACTATGATATCTATGTGGATAAATGACACAACTATCATGATCTAAATGTTTTTAAGGCCAATAATGCACCTAAATGATAATAACTAATGATGTACACATTTATAATATGCAAAATGATTATTTTTGTTATGCCAAGTATACTCAACCATAAATGAAACAACACTTAGAAGAATGTAGGTAGAAGAATTGGAACAAATGGGTAACTTAGAAGAAATAACTTGGATAAATGGATAAATGGATCTTTCGACACTTGGAATTTTTGACAAGGATGAAATGCTTATAATGAAATACAATTTGATATGTATGGATGTGGATTTTGTCATCTTCGTATAAATTTTTTTGAAGTACTTTGTTTTATCATTGAGCTTTTAAAATATTGTAAGAAAATACAAGCATCTAGGTATAATTAAACCATGATGACCTGAGTATTACTTACATGGATTTTGATTTAGCAAGTTAATATAAGCATTTATCTATAATTGAACCAAGATGACCTGAGTATTGCTTGCATATCAATAGACAAGGATTACACCTGTTTCATGTTTAGACCTCTGATGTCCTCGATGATCAATATGTTGATCATGTGTTTAGACGAGGCTTCACATTACTAAAGATAAACCCGCAAACAATAGACAAATAAAATAATCATGTTCCATCATAGCATCTCTAGTTTGTGACATCCTTGAGTAGCATAGGAGACATAATAACAAGAATCCTGATAAAAAGATATTAAACAACCATTAAAAACCTTCTTGCCATAGATATATGTTTTCTTGCAATTACTTGATAGATTCACATTTGATGTTGTAGGCAGGCTAGGATTTGTCAAGTGTAGTTTAAATGCCTTCTTGCCAAGACAATGTTTTAAAAGCTTACTTTGTTGCGTTGCTTGTTGTCTAGTGATAAAACCATGATCTGGTTTTCTATCCTCTGAGTTGTAGCATTTAAAAATCTAGTTCACTAACTAGGTCGAGGATTTGCCCCCAATCAAGTAAAGGATCGATTTATTATGGATGAATGGACAATAGAAATGAAGAAACGGGCCCTAAGGGACTGACCTAGTGCCTCGGGGGCTCATTGATAAATAGCCTTGCCTACGTGACGACACAGAGGCAACGTAGTTCGGGGTGTGGACTTTGTGGACCTAGGACCTAGGAGATGGGAAATGGTGTGGATTCGGATGGACAAAAGGATGGGTGATATGAGATGGGATGGATGGAAAGCCTCAGGGGCTCATCAAAGATGGCCTTGCCTACGTGATAGCTTAGAGGCGACGTAGTTCGACAATAGTTTAATGGATTGGTTGATGATGGATGACAAGATGGATGCAAGTCTTGATCGACAGCCCGATGGGACAAGGCGATAAGGATGAGTGAACAACAAGCCATGGTAGGTATCTCGATGTGATTGGGTGTTTACGATTAGAAGGGATGGATGAGGGACAAGGTCCAAAAAGATGGAGGAAGCGGTTTATCACAAATAGCGTTTATTTCCAGGTTTTCACCATTTGCTTTTATTTGCACGATAGTTAAAATACACATGACACCTGTTTGCCAGGTTTTCATCATGGTATATATCCAAGGTGCCTGTTTACCAGGTTTTCACCAAAGGACGATTATTTTTGTTATTTTTCTATTTTTTTGAATTTTTTTGGTTTTTACTATTTGTTTTGTTTTTGATTTTTTTTACTCTTTTTTCATTGGGGTTTTAGGTGTAGAATGCGAAGATGCATGTTGTTGATGGGATCATCGAACAGTTCACCTTCTGATGTGTCCAATTGATAAGCACCTGATCCATAGGCAGCAATAATGACATAGGGACCCAACAAATTGGGTTCAAATTTCCCCCTTTTCTCTCTATCTTGTTGATTTCTTGGATTTTCTATTAGAACTAAGTCACCCACCTGGAAGACTCTTAGTTTGACCCTGTGATTATAGCTTCTTGACATTCTTTATTGGTATGCCTTAAGATAGTTGAAGGCATGTTGTCTTCATTCTTCTAGTAGCTCTAGCTCCTGGAGTCTTGATACTCTGTAATCCTCATCATTTATGAGACCCTTTAATGACACCTTGAGGGAAGGTAACTCAACTTCTATAGGCAAGATGGCTTCAGAGCCATACACAAGGGCGTATGGTGTCACACCTGTGGGAGTGCGTCTATTGGTTATGTAGGCCCACAGAGCAGGGTTTAATTGCATATGCCAGTCACGACTAGCATCATCGACAGTCTTTTTGAGTATCTTTAGGATAGTTTTGTTTGATGCCTCAGCCTGGCCGTTACCTTGCGGGTAGTATGGAGTAGAGAAGTGATGCCGAATGTGGAATTTATAACAGAGTTCTTTCACATCCCAATTCTTGAAAGGTCACCCATTATCCATGACAATGGACAATGGAATACCATATCGGCATATGATGTAGTTAAGGATGAAAGAAGAGATTTGTTTTCCTATGACGTTGGTTAATGGAACGACCTCAATCCACTTTGTGAAATACTCAGTGGCAGTGATAATGAATTTATGGTTGTTGGAGGATGAAGGGTGAATCTTGCCTACTAGATCAAGTCCCCATTGGCAGAAGGGCCAAGGTGTCATTAAGGGTTGCAATTCTTGAGCAGGTGCATGTATTAGATTACCATGAATCTGGCATTTCTTGCATCACTTTACAAAATGATAGGAGTCTTTTTCCATAGTTAGCCAATAGTATCCAAGACGCATGAGTTTCTTTGCCAAGGTAGGACCACTAGAGTGTGTCTTGCATATTCCTTCATTTACTTCATTCAGAGCAGTTTGATATTCCTCACTATCTAAACACCTAAGGAGAGTACCATCTAAACCTCATTGATACAGGGTGTCTGCAATGATGGTATATCAGGATGCTTGGTGTATGAATGTTCATTTCTGGTTGTTTGATAGGTCAGGTGGTAGGATATTATCTTTTAGATATGTGTAAACTTTTCCATATAAGGGAGAATCGGACCCTAGGATTTGGTAAATGGAGTTGGTTTTTGGGATTTCATAAGCTGCATGGGAAACTAGCTCCACCAAGAACTCTTAATGAGAATAATTTTTAGGGATGTCAAGGAGGGATGCAATAGTGGCCATTGCATCTGCTGCTTTGTTTTCTAGTCTTGGTATTTGCTCGAAGGATATCACAACAAAATACGCTTTGAAATCATCCACCATACACTTGTATGGTATCAGCTTCTCATCCTTAGTTTGATAATCATCATTTACTTGATTAATGATGAGTTGTGAGTCCCCATACACATGAAGTTCCTTGACCTTCCAATCTACTGCCATCTTTATGTTGATAACCAGTGCTTCATACTCGGTGACATTGTTGGTACATGGAAACATAAGTATGTATGACTTAGGGATTGTATCTCCCTGTGGTGTTACCAATAAGATTCTCGCTCCAGATCCATGTTGAGTATATGACCCATCAAAGTAAAGTTTCCAAGATGTGGTAGTGATGTTGCAGATAGACTCATCCAAAAATTCAAAGCTTAATGGGTTGTCATCTGTCAAAGGTGCATCCGCCAACTGATCTGTAATGACCTATCCCTTTATTGCTCTTCTATCTACATACTCAATATCAAATTCACTGAGTATCATGACCCATTTAGATATTTTACCTGTTAGGGTAGCTTTGCTGAGTAGGTATGTTAATGGATCAATCTTCGCCACTAGCTTGATAGAGTGTGAGAGCATGTAGTGTCTCCACTTTTGGGAAGCAAAGACAACTGCAAGGCATGCTCTTTTGATTGGTGTATACTGCAGTTCGTAACCTACTAGTGTCCTACTGATGTAGTAGATTGCTTGTTCCTTTCCTTCGTGGTTTTGTTGAGCTAGTAGAGCTCCAAGAGTTGTGGGTGTAGCTGAGATGTAGAGTAGCAACGTCTTGCCCTAAATTAGCGGCATCAAGACTGGTGGGTTCATTAGATATTCCTTCAGATGCTGAAAAGCTTGCTCACACATTGCATCCCATTTGAATGGAATGTTTTTGTGTAAGAGATGTGTGAATGGATGGCACTTGTTTGCCAGCTGAGAGATAAACCTTTTGATGGACTACAACTTTCCTTGTAGAGACCGCAATTGACTCAGATTCTTAGGTGGTAGCATTTCCATGATTTCTTTTACCTTGGCCGGGTCCACCTCTATTCCATTAGCTGGTACAATATATCCAAGGAGTTTACTAGATGTGACTCTGAAAACATGCTTTTTTGGATTTAACCGTACATTAAATTGTTTGTCTTGTGAAAATCTTGTCTAAGACCTGTAGATGGCCTTCTCTGGTGATTGACTTGCCTAGGATGTCATCTACATAATCTTCCATGATGGCGTGTATCATGTCATGAAAGATCGTAGTCATTGCGCGCTAATATGTTGCTCCCTTAGTCCGAATGGCATGACACACCAACAATAGGTACCCCATGGACATGTGAATACTATTTTGTGCTGATCCTTCGGTGCTATTTTGATTTGGTTATAGCCGGAGAACCCATCCATTAATGACAACATGGTGTGCCCTGCCGTTAAATCTACTTTATTTTTATTTGATGTCTATGTTTGGCAGAGGAAAGTCATTCTTTGGACAAGCCTTGTTTAGATCTCTAAAGTCATTACACAGCCTAACTCTTCCATCTGGTTTGGAAACAGGAACTATATTTGAAATCCACTCTGGATAATCTATTGGTCTGATGAAACCAACATCTAGCAGCTTCTTCAATTCTTCCTTCACCATTAATGCTATCTGCAGGTGCATTTTTCTTAGTTTCTATTTAGATGGATTAGCTCCTGGAGCTAGTGAAAGATGATGCATGATAAGATCAGGATCCAATCCCGGCATATTAGCATATGACCAAGCAAAGTTAATTTGTTTCCGCTTGAAGAATTCAGTGAATGCTGTCTTTTCTTGTGCGGATAATGATTGTGCCATATGGATTATCCGTGGGTTATCTTTTATTCTGATACTAACAGGTTCTGCTAGTTCAATTAGAATTGAGGACCTCTCCTGATGTGTTAGATTGGGAAGAGTGTCAAGCCTTTCATCCTTTGACACCTCAGAGAGGTTTTCATCGCTGTATACACCTTTTATTTTTTTACTATTTTCATGATCTAACACTGCCACAGAGTGGTTTTCACCATTAGATCCATCTTTTATTTTCACATTGTTATGACTGAAAGGCTTGGTACTCTCTCCAAAATAAGCCTTGTCATTGAGTTCTATGGTGTAGCCAGTTTTGTGATCCCCTGCGGGTAGATGGTCCCTAAGCTCTAGGTAATCGATGATGGCATCATCATTTTGGAAAGTATCTAGCTCAGGGGTGGTGTCCTGCAAATCCCAGTCTATCAATTCAGGATGCACTAGGGGTAATGGATCATCTGGTTGGTCTAATTCAAGGGTGATGATGGTTAGAATAGAGGATTCATTTGAATAGGTAAAGGTATTGACAAGGTCTATTATGGTACTCTCCTCAAGTTGGTTCGTCAAGTGTGACATCGTACTATCCTCATGAAGTTCATGTTCATCATATTGCGGATCAAACTCTAGTGATCTAGCCCTAGAGCTTTGTCCCTCATGCGTCGTATGAGTAGAGATAAGCTGTTGAATCACATCACTCTCTTTGTCTTCCCAAGATGTTTATGAGAGGTTGTCCCATTCATACTCATTGGAATCTGTTTCACTCCATTCTTGTAGTCGGTGAAGCTGTTCTACAAAGTTAGTGGTAACTGTTTGTTTGTCTTTTACTTGGAGTTTCTCCTTACCTTTGATCTTCTCCTTACCCTTGTATCCCAACCCAGTAGTGTCTTGGGCTGTGGAAGTAGAGGGTTGAATTGGTTCTATGATACCATCTTTCCTTAATCCTATGGGACCATGTCCTTCATATCCAATCCTTTGTAAAATAGAAAACCCTTGACCATACTGTGTAGTGGGTAGCTTTGGTTGATGATCATTTGGTGTGGTTTCACTATCTTCATCTTTGTAAAGCCACTGTAAGAGATCTTTTTCATCACTCTCATCCGATAAGTTTCCCCATCTAATGAAAGGACCTTTAGAAGTCACTAATGACTTGGCTTTGTTTGGTAATGGCTTTCCATATGATCTTGGTGATAGAGGTAGCTATGCTAGATAGAATGTTTGTTCAATGACATATTCTCCAATGCCTTTGTCTTTGACTTTGACTTTAAGCTTTGATGTTTTGGAGGTAGAAGCTAGAGAACTTGGATCCACATGATTTGAAGAAGAGGAAGCTGCTCGATTGGTAGGGATTATCACTTCTGGTTTTGATTGGATGTTGTTGCAATACTAGAATGGATCAGGGTCACCTTGTATGGTAATTGGTTGGCCATTGTGTGGGAACTTGATACATTGATGGTATGTTGATGGAATAGTCTTCATTGCATGAATCCATGGTCTACCGAGAAGAATGTTATAGGCTAGCTCCATGTCTAGAACTTAGCACACAACATCCCTCTCTACTGGCCCAACCCATATTGGCAAGATTATAGTTCCTTTGGAAGTTCTCTCTTCTTCATCATATGCCTTGATAGTTATTTTCTTTTTGGGATCAACGGCATTTTGTGAAAACCCCAATGCAAGGATTAAATTTAACGTGCATATATTTAAACCAGCACCTCCATCTATTAGGACCCTTTCTATTCAGTGTTTGTGGATTTGGGACTCAATGTGGAGGGATGCATTGTGTGGTTGGTTGATGGACATATCATCTCTCTTTGTGAAAGATAAGAAATGTGGTGTGGTTAGATGACCTACCATAGCTTGGAATTGCTCTTGAGCAAGGTTTGTAGGGATACTTGTTTCCAAGAGAGCTTTCTCTAAGATGGATTTGTGGGACGGGGATAGATGCAATAAATCCAAAATAGATATGTGTGCGGGTGTTTTATGGAGTTGGTCAAGGATGCTATATTGGTGCGATGTGGATGATGACTTGGGAGGAGCTCCTTGTAGAGTAATGTTTCCACAATGAGTGGTCACATTACAGTCGGGATTATTATTGATAGTGATTACATTGATGTGTGAATCACTGTGTGAGATATGATTAACGGTGTACTCATAAGAAACGTTATTATAGTTTGCTTTGTCAGCAGCGTTATTGTTTTGATTGGATGGTCCTCCTTTCTCATAGTGTGGAAGAGGATTTTTGAATGCTATATGCTCTTCATTAGTGGTATGCCCTTCAATTTTTATTACTTTTTGATCAATGAGGTCTTGAATGACATGTTTTAGCACTTGACAATCATTTGTCTTATGTCCTTTGTTTTTGTGATACTCGCAAAAGTTGGCATCATTCCACCAAGAGCGTTTAAATTTCAGTTCATATTCACACACCGGAGGAAGTGTTATGAGGTTACCCACAATTAACTTCCTAAGGGCAGATTCGAGAGACTCTCCTAGTGGTGTGAATTTTCTCCTAGGAGGAAAGTTGGTGAGTCTTTGCTCATTGCTTTGGGGCTTGTTGGATGGTGTATTATTTTTTGGTTTTCATAGATTAAAGATTGGTTGCTTGTGCACCACATTTTTAGCATCCACCACACCATCATTTACAATGGGTTTGTTTTTGGTCCAAAATTGCAACTTGTCCACATTGTTGTTAGAGCTAGGGGTGTCTTTGTATAGCTTAATTTGCCCCTTTGTTATCAAGGCTTTCTCAATGAGTAGCCCCATTTCAATGACCTTACTAAAAGTAGTTGGGCAGTGTATTTGAATTTGATAACTCAGTTCCATGGTTAGGTTGTGAACAAACATTTCTATCATCTGTTTCTCTGATATGTGGTAGGGACACTTTCTTGCAAGTTGTCTCCATCTCTGTAGGAAAGAGGCGAAGGATTCTCCCCCCTTTTGTTTGTTATTACAAAGGTCCAACATGGAGATTTCATGTTCGATATTGTATGAGAAATGTGTTACAAATTTATCCACTAGCTCATCAAAAGTACGGATATCGAGAGGTAGGCGGGAGAACCATTCCATTGCTTGGCCTCCTAAGCTTCATGGGAATAGTCGCATAAGATATGTTTCATTGTGTGTGACTTCTAGGCATGCTGCGCTAAATTCCCTTATATGATCTCTTGGATCACCTTTTCCTCGATACTTATCAAATTTTGGAACCTCAAACCTTGAGGGAAAAGGGATCATGAGCAAAGATTTATCAAAGGGATATGGTGAAATATCCTCAAGAGAGTAATGTTTTGTTGTTGTCCCACTTTGGATGTCCATCAACTATTTTTGCAAGGCTTGGATTTGTGTTGTTAATGTGTCCAAGGGATTGAGTGTATCCTTAGCCTTTTCTGATTTAGAAGCATCTGTGTCAGATTTGGGTGCATCTTTGTCATTTTTGGAGCCATCTTTCGAAGATTCAACTTCATTTGAGGCATTGATATCTCTTAGTTTAGAGACATCAAAATCTGAGGGCAACTTAGCTCCTTGTTGAGCTAGCACGAGAAAATATTTATGAGGATTTGTGGCAACTACCCTATCCATCATCCTTGGAAATTTTGGATCTTGAAGTTGTTTAAGGATTTCCTCTTGACTAACCTCCTCATCATCAAAATTATGCCCACTATTGTGAATGGAACCCATTTTTTTTCTTTTGTTTAGATTGAGATCTAGTTTGAACCATGCAATTTTTGGACGCAAGAGAAGTTGGATTGTGAGACTTGGTGGACTTGTTTTTGTTTTTTTGGTATGAAAATGATGTGAGGGTGAATTTGGTTGCATATGTTTTTGCTAAGATTTTGCTAAGGTTTTATATTGACTCTATTTGTCCAAACAAGGTGTTCTTGAGCTAAAAGGTAGTCAAAATAGGGATGGTTGATCATCACTATTCGATGTAGACTATTCTTCTATCAAGATACACAAGTATAGTTTCGATGTGAAGGATGATTGGAATCATGATATGAAACTTAACTAGATTTTTACTTAAATTTGGGAGAGTCTCAATAATGCCTTGATGCAAGTTTTGGTTTGGTTTGACATGTTCAGATAGTAGGACAATGGTTTGCAAAGGTGATGTGTGAAAATGGTATGAAGGTGGTTTGAAATGGTTGAACTAACTTTCCAAGTGTGATCTGGGTCCAAATGGGTACAGGGATATAATTTTGATTTTCTCTCAAACTGTACGGAAGAGTTCTTTGTTATGAATGCACAGGTTTAAATGTGCAGAAACAAGGATCAAATGTGCAACTTTGTTTATTAAATGCGCTATTCTGCATGCACAGGTCTATTAGTTATATGTGTTGCTCTGTTGATTGGATGTGTAGGAGTTTTTAAATGCGTAGTAATGTCTCTTAAATGCGTGGAAAAAAGGAGTGTATGCGCAATAATAGGTGGATGCGCAGAAAGATAGTTCGAATGCGTAGGAAGATGTATCAAATGCGCAGCTCTGCACAGAGGTTTTTCTTTTTGCTGCAGTTTGGTCAATCTTGGCTTGTTTACATGTTTTCCTAGGATGTTCTGAAGTTTGAAGTGCTACTTTTGACTCAAGTTATTGCCAGAAAACACAGTAAGCAAGAGGTTGTCATGATCATTTGATTTTCTTCTTTGTTTTGATACAATTTTTGATAAATGGAAAACAAGCAAGTACAATCCTAAGGATGGCAAGGACAATATTCGTTGAGTTCCAACTTGGATTTTACTCCAGCCACTTACATAAAGGCATGACATTTAGTAACTTGGTAGCACCGACTCCCCTCCACGGCACTCACTTCTCACGCATACCAAGTTACAGTTCCTCTGAAGAGTTGAACTTTTCTACCTTCACACTAAATGAGTGTATGAAGTTAGACAGCTCCAGAGGATTATCCTCCTATGTCAACAAATAGGGGTTTTTGGCTTTCTAAAACAATTGGCTTTTTAGTATGGACATCTGTTTGGGTGGTTACACATGCGGCAATTCGCTCCGATAAGGAGGCTTCCCAGCTTGCAGAGGTTACACTCTATAGGGTTTTGGGGGAAACATTTGTCTGTGTAACACAACAACACCCATTGTTTGCAATTTTCATCACAAACACAATTTATTTATAGCGACTTGGAAGTGGCCTGGCTTTAGCCCGTTATTGCTCGAGGTCGTCCCGCTTGGAAGGAAGGAATTCCAAGGGCAGGCCTCTTCTAAAGGTAACACATATAAAATGATGAGTTTGGCATTTTGGTCACCCAAGAAAGGGGAGATCATATTACTATCATTGTTTCCAAGCACAGAGTACATTGGTTCTTTATCCTCCTAGTTAAAAATAAAAAAATTGTGTGTTTACCAAGCACAATCCATTTGGCAAGATAGCAGAAACTTTGAGAAGATGGTTTATTTTATCCTCCTAAACAAATCTATGTGAAGATTGTTATTGAAGAATGAAACATATTACTTTCCCCTAATTAAGCTAGATGAGAGATTTGTAATTGCCATAGTTGTTTGAAAGATTTATTCAATTTTATCCACGTAGGTTGGGACTATGTGCGAGTTGTGATGCAACAATACAATTTACTTCCTCTTAATTAGATCTAGGTGAAAATTTGCATGAAGATATCAGATTTCCTCCTCCTAATTAGATCTAGATGAAGTTATGGTGCAGCTAAATGACTAAACGAAGCTCCTACACCTACAAGATTATTGTGTTAAAGGCCTCCATTTGATGACTGATATTCTTGCACCCAAGGTTAGTATCGAAGATTTTACAAATTCAATACAATTCTCTGACAAGAATCAGATGTGCTGAAACAGAGAGTGGATGCACTAAAAGACAAAATGAATGCGTGGGAGTACAAATGCGCAGAAAGATCAAACATATGCGCAGGAAGAAGTCTTGAATGCGCAGACAGAATGAATGCGCCGAAAGAGTGGTCAGATGCGTAGAAAGAATCTTTATATGCATCGAACTGTCATTTTCATCATGGATGCGTAGAACTGGAAGAACGAATGCGCTGGAATGACCTGTCATGCCTGCAACTTGACCAAAAACTCAAAATAGAGATTAAAAACGGGGCTAAGCCCCACGGTGGGCGCTAGAAATGTTATGGGAAATATGAACAATAGTTTTAAATGTAACTAAATATCTAATAACTCAATGAAATTGATGCAAATACAATAAACAAAGATATTACCTTCGTAGACCAATTTACCTCATAGCTTCCATTTTTGCCTATCTCGTATTGATCTTGTGTATGATATTATCTCTCAGAAGTTGTACTTCCTTGCTGTTGAAGATGACAATAGGAGAATGGTTGTGATTGGAATGTGCAATGAAGACTAAACTAACAATGCAATTCTAATGGAGATGGATGATTGATAATGCAGACATGATTGGATGATTATGATGATAATGGGATAAATGTAAATGTAATGGAGATACTTTGCCAAAGGCATGCTGGTAGGATTTCTATAGAGTAAGATTATGAATGCTTGAGTGGATATGAAAATGAGTGTGAGAACCTTGCTTATATAGGCTGAGGAGAGGCCAAATCCAAGTGTCAATAGATCCATGACTGGAGGAATTACCTGTGACATATATGGTTGAGGAAGCTTGAGAGAATGTGTGCGAATCAGAAGAGGACAAGTGTCCAAGCTCCTTTCATGAGTTATGGGAGTTAATAGAATGGATTGAAGAGTTAACTGAGATGATTGATAAGTTAACTGGGTTGATTGATTAGATGACTGATTTGACTGGTGAGTTAACTGAATTGATTGGAGGATAAATAGGACATGTGGGTGAGAGAAATTAGCTAATTAAATATTAAAATATTTAATTATGTGTGCAACATGGTTAGGTGGAAAGGTGATGTGGATAAGATGATGTAGAATTATGGAATTTAGGACTTTGGAATAGAGGAATTTGAGATTAATTAAATAATTTAGGATTATTTAATTAGATGAGACATTAGAAGAATTAGAGTATTTAATTAAATAAATTGATTTTATTTAATTATTGGAGGAATGAGAATCATTTAAATAAATTAGGATATTTATTTAATTTATAGGGGAATGAGAATAAAATTTATATTAAAATATTTATTTAATTTGACTTAGCCATTTTTAGGTGTATACACTATTTACTTTTCTTCTTGTTGACTTGTTGCTTCTTCTCATATAAATCAGCTAAATAATCTTATTAGAAATTTTCTTTGGCCTAATAGAAGGGAAAATAAGATAAGTCATGTTATTTCTTAGGCCCACTGTATTACTCCTAGGGTTGTTGGAGTATGCGACTTAGAGATTTATGTGTTCATGGGGTTTCTCTTGTAATGAAATGGATTATTATCTTTGTTTGGTAATAAGCCCTAGAAGCAACTTATCAGCCACAATTTGGCTAGTTGTGTGTCTAAAGTGGGCTCTAGTTGGAATGGATTACATTTATGGGATATTCTTTTTGGAAAATTCAAAGTTAAGTCATTTGGCTCTATTATTATTTTTATATATGGAAGGCTTGGGTACATGTTAGAGAGCTTACTAAAGGATGTGAGATATTTTTTATTTCTAAAGATAAGGTTTTGGGTTTTAGGTCTATTTGGTGGTCATTATATGGCAATAACTCTTTGATAACTTCTACTAGGGGTTGTTTTTCTATTATGGCATAACAAAGGTCATAAGTTTGTTTACTACATCCTTGAAAATGGTAAATTGATGGAGTGGGATCTTATACATAATAAGTTTAGTATTTTTGTGCAACAAAAAAGGACTTATACTATGATTAAAAAATCTAGGCTTGATGGTAGTTTTAATGTTGTCTATTAGAATGATAATATAAGCTATATGGGAGGAAATAAATTTTTGTATGTCACTCCTTAATATTAATATTCTCTCTTGTTCTTCACTAAAGAGTGGTTTAAGAGATTAATCTTAATTAGAGATGCTCATGACCCTAATAATATTTGGGCTAAGAGACTAAGGACTCAAATATGGTCTAACCTTATTAAGCCTAAGAAGTGTTTTTCTAGATAGATGATGTTGTTTAATAAACTTTTTGTTGGTGAAGTCTTGTTGGGTCCTACATCTAAATCTTATCTACTTTGTGGCAAGGTTGAGTCTATCACTCATTTATTTTTTGATTTCCCTTTCTCTAAGATGCTCTAGCAATGTTTTTTTACCACTTGGGCTTCTGTGTTGGGTAAATCTAATATTAGTTGGTTCAATATTTTATATGGCAAAATCTTGTGTTCCTTTTCTCTTAGTAAAATTTTGAATAGATTATGTCTTGTCATGTCTTCAAAAGTTCTTTGGTTTATTTGGAATGATAGAAATAAGGATGTTTTTCAGGGAATTAAACACATGCTCACCGACTTTTCTTCAAAAGTCATAGTCTCCTTGGTTGCCAATGTTGTTGCTATGTAGTTTCATAATATGAAAGATGATATCAAGCAGTTCATTGATGGTAGTCTGATTGGTGATCCTCATACTATCTAATGGGGTAGGACATTAGTTTATGACCATGAAAAATGACCTATTCAAAAAGATATTGTTGTGGTTAAGACCTCTTCACAACAATTTAGTGGTTTTGATGTTCTTCAAGTGGATTCCTCTATTCCTTGATTGGATGATAATGCTAGTTGTCCTACTATTGCTGATAATGTTGGTGTCTATTCTAAGGATGTTTCTCTTATTGTTGTTGTTGATCTTGGTGGTGGTGATCCTTTTTGTAATTTATGTGTTCCTTATGTCCCTTATTCCCATAGTAAAGGTAAAGATATTGTTGCAGACATCTCTGGATAGTTTGGTGTGCAAAATGTTATTAGATCTTCTTCTAATAGTGATTTAGACATGGTTGTCTCCCCTTTGCTAGTTGTTCCTATTAAGTTATGTCTGGAGTCTTGGCTTAAGTAATGTGTTGATTTTAGAGTCAAGTCATTGAAGAAGGGTGTTAAGTCTTTCATTGACAAGATTGATAAGAAGTGTGTTCCAGTACTAGATAGTTATTATATGATACATGATACTGTTATATGTATTATCTAATATCTTAGACTATTCCCTATTTTGATCTTTTTGTATAACTAGTTATATGATGTAATATCTGGATAGTTTGGTTGGTTGAGGTTGATGAGATAATTTTTTTGGTTGACATTTTGAGTTTTGTCTTAGTTGTGGTGAGTCTTTGTAAATATTTGTAATCACCTACTCGTATAGAGCTATATTTGTAAACAATTTCCAATATTAAAAAATATGGAATGTTAAGAGGACATCCCTAACTCGATACTTTGCATTGTAAATAATGAAGGATTTCTTGGAATTTAGCTTCAAACATTAGGAGCATATTGGGGCACGTAAGGGTTTTATTGGGTGTGTTTATGCTTTCCATGGTCACCATATTAAATTTATAATGTAGGTTATACTTTCCACGGTCACTCATGTGCATGCATATTGTAGGTTATAGTTGTTGTGGCTTCACCGTTTGAATAGCATTTAGTTTTATGGTTTTATTCATTCAACAATATTGTATAAGAAACATTTTAAAAAAAAATAAATTAGTTAGGTTAATTAAATAAATGTAATTAATAAGTATGCAAAGTAATTTAGATAATAGAGTTGGGATTTGATAAATAGAATTGAAATAAATGTGATAAAATTTAAATAAGATGGTAGAAAGCTTAGTTTTAGGGTCTATGATGAATAGTTGTTAATGATGTTGTTCTACATTATTTGTCATTGTTATGAAATTATCTACTCCAATTTAATGAATGTTTCAAAGTCTAGTCTATCATAGAAAATGACGTAAATTGATCTTGAACCTTGCAAGTTTGTTCTCAACTGCCACAAATCTAATTTGACATGTACAATTAATATGTGCCATGTGGGAATAAATTGACAAGATATGTGCCTAAAAATTTATTCACTTTCACTTTTAGATATTTGAATATGCCAAAGTGGTGTCTAGAGACACTATAGAGGAGCTTGCAACTTGATGGGTGGATTGATTCCCAAGTCAAGCCCCTTGGTGGACCAAATTAATGACGGCGAGAAAGATTGATGACAACATTAGTAGACATGTGAGTGACCTATATGATTATGCAAATTTGATTCATTTAATACTCTTGAATTCAAAAGTGAATTCTCTAATTCTCTTATGATGATTATCCTGATTAATTTAAGTGCACAATGAATGTCTTTAAATACCATGACATAGCAACATTTCACACAAGTTTGTACTAAGTTAGCTTGCAATGGCTATTGAAAGAGGCGAGAGTTTAAATTTGAATTTGAAGCTTTGGGATTTGGAGACAATCTCCATGCTCCTCGAGGTTCAAGATCAATCTTGTGCCACATGAAAGTGATGTATAGAGAGAAGGTGGTGATCTTGAAGTAAAGAGTAAGTGTTTAGAAATACGTACAATGGGAATAGAATAATGATGAATAAGAATTGAGTTGTAAGACAAATTTAACATAAAAATATGCACTTGTCAATATATTGTCTTGAGACATTTTCATCAAGATAAACACAAAGTAAATAGAAAATGACATAAACATGTTAATTTCACCATTACAAATAGCTTCATTAGTTTTATAATATTTAAGTGGATAAATTTTAATTATACTAGTTAGATGATAGATGTTAGGGTATTGTAAATTTGTATATTTTCACATAAAATAAACAACAATTTTTTAATTTTAATTTTTTTTTGCCCTGGGGGGGTTTCACTAGTAGTTTTTCTTAAAAATAAATGTTAATTCATTTTTTTAAATAAAAGTAATTTTAAGGAAATTTCATTTTTAATTTATGGGAAGAGGTATTCTAGAATGGCAGGAGGGCATGAGAGTGTACATAAAAAATAAAACTATAAAATAAAATATAGTGGTGTAATTAAATATAGAAATAAAACATATTTAAATATCAAATAAATATAAAACAAAGCAAATATACATTTTTATTCTACTTTGTCAACAATAAAAAAATAAGTATATATTATAAACTAATAAATTTTTATTTAGTAGAAAAATATTAATTTATTTTTTTAAATATAAAGACATCAAAATTCTAAAATATATGTTAATGCCTAAAATGAGACTATTAAAAAATAATGTATAAGTATATAATATTTACTACACTTTTCAATTAAAAATAAATAAAAGACTTACCAAATTAATGAATGAGGACTTTTCTAAAAGTTAAATTAAAAGTTATATATAAAAGTAAAATAGCTCTTTAAATGAAACTAAATAAAAATGTACATAAAATATAAAATTCTTAACTAAAAATTAAAATTTTTGTGTCCATGTATATACATAGTAAATAAAATAGTTCTAAAGTAAAATAAAATAACTCTTAAGTAATATGTAAAATAAAATAACTCTTAAGTAATTAATATAGCTCGAAACTAGTAAAATAGGAGTTGTTATTATTTAAGACAATTTATTTTTGATGGTGAAAAGTGGTCATGGGGACCACACCCTTTATATTATTAAGTATAGAAAATTACATATATGCTCCTTAATAGGAGGGCAATCTTTACAAAGAAGTTATATCTATTTCTAAACTACATCAAGAGGAACATGTTGTCCTTTCTAACTACAAAACAACTATACATATACTAAACTATTACCGTGTAGGCCAAAGGTGACAAAATCTAGCCTCTCTATATCTATCAATATTCACCATCCCAAGCAGGATCAACTCCATCTTCCCCATCTTCCACTAATATTGCAAATGACCAATCTATAACAAAGGTGGGAGTGATCTACTCGTGACACATTTTAAAAAATTAATCCTAGTCCCCATTCACTGTCTATGCACTATCTCAAAAAGTCCTTCACCAGGCATAATGAACAACATGCATGAACCTAAGAAGATCCCTACGTTGATCTTCCATGCACCATTCTTCAGGGAAAACCCCAGAGCCAAGACCACCTCCTCTAGAACCAACTTCAATCTCTGACATCACTATGTTCTGATAAGAACCATGACAATTATCCTATTCATGTCTTTTGAATATGCCACATTAAAAAGCACCCCAATGAGCATGGAAGCCACATCCTTGTTAACCATGTACCTATGGTTTGCAACCAAAAACTTTTCTCCCAAAGTCAACTTGATCGCATGCAACATAATCATTACTTTTTTCTTACAGATTTTCTTGAAGTATAATTCTATTATCCCTCCCAAAAATGTGGCTTGCCTTATTTTTGAGATAAGTTTCTAATGAATTGTTGATACCTTCAAAGCTAAAGGGATTAAAGTGAGAAACTTATGTAGTAGGTGGTTATTATATTCTTGCCTCATTCTTAATTGATGTCTTTGTTTGAATGTGACACTTGTAGAGCCCTAACTACAGTCATTTTTTCATGCTTGAAGTGACTAGCATCATAAATGTGAGATGCCCTTCCAATTAAGCCACATGGGATCTTAGGGTTTCCATTAATTTGTGATCATTAGCACTCCAATGAATCATTTCTTTATACGATTATAAATTAAACTTGGAATCAAATGATTCCTATGTCCTGGCCACATTATGGATTAAACATGCTTCCTTCTTGTCAATGGCATAATTTGCTAGGAAATCAACTTCTCTATTAATTTTCCTAAAGATGTGTTGCTTAGTGAATGCTACCAATAAGTCCACATAGGCCATGCTTTTTGTAGTATATTGTTTATCTTACAATTTGGTGAACCTCATTTGTAGATGGCATTGATAATCACCATATAATCTCCTTCTATATACACATTATAAGCTCTGTAAAATTTACATACCTGAAAGCCAAGAAGTAATGCCTATGCCTCTACTTCATTATTAGAGCCCACTTTTAGTTTCTTTGATGTTGCACCAATAAGCTATCCCGAGGCATCTTGAACTAAACAATCTACACTTGCTTTGCCAAGGTTACCTCTAGTCTCCATGTTGAAATTCATCTTCATACATCCTAAAGGATGTGGATACCAACAAATTCCTTCTTGTAGATTTAGTATAGAGTTAAGTTTGGAGACCCCATGAACAAGGGGACTTTAAGTTCTTTCCACTTCTGTACTATCTCATCATCCCAAGAATTGAAGGACTTATTTTCCATGGATTGGTTCATAACTTTGACATATAATACTTATGTCATTTCAAGCTTGTTTAAAAAGGTTCCCTATATCATGGCCTTCCCTTGAAAAGTGTGCTTGTTGCTTTCTTTCTAGATTTCCCATATTAACATTAAAGGAGCAATTATCCATATGCAAGATAATTTTGTGTATCTTTAAATGTTTTTCCATGATGTAAATAGTTCAAGTAGGTCATTAAGAAGTGTACCTCACCAATCTAATCGAGAACATACCCACTACCAGCATTTGGTAGTATATGGGCAACTAACTAGGAGGTGGTTAACTATTTCTTCTGAATTTTCACACAACACACATCTTGAGGGACCTTGATAACCAAACTTATTTTTTTTTTTTAGTTAATTTTTTTTTGTAAAGCAGCCCATGAGAAAGCGTCTTCCTTTGGCATGCAATTTTGTTAGATTCCAAGACCATCTACAATACTTCTTCTATAAGAGAGAGATGCTTCAAAAAGCAAAAGTAAAAAATTAGAGGATCAATATGTAATCAATACATTCATGTGCATTACTTATAAAGAGTAATTACAAAGATTAAATACATTCAATATTTGTCAAGAAAATACAAAATGAAAAAACAAATAAGGCAATCTTATCCTATGTGATAAGATTGACATATTAATAAAGGAAAATGCATTCCTAATAAACTCCCTAATTAACTCATGACAATGTGTAAATACAATTTTACACCAACACCCCCCATAAGTGCAACTTAGGGAGGTTATGTAAACAAGCTTAAAAAGGATGAAGATGGGGATGGGTCTCAACAACAAGGCCTGATTAGGTACCCATTTACAAATAAGAATCTCGCATAACATGAAAAAAGGAGAAAACCCAGTGGGACAAAACTCCTCTCTAAAAGAGAGAAAACAAAATATTTATGCAACCCCCATAAGAGAGGATGTAAAGTGAGAAGGATGGAATGCCATGTGAGGAAATGCTCTCTCCCAAAATAGAAATGAGAAGAGATACCATGTAGCCACCCCTCAAGATGACTCTTGTAGTGCTAGTAAATGCTCAATATTGGATGATAATGAAGATCCAAGAACACCAAACAACATTCCCCCTCTTGGGAAGAAATAAAATAATAGATGTGTGTACAATGTCTTCCCATTCTAGATAAGAATATGCAGGGAGAAGGATGAATGTCTTTGAACTCTGCACATGACCCAAAGATGACAATGATTTCTCTAAATGTTGCTCAAAGGTCTCCAATCCATTGTCAAACTATGACTGAATAGGAGGATGAAGAGCAATCTCTAAAGAAGATGATGGCGGTGATGCAACTCCACTTGGGATGACATCAAATAGAAGATACACCCTCAATATGGTCCTCCAAATCTACAATGTAGTTTTCTACAAACAAGGATTATATGTCTGGTAGATATGTGTCCCAATGTGGCAGATCTAGAAAACTAAATTTGTCATGTTGCAAGGAATCAATGGAGGCTATCAGAGAAGCAACATAGAACTTTGATGAAGCAATAGGAGATAGGGAAATGTATGCACATGCTAGGTTAGAAGAATTTAGAAAACTAATGCCATTGGCAATGCAAAGTTGTTTTAATTGATGAAGCTCATAGAGTTGTTTTAATTTGTCAAGTTATTTCAGCATGCAATCATCTATAGTATTCATTTTCTTCCCGCAATAATCACATCTGATTTTCCATAGATTTGAAGACATGATTAACTAGCAAAAATAAAGTACAGAATGACTAAGCAGAGATGAAGCCCACCCAAAAAATATAACTTCTCCAAGTGCAAGTATGTTCAAGTTATTAATCAGAAAGCGTAAAACTAAAAAATAAATAAAATAAACGTAGGGATGAATATAGAAAAATCACATGGGTGTCTGTGTAGATCTCCTCAATACCTTTCCAATGCCTATTCAATCTCAAAAAATAGAGATTTTGGGTGAAAGTTATGATCTCGGAAGCTAGAAAAGATGTCTGGACTTCGATCTGAAATAAAAAACACTAGCAATATACTCTAGAAAAATAATCAACACTACTGGATAAAAAACATAACTAGTTTTTTCATGCCTATTGATTTGCAAAAAAATGATTTTGTATGCCCAAGATATGTCAAAAAGAAAAATACTCCTCCTTTAGGCAAGATAGAAGGGCATAAGTGGTGGTAGGGTGGTAGCCAAGCGGTGACACACGAGCCAAGGCACTATTAGGTTAGCGGTACCACTAGGGCTAAGCCCCCTTGGCTAGATGGAACTAGGCGCTCCATCCTCGATATGAATAGGGGCATAGAAAACTCCCACTTGAAATAAAAACTATCGATTTTAATAGTTTTTAACCAATATACAATGCTATCTCCTGTTGTCCAAATTAAAAATCCACTGGAAAGTAATTTAACCCTACGCAATAAACAATTAGGAAAATCCAATTACCGTCGAATAGAAACTAGATGCAAAGGACTGCAATGCCGAGCCTTCACAAGTGTATGGTGACCATACAAGTAGTATAGAATGGTACAGTTATATGGTTTCTGTGCGGATCCATACAATGTATGAAATTTTCATAGGTGAAAATCAAAACCCACAAAAAACTCACTTAAAATTTTCCAGACTCTGATTTTGGCATTTGGACAAGCGATCTTTAGGTTTTGACACCTTCTGGACTCATTCGTGAGGTCTATTTTACACAAGGATGCATTGATTATGACCTCATGGATGAAAACCTCTCAAACTTAAGAAGAGACTTACAAATATGAGCTCTGATACCATGTTAGATTCCAAGATCATCTCTAGTATTTCTTCTACAAGAGAGAGCTTCTTCAAAATGTAGAAGAAAGAAATGAGAGGATCAATATGCAATCAATAAATTCATGTGCATTACTTATAAAGGTTAAATGCATTCCACATTTGTCAAGAAAAGACAAAGTAGAAAAGTAGATAAGAAAATGTTATCCTATGTGATAAGATTGACACATTAATAAAGGAAAATGCATTCCTAATAAACTCCCTAATTAACTTATGATAATGCACGTAAATATAATTTTACACCAACAAATTTTTGTTCCAACAAAGATGTACTAGCCAATCACCCTTGAGACTAAGCGATCCCCTACCATATATCCCAATTTTGTTGAGTAGTTCCCTAATTTTGCATAGAGCCATTCAATATTGTCCTGACCTTCAAGTTTAAAAATTTTCCTCTCTAAAAGTACTTGATTTAATAATCTTAATTATTTTGGTTCTTTGGAATGTCCATACCACTTATATCCTTTAAAAAATGCTAATCCAAACCAAAATACGAAAAAGATATGGATTCCCATAACTAAGAGATCGAAAGCAACTGGCGTGAATAAGACCCCAATCGGATCGAAGACTGTAGGGTGGTAGCCTAGCTAGTTTGTGAATAAGATTTCTTTTCTTGCAAGTAATTCTACATATAACCCCATGAAAGATTTATCTTTATGATACACCTCTTGATCCATACCTATTTTTATAATTTCTTCATTTAATATTTGTCATTTCCAATTCATCCTTTTCCTTTTCCAAAAAAATATTTTTGAAGTGTTGTTGATTCCATCATTTTAGGGATGTCTTGATGTAGCTCAATTTTTTGAAAAGCGTGAACATTTTTTATCCTTGTTACTTTGGGGCCTCATTCCACCAAACTCCCACTTTTTCTATGAGATCAGGTTCCCTAAACCACATGTTTTCAATTTTAAAAGGACTTTTGGCCGATATTATGTCTTTTAGGAGCATTAGTTAGATGGCAAAGTGGTTCGAGCCAAAGATCAAAAGAATATGGTTTTCATACTGGATAGGATGATTGGCCCAATTGCCATTGCAAAGGAACCAATCTAGTCTCTCTACTATGTAACTAAAGCCCATTCTTTGGCTAAACCAAGTAACTACCAATTTTTGGAATGATGTCCTAGAGGTTCCATAGTTAACAAAGTTCATGAAATCAAGTTGAGATTGAGTTGCTCAACTAATTCCAACTTTTTTTTTGTCTAAATTAGATTGTATTGCATTAAAGTCACCCCCAATAATAATTAACTCATTTATTAGGGGGTGACAATGTTAGAGATATGATTCCATAACCTTCTTTTGAACACAACTAGTAGGAGCATAGACATGGAGAAGAAAAAAACTAAGCTTAGAGGAGAAACTTGTGACCTTACTAACCTATGAATTTTGTCCAAAGAATATAACCTCCAATTGGATAATAGAGGCCTTCCAAAGAATGCCAAGACCTCTAAAAGCCCATTTAATTCTACAAAGTTTCCCTTCCATCATTTCCATTTTTGCAAAAGGGTACCTACTTCAACTTTGTTGATTCTAGTTTATTGTAATAGAATCATATATCTGCATTAGATATATCCATATGATGTTTGATTAAGCATCTTCTATTAGGGGGCATTTAAGTCCCTTGACATTCTAGGATGTGATTTTCATTGCTTTATTTATACTTAATGCAGCCAGGAACCAGCCTCAGATCGTAGCTCAATGGTTGATGGTAAAAGAGATTAATGACTAGGCAGATGCAAGTATAAATGCTGACATCTCCTCCAATATTTTCATCCACCTTTATAAAGGAACCTAGAAAATTCCCAATTTTAGTTAGAACTGATATCTCCCAATATTCTGATGGGAGGTTGTACTGACTAATCCATGCAGGTGTAGAAGATTCAGTGTGGTGAGTGGGATCAAAATTTGGTTCCCAATCCCATAGATAGAAATCAACCCCATCCATCATCCATGGTCCTTTGCCGAGGATTTCTTTTTTTTTTAACCATTGACTAACATTCAGTTAAGTAGAGAGCCTCTTGGTAGTGATCTAATTTTCAACTCTGCCCCCCAATTTGTCTTACTCCATTTTTGGAAGCATTCCTTAGATGGCTACTGGTTTGCCCATTTCACAAAAAAGTTCTTTCTCCCCTAGTCAATGTACTGGAGTATCCAACTCCGATGCCTTGAATACTATCACACTTCTTTTTTTCTGATGTTGTCTTCGATCCAATTCACTCTACTTAAATATCATCCACTTCAATGGTCAAATAACCAATAACAATTTTACACCTCATTCACAATAAAAAGTGGTAAATATTTGTCCTATTTTTATTCGCCAAAATTAACATTTGACTGTTGAAGTGGATGATATTTAAGAATAGCCAATCTGATTAGGATCTTATTCACCCCAATTGCTTTAGATCTCTTTATTGAGACATGGGCCAACTAGGACTCGAACCTAGGACCTTCCATTCGTTGCTGGAGTGCTCTACCACTAAGCTATTGGTCCCTCTTGGACCAGTCCATCGTCGGTCCGGGTGTGGCTTATTTCCAACACCAACACTCCCCCTTAAGCCACACCTCTCATGTGCTTGGGGATCCTAGCCTGGGCCTGGTTCTGATACCATGTTGAGACACGCACCAGCTAGGACTCGAACCTAGGACCTTCCATTCGTTGTTGGAGTGCTCTACCATTGAGCTACTGGGCCCTCTTGGACTAGTCCATCATTGGTTCGGGTGTGGCTTATTTCCAACACCAATACTCTTGGTTACGGGAATCCATATCTTCTTTGTATTCTGGTTTGGATTAGCATTTTTTGACCCCCACAATTCTTCTTGTTTATTCCATCAAAGATTTTGCCTTTGTTGCCCATTGCTTTTATTTTTCCTCGTGGATTGTCCATAGCCAAATTCCCGACTCTGATCATGATTATCATTATTCGATCATCATGCTAAATCTTGCCTTCGCCAATATTCTTCCCTTCGAACCATGTAATTTCCTTTACTGGGCTCTTTTGAATTCTCCCAGACTTTCAATCTACCTTCTCCACGTCTTCTGCAAATATTCTCCCTTTGATCTTCAAATTTTCATTGTGTTTCATCTCTTTTGCGCTCCTTTGCTCCTTGTTGTTGCTCAGCTCTATTGCACTCTTCTATTTACTTCACTCAATGCTCTATTTCATAATTAATTCTAAATTTAACATCAGAAGTATCTTTAAGACGGATAATTTTTTTATTGGTGAATGGGTATTTAACTCTCGTTGGTTCAACATGGCTTTGTTAGCCCAACTGGAGTTTGAACCTTGGTGGTATGGATAACAACACCATGTCTTAACCACCACATTGTGCCATAAACCCCTTAAGACTTATAATTTTGATTATAAATAAAAGAATAAATTTATGTAGTGACTATTTATGATTTTTGTAATCACATGGTTCAATATTATATTTTCTTTCCAAATTTTGGCTATTGATTGAAGATTTATATATTCCCTCCCAATGTTGTGTGGGATTTGAGCTTAATCGTATTGGTTTTCTTTTATCACTGTTATTCTTGTGAACAGCAGGGCATAGACTTTCTCCATTTGGGAATTTTTTTTTAAAGCTTTACTCTCAACTTTATTAATCTAATTAAAATGTAATCCTATAACAACTATATTTTTAAGGGTCTAATTATATATTTTAAATATTAATTTTAATATATAATCTCTTCATTAAAAAAATAAAATATTTGTAAATTTTCTAAACAGCCATGTACAAAAATTTTGAACAGCCTCCACATAAATTTTTTAAGGCTCCTAGATGGAAGCATGCTGGAATAGTTTCAATCACTAACTAACTACATTATAGCTGCCGTTGTTGAGAGTTTACAAATTTCTTATAAATTTATAGTGTATGCCAACGGACCAAAATAATTGCACCCACTTTATTCATTGAATTTTTTTTTTTTTTTTTTTTAAAGATTTCTATTAGTTCAAGAAGTATCGATTGTCGGACTGATATCAAGAGAATAAAAGTTTCAATCATTTTAATAATTTAGATTGCAAAGTAGACATAAAGGATAATCCGTTGAGCACTTTCAGCAATTAAGGGTTCTATGGTGTAGTGGTTAGCACTCTGGACTTTGAATCCAGCGACCTGGGTTCGACTCCCGGTAGGACCTAAAATTTGTTTTCTTTAAAGATTTTTTAAGATCTGAAAGTGTGGAACTTCATGTAATGAAAAAATTCCGCCCCTTGTTTTTTTTATTTCTACTTCCCAATTACATGCTGAATCACAATCTAACAAATGTTGTTTAGAACATTCTATTATTGAAAAGAAATATTGAACACAAATATGGTTTAACATCTTTAACTCCGTTTAGTAGTAAGAATTGGATAGAGAATTTGTTGGGTAATAACTTAAATTGAGTGCATAAAAAGGGGGAGAATATCCATTTATGGCACATATAAGGAAGTGGTCTTATGATATCTGTTTTAGGGTCCACTTTCATGGAGTATAGGTCTTATGAGACATAAAAAAGAAATTGCTACCAGATAAATTAGAATCAATAGGAGCCCTTACTTTTTAGATTTTAGATTTTTAGAGGATGTATTTGGGGTGGGGTTGGAAATTTCCTCTACTAGCTTAGGAGATTTTGTTGCCATCTCTTATTCATTTATAGCTTTATAGATTCCCACCAATAAATTTAGGAATAATTCTTTTTTTATTTTAATCATTTTTAGTATTTGTTGTTGCTCCAAAAAATATTGAGACTGCCACCATCCTAAAATTTTGGAGCTTGAAGTTTTAAGCTTGCATATTGTACAAAATTCATTGGACCACCAACTTGTGAAAAATCCTAAAAATTCTCAACAACACCCTCTGAAATATTGTAGGAAGCCCTTGTCCATGGGACTGCTACCTAAGTCTTGGTAAGATTGTAGATTCAATAGGATTTGCGATAGGATTCAGATTTGGTAACTTGACTCAAAGGAGGGTAGGTTTGCAAATAGAAGTAGTAAATTCTTGAGAGAAAGGGGAAAGTGTAACTTGGGTAGGTTAATCTCATTTCTTGAGATAAAAACAATCTTGCTATGAAGATATATAACTTAATTTTATCTTAAAATTTTCTTTATATGTTAGGGAAATGATTCGATAGTTAAGATAATATTTGTAGATTTAAAGATATTTGCTTTTAATAGTATAACACTATTAGTTGCAATTTTAAGGTTGTTAGTGTTGACTATTATTACTAATAATTGAAAGAAACGTCCTCATTAGATCCAAAACACAATTAAATTGTGTGATGCTACATGAGCGCACCAACAAAGATACTTAATACACAATTATAGGTCTAACTTTATTGGAGTCTTTTATGACACAAGCATGTTGATGTCGTATCATATTTGATCATGTAGACCTAAAACCTTAGGTTTAAGTAGTGAACTTGCTAATTAAACTACTATAAAATGTTAAGAGCCATTTGAAATTACCATATACAAATTGAGAAGCACAAAATTAAGATTCACAACCACCAAGTCCTCTCCCCTAGGTGTACACTTGATGTATTATTTATCACACAATAGATGCTCTAGAATGACCTAAGGGATTAGTCCATTCATCGATGTCTCATACAATTCATGGCATTGCCATTGCATTAAGAACAAAGGAGTTATGTTAATGTTTATGATCAATTATTTGTATCATTACATATGAATGACAAAAAGTATGTGAAAGGGATTAAATCTCTTTTATATATATAAGAGTTGAGAGTAAAGCAATTAAATAATAATAAGATAAATAATCTACTATTAATATTACACATAGAAATTGTTTGGAGTAATGTTAGAATATAATTTTGTAAGGAAAATGGGCTTTCCCTAAGTTTAATTTAGGTTAATCTAATAAGATGCATAGACTAAAGTACAAACTAACCTAGACTAATGAATGATAGGCCATGGGAGTGTTTAATTCAGAACTAAATGTAAATGTGATGGATAGGTGTACTTAGCTTTATGCTTGATGAAGAGAAATGGAACTAATATGGCATTGAATATGTTCCATCTCAAGATTGAAAGTCGATCATCTTCATCAGTGTTTCACCTTTTATTCTATGATGCAAGATGTGTGTCTCTATCTAGGTCAAGTTTGTGGGTCAGGGATAATTCCATGAGTGTGGATCTACTTTGATAGCCACTTATCTAATCCTACGATTTGTGTGTCTCTACTATATGATTCATTGAATTCACTAGTGTCTACTCTACTCTAAAGATTGATAGTATAATAATACCTTTAGAGGGCTTCCAAATCACTAGGGTATACATTCTCCTAAGTCAACCTTAAAAAAAGATTGTGTTTATGTTCATGCAAAGGATTGGTAGACAACAAGCAAATGTCTTAGGTGATGATGTTGAAGTAAATTTTGTTCTTTTTAGTGCACCAAACTTAAGTGTTCATAGAATGCTCCTGGAATGTGAATGATATTCAAATACTGCTTGTGGATATGAATGAATGCAATTGAGTGCCTTTAACTACTAAGATATAGCAACAATTAGTGTGAGTGTGTGTTTAGTTGGCTCACAATGGCTAGTGAAATAGGCAAGAGTCAACTATATTTAAATTTGAATTTTAGAAATTCAGGGGTAGATCCATGGTTGCGGGATTGATCTTGCACCCATGGGAATAACCCAGGATAACATAATAGTAAATTTTATGCAAGGAATAAACTTATGATCATGGAAGGTACAATAAATGTGGACTAAATGGGAAAGTGTGCAAAAATGGATAAAGTGTGAATAATGGGAATGTGTGTATGGGGATAGGTGAAAGCTAGGGGAATGAGCCCAACTTCACACATGATTGCATCATTTGTCAATATCTATTTTTTTATGAATAAGTGTTTGATATATTATTTTATATAAAGAATTATATTATACCTATAGACACCTAAAATTCACCACTGCATCGTAATTGAATTCCTATCATTAATCCCCTATCCATTCATGCACTAATTAATTAAATAAATTATTTAATTCATTGTGTTATCCCTCTCCCATCAACTAAATAAATATTTAATTAGTCTATCCAAACATTAATTAAATTTAACTAACTAAACTAATGTCCTAATGTTAGTTAATTAAATAAATCATTTTATTTAATTAACAAAGATAAATCCACATCATCTATTTTCTCTAATTAAAAATTTTCATTCCTAAAATCCACATTATCAATCCTAAGTCAAAGCTAATCCTCAATCCTAGTCATTCACTTAACCGATGTAATCTCCACCCTCCATTTCACATATGTGATTCTCACACGTGTGAGATCAATCACATGTCACAATCACACATCCCTATGTTTCTCACACATCTGTGAGAAGTCCTACTTGTAATAATCACACTTCACTATGTTTCTCACACATGTGTGAGAAGTCCCACTTGTCTTAATCACACATCCCCATATTTCTTCTCACACATGTGTGAGAGCTTGCACAAGGTTCCAAACGGTACCTTTTAATCCTTACCCTCCATCTTTTCCTAGAAAACCCTATCTATTCAAATATTCTCAATCCAAACCCTCATCATGTGCATCAATCACGAAGTGCCACTTGATGGCTTCTCATGCACCCTAATCTCTTAACCAACCTCATCCATTCATCTTTCAAATTAATCTCAACCATTGATCCTTCTCATAAAAAATCTACAAATTGAACCTCACCTAAGCCATTTTCATCATCAAGTGGAAAGCAAATGCATGCTACAAGCGATCTTGAGCAACCACATCAACATCAACATCAACATCAACAAAAACCAAGGAGCATATCGACACTAATCAAGGTTTACATTTGAAATCATTTATGAGTTTCATACTTGTTATCATTCCTTTCTTTCTCTAATCTCGAGTTGAGTTAAATGTGAAATAAGAATCTCAAGCATTAGTGTTGGGTTCTTTATTATTTTATTTTTAGTCTCTTCATTTTGGATGACTTGAACCCTCATGTTCTAATGGGATGTACAAATTTGGAGGAGAATTGAAAGACTCCCCCATCAAGGTACACTTTTCATTTTTGGCTTAGCTTACAAGATGTTTATACCTTGCAAAGAAAATGAGGAGAGTGGGTTACCCTCCTTAACCATTCCATTAGACATACACCTTGTCTATGGACTTTGGCCTCCCATACCCTTAGGTATATTGAGGACATCCCCTAGAGCACTTGTATATCCTAGATAGGGCCTATCGAGTGTATATGTTTGTAGCGCATCAGTTAGCAATTAATGCCGAGAAGTTACTCACCCCATGCCCTTAGAACTACGTTTGTAGACCATGTATGCTCTTCTCTCATACCATTGAGCGACAGTTAGTGCCTCATCATGGGCCCTAAATTCAATGACTAGACAAGGCATTAAGGGTGGGCCTACAAGTGTATGCACCCCTTCTTGAATAATCTAGGGTGCTTATGTGCTTGGCATGTTTTCGTTTGTGTGAAATCTATGCATTATCCCTTAAAATCCAAACCATCAAAATCTTGCAAAATCCACAAGTCCTCTCAAGTCAAATTTTGGAATGCCTCAAAATCCAAATCTTGAATCAAACCCCAACACCCTTACTTCCCATGCCATCCATCCATCCAAACTCCAAATCTTACAAAACAAACCCTAATCTCACAAACCCCATCAAGTCATCCATGTCACACTCCAATCAAGTTCAATCCAACCCCAAATCAATCAATCACAATCAAATCATTCAAATCAACACCAAATCAATCATAATCCAATCCTTAATCCCAATCCACTCCAAGACCAAACTCACAAACACATCCAAGCAAATCCAATCCAAACCAAATCAATTCCATCCTAATCAAACCCCATCCCAAATCTCATCATCTCCATATCTAATCATCCAAATCCAACCATCACCCAATCATTATCCCAAATCCAATCAATTGTAATCCCATTCGATCCCCACCAAATCCTCCCAAACCAAAACCCAATCATCCTAAATCCAACTTTATCCATCACCAATAAAATCCCTCATCCAAAACCCATCTAAATCAAATCAAAATCAAAATCCCACCCTTCATCAAATTTATCCCAAATCTCAATCTTCCAAATCCACCCCATCCCAGCATCCACCAATTGTTCATCCAACCACCCAATCTTGCTTAGGGCATTAAAATAAATTATCCAACCAATCATGTAACCCAAGGTCTAGTGCCTAATCCTTAAGCTAATCCCCAATCCAAATCAAGTCATCAAAATCTAAGTAAGGGCCCTTGACCTTATCCATCCAATAAACTCCCCATCATACAACTTTACCACGTAATCAATTATCCAAATCTAATCCAATCAAACCTTCATAAAATTACATTATCTATTTATCCATCTTAATCAAACATCCAAATCCCAAATCCTTAATTCAAAGGTCACCCATTGTAAAATCCAATTTGGTTAAGGACTTACCCCCTTTTCAACCTCATCCAACATCAAATCACCCAAGGGTCTTAGACCTAATCCCTCCACTTCCAAATCACCATGCATATAGCAATCCTTGAAAATCCAAACCACCAAAATCAAACATCAAAGGGTCCTTGACCTAATCTAAATCCAACCACTTATCAAGCATCATATATCATTGACCTTGATCATCCATATCAATCCAACCAAGCATCCTTGACCTTGATCAATCCAAGCATCAAGTTACCTAACTCCTCAAATCCAAAATTCAAAATCATTTTGATATCAAAGCAAATCTTCAAGTTTGAGCCTTAGTAATCACAAGTCATCAAGTCATCCAAAAATCACATCATCCTAAAATCAAGCAAACCAATCATCCAAAATCATTTTTATGAGTCCCCTCATCATAATTCCATCCCAAAAATCCTTTTGAAATCAATGATGATGATAGTCCTGTTGATCAAGATGAATATCCATATGATCCCCTTGGTGACATCATAGCAACAAAGTTTTCCATAAGCTTCCATCGCCCATTTGTAATAATCAGGTGTCTTTTGACCAAGAATCAACTAGCACAATCTATCCCTCCAATCCTAAATGCATATTTAGTGATCATCCATACAACACCTTTGATAAGGGAAGCCCAACTCATCGCCCATCTATATCCATATGTGAGGCCAATCTAGCCTCATCCTCCCATCCAAATCCTTCATCCTCAAAATCCTTGCAATATCACTCCTCCCATCAATCCAATCATCATCCAATCCAACCACCTAATCCACGATCCAATCCTACTACATGAAAGTCATCCTTTTTAGATTTCCTCCAAGGACTCCTAGCAAAGAATCTCAACCAAAATCACCAAATCCAAATTGTGGAGTCATGCCACACCACTAACCCAATGTCATCCAAGTGTGTCATCAATGATACCACCATCCACTCTAATCCCATTAAAACCATTCCATCCTCCCAATCCATAAAAATTCCTCAAGTATCCCTCGCCTGGATCCATGTGCACCACTAGAGGAGTTTATCCAAACACTTATCAAAGATAAACACTCCTCCATCATATCATTCAAACAAGTCCAACTATGTCAAGAGCTTGTTCTAAAGCATGCCGAAATATCCCCCCATCCAAATCAAGGTCCAAGCATTCACACTAATCCCTTTCATTATCCCCTACCATCCCTTATTGACCCCTAGCCAAGATCATCACCCTTTCGCCTTGGTCCCATCACCTTTATCCATGGCGGTCCTCTTGCAACAAAAGAACAACTTGCATCCACCATCAATCCTCCCCATCTAAAATTGGATTCACATCTTGTTTATGATATAACAAACATCCCATTGCAAACCGAATGCTCCAAAACATGACCTATAAAGAAAAGGGCTTAGGCCTTCATGAGAAAGGAATCTTGGAGCATGTACATGTCAAAGAAAATCTCCAATCATAGGGCCTTAGTTACAAATCTTAAAATGAATAATATAAAGATATTGGTAACACCTCCACAAATCCTAAGGAAGCTTTTTCCAATTATTATGGATGGATTTTACCTTTGAAATGTGAGTTAATTTTCATTTGCCCATTGAAATTCAACTCTAAGCTCATCTCTCCACTATAATTTGACTCTGAGAAAATTTTGAATTGAAGATCTAATAGATTTTAAGTCTTTTGATTTTGATTGTATTATTACGGATGTATTTTACTTTTGAAATGCGAGTTAATTTTCATTTTCCCCTTGAAATTCAACTCTAACCTCATTTCTCCACTATAATTTGACTCTGAGAAAGTCTTCAATTGAAGATCTAATAGATTTTGAATCTTTTGATTTTGATTGTATTATTACGAACAAATTTTACCTTTGAAATGTGAGTTAATTTTCATTTGCCCAGTGAAATTCAACTCTAAGCTCATCTCTCCATTGTAATTTGACTTTGAGAAAATTTTGAATTGAAGATCTAATAGATTTTAAGTCTTTTGATTTCGATTGTATTATTATGGACATATTTTACCTTTGAAATCTGAGTTAATTTTCATTTGCCCTTTGAAATTCAACTCTAACCTCATTTCTCCACTATAATTTGACTCCAAGAAAATTTTCAATTGAAGATATAATAGATTTTGAATCTTTTGATTTCGACTGTATTATTACAGACGGTTTGGTTTTGGAAATGTGAGGTTCATGTTTTACACAACATTTTAAACATTTTGAGCTCTTTTGACGATTTCATTTTCTTTGTAAACTTATGTTTAACATGATTTGAATCATTGTCCTTGCATTATTGCTAGTGTTGTACTGTTATTGTTGTGGAAAAAGCAAAATTGTAATCCACTATATAAAAGTAGAGATGTTGATATCTATGTAATCCAATTATTTTTTCATTGTAAAAAGAAAAGTAGTTGGTGTTTATCCCCTTACATATTCATGGTGATCATCATCTAATGTTACCTATTAAAACTTTAACTCAACCATGGCCCCCTTGAAAGTTTTCAATTGTTATTGGATTTTCAATAGCATACTACTAGGTCATGGTCCCATGGAGGGAGGCTTCCTAAAAAATTTCAGCAAGTGCTGCTGAAATATTTTAGGAGCATTTTATTAAAGTAGGCGGTCCCATGAATTTTGTAGTAGTGGGCAAGCTTAGAACTTTAAGCTCCAACATTTCTGGAAGTTAGTGATCTCACGAGTTTTTTTTAGCAATTCAACTAATGTTAAATAATTTACCTAAAAATTATAGATGAATAATAGGTGGTAGCAAAATCTCTTAAACTAGTGGGGGAAGTTTTTAACCCCACCCCAAAGGCACCCCCTAAAAACTAAAAAGTAGGGGCTCCCCTTTACTAAGACAAGATTCTAATTTATTTTGTAGCAATTTTTGTCTCATGGAACCCCTTGCTCCATGAAAATAGTTCTTGAAGCCCCTTCATGGGACCACATCCTTATCTACTAAATATACTAACTAGCTCCCATGAAGCATTCTTTAGCGATTCATGGGATTGTTATGATGACACCATCATAAATTTTCACAAAAACTTTTGGCTCCAAAGAAGTTAAAAGGTGTATGTTATAATAATTGATCTTTTATAGGATTTAAAAACCAAGATAAGGGCACTGCCAACAACTTGAAATTAATAAACAAAAAGCTCAAAAATAGTGAGCAATTCTTATGAGAGGTGTGCAACAGAGGAACAAAACTATTATTTTGTACTATGGAAGGCACAAAACCCTCAATTATAAAAATAGTTAGGTTGGGTAATTTTTTCTTAGAAAAAATAAGAAACATGCATATTGTGTTATGCTAAATGTAAGCATTTCACACTTTTTTTATTTGCTAATTTTGGGTTCTAAGATTATGGACATTTGATATATTAGGAATCCTTTTGAAAAATAATATCATGTACACTTTTTCAATGCATTTCTTTGATGATTCGAAGTTTGAGTGGAAGGTATGCACATTAATTGTTTGATAAAATGCCTGTAGGAATTTTACTAGGATGAATTACTGAAAAGCCACTTTGGCTAGAGGCAACACAATCTATTGCTTGCTGCATGTATGTATATCAATTGTTTGGTAAAATCTATGTTAGAATTAAGTTTAAAAGTTAATTTAGTATGCAATTGCATGTTGGATAATTATGCATGGAAATCATTAGACAAAATTCCTATTGATGCCACAATTTTGGAGATTTTAAAGATTTTGTTGGATATTTTGAGTGTTTTGTGGCATGGCTGTGTGTTTTATTTTTACAAAGGAGTTGGTGGATAGATACTACATTTCTTGATGAAAAGACATAGTTTAAGCTAGGGGATGATGTTGGCATGAACAAATCCAACTTTAGGACTTCGATGAATTTGGTTGAAAACTCAAGGGTGGCCTAATGTCATCCTTGTTAGGTTGAAAAATGAAAGGCCACCCCAATGGAGGCTTATGTTGTAAACCCACAAGGGCACCATAAGCTAATATATGATGATTACCCTCCAAACATTATTGATGATAGAAGAGAACAAAGGTTACTGTAGGAACCTTGAAACAATATTGTGGTACGATTAGAAGCTTTGTGGTACCTCTAGATGGACATATTCATGCAAAGACAAGTTTAGGGGTAGTAGGAATAATTGTGGAATAGAAGATATATGTAATAGAGAGGATGTATGTGTAATGCTCAAGCATATGTGATGTGTATACCTATGCTTGTTGCATAAAGAGATGATGGATTCAAGTGCATATGAAGTTATACATGAATCTATCCTCAATATGGTGTGTGAGTGCATGAGTATTTTCTTTTGATTTATTTTGTTATCTCACATATTTTATTATTCCTTCTTATTGTATCACGATGAGGTATTACAAGTACATATACAAACCCAAACTCATAGTCTATGTTTATTGTCAATAATCAGTCATCCCCAAACACTGGTCTCAATCCTCAAATCCCCTATTCATCACCTTGAATCAAATCCACGAGTGTAGACCTTAAATGTCTAAATTTCAAATGCAAAATAAATCCTATTGACTTCCTTCTACTAGTCGTTGTGAGCCAACCTAGTGCACGTTTGTGTTGATTTATGTTCTATATCATATTTAAAGGCATCTATTCATTCATTCAAAAACATCAAGAACAAACTAGAAATAATTGAAGAGCATCATAGCAACATTATAATAACATCACATCAACCTAGGTCCATTGCACACTTGTTTTCTATCTTTAATCATTGTTCCACAATTGTTGAATTGGTCCTTTTAGGGATCTAACTTAGGAGAACATGACCCTCATGATTCAACAAAACAAGATTGAGGCAAGTGAATTCCAACAGTCAAATTTATGCTAATTTATTTTCATGGGTATAGGTTCAAGTCCACATGCTAGTTTAGTTCCACATGTGTAGAGATTAGGTCCAAAGGCACATATCTAAATTAAAGCAATGCATAGTTAGTTTGTAGATGCTGAGGCACTCATCTAACCATGGTCCCACAGAGATCCAAGAGAACTTTGGTGGCATTTGCATGATCAAATCTAGAAAATATAAAAAATCTAATTTTCCACTATTTTCTATGTTTTTGTAATCTACATTGTTGAAGGCCTTTGATGCGAAATTGGCCTTGAGGACTTTCATCGGTTGCTTAGGAAGGATTTTGCCAAGTAACTCAAACTAGTTCTCTTGGAGATCTTTCTAATGCATCGAAAAAGTCCAATTTTCACCCAACGGGCTAGGAGTTGTGACCCCACCAAGTTGGGGTACCAAAATTAAATAGTTTTCCTACATTTTTGAATTATTGTATCTAACTTTGTCCACATCCAACTGCCCATTTCAACTTCCCATGCGGACATGGATGTGGTGACCTTTCAACTTCTTTGAAAATGTATACATGGGCTCAATTAGAAGCCAATGGCTATAGTTTGAGGCATACATCTCTTCCAGTGAGTTTGTCAAAATTGTATGAACTCTTCATTTATGAAATAAAACTTTTTTGAATATTGTTTGTTGTATGTTTTTACAATACCATTGGTTCCTCACTCAATATTGTCCTTTGAATTCTCAAATTAATTTGGATCAAATTAGGCCCTAAGATTCTAGCACCAAGTAGTGAATAGATTCCTTACAACTTCAACATCATTTTTCCATCTCTAGAATCTAGCTAAATATCACATTTAAATTTATTATTTCCAATGCCAACTCTTAGTTAATTGTGTAATTGATTGCATTATTTAATTATCCTAGATAATCAGATATAGTTGGTGTTAACGGAAGGGTTGTAGCTCAATTAGTTGATCACAATTGGTGAGGATGATGGTATGTTCCTTGATTATGCCATCCACTAAGGTTCAAATCCCTTGGAGGTGAGATTGGGCCAGGTTCAACCCCTAAGTGACTTTAATGAATTGAATCTCCCTACTTGTAGTAGTTTAGTTGAAGGACGACTTCTAATTTAGATATATACTCCCTCACAATGTTGTAATCCACTATATAAAAGCCAAGATGCCAATATCTATGTAATCTAATTATTTTCATTAAAAAAAAAGTAGTTGGTCTTTATCCCCTTACATACCTTAAGAGTAGTCATTGTCATGGTGGCCATCATATAATGTTACCTATTAAAACTTCAACTCAACCATGGCATACTTGAAAATTTTCAATTGTTATTAGCTTTTCGATAACATTTTACTAGGTTGAGGTCCCATGGAAGCAAGCTTCCTAAAATATTTCAATAAGTGTTACTGAAAATTTTCAGGAGCATTTTAAGTAGGTGGCCCCATGAAATTTGTAGTAGTGGGTAAGCTTAAAACTTTAAGCCTCAACATTTATGAAAACTGGAAGTCTTGAGTTTTCTTAACAACAACTAATGCTAACTAATTCAACTAAAAAAGCATTTTTTAACGATTCATGGGATTATCACGCTGACGCCTCTTTGAAGTTTTCGCAACTTTGTCTTCTAAGAAATTAAAGTGTGTACGTAATAATAATTGACTTTTACAGGATTTTTAAAACAAGACAAGGGCACCGCTAACAACCTAGAATTAATAAACAAATCGTTCAGAAATAGAGAGTAATTCTAATGAGAACTGGGCAACAGAGGAAACAAAACCCTCAATTATAAGAACAATTAGGCTGGGTAATTTTTTCTCAGAAGAAATGAGAAACATGCGTATTTTGCCATGCTGAAGGTAAGCATTTCACACCTTTTTTTGATCTACTGATTTTGGGTTCAAAGATTATTGACATTTGATATTAGGAATCCTTTTGAAAAATAATATCATGTACACTTTTTCAATGCGTTTCTTCAATGATTTGGGGTTTGAGTGGAAGTATGGACATTAATTGTTTGATGAAATGCCTGTAGGAGTTTTGCTAGGATGAATTGCTGAAAAGCCGCTTTGGCCAGAGGCAGCACAATCCATTGCTTGCTGCAGGTATGTATATCCAACTGTTTGGTAAAGCTATGTGTGGATTAAATTTAAAAGTTAGTTTAGTATGCAATTGCGTGCTGGAGAATTATGCACGGCAACTGTTGGACAAAATTCCTTTTAGGTTTTTTAGGTGAGGGTCAGGGTTCATGTGATAGCCTATGCTTATTAGGGCCACTTACTTCAAAGTTAAGTTATTTATAAATCTCTATTTTCCAAGACCAGAATACCTAGTCTTATATTCTAAAGAATAATTGCAAAACTAACCTGAGTGCCTGCAAATACAAAAACTCCAGTAGTTTCAGCTCTGCATAACCTTATTTTTCTTGGAGTTGGCTTCAATAGTTGCCCTGACTGAAAGAAGTATATATAATGGTATTTGTGACTGGTTTAGAAATCCAATTCTTTGAATTATAATGATTTATTGGAATCAGATGATAAATTCCCAACTTTTGACAAACTCAAAGAAAATGAGGATTTATAGCATAGCCACCTCGAAACACCAGTAAGCATCTGTCCCGTTACCCAAATCTTTTTCTCAATATATGGGCATACGTTTATTTTTGTTACTTTACATCGATTCAAATGGCAACACCACCGCCATACCCGAACCCCACCTCTGATAAACAAGGCACACATCAGCTATCTGAGAATATTGGCACAATGATATTGGTGAGTGGTTGCAAAAATGCCGCTTTCAGTTGGAAGAAATATTAGGTTGATTTTGAGCTGGAAATACTCAGTTCTAAAACACAAACCCTCGCTTATTTCAATGCCTTAGTCCAAAGCATGGCTGCCAAGGGGTTATCAAACAAGAATTTGAACTGGCTTCCAGAGGCTTAGTGGTTTTGGTAAACCAAGAATTACAGCCAGTCATAAGAGAAATCACCAAAGTCCTGCAAAAATTAGAAGTTTGGTAGTCTCATCTCTGCAAAGAAGTCAAGAGGATTTGCCCTACTCTGTGTGCTTTATGGACTATGTACACTATTTTTTTGGCTAGATGCTGTAATTTCTTTGCCATCTTGCATGCAAAAGAGTTTCTTGTAGATGAAAATTATTTTGTGCTGTAGAATATAAGAACAATTGTCGATCATTACCTTGTAATAATTTTGTTTTACTTTTCATTTGATGCAAAACAGCTAATATTTATCAGTCCAACATATGTTGCAGAAGACTGGAAGCAAAGGCTTTGTCATTTGAGCAAAACGAGAAATAAGCAACTGGAGGGTGTGAAACTTGAAAGGCTTGCTAGGATGACTTCAGGGACTCCTGTGGTGGCAGAAGAGGAGAATAGTGGAGTGCCATTGCTGCCAGAGAAGGAACAGGATACACAAGCATATGGACACAATGATGCACCCTTATTGGGAGGAGTGCTTAATTTATCAACAACAATTGTCGGAGCAGGGATCATGGCCTTACCTGCCACAATGAAGATTCTGGGACTTGTCCTGGGTATATCACTTCTAGTGGTTGTTGGGTTTTTGACATATTTTTCCATTGAGTTTCTGCTCAGGTTTAGTAGGGCTGCCAATGCAAGCTCTTATGCAGGAGTCATGGCTGATGCTTTTGGATGGCCTGGCAGAATTGTATTACAAATTTGCATCATAGTTAAAACCTTTGGTATACTTATAATCTACATGATTATTATTGGTGAGTTTATCTCTTTGATTATGTGTTTTAACCTTTGTTCTGTTTGTCCATTTCTAAATCTGTATATGTTCAATTTTTTATTGAAAATATTTTTCGTGAGGGTAGGCGATGTGGTTTCTGGCACATCATCAAATGGTGTTCATCATACTGGTCTCTTGGAAGAATGGTTTGGAGTCTATTGGTGGACTGGGCGAACTGCTGCCATGTTTCTGACAACAGTTCTTATCCTAGTTCCATTGGTATCATTCAGGCGCGTAGGTGAGTTCATAGGTACAACTCTATTAAATTTTAAATGTGGACCATGTGCATCCAAGTTTGGTTGCAGTTCACTGCACTCGAATTTGTATTTGAAATTTAACTGCTTACAGTTGAAGCAAAAAGGGAAAAGAACAGAGACTCTTATTCTGGTCTTGTATCCTGAGTTGAAATGCTGAAATAAGAATGGACTTCCTTGGCTGGTAATGCAAAATTGGATCTTAATAAATTTGTACTTGCTGTGCAAAATAATTGGACATGCCTTACCAAAATTGCTAGCTGTAAATCCTTGCTCAAAGTTTGATATGTAAATTATCTGATTGCAAATCTTCTGGGACATAGGTTCAAGGAAAAATTTTAAATATGTTTTTTTGCCCTTGTTTTTTCAAGTTTTGATTTATATTGATTTAATTAGAGTTAAGAGGGAAAGCAGTTTGCTCTCTCAGTTTTTGCAATTGTTGGATAATTTCTCTCTCCATTATGATTGCAGATAACTTGAGATTTACTTCAGCCTTATCAGTATCATTGGCTGTTGTTTTTGTGGTGATCACTGCTGGTATTACAATTGCCAAAATGTTTCGTGGTGATATCTACATGCCAAGGCTTCTACCTGATGTCATTGATCAGGCTGCATTTTGGAAGCTTTTTACAGTTGTTCCAGTCATGGTCACTGCCTATATCTGCCATTATAATGGTGCTAAAGATTGCTATGTTATTTCAACCTTTTAATTTGCCATCTAAATTATCCAGATAATGCTGTAGCTAATTGAGTTAAATTGTAACCTTAACTTGGTCTTAAATGTTGATATTCAGTATTGAATTCAGATATTTTTGGCATTTGCAGTTCATCCGATACACAATGAACTAGCAAAACCTTCAGGCATGAAAACAGTTGTTCAGGCATCACTTGTTTTATGTTCAACTATATATATAACAAGCAGCTTTTTTGGCTATCTTCTATTTGGAGAAGAGACTATGAGTGATGTTCTAGCCAATTTTGACAAAGATTTGGGAGTCCCTTACAGTGCTCTTCTGAATGACATTGTTCGCATAAGCTATGCTGTTCATTTGATGCTGGTCTTTCCTGTGGTTCACTTTGCCTTGCGTCTCAACATTGATGGGCTTGTCTTTCCATCAGCATCCCCCCTTGTATATTCAAGGAGATTCACATGGATCACAGCAGGACTAGTAAGCATTGTCTTTCTAGGGGCAACATTCATACCTAGTATCTGGGATGCATTTCAGGTAACAGGGGCTACAGTAGCAGTATGTATTGGCTTTATCTTCCCAGGTGTTATTGTTCTCAGGTGAATGACAGGTTCCTTTTTTTTTGCTAAATTTATATTGTTCTTCACATGTTTAGTCCATGAGATGGTTCAAAATTGTTTTAGTATAATGCACTAGCTAAGTAGAATTTTTTACTGCAGAGACACTCATGACATCTCAACGAGGAAAGATAGATGGCTTGCACTGATTATGGTTACACTGGCTGCTATTTGTAGTTTGATTGCTATATCCAGTGATATATATGATTTTTCAAAAAGCTGATGATGTACCAAGCCCATGACAATCTTGAGAGTTGAATTTGTTTCCAACAGTCTGTGGGTACATATCATTAATTGATATTGGCAGGCTGAAGAGAATTCTATTGTGCTGTAATGAGCAATCAAGGAATAGCAACAATTAAGCATGTGCAACCAGACATCAGTTGCCATGATTCTGAAAGGCTTTGAAGTCAAGATGGGCTGCTGTATGTGTCCTTAGCAATGGGGGGTTTAAACTTCTGGACCAGGAGAATGCTTAAAGCTAATTCTGGGGACTGGAATTGACAATTATGACTTGACATGTTCTTGTTAAAAGATGCCTTCTGGCTGGCCTTATATATTTTCACACTGTGTTCATCGGGCATGTATAAAAGTGATTCGTTAAAAATAAATACTTGAATCATTTTACTTGTAAATTTAAGTCTACAGCAAACCATAGATGCTAAAAGTAATACAGGCTACTTATGACCAAAGCAAAACCAGCAATTACATCTCAAGCATACGGGACTTTCTGAAGTTGACATGCCATTAGTAGAACACATCTTACAGATGTAACATCATTCATCTAGTTTGCATATTCAGGAAACAAAAACAAACTTTATATTTTCTGTCCTAGAAACTGGATGTTAGTTTAATTTCTATATCCAAACATTTTGGACTTCTTACTAAGCATTCTGATTTCTCATTCTTTGCCCTCTCTTGAAGTAAACAAACTGAAGACGGTTACTACAAATATCCTCTCTGCTATTGAAAAATGCGCTCCCAAGTATTATTTCCACTTCAGTAATAAATAAGCTGTCATACATGTAGGGGCTGCTAAACACAACTCCACACATATCTAAAGGAACAAGATCTACAACCATTTCATCAACAAATTATCAGTTAACAACAACATTCAACAACCAAAACCTTCTGCTTGAGTATATTGTAGCTGGTAGGGATGTCAGCAACCAAAATGGTGAGATTCACTCTCTTCTAGGTATAAGCAGCAAGGGCAACTTGAGCATTTTTAATTTGTCCAACCAAGGGTCCTTGTTTGGATTCCGTGGAATAGCATTTGCCTAAAGGCTTAGTTAGGGATAGACCTAGTGCTGTGGCAACCTTTGCAGGCATAACATTATCAGACACACTAGAATCAGTAATGCAATTGCTTGACCTAAACCTTACTGTGTAAGGAGACAGAGTGGATTTGGTTTATCATTTATGGTAGTGCACATCTGAGGTTCAATGACTGGGGGTGACATAGGAAGATCATCTATAGTATAAGGATTTGATGAGTTTGTGGCATTCACGGTCTTTGGAGGTATGGTGGTAGTTTTAAGAGAATCAATATCATTTTTAACAAACTGAACCAATCTATCCAATTGTGTTGGGTTTAGTTTCAAGTATTCTGCCTGAGATATCTAAATTTTAGTTTTCTTACAATGGTCAATGATATTGGTTGAATTAGAAATACAATCCACAACTCTAGAGTATGAAGTACTAGGCTGAGTACTTGGATTTGTTTTAGCCACAATTGCTGAAGGTGTAGGGATGGATGGTTGTGTAGCAGAAACATTATTCTTCATAAAAATATATTTTGGTGAATTCTCTGCCCCTTCGGACCAAGGAGAATGGGTCTCTTTCTTCTCCGTGACTTCTCACCTCTTTGTTGTTGACCTCTAGTGAATAGAACACAAGATTAATTATTTAGGCTGGTGAGAACATCCTCACCATGATCAGATTTGTACTCCAATCGTAAATTCCAGAGCTTTCTTTAGGCGTAGTCATTTCTTCAATTACTTCCCTCAAGCGACTCATTTGCATATGTCTACTCATTTTAGGGCAAGAAACACCATCATGATCTGTCATGAGATGAAAATTACATATGGAGTTATTCGCATGGCCACTAGTCGAAGGTGCCTCAATGGCCAATCTTTGTGCAGGAGGTGGTAGCCTAGCTAGTTTGTTGTTATTATAGGGAACATAGTTCCTTCTAAGAATATCTCGGTACAAAGACTGTTGTTGCTACTGTATTTGTGGAATTTGTTTCCCCAATGCAATCAGATCATTATCAAGTTCTTGTATCATTGGATTAGTGGAAGGAGAAGAAGTGACAATGGTCGGGGTTGTCTTCCCCTTTTATAATTCTTCTTCCATTTCCTAATAGTGAGAAGGTCATCTTCAATCTTTATGGCCATAGTCTGGGTAGCATCAAGATCAACAACCCTAGCCCTTCTCAAATGGAAACTTATATCGGGTGGTTGGGCATATATGAAGGAGCACTTTTGATTTTCAGAAATAGGTCTTTTGTTCTCTTCGATTTTGTTTCACCAACTTATTGAATTTGGCCATGAATTCCCCCATTGGTTTGTGCATCTGCCTCTTCAACTGTGTTAATTGTGCTAAAAGAGAATGCTCATCCTTTGCACCTTTAAATATTTCTTCAAATATTCTCATCATGTCATTCCAACTTCTAACAGATCCAGTTGGCAAGTGATTAAACCATTCAGCGACAACATTAGTGAATGATTTAATGAACAAATAACCTACCACATTTTCGTGTTGCACCCCTAGGATCATAGAAGCAACAAAGAAAGCATTTGTGTTCATTCGTGCTAGTCTTCCAGTCTCCCTTGAAGTTAGGGATATTCTTTCTTGACCTATAAGGAAGATCATTACGTTGATTTCCTAAAGTGAGAGGGCCAATAGTAGCAACCCATGGTATTGGTGGTTGTTGAGTCATATTTTGAATATAAGCTTGCTAGAAATTTATAATGAGGAGATGGGTGGTACCGTGCAAGGTAAGAGCTTGATTAAGGAAAGCACTTTTAACAAATTTTGTAGGTGGTGAGCTTGTGGATTTGGAATTTATGCAAGCAATAATAGGGCATGAGAAAAATTTAGATCATTCCAATGAATCAAACAAGGGTTCTTGGACACCTCTTTTGCCATCCCCTCTTGTATATCTTTTATTAGCCAATTTGGAGATTCTATCACTGATTCCTTCCCACTGGTTGTACTTGATTGGGTTTTGGGTAACCAATATTCTCTTTTAATGATGACCTAGTGTTGCCCTTTGATCAATTTTCTAAAGGCTTGCCTTCAAATTTCTTGCCCAAGGTCGTCTTCTTCATTCAAAATGTTGTCAATTTGGGGATACTAATAGTTAGACCTTCGGTAACTCCAAGAAAAATTCCTCAAATTGTAATTATTTCTTCCTAATATATGTCTAATAATTGATATTGGGATGCAACACTAGAGGATCGTTATGCTGGATTGGCATCCATACGTAATTTGTATCAAATTTGATGGAAATAATATAGGACCGCTCCTATGACGAGATCAGAGTCCCCAATAGAGTTGCCAATAAAACTATTGGTAAATGGATTTGCTTTGTCAGATCACAACAATTATTGGGTAGAAACCCCTCCTTAAGATGGTGAGGTTGCATTTTATTGTGAATTAGCAATCATGTATAGCAAGGGAACTGATCTATGTCTTGAAATGAAAATTTTAAGGGTTTTTAATAAATTACAAATTCTAAACAAAGGAAAGACACAGATCTATCCATCGAGTAGAAAATAGACACAAAACCAGCCCTTGTTGTTGAGGGGAAATGAACCCTAGACCATCGGCATCATGTGGGAGACAACAAAAATCCCAAGCCACACAATGAAAGCCTATGTGGTTATCAGAGGAGGCCTACAGAAAGTCCTTGAGAATTTTCTCAAGCTTCTAATAAGAAGCCTTAGAAGGAACCCACCAAGAAGAGTAATACAATGTGTATACACCTAAAAATGGCTAAGTCAATTAAATAAATATTTTAATATTTATTTTATTCTCATTCCTTTATCAATTAAATAAATATTCTAATTTATTTAAATGATTCACATTCTTCCAATAATTAAATAAAATCAATTTATTTAATTAAATTCCCTAATTCTTCTATAGTCTCATATAATTAAATAATCTTAAATTATTTAATTAATCTTAAATTCATGCATCCAAAGTCCTAATTTCATAAATCCATATCATTCTTCCACCTCACCATGTTGCACACATAATTAAATATTTTAATATTTAATTAGTTAATTTCCCTCACCCACATGTCCTATTTATCCTCCAATCAAAATCAGTTAACTCATCAGTCAAATCAGTTATCTAATCAATCAATTCACTTAACTGGTCAATCTATTTCAGTTAACTCCTCAATCTATTCTGTTAACTCCCATAACTCATGAAAGAGGTCTGGACACTTGTTCTCTTCTGATTCACACACATTCTCTCAAGCTTCCTCAATCGTACACCTCACAGGTAATTCCTCCAGTCATGGATCTATTGACACTTGGATTTGGCCTCTCCTCAGCCTATATAAACAAGGTTCTCACACCTATTTTATATCACTCAAGCTTTAGCAATCTTACTATGCAAAAATCCTACCAGTGTGCCTTTGGCAAAGTATCTCCATTGCATTTGCATAACCTCATTATCATCCAACCATGTCTCCATTATCCATCATTCATCTTCATTAGAATTGCATTGTTAGTTTAGTCTTCATTGCATTATCCATCTACAACCATTTTCCTATTGTCATCTTCAATAGCAAGGAAGTACGACTTCTGAGAGTTAAAATCATACACAAGATCGGTACGAGATAGGTAACAATGGAAGCTATGAGATAAATCAGTCTTAACAATATGTATTAACAATAAAACTCATTTTAAAATGACTCACTTAATCCTACAATCTACTTTATGTAGTGCCCCTCATCTCGTCGTCCATCAGATTGATGTTTGCTTACACTTTATGATAGTGTCTTAGACCGTAGATGATGGATCTCTTGTTATCTTGTTACTTCATTATGGACCTAATCAGTATGATAACAGTTGTTGAAGTTGGATTCTATTATTTTATGCTTTAGAATTTGATAAATGAACTAGATGTTACAGATGTTTTGATGTTATTCACTATATGGGATTGTGAGACAGTTGATCATTTTATGTTGATAACTAGTAATCAGATACCTTGTTCAACATAGTTAATTGTTTATTCATAAACGTGAATGGAACAGTGTCGTATTACTCGCTCTCGAGTACCCTACATCACTGCGATTTCCATTCACTGTAGGACTGCATGTGGATATATATCTTGTTATGTTTAACCGTGCGTTGTTGCAGGAATGCAGGTACTAGGCACCGACTCCACCTGATTACCAGGTCTGAGCATGCCTTTGCCAATGGATTGGTTGTTGGAGTTAACGTGAGGTCCCTAGTCCGTGTTGTCTAGTTGTTAGGTTACCCTTGTGGTCGTTGTCTGTCATTTGATCATGATTTGCGGACAAGTAATACTGCACCTTGGAGTCTAACTAGGTTAGAAAGTGTCTAAGTGTGTAAGGTATCGTTGTGCATTAGATAGAATCATATTACGGAAATTATAATGTTGATAATTAAATATAATTATAAAAGATAATATTGAGCATAATGACGATAGTTGTTAATTATTGTTGTAGATAAATTATTATTTTATTAGAAGTATAGTTGTTAAATAAAGATTGTAAGAAATTTTGTATTATTTAATATAATATTATTTGCAATAAATATTTAAATAAATAAAATAGTTGTAAGTTATGTTGTAATTAGTGATTTACAACTAAATTAATAAAATAAATTAATATATAGTTGTATAATTATAGATTGTTGTAATGTTATAACTTTATTAAATACAATATGGTTGGTCGGCTATAAAGTAATTAAATGTTGTCAGAATTGTGTGTTAATATTTAAAAAAGAGTAACCTCTTGGGATTATTAAATTAAATAAATATATATTTTTAGAAGGGAGATGCACGGGATCGCGTGCCGAGTTCCTTGGAAGAGGAAAGGGACTGTGTTATAAAAGAAAAGCTTGTAGAGGCAAGGAGGGGGCATTACAGGTGAAAGAAGAGAGAAGAAGGCTGGAAAAGAAGCTGGGAACTACAGCAAATTGAAACAGACTAGTCGACCCGACATTGTAGCCAGGTTTCACTGAATGCCTAATTTCTGAATCTAAACCTGTATGATTGATTGTTTCTTAAATTGCAAACGAAATTATTTTGGTTAAAGGGTTTTCTGTCTGAACCTTCTGTCAATACTGCAAATGTATACTTTCTATGGACGGTTTTAGATGCAAATCATTGGGTCTGTATAGCAGATTCGCTGGGTGTAGAGATTAGATTTCATACATTCCGTTGCATTGTCACAACAGACTTTTCTCTCCTCCAGTATTTTGCTCTTCATCCAACACATTTTCTTGACGAGTTTGCTCTCGTTTCTCTGCATTATCTACTTCACAATTTTGCCCTTCTTCGAAAATTTTAGCACCATAGAGAAATGGTGGCAAACGGCGGTTTCATCGTGGGTACCCTGTCGTTCAAGCTATTGAATTAGACTAGGATACGATTGTTGCTGTCTCTGTAGGTCTTGTTAGCATTGCTGTTGGTATTGGTATTCCAGTGTTCTAGGAAATTCAAATCAATAATGCGGCAATCGAGAGAATGACCAGCCATGTTTTCCGTGCAAAGGAACTGGTGCTCAAACATGTCGCATTTGCTTGGGAGCGGGTAATGTTACTGTTGACTATGGAGGAGATGAGACTGAGGTATCCCAATGTGTAAACTGTGAAGGAAAAGGTTCTTCGACCTGCACTACATGTCAAGGTACAAGAATCCAGCCTCGGTACTTAGACCGAAGAGAGTTTAAGGATGATGATTGATTGATCTACATTAAACATTCTGTGCCAGATTACAAGGACTTTTTGGCCTACAGGAACAACATTCTGCCTTCGATGGAGACTTGAACCATTGACACACAATAAACTGAGATGCCATGTCCAAGGGAAACTCTTCTATCAAAATCATGATGGGATGGCGCTCAAACTGGAGTGGATCACTCTGCTGTATCAGATCGACAGTTTTAGGCAATTCACAAAACCCTTGCAGACTTAAATATTTATCTCAATGTAATGTCTAACGCCGCGCTTGCAACGAATCCATTCTGCATATTTTCTGCAATCATATAGATCGTTGTCTTCAACTAGATGCACATCTGGAAAGGTTCATGTATACAGATCGCACCTTATTATATCTCAACGTCTTTTCTTAAAAGAAAATAGAATCAAATTTAGGGTTTGGAAGGCCGATGATAGGGATGAATTCTATATTTATGCAAGACGTGAAACCATTTGTAGTGCGAATGGAACGCTGTAATCAACTATTCCAAGTTGTTGTGGGATTGCAATCTGAAAACAAAAGGCCGCCTTGTCTAAAACCTTGTCAGCAAATCCATGGATCGCTATTTGTTTTGCTGGGCGCACATCTTATAGGTGTCGTCATGTAGATCGCACCTTTGTTCAATGATTTTGTTGAAAGCAATCGGAAACGATTCATTTTTGCGCAATTCAAACCTTGATATTCTTGTTCCAAATAATAGATTAGATTGCTGAGTTACAACAGTACTCCACGGCGTTACAAATGTGGACATTCATTTTGTGATTTAGATTGTGTAATCGATATTTATATTAGAAAATGATGTTCTTAATATACTTTAGAGTCTAGACACTCGACCAATAGGATTCTGTCGATCATAGCGAACATACTAGGTAGTTTTCCAACACATTCAGTTCTCTGATAGAGGATTGGACCAGGCAGCAAAAAACCTTCTTAGTGTCACTTGGCATGGGGTGCTTCTACAGATCTCTTTTGACACTGGTAAGCATTGAGCACTCCTGCAGTTCTCCAGTGAGTTTACAATTCTAATAATAATTATAGAAATCATGGATTAAATATTGTATTAATGGCTTTAAAAAAAAAACTAATTGTAATAACGTTCAGTTAGCTAATAAACATGGCTAACATTGCAACCATAGTTAATGTTTTTGATAGGCATTTTTAAACCTGTTGGGTTTTTGTAGCCAACCAGATCTAGTAACAAATGCCACAGCCATTTTTAAGACTTTTTATTTTGGTCTTGGACATAAACTTTCTTTGTGGCTAAAGCTTTCCAATGAGTTGGAACTTGGCAACATCTAGCCTTAAAATTTATATTATCCAGACATCATAAATAAGGGTCATACTCAAAAGGTAAGGGGAATCTTTGTTATTCACTATCTCGCACCAGTAGTATATTATTCAGTTATACATAAACTTGAGACATTTTGAGCATATTTATTAGTGTCAATTATGACAGACATGGCACCTCTTAAATGCCTGGACTCTATTGGATTGTTTTGTCTTAAAGGTTAGAGTATTGTGTTACTTTGATATTTACTTAATCTCTTTTAAGAGTTTTGTATTGTTTTGATACTTACCTAAGTCTCTTTTAAGTGCTTTGATTGTAATGAGCTTTATGGGCCCGCTAAGCTTGCATAATATGGGTTCATTGGCAAGGGACTTTATAAACTTTTAAGCAAATGCAGTTTATAGGTTTAAGACTAATCTACAACCATCTTGATAGGTAGAATGTACTTTGTCAGTATGCATATTAACTGTGCAGAATCTGATGCACTTCACTGAGAAGAGGTCACATTTTGGAGGCAGAAACAAAGTTTTTTTATTTACTTTCCGTGCATTAAGATTTATCATTTTAATTCTAGTCTGCAGAAACCCGTCATTGTTAATCTAGGTTAGTTGTGTTGTCTTGTATGCATTTCATTTGATTGGCTTAGATTAACCCTAAGGAATGTTTATTTTCCTTACAATGTGTTTGAATGCATGTGTTCAATGACCTTGGTATATTAACAGTAGTACTATTAATATCAATGTTATTATTAGTATCATTATTATAAATATAATTATTATTATTATCATTATTGTTATTATTACAATAATAATAATAATAATTATTGTTACTATTATTATTATTATTTCAAAAGTATAGTTGATTGTTTAAAAGCCAAATAAATTGGGGATTTAGAATAATGTTGTCATTATTTATTTGATTAAAAGAAAATCGTTGTGATCATATATTATGGTTAATGAAATTTAATTTAGATTGACATTGGTTTTAATATGGTTTCTTCATTTTGTTAAGATAATGGTCTAAGGATTAGGTATATAATTATTGTAATTGGAAATTTGATTTAAAGGTATTAGATAATTAGTTAGTGTGAATTGAAATTGTATGATATGGTCAAAGTGTAAGTTGTCAAGGGTTCATTTCCAGAGGCCAAGGTTGTTGTGTTTCGACTTCATGTAATGTGTTGATAAGTGTCCTGAGTTATTGAAGTCATGTCGCCTTTTGTCATGTATAAGGAATTTGGTTATGGTGTTGTGAAAGAATGTAAATATTCTAAATGCATCATGATGTGTAGAAAGGCTCTTCATGAATGTTGTAATTTATTTGTTTGTATGGGATGTTGTGTTGGATTAGACAATGGGGAGACATCGGTATTCGTGAAGAAGTATTTTTCTTATAAGTTACTTCATTGGAAGCCATGGAAAATGTATTAAGAGTATGTCCTTGTAATTAAGTTGATATGCAAGATGGTGAATGCCTTGCATTATTACATATATATGTTCATATCAGAATAATTGTTATGCAAGATGGTTAATGCCTTGCATGGTTCATGTATCATCGTTGTCATGATGATGTTTGCTATGTTGTTGAGTAGGGTCTTCTAGATGCAGGTAGGGGAGTGGCTCTCAATGGGGGCCGGAGCCCAAAGTGGCGTCCAGGACAACCCATGTGGGAGTTTGATAATTCAGTGATAACCTAAATAATGAATTAGGGGGTTGGGTAGTTAAGCACACTAAACAAGATAAGTGGATGCCTCACTCATGGCTCAAGTGCTTGTTTAGGCTTGAGATGAGATGAGAAGGCCTGGAATGGCAAGATCAACTACCTTGTCCTCATGAAAGGTATGTTGATTCTGTATGAGCGTTGTATGGGGGCCGGGAGTCGGGAGAGGCTACCAGGACAACCCAAGATAGGGGGCCGGGGCCTAGGAAGGCTTACCAGGACAACCCATGACAAGCCATGTGATGACACTCCTCCCTACTGCAGCCTAGCATTCCCTAGTTGTACTCTCCCCATTCGTTATGTGTTGCCTCTGGAAGTTGTATAGTGTTGTGTTGTTACTGTCATGTGTTGTATTGGCGTTTGGTCGTCCTTTGTTCATGCTAGTCTATGTCTACCTGACTGTTATTGTTTGGGACTTCATGTTAACTCCTAGCTCAGGGGGTGGACCTTAGGGTTCCATATGGTCGGGTGGAAGAGCTTTATTATCCATTGGTTATTCCTTGTCAAGTTCATATGCAGAAAAGATTTATTCCAGTTTTCAGACAGTTGTACTTATCCCAGTTAATGAAGATGTATGTGTATAATCTTGTACCGGATTTGTGCAACAGAACATTCATTGTGTATGTAATTCTGATGTAGTCTGAAAATGGTAATGTAATGATGTACTTATGAGTAAGGAAAGCATTTCAGTTATCTATTTAATCATGTAGATTGTATTACTTGATGACATGAAATGAATATGAATCAGTTATTCAATTGTGCATTGGATTTAGATCAGTTACTGATGAATGTTAAATTATGTTAGTTGAATTGTTAAGTAATGCAGCCTTGAATCCCTAGAGAATATGTCATAGTTAGTTATGTTAACATTATTTGTTATCTTAAACATTTAAAAAAAAAAAATGTGTTCCTGTTTCATGTAGCATAAATGTGTATTTCTTTAAGGTGTTCAAGGCGGGCGTTACACTTTACACTAAAACTTTACAATCTTCATTGTTGTGGTAATTGATACTACTAATATGTATTAACAATAAAACTCATTTTAAAATGACTCGCTTAATCCTACAATCTACTTTACACTAAAAGGAAATTACCCTCAACAAAGAAAGAATTGAGAAAAACATGATTATTGGAGAATAGTGCCATTCTTCTTTCCATCTTTCAAAGTGGTTACAAAAACTTTGTTTGGAGTTTAGAAGAACTGAGACAAATGCGAAATTGTAGATCCACATTAATTATCCCTTTCTTCTATGTTTAGATCCCTTAGATATCTGCTATCTTGAGAAGGATAAGGGCACTAAAGGATAGTGCATATATGCCTCTAAAAAATCAATAAGAGGACATGCATGTTGATTACAAATAATTCAATATTCCATAAAAACTATTACCATTGGTCCATGATTTATCATAGGTATAGCCACTATACCTATGTGTCAAGCTACATTGATGTCCTTGTCAATGCATTGACTACTAATTAGTACACATATCTCCACATGGATAGACTCATATGCTTAGAAGCTCCAAATGTCATATACAAAGGACTCTACCCATCAAATTTTAGGAAAGAAGTCATGAAGCTTTATAATGTGAAGCTTGTAGTACTTAAAGTGTGATCAAATGATCTACACAATGTGAACACACATCTAACTAGTGGCATTTGGCATCTAAAATCAATGTGATCAAATTTCGATAAGACATTTCACACCAACAATCCAAACATGAAACATGTTAATGGAGAGCTACATTGAGAGAAATATATTATTTCCTTACATACACCAATTCTATTTACTATGTAAATATGTACAAGTACACATAGTTAGTTTATGTAAAGTTCCAAATATATATTTTTAGATTATTGCTTATAGATTTATAATTATAATGTTTGTATATAAAATAAACTTGAAATAGGGGAAAGGTTTTATATCACTTGTAGTACGTAGTATGCAAGGGTTTTAAGTTAATTCCCAAATATATAATGTAGCACCTAACTAAATATAAACCATAGGATTATAACTATATAATGGCTATTAAATAATCTATATTTCTCTTATATATACATTTGAAAAGAGGGTATTTGAATTTGACAAATTTGAATATTTAGTTATATTTATGAATAGTTTATGACCCATCCAAAGAGAGAGAAAAGGGAAAAGGGAGGTGGAGGCAAGGTGAGAGGGAGGGCGAGAAAGCAAAAGAGAAATAGAGAGAGAGATATATATAGAGAGAAAGGGGGGAAAGAGAAAGGGAAAATAGAGAATGATATATATACACATATATGTATATATTTATATGTATATATGTATGTATGTATACATATATATGTATGTATATAGGTGGGAGAGAGAGAGAATATTTACTTTTGTATAATTATATTTATTATTATATACTATATTTTATATAATGTAAATTACTAAATACATTTTTAAAACTAAGAACTAAAAAAGAAATTGGAAAAAATTAAAAAAACTAAAAATCAAAAAAGAAATTGAAAAATAAGAAAATCACAAAAATTATAGAACCAAAAAAAATTGGAACCAATGATCTTCAAATGAAAATAAGTTTACTTTTTGGAATTTTAATTTTTTTTTTTCTATAAATTAAGGCAGAAAAAATGAGTGCTCTCATCCCCACTGGGGTAAATATATATTAAATTAGAATATTTTCAAAGAATGTTTAATCTTCAATAAATTTTAAAAATCAATTTAAAAACAAACCTTTGCTTTGTTTTATTGTTTTTTATTTTTAAAAATCAATTTAGAAATAAATATTTGTTTTGTCTATATTTGTTATTTATTGGTATTTATTTTTAAAAATTAATTTAGAAACAAATATTTGCTTTGTTTGTACTTGTGTTATTCATTTTTTATTATATATGAAACAAGTACAACTTTGCAAATTGTAAATTATAATTACAGAGATTAAGAAGAGCTATAATTAAGAGAGGATTTACAATTACAGGGATAAAAATGAATTGTTGCTACTTCCTCCATTGTCATTCAATTCACCAAGGTCACCTTTTTTACCAAGATGCCTACGTTAGAGCTTAGCAGTGAAACAATTGGACAAGTCAAGTCCTAAGCACAGTGTGGTGACTGAAAGTTCTTTCAGAGTTCAAAAGGAGGGCAAGTTGGTTTGTGGAATGGGTGGGCTGCTCTTAAGGTACATCCAATATTTTTTGAAACTTATTGTTTTCTATCTTTTTGAAAATTCATTTGAATGATTGCAATTTGCAACTGAGAATTGTATTGGAGTGTTTGGTTCAAGAAAAAAGAAATTCATGTTTCTTTTCAATATATAATTACTGATTTTTTTAGGACTTCAATTTACACAATAGAAATGAATTTATGTCTTATGTCCCTTTTGATAGCATTCAATGTCCAGAAGAAAACAAATATTTTATGGCACTTTCATCTTTTCATTTCTTGAAATGGTTGGGAGTTGTTGGTCTTGCTATTTGTATGGCACTTTCATCTTTTCATTTCTTGAAATGGTTGGGAGTTGTTGGTCTTGCTATTTGTAGTTTTGTTTGTGATTGTATTGTTGATTGTTGCTTTTTTTCATACTCTTTAGACTACTTTTTTGTAACCTGCATTCTTTCAATATAAAAAATTCACATTATATTTTTTGATAACTTATAGTTTTCTCAAAACATCAATTAAAAAGTAGTTAAATGACCAAACCGTCATAAAATTTCAATATGACAAGCAGGGGTGACCTTCAAAAAATTCACATTATATTTTTTGATAACTTATAGTTTTCTCAAAACATCAATTAAAAAGTAGTTAAATGACCAAACCGTCATAAAATTTCAATATGACAAGCAGGGGTGACCTTCAAATTCCAACCCTGATGGCAGCAACGAATGAACAAAAATCTAAAAACGGTAAAAAACGGTTATGGATAAACAAGACTGGGATTTTTCAAATTTAGGAAGGTGCAAACTAAGAAAAAAATGAACTGTCGGTAGTTAAAAACAGCGATAGCTTGTTGAGAGTGGGATTTGAACCCACGCCCTTTCGGACCAGAACCTTAATCTGGCGCCTTAGACCAACTCGGCCATCTCAACTGTGTGCACAAAATTTCACAAATATTTGTTTTGTTGCTAAATCTGTTCTGATAAAAACATTATTCCACAACCATTGAATTCGAATCTTCTTGCATGAGGTTAACAAGCATTGTACCTGAATAATACGTTTCTCCTTTCCCATTAAATTCAATTGCAATTTAAGAAACCTAGAAAGATTGAGATATCTAATTTTTTTAAAAAATATATTTGTATTTTTAATATTCATGGTTTGGTTTTACATATTGTGATTTATTAAAAGAGTAAAAATGAAGATGGCAAAATCTAACCATAACTATATAAACTCACAATGCTACGGGGGTTGTCTTACAAGAACGTAGGGTGGTTTATTTTTATTTTTTAATATTTTATACTTGGTATTTTCAAGTATTATCTACTTTTAAAATCATATGTTAGAGATTAAGTATTTTAAACAAAGTTAGTTCTTTGTGTAGGTTTAGTGGTAAATTCTGGTTTTCTCTCTGTCTTGGTTATTAGGTTAAATTTTTTTTAAAAAAATGAATTTAATTTAAATGCATTATTAGTAACTTGTATTTATAGGTGCATGTTAAGATTTGATGGACATTTGTATTTATACATTTATTGATTGGACCTAGACTTAATAAAAATATTGTTAACCCCCATTGACATACCATGCACAAAATCACAACAAAGTCATAAAAAAAAATTAAAATAAAAATATAATTAAGAATAAGAAGAAAAACATTTAGAACAATGAAACAATTAAGAATAAAAGTGTAGAGGAGAAAAGTGCATACTTCACAATTTTTCCCTCTCATGTTATGCCACTTTGTGTAGATGTCACATATGCGCAATGTTAGCACCTATTTTGGCTTTTTTGGGCACACTCATTGACTCCAAAATTGAATCCAATACTTTGTAATGTCATATCCTTTAGTTTAGAACATGTTTGACCAGTCATCGAGATATTTCCCATAGTGAACCAAATCTCACTAAACGATTGAAAGAAACCATTGAACTAACAAGGCTATTGGAAGGTCTATGAAAGTGTTGTGTTGAAACAAACTCAAGTTTTGGAACTAATTTGAAATGATCAACTTTCCTTTGGCACCAATCAAAATCTCTCAAATCATGTGCTAATATGGAAAGAGTTGATGTTTGTTGGGATGCATAATTGATGCTCTCAATAGATAGAGTAATAGTGGCTTGAGCAATGTGGGATCCAAGAATTGGTGTTCTTCAAGTAGCTAGAGATATATGAGTTGTTTTTTCAACTAGTGGTGGAAGATCAAGGTATCCTTCTTTAACCTCACCATCCAAAATTTCATTATCCTTAAAATAAGACAAGAACTATGGAAATATATTTTCATAACCAAAAGAAGTTGGCATGCAAGTTCAATCAAAAGTAACCAAAGAAGGTGGTGAAAGCCCAAAGATGTCAAACTTGTTCAAATATGATAACTCACAAATCTTGTCACTGGCAATGACTAGCTAGTCTTTTAAATTTTAAATTACAACTTCATTTGGCAAAAATTCAACAATTTGGTCTTTCCTAAATGGGTTATTTGAGAAATAGACTACACTTTCCATGAAAACAAAGGTACATAGAAAATGATTTGAAATTGTCCTCCTAAAATATCTAAAGATGAATTATTAGCAACAAAAATGTTGTCTATGTTACAATGATTGGGAGTAGAGAAGTGGGACTTTAAATTGGACATATAATGTGTGGTTCTTGAGTAAATAATTCAATCATGCACGTAGGACAAAGAAGTGTTGTAGTAGAGAATTAAAAAATAGAATTGAATCTAGAACTAACAAAGAAAATGATTTCTTGTCACCTAAATAAGATTGCGAGAAAGGATGCCGATAAGGGTGCGGTTCGGTGGTTAAGTCGCTCGGTTGTAGTGGCGGCCACCAGAGTTCAAACACCCATTGGGCCAACAAGCTCATAGGCTTTATGCCTTCGCTGGGCCAATGAGTTCGCAAGTTTGAAGTGTTCATGCTAGGGGATGAGGTCCTAGGCACATTATCTTTATTAAAAAAAATAAAGATTGTGAGAAAGGATTAGGTTCTTCGTCCCATTTGATATTTAGATTCTTTAGTGTAGCTTTTAGTTTTGACATATTGTTGTACCATGTAGAATTTGTATGACCCTAGTTTTAGAGTAGGTCCATTGTTAGGTTTCTTCTTTTTTGACTTTTATGAGGAAGGGGAATGCGAATAAACAATTTTATATTGACCATTATTAGAGCCTTTTGACTCTTGTGATGGTCAAATGTGCATAAAAAGATCAAATATAAGCATCTTGGACTTGAAACCCTTTGTATCCATATTGTTGTAGAAAATGGAGAAAAACAATGAATACAAATCTCCAACTTAGAAAGAACAATCATGATTAGCTTATTATATTTCTTTTCAGTATTGTAGTCTTCTAGCTAAACCCTTATTAGCTTGAACTATGCTATTAAATCTTCAATGGAGCTAAAGTGTTAAGGATTCAAACTTAAGAGATAATTTTCTCTAAAATTTGTCCCCTTTAGCATCTCTCTTTTAAAAAAATTACATGTTCTTCCAAATATCAAAAGGAGAAGCTAAATCATGATTGTGAAACTTAGATTTGGTGAAAATGAGAGTTTAATAATCTTAGTAAACATTAGTTGAATAATTTCACCTTCTCAAGTTGATTAGGTGGCTTTGTTTCTTTTCTTGCTGTTACATGATACAAACTTATGCTTCTAAGGTGCTCTACTGTAAACTCCTTCGATGAATGAAAGTTGCGAGGAGGGAGAAGAGTAACTCTATAGTCTAAAATGGTGATTAATTTTGGAAAATAGAGATCAAGCACAAAGGATAGCAATAAATGTTGTTACAATAATGTGTTAAAATCAACACAAATTTACAAAAGGCACAAACATTGATGCCAATAAAATGTTCCCCTTATTTATCAAGGTTTTAACCCCTTTTCAACTTACAATCTACGATTATAAATGTAGGATTCCCAAAATGAGAATTACATAAAATTTTGATAAAATGGAAACTAACATACATGAATTGCAATAGGGTAAAATTAACTAGACCCTTGCATATTTCTAAAAAAATAAGTGGATTCAAACAAATCACCCCATAACACCTCTAAAATCAAAAGTTATAAGTGCAAAGCCTTTGTCAAAGATCTTGTAGGAGACATCGAGCAAGGCAATGGCTCTCCAACTACATATAAGCTATGGGTCCCCAAGCTTGTGTATGAATTTAATATTGCCTTTGTAATTAATTTTTCCTAAGGTGAAAAGCTTCGAGATAAACATGGTGTAAATCAGGTCAAACAATGTTTCAAAGAATTTTATAAAATTCACAATGGAACCCATCACATCCCATATCTTTGTTGTGGCCATACTAGCAACAACTATATTGAAATCTTTTTGGGTCGAGTTTGTTGTAAGTCATCATTTGGGTGGTAGAAAGGCAGCCAAGGACCACAACCAAACATTATTTGTGAGCTACAACATAAGCCTGATAAAATTCTTGAGCTTTGAGAACATTTTTAATGTTGAATAAATTCATACAAAAACTTGGGAAGCTCTAAAAGGTGTTTATCCACTTCCCTAATAGCATTGATCTTTTGAACTACATTGTGAGCTCGTAGAACTAGAAAGGATTCCTTGGAGGTTCTATCATCAACCTTTAACTAATGAACTTTGGCTTTGATTTGGGCTCCCCTAGCAGTATACACATCAACCACTTGCACTTGGTGGTGTAGCTTAACCACTTGAAGTTGTAATAGCATCGCCTCAAACTAAACACAGACCTAGTTAAGCTTTAAGGACATGGCCACATAGGACTTGCAACAAATGCATACTAGCTAGTGGCCATAGTTCTGAAGAAAATGGGTAATGTGTGTAATGGCGTCGGTCCACCACGTAATCCAGTGAATATCCTCTCTCAGAAGTGCTGCCAAATTTCAAGTATGTCAAAATGTGGACAACCCCATGCTAAAGAAGCATATATGTAGGTTTCCTAATTTTTTTGTGAGGAATTCTATCTATGTTTTGTTTGTTGCAGGTTTACTACTTATTTTAATTTTTTTTGCACTTCTTAACTTTTATAAAGCTTGTATTCTACATCATGTCAATCTATGTAAACATACATGAAAATACAAGTGAACAAGGATTTGTTTGTGTAATTGCTTTGTAAGTTGAAGTTCTAATTAAAACCTGCAGGTCTATAAGGCATTAGATAAATGTAATGCACTAAAAGCTCTGCCGATTCTAAATCAGCTTTGAGGTGAAAGTATGCAGATTGATCTGTCTTAACATTTTCTCTCCCCTGTACAAACATTACTGAAAGGTTGTGGGTCTCATTACGTTTTACTTATTGTCGATTAAAAAAAAAACAGATAAATATCCAATTACTTTACAAAAACTTGTGAGAAGAAAAAGAAATGAAGTTGATAATATTATGAAGGTTGACACAATTCTTGTACCAGATCTTATGGCGTATAAGCTGCCTTGGGGGCTTGTGAGGTCAAACTGTTTGCTTATTCAGTAGTTAAAAATGGTTAGCTAAAGGTAGACAAAACTGGAGGATTTTTCAAATTTAGAAAACTACACAGTATTAACAAATGCACCATTGTTAAAAAAAAAAATAGCAATTGCTTGTTGAGAGTGGGATTTGAACCCACGCCCTTTCGGACCAGAACCTTAATCTGGCGCCTTAGACCAACTCGGCCATCTCAACGTCATGCTTGAAATGTCTCTTTTGCATCTATTTTTGCTAAACATAATCTGATAAAACCCTAAATTCATAGCCATTGAATTTAAAACTTTTAACACGGTTAGATTTGGAAACAAGCATTCTGCCTGAATAATAAGCTTCTCCTTCCCCATGGGGTGCATGCACAAGAGCCCATTAAATTGAATGCCAATTTAAGCTTATGTTAGAGTAGTTCTTCATGTGTACATTTTGTGTATGTTTAGTGGTAAATTTTGGTTTTCTCCCCATCTTGGATACTAGCTTGAAATTCAAAAGTCAGAATTTAATTTAAATATATTGCTAGTAACTTGTATTTATAGGTTTATATATGAAGTGTTGATAGATGTTTGTATTTATATGTTTATTGATTGAACCTGCGATTATAAAAAATATTGTCAACTCTTATTAATATACCATGCACAAAATCACAACAAAGTTTTCAAAAACTTTTAGAATAAAGAAACAATTAAGAATAAGAGCAAAAACTTCTAGAACAATGAAATAATTAAGAACAAAAGTCTAGAGGAGAAAAGTGCACACTTCACATTTTTCTTCTTTCATTTTATACAACTTTGTGTGGATGTCACACATGTACAATGTTAGAATCCATTTTGTTTTTTTTGGCAACTCATTGACCCTAAAATTGAATCCAATACTTTGTAATGACATATCCTCTAGTTCAAATCATGTCTAAGTAGTTCCCAGGGCATTTCCCATAGTAAACTGGATCTCACTTGTGATCTTGTCACCTAGATAGGATTGTGGGAATGACCCAACTTTAAAATTAAAAACTCTTTTTTTGCAAGGCCGACAATCTAGGGATGTGATGGTTACTTGTCGACATAGGTGCCAAAAGTTTTCAAATTAAAAGAGTCTAGGGTTATGTATTTAAGGAGATCATCCTAGGATACTTTCATCATCATTTAGTGGCAATTTGAATTTGGTATAGATTAATCACATATATCAATCTCAGTTGGCATCAGTTAGAGTTGAATTGTAGTTGACATTAAATGCAACAATTTAACATTCAACATCTATCACTTCTCAATTTTTAATCTTCAATATTATTGAAGGATCACTTGAAAGTCAATTATCAATCACAACTTGCATCAAACTCGGTTTGTGTTGGACACAACTTGCATTAGACTCTATATAAACTAGACATTAGCTAATCAACATTCATTGCCTCATTTAATCCCTTTTTCAATATTGTGAAATCAACCTAGCAACTTGTTTGTCGTCAAAGAAGTTACATACTTCCCTTGTACATAGTAGGCTCCCAACATTGCTCTTTAGCACCATATTATTTTTAGACATGTAGATATACACACACATATAAACATTGTCAGCAAGTAGCAAAGGAAAAATTCTACATCATCATTTGACACATAATCATGCTAGTTAGGCCAAATCTTGGATGTAATCTAGTCCCAAACTCTTAAAATATTAGGTTTGATTTGTCTTTGGTCTCTAATTCCAAATATAATATTAGATTCTAGTTTATAGGCTTCCATTACAACATCTCAGTAGTCAAAGTTAACATTCACATTGCACTAATTTCCAAGTAATCCCTCTAATCCATCTCAATTGTTTCGGTCTTGAATTACTCAAGTTCTCAATTCTCAATTAATCAACTTAAGTTCAATTTTAAATATAGGCTTTAATCACTAAAATTACGTTATAAATTAATGTACAATTATTTTATTTCCCTCCAGAAAAAGAACTATATCACTATAAAAATATCATGAAATGTATAATTGGAAACCCCTTCTATCCTTATGAAGTGGTTACCTTAAAAAATCAAATAATGATTACAATAGTATCTCAAATCAACAACCATGAGATAACATATTGAAATAAAAATAAGCACTCTAAAAACACCTTAGGGAAAAATAATTTATAATCTATGGGCTTTAATATAGAATATTTATTGAATTATGGTGAGCATAATGCAGATTTTACACCATCCTTGCATAGCAATATCAAAACATAAAATAACATATTGATGATTTTGGGGTTAATCTTACATTGCAATACAATTGGCTTTATAAAGTCATTTATTTCTCATAAATAACCATCCAAAACTTCCTTACAGGTATAACTACCCAACTAACTTATTATTTATAAACTAACAACTAATCTAAGATTTATTATTTATTTATTATTTAATCTAAACTATATGCCATAGATGTAATAAATATCCAACATTCCCCTCCTTATTACATCAATCTGAACAAGGGATGGAACACTGCAAGGACTAAACACAGCAGCCCTTCTGGAGACATTGATGAAGTGCCTTCACCAATTCTCCTCGCTCACCTAGGAAACACCAAATTAAATCTATCAGCAGATCTCCTAACTGTCAAACTTGCAAAATCCTTTGTACAACATGAGAGAACATAATCCCACCCTCCATGTACGATGAGAGTACACAACTCTCCTCTGAGAGTCCACAACTCCACCGAGTGTGTCAATAATCCCTTCTCTAGTGTTGCATCTGAGAGAACAAATCTCCTCCTTTGAGAGTCCACTTTCCATCAAAAGTGTCAATAATCCCTTGAGAGAACACAACTCTCCTCCGAGAGTCTACAACTCCATCGAGTGTGTCAATAATCCCTCCTAGGAACACAACTCTCCTCCTTCTAGAGTCCACTTTCCTTCAAAAGTGTCAATATCCCTCCTCCAATGCTATGGGAACCTGTAACATCCATATTCTAAAACACATAGTAAAGCCAGAATTTTACCATAGAGTAACTCAACAAGGTAAATAAAATGAGATAGAGAATATTTTCTTTTCTTTTATTCAACTAATAATCAAGTAACTACAATTACAAGATTTCTTTTACAAAAATACAATAACTATATTGTCTTCCTCAATGTTTACAAATATAATTCCATTACATGTACAAATTTGGATTAAGTACTGCATCTGAATATTTGACATCTTTATCACAAGTCCTGGCATGTTTCTTGCTGAGAGAGAGAGCATCTTTCTAGTGATTTACCTCCAACCACAGACCGGCGGTCTCCCACACATCTTCCACATAGGAAGTGGCCCTACCCTTCACGAGGAATATAGACCATAGGTGACCAGTAGTTATTTGCCTTACCTGAGTACATAGTGTTGCATTCTACTCAACTCTATCAACCATACAACCCTAGATACCCTCTAGCTAAGTATGATTTCTGATAGGATGAGCAATCTGAATACAGTGAACCGACAATGCATGCAGAAAACAAATACATTACTTTGGCCAAAGTTTTTAATATCAATATCGTTCATATGAACGTAGTCGTTGTGTTCACCCACCCCTACTCGACTTGGATAATGTCATATTCTTGCAGTTATTCATCCTGACTATCTATAAATAATTGGTTTAATCATCATGTCCCAATAATAGTCTACTTAGACTTAGATAAGTCTAACGACATAAACCTTCATTGGGTTCCTAAACGACTCTAGGGTTTTAAAACAACCCTTGAATAACACAATACTTCTACATTTATCATATCTCAATAAAGATTATAATAGACCTTTGGTTTAACACAACCATAAATAGGTTTACAATAAATCTTGCTAAGGTATTATCTTCTATTCAACAAGAATAAGAATACCTATTCAATTAAACCCTACTTCATAAATATACTCATATATGCTTTACGCAAAGTTATTTCTATATAGACATAGTCTATTACTACAAATTGGTTTACTATAGGCTAAACTCATCATGATTCTAGTATAGATATGAGAAGATCTTTGACACTTTATCCTGTTCATCTAACTATCCTTAGTTTTTCTATTATTCCAAAAGGTTACCTCATAGTGACCATAGATCACCAAGAATCTAGGTTCTTTGGATAAGATATCGTTTAGACAATGCACGGAAATGAAAACAAGATTGATTTCAAATAAAATTGACATCTCTAAATACTCTATTCCATATTACTCTTGGTTGGTGAGTTTACTAAACGAATACCTTTACACTAATCTCATTAAGAGTTTAATACATATTTTTCCTATGATAACAATAGTCGACTTATTTTTGAAAGACTGCTCTTTTTAACTGAGCGACTGGTTTTCTAAACATTAGAAGACTATAATAGTTTCCATTAAAGAAAGTTCGTATATACATAACTTGAACAACAGAAGGGTCTACCTATCGGTTAAAGATAGATGTAATATCAACTCACTATGATTATTCAAAACTGATTTCATTGCAAGATCTTGCATCAACCCTTTTCTGGCTAAATGACGCTTCTTGGTTATACTAAAACTCACATACACCATCGACTCAGACAAACGAGTCACAACGATAGTAGTCAAGTCAACACAATCGGCTTATCACCTTCCGTAGTTTATACAAAAATACTAACAGGATAACCAAACTTAGTTAAACGATTGCTCATAACAACCATTCATTATGATTATCTTTGTCTTATAAAACATAACATGCAGGAATATGTACCTGACAATGTTAGCTTACAGAGGTGTATGGGCCGGTGGTAAGCTACTGTGTTCATCCCAGATGACCATGTTCTTACTTAACCTTTACCAGCTTCCTCGTTGCCCACCGTGAATTTCCTTCTAGTTCTTAATCAAACCTTGCAAACCAAACATAAGCACTTCCTAGATATGCCATCGACTATCCAATTCATGGCTTTAAGAGCTCAAAACAGACTCATAATGAGTCATCCTGTCTGTTCGCTCCCACTCTAAGCAGTTCTAAAAACTCATTAAATTCCAACGGTAATGCTAAACGGTTCAACTTCAAACACAACTAAAAATGTGTAAACATTAACAAATGTTGATGATGAAAACATCTTTTGAGGAGATCAGCGATGGTGGTTGAGTTATCCGCCACTCCTCCTATAAGAGGTCACCAACTCTTAAACTAACTTAAGAAATCGGTTACTCTTAATGAGTAAATTTGATCCATCATGCTTTTTAACATTTAAGGCATTCCTCAATAGATGCCTATGGCTGCTCAACTTAAAACCATACTATTATATCATGAGGTATTTCCTCATTCGACTCATTTATATATATTATATTTGATTAAATCAAATATTATTTACATATCATTATCTCTATTTGATTTTATGATTTAATCAATAAGAGGATATTACTAAAGCAAAAGTTATAGATAACGTGATTGAGTTGAGTTAGTCTCCTCATCACGATCCATCGACAAAGCGCGTCATCTTAACTCGACGATAAAGTCTTAACGTTAAGAATTGGTTAAAACACTTCAAGTAACTCAGTAATAATATAACAACATTTTTATGACAGTTTGTTGTTCTCAAAATCAGCTACGCTCATTTTTGTAGACAACCCCCACGAAACTTGTCCGTTTCGTGAATCTACACTCTAAGATCACAAATCAAGAAAAGATTTCCTTGGTCTCGTGCGAAGTCATTTGACATTCTAAACTCGTCTGCGACATTCCCTTGAATTGATTTCTCGATATTCGCGAGGATCATTTAAGTCGTAATCTGGTTAAAAGGTCAAGTTTTAGTCATTTTTCAGGTGTTAGCCAAATTTTTGTTTTATCATGTAAGTGCGGTGTTTTCACCCACTATTACATATTTTGAAGTTTGTTTTAATATGTAATAGCAGAGTTTTTAGCCACTATTACATATGTTGCATTTTTGTTTGTTGTGTAATGGCGGCCAAATCACCCGCCGTTACATATGAGTGTTAACTCTCCCTGTCGGAACGGCCGAAACACCCGCTTCAACAAGATCTCTGGATCTTTTAACTAGAGTAACATTAATGGTCGTTCGTACCAGGTATTAATGGTTTTGTTTTCAACCTTTTTAAGGTGTTATAAACCTGTGGTCTCGTCATTTCTTTCATTTCAAAATAGAAACCATTTAGCCTATTCGCTAATACCATCTTCGACCACCAAATCGCGTGTTTTCAAATCATAGCAGATTTCGTGTTGCAGATTGGCGCTTAGGGTTTTCTGCCGACATCACAGGTAGACCTTTCTTTTGAACATGATCTTCTTACCAGAGATTTTGGTTTAAATGCAACTGTTGGTTTAGGTTTTAATTAGATAGATTTTTGTTAGGTTTTTATTCTTTTTGTTTTGGTTATGTTTGTGATTTGTGTCTGGAGTGTTTTTGCCCATACAACATAGGCTGCCGTTAGGGTTTTTGTTTTGAGGACGCTGTGTTTTTCATCATTTAAAACCTTCACCGTTGATACAACTTTCGAAGAGATGCATCAACGGCCAAATTCGCCGCTTAGACCTTCCAAACCTCACAACTTCCATTATGTGCAACGTCGGGGGATTTTTCCGCCCTTACACCGAAGACTCTGAAATACCCTTTGCAGTGTCGACATTTATCACCGACCGAACACTGTCAACTTCAAGTTTTGATTCACATGTAACAGCGGCCGATACACTCACCCCTACATAAAAACCTGTTTGGTCACTTCCCTGCCGGAGCGGCTGATACACCCACCTGAGCATTTGTTGGTAACGAAACCTATTATATGCATAAGCGGTCGGTACCTCTGCTCGAGCACTTGAGGTTTTTACTAAGTTACATGTAATAGCGGTAATATTAACCACTCGTGCATGTCAAAACCAAAACTTCATATACATGCAATGGCGGTGTTTTCCACCGCTCTTACACCTGATAACTCTCCCAACCTGCAATGGCGGCCAAATCACCCGCTCAAGCACATTTTCTTGATTTTTTTCCCAACACTGGAAAATTCACTTTTCAAAACTAGAAGCCCACTTTCGCCTTCACCTTGATTTGCGCACTCAAGCCCTTCAAACGCAAGCTTTCTTGCCCATGATCGTCAAAACGCAGTTGACCCAGTTTATCCAATTTTTCCCCTAACTGCGAGATCATGGCCTTTTGCAGTTCTCAATCAACGTCCGTGGTGTTCAAGTTCATAGTTTTCTCCAGAGCTCATGTCAGAATCATCTCCGTCAAAGTCCAAAGCCATGAAGTACAAGTACCAGGGTGTCTTTCCGGTAACGGCAGTGCAATCAAACGTTGATGAAATCAGAGACATAGAAATTGGGCATGTGGACTTGGCCAAGTTCATAGATAGAACTAAACAAGAAAATCCCTCCAAGCCTATGCAGAAAATCATTGACAGCAGTATTCATTTAGTTGCATCATTTCCAGTCAGTGCACACAATCCTGAATTTGTTCTACAAGTGGCCAGCCACTACAATAGAGACACTAGAGCTGTGACGGACTCACAGGGAAATGTAATCATGAGATTGGATGCAGATATCATGGACAAAATCTTCATGTGTCCACCAATTGAAAACGTCGGGCGGATTGATTTTGCTCAGGGTCAACAAGACTATGATAATGACGTGGAATCTGCTAGGAGGTACATAAATAGCAAATGGTTAAAGATTCCTAGGGAAACTTTGACCAGATGGCCAAAAGACCTTCACAGGAGTGATTTTGTGTAGGAAGTGTGTGATTTGATTACTCTCTTGAGTCGCATCAGAGGACTCCCTTTTGCTTCCAAATTCTAGGATTGGATGTACACTTACATCAAGGTGATTCTACGAGGTAATCAGAAGATATTCTGGGGTGAATAGATTAGCAATGCTTTGCACGAGAAACTGATAAGGGTCAATACTACCTTCAAATTTTACATGACCTCTTATCTTGTCTATGCTGCTGCAAGCATGAGGAACTTTCCAGGTTTAACCCAAGTAGGAGACAGGAGATTGGTCCCGGTGTATGAATACTACCCCCAAATCACTCTGAAGGGGTCAATTCATCATTTCAGAAAAGTTAATGATGCTTTCTTCTCAGTTTTCATGTGCTTGTGCGATGGTGAACTGGTTCAGAACAGAGTCTCAGATGAAGCCTGACAGGTTGTAAATTCTTTTGGTTGCTTGTTCTTGCAATTTCCCACCTTTACATATCTTCGGGTAGGATACTATCCTGGTTACCATTACATGCTGCCACAGTATCCCAGTGATTGCATTATTCTTATGGAGCTTTGCAGACAACTGATTATGGTGCATAACAAACAGATGGAGCTTAAGAGGTCAGGGATAAAGTTTCCCATTGAAATTGGGAGGTACTCAGTTCAATCTGCCAACAAAGCAAAGATAATTGACTCCGAGTTGCAGTTGGTCACCATGAAGACCTACAAAAAAAGAAATCATTTTAACTTCAGAAGGGTTCAAGATAAAATCAAGAGGAAGTCAACTTTCCATGTGCCAATGGTCGAAGACATATGGGTAGATCTCAGGACTCAAAATGAGATCAAAAAATTAGATTTCTGCAGACTTCATCTAAGCCAAATTGAAGAACTAGGACTTGTTGATATTCCAGATGGAATGGAGGATGATGGGGATGTCCTAGATCACAAATATGAGGTAGAGAATGTTGAGGCTTCACCTCTCCCAGAGGTGAAATGGTCAGTCAAAGAGGAGACATCCATCAAGAAAAGATTCCAACCAATATTGGCAAACACCAACTTGTGGTTAGAAAGTAAGGGAATTAAGTCGAAAGAGTTCCTTATAGGGTCTGAAGAGGGAACACATGAGCAAAAAGGTAAGAAGTTAGAGAACCGAACTAAGAACAGGAGTGACACCCCTTCTTCCTCCAAGGTACACAAACCAAAGATCAAATTTCTATCTAAAGGAGGAAAGAAAAAGGAAACCACAGAGGCTTCTGACGCCACTAAGTCAGATGTTGAAGATACTAATGATGATTAGATGGAAATTGAAGATGTTGAGACTGAAGAACAAAATGTTCAAAAGTCTAAAACAAAGGTATCTGATAAAGCTGAACAAGGTGAAGATGAAGATACAGAGGTAGAACGACTTGATGGTTCCCCTCAGACTCCAGTGAAAGATCTTCCCTCCGAGATGCAAGTTCTTACACCTCCTCCTCATGTTCCAGTTTCTGATAGTTTGCTAGTGATTTCAAGTGTTCCTCTTTCTCCAATTTTTGTTGTTTCTTCTGACAATACTCCTCCATGCATGAAAGCTAGCTTTGGAACTGTTTTTGATTCTTTTGGTTCCATTCCAAGCTTATCTTCCCCATCTTTTGATATCGGGGAACAAACTATTTTAGAGAACCTTCTGGATGCTTCACAAAAGGTTGTTGATACAGGTGTTGTGTTTACCAACACAAGTCCAATTGTCACCATCACGGGTACAAACACGAAGCCAACCAAGCAAGTAGTGGATCCCCCTCCAACTGTTGACACTTCTATACTTCCTCCATGGCTATCCGCCTATACTCCAAAGAGGAAGAAGCAAGCCATCTCACCTGATGAGATTGACATTGAAAAGCTGTTGCCTGTGAAAGCAAAGAACCAGAAGAAGAAGCCTAAAACTGTTTCTAGGCTAGTCACTGAAAAGGGAATTAGATATGCTGAGATTGCCAAACCTCCTGAAGATGCCATGGTTGACACTTTTCACATGAGTAATTATGTCATCTCAAGGGTTGAGCTTGGTAAGGTGACTCATGAGGGTGTCAAAGCAGATTTCCAGACCACTGCCAGTACCCTACTTGAAAAGTATGATGAAGCCAAGAAGGAGAAGGAGCAGTACAAAGCAAAAGCAGGAACAACTGGCTGCTATCCTTCAGAAAATAGTAAAGTCATCAGAGATAGTAGAACCAATGGTAGTGACAGTGGAAGATCCCTTAATACAAAAGGTTGAAAAAGCCCCAAGCTAGAGGCAAGATAGTGGGGGATGTAGTGGAGCGGTTGTTGGCTCAAGGACGAGTTCTGTTAAAAACCGCTGTGGAAAGGAAGGAGAAAATGGACAAAGCTAAAGCTGAGCTGGACAATCTGGTGGATCTACTTTCACAAGAGCTGCAAGATCAAGAAGAGAGCCTAGAAGAGTGGATAGATATGAAGAAGATCAAGATAAAGAATCTGATCACCATTGGGGTCATCACTAACAGGGAATCATATCTCAAGACCAAGGAGACTCTAGCTCATCATATTTTCATAATAAAGAGTCTACTTGAAGATCTGTGCCAAGCTCGAGAAGCCAGCGAAGATAGTGATGTCACACTCCTACATCGGCTAGAAGAACTTCCTTGCACCTTGACAAGGGAAGATCATAGTTTCCTCACAGCACAAGGAATGATAAGTTCTTTTGAAGAAATGGTACAAAAGAAATTTGAAGAGGAAGCTCCCTCAGTGCTCTCAATGGATAACCTGTATGATCAAGATTCGACTCTAGAGAACCTGAAGGATAATTTAGACAAGCATGAAAAGGCAGTAAAGGCGGTGAAAGATTCAATTCTCTGAGCTCGCACCATCTCTAAAAACACAGCAAAACCAGATGCATGCGAGATGTCAGTCGTTCAAACTATGTACCAGAACTTCCTGAGGAAAAAAGATGGAGGAAGCTAGTGCCTTAGCTTGTTTTTCTTAGATGTTATGTAAATTGAATTTTGTTTTGGACATCTACACGTGTAATTTTCCAAAATGTAATTACATGTGAAACAAGAGAAGTCCTAAGTCAAATAGGACTCTATTGTTGAATAAGTCAAATTAGTTGTAGATTTCCTCAATTTTCTCAAGGCCTTTCCCTATAAATAAAGGGGGCCTCTTTTGTAAATATTATCTTTTGTCTATTGCAAGAAAACTCTGGCAAATTGAGAAGCAAATCAAGACTTTGTGCTTTTTGTGAAAATCAATATTCAAATATTTATCAATACAAGGAAGCAAGTTCAATTCTGATCTTTGTCTTGGGATTATTTGTGTTGTGATAGTTTTGTTCTTACGTCTTGCTATCATAATCTTATTTGATAATAAGTGAAGTGTGGAGTTTATTTCAAGTGATTGAAGAGCGCTCCTAATTTGATTCTGATAAACTTTGTGTTATCAAATCAGTTGTGGGTTATATGTTCATGTTTGTGAGAATACAATAGTTTGGAGACTTTGTGTTGCAAGTTGTTATATTCGATTTGCTTTTATCATCTTGAAGAGGAATGAAGACTTTGGGCTGCATTCTACTTCAAATAGTTCCGTTTACAAGTAGTAAGTGAGGTAACAGAAAATTTTGTGTTTCTGTGATTTTGTGATAATTTATAAGTCTTCTATCAAAAGTTTGAAGTATAAACATCTATTCTAAAAAAAGAGAATGAGATGAAATGGAACCACCACAAACATAGTTTTTAGTATACATAAATTTTATAAGTTGTTTGGTTTGCAAAAGTCAAGTAATTAGAGGGAACCTCCCCTTGTTGAGAGGAGAGACTTTGTCTCATCATAGCTGTGGCTAATATACCCATTTTGCCGTTAGCGAGTTAACGACAAAATATTCACCCAATAGTTTTTTGGCGACTCTACTGTGGAAGGAACGTGCAACTTGAAGCCTCACCCTTCGAGTTGAAGCATTTTCAGTTCTTTTCCATTTTGTTGCAAAATTGTGTTTAGCATAATACATTCTGGCAGATTCCCGGTACACCAGATGCAAGAGGGCTCAGGGTATTATTGATCCTGCATTTGAATTGATGCAGCAGAATAATTTTGGATTCTTAACTCCACGACCTCGTCTTCAGCGCACCAAGAGTTTTCCCCCTACAAGCACTAGGTCTCCAATACCAGGTGAAGTTTTAGTGCTAACAGAGTTTTGGCTGTTCATACACCACCAAGGTTTGTTATACCACCTTTCAATCAGCGCATCATGGCAGCCCAAGGCCCTTGGGGTAATACCTTTGGTCCTCTAAATTTGACCCCACCATTGCATGAACTACCTCGTAGTTCAAGAAAGAATTTCCCCAAATTCTATGGTGACGGGAAAGTTCATCCTGATGAGCACATTGCGACTTTCTGTATAGCCTGTGGTGTGATAGGTGTCGAGCACGAAGATGTTGCTGTACGACTCTTCGTAGAAACACTACAAGGCGCTGTTGCAGACTGGTTTTACCACCTTCGAGCTCAGACCATAACGAGCTGGGCTACTCTCAAAACCAAGTTCGAAGCCAGGTTTAAACCTGCGGAAGATGCTCATGCATTATTGGCATAGCTGACACAGATGAAAAAGGAACCTCATGAACCAATGCGAGATTTCATCGCTAAGTTCAACAAATTGAGAAACATGATTCCTACCACCACTGAGCCAACAACGGAGAACCTTAAATGTTTCTTTATCAATACACAACTTCCGGAGGTGAGTTTCCTATTGAGGCGAGCTGCTCCTACTAATCTTGCTATAGCTTAGATTCTGGCAACTGAAGTAGAAGATGATCTTATCCTTGCGGGTAAGATAAGAAGGGATACTAATAGAAATAAAAACTCCTCTTCTATTGAGAATCCTTCCACAAGCACCACGGATCCCATGGTGCAAAAGCTAGCAAACGAATTGCTAGCCCTGAAGAGACAAATGTCCCAAGGTATGTTTGCGCCTCCTTCTTACCGAGATATACCAAGGACGACATTTCCAAATAATTTATATCAAGGCAATGCTGCTAGGAATCAAGGACAACACAACCGTCTTCCGCCTACACAGGGGAAGCTCGCCATTGAAGTAGCGCCGATCAACTCAGCTGTTGGCTACTATGAAGCTGAAAATGAACTTTCTTTCCAACCTGAGTTGGATTATGAAAATGGTGCTAATCTCTTCACAGAAGGAGAAGAAGAGTTAGCTGGCGACTCTACTATCAGCTTTCTGAACTATCAGGACGAAGCCGAAAAAGGAGAAGTGTGTGAAGGAGCATATGCCATTTTCACTGGGTCTCAAAATTAGTCAGCTCTTCAAGCTGATAAAGGGAAGGTGAGAGAAGAATCTCAACCGGTGATTTCAATCACTAAAAGGGGGACTCCGCTACCTTTCCAATCAAAAGACCCAGTGGTCAATAAACAAGTAAGTGCCTCTAATGAATTTGTACCTTCCACTTCTACTCCTTAGACTAGTGCTATCTCTACCAAAAATCAAAATGATGGTTTTTCTTCCTCCGTATCTAATTCTTTTCAACAGTTTGATATAATAGATCATGCTAGGAGAACTAAGATACAAATGTATGAAGTTGAGTATCTACAGACTAATCCTGAACAATTTGATAGATTAGCCAAATATGTCAAAAATAAGGCCGTCTCTGCAGGACAAGAGTTTCCCAAAGCTACTCATGACTCCTCCAAAAGTAAACCTACCCAAAACAATCTTGTTACTACTCCCCTTGAAGCCTCTGGAAAAATTGAACCTTTCTATGTTTCCCTATTAGTAAATGGTCATAAATTGAGTAATTGCGTAATAGATTTTGGAGCCTCAGACAATGTTATGCCTACTAAGGTAGCAGATGCCCTTGGCCTCACCTTAACCAACACTTTTGGGAGGTGTTTCTCTATGGAGAATAAGCAAGTTCCACTTTTGGGTCAAATCAAAGATGTCCAATTTGCATTTGCAGCTTTTCCAGATAAGAGAATCAAGATGACAGTCTTGGTAGCTGATGTTCCAGCTTCATACGACATTCTTCTTGGGCGTAATTTCTGCAAGGATGTAGGTGGGGAGTTGAACATGGATTTGTCTGAAGCAAGGATACTTGTTAAAGGTGTCATGCAGAAGCTGCTTCCTGAGAAGGAGGCGAAATACATTATTACTCAAACATCAAATCCCAAAGCTCAAATTTTGTTTGAGTCCTCGGGAATGGGTAACTATTTTCTGTCTATTGAAGATTGTTCCAGTTCATCAGATGAGAGTACATCGGGTGATAGCTTGGATATGTCAGATGGGGACTCAGAAGAGTTTTCAGATGAAAGTTCAGGTGAGGGTATAGTAATACCAGATTCTTCCCTCACTGATGAAGAGGAGTCTCCTGACCAAAGAAAGTCCAAGAAATCAAATTCTGATCGAGTCTGGGTTTTAGAATTTGATGGCAGCTGTTCCTCTACCGGTTCTAGAGCCAGAGTGGTCTTGATATCACCACAAGGTGATATTTTACCTTTTTCATACAAGTTACAATTTGACAATACCAATAACACCGCCAAATATGAGTCCTTGTTGCTCGGATTGGAAGCTGTGTGTGCCAGAGGTGTTAAAATCCTTCATGCTCAAGGGGACGCCGAATTGGTGGTTTGTCAAGTAAGAAATTTGTACCAAACTAAAAATGAAAGACTGAGACACTATCGCAATCGCGTATGGGATTGCATTGAAGGTTTTGATGCTTTCAACATTTCAGCAGTGCCAAGAGAGTTCAATGATCGTGCAGATTCATTGGCTGTTTCCGCCACTCTCATGGTGCCTCATAAGGATTTCAAAGGAAACGAGTACACTATTAAGCTGGTCTTTTGACCAAGTGTACCTGATAACGCTGACCATTGGCAGGTGTTCAATGGTGATAATCAAATCATTGCTTTCCTAGAAAAGATGGATAGTTTTGATGAGCTATACTTTGAAGGAAGTGAATTGCCATCGCGGGAATATGTTTATGAGGTAGATCCACAGACTGGCAAAGAATTTCTACAATTGAAAGGAAATAAAATCCCAAAAGGTTTGGTTTCCCTTGAGAAACTCTTTGATAAACATGACAGGTATATCAACAGCGGCAACAACAACAGGATTCAGGTTCTATGGAATTTGAGCAGATCAATTTGGGTTCAGAAACAGATCCTAAGATGGTCAACATTGGAAAATGTTGCATTGCTGATGAAAGATTCAAATTCGTTACCCTCCTTCGCCATTACATTGATGTTTTGGCTTACTCCTATGATGACCTGAAGTCTTTCAAGCCTAAGGAGGTTCAACATGAAATTCCGCTCAAAGCTGGATTGTCGCCTCACAAACAGAAGCAGAGGCAATACAATCCAAAGATATCAGGTACGATTCTTTCTAAAATTCAGAAGATGCTGAATGCAAGGATAATTTTTCCAATTCATCATTCCACATGGATCGCAAACATAGTACCTATAAGGAAGAAGAACGGAGAAATCTGTATCTGTGTTGATTTCAAGAATCTCAACCAGTCTTCCTTGAAAGATAACTACCCTTTGCCCATCATGGACCAACTATTGCAAACAGTGACTGGTTCAGAAATGCTATCTATGTTAGATGGTTTTTCAGGGCATAACCAAGTGGAAGTCAATGAAGCTGATCAGTTCAAAACTGCCTTCACCACACCATGAGGCACATTTGCATATCGCAGAATGCCTTTTGGTCTGATCAATGTTGGCACCACATTTCAGAGAGCGATGGATCTTACTTTCAGAGATGAGATGGGTAAGTTCATCATAGTGTATCTCAATGACTTGACTGTTTTCTCCAAAAACCGTCATGATCATGCGCATCATTTATGACAAGTGCTGGAGCGCTGTCGGCAAAATGGTATTTCCCTCAATCCCAAGAAGTCAGTTTTTGGAGTGACGGAAGGTAAGCTTCTCGGACACATTGTATCCTGGGAAGGTACTAAGATTGACTCGGAGAGAGTTAAATCTATTCAAAGTCTCACTCTGCCTGCAAGTAAGACTGCTGTTCACTCTTTCTTTGGAAAGGTGAATTTTCTGCGAAGGTTCATTCCTGAGTTTGTAGAAAAAACCCATCACATTGCTAATATGATGAAGGGTAAGGCCACTTTCTGTTGGACTGCGGAAGGTAAGGAAGCATTCGAGGATATCAAGAGAGCAATTGCTCATGCTCCAGTTCTTGTTTGTCTCGACTACACTAAGGATTTTGTAGTCTATAGCTACGCTTCAGAGCACACATTTTTAGCTATTCTGGTTCAACAGATCGAAGAAGGCGTTGAATCCCCCATATCATTTATGAGTTGTCCTCTCAAAGCTCATGAATTGAAGTATTTGAATATGGAGAAGCATGCCTATGCCGTAGTCAAAGCGGTGAAGCATTTCAGGTTCTATATTCTAAACTCACACACTGTTGTTTTGGTTCCTGATACAATAGTCAAATCTATCCTCACTCAACAGGAGTTTGGAACAAAGAGAGGTAATTGGATCGCTAAGATCCAAGAATTTGATCTGGATATCAAGCCTACCAAGCTTGTGCGTGGTAAAGGTTTGTGTCAATTGATCGCAGATAACGTTCCAAAAGAGACAGGGGACGAAGAAGAAGAAGTTGTGGACACGCCAACTGTTCTTTTTGTTACTACAACTAACGAGTGGTATTCCAATATCACTCATTTCCTTACCTATGGTGAGTGCCCTTCTCACTTGTCCTATAAGGAAAAAAGAACTGTCAAGTTAAAAGATGCTAACTACATCCTTTGGGACAATGGTTTGTACAAGAGAAGTCTTGACGGTGTATTTCTCCGTTGTGTGGATAAAGCGCAACAAAGTAGACTTTTGGAGTCTTTCCAAAATTTGGCTTGTGGAGGACATTTTTCAGCACCTGTAACGGCTTACAAGATTCTGCGAACTCAATACTATTGGCCCACACTATTCCAAGATGCGTACAATTGGGTACGCAGGTGTGAGTTATGCTAACAATTTGTTGGGAAACCAAAATTGGCGGCCTTACCTCTAAAACCAGTGGTGATTGAGGAGCCTTTTTAGCAATGGAGTATTGACTTCATTGGCACAGTGAATCCATCATCAAGTGCAGGACATAACTATGTTCTCACTGCAACAGACTATTTTACCAAATGGGTGGAAGCTATTCTAGTCAAGCATGCTACTTCAGAGGTGGTATGCAATTTTCTTAAAGAGAACATTATTTCCAGGTTTGGAGTTCCAAACAAGATTGTAGCAGACAATGCTACTTGTTTTTCCTCTCATGAGATTACTGAGTTTTGCTACGGATATGGGATCATTCTTTCCCATTCTTCAGATTATTATCCGCAAGGGAATGGTCAAGCGGAATCAAGCAATAAGAATCTGGTCACTATCATCAAGAAACTGGTAGATGAGAATTAGAGAACTTGGCATAAGGCATTGTTCGATGCTTTATGAGTAGATAGAATTACCCCTAAAAGGGCGATAGGCATGTCGCCGTTTCAGTTTCTATATGGTCTGAATGCGGAGATACCAATTACCTTGGAATTGCCAGCATTGAGGTTGGTAAAGGCATTGGAAGATAGAACTTTTGATAGTTCTATTGATAAAAGGATCGTGTATTTGACTGAACTTGAGGTGCAGCGCACTATGGTGGTGGACCGTATTGCTGAGCACCAAAATCAAGTAAAGAAACTCTTCGACAAGAAGACAAAGGCTCATGAGTTTCAGGTTGGAGATCAAGTCTTGTTGTGGGACAAGAGAAGAGAACCAAAAGGAATGCACGGAAAATTTGATTCCTTATGGAGAGGTCCATTCACCATTCATCAATTCTGTGGTGAAAATAGTTTCTTGCTGGAGTATCAAGATGGGACACCATTCTTGTTGCCTCACAGTGGACAACATCTGAAGCACTTCAATCCTTGAAGTATCAGATGAGTTTAATTGAACAGTTGTATAGTTTTGTGTTTTTTTTTTTGTGTGTGTTTTCATTTTAGTCCTTTGTGTCTTTTTCTTTTTAGCTTGACTCTATAGGCCAATGGCATGGATGAAGGCACTTAGAGACTGGATTCTACTCTCCTTAATCGTTTCAAAGTTTGATTGAAGGAAGTTCCCCAATTAGAGCCAGCTGTTGTTCTCAAAATCAGCTACGCTCGTTTTTGTAGACAACCCCCACGAAACTTGTCCGTTTCATGAATCTACACTCTAAGATCGCAAATCGAGAAAAGATTTCCTTGGTCTCATGTGAAGTCATTTGACATTCTAAACTCGTCTGTGACATTCCCTTGAATTGATTTCTCGATATTCGTGAGGATCATTTAAGTCGTAAACTGGTTAAAAGGTCAAGTTTTAGTCATTTTTCAGGTGTTAGCCAAATTTTTGTTTTATCATGTAAGTGCGGTGTTTTCACCTGCTATTACATATTTTGAAGTTTGTTTTAATATGTAATAGCAGAGTTTTTAGCTGCTATTACATATGTTGCATTTTTGTTTGTTGTGTAATGGCGGCCATATCACCCGCCGTTACATATGAGTGTTAACTCTCCCTGCCGGAACGGCCGAAACACCCGCTTCAACAAGATCTCTGGATCTTTTAACTGGAGTAACATTTATGTTCGTTCGTGCTAGGCATTAATGGTTTTGTTTTCAACCTTTTTAAGGTGTTATAAACCCGTGGTCTCGTCATTTCTTTCATTTCAAAACAGAAACCATTTAGCCTATTCGCTAATACCATCTTCGACCACCAAATTGCGTGTTTTCGAATCATAGCAGATTTCCTGTTGTAGATTGGTGCTTAGGGTTTTCTGCCGACATCACAGGTAGACCTTTCTTTTGAACACAATCTTCTTACCAGAGATTTTAGTTTAAACGCAACTGTTGGTTTAGGTTTTAATTAGATAGATTTTTGTTAGGTTTTTATTTTTTTTGTTTTGGTTATGTTTGTGATTTGTGTCTAGAGTGTTTTTGCCCATACAACATAGGTTGCCGTTAGGGTTTTTGTTTTGAGGACGCTGTGTTTTTCATCATTTAAAACCTTCATCGTTGATACAACTTTCGAAGAGATGCATCAACGGCCAAATTCGCTGCTTAGACCTTCCAAACCTCGCAACTTCCATTATGTGCAATGTCAGCGGATTTTTCCACCCTTACACCGAAGACTCCGAAATACCCTTTGCAGTGTCGGCATTTATCGCCGACCGAACACTATCAACTTTGAGTTTTGATTCACATGTAACAGCGGCTGATACACCTGCCCCTACATCAAAACCTATTTGGTCACTTCCCTGCCGGAGCGGCCAATACACCCACTTGAGCATTTCTTGGTAACAAAACCTATTATATGCATAAGCGGCCGGTACCTCCGCCCGAGCACTTAAGGTTTTTACTAAGTTACATGTAATAGCGGTAATATTAACTGCTCATGCATGTCAAAACCAAAACTTCATATACATGCAATGGCGGTGTTTTCCACTACTCTTACACCTGATAACTCTCCCAACTTGCAATGGCGGCCAAATCACCCACTCAAGCACATTTTCTTGATTTTTTTCCCAACACTGGAAAATTCACTTTTCAAAACTAGAAGCCCGCTTTCACCTTCGCCTTGATTTGCTCACTCAAGCCCTTCAAATGCAAGCTTTCCTGCCCATGATCGTCAAAACGCAGTTGACCTAGTTTATCCAATTTTTCCCCTAACTGCAAGATCATGGCCTTTTGCAGTTCTCAATCAACGTCCGTGGTGTTCAAGTTCACAGTTTTCTCCAGAGCTCATGTCAGAATCATCTCTGTCAAAGTCCAGAGCCATGAAGTACAAGTACCAGGGTGTCTTTCCGGTAACGGCAGTGCAATCAAACGTTGATGAAATCAGAGACACAGAAATTGGGCATGTGGACTTGGCCGAGTTTGTAGATAGAACTAAACAAGCAAATCCCTCCAAGCCTATGCAGAAAATCATTGACAGCAGTATTCATTTGGTTGCATCATTTCCAGTCAGTGCACACAATCCTGAATTTGTTCTACAAGTGGCCAGCCACTACAATAGAGACACTAGAGTTGTGACGGACTCACAGGGAAATGTAATCATGAGATTGGATGCAGAATTCATGGACAAAATCTTCATGTGTCCACCAATTGAAAATGTCAGGCAGATTGATTTTGCTCAGGGTCAACAAGACTATGATAATGACGTGGAATCTGCTAGGAGGCACATAAATAGCAAATGGTTAAAGATTCCTAGGGCAACTTTGACCAGATGGCCAAAAGACCTTCACAGGAGTGATTTTGTGTAGGAAGTGTGTGATTTGATTACTCTCTTGAGTCGCATCAGAAGACTCCCTTCTGCTTTCAAATTCCAGGACTGGATGTACACTTACATCAAGGTGATTCTACGGGGTAATCAGAAGATATTCTGGGGTGAATAGATCAGCAATGCTTTGCACGAGCAACTGATAAGGGTCAATACTACCTTCAAATTTTACATGACCTCTTATCTTGTCTATGCTGCTGCAAGCATGAGGAACTTTCCAAGTTTAACCCAAGTAGGAGACAGGAGATTGGTCCTGGTGTATGAATACTACCCCCAAATCACTCTGAAGGGGTCAATTCATCATTTTAGAAGAGTTAATGATGCTTTCTTCTTAGTTTTCATGTGCTTGTGGGATGGTGAACTGGTTCAAAATAGAGTCTCAGATGAAGCCTGGTAAGTTGTAAATTCTTTTGGTTGCTTGTTCTTGCAATTTCCCACCTTTACATATCTTCGGGTAGGATACTATCCTGGTTACCCTTACATGCTGCCACGGTATCCTAGTGATCGCATTGTTCTTATGGAGCTTTGCAGACAATTGATTGTGGTGCATAACAAATAGATGGAGCTTAAGAGGTCAGGGATAAAGTTTCCCATTGAAATTGGGAGGTACTCAGTTCAATCTGCCAACAAAGCAAAGATAATTGACTCCGAGTTGCAGTTGGTCACCATGAAGACCTACAAGAAAATAAATCATTTTGACTTCAGAAGGGTTCAAGATAAAATCAAGAGGAAGTCAACTTTCCATGTGCCAATGGTCGAAGACATATGGGCAGATCTCAGGACTCAAAATGAGATCAGAAAACTAGATTTCTATAGACTTCATCTAAGCCAAATTGAAGAGCTAGGACTCGCTGATATTCCAGATGGAATGGAGGATGATGGGGATGTCCTAGATCACAAATATGAGGCAGAGAATGTTGAGGCTTCACCTCTCCCAGAGGTGAAATGGTCAGTCAAAGAGGAGACATCCATCAGGAAAAGATTCCAACCAATATTGGCAAACACCAACTTGTGGTTGGAAAGTAAGGGAATTAAGTTGAAAGAGTTCCTTACAGGGTCTGAAGAGGGAACACATGAGCAAACAGGTAAGAAGTTAGAGAACCGAACTAAGAACAGGAGTGACACCCCTTCTTCCTCCAAGGTACACAAACCAAAGATCAAATTTGTATCTAAAGGGGGAAAGAAAAAGGAAACCACAGAGGCTTCTGACGCCACTAAGTCAGATGTTGAAGATACTAATGATGATTAGATGGAAATTGAAGATGTTGAGACTGAAGAACAAAATGTTCAAAAGTCTAAAACAAAGGTATCTGATAAAGCTGAACAAGGTGAAGATGAAGATACAGAGTTATAATGACTTGATGGTTCCCCTCAGACTCTAGTGAAAGATCTTCCCTCTGAGACGCAAGTTCTTACACCTCCTCCTCATGTTCCAGTTTCTGATAGTTTGCCAATGATTTCAAGTGTTCCTCTTTCTCCAATTTTTGTTGTTTCTTCTGACAATACTCCTCCATGCATGAAAGCTAGCTTTGGAACTGTTTTTGATTCTTCTGGTTCCATTCCAAGTTTATCTTCCCCATCTTTGATATCGGGGAACAAACTATTTTAGAGAACCTTCTGGATGCTTCACAAAAGGTTGTTGATACAGGTGTTGTGTTTACCAACACAAGTCCAATTGTCACCATCACGGGTACAAACACGGAGCCAACCAAGCAAGTAGTGGATCCCCCTCCAGCTGTTGACACTTCTATACTTCCTCCATGGCTATCCGCCTATACTCCAAAGAGGAAGAAGCAAGCCATCTCACCTGATGAGATTGACATTGAAAAGCTGTTGCCTATGAAAGCAAAGAACCAGAAGAAGAAGCCTAAAACTGTTTCTAGGCTGGTCACTGAAAAGGGAATCAGATATGCTGAGATTGCCTAACCTCCTGAAGATGCCACGGTTGACACTTTTAACATGAGTAATTATGTCATCTCAAGGGTTGAGCTTGGTAAGGTGACTCATGAGGGTGTCAAAGCAGATTTCTAGACCACTGCCAGTACCCTACTTGAAAAGTATGATGAAGCCAAGAAGGAGAAGGAGCAGTACAAAGCAAAAGCAGGAACAACTGGCTGCTATCCTTCAGAAAATAGTAAAGTCATCAGAGATAGTAGAACCAATGGCAGTGACAGTGGAAGATCCCTTGATACAGAAGGTTGAAAAAGCCCAAGCTAGAGGCAAGATAGTGGGGGATGTAGTGGAGCGATTGTTGGCTCAAGGATGAGTTCTGCTAAAAACCGCTGTGGAAAGGAAGGAGAAAATGGACAAAGCTAAAGATGAGCTGGACAATCTGGTGGATCTACTTTCACAAGAGCTGCAAGATCAAGAAGAGAGCCTAGAAGAGTGGATAGATATGAAGAAGATCAAGATAAATAATCTGATCACCATTGGGGTCATCACCAACAGGGAATCATATCTCAAGACCAAGGAGACTCTAGCTCATCGTATTTTCATAATAAAGAGTCTACTTGAAGATCTGTGCCAAGCTCAAGAAGCCAGCGAAGATAGTGATGTCACACTCCTACACCGGCTAGAAGAACTTCCTTGTACCTTGACAAGGGAAGATCATAGTTTCCTCACAGCACAGGGAATGATAAGTTCTTTTGAAGAAATGGTACAAAAGAAATTTGAAGAGGAAGCTCCCTCAGTGCTCTTAATGGATAACCTGTATGATCAACATTCGACTCTAGAGAACCTGAAGGATAATTTAGACAAGCATGAAAATGCAGTAAAGGCGGTGAAAGATTCAATTCTTTGAGCTCGCACCATCTCTGAAAACACAGCAAAACCAGATGCATGCGAGATGTCAGTCGTTCAAACTATGTACCAGAACTTCCTGAGGAAAAAAGATGGAGGAAGCTAGTGCCTTAGCTTGTTTTTCTTAGATGTTATGTAAATTGAATTTTGTTTTGGACATCTACACGTGTAATTTTCCAAAATGTAATTACATGTGAAACAAGAGAAGTCCTAAGTCAAATAGGACTCTCTTGTTGAATATGTCAAATTAGTTGTAGATTTCCTAAATTTTCTCAAGGCCTTTCCCTATAAATAAAGGGGGCCTCTTTTGTAAATATTATCTTTTGTCTATTGCAAGAAAACTCTGGTGAATTGAGAAGTAAATCAAGACTTTGTGCTTTTTGTGAAAATCAATATTCAAATATTTATCAATACAAGGAAGCAAGTTCAATTCTGATCTTTGTCTTGGGATTATTTGTGTTGTGATAGTTTTGTTCTTACGTCTTGCTATCATAATCTTATTTGATAATAAGTGAAGTGTGGAGTTTGTTTCAAGTTATTGAAGAGCGCTCCTAATTTGATTCTGATAAACTTTGTGTTATCAAATCAGTTGTGGGTTATATGTTCATGTTTGTGAGAATACAATAGTTTGGAGACTTTGTGTTGCAAGTTGTTATATTCGATTTGCTTTTATCATCTTGAAGAGGAATGAAGACTTTGGGCTGCATTCTACTTCAAATAGTTCCGTTTACAAGTAGTAAGTGAGGTAACAGAAAATTTTGTGTTTCTGTGATTTTGTGATAATTTATAAGTCTTCTATCAAAAGTTTGAAGTATAAACATCTATTTTGAAAAAAGAGAATGAGATGAGATGGAACCACCACAAACATAGTTTTTAGTATACATAAATTTTATAAGTTGTTTGGTTTACAAAAGTCAAGTAATTAGAGGGAACCTCCCCTTGCTGAGAGGAGAGACTTTGTCTCATCATAGTTGTGGCTGATATACCCATTTTGCCGTTAGCAAGTTAACGACAAAATATTCACCCAACACAATTACATCATAATATTTATGTTAAATGTAAATAGTCGTAAATCAAACTTAACAATGTCGTTAATGTTATTAATGACTAAGACGACTTAATATGACTTAGAAAGATTGTAAAACAATATCGACTACCTGTCGATTAGGTTCAAAAGTGAACTGACAAGACAAGGCTTACCTCTTACGACACATTGGTTCACATTTTTGTTAAACACTTATAACTCAGTTTGGCAAATAAACCACTCGTATCCCGAGGTCTATATCTCTCTCTTGGAAAGATACTCTCTCTCTCTTCTCTGAGAGTCATCTGGTAACTTGAAATCCTGTTTCACTTGTCACCAAACAATATGTGATCAGTGCATCATTATTCAATTAATTCAACTAATAAATCAAATCTCATAATACAAATATTAAATCAATAATAACATAATCATTCCCATGATTTCAATAAATGTCATTCAATAAAAACCATGTTTTTCCCTTGTCATTAATCTAAATATCACAACAAATTTACTTATGTCCAAGTAAAAAGTAAAAGTAAAGAAAGACGAAAATTGGGGATGTAACATATCCTTCCCCTAAAGATTCATCGTCCTCGATGATATAAGGTCTCAAAAAGTAACTAAGAAGTAAGTTCATTGCTTCAACTGGTAACATTTTCAAATAAATGAGGAAATTTTTGATAAAATTCATGGTAATCCTCCCATGTAGCATTTTCCTCAGCATACTGGTCCCATTGGACCTTGCATTGCAAAACCTCTCTGTTACGCAAGCGGAGCTTACGCGTTTCTAATACTTTGAGTGGCTCGATCGTGACCACCCTGGGTCTTGCATCTATAAGGAATTCCATGTCAAAATATGATTATTACCTGTAATATATTTCTTCAAATAAGACACATGAAAAACATTGTGCATTCTAGATAAGACTGGTGGTAGATCAACTCTGTAGGCAACTGGATTGACTACTTCAAGCACTTCAAAGGGTCCCACATATTGAGGAGCCAACTTAGAAGACTTCCCAAACTTAATAGAACTTTTCTAAGGTTTAACCCTCAAAAGAACTTTTTCTCCAATCAAGAATTGCCTTGGAACACGTTTTGTATTCGCATAGCTCTTTTGCCTATCATTGGCTTCTGCCAATCTTTTCCTGATTAGCTTAACTTTCTCTTCCATTTCAGCTAGCATTTCTGGTCCGATGGTAATCCTATCCTCTAGCTTATCCTAGTTTATAGGAGTTCGACATCTTCTTCCATATAATGCTTTGAATGGCACCATCTTAATAGCATAATGATAGGAATTGTTGTAAGCAAATTCCAAAAGTGGTAAGTATTCTTCCCAGTTATATTACTAATCCATGCAATACATACACAACAAATCTTCCAAGACTTGGTTAACTCTCTCAGTTTACCCATTTGTTTCAGGATGGTAAGCTGTACTCACATTGAGTTTGGTCCCCAACGCAGAAAACAAAGTTTGCCAAAACCTTGACATTACACACGCATCTCTATCCGAGATAATCTTTTCAGGGAAACCATGCAATCTAAACACCTCTTGCACAAATTTATGAGCTAATATAGGTGCTCCATTAGTCAGATTTTTTGGTATGAAATGTGCTACTTTTGTGAGTTTATCAACCACTACCAAAATGGCATCATGTCTATTCCTTGACATAGAAAGTCCTTGAACAAAGTCCATGCTAATAACTTGCCATTTCCACTTTGGTACATCATGTGGATATAACATTCATGCGGGGTGATGATGCTCTGCTTTTACCCTTTGGCATTCTAAACAACTTGCTACAAATCTTGCAGCATCATTCTTCATTCCTTTCGAGAAATAAAGAGGTTTAACATCCGCTAGAAGTTTGGTCACTCTTGGATGTCCTGAATATGGCGTTGTATGAACTTCTTTCCATACTAAATCCCTTAATCCATCTAAATTAGGTACATAAATTCTTTCTTTATATCTCAATAGTCCATCTGACTCAAATAGATAACCATCATATCTTGGATCTTTAGGATTTTCTTTCAGAGTCTGCTTAACCTGCTCATAAAACTCATTACCTGACAAATTTTTCAATACCAAATCCTTGAAATTTCTGCGAATAGAAATAATAGAAACTATATGTCTTCTACGACTCAAAGCATCAGCTACTCTATTCTCTTTTCCTTTGATGAAGTTTATCTCAAAGTCATAGTTAGATATCAATTCTAACCATCTCCTTTGTCGAGCATTCAAATGCGGTTGTGAGAAAATATACTTAAGATTTTGAATGTCTGATTTAAGTACAAAAGTCTTTCCCAACAAATAATGTCTCCACATTTGTAAGGCATGAATTACTGTTGCCAATTCCAGATCATGCGGCGCATGATTTTTCTCATAAGATTTCAATTTCTTTGACTCATATGCTATGACTCTTCCTTCTTGCATAAGCACTCCTCCTAATCCTTCTGCCGAGGCATCTGTGATTACCTCAAATTGCCCTTCGGGGTCAGGAACTTTCAAGATTGGAGCAGTAGTTAACTTTTCCTTTAAGAGATCAAATGCTTCCTGAAATTTGTCTGTCCATTCAAATCTCTTTCCTTTCCTCTGCAGGGAAGTGATTGGACTAGCAATGCTAGAAAAATTTAGAACAAACTTTCTATAATAGCCTGCCAGGCCCATGAAACTATGCACCTCATGCGCATTTGTTGGCACCAGCCAATCCAGAATAGCTGTGATTTTTGTAGGATCAAAAAATATCCCATTAGCTGATATAATATGACCTAGGTATTGAACCTCCTTCTGAAAGAATGTGCACTTAGATAGCTTCCCATATAACTTATGTTCTCTTAACCTTTGGAGAACAATTTGTAGGTACCGTTGATGTTCTTTCGCATTCTTAGAATAGATGAGTATATCATCCAAAAAACTAAAACAAACTTATCCAAACAATCTCTGAATATACTATTCATGAGATTCATGAATGCAGTAGGTGCATTTGTCAAACCAAATGACAACATTGTGAATTCATAATGTCGATATCTGGTTCTAAAATGAATATCTTCATCTTTCAGTCTTAACTGATGATATCCTTATTGCAAATCAATCTTTGAAAACACAGCAGCTTCACGCATTTGATCAAAAAGATCATCAATACGTGGCAAAGGATATTTATTCTTTACTGTTGCTTTATTAAGCATACGATAATCTATACACAAACAAAGGGTTCCATCCTTCTTCTTAAGAAAAATAACTGGGGCACCCCAAGGTGAAACACTGGGTCTGATTAAACCTTTTACCAACAATTCTTGTAATTGTGCTTTCAATTCCATTAACTCTATTGTTGTCATACGGTAAGGTGCTTTTGATATAGGCTCAGATCTTGGTTTAATCTCAATAGAAAAATCAAACACCCTCTTGGGAAGCAATCTTGGAAGTTCTTCTGGAAACACATCTTGAAATTCTCAAAGAAAAGGATACTTTTCCCCAAATGATAAACTAGGGTTTTCTACCCCTTCCTCTACTTGTTCCATTTTGACTGCAAACAGGTGACAACCTTTCCTTCTAGCCCTTTTTAATTGCTTGGCAGAGATAGTTCTAATTTTAACTTCTCTTTGAATCCCTTGGAATTGGTTCAAATTTCCCAAGTCATCCAAGCATTCAACTATTTTTGAAAAACAATCAACCTTAGCTCTTTGTTTCCATAGCCAATTCATTCCAAGGATCACATCGTAGGAACCTAAAGGTGCTACATACAGATTTACTTCTATTGAGAAACTAGGAAGGTCAACTTTGGCTTCAAACAAACATTGCTCTACCCGAGCCTTAGATTGGTTAGCATATTCTACTGACCAAGGTTTGGACATGTAACCTGCTTTTCTAGAAAATTTACTCAAAATTCTAGGAGAAACAAGTTTTCTGTAGCTCCTGTATCAATTAAAATAGATATAGGGACTTCAAACAAAGTACCTGTCATCTCAATGGGTGTGATCTGATACTCTGCTTGACGGTTATTGAGAGATACATGAATCCTTTGCTGGAATGATTCTTGCTGAGTAGGTAGTGCAGTACCTCTTTGTTGACCATTTAGATTTTTGTTAGGGCAACAATTTTCATAATGGTTGCCCCCACAAGTAAAGCATCCTCCAATGGGTCCTTTCTTATCTGAAGTCTTCCCATAGTTAAATCCTTATTTCTTTTATAGTTGCCATTCTTCTTTTCATTGCTAGATCTGCCTTTGCTCCTCTGAGATCCCTTATCTTTTCTCTTGTTATCGTAGCTCTTTTCATATCTTTTCTTGTAGGGTTGATTGTTAGGAGTTCCATTAAACCTCTTGTAGCTTCTATCACGATAAGCCGAGATGGATTTCAGCTTTTGCTCTTGCTTGATCACCTTCTCGTACACTTGATCCATTGTTGTAGGACCATGTACATCCACTTCACCACCAATTTGAGTATTTAAGCCCATGATGAATTTTTTGATCCTGAATCTCTCATCCTTTTGATATTGTGGAACGTATTTCAGGAGTCGAGTGAATTTTTCTCCATATTCTACTACTGTCTTTGTTAGTGCCTGAATTGACTGACAATTTTTGAGCAATTTTCATGTAGGCACTTTCCCTAAATATCCAAAAAATGATCTAAGTGTTGGACCTCCTCAGCATTGTTCAGCTGCATCATCATATTTTCCTGACGAGGAGGTCATCATCATCATATTTTCTTCGATGGTGGTCGGCATCATCATGTTCTCCGTCGACCGGTTTCTCATCGTCATCATCATATTTTATTATCGGGTGATGTTTGGATATCATCCTGATCCTGCTGATGAGCTACAGTGCGCCCTGATTTGCTTGCGGGGGTGATTTTTCAAGTATCCGGTGATCTTCCATTTATCACCTTGCCCAAACATGATGATGATGTTGCCCCGATATTCTGAAGGGGTTATTCTCTAAGTTGTTCGACCTGACTTGTTCTTTCTTAAGGGTTGTCGTCATCATCATCATATTTCCAGTTATCACCGTGTTGCTTGCGGGGGTCATCATATTTTCTGCCTTCATGATATTTCGCCGGGGTGATATTTTTATCATCGGGTGATCTTGGTTATGATCATCCTGATGATGTTGTTGAAGAGTTCTAAGTGTGACCCGATATTCACTGGGGTCATCATATTTTGAACGTCAGGATGATCTTAGTCAATATCATCCTGATGATGTTGTATCACTTCGTGTTCGTTGTTTTATCATCCTGATGATGCTGACGTCATTCTTATGTCAGGGTGATATCTATTTTTCTGCCTATCTGCATCATGATATTTCCGAAGGAGGGGGTGATATTTTCATTTTTGAATATCACCCGGATGTATATTTGTTCCAGCGTCATGATGATGCTGATATCAAGGAGATATCCGCCTGCCGGCTTCGTGCATTATCTAGTGGGGGTGATCTTTTCAAGCATCATCATATTCGTCTATCGCCCCGATCTTATAGTGGAGCTACAGTGCAACCTGATATTTGTGCATCAGGATGATATTTCCAAATATCCGGTTGTCTTCCGAATATCATCCTGATGTCGATATGATGATGACGTCATCAAGGTCCGGGGGGGTCATATTTCTAACACAGATCATCTTGTGGAGATCTCCCGATATTTGCAAACATGATGATGACGTCATCCGGATATGAGGAGGTGCGCAGTAGGCAGATATGATGATGACGTCAGCAGGATATGATGATGACGTCATCAGGATGTTCATCGGCCAGACTTTTGGTATAAGCTCAGCAGGAGGATGTTCCTCCGATGGATCAGGTTGTGCGGATGAAGGCGATTATCATGCAGGTTATATTGCGATATGATGCTGACGTCAGGGTGATATTTCAAGCGACAGGATATCATGCTGCTGGAGGATGATGATGATGAAGTCTTATACTAGTGTCGTCAGGAGCAAAAGCACCGACATCATATATGCTCATGACCTAGTATATAAAGTGTTAATGAGGTTGCTGCGGGGTGCATGTGGGATAATTGATATCCTGCATATTCAAAATATCATGATGATGAATCTCGGCGGGAAATGGTTGCGATGCAGAATTGACGTTTTCCCGAGGCCGCGGGTTGGTGCGCCATTAATGGCGAAGGTTGCAGAGATATGGGCGGATCTGGTACCCGATTGAAGGTGTACGTCAGCAGACAGTGGCGCAGGGCTCGAGATTTCTTCCTGTCTCCTCCCCTACCTGCTGCATTCATGTTTGGGTGCCAATCTGGTAGTGTTTGAGCGCCATTTTCCTGATACTGTGTATCTGGCGGGATTTTTGGTCAACCCTGTAATTAATTGCTATGGTACACTACTTGGCTGTTATAAGCAGGAAGTGTTACTCATTTGTGGTTGTTGAAAGTTGAGGATTTTTGGCTCTGTAATCCAAAACCAGCTGATCTGGTTGCTCTGTACAGTCTAACTTGTGAGTTTATGTATCTCCTGTTGTACGATTTGGCATGAATCCACTGATTTCATGGTTAATCTTATATGAGTAATGCTATCTTAGCATGTGTTGTGTTAATTCTGTCTCCAGTATTGCATGTATTCTTCTTCTGAATCTGGATATTTGGGTAATGTTTAGGTTCTAGAGCATAGAATTCCTATGTTGAATGTCTGATCTTTTAACTTCTGCTCAAGGGGTAGATTAAACTGTTTTCAGGTTGAACATTGGGAAGGGTATACTGCAGTAGGGATGCCATAAGTAGAGATAACTTAACACTCTTTATTGGGAGATATCTGTAAGGCAGATATCATGTATATCCCCTTGAAATCTAGTTTTAGCTATTCATGCTGATCATTCACAGGTGTATGTCTACCGACTCCAAGCCCTGGATAGGCACCAATCTAGCTCTGTGTTGAGGTTATACACCATGTCCAGCTTTGCATCCAAAATTCATATCAAACCATTTCATACTTCCACTTGTTAGTTGTAGGAGTAGGATTAGGAACCCCCTGCATGCTCTCATACCCAACCAGACATCATGTCCAAGAATGTTGCCAGCCTTGTGATCTATCATGCAGATCTTGGTCCATACATGAGAGTATTTTGCCTGTTGTTGTCAAGTTAGATCCTTCTATCTTTGAGCTAGTCAAGGTTACATCTTGAGTTATAGGGATACCCGCCTTGGTGCGGCAGAACCAGAAGTGAAGGGGAGGCAGCTCACGCAACCTCCTGTATTTAGTTGGCTGAATCTGCCTGTGCATTAGAAGTGGCAAACCCTAATGCTGATTCAGAAGAAAAACCAACAAATTGGTGACTCTGCTGGGGAGATCAATGTCATATCCATGAAAGTTTGAGTCTACAAGATAAAAAAAAATCAGACCTGGAAACTGTTTGTTGCAGCAGAGAAAAGGGTTATATATGTGATTCTGCTGGTGGATGACCCAGAATGAAAGAAATCAATCTGCAGCTTCAGCTTGTTTGAAGCTCATTCCTCTTCAAGGAGGTGGCGACTCTGCATCAAAGAACCTGATAAAAGAACAAAATCAGCCAGAGAAGAATTTGCAGCTTCTGCAACATATCCAGGTATTTCATATTGTTTGACAGACTCCCTATTAGGTGAGATAGCATTGGTTAAAAGGGGAACATTGGTGAAAGTAGAGCTTGCATGCTTCTATTAGAACTTGCACTGTATTTCAAAGGGCATGCAATGTTGTTCAAAAGACTCATTTAAAGGACTTTAGGAAAGTTTGAAAAAACAGCCTAAACTTTGAGTGCCTAAAGTCATCGTTTGTAGAAAATCTGAGTAGAGAGGAGGGTTGCAATAACATAAAGGATGTATTATCTGCCTATGCACCCTTGTGAAGTGTCCAATGCAAAAATGTATAGTAGTCAGTCCCAACAATGTAATAAAAGAAGTTTCAACATAGACAGATATAAGCCCATAGATTTCAGTGGCATTTGTGGCTATCCAAATGCTTTTCCACCTAAAATCAGAAATTTTTTGCCTAAATTTAAGGGTATAAAGGATGAATCAGCTGAGAGACACTTGCAGCAGTTCATGAATGTGATAGATGACTTTGAGATTGACCATGAGGATGTGGTTATGAGATTATTTGTTCAATCTCTAGATGAAGGTGCAAGGGACTGGTTTTCCTACCTTCCAGCTCACTCTGTCAACTCTTGGCATGGTTTTAAATCTGCATTTCTAGTACAGTATGGTGAAAGAGTTTCTGAATATGCAGCTATTAGTGACTTCATGTACATCCATATTGAAGAAGATGAGTTGATCCCAGCCTTTAACCTCAGATTTATGAGGGCATTGAATAGAATTCCAGAATGCATGAGACCTAATGATGCACTGTGCCTAGTTATCTATTTGGGAGCCTTTGATAAGAAAATGAGTTACAGATTAAGAGACAAGGAGCCCACCACATTGCATCAGGCACATCAGTTTGCAATAGATATTGAAAACAATTGGAGGTTTGGAATACAAAAGGGTTATTTCTCTGAAAATTTTTGTTGTCCTGCAGCCCCCAGTGTTAATGAAGGATTTAATTCAGGTATTGACAATGAATGTCATAGCACTCACACCCCTGTTGTCCCAGTTTTTGCATCATTCCAAGTAGATGATGTTTCTATCATAGAGGAGGATGTCCTTTTTCGCCCAGCAGGTGAAGTTGAAAATAATAATTTTTCAAGTAATATTTGCATACCAGTCCTAAACAAAGAGCCTTCATGTTTAAATGATCCAGTTGTGCAGAGTTGTGATCATATGGATCAAGAATCAATATCAGTTTCATCAGGAAGTATTGGAGGGCTGGAAAATGATGCAGATTGTTCAACTTCAGAGTACATTGAAACAGCAAAAATCTTGTATGCGGGGCAATTAGATGATAAAAATGATATCCATGACCAATTCATGGATCAGGTTTGTTTTTCTTATGACTCTGGATCTGATAATAATGAAGAAGAATTGGAATGTCATGAAGAAGAAGTAGAGGCCTTTGCAGTGAATGTTAATCCCCTTTATGATGAGCCTGCTGATGCATATGATGTTGTGAGTCTTGACTTTCAGTGGTGCAGGATTAACCCTTTGTTTGAGGATGATGATACTGATTTGCAAACTGTGAATAATGAATGTTCATCATCACCTGATTCAGACATGTGCAACATTGGGTGTGTGGATCAGGTTTTGTTTTCAAAATCAGTAGATATTAGGGGTCTCATATTTTCTGAGTATTTTGAATTGTTGGATCAGCTGGATGAGTGCCTGATAATGTGCAGCAGCCAGATAAATGATAAAGAATGCCAAGAGCAGTATGATGTACTGTCTGAGGGACATAACATACATGTGTTGCCTAATGTTGAAGAATATTATGTGTATGGTTACATGTCTACTTCTGAAATCCAAAATGACAGAGCTGAAAATGATGGTGGCAAGCTTTCAAAACTGGTGGAATATCTTTTTAAGCAGGTGACATTATGGGCAGATTATGCCAATCTTTTCAGTTGGGATTGGGATCTTTCAGTTTGGAATCAGGCATTTGACAAGAAAAAATTATGGTTTTTCCTTTTTGGCTGCCCGGGGCTGCCAAAATAATGTTCAAAAATAATGTGTTTGGTGATGCAGATCATGGTAACTTCATGACTCTATGCCCAATGGATAAGGGACTGGTCTGCATCCCAGAGAACTGGTTCTCGCTGCAGGTTTTCACCTGCACGTCCCCAGACAGAGCCAGTGTTAGTGCCTGAATTGACTGACAATTTTTGAGCAATTTTCATGCAGGCACTTTCCCTAAATATCCAAAAAATGATCTAAGTGTTGGACCTCCTCAGCATTGTTCAGCTGCATCATCATATTTTCCTGACGAGGAGGTCATCATCATCATATTTTCTTCGATGGTGGTCGGCATCATCATGTTCTCCGTCGACCGGTTTCTCATCGTCATCATCATATTTTATTATCGGGTGATGTTTGGATATCATCCTGATCCTGCTGATGAGCTACAGTGCGCCCTGATTTGCTTGCGGGGGTGATTTTTCAAGTATCCGGTGATCTTCCATTTATCACCTTGCCCAAACATGATGATGATGTTGCCCCGATATTCTGAAGGGGTTATTCTCTAAGTTGTTCGACCTGACTTGTTCTTTCTTAAGGGTCGTCGTCATCATCATCATATTTCCAGTTATCATCGTGTTGCTTGCGGGGGTCATCATATTTTCTGCCTTCATGATATTTCGCCGGGGTGATATTTTTATCATCGGGTGATCTTGGTTATGATCATCCTGATGATGTTGTTGAAGAGTTCTAAGTGTGACCCGATATTCACTGGGGTCATCATATTTTGAACGTCAGGATGATCTTAGTCAATATCATCCTGATGATGTTGTATCACTTCGTGTTCGTTGTTTTATCATCCTGATGATGCTGACGTCATTCTTATGTCAGGGTGATATCTATTTTTCTGCCTATCTGCATCATGATATTTCTGAAGGAGGGGGTGATATTTTCATTTTTGAATATCACCCGGATGTATATTTGTTCCAGCGTCATGATGATACTGATATCAAGGAGATATCCGCCTGCCAGCTTCGTGCATTATCTAGTGGGGGTGATCTTTTCAAGCATCATCATATTCGTCTATCGCCCCGATCTTATAGTGGAGCTACAGTGCAACCTGATATTTGTGCATCAGGATGATATTTCCAAATATCCGGTTGTCTTCCGAATATCATCCTGATGTCGATATGATGATGACGTCATCAAGGTCCGGGGGGGTCATATTTCTAACACAGATCATCTTGTGGAGATCTCCCGATATTTGCAAACATGATGATGACGTCATCCGGATATGAGGAGGTGCGCAGTAGGCAGATATGATGATGACATCAACAGGATATGATGATGACGTCATCAGGATGTTCATCGGCCAGACTTTTGGTATAAGCTCAGCAGGAGGATGTTCCTCCGATGGATCAGGTTGTGCGGATGAAGGCGATTATCATGCAGGTTATATTGCGATATGATGCTGACGTCAGGGTGATATTTCAAGCGACAGGCTATCATGCTGCTGGAGGATGATGATGATGAAGTCTTATACTAGTGTCGTCAGGAGCAAAAGCACCGACATCATATATGCTCATGACCTAGTATATAAAGTGTTAATGAGGTTGCTGCGGGGTGCATGTGGGATAATTGATATCTTGCATATTCAAAATATCATGATGATGAATCTCGGCGGGAAATGGTTGCGATGCAGAATTGACATTTTCCCGAGGCCGCGGGTTGGTGCGCCATTAATGGCGAAGGTTGCAGAGATATGGGCGGATCTGGTACCCGATTGAAGGTGTACGTCAGCGGACAGTGGCGCAGGGCTCGAGATTTCTTCCTGTCTCCTCCCCTACCTGCTGCATTCATGTTTGGGTGCCAATCTGGTAGTGTTTGAGCGCCATTTTCCTGATACTGTGTATCTGGCGGGATTTTTGGTCAACCCTGTAATTAATTGCTATGGTACACTACCTGGCTGTTATAAGCAGGAAGTGTTACTCATTTGTGGTTGTTGAAAGTTGAGGATTTTTGGCTCTGTAATCCAAAACCAGCTGATCTGGTTGCTCTGTACAGTCTAACTTGTGAGTTTATGTATCTCCTGTTGTACGATTTGGCATGAATCCACTGATTTCATGGTTAATCTTATATGAGTAATGCTATCTTAGCATGTGTTGTGTTAATTCTGTCTCCAGTATTGCATGTATTCTTCTTCTGAATCTGGATATTTGGGTAATGTTTAGGTTCTAGAGCATAGAATTCCTATGTTGAATGTCTGATCTTTTAACTTCTGCTCAAGGGGTAGATTAAACTATTTTCAGGTTGAACATTGGGAAGGGTATACTGCAGTAGGGATGCCATAAGTAGAGATAACTTAACACTCTTTATTGGGAGATATCTGTAAGGCAGATATCATGTATATCCCCTTGAAATCCAGTTTTAGCTATTCATGCTGATCATTCACAGGTGTATGTCTACCGACTCCAAGCCCTGGATAGGCACCAATCTAGCTCTGTGTTGAGGTTATACACCATGTCCAGCTTTGCATCCAAAATTCATATCAAACCATTTCATACTTCCACCTGTTAGTTGTAGGAGTAGGATTAGGAACCCCCTGCATGCTCTCATACCCAACCAGACATCATGTCCAAGAATGTTGCCAGCCTTGTGATCTATCATGCAGATCTTGGTCCATACATGAGAGCATTCTGCCTGTTGTTGTCAAGTTAGATCCTTCTATCTTTGAGCTAGTCAAGGTTACATCTTGAGTTATAGGGATACCCCCCTTGGTGCGGCAGAACCAGAAGTGAAGGGGAGGCAGCTCACGCAACCTCCTGTATTTAGTTGGCTGAATCTGCCTGTGCATTAGAAGTGGCAAACCCTAATGCTGATTCAGAAGAAAAACCAACAGTCTTATCTCCTTGTCAGAGATTCTGAAAATCAGTTAGTTTCTGATCAAAATAGAGGTGTGGTAACCATCTTTTTCAAAAGAGTTCCTTGAATTCATCCCAAGTTACCCTTAGAGAGCTCAGATTCAATTCCATCTTATTATTCATCCACCAAGTGGATGCTTCTCCTGCCAGTTGGAATGCTCCCCATACTACCTTGGTCACCTCCGAGTAATTTCTTATCTCGAAGTACTTTTCCATCTCTATTAACCAAGCTTCTACAGCATCTCCAGTTTCTATCCCATCAAATTTTGGTGGAGCAACCTTCTTCATATCCTTTGAAAGCTCCAAGGTCAATCTATCTCTTGCCTCTTTATGAGGTTTAGTACTCTTACTTTGATCTTCATGATTTTCTCTGCTCTCACCATAAGAGTTTTCACCTCCCCCTTTAGTATTCCCTTTATCATCCACCTTCTTTTCCAAATCACCCAATCTTTTCTTGGTTTCCTCAAGCATGGTTATGATTTGGTCCAACTTATTATTTGGCGGGTGGTTTTCCTCTTCACTTTCTCCTTGGTTAGTTCTTGTCCGCACCATGTTTATCGATTTCTCACACCTGAGAATATTTAGTTGTCCATTAGCTCCATATTATAATGTAACCCATTAAATCTAAACATAATACTCAATTTAAACAATAGTTTGGCACAAAAACAACTCTTTTATTTATTAGTTATTTTCAAAAGTATAGAGTTTCTTTCCTTTTTACAAGAAATGACTTCAAAAGTCATGATCAAGAGGAGTATATCCCTCAGACTCATTTTTAGATACATAATCTCAAGGTTTATAACCCTCTGACTCACTATCGGACCTAACTTCTATGATCTCAATAGTTGAGGGTATGCGGGGGTCTCACCTAACCATAGTTATTTCCTCATCTTTAACCCTTTCCAAGTACTCCTTTCTCACTCGCTTGATTCGAGTTAAGGCAGTCGCTAGAGTTTCCGTATCACTTAACCAAATGTCACTCTCATCATTGGTTCCCTCAAAGGTTTTGATAATGGCCTCACGTTCTCTTTTTGCTTTAAGGAAATGTTGACTCGAGTTAACAAACTTTCTTGCTGTCTTTTTAAAACATACCATCCTGACACAGAAATTTTCAAACATTAGCTAACTGCATAATGTTGACTACAGGCAAGCATAGTGGTCTCATAAGCCCTAGTGCTGAACCTAGTAGCTCTAATACCATATGTAACATCCATGTTCTAAAACACATAGTAAAGCCATAATTTTACCATAGAGTAACTCAAAAAGGTAAATAAAATGAGACAGAGAATAATTTTTTTTCTTTTATTCAACTAATAATCAAGTAACTACAATTACAAGGTTTCTTTTACAAAAATACAATAACCATATTGTCTTTCTCATTTACAATGTTTACAAATGTAATTCCATTACATGTACAAATTTGGATTAAGTACTGCATTTGAATATCCGACATCTTTATCGCAAGTCCTGGCATGTTTCCTGCTTGGAGAGAGAGAGAGCATCTTTCCAGTGATTTACCTCCAACCACAGACCGGCTGTCTCCCACACATCTTCCACATAGGAAGTGGCCCTACCCTTCACGAGGAATATAGACCATAGGTGACTAGTGGTTATTTGCCTTACCTAAGTATGTAGTGTTGTATTCTACTCAACTCTATCAACCATACAACCCTAGATACCCTCTAGCTAAGTATGATTTCTAATAGGATGAGCAATTTGAATACAGTGAACCGACAATACATGCAGAAAACAAATGCATTACTTTGGCCAAAGTTTTTAATATCAATATCGTTCATATGAATGTAGTCATTGTGTTCACCCACCCCTACTCTACTTGGATAATGTCATATTCTTGCAATTATTCATCTTGACTATCTATACGTAATTGGTTTAATCATCATGTCCCGATAATAGTCTACTTAGACTTAGATAAGTCTAATGACATAAACCTTCATTGGGTTCCTAATCGACTCTAGGGTTTTAAAACAACCCTTGAATAATACAATACTTCTACATTTATCATATCTCAATAAAGATTATAATAGACCTTTGGTTTAACACAACCATAAATAGGTTTACAATAAATCTTGCTAAGGTATTATCTTCTATTCAACAAGAATAAGAATACCTATTCAATTAAACCCTGGGTATGTGCATGATCATCGTGGGCCAAACAATGGCAATAGGAAAAAAATCATGTTTTTACTTAGCCAAATTCGCGACTTGGCAAAGTTTGACTTTGAAACGGATATCTGTTTTGGTTTGGATACCAAACCAAAACGGATATCCATTTTCTAAAAAAATTTGGGAAAAAGGCTTTTTACTCTTTTTGAAAATATACCTCTTAAATCTTGGATCTCCCATCAATATATGAACCTCCTTAAAGACTATTTCTAGTGAAGGAGGGAAAATTAACATTGGTAGCTTCTTTACACATTGATCCATAAGGATTTGTTAAACACTAAGAATCATCACTAATGAATTACTCAAATAATCAATAATAAAATATTCAGTTTTGTTCGTCATGTGAATTAATCACTTTTAGACTATGTTCCAATATTTCAGGGATAGGAATGGTGGGGTAGCAGGGGATGTGTTTCGGGGTGTTTTGGATTTCATACCCTAAATTGCTTTACCCGATCCTTCATATGATTTGATTCATGATAAATGGTTTGAGAAGGATACACATGATATACCCTTACCCTCTAGTGATAAAATTATGAATGATACTTTATGTGGTGAAGCTACACCTTCGTTAATCCTTCATGACATTGTTATTCCTTGTGATGATGATGTCCTTCATGTGATCTGTTAGGACATAATGCAAAGTTAACATGGCATGAACTCTCTTGGAAGGGTAAGCATGGACTATAAGAACATTGAACTAGTTGGATTGGTTAAGCTCGCCATTTATGAAAGAACCTTAAAGGTTAACCTTAATTAGGTAAGGTTATATTTTAGTGCGGTTGTTTGTGCAACAATGTGTAAATTAATGTTACCGAAGGATAAATCTAACTATACTAACATTTTAATAACCATGAGAGCTGGGACTAACAATTAGACTAAAAACTTGACAAACAATACAACTTGGACACATGTAGGACTTGGAAAATGGAAAAGAATATAATTAAATGTGGAAAACAATGAAAAAGTGGTATTAGTTGCACCTATATAGAGAAGTGGTTTAGAGGTTGGTTAGGGGAATTATTTAGGGTTTAGAGGTTTAGGGTTGCTCAGGTTTAGGGGTTTAGGGTTTACAGTTTAAAGAGAGATAGAGAGAGGGGACTGATAGAGTTTGGGAGAGATAGAGGAGACAGAGGGGAGAGATAGGGAGATAGAGAGTGAGAGACATGTCCAGAGACATAGAGAGAGAGAGAGAGAGAGAGAGAGATCGAGAGGTAGAGGGATGATAGAGATAGGGAGATAGAGGTTTCGGGTTGCTTGGGTTTAGGGGTATTATTTAGGGTTTAGGGTTTTGGGGTTAGGGGTTAAGGTTTAGAGGTTTAGGGTTTAGGGTTTAGAGAGAAATAAAGGACCAATAGGGAGATATAGAGGAGTCCGAGGGGAGAGATAGCGAGATAAAGAGTGAGGGACATGGCAAGAGACATAGCGAGAGAGATTGAGAGGTAGAGGGACAAAGGTGATAGGGAGATAGGAGAGAGATAGGGAGATAGTGGTTTATGGTTACTTGGGTTTAGGGTTTAGGGGTTTGGGGTTAGGGTTTAGGGGCATTATAATTTAGGGTTTAGGATTTATTGTTTAGGGGTTAGGGGTTAGGTTTAGAGGTTTAGGGTTTATAGAGAGAGAGGAATCATAGGGAGATATAGAGGAGTCTGAGGGGAGAGATAGGGAGATAAAGAGTGAGGGACATGGCTAGAGACATAGGGAGAGAGATTGAGAGGTAGAGGGATAAAGGTGGTAGGGAAATAGGGGAGAGATAGGGAGATAGTGGTTTAGGGTTACTTGGGTTTAGGGTTTAGGGGTTTGGGATTTAGGGTTTAGGGTTTCTCAGGTTTAGGGGTTAGGGGTTAGGGTTTAGGGCCATTATTTAGGGTTTAGGATTTAAATTGTTTAGGGGTTAGGGGTTAGGTTTAGAGGTTTAGGGTTTATAGAGAGAGAGGAATGATAGGGAGATAGAGAGAGGAGATCGAGGAGAGAGATAAGGAGATAGAGAGTGAGGCACATGGCCAGGGACATAGGGAGAGAGATCAAGAGAGGTAGAGGGATGATAGAGATAGGGAGATAGGGGAGAGAGGTTTAGAGTTGATTGGATTTAGGGTGTACCTGGGTTTAGGGTTTCTCAGTTTTGGAGATAGCTAGATAGAAAGAGAGAGGAGACAGATAGGGAGAGATAGAGGTGACAAAGGGGAGAGATAGGGAGATAGAGAGTGAGCGAGATGTCCAGAGAAATAGGGAGAAGGATTGAGAGGTAGAGGGATGATAGAGATAGGGAGATAAGGGAGAGATAGGAGATAGGGTTTAAGGTTGCTCGCATTTAGGGTTTAGGGTTTAGGGGTTAGGGGTTAAGGTTTAGGGGCATTATTCAAGGTTTAGGGTTTATGGTTTAGGGGTTAAAGTTTAGAGGTTTAGGGTTTAGTGTTTAGAGAGAGAGGACCAATAGGGAGATATAGAGTGAGGGACATGGCCAAAGCATAGGGAGAGAGATTGAGAGGTAGAGGAATGATAGTGCTGGGGAGATAGTGAGATAGGGAGATAGAGAGATAGAGGTTTAGGGTTTCTTGGGTTTAGTGTTTAGGATTTAGGGGTTTATGGTTTCTCAAGTTTAGGGTTTAGGGGTTAGGAAATAGGGGTTAGGGGTTATGGGTTAGGGTTTAGGGGTTAGGTTTAATCATGTGTTAATACAGGTTGTGGAGTGAGAAATGGGTGGTATGGGTATGGTTGAATGGAGTAATGAGGTGATTTAATTGGTGATGACCTAGGTGAAGTGATGGGTAAGATGTCTTATGTGGGATTGCTAGAAAGTGTGATTAGTAATGGTGGGGATAGCTAAATGTCATCTTCTAAGGGTTCAAAGGTGAGGAAAGTGTAAGATGGGGATATGGGATAATCCATGGTTTAATTATTATTCAAGGGAGTGTCCTTATATAATGATTATCAATGATGGTGTCAATAGGGGGAATGGAGTCTATGAATGTAGGTGTGGGAATGTGAGCTATGACATTGGGATTACAGTATTAGATGAATAATGGAAAGTACCTGGGCACCTGTCTAGTGATGGAAGGAGTCACATGATCGAATGATGTTTGGGGAAGGGCTTTTATTAGGAAAGTAAGGATTTGGGTGATGGTCTAGGGTTTAGTGGAGAAGAAATTATGGAAAATGTGGAGGTCATTAAAATTAATATCCCTCCACCTCTATCTCCCTATCTCTCCCTTATCTCCCTCTCTCTATCATCCCTCCACAGGTCTCAATCTCTATCCCTATCTCTCTAGACATCTCACTCACTCTCTGTTTCATGTTCTCTACATACAAATGCAATATACACATAAAATGCATATTCGCATACATTTGCGATATACACAAGAAATGTTCTTCAACACACATAAGCGATATATACATGAATTGTATACCCGATATATGTTAGTAATATACACATGAGATGTATCTTCTCATACATTTGTAGTATACACATGAAATGCATATTCAGTCACATGTTCCATCTATACTCATGTTCTATCACTAAATATGCATACTCATGTTTTGTCACTGAATATGCATTTCATGTGTATACTGCAAATGTATGAGAAGATACATCTCATGTGTATATCGCTAACGTATATCGGGTATACAATTCATGTATATATCGCTTATGTATGTTGAAGAACATTTCCTGTGTATATCACAAATGTATGCGAATATACATTTTATGTGTATATTGCATTTGTATCTTGAGAACATTTCATGTGTATATTGCAATTGTATGTGAGTATATTTCATGTGTATACTGCAATTGTATGTCAGATTTGTATGTTGCAAATGTATGTTGTGAAGATACATTGAAAATGTGCATTTCGAATGATACAAGGAGTGACCGGTAGCAACGGTAGAAAGAACCGGCACAGCAAGTCAAGTTATGTATATATGTGAAGTTGTAGTTATGCATTTCGGTGTGAGATGGGAGATCGGAAGACTAGTTTAAAGTTGGGCCGATGGATATATGTCACAGCGAAAGGTTCAAAGGCTCGTCAAAAGTGGAGTGATCAGAGCATCGGTATAAGAATTTCTGAGTCGGTCGATAGTGTTTATCTTGCTGATAGGAAGAATGTATATGATTTGATGTTATTTGGGACTTTGAGAAGGTTTCTGAAAGCTGATTAAGATTTAATCTATTTGAACTATGGGTTTTGATGGGTATTTCACCGTGTTTTGAGAGCTTCCACTATGTGCTCTGCATCAGACCAATAGGGAGATATAGAGGAGTCCGAGGGGGAGATAGGGAGATAAAGAGTGAGGGACATGGCAAGAGACATAGCGAGAGAGATTGAGAGGTAGAGGGACAAAGGTGATAGGGAGATAGGGGAGAGATAGGCAGATAGTGGTTTATGGTTACTTGGGTTTAGGGTTTAGGGGTTTGGGGTTTAGGGTTTCTCAGGTTTAGGGGTTAGAGGTTAGGTTTAGAGGTTTAGGGTTTTGGATTTAGGGTTTATAGAGAGAGAGGAATGATAGGGAGATATAGAGGAGTCTGAGGGGAGAGATAGGGAGATAAAGAGTGAGGGACATGGCCAGAGACATAGGGAGAGAGATTAAGAGGTAGAGGGACAAAGGTGGTAGGGAGATAGGAGAGAGATAGGGAGATAGTGGTTTAGGGTTACTTGGGTTTAGGGTTTAGGGGTTTGGGGTTTAGGGTTTAGGGGTTTAGGGTTTCTCAAGTTTAGGGGTTAGGGGTTAGGGTTTAGGGGCATTATTTAGGGTTTAGGATTTAAATTGTTTAGGGGTTAGGTTTAGAGGTTTAGGGTTTTGGATTTAGGGTTTATAGAGAGAGAGGAATGATAGGGAGATAGAGAGAGGAGACCAAGGAGAGAGATAAGGAGATAGAGAGTGAGGCACATGGCCAGGGACATAGGGAGAGAGATACCAAGAGGTAGAGGGATGATAGAGATAGGGAGATAGGGGAGAGATAGGGAGATATAGGTTTAGAGTTGATTGGATTTAGGGTGTACCTAGGTTTAGGGTTTCTCAGTTTTAGAGATAGCTAGATAGAAAGAGAGAGGAGCCAGATAGGGAGAGATAGAGGTGACAAAGGGGAGAGATAGGGAGATAGAGAGTGAGCGATATGTCTAGAGAAATAGGGAGAAGGATTGAGAGGTAGAGCCCGATGATAGAGATAGGGAGATAAGGGAGAGATAGGAGATAGGGTTTAGGGTTGCTCGTGTTTAGGGTTTAGGGTTTAGGGGTTAGGGGTTAAGGTTTAGGGGCATTATTTAGGGTTTAGGGTTTAGGGTTTTGGGTTTAAGGTTTAGAGGTTTAGGGTTTAGTGTTGACAATTTTTTAATGACAATTATCTATTCAAAAATGCCTTTGAAATACTATGAGATGCCTTAGTATAAGTAAATCATATAAAAATCAAATATATATATCATCCTAATCCTATATAAATTTTGATAGTTTGTCCAAAATCTCTCCTTTCATATGATACAACCTTTCTAAAATTTGGATTGTATTTTATAGCTAAAATGCCTAAATACTAAATAACTAAAATAAAAAGCAATGAAAATAATTGAGTAAAAAAAAAAATGGATATCCGTTTTTAGTTTTGAAAAACATAAAAAGCGAAAAAGATACTGCGTTTTTGCAAACCTGCGGCTTGCAAAACACAGTGGCATCTTTGAAAAATGGATATCAGAGGTGAATGGATATCCGATCTAAAAAGGTAAGATCTTTAGCATTTTTTTTGTTTGTTTTGTATATTCAAGCAAATTTTTTGGTTTTTTATGCTAAGTGGGTATGTTTTCCTTTTTTAATTAGGTAAAATGGATGCACAAAATGAAAACCCAAACCCTCCCCCTCCAACAATAGAAGAGAATATTCAAAGAAATATTGATCATATAAGTAGGATCATAGAAATGTATCGCCGCCACCCTCGATTGTCTACAATGACATCAAATTTAGAGGGAATCATTAGTCATGTTCAAACCTTGTCAACCCAACACAAATCATTTAGGCAATGGCGAGAAGCCAAGAAGGCCGAATATGCTAACGGTTTGTCATATGATGAAGTCAAAGAATTAGAGATTACAAAAACTATGTTAGCCCAACACTTTGTCAATCCTAAAACTAGATTGCATGTTGATGTCCATAAGCCCAAGTTTTCAATCAAATGGTGTATTCATGAGGGCATTAGCCAAAACTTTTGGGATCGTTGGTGGATGGTTTTTGATAAACCACCCAACAACAATTTAGATGTACCTTTGTATTTCCTTCGTAAACTCTAGCAGAGTTTGTCATGGGTCAACATGTTAATTATTTTGATTTTAGAGAGTTTCAAGGAGTGGGCAAAGGAATGCCTCAAGATAGACCTGGGGCAATTAGACAAGTACAAGGTCCCTATATTCCCCCTCCTGCTATCCCTTCTCCACCCCCAATGTAGCACCCAGACGTTGTTGCAAATGCAACACAACAGGGCCTTAGTGCCATACACTCTTTGACCGAGCATTTGATTATACAGACATCTCAGTTTGCACAAGCACATGATGAAGGTGATGATATTGGATCACTTGGTTCTACTAGACTGTCGTCGTCCACACATGTATGTGTGCCCCATCATTGCATTTCTTGCAATCATTTATGCTTAGGTCTTATTATGGAGAGTAGTGAGCCACCGTTGAACACATCAGAGTACGATCTCCATTCATGAGATGAGGCAATGGGGTCCAAAACTCAAGATGAGGGGTCAGGGACAAGAGTAGAAGCTACCGGATCAGTGAACCATAGAGAAGGAGAAATGCATGAGCAATCTTTTATGCAGGTAAAATTTAAAGTTAAATTTTATGGTCTATTCCATTTGAATATATAAACAACATTATTAGTACTAATGTATCTAAGTGGGATAGCAGTTGATGACAGAGGAGGAGTTGACAGAAGTTCATCATGGAACTTTGTCTACCATCCAATTTGGCTTGGGCTTGCCGGTATAATTTGTTCTACACATCAACTTTTTTTTTAATGCATTTATTTCTTTGTGAGTAATTATATATTAATTTATATCTTGATGTTAATTTTATTTTATAGTCAATCGAAAATGTGAATGATGTGGCATCTCTGCCAATAGTCTTTTCTCGAACTCCTGCTCGACCCAAGGGACTATCATTTGCAGAACGGCTTTCTCAACACCAACAAAGGGTGGAGGTAATTTGATTGAATTGTACTTTAATTGATAATTTAGAAAACTTGAATATTCGATTATAGTCATTTAGAGTCTTACATTCTTATCATTTTGATAATTCAGAGTCCTTCTCAATTGATGCAGGAGGCCTCGATGGTGGTATGTGCTTGTTTTCTAGTAGATAAGTTTTTGTGTAGTGCACTTTAGATTGTTTGTGTGTAACACATCTAACCTTTTTAAATGTATGCATTTCCTATTTTGTTTAATAATTATATATTAATTTATTTCAATGTTACTTTGCTTTTATGTAGTCTCTTGAGAATGTGAGTGATGTGCCACCTTTGCCATCATGCTTCACTAGGACACCTGATCGTCTTAAGAGAAAATCATTTGCAGAACGATTGTCCGAACAACAACATAGAGTCGAGGTAATTGAATTGAATTTTTCTAAATAATTGATAGTTTATCTAGCAGTCTTATAGTTGATTGTAGTGATTTAGATGTATGTTAATAAATGAAAGTTCTTAATTGTAGTAGATAAGAATCTATTTACTAAATTTAACTTATTTTTATTTACCATTGAAGAGATTACTCAAATTTGTGTTTTGACTTGTTAATGCAGGAAACTTCACCTCCATCAATTACTAGACATTTTGGTACAAAGAGGACACTTTTTCAGGATCCATCACAAATTGAGGATCCATCACAGATTGAGGGTCAAGTGGACTTGTAGTATTTGATGTAGCTATTTGGCATGTAGATTGTATATAGATTTTGAGACATGGCATATGCCACATTTTGTAAAAAATGTTTTGAGTTGGCATATTTGCCAAATTTTTGTATATGTCTACCATTATGGATTAGATTTAATATATATACACCTTGATATACAATATAATTTAAATTCCTTATGTGCATGTCATGATACTTCCCATGATGCCATACATTATGATGATAGTTCTTTAGTCCATTGATGATATGTTTAGCATTGAGAATGGTTTTAGATCAATAGAATCAATATGACAAAATTCCTTATATGCCCTAATCAAGCATAGTAGCTTGAAATCTAATAAGGTCATGATAAACCATTTCATCATGTATTTAGTCTTCATCTTGTCAAATTTTGTAAATATGTCAAAGTTGTCATATGAAAAATGTGAAAAAAATGCAAAAGTATGGAAGATGAACAGTCAAGTACTCAAAAGTCAGTTGGAGACTATTGGTTTCCCTCAAATCATGTATAAATATGCATAAACCTTCGTGGAAAAGGCATTGGAGATGTATTGAAAACATTTTGAAGATGAATTGAAGACAAGTTTGAATGAAATTAATGTCAAGAAACTCTGTTTTTGCAGATTTTACTATTTTCCTGCTATTTCTTTGTTTAGTACAACCCTGTATGGATGTGTTAGGAACTGAGAGAAATTGTAATTGAAAGCTGGTGGAATCTATTTCAGTTGGGTGTGTGTGTATGCAAATCCCATTTATGGCCGAGAAGCTCTCTATTTACTATTATTCAACTCTCGTTGATAGGAGGTTGGCTCTACAACTATTGCAATTTGTGTATGAAACCTAGATGCCTACGAGATCATATATATGTATGTATGTATGTATGTAAATCCTATTTATGGTCAAGTAGCTCTCTATTTACTATCATTGAACTCTCATTGATAGGAGGTTGGCTCTCCGACTATTGCAATTTAATCCATTTGTAATGATGCCTCTATCATGTTGAGTTTTATCCTATCTCTGCATCAAGTTAAAATCATGAAGATGACAACACCATACAATCCTCATTGGGCTATTAAAATGCACAAAACAATCATACAAGACTGTCATTCATGAAATTACTATGCAAAGAGGGTTTATAAGTTGCATTAGGGCTTGTATAAATGATCTAATGGATTTATAAGGTTGTCAAACACCAAAATGGATGATTTATATGAGTTTTGGGACTGTCACAGTCCATGTACAACTTGCCCTTTATGATTGTTAAAAAGATACACATGGCTATCCAAAAACTACCCTTTATGACTATCCTAAAACACCGTGTATATGCTCATAAAAGCCATCAAACTCTGAGAATAAACTCGTCATTCGATAAGGAGTGGAAGGATAAAGTCACATTTTGAAAAACCTCGTTTTGTGTGCCAAGCGTCCCAGTGATTCCGGGCAAGAGGCTATCGGCAAAGTCCCTTAGGATCCCTGAGACCAAAAAACTACCAAACTTTGACGGAGCAGTTCTCAGAATTTGTGACAGCTGAGAATTTTTTGTTTAGACCTACAGGTGCACATGGGGTCCATCCACAATAACCTCTCTCATTTTTGGTCAACTCCATTCCGTTTGCCCGTGCCGAAATTAAATGCATTGTTTCAAAATGCTTCAATTTTATGCTGTGGAAAGGTGCTAGGTGTGACATTTTTCATTCCATAGCTCGTGGGGTCAAACGGACTATGTCAACACGTTGGGGTGGGTGGGTAAATGCCATTGGAGGTCTCGTTTTGTGCGCCAAGCCTCCCAGTGATTCCAGGAAAGAGGCTACCGGCAAAGTCCCTTAAGATCCCTGAGACCAAAAAATTGCCAAACTTTGACGGAGCAGTTCTCAAAATTGGTGACAGCTGGGAATGTTTTGTTTCAACCTATAGGTGCACGTGGGGTCCGTCCACAATAACCTCTTTTGTTTTTGGTCAACTCCATTCCATTTGACCGTGCTGAAATCAAACACATTGTTGCAAAATGCTTCAATTTGATGTAGTGGAAAGGTGCTAGGTGTGACATTTTTCATTCCATAGCTCGTGGGGTCAAATAGACTGTGCCAACGCATTGGGGTGGGTGGGTAAATGCCATTGGAGGTCTCGTTTGGTGCGCCAAGCGTCCCAGTGATTCCGGGCAAGAGGCTACCAACAAAGTCCCTTAAGATCCCTGAGACTAAAAAACTGCCAAAATTTGATGGAGCAGTTCTCAGAATTTGTGATAGTTGGGAATGTTCTGTTTGGACCTACAAGTGCACGTGGAGTCCGTCCACAATAACCTCTCTCATTTTTGGTCAACTCCATTCTGTTTGCCCGTGCCGAAATCAAACTCCTTTTTTCAAAATGCTTCAATTTGATGCAGTGGAAAGGTGCTAGGTGTGACATTTTTCATTCCATAGCTCGTGGGGTCGAACGGACTATGCCAACGCGTTTGGGTGGGTGGGTAAATGCCATTGGAGGTCTCATTTGGTGTGCCAAGCATCCCAGTGATTTAGGGCAAGAGGCTACCAACAAAGTCCCTTAAGATCCTTGAGACCAAAACACTGCCAAACTTTGACGGAGCAGTTCTTAGAATTCGTGATAGCTGGGAATGTTCTGTTTAGACCTACAGGTGCACATGGATTCCATCCACAATAACCTCTCTCATTTTTGGTCAAATCCATTCCGTTGGACCGTGCCGAAATCAAACGCATTTTTTCAAAATGCTTCAATTTGATGCAGTGGAAAGGTGTTAGGTGTGACATTTTTCATTCCATAGCTCATGGGGTCAAACGGACTATGCTAACGCGTCAGGATGGGCGGGTAAATGCCATTGGAGGTCTCATTTGGTGCACCAAGCATCCCAGTGATTCCAGGCAAGAGGCTATCGACAAAGTCCCGTAAGATTCCTGAGACCAAAAAACTGCCAAACTTTGACGGAGTAGTTCTCAGAATTTGTGACAGCTGGGAATGTTCTATTTAGACCTACAGGTGCACGTGGAGTCCGTCCACAATAACATCTCTTATTTTTGGTCAACTCCATTCCGTTTGACCGTGCCGAAATCAAACGCATTGTTGCAAAATGCTTCAATTTGATGCAGTGGAAAGGTGCTAGGTGTGACATTTTTCATTCCATAGCTTGTGGGGTCGAATGGCCTGCGCCAATGCATTAGGGTGGATGGGTAAATGCCATTGGAGGTCTCATTTGGTGCGCCAAGTGTCCCAATCGTTCTGAGCTATAAGCTACCGACAAAGTCAAAAGTTGCTAGGATTGAAATTTTGCATTCTATAGGTCCTGGGGCCAAACAGATTGCGCCAACACGTCGGGGTGGGCAAGTAAATGCTAGGGGAGGTCTCGTTTTGTGTGCAAAGCATCCCAGTCCTTCTGAGCTATAAGCTATCGGTAAAGTCACTTTCCCGGTAGCTTACAGCTCATAAGGACTGGGATGCTTTGCACACAAAATGAGACCTCCCCTAGCATTTACTCACCCACCCTGACGTGTTGGCACAATATGTTCAGCCCCAGGACCTGTAGAATGCAAAATTTCAATCCTAGCAACTTTTGACTTTGTCGGTAGCTTACAACTCAGAACGATTGGGACGCTTGGCGCACGAAACGAAACCTCCAATGGCATTTACCCATCCACCTTGACACATTGGCGTAGTCCATTTGACCCCACGAACTATGGAATGAAAAATCTCACACCTAGCACCTTTCCACTGCATCAAATTGAAGCATTTTGCAACAATGCGTTTGATTTCGGCATGGTCAAACAAAATGAAGTTGACCAAAAATGAGAGATGTTATTGTGGATGAACTCCACGTGCACCTGTAGGTCCAAACAGAACATTCCTAGCTGTCACAAATTTTGAGAATTGCTCCGTCAAAGTTTGGCAGTTTTTTGGTCTCAAGGATCTTACGGGACTTTGCCGGTAGCCTCTTGCCCATAATCACTGGGATGTTTGGCGCACGAAATGAGACCTCCAATGACATTTACTTGCCCACCCTGATGCATTGGCACAGTCCGTTTGACCCCACGAGCTATGGAATGAAAAATGTCACACCTAGCACCTTTCCACTGCATCAAATTGAAGCATTTTGAAAAAATGCGTTTGATTTTGGCACGGTCAAATGGAATGGATTTGACCAAAAATGAGAGAGGTTATTGTGGACAGACTCCACCTGCACCTATAGGTCCAAACAAAACATTCCCAGCTATCACGAATTCTGAGAAATGCTCCGTCAAAGTTTGGCAGTTTTTTGGTCTTAGGGATCTTACGGGACTTTGCCGGTAGCCTCTTGCCCGGAATCACTGGGACGCTTGGCGCACCAAATGAGACCTCCAATGGCATTTAACCACCCACTCTGACACATTGGCGCAGTCCGTTCAACCCCACGAGCTATGGAATGAAAAATGTCACACCTAGCACCTTTCCACTGCATCAAATTGAAGCATTTTGCAACAATGCATTTGATTTTGGCACGGTCAAATGGAATGGAGTTGACCAAAAATGAGAGAGATTATTGTGGACGGACTCCACATGCACCTGTAGGTCCAAACAAAACATTCCCAGCTATCACGAATTCTGAGAACTACTCCGTCAATTTTTGGCAGTTTTTTGGTCTCAGGGATCTTATGGGACTTTGCCGGTAGCCTCTTGCCCGGAATCACTGGGATGCTTGGCGCACCAAACGAGACCTCTAATGGCATTTACCCGCCTACCCCGACGCATTGGCGCAGTCCGTTCGACCCCACGAGCTATGGAATGAAAAATGTCACACCTAGCACCTTTTCACTGCATCAAATTGAAGCATTTTGCAACAATGCGTTTGATTTAGGCACGGTCAAACAGAATGGAGTTGACCAAAAATAAGAGAGGTTATTGTGGATGGACTCCACATGCACCTATAGGTCCAAACAGAACATTCCTAGCTATCACGAATTCTAAGAACTGCTCCGTCAAAGTTTGGCATTTTTTGGTCTCAGTGATCTTAAGGGACTTTGCCGGTAGCCTCTTGCCTGGAATCACTGGGATGCTTGGTGCACAAAATGAGACCTCCAATGGCATTTACCCGCCCACCCCGACATGTTTCCGCAGTCCATTCGACCCCATGAGCTATGGAATGAAAAATGTCACACCTAGCACCTTTCCACCGCATCAAATTGAAGCATTTTAAAAAAATGCGTTTGATTTCGGCACGGGCAAACGAAATGGAGTTGACCAAAAATGAGAGAGGTTATTGTGGATGGACCCCATGTGCACCTGTAGGTCCAAACAAAACATTCCCAGCTATCACAAATTCTGAGAACTGCTCCGTCAAAGTTTGGCAATTTTTTGGTCTTAGGGATCTTAAGGGACTTTGCCGGTAGCCTCTTGCCCGGAATCACTAGGATGCTTGGCGCACAAAAAGAGACCTCCCCTGGCATTTACCTACCCACCCTAACATGTTGGCGCAGTTCATTCGGCCCCACGATGAGCAGAACAAAAAATATTGTTCCAGTTGACACATTCTCAATCATTGACATGGATGATATCTCAGTACCATTCCTTTAGGCACAATATGAGCTGCCAATGGAAGGCACAATTGTGAGGTTAGAGATGATGAAAAGTGTGCGTCATTCACAATCATGTTTTACTTGTCTTCAATGATGATTCCTTGATTCAACTTAATCCTTTGATAATACATTTTAACCTCCTTGTGAAAGCACACTTTCAAGGTTGCTTGAGCAAGAGCTAGTGCCTCAACATCTAGGTGCACTTTTGGTGTTCTAGAAGCATGAACTAGCACCTCAAATAGTAAGGCACTCATTCTAGGTTGTTTATTCAATAATTGGCGCCTTGTATTCATTATCAAGGCGCATATCCAAAGTCATAGAGATATGAAGTGGCACCTCACTAATCTAGGTGCACATTTGATGGTGTAGAGAGGTAGATGTGCGCCCAAGTCATCATTTGATGCCTTCAATAACTATAAACTCCTTTGATGATGCATTTTATCCTTCCAATTCACTATCTAGCCTTAGGCGCACATTTTAGGTTGATCAATCATAATCTAGCACCCTAAGTACCAAGGCGCACTTTTAGGTTAGTTTGATCAAGGATTAGTGCCTTCACGTCTAGGCAAAAGTTTGGAGTTGAAATACATCAAAATAACAAGTTTCTTCATCACTTCAAACATCTTTAACACTTTGAAGATCTCTAATGCATGATTGAATATCAAGAAACCAATGTATCATTTCATGAAGGTCTTGATGAGAAGAACAAAGAATATTGTTCAAGTTGACACATTCTCAATCATTGAACCAATGAAATTGATGTAAACATGCAATTTGTTCATGTTGTGCCATCATGTTGATGCAAACATTCTCTATCATTCATATTGTCACATGTTGTAAGCCATGTATGTGAAGATGTAAACATAGTATTGGTGACATGAGCAACACTACTACATATTCTTAAGTGTTGTAAATATGCATCTTCTTATTTAATCATGTGTTGTAAATGAAGGAATGCAATGATTGCAATATGTGCACAAAACATAATTTTTGATAAGGATTGAAAGGAAATGTTAAGAAAATGCAATTGGCAGGTGTAAATCCAAAGTGTGGAAGCATAGACAAGGCATGTGAATAGTTTGGCATGACACCTCAAAGAGATGCTATCTCATGGAATGCAATGATTGCAAGATATGCACAAAATGGATTTTTTGAAAAGGCTTTAGAAACTTTGAAGCAAATACAATTGGAATGTTTAAAACCAAATTCCATAACCTTTGCAAGCATTCTCCCTACTTGTGCCAAATTAGGATCTTATATATACATATATGCATAATGTCATGAAAATAATGTATAGTGTATATATCAAGCCATATAGGCATGTACAAATAAAACCATATGGGTATATACAACGATATACATTGATAACATACAAAAGTATGTTTACAAAGCCAAATAGGCATATGTAACAAAATGTCCCAAAATCAAATCTCCTATCCAGATTGCTATCAAATAATCTATGGCTCTTGCTAGGCCATGAAGATGGTGAACCAGTCAATGACTCATCCTTTATCGCTCATCGACTAGACCTCCTCGATAAAGATTTTTGAATTTCCACCTATTAATACAATCAAACAACGTGCACATTAATATAGAATTTAATATTCAAAATATATAACATGACATAAGTAATCAATCACTTATCACCAATTGGTGATCCCTCTTGATCATTTCTTGTCTCTCTTCGTCTGTAGAGCTGGATGGGTAGGGGAGGTGACGTCCTGTGAGAAGCATGAACAAGCAAATTTAAGTAAACGTGAATATCATAAATATGTACATTAAATGATGTGCTTATTATAGGACTGTTCTAGGACTATTTTAGGACTATTGTAGGACTGTTGTAGTTAAAACTATCCTAGTAGACATGTATAGGACTGTCATCTCATGGAATACAATGATGGCAAGATTACTATCAAGATTAGTATGAAGATTAATTATGACTATTATAGGACTTTTATAAGAATGCAAAGTAAGGAAGCATAGGCAAGGCACATGAATTGTTTGGTGGAATACCTCAAAGAAATGAGAATTTTGTCAAATGTTGTAGTTGCAATTGCCATGTGACACATGTATGTAATATGTGAAAGCATAGACAAGGCACATGAACTATTCAGCAAAAGACATCAAATACATGTCATCTCATGGAATGCCTTATGTAGAAAAGGTACAAATGTGCAATATTAAGAAATACAAATGAGAACTAAAAATCATACCTCGAGTATAGTCAAAATAACCTACGATGCCATACAAAATAATCTACGATGCCATGTAAAATAATCTACGATGCCATGTAAAATAACTTTATTCATAGTCCTGTATAGTTAAAAGCATGCATTATAGTTAAAGTAACAAGATTTTTAATAAAACAATTCTAAAAAATAGAAAAAACAAGAACAAGTTAATATAAAAATGTCATACGTGTCCATCTGGAAGTTTAAATGCTAGTCAAGCGTACTTGAGGGGTCATCTCTTACCTTCAAAGTATCCAATATTGCTTCATGATCAGCATTACTAATTGTCCATAGTTTTTTTAATTTTGGTTTTCCACGATGCTTTAGTAACTTGACATTTGTTGCTACAACTAGGTGAGAATACATCAATATGGTTTTATGCTTCTCAAAGTCTTCAAAGGCCGGGATGCCATTCTTTTTAATCATATATGTTCGTAACCAAGTCCCAGCAATAACAACTGATCCTGTAGGATATGTGAACCCATCATCATCTGTCATAGGTTGTGTTAGCTTTTGTTTTCCCTGTACACATTGTGCCAACCAATAGTCTGACTTCTCTTCATTTCCATGCGGTGCAACAACTACATAAACATGACCTGGCTATACAAGGTCTGAAAGATGTTCATAGTCAAATGAGCTCTCCATGTCATTGATGGAAGATGATTGACCTTCATATAAAGGGATTAAATATTGTGGAATCCATGCATCTACCCACTCACTTGACTCACAATTGTTCCAATCACATTTAATACAACTCTGACAAAAACAAGCTAATTCTCGTGTCCAAATAGTCCATGTACTTGCATCTGAGCTTTGAAATGAATGCATCTTTGATGATTCACTGATTCTCTGACATTCCAATTTCTCTATCACTATCCCATCATCAACCAACCAAAAGAACCTGCGCACTTCAGAATCAAGAGCCACTCCTCGTGACAATGCATAGTTATACCACTTAACAATGGAATCTGCATCACTGAATGTAGCACCACCTCTTATCTTTAGTTGTTCTTTAAAAGGAGCTCTCTTCACACATGCACCTGCTCCATCATGTTCACCTTTTCTGTGCTCAGCTTCAAAAAAATTCCAAATATGAGGTATACCCTTCTCTACATGCATTTTGCTCAACCAATAGAAATTACGAGCATTCTTGAATTGACCAGTGCAATTATCTGACCAAATGAGATGTTGATCCATTCTAATATCTTTTTCTTGCAAGAACCCATAAAATTGTTGAAAACAATATTGCACAAACTCTGCTGAATGAGATCGATCATCACTCATGTAAAAATGGTATTCTCTGACAATCTTACTGTTCTCTTCTGTACTCTTGAGGGCATGTCTGTATGTGATGTGAACAAAAATAGCAATCTGACTAGAATTGTAGTACTGGGATTGAACTTCATTTTGGGTTGTAATGTATAGTTTTCTGTAAAACCAACTACAGAGACAATAGTTCCAATCGGGAAAGAGTCTTTACACATCCTGAACTATTGATCCAACCATCGAGACCTGTGGCTATGTCTAACATACTTGTAGAAAAGATTTTTCTTAAAATCATCAATAAAATCAGCAATACTTACCTCTCTTACAATCAACTCACATCTAGAACCTTCACCTCCACTTTTCAAATTGTATTTCACTGTCTCATATCTCTTTTTCTCAACCATTCTCTTTCCAAAATCATGCACGTTGCCCTCATGAAAACATGATACAAACTTTGATAACCCACCACATTGTAAACACTTTTCATTTAAACAATCATTCTTGTAGAACATGCAACCATCATCTCTAATACATAGAAGTAAATCCAATAAGTCCCTAGATGACTTTGGTAGTTGAATTGCACCACACTCCTGTAACATTTCGTTAGTGTGCAAAGTAGAACAAATATTGCATAATAATTCACGGTACATAGAAAACTCTACATGGTATTTGCAACATGTATTACGAACTTTAAGAGGAACACAATAAAATGGCTTAAGAGATTCAAATGCTCTTTGTGAGATTGTCATACCTAGGTGTGTTTCACAATATTGTTTGTACAATGTTGTTTGGCTACATTCCAAGTAATGTTTAGGATGTGGTGTGCGGTCTTTATCACCAATTCTTAACTTTACAACATCTTTTGCATTTGGTGATACCCTAGAGTTAGTGTGCCAAAATCATTCAATTTCTTCCTTTGTGCTATCAATTAGCTTCTTGTCAACTCGTGGAAACCTACCACTGAAAGCCCAAGTATCATTGGCAAGAGAATTATCTAGCCTTGATCTTAATGCTAGTGCTTTTGACAATGTTTTACGATTCAATCTTAAGTCAACACAAGTTTGCCTCATTGATCAAGCATTTCTTAATTGTTTGCTTACTATTGAGGTTGTTATTACTCTACGGGCAGCTCTTTTATCTTTCTCCTTGCTAGTCTTTCCAATAGAATTGAGTGTATTGAAAAGGCTTCTAACAATAATTTTATTCCGATCAGACACTTTGTTTAATCGAATCTTTAATTTCTTTAGTAAAGGTCTCATTTTGTACATCTTTAATAATTGCACAAAAAGTTGGCATTGTTCAGTTAATGTTATCTTCTCAAAGTATTCATTGAAGAGTTTTGTAGCCCACAACTGAACCATTCGTGATGACCTCTTGCCTTCAAGTTTTTCCATTATGTTCTCATCAATTTCAAGTAACCATTTTGGGGTTCTTGGGTGTTTTCCAATTTCATCACAGTTATTCTCTTCTTGACAAATGTCCTCTCTTCTTATGAAATTTGGAGATACATTGATTGTTCTTGTTTCATCCATGTTATCAACCTCATCAATTTTATCAACAAATGGATTATGGAGTGCAATTTCAACATCATGATGTTCATATCCACTTTCTTCAAGTGCACGTCTTCATTTTTCTTCTTCTTCTTTGTCCATGGTATTGCTATTATGAATAGGTGTTTCATAACATTTTTCAATATTTTCATTTGCAATATCATGGTGAATTTCATTCTTATCTAACATTTCATTATAATCAAAATTAACATCTTCAATTTGCATGTCATTAGATGGTAAAGAAGAAGATTCACCTTGATGAACATCCGCCAAACCCACTCTTCCAATCCTCTTCCTTTTGCTATCTTTTTCCCTAATTGCTTCAATTTCCTCCAATGTAACTTTCGTCCTCCTTTTTGCTTTACGACGACTGTTGCTCCTCATTAGGGGAACAAAAATATCACCCTTATGATTGTAACAAGAAAATTGTCTCCAAAAGTGCAATAAAAATATTTCTTTCACTGTCATAGCCAGAAATCACGAGTATTTCACAGCAGAGGGTCTCTGGTTGCGAATGTCGGGCCCAACAATATTCCTTTTATCTTTTTTCTGCATTTACAAAACGGATATCCATTTCTTAAATCCCAATTCTTTGCCAATGGACACTCTGCAACGTCCATATCGCTACTACAAAACAGATATCTGTTTTATTATGTACATTTGGATTCTAGACTAGGGATTCATTTTATTATTCTATAAACTTGTGAATTACCATCTAATATGAATGTTTACACACTAATCCACCTAGTTATCAACTTAATAAAGCTCTGGATATAAGCCATTATTTGATTTGAGTAATCTTACTTTGGACATAAGCTATTATTTGATTTGAGTAATCTTACTTTGGACACATTTGTGAAGACTCCTAAAGACCCTGGACATACAATTGTAAAGATGATATAGCCTCCATACAAGCATAAAGATGATATATAATTTTAGTTTGTTGAAGGCCATGTAAATCAGTCATTGATGAGGACTCTGCTACACCTAAAGTTGAGTCCTTTGTTTGGAACTTTGAAGCATGCAAAGAGGCAAGTGACTTGTAATGCTTAAGTAAACACAAGTCTCAACATGATGTAGTTCAACTTGATGACATGTCTAAATATGACACATTTTAGTTTGTATTGCATGAGGACTTCCTTATTCATGCATATCAAATTTATAATTAGGTATATTTTTCTGAAGTGTATGAGTTTGAGGCTTTCAATTTTTGTATTGACTCACTTGAAGATGCTAGCAGCCATGTGAACATGATTAATATGGGATCCAAGAGTTGTCCTTTTCCCATGCATTTGGAGTGGATTGTTGGCCCTTATGATTGTTTAAATCATGTTGGCCTAGCATTTGAATAGTTGCTTCGTGACATGGATGGGAATAGATAATGTATAGACTTTATGACACTTTAGGGTTTTCCCATTATATGCTAAAATGTTATGACTATCCACTTATTCTATTTTAGACTATCATCAAATGAGGAGCTTCTAAAGGCAAAAATGTTGTCCCAAAAGAAGGCTCAATGTTATTCGTAAAGACATTAGATTGTTAAAATACAAATTCAAGGGTAGATATTCCTTGGGCTATTTTAGTATAGAGAAGCAAAATTGCAATATATGACTATCCTAGGAATTAGAATGGTTGATCATAGGATATTCATGGCATTTTGATATTAATGGATGGATTGATGGATGTTTAGGGAGTTTAAGTTTAAATGTAATGTATGAGAATTTTTATTTATGAAGGATCTAATAGGTCTTATGTCTTATTTGTAGGCCATTCAAGAAAGAAATGAAAAGATACCAAGGACTATCATAACACCTATTACAATTAGGTGCATCAAAGGATTGTCATCCAAGACCTTACCAATATGGGAAGTTATCAAAACCATGTCATGTTTAAAATTAAAGGCTTTATCACCTCTTTGTCCCTATAGGCCTATTAGAACAATAGGTCACATTTTATTCATATACTGGGGTTGAGAATAAACACTAAGTATTTGTAGTTATGGCAAGTGTAAATGGAAATAGATTACAACTTTAGACAATCTATCCTCTCCTAGATTGTACTGATTGAGTGGAAATTCAAAATTCCCTATCAATGTCCTTTATATACTGAAGGTATGGGTGAGAAAGGTAAACTTTGTATGTTGTAGACAAGGCCTCAAATGTAAAATATATTATGACAATAACGATAAGGACTGTTAGGCATGAATGCTATCACTATTATAGATTGTCAAACCAACCATAGGCTGCCATAATAGTACATTGCTGACTATCATACCTTTAGGCATGGTGCCATGAACCTTATGAGTAAAATGCATTGGTATTTGTGAGAAATGTATTGCTTATGTTAAGAATAAGTATTTATATTGTTTGAACGTCATCAAAAGGTGGACTACAAATACGACTTTGTCAAAGGAAAACTTTAATGGCAAAAATCTAACTATGAACTATTGTGCCATCCAAGCACAATCATGACCAACATCAAGGGATAGTCAAGGCATGGGTGTCTTAAGAAACACAATTGAAATTGTCCATGGATATTTGAAGTAATTCACAATATTCATGATCAAGAATCAACTCTGACTGTCTCAACAGTGGTAAATTTGGCTTCAAGACAATAAAAAATTAGGGATTCATTATCACCAAGTAATAAAGAAGAGTAAGCGTAAGTGTCAACCTTCAATTTCATTATACAAGAGGATGAAGAAGGGGCCATAGTATTTTCATACCATAATACAACATACAAAAGGAAAATCATGAAGTCAAACATGTGCAAAGGGTATCTATGTTAAAGAGGAGACTTGCGAATGGACGATGACTATCACTGTCAAAATAAGATATAGTCTCACTAAGGACAGTTAGGAGATTTGTGGATTGTCATGACTACAAGGCACAAGAATCTTGTGTATGAAGAGGAAAGAAATATAAATAAAAGAAGATTGAAGGATTGTTGCACCTGGGTATAATGTTCCTAAAGGATTGTCATGCTAAAAGGATAATCAACAGTACAAAGATTCATATTTCAAGGCTATCCTTAATCTCATTCACATGGTCCTAATGTTGGTTTGATTTGCATGGAGTGAGATGACACTATCAGGATTAATTGAAAAGGTGAAAGGGTTTGGTACCAAATTTGGTCACAAGTGTAAAAATTGCAATAAGCTTGAGAATATTGTTCACTAAACCTAGAACTATCACCAAGCAACATCCTATTCATAAGATGTGATCAACAAACATGTAAGAAAAATGGATATCAACCTTCTTGGTTATGCATGCTTGATAAGAGCCCATACTTTTCACAAGGAGCCACCAATTTTTAACTAAATATTTCCATTAGAAACGGATAAAAAAATGTTCCCCCAAATGAGGAAACTAGATTGTTAATTAGAATTCTATGTGTAATGTGATATGAAACAATAGATACACCTATAAATGACCAACTAACTTTAATTTCTTGTATTATTGCCTCGATGTTTCAAATATGTTGCTTCTCTTCATCCAAAACCAATGGTACAAAAATTTTCATAGATCAAGGAAACAGATATCCATTTTGAGTTGCTTTTACCGAAGCAAGACGGATATCCGTTTTGGTTGTTGGCTTTTCATGGATTCTAATGTGTTTTCATGTTTCAGTCTCTTCTTCGAACTTCACCCTTCGTGCTGACGACTTTTTTTTAATGCAAAATTGATAAAACGAAAAGGGTTTATAGAAAAAATTATTAGCTTTCTAAAAATATAAGATTTGTTTGGTTATCATTTTATTAAATAATTATTAATAATTTTCTATATATCGTGTCTCTAAAATCCTAATGGACACACTGATTGAAAAACATCCCTAACTTTCAAACCATTTCACCTTTTTGAGATCCGAAACCTGCGTCAAACTCTATGCTTTTTTGGCTATAGGTTAAAAAAAAAATTAAATTTCAATTTTTTTTATTGAGTTAGGTTGGCTGGAAAATTACTTTTTAGTTTTTAAAAAAAGTCACAGTAAAAAAATCATAACTAATTATTTTATTGGAAAAAAATTTCAAATAAATATGCGTCACATCCGGACATGAGTCCTCTACTTATTTTGAAAGTTTCAAAAAAAAAAAAAAATTACTCATAGTTATGGCTGGACAGACACCCACTTTTTATTTTTTTCTGAAAAATTTAAAAGCTGTTCATTGAAATATTCAATTTTCACTAAGTAAATTTAGTTTAAAAAAAAAAATAGTAGCCTATAAACTAGATTCAATTCTCTACAAATTTTGTTCTTACATCTTTTTCAAATTGTGTAGATAATCCATTCAAATTTTCACATGAACTTGATAAAGTCTGATTTTTTGTATTTTCATTGCCACTTAGAGGTATAGTTTGGCCCATCATGATCCTGCACATACCCCCCTACTTCATAAATATACTCATATATGCTTTACGCAAAGTTTTTTCTATATAGACATAGTCTATTACTACAAATTGGTTTACTATAGGCTAAACTCATCATGATTCTCATATAGATATGAGAAGATCTTTGACACTTTATCCTACTTATCTAACTATCCTTAGTTTTTCTATCATTCCAAAAGGTTACCTCATAGTCACCATAGATCACCAAGAATCTAGGTTCTTTGGATAAGATATCGTTTATACAATGCATGGAAATGAAAACAAGATTGATTTCAAATAAAATTGACATCTCTAAATACTCTATTCCGTATTACTCTTGGTTGGTGAGTTTACTAAATGAATACCTTTACACTAATCTCATTGAGAGTTTAATACATATTTTTCCTATGATAACAATAGTTGACTTATTTATGAAAGATTACTCTTTTCAATTGAGTGACTGGTTTTCTAAACATTAGAAGACTATAACAGTTTCCATTAAAGAAAGTTTGTAAATACATAACCTGAACAATAGAAGGGTTTACCTATTGGTTAAAGATAGATGTAATATCAACTCACTGTGATTATTCAAAACTGATTTCATTGCAAGAGCTTGCATCGGCCCTTTTCCAGCTAAACGACACTTCTTGGTTACACTAAAACTCACATACACCATCGACTCAGACAAACGAGTCACAACGATAGTATTGAAGTTGACACAGTTGGCTTATCACATTACATAGTTTATACAAAAATACTGACAGGATAATCAAACTCAGTTAAACGATTGCTCATAACAACCATTTATTATGATTATCTTTGTCTTATAAAACATATGGGCTAGTGGTAAGCTACTATGTTCATCCCAGATGACCACGTTCTTACTTAACCTTTACCAGCTTCCTCACTACCCTCCACGAATTTCCTTCTACTCCTTAATCAGACCTTGTAAACCAAACATAAGCACGCCCTAGATATGCCATCGACTATCCAATCTGTGGCTTTAAGAGCTCAAAACAAACTCATAATGAGTCATCCTGTATGTTCGCTCCCACTCTAAGTAGTTCTAAAAACTCATTAAATTCCAACAGTAATGCTAAACGGTTGGACTTCAAACACAACTAAAAATGTGTAAACATTGACAAATGTTGATGATGAAAACATCTTTTGAGGAGATCAACGATGGTGGTTGAGTTATCCGCCACTCCTCCTATAAGAAGCCGCCAACTCTTAAACTAACTTAAGCAATCGGTTACTCTTAATGAATAAATTCGATCCACCATGCTTTTTAACATTTAAGGCATTCCTCAATAGATGCCTATGGTTGCTCAACTTAAAACCATACTACTATATCATGAGGTATTTCCTCATTCGACTCATTTATATATATTATATTTGATTAAATCAAATATTATTTACATATCATTATCTCTATTTGATTTTATGATTTAATCAATAAGAGGATATTACTAAAACAAAAGTTATAGATAATGTGATTGAGTTGAGCTAGTCTCCTCATCATGATCCATCAACAAAGCACGTCATCTTAACTCGACGATTAAGTCTTAACGTTAAGAATTGGTTAAAACATTTCAAGTGACTTAGTAATAATATAACAACCTTTTTATGACAATTACATTGTAATATTTACGTTAAATGTAAATAGTCCTAAATCAAACTTAACGACGTCGTTAATGTTATTAACGACTAAGATGACTTAATACGACTTAGAAAGATTGTAAAACAATATCGACTACCTGTCGATTACGTTCAAAAGTGAACTGACAAGACAAGGCTTACCTCTTACGACACATTGGTTCACATTTTTGTTAAACACTTATAACTCGGTTTGGCAAATAAACCACTCGTATCCCGAGGTCTATATCTCTCTCCTGGAAAGATACTCTCTCTCTTCTCCGAGAGTCATCTAGTAACTTGAAATCCTGTTTCACTTGTCACCAAACAATATTCACAGGTCAATGCATTAGTATTCAATTAATTCAACTAATAAATCAAATCTCATAATACAAATATTAAATCAATAATAAAATAGTCATTCCCATGATTTCAATAAATGACATTCAATAAAAACCATGTTTTTCCCTTGTCATTAATCTAAACATCACAACAAATTGACTTATGTCCAAGTAAAAAGTAAAAGTAAAGCAAGACAAAAATTGGGGATGTAATAGAACCAAATCTCTCCTCCAATGTACAAAAGAAAACACCAAGGCGAATACACAAACTGCACCCACACGTACTGCTAAAACTACCAAGCCACCCTTGCTCCATGAAGGGACACAAATTGATGGTGTTTCTCATGTAATGGATCATCTCTGAGTGAGAAGCTAACTTGAGATAAGAAAAAACCTCCTACCTTCGGTGCCTCCTACCTCCAATTTGGTCTTGTTACACTTTATTCAGTTGATGCCATGTGTGAGCCGCTAGAAGAATTGTGAGATGTACCATTGATGGTCTCAAGCATACAAGAGTTATATGAAGTAGCCATGTAATATGTGTGGCCATAATTAAAAGCAAGAGATTGGGTGTCAGATTCAGCTGATAATGCACCCATTATGTTAAACATCCTATACCTTCTAATTATAATAGTTTCAAAACCTATACTCAAACTAAAACACATGCATCATCTCTTAAATTTATACTCTTGACCTCTTAAAGACTTGACCCTATTTTGCAAAAAAAAATGAATCCATAACATCAATTATACCCTTATTTCTCCTCTTATCCCTTTGAACACAACACTTTATTACACCTTACAAATAAAATATCTCCCAAATATTTATCCTTTATAATAAAGCCGCCTCCTTTGAACTCTTTAAATTTTTCAAACTTCAATAATTTGTTTAACTACTATTATAAACAAAAGTGTTTGGGAACTTTCAAACTTCAATACATTTCTTATATAACAACACCCATTAATGTGTGTCATACCTCACACTTTCCTTTGCATGCAACATTAAACAAAGACATTTTAACCAATGAAAAATTCACCTCATGTTGTAAACACGCTGCCAGGTTTGAAGGTGGCTAGATTGAATCAACCACCACTCACTTTCAAGATCTGGATGATTGAACAAGGGAGAGAAGCTGCACTATAAACTGTTTGGAATGAAACAAAACCTTACACATTTTCTTCAATAAGCAATGGACATGCCAAGTAAACCGCCCATAATGATTGTATCTGATGAAATATTTTAAAATAGTTGCCAAACATATACCAAATAGCCAACAGTGGCCATGTGAAGTTTTGTTTAACGATACCAAATAATATATTGATGATTTTGGGGTTAATCTTACATTGCAATACAATTGGCTTTATAAAGCCATTTATTTCTCATAAATAACCATCCAAAACTTCCTTGCACGTATAACTACCCAACTAACTTATTATTTATAAACTAACAACTAATCTAACATTTATTATTTATTTATTATTTAATCTAAACTATATGCCATAGATGTAATAAATATCCAACAATATTAAGCATATTTCCTTGTAATATACCCATAATATAAGAAATACTACTACACACACATTTGTAATCATACATTAGTTGTTGAAATTTTAAATCTTAACTAGTGAACCAAAATTTTAGAGATTTTATTCCTAAATCTAGGAATATATCGAAACAATTATTCAAATAGGTCAAACACATGATTGTTACTAAAAAATTATTTTGTTTCTATTTTATTTCTTATTTTAGGTTTTATACATATAATTATTTATTATTTTGTTTATAATTCACTACTCCTCAACACAATTCAACTCTAAATCCAAATCTAAAAGAATAGAAAAATGTTACATCAACTCCAATATCAAAACTTGAAACAAAATGAAAACATGGTACACAATTAATAGATTTGCTACACTTTTTAGATGACTATATCAATCAACCAATTTATTTAGATTTACATAACTATGAAAAAATTATAATTTCCTATGACTAATTTATGAGCCATATAAATATATACATGTTGTTGGGACCAGATTTTCTGGTTCCCAAGTTTGCAAAATCATACCAAATTCATCAAGTGTCTTATTGGATTGCCCCTTGTGTTTTCACCCTATTTTGTGTGTCTGGTGTTGTTTCCCCTTAAATCCCTAAAAAATTGGTTGAGTCTAAATTTTTTGAGATCCTCTGAAATCTAGTATTTGCAGTTTAACTCCTATGGGTCTGAAACCACTCTTAAACATTCTAACAATATATACATAAAATATAACTTAAAGTATAAGAAAGTAAACATCAATATTTAAATGTCACTTATACATAAATGATATATTTTATGTATATGTTTCATAAATATATTAAGTTTTCAGCCCAAGTCTCAAGTGATTCAAGGAAGAGGAGGCCTCTGTGACGCTGCCACTTGTCATGACAACGCAAGCTCGAGACCTCAACAGATCTGACTTTCTTTCAAGAAACACCAAGGTGCCAAGTGTCAAGGTCTGGGCTATTAGTGGGCTCAATATGTCTAGGGCAGGAGGCCATGCGATAGTCAAACACATGGCACGATCGTGCATGATCTTACTGTTTCATGATTGTTAACTTTCACAAAGTGTGTTAGTCTAGGCAAAGCATTGACGGACAAGAACTCAAGCGGGAAAAGGATGAGGTGACTAGTGGAGCAGGTAATAACATTGAAAATAACTATTTCAAGGGATTTCTTCATGCCTTTAATGTATTAAAGATGCAGTATGATGATGGATGAAATCAATGTGGAGGTGGGTGGATTTGCTGTGGTAGGTGAGTTTGAACTGTTGTCATTTTTGCCCTAATTTCTTCCAACCCAGGTTGTTACAACAAAGAAAATGCAGCTCTATATATACAAAAAGATAGAGATATTCAAGGAGTTGGTCTGGGAACCAATTTTTGGAGGTGTAGCAGCTCATGGTGAATTTAGGGAATCAAATGACGCCAGTTTGAGGTCGTAGGGAGTTTGAATGTGTCTGATACAGGGTAGGAATGTTTTGCAAAGTTTATCCAAGTAGTGGTATGTCTCTGAGATTATTTGTATGATTTAGGGGAATATGTAACAACAGCTGTATTTTCTCCTTCACCACATTTGTTGGTGTGATTGTAAAAAAAGTAAGATAAATGTGATAGCATTTTAATTCAATAAAAATCTTTTGTGTTGGTCTTCCTTGTGTTGCAAATGGGTTGTTTAGTTCAGTTATGGATTAATAAGTATGTCTATTTCATATGATGTAATCTTTTATCTGTATGAAAATACACGTGGTTTTGTCAATCCTTTATCATATGCATTTCCTTCTTCCCTATTATTTCAACTCAGTTGCCCAATGGAGTATGCACCGATCCAAGCTTGGTGAAGGGCCAGTATTATTTTTAAATAAAATCTCTATTCTAGTTAGTTTTAGCAATAGGAGTAGGATTAGTCTAGGGTTTCACATGTTGTTCATGATTCAGTGCAGCAACCAGGGATAAATTTAAAGCAATGCAAATTGTTCTAACTTTTGTGAATCATGTTCATGCATACCTACACCCTATAGATTGTGTATGTGAAGTTAAGTGGACTCATCTTAAGGGATACTATGTTGTTATCATTTATGGGTACATCTACAAGGTGTAATAATCAACTATATTGAGGTATGTGGGTGGCTGGTTGTTCTTGGTTTAGTGACAATGTTTGGGACTAGATCAATGAGTTGGGTTTAGCCACCAATTTTTAGTTGTTCATCTAGTTATCTAACCTCATGGAACACCCTCCCGAGTCTAAGTTGAGCTTGAAGTGTAGGAGAGAAAACTCACTCTCATCCTGTAACCCAAAATCATCCTCAACCTATTGATAAACCTCTTTCCAATCATCTTGATGACACCCTTGATCTTGGTGATTGGGTAATGTTTTAGGCTTTTGGATTGTGGTTATTATGGGAACCAACATTTTGGCATCATTACCAGGGACTTATCTTGAAATTGTTGACTTTGCTGGTTGGAGAGCCTAGAATTAGTTTGTAGCCTTGGAGGTTGTTATGTTTCAAGGAATTCCTCTTTGATAGAGGCGGCGACTCTACTGTCATAAAAGAAGTTTGTTTGTTATTATTCTTGTTACCCATTTCACTCTGTGGTTCAGATAGTTAATCATGTTTGTTGTTATCCTTAAGAAAAAGAAGATTGTTTTGCGAAGCCAATTTATGAGGTCAAGAGTCTCATCATGTTATTCAAGTTCATTAGGTATTCTAAGGGGGTCCTAAAGAATATTGTAAAACTCTAGATTTTTAAATATTGCTTTGACATTGTTTAAAAGATGTTAAAGGGGTTTTAGATTTGTTTCTGAGCTTTAAACTTGTTAAAATACCACTTACCTCATCTAAAAGGGGGTTTTCCATATAGCATGGGCCTTTTAACAAGTCAAAAGTTAAGGATATAAGTTATCCTATGTCCAAGAAGTTATTAAAAACCATAAACCTTTCAAAAGCTATCTTAAAATTGTCAAAGCCTCGTACAAATATTTGGAGGGAATGTTTTTTCAAAGATATATCACATTTTGACGAGGTCTTAGGTCGAGGAGTTTGAGATAGGTCATGTCTTGAGGTTAGCTTGGAAGTCCTTTGGGGTTTTCCATAGATTTTCTAGGGTTTCTTATTGTTTGCAGACTCCAGCTCATGAAAGGAATGATCAGACATTTAGGACTCTTTCTAACTTATGAGCTTTCAATCCAAAGATGAACATCTATTTTCAGGTATGGGGAATACTGAAAGAGTATCCTTGTTATGCAGAGACCATAGAGATACACCTTGAGGTGGTGAATGGGTCTACAACAAATATATAGTCCTAGTAATGAAGGAGATCTTATGACAGTTGATAGTGAAGGAGACATAGGGTTTGTCAAGGCACACAATTCAAAAGAGACTTGCACAATGATAAGGAGATAAGGAGGTCTACAACAGTGAGAAGAGAGTATGACAGTCATCAACAGGAGAACTCAGTGAACATAGGCCATTAGAAATAGTGGACAAGAGCAGTCATAAGGAGCTACTGCATTGTCTTATTAAAGTCTCAGTTTTCAGGAAAGAGGTATGTTATAGGGATCATGCAAAAATCAAACACCCAAGATACATGTACTGTGTAGAGATCCATTTGCAGGGGTGTCTGTTAGTATAAGGAAGATATAAGTCTTGTCTAGTCTTAGCATGAAAACACAGAGACTATCGTTATACCAGTCAATAAGGATGCTTCCTCAGTTATAATAAAGGCAGTATACTCTTAGGCAAAGAGCAACAAAACTTTGTGAGGCCAGACAAGCATTGTCTAGACTTAGAAAGCTTTATACAAATCATTAAAGGGTAGTACTACAAAACAAGATACAATGCTATGGAATTTTTCTAGGAACAAAGAAGTTGACCAACTCATTATACAGTGCTATAGTGTGATCTAAAGGTATGCACAATAGTCATGAAGAGGCCTAATAGGGACTGTCATAATAGTCAAAAAGGCATGAAGACCTTAACAGTCAAAAGGCACGAAAGATAGTTTAAAATTCTGCAGGACAATCATGAAGACAATCATCAGCTAACAGGCAGGAACAATGTCTAAGACATTCTACAATCAGTCATGTATGGATTATGACAGTACAACATACAAGACAGAGGACTGAAACTTTTGCCCTATACTTGGTCTAGTGGAACAAGGCAGAGTGAAGGAACAATAAAGACACATTAAACACACAGTAAAGAGACAGTTAGAAGAGATAGGTGATAGAGGATGATCAAAGAGGGTCTAGCAGTCAATAACAAATAGTGAGGATAGTAGCCATATAAGTCGCTAAGAAGTAGTCATGAAGTAGCAAAACTTCCACAAGCCTCTTGTTTAGAGACATCCATAACATCAATCACAATTGTTATGCCTAGTTCCTCTAGAATCTTTCATATCCTTGCCACAAGATCCCATTCTTTTGTTTTGGCTGCTAAAGAAAGTTCTTCATACAAGACTAAGGTAATTTCTCTATAGCCCAAGGTAATTGTGGAAACAACCATAGGCATCTAGCAATGTTGTTGGTAAGTGTTCATAAGGTGGTCGGGGCATGTTAAAGGTTAGTGATTGGTTCTATGCTCATGAATAGCATTCAAAACCCTGTTGTCCCTTTAGAAGTATTGTTCCTACATTGAGCACCATGGAGTGGTGGATATGACTATCAAATATCAAAAGACCCTGTCAAAACTTTTGACACCTATGGTATCTTATAGGTCTATGTCAAAGAGAATAGGTCTGTAGGATCATGAAAATAATGTCAAACAATCATAAGGTTAGTGTATCAATTACACAGTGAAAGCTAACAGTTGAGGGGTGCATTATTGAAGACATTGGGAGATAAGTTAGTTTTCCTCTTGTCAAAGAGACTAAGTGTGACAAACGTTTGTTATCTCATTGTGAAACCAAGAATTTTGAAAGATTGTTTACAGTTTGTAGGGTCTATTAAAGGCTTTGTTAGGTGTACATCATGAAGACTGCATACATTTGAAGATAAAACATGCATCAGAAGACCTTGTAGAGACTGTGAACAAAAGAAGACCTTGCAGAGATCTCTAACAAAAGAGAAACAAAGAACGGTCAAGAGAAATAAAGAACAGTCACAAAGGACTTAAAACAATCAATACAAGGACAATGAAGTAAGTTAGAAATCTCAATGGATCAGCATGAGTTCTAGAGGTCCGAGACACCCATACAAGGGTTGAGGGGTCTTTATGATCAATGACAAAATCTTATGAATGTAAAGTACTCAATGGTGACAAGCAATGATATGGTTAAAAAGGTTTGTTGATAGTATTTGAGGTCTACTAATAGTCATAAGAGTGGGTTAGGAATCTAGAGAACTATGCATATCTTTCAATAGCCCTACAAAGGTGTCAAAAGAGAACATAAAATGCACCAAAATGCACAGATGATGATCCATAACACAGAGACCAAACAATGAAGGAAGACTATCAAACTGGGAAGGAGCAGTCCAGTGTTGAAATACACAGAGTGTATTTCACCCTAGAGATCGGTAGGAGAAAGAAGGTCTACTCCTCACCCGAAAGGCATAACTGATCACTCTTAAGAGACTATTCATACATGGAGAACTTGTCAAAGATCACGTATGATATTTCAATGCAGAGTAAGTTGGTTAGAAGATATACAATGATCATTTATAAAATAGTTTAAAGTCCATATTGATGAAAATCATTACTCCACGCCCTCAAGGATTCTAGCTCAGTTGCACAACCTCATGAAACACATCCTATTTGCATGCAAATGGCAGTTGGAAAGAATGAAGGCAAGTAGAGCACTAAGCAAGTATTTAAGAGCAGCTGGAGCAACATTGAGATAGTTTTGACCACTTTGCATTAGTAAGGAAATTTGTGTTTTCCACAACTAAGACTATTTCACATCATGACACAACTCATAACCTACACAAAAACATCTATTTTCTTGGAGCAAAGGTATCAAATAAGATATATGTTTAAGGATTTGTATTTAACATCATAGAAACATACATCTATATTCATTCATACACAATGAAACAAGAGTTGAGAGGGTAAAATACTTGAAGTTTTATTTAAAAGAGGTGTTCTTACAACTGAATATGCCTGGAAAAAGTTTCTTTGTTGCTTGAAAAAGGTGTTACAATGTGTTGTTCGACAATAGAACCTTGAGTTACAATTATATATTTTTTTTCATCTAGAGCTCTCAAACATGAAAGAACTAACTAAAAAAGAAAACCTAAGGGTCCTATATCTCATTCCAAACATAGGAGAGAATATAGGACCTAGAAAAGACTAAATTACAGAGCATAAAAATCAGCAAACATCAAATGAGTGTGAGTTGTGTATAAAACAACTAGTTTATTGAGATTTTGTGTGTCAAATAACAAGAGTTTAAGTCTCAAACTTTGGTGAATCACCTCCATAAAACATAGGTTCAGTTTATGTCCTTTCCTCTCTTTTCTTGACAATATAATAGTAGATTAGAGTAGTTTAGGTGAGAAAACCAAGGGAAACAACCCTCTCTGGAGATTTATCTCACTTTTGCAGGTCCCACACTAAGAGACATTTCCATTGTTTTACTGAATAGCTTGAGAGCCCCTCTCTCAAGCAAGGGTGCATATTCAGATTGACAACAATTTTTGGCATGCCCAGTGGGACAATGTGATGAACTTCTCACCAAAGTACTGAGAAATTTGGTGTTTTTCTTAGTATTATCAGCTTTTGGAGGTAATACAAATAACACCATGGCGACTCTGATCACATATTAGCTAGTTTTAGTAGTCTAGATACATGCAATTAATCAGGTTGGTGCTACTCTTTAGTTTTTATCATTTGAAAGTACTTTCTCAGCACCTGGTGACTCTATTTGGTGTTTTGACTCACTTCCTATTGTTTCAAGACCTTGTTGTCTATCTTCATTCCAAATTTGTTATCTAGACTTGCCTATGCTCCATGCTTCATCCCTACAATGTCTAGTCATCAACATTACAATGGTTACTCTCCTCCAGTTCATGAAAATTTAGGCTTTTGGCCTCCAAGAAACTCTTTTCCTCATTACAACCAGCATTACTAGCAAGAGCATTTTCAAACCACTGTTGCTCAGCCTTTTTTGTAGCATATTCATGCCTTTAGTCAACCTTGTGAAACCCATTCTGCTCTAAATTAACCATGCAGCCTCCCTTGTTAGTCCTAAAATGATACTGATTTGGACAGCATCAAGAGTTTATTACTAGACTCTCAAAGGCAGTTGTTGGAGTTAGAGAAAAAAATTATAACACGCAGGAAGAGGATTTGTCCTATTAGGTTCAATTTGTTATTAGCAGGAGGCAGAAAATAGAAGGGTATATGAAAGAGAATGCTTGAATTGTCAGATTGCTACCAAGGAGGAACAAATAAGACAATTGCTTGCTCAAGAACAAGAACCTAAAGTCCAAAAATCTTCTTCTATTCCTAGTTTTAGATGAATGCATCCTTCAACCCAAAGTGAACCTATGAAAGAGCCTCAAACCTCTCTATCATCACAGCCTTCTTGGACCAAGCATCCTGATTTCAAAATACCAAATCTTGTAAAGGCCACTCCTCTCATACCAATCCAAAATCAGGAAGAGGAAAAGGTTGTAGAATCTAAGCCAATCAAAATTCCAAGTTTTAGGAGTGCTTCTTCAACCCAACAACCAATTCATAACCAAGAGTAGTCCATAATGCCTTATGCTCAGCTTAGCAATGAGCATGTTCATCTTACTTCATTAGCTAAAACCTTTTGCCCTCTTGCCATCTCCCTTTTCAAAGGAGGACCCATTGTATGGAGAGCAAATGAAGGCTATTTAGGTGAAGAGGAGAATATTTCAAGTGAAGATGATGAAGAAATAACTATTTGCAGCCCTTTTTGTGCCACTAAATCAAAAAAATCAGACATGGAGAAAGAGAAAGTATATAGTCTTGTTGAAGAGGAGTCCATTCTTTCAAGTCAAGAAACCTCTCATAAGGTTGATATGCAAGGTCTCATCTGGTTGAAGGAACTTCCTTTCTATTTTATAGAAGGGCTTGAGGTTAATGTAACAAATAAAAGTTTTTTGGAAGTGGCTACCTCATTGTTTGAAAATTTGCCTTCCTTCATTAAAGAAGAGAAGCCTGATTTGGAGGGTACTATCTTGGGTAATAATGATAATTTTGAGCTTGAACAAGTTGTTCCTAAAAGTCTTCCAAGAGCTTATAGCTTTGATATGTTATTGGTTGTCCTAATGGAAGAAGATGATTAATTGACCATGGAGGAGGAGTTGTCATGGAAAGTTATCATGTAAGGTGAAAGTAATGATATCATTTCTAGCCATTCAAATTGATGCAAAGGCTAATGAAGATCAACACAACTTCAATGGGAGTACTATTTCACAAGCTTCAAGATCCATAAACCTACACCAAGGACTCACATGTTAAATGGCTTAAACCATTCAATCTCTTCAAGGCAAATGTGGTGGGGTTCCATTGACACCTAGGACAACCTATCCAAATCATCCAAGGAGTTCTTACACCTACCCAAGCAGCACTTCCTTCACAATGTTGTCCTAATCCTTGTAGCCCTAATTTTAGGTCTGACAGAAGTTTTCTTGGATTCTAGATACTTTCAAGACCATATCAATGATGTTTAAGATACCCTTTAGGAAGCCTAATAACATACTAGAAACTTGACATGGGTTGTTTAAGAGCATATGTCACTTTCAATAGGGTTGTTCTAGTGCCAAGAGCCCTAATTAGGCCTAAAATACAAAGCAAGCACCTCTGGTTTGGATCACAGAATTCTTTGAACCACTTAGACACATCAGTGGCATGGTAAAACTAAGAAATTTATGGGTTTTTGGTCCTCACAGTCGACTGTGACAAAATTAACCTATTCTCTTCCCCTTAGAGAGCACCTAGCACATGGTTTTGCTAGGTTCTTCAATTAAACTCCACCAACTCCACTCTCCTGTTCATGAATCCTTCATAACACACTAAAAAAAACATAGGAATGTCCATTCCACTAATCTAGATGGGTTTACATCAGTGGAATGGGTGAAAACATCAAATTTGTTGTCAAAACCCTAAGATAGGGTTTGATGACCAACCTACAGAAAATCAATGAAATCTCTGCAATATAATCACTTCAAAAGCCCAAATCAACTTCAATTTGCTCATAACTCATACCTCTATCATCCCAGCATCAAGAAATCTCTTGACTGTGTCGTACAGTGATAGAGTATGGTAGGAAACAACATGCAAACTCAGAAAGTAACAGAAAACTAGTTCTTCGTTGGGTTTTTTCTCCTTTCTATCACTTTCTTACATCAATGATCATGTTCAAGGTCATTTTAAGACTTTCCTTGACCTTGACAACTGACTAGAGGCAGTTGGAATCCGTGGGAGGCCTCAAAACTACCCTGCAACCACCTACTGCCCTATTTTGTCAGCATTGGCAACTAATTACATGGGTTTACATTGTGTTTACAAGTGTGTTATCCCTGTTTGGGATGTTTAGACCTTTTTTACAAGAGTGATAAGCCTTTGACAAGGCATTCAACCCATTACTACCTCCTATATGCCATAAAAAGGCTACAATCATGAGAAACTTATGACTGTCCCACCTACACTATTGACATCAACATGACATCCATTTGCAATGGCCCTTATTACAATGCATGAAAATGGTCTTCAAGACCTTATTGAATAAACAAGACAACATGAAAACAAGGCATAGATCCTTATGGTCTCCTTGGTGCCCCTGCACCACAAATTGTCTTGTCTCTTGTCCAAACTTAGCCATGAAACATGACAACCATGAACAACAGGAGGAAAAGTTTGAAGAATGCAGCCATGATAACATTATATCAACTTTCTTGGGTTCTTTGAAGGAAGAAGAAGAAAACCATGAAGTTCCAAATCAGATGTTTTCCCCACAAGAACAACATGAGAGTAAGATGGACACAATCACACCAAATGAAGAAGAAGAAGAAACCAGTCTGAAGCTTTCAAGGGGATGTTCGATCAGACATTTAGCTAGGATGGAAGCTGACAATGCATCACAGTGCATGCTTGCAACCAAGCATGATGTTCTTACTGAAAGGGGGTACATCCATCTATCTTATCCACTTCAGAATAGCAACATGAATGGTCAACATAAGTGGGTAAGTGAATTTGTTTTCTCTATTCAAGAGGCATTGCAACATCTAGTTGAACATCTGTCATTTTTTTCACCTCCTCTTCGCTGCTCACAAACATGTGAAGCATTGCAAGTTGCAAAGAAAAGGCAGCTATTTCATGGAACTAGTTAATGGCTTTGTTTAGATAGCATGTTTCATTTGTTTAGTTTAGGTTAGTATAGGTCATGCAAGTGTTTTATTTCCTCCAAGTGCAGATGTACAAGTAGTAGTTGTTTTAGGTAGTTTGTTATGTTTGTTTTATGTTTTGTCTTATTGTTTGGAAGGTACTAACAGTTGTAAGTCAAGTCTATTCTGAGTTGTGTTTAGGTTTTAGTGGCTCTATTGCCCATTGGATGCTTTAGGGTACTGGTTTTGATACTTAGCAGGAAAGAATTTTGTAGAGGTCACCAAAAATGTTACCCATTTCACTCTGTGGTTTAGATAGTTAATCATGTTTGTTGTTATCCTCAAGCAAAAAAAATTGTTTTGCAAAGCCAATTTATGAGGTCAAGATTTTAATCATGTTATTTAAGTTCATTAGGTTTTCTAAGGGGGTTCTGAAGAATATTGTAAAACTCTAGATTAGTAAATATTGTGTTAACATTGTTTAAAAGGTGTTAAAGGGGTTTTGGAGTTCTTTTTGGGCTTTAAACTTGTTAAAATCCCTCTTACCTCATCCAAAAGAGGCTTTTCCATATAGCATGAGCCTTTTAACAAGTCAAAAGTTAAGGATATAAGCTATCCCACATCCAAGAAGTTATTAAAAACCTTAAACCTTTTAAAAGTTATCTTAAACTTGTCAAAGCCTCAATCAAATATTTGGAGGGAATATTTTTTCAAAGATATATCACGTTTTGACTAGGTCTTAGGTCAAGGAGTTTGAGATAGGTCATGTCTTGAGGTTAGGTTGGAAGTCCTTTTCTAGGGTTTCTTATTGTTTGTAGACTCCAGCTCATGAAAGGAATGATCAGGCGTTCAGGACTCTTTCTAACTTACAAGATTTCAATCCAAAGATGAACATCTATTTTCAAGTCTGGGGAATTCTAAGAGAGTATCCTTGTTATGCATAGACCATAGAGATACACCTTGAGGTGGTGAATGGGTCTACAACAAATATATAGTCATGGTAATGAAGGAGATCTCATGACAATTGATAGTGAAGGAGACATAGGGTTTGTCAAGGGACACAATGTAGAGGAGACTTGCACAGTGATAAGGAGATAAGGAGGTCTACAACAATGAGAAGAGAGTATGACAGTCATCAGCAGGAGAACTCAGTGAACATAGAGCATTAGAAATAATGGACAGGAGCAGTCATAAGGAGCTACTGCATTGTCTTACTAAAGTCTCTGTTTTCAGGAAAGAGGTATGTTATAGTGATCATGAAAAAATGAAACACCCAAGATACATGTATTGTGCAAAGATCCATTTGCAGGGGTGTCTTCCAGTAAAAGGGACATATAAGTATTGTCTAGTCTTAGCATGAAAACATAGAGACTGTGGTTATACTAGTCAATTTAAGGATGCTTCCTCAGTTATAATAAAGACAGTATACTCTTAGGTAAAGAGAAACAAAACTTTGTGAGGCTAGACAAACATTGTCTAGACTTAGGAAGATTTATACAAATCATTAAAGGGCAGTAGTACAAAACAAGATACAATGAGATGAAATTTTGCTAGGAACAAAGAAGCTGACCAACTCATTATACAGTGCTATAATGTGATCTAAAGGCATGCAGAGTAGTCATGAAGAGGCCTAACAGGGACTGTCATAATAGTCAAAAGGGCATGAAGACCTTAATAGTCAAAAGGCATGGAGACCTTAACAATCAAAAGGCATGAAAGATAGTTTAAACTTCTGCAGGACAATCATGAAGACAGACATCAGCTAACAGGCAAGAACAATGTCTAAGACAGTCTATAATCAATCATGTATGGATTATGACAATACAACATACAAGACAAAGGATTGAAATTTTTTCCCTATACTTGGTCTAGTTTAACAAGACATAGTGAAGGCACAATGAAGACACATTGAAGACACGGTAACTTAGAGACAATTAGAAGAGATAGGTGATAGAGGATGATCAAAGAGGGTCTAGCAATCAATAACAAATAGTGAGGACAACTGCCATATAAGTCACTGAGAAAAGTTGGGATAAGATGCCATTAACCTTGTAAATCCCAATATTGTATTTATTCCATTTATTATATGTAATTTGTAATTATCCATGAGGAGATGTACTAGTTTCACTAGCAGGGGTAATTTTGAAGTAACCAGAGGTAATTACGGAGTGACTTTTACTGTTGGCAAATGTAAAAATTCAAAGTAAATGAGGGTGGGCATTTTCCCTTGAGGATCTACTATATTTGGCATGTATGACAATGGTCATAATGTTTGGTAAGCATGAATCTATGACAACTACAAGTTGTCATAAGATTCTGAGATACTATGACGCATATGACGGATATGTTAGTTGTATATTTTCTATATTTAGCCCAAGGTTCCTATCTTGGAAAGATACTCTTTTGTGGAATCTATGACAGTCATGACGCATCATAAGATGTTGTAAGAGGCCATATTTAGTCTTGGGCGCCCAACCTTTGCATGGCTATTTTTGGACAAGTGGAAGGTGCTTGTAAGATGGCATTTAATGTTTGCATGTTGGAGAATCTTATGAGAGAGAAGGTGAACGCCTAGGATGAGTTGGAAAACATTTCTATAAGTATTTTCCATGTATTTGTTTCTGCAATATAGATTTTAGGTACTCAGGTGTTGTAGGAATGTTGTCGGGTTGAAGACTGAAGGAGAGATTGGTGGTGTTGTTGTATTGTACAATCTTTTGCAGATTAATACAAACATTGGGCCTCTTTCATGTGTGGAGTTTTTTAACCTTAAGGGTTTTCTCCACTTTAAACACTATTTCATTGTGTCTTGTGTTGAGTTCTTCATGTTTGGCATTTTCTGTGTAGTGGGTTTTATGTTTTGTTACAATCTTCATTGTTAATGCACACTTAAAGATTGCTGAAATTTATTTTGAATCAGATTTCCATTGAAGTAGTGTTGCTTTCATTTCTAACATTTGGTATCAGAGCCTGGGCAACTTTGACTCTTGGGTGGTAGTGTGGAAGCTGTATCTGCAGTGGGAGATTTGGTTGCATTTGTTTTGCAGATCTTGTGTTGTTATTATGGCTGCATCCACCATTGCATCAACCTTTCGATTGGACATTGAGAAGTTCAATGGAATGGGGTACGAGTTGTGGAAGCTAAAAATGAAGGATTTGTTGGAAGAAAGAAACTAGTGGTTGGTTGTTCAAAAAGAGAAGAAACCTGATGATGTCTCTTCGAATGAGTGTGCAAAACTAGATAAGAAGGCACAAGGTACCATCCATTTGTGTCTGTCAGATTCTGTCTTGTTGAATGTCGCAAAGGAAGAGACTACACACAAGTTGTGGAAACGGTTGGGTGAGATCTATCAAGCCAAGAGTATGGTAAATAAACTTTACTTAAAAAGAAAATTATTTTCCTTGAAAATGAAAGATGGTGAGTCAATTGCAGAGCATTTAAATTCTTTTAATTTGTTGATGAGTCAGCTTGCTTCAGTAGATTGAGGTTGATGAGGAAGATAAATGTATCTTTCTTCTTTATTCTTTACCTGAGTCTTGGGAGAATGTTATCCTTGCTATCACTGCTAACCTCATAGATCCGAAGTTGGATGCTCTGGTTGCAATTTTACTGGCACAAAAATTGAGGAAGAAGAGTTCAAATAGTTTAGGGGATGCTCTCAGTGTCAAGGGAGGGTCTAAGGAAAGAGGTCCGAAAGGATATCAGAAAGGGGCTAAGGACAAGTCCAAAGGCTGTTCTAAGACTCCTAGGTAAAAGAACAGAGTTAAGTGTTGGAACTGCGGTAAAAGGGGGCATGCGAAGGAGTGCAGAAACAATGGGAGAGTGCTTCTGATAAGTCCTTGAATGCAGGTGAAGATGTTTTACTTTCTACATGTAATGTTGTTGCTAATGATCACTGGTTGGTTGACTCAGGATGCTCATTTCATATAACCCCGCATAAGGAATGGTTCTCCACATATGAAAAATATGATGGAGGTAATATATACCTTGGAGACAACTCTTCATATCTGATTATTGGGAAAGGCAAGGTATCGTTGTGTTTCAGTGATGGGAGGATTAAAACCCTCCCCGATGTTTATCATGTTCCTAGATTAACTAGAAATCCGATTTCTATTTCGAAGTTGAATGATTTGGGAATACATGTGACTTTTGACAAGCATGGTTACAGATTAGTGAGAGGGAACTTGGTGGTAGCAAAGGGGAAGAGATTCGAAAGCATGTTCAACCTTGAAGCCACTATAGTTTATAATGCCTCCTATGTATCTGAGGCTAATACTGAAAATGCATGTATGTTGTGGCACCGTAGATTGGGCCACACAAGCAATAATGTATTAAAAACCATTAAGAATAAAAATTTGTTGGATGGTTTCTCCTATTCTGATGAGCACTTTGATTTCTGTTAGCATTGTGTTTTTGGTAAACAAAACACAAAATCATTTCCTTCAGGAAGCAATAGAGAAAAAGAGAAGTTAGAAATTATTCATATGGATATGTTTGGGCCTGTGGATAATGAATCTATCGAAAAATCTTGTTATTTTGTCACCTTCATTGATGATGTATCCAGATTTACATGGATTTATTTTATGAAACATAAATCTAAAGTTTTCACTAAGTTTAAGGAATTCAAAGTCTTAGTAGAGAACCAATCAGGTTTAAAGATAAAAATATTAAAATCTGACAATGGAGGAGAATATTTCTCTAAGGAATTTGATGAGTTTTGCAAGAATGCAGGTATTATCAGAGAAAAGACAACTCCATATACACCACAATGGAATGGTGTTATAGAAAAGATGAACCGAACAATTATGGAAAGAGCCAGAAGTATGATTAGTGGTGCATAGTTGGATAAATGCTTTTGGGCAGAGGCTATGTGTACTGTTTGCTACTTGATAAACCGATCTCCTTGTAAGGCTCTTGATTCGACACCTTATGAAGTGTGGACATGTAAGAAACCTTTTGTTTCACATTTAAGGGTTTTTGGTTGTGAGGCTTTTGTTCATGTGCCTAAGGAAAAGTGATCTAAGTTAGATCCAAAAGCTGAAAAGTGTACATTCAATGGATATAGTGATAATGTGAAAGGCTATAAGCTTTGGAATCCACTAACCCGCAAGATTATCTTTTCTAGAGATGTTATTTTTAGGGAACTTAGAGTTATTTCTAAACCTGAGTAGCCAAAATAAAAAGAAGAAAAGGTAAAGAAGGTGCACTTTGATTTAGAGAAGCAAGATGCACCTCAGGAAGAATAGAATGATGGATTGGGGGGTGAAGAAGAAGAAGATTCAAGTAGTTTTGATGAAGATGAGTCTATTGTTACATAAGAAGTTGGTGCATATGATCATGCAGAAGAATGAGTAGAGTCTCTTACTCCACCCTTAAGGAGATCCACAAGACAACGAAATCTAGTTGACAAGTATAGCCCACCAGATTTCTATTGTGCATATGCTTTATTGAGTACTAACGATGAGCCTAGATCCTACATGGAAACTATTTCTACAGATGTTAGTGAGTCTTGGTAGTTAGCCATGCATGAGGAGATGATGGCTTTAGACTCTTGTAACACCTAGGATCTTGTTCATTTGCCCAAAGGAAGAAAGGCCATAGGTTGTAAGTGGGTCTTCAAGAAGAAGTTTGGAGCAGACGGTTCATTGGAGAAGTACAAGGCTAGACTGGTAGCCAAGGGCTACTCCCAGAGAGAGGGAATTGATTTTGGTAAGATATTCTCTCCTGTTGCTAAATTAACTTCTAATAGATTTCTCTTATCCATTATTGTAGTTTATGAATGGGAGATTGAGAAAATGGATGTTAAGACTGCATTCTTGCATGGAGATCTTGAGGAAGGAATTTATATGCAACAACCTACATGTTTTGAGGTAAAAGGAAAAGAACATTGGGTTTGCAGGTTAAAGAGGTCTCTCTATGGTTTGAAATAGTCCCCCAGAATGTGGTATCAAAAGTTTGATTCATTTGTTCTAAAATTGGGTTTGTCAGAAGTGAGGAGGATCGTTGTGTTTACATTCATTGTGTTGATGATTCTATATTGGTTATTGCTTTGTATGTTGATGACATGTTTTTCAGCAATACTAAGGGTATGATCAGTGAGCTTAAAGACCAACTTTTAGGTGCATTTGAGATGAAGGATCTTGGTGCTGCAAGGTATATTTTGGGAATGGAGATCAGGAGGGACAGAGTTAACAGAAAGCTTTGGTTGTCACAAAGTAAGTATGTGAATACTATTTTACAGAGATTTAGTTTGCAGGATTGTAACCCAATTAGAGTTCCTTTACCCATTGGTACTAAGCTTTCATTAGATATGTGTCCAAAGATTGAGGATGATCTTGAGGATATGTCTACTGTACCATATGCTAGTGTTGTAGGGAGTTTGATGTATGCAATGGTTTGCACTAGACCAGATATTGCCCAAGCAATGGGAGTTTTGAGCAGATTTATGTCTAACCCTGGTAGATAGCATTGGAACTATGCAAAGAGGGTGTTTAAATATCTTGCAGGTACTCCTAATAACTGTTTGGTTTATTTTGGTACTAATAATGCTGATAAATCTTTGGACATACAGGGTTTTGTTGATGCAGATTGGGCAGGTGACTTGGATAGTCAAAGGTCCACTAGTGGCTATGTGTTTACTCTGTTTGGAGGTGCAGTGAGTTGGATGAGTAAGAGGCAGCCCAAAGTTGCTTTGTCCACCATAGAAGCAGAGTATATGGCTGCTACACATGTCTCTAAGGAGACAATTTGGTTGAGGAGACAGTGTACAGGTATTGGTTTTGATTGCAGGATCATTCAGATTGGTTGTGATAGCTAGAGTGCTATCTGTTTGGCCAAGAATCCTATGTATCATGCTCGAACTAAGCATGTTGATGTTCAGTATCACTTTGTTCGAGAGTTGGTTGCAAATGGAGACATTGAGCTGAAGAAGATAGACACTTAGGAGAATGTTGCAGATTCATTGACCAAACCTGTGAGCACAGAGAAGTTCGTGTGGTGTAGAGAGGCCATGGGCCTTGTTTCTAGTACCTGATTATTTCTCATTTGATTTCCTATGGGTTGATTTACAATGTATAATGTCAAGTGGGAGAATGTTGGGATAAGGTGCCATTAACCTTGTAAATCCTAATATTATTTTTATTCCATTTATTATATGTAATTTGTAATTATCCATGAGGAGATGTACTAGCTTCACTGGCAGGGGTAATTTCAGAGTAACCAGAGGCAATTACGGAGTGACTTTTACTATTGGCAAATGTAAAAACTCAAAGTAAATGAGGGTAGGCATTTTCCCTTGAGGAATCTACTATATTTGGCATGTATGACAACTATCATAATGTTTGGTAAGTGAATCTATGACAGCTACAAGTTGTCATAAGATTATGAGATTCTATGACACATATGATGGATATGTTAGTTGTATATTTGCTATATTTAGCCCAAGGTTCCTATCTTGGAAAGATACTCTTTTCTGAAATCTATGACAGTTATGATGCATCATAGGATGTTGTAAGAGGCCAAATTTAGTCTTGGGTGCCCAACCTTTGCATGGTTGTTTTTGGACAAGTGGAAGGTGCTTATAAGATGGCATTTAATGTTTGCATGTTGGGGAATCTCATGAGAGAGAAGGTGAACAACTAGGATGAGTTGGAAAATATTTTTATAAGTATTTGCCATGTATTTGTTGCTACAATACAGATTTTAGGTACTCAGGTGTTGCAAGAATGTTGTCGGATTGAAGACTAAAGGAGAGATTGGTGGTGGTGTTGTATTGTACAATCTTTTACAGATTAATACAAACATTGGGCCTCTTTCTTGTGTGGAGTTTTTTATCTGCAAGGGTTTTCTCCATGTTAAACACTATGTCATCATGCCTTGTGTTGAGTTCTTCATGTTTTGCATTTTCTTTGTAGTGGGTTCTATGTTTTGTTATAATCTCCATTGTTAATGCACACTTAAATATTGCTGAAATTTATTTTGAATCAGATTTTCATTGAAGTAGTGTTGCTTTTATTTCTAACAAGAAACAATCATGAAGGAGCAGAACTTCCACAATCCTCTTGCTCAGAGACATCCATAACATCAATCACAACTGTTATGCCTAGTTCCTCTAGAAGTTTTCATATCCTTGCCACAAGATCCCATTCTTCTGTTTGGTTGTTGAAGAAAGTTCTTCATACAAGACTCAGGTAATTTCCCTACAACCCAAGGTAATTATGGAAGCAACCATAGGTAGAGCAATGTTGTTGGTAAGTGTTCATAAGGTGGCCAGGGCATGTTAAAGGTTAGTGATTGGTTTTATGCTCATGAATATCATCCAAAACCCTATTGTCCCTTTAGAATTATTGTTCCTACATTGAGCACCATGGAGTGGTGGATAGGACTGTCCAATATCAAAAGACCCTGTCAAAACTTTGACACCTATGGTATCTTATAGGTTTCTGTCAAAGAGAATAGATATGTCGGATCATGAAAATAATGTCAAACTATCATAATTCTAGTGTATCAATTACACAGTGAAAGCTAACAGTTGAGGAGTGCAGTATTGAAGACATTGGGAGATAAGTTAGTTTTCCTCTTGTCAAAGAGACTAAATGTATGACAAATGTTTGTTATCTCATTGTGAAACCAAGAATTCTGAAAGATTATGTATAGTCTGTAGGGTCTATTAAAGGCTATGTCAGGTGTACATCAAGAAGACTGTAGACATTTGAATATAGAGCATGCATCAGAAGACCTTGCAGATATTGCTAACAAAAGAAGACCTTGCAGAGATTGCTAACAAAAGAGAAACAAAGAACAATCAAGAGAAATAAAGAACAATCACAAAGGACTTAGAACACTCAATACAAGGACAATGAAGTAAGTTATAAATCTCAATGGACCAACATGAATTCTAGAGGTCTGAGACACCCATACAAGGGTTGAGGGGTCTTTATGATCAATTAGAGAATCTTAAGAATGTAAAGTACTCAATGGTGACAAGCAATGATATGGTTAAAAAGGTCTGCTGATAGTATTTGAGATCTGCTAACAGTCATAGGAGTCGGTTAGGAATCTAGAGGTCTATGCATATCTTTCAATAGCCCTACTAAGGTGTCAAAAGTGAACATAGAATGCACGAAAATGCACAGATGATGAACCATAACACAGGGGCCAAACAATGAAGGAAGATTCTCAAACTGGTAAGGAGCAGTCCAGTGTTGAAATACACAGTGTTTTTCACATTGGAAATTGGTAGGAGAAAGAAGGTCTACTCCTCATCCCAAAGGCATAACTGATCACTCTTAAGAGCCTATTAGACCTGGAGAACTTGTCAAAGATCCTGTACGAGATTTCAATGCAGAGTAAGTTGGTTAGAAGATATACAATGATCATTTATGAAATAGTTTGAAGTCCATATTGATAAAAATCATTACTCCATGCCCGCAAGGAGTCCAAGTTAGTTGCAACCTCATGAAAAAAACACGTCCTATTTGCATGCAAATGACAGTTGGAAGGAATGAAGGTAAGTAGAGCACTAAGCACGTATTTAAGAGCAGTTGGAGCAGCATTGAGACAATTTTGACCACTTTACAAGCATCTAGGAGCAGTTTTATGACAAAGACAATAGCTGGAGAATTTCAAGGAACTGAAGAGGTCAAACAACTAATTTTTGAATACCAAGTCAAACTTGAAGTAACTTGGGCGTCCAAAGTAGGTTAGCTAATTTTTATGCTTTGTAATTTAGTATTTTCTAGGTCGTATATTCTCTCCTATGTTTGGGATGAGATATAGGACCCTTAGGCTTTCTTTTTTAGTTAGTTCTTTCATGTTTGAGAGCTCTAGAAGCCAAAAAATACAACACTGTAACTCAAGGTTCTGTTGTGGAACAGCACATTGTAACACCTTTTTCAAGCAACAAAGAAACTTTTTCCAAGCATATTTAGTTGTAAGAACACCTCTTTTCAATTAAACTTCAAGTATTTTACCCTCTCAACTCTTGTTTCATTGTGTATGAATGAATATAGATGTATGTTTCTGTGATGTTAAATACAAATCCTTAAATAGATATCTTATTCGATACCTTTGCTCCAAGAAAATACATGTTTTTGTGTAGGTTATGAGTTTTGTCATGATGTGAAACAATCTTAGTTTTCGAAAACACAAATTTCCTTTCTAAAACTACAAGATATCTAGCCTTCTTATAAAACATTGACCTACAAACATCAAATGAGTGTGAATTGTGTATAAAATAGCTAGTTTATTGAGATTTTGTGTGTCAAACAACAACAGTTTAAGTCTCAAACTTTGGTGAATCACATCCATAAAACATAGGTTCAGTTTATGTCCTTCTTTCCTCTCTTTTCTTGACAAGACAATAGTAGATTAGAGTAGTTTAGGTGAGAAAACCAAGGGAACTAGCCCTCTGGAGATTTGTCTCACTTTTTAGGTCCCACACTAAGAGACATTTCCACTGTTTCACTGAATAGCTTGAGATCCCCTCTTAAGAAAGGCTGCATATTCAGATTGACAATAGTTTCTTCATGTGTTGTTGGTGATTTGAATTGTCCGCCTTAGTGAGCAACAATTGGTGATTTTAAAGGTGTATGTTTTTCTTCCTACCCTTTGAAGTTTGTGTTCCTGTCATGTTGAAGGAACAAGTTTGTATGCCTCTATTTTCTACCCTACATTATAGAATATGTTAGTCATGGAAAATTGGTATGAATATGACTACTCTAAGGTTGCTTCTTCATCTGAGTCTTCCTATGTCTCAAACCCTAGAAACTACATTAGTGTGAATTCTCATGACCATCCTAGAAATGTATATTCTAGGCATGGCTCCGCATGTTTTATAAATCCAAACCTATATGCACCCATGCAAAATCAAAATGACTTAGCAATGCAACAATGTGAAATTGATAAGACTAAATAGTTGGTAGAGTCCTTATGGCAATAAGAAAAAGAAATAGAAAATCAGATTAGGCTGCTAGAGTCTAGGGTGAAATCCAATACTTGCCCTGCTGCCCTAAACAATTAAGTTGCTCAGTCCCTTGTTCCCTTGGATCTGATTTATAATCAGCTAGACCTTTCCTGGGTTGATTACAAAACAAGGCCAAGGTCTACAGCCAATTGCCCAAGTTTGATGGGTATAACATTTGGAAAGGGGACACATGTTAATGAGTTTTTTGAATTCATGGAAAAAAATTAGTTTGTAGATGAAGACATGTACATGAGGTTATTTTCTAGGTCATTGCATGGAAAGGCAAAATATTGGATTTAGAGTTCTCTTGTGCAATCCTTTGCCTCATGGAATGAACTTGTGGCTGCATTCGAAGAAGAATTCGCTAAAGGTATAGACCCTGCTAATCTTGTCACAAAGCTGAAAGAAATAAAAAGGAAAGAGGTAGAGTCTAGCACAAACTTCAGTCATAGGTTTGAATGTGCCCTTTCAAATGTTCATGAGGATTTCAGACCTAACACTCCCACTTGCATTGATATGTTTTTTGAAGCATATGAAATTGTACTGAGTTATGTGCTGGAAGATTTTAAAATAAAAAGTATGCAGTAGACATATTTATTCCTAGACTACATGGAGAAAGCAAGAGATGACTACATACTAAGTTTGTTATCCACAAATGTCAGTACTGCTAGTAAGGAACATGTTGATATGAACAAAAGCCTTGTGGATACAACCAATCAAATGAGGGCAACATCAAATGAATATGAATGTGTGGTCAGAAAGGAGAATGTGAAGGTGGTGAATCATATGGTAGCAATGCAGATGATGAGAACAACATATGCACCTATCTTCAATTGGACAACTCATCCGTTGAAGATGAAAATGACAAAACAAATGATGACTTCCAATCTATTGATGAGGTATGTGTCTTGTTGAATGAAGAGGAAGGCATGTGCATGAATGAGCAACAAATTGGATAAGCACATGAGGTTGATCATATTATGTGTGCACATGCAAGTGATGTTCAAAGTGATCAAGAAAGTTATTTCTTGTTTGATGAACTTCTCTCTTTTGTTCCATTTGATTTTGATGAAGTTGGTCCGGTTTATTTGCATGAGGATGACTTGGATGTGGTTGCCCTAAATGATAACCGATATGAGATAAATGTTAGTGTAGTCATGGAAAATCAATGTGAAGATTTTTCCCTTAAAGAGTGCAAAGATGGTGATCATGTGGACGCATATGAGAGCCTATTTCTTTGTTACAAAGTTTGTTGTCTTCCCCATGTTGAGTGTGCTTCAAATCAGCCACAAGGAAATGATGTAAGAATAAGGAAGAGATGTGTCACTAGTTTGTTCGTAGCAATATATATGACACAATATATTGCCTTGATGAGCTTCAAATAGTGAGACAAGTTGAAGAGATTGAGTTTTCATATGAGGTGTCTCATGGTTCTATTTTGTATGTTGATGGTTTTAATTTTGAATTGAATCATGCTCACAATTCAAGTATTAAATATTATATCAGCATTTATAAAATGATGTATGTTGGCTGCCTATCATCCAAGAGTTTGACACATGTGGTTATGAAACTTTCCTTTGTGATGAAGGTCAAGTTTTTGATGATATGGATAATAGTGGTGTGTTTGAATTTGAATCGTTTGTATGGGCCCAACATACAGATAAAAATGACATCAAGCAGCAACACAAATACCAAGTTGAAGATCAACATGTTACAACCCAACTTGAAGGTATGACAGAGTTGGATTTTTTCTACTTTGATTTGCAAGAAAAATTATCTTCTTTTGTGGATCAGCAGTGCATTCAGGCACATGTTTGTTTGCCTTGTGAATTGGAGGCATTCTCTTTTTGTCTTGATTCACATTTGGAGGTCAGTAGGGATGATAATATTGCACATGTGGATGGGTGTGTGTCTTCACCCACATCTTTTGATGTTGATTTGATTTGTATTTCCTCACCCCTTGCTACCTGGAACAAGAATGATTTGACATGGAATTGGTCAAGCACCTATTTCTTATGGTTTCCTTGCAGTAGTTTTTTCATTGGTGGAGCTAGCATTTACTTCATTGGTAGAGGTGTAAAGTAATGCATGCAGGTGGCATATTTCATTTGTTGCAGCTAGGTGATAAAAATGCATTTGGTTTGAGGGAGATCAACCCTTTCATCCATCTTGTCTTTGATAGAGGCAAATAATTTTGTCCATATTGTGCAGGCTTGGCCTATAGTGTGTCAAAATATTGATTCAACGCCAAACTTTCAATGTTTGTAATCCTTCATGTCAATGGTTGTGTTGTTGTGTTGTGCATATCCCCATTGTTTTGCCTTGTATATACGTTGTTTGTGTGTATTTTCCCCTCCCTCCCATCCTTGCTTTTTTCCTTTTGGTCTTCCTAGAGATAGCTAGTTCTCACTATGCCAAGTTTGGCACACGTTCCCAACCAAAGCTAGTATCAGGACCCAGATTTTCTAGTTCCCAAGTTTGCAAAATCATGCCAAATTCATCAAGTGTCTTATTGGATTTCCCCCTGTATTTTCACATTGTTTTATGTGTCTGGTGTTATTTCCCCTAAAATCCCTGAAAAGTTGGTTGAGTTTGAAATTTTTGAGATCCTCCGAAATCTAGAATTTGCAGTTTAACTCTTATGGGTCTGAAACCACTCTCAAACATCCTGACAGTATATACATAAAATATAAATTAAAGTATAAGAAAGTAAACATCAATCTTTAAATCACTTATACTTAAATGTTATATTTTATGTATATGTTTCATAAATATCTTAAGTTTCCAGCCTAAGTCTCAAGTGATTCAAGGAAGAGGAGGCCTCCGCAATGCTACCACCTATCATTACGACACAAGCCCCAGACCTCAATAGATCTAAATTTCTTTTAAGAAGGGCCAAGGTGCCAAGTGTCAAGGTCTAGGCTATTAGTGGGCCTGATATGTCTCGGGCAAGAGGCCATGCAATAGTTAGACACATGGCATGGCCACACACACTCTTAATGTTTCATGATCGTTGACTTTCACCAAGTGCGTTGGGCTTGGCAAAGCATTGACATGCAAGAACTCAAGCAGGAAAAGGATGAGGTGACCGGAAGAGCATGTAATAACATTGAAAATAATTGTTTTGAGGGATTTCTTCATGCCATTATTGTATTGAATACATAGTCTGAAGATGGATGAAATCAATGTGGAGGTGGTTGGATTTGTTGTGGTAGGTGAGTTTGAACGGCTACTGTCATTTCTTCCTTAATTTCTTCTCGTCCAAACTATTAGAACAAAGAAAATGTAACTCTATATATACAAAAAGACAGATATTCAAGGAGTTGGTTTGGGAACCAATTTTTGGAGGTGTAGCAGCTCGTGGTGAATTTAGGGCATCAAATGAAGCTAGTTTGAGGCCGTAGGAAGTTTGAATGTGTCTAATAGAAAGTAGGAATGTTTTTCAATGTACATTTAGGTAGTAGTATTTATCTGAGATTGTTTGTATGATTCAGGGGAATATGTAACAACAATTGTATGTTCTTCACCATATTTGTTGGTGTGATTGTAACAGAAGTAACATAATGTGACATCATTTTAATTCAATACAAAGCTTTTGTGTTGGTCTTCCTTGTGTTACAAATGGGTTGTGTATTTTAGATATGGATTAATAAGTATGTCTATTTCCTATGATGTAATATTTTATCTATATGAAAATACATGTGGTTTTGTTGATCCTTTATCATATGCATTTTCTTCATCCCTGTTGTTTCAACTCAGTTGCCCAATGGAGTAGGCACTAGTCCAAGCTTGGTGAAGGGCCAACATTCTTTGTAAATAAAATCTTTGTTCTGGTTAGTTTTAGCAATAGGAGTAGGATTAATTTAGGGTTTCACATGTTGTTCATGATTCAGTGCAGGAACTAGGGATAAATTTAAAGTAATGCAAATTATTCTACTTTTTGTGAATCATGTTCATGCATACCTGCGTCCTGTAGGTTGTGTATGTGAAGTTAAGTGGATTCATCTTAAGGGATACTATGTTGTTATTATTTATGGGTACATCTACAGGGTGTAATAATCAACTATATTGAGGTATGTGGGTGGTTGGTTGTTCTTGGTTTAGTGACAATGTTTGGGACCAAATCAATGAGTTGGGTTTAGCCACCAATTTTTAGTTGTTCATCTGGTTATCTAACCTCAGGGAGCACCCTCCCGAGTCTAAGTTGAGCTCGAAGTGTAGGAGATAAAAACTCACTCTCATCCATTGGCCTAGAATCATCCTCACCCTGTGATAAACCTCTTTACAATCATCTTGATGACACCCCTGGCCTAGTTGATTGGGTAATGTTTTAGGGTTTTGGGTTATGGTTATTTTTGGAACCAACACATGTGACTTTGAATAGAAAGATATATTACACTCTTCAACTAATTCTCCTTGTTTAAAATTACTCATGGTGTAGTCTAGATTAGGGGGATTGATTAAAATCTAGGCCTAAACTAGTAACTATCCACAAATCAATTTGAATACATACAAATTGGAAGAAACAAAATTAACAAAATTTATTTTCTTTCTTGTAGCTCAATATAACATGCTTTATGAATTACAAATGCTTTAGAGAGTTTGTCCCTCTCACATACAACTCAATTTTACCCACAAATGAATATTCTAGCATTTTACCTTGCTACACAGGTATTTACAAGATATGTTCTCTGTTAGGAATTGCATGCAGAAGATATCAATTAAATGCAAATAAAGATTAAACAGAGGAATGAAAATACACAGAAATAATAACAACGAGAGACAAGTTTTAACGTGGCTCACCCAAACTCGGACTACATCCACCAACAGAGAGTCCAATATTATTATCCAGCAAATCAAACCGATTACAACCAGCAATCCTTGCAACTCAATACCACTACAAATACTACAATACAATATCAACGGAAACCTTAACCCTTAGACATTTTTTATCAAGACTTATGTCAGTTACAAAATAGGGTTTTTTATGTTGGCCAATAGAAAAATAACTCCCGACGCCTTTATAAAATAATAAAAGTCGTTTGAGCGCGCCAGGGGTGCTGCCCCTAGACCCCGCAAGGGGCATTGCCCCTTGACCCCATCTTGGGAGCACTACCCCCAAACCCCTGTTAAATAATTTGGGGGGAAACTGCGTTGATAAAAGTGGGGAAAATTTAACCTCTGAGTCCAATTAGGCTCCATATAAAAACAATCTCCCACTTGGATACTGATCAGACTCCACACCATATCATCTCCCACTTGGAGACTGATCATAATACCACTAAACCTGTAGCTCCCACTGGAAATAAACACCCTGGACCCTATTGTTCTGATTTTATTGTTTTCACTCTTGAAGACTAACCGAAGCTGAAGAGGAGCTCAACTTCTCCCTTGTCACTGCCTTCGCAAACATATCCACTTGATTTTCATCTGTATGTATCTTTTGTAGCCGTAATTGTCCATCATCCAACACCAATCGGATGAAGTGATACATTAGCTACATGTGTTTGGTCTTTGAATGCAAGGTAGAATTCTTTGCAAGATGTATGGCACTCTGACTGTCTGTAAACAAATAAATGTTAGCCTATTGTTTGCCCAATTCTTCCATGAAAGATTGCAACCATATCATGTCCTTGCTTGCCTTTGTTGCAGCTACAAACTCTGCCTCTGTGGTGGATAAAGCAACCACCTTTTGCAACTGTGAGATCCAACTCACTATTGTCCCACCTATAGTAAAGACATAACTTGTAGTACTCCACCTGATATCAATATCCCCTGCCAAATCTGAGTCCACATAGCTTGTTAAATCAGTATTAGATCCCCCAAAACATAAGTGTTTAGTGGATGTACCTCTTAAATATTTGAGAATCTATTTTATCACATTCCAATGCTCCAATCTGGGATTACTCATATACCTGCTTACGACTCCTACAACATGTGCAATATCTGGTCTCGTGCATACCATGGCATACATTAAACTTTCTACAGCTAAAGCATATGGTACCTTGGACATTTTTTCTTCCTCCTCTTGTGTCTTAGGACACATCTCCTTAGTCAATTTCAGATGACTAGGCAAAGGTGTGTTAACATCTTTTGCTTTGAGATCCATATGGAATCTTTACAACACCTTTTCAACATAATCAATCCTGAGATAGAGTCAATTTTCTGTTCTTCCTATCTCTGCAAATTTTCATACCAAGGATTTATTTTGTTTCCCCCAAATTCTTCATAGCAAATGATTGTGCTAACTATTGTTTTAACTCTCTTATTGATCCATGTTACACCCTGCTACAAGCATGTCATCAACATATAAACATAAAATAATATAGTTGTCATTATCCAACCTCTTAAAATAAACACAATGGTCATAATTACACCAGATATAGCCTTGCTCAGCCATAAAACTATAAAATTTTAAGTACCATTGACGAGGTGCTTGTTTCAAGCCATATAAGCTCTTCTTCAATCTGCACACCAATTTCTCCTTACCTTTGACCTCAAATCCATGTGGTTGTTCCATATATATATCCTCTTCCAAATCACCATGGAGAAAGGTAGTTTCCACATCTAGCTGTTCCAAATGCAAATCTTTAGCAACCACAATACTTAAAACAGTACGAATAGAAGTCATGTTAACAACCGGAGAAAAAATCTCATCAAAATCAATACCTTTTCTCTGTGCAAATCCTTTTACAACTAACCTGGTTTAAATATTTTCTTACCTTCATCTTCCGCTTTCAGCCTATAAACCCATTTGTTTGGTAAAACTTTTTTACCTACAGGCAACTTACATATTCCCAAGTCTGATTTTTCAGCAAGGAGTCCATTTCTTCTTTCATTGAAAGCTCCCATTGAACCTTTGTATCCACTTGCATAGCTTCATCATACCCTTCTGGTTCACTAGCATCTGTTAACAAAATAGAATACAAAGAGGAAGAAAACCTTTCAGGAGGTCTACTTAGCCTTCTTGACCGTCTAACATTCATTGGAGTTTGTGGTATTTCTTGTTGCTGTTGTGGAGCATGGGGAACCACTGGAACATCACTATCTAGAGTATCATCCAACACCACATAATCCTTTTCTTTCTTCTCATGCTGCTGCAACTGATCTTTGTACAACACCTTCTCATTGAATACAACATCCCTGCTTCTCACAATTTTTAGATTTTTAAAATCCCAAAGCCTATAACCAAATTCATCAATGCCATATCCAATGAAGATACACTTTTTTGATTTTACATCCAGCTTGGTTCTATTTTCATAATCTACATGTGCAAATGTTTCGCATCCAATGGTTTTGAGAAAAGAATAACTCACCTTCTTACCTGTCCATGCTTCCTCTGGAATACCACAGCCCAAAGGAATTGAAGGACCTCTATTAATGAAATATATAGCGGTACTAACAACATCTACCCACATGTTTAAAGGCAGCCCATCATGCAATCTCATGGTCCTTGCACGCTCCATTATTGTCCTATTCATGCACACAGCCACTCCATTTTCTTGTAGAGTCCCTGGAACCATTTTATGCCTACGAATTTCGTTAAATAATCCTCAAATTCTTTGCTGCAATACTCACCACCATTATCAGATCTGAGACATTTTAATCTTTTACCCATCTCATTCTCAACCAAGCTTCTCCCTTTCTTAAATGTTTCAAATACATCAGATTTTTGCCTAAGGAAATAAATCCAAACCTTCCTAGTTGCATCATCTATGAATGTAACATAATACCGAGAGTCATCGAGAGAAGATACCTGAGCCGGTCCCCATATATCTGTATGCACAAGTTTCAACTTTTCATCTTTCTTTTGCTTCCCATCCTTGAGAAAACTAACTCTCTTTTGTTTTCCATACACACAACTTTCACAAAAATCCATATTAATACATTTCAGACCTGGTAAAACTTTCTTAGAATGAAGTAGCTTCATACCTTTTTCACTCATATGCCCAAGTCTGTTATGCCACAGTGTTGTCTCAGAACCTGCAGCAACTATTTCAGTCTCTTCCTATGAACCCGCAACAACTGTTCCTGAACCTGTTTGGTTTTTCTCTACAACAACTAAAGTAGAAGGAACAATATGACATGTACAAAGATATAAGGTGGCTACTTTCACACCTTTTGCTACTATTAAGGCACCTTTTGAAACCTTACATTTTTTATCATTAAAAGTAATTGTGCAACCTTCATCACCTAGCTTCCCTACTGAAATTAAATTCCTACTTAGCCTTGGAATGTGCCTTGCCTCTTGTAGTAGCCAATGATTCCCATTATACAACTTAATCTTAATTCTTCCCTTTCCAACAATCTAACAGGGTTCGTTATCTCCCAAATAAACCAGCCCAAAATCCCCTAGGACATAATCAAGAAAATAACTTCTATGGGGCATAGCATGAAATGAGGCCCCTGAATCTAAAACCCATGAATCATCAGCATTATCTAGAGAAAGAATCAAAGCATCATCTTCATATTTATTACTTACCACATTTGCCTCCTTATTGCCTTCTTGTTTGTCTCCTTTATTCTTTTGAGACCAGCAATCTTTCTTCAAATGACTTGGTTTCCCAAAGTACCAACAATCTTTCTATCCGCTGGATTGGGACCTCTTATCCTTTAATTTTCCTCATGACTTCCCATGACCTCCAGAACCTTTTCCTCTCTCCTTTGATCTGCCCCTTCTTTTTGCATTCAAAACACTACCTGATGTGGACCCTCCTGATCTTTTCCATCGCATTTCCTCACTAAGGATAACACCAACAACATCAGCAAATTTCAAGGTATTTGAACCAGAGACAGAGTTACTTACAGCCATTACCAAGCTATTCCAGCTTTCTACCAAAGAACATAAAACCAAGAGAGCCCTCACCTCTTCATCAAATTTCACTTTTACAGAAGTTAACTGACTGGTAATCGTATTAAACTCATTTAAATGATCTGTCACAGATCCACCTTCAATCATTTTCAGATTAAACAAACGTTTCATGAGAAATACCTTATTTGAGGCTGAGGGTTTTTCATACAATTTAGCCAAAGCTTTCATTAGTTCATCTATTATCTTCGCTTATGTTATATTGAATGCCACAGATGGTGTCAGGCACAACCTAATGGTTCCCAGTGCCTTTCTATAGAGAAGATTCCAATCCTTATCAGTCATTGTTGCTGGTTTCTTGGCTATTCCTTCCAATGGCCTCCATAAATCCTTCTGATAGAGATAATCCTCCATTTGCATCTTCCATAACTGATAGTTCTGCCCATTGAATTTATCTACCTTCAATCTACCCTCATCTGCCATTGCTCCCACTTAACCGTGAGACTCCCACTCAACTGTGAGACCTTCCTGCAGATGATAATCGAACACAACCCACTCTGATACCATTTGTTAGGAATTGCATGCAAAAGATATCAATTAAATGCAAATAAAGATTAAACAAAGGAATGAAAATACACGAAAATAATAACAACGAGAGACAAGTTTTAACGTGGTTCACCCAAACTCGGGCTACATCCACCAATAGAGAGACCAATATTATTATCCAGTAAATCAAACCGATTACAACCAGCAATCCTTGCAACTCAATACCACTGCAAATGCTACAATGCAATATCAACGGAAACACTAACCCTTAGCCATTTTTATCAAGACTTACGCGTGCTAGGTGTGCTTCCCCTAGACTCCGCAAGAGGCACTGCCCCTTGACCTTGTCTTGGGGGCGCTGCCCCCAAACCCCTGTTAAATAATTTGGGGGGAAACCGCACGATAAAAGTGGGAAAAATTTAACCTCCGAGTCTAATTAGGCTCCATATAACAACATTCTCTACCTGTAGCATACTTTGTTTATTTGTGGAAAAACCTTTGTTGAGATCTTCTCTATTATCTTATTTTCTTCTATTTGACCTTTTTCTTCCCCCTTATGTCTTTCTCTCCTTCCCCTTCTTCTCTTTTCCTTCTTGAGCTTATTATACTCTTTGAAGTCTTTGACCCATTTTCCAAATTTCCACCGCCAATAAACTTTTAATTTTCCCTTTTGTAAATCCTATCACTCCCCCTCATGAATACACATGTAGACCAGAAAAATGATTAATAAATCACTATCATGAGCTTAAATGAAAAAAATAATTATAGTATACTCATGTGACTAGGAAAGTGTCCATCTTAAATTCAAACAACCAAGAAGGAATGTATAAACCCACATGGCTAGAGGAAGAATAGCAACAAAATATTTAGGCAAAAAAATATATCAAGAAAGGAGTAAATCAATCTTTATGACTCCAAGAGAATGAGAGAAGTTGTGGTCAATTTAGAATGATGGGTTTTTCCAACCACATGACCTTACATTAGCGCTAAGAGTGAGGGAAACAACAACAAATCAAGGAATAAATCATTGCATGTTGACCATATTGCTAAAAAAAATACTTGATTCCCTAATCTAATTTGTTTTTATGGTGCCAATGTTAATAAAATAATAAGACAAAACCCCTTTTAGAAAGATGACAACTTAGCAAACAAAATGAAAACCAATGTAGAGATTAGACATAATATCATTGTCTTCAAAAGTAATAATAATATTGCATAAATCAATAGCGAGTATGACACCTAGCCAACACACAACTCAACACCAAGACCTTCAAATTCTTTATCACAACCATGAGAAGTAAAACTCTAAATCACATACTTGTTGCCTTCCTATCACAAAACACACACAATTCTTGTTGCTCAATGTAATATTGCAATTTTACTCATACAGCTCTTATAACACTTTTGTAATAGCCCCATAAATAAAATATAAACTTGTAGTATCCTAATCTTTGGTCTAAAATAACACATTGATGACTCTTAAGACTACTACAGTGATCTTTGCAACACATAAGAAAATGTAATCTTCCTACAGCTTCCCCAAAGCATCAAGTTGTCAAGAGCAACAAGAAGAGCAAACATGCAAAACTAAGGCCAAAGTTGAAAACAAAAATCACTACTATTTTTGTGATGTGGGATTGACCATGAGCCCAGATGCTTCTACAAAAAACATGCTAGGTAAATAAAAATGTTCCATGAATTTGAGGCCCATCGACATGTAGAGAAACTTGGGACCGAAATTCCATCTTTATTTTTGATCCAAATGACCTCTTTATCCATCTGATTTTTCTTCTTCCCCATATTCTTTACCTTACTTTCCCCTTGTCTTGGTTTTAGGATATTGTTGCACCTACTTATCCATTTGTACATCTAAACCTTCATTTGATTCTACACCTATTTGTCCTTCATAATAAGGATACACGTTTGTCATATTAAAAATTAGTGAAACTTCAACTCCTTCCAAAAGCCCTATCTCATAAACACCAATTTAAACTTCTTTAAGATCTTATATGGTCTTATTACCCTCCATCCCAATTTGTCATGAGTTCCTTCTAGGAATTTCTCCTTACATATATTAGCAAATACTGACTTGAAATTTCTAAACTTTACTCTTGAAATCAACACATTGCTGATAATTATTAGTGTTCTCCTTTAAGTCTTCCTTCACTTCTTTAGGCAATTTTTGCATATACCCAACACCACTTTCTTCTATATTATTTGAACTCCTCAATTCACCCACTTCTTTTGGGCCACTCCCAATTTCTTTTGCTACTTTCAATGGCTATTTTTTTTGTGCTCAAACACACTATAAGACTATTGTCCATTTCTCCTTTTTCTTTCAATGAACTTGAGGTATTAAACTTCTTTCCATCCTTCACAATAGTATACATATTCTCTCTTTCATCATACATAGTCTCCCTATCAAGTGCTAGGGCCTCCTTAAGAAGATGTGATAGGAATCCACAAGCATAACATCACATAGAATCTCATCTTTGTAAGAACCAAACTGCAAACTCATTAAGCATTGTTCATTTGCCACAATTTGATGTCCCTTCTATAACCACAAAACCTTATATGGACTTGGATGCTCTTTTGTTTTAAACCCATCTTCTCTACCTTTTCACTCAAAACCAAGTTATTTGTACTATTACTATCAACTATAAGTTTACAACACTTACCTTTGAATTTGCATACAGTCTGGAAAAGACTCTTTCTTTGCAATGGCTCATTCTCATCCAAGGTTGGTTTCATCAGCACTCTTTCAACATGAGAGGTTCTCCTTGCTTTGATTCCTCCATGTGTCTAGGTGATGCCACATTTTCTTCATTTTCTTGAGCTACGTGGTTTCTAGCCACACCTCCTCTATTGTTGTCCTGCTATGTTTGTGTACACTCAAATGCCCTAAGACCAATTTCTCCACACCTATAACAAGTTCCAGTGAATGCTCCACCCCTTCCTCTATTATTGTTTCCCTATTCTCTTGCTAGATACTCTCCTCCTCTTGTGCTCGAATCCTTGTTTCATGAAGTACCTATTTCCTCTTCAAATATTTGTTTTCCCTTGCTACTATTTGTTTGTTCCCTCCCAATAGTGGACCTCCCTCTTCCTCTTGAATTAATTTGTTGCCTTCTTAATAACTTATTTTCTACCTTTAAGGCAAATTGATATGCCTTCTCCACAATATTAATTCTCAGCATACTCATTTCATCTTGAATATTAAACCTCAACCAATTCATATATCTAGTTACCTTTTCTCTATCCATTTCATGGTGTCCTAATCTAATTACCACCTTGTAGAATTCTTTTAACACCATCAATAGTGATAGACTAATATTTGGACTTTAGTAGGTTGTAAATTTATCCAGCAACTATCTTATAGAAAGAGAGTGCTAGTAAGTTGCAAGATTTTTGGAGAAAACTAGCTGGCCTATAGTGCCAGGTATGTATATTGTACGATCACAAATTTCTCCCACTAGCTGGGATCAACTGCTCATCATCCAATGTGTGTGTGACTAACTAGAATATGCTTGCTCCTCCAAGATTTTGAGAAACTTTACATCTGTCATTGGCACCACTACTACAAGTAGTGGTCTCGCTCAATTTGGATGTGGCAAAACGTTTTCTTTTCAAATGCATTTTTTTTGGGCAGTAGCAAGTTTATGGTATTTTACAAATAATTTTTTAAATTTGCATCAGCCAAAGGGCTATGAAGAGAAGCAAAAAGGTAATATAGAGGGATAGATTTGCACAAACCATCTGAGTTGTTTTTTTGCTTAAAGATGTGATAGGGGATGGATGTGCTTTTTTCTAGGCTTGTATCCCCTTTTTGTTGGCTATTTTTTCAACATCTTGGTTGTGTAGTTGTGATTGCTGCAACTAAAACTTAGATTTGGTGAAAATTTTCAAATTTAAAAATATTTACAAAATATTTGGTTGAAGACATTACATAGTTTTCTAGCTAAAGCATGATTAGCTTGAACTATGATATAAAATTTACAATGGAGCTAAAGTGTTAAGGATTCAAAGTTAGGAGATAATTTTCTCTAAATTTTTTCCCCTTTAGCATCTCTCTTTTAAAAAGCTTACAAGTTTCTCCCAAATATCAAAATGAGAATCTAAATCATGATTATGAAACTTAGATTTGGTGAAAATGAGAGGCTAATAATCTTAGTAAGGGCTTCATCACCTTAGTTGAATAATTTCACCTTCTCAATTTGATTAGGTGGCTCTATCTCTTTTCTTGTTGTTACATGATACAAACTTATGCTTCTAAGGTGCTCTACCATAAACTCCTTTGATGAATGAAAGTTGTAAGGAGGGAGAAGAGTAACTCTATAGTTTGAAATAGTGATTAATTTTGGAAAATAGAGATCAAGCACAAAGGATAGAAATACACATTTATTTGTTGCAATAATGTGTGAAAATCAACACAAATTTACAAAAGGCACAAACATTGGTGCCAATGAAACTTTCCCCCTTAAATTATCAAGGTTTTAACCCATTTTCAGCTTATAATCTACTATTATAGATGTAGGATTCTCAAAATGAGAATTACATAAAAAAATTAATAAAATGGAAACTAACATACATGAATTGCAATAGGGTAAAATTAACTAGACCCTTGCATATTTCTAAAAAATACATAGATTCAAAAAAATAACCTCATAACACCTCTAGAATCAAAATTTATAACCCTAGAAAGTTGTAAGTGCAAGATCTTTGTCAATGATCTTGTAGGAGACACTGAGCATGGTGTTGGGTCTCCAACTGCATATAAGCTATGTGTCCCCAAGCTTGTGTATGAATTTAGAATTGCCTTTGTTATTAATTTTTCCTAAGGTGTTGGAATGAAAAGCCTCAAGATAAACATGGTGTAAATTAGGTCCAACAATGTTCCAAAGAATTAACTGTCACATCACATATCTTTGTTGTTGGCCATACTAGCAACAACTATATTGAGATCTTTTTCAGTTGAGTTTGTTGCAAGTCATCATTTGTGTGGTAGAAAGGTACCAATGGACCACAACCATATATTATTTGAGAGCTACATCATGAGCTTGATAAGATTCTTGGGCTTCGAAAACATTTTATAATGTTGAACAAAGGCATGCAAAATCTTGGGAAGCTCTAAAAGGTGTTTATCCACTTCCTGAATAGCATTGATCTTTTGAACTACATTGTGAGCCCATAGAGCTAGAAAGAATTCCTTGCAGTCTCTATCATCAACCTTTAACTAATGAAGTATGGCTTTGATTTGGGCTTCTCTAGCAATATATGCATCAACCATTTGCACTTGGTGGTGGAGCTTGGCCACTTGAAGTTGTAATGGCATCGCTTCAAACTGAGCAGAGACCTAGTTGAGCTTTGAGGATGTGGCCACATAGGGCTTGCAACAGATACATGCTAGCTAGCGGCCATAGGTCCAAGGAAAATGGGTAATGTGTGTAATGGCATCAGTCCACCACGTAATCCAATGAGTATCCTCTCTCAAAAGTGCTGCCAAATTTCCAGTATGTCAAAATGTGGACAATACCCCATGGTAAAGAAACAAATATGTGGGTTTTCTAATTTTTTTTGTGAGGAATTCTATCTATGGATTAGTACTTATTTTGAATCTTTTGCACTTCTTAACTCGTATAAAGCTTGCATTCTACGTCATGTCAATCTATGTAAGCATACATGAAAATACAAGTGAATAAGGAGTTATTTGTGTAATTGCTTTGTAAGTTGATGTTCTAATAAAGAATTGCAGGTCTATAGTGCATTAGATAAATGTTATGTACTAAAAACTCTGTCGATTCTAAATCAACTTTGGAGTGAAAGTATGCAGATTGATCTGTCTAACATTTTCTCTCCCCTGTACAAACATTACTGAAAGGTTGTGGGTCTCATTGCATTTTACTTATTGTCGATTGAAAAAAAAAACAGCTAAATATCCAATTACTAAAAAACAGATAAATATCCAATTACTTAAGAAAAACTTGTGAGAAGAAAAAGAAATGAAGTTAATAATATTATGAAGTTTGACACAATTCTTCTATCAGATCTTATGGTGTATAAACTGCCTTGCTAGAGAATATATTAAGTTGGGGGCTTGCGAGGTCAAATTGTTTGCTTATTCAGTAGTTAAAAATGGTTAACTAAAGGTAAACAAAACTGGAGGATTTTTCAAATTTAGAAAACTACACAGTATTAACAAATGCATAATTGTTAGAAAAATAAAAACTGTTTGTTGAGAGTGGGATTTAAACCCACGCCCTTTCGGACCAGAACCTTAATCTGGCGCCTTAGACCAACTCGGCCATCTCAACTACATGTTTAAAGCGTTTTCCCGATTTATTATTCATTCTTTATTGCTAAATATAATCTCACAAAAACCCTAAATCCATAGCCACTGTATTTGAAACTTTTTACACGGTTAGATTTGGAAACAAGCATCCTGCGCACAAGAGCCCATTAAATTGAATGCCAATTTAAGCTTATGTTAGAGTAGTTCTTTTTGTGTACATTTTGGGTAGGTTTAGTGGTAAATTTTGGTTTTCTCCCCATCTTGGATATTAGTTTGAAATCCGAAAGTTAGAATTTAATTTAAATATATTACTAGTAACTTGTATCTATAAGTGTATATATGAAGTGTTGACAGACATTTGTATTTATATGTTTATTGATTGAACCTGCACTTATAAAAAACATTGTCAACTCTCATTAATATACCATGCACAAAATATACCACCTGAGTATATATATATATATACATGCACAAAATCACAACAAAGTTTTCAAAAACTTTTAGAATAAAGAAACAATTAAGAATAAGAGTAAAAACTTCTAGAACAATGAAATAATTAAGAGTAAAAGCCTAGAGGAGAAAAGTGTACACTTTACATTTTTCTTCTTTCATTTTATGCAACTTTGTGTGGATGACACACATGTACAATGTTAGCACCCATTTTAGTTTTTTTGGCAATGCATGGACCCAAAAATTGAATCCAATACTTTGTAATGACATATCCTCTAGTTCTAATCATGTCTGAGTAGTTCCCAAGGCATTTCACATAGTGAACTGGATCTCACTTGTGATCTTGTCACCTAGATAGGATCATGGGAATGCCCCAACTTCAAAATTCGAACTTCCTTCTTTCCAACGCTAACAATCTAGGGATATGATGGTTACTTGTCGGCATAGGCACCAAAAGTTTGCAAATTAAAAGTGTATAGGGTTATGTATTTAAGAACATCATCCTAGGATACTTTCATCATCATTTAGTGGAAATTTGCATTTGGCATAGATGTAATCACATATATCAATCTTAGTTGGCATCAGTTAGAATTCAATTGTAGTTGCAACAATTCAACATCTACCACTTCTCAATTTTTAATCTTCATTATTGAAGAATCACTTGAAATTCAATTATCAATCACAACTTGCATCAAACTTAGTTTGTGTTGGACACAACTTGCATTGGACATAGTTTGCACTAGACATTAGCTAATCAACATTCATTGCCTCATTTTATCCCTTTTTCAATATTGTCAAATCAACCTAGCAACTTGTTTTTCGTCAAAGAAGTTACATACTTCCATTGTACATAGTAGGCTCCCAATAGTGCTCTTTAGCACCATATTATTTTTAGACATGGATATACACACATATAAACACTTTCAACAAGTAGCGAAGGACAAATTCTACATCATCATTTGACATATTATCATGCTAGTTAGGCCAGATCTTGGATGTAATCCAATCTCAAACTCTTAAGAGATTAGGTTTGATTTATCTCTAGTCTCTGATTCCAAATATAAGATTAGATTCTAGTTTATAGTCTTCTATTGCAACATCTCAGTACTCAAAGTCAACATTCGCATTGCACTAATTTCCAAGTAATCCCTCTAAGCCATCTCAATTATTTTGGTCTCAGATTACTCAAATTATCATTTCTCAATTAATCAACTTAAATTCAATTTTAATTTAGGATTTAATCACTAAATTAGATTATAAATTAATGTACAATTATTTTATTTCCCTCAAAAAAGAGAACTATATGACAGTAAAAATATCATGAAATGTAAAATTGGGCACCCCTTCTAGCCTTATGAGGTGGTAACCTTAAAAAATCAAATAATGATTACAATAGTATCTCAAATCAACTCCCATGAGATAACATATTGAAATAAAAATAAGCACTCTAGAAACACCTTAGGGAAAAAGAATTTATAAACTATTGGCTTAAAATAGAATATTAAGCATATTTCCTTATAATATATCCATAATATAAGAAATACTACTACACACATGTTTATAATCATACATTAGTTGTTGAAATTTTAAATCTTAACTTGTGACACAAAATTTTAGTGATTTTATTCCTAAATCTAGGAATATATCGAAACAATTATTCAAATAGGTTAAACACGTGATTGTTGCTAAAAATATTTTGTTTCTATTTTATTTCTTATTTTAGGTTTATACATATAATTATTTATTATTTTGTTTATAATTCACTACTCCTCAAAACAATTCAACTCTAAATCCAAATCTAAAAGAATAGAAAAATGTTACATCAACTCCAAGATCAAAATTTGAATCAAAATGACATGGTACACAATTACTAGATATGTTATCATTTTTAGATGACTATATAAAATTATAATTTCTTATCACTAATTTATGAGCCATATAAATTTATATATGTGAAAATGAATAGAATGATATATTGCACTCTTCAACTAAGTCTCCTTGTTTAAAATTATTTGTGGTGTAGTCTAGATTAGGGGGATCACTTAAAATCTAGGCCTAAACTAGTAACCATCCACAAATTAGTTTGAATACATTCAAATTGGAAGCAACAACACAATTAACAAAATTTATTTTCTTTCTTGTAGCTCAATATAACATGCTTTATGAATTACAAATGCTTTAGAGAGTTTATCCCTCTCACGTACAACTCATTTTTACCCACAAATCAATATTCTAGCATTTTACCTTGCTACACATGTATTTACAAGATTTGTGCTCTACATGTAGCACACTTTATTTATTTGTGGCACAACCTTTGTTGAGCTCTTCTCTATTCTCTTATTTTCTTCTATTCGACCTTTTTCTTCCCCCTTATGTCCTTCTATCCTTCCCCTTCTTCTCTTTTCCCTCTTGAGCTTATTATACTCTCTAACGTCTTTGATCCATTTTCCAAACTTCCACTACCAAGAAACTTTTAATTTTCCCTTATGTAAATCTTATCACTCCCCCTCATGAATACACATGTAGACCAGCAAAATGAATAATAAATCACTATGATGAGCTTGAATGACAAGAAAAGAATTATAGTATACTCATGTAGCTAGGAAAGCATCCATGTTAAATTCAAATGGCCAAGAAGGAAGGTATAAACCCACATGGCTAGAGGAAGAATAGCAACAAAATATTCAAGCAAAAAAATATATATCAAGAAAGGAATAAATCAATCTCCATGACTCCAAGAGAATGAGAGAAGTTGCAGTCAATTCAGAATGATGGGTTTTGTCGACCACATGACATTACATTAGCTTTAAGAGTGAGGGAAACAACAACAAATCAATGAATAAATCGCTGCATGTTGACCATATTGCTAAAAATAATACTTAATGACCTAATCTAATTTGTTCTTATGATGCCAATGTTAATAAAATAATCGGACAAAACCCCTTTTAAAAAGATGACAACTTAGCAAACAAAAGGAAAACCAATGTAGAGATTAGGCATAATATCACAATCTTCCAAAATAGTAATAATATTGCATAAATCAATAGTGAGTACGACACCTAGCTAGCACTCAACTCAACACCAAGATTCTTAAATTCCTTATCATAGCCTTAAGAAGTAATACTCTAAATCACACACATGTTTCCTTCATATCACAAAACACACACAACTCTTGTCACTCAATGTAGTTTTGCAATTTTACTTATACAAGTCCTATATCACTTTTGTAATAGCCTAATCTATGGTCTAAAATAGCACATTGATGACTCTTAACACTACTATAGTGGTTTTTATAACACATAAGAAATTATAATCTTCCTATAGCTTCCCCAAAACATCAAGTTGTCAAGAGCAACAAGTAGAGAAAACATACAAAAATAACGCCAAAGTTGAAAACAAAAATCACTACTACTTTTGTGATGTAGGATTGACCATGAGCCCAAATGCTTCTGCAACAAACATGCTAGGTAAATAAAAATGTTCCATGAATTTGAGGCCCATGGACATTAAGAGAAACTTGGGACTAAAATCTCATCTTTATTTTTGATCCAAATGACCTCTTTATCCATCTAATTTTTCTTTTTCACCCCATATTCCTTACCTTCCTTTCCCCTTGTCCTTTTTTTAGGAAATTACTGCATCCACTTATCCATTTTTACATCTAAACCTTCATTTGATTCTACACTTATTTGTCCTTCATAATAAGGATACAATTCTGTCATATTAAAAATTAGTGAAACATCAACTCCTTCCAAAAGCCTTATCTCATAAACACCAATTTTAAACTTCTTCAAGATCCTATATGGTCCTATTACCTTCCATCTTAATTTGTCATGAGTTCCTTCTAGGAACTTCTCCTTACATATATGAGCAAATACCAACTTGAAATTTCTAAACTTTAGTCTTGAAATCAACACATTGTTGGTAATTATCAGTGTTCTCCTTTAAGTCTTCTTTCACTTCTTTAGGCAATTTATGCATATATCCATCACCACTTTCTTCTATATTATTTGAACTCCTCAATTCACCCACTTCTTTGGGGCTGCTCCCAATTTCTTTTGCTATTTTCAATAGCTATTTTTTTTGTGTTCAAACACACTATAGGACTATTGTCCATTTCTCCTTTTTCTTTCAATAAACTTGAGGTAAACTTATTTTATCCTTCACAATAATATACATGTTCTCTCTTTCATAATACATAATCTCCCTATCAAGTGCTAGGGCCTCCTTAACAAGATGTGATAGGTGTCCGTAGGCATAATATCACATACAATCTCATCTTTGTAAGAACCAAACTGTAAACTCACTAAGCATTGTTCATTTGCCACAATTTGGTGTTCCTTCTATAACCACAAGACCTTATATAGACTTGGATGATCATTTTGTTTTAAATCCAACTTCTCTACCATTTAACTAAAAACCAAGTTATTTGTACTACCACTATCAACTATAACTTTACAACACTTACCTCCAAATTTGTATATAGTATGAAAAAGACATATCTTTGCAATGGCTGGTGTCATCAACACTCTTTCAACATGAGAGCTTATCCTTATTCTAATTCCTCCATGTGTCTGGGTGTGTGGTCTCTAAAATGTGACTCAAGCACAATGCGAATGAGTCAACCTCAATATCACACATGAACTACATCCTTGCTACAAGCAACCTCCAAGTCACTCTTGCTCTCGTGGTAGAAGATAGTCAACTGAAGGCAAGACCTGGGGGTAGTTTTATTCGTGAGGAAGAAGAAATTCATAGAGGGTGGTTGGTCGGTCTGCAGACTGAGTATGGATTAATGTTTGACGATATCATTCTAGGACTATTATGGTGGAGATAATTATATGACCTGAAGGGTCAATAGTCCTATGTCTCTTGTTTGGATTTCTCAAGTTGCAACGCCTAGTGGGTAGACTATTTTGCTTCTTGATGAGTCTAGAGCATTGTAATTTATCCTTGTTTGCTTGAATGCATTGTCGTATGATGTCTCTTTGTTGGATAATCCTAAGAGTGTGTTCTTTCCCTTCTATTGTTTGTTGTGCATGTTGTGGTCTTGGGTGGATTTCATCTATCTCTTTGAGAATAGCCTTGATCCAATTTCCTCTAATCCCTGAGCACATCGAATGCTTGGGAGAGTGGTGTTGACCTAGTTTGACTTGTTGTTGACTTGCATTGACTTTCACTTGAGTTCAAAGGTTTGTTTTACTTTTGTTTGATTTATTTGAATGTGAAATGTGCCTCATGATGAAATATAGGGTTTGACCTTGTCTGACTTGAAATGTACCTCATGATGAAATTGAGGGTTTAGTTTTCTAAGTTTTCTAATGTTTTTTGTGTTTTTCTATGAAATGCAACTAATATGAATGCAAAACAACTTTTGGTTCCTTTTCCAAATTGAATAACAAAAGTGATCTAATTAGCTAGAAATTGAAATATGAATGCAATTTAATGAGTTTTTTCAAATGCAACTAATCCTATGTTTTTGGTATTTTGTGAGACAATTTTCAAATCTAATCTAGAAATTGAGAAATACTTGAATGGAAATAAAATCTATGAATTGCAATAAATATAATCTAAACAATGCTAATCAAATTAAATCAAAACTAATCCTATCAAGGAAAAAGCAATATGAAAATTACTGCTCCAAGAGCAAGAGTGTGATCTAATTAACTATGAAAACATGAAAAACTTGGATTCTCTTGGGCACATTGGTCTGACGTATCCTCAAAAGTCCTTTGTGTGGCGACCTCCTCTCCTCTGTAACAGTTGGGAACTGTTTTGTGTGAAAAAGAGGGGTTAAGGTTTTAGTTTTTTGATGGTTTTTAGATCCTCCTTTCACAACAAGCATTCAAGGACATATCAACCAAGTTGAATCTCTACTAAGCGAGAGCATTCACCTAAAAGGTTGGGCTATCTCTTGGAATGATGTGGAAGCTCAGATGTTATCAGTCAATATTTTAATTTAATGCTCAAATACCCTTAAAACCCTAATTATGCAAAACAATAAGCAAATTGGTGAATTACGACAAATCCTTGCAGACTAAAGTAGTAGGCAGAGATTAATAAGTGACCATTTTTCAAAGTTTGGAATACGAAATAGTCAAGGACACTACCACTAACGCCCTTATCCAAGGTATTGTTTTATCCGTGGAATCCTAATCTTCTCTCGACACTGATATTCATTATACTTTCTATTTTTGCCTCGAAAGATGCGGAGGACACCTCCACTAGCACCCTAGTCCAATGTCAGATGTTTTTTAGGATGTCGGAAGCTCTTCGGATGTTGATTATCACTATCCAAATTGTTTCTGTGTTTCAGGATCCGGAGGACACTGCCACTAACGCCTGTGTCCAAGCAGTCCTTTTCATTAGGGATGCAAAATTAGTACACTATCTTACTGCTCCCTACAACTCCACTCCATCCAAATGTGAAACCTGTAACCTGAAATCACAAGGAGAGTGGTTGGGGGTTGTGGTGTTTAGAGGCTTAGCTCAATCAAGCCTTGGAGAGACATTCAAGTCTTCCGAACACCGTTGTCAGATAAAGAGTGTGTATCCCTGCAGGATAGAGGCAAAAACAAATTGATAAATGATTCAAACACAAATAGATATCACCTTGGAAGTGTAGATCTCACATAAATGAAGGCTCTTCAATCACATTAGAAGGTGAAGTTAAATATGTAATCACAAACACAATAACAATGCTCTGCTCTACAACAATGAATATCATGGATGCTCTAAAATCACAAGTTAGCCAAAAGTTCACAATCATCTTCTAGTTTGCAAATGAAACACTAAACATGCTTATATGCAACTACAAACATTCCCACTAAGAATTTAGTAATTCAAACTTGAGATGTCGGCATAGGACCTAAGTAATGGTCATAAAACTGACATTAAAATTTAGGGCTAACCCAAAATAGGGTAGGACTATGGTGCTAACGACCAAGTCTACCCTCCCAATTTTGGTCAGGATCTATTTAAATGACATCCACTAGGTCCTATTTTCCATAACAATTAGGGGTTTTCTCATCGGGATTCACAATTAACATGCAATATGATCTAAATGCATTCTAAGGACCCAGGAGCTAAACCTTAAGAGGGAAAAGCCCCCAAGGGGACATTTTCTGACATAACATTTAGCCCCCACTTTAATGTATTTATAAATGCAAGGCCAATACATGCATTAAAGTATGGTCAAAACACAACAAACATGCCAAGGATGATGAAGACATGCCAAACACATTAAAGACAGTAACAAGCACACAAAACACGGAGAAGACATAATTAAAGACACGTAAAACACAGTGAATTTAGTGAATGCAATGATTATTTCTTTTTCATTTTCTCATATATATGAATGCAGATGCAAGTACATGGAAAGTAAACACACAACCCAAAATGCAGGAGGAGATCATTGCCACCAGTCTTGAAACTACATAAGGGGCAACAGACACGTAATACAAATCCCAGAGTGTAGGAGGAGCTCATCACCACCAGTCTTGAAACTACACTTGAGAACAAACATGGAATACAAATCCCAAAGCATAGGAGGAGCTCATCGCCACCAGTCTTGAGACTATGCTTGGGAACAAACACACCATACACACACACATGGAAGACACGGAAAACAAGAGATGGAAGAAACCTATTGCTAGGTTCACTACCATCTCAGGCACATTATAGGCACACACTGATGATTGGGCTTTGCCACAATAATCACCGAAGACATGCTTAAGGGAGGATACGATAGTCTCAAATCTGCCCCACCTGCTCGGAGGACTTCTAGAAAATGACAGGATGTGCAATCTCCTCGAGAAATACACCATCCTCACCTCTGCAAAGGGCTTAAAATAAAAAGTATATGTGTGATATCCTACCTTTGCAGAGGGCTTAATGATTGCAATATAAAATAAATATGTGCACTCGCTTGGAGATACAACATCCTGCCTCTGTAGAGGCCTTACAAACATGCTTCATTAGTACCAAAATCATCAAACAACTTACCTTATATATGCCCCCACCTTAAGGTGGTTGATATCATGTACCGATATCAAGCATGTTAAGGTAGAGAGAAAACACACAAGGTAACAAGAGCTCTCACAAAGCCCATGCCCCCATAAGTGACATGCACTTTACGATCGCCAAATGTTCCCACAAACACATAATATCCTGCAAGAAAAGGTTAGAAATCCTTCCATAAGATAACAACCACATCACATGATCAAAAAGCAATGCATAAACAATCATAACATCAAAAAGCTAAGGTTATACTATGAGTATTGAACTCGAGTATAATAGTGGGGCTATACTACAGAGATCTCAGAACCGAGTACAAGCAAGGCAAGATCCAAGATAAACAAAGTGCACGGAGAAGCAATATTGTTATGGTTTGTTAGCAAATAAAGACATCATCAAAATATCACACTAATTGATTCTACTAGTCAAGCGTCAGATAATATATATCAACCCCATCGTCATGTATGGACTAAGTCCATTTTTTGATTTCTCACTGAAGGGACATGTGGTCCATATCAATATTATTTGTTTTTCGTCATCCGCCAACTAGATAGAACCACTAGAAGAAGGTAAAAAATAAATCAAGAGAGGAGAAACAAGTGCCTTAGGGGTAGTCACGTAGGAGGGTGCCCCCAAGTCACCAACTGCAATGCTATGTCCTTAACACACAACAATGAAAATAGAGGAGAGGCAATATAGAAGAATTATGATACAAATAGAAGACGGGTCACAACAAAGGCGGTCTCCTGGTATCCTTGACATTACAAGAGAATCAGGGATCATCCTAGGAGCCCTAAACAACACATAACACATCACGGGGGAAACACAACACAGAGGTAAAGGGTTAGAAATACTTACCTGCCAGTACAACCATTCTAAAATTTGGAACTTGCGAGCATCTTTGAGAGATGCTCCATCAAGTTCTGTACAAAGATTGGGTGGTTCTTATGAGAGTGTTCTTTGTTATCAGGAAGTCCATGCGGTGCTTGTTTCTCAAATCCTTGTGTATGTGAAATCTTTTGTTGCTTATGAGGAGGAGAACCACTATTATTTTCAACTGATGATAATCTTCTTACTCTTTTCCAATTTTTAGTTCTCTTATTTTGTTGATTCTATCTATCGTAGGGAGAAGGACTACCTTGTACCATGTCAATCTTTTCTTTTGTTAGAATCTCCTACTTCGGTTGTTCTATTTGTCTTTCCAATGCATTTTGGTTATCTCCTGATCCTTGAAGGGATAACAGAGGAGGAACCTCAGCATAAATACCATCTCTCTGTGGACGAGGTGAGTTATGAAACTTTTCCTTATCCACTTCTATCATGCCAATTATTTCATCGTAACCATAAAAATCTTGGTTTACGCTTATTTCATTTTGTCATTTTCCTTTTGCTCTAAGAGGATCTTCAAATGCATGTTGTTCTTCCCTTATTGTTTGTAAAGGAGGCATGGCCACTCTATTTAGTTGTTTTGCTTTGTATCGTCTATATTCTAGGAAAGATTGGTCTCTTTGTGGCTCAGGGTCTCTATCAGGTCATGACCAAAAGTAATCAAGAGTGAAGTTCTAGTCCTTAGCCAAAGGGTGATATGAATTACAACGGATAGTACATATATCTCCATGCAAAGGGAATTTTATGCATTTATGAATAGTTGAAGGGACAACATTCATAGCCTTAAGCCATGGATGTCCTAGTTTTACACGAAAGAGGTCGGATAAGGGGATAATATTAAATAACTGATCCACAACTTTATCATATACTGAGACCAATAAGGTTATCTTCCCAAATGTATTCATCAAAGCTCCATTATGTGTTTTAATTGTCAAATCTGACGGTTCATAAGAATCTTGTGCCAAATCGTGTTTAAGAAGAAAATCTTACGTAACCACATTAGTCATGTAATTAGGGTATATAAGTGTTCCATGCATAGGTATTTCCATTATGTTCACTATAATGTAAAGAGGCCCTTCAGTATCTACCATTACTTTGTCATGAGGTGTAAATGTTATTTCAAGTTCAAGGGCTCTTCTTTTCAAATAAGGCCTAGGAGAAAACCTAGAATTATTGTTGTATTGAGAAGCCATGTATATGTTTTCGAATGAATGCCAAATCATATTTTAAATATTTTCAATACTGATGCAAGAAACAAGTGCAGAAGTATGTATGAATGTGACTTAAAAATGCTTGATTTTTTACTTTTTTCACAAATTTTCAATTCAAATTACTAATGAAAGAGGTGTTGTGAAAATTTTCAAGAGGGGTAGAAAATAATAAGCTCAATATCAACCCAATAATTCAATAATATCCTTCACAACATGCCTATGGTGCAAAACTATGTATGAATATGACCTAAAAATGCTTTATTTTTTACCTTTTTCACAAATTTTCAATGTAAATTACTAACGAAAGAGGTGTTGTGAAAACTTTCAAGAGGGGAAGAAAATAATAATCTTAATGTCAACCCAATAATTCAACAATATCTTTCACAACACGCCTTTAATGCAATTCTAGAGAGACAATAAGGCCAAATCTAGTGAAAATGCAAGGTTTTCAAACCCTAGACATGAATTTTTCAAAAGAGGGCACTATGATGCAACACTAAAATTAGAAATCAGTCCTAAATGAGTGTTTTAAAAAGGTAGTAAAATCTGAAAAAATATTTTAACTACAAACCCTAGCTAACGTAAAACTACGTTTTTATGAAAAATGCACAATTTCATTCAATTTTTATCAAATTAACCATGAAAATGCAATGCAAATGAATACTAAATGATGAAATTATTTAATTTAAATCAGATCTAATGAAAATAATAGAAATTAAATGAAATTAAATGCCAATTAATTCAAATTATGCCAAAATGCAAGCCTGAGATGCAAATTTTTTCAAAATTTTCAATGTTTTTGTAATTTTTCAAATGCAATAAGATGAATGAATGCAAATTTATCACACAACACTCAGAAAGGTTCAAAAATTCAAAAACATGGGTTCACCAAAATGTTTTGTGTGAAAAAGAGGGGTTGATGTTTTATTTTTTATGGTTTTTAGATCCTCCTTTCACAACAAACATTCAAGGACATGTCAACCGAGTTGAATCTCTACTAAGGGAGAGAATTCACCTAACAGGTTGGGCTATCTCTTGGAACGATGTGGAATCTCAAATGTTATCAATCAATATTTCAATTTAATGCTCAAATACCCTTAAAACCCTAATTATTCAAAACAGTAAGCAAATTGATGAATTACGACAAATCCTTGCAAACTAAGGTAGTATGTAGAGATTAATAACTGGCCATTTTTTGAAGTTCAAAATGCAGAATAGTCGGGGACACTACCACTAAAACCCCTATCCAAGGTATTGTTTTCTCTACAGAATCCTGATCTTCTCCCAACACTGATATTCACTATACTTTTTGTTTTTGCCCCAGAAGATGGGGAGGACACCTCCACGAGCGCCCTAGTCCAATGTCAGATGTTTTCAAGATGTTGGAAGCTCTTCAAATGTTGATTATCACTATCTAAATTGTTTATGTGTTTCAGGATTTAGAGGACACTACCACTAATGCTCGTGTCCAAGTAACCCTTTTCTTTAGGGATGTGGAATCTGTACATTGTCTTACTGTTCCCTGCAACTCCACTCCATCCAGATGTGAAATCTGTAACCTGCAATCACAAGGACAGTGGTTGGGGCTATGGTGTTTAGAGGCTTGCCTCAATCAAGCCTCGGAGAGATATTCAAGTCTTCCGAACACCATTGTCAAATAAAGAGTGTGTATCATTGAGGGATAGAGACAAAAACAAATTGATAAATGATTCAAACACAAATAGATATCACCTTGGAAGTGTAGATCTCACATAAATGAAGGCTCTTCAATCACATGAGAAGATGAAGCTAAATCTGCAATCACAAACACAATAACAATGCTCTGCTCTGTAACAATGTATATCATGGAAGCTCTAAAATCACAAGTTAGCCAAAAGTTCACAATCATCTTCTAGTTTGCAAATGAAACACTAAACATGCTTATATATGCAACTACAAACATTTCCGCTAAGAATTTCGTAATTCAAACTTGAGATGTCAACATATGACCTAAGTAACGGTCATAAAACCGACATTAAAATTTAGGGTTGACCCAAAATAGGGTAGGACTAGGGCGATAGTGCCCAAGTCCACCCTCCCAATTTTGGTCAGGATCTGTTTAAATGACATCCCCTAGGTCCTAATTGCCATAACACTTAGGGGTTTTCTCATTGAGATTCACAATTAACATGCAATATGATCTAAATGTATTTTAAGGACCCAAGAGCTAAACCTTAAGAGGGAAAATCCCCCAAGGGGACATTTTTTGACATAACAAAAACTCCTCTTGGAAATAGGGATGAAGTAGCAATTGATTGATTGAGCTATGAAAGCTATGATGAATGAATTGAGCTATTGAAGCTATTGAAGCACTATGGCTTGGATTTTTTGGAAGTAATTTGTGAGCGTAACAACACTATTGAAGCTTTTGAAAGCTTAGAAAGTATATACTAAGAAAGCAAAAGGCTCACAAGTCATACGAAGAGCATAATCATGCTATGGAGAGAAAATAAAAGCAAAGTTGGGAATAGATTGTGCAACTATGAATTTTGCCTCCCATAATGCATATAGGAGGGGGTATTTATAGGCTGGGCAAGCTCACAAATGGTGCATCTTATTGAAGAGTTAACTCAATTGATTGAAGAGTTAACATGATTGATTAAGGAGTGAACAGGCTTGCTTAGGGAATGAACTGGGCTTGATAGCTTATCACTTAAGGAGGAATGGAGTTTGCATGAGATTGATAGAGAGATAAGAATAGCTTTGTGGGAGCTAGGAATAGAGTGATTGGGAATATAGGAGTTAGAAATAGACTAGGCTCAATTAGGGCCAAGTAGGCATGCAAACTGGAGAAAAAGTGGAGCTAATTTGGGCCAGAACTAAAGAGAAACTCCCAAGTTACAACATGATTGGGTCACCCAGTTTGACAGGGTGGGTCACCCAGGGAGGATCCTAATTTTTGGCAAGGTCACCCAAGGGAGATTTGGAAGGCAATATGGGCAACCTACAAAGAATGGATTCTATAGGTGGTTTTAGGGGCTAAGAATGATCAGAGGGGGCTAAAGATGACTTTAGGTCCTGGAAATAGATTGAAAGACTTCAAGAGGGTGGGTCGCCTAGTTTGCCAAGGCAAGTCACCCAAGGGGATCCATGGTTGCCCAGGGGAGATCCAGGGTCACCCAAGGGATATCCAAGGTCACCCAAGGGAGATTGGGAAATAAAAGGGGGTGACCCATAAATGAAGAATAGAGGGATGAAAGTGATGATGGGGAATGGTCTAGGAAGTTAATTGGAGGCCTCTAGAAGGTGTAAATGGATGAAAAGAGATTAGGGAAAGTGAATTTCCCATCTTACAATGCTGATAGGTTAAGTCAATAGGGTTAGAAGTAACAAAAATGAATTATCAGCATAGGGTGAATGATGAAGACACATGACCTAGGAAGGTTAGCTAGGGGACTGGGAAGACACAAATAAGGTGAAGAACTTCAATCCATGTATCACAAAGAAGAATGATGTTGAGAGATCATATTTACATGCTTACATGTATATGTTTAGGATGACATCTCATCATCGGATTACCATGTAGGCCCATGCACTTTTTTAGTGCTTACAAGGTGATGCAAAACTTTCTTAGTTTTCTTGAGCTACACGATTTCTAGCCACACCTCCTCTAATGTTGTCCTACTATGTTTGTGGACACTCAAATACCCTAAGACCAATTTCTCCACACCTATAACAAGTTCCAGTGTATGCTCTACCCCTTCCTCTATTGTTGTTATTCTATCCTCTTACTAGATGCTCTCTTCCTCTTGTGCTCAAATCGTTGTTTCATGAAGTACTTATTTCCTCATAAAATATTTGTTTTCCCTTGCTAGTATTTGCTTGTTCCCTCCCAAAAGTGGACCTCCCTCTTCCTCTTGAATTAATTTGTTGCCTTCTTAATAACTTCTCTTCTACCTTTAAGGAAAATTGATATGCCTCCTCCACAATAAAAATTCTCAGCATACTCATTTAATCTTGAATATTAAACCTCAATCAATTCATATATATAGTTGTAATGTCAGAAAATGTCACCTTGGGGGCTTTTCCCTCATAAGGTTTAGCTCCCGGGTCTTTAGAGTGCATTTAGGACATTTTAGTTCATATTTTAGCATACTGATGGAATGAGACCTAGGTTCCATGACAAATAGGACCTAGGTGGACCCCTTGAGCTATACACTGCCCAAAATAGGGGGGAGGACTTGGGTGCCCATGCCCTAGTCTTGCACTATTTTGGGGCAGCCCCAATTTCTGGGTGTCAGTTTATGACCATTAGGAGGTTATTTTGCCAACACGGTAAAGTTTGATTTTTAATATCTTGGCGGGAATGCTTGTAGGTGCATATATAAGCATGTGTAGGCATTCATTTGTAAACTAGATTTCAATTAGATGATCATTGTGAACTCTAGGCATTCTCAAGGTGATTCAAGACTTTCTATTGTGTTGCAAGAGCAGACTTGTAGGTTTTGTGTGTTGATATTTGCAGATTTGAGCTTCAATATCCTCATGGCATGAAGAGCATCTTCCTCCATGAGAGATTCACTACAAGGTCACATATCATTGTGTTTTTATCATTGATTCCTTTGGTTTTGGCCTCTGCCTCACAAGGCCACGCCCTCTTTATCTGACAACGGTGTTCAGAGACTTAAGTGTCCTCTGGGGTTTGACTGAGGCAGACCTCTAAACACCACAACCCCTAAACCAAGTCTTGTGATTGCAGGTTACAGGTGTCACATCTGGAAAAAGTGGAGTTGCAGGGAGGCTTGGCAGACATCAGGGATTCATGATCTGAAGAAAAGTCAAACAAAGGAGCATGTCCAGGACTTGGGCGCTTGCTCCAGTGTCCTCCGCAAATAGATCTTAGGAAATAGAAGTTACAGGGTTGATCAGTGTTGGAAGGAGATCCAGATTCCCTGAAAAAGTAGGTACCTTGGACTTAGGCACCCGCTCCAGTGTCCCTGACTATTCCTCCTTGAAACCCCAAAACTAGGTATTCTGTGATTTGTTATTTTACTCCTGTCTGCAAGAGCTTTTTCTGTTATTCGTCAATTTGTTGTCGTATTTGCATAATTAGGGTTTTAATGGTTAATTGGACATAAGAGAAGGAAAAATTGATCCTAATCCAAGTTTCCCTTCATTTGCAAGTGACCTAGGGTATGATAGTTCTCGCCACTCGACCCTAGATCCTTCAATGTTAGGGTGAAAGGAGGATTTAAACATCTAAACAACAAAGATTGACAAAATCTAATTTTACCCTAAACATTTTGGTGAACCCGTGTTTTCGGACTTAAATTGCAACTTACTGAGTGTTTGGATTGATTTCATTCATTCATTTGGTCATTAATTTCATTACATTGAGAAAAATTGAAAAATTGGAAAAATACAAAAAAATTGCATTGTTTGGCTTACGAAATTACATCAATTCTTTCTAATTTTTCCTATTTCATGATTTTTTCATTAGATCTGATATAAACTACAGAAAAATCCAAAAAATAAGAAATTTACATTGCATTTTCATCATTTAATTGCTAGGGTTTTGTGGAAATTTTGACAAATTTTTTATAACCTAGTAATTCCAAAATCTAGGGTTTGTAGACAAAATCTTTTATCAGATTTTTCTACTGATTTTAGAGGCTCATTCAAATTTTAATTTGGCTTTAGTCTTGCATTTTAGTGTGAATTTGCATTTAGATTTAAAATATTTGCATTTTTACATAGAAATTTTCAACAAAAACTATCAATTTTGATGCATTTTCATTAAATTTGCATGGGCATTTTGCATGTTAAGGCTTGAAAATCATTTTCAGATCTGAGAGTAAGTCAATTTCATCATAATTCAGACTTCAAATCATTCGCATAGAATTTTATCCCAAGATCTCAAACCCGGGGCTTCAAAAACAACAATTTTCACTAAAATTGGCCTTATCGACTCTCTAAAATTTGCACCGTAGGCGTGTTGTGAAATATATTTTTGAATTATTTTTCCATTATCAGGTTAATCATTTGATTCCCCTCATAAAAATCTTCACAACACCCTTTTAACGGGCTCTTGTAGTGAAAAACTACACATTTTGGCTATTTTTGCCCTAGGGTTTGGCCTAGTTTGCACTCCAAGTGTGTTGTGATCAATTTTATGGATTGAGGTGATTGATATTACTGATATTATTTTTTGTACCTCCTAAAATTCCTTACAACACCCCTTTTTCTAGGTCTTGGAATTGAAAAACCATGAAAAATTACATATTTTGCTATATTTTCACTAGGGTTTTACCTTAAGTGGCGCTACAATCGTGTTGTTTTGGGTATTCTTGCATCAAGTGGATGTTATTTCTAATTTTATTTTCTTTCCATCATCATTTTCCTCACAACACCCTTTGTTATGCTCTTTTGCATTGAATTTTGGTGAAAAAAGTGCCTATTTTGACATATTTTCACTATATTTCGACTTGGCATTATCTTGGATTTGCATCAAGAGTGTGTTGAGAGAGATTAGATTACTATTTTGAACTGATATCATACATATTACTTGCTTTCCTCGATTAGAATCCTTACAACGTCCTTCGTTTCATTCATTGGCATTGAAAAAGTATCAAAAAATAAAGCATTCTGGGCTATTTTTGCTTTTGTCTTTTGCACCAATTTTGAAAAGCTTTAAAAATTTGATTTGGAATTGGTTTGAGAATATAAACATGGACTCTAATCATAACAGCAACAATAGGTTCCCTCCTAGACCTTACATGAAAAGAAAGGCTCCTAAACCTGAAATTGTCTTCACTCCTCATGATAGAACAATTGGTGATTCTGAAGGACCTCTTTATATCACCGTGAAGATAATGGGAAATAATGTGGAGGGAACTCTGATTGATCCTAATGGCATGACTAATGTTGCCACTGAAAAATTCCTCTTTTCGAATCAATTAATACAAGGTCCTTACATCCCTTCGAGCTTGATGATTAAGACACATACGGGAGCTTTAAAGAAACCACTGGGTAAGATATCATTGATAGTTAATATATTTGAGAAACATGTTGAAAAATGGTTTGATAGTACTCCTGATTCTGATACCTTTGACATAAAACTTGGAATCCCTTGGTATGAAAGCGGTCCCTTCAACTATTTATAAATGTGTTAAATTTCCTTTGAATGGACAAGTGCATGGCATTCATCAAAATACATACAAACCTTCAATTACACAACAACACTTCACATTGGATTACTTGTGCAACAAAAATACTAGAGACAAATTAGAGCTACAAACAGACTTTACATTTTTGAGCTATAGAAATTACAAGTTGAAACTATTACATCCGGTACCTAGTCCTCCTACACAAGAAATGACAAAAGATAAACAACCCGCATGTGAAGAGAACTTTAGACCAAAAGGACAAGGTCCCTATGCTGAGGTTCCTCCCTTGAAATCCTTACAAAGATCGGGAGGTCATTGTCAACAACAAAGTGTTCCACTGCGACAAATGAGGTTTGATCCCGATGCTTCATCTTCTAAATTGCACAAGCCTATGAAAGAGGATAGCCCTATCTTACAAAAGATAAGTGGTAAAACAAAACAAAATAGAAAAGCAAGAGAAAGAAGAAAAAGAAGACAAGAATATGCTATAAACCTTGCCTCTCAACAAGAAAACATCGATCCTAACATTCAACCAAACAAAGATGATCCTAACGATGAACAAAATGATGAACAAAATATGAATTTGGCTATGGTACCGTATGTCCCACTATCCTCCAACATTAGCGAGTGGGAAAATGACGACGATGATTTTCTTATAGACAACTAGCCCGAAAGGGGCCCTACAGGTAAGTATCTATAAAATTTTATTTCTATCATAATGTGCTTCCCCCGTGATGTGTTATGTGTTGTTTAGGCCTCCTGGAATGACCTCAGATTCTCCCGTAAGGTTCAGGATACCAGGAGACCGCCTCTATTGTGACCTTCTTTTATTTGTATCATCTTTCTTCTAAATTGCTCTCTCTGATTTCATTGTTGTGTGTTGTGTCTTATGGACATAGCATCGTGGTTGGTGACTTGGGGGCACCCTCCTATGTGACTGTCCCTAAGACACTTGTTTTCTCCTCTCTTATTTATTGTTTCCCTTCCTCTAGTGTTTCCATCTAGCGGGTGGATGATGACAAACATTTATAATGATGCGGACCTAGTGTCCCTTTCGAGAGCAATAAAATATTGGACTTAGTTCCTAATATGATGATGGGGTTGTATATTTATCCGACGCTTGGCTAGTGGAAGCACTTGTGCTTTCCGCATAGTGAATTTCATGATGTTTCTATCACATTTACAAACCTTAACAATACTGCTGCTCCGTACACCTTTGTTTGCCTTTGAATCTAGCCTTGGCGGTACTCAATTTGAAGAGCTTCGTGATATAGCCCCTGGTTATCCTTGAACTCTAAATTTGTTGTATAACCTTGGCTCTTTGTGTGGTTAATCATATGCATTGATGTTGTTGTTTATCATGATGTTGTAGACACTAACATGTTTCTTGCAAGGATGTGTTTGTGGGAACATTTGGCGATCGTAAAGTACATGTCACCTCTGAGGGGCATGGGCTTTGCGAAAATCAGTGTTCCCTTGTGTGTTTTCTTCCTACCTTAATGTACTTGATATCAATAACTGATATCAACCACCTTAAGGTGGGGGCATATAAGGTAAGCTATTTGTTATAGATGTTAGCAATGTGTTTGACCTCAGATGTAAAGACTTGAGCCCTAGAGTAGTACATTATGCATCCTGAGCTTGTTTGCAATCAATCAATCAATCATGTAAGCCCTCTGCGGAGGTGGGCTATTCAGCATATCCTTTTTCTTAAGCCCTCTACAGAGGTAGGGATGATGTATTTCTCAAAGCATATTGCATCATCTAGTCATTTTCAAAAGTCCTCTGCGGAGGCAAGGAGCGATTCTGTGACTAACTCAACCCTTAAGCATGTCTTCGGTGATTGTTGTGGCAAAGCCCAATCGTCGGTGTGTCCCTGTAATGTGCCTGAGATGGTGATGAGCCTAGAAATAGGGAACACACCATCGCTTGTCTACCGTGTTTTCTCTATGTCTTCAAGTGTGTGTGTTTTGGCGTGCTTGTTTTGTATGGCGTGTTTGTTGCCCCATATCCAGAGACCAACACCTTTGAGTAGTGCTTGATGCATTTTGGGAGGTTTTGTGTGTATTGTGTGTGTGTTGCCCCATATATACTAAGACCTGCACCTTAAGGTAGTGCATCCGGTATTATGGGAGGTTTGTTTACTTTCCAGTACTTGCATTTGCATTTCATATATATGAGAAAAAGAAAAGAAAAGATATCATTTCTATTTTCCATGCATTAATGTGTCTTCTATGCATTGACTGTCTACTCTGTGTTCTGCATGACTGTTACTGTCTTCTCCATGTTTTGCGTGCCTCTTACTGTCTTTTATGCAGTTGGTGTGTCTTCTCCATGCTTGGTGTGTTTACTGTGTTTGTGACCTTAGTTTAATGCATGTTTGGGCCTTGCGTTCATACGTACATTAAAGTGGGGGCTAAATGTAACGTCAGAAAATGTCCCCTTGGGGACTTTTCCCTCATAAGGTTTAGCTCCCGGGTCTTTAGAGTGCATTTAGGATATTTTAGTTCATATTTTAGCATCCTGATGGAATGAGACCTAGGTTCCATGACAAATAGGACCTAGGTGGACCCCTTGAGCTGTACCCTACCCAAAATAGGGGGGAGGACTTGGGTGCCTGTGCCCTAGTCCTGCCCTATTTTGGGGCAGCCCTAATTTCTGAGTGTCAGTTTATGACCGTTAGGAGGTTATTTTGCCGACACGATAAAGTTTGATTCTTAATATCTTGGCAGGAATGCTTGTAGGTGCATATATAAGCATGTGTAGGCATTCATTTTTAAAATAGATTTCAATTAGATGATCATTGTGAACTCTAGGCATTCTCAAGGTGATTCAAGGCTTTCTATTGTGTTGCAAGAGCAGACTTGTATGTTTTGTGTGTTGATATTTGCATATTTGAGCTTCAATCTCCTCGTGGCATGAAGATCATCTTCCTCCATGAGAGCTTCACTACAAGGTGGCATATCATTGTGTTTTTATCATTGATTCCTTTGGTTTTGGCCTCTGCCTCACAAGGGCACACCCTCTTTATCTAACAACGATGTTCAGAGACTTAAGTGTCCTCTGAGGTTTTACTGAGGCAAACCTCTAAACACCAGAACCCTACAGGTGTCGTATCTGGAAAAAGTGGAGTTGCAGGGAGGCTTGGCAGACATCAGGGATTCAGGATTTGAAGAAAAGTCAGACAAAGGAGCATTTCCAGGACTTGGGCGCTCTCTCTAGTGTCCTCCATAGACAGATCTCAAGAAATAGAAGTTACAGGACTAATCAGTGTTGGAAGGAGATCCAGATTCCCCGAAAAAGTAGGTACCTTGGACGTAGGCGCCTGCTCCAGTGTCCCCGACTGTTCCACCTTGGAACCCTGAAAATAGGTATTCTGTGATTTGTTATTTTACTCATGTCTGCAAGAGCTTTTTTCATTATTCATCAATTTGTTGTCGTATTTGCATAATTAGGGTTTTAATGGTTAATTGGACATAAGAGAAGGAAAATTTGATAATTAATTCCCTAATCCAAGTTTCCCTTCATTTGTAAGTGACCTAGGGTATGATAGTGCTCACCACTCGACCCTAGATCCTTCAATGTTAGGGTGAAAGGAGGATTTAAATATCTAAACAACAAAGATTAATAAAATCCTATTTTACCCTAAACAATAGTTACCTTTTCTCTGTCCATTTCATGGTGTCCTGATCTGATTACCACCTTGTAGAATTCTTCTAACAACATCAACAGTGACAGACTAACATTTGGACTTTAGTGGGTTAGAAATTTACCTATCAGTTGTCTCATAGAAAGAGAGTGCCAGTTAGTTCCAAGATTTTTGGAGAAAACTAGCTGACCTATTGTTGGCAAGAGACACTGCTACGCATGATAGGTGTTGTCATTGATGGCAACTAATTCTATCCTACACATTTGCATTACTTAATTTGTTCATATCGGAAGCCAGAGTGAAGATTTGTCTAAGTCCGGGTAATCAGAAATAGAGCATGTGATAGGGTCCAGTATTTGGGTCTAGATCTCTCCGGTGGTAAATCACAGTGTGTTGCGGATCTGAGGGAGTAATAAGGATTGTTAGGACTATCTAAATCCATGAATTTAGCCTCCGATGATGAAGGATTCAAAAGTTATAAGCATCTAAGTATTAGGGTCCAGTTAGTTAGTACAGTCAGAAGAAGAACAGGCCGACCTAGTATTTGATCTTGGTTCGGATGAAGAAAAGTTGTTGGTTAAGTAATTTGTGATAACCAGTGGTATTGGCTGACATGATTGATGATTTGAGAACACAATTTTTTGTCCACATTGTTGTTTGTGCATGGATTCAGCTGATAGAGTAGAGTTCTTAATAAATGTTCTAAGTTTTCTTGAAGCTGACTATAGTTGATTGAATCTCTTGATGTGGATATATATAGCCAATGGATTCAAGTGTTTGGTGTGTGTGTGTGAAATGGTGATGGAGTAAGTGTGAAAAAGGTAGAAAGAAGTACGAAGATAAAGATCCAAGCTCAGATTATGGCCTAAGAGTGAAACAGGACAGAATAAGGATGAAGTGTGTAAGATCAATATTATATGCTTAACCGGAACTAAATTTCTGCATTGGTAGATGCCATTCATCAGTTCAAACATTTTATAATCTTCTTGTAATCATTTCTGTAGGTAGTGAGCCTCTTGGAGCAGTGAGCTCTGGGTAGTGTGCCCTGAAGGCATGTGCCTTCCCCATTTGTAATACTTTTAACAGAGTATAATTTCTTGTGGGTTAACCCCCACCGTGGTTTTTCCCTTAACCAGGTTTCCACGTAAAAATCCTGGTGTTATGTGTGTTGATTATGTTTTTGCTCATGTGTTGTTGATTTATGCTTTCATGGTTATATCATTAATTTGTTAATAAGTGATAAGGAAGGTAAATTACTGCAAGTATTAAAGTTTTGGGACAACTGATTCATCCCCCACTCTCAGTTGTCTACCCTTATTTCAACGATTGGTATCAGAGCAAGGTTCCTTGGAAGAAGTTTAACAGCTTGAGGAAGATCTAGGAAGGTATTACAATGGATTCATACAACCTCAATGAACAACTTCAACTTGCTTTAGAAGATCTTGATCAGTCCATAGCAGAAGTCAAAGAACTGCAAGAGAAGCTTAAAGATGCTGAAGACTTCATTGAGACCCTAAAATAAAAATTGAGCAAATCTAATGGAAAGAGGAAGGAGCTACTTCTTCAACTAGGAAATCAAAATGAAAACAATAACATGGATGAGGCCCTGAAAGAGAAGACAAAGGAATGTGAGAAGTTAGCTAAAGAAGTTGTTGTTCTAAAACATGATATGGAATCCGAGGTGATGAGGCTAACCAAGCAAATTGAAGAAAGGAAGAGAACTGAAGAAAAATTGAATTAATCTCTAAAAGAAAGAACTAAAGAATGTTGCAGATTGGACAGAATAATTGGCCATCTAGAGTCTAATCTACAAGAATTCAGGGAAAATGAGGAAGAAATTGAAAGGCAAATTGTCATTTTGAAACATGACCTAGAAGTTGTAAATGAATACAAAGAAAAATTCAAGATAAGCTCAGCCAAACTCAAAGTGCTGCTTGATAGTCAAAAAATGGCAGATGATAAGCATGGTCTTGGGTATGAGAAAGGTGAAAGCTTCGGATCTGGACAAAGAAATTCTCAATCAAGGAATGGGAGAAACACACCTAGAAGACCTCCGGTAAGACAGCCTAATGCTCAAAGGTATTCATCTTTCCATGGAAATTGTTTCAATTGCAATAAATTTGGTCATAGAGCTACTTAGTGCAGAAGAAGAATAAATCAAAGCGGTCCATCCTTCTCCAGTCAATGCTTCAAGTGTAAGAGGTATGGTCACAGATCCAATGAATGCAAAAGTATGATAATCAATAACTCTAACAATAGAGGAAATGACAATTCTTTCAATGGAAAATGCTTCACATGCAATAGATTTGGACATGTGGCTAATCAGTGCAGATCAAGAGGAAATCAATCAAATGGGCAAAGAAATGTTGTATGCTTCAATTGTAATCGATCCGTTCATATTGCAAGATTCTGCAGAAGCAAGAATAATGAAAGAAGAGGTCTGGTAAACAGAAAACTGTATGAGAAGAGACAAGACAAAGGCAAGGGCAAAATTGATGTAAATGAGATCTAGAATGAAATGAACAAGACATGGGTAAAGAAAAGTGTAAGAAATGATGGTGATGGGTCCACACCAGAATCTGGGCTGATAATTCCTCTGGGAATTGAATAAGGAGCTCTGACTCAGGGGGAATTGCATGAAAATCAAATTTCCCCAACCAGTAAGTGTTGGAATAGGTCTGAACAACTGAGAGGGGGGGTGAATTAGTTGTTGCTCTATTTAATCTTTTTCTACTGTTATTCCTTTTTACAACTTAAAATTAAATCAATGATATAAACATTCCAACATTAGACAATAGCATATAAGCAGAAAACATGAGTGACACATTTGACACCAAGATTTTGACGTGGAAACCTTGTTAAGGGAAAAACCACGGTGGGGGTTAACCCACAAAAATTAATACCTTGTTAAAAGTATTTTACAAATGAGAATGCACATGCATTCGGGCTCACTGCCTCGAGCTCACTACTCAAGTGGAGGCTCACTACCTACAAAAAAGTTTACAAGAGATTTACAGAGATTTTGAACAGGTAAGATGCATCTGCCAATGCTAGAGATCAGTTTCGGTTAAGTGCAAATACTGACTTTGTACACTTCATCTTTATTCTTCTCTTCTCTCTATTCTACCTTCCTTCGGATATTAGATTTCTGCTCTTTTCACATTATCTCCATGACCACAACATGTATCTAGAATATCCACAATCATCAGCTATATATGCTTATCTTGAATTGCAATCATTGCCATTCGGCAACAACAAACAACACTTAGAACTTTTTAAGAATTCTCTACTCTATCGGCTAGATCCATACACCAATATTGATGCGTACCAAAAATAACACATGTAGATCATCATACATGTCAGCCACTAACATCCTATCTCATACACAGTTCATCAAAACACTTCTATTGGGTCCGTACAAGGATTTACATAAGTCTGTTTGTTCTTCACTGAACTGTTCTGTCATAATAGGACCCAGTATTCAGATGCTCAAAACTTTTGGTTCCTTTATCACCGGAGGCTGAAAACTTGGATTTAGATTTTCCTAGTGTCCCTTTACACTCCTTCAGATGTACGACACATAATGATTAACTGGAGAGATCCGCTGACCAAAATACTGGACTCTGCTATATGCTCTGTTTCAGGCTTCTAGACTTAGATTATCATCTGACTTCCGGTATGATCAGATACTACACTGCGGATGTGTGGAACAATCTTAGTTTCCATCAATGACAACACCTATCAATGCTATGTAGTGTCTCTTGCCAATAGTAAGTGGGTGCCTGATTCTAGCATGATAAGAAAAGATAATTTGGGTTATTGCAGATCATTTGAAAGGATTTCCAGAAGAAAAGAAGTGGATATGGCGATTTGTGGAACGTTTCATGAGAAACTACATCAAGAAACAAAGTAACTGGATGAAGTTAGGGCAATGCATTTATTACAATGGAGAATTAGGTTTTGCGAAGCATTAAAGTTCATCCTTTCATCATTTGGATCACTTTGCATTCAAAGAGAAAGAGTAGAAGAGCACCTAAGCTAAGGTTTCAAGGATTTGAAGTGAGACCGGCGAATTCATCAGCTAACCCTAATTCCATGAAAAAGGTATTTTTCTATGAAGCTTTAAACTTGTAATCTTTTGCAATGGCTACACCTTTGGTTATTGGTATCACTGAAAGGCCCCGACCAAAATTCAAGAAGCATCCACACAAATCAGTAGAAGTCGACCTGTTAGGTGCATTTTCAAGTGTTCTGTATGGTGTATTACATGTTGAAGATATTAGGGTCTATATTCATGTGAGCATAGATGAATTTGGGGACTCAATGTTTGTAGATTTGTTCGAGAATCATCTAAGGGATGAAATTCACGGTCTTAAACTTGAGTATAAGGCACTGCATGATAAACATTTCATTCAGATTATGGGGTTTCCAATCTTTGATGAAGATGAATGGGTTTGGTATGTTTTAAGTCGAATTCATGATGAGTTTATATGGCTAATGAAACCTTTCAAGATCACCAAGGACGCCATTAAGGCCGTGACAAGGTTAAACTCATCTGGTGGACTGCCAATGTTGAAGGTTGTAAAGAATCAAACTGTGACTGATGCAACCAGTGTCAAATTTAACAAAAGGGCAATGACTATCAATGACATTAGTGATCCAGATGTTAAGTTTGCTTCAATGGTAATTGGTTACAAAATTTATCACTCCAGCAGGGAGAACTCTGTTTCTGGAACGACCATATATGCTGCATACCAAATGTTAAAAGAAAATGCAAATTATGACCTGTGTGAGTTATTGCAAAACCAACTAATTGAGAACTTGAACAAGATCAAGAAAGAAAAGAAAAACACCTTTAAATATGGTACATTGATTCTATGTCTATTTTTCTACATCATGAATGAGGTACCTGAAATAAAGGGTGTGTACTGGACTAATGACGAGCCAGTTGCTATTCAGATAAGAGATCATTTACACAGCATCGGTGACTATAAAGCACAGAAAACTACAATCTAGGGATACTTCAAGAATTTTCAGAATATGATGCATTCTAGGGAAAGAATCCCTAAATCAGTTGTTGAGAAGTACAAGAATGAAATTTGTTTCATGGTGGACACTAATCAGTGCTTAATGGAAGTAGTAGAAACCAGAACTGTTTGGATCATGCCCATGGAGTATGAGGTAGATGAGAAAATTTTGAATATGTATGCTCAACACCTTTTAAGCAAGCCAAAGGGCACAATAGTTGAAAGATTTGGGACATATGAGGAGCTAAATGTAAAACTGTATGTTGAGCTTAGAAAACCTAAAATTAATACGAAAGTAAGGAAAGAAGTTGAGCAGTTGGCCAAGAATCTAGGCCTCACCAAGGAAGCTGTGAGACAATTTAGGGAAAGAACTGAAAAGGCTGAGAGGGAGAAGTAGGATAAGAAACAAGGAAGTGCTCCGATAGAATCCTCCTCCACACCAAGTACTACTAGGAGCTCTGTTACTGCCCTTGTTCCCCAAAAACTTGCCAATCTTGAGAAATCAGAAGGAAAATCATCTGGAAAAGAAGGGAAAAGAGTGAAAACTAAGGCCACCCAAACATACAAAAGTATGAAAAATGATGAAGAAGAAATTGATTCTGATGTTGAGATCAAAGAGTTGAAGGCTTCAGGTACAAAAGCAACCAAGGTATCTACAGAGAAGCCCTCTAGAAGCAAAAGAGCAAGCAAGAGGCAAAAGACTAAAACATATGTTGAAAGGCCTACTCTTTCTGTGGATGACATCATCAAATTAGTCACTGTAGATGGGAAATTAAGGCCAATGACTGAATTTTTTTATCATTACAGTGATGTTGATAAGAGGGTTCTAGAGGAAGCAACAGTCAAATATCTAAATATCTACAATAAGGTGAAATCCCAAAAAGTCTTGCAGATAATTTGGAGTCAAGAAAAGAAAATGCAAAAAGTAAAGGCATTGAGCTTAGGGAGCATGTGCTGATAAAATTGTGCCCTCAGATTACTCTAGATCAAATGAACATGATATTCAAAGAAGTGAAAGATGACTTCAGGAGTAAGAAAAGAATGAATAAACTCATGCTTGGTGAAACTGATGAGATAGTCAAAGATACTCAAGAGATTCTTCTGAGTGCATTGAAAAGGCATAATCTTCCCATTGTTGAAGAAGAGATTGATGATAGGATTGATTCCTCAATTCCAGATGTTGAAGAATTGAAGTTCAATGAGAAGGCAAATTAAAATAGATGACTCCTATGTTCCAGAAGAGGAAGCAATAAACAAAGAAGATGAAAAGATGATAGATAAAACTGATGGTGCATGAGGTATTCAAACTCCTCTGGATCAATATGGCAAAGAAGATACAGAGATGAATGTTGAAACAGATGCTCAAACTAAAGATAATTCATTGAAGAATAAAGAGCATGAAACAGAAGAAGCTAAGGACCAAGAAGTAGAAAAGGCCAAGGACAAACTTGAAAAAGAAGAAGAGATTGTAAAGATTGATGAAGAGCCCAAGCAGGACAATCTGGTTGACAGTACCGATAAGGATCAAATAGATACATTAGCATCTTGGGCAAGAGACACTGCAAAAGCAGTGAAAGAAATTTTGGAAAGTGATAAACTAGTTGTAGAAGAGTTGAAAGGTCCAATCAATTTGGACAGTCTTTCACCAGTTCAGAAGATAAAATGGGCCTCTCTCGCACAAGCTAAGGCCAGAGAAGATATTTTGAAGTCTCACATAGAAGACAGTAAGCTACTTGGTCTGGCATCACGAATCTTGGAGAAGATCATGCCCACCTTTCAGAAGGATTCTTCAGCATCTCCCTCCGGCCAATTGAAAAGTCTAATAAACTATGTAAGTTCTCATTTTAAATCTCTTGAAAAGTTTGCAGAAATCAAGGTTCAAAATGAATTCAATGATAAAAGATTTGATGCTCTGAAAGGGATGATTGCATTAGATAGAATTCTATTGGATACCAGTGTTAAGAATATTCAAAATGCTCTTACCGAAGGAAGGAATGTATATAATTTTTTTTTTATCTTGTCCTAAAGCTATAGAGGACATTGAAATAAAAATAAAGGAGTCTAAGGAAAAATTGTCAAGTGTATCCCAATCTTTTGATCCTCTGACAGCATCAGTGATGACCCAAGAATGTCAAACAATCAGACTGATTGAAGAAATAAAGAAATTGATGAAGGAAAAGGACACCATTGAAACTAGGATGTGTGAGCTCCGGGTACTGATTTACCCCAAGTTGGAAGCAATGTTCAATACCATGACAGAAGCCCAAGTTGTTGCTAAAACAAGTGATCCTACTGACTTGTGAAAAGTAAAGTCTCAAGCATTCTTATTCAGTGGTCACATCTCAGTTTTGAACAGCATGAAGAAGAGTTGGGACAATGAGTTGGTGTTGTTGAAGAATGTCTTTGATGATGTGTTCAAACTCATGTAAATAAGTCATAGGGTTGTTTGTATATATGCCCATGTACATAAAAATTTTGCTGAATTTTGGTATGCAAATTTTGTCAAGTTTGATGCTCAATTACAGATATTGGAACTACTGGACCACAAGGCAATATTCACTCCTGGCTATAAAGTTGTATTGAATATCACTTCATTGTGGAGGAATGTGAGATTTTGGAATTGTTACATCCAAAAAGTCCAGCCTTTGCTATTGATGTCAAAGGGGGAGTGAAGAATAGTGAAAAATGAGGAATCCAGAAAAGGGGGAGCACTGGAGAAGAGTGAAAAGCATAAGTGTACAAAGTAAGGGGGAGTTGTTCTGACACTTAGTCATTTTTCACTAAGTGTTGCCATCAATTGCAAAGGGGGAGATTGTTGGCAAGAGACACTGCTACACATGACAAGTGTTGTCATTGATGGTAACTAAGTCTATCATACACATCTGCATTACTTAATTTGTTCAGACCAGAAGCCAGAGTGAAGATTTGTCTAAGTCCGGGTAATCAGAAATAGAGCATGTGACAGGGTCCAGTATCTAGGCTGGATCTCTCTGGTGTTAAATCATAGTGTCCTATAGATCTGAGGGAGTAATAAGGATTGTCAGGACTATCTAAATCCAGGAATTTAGCCTTCGATGATGAAGGATTCAAAAGTTATAAGCATCTGAGTATCGGGTTCCAGTTAGTCAGTATAATCAGAAGAAGAACAGGCTGACCTAGTATTTGATCTTGGTCTGGATGAAGAAAAGTTGTTGGTTAAGTAATTTGTGATAACCAGTGGTATTGGCCGACATGATTGATGATTTGAGAACACAAGTTTTGGGTCCACGTTGTTGTTTGTGCATGGATTCAGCCGACAAAGCAGAGTTCTTAATAAATGTTCTAAGTTTTCTTGAAGTCGACTACAGTTGATTGAATCTCTTGATGCAGATATATATAGCTGATGGATTCAAGTGTTTTGGTGTGTGTGCGAAGTGGTGATGGAGTAAGTGTGAAAGGCAGAAAGAAGTACGAAAATAAAGATCCAAGCTCAAATTATGGCCTAAGAGTGAAACAGGGAAGAATAAGGATGAAGTGTGTAAGATCAGTATTTTGTGCTTAACCGGAACTAAATTTCTACATTGGTAGATGCCATTCATTAGTTCAAACATTCTGTAATCTTCTTGTAATCATTTCTATAGGCAGTGAACCTCTTGGAGCAGTGAGCTCTAGGCAGTGCGCCCTGAAGGCATGTGCCTTCCCCATTTGTAATACTTTTAACAAAGTATAATTTCTTGTGGGTTAACCCCCACCATGGTTTTTCCCTTAACCAGGTTTCCACATAAAAATCCTAGTGTTATGTGTGTTGATTATGTTTCTACTCATGTGTTGTTGATTTATGTTTTCATGGTTATATCATTAATTTGTTAATAAGTGATAAGGAAGGTAAATTGCTGTAAGTATTAAAGTTTTGGGACAACTGATTCACCCCCCCTCTCAGTTGTCTACCCTTATTTCAACACCTATACCATCGGGTACGTATACTATATGATCACAATTTTCTCCCACAAGCTAGGATCAACTACTCATTGTCTAATGTGCATGGGATTGACTGAAATATGCTTGCTTCTCCAAGATTTTGAGAAACTTTACATCTGTCATTGGCACCACTATTACAAGTAGTGTCCTCACTCAATTTGGATGCGGCAAACCATTTTCTTTTCGAATGCCTTTTTGTTAAGCAATAGTAAGTTTATGGTATTTTTTAAATAATTTTTGAAATATGCATTAGCCAAAGGGCTATGAAGAGAACAAAAAAGGTAAATTAGAGGAATAGATTTGTACAAACCATCTAAGTTGTTGTTCTACTCCAAGTTGTGATGTGGGATGGATGTGGTTTTTTACGAGCTTGTATCCCCTTTTTGCTAGTTGTTTTTTCGGCATCTTGGTTGTGTAGTTGTGACTGCTACAACTGAAACATTGCCTAGTTTGATTTGTATTTTTCTTTAGCTATTGTTGTAGTTGTTTATTCTAATAAAAAAAGGTTTATGGGATTTTACCTAACTAGTATTCAAAATTGTTAGCAAATGGTTCATACATATGAATATTTACTATATTATTGCTATTTAATAGTGCATATTTATATTTTTACGAAGTTATTAGTGTATTACTTGGTGGATAAGATCATAAATACTTGTGTCTATTGACCATTATCAAATGGTCCATAGACATAAATATTTATTGTTCTACTGTTAAATAGTATATATTTATATTTTTTGTAGAGTTATTACATGTAGTACTTGGTGGATAAGATTATAAATATTTGTGTTATGTGGACCATAAACATAAATATTTATAGCTACATGACATTAAATAGTGACCATTTGATAGCACTTTTACATTGTTAGAATTCATAGAGTTGTATTTTTATGTGGTATAGGTGTAGCACTTCTTAAATGAGCTAGGATAAGCTAATGCAGCCAAATGATAATTGAAACTAGATAAATGTACGTAATTAGGATTTGGAAATTATGTAAAGGATATGCTATGTTATAGAAAAATGTGAAACAGAGAGTCAAGATGAACTTAGATTGAGTTAGGCCAGTTACAAAAGTTGTTGGAAATCAAGTTCTAAAGTTGCCGATGAAATTTGGGGCAAAATTGAGAAGGTGGCAGCCTTGACCACTGTCAAGCAACCCATTGGGCAGCCTTGGCAACTGTTGGATGGTTTGTTGGGCAGCCTTGACTTCCTTGGATAGCCAATGACTAGAGGAAAATAAGGATTTGTGGATTTCTATCTCTGTCAGGGGTTGTCTGATACTTAGATATCTAATGGTTTAGACCTATTAAATAGTAAACAAAAGACCACTAATTAATAGCAAACCTATTGTCAAGTAATACAAAATTTGAAATGGATAAGAACATGAGAAAGTGGAACAATTTCATGTGATAACAGACTAATATGGTCAACTAGTCAGGAGGGCTGATTGTTGACTATGCGAAGAGTGTATGCCAGGGATTTTATGCTCAAACCTATAATTTAGACCTACAAATGGGCACCAAACCTAAAGTACTACATATTTATTCAAGTTGATAAAATAACATGATTATGCATGATAAAGTGGAGTTTTATAATCATTAATGGCTTTGGGATGACCTAAGGGACCTCTATTGTTGATTTGGATACATTCTTAGCTGATTTAGGGTTGTTTTGGAGAATTGGTGGCCTTGGTAACTTTTGGATGACCTATAGGGTGGCCTTAGCAATTGTTGGATGGCCTATAGGAAGGCCAAGCCCTTTGATGATGGCCAGTGACTAGTGAAAGTTGGGACTACAAACTTTATAGTTCTAGAATGTGCTAATTGGCTTGATAGTTCTTTGATGTTTGTACTACTGATAATCTATAAGTGTCCTTATAAATAACCTACAACTTGAAGCTCTTCAATGGGAGAACCTACAAAAATATGGGTTAGAAGGGGAGTTTACCTTAGTCGGCCCACTTGTGGGTATTTAAACATGGATCCACATGGTAGATAGCATGATAAACATGATAATAAACTAATATATATATGTAAACAAATTAATTTTGAAGTACAACTAAGCCATGAAAACTTTAAAACCTAGCTTAAGGGTTCTTAGAAACCATGCAAGCAAGCGAAGGTGGGAGAAAGAGTTTTGGATAGCAAATTGCATTTTTATGCAAAATGGTTTTGGGGGTTGTTAGATGACTATTATAAGGTGTAGAAATGATATTATATAGCACCTCTAATGGAGGTTGGGTTTGGGTTTTACTAGGATCTTTGGAACAGTGGAAAAGAGGATGCACATTCACATTGGGGTGATGGGAAACATGACTAAATGGAAAATTGGGCTCTTGGTGATTGAAGATGGATGCAAGAGGGAACTATTATGGTCTAATTTTTTTAATAAATAGGTCTGGAAGTGAGGGTTTGGATTGAAACCTTCAATGTTGAGCCCACTAGTCTAGGATGTATGCAATCTAGCAAGTGGGGGACATATTAGGGTGTAAAATGGATTCAAATGGGATGGAAATGGAAGGGTGAAGGCTTGGAAGGGTGGTTGTATGGATGGAGAAGAGATACTTTAAATTACTTTAAAAATTATATTCATTTGCATACGAAACCCTTCAAATTAATGCATACATTGCTTGAAAACATGAAAAAATGAGAGTTCTCTACAAATAACTTGTGTGGGCGAGCTACCTAAGAAAGATTAAAAAAAAATGATAATTGGATATTGAAGCTAACTCACTTACTAAGTTTTTGAAATACTTTGGAACAATCCTACTCATTCTAAAAATAGAAATCCTTGACAACCTATGTCAAAATTTGTTTTTTCTACGTTAAAATGAGGCAAAGGTTGGGCCTATTTATAGATTTTGTAAAATAATTTGGAGAGGTGCCCATTAGTTATGGGTAGATATGGCATTCAATGATATCCCATATAAATGATTTCTTGAGATCTTGAAAAGCCTTGGCTGAATTGGTGGGAGTCAAAGTGGTGGTGGTGACCTCCAATAAGGTTCAAGCCCGTTTTTATGGAATAATAAGTTGCAAGGTGTGCATCTAAAAGCGATTGTTTTGGTGGAAATTTTTTTCATCTAAACATGTTTTGGGAAGGGAAAATATGGGGTTTTCATGGGAAACTTGCCTAGGAATGGAAAACTAAGGGGGAAACATGGGAAAAAAGGGTCAAAAACTTAGGAAACATAAATAGGAAGACTAGGACATTGGGTGGGACTAATAATTATATTTAAAAGTACCACTTAGGAGACATAACAAGGGGTAATACAACATGGTACTGGGGAAACACATGGCTAGGAGACAACATAGACTAGGGGAAAAGGCTAAAAATGTGACATAACACACACAAGGGTAAAAGGGGCTAAAATGGTGAAAAATATGTGATAAGGGTATGAAAATACCATTATCATAGAAGTAAGTTCAATAAGGCATTTATTTTCTCCTTTCAACATAAAAAATAGATGCATAACTATAATTTCACAATTAGAACACATATTCATGTCATAATCCTAATGCACAAGCATAAAAGAAAGTAGCATAACAGAATACACGTAATGATATTTCATTTCTTCTTTCAAAATTATAAGTACTTAACCAAGGAAGAAAGAAATGTTGATAGACTACACCATGCCTATGTATTCTCTTTTCTATCTTATAATTAAATACAACATAGATACAAGGAGAGAGACTATATGATTACCATTCATATATATGAATTCAACTATTTGTTCGCAAGCACCTTAACATTTAGGAAATATGAACAATATCATTTATTTTCATTACCATATTGCTAAACATGTATAAATTAGATTCCTTCCTATTCCTAGGAGTATACAACATTTATATTCATGATAAACACATTTAGATCTCTTCAAGACAACATGCATACTCTTTCAACTTATATATATAGGAAGATCATTAATTTTTTTCCCTAATATATAAGTAAGTGTTTAATGGTGGCTATATCCTTTTCTTAATCGAAGAAACATTCATAGTCAATGTAATCTTTCAACATAGAGATGGGAAAGAAATACTCAATCTTTTCATATAATTTTCAATGCATGAACTCTAATTAAGATACTAACATGTCCTACATTATTGAGACATTCCACTCAACCCTTTTATGCAAGAATCATCCTTCAACATGCATTTATATTAAAGGTAATGTATAAGCAAGTACAAGAATAAAACACCTCAAATCAATCAATAACAGAGTACTATTGATGTGTAACAACAAGAAAACATCCATCATAGAGGGTATTGTTGTTATTAACAAATAAAATTGAGAAATAGAGTACTAGTACAACACCACACTACTAAGGATGCCAATACAATTCTTAGGATGAAAATACACTAGTAGGGACTCTAACGTAAAACTCTAAAAAATCAAAAAATACATAGAATTGAAAATTGATTTTTTACAATGTGTTTTGGTAATGTTTCTCTAGAGTCAAAAAGTGAAAATATAGTTTTATGACATCTCTACAATGCTAAAGTGCTACTAAAAGTGAAAATACATATACAAATGAACAAGCTAACACAAGATTAAAATTTCACATCAAGAACATCACTTAAACACAATTTTCAACTTATTTTTTAATTCCTAGTTAATTAGAACATGATGTAGATCTTATATTCAATCATAAATCTACCCAACCATAAGAACAAATACTCATAAATTGTAAAATAGCATTAAACAACATTTGAGAAACCTTCATGTATTCAAATGTATAATGCATACTTTTGTTTACAACTTCCTCAAGCTAAAACTAAAATAGATAGATTATCATATTCTTTCCAATTCTATGGAATACATAAACCAATAATTCCTACTTCTTTGCAGACATAAATGAGAAGATAATCCTTTACAACTTAATACAACCATTTTTCCAACAAAGATAACAATATTTAATGCATCCATTGAGTTCCAAGCTCCAAGATCAATGTAAGCCAATGTGAAGTTAGCTACCTTCCAACCATATTGTGTTCTAAAGCACATCCCACCTTCCCAGGAGAGTATAGCATGGATTCAAAACATATGCATACTCAAGAACACACTCTACAAGACATCATGTAAATACAAATTAAGACATCGTGGGTTTTCTAAAAATATCATTTTGAAGGAGAGATAGGTGTATATAAGACTAAGGATTGTCTATTATTATGAATCTCTTTCTCCAATAGCAAGATTTAGGAGTTTCTATCTTGAGGAACTCAAGAATAATATCATATCCACTCAAGGATGACATAAATCACAATACACATCCCTCTTTCAAGATTACAAGCCTCCATAACACCTCTACTTATTCCTCCAGCATAACAAGCCACTCTTGAGCTTAGAACACACTTCTTGCCTCCTACTACTCCTACACATGCTAAGGAAATCAATCCTAAAGGGAGACTCTTAATAAGGTATCAAAGTATACTCTTCCATGTACTTGAAAGATGACATATTCATAAATCATTTTGAACATACTAATATGCAAGAAAGACAATTGTTTACTCACATACAACATACTCTTTGGAGAGATAAATATACAAAGCTTAAGGATTCCATTAACATATTTTTTACTTTTCCTTTCAACAATAAGGAAGAAATAGGGAGAAGAAGCATTCCTACATGCTTATACACACTAATAATTAAATAAACATGATTTATACAAAATAAGAGTTTAAATAAAAGAAAATATTGAGTAGCATGAAATCGTACCTCAAAACCTTGAAAATATTTGACAATGGATGTTTGGAGCTTCTCGAATCCACTTCCTTAAAGCTCAAGATCACTCCTTCAAGCTCTAGCACACTTTTCAAGTTCAAGCACACTCCTTCAATCTTAAGAATCCCTTTAAAAACTTAATTGTTCACTAAGTCTTTTCTTTCTCTTTCTCTCCAAACTCTCAAAATCCTCTCACAAAAAATGGAATAAATAAATCAAATGAGCTAACCCATTCCCTTGACCCATGCCTAAGGTTAAATAAGACTCAACTCAAGTTCTCCTATGCCACTAATGAAATGGTGACACTTGTCCATTTCTTTCCCCAAACAAGACCAAAGTCAACAAAGGCCACTCTAGGGTTTGAAAATTTATTTTGAATAATAAGGAAATACAAGAATAAAGATTACTCATCCAAAAACATTAAATGCTCTTACAACATATTGACTTCCTCTTACAAATTTGAAAACATCTAATGATGTAAATTGAATGCATCCTTACATGCCATGTGAAGCTCACATGGGCTTCATTAATAGTTAATTTATCTAATAGTCCTCACAAGTGGATGATATTTCCACCTAGGGTAATCTAGAAGCTTCCATACAAATTCATTTTTTTCAGCATAAATAGAATATATGATATATTATTAGAATAAATAAGAAAATTTGGCATTCTTAATTAAAATAACTAGAGAAGATCATATATTTATCGTTTAATTAAAAACTATTAAAACTTGCATGTCTCATTTTAAATTAAAACATGCATACATGAATATAAAACACTCCACAAGTCTTGGACCACAACAAGACATCACATTATAAAGCACAATCAACATAGATAACAATTATGGGGCATACACAAGGGTTTCTTGAGATCACCCATGAGTCAGGCAATGTGGTATTACAAGTTTGAACACAGTCATGTCTCATCAACCCACATAGTGGAGTGAGATGGTGAAAGCATACATGTACAACTCTCCATATGCCTCCTATTGGATTAAACTTGTAACATGTACACTCAATGCACACATTAAATCTCATTGAGTAATGATAATGAAAGCAAAAGTAATAAAAGAAATAAGTACACACACACAATCTACACATCACCTCTCTAGTGATCTCAAATACTATGTGGAATTTATCTCAATAGAGCACATCATATAAATCACATAATAGTATGGATTCTCAAATCTGTATGATAATCAAGAAATAAGCATATGCAAATCATGCATCTCAATATCATGTTCATTAAAAGGAACTCACACTATATTCCCTATTGATCCTATAATCACAAACAATGAATAGATCCAATGCTTAACTATAACCTCACAAGATGCACACATCATGATATGCATAACCAAGATTAGCTAACCACTAATCTAGATCACTAACATAATTAACATCATATAGAGTAATGATAATCAACATGTGATCTCATATCATAAATACATCCCAACATCTCAAAGCATCATAATGGAAACACTACAATGTAAACAATTATAATCATCATATAATTATAAGAATGTGGCTGACCACTATGAATAAAGAAGGAATTAATAGATATGCAATCGGTGGTTTGAAGAAACAATTGAGATAAATAAAAGAAAACTAAAATTTATCTCCAAAGGGCAGCGGAGGCATCCATAAAAGGATGCGCCTCTTTGAAAAGCAACGAATACCATGAAGGGTGGTGACTCCCTCCAAAGGAGGATATAAAAGGAACCGCCAAAACATTTAAGGAGACCATTGATCAAGCAATCACACAAGTAGCAAAACAAGGTCATCAGTCAATACATCAAGCGATCTACAAATCAATTATATTAGTCAGATTTAATTGTAAGTATACAATAAACAAGAAATAAGATCTAGTATGATTTTAGGAATAATGTGTAGTAATTATTTTATAAATAAGTTTTAAATTCCCTCTCATATATATCATAGTGTTGCTATTATAAAGTGATACTTAGATTATATTTATTTAACATAAATAGATGATATACATATATGTCTTTGTCTTATAATCAATCAAAAGGTTGAAGAAGGCAAGATAGGGTAATGTTGTTTACGAGCCTCTCATGCTAAGCACACCACTCCGAGGGTGGAATGGTCTTAGTTGGACATTCCTTCCACTCAGGGCCAAGGGGTGGGTTGTCTGAGACACTCGTGCTCTTGGGCTTAGGTGGGTGAGTAGTTTACAAGCACCCCTTTCAAGGCTTTCCTTTCAAGCTGAACTATGACTAGTTATTAGGATGGATTCAAGGAGTTTCAATCATAAGGATGGAAAGGGTAACATGGATAGGGAAAGGAGATATAAATTTATCTACTAAGTATGCCAACCCAAGGGTGGAACTGTCTTAGTTTAGATATTCCTGTCGCTTGGGCCAAGGGGTGGGTTGTCTGAGACACTCGTGCTCTTGGGCTTGGTATGGATAGAGCTTCAAGAAAACTTATCATGTTCCTCATCCAATTCCTATCATGATTAAATTTCCTCTATGCATTATGGCTAATCTTCTATCATGCACTATAGATATTGTGTAGTTTATGTAGATCTAATATATATGTATATATCTTACATGATTTAAATAGATAATTTATTATATATGTTTTGATCATATGAATTCTATTTCCAATATTATCTAACATGATTGCAAGACCCAAACTAGGATTTATCTTGCTTACAACATTTAATTGGTAAGTTGTAACCCTAACTTGTGATTCTAGGGAAAGATTTAGGGCCATCCCAAAAGGGGACATTACACATAATTAACATCATATAGAGTAATGATAATCAACATGTGATCTCACATCATGAATACATCCCAACATCTCAAAGCATCATAATGGAAACACTACAAGTAAACAATTATAATCATCATATAAGAGTAAAAATTAATATAATCATATACATATAAAATTGTCATCAAAAAATCACAATAACATCATAAAATATCCTAATACAATGAGTACAAGAAAAGGGTCTCAAACAAATGGGCCTTACATTTCTATAGTCCACCCCATTCTCTTTTGATATCCCCAACCTTTATATAGTCCAACCATTATTTCTCACATTTTCACTTCCACTCTTCTCCCTACTCTTAATTTCCATGCATATACTCTTGAGACCATCTTTAAAAGACTTGATAAGATGCAAATCAAAGTTGATACCTTACCCCTTGGCAATAAAAAAACACATTACTAATGAAATAAAGCATAATCAACTTGCTTTTGAGATTTTTGCTTATCGATTTCCAATTGGTTTTGTAGCCCCTTGGTTTGAGACATAGACTCATAAAGGGGGCCCTATGAAATAGTTGAGATCATCTAACACTACATGTTTAGATTATGTGTATGATAACAAACTTCTTGCTAAGCTCTTCCCAAGGACTTTACAAGATTATGCAATTAAATGGCTATATTATTTTCTTCATGGGTCTACACATTATTTTTCAAATTTGGCAAATTCTTTTGTGAATCGCTTCAATGTCAACATTAGTGTAAAGGTTACTATTTCTGATTCAGTGGATTGTAAACAAGGATAAAATGAGTTCATTCATGGTTATATTATTAGATTTCAATCCTTGTCGGATAAGATGAACAATCAAAGTCTTGATGATGTGTTGCAAAGAATATTTCTTAAAGGATTTTTACCTCCCATTTGGTAGACTATGTACTTCAATCGTTATATGTATTTTATGGATTTGTGTTTGAATATGACGAATGTTGAATTGAAATTGCTTGTGGTTAATGTACTAAAATATAGATCACCTCATGTTCCTTCTTCATTAAATCTTACACTTAAAAGTTTTAGCAGAAAAATAGTTTTCAAAAGGGTAGTGGAAAAAAGAAAAGAGGTCAAATGCTCCTCATGTTGTTAGTGTGTATGATGTCATTACTTTAAAGCCTCAAAGTCAAAGAAAGTTTGGTAGACTTCATGTGCATTTGCATGTGGTGTTACAATGTTTACTTAATGATACTATGATAACTCTTCCTCTTATTTGACCATTGGATACTTCAAATTGTGTGCCTAAGGGTTTTGATGACAAAGCATTTTGTGATTATCATAGAACTAATGCTCATGATACATAGCATTGTGTTGCAATGAAGCATAAGATTCAAGATCTTATTGATAATGATATGATACATGTTGAGGGTGTGGATGATAGAGACAATCATTCAATTACTCCCCCAAATGAGAATTTTTTAAGTTTACACAAATCCTTTTCTAACACATAATACTTGTCTAATAATGTGGATTTATTTGAGGCATATGTACATTAATTAATGATGGTTCTAAACATATTGATTTATAGTGATGACTAATAGAGTATTGATTGATACTATGGGTTGTATTAATTTACCTTTGGTAGGTTTGAAGGAAGTTCCTTCTTCAAGTCATATTCATACTTCAACTTAGTCTTGTGTATTACTTGATCACCCAAGTTGGATTGAATAGTGTCAAGCATTGCCTTCTATACTACACCATTGCATAAAATATGTTCACAAGGGTAAAATTGTTACTATTGCTAGAGATCCATGTGTTATTACTATAGTTAAGTTATTTTTCTTTGGATACATTCATTAAAACACACAAGAAACCATGAGAGAGAAGATGACTTATAGGACATGTACAAAATGTTCAAGGAAGAACAATGGAGAGAATATAAAGAGAAAATGCAAGTGTTTGAAAGACCAAAATAAACTACAAGGATACAACACTAAACATTCTTTAAGCCATCATATTATGATCAAGGACAAAAAAATTGGTACAATCTACAAAGCCACATATGATATAAGTGTTACGTCAAAAATTATCCTCCTGTATGGTATGGTACAATTTCCCTTGGTTTAACTCCTCACCTTTGGTGACCTCTCAACCTCTTTCTTTTTGGCCTTCCCAAAACCTTAATTGGCTAGTGTCTAGTTGCAAAATGTTCATCTTCCGAGATAACTATTGATGGAACTTGAAACAAGAATTTGGATTATGGGTCCCTAGGACCCCCTAGATGCAGATCTGGTCAGAAAATGGGGGACTAGACTCAGGCGCCCATGCCCTAGTCTTGCCCCATTCTTTAGGATTTTGAATCTTCGCGGGGTGTCGGCTCCTGCTGTGCACCTCAGGATTCCATTTTTAAATTTTTATTTTCACGTGATATCAAGACGTTATTTCAAAATTTGAACTTCCCTAAAGTTAGATATAAAAAGACATTTGAAAATCATTTCATCACACACAATCTTTATGCAAGCTTGATGCCAAAACTCTACTGAAATTGCCATTGAAGATTAGTGACTTGTTGAAGCTTTTGAAAGTGATTTGAATTTGCTATCATGGAGACAATGGATGGAGATTAGGAATCAAGATCTTGCGACTATCTTTCTCTTCCTAGGGTTTGTACACCTTTTGCATGATCGGGAGAAGGGTTGAAGCCTCCGACATCGAGCTTGGAGATCCTCCGCAGACATTGTTGATTCGCCTTCTTGTTGATGCAAGTCTTCATTTATTTTCATCTCCTTGAGGTGAACTTGTATGTGTTTATTGAATTGAAGCAAGTTGTTGATCTTCCCTTGATTGAGACATCTAGGGTTTGATATTTCTGCATATACTTTGTTAAGTTTGCACACACTTCTGTAAATCTTTGTCTCTGGCTATTGTTGAGGTAGGAATACTAAAAACGGGGCTTGACTGAGGCAAGCTCCTATATAGCCACAACATCTTTCTCCTCCTTTTATAGGTGCAGATCGTGTTTTGCAGGACACAGTGAAAAGGAGTGATAGAAAGATGGATATCGTGAATATAGTCGTCACTAAATTTTAGAATTTTGGATCCCGACACTTTCGGGACTAATGAGTGGGCACCCTAATCCAACTGGGGAGATTCTCTGAGATCTGGGAGCTATTGGAGGTCACCAGACAGCTGATGTGGAAGATTTTTGTAGACGGAAAGTTGCAGGACTAATGAGAGGGTGCCCTAGTCCAGTTAGCCCTCAATTTCCAAGTGCATGATCTCTGAACTTTATTCTCTACATTTTTGTGATCTATTTTGTCTGCTTCATCTTTGAATTCAGTCAATTTCTGTTATAAGGTGTAATTAGGGTTTACTTGATTAGTGAATAAGGACACTTGATAAAACCTTAGTTAGACACCTGAATCAGACCTAATTAGCATTAGGGATTAGACAAGTAATCTGTAGCTTGGTCTCAAGCTTGGTTCTTGTCTTCCCAATGTTTAGTTAGGTGAAAGAATAGGACTTAACCTTGTTTAAGAGAAACCTACTTTTTCACCCTAAACATTTTGGTGAACCTGCGCTCTAAGGAATTAGCATCCTTTTAAATATCAGATTTGAATTAGTTTATTGTCCTAAAGCATATTTAGATTGCAAACCCTCTTTTGTGAAAGTGCATGCATTGAATTTTGAATGATATTCTTTATCTTTTCACTAAAAGAGTTGGAAATTATCACTTGGTGTTTTGCATAGTGTTTTATTTTCATAAAAGTTCATACAACATCATTTTACATTTAAATCTTGGGTTAATTAGAGCATGTTAAAATTTCAAATTATTTTTTTTCACAACATTTTCATGTATATGATGAGCCGTTTAGTTGTGATGACTTTGATATGTTAGATGAAGCCCTTGAGGACTTTATCTTGATTGAACATTCCACTACGACTTCTAAACTATCATTGTTTCAAAGAGTAGTCAATGCAATTTATGTTCCTAAGACTAAGAAAGAATCTGGGAAACCAAAAATTGTAGTCACCTTGTGTTCGGATGTGGTTAAACCACCTTCTAAATCGGTGCTTACTGTTAGAGGTATTCCACCTTCTTCTCGACCTCCTTATCACATTTACACTTATGCTAAACAAATAACACATCAAATTCACAACAACCTAGTCATAATGTGGTTGCTCATGCATACAACACTTAGAATAATAAACAAAGCAAACAACAATCAAGCATTCCAATATATTTACCAACTTCTCAACCTATGCTTCCTCAAGCACCTCGTTTAACACAAAAGGTTGGTCAAGACTATGATCTTGTACAGCAACTTCGTGCTACTCTTGCAAAGATATCTCTTTGGGAGTTTATACAAACCTCACCTACTTACCATGGAATGCTCCAATAAGCTTTACAAAAGGTCATTGTCCCACCTTCTATCAAGCCAAATGATGTAGCAGATCTATTAGATTGTATGCATGCGACAAAGACAGACATTTTGTTTCAACATGAGTTGCCATCACTTGAAGTTCAGAATTAGTATGATCCTTTGATTATCTTCATTACAATAAACAAGACACTGGTTAAGAGAGTTATGATTGATAATGGATCAGCTCTTAATATTTGTGGCCTTAATTTATTGCATAAGATCAAAGTTGATACATCTTTGATTAAGCCAGAAACCATAAGTATTTGTGGCTTTGACAATGTTGGATGACAATCCGTGGGCACTATAACTCTACCTGTACAAGTAGGACATGTGATTGTGCCTACCCTGATTCATGTCATGCCTTGTTCTCTATATTACAACATGATTCTTGGTATACCTTGGATCCATGCATTGGGGGTAGTTCCTTCTACTTTATTTTGTTTAATTAAATTTATATTCAAAGATAAGCTACACACTATTCATGTTGATCCTGAACCTGACAACTGTTTGCAAATTGAATCACAAAAACAAGTCATTTGTCCTAAGATTTTAAACAATTTGAAATTTGATTCGTCAACTCCTCTTGCCCTAGACAATATTGTGCAAGAGTCTAAACAATCGAATGCATTTCTTGGTGACGAATGGGGTTCATTATATTTTACATCTTCTATGGGAGAGTATAAAGTTAAAAACCCTGTCCTCAAAACATCAAATATTGCATCAATATCATCTTGTACTTTGAATGATAAACATAGAGCTTCTTTGGTAACAAACTCAGATAACACTTTTACTTACACTACATATTATGAAACTTATGAAGCTCCACCTTCTTCCAAAGAAATGGCTTCTCTTTATGGTCGAGGATTTCAGATCCTTTATAAAAATTGTGATTATGTAGGTAATGGTTGTGGTATTAACCAACAAGGAATCAAAGTCCCTATAGAATCCACTTCGCGACATTACTCAAGTGGCATTGGATATAATCCTTTCAAGGAATCTAAAACCCGTAGACGTCCTACTCTTAATGTGAATACAATATCAACACCTAACTTGATATTCCCTACGATGATTGACACTAGTTGTCCTCTAGGAGCATTTCCTTTGGATGGCTTTTCAACAGATGAAACGATATTGGAATTCTTGGGTGCTTATGGCAATATTCCTCATTACCATCATAAACATGGCTTACCTTGTTGTTTGAACAATAGTGCATATTTTGGAAAAACCGCTAGCACAATAAATGCCACTCTAAAGTCTGATGAAGAATCCTAAGACCTACCACAATCACCCGATCTCCTAGACCACAGTACTCTACTTAATGGAAAAATTGTTGATGTTTTCATGGAGAAAGATAATACTAAAAAAGTTATCCCTATTGGTGATTACTTACATACAGAAGAAAAGGAAGAAATGACTAAGTTATTACATGAATTTTTTGAACTGTTTGCTTGGAATTATTCAGATATGCTTGGTATTGATCCTCAAATTGTAACACATAATATCGTCTTGAAACCAGATGCTAAGCCGTTTAAACAAAAGATTCGTAAGATGGATCCTAAGGTTGCATTACTTGTCAAAGATGAGATAAAAAAGCTTCTACAAGCCAACTTTATCCGCCCTATTGACTATTCACCTTGGATCTCAAACATTATCGCTGTCACTAAACCCGATGGTCGTATAAGAATGTGTATAGACTTTCAAGATTTGAACCTTACATCTTTGAAAAATGATTTTCCACTTCCTAACATTGATATGATTGTCGATTCTATAGCTGGCCATGAATTACTCTCTTTCATGGATGGTTTTTCAGGATATAATCAAATTTTAATGAACCCTCAAGATCAATATAAAATAGATTTTTTAACACCTTGGGGTATATTTTGTTGGGTAGTCATGCCGTTTGGACTTAAGACCGCAGGAGCTACTTATCAACAATCCATGACCCTTATATTTCATGATTACATGCACAATATTTTAGAAGATTATGTCGACGACATCTTGGTGAAGTCCATTCGTCGCCAAGATCACATTACGAATCTTTGACAAATCTTTGAGCGCATAAGGAAATATAACATGCGATTAAATCCTCGTAAGTGTGTTTTAAGTGTAGACAGTGGAAAATTGTTAGGGTTTATCATTTCAAACCATGGTATTGAAGTGGATACAAAAAAGATAGACGTAATTGTTAATATGCCAACACCTAAAAACATATCCCAACTTCGTAGTTTGCAAGGGAAGATACAGGTCATCTGCCAATTTGTTTCACAACTTGCAGATAGGAGTCACCCTTTTACGCAATTACCGAAGAAGGATTCAAAGTTTCAATGGAACTCTGAATGTCAAAAATCTTTCAAAGATTTAAAGGTTTATCTAGCTAATCCTCATGTTTTACAGCCCGCTATCCCTAATAAACCCTTCCTATTGTATATCTCAGCATCTAATAATGCCTTGGCAGCCTTGTTAGCACAACATAAAAATAATGTGTTGTCTATTATATCAGCTGAACTTTGCTCGATTATGAGGTTCAGTACACTGTTATTGAGAAGCATTGCTTAGCTTTAGTGTTTGCAACACAGAAGCTTAGACATTATCTTTTAAATGCTAAAATACATGTGATGGTAAAATTCGACCCTGTAAAACACCTTTTCGCAAAAACATATTTGTCGGGTCGTCTTGCTAAATGGGTTATGTTGTTAACTGAATTCAATCTTAAGTTCATTTCTCAGAAAGTAATTAAAGGGCAAGCATTAGCTGACCAGTTAGCTGAAGCTCCTTCACCTTTTACTACACAACATCAGGACATATATCCCGATGACCAAATTTTAGCAATTACTAAGGATGATAAATGGGAATTGTATTTTGATGGATCAAGATGTCGAACTAGCTTCGGTGTGGGTGTCATATTAATATCCCCTATAGGTAAGCCGATTCCTATGTCTTACCACCAAGACTTCTCATGCACAAACAACATTTCCGAGTACGAAGCTCTCATTGCAGGACTCCGTGCTGCCTTGGCTCTTAATATCAAAAATGTTACAATATATGGTGATTCACAGCTAATTGTATGACAAATAACTGGATCATATCAAACTAAGCATGACAAGCTATCTCAGTATCATGAGTTTGTACTATCTCTATTAAGACAATTTACATCATTTTCAATAAATATTATTCCCAGGAAAGACAATCGACATGCGGATGCAATGGCAAGCACAACTTCCCTTATATCCCCTAATGATTCTCCTAAGGAATTTTCTTTCGTTATCCATAATCTTAAAACACCAACAATTGAAGATCCTATAGTTGTGAATTTAGAACTCTATGGTAATACATATACTGACAAGTGGTTCTCCTATATATTCAATTATTTGCATGATGGAACCATTCCTAATTCAACAGCTAAGAATGCCTGAATCCAGTTATGCAAAATAGCGGCACGATACATGTTATTTTGTCGAATGTGTTATATAGACAAAGCTACAATGGAGTTTTACTACGATGTTTAAGTAATTTAGAAATCCTGATAGCTTTAGAAGAAGCTCACTCTGGTGCCTGTGGAGGGCATTTTGGGGGAAAATCCTTGCTACAAAAATTGTTACAAATGGGTTATTATTGGCAGCACATGGAACAAGATTCCTTTGCTTATGTCAAGAAATGCCCGCAATGTCAACAACATAATCACCTAATCCGAGCTCCCGCTCAAGAACTTCATGCCCAAGTTTCACCTTGGCCATTTTCTATTTGGGGCTTGGACTTAATTGGTAAAATCTCCCTGTTGGGAAATAAGGTGTCTCAACCTTTGCAATTTCCTAGCATTATTTATTTATTTGTATATTTATTTATTGTTTAATGTTGTAATTACTTGCACATTCAGTTTGGTCACATAGTTGAGGTGGCACGGTGACATGTCATCTTACTTGGAATGTGACTTGAATGGTCAAGTCAAACCTACATGGATTTGGGCATCCCATTTGAGGTGGCACTAATATGCCATGTGTTGGCATCTTGTGGTGTGTGGAAGACAATAGTCCATATGACATAATCTATGACGCATAAGAGCCAAGTTTAGAGATTCCTATGACAAGTGATGACAAGTGTCGTTGAGTATCTTTACATGAGGGAAAGGCATCTTTGGGTGCCCAAGTTGGGCTATGACATGTTGTAAGAAGAATATGCTATATTTAGCATTGTATGACAGATTCTCTTACAACATGCAAGATTGTTGTGTTACAGAAATTTATGACAGTTGTAAGATGCGTAAGAGCATCCATCATAGTCTATTTTTAGTAGTGGAGTGCTCTACCTTGGGAAGTCAAATCTACCATGTTATGATAGATGTAAGAGGCGTATTTGTAGCTTGGACAAGTGTCCTTTGATGTGAGAAAATGGCCATGTGTATTTGTAGCTTGGACAAGTATCCTTTGATGCTATAAAATGGCCATGTGGCCAAGGTGGACGCCTATCCCAAGATGCTTCTAGAATTTGCCTTGTATCTCTATAAAATGTGAAGTTTTGGAGTTGTAGTTGCATAGTATTTTTACAGGTACTGTTATGCTACCAGAATCACTCCAGAAATGACATTTGAAGACTCTTGGAAGAACTTGCATTGCAAGTGTATTGTAAACCATTTCAGTTTTTGATAATACATTGTGCAGGTTTTAGAGTGTGGGGTTTTTTACCTGAAAAGGTTTTCCCAATGAGATATCTTGTCTCTCTCTCTATCTACATTCTTTGTGTTTGTGTTTGCTACTGTAATATCTCTGATATATGTTTCATATTGCTGCAAATGTAAAGTTTAAAAAGAATTTGCATACTACTTTCCTCATTAGATCAGTGTAGGAAGTGTGTTCCGCATACCTTGCTTCCTTTCAGTTGGTATCAGAGCCTGATCACCTTTGGTTCCAGTTGTTGGGTAGGGGTTTTTTGAGATGATCTTAGTTTGAATGGGAGTCTGTGCAGAGTATTCTATAATCTTGTTGCAGGAAGGAGATGGCAAGCAATCTGGAAAAGTAGAGGTTGAAATTTTTAATGGCAGCAATTTTGAGTTATGGAAGCTTAAAATGGAAGACATGGTTGTTAATAGAGACCTATGGGAATCTATTTCTGATGTAAAACCAGTGGCAATGTCGCAAGATGATTGGAATCTCAAGGATCAGAAAGCTAAGGGTCTTGTGAGACTCTGTTTGGCTGACTCTATCTTGTTAAATGTCCATGAGGAGAAGACTGCGAAAGACCTATGGAAGAAGCTGGGAGATGTTTATCAGGCCAAGTCCCTGGTGAACAAGTTATTCCTGAGGAAGAAGCTATATTCTCTGAGGATGGAGGATGGAGGATCCATTGCAAACCATCTAAATGCCTTTAACATGCTAGTTGCACAGTTGACATCCGTTGGTGTGAAAATGGAGGAGGAGGATCGTTGCATGACCTTACTTTGTTCTTTGCCAAACTCATGGGATCATCTTGTTATGGCCATCAGGAGTACCACATCAAATTTCAAAATGGATGAAGTGGTGTCTTCACTGTTATCTGAAGAGATGCGGAGAAAGTCATCTAAATCGGCTAAAGAGGCTCTTGCGGTTCATGGAAGACCCAAAGAAAAAGGGAAAAAGAAAGACAAGAAAGATGAAAAGGGCAAATCCAAATCCTGTGGGAGATCCAAATCTCCTGGAAAGTCCAAGGCAGTGTGTTGGAACTATGGAAAAATTGGGCACTTCTGAAAGGAGTGCAAAGAGGAGAAGAAGAAAAAGAAGAAGAACTCCGATTCTGGTTCTGACAAGTCACAAGATGACAGTGATGCTTTTGTTGCAGCCTTGGCCACCCGTGCATCTGAAGATGTGTGGCTGATTGACTCTAGTGCATCCTTCCACATGACCTCTCATCGAGGTTGGTTTACAAAGTATGAGGAATATGATGGTGGGAAGGTGTACTTGGGTGATGACTCTCACCTAAAAATAGTTGGGTGTGGAAGAGTCTTGATCTGATTCCCTAATGGACAAGTGAAGGGGATCAATGGAGCGATGCACATCCCTGGTTTAGCACTAAACTTGCTCTCTGTAAGTAAATTGAATGATGCAGGTGTGCAGGTTGTCTTCTCAGGTGGAGGACACAAGATGACAAGAGGAGCTATGGTGCTTGCTAAGGGTACTCGAAGAGGTACTCTGTTTCAGCTAGATGCATGCACTACCCAATGCAATAGTTCTTCTATTTTGAAGAAAAGACCTCCAGATTCTTCATCCTCACCATTGGAATCCGCAGCAAAAAAGACTGTTGTTTCTACTTCCGATGGTAGTGCTTTCTGGGTACCTAAGGGTGCTCATGCTTTGGAAATGAAACTTCCTGTTGAAAATACAATGTTGTGGCATAAGAGATTTGGTCACATTAGTGAGAAGGGTCTTAGAGCCCTGAAAAATAAAAACCTCGTTGAGGGGTTAAATGATTGTAATCTTGAGTTTGACTTTTGTGAACATTGTGTATATGGAAAACAAAATCATGTTCAGTTTACTCGAGTTCTCATAAGTCTTCTGGTGTGTTGGATCTTATTCATTCTAATGTGTTTGGTCTTGTGAATGCTCCTTCAATCTCTAAATATTTATATTTTGTATCATTCATTGATGACTACAGTAGAAGGACATGGATTTATTTTCTCATAAGAAAATTTGAAGTCTTTAGTCGGTTCAAAGAGTTTAAAGCTTTTTGTAGAGAATCAGACTGATAAAAAGATTAAGTGTTTGAGAACTGATAACGGTGGTGAGTTTTGTTCTGCAAAGTTTGACAAGTTCTGTAAAGAACATGGGATTGAAAGACATAACACAACTCCTTATACCCCGAAGCAAAATGGAGTTGTAGAGAGGATGAATAGAACATTGATGGAGAGCACTAGGAGTATTCTTAGTGGTGCTAGCCTCGAACAAAAGTTTTTGACTAAAGCTATAGCCACTGCTTGCTATCTGGTTAACAAATCTCCTACTTCAGCACTCGTTGATAAGACACCCATAGAGGTGTGGTCTAGTAAAAAGCCTTCATTGAGACATCTTGGTGTTTTTTTGGTTGTGAGGCATATGCACATGTGCCTAAGGAGAAGAGGTCAAAATTGGAGAACAAGGCAGTTAAATGTATCTTCATTGGCTATGGTGTTGGTGTGAAAGGGTACAAGCTTTGGGATCCTATGGCTAAAAAAGTCTTGTATAGCAGAAGTGTTATCTTTAGAGAGGTAACTCCTCCTGTTGTAGTATAGCCAGATGAAAAGGAATAGAAAGAGGACGTGGTTCAGTTTCCTACTACCCCTGAGAAGACTGAACCAAAAGACCCTGTTGGACTTGATGATGAGGAGAGCTCTAGCAGCTATGAAAGTTCAGAAGATGAAATAGAACCTCCACCTTAGCCTTTTAGGAGGTCCACACGAATCAGGAAGCAACCTGACAGGTTTGGTTATTCATTACTTGATTCTAGTTGTGCCTTTGCTTTGCTATTTAACACTGATGATCCTAGAACTATGAAAGAGTCTATGGACATGAAAGATGCAAGTTTCTGGAAGGAGGCCATGGAAGATGAGATGGCTTCTTTAAAAAAGAATAAAACATAGGACTTGGTGCCTTTTCCTGATAGACGGAAACCCGTTGGATGCAAATGGGTGTTCAAGAAGAAATTTGGTGTAGATGGCAGTGTTGAGAAGTATAAGGCCAGATTGGTTGCAAAGAGGTATTCACAAGTGGAGGGAATTGATTATGGTGATATTTTCTCTCTTGTTGCAAAGCTGACATGTATTCGGTTCCTGTTATCTCTTAAAACATCTTATGACTTGGAAGTGGAACAAATGGATGTGAAGACAGCTTTCCTTCATGGTGACTTGGAGGAAGAAATCTACATGTCACAACCAGAGCACTACATAATGAAAGGTAAAGAAAATTTGGTTTGCAAGTTAAAGAAGTCTTTGTATGGATTGAAACAATCTCCTAAGATGTGGTACTTGAAATTTGATGCCTTTGTGTTGTCTATTATATTTCTGAGATCAAAATTAGATCATTGTGTGTACTACAAGTTAGACAATGATCGTATTTTTATTATTGCATTGTATGTTGATGATATGTTGATGATTAGGAATGGTAAGAATATGATTTCTGATTTGAAGTCTCAGTTGTTAGCACAATTTGAAATGAAAAACATAGGGGTACCCAGGTACATTCTTGGAATGGAGATCCGAAGAGACGGAGCAAACAAAAGACTTTGGTTAGGCTAGAGTAAGTATGTTAACATTGTGTTGGAGAGATTCAGTATAGTGGATTGCAGACCATTGACTATTCATGTTACTATGGGGACAAAGTTATTTGTTGATAATTGTCCAAAGTCTCCTTCTGAGACAGAGGATATGAGCAGAGTACCTTATGCTAGTGCTATTGGCAGCTTGATGTGTGATATGGTCTATACAAGACCAGACATTGCCCAAGCAGTGGGAGTCCTTAGTCAATTTATGGCTAATCCTGGACGGGTGCATTGGGATGAAGTGAAGAGAGTGTTCAGATATTTGAGGGGAACTTTCGAGTATTCCTTATGTTATCATGGTTATCCTACTGGACCTCAGCATTCTGTGAGTAGTCATGGATTTGTGGATTCTGACTGGGCATGTGACATTGACAGCAGAAGATCCACTAGTGTTTATGTGTTTACCATGTTTGGTGGTGCTATTAGTTGGATGAGTAAGTGACAACTTGTGGTTGCTTTGTCCACAACAGAAGCAGAGTACATGGTAACAACTCATGCTTGTAAGGAATCTATTTGACTTAAGAGGTTGTGTTCAGATGTTAGTTTTGATGCAAAACAAATTACTATCTATTGTGACAGTCAGAGTGTGATTTGCTTAGCAAAGAATCCTACCTTTCATGCCAAAACAAAGCATATTGATGTTCAGTTTCATTTTGTTTGAGATATGGTAGAGGATGGGAAAGTGATGTTGGAAAAAGTAGACACTTTGAAGAATGTTGCAGATGCATTGACTAAACTAGTGGGCACAGAGAAGTTCAGATGGTGTTTGGAGTCTATGGGCCTCTTGGCCCCTAGTAGTTAAATCTTGTCATTTCTTTTGGGCTCTTGCAAGGTGTTCGACAAGTGGGAGAATGTTGGGAAGTAAGGTGTCTCAACCTTTGCAATTTTCTAGCATTATTTATTTATTTGTATATTTATTTATTGCCTAATGTTGTAATTACTTGCACATTCAGTTTGGTCACATAGTTGAGGTGGCATGGTGACATGTCATCTTACTTGGAATGTGACTTGAATGGTCAAGTCAAACCTACATGGATTTGGGCATCCCATTTGAGGTGGCACTAATATGCCATGTGTCAGCATCTTGTGGTGTGTGGAAGACAATATTCCATATGACAGAATCTATGATGCGTAAGAGCCAAGTTTGAAGATTCCTATGATGAGTGACGACAAGTGTCATTGAGTATCTTTGCATGAGGGAAAGGCATCTTTGGGCGCCCAAGTTGGGCTTTGACATGTTGTAAGAGGAATATGTTATATTTAGCATTGTATGACGGATTCTCTTACAACATGCAAGATTGTTGTGTTGCAGAAATTTATGACAGTTGTAAGATGTGTAAGAGCATCTGTCATAGTCTATTTTTAGCAGTGGAGCACTCTATCTTGGGAAGTCAAATCTGCCATGTTATGACAAATGTAAGAGGTGTATTTGCATCTTGGGCAAGTGTCCTTTGATGCGGTAAAATGGCCATGTGGCCAAGGTGGACGCCTATCCCAAGATGCATCTAGAATTTGCCTTGTATCTCTATAAAATGTGAAGTTTTGGAGTTGTAGTTGCATAGTATTTTTACAGGTACTGTTATGCTGCCGAAATCACTCTAGAAATGACATTTGAAGGCTCTTGGAAGAATTTGCATTGCAAGTGTATTGTAAACCATTTCAGTTTTTGATAATACATTGTGCAGGTTTTAGAGTGTAGGGTTTTTTACCTGAAAAGGTTTTCCCCACGATATATCTTGTCTCTCTGTCTACATTCTTTGTGTTTGTGTTGCTGTAATATCTCTGATATATGTTTCATATTGTTGCAACTGTAAAGTTTAAAAAGAATTTGCATACTACTTTCCTCATTAGATCGGTGTAGGAAGTGTGTTCCACATACCTTACTTCCTTTCACTCCCCACCCTCCTCTCAAGGGCATACATTCATCATTACTACCACTGATTACTTCACAAAGTGAGTCAAAGTTGTCCCCTTACGATCCATAACTGCTAACGTAGTTTGTCAGTTTATACAAGATAACATTATTTCTCGATTTAGAATACCTTCCTCCCTCGTTTCTAGCAATGGTACACCATTTAAGAACAAGGATGTGAAGAAATTTCTCAAAATATATCATATTCAACATCTCTTCTCTACGCGTTATTATCCTCAATCAAATGGCCAAGCAGAAGCTTCAAACAAAATTATTGGATAGATTCTATAAAATACTATTAACAAACATCAAAAAAATTAGCACACTGAGTTATCCTATGCATTATGGGCCTATAGAACAAGTATTCATATGGTTACTGGTAATACATTGTATAACCTTGTCTATTGCACAGACACAATAATGCCCTTAGAGTTAGAAATTCCTTCATTGAGGATCTCCCTAAGGGACATTATTGATGGCAATACTGAATGTAAGAAAAGACTACAAGAACTTGAGATGCTTGATGAAAGACGAATAAACGCTCTTGAGCACCTCAAGGCTCATCAAAAAAGCATACAACGATCGTACAATGAATATGCTATACAACGTTCATTCAATGTTGGGGATTTGGTACTTTATGAAAATCAATGCAATGTAAATGCACCTCCTGGAGACAAAGGTAAGTTTAGCCCTAAATGGCTCGGACCGTGTTGACGCCTGAATTGACTGGTGGTTTTCTGAGCAATTTTCATTCAGGCACTCTCCCTAAGTATCCAAAAAATGCTCTAAGTAACGGACCTCCTCAGTATTTTTCAGCTGCATCATCATATTTTCTTGAGGAGGAGGTCATCATCATCATGTTTGTTTCCATGAGGGTCAGCATCATCATGTTCTTCGTCGACCGGTTTCTCATCGTCATCATCATATTTCGCTGTCGGGTGATGTTCGGGTTTTATCCTGATGATGCTGACGAGCTACAGTGCGCCCTTATCTGCTTGCGAGGGTGATGTTTCAAAGTCTCCGGTGATCTTCCATTTATCACCTTGCGCGAGCATGATGATGATGTTGCTTATTCTTTGAGTTGCTCGACCTAACTTGTTTTATCCTAAGGGTCGTCATCATCATCATTTTTTCAGTTGTCATCCTGCTGCTTGTGGAGGTCATCATATTTTCTGCCTTCATGATATTTCGCCGGGGTGATATTTCTATCATCGGGTGATCTTGGTTATGATCATCCTGATGATGATGTTGAAGAGTTTCAAGTACGACCCGATATTCACTAGGGTCATCATATTTCGAACGTCAGGATGATCTTAGTCAATATCATCCTGATGATGTTGTATCACTTCTTGTTCTTTGTTTCTCATCCTGATGATGCTGACGTCATCCGTATATCAGGGTGATATTTTTCTTTCTGCCTAACTGCATCATGATATTCCGAAGGAAGGGGTGATATTTTCATATCACCCGGATATAAGTTTGTTTGTTCGAGCATCATGATGATGCTAATATCAAGGAGATATCCGCCTGTTGGCTTCGCGCATTATCTCCGGGGGGTGATCTTTTCAAGCAGCATCATCATATTCAGTTATCGCCCCGATCTTATAGAGGAGCTACAGTGCAACCTGATATTTGAACATCAGGAGGATATTTCCAAATATCCGGTTGTCTTCCGAATATCATGATGATGTTAATATGATGATGTCGTCATCAAGGTCCCGCGGGGGTCATATTTCTAACACTGATCATCTTGAAGAGACCTCCTGATATTTGCAAACATGATGATGACGTCATCCGGATATGAGGAGGTGTGCAGTAGGCAGATATGATGATGACGTCAGCAGGATATGATGATGACGTCATCAGGATGTTCATCGGCCAGACTTTTGTTATAAGCTCAGCAGGAGGATGTTCCTCCGAAGGATCAGGTTGTGCCGATTATCATGAAGGTTATGTTTCAAATATTATGATGACGTCAGGGTGATATTTCGAACAACAGGATATCATGCTGCTGGAGGATGATGATGATGAAGTCTATACTAGTGTCGTCAGGAGCAAAAGCGCCGACATGATATATGCTCATGACCTAGTATATAAAGTGCAAAGGAGGTTGCTGCGGGGTGCATGTGGGATAATGTTATCCTGCATATTCGAAATATCATGATGATGAATCTCGGCGGGAAGCGGTTGCGACTGTCTGTTTGATGTTCTTCCCGAGGCCGCGGGTTGGTGCGCCATCAATGGCGATTGTTGCAGAGGTATGGGCGATGGCGTGGACGAATGTTGTACCTGATTGAAGATCTGAATCCCTAGGCGGCGGCGCAAGGCTCAAAAAATCTTCCTGTCTCCTCCCCTACCTGCTGCATTCAAGTTTGAGCGCCATTTCTATGGTACTGTATATCTGGCGGGAATTTTGGTCAACCTGGTAGTTAATGCTGAAGACACCCTCCTGCTATATAATGCAGATGGTGTTGATCATTCAAGGTTGTTGAAAGTTGTAGATTTTTGGCTCTGTAATCCAAAACCAGCTGATCTGGTTGCTCTGTACAGTTTTTCTTGTGAGTTTATGTATCTCCTGTTGTAGGACTTGGCATGAATCCACTGGTTTCATGGTTGATCTTATATGAGTAATGCTACCTTAGCATGTGTTGTGTTAATTCTGTCTCCAGTATTGCATGTATCCTTCTTCTGGATCTGGATGTTTGCTTATGTTTAGATTCTAGAGCACAGAATTCCTATGTTGAATGTCTGATCTTTTAACCTCTGCTCAAGGGGCAGATTAAACTGTTTTCAGGTTGAACATTGGGAAGGGTATACTGCAGTAGGGATGCCATAAGTAGAGATAGCTCAACACTCTATATTGGGAGATATCTGTAAGGCAGATATCATGTGTATCCCCCTGAAATCCAGTTTTAGCTATTTATGCTGATCATTCACAGGTGTATGTCTACTGACTCCAAGCCCTGGATAGGCACCAGTCATGCTGTGTTCTTGTGTTATACACCATGTCCAGCTTTGCATCCAAATTCAAACTAAAACACTTCATACTTCCACCTGTTAGTTGTAGGAGTAGGATTAGGAACCCCCTGCATGCTCTCATACCCAACCAGACATCATGTCCAAGAATGTTGCCAGCCTTGTGATCTATCATACAGATCTTGGTCCATACATGAGAGCATTCTGCCTGCTGTTGTCAAGTCAGATCTTTCTATCTTTGAGCCAGTCAAGGTTACATCTTAAGTTATAGGGATACCCCCCTTGGTGCGGCAGAACCAGAAGTGAAGGGGAGGAGCTCACGCAACCTCCTGTATTCAGTTGGCCTGAATCTGCCTGTGCATTAGAAGTGGCAAACCCTAATGCTGATTCAGAAGAAATGTCAACAGACCGTACATAGTAATTGAGGCCTTTGGATCAAGAGCGTATAGACTAGCTAATGAACAAGGTCCGCCACTCAAGGAACCTATTAATGCAGCGCACCTCAAGAAATTTCATGCTTAAGATTTGATGTTAAATGTTACTCTATAAAGAAAATTTATCACATAGATTAGCTTCAATTTCGACAAGGTATTATTATTTTGTCTTAATTCATTTAACATTACATCTTTGCTTGATTAATCATTGTTGTATCCTGCTTATATACTCTTTACTTAGATCACTCTTCTATTAACTGAACATAGCATAGAAATTTGAGTTATATGTGAAATTTTAATCATTATGTTTGTTACTATATGTTCTGTAAAGAATTGTTAGTATATCATTAAGCATTAATTACATTTCCATATTAGCCTTCAACAGTCATCACTAGTTGCATTTTACAAAATAACATGTGATAGATTAAAACCATTACACATAGACAAAAAAGTAAATATTATATATATATCATCATCATCATTAGTTTCAAATATACATCTGAGTCGACTATCCCTCACAATAAAATGGGATGTCTTAGTACATAATATATACACATTATATAGTTGAACCTCTATCACCTGTACCCTCGGGCCCTCGTGGTGTGCGCGTGACAGAGGCATGGCCATGTGTGGCTACGGATTGCGAATGACTCCTAGAAACACTCCGCGATCGTAACCCCTTGATCTCACCTCTTAGCCCTATCACCTCCTCGTGTGCCTCCTGGTACATCCAATGGTACTAGTCTCTCTCGGCCTAAGCCCTATCTCTGTCAGCTCTTGCCTGACAAACCTCAAGTAGTAAGAACTCATCGACGACTGGATCTCTCTCCGATGTAGCTACCGCTATCGTCTGATCCCACTGCACCTGAAACTTGGCCTCAACGCGCTCAGCTCTCTAAAGTAACTCCTCTCTCCCGTGTAGACTGCTCTAGAATAGCCTCTATAGCCGTCTTGTACCTGACAAAAGGCATAAATATCTCCGCATGTCACCCAGCGGATGGCCGTGGCGAATACCCCGCCCGCACCCGCTCCTCAGATACATCTGAAGGTACTATATCCACTATAACGCGACTCACAAAGTTTCGCCAAGCGTCAATCCCAACTGCAAAACATAAAATAATATAAATGTTAGACTCACATAACCATCATAAACAATAAACATAAAGAACATCAAACTAATGTAACAATGCTAACCTGGATCTCCATCTCGCTGGGATGGATCTCAAATCACTGAAGTATCACGAGCTCTGCAGTCTAATCTGTAGTTGGGGGCATAGACCTACTACACTCCCCCCTCTCACTCTGACTCAGTCTCTCAACACCTGCAGGGACTGGACCACAAGCTCTAGATCGTGGTCTCAACTCGGTCTCCTTATCAGTGTCCACCTCCTGTTGGTCCTGTCGTGGTCTCGCCCTAAAGGCATACTGTGATGGAACCTCCTCATCATCATCATCATCCTCCACATCCTCCTTAAGACCATAGTATCCTGCGAAGTCGCTCACATCATCCTCTACACCTGTGTCACTAGCGTGACCGGCCCAAGGTCGAGAATCGCCTGTAGGGTGACTAGGAGGAAAGATAGGAGCAAGTCATGTTGTATGCCACCAGGTCTAATATATTTAGGTACAACCGACATTGTCTACATCTGATACCGACGATGCATCCTCGAGACCATCATCATCACTAAGAGGTACATCTGCTATTGTCGATCATCAGGCGTTGTTCGCCCTGACTAGGCTATGCACAGTGCGTGCATAATTCAGATGCACTGTAAGAACATCATGTACCTATTTGAACTGTCGTGCCACTGTGTCAAAGTAGAACCAAACCATGACGTGATCGAGGTGACCGGCCATCAGCTGATCCTTCTGCATCCTCGCTAACTATCTCCGATGGCTAGGCCATAAGATATAGCTGCAATACAGTCTCCAGATAATATCGTTGGGCTGCAATCTATCAAAGACAACTCTCCAGTATAACAGATCACCGTGTCTCCAACATCTGACTAGTGGATAGGCATGAACGCACTGATGGGTGAATGTTGACTCTATAGGAAATCCTATCGGTCGTGTACACCTGATGTGCTCGAAAGCCCAAACCTGTAATAAATTGTAGTCATCAAACTGTGCATCTCGTAATGGACATACCATCCCAAGTCGCGGTAGAGATGCGCAAGCATACTGTGCCCCCACGCGTATACAGTCTAATGCTCCTCCATTGCTCTAATGGTGTGAATGAGGCCCCCGTGAAGGTGGATGCCTCATCCATCTAGTGCGACGGCTAGTGCGATAGTGACTACCATGATCCTCCAAACCAAAGGGATGTCACTGCATCCCTGCTCTAGAGGCCTGAGCTGAATATGTCCTCGCTCTGCCCATGAGACTATGCGACCCAGACAATACAACTGACTCTCGCGAGTATACTTCGTTGTGCGATGTCCCACGACCCTCACTGTCTCTCCTCAGATAGGTAGTCGCAGGATATTGTATACATCCTCCAGTGTGATAGACATTTCACCTGTAAGTAAGTGGAATGTGGATGTATTTGCATTCCACCTCTCCATCAAAACCATCAACATGTTGTAATAAAATTTGATTGTGGGCATATCAAACACCCACCACAAGCCCACCACCTACAAGTGTTCTCTCTCTGTGTTAGACATGGTACTAGCATGCTCTTGAAGTAGTGCCATCAAGCGACCACCTGTGGGCTCTCGTGTCTCCGGGATGTCTTGCAGGTCAAAAAGCAAGCAGTGGTATCATTTTTTCTTCATGAAACCAAAAACTACTATATGAAACAGTAATGAGTGCGTGTGCCTAAGGCCCGTGTCCTCTATGGACCTGGGTGCCCCAGGAAGACCCGAGCGCCCTTGAGGGACACTGGCGCCTAAGTGAGACTCTAGTGCCCTAGGTGGACCCAGGCGCCCCTACCAGGGACCCATGTCCATTATGCCTCCCTCGGCACGGTAAACGATAAAAACATCTAAAAGAAAATGGAAAGATGACAAAAGCACAAGATTAGGACCCTACCTCGACCTCGAAACGCCTCTCTGCCACTTGGGCTCAGAGCATCTCCAGTTGTGGGGATTGATACAGGCGTCGGCTCGGCATGGTTGTCCTCCTCTTCTCCTTCTCTCTCTCTATCCTCTACTTTTCTACAATGACAAGAAACAAGAATGAGTAAGTGATAAGTGAAAACTCCCTTTACATAAAGAAAGTGGATGAGAATTCATATGCCTAACTAGGTGCAATATTGATCTATTTCACTCTTGAGCCTCTATCTTGAGCTGTCGAACTCATATTTTTGCATCATTTGTTGCGTTGGAATCTTGGTTCCGCTCTCTATCTCACCCAATGTGTTGTGCTTGAGCGTTGTTTCTTTAAGCAACCCTCACAACTCATTTCTCATCAAGTTTCCTTTGAAATCGACGCATGTGGATATCTCCTTGTTTCTCCTTTTCAGACTAAACAAGCAGAAACAAGGGGGGGCATATATCTCCCTCGATTTCCTTCCTCATCATGTCTCATCACTCAACCCCTTTAGTGTTTATGTACCGATTCATTGGTCGTGGTTGCAAGTTGATTTGATTTTTGATTTTTTGATAAATTTTCCTTTGCAGGTTGCGGTTCCTAACTTTGTGGTCTTGCAGGATTGCAAACTTGGGGGTTCATTCCTTCTCGGTAACAACACCTCGGCTTCCTCTACAATATCCGTTTGGGTATCATTTTCATGAATGATGCATTTACTTTCCTTTAGTTGCATATGAACATAGTGTCATATGGCTACTAAAGTGGGGGCTAAATGTTACGTCGGAAATTGTCCTCCTATATGGAATGGTACAATTTCCCTCGGTTTAGCTCCTCACATTTGGTGACCTCTCAACCTCTTTGGTTTTGGCCTTCCTAAAACTCTGATTGGCTAGTGTCTAGTTGCAAAATGTTCATCTTTCGAGATAACTATTGATGGAACCCGAAAAGAGAATTTGGATTATGGATCCCTGGGACCCCCTAAATGCAGATCTAGTCGGAAAATGGGGGACTGGACTCAGGCGCCCGCGCCCTAGTCTTGCCCCATTTTTTAGGATTTTGAATCTTGGCGAGGTGTCGGCTCTCGCCGTACACCTCGGGATTCCGTTTTCAAATTTTTGTTTACGCACAATATCAAGATGTTATTTTGAAATTTGAATTTCCCTAGAGTTAGATATAAAAAGACATTTGAAAATCATTACACACAATCTTTATGCAAGCTTGATGCCAAAACTCTGCTGAAATTGCCATTGAAGATTAGTGACTTGTTGAAGCTTTTGAAAGTGATTTAAATTTGCTATCATGGAGCCAATGGATGGATATTAGGAATCAAGATCTTGCGACTATCTTGCTCTTCCTAGGGTTTGTACACCTTTTGCATGATCGGGAGAAGAATTGAAGCTTCCGACATCGATCTTGGAGATCCTCTGCGAACATTGCTAATTCGCCTTCTTGTTCATGCAAGACTTCATTTGTTTTCATCTCCTTGAGGTGAACTTGTATGTGTTTATTGAATTGAATAAAGTTGTTGATCTTCCCTTGATTGAGACATCTAGAGTTTGATATTTCTACATACACTTTGTTAGGTTTGCACACACTTCTGCAAATCTTTATCTTTGGCTATTGTTGAGGTAGGAATACCGAAAACGGGGCTTGACTAAGGCAAGCTCGTATATAGCCACAACATCTTTCTCCTCCTTTTGTAGGTGCAGATCGTGTTTTGCAAGATACGGCGAAAAGGAGCAACAGAAAGACGGATATCACGAATACAGTCATCACTGAATTTCAGAATTTCAGATCCCGACACTTTCGAGACTAATGAGTGGGCACCCTAGTCCAACTGGGGAGATTCTCTGAGATCTGGGAACTATTGGAGGTCACCAAACAGCTAATGCGGAAGATTTTTGTAGATGGAAAGTTGCAGGACTAATGAGCAGGCACCCTAGTCCAGTTAGCCCTCAGTTTTCTGGTGCATGATCTCTGAACCTTATTCTCTGCATTTTTGTGATCTATTTTGTCTGCTTCATCTCTGAATTCAGTCAATTTTTGTTACAAGGTGTAATTAGGGTTGACTTGACTAGTGAATAAGGACACTTGATAAAATCTTAGTTAGACACCTGAATCGAACCTAATTAGCATTAGGGAATATACAAGTAATCGGTAGCTTGGTCTCAAGCTCGATTCTTGTCTTCCCAATGTTTAGTTAGGTGAAAGAATAGGACTTAACCTTGTTTAAGAGAAACCTAGTTTTTCACCCTAAACAATAGGCTACAACTTTTTAGCATCAAGGTTTGGATATCTTCTTGCCTATAAAGAATTCTTATGAGCAACAAATTTCATACGTGCCAAGAAAAGATGAAAAAAATAAAGGTATTATGGATATCTTATACATATCTTTGACATCTTTAAAGTGTGCTCAAACTACGTGGACTCCTAAGAAAGATACAAGCAACAAACGAGTTCAAAATCTACAAGTGGAAGTGTCTTCAAGGCAATATGACCATTGATTATGGAAAGCAACGTAAAAAAATGTTGCCTTTTTCTAACATATTTATCAAAATTAATACTTTACATAGTGATGAGGGGCTTCTTCTACAAGAGAATTCAGAAATATAGTATAGGGGCATTGATATTCACGATTTGGAGGAAGATATCCCTATGGAGGAAGATTCTTCCAAAATAATTGGTTGAGACCTTATGCTTTTTTTTTGTTTGTCTGTTTATATTCTCCTATATTTCATGTCCCTAGTTAGCATGTGAATGATGCATGTTGACCCAGGTGGCTACGAAGATGTGTTGTGCAATTCAAGTCACTTCTTCATTTGTCTTATATGTGTTTCTCATGTGTTCTCCCTATCAATTTGGAATGATGTAAAGTTATGGAGTGATGGACAACCAACTCTTATCATGTTGGCAAAAAGTTGGTGGTATACTTTGTGATTTTGTGTCTTTGGTAGTTTTGATTGACCCATGTTTGTTGTGCTCCTCCTTTCTCATGTCTTTTATTGTCTTGTGGCATTGTTGGCTTATTTTTTGCTTATCATACTATCATTCACATTTCACCTTTTATGTGTTTATCCTTTATCATGTCAAGATTGTGGGTTGTCTCTTATCTACTTACATGTCTCGCATGTCATATAACATTTGTTATGTTTCCCCACTTGTGGGGCATCTTCTCTTATGTTACTTTAGCTTCTTTGATGATGTTCATCTTGACATACCATTACACTTGCATGTTATTATCTTATACTATATCTTACATGACATGTTATTGTTTGGTCGCATTGTTGGCTTATTCTTTGCTTATCATACTATCACTCGCATTCCACCTTTTATGTGTCCATCCTTTATCATGTCAAGATTGTGGGTTGTCTCTTATCTACATATATGTCTCTCACATGTTATATAACATTTTTATGTTTCCCCACTTGTAGGGCATCCTCTCTTATGTTACTTTATCTTCTTTGATGATGTTCATTTTGACATGCATGTTGTTATCTTATGCTTTCATGTTCACATTTTACATGACATATATACATATGTCCACATGTTTATATCTAGCACATTGTCCATCACTACTAACTAGTTATTTGTCCTCACACTTGGGGACAACATTGGGGGTACCTTATTACTTCTCATTACATGTTCTTTCATAATCACATCTTGTTATCTTATTGCATGCTTGTAATTATAATATTATTATTGAAAAATAAACAGAACCCTTACAAACCTTGCAAATATATCTCCAAAATAAATATCTTTTTACTAGCACATCTCAATTTAAAACTCTTGCCTGTTGGAAAAACTTTTTTTTAAAAATGTTTAACAAAAAACATAACTAATTTTATAATAATTTTGTGCAAACTCTTACCTATGAAGTCCTCCCAATCAAAACAATTTCTCTATACTATTGTCTTGTAAAATAATAAATAAAAAATAATTCACATTTCTATAGCATTTTTTTTCACTATATCAAATTATATAATGTTGTATAACGTATAACAGTGCTTCAGGATTTAACCGTGTGAGTGTTTAACTCAACATTTCAGATCATACTCCATGATCTATCATCACTTCTCTCTTCTCTTGCTCTTTATTCTCCCCCTGATGATGGATCATGGAGTATGATCCGAAACGTTGAGTTAAAAACTCACACAGTTAAATCCTGAAGCACTGATATACATTCATTATGGACTGTGGAAATCTGATGTCTATCAATGTCATATAAGTTTAAATTGTAAAATAAAATCATTTATATTTAAATACTATTATTAAAATGCAACATATAATTCTGAATCAATTTTTAGCCACCCATTTAATAAATAGTAATTCACAAAACCCATCTCTGGCCAAAAATTGTCTTGTCTAAAATACTACCCCTAGACCCACCTCCTGCTGAAAACTACAGTCCTCTTAAACAGGAGCCCAACAACTTGTCAACAAAACACCAGTGCAGAAAAGCTGAAGCCCCAAAGAAAAACAGAGGGGCCACAGCCACTAAAATACAAGAGTAAAAAGCTGAAAGCCTGTTAGAAAACCCAAACGCGTTTTAAAAGTAAGTGAAAAAAACAAGTACTTTTTTTGTTACTCAGTGTGGCATTCCGGTTTGATCAATGTACCCGTATGATAAAAATCTGTCACACATTATACAATCAAGTTGAAATGCAAGCATCTGGCAGGAAACTTGCAACATATTTTCCCATATTACATAATTTTTCCAACCAAGAGACAAATGGCCCACGTTCGCTCAACTTCAATAATCTGATGGTGTGAAGTGTTCAGTAAAATTAAATTGGCTCGTGTCAGATCTGTTGTTATGCTCAACAAAATAAATATCATATTTCACTGTTCCATAAGACCATTCCCACATAGTCTTGTCATGCAGATATACCGACTATTACATTTTAATAGATAGATAAGAATGGTCAGATCTTTCTTGTGCTCTGAAAATTGATCCAAACTTGAAAGAAAATCTGGTTACAGAGAGAGTTCAATGAAATCAAAATTTGGGGAACAATATATTATTTACCCGAGACTCATCCAAATTTTCCATTTCCAGAAAGGAAAGGCCCAGGTAAAACAGCTCTTAATCTTCCAAGGTTACTTAGAACTAAAGATTATATTATCTACCCTTGATTAATAATATTACATTTAACTGGGTGGCACCTTATTAAATCCTATCACCCAACCTTACAACTACTACAGATATAATTATGAAGATAGATGGAGTCATAAATACTGAAGCTCCCTTAAGCGAGTTTGACATGCTTGCTTCTCCTGCACTTGACCCCCCACTTCCTGGAATGGTGCCATTGACAATGGAGGTTGTGCTGCTGTAATATTGGAAAACACACCAGAGTTAGACATGAGTGAAAATGAAGGAAAATGTATGGTCGAATTCATTACTGGGAGGAGTTTGTGATTGTACCCTGTCTCAAAAACGCAAGTTCCGTGACCTGTTATAAGACAATATAAAGCAAAGATTGAATTAGTTTGTGAATTCCATGCATCCCTGTATTGAAAAGTACATGCAATAATGACATTTTCACTTGATACAGGATGTTGTTCAGAAAAATTAAAACCCCACCTTTGAGTTAGGTATTCTCCTTAGTAAAACCCTACCAAAATAATTGTCTATATACATCTGCTGCTTAATTACATCCATCAGAGCTTAAATGCTCACATTTAGTACATATTTCCGTTTTCTAGGGAATGAGTATTAGGAGTTCAGACACATTTTTTGTACAGCATGTACCTAAAATCTGCAAAAATAAGACCATGGCATTGCCAAATATTTGTGGGAAACCCCATCATCCTCTGCTTATCCATGGTAGCTAGGTAACCATCCTCACAAGAGAAAGGTGTTTTATCTCCAGTAAGCAAAACCAATGTAGGATTCATCCAAATGGGTATCTTGGTGCTCAGGATAAGAATGATAAACTATAACAATATCTGATATAGAGTAACTAACTGATTCCCATGGTATTTCTTGGCACAAAACCCACCATCTGGGTTTAAAAAACAAATTCATACGCGCCAGTTAGCCTATTAGACCCTTCCAATAAATGGGCACTTTTTGACTCTTCTTGGTAAGTACTAAAGCCTGAGAGAATGACTATCCATAGATCATACAGAGAATGACTGCAAAAGGAATGAAAAAACTGAAAAAAAGCGTTCTCCCTCATTAGAGAGAACCCAAAAACCACAAAGGCTTCAAAAACCATCACTGAAGAGAGTACAAGACAAAGCATTAGAACTCACTGGGATTCAGATCAGTAGGGGCTGCACTGCCACCAAAGTCACAAGTCCCTGTCACCATCCCATTCTTCATGTAATAATTATTAAATGCATAGGAGGCATGAGACTGCACATTATCAGGCTCAAAGCAGACCCCTCCCTGCTGTATTTTAGCGCAGTCTGCACCTCCAAGTCCACAGGCATAGTCAAGAGCCACCTGCAGTGTTGTATCATCTACATTGTTCTTTGCAACACACCAAGTTGTTCCTGCAGTTGTAGGAATGGGTGGAGTAGTAGCAGTTGTATCATTTCCTAGAAAAAAACTAGCTTCTGCAGAGGCAATATTAGCATCAGTCTCATTATGGGTACTGTTCACCAAAAGCTCTCTGGGTACTGCAAAAAAATGCAGAAATTCGTTAGTAACACAATATAACAACATCCCAACGAAGTCCCCAACTACCCACCAAACTCTACAATCAACACAGATAATTTGCCAATAGCAGAGCTAAAAGACTGAGCTTATAACACAATATAACAACATCCCAACTAAGCCCCCAACTACCCACCAAACTCTACAATCAACAGAGATAATTTGCCAATAGCAGAGCTAAAATACTAAGCTTATCACACAATGATAACTAGTTTTTTCTCCAGAGTTCCTAGAAATGCAGCAATGCAGCAATATTTCTAAGTTAATGGCCATAAGTAAACCTGAGCATGAGGAGAGTCCAGAGAATGTGAGCCAAACAACAAAAAGAGCAACACCCATTATGCTAGCTGCCATGATTGAATGATCACCAGACCGTCTCGGGTACCTCTTTGCAATAATATACTCACTGAGTATATGACACTATATACACAGTCTGTTTCCTGCTTGAGGCAGATGGGTCAGGGACTAGTTTTGCCAAATCATGCGTGCATTAAAATGCCAGTCTTTAAACAGATACCCACCTCATCCAATGGCAGAAACAAAAGGCTTGTTTCTCACAATCCAACCATTAAAAAAATAGCTTGCACTCGAGAAGCTGAGACACAAGATTTCTACCCTCGCCAGCATTTAATGCTTGGGAAAACAGCTTACGATTACGTTTTGCAGATTGATTTGTGAAATCTACGGATTGTGTGAAATTGACGGACAGATTTGCTGTGAAAGTAGAAACGAATGGTGGCGATGGAGGGAAATGGAAAGGACAATCTGGGACGTGCAGAAAAAATACAATAATGAAATGGGTGGGGCCATTTTCAATCCGGCCAGTGTTGTGACCGTTAAAAACGGCTGTTTTTAGGCTTGGCAATCTGTGGGAGACGGGAATCTCTAATCTCCCGACCCCCAAGGCCAGGGACCCCTGGATAGGGGTTCAAACCACTTCTTTTTACATTGTAATGGGGTTTCTGTGAGGTGGATCAATATTTATCTTATATTTATATTGCCGACAATTTTTAATGAGCCCACATTTTCTTTTAACCTGTTTTTATTGGAAATGGGGCTTCAAAAAAAGTGTCATTTTTAATATATTTGTACATTCAACAAAATAATCACAAATAACTTTTAATTATTGCCTTGATCCACAAAAAAAACCTAATTTTTAATAATAAATATTTAAACTAAAATTTAAAAACATAATGCTTCATCCACCTAGATTGACTGTAAAGCCTAGTTAAGTATTCATACTAAAGTATGGGTAGTGAGTATTTATAGAAAGGGAGTTGAAGCACATGTTTTTTATATGAATTGTTTAAATTTGAAAGTGAAGTGCAATGTTTGAATTTTAGTGGCTAAAGTATGGGTAGTGAGTATTTATAGAAAGAGAGTTGAGGCACATTTTTGTTCTATGAATTGTTTAAATTTGAACGTGTAAGTGTAATATTTAAATTTTATTGGCTAAAGTATGGGTAGTGAATATTTATAGAAAGGGAGTTGAGGTACATTTGTGTTCTATGAATTGTTTAAATTTGAAAGTGTAAGTGTAATGTTTAAACTTTAGTGGCTAAAGTATGGGTAGTGAGTATTTATAGAAATGGAGTTGAGGCATATTTTTGTTCTATGAATTGTATAAATTTGAAAGTGTAAGTGTAATGTTTAAATTTTATGGCTAAAGTATGGGTAGTGAGTATTTATAAAAATGGAGTTGAGGTACATTTGTGTTCTATGCATTGTTTAAATTTGAAAAGTTTAATTGTAATGTTTAAATTTTACTAAGGATATGAATGGAATAAAATGGGTCAAATATTTTTTTTGTGTTTATGAATATAACACAAACAATGTTGCAATGCATACAAGCACAAAAAGTGTTATCGTCTCCGCAATAATACTATGACGGTGGAAGACTACAACAAGAAAAGAGAAGCCAATGATTCATTTACTACATTCAATTACTCACTACAGCTTCACAGGCGTTAGAGAGAGATTAGATACATTAAAACATAAATCCTACTCATTCAATTTTCAATTACATAAGGAAAGAGATAGAGATAACAACTCATCTACATAAAATCTCATTCATTTTCACCAATAAAACACATCATAGAGAGAGGCAAGAAGAGTATGTTTATTAACCATGCAAAGGAGATTCAATTCTCAACTTAGATGTTACAACATACATCATAATGGATACATACACACATGTTTTGTTTCTCAATATAAAGAGGAAGAATAATAACCATAAATGCATCCTATCGATCTCACCATTTCCTTCATTTTCACTATGAGAACTAGCAAGAGAGAAGATAACTTCTTAATTACAGTCAAGAGAAGGTTATCATTTCACAACACCATTCCAACATGGACATAACAGTAAGAACTACCATTCCATTGCTAGCAACAATCCACAAGACATGATTCGTTTAATTACCAAGCACAAATGTTATAAGTAATAAGAGAGAGATAGAGAGATAACACACATGCCATAAGACTAATCAATCTCTACTCCAATTACTTTTCAAGATGTACTAAGATAGAAGAGAGCTCAAGGATTACATCATACATGTATTCATGAGATTAATCATTTTATTATTTTCACTATCATGCATAGGAAACATGGAACAAGGAGAGATAGTGGTTATAAGGACCCAAAATCTACTAACTTAAGTTGAGCATTTCTTCTTGAAATAAATGAATGCACAATACTTAGAGATGATTAGGAATCATTTATTTTTATCCTAACATCATATCTAACAATATAAATCATCTTTTGTTCACTAATTAACCAAAGAAAAACATCATCATTCACTAACCACTAGGTCTAGGGTAAGAATGACTAGATTTCACAAATCATTTCCAAAACCAAAGAAGAATGCATCCAATCATTACAAGCTTAGATAGATAGTGATAGAGCATATCAAGAACATTCCAAAAACATAAAGAAGTCATTTACAACATCATTGTTAGGGATTTATCGCATATTATAGTCTAGAAAGAAATGGCCATAACTTTCTCAAATCTTAACATTTTTTAGTCCTCCAAAAAGCAAAAGAAAGAGGAAGGAAAGATCTACAAAACCATCCAAGGACACTTGCAATTGCAAGTACATCTCTACAATTGCGAGGATGTCTCCATGACAAAAAGGACACTTCCACAATTCTACTAAAAACAGGGGAAAACATGTTTTTTGGAGCTAAAATTTTGCATGGGGCTTCTTGATATTATTCCCTAGCCTTTCAAATTAACACGTGCCAAATTCAAACATAATATGGTCAAAAAGAACTACTTAAAAGTTTCCAAGACTGAGGAATACACCTGCAATTTTCAAAACTCTAAATTTCACGAGTATGGCCTCTAAAGCTGCAACTTAAGTTTCCAAGAGGTGGTGAAGTCCTAAGGACTTACCCTATAATCCATTAGATCACAATTTCCAAGGGAAACAAGGCCCAATCCTTGAAATACCAAAATAACAATTTTCAATTTTAACATAAATTTTCTCTCTTTCAATTCAAAGTATAAACTACCAAATTGAATCTAAGTACAACATAGCTTTACTCTAATGATTACACCAAAGGTGTTCCCCTCTATGAGACGAAGCAACCTTCCATTACGGATCAACAACTTACAACTTCTTATATCAATGCAAGATAGTAGAAATATTCATACGTGTTCATTATGCCCTATAGGTTGGTAAATTCATTTTGAAATCTATGGCTATGAATAAGTTTTTAAATCTAGGCATTGTACCATCTATTAAATATTTCCCACACATTTAATGATGGTGGAGCATCCTATCCAAGTAGTTTAGCTATGTAATTTTTAAATCCTTTTGTATGACGGTGTGAGCTCCCTTAAATTAAAGGCCATAAAAAATCCACTATTATGATATTCATTAACTTCTTCTTCTATGGGTGGTTGCTTTCTATGCTACACATTAATACTATTTTAGTATTCCAGCAACCACTATCACTTCACCTTGCATTGTGTTGAGTGTTGATTTTTTGGCACCCACCATCCATTTAACCTATAAATTCCCCTCAAGTTCTATTGTAGTGTAGGAAAAATTACTCCTTGATTGAATAACCTCAATCAAGTGAATTATCCACTAACGCTACACTCGGGTTCTGTTATCTAAGGTTTTAGATGTTTAAAGAACCTACTCTAGGTTACAACAAAACAACTATGTGTCCCAATCAAAGCAATACAAACTGACTAGGTGATTGACAATGAAGGGAAAACAAAAGAATATAGAAATGAAATGATTATAAATGGAATTGAGAGAAATGAACAATAGAAGTAGAAAGAAGAAAGAAAATGGAATTTGTAGCTGAAAGGGGAAGCTTGCTGCCTCAGATGACAACGCACCGCGAGGAGGTCTACACTAGGTGTTGGAGTCTAAAATGTGCCAAAAATAAAAATGTACCAATCTGTACAGCTTCAAGATGTTTGCACAACACAATTTCACAAACACACTAGTATCCAAGTAACATGAAATAGCAAAAGATCACAACTATGCTATGTAAATGAAATAAATCAAGAAAGAGAAGAAACACAATAAAACCTCTGTGCGTTTGTGAAGTCCTCTCCTCAAAAATACCTACAAAGAGAGAGAGAGAGAGAGAGAATGGTTTGGATGTTTAAGACTTGCCTTAGTCAAGTCCTGGTTTCGATATTTCTACCTCCACGAGTAGTGATTGATGGAGAGAACAAAAAAAAGGAAATAACAGTGTGTGCTCCTATCCTAAGTGTGTCTAGGAAGGTTTAAGAGCAACAATGAAACAACTAAATGGAAAAGATTTACTTCCCTAGTCTACAGGGAAAAAACCCACAAGCATGCAACCAGTGCAAATATCAAAATGGTGGTCTACACCATGACAATGCTATACAATACAATAATAGAGTGAAGTGAGAAAAGATTAAGTAACACAATAATAACCCTACCAATTTGATGGAGGATAGGAAGATGCAAATTAACTAGAGCTCAAATCTAATGTACAGGTTCAAACCCCAGCAAGGTAGATCTCCCACAGTGAATACAAGAGTGAACCACAACTTCCAAGATCTTTAGAGCAAGATACCAAGCCACAAGGAGTACTAAAAATTCATATAGTTGCTATATAAGGTGAATTCACCAAAGAGGAATGCCAAAACTAATCCAGAGTGTTGTGAGCTTGAGAGATTGAGAGCATGAATGTTGAAAGAATAATGAGAAAGTTGTGTGTGTCTTTCCAAAGATTCATTCAAAAGCCTGTCAAAGAGGGAAAAATATTGAAATAGCATACTGAGAGACGTTATGCACCTTAGAGAGGTGTTACAGAAAAGTCTCACGATGACCAGAGGCATGTGGTAACACACAGGAATGGTCACCTAGTAGTAAACAAACATGGGATGCTAGCGCATTGCACTGATGTCGACGCGAAGTACTCGAGTCCAGGTAAAAGAAACTCCTGGCCACACAGGATGCCTTAGGATCATGTAACCATCTAAGCATCATAATGAAATTTAAGGAAAGAGAAAGAAAGAAGCCTAAATTAAACAAACCTTAGCCTATAATGCAAAGAGAAGACACAAACACTGAGGTGGTTATGAAACATAGAGTGAAATTGCAAGGGTATGCAATCTTTGACGTTACATTTAGCCCCCACTTTAGTAGGCATATGACACTATGTGCATGTGCAAGCTAAAGTAGAACTGAAATAACATAAGATATTTTACCTCCAAAAAGGATTATTGTAAGGATGCAGAGGGTTCTTTGAGCAAAGGTACAAAGCCCCCAGGCTAAGAGCCTATAAAACCACAATGTTAAACAATAAACCTGCACAAGAGGCAATGTCAGAATCACATATATATATATATATAAAGAAAACATCCTAAAAAGGATTAGATTAAGTATGGTTTTTCCAAACATCAGTGTTTAGAAAACCATATAATCTAATACACATCTACAACTATCTACAACAAAACACACACACACAAGCAAACAAAAAAAATGAAATAGCAGAGGCATTTCTAGCACACTTACAAGAGCTAGAGGGATGCCAAGTATGGTTCTAGGGATAGCACACTACAAGAGCTAGGAACCATACCAAACTCCTATGGGTCACTAGGACTAACAAACTACGTTGTTAGGTGACACACAAAGAGTGCCAAACGAGTAGATGAAAGCTTGGTCACGCCAAGCAAGTGCATCTGCTTAGAACCACAAGCTACAAGGTGCTTCTAGAGCACAACGCTGCCATGAGTTAACTTCCCCCACCTTAAAATAATTGCATAAAACATCGGTATGCAATTAATTTTTGGGGATAAAAGGGGAAAACAACCTGAGGAAACATATATGAGCATATATGTTCTCAGAGTTGTAGCTCAAAAATGAAAAAAAGGGTTGCCACCAAGAAGAGGCAACAAAAGCAATGTTGCAGTCATGATACACAAAAGCTTGTCTAAGCATGGTATGACACCAAGCAACGCTAATAATTATCATATAAAATAGGCAACAACACCCAAAAATACACTAAGGGATCTACGTGCTCTGGGGTTAGTATGCATAGGGAAGGGTAATCATCAAGGGACAACTAAATGAATCATCGTCATTCCCCAAGCACGTAGAACTAGAAGTACAGATCTAAAGAAGATCACAAAGAGACAAATAAATAAAAAATAAAAAATTTGGGTCAACATGGAAGGAATCTAAATCTTCCAACGCTTTGCATCGTCCCCAAAATGTTAGAACGATACACAAAAAGACAACATAGAGAAGAAAGTAGGAACAAATAGAAAAATGTCACAACATATGTGTTCCTCCTATATCCACATGTCTACAAGGACATCATGGGTCCTCCAGGTAGAACTAACAAACATAAAATCACATCACAAGAGAAAAATCATGATCAAGCAAGAAAACACACAACACAAGTAAAGCCCTCACGGGTCGGTCATGAACATGTCATCCTAGTCCTAGTCTTGATAAGCATAAGGGGATGGCAAAAGAGCTGACAATGAAACCACAACAAGAGAAGTCGAAGGAGATTCACTTGGTTCCAAGCGTAGAGGAGCAATAGTAATAGTTGGAGCATTCGAGGCACTAGGAACAAAGTCAACGATCGTGTAAAGATCATGGACAACTTAGGTATATCAATAGCAAACTCAATGATTCACTCCTCAAAAGGGGAATTAGGAAAGTCACTATCAGAATAATAGACTAATCGTGGCTCTGCAATGTTGTCAGTGCTAACGTGAGCATGAGGAGACATGGGTGGAGTAACACCCTCCAATAATAAAAGAGAAGGAGCAAAATGGTGAAGGCAACTGTAGGGTGTGCTTAGGTCTGCAGAATAACGGGGTGGGATAACGCTTGGGCTTATGCTTAGGTGACTGAGGTGGAGGATCAAGGTCATTGGTAGCAAGGCAGAGAACATCAGGAAAAATAGAGTGGCGAGTGCGCAAAGCAGTTGCAAGAGTGGGTAGGGTGGCGCTAGGAGTGACATTGACAATAAGGGTGGGGGTCGGAGATGGAAGGGATGAAGGAGGAGAAAGAGGAACTTGGTGCTCCTTAGGAAGAACAAGATCAACAAGCAGTTGCGAGGGAGAAGGATCCTCAGGAGGAGGTTGCGCATCAATAGCATGTGCTTAGGCTGTGGCATAGTGGTGATGTTTGCAATCTCTCGTAAGTTGAATTTACCTAGTATGAGCTAAGGCTTCCACTGAAAGAGTCGGGGGGTCTTCCATCATGGGCTCTATGTCATCCACTATCACATGGATACATGGAGAAATAGAGACAATCACTAATGGTGGAGAGACCACAAGGGAGGGTGAAGGGAAATGTGCTCACAACATAGGCTACTTTCCTTGTGCCACTAGAGGAACAGGAGGAATAGAAGCAACCACCAAAGGTTGGGGAGATACCAAAGACGGAGGGGGAGAACTCAGTAGAGGTAGGTTTCCTAATGCCACCAAAGAGGAAGGAGGAATGAAAATAGCTAACAGAGGCTGAGGAGTCCCAGGAACACGCAGTACATGAGGTTGTACTATAGGTCAATCTCAGGCTCTTGTATAAGTAACCGAAGGTGGTGCTGTAGAGTATAGGCTAGGCACACGAGAGTGGGGAGGTGCACTATGTGTGGGTTGCTTTCCTTTATCTACCTGGGAGGTAGAAGAAGGAACATGAGCATCCTCCAAAGACAAAGGCACCACAGGGGGAACAACTGAGGAAGAGAAAGAAGAAGAAGGACCGGCGAACAACTAGGCTATCCTGCTCGCTTTGAATTTTGGATATGAAATAATAGAAAAATATTGCGAGGCTGAAGCGGCTTAGTGGGGGTTGGACAGAAGTAATCCAAAGAGAAGTTTCCTTACATAGTGAGTGGTGTAAATTTATTGTGGTGGATTGTATGCACAACACCATCATAAGGAAACTTCAAGCATCGATGAAGCACATAAGGGACAACTCTCATGGAAGTGAGCCATGGCTAACCCAATTTCACATAAAGATGATCTGAAGTAGGGATAATGGAAAAGTGAACATCCAGGGTCTTAGGTCTGACCTGGATAGGAAGGGTGATCAAACCCAAGGTAGGATGAGACAACTTGTCAAGACACCATATAAAGACATTAGATTTATCATAAACATCTTTATACAGTTCATGCACATACAAAAATTCCTTAGTAATAACATTGACAACACAGATAGGATCAATGACACCCTTAATGGGTTTCCCATGGATTTCTACAGCAATGTAGAGAGGTCCTTCTAATGTGTTAGGTGGTATCTCAGAAGAAGAGGAGATAATGGGTTCAAGAATAGGACGTTCTCGAATAGGACGAGAACGAACGTCCACCATAGCAATCATCTCATAATAGGAAGGAAGAGAAGGAACATCAGAAGTTGACTCTAGTGCCACAGAAGGAGAATTGAGGTTAACAAGGTTTGAAGAATGGTGGAGAGTAGGATCTATGTAGATTTGCAAGTGTTGGTTCGTAGGAGCCACTGACTTGATTATTCCATCGTTCGCATTAGAGACCTAGATCATGTTCTGGTCGATAAGGTCCTAAACAACATGCTTAAGATGCAATCATCGTTCAGTGTCATGACTAGGGGCCCTATGGAACTGGTAGAAAGCCTTCGGATCATACGAAGGTGGCAGAGGCTTGCTCATATCAAGATGTCTAATAAGGGGTAGTTGCACTAAACCATTATTAAGGAGCTGCTACATGATGGTGTAGAAGGACTCCTTTAAAGAAGTGAACTTTCAATTTCTTGATGACTTAGGAGCAAAGAGGGATAAGGCAACCTGAGAGGATGCTCCAGCCACTACATTGCTAACCAGATTTGATGAATTACTCTTATAAAAATTCTAATTTTTCTTATAGTTTGTGAATGATGAAGAAGCATTGGATTGGACAATAAGAACCTGTTGGCATTTCTTCTGAATCAGCATTAGGGTTTGCCACTTCTAATGCACAGGCAGATTCAGGCCAACTGAATACAGGAGGTTGCGTGAGCTCCTCCCCTTCACTTCTGGTTCTGCCGCACCAAGGGGGGTATCCCTATAACTCAAGATGTAACCTTGACTAGCTCAAAGATAGAAAGATCTAACTTGACAACAACAGGCAGAATACTCTCATGTATGGACCAAGATCTGCATGATAGATCACAAGGCTGGCAACATTCTTGGACATGATGTCTGGTCGGGTATGAGAGCATGCAAGGGGTTCCTAATCCTACTCCTACAACTAACAGGTGGAAGTATGAAATGGTTTGATATGAATTTGGATGCAAAGCTGGACATGGTGTATAACACAAGAACACAGCATGATTGGTGCCTATCCAGGGCTTGGAGTCGGTAGACATACACCTGTGAATGATCAGCATGAATAGCTAAAACTGGATTTCAGGGGGATACACATGATATCTGCCTTACAGATATCTCCCAATATAGAGTGTTAAGTTATCTCTACTTATGGCATCCCTACTGCAGTATACCCTTCCCAATGTTCAACCTGAAAATAGTTTAATCTGCCCCTTGAGCAGAGGTTAAAAGATCAGACATTCAACATAGGAATTCTATGCTCTAGAATCTAAACATAAGCAAACATCCAGATCCAGAAGAAGGATACATGCAATACTGGAGACAGAATTAACACAACACATGCTAAGATAGCATTACTCATATAAGATCAACCATGAAACCAGTGGATTCATGCCAAGTCCTACAACAGGAGATACATAAACTCACAAGATCAAGCTGTACAGAGCAACCAGATCAGCTGGTTTTGGATTACAGAGCCAAAAATCCACAACTTTCAACAACAACCCTTGAATGAATAACATCGTCTGCATTATATAGCAGGAGGACGTATTCAGCATTAACTACCAGGTTGACCAAAATTCCCGCCAGATATACAGTATCAGAAGGATGGCGCTCAAACACTACCAGATTGGCGCCCAAACTTGAATGCAGCAGGTAGGGGAGGAGACAGGAAGATTTCTTGAGCCCTGCGCCACTGTCCGCTGATGTACACCTTCAATCGGGTACAGGATCCATCCACGCCATCGCCCATACCTCTGCAACAATCGCCATTGATGGCGCACCAACCCGCGGCCTCGGGAAGAACATCAAACAGTCGATCGCAACCACTTCCCGCCGAGGTTCATCATCATGATATTTCGAAATGCAGGATATCAATATCCCACATGCACCCCACAGCAACCTCTTTAACACTTTATATACTAGGTCATGAGCATATATCATGTCGGTGCTTTTGCTCCTGACGACACTAGCATAAGACTTCATCATCATCATCCTCCAGCAGCATGATATCCTGTTGTTCGAAATATCACCCTGACGTCATCATGATATCGCAATACAACTGCATGATATTCGCCTTCACCCGCACAACCGGATCCATCGGAGGAACATCCTCCTGCTGAGCTTATACCAAAAGTCTGGCCGATGAACATCCTGATGACGTCATCATCATATCCTGCTGACGTCATCATCATATCTGCCTTCTGCGCACCTCCTCATATCCGGATGACGTCATCATCATGTTTGCAAATATCGGGAGATCTCCTCAAGATGATCAGTGTTAGAAATATGACCCCCCCGGGACCTTGATGACGTCATCATCATATCGACATCAGGATGATATTCGGAAGACAACCGGATATTTGGAAATATCATCCTGATGCACAAATATCAGGTTGCACTGTAGCTCCACTATAAGATCGGGGCGATTGATGAATATGATGACGCTTGAAAAAATCACCCCCACTAGATAATGCACGAAGCCGGCAGGCGGATATCTCCTTGATATCAGCATCATCATGATGCTAGAACAAACACACTCGAGTGATATGAAAATATCACCCCCTCCTTCGGAAATATCATGATGCAGATAGGCAGAAAGAAAGATATCACCCTGATATAAGGATGATGTCAGCATCATCAGGATGTCAAAACAACGAACAAGAAGTGATACAACATCATCAGGATGATATTGACTAAGATCATCCTGACGTTCAAAATATGATGACCCCAGTGAATATCGGGTCGCACTTAGAACTCTTCAACAACATCATCAGGATGATCATAACCAAGATCACCCGATGATAGAAATATCACCCCGGCGAGATATCATGAAGGCAGAAAATATGATGACCTCCGCAAGCAGCAGGATGATAACTGGAAATATGATGATGATGACGACGACCCTTAGGAAAAAACAAGTTAGGTCGAGCAACTCAAAGAATAACCCCTTCAGAATAACGGGGCAACATCATCATCATGTTTGCGCAAGGTGATAAATGGAAGATCACCGGAGACTTTGAAAAATCACCCTCGCAAGCAGATAAGGGCGCACTGTAGCTCATCAGCATCATCAGGATAAAAACCAAACATCACCCGACAGCGAAATATGATGATGACGATGAGAAACCGGTCGACGGAGAACATGATGATGCCGACCTTCATTGAAACAAACATGATGATGATGACCTCCTCCTCAAAGAAAATATGATGATGCAGCTGAAAAATGCTGAGGAGGTCCATCACTTAGAACATTTTTTGGATACTTAGGGAGAGTGCCTGAATGAAAATTGCTCAAAAAACTACCAGTCAATTCAGGCACTAACAGAACCTATGAGGGAGAAGCCTCAAACTGGCCAAGCGTCTGTTGATAATTATGCAGTGTAGTGCACAAATATGTAAATTAAGAATATTTCATAAGTAGAATCCTATCTTAGATCTAAGGCTGAAGGTTTATGATGAAAACCCTCTACATGTCAAAATATGGCAAAGTATAGGGAATCTAAGAGAAACGAGACTGATAATGTCAAATAAAGTCCATTACCTTCTCAATACTTCCTTTCTTGCAATGGACAAGGTCGATAAAAGTGACATGCAGTCATATGTTTGCTTGGAAGTGTATGCAAAAATTGATTAACAAGCTGATTGAATGAAAGAATGGAATGGCCAAGCAGTGAGTAAAACCAATCCAATACAGTATCCTTGAGGAACCATAAGAAAATTTTTGCCAACAAAGCATCTTGAAATAGAAAATCACTGCATAAAGCAGTGAAGGCAGAGATGTGGGTCTACAGGTCACCTTTACCAGTGTACTTCTCAAATCTCGATGCCTCAAAGTTTTGTGGAAACAGAGTAGCAAGGATAGCCAAGGAGAGCAGGCTACGCTTATAGTATGTAGGGACATGTGGTTGTGAGGATGATGTGGAAAGCATAGCAAGTTTCTACTGCAATGAGCCAACGTTCTACAAAAGTTGGTTTATGACGACATCAATAGTGTGTGTAGGTGGAGGAAGTGGAGCGGAACCAAGAGGTTGTGAAACTCCAAGGGAACCGGGAGGAAAAGTGAACTATAAGGGCCTTGAGGGTGGAATGAATCCATATTGATTAATAGGATTCGTCGCACCACCATACAAGCCAAATCCTGCACTACTAGAGTGAGCAGAACTGGTAGTCATGTGAAGAGAAGTGAAAGTTTGAACACTTGTAGTAGGTAAAGGAAGGGCTGATTGCCAGGAGTGTGAGACTGAGAGTCCTGAGCACCTGGACTACAGCTCAGCAACGGTGGGGCTTTGCTATGCACTATGTGAGCAATTCCTTGAAGAAAATTAATACCCTGAGGATGATTAGTTAGAATAACTTGAAGAGCATTGACCAAAGGGATAACGGAACGAGATATGTCCTCATAAGTAAGAAATTTCTAAAAATCAGCAAGCTGGCGATCTAAAGCATTATTTTTTTTCTCTTGGGACTAATTCAAGTGCTTCCTCATGATCAAAGGTTGGCTTTGCATCATGAAAGGCAGCCATCGGTATAGTGCGAGAAGAAGGAGATGAAAGAGATATATTAATTTGTTATGCAGAAAGATGAGTGAAAATGGGAGTCAAGCGAATGGGTGTGGTAGGATTAGCAGAAAATGCCATAGTAGTCAAATTCCTCACACTCCTATGCACCATGTATTCAGAATTGGAAGACTGGGTTGTAAAGCTCATAAATTATGTTCAGGCTCCACAACACATAGTGCTAAGTGATCAAAGGAAAATGTTTTTGTTTTAGGACAATGGGTTCACCAAAGAGGGAAAGGATGAACCACGACAATGAAGAAAGAAAATTTTAAAAATAGAATGTCAGATTCACCAAAATGTAGTGTAGGAAAACTACTCCTTGATTGAATAACCTCAATCAAGTGAATTCTCCACTAATGCTACACTCAAGTTCTATTATATAAGGTTTAATATGTTTAAATAACCTACTCTAGGTTACAATAGAACCACTATGCATCCCAATCAAAGCAATACAACCTGACTAAGTGATTGACAATGAAGGGAAAACAAAAGAATGTAGAATTGAAATGATTGTAAATGGAATTGAGAGAAATGAATAGTAGAAGAAAAAAGAAGAAAGAAAATGGAACCTGTAGCCAAAAGGGAAAGCTCATTGCCTCAGACAACAGTACACCATGAGGATGTCTTCGCTAGGCATTGGAGTCCAAAATGTGCCAAAAATAAAAAAATGTAACAATCTGCACAGCTTCAAGATGTCTGCACAAAATAGTTTCACATACACAACATACCCAACATTATCCAAGTAACATGAAATAGAAAAATATCACAACTATGCTATGCAAATGAAATAAATCAAGAAAGAGAAGAAGCACAATAAAACCTCCATGCATTTGTGAAGTCCTCTCCTCAAAAATATCTGTAGAGAGAGAGAGAGGTTGTATTGCTTAGGGACTTGCCTTAGTCAAGTCCCAGTTTGGTATTCTACCTCCATGAGCAACGATTGATGGAGAGAATTAAAAAAAGGAAATAATAGTGTGTGCTCCTATCCTTAGTGCATCTAGAAGGTAAGAGCAACAATAAAACAACTAAGTGGAAAAGATTTACTTCCCTGGTCTACGGGGAAAAAATCCATAAGAATGCAGCCAGTGCAAAATATCAAAATGATGGTCTACACCATGACAATGCTATACAACACAATAATAGAGTGAAATGAGAAAAGATTAAGCAACACAATAATAAGCTTACCAATTTGATGGAGGATAGGAAGTTGCAAATTAACCAGAGCTCAAATTCAATGCACAGGTTCAAACCCCAACAAGGTAGAGCTCCCACAATGAATACAAAAGTGAACCACAACTTCCAAGAGCTTTAGAGCAAGATACCAAGCCACAAGGAGTACTAAAAATTAATACAACTACTGTAGAAGTTGAATTCACCAAAGAGGAATGCCAAAACTAATCCAAAGTGTTGTGAGCTTGAGAGATTGAGAGCATGAATGTTGAAAGAATAATGAGAGAGTTGTGTTTGTCTTTCCAAAGATACATTCAAAATCCCCTCAAAGAGGGAAAAATCTTGAAATAGCATGCTGAGAGACGTTTTGTGCCTCAGAGAGGTATTACAGAAAAGTCTCATGATGACTAGAGGCATGTGGTAACGCCCAAGAATGGTCACCTGGTAGCAAACGGATGCGAGACGCTAGTGCATCGTGCTGACATGCGCACGGAGCGCTCAAGTCCAGGTAAAACCAACTCCTAGTCACACAGGATGCCTTAGGATCATGTGGCCATCTAAGCATCAGAACAAAATTTGAGGAAAGAGAAAGAAGGAAGTCTAAATTAAACAAAACTTAGCCTATAATGTAGAGAGAAGGCACAAACACTAAGGTGGTTGCGAAAAGTAGCATGAAATTGCAAGGGTATGCAATTTTTGACATTACATCTATGCATTCTTAAGTAGCACTTTTTACCTGTTCATACTTCGAATTTTGTCTGCAATTCTTGCTTTCTTATAGTGATAGTTTGTGGTTTCTTCAATCTTGGACGTTGTCCCTTAGCTTTCACATTCCAGGTTAACATTTTCATTGCCTTCACATTTATATAATATTTTCATTAACATAATTTTAGTTTTGTAAGTTTTTTTAATAAATCAGCATAGAGGTCAAATCCCTCAAAAATAATTCATTATTCATTTCTATTGTCATTTTTCTAATTATTACAAAGGAAAAAAATTGAAGAGATATAGAGAGAGCATCGATTAAGAAGGAGCCACCAAGGTGATAAGTTTCTAGTTCTAGTCAATCCTAATGACCTAATCACTCTCCCAATTCAACCAACCCAGCATAAATAAGAAATTCAAATAATACAAGCCATTCAAACTATCTTTTATATTAGAAAATAATTCTTCTCTTTTTTAGTATAACAATTTGAGTAAGAAGGGAATATAGAGGGAATATAACTAATGATACTCTACTCCACTCGCTTGTAAATTAACTAGTAAAAACATAGTGTTTTCTCATTCCGTGTCAAGCTAAGTTGTTCCCCTACTCTAAAAAGGTGTGATCTAACATCCACAATTCCTGACCTAAAATTTAAAATTTGTTAAACATTGTTGGTAGTGTCCATTGAATTTAACTAAATTTTGGATGTCTTAAACTAATTTTTCATGCTTTACACTTTTTTGTTTGACCTTCATTTCTTTAATAATAATTAGAATTTCATTACAAATATGTTTCAAATTCATCATTTCCCCAAGGATTTTTTTGCTTTATGATAAAAGCCTTCAGTTCATATACCATACATGGATACAAACGGTATAGTCTTCTATTTTCTTTTCTTAACTTTCTAATGAAATTAGGTCTAACTAGCCTAGTCGACCTTAATTTTCTAATGAAATTAGGTCTAATTGGCCTAGTCGACCTTTCTTTCCATTTTATAACATATCTCCCATATCTTCATAAATTATTTCTCTCAATAAGACAAGGAATGAGAGAATGGATTGATTTGATTAAGGACCTAACTCCAATCTATGATGTGATCCATAACTTGTTTTTCCAACATTATGAGAGGTCTATGGTTGCAAATTGGGATATTTATGGAGGTCACAATTAAATAACTATACTTCTAGAGGTCATAATTATAAGGGGGTGCTTGTTATTGAGGTTGTCAAGCCCTGATGTAGAAGAGTCTCAAAGTGGGTCCAAAAATGAAATGGGTCTAAATGAGTCTAAAATGATTCTCGAAGCATTTGCTAAATGGGGTGACTAGGAATTGGAGTTGACTTGAGCATGGTGCGAAGTTTTAGGGACCCAAATGCAAAGTGGGGCTACACCTTGGAACAAGAGCAAGTTCGATGTGGACACATTTAATATTTAGGTCCAAACTTGGACTTGTGAGTTGGAAAATGGGATAGGTGTTAATTGAGTGCTGAATGGAGTGCTAAGCACTCAGCATCTAATATTTGAGCCCGCATTGAATACTTGGGTTTGGTATTGATTAATTGGGCCTATATTTAATAATCAGAGTTGCCTAAGGCGCATAATAACCAATTGAAGGCATCTGAACTATGGGATTGTGAGGACTAAATCTAGGATGCAGGATTGGTATAGGAACTTGGATCGATATCGACATAAGCCAATGAGGATGCAAAACCTATATAAGATGAATGCATTATCATTGTGAGCATATACAAGATTGTGAAGTGTTGTGCAAAGCTCATGAAGGAGTTCTATACTGCGAACAAGTGTGTTATGAAGCATTGCTAGAGCAACGCTCAAAGGATTGACTTAGTGTGAAGACAGAGAGTTCCAGATCTAGACTGGGACTGTTATGTAGAGAACCGAGGAATGCTTTTTGGGGTAGTGGTGTTTCTGTGTAAGTGATCTGAGCATTCTTAGTGGAACCTGACTCAAAGTCACAGGGTTTTGGGATAACATCCATGTATTTGGACTTTGTTATGTAATTCTGGAAATTAATAAAGAGCTATCCATTTTGTCCCCAATTCTAAGTACTTGCATTGTGTGCACATTGAATTTTGCATTGCTTAGTTTGTTGTTGGTACTTAAGTAGGTGAGGCCAAATTAAGACTAACATAGGTGTAGTCTAATTTAGTGGATGAACTCGATCCCCTTGGGCGAGTTAGTAGTCCATAAAGTTGGTGCTACACGAGGTCCAAACTTTGGCCCCATAACAGTTGGTATTAGAGTTATGTTTGTGAGCCACCTATATCAATCCACTTTTGCAAGCCCATCTAACTCCGTGGACAAGTATGGCCGAGATCAAGATTAACCAAGAGTCTAATTCTGAACATGAGGCTCTAGAGAATGTTCGCATGGGGTGAGGACATCATTGAGAGCATCCTTGAACTCATCTCTGGGTGGAAGAGTTAGATGATTAAGTATCAAGGCTAGAGAGATTAGAGCTAGAACAGAAATTCGATATGTTGGAGTCTAAAGTAAAAGAGCCCCAGGTGATTATTGAAATAGATACTCAAGACCATAAGAAGATGAAAGAGGACTTGGCTTTCATTAAGTCATTGGTGTCCCAAGGTAGACTTGGAGTGGTTCTGAAGGCAAAGGAGCTTGAATCTTATGAAGGCTAGCAAGATGATAAGGTCCTAGAGAATTTATTTTGGGATATGGATGAGTACTTGGTGAACCTGAGTGGACTTTCAGATGAGTCCCTACCACGGGAACCTACCTCTCTGAGAGTGTGAAGTTATGGTGGAGAAATCATGTAGAAGATACAAAGGAGGGTAAGCCTATGGCTAAGATCAATAATTGGGAGGAATTCAAGAGTGCATTGAGGGAACAATTCCATCTAGGGAACTCAGCTTGGGTTGCAAAGAACCAACTCATGGAATTGAGACAAATTGGTAAGATCCAAGACTAAATCAAGACCTTTATGGCATTGATGCTAGATATCAAGGATATGTCAAAGGAAGACCACTTGTTCTTATTCATGAAGGTTATGCAACCTTGGGCCCAAGATGGTTTGTGGTACCAGAATATTCAAACCCTAGTTGCCACCATTGTTGTTGTTGATCGCCTATTAGATTTTAATGGTGAGTTGATTAAGGGTTATGCCCATAGAGTTGGGTCTGACCCTAAAAAGAAAGCTCCCACGAATGAAAATTATAAGGTTGAACAAGCTTCCACTAAGAATCCTAGATCATGGAAGTATGCATTGAAGAAGAGTTCACAAGAATCGTCAAAGGATGATGAGTCCATGACAACCCAAAAGAAGAACAAGACTTGTTTTATCTGTAGACGCCTAGACCATTAGGCTTGAGACTACCCAAAGAGGAAGAGGCTAAATGCAATAGAGCAGAGTAAAGTAGCTCCATCTATGGGAGTTTTGTAACTCATCTCTATTGTTTGAGACTTGAAGGGAACAATCCTATCTGAACAACTTGAGAAAGAGGTCGAACATGAGTTATGTTTTGTGGAAGCGATGTTGAATAACAAGATGATTGTGGCAATGGTGGACTCAAGAACCATGCACAACTACATCTCTGCAAAGAGGGTGAAAAGGTTGATAGCTGTAACAAGTAAATACATCCTTTAAATTTGTGAACTCCCCTGCCCATAAAGTCACAAGAAATATCCATGGAGTGGCGATCCAAGTTGGAGCATGGTAAGGTCATGTAAATTTGGTTGTCAAATGTGAAATGGAGGATTTTGACTTGATCTTGGGGCAAGATTTCTTGTGTCAAGGTATGGAAACACTTGTTCTGCATCTAGAAAGTTTGTTGTTCTTTGATCTAAAACAAGCCTGTATGGTGAGGACTATTTGAGAAAGGTACTTTGTGAAGTCTATGTCTGCAATGATCTTGCAGAAGGCCATGAGGAAGAGCGAGAGTGCCATCTTCTTGGTTGCACTCCTTGGTGGATGGGATGAGGGAGAGATGTTTGGGTCATCTATTCTAGCCAAGGTAGAGGAAGTCATTGAGACCTATAGAGATGTTATGCCAGAGAAGTTGCTAATAGTTCTCCCACCTTGCAAAAATATTGACCACAAGATTAAGGTCGAGCCAAGGGCCAAGCCTCCTACTCAAGCCCACATCACCTATAAGGGCTAGAGATGGCTAAGTTGAAGTAGTTTGTAGAGCTATTTGAAGTAGGATATATTTGACCATCCAAGTCTCCATACCCATCCCCAATATTGTTTTAGAGGAAAAAGGATTGATCATTGAGGCTTTGCATGGATTATAGGGCTTTGAACAAGCTCACTATTAAAATAAGTACCCACTCCCTCTCACTATGGATTCCTTTGATAGATTGACTAGGGTGAAGTACTTTACCAAACTTGATCTAGAATAGGGCTACTACCAAGTAAGGATTGCATCCGGCAATGAGGAGAAAACTACCATCACCACAAAGAATGTTTCTTATAAGTTCATGGTTATGCATTTTGGATTGTGTAATGCACCTACCATATTTTATACTCTAATGAATGATGTTTTTAGACCATTTTTGGATAAGTCTGTTGTGGTTTATCTTGATGACATCCTAGTCTATAGCAAGAACATAAGATTCATTTGGTAGAGGTGTTTGAGCATCTGAGAGAGCACCAATTTTATATCAAGAAAGAGAAGTGCTCTTTCACCTAGGAGGAAGTTTGATTCCTTAGACACATAGTGGGGAAAGGTATGCTAAGGCCAGATCCAGAAAAACTACAAGCCATAGCAAACTGAGAACCACCAAGATAAGTCCATGAGGTTAGACAATTTTTGGGACTTGCTAACTACTACAGGAAGTTCATGGAGAACTACTCTAAGGTAGCTTCTCCATTGACCAATTTGTAGAAGAAGGACAAGATATGACATTGGGGAGAAAAGAAACATAAGGCATTTGAGTTAGTGAAGGAGAAGCTCACGGTAGAGCCCATTTTAGTTTTGCTAGACTTTGGGAAGCCCTTTGAAGTGTAAACCAATGTGTCTGACTATGCTATTGGGGGAGTCCTCATGCATGAGGGGCACCCAGATGCATATGAATCTATAAAGTTGAATGATAAGGTAAGAAAAAAAACTCTTGATAACACTAATGGTGGGAAAAAGAGTACCATCTAACTAATGATGCCCCTAATAAATAGGAATGTAAGGTAAGAAAGAAACTCTTGATTCCATTGTTCCTTGCTTTAGAGTCAATCATACAATTATGAACCAATTTATCTTTAATAATTAGAGTAAGGTAAAAGGGCTTGGTTTTAGGTCTTACCTCATTTTATTCAATGGTTTAGACAAGAAATGGATCCTCACTCTATCTATTGGGTTCTGCCACCTAGTTTTATTTTTGCCACTTGAGGGCTTCTTCAAGAAAATTGACTTGTTCAGGTAGGGAAAAAGCTTCCTACATAGATAAATTTGCAAGAGATTTCTTCATTAGTTCCACTAAGCTAAAAGGTCAAGAGTTTATGGGCATGTGGCTTGCATGAACTCCCTATGATCTCTCCAAGAGGGGAAGTAGAACAAGGGTAGCAACCTTTAAGGAAGGAGTAGAAGTTAGACACTAGGAAACAAAAGTAGGAGTGGCCTTATGAACTGGATTAGGATGAATTGCAACATCTAGTGTTGTATTTAGGGAAGGTGGAGGAACCATATTTAAGTTCTTAGGTACCTTAAGTCCTACTTTCATAAAGGTTGATGAAGCAGGGACAACATTAGGGTGGCCAAATTCATCCAGTGCTTTTTTCTTAGCTTGCACAAAGTGGTTGTGAGTTGGTTCATTCATAAACACACTTTTGTTTGATATTAGAATTTCATTAGCCATACAATTTAGTATATCCACTTTAGAGGTACCAAGAGGCTTTTCAGGAGTTTCATCCATCAAAACGAAGTAGCTAGGGTCCTACATAGTAAGAGCCTTCAAAGAAAATTAAAGGTGTTCTCAATATTATGCACAAGTGATTAGATAGTGTGTGGTGTTACAATGAGTGCATCAATATTTAGGAATAGGGACTTCCTTTCCCATCACACTCTATAATGGGATAGGCACAACAAATTTGTGCTAGTTATTATTTCTTGGTGGAAGTTGATTTAATCAAGGATAGGGAGGGGGAGGAGCAATACGAGTTAGTTGTTGTTGGGATGATTGACAATTTGGTGGATACCCTTGATGGTTGTCGATATGATATCCTCAAGGTTGTTGACCATGGTGCCTTTCCATGGTGGTCAATTTGTTGATGATACTTCACATCATCTCCAATAAAACTTTATTAAACTCTATATTTTCAAGGATAGAAGACAATGACATATCCTTGTGAGAAGCTGGGGAAGTAGGTATTGAGTTGAGAGTTGGACATTACACCTATGCATGAACAATAGGTGGTTGAAGGAGAAAGAGAGGAGCAATATTTAGGAAAATTGGTGTAGCAAGTCTCAAAGCAATCTTTTTAGCTAAGATCAAGTTATTTTTAGCCTAAAAGGCTAGATCAAAGGTGTTGTTGATCTCAATGGATCCTAGAGAAAGGTCAGGGTTGATGGCTTTGATGTAGTATATAAAATTATACTTGTAGATGGTTGGGTCCCTAAAGGGATTCTTTCCCAAGTCCTTTGGACATGCAGGTTGAAGTCAAACAGGGACTTATTAGGAGCTCTCTTTATGTGAGATATATTCCAACAATGAATAGAATCTCCTCTCTCCTTGAAATATTCATAGAAAAGTCTTCCAAGGCCATCCCAACTCCAAACACTTTTGGGTTTGAGTACACAGAACCACTCCACAACTTTACCTATTAAGAAGGCAATAAAGAGCCTAAGAGCAACATTTTCATTGGTGATGTGGTGCAATGAACACACATTAGAAAGATCCTTAATGTGGTCTTATTGAGTGACAAATATTTCCTCATTGAAAAAGGGAAGGGATTTCATTATAGTAGTTAATAGCTCATCTTCATTAACAAGTTTGAGAGCTTCACCATTATCCCAAGGGACAAAAGATTCATTCCTTGGTAGAAAAGTCATAGGTGGTTGTAGAGGAAATATGAGGAACAAAGGTGCTAGACTTGGAGGAGGTAGTCTTCCGGGATTCTCATTAGAGGAGGGATCTCTTTTGGTTGAAAATTGCATGGGAACCCTTCTTGCACTTGAGACCTAGTGAGGATTTGTCTCATGTAGGTCACATGATATATGAAAGAGTTAGAGATGTGGAGTCACCATGTGAATATACACTTCTTGGAAAGGAAGGGCTCTCTCAATCTTCACTAGAGCCAAAGAGAGTAGGCAGTGAAAGTATTAATTGTATAATGAAGCATATATAGGAATTTAAATATCATAACTATTGGGAAGACTGAGTCTATGTCCCACTAGGTATGCCAAAATTTTAACTGATGGTAGTGGATTTTCAACCATAGATGTTGGGGAGAAGCTCTCAAAAAAAGAGGTGAGAAGGGGCCTTGTGTTTATAGACAAGTGTAGAGAATAGGCCTCATGGGTGTTCAAGCCTTATGACCATGGCCACCACTTACCAAATATAGGGAAATATGAATTGTGCCCACTAATTTTGTTGGTAGCTAAGAATATCTAACAAACAAGGAACCTACACATCTATAGTTTATTTTGAATACCTATGCATGGACCTCTAGAGAAGGCCTTCTTCCTCTTCTATTCTACACCTAAGACTAAACTACTCTAGCATCTAGCATAGAAATCTACTCTAGCATCTAGCCTACCCTATCTAGCTAGTAAAAGAAAAGGGATAGAAGGAGGATAAAGGGTTTAGAAAGGATATATGGTTAGAGAAGGGTGATCCCACAATAGCATGTCTCACTTTTTGGCCTAAGCAGGACACTCAAAATCAACGTTTTTTTGTATTTTTTAATTTGTGTCAATTATAGTGAAGAAACGATCAAGAATTTAAGGATGATGTAAATTAATGAGTTGTGGCATTTTCTTATTTAGATTCAAGTTGTTTTTTTAATAAATTTTTTAAAGAATTAATTCTATCATTTTTATTTTATTTTTCAATCCATTTTTTTCTATTATTTTTAATGAGTGACATTTTTCCATATCACATCACTTTCACTACAAATAAAAACTTTCCATGATTTATTGGAATTAGATCATTAACTCCAATGTATAGTGCATAAGTATTTTTTGGTAATTTTTTATTAAATATTTTATTAATTATTAGTTTTTGAATTAGTACTAACAATTTTTTTAGACCTATATTATTTTGTAACACATTTCACTTAGCATATTTATCAAAATTATTTTTTTCATCTATCATTGAAACAAGGACATACATGTAGCGCATTTTTTGAGATTTTTCTAACAATGTTATTTTTCCTAATGTCTTGAATAGAGATCATTTTTTTTTGTAATGGACTTGTATTTATTATAAAATTAAAAAAAATATAATATTAAAAAACATAATACATATTATAATTTTTGAAAAGATAACACTTAGGTCTACATACTTACAAATTGGCATTTCCAAATGACTTCATTTGATCCCTAAAAGGTGAAACAAAATTGTTTTTTTGTTAGCATTTTGATAGGTGCAAAGAACATTGTCATGGGTTTGATTTAAGCCTAGGGGTATTCTATCTAAGGGGGTTTGATCTAGCCCCCTTTAATCAAACACTCTTAGATGGAACCCCTATAGGATTAAATCATTATTTTTCTAAAAATACATGATTTTAGGCAAGGATCAAGATGTCCTACAAGTGGGACACACTATTGTGGGATCACCTAGAAACAAATAAAAAGGGTGGGTTAAGGAGTACTGAAGAAGGGTGGCCTATTAAATTTCTCTACAATGCATAACCAACTTAGCTCTACGAATAAAAGTGTGCTTCTAGTGGGGCTACCTCAACTTATATTACACATACATGCTTGTAACAAAACAACATTAGTTGAAATATATGGCTAGTGAGTGTTGAATTCATATAGATAATACACTTCAGTTTAGGGGCATAAGTTCATGAGCATGCATAAATTTACATTATCAAACTAGGGGGTGCTCTCTAAAATGAGTAGCAAAAAACACATAATGTTAAAACATGCTCATGTTTATACAAGATAATAGACCATCATCATTCAAAATCTTTAGTACAAAAATCCAAAATTTGGTTCTATATTAGAAAGAAAAAAGATATTTACAAGATAGTAGAACTCTTATTTATGCAACCATGGGAATCCTTGTGCAATGGCAACCAAAGGATCCTAGAAATATTTTACAAAGAATAAATAATGAGAAGAGGAGAGGGACATATGTTGGAGAGGTTGCAACATCTATTAGATAATATTCAATTAATACCTGATTAGTGGATGGGAGATGACATGCATAGGTAGTTAGAAACTTCAGCTCCAAACAACTGGAACCATGATGGCTTCCTCTACATGCATGTGCCACCTACTATCTCTGAGAAAATAGGGCTTGTGTGATCTAATGGAGAATAAACCCTATCTAACCATGGTGATTATCAAGTGGTGGCTCATAATTAATGGTCACTAAGGATAGTAGAGCATGCTAGACATTAGGTAGAATGTGCCTAATCAAATCAATATAATTTGACTAGAAGGTTAAATACACTTGACAAACTTAGGAAGAGCACCAAGGAGGAAAGATGGCTTCTGTAGGAAGATTTTTGGAGAGGATCCTAGCTTCATTTGACAATGAGAAGGGGCATAAGGCTCTAGACCTTTGGATATTGCTTTTGAATTAAAGTCTAGTGTAATTTAAAAGATGCCAACATGGTAAGGGCTCAAAAGGTTCTTGAAACCACAAAGAAGCATTCCAAAGTAGTTTCCACTATAGGGTGGACCCAATAGCATTCATATGTCTTTAGGAAATAAATAGCTAGCACATTTGGAGGATGCCAACATGGCTACTATCAATGATAATATCTGAAAGAAGAGGATGCAAACAAAGGGGTGGGACCCATTGTGACATCAACATCTTGAAGAATAACAACTTGCATCATTGGATGATTGATGAATGACTCTTGAGAACTTTGGCCTACTGAGTCTTAATAAGGATAGAATTGGTTGCAAATATATCCAAAAGAAATAGGTGGGCCGCATGTGAATAGGAGGTTTATGGGCAAAAGAAGTCCTTAAAACTAATTATAATGATGTCAAAATCTTTTTGGAAAGGCTAATGGCTTAGGCAAAATCTGGGAACAAGGGGATATGAATGATAATAAGGCATTGAAAGCTAAGAGGAAGCTCCCATGGGTATCATAACATCTATGACACAAGAATTGGGTCATGTAGATCATAGGAAATGATTCAAGACTTGGAGAAGAGGAACCTCATAGTCCCAAGAAGTATCTGAATTACAAAGAAATCTACTTGAAATGACCTAAGGAATCCATTTATGTTGGCATGGATTACTCAAATAGAATGTGTTCAAAGAATTCTACTAGAAAGGACCCAAGGAATCCATTTGTGTTTGCATGGTTTACACATTTATGGAATGTGATAAAAAATTAAACTACACCTCTTGGAGGTAACAATCCTTCCTTTCTATTTTACTTTAGCATTATTGGATATTTTACTATTTATTACAATTTCAAGATTTCTTGAGATCCCTATTGCCCTTCTTTCCCTTTGATAATACTAGTGATTTCACCTCATTATTCTCTCTATACACATATCATAGTAAAAATATTCTTTATTATAATTGCATATGTTATATTTAGCTCTTATCTCTAAGCACATTAGGCTAAGTGCACACACAACAATCTATTTGATTACCTATTAAGGTCGAAAGGCTTAATAGGGGTCTAACCATTTTGGCAATCTTTTATGCAGTGACTCCCTTTCCCTCTATTTCAAACATAAGTATATTGTAATGTGAAGAATCTCTTTTCTAGTGACACATGGTTTTCTCCCTTGTTTCATTTAAATTCTTTAAAATCATTATATTTCAAATAGTTATCTTTGTAATTTCTTTTTACTTTATTTGTTTCATGTTTCTACTATTTTGTAGGTTGTCAGTTTGTTAGACTAAATTTCATTTTTTGTACATAGAGGATGAATATATAAAATAAAGACTCTTCCATGATTGTGGTAGCGTCCTTGCACTAGAATTAGTCATTAATCCTAGTGACAACATTTCTTATCCAACATCCAATCTGTTCAACTTCAAAAACTAAGTTCTCTCCTTTTGTTGTCTCTTACACCCCAAATAAAATAGGATCATTCTTTTTTAACATTTAAATTGTCCAACATAAGTTCTATTTTCATCTTTTCCTATTTTGAAAGACATAATCATAAGTCCATTAGACTAATCTAGAAAAAATATTCTATTTAAGCAGGACATTTCAACACTCTATTAGAAAGAGTGGAATACTCTCTCATAATTACTTATTCACATTACTTTTTTAATTTCATTAGCTAAACAATTTTACTTTCTTCTATTTAAAATACTAGAAATAGAGTTTATTAAACTCGAAGTTTTACTTACTAAGTAAAGGAGTGTACTTTTCCTCTATTTCAAAAATAAGGAGTGTAATTTGAATCAACTATAAATTCTATAAAATTGGTTGGAACTCAAGTAATTTTGATAAAAGTAAGCTAAAAGTAATGAAAGGGTAGGGAAGTAGACGTTTGGAAACCTCCCCCCAATGCTTGGTTCAAAATGAATTTTGATGAAGCCTCTAAACATAATCTACAAGAATAAGGAGAATAAGGAGTTGCAGCCATGATAAGGGATTACAAAGGAAAAATAATTAGTTTTAGGACATTATACATTTACATCAATACTAATAATATTTTTGAATAAAAAGTTATAATTATTGGTTTGAAGTTGGCTATCAACTTCAATATCCAAAAGTTCATTATTGATGGGAACTCTTAGATCATTGTTAAGGCTATGGGTTTGGGTCAAGTTTCTAACTTGTGACTCCAAAAATTGATGGGAGAGCCTAATTCACTCAAAACACTATTTGAGGAGGTGCAAGTTCAACATTCCAAAGGGGCAAAAATAAGGTAGTAGGTTGTCTTTCCAATCTTAGCCTATATCTAAAATACTACAATTTCAAAGGTGATAAATGGTGTATTTGCAGTAATAAGATATTAGAGGATTTTAGAAAGATCCTCAAGTTTGATGTGGGATCTTTGTCTTTCTAATGTTGTTGTCTTTTTTCTTTGTTATGCTTTTATTTCTTCTTTTTGTCCACTTTTTGCTTGTTTTCGCCTTTTCTATCTTTAGCTTTCATTTTTATTTTATTTATTTTTACTTTCTTACCTTTTCTGCTCCTTTCCCTTTTGTTTTGTTTTTCTGTTCGCTTTTCTTGGAATGAATTGAAATTTTTGGTTTTTTCTCTCTTTCTTTTCCATTTTTTAATCCTCTCTTATTCCTCTCTTCTCAACATTTTTTTCCTTTCCCTTCCTCTTTTACTTTTTATCACTCTTTCTTTCCTTCTTGGAAATGTGTTTGGATGGTGGCCTTTCTTTTTAAATGTCCCTCTACCATTCCTTTTTTTGCATGTATTTTATTTTCTTTCTTTTCTTGAGATCATGGATTCTCCCTCTTTCCTCCTACTATCAAATTATTGTTGGATGTTAAACTTTTTGTTATCTTTTATATCTCATCGTTTACATGATTTTGGTGCCTCCCCTTTCCCCATGGTGCATCAACATTTTTATTTGCATTTTCCTTCCTCTTTCCTTCTATGATGCATTTGTTTTTATTCTATCTTCCTCCTTTTTGGCATTTTCTACCTTTTGTAGATTGTCACCCCTCTCTCATTCCTCTTCTCCTTCTTCACACCCTATCATTATAGTAGATTGAAATATTCATACTGGTGTTAGGGGCCAAATCTTCTCCCTCCCTAGATGATCCCTTTTCTAATCTCATGCTTGGTTCTAGTAGAGGCTATTTCAACTTGACTAGCTCTAATGACATGCGTATAATCTCTAGCAATCTTGACCATGGTGAGTTTGATAAATAAAAGAAAACGATAATCTTGTTATTTGTTGTACTAGGAATTTATCTTTGAGCTCTTTGAGGGATCTTTCAAATGTCAAAGGCAAGAATCCTTGACCATACTCCTCTTAAGAAACCTTTTCTCTCTTTATTTGGTAAAGGATGGGAAGATGGTGAACCCAACACAAAGAATGCTCCTCTTTTACAATTGTTTCCAACCAAAATCATGTTATCTGAACCAATCTACTCCATTTTCTCATTGAAATGAGTAATAATTAGAAGGATATTTCTAATATATTTAGAATAATTATGTTTTTATAGTCCATTCAAAGTCTCTTGGAGAATACAAATCATCACATTTATCATCTTGAGCACAAAGTAGATCAAAGAAGAAGACTCTTGGAGGATCATATTGATTTTCTTAATGCTATAAACATTAACATGGGGGATCTAGAGGATGTTCATCATAGTATGTGTCTTCTAGTTAATGACTTGAATAGTCTTGAATGATATGTGCAATACTAGACTTACCATAAATGATAGAGCCATCTCAATATCTCTTTTTTAACCAATGTCAAAATAGAGGATGAGACAAATGAGGATATTTGATCCTCTCTCTTCTCTTTTTTCTATGGTAATATATGTTCCTTTCTGTGTGGGGGGTTAGTTTCTAGGTTTCTTTATTTTTCTCCCTAAGCTAGATGTCTTTTCTCTTTAGAGGTTCTCTTGTAATAATTGGTTATTTGCTTCTTTTAATATTTTTTTAATTTTAAAAACATATTATATATAATTTGACTTAGATTTGAGGTATATTTGTGTAGAGGAAAATGATACATCCTGTACAAAATATCTAGGACTAAAATTTAATTCAAATCCTAGATAAATAAGAGTTGAATCTTATATTTTTCAAGTTTTCATGATTTTTTCAAGATTTTTCAATTTTTGTAATTTTTTTTGTTTTTTATAAGTTTTAAATATTTTTTAAAACCTTTTATATACATAATATAGGGATTATAATGAGGGGGAGACCCTTTGGTGAAATGGTGGGGCTTCTTGCATGTAGTGCCAACAACCAAGGTTCAAACCTTGCAAGGTCGCTCTCTACTGCATCAAAAATTGAGGTTGCTTACCTCCAAGAGGGGAGACCTTGTGGTGAAATGGTGGGGCTTCGGCCTGTAGTGCCAACAACCCAGTTTTAAACCTCCTTGGATTTTTTTCAAAAATAAATTTTAAGCATGATCATGTGTGAAGGGAGTCTGCACATGAAGGACCTTCGTAGAGCAGGGAATGCAGGAGCTATTGCGGGCATTGGTGGGAAGGGTTCAAAGCATGGTGTGAGGGATAAGGGCACAGTTAAGGGAAAAAAAACAAATCCCAAGAATCTTGTTGATCATGCGGATGACAAACAATGCTATGCCCTTTGTTTCGCTACGGGTTGTCTTTCACCAAAGCCTCAGATTGTGCTGCCAATTCCCTCTCCTGTTCCTACTTTCGACCCTTTGGGTGTTGTGCAGGGCGTGATTCATTCGGATGTGGTGGCTCCTTCCAGTTTCAACCTTGAAACCCTAGCTAAATGCAAGAATAGGGAAAACCCATTTCACAAATATAATGCCTTCTTCCTGGATCTGATTCAGTGAGCTAACCTTAGCCTTGCTCATTGTGGGTCGATGCCTGTTCCTTCCTCCACTCCCAATGAGGAGCTTGTCCTTCCATCTGGCTACTCTTCCTTTTCTATTAGAGACTTGAAGGTGTCTTTTACTGATGAGCCTATGGTTCTTCTTGTTACAGATGAATGCATCAATGCAGTTTCTGCTGTAATTAGAGATCACTCTCTGATTCTAAGATAATGCGAAGGTGTCCGTCTTATGAATCAGTTTTAGCTTGGGTTAAATCTACTTGGCAAAATCTATCCCCCCTGTGATCGAATCTTTAGATTTTGGTTTTTTATGTTATCTTTCTATTCGATTGCTGACTATAACTACATGGCTCAGAATGGTCCGTGGTTCTTCAAGTTTTCTAGCCTTTTTCTCACCCCATGGACTCTTTTCTTTGATCTGGTCACTGCTAAGATAACAGACATTCCTATGTGGACTAGACTTTACAATTTGCCCCTTGTTATGAGGAATTCAGACCTCATCAGGAATCTGATCAATCAGGTGGGTACTTTCATTAAACTTGACCCAGAGGAGGTGAGTTCTTTATGCAGGTTCATCAAAGCTTGTGCTTTGATTGACATTTCCAAGTTGCTTCCTCATTCCATTCAGATTCATTCTTCTATGGGTACCTGGACTCAGTATTTAAATTACGAAGGGCTTCCTTTTAGGTATTTTCACTGCAACAAAATGGGACATAAAATTGAGGTTTGTTCTGCCCAGCATTCGGTTGACTCAAGGCATTTCAGTCTCAAAAAATAGGTTAAAAAGACTGGTGTCCTAGATGTTGATTTCATTTTGCGAAATCACGGGAAGTTCACAATCTCTCAGTATTATCTTGGGCTTGCTCTTGTGCAGATAGTGGAGCCCCCTCCTCCTCCTGTTGCTCTAGTTAACAATACCTTGGAAGAATTTTTATCTAATTCGAAGGATGATGGTAATGAGTTGGAAGGCACCTTCCCTTTCTTAGAGAATCTAGATGAGAATCTTTATTATTATGATCATGACATAGTGGTGGCTCCTCCTCAAAACTATGAGATAGCTCAAAGGGAAAGAAACAAACTTAAACCAGATTGTGGATCATAGAAGAAGAAAGGTCGAAAGTCTGAGGCTGAGAAACCTCGTACTAAAGGAATGGAAGCTATGGAGGAGGGCTCCCAGTGGACTATGGAGGCTCTCCTTTTACGACATGGGAAAAAAGCATATTTTTGTTTTGGTTTTGGGTGTGGAACCTTGAGTGATTTGTTCTCATTGGTCTTCTGACTCTTTTGGGGGTCTGAGCCTCCCTTTCTCTCCTTAGTTCTTTTTAGGCTTCTCTTGTCTTGCTTTTGATTTCTGTTGGTCTTCTATTCTCCTCTGTACTCAGCCTGACTGGCTTGTTGTTCCTTTCATTTTTATGATTTAATAAAGGGAGCGGGCCCTCACTCACAACTTACAGATAAAAAAAGAAGAGTTGAATCTTATAATGGACTAAAATGTGCTAACTAAGAATGTAAATAAACATGTGTCAAAAAGAAATGGAGAGATCTTTTTTCATATCTTATGACATGAACATACCAGATTGCACATTGTGACATAAACATGATAATTAAAATTTGATTCTATACTTTTTGACATAGAGGGTACTCCCCTCTTGACAAATACACAACCAAAATATACAGAGAATAATTTCTGCATTCAAATCTTACAATTATATTCAACAATGTTTGTACAATTACAAAATTTATCTAACACGACAAGAATAAAATCTGCATAATAAAATTTACAACTCTTGGCTCTCAATAGCCATCCTTTGCATATTTGCATACTTTCCTCTTGCTTTGTACAATCTCCCACAGTCTTGTAGCATCACAAGGTTTCCCAACCTCTCTTCACTCGACACCCTCAGGCACCTTATCTTGCATTCTCTGCAAGTTTCTCCTGCTCTCTGGTTGAGCCTCTCTTCCTTCTCTCAATAGCTGATGCCCCATTCTAAACAAATGAAATCATTTATACTCTCCAAGAAAGAAGTTGAAATATCATCAATCAGTTAAAGAATTGAATAGTTGTTGTAATTTTAACGATCATAATAGGAAATGAAAGATCCACCAAACAACCAGATTTCATTAGAACCCACAAGGCTTCAGTGTATACATCCTATCGACAAATCCTCCAATATATATTTTGGCTCTTTTCCACATATGCAAACTTTAGGAAAATCATTAGCAAAATGCTCTTTCCATGAACCATGGAGTCCTCCCAACAAAGTTCCTTTTTCAAGAACCATCGTTATCAGTGTTATGAGGAAGTTGTCAGTGAAAGTGACACTTCATGAACTTAGGGATTTACCGACTACTTTATCAATGAATTTTTTGGTTTGCAAACTACAAAGTTTGTCAATACACTAACTTAAGTCACTAAACTCCCTTTATTGGCAAAACTCAACTTTCACGAACTCTTTGTCGGCAATTTTTGGAAACAACGAACTGGCCAAAGACTTAACATTTTCCTTCTATCGGCAATATTCCTAGTCAATGAACTAAGGGAACTTTGACTCCAACCTTAAATCTTTTATCAGGAAAGTAGGACATCGACGAACCTAAGGGTTCGTAAACTAGAGATTTTGCCGACACTAAAGACTGTCAGTAAAAAGTGAAGTTTTTAAACGTCAAACTTTGTTGATATCGAAGAAGACTTGCTTAAAGTTCATTTTTGATGAAAAATGCAATCACACTCCAAAGCCTATTGGCTATGATGCCTGTTGGAAAACCAAGCCATTGGCTAGATGCCTGATTAGCGAACCAAGCCATTGGCGAATTAAATAGTTCACAAATTGAGAAATTCTTTGACTGGCTCTAACTTAGCCAATTTTCACCCAATCTTCACCAAAATGGAAATGGGGATACCCAATTGGGTCTTCTACAAGATGATGTCCTTCGCTTGGCCAATTTGGGACTGAAAATGTTCCTGAAGCAAACTGCCCAAAACCAACACAAAAGAAGATAAAACACAAATAAAATTGAAATTAAAAACCCAAAATATTTTTGGTCGATGTTGATCGCTCGTGGACCCAGATGCTCCTGCATCAAACACGCCGGGTAAAAATTTTGTGAGCATAGGGTCACAAAATGGAGATGAATAGTAGAACTACCCTTCCAAGTTACAAACAACCTACAACAATCTCTGTCACTGTAACAAGTTCATCAGAGACTTGCTTCCTTCACCTCTTTCAACATTTGGCTGGGACACTTGTTGTCCTCCTCCATCAAGTGTGCACTTTATTCCTCCTTCCTCTCATGGACTCACATCCACTATAGACCATCCTCCTCCACCAAATGCTCTCTCTTCTTCGCCTCCAAATACTCTCTCCTGTTCTCTCCTCTTTCATGGGATCCAACCCACCATCACCTGACCTCCTCCACCAAAATTCCTCTTCCCAATAGATCTCATCCACACTACAACCTGTAGCACCTACATACAAATCTAAATGGAATACATCCATTTGCTCCCCTGCATTCACTACCTCCTTTTTGACATCTTCTTCTACTCTCACCATTGAAGGTAAACATCATAACTGAATTCAAAATAAAAAATTACCTCATCCTTCTTCGCTGCTGCAACTTTTCCTTCTTCACCATTTGCTGCAACATTTTATTTTCACCATCCATTACTATCACTATCTTCATGTCCTCCAAGGGACTCATAGCTGCATACTCTTTCTTCTCATCCTCAACCTCTGTAACTTCAATCTCACTTTCTTTTTCCATGATTTCATCATGGCATACTTTTGCAATCTCTTCACCGCTTCTTTCTTCTTTATCCTCTTTACCTGCATATACAACATCACTTGCAAACACGACTTTGTTAGAAAAATAATGTGACTCCTTCATACCCATATTTTCCTCTTCGGCCTTCACATCCTCAACTTGTTTTGCCACCTCTTCTTGCTTATCCTACAACAGGCTCAAAACATACTCTTCCCCATCCTTTATTATGCTATATGTATTCTTCCTACCATCATGCATAGCTTCTCTATCCCAAATCCAAGGTTGACCCAAAAAAATAACATATATCCATAGGTACTATATCACATACAATCTCATCCTTATATCTATGAATACGAAAATCAACAATACTTTGTTCACTTACCCATATCTGATGATCTCCTTGCAACCAAGAAATACTATAAGGGTTATGATGCTTTCTTCTCTTCAATTCTAGCTTCTCGACCATCTCCAATGACACCAAATTATCTGTGCTACTGTTGTCCACAACCACTTTGCAGCATTTTCCACTTGACTTGAAAATAGTTTGAAACACATTGTTCCACTAGATGGGCTCTTTCTTCTATTTTTGTGGCTTCAAAAATTCTTTCTTCACAATAAAACATTCTCCTGGCTTCCAAGACATCTCGTCAAACACTTTCCTGCACACTTATAGGTACACATCAATTCAGAAAACTCTTTCCAATTACACTCACAATCAAATCTCTCTTGTAGCTTCAATATCTTCTCTCAGCTCTCAATTGCTCAAGACTCCTCGCACACCTACAACAATTCTCTCGAGCTCCTCAGATAACGCAACTACTTCCACTACCATCTGCAAGTCCTGGTGTAGACTGCCTCACGTTCGGTGCTCTGCCCACATACTCAAGACCTCTAGCTCTGATACCATTTGACGCACAGGGTACTCCCCTCTTGACAAATACACAAAACCAAAATATACAGAGAATAATTTATGCATTCAAATCTAACAATTATATTCAACAATGTTTGCACAATTACAAAATTATCTAACACGACAAGAATAAAATATGCATAATAAAATTTACAACTCTTGGCTCTTAATAGCCATCCTCTACATATCTACATACTTTCCTCTGGCTCTACACAATCTCCCACATCCTCGCAACCTCGCAAGGCTTCCCAACCTCTCTCTTCACTCGGCACCCTCAGGCACCTTATCTTGCATTCTCTGCAAGTTTATCCTACTCTTTGGTTGAGCTTCTCTTCTTCTCTCGATGGTCAACTCCCCATTCTAATCAAATGAAAGAATTTATACTCTCCAGGAAAGAAGTTGAACCATCATCAATTAGTTCAAGAATTGAATAGTCATTGTAATTCCAACGGTCATAACAAGAAATCAAAGATCCACTAAACAACCAGATTTCATTAGAAGCCACAAGGCTTTGGTGTATACATCCTATTGACAAATCCTCCAATATATATTTCGGCTCTTTTACACATATGCAAACTTTAGGAAAATCATCGGCAAAATACTCTCTCCACGAACCATGGAGTCCTCCCAACAAAGTTCCTTTTTCAAGAACCATTGTTATCAGTGTTATGAGGAAGTTGTCGGTGAAAGAGACACTTCATGAACTTAGGGTTTCACCTACTACTTTATCAATGATTTTTTTAGTTTGCAAACTAGGAAGTTTGTCGATACACTGCCTTAAGTCACTAAACTCCCTTTATCGACAAAACTCAGCTTTCACGAACTCTTTGTCGGCATGTCAACAATTTTTGGAAATAACGAACTGATTGAAGACTTATCATTTTCCTTCTATCGGCAATATTCCCAATCAATGAACTAATGGAACTTTGACTCCAACCTTAAATATTTTATCGAGAAAGTAGGGCATCGACAAATCTAAAGGTTCGCAAACTGGAGATTTTGCTGACACTAAAGGTTGTCAACAAAAAGTGAGGTTTTCAAACTTCAAACTTTGCCGATATCGAAGAAGACTTGCTTAAAGCTCATTTTTGACAAAAAATGCGATCACACTCCAAAGCTTATTAACTACATTCCCTGTCAACAAACCAAGCCATCGGCTAAATGTCTAATCGACAAACTAAGCCATCGGCAAATTAAATAATTCACGGACTGAGAAATTCTCTGACTGGCTCTAACTTAGCCAATTTTCGCCCAATCTTCACCAAAATGGAACTAGGGATACCCAATTGGGTCTTTTACAAGATGATGCCTTCACTTGGCCAATTTGAGACTAAAAAATCTTCCTGAAGCAAACTGCCCAAAACCAACACAAAAGAAGACAAAACACAACTAAAATTGAACTAAAACTGAAACTGAAACTGAAAACCTAAAATGTTTCTGGTTGATACTGATCGCTCGTGGACCCGGATGCTCCTACATCACTTTTGATTAGTGAGATAAAACTATTTGAATATGAGAACCTAGGCATTAGAGCATAATCACATTTGTGAGGACATCCTTAGGAACTATGATCCTATCTAAAATCCATTATATTATCCTAAAATGTCACTATCTTGTCCAAAGTAGAGAAAGGAAAAATTTGGTGGTGCTAAGGAAGAATGTGGAGCTTGGTACTTATAGGGTGTGGAAGTGTGCTAACTTCCTCCTCGTGTCTTGGTTAATACCTAAGACGAGGTTAACAGTTGCAAATAAAAGAGACCATTTAGTTGGGTGTCAAGTGCTGATGTAGCCAAAGGAGATTGTTATGAACTTATAAAATATTAGAGGCATATGTACTAATATGTTGCCCTTTTGATGTGAGCGATGATGTAATGCTTGTGTATTAATCACTCCCTTAAATGACCAATGGATTATTCTTGTAAATACATGCTTTAGACACAAAGAACATCAACATATATATACATTGATTAATTCTAAAAAGATCCCTTAATAATATAAATATGTGTATAAATTAATTAGTTTTAAAAACACCATTTACAATCATTAATATGCATTTAAAATGATATGAAACAAAGGTAAAAAAATAATATGCACTTTTTTACTCTAAAATTTAACGTAGTTAAATGATATCCCTATAATAGAACTCTTCTCTACACAAATTTATATAAAAGAGTTTTTATTTTTATTTTTATTCTATTTTATTTTGGTACTCAAACACAATTACCCATGCACTCATAATCTAATATTTGAGATAAAAGAGGTCAAAATAATTAGTTTTCATCATTGAAACTATTTTTCCAAAATGATTTTTTTAAAGTGAAGTGAAATGAAAACTTCATCCATAAACATGGTCAAATTAATACTTTTGACATTGGGAAAAAACAAAGCAATGATGGAGTGATAATTTCTACACTAATGTAGTGAACTTTAGTTGAAAAGTTTAAAAATAGTGAAAGGCTTTTATAACATCTATCGTTTGTCACAAATTTACATAAGATTGTAAATATATTCGACTTAAATTTCAATGTTTATAATAATAAAAAATTAAAAAAAAAGCAATGGCACGATAAAAAGGAAAACACTATTTTAGAACAAAATACACTTCATAACTTTTGGAACACTATCTAGTTGCCTTTTTATATATATTCTATTAAAAAACAATTTTGCCATTGGGAATAGAAAAAATAAATTATAATTTAATAAGTTAAATCACTTGACCATTTAAGGAATTATTTCATTGGAATAATTGTTGAGATAAAAGTGTTTACTTGGCACTTCTTTACACTCTTTTAATTTAACATCCACTCTTAGTCTTTTTATTTAATAAATACAACCATAACTATTTATAATTGATTAGTTTGTAAATTCATTTTGATTTTTTTCTAATGGGAGAACTTGGTTTTTAGCTTGGATCGAGATCAGGGAGACCCTTTTGGGGGATCTCTTTCTACAACTTTATCACCAGAGACCACTTCTAAGGGGTCCTAGTCCCCAAGGCATTATCGCCAAGTTCAAACCTACGAGCTCGTTGGCCCAACGAAGGCCCGCATCTTGCGAGCACGACAACCCAACAAAGACACATATCCTGTGAGCACATCAGCCCAGCGAAAGTACAAGGCCTGCAAGCTCTTTGGCCCAACAAGGGTTTGAACCTTGGTGGCCGCCACAACAACCGTGCGACTTGAGCACCGAACCATGCCCTTATCGGCAAATTGGTTTTGATTTTATAAAGCATTTCACATTTAGCTTTTCATACCCAAACACTTCAACTATACTTCTGTAGATTAGGTAAACAAATGAGGTTGAAAATACAAATTAAATGCATAAAACACACAAAGTTATACCTTCACATGTAGACCCAATCCTATCAAGGGAAGAGGAAACTATGCACCCAAAAGGCTCCTAAGACATGATATTCCCTAGATTAAAAATTCAAATGTGAAATGCTACTCTAATTATGCAACTCACAATTCTAGCTCAATAGTCATTTGGACATGGTAACTTTGTTTAAAGATTGGATCCTCAAATAATTTGAGAAATGTTGTATTTATAGACTTTTGGAAAGGATTTTGATCCAATAGTGGAGATTGATTTGAAAGATCAATGGTGGAGGACAAAAGTGATGTGGAGGGCTAGATTCAATCTTAGAGGAATCGAGGGCTATGAATAAAAGTAAATCTTTTATTCATTTTGGGGAAATAGGTTATTAAATGAGTATGGGGGTGAAAGATTATTTTTGAATTAAAGATTCATATGGGGAATGTAAAATGAATTAAAAATTTATTTGGAGATAAGTAGAGATAAATGAGGTATGGGGGATGTAAGGGGAATTAATTGTGATGTGGGATGTTTTAAAATAAAAAATTGACTTATGTGGATTTATTTCAATTTTTTATTTGGAGGATGTAGGGAAGGGTGTTAAACTAGGTTTGACCACCTAAATGAGGGGTTTAGGATTAATTAAACATAGGTTGTATTTAATTAATCATAGGGCTAAGATGAGGTAGGCTAGGGCAGGCAATTAAATAATAGCTATTTAATTGTCTAGGGTAGGGATAGGTCAATTAATAGGTTGAATTAATTAGTTAAACTTGGTTTAACTAATTAATTGGATTTAGTGAAAAGGGGGAAATTGATTAAATAAATATTGCATATTTATTAAATCAATTGGCTAAGGTTTGGACTATTGAATTAATAAAATTAATTCAATTTTGGGGATAAAATGATGTGAATTTGGGAAATGGAGGGATAATTAATTAAATACAAATTTAATTAATTGGTTAGAAGGGAAATTGGTGCATTTAGGGATGTCAAGAGTCAGTTTGATGGTAGAAGACATTTTTAGGTGTCTACATTTGCCCCTCTTTGACGTGGCGTCAGGACCTAAGAGGGAAGTGGTGTCATGTCGAAGAAAAATATGCCCCAGCAGCTGGGAAGGAATAAGGTGGATGAGGGATGTCCCCTTGAGAGGTTGGCAGGAAAATAAAAATTTTTCGGGCGAGTTCTCGAAAGGACGCGATGGGAGTGAAAGTTGTATAGGGGACGAAAAAAGAAGATGGCAGGAAGAAAAATGGAGGAAAAAGGCTGAGATCTGCACCCTGGAGGAAAAAGAGGGGGTGGAAGGATGACATGGCCCACTATATTAGGAAAAGTGGGCCCTTAGAGTGCCACATTTGCACACTTTGACTTTAGAGAAGAAGGAGCGAAGGAGAGATGGCAGAGCGCAACCCCCAGTTCCCTCGACTTTGACACATCTCAGAGTGGTTCCGATCGTTTGGCTGGGCACCAGAGGCTAGACCCTAGGTAGGGTCTAACCCTGACTTTTTCATTTTTGTGTTTATGTCACTTTTTTAGGGTTCGGGAAATAGGGTTAGTGCACATAGCACCAAAAGTTAGGCAGATTAGCGCCATCCTCTGGATTGGCGCTATCCACAAGGGTAGGGTTAGGGTGGTTTGTCGCCATTTACCTAGTATTTTAGTGCCATCTTCTGAAGTAGCGCCATTTTAGAAGAACTGGGTTTTTAGCAGTTTTAGTGCCAAATTGGTGCTAGTGTAGCACTATTTTCTGGAATAGCACCATTTAGGGTAGTAGCGCTATTTTGAATTCTAGCGCCATATAGGGGTTTAGCACAATATAAGATATTAGCGTTCTTGGTGGAATTAGTGCTATTCACTGGATTAGCGCTTAATTGCAGGGCGACACCATTTGGTAAAATGACGCTATGTACAATGCGCAGTAGCGCCATGTTTGGAATTAGCGCAAAGTGGTTTGCGCAGTAGCGCTATTTTTTGAAATAGCGCTATTTAGAGGAAGTAGTAGCGCCATTTTGAAAATGACACAAAGCATTGTCTGTTTTGGTGCCAAATGATTCTGGCTTTTTAGACATTAGAAGAAAGGGGTTGGTTTAGAAAAAGATAGGTCGATATCTGACCAGAAAGTTGTGGATGTAGGATACGACATCGTTTATAATGTATTCACGCAAGCGATGAGCTCCATCCGTGATGGCCCTGTTCAACCATTTCGATGATGCTATGCAAGCTCGACTGGCTAGGTTGGGGCTTTTGATAGTGGCGTCGATGCCTGTGCTAGGAGCTCATTGAGCTCTGATGACAGCGGTTGTGGAGTGGTACCGCTCGGAGACCTGCAACTTTTTGTTGCTGACTAGAGAGATCACGATCACCCTTGAGGATGTTTATCGCATCCTCAAGCTACCTATTCGAGGCTGGCGTGTTAGATATGACACGATGAGGGGGCGAAGTGCCCTGATCAAAGTGTTTGGAGAGGACCACATTGTTCTCTCAGCAGACGTGAGAGAGATGAGCTATGAGGGGACACTAGCTGCGGGTGCAGATCCCTTTGCCTTATTCCTGTGTGCTTTGATTGGTGGGGTTGTGATTCTGGATAGGCGAGGCAGGGATTTCCCAGTTGGCTGGGGAGAGATGATCGAGGGTATGGTGAGGCATGATATTATTTATGCCTGGGGGCCTGCGATGCTGGGGCAGCTATATCATGAGATGCACACAGTTGCTTATCTTCATGATTCAGCATTGTCAGCTGGGGTGACTTTGCTGCATGTGTGGATCTGGGAGCACATCACAGTTACACGGCTGACATGTGGGTACTATTGCTGTCCTTTTGAGGCGTTTGTGTTCTTATATCAGGATTCAGAGTACATGTATACTGGACAGGTGCGGTACTAGAGGCAGATGTTGGATGATGTCATTCGTGTGACTTGGCGACCATACATCGGAGTGGAGCCATGTCCAGATGATGCTATTCACATGTCATTTACATTTCAGTAGCGGTACCTGATGGGTCAAGGAGACCACACCATCGAGATGTATCTACCCTCGTAGGTGATGCAGCAATTCGGGTTGAGGCAGGACACGCCACAGCAAATGGCCATTTTTGCTCAGACCCATCGAGATGCACCCTTTTGGCCTGTAGCCATACAGCCACAGGTTTCTCGGGATGATTTTGCAGCTCTACGACCAGTATAGTGGGATTGGAGGAGTATAGTGAGGGATGCAGGCACTACCCTTGCATATGATATATGGTGGCAAATGAGAGTGGGGCGATAGCAGAGAGGACCTCGGTGGCGTGGGGGACAACCGATGGTGGATAGAGGTGATCTACCCCCACCACAGGTAGCGTAGTAGCAACAGGAGGAGGCAGGCCCCACAGGGACAACTGGAGAGGCAGAGGTCGAGAGGCTCACACCTCGTCGGCAACCTCGAGGGGAGGAGGAGGAGATGGAGACCCTGCAAGCACAGGTGGCCAACCTAGAGGAGGCACTAGAGAGGCATGATACAGAGTTGGTTCAGTTACGAGGGGCATTGCCCTTGTTGGATGGGTCAGATGGACAGGTGGCTGCATTGCAGGCACAGTTAGCCCAGGCGCAGGGTGATATCAAGGTTTTGACCAGAGAGCGGGATGCAACACTTTTGAGAGCACAACAGGCAGAGACTGCTTTGCAGACTTCTGGTGCTAGTATGGCGCTAGTGTTGACATTGATACAGACACAACTGTCCCAGGCGCAGACACAATCATATCAGTTACAGGGGCAGCTGACTCAGGTTCAGGGGGATTTGATAGAGGCCAGAGCACGGGTGGAGTATTATCAGGGCCTTTATTACACGGTAGTTCCAGTGGCGTAGCGTGCCCTGAGCTATAGTCAGGTCAGTAGATCGGGGGCCTCCAGGTCTCATAGGTCTAGATCTTTTCAGAGCATCCAGCAGACGATCCCTCCTCCCTCTTATGTGCCCCAACAGGAGCCACAGGTACAAGTACAAACGCAGCCACAGCCACTGCCACAGGCAGGACCATAGCCATAGACAGGGACACAGCCACTAGCAGGATCAGGATCCCCCACTCGATCAAACAGAGGGTCCTCCATGTGATATTGTATCATTGTAGCCCTTAGAGACATTGTGTCAGGACTTTATATTTTTTGATGTCTATATGAGCGATGTACATTTTTTTTTGCGATGATATATGATGTGATGGAGATTTTTGATGACCTATGTGTTTGTTTATGATGCTCTATTATGCTTATGATGATGCCTATGTTTATGGATGCAATGTGTTTTATGGATTTATATGCTATGGATGTGTTGTGTTTCTGTAATTATGTTTTTGATGTTATGGATGTACCTATGATGGTTGCAGTGATGGTTTACTTATGTTGATATATGCATGGGTTGTGATTTATGGACTATATGATGTATAATGCAAATAAATGTTCAGATTAATAAACATTTATTATGGATGCACAATATAATGGAAATATATGTTTATCTTAATAAACACATGTTATGTATGGAATTATGGATATGCAGCTAGATGATTATAAAATGCAGCTAGATGGTTATGATTGTGATGATGTAATGTAACTAAACGTTTATAACATGATATATGTAGTGTAAAATGTGATGATTTGTTAAATGAACCTAATGATTATGCAATTTTAATGTTTCTAAAATGAACCTCAATGATATGCAAATTAAATGATTTAGAATGAACTTAAATGATATTCAAATTACTAAATGATTTAGAATGGACCTGAATGATATGCAAATTTAAATGATTTTGAATGAACCTAAATGATATGCAAATTACTAAATGATTTAGAATGAACCTACATGATATGCAAATTTCTAAATGATAGGTGAGATATAGTGTAGGTGATAGGTGAGATGCAAACTAGGTGATAGGTGAGGTGATCAAGTCCTGATACACATGATGTTCTTTGTTTGACCCTGAGTGGTGAGGCTGTGGGAAAGGGGATCGGGTGGGGAGAGGATAGGTGTGTATGGATGAGGTATGGATAGGATTGGGAGCGTCTAGAGGATGGGGGTGGGGAGACAGGAGGATTGTTTATCTCATAAGGCACCACGTCATTGAGGGGACATTTACTTTGGTTCAGAATGTGTTGAGTGGAGATACAGTGGGGGAATGGGATTAGTGAGGGGAATTTAGATGGGGGGGATAGGGTAGGTGATTATGAAATCTAAGCCCAGATGGTATGGTTGAATGTGTGATTAAGATGGTGATTTTGAGCTAGTAACAGTAGTTGCATAAGATTAATTAAGAGCATTTCTTAGTTTACTATAGCAATGTAGGATACAATTCACAAAGGTATGAAATGACCTAAGTGATGATGTATATCCCACAATTGCATGGACTAGACCCACAAACAATAGGTTGATTTCATGTGTGCCCAAGGTAGTATAATCTTGCCTGCCCTAGGAAGGGGACTCATAGCGATGAGTGCGAATAATACATATTAGGTTTTGATGCCTATATATGCAAATGGGACACATCATGCTAGAATCGACCTAGGCTTCAAAATATGAATACCATTCCTGGAGTAATGAAACCAACCCACAAGCATAGCATACAGATACAATGACTATGTCTACTCTAGGTGTTGTCTGCCACCTACCATGATATAATGAGATCAAGGTAGCTTTGGAGATGACCGAGAGTGAGACAAAAAATAAAAATCAATAATAAAAAAGACCAACAAAAAGATACAAATAGCCTTTGTGTACTCTTGCCAAGAGACATGTTGATAGGATGATAGATTTTTGTCCATTGTGGGAAAGATATATCCTATGACGCAGATCAGTTGGATTTGATGATGGAATTGTTTTTAAAAGGTGGGCAAAGGAACAATTAGGCTATGTGTAAGATTATAGTTGGTATGTTGATTGATAATTTTTGCGGTAGGGACCATGTTTCAAGTGTATATGTAGCGTGTGTGTCATTTATTAGATCTAGAAAGCTCAATGAATGGGGACCATCCAAACGGGTTGGATGGGTGCATCTTATGTACCTGAGTACTGGAAATGTCGTTCATATTCTAGACTGCCTACATACCCTGTATCCATGAGACCAAGGTACTTTCAAGATGCGGGTGAAATGAATATGTAGTTCTGGCATGACTTGATGATGTGGGAATCGTTTGGGATGGGTGTGATGGTGGGATTTGATGTATGTTTTGATGATTGTGATTTGTAGCGAGATTGATGTATGGGGTGATTGTTTTAGATTTTCTGTGTTTTTCTATTGTATTTTGGATTTTTTGATTTTGTGTTGTTTTTTGGATTTTCTGATTTTGTATGTACAAAGGGGAGCTTACAAGGATCCTTGTTCCATGAGTTAGCCTTGGGATGGGGCAGTGTGGGTTGGGTGATAGGACTTGATGCTTTGAAATTCTAAGCCATGGGATGTGTGGGATATGGAGTGTTGTGACGGAAAGAGGACTTATTAGATGGTAGAACCGGCCACTATGCATGGCGCCTGAAACAGGTTTTCACCATAGTACTTATCCAAGGCGTCACCGAAGTGATTTTCACCATTGGAAGTTTTTTATTGCACTTGGGTTTTTCTTGATTTTTTTTAACTTTTTGGTGTTTTTGATTTTTCTTTTTTTTTTATTTTTTGACTTGGGGTACCAAATGGGTTATACATAAAATTTCTTCAGATGCAGGATGTTCATCAGATCATCCAGAGGTTGCCCCTTGGGTGTTGCAAGCTGATATGCTCCTGATCCATAGTCAGTTGTGACGACATAAGGTCCTAGCCAATTGGGTTCATACTTTCCTTGCTTAGGATGCTCTTGCAGGTTCTTCTGATTTTCCATAAGGACAAGGTCACCTACTTCAAATTTTTGGGTTCTGATCCTCTTGTTGTAGCTTCTTCTGAGGCAGTTTTGATATGCCTGTAGGTGATTCAATGCATTCAGGCATTTCTCATCCAGTAGTTCTAGTTGATGCAACCTTGCGACTCTGTATTCATCATCAAAGATTATGTTTTGCAGGGATACTTGTAGAGATGGGAGCTTGACCTCAATAGGTAAAATGGCTTCAGATCCGAATACTAGGGAAAATGGGGTGGCTCTTGTGGGAGTGCGGATGCTTGTGCGGTATGCCCATAGGGTAGGGTTGAGTTGGAGGTGCCAGTCACGGCTAGCTTTATTGACTATCTTCTTGAGAATGCAGAGGATGGTTTTATTAGACGCCTCTGCTTGACCATTTCCTTGAGGATAATACGACGTGGAGAAATGGTGTTTGATATCGAATTTTTTGCACAAGGTGCGAACTTCTTGGTTCTTGAATGGCTTTCCATTGTCGGTGACAATGAAATGAGGGATACCATAGTGGCATATGATATAGTGGAGGATGAATTTGGAGATTTGGGTGCCCATGGTGAAGGTGAGTGGTATTGCTTCCACCCACTTGGTGAAGTACTCGGTAGTAGTGATTATGAACTTATGGCCATTGGAGGATGGGGGATGCATTTGTTCTATGAGGTTGAGTCCCCATTGTGAGAAAGGCCACAATGTTGTGATGGGTTGCAACTCCTGTGCTGGTGCGTGGATGAGATCGCCATGCTGTTGACATGGGAGGCATTTTTTGATAAACCGATAGGCGTCTCTGTCCATGGTTGGCCAATAATATCCAGTCCTTAGGATCTTTTTAGAAAGAGCAGGTCCACTTGAATGTGCCCCACAAATGCCTGCGTGTAGCTCTTCCAAGGCTACCTCAGCTTCCCTAGAGTCTAAACATCGTAGAAACGTGCCATCAAGACCCCTTTTGTATAGGGTGTCACCTACAAGTATGAAACGGGAGGCTCGACAGATGAAGGATTTTTGCTGTGAGGTGGATAGGTTAGGTGGGATGATATTATCATGGAGGTATAGGTAGGTTTCCTAATACCACGGGGATAGGGGACCAATGACTTCGCACACTAGCTCTGATTGAGGAACATAGTATGCTGGGATGGGAAGTTCTTCTATCAGGAACTCAAATTTCTTACTGTCTTTCTTCATGTCGACCAGAGATCCGATGGTGGCCATGGCATCTGCAGCTTTGTTGTTGAGCCTTGGGATTTGCTCAAAGTGGATGTCGTTGAAGTAGTCTTTGAAATCATCGACCATCTTTTTGTAGGGTAGGAGCTTATCATCTTTGGTCTTGTACTCATTATTTACCTGCCAGATGACCAGTTGAGAATCTCCATACATAATCAGGTTCTCAATTTTCCATTTTATTGCCATGCGGAGACCTGTGATGAGGGCCTCATATTCTGCCACGTTATTGGTACATGGGAATGTGATTTTGAAGGACTTAGGGACGGTGTCGCCCTGAGGGGTAACAAACAGGACACCTGTGTTGCAAGTATGAGGTTAACCAATGTTGTCATTGATGTCAACATACTCATATTGCATTGGTAAGAAGGTTTGGATGAGCTGTGTGTTGAGGATATTGAGAAAAGTAGTCTCAATCAGGAACAATGAAGAACAGTGATAAGAAGAAGGCAAATGTACTTAATAGTTTAAGAATCAGAGGATGTGGATTAAAGGGTTTGTAGATATGAGTCTTGAGATGATCTAGTTAAGATTTCAGAGGTCTGCATGAAGATATGAAAAAGTTGTGATTGGTCAAGTAGAACTGGTTCCGGGAGATGCTCCGGAGGAACAGAGTGTCACAAAAAGGTCCGGTAAGATCCGGAGGTGCATTATCAGACTCTACGGATTGGAAGGAGTGTTTGGGATGTCCTTGTGATGTGTCATCTCAGTTTGTACAAAGTTTGGAGGTCTGGAAGAACCTTTTTCAATTTGACAGTTGCAACAGACTGTGTTCTTGAAGTTCCAGATGAAGAGGAGAAGAGATTCCAGTGAGTAGAGGAAGTGCGGATGTACTTGGTTAATCAGGCAAGCTTGTGAAGGTTCTTGGATCATGTTGAGGTTATGTTGTTAGTCCGCATTGGTGGTAGAGCCTAGAATTGAAGATATTCTTCCGGATGAAGTTCTTGTTCAGACTAGCCGACCGGATGAGTTGTTCATCTTGCGAATGTTCTTGTGGTGGCCAACCGGATGTATTAATCATCTTGCAAATGTCCTTATGGTTGATTTCCGACTTAGATGATTGTTCCTAAGTCGATGTATTGTATAAATAAAGGTTTGTGAGTTCATTTCAAAGTGTGTGGAGCAGCGGATGAGTGTGGTATAGCGAAAGAATGAAGGGCAGAGCAGAAGTATCTCGGGCTTAAATGGAACTAATCCAGAATGGTAAAGATGTCAATCTCCAGTTCAAGTTTGTGATTCTTATCACTTTGTAGACAATGTGTCTCTTGTAGGCAATGTGCCTCTTTGTGAGTAGTGTGCTCGGGCAGTGAGCCCTAATTGGCATGTGCCATTCATTTTTCTTATTCTTCTAACAGAGAATAATCCTTGGGTTAATCACCCCATGGTTTTTCCCTTAACCGGGTTTTCCACGTCAAAATCTTGGTGTCCAATGTGTTGATGTTTATCTGCTCCTATGTTTATGCATTATGCTTTCATGGATGGTTAATTGATATGCTATTAACTAACAAAGAAGAATCAAGTGTTTGAAGTAGAAGCAAGTTTCTGTACAACTAATTCACCCCCCCTCTCAGTTGTGTGCCCTAGATCTAACAACCTGCCCCTGAGCCTCTGTGTGTGTATGATCCATCGAAGTACATCTTCCATGTGTCTGTGGCTGGTGTGATGGTCAAGATAGCTTCGTCAGGAAACTCTGCTAGTGTAGGATGTTCTACCGAAATGGGTGCTTCAGCCAGCTGATCGGCTATAACTTGTCCTTTGATGGCCTTTCTCTCAGTGTATTCAATGTCAAATTCAGTGAGAATCATGACCCATTTTGCCATTCTCCCAATAAGAGCAGCTCTGTTTAGCAGATACTTCAGTGGGTCGATCTTGGCGATGAGTTTGGTCTTGTGATTGAGCATATAGTGTCTTAACTTTTGTGAAGTAAAGATGAGGGCTAGACATGCTCGTTCAATTTGTGTGTAGTTGAGCTCATAAGATATTAGAGTACGACTGATGTAATAGATGGCTCTTTCTTTTCCATGCTCATCGTGCTGTGCTAACAGGGCTCCAATAGCTGTCTCTGTGGCAGAGATGTATAGCAGGAGGGGTTCTCCTTGCCTTGGTGGAGTTAGAATAGGGGGATTAGCCAGGTATTCTTTTAGTTGATCAAAGGCATCCTGACACTGAGTGTTCCAGACAAAGGCTATATCTTTTTGGAGTAGATGCTGGAATGGTTGGCACTTATCGGCAAGCTGGGCAATGAACCGACAGATAGACTGGAGTTTTCCTTGCAGACTTCTCAGCTGTTTCAATGTTTTCAGAGGAGGCATTTCAGTGATAGCCTTGACCTTTGCGGGATCTACTTCAATTCCTCTTCTAGAGACTATGTATCCCAACAGTTTGCCTGAGGTGACCCCGAAGACACACTTCTTTGGATTTAGGCACACATTGTATTGTTCTAATCGGTCAAAGATCTTGGCCAAGACATCTAGGTGTTCTTCTCTTGTCTTCGATTTCCCTAGTAAGTTGTCCACATAGTCTTCCATGATGTGGTGGAAGAGGTCATGGAAGATGACAATCATTGCTCTTTGATATGTAGCTCCTGCATTCCTCAGGCCAAATGACATTATGACCCAGCAGTACGTGCCCCATGGGCATATGAAGGTTGTCTTATGCTGATTCTCTTTAGCAATTTTGATTTGGTTATATCCTGAAAATCCATCCATGAGGGATAGCATCTCATGTCTTGCCGTAAGATCCACTATAATGTCGATGTTAGGTAGTGGGAAGTCATCCTTTGGGCAGGCTTTGTTGAGATCTTTGAATTCGGTGCAGCAGCGGATTCGGCCATTTGGTTTGGCTACTGGTACTAGGTTGGAGACCCATTCAGGATAATCAATTGGGTGAATGAACCCAACATCCAGTAGTTTCTTTAGCTCTGCTTTGATAAGGAGGGCCACCTAAGGATTCATTTTTCTGAGTTTCTGTTTTACTGGTTTCGCATCAGGGTGTACTGCAAGATGATGAACAACCAACACGGGATCTAGCCCTGGCATGTCTACATAGGTCCATGCAAAATTGCGATTTCAGCATGTGAAGAATGCCAAAAAGTTTTCATGTTCCTGTGTGATGAGGGATTTTGCCTTGAAAGTGATTTTGGGTTCTTCTTCTATCCCAAGATTCATCTCTTAGGCTGGCTCGAGTAGGACAGGTGATCTGTCTAGATAAACTTTGTCTATCTCAGGAAGGCCCATGCTTCCATCTCCTAGCGCCTCGTGGAGGTTTTCACTAGGAGATACGTCTTTTGTTTTTACTTTTTTGGGATCTGACACTGCCGCAGAACAGTTTTCACCATCAGATCCATTTTTTATTTTTATGTTTTTATGACTGGAAACAGGTGTTGTCTCCCTGAAATAGGCATGAGTATGAAGTTCCATGATGTATCCTACTCTGTGATCTCCCAAGGGGAAGTGATCTCTAACCCCCATCATTTCAGCGATGGCCTCATCGTTAGGTGCGATGTCGAAGACAGAAGGTCCCCGTTGGTCCCAATCTATAAGTTCTGGGTATACTAGTGGTAAGTCATTGGAGGACGAGGCTAGGGTGGTGACTGTGTGGATGGTGCATATGGATGAGTCAAGGAAATCAACAAAGTCACTAAAGGAGTCTTGGTGGTCTGTTTCATTGACGTTGTCGACTTTAGGGGAGACTGTAGCAACCTCGGCTAAGATACATTCATCAGTAGAGAGGATATGTTGTCTTTGACCATATCCTAACCCTTAGGTATAGGGGTTTCTTGTTGTTTGCAGCGGTTCCACGATTCCCTGTTCATGAAGGCCTATACCGCCTTGTCCTTTGTAACTCATGCTTTTGACAATTTCAGACCCTTTTCCATAGATTTCTATTGGTATGGTGGGAGCTTCTTGTTCTGTTTCTTCATCCTTATATAGCCAAGATGAGATATCGTCGCACACATCCTAATCTAGGAGATGTTTCTTCTCAAAGATTGGCGAGGGCTTGCACTTGATGATGACTGTGTTGGCGGCTTTTGTCTTTGGGATGCTGAACATTTTAGGATTGGATAATGTGCCCACACAAAAGGTACTGTTCAGGTCGTATTCCCCACATCCCATGTTGCTGAGCTTGATCTTGACCTCGAGTGGTGGAGGTGCTTGGGATGAAGTGGTGGCAATGTTTGCGGGGTTGATATATGAGGTGGAAGGTGTTGGATTGGCTTTGGTGGTGGCTTTGTTGTATGGGCAGAAGGTGTGGTTGTGACCTTCCAAGAAACTGCAGTATTGGAAGGGACGGGGGTCGGCGTAGATAGTTACCTTTGTGCCATTGTGAGGGAGCTTGAGGCATTGATGGAATGTGGATGGGACGGCTTGCATGGCATGGATCCATGGGTGGCCGAGAAGAATGTTGTAGGGGAGGTCAAGATCAAGATCCTGATATTTAGTTTCTATTATTTTCTGTCCTACTTGAATAGGAAGCTTGATGGTGCCTTCAGATAGCCTTTCAGTGTCATCATAGCCTTTGATTGTGATGCACTCGCTGGTGTGTACAACCACATCAGAGTACCCCAAGTGTTTTAGCAGTTTTAGAGCACATATGTTTAGGCCAGAGCCACCATCTATTAAGACTCTTTTAATGATGTGTTTTTGGATATGGACTTCGATGTGTAAGGTGTCGTTGTGTAGGTATTTAGAAGCAGGAAGGTCCTTTTCTAAAAATGTGAGATGGTGAGGTACATCGATGTGTCCTACCATGGCTTGGAATTGGGTCACATTCAAGTTGGCAGGTACTTGAGTTTGCAAGAGTGCTTTGTTGAGAACGTTTTTGTGAAGGGGGGATGTGTGGAGCAACTCAAGTATGGATATTTGTGCAGGGGTCTTTCCTAGATGCTCTAGGAGGTTATACTGATTGGTAGGTGATGGACGTGTGGTTAGACGAGGCGGTAGGGGATTGGATGTGGATGCAGGAGTTTGTTCAGTGGGCGGGGCTGTGCGGATGGATACATGACCATGACGGGTTGTGACAATGCAATCGGGTGCTTGTGCCCGAATGGTGATTGTGTTGACATGGTGGGATGATGGTTCTATCCACCCTACGATAGAGTCATAGGATGCGGGTGGTGGGGTGACGTTGTTGCTTGGTTGGATGAGGAGGCTTTATTATGGTTAGGCAGTGGATCCTTGTAAGCTCTAAGGTTGGCGTTTGGTGATGGTTGGGCGATTTGATCGAGGTTGACTTGATTTTGATCTATAAGGTCTTGGATGCAATGTTTTAGTTGCATGCAGTCAGCGGTTTTATGACCCGCAATGCGGTGGTATTCACAATAGTCATTTTCATTGTACCACGCAACTTTGAGCCCATTCTCTTGATGGGGTCTAACAGGTGGGAGTGTGATCAAACCTTTCTTGAGACATCTATCGAGGATGTCCTCGATGGGTTCCCCTAAGGGTGTAAATTGTCTTTGAGGTTTGCGTGGTTTAGTTTTCCCCCTTTGGTTATTTACATTGGTGGCATAGGTATGTGCAGGTGTTTGATTCTGTACATGTTGGACGGCTTTCACATCCGTGACACCGTCATTCAAAGTGTTCTTGTTCTTCCCCCAATAGCATGATTTGTCATTTGATTGCGTGTTGGCGTTGTTGTTTGTGTTGGGGGTGTTGATATGGGGTTTGTTGTTGTTGTTGTTGTTGGACTTGTAGTCGTACAATTTTATGGAGCCCTTGGCAATGAGGGCTCATTTGATGGTGGTACCTTTGTCGATGACTTCTTCAAAGGTAGATGCACAAAGAATTTGTAAATGAAACCCTAATTCTTGATTGAGGTTGGTCACAAACATGGTGACGAGTTGTTTTCTAGGAATTGGCCATGGGAGTTTGCTTGCTAAGCTTCTCCACCTTTGCAAGAAAGAAGCGGAGGCTTCTCTGTTCTTTTGTTTGGTGTTGCAAAGGTCTGTCATAGACATTTCATGCTCGAAGTTGTAGGAGAAATGGTTTAAAATTTTTTTTGCAAGCTCAGGGAAAGTCCTAATGCCTGGGGGAAGATGTGCGAACCATTCAGCGGCTTGACCGCCGAGGCTTCTTGGAAAGAGTCTCATAAGATATGTATCATTATTGGAGACTTCTAAGCAAGTGATGTAGAACTACTAAGATGGTCCCTAGGGTCTCCTTTTCCCTTGTATTTGTCAAATTTAGGTGTTTCAAAGTTCTTGGGGAAAGGGGGCATGTATAATGTGCGATCAAATGGATAGGGGCAAATATCCTCAAAGGAATAGTGCTTGCGCTTGCCCCCAGTTTGCATGTCGTCTACCTTTTGGATCAAGGACTGTACAATGGTTGTGAGATCCTATGGTTGTGGTGGTTGGGGTGTGTAGGTTTGTTGATTGGTGATATGTTGGAGATGGGGTGGGATTTGATGTTGGAGATTTGTTTGGCCGAGGTTTTGATACTGCGGGTTGGTGTTTTAGTTGATGTGTGATTGATGTTGTTGATATGCGTATAGTTGTTGGAGAATATGTGGTGGTATTTGGGGATTGGTTTGATGTTGTGTTGATGAAGTTATGGGGTTATGTGGATATGTGACATTGGATGGATTGACGTTAGATAGGTGGACGTTGGATGGGTTGGACGCATTGTAAGGTGGTTGTGAGAATTATTGTCTTAGGTAGGTGATGGTTTGGGGGTTGGGTGGAGGCACACTCGTGGAGGTACTTGCATGCGTGATGTTTCCTTGTATGCCCAATGTGATTTGTGGAATAGAAGGGTTTATGGTAGTTGTGGTAGTAGATGTGATGATGGAATAGGAGGTGGTAGGGATGGCGGCACTTGTGGGGATTGTAGATGTGGCAGCGGTAGAGTTCATGGAAGTGGTAGATATGGTAGGTGTTGATGTTTGTGAGATGATATGTTGGGTATTTGATGTAGATGCTTGGGTATTTGATGTGGTAGGAACGATTGTAGAGGTGGATGGTTGTGATGATATCGTGATAGGGGGTAGTTGAGCACCAATTTTGAGAAGATGATCGAGATATCTGTTCGGGTCTGACCTTAGGATTTTATCAAGTAGGTCCATGTTATCGGCGTCTTGCGTAAAGCTCAAGACATCTAGATCATCTTGGGATATGGTGGGGACGTTTTGTGTTGGTGGTGGTGGTGGTGGTTGTGAATGTTGTAGGAAATGAAAAGGATTTTCATTGGGATTGTATGGGGGGATGTAAGAGTACGTAGGTGGGTTGAATGTTTGATTGATGGGTATGTTGTTGCTATTGGTGTTAGGCATGCCATATTGCCAAGATTCTGCCATTTTTTGATTCTTTTTGTGTTGTGATCTTGTGATGGGCATGCACGCGTATGGATTTGATTTCTAGAAGTACAGTGAGATGGGGGATGAAGATCTTAGAGAATTGGATTGATTGTGTTGGACCCAAAGATGGATGTGGTAATAAGATGGAGAGGGTGATAAGCCAAAAGGCGTTAACCTAAGGGTGATAAGAAAGGATGATATTGACTTTTGCACAAATTTGGACCAAAGATGGATGATGATGATGTGTGTTTTGAGGATGATTTTGATGGAAGGGATTTTGATTTTGATGTTGATTTGATTGATTAGGATGATGTTTTTCAAAAAGATTTGATGGTCAATAAGTTGAGCTTTAGGTAAGATCTAGATTTTGTGTTGGCACAAAGGGATGTTTCTCTTTGTTTAGGGTAGACTAATGACCTTACGCAAAGAGGGATGATTGTTTTTCTTGAAAGGTAGACTAATGACTTTTCAAGGAAAATCGTATGTGAATGATGAGATCTAGATCTAACTTTGGCTCCAAAAGGATGACAAGCTTTGGTTGATGATTTGTTGATGGGTGTTTTGATTTAGATTTGGATTTTTTGAAATGATTTGTTTTGGTCCAAGGAGATATGCAAAAAGATTAAGGGGGATGGACAAATATAGACTTGAGTGGGTTATGATATAGCAAAAGGTCCAATAAAGATGATGGTGGATTCTCTAAGGCCCCAAATGATGGTATGTTTTTTGAAAATTTTTGAGGAGAAAATGGATGGGGTATGGAGGATTTTTTGGAATGTAAATATGGATTATCACAGAGCAGATGGTGAAGATCACAATTGAATGGGTCTTAGTCTCAGGCAAGTCAATCTAAAAATAGCACCAATCCACGGGTGAAATGGCACTAAAATCAGACAGAGATGGCGCTGAAACAGGGCAGTGTTGGTCGAGGTCCTGAAAAAGATAGATTTTGGATTTGTTTTGATTTGGAATTTTGATCAAATGATTTGATTTGTCTCTTGGTTGTTTGATTGAAAGTAATTTAAGCACATTAACACTCAATTAAGCACATGAACGCACAATAACCAAGATTTTTGTTTGTGAAAGGACGTGTGATTTTTTTAAACAAGCACTTTGCACAACCTAAGGCAAAGATATGATAGTATTTGTTGAATCCCCTAGCTGCGCCTATTCAAAGTGGGTAGCTCCAAGATCTTGGTAGCACCGGCTCCTCCTTACAATTGTACACATTTCTCACGCATACCAAGATCCAAGTTTCTTATAAGGCTTGTCCCTCACCAAACCTTTAGATTATCCCTGCTACCTTGGCTAAGAACCACATGAATCGGGGCTGCTTCAAAGGTTTCCCTTCTGCGTCAACAAATAGAAGGATTTTGGCTTGCTAAACAATGGTTCATAGTAAGGGCATCTGTTCAGGTGGTTATATGTGCGGCAGCACTACTCTCCGTTATGGAGTCTCCCAGCCTCCAAGGGTTACGCCTTGGAGGGTTTTGGGGGAGGTTGGTTGTTGGTATAACACAACAACACCTATTGCTTGTGACTTTTGTCGCAAACACCTTATTTTATATAGCGGCTTGGAAGAGCTTGGCTTTAGCTTGTTGCCGCTTGGGTCGTTCCCACCTTTCAAAGAGGGGTGGTAGGTCCTCTAAGGATTAACAAAAGCAATACAACCATAAAAATACTTTTGATCCCCAAGTTCATACAAAGATGCGAGGGGAGAGCATACGTATTCCTTGTGTTTGTATCACACTAAACATGGTTCATTTTAGTTCTTTGGATTAAGTTGGGGCTGATTAATGTAAGTGTTGTGAGAAGCTTTTGATTGCCAAGGTCACTAAATGGTGCGAGAGAAGAGCATACACTTTTCACATTACCAAGACAAACCACGAAAACACTTCACACAATTTTAGATTGGTTTTCTTGATTATATGCATGAAGAATGTAGATTGTTGTTCTTTTTAAATCCAATGATTTGATTGATGCAATTTGTGGTTCTTTTTAAAGCCCAAAATTGAAGTGTTTTGATTGTTGTTGGCACACAATTTGTGAATTTTAGAACACCAAATTTAAATGTTTGACACACACACACAAAGATTTGTTTGTTTGTTCAATTTTATTGCACCAAATCAAAATGTGTGTCTAAGATAACATGCAAGAGTTCATTTTAAGTTTCCAATTGAAGTGTTTTAAACAAAGATGAAAGAACCTTGCAAAAACTTGTTAGTATCCTTGAGATGATGTTGGTGACCTGCAAAAACACTTGTTAGTACCTGCATAGACAACAAAGTCAGTTTCAAAAATAACACTATTATAGAGGTCAAATGGTGCCACTGTGGATAGAAATGGCGACACTGACAGAAAATAGACTGGAAAGCTCACTTCTTACACAGATAGCGCTAAACCATAAGATAGCGCTAAAACTGAATACACAAAGCGCCAAAACAAAATATGGTGCTACAATGAATTATAGAAGGCGCTAGAACAAAACATAGCGCTACAATGATATGTAGAAGGCATCAAAATAAAAAAAATAGCGCTAATATATGGGTAATAAGGTGCCACTACGCGCTGTCAAAGGTTCTGGTCACAGTTTTGAAGATAGCGTCGTTCTGGGTGCAGATAGCGCCAATACGCATTTGAACTCACCTGTCCTAAAAAATGGAGACCTTCTAACCAATACAGAGGGTTAGGCTTCACACATAAGAGGTCTCATTAGCATTGTTAGTCTTGATAAATGAAAAAAAAGGATAAAAGAGAAGCCAAAATGCATGTTTAAACTTTATGTAAAATTTGGCATAACCTCCCCTTCCTTTTTCAAGATTTCTGCAGAAACAAAGAGCAATCTTAACAGGAAACACAACAGAAAGACCCTAAAAAGAGATGAATAGAATTTTGTGAGTGAGAGTTAGAAAGGAGAAAGCTTCTGCAAAATGGCGCTAAAACATTAAATAACGCTAATCCATGCCAATGATAGCGCTACTGCGCGGGGTAGATAGTGCTAAACCTGGAAAATCACGTCCTTCACACCAAAACTCACAAACAAGGATTAGATTCGAACCTTGTGGGTCCCACTGGGCGTGCCAATGTAGATTAGGTAAACAAATAAGGTTGAAAATACAAACTAAATGCATAAAACACACAAAGTTATACCTTCACATGTAGACCCAATCCCATCAAGGGAAGAGGAAACTATGCACCCAAAAGGCTCCTAAGACATGATATTCCCTAAATTAAGAATTCAAATGTGAAATGCTACTCTAATTATGCAACTCACAATTCTAGCTTAATAGTCATTTGGACATGGTAACTTTGCTTAAAGATTGGATCCTCAAATGGTTTGAGAGATGTTGTATTTATAGACTTTTGGAAGGGATTTTGATCCAATAGTGGAGATTGATTTGAAAGATCAATGGTGGAGGATAAACGTGATGTGGAGGGCCTAGATTCAATCTTGGAGGAATGGAGGGCTATGAATAAAAGTAAATATTTTATTATTTTGGGGAAAGGGGTTATTAAATGAGTATGGGGGTGGAGGATTATTTTTGAATTAAAGATTCATATGGGGAATGTAAAATGAATTAAAAATTCATTTGGCGATAAGTGGAGATAAATGAGGTATGGGGATGTAAGGGGAATTAATTGTGATGTGGGATGTTTTAAAATAAAAAATTGACTTATGTGGATTTATTTCAATTTTTTATTTGGAGGATGTGGGAAAGGGTGTTAAACTAGGTTTGACCACCCAAATGAGGGGTTTAAGATTAATTAAACATAGGTTTTATTTAATTAATCCTAGGGCTAGGATGAGGTAGGCTAGGGTAGGCAATTAAATAATAGCTATTTAATTGTCTAGGGTAGGGATAGGTCAATTAATAGATTGAATTAATTAGTTAAACATGGTTTAGCTAATTAATTAGATTTAGTGAAAAGGGGGAAATTGATTAAATAAATATTGCATATTTATTAAATCAATTGGCTAATGTTTGGACTATTGAATTAATGAAATTAATTCAATTTTGGGGATAAAATGATGTGAATTTGGGAAATGGAGGGATAATTAATTAAATACAAATTTAATTAATTGGTTAGAAGGGAAATTGGTGTGTTTAGGGATGTCGGGAGTTGGTTTGATGGTAGAAAGCATTTTTAGGTGTCTACAACTTCAGTCCTTGGTATCTACTTACTTTAGAGACACCACCACATATGTCACATCCCTAATAATTAAAATATATTTTTTCTTATTTTGACTTTGATTTTTCTAATTTAGGTTGCATCATTATCCCTTGTCCACGTTCAAATGACCATAAATGATCACAACTTGCTTATCAAATAAAGAATTAAATGGATGAATGCAAAAAGGTAATATACAACAATACACAAAGAAGTAACAGATAGGAACACACAGTAAGCATATTAAACATCCATTATTATTAGCATAATACATAATAGAGGCCATGATTGTACATTCTTAGTTGCACCCACTCACTTTCTATCATTTTCTTACTAAACATATCTCAAGGCATCTATTCTCTAAATATGTTCAAATCTTTGTGGGGTTTGATCGTCATTGATGAAGTTTTGTTGTTCAAGCTCCTTAGGACAAACCCCTAAACATCGCTACAACACTGGACCTCATCTAGATAGCCCATTTTAATTGTAGGTGGTGAAGCACATAATTGCAAAGTACAAGATCACGACCACATGAGACACCTCTACAATGGAAGGAAATGACAGTGACCATATGGATGGCACCACACTAGATCAGATAGGATTGTTCACAGACTCATTTGTTTAACACATAGATCAAGAGAAAAGAAGCAAAAAGTAGAATGTAAGTCCCCAAATCCTCCTTTTGAGCCAACATAATGGAAACAAAGCAACAAAGTTGCATCAAACATCGAGAAGACTATGCCTTTCTTATCTTACTTTCTTATCTATTTTCTATAAGCAACCTCTTCTAATTTCTTTATTTTATAATTAAAAATGTACTTAAATATCCTATTACATGTTTAGTTTAGATTCTAGATTAGAAAACCATAAAAGATCAAAGAATTAAAAAGAAAACACTTTGATTATATTTTATCTTTACATTTTGGTAACCTGACACTTCCATACATTACAACTTATTTTGCTTATTTTTCTTTTCAAAATATGCCATTTTTTTTTTGCTTTAGGGTTGTATGCGAAAATATATTTCATGTTCTACTTTCCCTCTTAGATGTAGTCCTTATTTTAACCTATCCTTAAGCATTGACAATAGTGAAATCCTCAATGTTGAAGACACAAGCCAATCCCACTATCTTAATGGTGAAGATAGTTTTGACCATGATGCCCACTTTGAACAAATCAAACAAAAGAAGCATAATGATATTACCAATAAGCTCCAACTTTTAGGGATGATGTAGGTAAACCTAATGATGGAATCAACTCCTCTTCACTTGTGGATTTTATATACACCTAAAATTGTCTCATCACCATAATCCAATCACCTTTCTATAATTAATTAAATAAATCTCATTTATTTGATTAATTACTCCAATTTTCCTTCCAATATAATTAAATAATATTTTATTATTTAATTAATAAAATCACTATTCATCACTATTAACCTAAAATTAATTAAATAAATCAAGACTATTTATTCAATTAATTAACCTTCCTCTATAGTCCAACCTTAAATAAATACAAATAATTATTTATCTAAGCTCATCTCGTACCATCCCAAAAAAATAAATAAATTCAAATATTTATTTAATTCCCTATGTTGGCTAAAATCAATTACTTGAAACTAATCATCCACTTGCACAATGTACTAAACATGATCAATCCATTAAAACCTTGCACAACCTCCAAAAATGTACATGGGTCCTTTGATTTGTACATAGGCATGGGTCAAAGATTTGCCCATACCTCTAAAGTACTCTTAAGGTACCCTTTTGATCCTCTCCATCCACTTTATCCAAGGGGATCCTCAACGATTGATTTCCCTTGAATCTTGGACCTCTCCATGTCCACCTATCACATGGTGCCACTTGGAGGCTCCTCATCACTCCAATCCTCTCAATCATCCTCAACCCTTGATCCTTCAAATATGTTAGAAATGAAGGTGAACAACTATAGAATGGAAATCTGATTTAAACTGTTAGAACTATTAATCCATTGCATAACCAAATGGGGATTGTAGAAAATTAAATTAGAAATACACTGAAATAAAGGAACAAAAGAACTGAACACATAACATAGTGTTTACGTGGAGAAACCCTTGAAAAAAACTCCACACAAGAAGAGATTTGCACCGGTCTGTATTAACTTCAATAGAGTTTACAATACATCACTAACAACCTTCTCTTCAGTCTTCAATCCAACAACACCTGTTTTTCTAGTCTTAACTCTCTACCACACCATAGTCGTAAAACAATGTCCTCATTAAAAGAGTGTTGCATTCTAGGGAAAAAAACCCTAACATAACTTCTACCATCAAATTTGTGACCTAATGATGAATGGTCTAGATCGACTAATTAATTAAATAAATCCCATTTATTTGATTAATTACTCCAATTTTCCTTCCAATATTAATTTCTTATTTTTTAATTAATAAAATCACTATTCATCCACTATTCGCCCATAATTAATTGAATAAATCACGACTATCTATTCAATTAATTAACCTTCCTCTATAGTTCAAACTTAGATAAATAAATACAAATTATTATTTATTTAAGTTCATCTCATCACATCCCATCCCTATTTTATCCACTTTTCATTAAGTTGGCTAAAATCAATTAGTCATCTGATCATCCACTTGCACAATCCTAAACATGATCAATCCATTCAAACCTTGCACAACCACCAAAAGTGTACATGCGTACTTTGATTTGTACATAGGCATGGGTCAAAAATTTGCCCATACCTATAAAGTACCCCTAAGGTACCCTTTTGATCCTCTCCATCCAATTTCTCCAAGGGGATCCTTAACCATTGATTTCCCTTGAACCTTGGACCCCTCCATGTGCATCTATCACATGGTGCCTCTTGGAGGCTCCTCATCACTCCAATCCTCTCAATCATCCTCAACCCTTTATCTTTTAAGTCAATCCTAACCCTTCATCCATTTCAAAAATCTATAAATTGGCTTCAACCCAAGCCATTATCAAGTCTTCTTTAAATGTAATGTTACTTTACTATTGTGAGCACTTGACAACCCAATTCTTCTCACAACCCATCCTTGGACACAACCACACTTACTTGTGTGCAACAAGGATGCTTTGCGCGAGAATTTCATTTGTGTTTTCATCCTTTGTTTAAGCTTTCTTAGTATAATCTTGAGTTGCATATGCTTGTGAATAGAATATGTTAGTGTGTATTTAGCTTATTCTTTTGTATGTTTGCAAATAGCTGTACATAGATTCCCTCCATACCCTTTGCTTGAATACATCTGAGCATATGGACAAATCCTTAAAGGGATTGGTCAAGTCATGAACAATCCATTCCCCCTCAAATTAAAGCATTTTCTTTAACCACATTCTCCTACCCTCATCCCTTCACCATTCCTAGGACCCTTCTTACTCCTACTTCACAGTATCTACCTCCTCCTACGACTCCTTCTCAACCCCTCACTTTTCCCATTTCCTACCCATCTTCCTTTGCTTTACACCAATAACACTCTTCTCCTCTCCCTTTATTTATCTCCTAAGCCACACCTAATCTCTTTGTCACTGGCTATCCCTTAAATATTCCCCTCACTCAGCCCCTTCCATACACTCTTCCTACCATCTTTCCTAATCTTGTTACTACATTGCCACTCTTCCATCACATGTCTTTAGGGCCTAACCAACAACCTTTCACTCCACCCACTATGTCTACCTCTATTCCCCTACCTACACCACACATATAACCCGTCACATTCCTACTTCTATCAACTCTCCTATTGACCCTACTCTTCAACAATTAAGATCCATGCAAAATAAAACAAATGACATCCCTACCCCCTCTTGCAAATACATCACTATGGACCTCAACCACAACTCACTCTCATATGAAATTATCTCCTATTCCTTTCCCTAGGGTTTTGTGGCTCCCTATTTTGAAATGTACAATGGCGAGGTGGATCCTTGAACCCATATCCATTCCTTCAATGCAACTTGTCTCAAATTTATTTATGATCACCACCTATTAGAAAAAAAGTTCCATCACACCTTAAAATACTATGCCCTAGAATAGTTTTACTCCCTTCCTCATAGCTCAATATATTCCTATATTGAGTTGGCTAATTATTTCATCCAATACTTATAGTTTAATAGTGACCTAAATGTTACGTTCTCCAATCTAGTTCAATTCAAGCAAGGAAACACATGACATGTTAATAACAATGACATTCACTTCCAATACTTTCTTGCCAAAATGCACTACTAACTCCTTGATGATGAGATCCAACATCTCTTCATTGATAACTTGCTTCCATAAATTAAGAACAAGTTTAAGTTTAATTTCCATGCTAACCTCTTTGCCTCTGTGATTATGAAATCAAAGTCTTGATGTTCACCTTCTTAGTTATACCTCTTCATCTCAATTTTCTCATTTCTTATTCCATGTACTCTTCTAAGTTCTAATCAAAACCTCTTTTTCAAAAAGGGTCTTTGATCCCCTTCTTTTTTAAAACCTAACCAAAAACCCAACATCAGTCATGTGGACCACTCCTATGTCTATACTAACATCATTTCAATCAATCCTTAAATGTAAATTTATTGACTTGGTTGATCTTTTTAATATTATCCTCAAGCAACTCTTTGGATCCAAATTGATCGCCCTTCCTCCCATTTGACCCCTTCACATATCCATTTATATTCCTCATGGCTATAAGATCAATACATGTAGACACCTGAAATTGACCATGTCCCATCGACATATCACTTTCATCACCTTGTGTTGTCTTGATACACTTTCGATACCTAGACACCTTGTCGACACCATCTTGTCACCTTGCGACACATTTGTCCTAGGTCCCCCTTTATCCCAAATGAATTAAATAAATCACATTTATTTAATTAATTAATCCATTTATCCTATTTCCTAGATTAATTAAATAAATCATATTTATTTAATTAATTTTATCTATTTTCCCTTTTATCCTAATTAATTAGTTAAATATTAATTAATTTAATTAATATCCTCCATCATTATCCCTCTCCAATAATTTATTAAATAATCCTATTATTTAAAATAATTATTGTGAGTCACATGACCCACTAAAAGACAAAATACTTGTCTCATTCAATCTCCACCACCGTTCACACAAAAGAAGCCCTAGAAATCCTTATCCAAGCCATAATCTTGTCTCAACGAACCTCAACTGTTGATCAAACCTCTTAATCCTAGCCCTTCATCCAATCAACTAAATCTCTATAAATAAACCCTCATCTAATTCATCCAGATCACAACAATCAAGTACTATTATGCTGCAGAAATTTTGAGCAATCAATATATTAATAGTATCATATTATTAAGCATAGCTAGGTAGTACTAGGGTGCATACTACTTCTGATCTATCAAGGAGAGGTGAAGATTCATGGTGAAGGTATTGTGTTTACATTGCATTACCTTCCATTATTTTGCCTTCAATCTTTTCCCTATCTTCAATACCTTTTACATATCATGTTAATGACCATGAAAGGAAAATGTACATGAGCCTAAAACATGTAGAAAAATCTAAGACCTCATAGATTATAATACGATTCACAAGGTTTTAACTATAGGGGTAATAAATCTATTGCTACTCCCAACCAAAACCTCCAAATTTATACCAACCATTTCCCTTAACACACCCAATTAATCATGGTAATTCTTCTATTGAGGAACCTAAACCTAATACCATTCCCACCCCGTCAACTTCTTTTGTTGATTTTGTGGGCACTCTCAAGACCCAACCTTCACCTTGCAAACCCCAATCCATTTCTTTCTCCCTTAATGAAATCCTTGATAATAGATATTGAGGTCCTTTGTACATTTTGCCACCTTTTTCTCATAAACCCACCCGGCATATTTTGTCAACCATAGTTCCCAATGTTATATCCACATAGGATAATATCTCTACACCAACCATTAGGAACAACCATCATATGCTCATTTATATGTCTACAATTAAAATGATCTAGTGGGATCATCCAACATACAATGGGATCCATTATCCTTCATGCATGTATCGACAAGTGTGAAGAATTTGTCTTCTTTCACATAATTTCTACTTTTGATCACTCCTTGGTCATCCCTAGATTGCCAAATTCTTGGCCATCCCTTCCATCATTCATAAATGCATACATTTTATACATCAAGGGTGGCCACTATCTATCAAGACTTCTACCAATCTATTTCAAAACTTGCCCATTTTTCCATTAGTTACACATTTATTCCTACTCCAATAGAACCATCTTCTAAATGTATCATTGTATCCTACACCATGATAAAGCATATAAATAACAACACATAAAATGCGAATTGTTTAAAAATATGAAACTATGTAGCTTTGATGATACCCTTTTACTAGTCTCTTTACCTACTAATCCTTTCCCTAGGCATGATGCTTTACCAAATCCTTCATCTCTTCCTCCATCTCTTCCTACTTCTTCCACACCCCCTAAACCACAACATAAGTTTACTAATATCCCTATCAAACTCAATCAAAACCTACTCAAACCCCTAATCCACCTACCCACCAAAAACCCAAAATTGATTTCAAAATTACAACTCTTCTTCCTCCCCCTCTTCCTCCTAAATCTAAAAACACTTCCAATCCCACATTTTCTAAACCTCACTCTAAACCTTATCCCATTCTCCCTACCAAACTTAAATCTATACCTCCTTTACCTACCTCTACACCTAACATAGTTCCCCCACCTAATCCTATTAATAATGAAAAGGAGGCCAAGCCTAAACAAGTTTGGCTACCTAAACCTAAAATTGGCATTCATCCTCTCTCAACAACCTTTTCTTTAGGCCTTCTTATTCTTGACGATATTACCATATCTAAAGATGATTTGATAATGACTTATTTTGGCATATTTTCTCTACAAGACTTCGAGAATGATGACTTCCTCAAAGAAAACTTGTATGCATTGAATGCATTAGCTAAACCCATTTTGTTTTGCCCATGCCTTCTTATTAAAATTATTTATTTTGTTTTATTACTAACCCTTAGTGAATGATGCATAGTCATTTCTATTGGTGCATGTTGACACATAAGGGTTATGAACAATGTATGCTTTTTCATCTCCCCTTCCCCATGTTATACTTCTTGTTTTGGATGATGAAAAACTATTAGAGTACCTTGATAACACTCTCATCATGATAACCAAAACACAACTCCCCTCACTTTTTTTTGTTGATTCTTATCTATGTTGTACTTCTTCCATTGTGTGTTCTTCCTATGAATTTAGAATGATAAAAAATCATAGAGTGCCTAAAAAACACTCATAATGTTGACCAAATACATAGTTCCCCTTGGTGTTTACTTTGTGCCTTTCTTTTTGTTATTTCTTTCTCCTCCTCTATTTTTCCTATAAATTTGGGATAATTCAAAGGTATGGAGTGCCTCAAAAAGACCCTCATCATGTTGACCAAAAATATAGTTCTCCTTTTTGTTTGGTTTATTCATTTATTTTTGTTATTTATTTCTTCTTTTCTGTTCTTCCCATGAATTTGGGATGATACAAAGATATGAAGTGCCTTAAAAACACTCTCATAACGTTGACCAAAAATAGTTCTCCTTGTTGTTTCAATTATGCCTTTCTTTCTGTTGTTTCTTTCACCTTTTGTGCTTCTTATGAATTTGGGATGATGCAAAGTTATGGAGTACTTTGACAACACTCTCATGATGTTGACTATAAACATAGTTTCCTTTGTTTTTTAGTTTATGTTGTTGACCTTTATCTTACACCATAATTGTTGTGCTCATCTCCTTTTATCATGTCTTGTTTCTTCCATTATTTATTTTGACCTCGCACTATGTTTGTTACATGTCTTTGTTGTGACTATTGTATACACCTAAAAATGGCTTGAGATCAATTAAATAAATATTTTATTATTTATTTTATTCTTATTCTTCTATCAATAAATAAATATCCTAATTCATTTAGTTGGTTCATTATTCCAAATAATTAAATAAAATATCAATTTATTTAATTAAATCATTCCTAATTCCATTAATGTCATATCTAATTAAATAATCCTAAATTATTTAATCATTTCCTCTAAGTCAAAGTCTTATGTCTAAATTCCACATCACTCATCCATGTCAACTTCCATGTCATTGGAGACCTCACCAGGTTGCTCCAATAATTAAATATTCTTAATATTTAATTGAGTAATTGTCCTCTCAACATGTGCCCTATTTCTTCTCCACATGTGTCCTATTATTTATCAATCATCTCCATGGTCAAAGACACTTGTCTTCCAAATCCTATATTCTCTCTCAGATTCCAACAACCAAAGAGTCCTTCCATGATCTTCTCATAGTCTTCCACTTTTATCTCACTGGTCTTTGTGAGCATCATGACATGTGGCTTATGGTTCCACATATTCCTCTACCGTGTAAATGTAGTAGGAACATCTTCCACCTTTATCTCTCTCATCCCAACCAATCGAATCTCAACTGTACATGTCACAAGACTTGTTACTCCACCGTGGATCTTTGGACACTTGGATTTGAGCCTTCTTGGCCTATAAAAGAAAATTCCTCACACTCATTTTGTAATCGTAAGAGTTTTAGTAAGTATATGCTGCATAAATTTCCATCAAGCAATCAAGCGTGCCTTTGGCCCCCCATTTGCATTATCATTATCCTCATTGTTGCACAATCATCTTAGCATCATTATCAATATCATGACTGTTATCAATGGAATCATATCATATCCATCTTAGCTTGCATTGTAGTTTTTCTCACATTGCATATTCATCACAAAATCCATTCCTCTCTTTGTCATCTTGGAAAGCAAGGAAGTACATTTTTGAGAGCAACATAATCATCAACAAGATCATTGAGAAGATAGAAAACAATGGAACTCATGGGTTAAATCAGTTTGACAAGGTATAAATCAAGTTTTCTGCATTTTACTTAGTTTCATTGATGTATTGAATTTGAGTAGGAATTCTAGAGTATTTGTGGCATCTTAGTAGGTTCCTTCATTAGTTTCAAATTATCAATCACATTTCTATTGTTATAATGTGTCTCCTTGTAAGTTTTGTTTACAACACATAAATGGACTATCACTCTTTTTCTACAATTGATTTGATATACTAGCATCTTTTACATTACAAATTTTTCTACATGAGTGGTAAATTGAATAAAATACATCTTAAGCCAAACTTCCCAAATAAAAACTTTTCAATATTTCTATCACATGTGACATGCCATTTAAAATAGAACATTCTTTTATATTCAACTCATGGTCACTCTATATAGTATGTTCTTTCATAAATCAATTTGGCAATTTATTATTTTATCATATGCCATGTTTGTTATGTTGTTATTTAAGTGCAAAATATCATGCACAACACTTTCCCTCGCACAATAGGGGAAGCATCAAGGGCAAAACTATATGTAAACAATGAATGTACAATAAATAATTAGTTATAATAAATGTAACAGATCCCTATATGTAAACAAGATTTTGATTACACGTGCAACACCATTTCTAGAATAGTCAACCTACAACACAAGTATATTTTTAGCACTATACCATGTACACATAAGTAAATTTCACCAAATAAAACATGCAACTACATATATCAAAGTTGAAATATCATATATCGACTACCTTTTGCCATTTACCATTGATGATATCATCAAGAATATGGTAATTTCAGGAGAGAGAATATCATGGGGGCAATTTTCTACCAACCATAGAGTTAACATGGCTCCCCCATACACCACCTAAATTGGGTGGGCCCTACCCTTTGGGGTTGGGACATGCAAAAGAACTACATAGTGAGAAACTGTGGCAACTAGTTCAGGAGACTCCTGAACCAACAACCATGTCATTAAAAATATAATACCTTGGCCAAAGATTTCAATAATGGTATGTATGTACCACACATCTCCACAAGTTGGATAGATACCCATAAATAGAATTGCTTCCTAAAGTAATAATGTGGTGATAGAGGAGTGGAGGCTCTCTTATGGATTTGAGGGTAGTGTTAAGACGACTTAGAGCAGCTACATCATGGGTCCTAATGGGGGATTAGGCATGGGATGAAAAAGAAGGCAAAACCATAACCACAATGCAAGGGGCATTCCCTCAATGATCAAGCATGGTTTAGAGATGTTAGACCTCCAATACCACTTTACTGGCTTGGACTTGAATCTACATGAGCATATTAGAAATCACTAACGATTTGGAGTGAATAGAAAAGTTAGTATCCACAACAAAATGAACGAAAGTAGCAAAATTTCTATCTTTCTTTATACAAAAATAATTTCCAATCTAAAAGCATTCATAGCCGGGAGAACTCTATAGAAAATTTGGCCCCATCACTGAGAAAGACATTGTGTTAAGTAAAGGGTTTAGGCCTAAAGGACCAGAGAAAATCGTGGATCCATTGCCAAGCATTTTGTGCAAGAACACAAAACTAAAAAAGATGTAGTCTAAGGTTTTCTAATTGCCCACAAAACAAATATCTTGGATTAGATAAGCCAAGATGTATCAAATGGGTGCCAACATGAAGGCCCTGGTAAAAGAAACACATAGGCAAAGCGGACAACTTTAGACTCCACAACTGCTTTCAAGACTATTTGAAAATGCTAAGCCCAAATAAAATTGAGAGATTGAAGAGACCACTTGGTATTTAGCTTGTGAACCATCCCAGAAGATGAGGCGAAATCCACCTATATCCTTTCTTATGAGTGTAATTATGAAAAGGAGTATCAACATACCATTTCTAATCCTTCCACCAAGACTTAGTCGATCACATGAATATTTTGTGCAAATGTTAAGAAGGCATGACCTCAATTATCATTTAGAAGGTTTTTTGGTCTAAATTAAACTTAGTTTTGACTTGAAGCCAAGAGAGCCAAGTGGAATTAGCCTTGGAGTAAAGATCCTGTAGGTGCATAATAGCCTTTCTAAAGAACTTAAGGGAGTGCATCTTGGGAGTAGTTGCTAGCAACTTATCTTGAAACAAGATGGTGGGAGACAATCATATAGATTGTTGGTTGATGGATAAACCATTAAGAAATCCATCTCCATTCCATAGCAGACAAGACTTAATAGTTTCCCGTGACTTCAAATACTTTTTTCCACAAAAGTGCCATTGATTTTAATAAGAATATGATAAATTGCAAGGGAATGGAAACCAAGGCCATTCCGAACTAGTCACCCACATGGTGAACTAGAAGCAATGCAATTTCACAACAAAATTTTCCAGATTTCATTGCCATCACAAGCTCCAGACAATCCACTTAATGCATAAAGCAATACCTTGTCTGTTGACATCAATAAAGCCTAAGCAACAAAGGTCCTAAGCAACATAATGAAAACATTTATTATAGTATCATTTGGCCCATACAAAGTCTTGCAGAACGTTGCCAAGCTTGTAGTATGATGCTTTGGAAAGAACCCAACAAGAAGAATAATACAAATGCATAGCTATAAGAACTTTAGAGCAAATTTGGAATTTATCCCAAATAAAAACAACTCGATAATCTAAAACGCAAACTTTTTTCCGATTCTTCAAATATTTATTTATTTTTCCCTCCTTTTATGTGAATGGAAGGCTAACATAGCACATTCCAAGGGCGACTAGTGAGTCTATAACCTAGATCTCTAGGCCCCATATAATGACATATCCCCCAATTCATTATTTGACTTACCAATAAATTTTTCATCCTATCGGAAAACATTCGAGAATTTCAATGTCTTCCGAGGAAGCTCTCTGTCTTATTTGCAACACGCTTTCGCTTAGTTTTGACCGACACAAATGCGAGATAAAAATGGACACGGAAACAAAGAATCTCTTTAGTTAAGGAATCTCGAGGGAATTTTAGATATTTGGAATTTTTTATGGCGATTTTAAAACTAAAATTTTAATTATTTAAGTTTTTCAATATTGTCATACACTTTTCTTTTATTTTATCATATAATGTTTTATGGTGTTGTAAGGATAAAGAGAACACCTTATGATTAATTTATAATTTATAAGCGTAAGTTAAATGATAAAGCAATTAATAATAATAAGATTTTAAATTAAAATGGGTTGGAGTTGATTAGTGTAAATTGAGATGTTAAGGAATTTAAGATAAAATTATATTTTAATATTTACTTAAAAATCGCTGTGTTGTTGATGTTGATAGTTGAAATGTTTTGACAAAGATTTAGAAATTGGAATTTAGAGTTGGATTAGTGATTAGAGGCTTGTGATGAATGAATTATGACCTTTTTAGATGTTGGGATTAGGTTGCACTTGCAATAAGGTCCTTGGACACCTTTCCCTAGCACATTTTTGTTTGTTATAGAATTATAGCTTTAATATCTACAAAACTTGTTTGTCATTGCGTGTATTCACATTTGAGAAGGTGGGGTGCTATAGAGCACCATTAGAGGCCTTTATGTATAGAGCGAAGAGAGTTTGACTTCCTTGATGATAGTTAGGCCCTAAGGTTGATTTGACAAGATTGAAATTAAAAAAATCATGACTGATGGATGTTGATCATTGAGTAGAATGCGACCGAGTAAGTTGAGATTGGGATGTGATTAAGACTTTAAGAGTAATTGATGTCAATCGATTCTATGATCTTTTCATTGATAATTGACATAATGAAGAGTGACTTATGATGTTGTCCTTAAGTACACAACCCTAGGCACCTAATTTGAAAATTTTGGTAGACATATTGACAAGTAATAGTTATATCTTGAGAGTGTCAGCCTTGAAAGTGTGGGAAATTTAAAATTTGAAACTGGAAGACTAAACCATATGTAGTTCTATTTGCAAACATGACCATAAGTGCAACCTAGTTTAGAAAGGCATATGTCCTGGTAAATTGGCTAGTGCTGATTTGAAGTGGAGGATTTTGTATTACATAAATTGCTAGATTTAGGATTAGGGTTTGTTGACCTTGATATTAGGACATTTGAATTTTGAAATTGGAGGACTAGAATTCACATGGAGTTATGTCCAAGGGGTAGAACTATAGGTGCACCCTAGTCTAGAAGCAAAAACCATAGGAATTGGGCCAATAATGTTTTGAAGTAAAGGATTCAACTAAACATAAAGATTACATGACAAAGTGAGGGGTTTAAGATTAGGGCTAATGAGTCTGCCAAAAGAGTCAAATTGAGTGCTACAACTTTACATTTACGAGATTTACACAAAGTGGCATAAAACAAAGAGGTAAATGTGTACAAACTATGCACTTTTATCCTCTACATTCCCCCCTCACTTTGTTGTGCTTAAAAATCTAAATGAGCAAGCATGCTAAAGTAGAAATAAAAGAAATAACACTTGTAAAAATATATCATTTTTTTAGAATCCAGAAATTTGAGCCACTAGAACAAGTGCATGTTCCTTTTATCCTTGATATGCAATAGGCATCCACCATGATCATTGAGTTGTTCTTGATGCAGTTGCACATGCATCCATGATCGACAACTGCCCTACATAATAGGGACACCATAGTGACCTATCAACCAATCCTAGAATAATCTAAAATCTCACTTGAGGCACAACAACTCCTTGAAACCCTAGTCAATTGCTTACATAGAGGCATGTCAATAGAAAGGCAACATATAAAAAAGATAATTACTAGTATAATCATCTACACGAATGGTGCATACTTAACTGTCTTCAAATATTAACAATAAGTTTTTTCCTTAATACTTTTAGTGATAATAAAAGCATAAAAGATAACTCAGATTATAACACACATAGATTAACTCAAAATAAATGGTTCTTTATATTCATCATTAAAGATACAAGGTTTCACATAGGTAGCACATGAGAATACTTAGCTATTTCTACTCTATCCTACTTTCTCTCCTCCTTGATCTCGTCTCCTTGTCTTTATGCTTGATCTCTCTTTTCTTATGCTCTTCTCTCATTTCAATCATGTGGTGAAGATTCTCTTCTAAATGGACGATGATGATTGGGTGTGGAATACTTGTCTGCGATTTGTTCTCCTATCCTTTTTCCATCTAGGATGTTAAATCAGTTGAGTAACAAACTCTTCCCTGTGAACATGGACCCATGGACTAATTTGTTTGTCTAGTGCTGTTTTTAAACATCATCCACTTCAACAGTCAAAAGTCAAGTTTAACCAATAAAAATAGGACAAATATTTACTACTTTTTGTTATGGACGAGGTGTAAAATTGCTATTGACTATTTAACCATTGAAGTAGATGATATTTAAGTAGAGCCGTTTGTCTATCCCTAAACAAGCCATTTTCTTCAATAAAAGGTTGGATATTGCTGATGATGACCAAAATTTGAGGGGCCTGGATCCTCAACTGTGCTAGGAGGCCTTCCCACCTCCTAGTGATGCTCACGAGCATAGCTACCTCAGCCTCTGCTTTATTGATGGTCTCTTTCCACCCGATGTTGTCTTGTGGTGCCTACTCTAGCTGATTCACGAGGTGGTCATGGGCATCCTTTCGAGATTCAAATTCACTGGTCAGGTCACCTTCGACTTCCAAGAATAATTTTTGGAGACCGTTGAACAATTCTTCCTTAAGTTTACATTGTTTTTTGGAACCAAGACTTTGACTGTTTCTCCTCCTCGAGTAATTGCTTCTATGCAGCTTTATATTTCATGGTTTATAATTGTTTTTCAGGTCCTTTAAGTTGCACAACAGGTCTTGGGTCTATCAAAGAATTATCTCATCTTAATAAAACATTGTGCTGGCTGCCGACTCTTTGGTGGAAGATTTGGAAGTGGGCCTCCATTCATCTCGGCTGGATTTAACCATTACATAGGTGTGCAGTGAAATTTAATAATAATGTATTAGGTTGTTAATTGTTTACAATAAATTTATATACTTCTTTAAAAAGGTAGGGAAGATATACAGTTTATAGATAATAATGTAGGGAAGAGCTTATTCAACCGGTGAGTTGTGAATTTGATTGTAATCGAAATGACATCGACCAGAAGTCATTTATGTTTATATACATGCACAGAGCAGTAGGTAAAGTCAATCTACAATTAAACTACAAATCTCCCTGATATTTAAATTGGATGATTCAGTTCAACCCATTAACCTTGGATTTCCATAAGTTTGAATGCAACCAACTTCTCTAATGTAAGTTGTACCTAATCTTCTCAAACACACCCTGTACCATCAAATGGATGAATCCTCTTCAATTGATGAGTTGAAATCATTCCAAATCTCTGGCCTTAGTTGTACGATTAGGTCAATAATTGTACAGGCCTCTTGCTCTAATCCCTTGGCTCAGATAGCTATTCTTAAATCACACTTAGATCAATGGTCAAAGGTAAATTTTGACACTATTTACCACGTTTTGGTAGGGATGAGGTATAAAATTGCTATTGATTGTTTAACTGTTGAAGAGTGTGATATTTAAGTAGAGTGCTCAAGTAATGGCCTTGCTAACTGCCAACTCAACTTGTTCACATCGTGTTTGAGATTTGGGAGTTAGCTCTCCAACTTGGGCCCTCAAGTGACTTAGTTCTTTTCCTTTTTCCTAGTTCTTCCTGTTTGGCCAATAAAAACAGGACAAATATTTACAATTTTTTTTGTTATGAATGAGATAAAATTGCTATTGGTTGTTTGACCATTAAAATGGATGATATTTAAATAGAGTGGGTATTCAGGGCCATCTTTATTAATACCACTCCCATCTGAATCTCTAAAGGGGCTATTCTTAAATATCATCCACTTCAACAGTTAAAGGTTAATTTTGCCAATAAAAATAGGACAAATATTTACCACTTTTTGTTGTGAATGAGGTGTAAAATTGCTATTGACTGTTTGACCATTGAAATGAATGATATTTAAGTAGAACGTCTGAAAGGAATGTTGGATTATAGAATGCCATCGTTTCTTCTGCTACTTAAATGAACGAGTTCCAGGATAGATAACATTCAGGGCTTCTAGTGTGAATCTCCATAAGCTAGGCGAACTGTGCAGGTGTTTCCTCATGCTTCTTCCTCTATCGTCACATTTAACTCATCAATATTGCATGCACCCAACTGGGTATGAGATGTGGTCACTCTTCTTTAATTTTCAAATTCAACTATTTCCTTAACTGCATTACTCTTATTACTTTCCCATTCTTCAAGCTCTGCGCACCCACATTAAATCCTTAACCTCAAATTGATGATTTTATTTGAGTTACATGTGTCTTCTCACTCATTACAATGCAATACCCATCATCCCATGCATTGTCCACTTTAGAGTTGGTGGTACCAAACTCACATGTTCACACTTCACTACCACGCTGGCGTTTTCTTCTTCTTATGCAGCTTCTCTTGCGCATCAAAACCACTACTTTTTGTATGACACTTCTCACACACTAACATACCTATTTCTTGTGCATTTCCTATTTCTTTGTGCCTTTTCATTGACAGCCTCTGTGCATGTTCCTTGTTCCCTTGATTTAAAAAAAAAAATGTTCTGGCATTTTCCCACTTTTCACAGTTCATTTCCCCCCAGCTTCTGTCCATAGCTTTTAGTTATCCTTGTTCTACTTTTGTTATCTTAGTTTCCTACCATCATTTTCCCTACCCCCCTGGAATAATAAGGTGCAAATTCCCTTTTACGTGGTTTATTATATCTAACTGCCGGTTGTAAAGTCTTGTTACCATACTTGGCTTGAAGACCTCATTGACATTTATTTATGTTAAAGGCTAAGGATGATATGGGTTTAAACGGTTGTCATTAAAGTGCCACGGTAAGAAACATCTTGGAAAGTTTGCAATTCACATTATGGTTATTCTTAAACAACACTTATTTTAATCATCAAAGGTAATTTTGGCCAATAAAAGTAAGATAATTATTTATCACTTTTTGGTAGTGATGAAGTGTAAAATTGCTAGTGATTGTTTGATTGTTGAAGAGTGTGATATGTAAGTAGAGTGCTGCTATGCTTAGAATATAGTGAACTTAATATGATCCAAAACATTTGATTTTAAGTTTGCTGAGGTGTTTTGAAAATTTGGAGTCGCAAATAGAATGAGATCACCCACATTTAGGGCCCCTCTTAACCAACTCACATTAAGCTTTGATCATTCTACTTTGCATGTGGGTTCCACATTCAATAATGTTTTTTCTGTCAAAGTACATTCATATCTTTTTTCTTGATGTTCATAAGCTCGCAATTACCTTTACTTCTAACTTCAAACACCTTTAAAATTTCCTTAATTGGTTTAGCTTTATGTTATCGTTGGTCGTCTTCGAACACATTAGTTGCTAGAAAATAGGGGTAAAATGGTATATGTGTCATGCTCAGGGTGAAACAATATTAAACATCAAGCAACTAAATTGGAAAGTTTGACTACCAACCATAGAATTTAATAAGTTTATTCCCTACCGTTTATTCTCGTAGGCCAATTAACAATAACTATGTTCTAATGGTTAATGATAACTTCACTATTTGACTAATACCTTTCCAATATCATTTATGCCCCTTTTCAAAATTACCTTAGTCTTTCATCCCACTACTTATTAGGTTCTATGACACTTCCATCTGCAAAAAATTAGAAGCCCACGATTGCAACATTTTTTACAAGTACAACATTGCTCAAGTTCTTGCCTATGGCTAGTGTTCTTAGGATTCTTCATTGTTGCTTGAGTTGAAGGATGTCTATGGTGAGTTGGCCCAAACCCTATTGTTTTGAAAATATAAAATAGTGTTTGAAAGTACCTCCTAGAGAAGCATGTAGAGGATAGAGGAATTTAGTTAAATGGTATTAAAAAAATTCAAGCCTTTAGCAATCAAATACTGGTGAATAAATTAAAAAAAGAAGGATCTGAAGAAAAGTTATTGGTTGGTGATCATGCTTCATTTTCAACAAAAGCAATTCCATTGTCCCCTACCAAATGCTTTAATATGTAAGCTACATGAAAATGAACCTACAACCAAACTTCACTTCTAAAGAGCCTTGACAACGATGGGCATTCTCACTTTGTAAATATATAGAAGGTAAACATAAAAATGTTCAACTACCACACTAGATGTAATCCTATACAATATGGAAATTTTTTCTTTTAATTTTTTTACAATCATCAAGATCATAGTATTTCTTCTTTAACAAGAGGAATTGCAGGGTTGGAAATTACTAATCAAATACTATTGAACAAATCATAAAAGAAGGATTTGGTCATATGGTAACATACAATTTGAAATTACTACCTAGTATGTCATCGATGAAGGCATAAAGGATAGAGGAATTTAGTTAAATGTGGTTGAAATTCATTAGTGGGTATACAATGTTTAGGAATTGTTTCCACTTAGCTTTTGATTAATACTACATGCTAAAAATATAACTATTTTTAACCATGATTTTAGATGGCATTTGATAAGGAGAATCCAACCATGGCCTAATTGTAGCATAGTCTCATCAAACTTCAAAGTTTAGCTAGTAGATAGGTGTGAAGCATTCAACCCATGCTATCAAATTGTTAAACTAGTTGCAACCATACAATGAGCTTAAGGTGACCTTCTTGTTGCTTGAGGTTCTTAATCTTAACACCTTGTTTTAGATAGTGCAATGTGGCCTAATACCTTGATAGGAACTTAGTGTCTCCCAATCCTTTAAAATCAAGTCTAGTAAAATCAACATATTAGTCGGAGACAAGTAACCCTATACAACTTCCTATTCAATATACTCCCAATAATTATCCCACACCTTTCTAGGCACTTGTCACATAAGATAGGCCCCTCCATATTTTCATAAACATGCTACCATAATTAAAACAAAGTAAGGGGCTGCTTCAAGAAGAAATAAGAAGAAATTTAATCAAAATAATAACCTTTACAAATTCCACAGTTTTCAAGGTTCACACTTGCTAAACTTGGGACTTAATCATTATTATTATAACACAACAACTAATATGGCCCAAAGAAAAGCAAGATGCCATCATAGATGCCCATGAATGAAGGTGGACAAACCATATCAAATATTTGTTTATTCATTTAGAACTATTTATAAAGTTATTTTGAACATGTTTTTTACAATTTATTAGTTGTAGTTTGTCAAGTGGCATATCCATATATAATGGATAACCATGCAACCACAATTTAATTCAAGCAAGGGGCTACTTAAAGAAGAAGTTCAATATAATCAAAGCAATAACCTTTACAAATTCCTTAATTTTCAAGGTTCATACTTGGTAACTTGAAAGATCACAATTACTGTAGCACCACAACTATGGCCCAAAGCAAAGCAATATGCCAACATAGATGCCAATAATTGAAGGTGGACAATCCATATCAAATATTTGTTTGTTCATTTAAAATTGTTTATGAAGCTATCTTGAACATGTTTGTAACAATTTATTAACTATAGTTTGTCAAGTGGCATATTCATAAATAATGAATAATGGTGCAACCAAAATTGAAACGAAGAAAGGGATTACTTGAATAAGAAATCAAAAGAAATTTAATCAAAGCAATTTTCAATTTTCAAGGTTCAAACTTGCTAAACTTGGAAGATCACCATTACTCTAGCACTGCAACTATGACCCAAAGTGAAGTAAGATGCTAACATAGATGCCCATAATTGATGGTGGACAAACCATATCAAATATCTATTTGTTCATTTAGAATTTCTTATACAGTTGTTTCAAACATGTTTTTTTTACAATTTATTAATTATAGTTTGTCAAGATGCATATCCATATATAAAATGAATAACTATGTGTAGACACCTAAAAATATCTTCACCACTTAACCGACCTCCGATATCACCAATATCACCAATTACCCTTCCAATTGATTAATTAAATTTTTATTTAATTAATTATTTGCCCCAACACCTGATCATTCATCATTTCCCCCTTTCAAATTGAATTAATTTAATTAATTCAATAGTTCCCTCTTTACTAACATTAGCCCAATTAATTAAATAAATGTGTAAATATTTATTTGATTAATCCACCCCTTCCATTAAAATCTAATTAATTGAATAAACCATGTTTATTTAATTAATTCAACCTACTAATCAACCTATTCCTACCCTAGTTGATTAAATACCTATTATTTAATTAGCTAGTCTAATGTACATGACTCTAGACCTAGGATTAATTAAATTAAACATTATTTAATTAATCCTAACCCCTAATTAACCCATCCACTAATTTACTACAAGTATATTAATTAGGCTAATCACCTCAATTAAAATGGTCAAACCTTGTTTAACACTCCTCCCCACATCCCACAAATAAAAAATTGATATTTATGCCACATAAAACAATTTTTTATACACACTTGTCATAAACCTCATTTATAACCTCTTACACCCCTTACACATGTCATAACTCATTAATTGGATCTCTTCCCAAAATAAATTTTTAATTCATTTCTAATCCTACTCTCTTCCCATGTGAATTTTTAATTCACATCTAATCCATCTCACCCAACCTCATTAAATTCACTTCTCTTCCCAAGATGAATTAAAAATTCATCTTTATTCTCATCCCTCCATTTTTAATGATTAAATCCAAGCCCTCCACCTCACATTCATCCTCATCCATTGATCTCCCAAATGAATCTCAACCCTTGGATCAAATCCCCCTCCAAAAAGCCTAGAAATACACCATCATCCAAGCCATTTGATCATTCACAATTTGAGTTTTGTTATCATGCCAAAATCTCTCCATTCTCTATCGTTGTGAGCTGGGATTCTAGTGATTTGCATATTAGTTTTGAGAGTATTTCACATAGGAATCATGGGTAAAGCAAGAGCCTAAGGGTGCAAGGCTCTCCACCTTAGCTAGGAGTTTGGATGTCATCTTGAAGGAATACTTTGTATTTTTCATTGCATTTCTTTGTGCTTTATCTTCATTTTGGTTTCCTTAACCTCATTTGGCACGCTCGGTGGGACCCACAAGGTCCATGCTAATATTTTGAGTGAGTTTTTGGTGTTTAAAGGCGTATTTTGTAGGTTTCGGTGCTAAGTACCCTCTGTTTGGTGCCATTTCCTCACGTAGTGGTGCCATTCCTGCATACTATGGCACCATTTCTGACTGTTTGGCACCTTGACTAACACTTATTTCATAGTTTAGCTTTTAGTGGCTTTTTAAATGTTTTAAGGGCTTTTAAGATAACTTGCTCTCTATTTTCATAGAAGACAATGAAGGAGGGGGAGATAATGCCAAAATTTTTAGCATAACTTTTATGTTTTTTTTCCTCACTCATTTGATTTGGCTAACGCTTTTTGGGTGTTTTGATCCAACTTGGGGGTGTTTAAAAGAGATGAGAAACATTTGTATGACACCTTGAATCCCTATTTGCTATTAACCATTCCTTTTGTAGCCCCTTTTGAAGCACTGCATCATTTTGGCGCTATCTGTGCCCAATTCGACGCTATTAGGTCCAACAAACAAGACAAACAGAGGTAAAATGACAGTTTAGTGCCAATTCTAGTTTCTGGAGTGCCTTCTTATCCTATAGCACCTTTTGTCCCTTTTGTGGTGCCATTTATTTGTAATAATCAACAGTAGTTATCTATCGGTCTATGTGACGCCATTTCTAAATTCTGTAGCGCCATTTGGGTATTCTGTAACACCATCTTCTGTAACACTTAAAAATAATTGTTTCTCTGTATGTAGCACTATTGTTGGTTTCTGTGGCGCCTTTGTTATCTATTTTGGCGCTATTTGTTGTGCTGACATTGGAATCTATGTAGGGTATTGACAGTGTTCTGCAGGTTAAAAAACGTCTGTCTAAGACCTAAAAATTAGACTACTAACATCCTTTGTAGGGTTTTGTTAAACTTAGAAACACTTCATTTTGGTGCACTAAAAAGAACCTTGCTTGCTTAGCCTAGAAAAACACTTACATTTGGTGCATTAAAATTAACCTTGTTTGCAAAAAATCGTGGGCACACTTCATTTTGGGTCTTAAAAAGAACATAGCTTTTGTGTGACGTGTCTTGTGTGCTTGCACATTTGTGTTACCCAAGAGATAGAATCAAAGTATCCTCTCCCCTCACCTTCAAAAGGATCTTGGGTGAAGAGAAATGGTTCTACTCTCTTTTTCTTTTTAGTAGGGGCTTGCCCTTGAGACACATCCACAAGGAGAACTCATTGGCGACCTCAAGCGGTACTTTCATTCGGTCCGCTATATAAAATAGGATAAGGTGAAAGCCAAGTCCAAATCGGTATTAGCGCTTACTATTCAGTGCTAGCTCTAAAGGAAGTCATACCTTGTGTATATGAAACTCCTAGTAGAGCTAGTTAAAACCTTAAGTGGTTTACTAGATGCTCGTAACGTGTCGATCCACCGAATGTTCCCCCACTAAACACCTTTGTTTTAGAGCCCAAAATCCTTCTATTTGTTGGCACAGGAGGTTAGACCTTTGAAGTCGTCCCATGTTCTCGCAATTCAAAGTTGAGATAGCAAATTCCTTGAGATCTTCGGGTCTTTAGGAATTCAAAGTTTGGTGTGCTCGAGAAGTGCGTGCTGTGTAAGGGGGAGCCAGTGCCATCAAACTTCTAAGCTGTCCGCTCTGAATAAGTATGGTTGGAGCAATCCAAGTGGGAATCCAACAAATATTGTCCTTTCCTTGCCTTAGGTTGTACAAGTGTTTGATAAATTTCCATATTTTCACAATAAAACCTTTGGCCATTGTCTTCTCTTGTTTGAAGTGTTTGTATTGCTTGCCAAGAAACTATCATTAAAACATTCAACACTTCCTAAAAAAATCCATCACTTGACATTCCAAAAATCCAAAAGTTGACATCAAAATCCACCAAAACCATAGCCCTTCTTTGACCATCACCCATAGCCATTTGACCCAAATTTTTCATCCATATTCCCATTTGGACCTTAGAGAATAATCACTTTCATTATTGGACCCTTCATTATCAATCAAATCAATAAGCCCAACCATCAATCTCCATACATAATCCCACATAACCTTACATTTTGATTTTCATCTTTGGACCCCCACTTTATTTCATTCCACATCCTCGCACTTATCTCAACACTTTCCAAAATTTCAAAATCCAAACATCCAACCAAAAAATCAAAGCCATCCAAACATCCAAAATCAATTTCTTAATCGAATCCCCAACCACATTCCAAATCAACCTTTAAGCAAACATTAAATCTAGATCTTGTCATCCTTTGTTATCCCATTTTGCTTGTCAGTCATTAGTCTACCTTCAAGTGAAATAATCATCCTCTTTTTGTCTAAAGTCAGTAGTCTGCTTTAGGTAAACGATATGCAACATGGAAACAAACGAAAGAAATATTCTTTCAAGGATATTTGCCCTTACCCATTTGATAGGACATTGTACATGCCTCCTTTTCCCAAAATTTTTGAAACACCCAAATTTGACAAGTATAAAGGAAAAGGATACCCTAGGGAGCACCTTAGGGAGTTTTATATAACTTTCCTCGAAGTCTCATATGACGACACCTTTTTAATGAGACTTTTCCCTAGAAGCCTTGGTGGTCAAGCCACCGAATGGTTTGCTCACCTTCCTCTAGGTATCAAAACATTCCATGAACTTGTGGAGAAGTTTGTAAACCATTTCTCCTATAATTTTGAACATGAGATATCAATGACTGAACTTTGCAATACCAAACAAAAAAATGGAGAATCTTTCACCGCCTTTTTGCAAAGATGGAGAGGATTGGCAAGCAAGCTCCTTGGCCTATCCCTGAAAAATAACTAGTCACCATGTTTGTGGCTAATCTTAATCAAGAAATGGACTTCCATTTGCAAATTTAGTGCGCATCCACCTTTGAAGGGGTCATCGACAAAGGCACCACTATCGAGAGAGACCTTATTGCCAAGGGCTCGATAAAGCTCTATGACAACAAAACCAACAACAACAATAACAACAACAACGACAAGGTCAAAAACAATACCCCAAACACAAACAACAACACACAATCAAACGATAAACCTCACTTTTGGGGTAAAAACAAGAACACTTCAGACGACGACATCACTGATGTAAAGGCCATCCAACATATACAAAACCCACCACCACCAAGTACATCCACCACGAATAACATTAATATCCCCAAAGGTTCACCAAAACAAAACAACCCTAACAGGAAGTTTACACCTCTAGGGGAACCTATCGAAAATGTGTTGAATAATCTTCTAAAAGAGGACCTGATCACACTACCCCCTATTAGACCTTACAGTGAAGATCAATTCAAGGCTGCTTGGTTTGATGAAAATCTCTTTTGTGAATATCATCGCGTAAAGGGACATAAAATGTCAAACTTCATGAAGCTAAAGCACTGTATACAAGATCTTATCGATAAAGGGGACATAACTATTGATGAACCCCCTAAACAATCACCAAACACAAATCTCAGAGCATACAAGGATCCACTCCTGGATCATGGCAAAGGAAAAACATCCTCATCAAACCAAGCCTATAATGTTGTACCACCCCCCGCTTCTTTCAATTCTGTTGTGGGACGAATAGAAGAATATTCTAATCATGTCAATACCATCACCATCTGAGCGAAAGTACCCAATTGCACTGTCACAACCCGTCGCAGCCGTATTTCCATACGCGGAGTCCTTGCTACTAATCAACCATCTACAATCTCCTAGATCACCTCGGCAAAACCTCGGCACAAATTTCCATCCTTGAGTTGCTTCACACATCTCACACCCACAAGGAAGTCCTTGAAAAAGCCTTGATAGAAACACAAGTCCCTACTGATTTGAATGTTAACCAATTCCAAGCTATGGTAGGCCATATCGCTTCACCCCATCGCCTCACATTTTTCAAAAGAGTATCTTCCTTCACCCAACGTTGCCCATAATGAAGCCTTACATATCGAGGTTTTGATCTGTAAGCACATTATAGAATGAGTCTTAATAGATGGTGGCTCCGACCTAAACCTGTGCACTGTAAAATTATTAAAATAGTTGGGATACTCTAATGTGGTCGTGGATGCTAGTGAATGCATAAAAATCAAAGGATATGATGACACTGAAAGACTATCTGAGGGTACTATCAAGCTCCCCATCCAAGTAGGAGAGAAGATTATTGAAACAAAATGTCAGGTCCTTGATCTTGACCTTCCTTATAACATTCTTCTTGGCTGACCATGGATCCATGCCATGCAGGCCGTCCCATCCACATTCCATCAGTGCTTGAAATTTTCCCACAATGACACGAAGGTTACTATCTATGCCGATCCCTGACCATTCCAATATTGTGGTTTTTTGGAAGGACACGATCACACCTTCTGTCCCTACAATAGTGCCACCAAAACACCCACTTCCCTTGCAAAACCCACATCATCCACTTCTTATATCAATCCTTCCAATATTGCTACCACTTCACAAACCTTCACACTGCCGGAGGTCAAAATCAAGGTAAGCGGCATGGGGTGTGGCGAATATGACCTACATGGTACCTTTTGTGTAGGATCATTGCCCACCCCTAAGATATTTGGCGTACCAAAAGAAGGAGTCTCCACGGTGGTTATCAAATGCAAACCCTCGCCTACCTTTGAAAAGAAGCATCTTTTAGAGCAAGATGTGCTTGAAGATATATCCTCCTAGTTGTACAATGAAGAAGAGGCAAAACAAGAAGCCCCTACCATCCCAACTGAGATCTATGGAAAGGGCTTAGAAGTTGTTAAGTACATGAGCTATAGAGGATAAAGCAGTATAGGCCTTCATGAGCAGGGGATCATGGAACCAATCCAAGCAACAAGAAACCCATGTTTTCATGGATTAGGGTATGGGAAACAAGAGTCCATCCTTACTAATGGAAAATGAATCTTAGGCGAGGTTGCTAAGGTCTCCCCTGCAGTCGATAACATTAACGAAGTAGACCATCAAGATTCCTTTAGCGATTTCATTGAGTTGTTTGAAACCTCTATGTACACCATTTATACCCTAACCACCACTCCATCTGACTCCTGCGACCTACCTCTTGTATACCCCCAACTTATAGATTGGGACCAACAAGGACCTCTCATCCTTGATGTCACACAGAATGAAGAGGCAATAGCAGAAATGATGGGGGTTAGAGATCACTTCCCCCTTGGAGATCACAAAGCCAAATATATCATGGAACTCAACACGTCTGCTTACTTCGGAGAAACCACCCATGCTCTTAGTCACAAAAACATAAAAATAAAAACACCCCCTGGTGAAAACCACTCCGTGGCACTTTCAGGTGAAGAAAAAATTAAAATAAAGGATGTATCACCTAGTCAAAACCTCTATGAGGCGCTAGGAGATGAAAGCATGGGCCTTCCTGAATTAGATCAAGTATATCTAGACAGATCACCCATCCTAGTGGAAGCATCACAAGAAATGAACCTTGGAACAAAAGAAGCACCGAAAATTACGTTTAAAGCAGAATCCCTTACAACAATGGAGTAGGAGAACTTCCTAACCTTCTTTAAGCAAAGAAGCTGTAATTTTGCATGGACTTATGCTGATATGCCGGGACTAGATCTCGCTTTGGTTGTTCATCACCTTGCAATATGTCCTGATGTGAAAATGGTAAAACAAAAGCTAAGGAAGATGAATCCTCAGATTACACTCTTGGTCAAAGTAGAACTTAAGAAACTCCTAGATGTGGGGTTTATCTGACCAATAGATTACCCCGAATGGGTGTCTAATATTGTACCTGTATCCAAAGTCATTGGGGGCATCTGGTGCTACATAGATTTTAGAGATTTTAATAAAGCTTTCCCTAAAGATGACTTTCCGCTACCCAACATTGACATCATAGTGGATCTCACAACATGTCATGAGATGTTGTCTTTGATGGATGGTTTCTTGGGGTACAATCAAATTAGGATCGCAGAAGAAGAGCAACATAAAACATCTTTCATATGTCCGTGGGGGATATACTGCTAGGTGGTAATGCCTTTCGGCCAGAAGAATGCAGTTGCGACATATCAACGGGCAATGATAGTTATCTTCCATGATCTCTTTCACAATATAATGGAAGACTATGTGGATGATCTATTGGGAAAATCTAAGACTAGAGAAGAACATCTAAACGTGCTGGCTAAGATCTTCGATAGGCTAGAATAGTACAATGTGCGACTCAATCCAAAGAAATTTGTCTTCGGGGTCACTTCCGGGAAGCTTCTAGAATACATAGTATCAAGAAGAGGAATTGAAGTAGACCCTACTAAATTCAAATCTATAATGGAGATGCCTCCCCCAAAGACACTTAAGCAGTTGAGAAGTCTACAAGGAAAGCTTCAATCTATCAAATAGTTTATAGCACAGCTTGTAGATAAATTCTAGCTTTTTCAGCATCTCCTGCGCAAGAATACAACCTTCGTGTGGGACAATCAGTGCCAACATGCTTTTGAATGGATGAAAGAATACCTTGCTAACCCACCTATCCTTGTTCCACCAAAACAAGAAGAACCCCTCTTGTATATTTTGACAATAGAAAGAACTATAGGGGCCTTGTTGGCACATCATGATGAACAAGGGAAAGAGAGAGCCATATATTATATCAGTTGTACATTGGTGTCCTATGAGCTAAATTATACTCTAATTGAATGAGCATGCTTAGCTGTCATCTTCACTTCACAGAAGTTGAGACACTACATGCTTAATCACAAGACTAATCTCATTGCCAAAATTGATCCGCTGAAATATCTGTTAACTAGAGCTACCCTTACAAGAAGAATGGCTAAATGGGTAATGATCCTGAGTGAATTTTATATTGAATACACAGAAAGGAAAGCCATTAAAGGATAGGTAATCGCTGATCAACTAGCTGAGGCACCAATTCCAACAAAGCAACCAACACTTGTAGAGTTTATGGATGAGTCCATATTGATAGTAACACCAACAACAGAATCATGGAAGATGTATTTTGATGGCTCTTATACGCATCGAGGCTCGGGGGCAGGCATTTTGTTTGTGACCCTTCAAGGAGACACCATCCCCAAATAATACAAAATTACATTTCCATGTACAAACAATGTAGCAGAATATGAGGCTCTTATCACAAGACTCTACATGGTCATTCAGTGGAAGATCAAGAAGCTGGTAGTCTATGGAGATTCCCAATTGGTCATTCGACAAGTGAACAATGAATACAAGACTAAGGATGATAAGATCTTGCCTTATAAAAGGATGGTAGATGACTTTAAAGATTACTTTGTTGATATCCATTTTGAACAGATTCCAAGGTTAAATAACAAAGCAACGAATGCCATGGTGACGATAGGATCTTTGGTGGACATGAAGAAAGATAGCAAGGAATGTGAGTTCCTGATCAAAGAACTCCCTATATTGGCTTCTGATGTTCCATAATAAGAACTGGTGTGTGACATTGTTGGTCCCCTATCTCTATGGTATCAAGGAACGCACATGTATCTTCATGACAACATAATCCTGCCCAACCTATCATCCTTACAACGCAAAAGCTTCATTTGCCGAGCCTCCCCCTTTACCCTCATAGGCGACACTCTTTATAAAAGGAGTCTTGATGGTACGCTTTTACGATGTCTTGACTCTAGGGAAGCCGAGGTGGCCTTACAAGAGGTACAAGAAGGCATTTGTGGGGCACATTCTAGTGGACCTAACCTAGCTAAGAAGATCTTGAGAACATGATACTACTAGCCGACCATGGAGCGAGACGCTTACAGGTTCGTGAAGAAATGCTTGTTGTGTCAACAATATGGGGACCTTATCCATGCACCATCACAAGAGCTGCAACCAATAACAACTCCATGGCCTTTTTCACAATGGGGACTCAACCTTGTAGGTAAGATTCATCCCCCATCATCCAAAGGTCATAAGTTCATTATCATCGCCATCGAATACTTTACCAAGTGGGTTGAAACAATTCTACTCACTTTCACCACATGTATCCAAATAGCCAAATTCATTCTCCACTACATCATATGCCGCTATGGCATCCCCAATTCCATTATCACAGATAACAAGAAACCATTTAAGAACCAGGAAGTCCACACTTTGTGTGATAAATTCCAGATCCAACACCATTTCTCCACTCCATACTATCCCCAAGGTAATGGTCAAGTTGAAGCTTCTAACAAGACTATTCTTTGCATTCTAAAGAAGATGGTTAATGAAGCTGGTTGTGACTAGCACCTCCAACTCAATCCCACCCTATGGGCCTACCACATGAGCATCCACACACCCATAGGAGCCACACCATATTCCCTAGTATTTAATTCTAAAGCCATCTTATGTATTGAGGTCGAGCTCCCATCACTCAAGGTTTCATTATAGAATGTGATCATTGATGAAGAGTACCAAGTTGCAAGACTGCACGAGTTAGAATTGTTGGATGAGAAATGCCTAGATGCACTCAACCATCTGCAGGCATACCAAAATTGCCTACGAAGAAGCTATAATAAAAAGATCAAGAACCGTAGGTTTGAAGTAGGCGACCTTGTCCTCATGGAAAATTAGAAGAATTTGCAGGAGCACACTAAGAAAGGAAAATTTGAGCCCAATTGGTTGAGACCCTATGTTATCACAACTAGCTATGGATTAAGGGCATATCATCTTGCAACACTTGAGGGGCAACCTCTGGATGAACCCATGAACATTTTTCACCTGAAGAAGTTCTATGCATGACTCATCAAGTATCCCAAAGCAAAAGCCAAAAAAATCAAAAAATAGAAAAATTCAAAAAATCCAAAAACCAAGAAAAACCTGAGTGCAATAAAGCCATCTAATGATGAAAATCACTTCGGTGATGCCTTCGATAGGTACTATGGTGAAAACTTGTTTCAGGTGCCATGTGTAATGGCTGGTTCCACCATCTAATAAGTCATCTTTCCATCACAACATTCCATATCACACATACTCCCATAGCTTGGAATTCTTAAACATCAAATCTCATCGCCTGCCCTAACTGCATCCCACCCAAATCCAATCCATGGAATGAGGATCCTTGTATGCTCTCTTTGTACAACCAAAATTCAAAAAATCCAAAAACAATAAAAAATTCAAAAAATCCAAAAACAATATAAAATTCAAAAAATCCAAAAACAATAAAAAAATTCAAAAAATCCAAAAACACCCAAAACATTGGAAAAAGTAGAAAAATGCAAAAACACTCTCACATCATAATCCCACACATCATCTTCCACATCATCACATCCATCCTGAACCATTCCCACATCATCAATTCTTACTAGAACTACATATTCATCTCACCTGCATCTTGAAAGTGCCGTGATCCAGTGGACATGGAGTATGTAGGTAGTCTGGAATATGAAGGAAGTATCCAGTACTCAAGTACATAAGATGCACCCATCCAGCCTATTTGGATGGTCCCTACTTTTTGAGCTTATTAGATTCACCAAGCAATGCACACGCTAAGCATACACTAGAAACATCGCACCTCATGCAAAAATCATCAATCAACATACCAACTATAATCATCACACATGGCCCAACTATCCTTTTGCCCACCTTTTGGAATTGATCCAAAATCCAACTGATTCACATCCTAGGATATATCGTTCCTACAATGGATAGAATCCATCATCCTATCAACACCTATTTTGGCAAGAGAATACAATCCCTGTGTGTGTCATTTTGTTGATCTTTTGATTATTGTTTTTTTATCTTGTTGTCTTGTTCTAGGTCACTTTCCAAAACTACCTTGATCCCATTATATCATGGTATGTGGTGGGCAACACTTGGAATAGGCATGGTCATTGTTTCTGTATGCTGTGCTTGTGGGTTGATTTTTATTACTCCAAGAATAGTATTCATATCTTGAAGCTAGGGTCAGTTCTAGCATAGTGTGTCCCATTTGCACTTATGTTGAGTCCCCTTCCCTCAGCTAGGCAAGATTATACTACCTTGGGCATGCATGAAATTAACCTATTATTTGTGAGTCCAGTCCATGCAAGCGTGGGATAAAAATCATCACATAGGTCCTCTCATACCTTTGTGAAAAGTATCCTACTTTGCTATAATAAACCTAGAAATGCACTCAATAGTCTAATGCAAGTACTATACCTAGCTCATTTCATCATCCAACCATGTTATTTGGGCTTAGAATTTTAGTTCCCCCTAATCCATCCATTCTAATCCCCCCTCTCACTTACCCTTTAACCCATTCAACCAAACCAACACACCTAAACCAAAACCCCTCTAGTGACGTGGTTTCTAATAACCTAGCATTCCCTATACCATCCTCACAATCCCCTTTTCCTCCCAACCCATAACCATACCCCTCCCGAACCCATCCCTCAACACCTAACCCCATCACCTAGGGTTTAACATGCACATAACATGTATCAAGACGTGTTCATTGCATTAACCATTACACTAATTCATTAACATTGCATAAACTCATCATTTCATGTTTACCATGGAGATTCTAAAGGGAACACATTGCCTGACAATTTCTATTACTTGTTCCCTCCCTAACTTTCCCAAAAAGCATTGCACATTGGGCAGTGGTTATATTACATGCATGTGAAACGTCTTCAAGAGTTAACCATGATGACTTCATGTCACACAAATCAAACTCTCACACAAGTGTAATATGAGAATCCACTATATTAACCATTTCATTTCTTTTTTACATCCACAATATATATATTTTCATTTTCATTCATTTTTGCATCCATAATAAATGTTTATTAATCTGAGCATTTATTTTCATTCCATGTCCATTTTAATCCACATCATAATCCATAATCATAACATGCATCGACATTATCACATCATAACGCATAAACAACATAAGAAAAACATAAATAATCACATCACAATACATGATCAATCACCATCATAAACATAACATATATATCATCATGACCCATAGCACGACATAAAAAACATCCATCAGTATCCATCTAATTCATAGCATAAAATATCACACCATCACATAGTACATCATAATGAAATCATAAGTACCGCCTGCATAGATCATGATATCATAACAAAACATCCATCCATAGGCCAAAAGAATCATAATAGATATCATAAACATCAGAAAATCCTTACAATCATTAATATCTGAATTACACCACTATGTGGATGACATGAGGGAGCCATCCCGACAAGTACCATCAGTGTATTCATTGCTCATTTCATCACATAATGCATCTCGACAAGTACGATCAGTGTAATCATCAATCATTGCATCACATAATATAACATAAATAAAATCAACCATCACATAAAAAATCTACATCATCATCAATACATCCATCACATGAGCATATATACATAAACCATCATAACATACATCATAAGTGCATCCATAATATAAACTATCATTTACAAGCCATAAACAATAATCATCATATATCATCAAATACCATCAAATATCATCATATGTCATACATCACCGCAAAATATTGTACATCGCTCAAAATCAATACAAGTCATGATACAAAAATCAGCCTCTAAGGGCTCAAAATACATCAATGAATATTAGCCCTGGGATGAGGAGCCCTTGCCGGACTCTGTGGGTGACCCTGGTTGTGGCTGTTGTTGTTACTATTGTAGGAGTGGATGTGATGTTTGTTGTGACTATTGGGGTGCTAGTGGTGGGGGTGCCGTAGGCTGCTAGATTGACTGTATAGACCTCCTGGATCTATAAGACCCAGACATCCTAGATCTGCTACACTGACTATAGCTAGGTATGACCTGACCCTCTGGCACTACAGAACAATATGCTCCATAATAGTACTCGTCCCTATAACTACATGATCTGAGTCTACATCTGTGAAAACATAGGACCCATAGCAGTACCTGCCACCATCCCCTGCAAACTCACCACCCGTGCCTCTGCCTGTTGGGCCCTAGCCTCTGCAGTCTGTCGTAGGGCCCGCTCTAAATTTCTCTCACCTATCAGCACATCCACTTGAGCCTATGTTTGTACCAACTGCACCTGTAACATGCTAATTTGACCAGCTGACCCATCTGCTCTGTCTAGCAATGTAGCTGCCCCACGAAGCTGTACAAGCTCATGCTGCTGTCTCCGCATGGTATCCTCCAAGCTTGCCAACTAGCCTTAGAGTGTCCCCACCTCCTCCTCATCATCTGCTTGGGTGCATCAATGTGATGGACGCTCTCTCAGCACTGACCTTGATCCTGCCGCCTAGCTATCCGCCTTTGCCCTGCCAATCCTAGGAAACACTAGTAGAAATATGGCAAATAAATGACTAGGTGACTAAAACTTTTAGTCATGTGACCAAAATTTTAATCACGTGACTAAAACATTTTGCAACACAACTATAAATGACTAAATAAATGACTAATTTGGTCATCGGTTGAAATGACTATTTAAATGACTAAATAAATGACTAATTTGGTCATCAGGCAAAAAAACACAACTAAAAATAAAATTGACTAAATAAAGGACTAAATAAATTCCTCTATTCTTTTTTCTTTCACTTTAGTTTTGGAGGGAATTAATGGAGGGATTGTGCATTTATGAATTTTGAACAAAAGGTAAAACCTATGAAGAAGCAAAGATTGTGTGTTTAGCAGGAGAAGATTGTTCATGGCTGCCGAGAATAGGGTATGCAGAGTAGTTAACCAGGAGAAGATTATTCATGGCCACCAAGAATAGGGTATGAGTAGTCGAATAGGAGAAGATTGTTCATGGCCGCTAAGAATAGGGTATGAGTAGTCGAATAGGAGAAGATTGTTCATGGCTGTAGTTCTTTGAGTTTGGAAATAGTTTTGAGATCATCGTGTGAATGAAGAAATGGGGGAATTTTGGGATTTCCAGCTATAGATGACAGATATCAAAGGAGTAGATAGACGGTAGATAGACGACAGATAATAAATTGTTTTATGAAGTAGAGGTAGGGTTTTCCACGTACCTCTATTCTTCTCTTAGCCTGCTCTAAAGTTTTGTATCTTTGAAAGCTTGGTGCTCTGTCATTAGTGACTGATCTATCTCTTTCAATGATTGTATGAAGAGGTCTCATGGTTCTTTATTGATAAAGTTCTACTTTTTCCATTCATGATTTATACTTAGAATACCTTGGCATGAATGAATTTGATGGTCTTCAACTTGTGACTTAGACACTGCCCCTGTGTGTGTGATTCAACTTTTGAAAGATGATTGTATTTTCAAAATGACTATCACAAAATAGAGAATAAAAGCTTGTTGTTGAGAATGCAAGACTATTCCATGATTTGTTTCATTCCTTAAATCTGCTCTTCATTGTCTTTACTGTCTCTTACTGCTATCTTGACAATAACCTTTGTCATGAAAACCTTGTTCATTGCTTCATACATGAACTCATCTTTGTTGTCCTATCACGAACTTGCCTACAAATTCCTAAATACAAAGATATCATTGATGATGAATGTCCTTTTTATGCAAAAATCTGTCACAGTCACATTCCCTTTGTCCATCTGCTGCTATGACTATCATATAGCTTATTAGCTTGATTTTGATAAACTTGAAGATTCTATTCATAGACTTTTGACTATAAAAAATCCTCTCTGTTACTTTTGTTATTGATATATGACATAGTTTTCACATAATTCACATTTGGATGCAAAAAGACTGTAAATATTCCATTGTCTTTTCTCTGCTGTTGTAGCCCACTTTGGTGACTGTGATTAGGGCATCTCTTTGAATGGATAGTGATCTCCTCTTTTCTTCTGTGGTGTTGTGCATTACTCTTTTTGATGACTGATTTACTGTTAGTTTGATGACATGACTGTCATCACTTTCAAAGGCACTTGTGTCACTGTTTTAGCATCTATATAATGACTATCTTTGCCTGATAAAATCTTCAAGGATTAGTTAACTAATTAGGTAAGGGTTTGTATTTTGACAAAAGTGTTTAGCTTCATGGATTTGGTATTTTTATCTTTTCAATGCTTCTACAGACTGTAATATCTGTCCCCTCCTTTGCAATCAAAGGCATGACTGTATTCTCTATGCTATTTTTCCTATTGTCATGATTGTCATTTGAAATGGTTGACATCTTGAGTCCTTTATTTGGTGACTTTGCCTATGATTTTAGCAAGTGATTTACTGCTATGAATACTTCATCACAATAGTTATTTAATTGGGGTCTTAAAGTGTAATCTTGATAAATTGTTTAGTATTTCTTCTAAATGCTATTTGTCTATTGGTTTACATAACTTGTCTATATTTCTAAGTCAGATAACTTGTAAAATGTATAATTGTCGGCATGGGAATGAAATTGAATTGCTATTGATGTTTGTTATTCTCATGGACACGTATTGAAGCACTTACTCTATCTAATGTATGTACTTGAAAAAATGTTTTAGGTGCATATAAGTGTAGCAGCTACTTGCATGGGTGATAAAGCTTGTTTGGAGAGGACTTGGAGACTTTTGAAAATGTGGGCAAGGAATTCAGAGTTTGCTGTAATGAATTTGAAGTTAGCGAGGTCCTCTGCAGCAAAGTCAAATTTGGGGACATACTCTACAACAAATTCAAAGGTAATTCAAAATCCTCATTGCCAAAAGTGAATTGATATTTTCATGATATTTGGAGAAGCTGCTTGTGGGTGCCCCCCAGGAGATATTTTCATGATTGAAGCTTGAAAACTTAAAAGAAAATGTTATCTTCAATATTTTTGAAGTTGATCCTTAACTGATCCTTAAACTCAAATAAAACCACACCTCTACTCTGCATGATCTCCCTGCATGATGACTAGCCCAAATTGAAGGAAAGGTTATCCTAGCTTGACCATATGCATGATTGAAGGTTACCTTTTAAGATTTTATATTTAAAGGCCTTCTAGGCGTAGGATAGCTTATTATACTAAATTAACATTGAAATGTACAATATTATAGATGGATTAGTGTCGAAGGTTGACTACGGATCAATATCATGCATATGATGAGAGAATAGCCAAAGAGAGGGAAATGGAAAAACATCCATGTCCATGTAATGACTATCTTGGTGGAAGGGTGAGAAAAAGAAATACAATTTATTGGCATATGATAAGATATGGGCATAGTGGTATAACCCTTGGGCTTACAATTCTTATGAAGATAGGATAGAATTGCAGACTGTGAGAGATAAAGAGGCAACAAACATAGATGAAGTGGCACCGAACATAGATGAAGAGACAAAAATGTTAGATGAAGGGTTTGAAGTTGAAAGAATGTTGAATGAGGGTCTAAACGATGATTGGGCCAAGTCAATGGAGGATGCTTTAAAGCCTGTGTATGCTAATTGCAAGTTAAGTCATTTGACAACAATCCTTCAAATTCTTAACTTCCGAGTGGTGCATGGTTGGACAAATGAGTGTAGATCAGTTATTGGTATTATTAAGTTTGTTGTTACTAGCTGACTCCACATTGTAAACAAAATGAAGTCAATGTAAAAAGAAGATTAGTAAGCTCAGCTTGGGGTATGAAAACATCCACACATGTGTTAATGGTTGTGTATTATTTCACAAAAATCTTGCAAGTGAGAGTGAATGTTCGAAATGTCATGAAGCAAGGTATAGACAAGGGTTGAAATCAACTTTGGTTCCTAGAAAGGTTTTTCGCCACTTTCTGATAGTCCCATGATTACTCTAAATGTATAGGTGCAGAGACATTGCTAAACTTATGCAGTGGCATGCCCAAAATAAGAGCATTGATGGAAAACAACGACATGTGCCTGATTCTAAGACGTGGATGGAATTTGATAATAGATGGCTTGATTTTTCTCAAGATCCTCATAATATAAGGTTGGGTTTGGCTCTAGATGGGGTGAACCCATTCTCAAATCAAAGTACTAAATGGTCAACTTGGCCATTGTTTTTAATAAATTATAACTTGCCTCCATGGTTAGCAACTAAACCATTTTTCTTAATGCTATCATTGATTATATCGGGAAAGAAAAGTGTGACTTCAGATACAATAGATGCCTATTTAGAGCCATTATATGATGAGCTAATGGAATTGTGGAAAGGAATTGAAGCAATTCAATCTTTAAGTGATGGTCATTCAATCAAATTCACTTTAAGAGCTTCCTTATTGGTTACAATTCATGATCTTCCTGCATATGGTACATTGTCTGGTCTCACTGTTCATGGATACCATGGCTGTCCTGCTTGCAACTTTAAGGATTTTGCGAGGCACTCAAGAAGTTTGCCTAAGTGTATTTATTGTGGACATCGTGCTTACCTTAAAGTGGGTCATCCATATCATCAACAAAAAACACATTTCAATGGTTAAGAAGAGAATCGTGAAGCACCTTTGCTAATAACGGGTGATTACATTATCAAGAATAGACAAAAAAGAATGTCATTTATTGAAAATGGTGGGATTGCTAGTAGTATATATGATCCATGTAATGAAAGTGGTGTAAAATGGTTGTGCATATTCTATAAGTTGCCATACTTTAAGGATATAACCATTAGGCATACTGTTGACTTTATGCATACTAAGAAAGATATAGCCTATGCTATTATAGAAACTCTTTTTGGTGCTTTTGATACTATTTCATCACGTTAAGACTTTCGAGAACTAAAGATTCATCGAAATCTTTGGGTTGAAAAATATGATGATGCAAACTATAGAAAACCCAGTGCTCCTTATGTCTGGACAAAGGAACAACGTGCACAATTCTTACAGTTGATGTATCAGACTCGCTTTCCCACTGGATATGTAAGTAGTACTATCAGAAGCCAAACTAACATTAATAGCTTAAGAGGCCTAAAGACCCATGACTATCATGTTATAATCAAAAATATTTTACCTATTGTGGTAAATATATCAAGTTTGGCAAAGGGGCCAAGATTGGCAATTATAAGGTTGGGCCTAATATTAAAGAGAATGAGTTCACATGTATTAGATCCTTCAAACTTTGATAGTTTGAGGGAGGAGGTTGTTGAAGTCCTTTGTCTATTGGAACATGAATTTCCAACAACAATCTTTAACATTTCTATTCATCTTTTGATACATCTAGAATATGAACTAGAGCATTGTGGTCCAGTAAGAACGAGATGGATGTATCCTATAGAACGATATATGAAGGTTTTGAAAAAAATTGTTTGCACTAGGGCAAAACCAGAAGGCAACATGTCTGAGGGATATTCAATGCAAGAGGCCATTGGATTTTGCATAGAATATATGAAGGATTTTAAAAGTCAATTGACGTGTATGGGATGATGATGAAGATGAGAGAGTTGCAGGTGAAGTATTAGAAGGCAATGGATGTCGCTTCAAGCTATCACATCAAGAAAGAAGTGCGATACATGCCTTTATTCTTCAAAACACATCTTTGTTCGATAAGTGGTACATGTTAAAAAAATTTACACAATTATTTATTTACACATTTATATTATTAATCTTACTATTTGCACATTAATATTCTATGTAGAAAATATGAAGAAGAGAATCAAAGTTGGATGCAACATCGACCTCAAAAGCGTAGACATCATGATTTGGTTGGAGGTGATTCTTTTCCAAAATTTGAAGAATGGATTGCTAATGCAGTTAGTGATGCAAAAAAAGAAGGTCAAGATATAACAACGGAGGAAAGTGAGATTTCACAACCTCCACATTTATGGGCTATGCATTTTAGTGGAATGTGGGCCTATGGTAGCCATTTAAGAGTGGAGGAAAAAGATAAAGGAAAGACAAATTGTGATTGTGTTATAAGTGCTGAATTTATTCACGAAACTGAGAAGAAATTCTATGCTGGATTCATCCAAGAAATTAATCAAGTGGATTTTAGTGAAAATAGTCCTATATTATTAAAATGTAAGTGGATTTGACCATCCACAGTACATTTTTATGAGTATGGATTTATACGTGCAAATACAGGACAATTTTTATCAGAGAGGGATGAGACCTATGTTTTCCCTTTTCAAATTAACCAATCATTTCTAATTGATGATGTAAGAAGCCCAGGATGGTTGTAAGAAGCCCATTGGGAAAAATGCTGCAAGGTGGGCCTCTGAGTTAAGTGTGAGATGTAGGGCCCATTTGGATATTTGTAAATCAAATTTGTAGAGCAAGATCCACGAAGTGTGGAAAATGTTATACAAAAAATGGAAAATGCTTTTGAGACTATTAGTGGATAAATTTCTAGAAGATATTACAAGCAAAAGATGAGACTTTTGATGAACAATTTTAGATACAATTGTAGAAAAACAATCTTCGAGGGAAAAAAAAGGTTAGAATCCTCTCTATCTCCCAAACAGTGGGAGGCATTGAAAGAAAATATGTGTTCTAAAGAATATTTGACAAAGAGTTATAAAGGAAAGAGGTCAAGAGATAATGTGGCAGCTGGATATACATTTGGCCGAGGCGGGTTGCAGGCCAAAATGGATAAAATTGGAGTAAGGGTATGGCTTTTTGGTTTAATTTACGTTGGTTATTTATTTCTATTTTTTATTGAACTAACTATATGTTGATATTGACATTGTATTTTAGGTGGAAAACAGTAATAGAGAAGTAGGTGTGGAAGATATGCTTGATTATATGGAAGCACTAGATCCGAGTAAATCTAACAGTAGTATGAAGTGGAAATCTAGTTCATCAATAGAGATTTCAGAGCCATCTGTTAGATGCACAGTAAGAGCCTCTGCAGATCATGTCAACTCAAATGAAGGGTACCAACATATAATGAGTTGCTTACACAGTCTCACTGAGAAGTTGTCGTAGTTGGCTTCCTCTGTTAAGCCTATAGTTTCTGCACGGAATGAGCAAAATATTATGGATGTAGATGAGGTAAGAGGCTCTATTGTACTATCCTTTCATTTTGTGTGCTTGTTATTGGGTAAACTTGTTCCTTTTTTTGTTATACTTCCTTGTGATTGCATTTTTTGGATACTTCAATAGTTATCATAGTTCTTGGATATTGTAAACAAAGAATGAACCTACCCTCAACGTGCAATACTGCAATTCTAGCCATTATAACCTTAGCATTGATGCTTTACATAAATGTGTTATCACGAATTGTCTCACTGTTCTACTTACAGAACCAAAAGAAACATGCAATACTGTAATTTACTAGGTTCTACTTGAAATCATTTTGCTTGAGTATTCACTTCATTATTGTTGTCCTTGTCATGTTTATGACATACTCCTATGCTGCATTATGAAATTTAACTCTATCATTCTAGACAGTCACTTTGAGTATGTCTTAGTCCTACCCTATTTTGGGGCAGCCCTAATTTTTAGGTGTCAGTTTATGACTGTTATTTGGGTCCTTTGCCAACACGGTAAGTTTGAATTACAAAAATTTTGGCGGGAGTGTTTGTAGTTGCATAGAAAAGCATGCTTAGGCATATATTTGTAAACTAGATGGCAATTGTGATGTTCAAGTGTTCTCAAGGTGATTCAAGACTTTCATTGTGTTGCAAGAGTAGACTTGTGTGGCTTGTGTGTTTGTATTTGTAGATTTGAGCATCCATTCATCATGGAATGAAGAGCATCTTCCTCCCATGATATATTCACTACAAGGTGATATCATATTGTGTTTTCATTATCAACTCCTTTAGTTTTTGCCTCTACCTCCCAAGGGCATGCACTCTCTATCTGACAACGGTGTTCAAAGACTTAAGTGTCCTCTGGGGCTTGACTGAGGCAAGCCTCTAAACACCACAACCCCCTCCCAAAGTCTTGTGATTGCAGGTTACAGGTGTCACATTTGGGAAAAGTGAAGTTGCAAGAAAGATTGGAAGACATCAAGGATTTAGGATCCGAAGAGAAGCAAGACAATGGAGCACTTCCAAGACTTGGGCACTCACACTAGTGTCCTCCGCAGACCAATTTCTAGAAATAGAAGTTACAGGGCTGATCAATTTCAGAAGGAGGTCTGGATCCCATGAAGAAACTAGTACCTTGAACTTGGGCACCCACACCAGTGTCCCTGACTGTTCCACCTCAGAACCCTAAAAATAGGTACTCTGTGATTTGCTATTTTACTCCTGTTGGCAAGAGCTTTTTCTGTTATTCGTCAGTTTATTTCCGTATTTGCATAATTAAGGTTTTAAGGGTCAATTAAGCATAAGAGAAGAGAAATTGATAATTAAATTCCCTAATCCATGTTTCCCTACATCTCACAGTGATCTAGGGTATGATAGTGAATTGCTACTCGACCCTAGTTCCTTGAATGCAAAGTGGAAAGGAGGATTTAAACTTCAAAACACTGAAACATTAATAAATCTAATTTTCCACTAAACATTTTAGTGAACCCACATTTTTGGACTTAAATTGCAACTTGTTGAGTGTGTGTCTTCAGATTTGGATTGATTTCATTCATTCATATAGTCTTTCACTTTATTGCATTGAGAAAAATTTAAAAAAAAATTGAAAAATTTGAAAAATTCAAAAAAATTGCATTGTTTGATTTACTAAATTGTATCAATTCTTTCTAAATTTTCCTAATTCATGATTTTTGCATCAGATCTAATATAAAATATAGAAAAACACAAAAATTCAACAATTTGCATAGCATTTTCATCATTAATTTGCTAGGTTTTTGTGGACATTTTGATAATTTTGATATAACCTAGTAATTCCAAAATCTAGGGTTAGTAGGCAAAATCTTCTTTCAGATTTTTCTACTGATTTCATAGGCTCATTAAAATTTTTATTTGGCTGTAGTCTTGCATTTTAGTGTAAATTTGCATTTAGATTTAAAATATTTGCATTTTTGCATAGAAAATTTCAACAAAAACTAGTAATTTTCATGCATTTTCATTAGATTTGCATTGGCATTTTGCATATTAGAGCTTGAAAGTCATTTTTATATCTGAGATTAATTAATTTCAATTATAAATCAGACTTCAAAACATTTACATAGCGTTTTGTCCCAAGATCTCAAACTTAGGGCTTCGAAAAAACAACGATTTTCACTAAATTTGGCCTTATCGACTCTATAAACTTGCACCATAGGCATGTTGTGAAAATTATTTTTGAATTAATTATCTATTATTAGGGTAATAATTTTATTCCCCTCATAAAAATCTTCACAACGCCCTTTTGTCGGGCTCTTGTATTGAAAATTCGGTGAAAAACTACACATTTTAGCTATTTTTGCCCTAGGGTTTGACCTAGTTTGTACTCCAAGCATGTTGTGATCAATTTTATGGATTGAGGTGACTAATATCAGTGATATTTTTTTTTTTACCTCCTAAAATTCCTTACAACACCCCTTTTTCTAGGTCTTGGAATTGAAAAATCGTGAAAAATAGCCTATTTTAGCTATATTTTCACTAGGGTTTTACCTTAGGTGGCACTAAAAGTGTGTTGTGTTAGAAATTTTGGCACCAAGTGGCTGTTATTACTGATATTATTTGCATTCCATCATCATTTTCCTCACAACACCCTTTGTTATGCTCTTTTGCATTGAGTTTTGGTGAAAAAGTGCTTATTTTGACATATTTTCACTATAATTTGACTTGGCATTATCTTGGATTTGCATCAAAGAGTGTGTTGAGAAGGATCATATTTATATTTTGAATGGATATCAGACATATAATTTTCTTCCCTTGATCAAAATCCTTAAAACATTCTTTATTTCATTCATTTGCATTGAAAAGAGTACAAAAATCAAGCATTTGAGGCTATTTTTGGGTATATCGCTTCACACTTATCTTTGACATACTTTTGGAAAAGCTTTCAAACTTGATTTGAGAATAAAAACATGGCCTCTAATCACAACAACAATAATAGGTTCCCTCCTAGACCTTACATGAAAAGAAAGGCTCCTGAACCTGAAATCGTGTTTACACCTCATGATAGAACAATTGGAGACTCCGATGGACCTCTTTACATCACTGTGAAAATAATGGGAAACCCCGTGAATGGAACTCTTATTTACCCTAATTGCATGACTAATGTTGCCATCGAAGAGTTCCTCTTTTCACATCAACTAATGCAAGGTTCTTATGACCCCTCGAACTTGATGATTAAGACACATAAGAGAACCTTTATCAAGCCTTTGGGTAAGATATCATTGTTGGTAACACTATCTGGAAAACATGTCGAACAATGGTTTGATGTTGTCCCTATTTCTGACCTCTTTTGAATTAAATTGGGACACTTGTGGCTAAAACAAATGAAAGCTATCCCTTCAACAATACATCATTGTCTAAAATTCCCTTTGGACGGACGTATGATAACCATCCCTCGCAACAAATATAAACCTTTGGTTAAGAAAAAGCATTATAGATTGAATTATTTTTGGGATAAAACTGAAGTACCTAGCCATTCTATACAAGAAATGACAATATATAAACAACTCACATGTGAAGAGAATTTTAGACCGAAAGGACAAAGTCCCTATGCTGAGGTTCCTCCCCCAAAATCCTTACAAGGATCGGGAGGTCATTGTCAACAACAAAATGTTCCACCATGACAAATGAGGTTTGATCCTAGTGCTTCATCGCCTAAATTGCACAAGCCTATGAAAGAGGATAGCCCTATCTTACAAGAGATAAGTGGTAAAAGAAAACGAAATTGAAAAGCAAGAGAGAAAGAAAAAGAAGACAAGCTTATGCTATAAACCTTGCCTCTCAACAAGAAAACATCGATCCCAACATTCAACCAAACAATAATGATCCTAACGATGAACAACATGATGAGCAAGACATGAATTTGGCTATGGTACCTTATGTCCCACTTTCCTCTAACATTAGGGAGTGGGAAGAGGATGATGATGATTTTCTTATAGACAACTTCTAGCCTGGTAGGGGCCCTACAGGTAAGTATCTCTAACCCTTTATCTCTCTTGTAATGTGCTTCCCCCGTGATGTGTTATATGTTGTTTGGGTCTCCTAGGATGACCCCTGATTCTCTTGTAAGGTCCAGGATACCAGGAGATCACCTCTTTTGTGACCTTCTTCTATTTGTATCATCATTCTTCTAAATTGCTTCTCTCTTTGATTTCTTTGTTGTGTGTTGTGTCTTACAGACATAGCATCGCGGTTGGTGACACTAGGGGTACCCTCTTATGTGACAGTACCTAAGACACTTGTTTCTCCTCTTTGATTTATTGTTTCCCTTCCTCTAGTGTTTCCACCTAGCAGGTGGATGATGACAAACATTTATACTGATGCAGACCTAGTGTCCCTTTCGAGAGCAATCAAAAAAATTGGACTTAGTTCCTAATATGACGATGGGGTTGTATATCTTATTCAATGCTTGGCTAGTGGAAGCACTCACGCTTCCCGTGTAGTGAATTTCATGATGTTTCTATCACTTTTACAAACCTTAACAATAATGCTGCTCTATGCACCTTTGTTTGTCTTTGAATCTGGCCTTGGTGGTACTCGATTTGGAGAGCTTCGTGATATAGCCCTACGGTTATCCTCAAACTCCGGATTCGTTGTATAACCTTGGCTCTTTGTGTGGTTAATCATATGCATTAATGTTGATGTTTATCATGATTTTGTAGACACTATGTTTCTTGCAGGGATGTGTTTGTGGGAACATTTGGCGACCGTAAAGTACATGTCACCTCTTGGGGGCATGGGTGTTGCGAAAGTCGGTGTTCCCTTGTGTGTTTTATTCCTAGCTTAACGTGCTTGATATCGATGCATGATATCAACCACCTTAAGGTGGGGGCATATATAAGGTAAGTTGTCTGTTGTAGATGTTAGCAATGTGTTTGTTCTCAGGTGCAAAGACCTACACAATGATTGCATCATGCATCATGAGTGTGTTTGCAATCAATCAATCAATCAATCATGTAAGCCCTCTGCGGAGGTGGGATATTGAGCATATCCTTTTTCTTAAGCCCTCTGCGGAGGCAAGGTTGGTGTATTTCTTGGAGCAGATTGCATCATCCTGTCATTTTCAAAAGTCCTCTGCGGAGGCGGGGAGTGGTTCAGTGACTAACTCAACCCTTAAGCATGTCTTCAGTGATTGTTGTGGTGAGGCCCAATCGTTAGCGTGTGCCTGTAATGTGCATGAGATGGTGATGAGCCTAGAATTAGGGAACACACCATCGCTTGTCTACTGTGTTTTCTCCATGTCTTCAAGTGTGTGTGTTTTGGTGTGCTTGTTTTGTGTGGCGTGTTTGTTGCTCCATATGCAAAATAAAGACCAGTACCTTAGGGTTGTGCGTCCTACATTTTGGGAGGTTTTGCGTGTCTTGTGTGTGTGTTGCCCCATATATACAGAGACCTGCACCTTAGGGTAGTGCATCCTATATTATGGGAGGTTTGTTTACTTTCTTGTACTTGCATTTGCATTTCATATATATGAAATGAAAAAGAAAAGAAAAGATATCATTTCTATCTTCCATGCATTAATGTGTCTTCTATGCATTAACTATCTTCTCTGTGTTCTACGTGACTGTAACTGTCTTCTTCATGTTTTGCATGCCTGTTACAGTTTCCTATGCGATTGGCATGTCTTCTCTGTGCTTGATGTGCTTGCTGTGTTTGTGACCTTACTTTAATTCATGTATTGGCCTTGCGTTTATACATACATTAAAGTGGGGGCTAAATGTAACATCGGAAAATGTCCCCTTGGGGGCTTTTCCCTCATAAGGTTTAGCTCCCAGGTCTTTTACATGAATTTAGGACATCTTAGTTCATAATTTGGCATCCCAATGGAATGAGCCCTACGTAACATGACAAATGGGACCTAGGAAGACCCCTTGAGCTATACCCTGCCCAAAATAGGGGGGGAGGACTTGGGTGCCCGTGCCCTAGTCCTGCCCTATTTTGGGGCAGCCCTAATTTACAGGTGTCGGTTTATGACCATTATTGGGGTCCTTTGCTGACACGGTAAGTTTGAATTACGAAAATCTTGGCGAGATTGTTTGTAGTTGCATATAAAAGCATGCTTAGGCATTCATTTGTAAACTAGATGGTAACTGTGATGTTCAAGTGTTCTTAAGGTGCTTCAAGGCTTTCATTGTATTGCAAGAGCAGACTTGTGTGGTTTGTGTGTTTGTATTTGCAGATTTGAGCATCCATTCATCATGGAATGAAGAGCATCCTCCTCCCATGATATCTTCACTACAAGGTGACATCATATTGTGTTTTTATTATCAATTCCTTAGTTTTTGCCTCTACCTCCCCAGGGCATGCACTCGCTATCTGACAACGGTGTTCAGAGACTTAAGTGTCCTCTAGGGATTGACTAAGGCAAGCCTCTAAACACCACAACCCCCTCCCAAAGTCTTGTGATTATAGGTTATAGGTGTCACATTTGGGAAAAGTGAAGTTGCAGGAAGGATTGACAGACATCAAGGATTCAGGATCTGAAGAGAAGGACATCAGAGCACTTCCAGGACTTGGACGCTTGCACTAGTGTCCTCTGTAGACCAATTTCTAGAAATAGAAGTTATAGGGCTGATCAGTGTCGGAAGGAGGTCTGGATCCCACGAAGAAATTGGTACCTTGGACTTAGGCACCCGCACCAGTGTCCCCGAATGGTCCACCTCGGAACCCCGAAAATAGGTACTCTGTGACTTGTTATTTTACTCCCATTGGCAAGAGCTTTTTCTGTTATTCGTCAGTTTATTGTCGTATTTGCATAATTAGGGTTTTAAGGGTCAATTGAGCATAGGAGAAGAGAAATTGATAATTAAATTCCCTAATCCAAGTTTCCCTACATCTCACAACAATCTAGAGTATGATAGTGAATTGCAACTCAACCCTAGATCCTTGAATGTAAAGTGGAAAGGAGGATTTAAACAACAAAACACTGAAACATTAACAAATCTAATTTTCCACTAAACAATTGTTTTATGTCTTTCATGGTAGTCATTGTTGTTTTAACACACACATGCAAGTAAGTACTATTCAAGTAAGTTGTTTTAATTCTATTTGAAGGAAATTCCACCAGTATGATTTACTTTAAAGGATTTAACTCTAGAGAGAGACCAATAAATGTAAGTCACTTAAAGGGAATTACATCAACTTCTAATATAAACTAGTTAAAAGCATCCACACAATGTCAACAAATGTGCCTTGATAAATCTATTGATTTGAACAACTAGAAATAGCCAATATGGAGACAATCAAACAACTTATGAACTTGAATATTAACAGAAAATCAGAACACCATACATATCCACAAATTTAACCATCCTTGCCCATTATAATATTAAATTATCATAGAAGTGTAATGTATTGAATTTGAAATATGATTGGATAGATAATATTGGAATATATAAATTGTTTTGCTGAAAGATGATGATTGTCTAGGCCTTGGTTTCCCTTATAAATATGGGAAGTAACAAGCTTCAGGCCTAAACCAACACAATTGTTCATAAATCACATCCTCTTGTAACTAAACATGTTTAATAAAGAGAAATTAAAGGCATAAGCAAGTTAACCAAGATATGAATCTGTTAGTCATCATAGAGCACCCGTGACCTTAGGCCTATCAAGGTACTCATCTCCATGTTGCAGTATCTATTAAGTGTGTTGTGCCCCCTGTCTATTATCACAAAAAAGTGTCAAAATTTTGGTCTTGTTCTCCATGTTGACGCCAACAAAACTGCTCGTTGCTCCTTCTGTACCTAAACTTGTAGTTGCACATCAATCTTTCAAGTATGTCTGCTCCCACTTATTGAATGTAAGGTCACTGGGTCATTTGAATTCCTAAATTCATAGGAGATTGGTCTGATGGTCCTTCCATCTTTTATCCAACATAGCTTTAACATCAATTACAAATTTTCCATATCCTGCATCTAGGGCTATGACCCTATCCAAAATCATGTTAAAGCTCAAAGTATCTATATCCTGCTCCTTTTTCAAGAATTCCATAACCACAGACACTGTTGTTCTAAATTCTGCCTTCCAAGTATCAAGGCCTTTAACTAGTTTGTTTTCCTCTGTCAGAATAGAGGGGATAAATTGATGCTTGAAAGTAGAAAAAGATTCAAGTCTGGCCTGCATCCTTTTGTCTTCACTATTGGCATATTGATGCTCTTCAATGATCATAGTCATTGTTTGCTCTGTGGGCTTCAATTCAGCAGGAGCATCAAGATTTCTTTGAAGTATACTGTAAAGCATGCCTAAATTGTGCAAGGAAGGCTACTATTTCTTGTATAGTGGCTCCAAAATAGAAAAGTTTGCTTGCAATTGTTTAATGGCCTAAGATAACATGGAGTAGCAATCATGTACATCTCCAAGTTTATCCACAACCAGCTTTATCCTGTATTCTAGAATTTTCTCAAAGACTTCAAGGACCTTGATCCTTGTCTCATTTTTTGTTTCCTCATTTTGCTTCTTGAGGTCCTCAACTTCTTTTTCAAATTTTGTTCTCAAAGCATTAAACTCTTGCATTGTCACTGTGACATCACCAGTTGTTGGTGGCACAAAAGGTTGATATGGAACTATTGACAGACTCTGGGAAGAACCAACATCATGCAATTGCTTTTTCAATTGCCTATTTTCAATGAATAACCTATTCACTTCATCATTCATGTCTTGTTGTGTTTTCTCATAATCCTGCAATTTTTTTTCCAACTTTTTTACAACTGCATGGGTGAACATGGCAGAATGGACTGTAAGAGTAGAGGCCTTAGTTCCTGAAGTATCTCATAAGGTTTTCACCATAGCAGATCCCCTCATTTCCTAAACAACATCTAGCAACCTTGGTTTACTAGTGTTCTTCTATTTTGTCCATATGGAAAGAATCTCTGTCTTTGGGTTGAAACCAAATCCACTCATTCCATCCTCATAATCAAATTTAGACACAAGATTAGGGTCATCTTGACTCCTAACTTGGTCAAGCAAGAATACCTTTTTCAATTCAAGACCTGGGATGATCAACATGTTACTCTTCAAGACCATTTGTCTTGCTTCCTCAGGAGTCACATTGATTTCATCAACTTTTAGTTCTTGGATTGTTCAGGTGGTTATTTGATCATACTAAGACTCATCAGCATCCATCTTATTGATTTCCACCTTTTCATCAAATTCCTTTATCTTCATTTTTAACCAGAAATCTCAAAACTTTGGAGTCTTGATGAAATCATCATCTTGAATAAATCTCAATGATGCCACCACCCTTTCATCTTCCTGTAGCTCTAGATCAATTTGGGCTCGTTCTTCCATCCTAGTCTTAGGCTTGTGTGCATCAGTTTCTTGACCAACCAATGGTTGATCAACTTCCTCTCCATCATGCAATTGTGTCAAAATATTTGCAACTTCATCAGTATCCCCAACACCCTCAGACATCTCATATGGGACTAGAGGAGACATACCTTCAGTTCTCTGCCTTTTGTGTGGTGGTGATTTAGGGATCTGTGGATCTTGAATTGATATGACATCAGGGCCATGCTCATGAATCTCAATTCCTGCAGACGTCTTCACTAGAAGTTTGGTAGCCTTGGTAGGCTGTACTTCAGATTTAGCATAAATACTTTCATAAATTTCAATCATTGTATTAATCCTCTTTAGAGGATCTTTCTCTTCAACAAAAAATCCTTCAAAAATTGGATTCTTTTCCTTTTTGTCATCTTCAATTTTCTTGAGGATCTCCCATTTCCTCTTCCTGTCATACACTTCATTAAAAGTAACTAGGTTCATTATCACATCCTCATCATAAAGAATTTGATGGGTTATGCCCATCTTAGTCAAGATCACTTGTCTCACAAAGTTCATATGACCTTCAGGGTCACAAACTCTTTCAACACCAGATTCTAAAGAGTACTTGCCCTTCAAATAGGCCTACAGCTCCTCAAGAGTGTCTGAACCAATTGACCAATCTCCAAAGACAATGGTATCAGGCAAAAAGGTGCCTTTCTTTTGCTTTTTCATCACTTCCTTTTCCCTCCACATCATTTGCCATATGAATTCCAAGAATGTAATTCTGTCAGAAACAAACTTCGGCAATTTGTGAGGTGGTTGGGGGCAATCATATACCCTGATTATTGTGTGCTCTAGTAGGAAGAACCAATTAGCATAATTGAAAGTATGACCTTGCTCTGGTTTATGTGCAAGAGGTCTTAGAATTACTTTGATTTCTAGTGACAATCTGGGGACCCAATTACCAAAAGAATTCATTATTTTCATAGAAAATTCATTATGAAATACATTATAGTTACCAGTCTAGCAATGAGAATCCCACATGTAACACAAACATTGAGTAGGTTTTCTTTGCCTTGTCCTGTCAATCATGTTGATGTGCATTTTACTTGACCATTTACTCCTATTTTGATATAGGATCAGGTGGCAAGCCAAAGAATAAAACTTGAAGTTCATGGGTTTCTTATCTTCCTTCACATTGATGAATCCATCATGTATTTTATTTTCAAGATATGAGGCAAAATCATACTCAATGTTTCACCTCTAAATTTTGTATCTTCATAGCCATCATCATCAAATTAAATAGCATCATCTGATCAACATCAATTCCCAGTATTTGGCACAATGCATAATAGGTCCATTTGAAATAGACTGCAAAATATTCCACAGGGAATGGTTTGATTGCATTGGAAGGAATATCAACTATCTTGTTGTTTTCACCTCTTCACATAAATATCAGTAGCTCATCACTTTTCAGTGTTCTTCTCAAACTTTTGTATTCTTGTTCAATCTTTTGTAGGTCAATTTCAGTGAGAGCTTGTTTGTTCAACATAAAATAGTCAATTATAGCATTTTTGTCAATTCTCAACAGAGACGATCCATTTGGCAACCTTACTATTTTAGTAGCCAGGTGGTAGTGCAGTGCCAGAGTATGAATTAGTTCCACATCCACGAATACATTTGAAACAATTAGCTTGGCCAAATCCAGCTTCCATGGATTGCCCACCGGTCCCTGACCATCCTTCTTCTGACAGAAAGACCAAAATAGTTTCCAGCTAGAAATGGGAATTATGGCATCCCTACAACCCTCAGCAACATCCCTAAATACTTTCTTTCGACCTTTATCAATTGAATTGGGTAAAACATCTAGTAAAGATTGCTACAGTGATCTTTTCTTAGGGGCAGGATTAGGGTTATTGGTCTTACTTGTGGATTCAGACTTCTTGAGTGCCATTATACAAACTAGGGTTTTGTAACTCAAGCAAATGCACAAAGAATTGAAACAAAGCAAAGATTCTTGAAACTTTCTTATAGAGAATGTAGAGATGGACTTACTTGAACAATTCAAAGCTTGCTAAGAACAGATTGAATTGGGTGCCTTCTCCAAGCCAATATGCAATCTCTAAACTGAGTAAATGCTGAGAGATTTCTAGATTTTATCGAGCCAGAATGTTCATCATTCCACCATTATTTTTGGTTCATGCCACGAGATTATAAAATCTCAGCGTTCAATTCATTTCAAATATAAGCCCTTGATCAAATTTGATCCAACGATCAGATGAAATGACAAGATCTTTCAAATTTCTCGGTAATCACACACCTGCATTGAGTATGTTTACTCATTTATTATCATTACCACACTATCGCAGAGATTGTTTAAACCGGTCATGGGATGGCGATAAGCTTCAATGCCTTTTGTTCACTTTTCTTGATTACCGCCAACCCTCAACCCTTATGTTCAAACAAAGCGGGATCGCGGGGCTTATAGCCCCCTTTATTCCATTTTATTCCATTACCATCAACCCGCAAGTGCCTGTTCTCATTACTGCGGGGTGATTATGTTGCCAACTTTTATTGCTTACTGCCTTGTTGCAAACGTTCTTTGAAAGCCATCGCGGGAGCTCGGTAACTTGGACACTTACTACTGCCATACCGTGAACAACTTGTCGGACCAATGTGGGACCACAGGATCAATTTATATTGAATTCTCTTCCTTATTGCCAAGCCACAACCAAGTGGTGAGATCTCTGATGGACCGCGGTATACATGGTTGATCGAGCCCTTCCTATCACCATGCTGCGAACAACTTGTATGTTTCCAGCGAGAGTGCAGTATACATGATTCTTGTTGCTCTAGTTCTCGCACTACCACCAAGACAATGAGGATGACCTGCGAGATTGTGGTAAACTGCAAAAACACAGAAATGATTAAGAATAACTGCATACTCCTGAAAATGACCATGTTATGTGACCCTGGGAAATAAATGGCATAAAATTTTGGCATGAATGTCTATTAAGAAATGGTCATATACAAGTGAAAAGATCAAGTAGGATGGAAATGTGCAAAATTTTTGAGAGGTCCTAACAGGGGAGACATTAGAATACTTTATTTGGAATAATGGCGGGAATTAACAAAATTTTAGGGTTTTAAAATTTTGTTCCAACATAAGTAATGGTTGTTTTATTATGTAAATAAGGGTAATCCTTACCTATATAATAATTATTATGTATTTCAATATAATGTGTATTTTTTTTGTTTTTGCAGATATGTATTAATAAACTCTAAGGGGATAAAGTTAGGGTGTCGGATCCGTGTGATGGTGTTGCTGTGGGCATTGGGTGGATTCACTCACTATCTATTATACATGGAGTCAACTTGAAAGGAACAAGAGATGCAAATGTAAATATTTTAAAGGTCACAAGTAACATGCAACTTGCTTATGAAGACAAAATAGATGGCGCTGTCCGTCTGAAAGAGAAAGAAGGAACCTTCACACGGTGGCCACTAAAATATTTGCAAAAAATGGCATAGTTGATATTTATCATGTACTTGTTGTTAGATATCTTGGCCCTCTACTTTATGTAGTATTTTGAATGTGTTGTTTAGGGATCTTAATTTTCATGGTGTGTTTGAAAGAGTTGGAAACTCTAGACAACTATGACATTTTTGATTATATTTATATATATACTCTTAGACAGTTTTGATATCTTATAACTTGATATATATATTTGCATTATATTTTTTTATTGCAAATTACCTTTCTTTATCATGATGTTGAATCAATCTTTTAATTGTAGCATGTTGTAGCTTGTTTGTATATGTAATTTTTTTAAAAAAGTGCATTAATAACATTACCTGCCTCTAGAATCATCATAGAAACTTATTCAAAATGCCACGTCTATCCTGGAGTCACCAGGGTTCATACCTCAATGATTCCACACTGTTTCAGGCCCAAAAAATCCCAACCATGCCCAATTCCATAGGCAATTTGATTCTGAATCTGATTCTGGGATGAATAGTACCTGGAAATGCCCTATTTTTCTGTTAATTAGGTAACTTAACAAATAATAAATGTTATATCCCAAAACTTGTGCTGGAACTTTGGTAAAAGCTTACTATACTATAGCATCATCAAGTCAACCTTGGATATAGAAATTGTTCAAAATAGAAAATAGTTTGTAAATGTTGAATGGTCAGACAGTATGAGAAATTACAGGCACCAGGAGTTACCTTTTGAAACATCAGGACAGAGGGTGGATAAAATTGATATATATGGTGTAAAAGCCAAGGGATTGACTTTTGGTTTCAAGATCCAGGTGACTTTGATTCTAATTTAAAATGTTCCTTACGAGTGGTCCATTGTGGTAACCTACATAGTGGTATGTATTCTTGGAAGCCTTATGGTGCCATATTATTTAATGGAGTATATGTGGCGTTAAAAAAATTGAAATGCTCTTTATAGTAAAGGAGAATGGGTGGTATTTGTGATCTACTATGCTAGAATACAATAATCTACACCTCAAATTTAGATTACTCAAACCATGTCATATTGATCATATTGTTAAAATAATATAATATATTCCATAGCTTAAGATGTTTTTTGGTTTTAGGGATCATATCAACATCATAAAGAGTTGAAGGCTGCACATGAAATCAAGATAACCGCTCAGGTATCAAATTTTAGGCTAATAATTTTATGTATATGAGCATAAATTTATCAAATATATGTGGACAATGAAATTTAGTTGCAATTTCCTGATTTTAGGGTCTTGAGCATGCCATAGCAGGAACTTAGTTATATGTTGTTGGATTTGATGATGATTTAGAGGATATTAAGGAAGACACAATGCAAGATATCAATAATGTAATGTCTCAGATTGACAAGAGTGGGGAAGGAGTTTATGTTCAAGCTTCAACTCTTGGATCTTTGGAGGCTTTACTTGAGTTGTTGAAGACCCCAGCTGTAAGCATCCCGGTTAGTGCAATTGGTATTGGGCTTGTACATAAAAAAGATGTCATGCGAGCGAGTGTAATGCTTGAGAAAAAGAAGAAAGAGTATGCTGCAATTTTGGCATTTGATGTCAAAATTACTCCTAAAGCTCATGAGCTTGCAAATGAAGTCGGTGTCAAGATATTTGCAGCGGACATTATTTATCATCTATTTGACCAGTTTAAAGTGACAATCTTAAGGAAGAAAGGAAAAAGGAGGCTACAGAAGATCAGGTATCAAATTTCAGGCTAATAATTTTATGTATATGAGCATAAATTTATCAAATATATGTGGGCAATGAAATTTAGCTGCAATTTCTTGATTTTAGGGTCTTGAGCATGCCATAGCAGGAACTCAGTTATATGTTGTTGGACCTGATGATGATTTAGAGGATATTAAGGAAGAAGCAATGAAAAATATCAATAATGTAATGTCTCGGATTGACAAGAGTGGGGAAGGAGTTTATGTTCAAGCTTCAACTTTTGGATCTTTGGAGGATTTACTTGAGTTCTTGAAGACTCTAGTTGTAAGAATCCTAGTTAGTGTAATTGGTCTTTGGGCCTGTGCATAAAAAATATGTCATGTGTGCAAGTGTAATGCTTGAGACGAAGAAAGAGTATGCTGCAATTTTGGATGTCAAAATTACTCCTGAAGCTCGGGAGCTTGCAGATGAAGTTGGTGTCAAGATATTTGTAGCAGACATTATTTATCATCTATTTGACTAGTTTAAAGCATATATGGACAATCTTAAGGAAGAAAGGAAAAAGGAGGCTGCAGAAGATCATGTATCAAATTTTAGGCTAATAATTTTATGTATATGAGCATAAATTTATCAAATATATGTGGACAATGAAATTTAGCTGCAATTTCTTGATTTCAAGGTCTTGAGCATGCCATAGCAGGAACTTAGCTATATGTTGTTGGACCTGATGATGATTTAGAGGATATTAAGGAAGAAGCAATGCAAGATATCAATAATGTAATGTCTCGGTTTAACAAGAGTGGGGAAGGAGTTTATGTTCAAGCTTCAACTCTTGGATCTTTGGATGCTTTACTTGAGTTCTTGAAGACCCCATCTATAAGCATCCTAGTTAGTGCAATTGGTATTGGGCCTATGCATAAAAAATATGTCATGTGTGCGAGTGTAATGCTTGAGAAAAAGAAGAAGGAGTATGCTGCAATTTTGGCATTTGATGTCAAAATTACTCTTGAAGCTCGGGAGCTTGCAGATGAAGTTGGTGTCAAGATATTTGCACTGAACATTATTTATCATCTATTTGACTAGTTTAAAGCATATATGGACAATCTTAAGGAAGAAAGGAAAAAGGAGGCTGTAGAAGATCAGGTATCAAATTTTAGGCTAATAATTTTATGTATATGAGCATAAATTTATCAAATATATGTGGACAATGAAATTTAGCTACAATTTCTTGATTTCAGGGTCTTGAGCATGCTATAGAAGGAACTTAGTTATATGTTGTTCGACTTGATGATGATTTAGAGGATATTAAGGAAGAAGCAATGCAAGATATCAATAATGTAATGTCTCAGATTGACAAGAGTGGGGAAGGAGTTTATGTTTGAAAGCTTCAACCCTTGGATCATTGGAGGCTTTACTTGAGTTCTTGAAGACCCCAGTTGTAAGCATCCCAGTTAGTGCAATTGGCATTGGGCCTGTGCATAAAAAAGATGTCATGCATGTGAGTGTAATGCTTGAGAAAGAGAAGAAAGAGTATGCTGCAATTTTGGCATTTGATGTCAAAATTACTCCTGAAGCTCGAGAGCTTGAAGATGAAGTTGGTGTCAAGATATTTGCAGTGGACATTATTTATCATATATTTAACCAGTTTAAAGCATATATGAACAATCTTAAGGAATAAAGGAAAAAGGAGGCTGCAAAAGATCATGTATCAAATTTCAGGCTAATAATTTTATGTATATGAGCATAAATTTATTAAATATATGTGGACAATGAAATTTAGTTGCAATTTCTTGATTTCAGGGTCTTGAGCATGCCATAGCAAGAACTCAATTATATGTTGTTGGACCTGATGATGATTTAAAGGATATTAAGGAAGAAGCAATGCAATATATCAATAATGTAATGTCTCGGATTGACAAGAGTGGGGAAGGAGTTTATGTTCAAGCTTCAACTCTTGGATCTTTGGATGCTTTACTTGAGTTCTTGAAGACCCCAGCTGTAAGCATCCTAGTTAGTACAATTGGTATTAGGCCTGTGCATGTAAAAAATATGTCATGCGTGTGAGTGTAATGCTTGAGAAAAAGAAGAAAGAGTATGCTACAATTTTGGCATTTGATGTCAAAATTACTCCTGAAGCTCGGGAGCTTGCAAATGAAGTTGGTGTCAAGATATTTGTAGCGGACATTATTTATCATCTATTTAACTAGTTTAAAGCATAAATGGACAATCTTAAGGAAGAAAGGAAAAAGGAGGCTGCAGAAGATACTGTTTTCTCTTGTGTACTGAGCATTTTGTCAAATTGTATTTTTAACAAGAAGGATCCTATAATTGTTGGTGTTGATACTCTTGAAGGCATTGCAAGGGTCAATATCTAAACCTAGTCTTTTTGGTGTTATGACTTATGCATGTAAAAGATTGTTGTATCATTTTTAGTTTGTATAAAGCCATATGTGGTGATCGTATCTACAGATTGGCATGCCATTATGTGTTCCCACAAAAGATTTCATAGATATTGGAAAAATAACCTCAATTGAGATCAATCATATTGAAATGGCTAAGAAGGGTGAAAAAGTGGCCATGAAGGTATTGTGAGAAGATGTCTTTGTTGTTAATAGTTTTATATCATTTTGGATGCTATTTTTTGAAATGTTTTTGTTAATGAATTATCATACGAACTTTACAGATTGTTGGGAGCAACGTTGATGAAGCATATAAAATGTTTGGTAGGAATTTTGAAATGGAGGATGAATTTGTGAGTCATCTCACTAGAAGATCCATAGATATATTGAAAGAAAACTATAGGGTAAGGCTATTTGATATCCACATTACATAATTTTACATTGTATTTACTATTATGCATTTTATACTAATTGAACATTTGTGCTTTTCATTTTTGGTTGATAAAACAAATTTTTAATGTCTAAAATGGAATATTCTTCTTATTTTTTCAGGATGATTTGTCCAATGATGATTGGAAACTTGTGGTGAAATTGAAAAAGCTATTAAAAATTCCTTGAGCTACTACTAATGATGCATTGTGCAATGGAACTTTGGATTGGAGCAAAACTTTCTGATGAAAATGGGAAAATGCACCCTACAACATTACAAACACCACAATCAGGATAACAAATGGTGAACTTTGTTGATACCAGAGTAGTAGCTTCTACATCATAAGCTTCTTCTATATGTTTTGCTATGTAGTGTACGTGCTGCACCTCTAGCTACAATAAGATAGTAGTGAAATTCAGATCCTATCTATGCAGGAGGTCATTTGAATGTCTGCTGTTTAGCTCGTTTTCTAAAATTTAATAGTCTAAACGGGTAAATACGGTATTGCCATGTGAGAAACAAAAGAGATTGATTCCAAGAGTAGAGATTTTATGTAATGATCTATTTTATGATTTCTTGAGGTAATGAAGAAAATATCATGAAAATGTTGTTTTAAATAAATTCATATTTTACTGCAATTGTACGAAACCAAAAACATTTCCATGTCATCTTCAGCATGTTGTTGACTGGCTAGATTTCACTGTTTCAAGTGCCGCTTTTGCTTCAGCTGTCTGGGACCATGTTATGGAAGGTTACAGAGAATGGTGTGTTTTCTTGTTGCTGTAGGATTGCCGCTACAGGGGCCTCTAAGTAGCATTCTCAGGTTGTTATTCAGATATTGTTCACAATGGTTCAGGGTTGTTTGAATACATAGGTAACAGCTCAATGGCTTGTGTGAAGGAGAATATGGAATGCATGAAGGCTGCAGTCAAAGCACCTGAACTGGTTAACAGAATGCCAAAAGAAATGATGTCTCATGGAATGCTCAGTGGAAACATCTCTTTTCTAAGTGTCAAAAGATGAGAAGGGCTTCGTTGGTCTGACCTGCCTTTCCATTGTTTTTCTATTGTATCTAATGTGGCTGCTGAATTAGTTTTTTCTTCAGCCAGTCCTTGTAGTTTGCTGTACATGACAGAGTTGAACTGGTTTTTTCTAGTTATGGCAGCCTTATGTTGCTTTTTTATTATTTGTAATTCTTTTTCTACATTGTTCCAATACAAAAAATATTTATTGCCACTTTGCTTTGTCTTGTTTCATTTTCTTATTAGCCGATTCTCAAATAGAAAGTGTTGGCTCAAATTTATCAATCTTTACTTGGTAGCATCATAAAATATATAGTTTTCCAAATTTATTTGCTTTTATGTTTTAATTCAAATTTAATAATATGTTTTTTCTGCATTATAAAATTTATGGTATTTAATAAATTATTCATATCATGACTAAATTTACTACCAATTAATGGAAACAAGTAAATAAAAATGACTACCATGATTAAATAAATGACCAGTTAACAACAATCAATGACTAAATGATTACAATGACTAAATAAATGACTAAATATATGCACTACCAAATTGATGACTAAATATACTACCAAATTACCAAATATACTACCAAATTGTTGACTAAATATACTATCAAATTAATGACTAAAATTTGTTTAGTCATAAATTTGGTCATGAGATAAATGACCAGAAATAAACTACCAATGGTCACGTAACTAAATATACTACCAAATTGATGACTAAATATACTACCAAATTACCAAATATACTACCAAATTTATGACTAAATATACTACCAAATTTATGACTAAATATACTACCAAATTAATGACTAAATATACTACCAAATTTATGACTAAATATACTACCAAATTAATGACTAAATATACTACCAAATTAATGACTAAATTTTTTTTGGTCATAAATTTGGTCACAAGATAAATGACCGGCAATAAACTACCAATGGTCACGTGACCAAACTACTGATCACATGACCAATTTTTGGTAGTTTTTTTAGTCATTTTTTCCTATTTTTCTACTAGTGAAAGGTCATAGCAGCCTTTGGAATGTCCTGCTTATATGTCCTCTGTCTCACCTGTAGATCGTTTGTTTGATGCGTTGAGGTGGCCCTTGATCCTTGCTATTGTAGGGGTGCCTACGGGGGTGGCATCAATCCCCTATCCCCTCCCTATGCCCGCTGAGTAGGTGGTCTTTGCTAGGACCCTACTACCAGGGTGCTCGCTGCCCCTGCTGCCCTATCTATATCAACTGTATAGTTATCTGCTGTTGCTACTGTGGAGCTCACTGCTTAGGCCTCACTACCTGCTAACCTGCCTCCACCTGCTATGCAAGAGCCTGTGCCTGAGGTACCTACTACTATGCCTGTTGTTGCACCTATAATGGTGGTATCAGCCACTGTCCACCTCTCCCTCTGCCTCGCCCTCTCGTAGCCTCTACTTGCTCATATGCTATCGTCGCTAGCACCCTGATAGGATCATCGTCATCCACCTCCATCTCCTTGACCACTATCTCCTCTACTATGTCTCCCTCCTCCACCTCCACGGTCATGTCAGGATACTCAGTCAGATCTGTTATACAGGTTGACTGCCATGTCGCCCACCACTGATCATACGCGGGCGTAGTCCCCATGTCTGCCACTGTGCTCCTTCAATCCCACTACTGGGGCTGTAATGTTGCAAAATTAGCTATCGCCACCTGTAGTGCTATGGCTGGTGGCCATCTCACATCCCAAGGTGTCCGTGCAAATACTGCCATCCCTTGAGGAATATCCTACCGCAAGCCAAACTGACGCATAACTTGGGAAGGAAGATACATGTCGATGGTGTGATCACCTCGACCCATCAAATAACATGGCTGTAATGTGTGAGGCATATGAACATCATCATCTAGCCATGACTCTACTCCAATATACAACCACCATGTAACCTGAATCAAATCATCAAGCACCCATCGCCAGTAACGCAACTGACCAACATGAGAGTATTTGATGGGTTGTTAGTATAAAAACATAAAGGCCTCAAACTTTCATCAATAATATCCTCCTTGCGGCCTCATGATCGCAATGTGCTCGAACACCCACACATGCAGTAGTGTGACTCCAACAGATAATGCTGAATCATAGTGATACACTATGGTGTGCATCTCATGATACAGCTGTCCCAACATGCATGGACCCCATGCATAAACTGTCTCATCCCACACCATCACCTCTATCATCTCCCCCCACCCTACTGGAAAGCCTCGAGCCCGCCGATCCAGCATCACCACACCTCTAATCAATGCACAAATAAACAAGGTGAAATGATCTGCACCCACTGCCAAAGTTTGGTTGTAACTCATGTCTCGTCTGTCCTGTGATAACTTTGGCTGGCCTGGGGCAAATGCTCTACCAAAGGCTACCCATCCCCTCCTCGTATGGTATACCACTCATGCTCCGTGAATTAGTAGCTTGAGGGTGATAAACATCCTCAAGGGTGATGGTAATCTCCCCTGTCCGCAGGAAAAAGGAACATGTCTCAGGATGAAACCGCTCCACAATAGCTATCATCAACACCCTATGTGCTTGCAAGACAGACATATCTGATACTATCAACAAGTCCAATCTCGCCAATCAAGCCCATGTGGCTCCATCAAATCCATCTAATAACTACATCATGATGGGGATGTGTCACTCATGTGATCCCACAATCAATCCTAGAACCACCTGCATCCACCAAAATGTCAGTTCAAAAACTTACATTTTTCCCAAATCAACCATTTAGCACTAATTTTCTTCATGTTGGAGCTAAAATTTCATTTGGCACCAATATTCTTCACCATTGCACCAGTCCTTCATATGGCGCTACCATTTCCCAATATGGTGCCATTCCACCGAATGGCGCCACTCCTTCTCGGAAGGGCACCATTCTAGAGAATGGCACCATTTTCCATCCATTTGGCACCACTTCGCTGGGGCCCCAAAGCTTATCACGATTTGGGCGCCATTCTAAAGAATGACGCAACGCTGCCAAATGGCGCTCATTGGCACGATGGCACCACGTTCTAGGAAGGCACCGATCGACATGATGGTGCAACAAAATCCCCATTTCACGCCAATGCACACCCCAAACCCTAGGGCATAATATAGCACCATTCTGCTACATTGCGCCAAAGCATTTAGCTTTGGCACCAATTCTCCCTATTTCCCCCAATGCGGATGGTGCCATTCCAGAGAATGGCACCAATCCGTCCTAATTTCGTGTCAATCAATTTTTTGATGGTGCCAAACCCTAATTCCCAATTCCTAAAGTAATAAATGCAATAAATGAAAAAATGACAAAGCTAGGATGGTCAGCCTACTTGGTTGCCAACCTCTGTTGATCTCTCGTAGGAACGAACTCACTCAGACAAGTGATCAAAGCATGGGAAAAGTGGGTTTGGGTTTGCCATCGTCTTCTTCTTCTTCGTCCAAGTGGCTCAATGAGTGCAAATGTGGCACTTTAGGGCCCACTTTTTCTATTTATAAAAAGCCATGTCATCCTCCAACACATTTTTTCCTCCCTAGGGTGTAGATCATAACCTTTTTCACCCGTTTTTCTTCCTGTCAACCTATTTTTTCATCCTCTATCCATTTTTCACCTTCGTTTCTTCCTTTTGAGAGCTCAACCAATTTTTTTTAATTTTTTCACCCGACCTCTCGAGGGGGCATCCCTCATCCATTTCTTTGACTTGATGCCATTTTCCTTCTAGGTCACGACGCCACATCAAAGACGGGCAAATGTAGACACCTAAAAATGTCTTCACCACTTAACTGACCTCCGATATCACCAATATCACCAATTACCCTTCCAATTGATTAATTAAATTTTCATTTAATTAATTATTCACCCCAACACCTAATCATTCATCATTTCCCCCTTTCAAATTGAATTAATTTAATTAATTCAATAGTTCCCTCTTTACTAACATTAGCCCAATTAATTAAATAAATGTGCAAATATTTATTTGATTAATCCACCCCTTCCATTAAAACCTAATTAATTGAATAAACCATGTTTATTTAATTAATTCAACCTACTAATAAGCCTATCCCTACCCTAGTTGATTAAATACCTATTATTTAATTAGCTAGTCTAACCTACATGACCCTAGGCCTAGGATTAATTAAATTAAATATTATTTAATTAATCCTAACCCCTAATTAACCCATCCACTAATTTACTACAGCTATATTAATTACGCTACTCACCTCAATTAAAATGGTCAAACCTTGTTTAACACTCCTCCCCACATCCCACAAATAAAAAATTGATATTTATGCCACATAAAACATTTTTTTATACACACTTGTCATAAACCTCATTTATAAACTCTTACACCCCTTACACATGTCATAACTCATTAATTGGAGATCTTCCCAAAATAAATTTTTAATTCATTTCTAATCCTCCTCTCTTCCCCATGTGAATTTTTAATTTACATCTAATCCATCTCACCCAACCTCATTAAATTCACTTCTCTTCCCAAGATGAATTAAAAATTCATCTTTATTCTCATCCCTCCATTTTTTATGAATGAATCTAAGACCTCCACCTCACATTCATCCTCATCCATTGATCTCCCAAATGAATCTCAACCCTTGGATCAAATCCCCCTCCAAAAAGCCTATAAATACACCATCATCCAAGCCATTTGATCATCCACAATTTGAGTATTGTTATCATGCCAAAATCTCTCCATTCTCTATCATTGTGAGCTAGGATTCTAGTGATTTGCATATTAGTTTTGAGAGTATTTCACATAGGAATCATGGGTAAAGCAAGAGCCTAAGGGTGCAAGGCTCTCCACCTTAGCTAGGAGTTTGGATTTCATCTTGAAGGTATAATTTATATTTTTCATTGCATTTCCTTGTGTTTTATCTTCATTTTGGTTTCCTTAACCTCACTATGCAACCACAATTAAAACCAAGCAAGGGGTTGCTTGAAAAAGAAATGGGAAGAAATTTAATCAAAACAATAACCTTTACATATTCCACGATTTTCAAGATCCACATTTGGTAAACTTGGGAGATAACCATTAGGGTGGCACCACAACTATGGTCTAAAGTGAAGCAAGACGCCAACATAGATGCCTATAATTGAAAGTGGAAAAATCATATCAAATATCTGTTTGTTCATTTAGAAGTGTTTATAAAGTTGTTCTGAACATATTTTGATTACGAACATATTTTGACAATTTATTAATTGTAGTTTATCAAGTGGCATATCCATATAAGGAATATTATTTCTATATCTCCATTACATATTTCTTATTGTTGTTTCAAACTATATGATTTGATAAATAAATAAACCAAGTAGTCATCAATTTAAACACAATCCATGTATGTTGTATGAGATTGTAATTAGTCGATTCTTAGGATAAGGTTGAAGATCCAAGTGATATAATAAATAGATCTAGCTTATTGGAAATGGTTCCTACACTTAGTTTGACTTATTTTACCTTTTCAATAATTAGTTGTTTCCCACAAATAGAAAACTCTACATTCCATCCATCATTTAGTTTCCATACATGTAATTCCACAAGATGAGTTTTAAGGAAAAAAATGAATGTGGTACATGAATAAAGTAGTACTCTAAGTGAGATTTTGTTATTGAATCTTCTATAGTCAATCTTTGCACTCAAGTATAGGTTAACTTTTTTGTTCTAGTTTTTAAACTTAATAAATTTGGTGTAGCAAGAATAATTTCATGTTTGAGTAAGCTTTTTTATATTCACAACTCATATTTTTTAATGAATGTATGCAAGATGAATAAAATAGAACACACATAAATATGTGAAAATGAGAGAAACAAAATGCCTTTATTATCTTCATAGCACCACTTCAAGGGGGAAACCTCCCAATAGATCATACACTCTAGTTACAAATATCCAAGATACCTTCCATTTTGGAAGTCATTACAATATATAGAGTCTTGTCAATGACAACTACTAGCATCCCATACATGTGGCATAATTACTTTATTCTAACTAGCTAGTGGGATAACTTACAAAACATATACTTCCACCTTTAGTTAATCTTACCTATGGGTGACTTACAAAGCATATATGCCCAACTAATATAAGATACCATATAGAAAAATGGGGTTCGTAACATTAACTTCTCCTTTGAAAAGATTTTTTCTTGAATCTTGAGAAGAGGAAACTTGGAGAGAATGTTGGCTGGTTCCCATGTGGTGTCTTTAGGTTGCAAAGCCTTCCATTGGACTACAAAGTTCTTAACTGAATGGTTACAAAGGTGTTTGGTGCATTTGTCCAATATAACCTTAGGTCTAATATGGATCCCTCCTCATCCAATGTAGGTAGCTTTGTTGGAATTAAAGCAATAGTCCCAATCACTTTCTTGAAGCAATAAACATGAAAAATTGGTTGGATTTGAGAAGAAGGTGGGAGTGCCAACTTGTATGCCACCTCACTAATGCGTTGGAGCACTTGATAAGGACCATAAAATTTGTGACCTAACTTATGACCTTGTTTCATAATGAAAGCTACTTGTAAGGATGGAGATGTAAAAAACCCAATCACTAATGTCAAAGGTATGCTTTGCCTAATGGTGATCCACCTACCATTTCATGCAATTTTGTACCAATTTTAGATTGGCCTTAAGGAGTTGATTCATGCTTTTCCAGAGTTCTGTCAATTGCTACAACCTTGGAAGAACCTAAAACATAAGCACACAAGGAGGGTAGGGGAGTACCATAGAGGGCCTCATAGGGGGTCATTTTGGAAGCACTATGATAAGTGGTATTAAACAACCATTCAACTAGAGGTAACCATTAGGCCCATTGTCCCTATTGGTTAGACATAGAACAATGAAAGTAAGTCTTAAGGCATTTGTTGACAATCTCAGTTTGATTGTCAGTTTGAGGATGATAATCCAAACCCATGTTCAAGGTAGTGCCCTACAACTCAAACAAATCTTGCTAGAATTAGCTAGATCAAGATCAAAAACAACAAAGCAAGGTATTCTATATAGTGTAAGGGTAAAGTAAGGCACATAAATGGGAATATTTGGTCAAGTGGTCCACCACAACCAAAATAACTTGTTTACATATTGATAGTGGAAGTACCAATGAAATCCATATAAATATCAGTCCAAGATATATGTGGAATAAGAAGTGGTTCCACAAATCTTGGGTCTTTGAGAAATTCCCTTTCTTCCTTTGACAAACATCACATTCAACTATAAAAGTCTTAACATATTTCTTAAGGTTGTCCCAAAAGAAGTCCCTCTCCACTTGCTCATAGGTTTTCAAAAAAGCTAAGTGATCTATAGTAGGGGAGGAGTGAAATTCGACTAGTGAGGCTTGAGTGAAGAGTTGGGAAGTAAATAAATTCAATCCTAATAGGTGAGGACTTGACTTGTCTAGAGAAAACTTGGTATAGACTATTGATCTTATTCCAACTACCAAATGATACTTTGAACTATAGGAATAGAAACCCATTCACTCCTAATCTCATATATCTAATTGGGAACCAAGATAGAAAGAGAAAACATTGAGCCTTCCTTTTTATGTTGATGTGAGTGAGGATCTAGTACCACATTTTCGTTACCCTTCTTATAGACAATATCATAGTCATATCCCTACATTTTTATCACCCATTTGTTGTGTTGGGAGGACACCCTTTGTTGTAAAAATATTTCAAGCTATGATGATCTATTTTTATCTAAAACTTGTGGCCTAATAGGTGAGATACCATTATTGGACTGCATGGAGAATAGCCAATTTTTTTTTTCATATGAAGGTGAGGGGCCAACCTTCTTGTATCAACACCATACCCATGCTAATGCCAAAGAAATCACATTTAAGAATGAAGGGAATCTAGTAGGGCCAAAATTAGAGTGGAACATATGGTAGTCTTGAAAATAGTAAAGGCCACCTTATCTACTTTGGTCCAAATGTAGTTCTTTTTGAGAAAAATTATAAAAGGCCCAACAATTCTACCATAGTTATGCACAAACTTGTGATAGTACCTTGTCAACCCTAAGAAGCCTTAGAAGCTTTTGAGGGACTGAGGGTGTGTCCACTCTTGCATTGTTGTAATCTTTTTGGGGTCAACCTAGACACCATCTTATGAAACAATATAGCCCAAATACTACACCTATTGGATTCCAAATGCACACTTAGAGTGCTTGGAAAAAGAGAATGATCCTTTAAAATTATAAGGGTGATCTCCACACAATGGATATGATTAGTCCAGGTCTGAGTTTATATGAGAATGTCATAAAAAAAGACCAATATGAATTTTGGAAAGCAACTATGGAGACTTTTCATCACAAAATCATCAACATCAAAGTCTTCTGCTACTTCAATCTCTTGAAATTGCCACATTTCTTCAATATGTTTTTTGATTATTTCCGGAGGATAAAGGTCATCAAGTTTTTTTTGTATTCTATATTCACAAGGCTTTAAAAAGTAGAAGAAGCATTAGATAAACCAAAGGACATTGCCAAATGTTCATAATTACCTTCATGAGTCCTAAATGTGGTTTTAAGAATATTAGCTTCTTTGACTCGAATTTGGTGATAGTTTAAATGAAGATCTAGTTTAGTAAAAAAATTAACCCTCGAAAGCTCATCCAACAAATTATCAATAATATGGATAAGAAATTTATCCTTCATGGTTAATTTAATGAGTTAATGGAAGTCAGGGCACATCTACTAGCCACTATCTTTCTTAGGAACTATAACTACAGTAGAGAAGAAAGGATTGGTACTAGGGGAATGACACCTATCTCTTAGAGCTCTTAAACCATCTTCTCAATTTCATTATTTTTATCAAAGGTGTATTGGTAGGGCTAAATATTTGGAGGATGGATAATAGGAATGAGGGGAATGGCATGGTCATGGGACCTTGGAAGGGGTGACCCTTTGGGATCCTAAAATACTTGTTGATACTTATCAAGGATTCCTTAGAAGTTCAATGGAAGAGAATAAGTGGAAACAAGTTGAACCTCTAGAGAGTGGAATTAGGTCATGATACTAGAACACCCCTTCAATAATTTTTCCATACAATGGGAAAGAACCATATAAACCTCACCCACATTTAATCCTTGTGATTCATACTCTCAGTCATTATGGTGGAATTTGAGTCATAACTGGGAGTAGTCATAAGTGATTGAGCCTAAGTTTTGCAACCACTAGACACCCAAAACCACATTTGTGCCACCTAAGAAAAGAATAAATATATATATATATGGTCAATTGATAATCCCATAGAGTAAGATTTAAATTCTGACACTTGCCCTCATAGAGTATTACCATTAGCTACCATAATTTGAATATTATTACAGACATGGACACAATAATGTAGTTGGTTAGAAAGTTTTCTACTAATAAAGTTATGAGCACTACCACCATCTATAAAGACCGATATCTTTTGTCTTTTGATGTAGCCAATGACCTTAAGTGTTTTGGGGGCAAGAGAAGCCAACTAATACATGAATATAAATATGAGCATTAGGAGTGGATTCTTGTTCTGGAGAATCTAACTCTTTTTCTACATTTAAAGATTCATTATAATCACTAGGCATCATTGTCACTAGTTAATGAGATACAAGCATTGCTCTTGACACTTTTGACCATTTTTCCATTTTTTATCACAATTGAAACATAACCCATTAGCCTTTTTCTCCACCATCTCTTCTTAGTATAGTTGGTGAATTGTGGTGAGTTTGGTGCTTTGATTTGATGCATCCTTTTTGGGTTTGAAAGAGGAGGACCTAATGACTTCCCATTGGGTTACACATTTTTCCTCCATAAGCTAAGCCAAGGCTAGAACATCATGATAAGATCCTAGTTTAAACATGAGAACCTTCACCCAAAGATCCTCTTTGAGACCACTTATGAAACAACTTTTGAAAAATAGTTCATCAAGGCCATGGGTCTAGTTCACGATTTTCTCAAACTCACTTTGATATTCTTGTACTAAATGTGTTTGACATGATTTTGTGAGGGCACGAGTAAAGTATTCTTCGGCATTAAGTCCAAAGAATATTAGGGCTTCCTTGTAAAATTCTAACCATGTGAGAAATGGGTGATTCCTATCCAACCATTGAAACCATTAAATGGTTTCTTGTTTCAAGTGAAAATATGTAATAGAGAGATTTTAATCTTAGGGAATTTGTTGTACTACAAAATATTGGTCATCCCTATATAACCAACTGATAGGATTTCTACCATCAAATTTGGGGAAGTCTAGTTTAGAGGGGTATGGAAGTCCACCTTGATTAGGGGAGGGGAATCCCTTTGCTGTAGGGATTGGCCCTTGTTTGAACCAAATATGACTATTTCCAGTCATGCCATTTTCTCTATTAGCATCAAGAGATTGTCATTAGAGTCCATGATCTTTTCATTGGTGTCCATTTGTAGGTGATCAATTCAATAATTGAGATATTGCATAGTAAGATCTAGTAGGTCTTGAGAATGACAATTTACTACCATAGTGATAATTTGGAGTAGCAGAAAAGTGGACCATAGTTATATGGGAAAATAATTAGGAGGTAGAGATGATCACAATTTTCTAGGTGCCTAAATGAGGAAAATATGAGCTTTGACCAAAAAAGGGTTATCAAGAGTTATATATTAAAATAATTAGCTTGAAAATATGATCATAACAAGATAATCCTTCAGAGGGGGTAAAAGTTGACCCAAACTCCTTTTTTTAAAAAACTTTTTAGATGCCCTATGGGTTAAATTTTCCATCAAAACTAACCATTTGTGGCTAGATTAAGAGAAAATTGCTTCAGAAGTTTTGGATCTAATAACATGATGACAAATTGAACTTGCAACTAAACAAATTATAAGTTTGTAAGAATAATTTGGAATTTAGAGATGTACTACTATGCTAAGAGAATAATTATAGCTATTTGACTAACGCCAAATACCCAAATACTTGATTACAAAAAAGATGGATCAACAATACTTAAGATGAATGATACACAGGTAGGGATAAAAGGGAAGGTATATTAGGGTGTGTTTGGCCTATTAAATCACAAATATACTTATCCCATTCATAAATAACATTGAACCATGTTTTAGAGTGCTAACTACAAATGACTAGGACCATATTCGTAGCCCACTAGCCTATCTCTGAGGCACATGATAACTTCTTAGGGCTAACCACTTATTGATGCATCATAGAATTTAGATGGTTGAAAGTTACCTAGGGCTAGGCTACAAAAAAATCTAAGGGGGTCTTTTGATATACCCAAAAGTACACGGAAGCCATGACTATATATAAAGGCTATCTAGGACTAGGTATTGGAACCAAAATACTCCTCACTTCACTAAAACCTTTATAAGGAATCCAACTTATCTAAGAATGACAACTCTTCTGCTTGGTTATTAAAAAACCCCTAGCATAGGGTTTTTAACATAAAAAGAAAAAAAAAAACTACTTTCAAGAGATTTTTTTTTGCCAACAATTAGGTAATAGATTTAGTGTGATTACAACTATAATGACTTTCTAATCATTAAGATCTCTCTAGGACAAGGTGAGAGCATATGATGGATAGTTACAAAAAGCCCTAACTTGGTAATGATACTTGTATAAATGGTCATAAAAAGGGATTTGATACCACTTGATATGAACTTGCAAGATGAATAAAATAGAACACACATAATATGCAAAAATGAGAGAAACATAAAACTTTTTGTTAGGAAAGGTGTCTCAACCTTGCAATTACAAAATGTTACTATTTGTAGTAAGTTTGTATTTGAGCACGTATGGGTCCAAAAGTTTCCCCAAAGCTTCAAAATTTCTAAATAAACATTCTAGGTGAGTTTTGACACAAGGTCATTTCGAGATCAAAATATTAAAGTTCATTTTTGAAACTCCCAGAAAAATCCTATAAAAATATTAAATTTGAATTTTGGACCTTTAAATGATCAAATGGGGTCTGACTAATGTCTAATCATATTTGATCTAGGAAAATCACCACGTAGATCTCTTGATGAGCTTTCCAACGCATCAAATGGTTCATCAATCGGCTTCTCGGATCAAAGTTTATGGCCTCTAGAAGTTGGGTCTCCCGTATTGGAAAATGTGAAAACGTGTTGGACACATAAAATAGCTGTAAGGGGGAGTTACATGTGTTGGTGTGTGTTTTGACACATCATAGGGCATCTTTGATTGGAGATAATTTGAATGCCACCTTTTTGGGTGGTTTTAGCTCATGGTTTTGTAATTACCATTTGATAGTTTCATGTATTGTATCTCCTATATATTAGGTGATTGAGATGGAGGTTGTGTGTGAGAGTCTTATAGATGTTGAGTTTCCTCTGAATCTCTGGTTGGTGATACTCCTATGAAATCTTTCTTTGCAAGTATATTGTAACCTTGTTGATTGATAAATAATATATTGGGCGGCTTTTGGAGTGTGGGGGTTTTCTCCCGAAAGGGTTTTCCCCACGTAAATCACTGTGTTGTGGTATGATTGCTAGTTATGCTTATTTGTGTAATTTTTGTAAAGATATGAAAATTTTTGCATAACCCTCCTCTCAAGATTAGTGTAGGATATTGTTTCGCTACCTTAGCTTCCTTACAAGTGGTTTGAGAGCTTGAGCACCTTTGGTTTTAGTTGTGGGTTGTTGGGTTTTTTTTGAGCTAATCCAGTTTTGAGTGGGAGATTGTGTAGAAGATACTTTGTGATCTTGTTATATGAATTTTTAGATGGTGAGCACATCAAGGAGAATAGAGGTAGACAATTTTTCTAGTAACAATTTTGAGATGAAGAAGCTGAAGATGGAGGATTTGTTAATTGATCAAGATATGTGGGATGCTATTGATGAGAATGTTTCAAGGCCTACATATGCTACTTTGGTTATTCAATATGATGTTATAGACTGTAAAACTAAGGGTCTAATTAGATTGTGCTTGACAAACTTTGTTTTAATCAATGTCCATGAAGAGTCGTCTGCAAATAAACTATGGAAGAAACTTGGTGAGATATATCAAGCAAAATCTTTAGTGAACAAGATTTTCTTGAGGAAATAGTTGTATTCCTTGAGAAAGGAAGAGGGTGGATGAATTGTAGATCACTTGGAAGAATTAAACATGTTGGTGGCTCAATTTGTATCAGTTGGTGTAAAAATGGATGAGGAAGAGAGATGTTAGATCTTGCTTTGTTCTTTTCCTAATTTGTGGGATTCTCTTGTTATGGCTATTGGGAGTACTTTTGTTTTCTTGAAAGTTGAAGATGTTGTGGGTTCTTTGATTTCTGAAGAGATGAGGAGGAAGGTATCCATCAGTACCAAATAGGCCCTAAATGTTCATGGAATACCTAAAGAAAAAGGCAAGAAGAGTGAGAAGCGTAGCAAATCCAAGTCCAAGGGTAGATCCAAATCTCTTGGAAAGTCCAAAGTTATTTGCTAGAACTGTGGTAAGTCTAGACACTTCCATAAGGAGTGTAAAGAAGAAAAGAAGAAGAAAAAGAAGAAATTTGATTTTGATTCTGATTCCATGAAGGAAGATAGTCATGCGTTCATTGCAACTTTGGTCACTTGTGCAGGTAATGATGCATGGTTAATTGACTCAGGTGCGTCTTTCCATATGACCCCTAATAGAAATTGGTTTTCAAAATATGAACAATTTGATGGAGGTAAGGTGTACTTAGGTGATGATTCTCATTTAAATATTATTGGTCATGGTAAAGTTAAAATTAGATTTACTAATGGTAGAGTAAAAAGGATTAATGGTGTGTTGCATATCCCTAGCTTATCACAAAATTTATTATCTATGAGAAAACTATAAGATGTAGATGTGCAGGTAGTCTTTTCCGATGCAGGATGCAATAGAGTTAGAGGTGCTATGGTGATCACTAGAGGTGTTAGATTTGGAACATTGTATTAGCTTGGTGCATACATGGTTGAGTGTAATAGTACTTCTATGAAAAGCAAGTTTGTGACTACATTGGAAAAGGAATGAGTTTCATTTTCAATGGATCGTCGTGGCTTCTCAGTACCTAAGGGTGCTCTTTCTTCTAAATCAAAGTTACCTACAAAGAAGACTATGTTATGGCACTAGAGACTAGGCCACATTGGAGAAAAGGGTCTAAGGACCTTGATAAATAAAAACCTTGTTGAAGGGTTGACTGATTGTAATCTTGATTTTGATTTTTGTGAGCATTGCGTTTATGGTAAACAAAACCGCATTTAGTTTTACTCAAGTTCTCATAAATCTTGTGGTGTATTGGATCTTATTAATTCTGATGTGTTTAGTCCTGTAGATGTTCCTTCCATTGAAAAATCCAAATATTATGTTGCATTTATTGATGATTATAGTAGAAGAACATGAGTATATTTTCTAAAGAGTAAATTTGAAGTTTTAAGTCAATTTAAAGAATTTAAAGCAATGGTTGAGTTACAGATTGGAAAGAAAATAAAGTGTCTAAGGACTGACAATGGTGGTGAATTTTGCCTTAATGATTTTGATAGATTATGTAAAGATTGTGGCATTCAGAGACAAAAGACAACTCCGTATTCTCCACAATAGAATGAAGTTGCAAAAAGAATGATCTGGACATTGATGGAGAAGGCTAGCAGTATGCTTAGTCATGTTGGTCTTGAGCAAAGGTTTTGTGATGAAGCTATTGCCATCACTTGCTACCTAATTAATGGGTTTCCTACATTAGATCTTGTTGATAAAACACCTATGGAAGCATGGTCAGGTCACAAGCCTTCATTGAGACATCTTAGAGTTTTTGGTTATGAGGCATATGCACATGTGCCAAAGGAGAAGCGAACAAAGTTAGAGAACAAGCTGTGAAATGTATCTTCATCAAGTACAATTATGGTGTGAAAGGATACAAGCTTTGGGATCCTATTGCACAGAACAATATATAGTAGAAGTGTGATTTTTAGAGAAACTAAGCCTTCTTCTATTACATTGTAGCCAGAACAAAGTGAACATAAATATGTGATTCAACTTCCTTCTACACCTAAGAAAGTTGAGTCAAGGCCCCTAGATAAACAAGAAGTTGAGGAGAGCTCATCTATCTCTCAATCTTCAGAAGAGGATGAAGAACCTCCAACTTAGCTTGTTCAAAGTTCTACAAGGTATAGACAACCACCTGAAAGGTATTCACTTGATGATTGGAGATGCATTTTTTATTTGAATACTAACATGGATGAAACTAGATCTGTAGAAGAGGCATTAGGTATGGATGATGTAGAGTTCTGGAAGATTTCTATGGATAAAGAAATGATAGCTTTGAAAAAGAATGATACATGGGACCTAGTACTATTTCCTAAAGGATGAAACCTTGTTAGTTGCAAATGGGTGTTCAAGAAAAATATTGGTTTAGATGGAGGTATTGAGAAGTACAAAGCATGCTTGGTTGTGAAAGGTTACTCTTAGGTTTAAGGTGTTGATTACGGTGAGATATTTTCTCCTGTTGCAAAAATGACATCCATTAAATTCTTGCTTTATATTACTACTGCTTATGATCTAGAGGTTGAGCAAATGGATGTGAAAACTACATTCCTTCATGGTGATTTGGAGGAGGATATTTATATGACACAACCAGAGAACTACGTGGTGAAAGGTAAAAGTAATTTGGTTTGTAAATTGAAGAAATTTTTATATGTCCTCAAATAGAGTCCTAGGATGTGGTACAAGAAATTTGATACATATGTGTTGAGTTTGGGATTTGAGCGTTCTAAATCAGATCATTGTGTTTATTGTAAATTTGATGGTAATCGTTTCTTGTTTATTTCATTAAATGTTGATGATATGTTATTTATTTGTAAAGGGAAAGGAACGATTTTAGAACTAAAGTCTCAACTTGCAGCTAAATTTGAAATGAAAGATCTTGGTGCAACTAAACACATTCTTGGGATGGAAATAAGAAGAGATAGATTGAACATAATATTATGGCTTGGTCAGAGTAAGTATGTCAATTCACTTTTATAGAGTTTTAACATGCAGGATTGTAGACCTTTGTGTGTTCCTTTTATAGTTGGAACATAGTGATCTGCTTCACAATGTCCAACAACCCCATTGGAGATGGAAGACATGAGTAGAGTACCTTACTAGAGTGCAGTCAAAAGTTTGATGTATGCTATGGTTTGTACTAGACCAGACATTGCCCAAGCAGTGAGAGTTCTTTCTAGATATATGTCTAATCTTGGTAGCATTCATTGGGATGCAGTTAAAAAAGTCTTTAGATATTTGTGGGGTACCTCAGAGTATTCATTGTGTTATCATGGTAATTTTATAGGAGACATGCATTCCCTTGATATTCATCATTATGTGGATTTAGACTGGGCAAATGATGTTGATGGCATACGATCCACCAGTGCTTATGTGTTTACTTTATTTGTTGGCATAATTAGTTGGATGAGTAAGCGACAAGCTATGGTTTCTTTGTCCACTACTGAAGCTGAGTATGTGGAAGCTACTCACACTTGTAAAGAAACCATTTGGCTTAAGAGACTGTGTTTAGATATCAAAATAAAACAAGGTGCAATGACAGTTTATTGTGATAGTTAGAGTGTGATTTGCCTAGCTAAGAACCTGACATTTCATGCCAGGACCAAGCACATTGATGTACAATATCATTTTATCAGAGATATGGTCAAGGATGGTAGGGTGAATCTAGTTAAGCTAGAGACCTTGATGAATGTTGTAGATTCATTAACTAAGCCTATGAGCACAGAGAAGTTCAGATGGTATTCAGAGTCTATGGGCCTCTCGACCCCTAGTAATTAAATCATGGTGTTGATAATCCCTTTGCTCTTGCAAGGTGTTCAATAACTGGGAGAATGCTAGGAAAGGTGTCTCAACCTTACAATTACAAAAGGTTACTATTTGTAGTAAGTTTACATTTGAGCACGTATGCATCTGAAAATTTTTCCAAAGCTTCAAAATTTCCAAATAAACATTTTGGGTGAGTTTTGACCTAAGGTCATGTCTGGATGTCAAGATATCAAAGTTTCCATTTTTGAAACTCCTAAAAAAATATTGTAAAAATATTAAATTTGAATTTTGGACCTTTAAATGACTTAATGAGGCTTTGGCCAATGTCTAGTCATATTTGATCTAGGAAAAACACCATGTAGATCTCTTCATGAGCTTTCCAACGTATCAAATTATTCATCAATCAACCTCTTGGATCAAAAGTTATGGCCTTTGAAAGTTGGGTCTCCCGTATTGGAAAATGTGAAAACATGTTGGACATAGAAAAGAGATGTAAGAGGGAGTTACACATGTTGGTGTGTGTTTTGACACATCATAGGGCATTTTTGATTGGAGATAATTTGGGCACCACCTTTTTGGGTGGTTTTAGCTCATGGTTTTGTAATTACCATTTGATGGTTTCATGTATTGTATCTCCTATATATTAGGTGCTTGAGATGGAGGTTGTGTGTGACAATCTTATAGATGTTGAGTTTCCTTTGGATCTTTGGTTGGTGATACTCCTGTGAAATCTTGCTCTGCAAGTATATAATAATCTTGTTGATTTCTAAATAAATATATTGGGCAGATTTTGGAGTGTGAAGATTTTCTCCTGAAAGGGTTTTCCCCACGTAAATTACTGTGTTGTGGTATGATTGCTATTTATGTTTATTTCTATAATTGTTGTAAAGATCTGAAAAGTTTTGCATAACCCTCCTCTCAAGATTAGTGTAGGAAGTTGTTTTTCTACTTTAGCTTCCTTACACTTTTATTATCTTCACAACACCACTTTGAGGGGGCAACCTCCCAATAGAGCATATACTCCAATTACAAATATTCAAGATAACTTCCATTTAGGAAGTTATTACAATATACATAGAGTCTTTCCAAAGACAACTACTACCATCCCATGCACGTGGGATAATTACTTTATTCTAACTAACTAATGGAATGATTTAGAAAGCATATGCATCCACCTTTATTTAATATTACTTATGAGAAAATTACAAAGCATATGCACCCTGCTAATACTAGCTACCATATATAGAAAAATGGTATTCATAACACTCTAAATAATGACCATTTTCAAAAACTTTTTTCTTGGTTTCAATCATTAAAATAATAAAAAAATATATCTATTATGATACTTAGGATAATACTACATATGCTGTTGAGTTTCATCTAGATCTCTGGCTGGTGATACTCCCATGAAAGCTTACCCTGCAAGTATATAATAATCTTGTTGATTTCTAAATAAATATATTGGAAAGATTTTGGAGTGTGGAGTTTTTCTCCCAAAAGGGTTTTCCCCACGTAAATTACTGTTGTGGTATGATTGCTATTTATGTTTATTTCTATAATTGTTGTAAAGATCTAAAAAGTTTTGCATAACCCTCCTCTCAAGATTATTGTAGGAAGTTGTTTTGCTACTTTAGCTTCCTTACACTTTTATTATCTTCACAACACCACTTTGAGGGGGCAACCTCCCAATAGAGCATATACTCCAATTACAAATATCCAAGGTAACTTCCATTTAGGAAGTTATTACAATATACATAGAGTCTTTCCAAAGACAACTACTACCATCCCATGCATGTGGGATAATTACTTTATTCTAACTAACTAATGGGATGACTTAGAAAGCATATGCATCTACCTTTATTTAATATTACTTATGGCAAAATAACAAAGCATATGCACCCATCTAATACTAGCTACCATATATAGAAAAATGGTATTCATAACACTCTAAAGAATGACCATTTTCAAAAACTCTTTTCTTGGTTTCAATCATTAAAATAATAAAATAATATATCTATTATGATACTTAGGATAATATTACATATGCTGTTGAGTTTCATCTGGATCTCTAGTTGGTGATACTCCTGTGAAAGCTTGCTCTGCAAGTATATAATAATCTTGTTGATTTCTATATAAATATATTGGACATATTTTAGAGTGTGGAGTTTTTCTCCTGAAAGGGTTTTCCCCACGTAAATTACTGTGTTGTGGTATGATTACTATTTATGTTTATTTCTATAATTGTTGTAAAGATTTGAAAAGTTTTGCATAACCCTCCTCTCAAGATTAGTGTAGGAAGTTGTTTTGCTACTTTAGCTTCCTTACACTTTTATTATCTTCACAACACCACTTTGAGTGGGCAACCTCCCAATAGAGCATATACTCCAATTACAAATTTCCAAGATAACTTCCATTTAGGAAATTATTATAATATACATAGAGTCTTTCCAAAGACAACTACTACCATCCCATGCACGTGGGATAATTACTTTATTCTAACTAACTAATGGGATGACTTCGAAAGCATATGCATCCACCTCTATTTAATATTACTTATGGGAAAATTACAAAGCATATGCACCCAACTAATACTAGCTACCATATATAGAAAAATGGTATTCATAACATTCTAAATAATGACCATCTTCAAAAACTCTTTTCTTGGTTTCAATCATTAAAATAATAAAAAAATATATCTATTATGGTACTTAGGATAATACTACATATGCTAATTAGGATAATAATGATAAACTTATTTATACACTTTAATTGTATCCAATGCTAACTAGGATAATGCTACATACTATATTTACTACAACCAACTTTATGTTATATCTACTATAACTACTAATTAGTACCGAGTATGTTATATTGAGTGTGGATATTTTTAATTAAATGTTAAAATTTGTGTCTTTCTACTAGATGAATGCCAATTGGTCTTGTGTCATGGATGAATCTATTCAACACTCCCTAGTGGAACGTTTTCCTACTAAGAGCTTTTGTGGAAGATGTATAACCTTCAAGGTTCACAGTTACTTTTGACTTGGATTGAAGCTAATAGATTGAAGGACTTAATTAAGGGAGAAGTAGGAAGGATTCATACCCAACCAATATTTACAAGATCCATGTCATTAATAAATCCCTCTTACTCTTAGTGGTAATGCAAAAACTAAGATTAATAGCTACTCAAAATATGCCATGAAAGAATAATTGGTTAACTATAAATGTTTGTAGTTATAATTATGAATTTTAGTAGTGATAGAATCATTGGTTAATGATAAATATTGATAGTTTTAATATTATTTATGTTTTTATAGGTATTGGTGCATGTATGGACTAGACAATTGGCAAGAGAAAGATGTAGCAATATTTGATCCTTAATTAGGGAGGGGTAGTAAACTTGGCCACAAACATACATGATGTGGCTACACTTGTCACTTCATCACATGAGTCATGGTTCATATTATATACCATGTATTTGTATGGTACCACTAGGTTTAGCATGTAGACAATGTGGGAAAACCTTGTCAAGGTCAAGAGAATGATGAAATTTTGGGAAGGAGGTCTTTCTTTGCTCCATATATCAGAAAAGAGTTATATGGATGGATGGAGTCACTATTTCTCCTTGGCATGCCTATATATGCAATGTATCAAAAACATAGGTAGATGGTGCATGAGAAGGTGACCTTGTTTGCGGGATAATCATCTAGGGATGATTTCCTTACCATGAATAATATTATTAACATTGAGCATAAAATCATTTTTTCAAGCTATATGTTTGTTAATAATGATGCTCATTCAGTACAATAATGGGTATTAGAAAACTCTAACATGTGGTTCACATGTTAAGATTATAGTACCATTTTATTAATAGATATTGAGATCCCATTTGTTTTGAGAATTCAAATGCTATAACAACTTGAGTGGATTATTCAGTATGGTCACAACAACATATTAGCCATGGATTATATGTTTGACATGAATATAATGAAGGTTCATTATGCATTCCTTAATTGAGTTCAATTTTAAATGTTTACACTCATAAAAGACATACTATTAACACATTGTACCATGTTTCTTATTATAATTTAAATTATACATGTTGCTTACTTTTGACTTGAAGCATATGGAGGTACCTATGGTATGGGTCATTATGTCTAGGTCTTGCATATTTGATATTACATATTGGATGTGCATTCTTCTCCAAAGGGTCCACATGAAGAATATTGAATGGAGGTTCAATGCATTCATGGTGGATGATGCAAGTGTTGAGATCATAGCTATTTGGTGTTTAATCTTTCATTACAATCTTGTATTTTTGTATTTGTTATATAAAACTCTAATCAATTATAGTAAGTAATGCTCTTGATGCTGATAAACTCTTTTATAATGTAGAGAGGTGTTTTAATGTGATGTATATCTATTCTCTTGGCATGTCAAATATGCATGGCTAAACAACTTAAGTACGAAGGTTAAATATGATATAGCTAGGTGAGATACATTTGCAAGGCTTGGATCTATTATGCATAATTCCTTAGACAAGGATGCCACCAAATTTGAGGCTTACATTTTCATTGAGGATGAAGGTTAAATATGATATAGCTAGGTGAGATACATTTTCAAGGATTGGATATATCATGTATCATTCCTTATACAAGGATGCCACCAAAATTGAGGCTTGCATTTTCATTGAGGACTATTGAGGACTCATCCATGAAATTTTTTTAGGAACAATGAATTGATAGATTGGATACATGGGCTAAATGTTGCCACACAATCAAGCATGTGGGGAAAGAGACAAACAATGCTATAGAGTCTTACCACTCACAAATATGAAGAGATGGTTCCTCAAGACAAATCAACATGCCTTAAATTATCATATTGATTGATTAATACATCAACTAACAACACAAGTGTATGCATATTATTAGTGAATGCAAGTTAGCAAGAAATTGGGTTCTACAAGAACTTTAAAATTGATACTTGATTGAAAACATATTCTAGGTTTGAGCCTTACATATACTAGATACCCATGTTCATGGTTTAATTACACCAACAATCTATAATATGGGTGATACGATGAGAGTGATCATTTTTTCCATTACTAGGTGTATGGATCCTTTGCTGATATGTGTATTTGCTCTTGCAACTTTTAATGCAAGGATACACAAGCAATCATATCATCATGACAAATTTGATGATAAAGAGATAACATGAGTCTCACACCTTACATATAGACAAAGATGAAGCAACTGGTATAACTACATTTATAGAGGAAGAATGTGCCATTAGTGCCTCAAATTATTTGATATTTGACAAACAATCAATTTTTTATTACACTGTTACATCATTTTATGTGTAAGTTGTGCTTAAATTGTGTCACCATGTCAATGTAGGAGACAACTAATGAATTTAATGGCATTTGAAGAGATGTAAATTACCAACAATTAGAGGATGATTGTGTAGCTACATAGGTGATCTTATAATCATACTTTGTCCATTTCAACTTTGGTTAGTTTAATTAATAATTGCATAAATCCATTTTATTGTTTTGTTCATAGATCATTGATGAAGAAGTTGGACAAGTAGAAACATAGATGAGGTTGCAAATAACAAATAAGTTTTAGGAAATTATGACACACAATTGATTTGATGACACTTTCTTTTATTTACAGGTGTTTAAAGGACTTGTCAAACAAGGTCAAATGTAGACACATATGATCCCAACTTAGATTAGACCATCTAAGTGTATAATCATTTTGTCTTATAGAATATGGATTTGGTCACATTCTTCTTCAGGCAAGAGACATGACTGAGTGCATGAATGTGAGGAGCAAAAGATGTATCTCCAATAATAATTCTAAGTTTCCACAACCACTATTGCATGGAATCCCAAGCATTGACAATAGAATGATGAATTTGAGAGGGAAACCAAATGAGATAGGGTATCATACTCAACATAATGAACTTGATGAGCTTAACACCTTGGAAGATTACAAAGTATCTCACATCTACAAGGAAGGTGCAATGCCATGGTGGATGCCATGGCTAACCTCGAGATTAGTAGAAATGGATGGCAGTGTTGGAGGCAATCCTCAAGTCTGCCCCGTGGAATTCAAATCCTTATTAAAAAAGATGGATGCAATGGCAATTAAGTTAGTCTGTGGGAGTGTTTTGGTGGGAGGCTTGGGCTCCGTTTCCTTTGCACACTTTGGATGTGTAGTTGGGAATATTTTATTATGTGTGGGGGGGGCAACAAGACTCTTAACAATGATAGAGCCATTGGAATTCAAACCCATCAGGGCGGGAGTAATGTTGGTGTCATTAAAATCTTTTAGGGCGAGAATAATGAGGTGGATCAGAGGAGGATGACCTAGAGGATGATGTATAAATGGATGTTGCAATGGCACGAGACCTCATGGAGAGGAGAGTGGATGACAGGGTGGCACGGTAGCAATTATTTTCTTTCCATCCCCATTTTCAATGACGTTTACTTTTGCACGTGGTGGCAGGTGTGGGTCTTTTCTGAGGAAGAAAACCAGGGTGGCAAAGGCTTTGTGTATCACCTAAATAATTACTTCAAATTTAATTCAAAGATTTCAAGCCCTTTGAAGCAACAGGACTGCACGACCAGAATTATTTATCCTTATGTGCATTCTGGAAGACATCCTCACAAAATTTTCCTTTACAATTTTCTCTTGTCTTAGCTATTTAATAGTTTACAGGCTTATAGAATGGGTGGTGATATTGTCAAAATTGAGCCAACCTCACCCGAGGAGTTCAGGAAAGATCCCACGGTGTGGCACATCATTCAGGAAGGCAAAGTGGCCTCCTTTCTGAAAGCCATGATAGGCCATGATGAGAATCTGTCTTGACAATTTGCTAACTCTTGGGATGATAACAGGTAGGTCTGTGTGGGGGGTATCAAATTTGAAGTTTCAGAGGAAATAATAGGGCAAGCCATGAGGTTGCCTATTAAGGGTAAGAAGCATAGCCGTATGAGTAAGGTGCCGGATCCCAAAAATATGGGGTTGTTCTTTAAAGAGAGGGAAGTGGCTGTCAAGCTTCATGATAGTTTTGAGAGGGAGAAGCTACCTACTCCGTGGGGGCAAGTCTGCCTCATGATAATGAAATACTTTATACTGGAGGGTTGCTTCAAGGAATTTTATCATTACCATTTCACCTTGCTCAATCATTTCAGGAATAGGCTGGAACTTAGCTTTCCCTTCTTTCTACTTTCATCCCTTGAGAATTCCATTCGGTCTGTCAAGGAGATTCAAGCTAAGAACCCTAACCATCCATCCATCCCTCTCAACCAAGGGCTCATCCTTAGGTTATATCATTTCCATTTGGCATTCTGCCCACCCAAGCAAATCAAAGTTAGTCTTTTGGAGGATTCTCCTTTAGCCCCGACCTCTGTTGTCAAAGGAAAGGGCAAAAAAGTTGCTGGGTCCCCCAAAATCCTAACTCCCAAAATCCCTAAAGGGGACCCATAATTATGGAAAACCAAGGAAATTCTCCTGTGGGGACCCCTATTCTAGAGTCTAAGTCTAAAACCCCCAAGAAAGCCAACATGAAAAATGATTCCCCTATCTTGGAGATTGATAAGGGAATTGTGGCATCCACTAAGAGAGACCGAGAAGTTGAGGAGGATGAGGGTACTCCACAACCCAAGAAGGATAAGACTGGGAGAGTGGAATTTTGGAGGGATAAGGGGACTTCAAAAGTCATTGACCTTGAGACCAGGCCCAAACAAAGGCAGAGTGAGGACTTGGGTACTATTATTATTACTAAAAATGTGGCTCATGGTGTCTGGAGGTCTAGTCGTATTGTCAGTATTCCTTTAACCAATCCACAAGGAATTGACATTTCTGGCAAGTTTGAGTTTGTGGAGGACATGTTAGGGGAAGGAGAAGATTAGACTCCCATTGAATCGATCCATGAGGATGAAGGTGATAGCCACTTTCTTGAATTGAACCTTCCATACTCAGATGATTAAGACGAGGAAATTGAAGAAGCTCAAGGGCAGAATAAGAAAGATGGATGCTCATTGTGTAGCAAGACTACGAAGGAGATGGCCGAGCTTAAAAATGGGGTTGACAAACTCTAGAAGAAATGGCAGGTGATGGCTAAATTTGCGGCTAAGGATCTCCACCATGCGATGTTTGTGTTCTTGGCTATTAAAGAATTTGATGATAAGGTCAAAGGTATTGGGGTGGACAACTTGGGTGACTACAAAGACATGGTTAAATTCTTGTCCAAGTATGGAATTTCTGATAATCTCTAGTTGGTCTGTTGGTCTCTGGTTTTTTGCTATTTTTGATTAGTGCTCATTTTTTGCTGTTGTTTGTGTGCTATTAATGTACTATCTCTGGCTCATTTAAGGCCTGGTTTTGCCTTGTGGGCTACTTTGTAAAGGGTTCTGGACCCTCTTCTCTAGCTGAACTAATAAAAAACATAATGAACTTAATTTCTACATGGTTGGTTACATGCATGTTGCATAAATGCTAGATTATATTACAAACACATAGGATAGTGTCATCATGCTTCACTAGGTGTGTATTGGAACCTCTACTTGAACATAATTTAAAAATTTAGAATTCTGATCTCTTCATGTATGTGCCTCTTTTCTTTAGATTGTGTTAGTACCATTGAACAAGTGTATTAGAACTCACAATTGTAATTGAACTTGAGTAGATGAGGTAAATGCATGTATTCACTAATTGATTATGTGAATATGCAAAACTCAGAAAACCATTAGCAAGAAAAGTCCAATGAAAATCATATGCCTGTTATAAAATTTTGTATGTAAACCTCAAGGTAGAGTAATAAAAATGGATATTTAACCAATAAATACAAAATAAAATTTATTACCTTAAATTCAATTTTGTAGTTGCAGATTTACTCTTGATTGACAAAAGAAATATAATTGCTCATGATTAAACTCTTTGAAAAATTTTGCAGCATAGGTTTACTTCACATTCATGGTGCATTGTTGAAAGAAATAGATTGATTTATAGATTTTTTATTTTTGAAATCAATATCCAAGATTTGAAGACAAGATCAAGGGTTGAGATTGAATGAGGGAGAAAATGGTTAAATTATTAAAGTTTCATTATTTTTTTTGGTTGCAAACATTAATGGATTGTTAAAATAGTCATTAAGTTTGTAGTTGAGTTTGAGAAGGTGGGTGGTTAGATGTAATGAGGTAGTTAACTACTAAGTGTGGTAGTTAACTACTCATTACTCTATTAAATTAATTCAATTTAATAGACTTGATGTGCATGATGAGTAGGTAATTAGTTAAAGAATATCAATTAATTTAGCAATTGGTGAGGTGGCATTTGAGGGGATAATTAAATAAAAAAATTATTTAATTAGTGGTGAAAAACTAATTATTTAATTATGCATGGAAGATAATTGGAATAATAAAATTATTTAATTGTGCATGGGAGGTGATGAATTAAATTAATTAAATAATAGGATTATTTAATTAATTGAAGGATGAAAATAGATTAATCAAATAGGATTATTTAATTAATTGATGATGGATAATGGATATATTATTATTTAAGTAATATAATTATTTAATTAATTAATGAATAAGAAATGTTAGTGTGGTAGGGATTAGAATTGGTGAATTTTGGTGTGGAAAATGTAAGGTTGAATTTAGGTGTCTATATATTGTATGCTAATTAATTGTAAATCCTTCCTCCCTCATTTATTATTATTCCATGTATAAAATTCTAATAATGATATGTAGCATGCTTCAAACACTTAGTAGCCTTGTCCAAAATTGTTGGGTTTTTTGATTGAGGAAGTTAGGGAGGTTATTGGTTTTGGTAATTAATTGTATAAATATAGATGTATTGTTCCTTTTGTTGTTTGAACTATTGCCACTTCTTGTATAGTTGCTCAACATGGTTAGTGGCTTGATATTATTTCCCATAAATTTCAAAAAAATGTTCATGTATAGATGGCTTCTCTTTGATGCATCCTCTACTACCATAAGTCACTAGCTATATACTAGTTAGGACGTCTTGAGAGTGGCAATAATATTTTTATTTCTTTTAGAGAAGTGATAAAGTGTGAAATATGACTTGACCTATGTAATCTAGTTGTCAACCATTTCAACATCTATTTCTCGGTATGGTTGTGGATATCTAGTATCAACATTTGCATAGGTTTGCACTTTTAAAGGGTGGTCTAAATGTTGAAAATCAGACACCACTTAATGGAGGGAGCTTAACATCCCTTTACATATCTGCTTTAATTATTTTCTCTATATCTAGAGTAGATATATCCTTTTCTTTTGATATCTTGGTTTTCTTCTCTTTCATCTTGTTGAACTTCTCTCTAGGTTTCTACTTTCTCATATGTAGGGAGTCTAAGGCATAGTCTAGTTTGGTATTTATATGTTATCTCTCTCTATATGAGTCTCAACTAGTATTTATATGGTATTCTATTACATTCAACTATGTATATGGATGCGTAGCTCTAATACCATTGGTTTTTCACCTAGGCATGATAGAGGACAATAGTTGGATTATAGAAAGATTTCAACTATATTAGGAGTATGCCAAATTCATAAAAGAATTTTCTATGCAGTGGTTAAAATATAACAAATTTCTAGCCTCCAAAAATATTCCAACTTCATAAAATTTTATGATTTGGTTTTTTATTCTATTTTAAGTTATTTTCAATTAAGTGCCATTGTACAATGTTGTGGTATGATTGAGATAAGGAAATATTTTTAGAATATTTAATTAGATTTGTTAAAACTCAAGCTATTATCTTAGGTTAAATAAGTCTAGTTATGAGGTGGTTGTGTTCACTTTTAACAATGGAGAAAATTACAATAATGTTTTGTTTGCTGCATAATAATACTTCTGTATATATTGATATCAAAAAAAGGATTTACAGTTTCAGAGTTTTCAAAAAAATAGCTTACTAGCTGCACCCAATCCTTCCCCTTAACCTGCCTATAACCTTAATTATCAACAACGCAGGGCCTTGCTATTACACAGATAGAGAGAAAATGTCTGAGACTCAGACTAGGATAGAACAAAGAGGAACCATAGAAGGCTATAAGCCAACGAACCACAAGACTGTATAAACACAAGACACATAACCTAACTTTTCGGCTGCAAGACTTGTTACCACCGAGACCTCATGCCTCTATTTCATAGTTATGCAGTTTAAGGTTGAATTGCTCAACCCAATCGAAACCCTGCACCTCCAAAATCTGAAAAAACCTTAGTAGATAATTTGCCCTGGTCTAAGCATGCTGCCTATACCACACCAAATCCTCACCCTTCAAATGCAGAATAAAAGGTAAATATTTTACCACGCTACCTGGCTGCTGCAGGAGATGGATATCTCTGAGGCGGGGTAGTCTTGCTCCAAAGGTCGTCACCTCCAACATTTCCTCCAACCCACCTAGAACATTGGGGATGAAAAGCCTGTGAGTCACCTGTTGAAATTAAGGAACACTGAGAGGGAGGGTGAATCAGTGTTCTGCAAAACTTTATGTTCCTTTATTAATTTACCACATACATTCAAAAGAAAGAAGCAAAAATAGAAACAACAAGATCATGACACATGAACACCAAGATTTTTACGTGGAAACCCGGTTAAGGGAAAAACCACGGTGGGGGTTAACCCACAAGAATTTATACTCTGTTAAAAGTATTACAAATGGGGAAGGCACATGCCTTCAAGGCACACTGCCCAAAGCTCACTACTTAGAGAGGCTCACTATTTACAAATCAATTACAAAAGTTCACTAGAATGTTTGAATTGAGGAATAGCATCTAACAATGCAAGATTACAGTTTTGGTTGATCTTAATACACTGACTTTGCACACTTCATCTTTCTCTACCCTGCTTCACTGCTTTGCCATGATCTGAATCTTAGATCTCCTTAATTCACACCTGATTCTACTATATTTCACACTTATACCTTCATATTCACACTACATATATTCAAAATGCTTGAACTCATTGATTATATATACCTGCTACATGAAATTGCATCAACTGCAGTCGGCCTTAAGAAAAACTTAGAGACTTTTTAAGGACACTATTCTGTTGGCTGAATCCATGTACAAACACTAATGTGGACCAAAGCTTCTGTATCCAAGTCACCTCACATGTCATCCAATACCACTGGATCTCATAAATTACTCGACCAATCAATTCTCTTCATCCGCACAAGGATCAGACACCTAGTCGGCCTGTTCTTCACCGGACTGAACTACTTAACCAGAACCTGATACTCAGATGCTTGTAACTTACACTCCCTTCATCACCGAAAACTAAAATCTTAGATTTAGATAGCCTTGACATCCCTTAATAATCCCTTAGATCTGCAGCACAATATGATTTCTTGTGGAGAAATGCGGGCCAAAATGCTGAACCCTGTTATATCCCCTGTTTCTGTCTATCCAGACTTAGAAAAATCTGCAATCTGACTTTCAGTATGATCCACTGATGAAATGCAAATGTGTAAGATAGATTTAGTTGCCATCAGTGACAACACCTAACATGCCTAGTAGAGTCTCTTGCCAACAATTTCCCCCTTTGGCATTGATGGCAATAATCTCATTAGCTTATTCATCCTTTTCTTGCTTCTGAATTCATTCTTGACTTCTTTGAAAACATTATCTGCTTCTTTTATGGAGATCACTGGATACAGACTGGACATTACATGTTCCCTTAGTTCCATATCTATTGCTTTAGCAACTTCTTTTCTTATTTCCAGAATGTCTCTTAAACTCTTAGGGATTTCTGCCAAAATTTCCACTAGAGGTCTGTTGAAGACATTCAAATATTTTACAGTAGCATCCTCCAAAATTCTTTTGTTAGCATCACTGTAATGATCATAGAATTTAGTCATTGGTTTTAGGTTTCCATCTACAGTGATTGTCTTAAAAATGTCCTCCACAGAAGGAGTTGTCTTCTCAACATCAGCCTCTAACTTATGCCTTTTACTTGGCTTTTTGCTTCTAGAGGGCTTCTCCTTAGACACTTTAACAGCTTTAGTGCCCTAGGCCTTAAATTCTCTAACCTCATCATCTGAATTAGTCTTTTCTTCATCCTCCTCCATACTACCATATGACCTCTTGGCCATTGCTTTTGTTCTTTTTCTTTTCTTTCTGGTAGGTTTTTCTTTGGATTTCTCTGCAACAGGAGAAGGTGATCACTAGAGGTTGAACTAGTGCTCCTAGTAGACCTTGACTTGGAAGGAGGTTCTGCCAGAATACTTTCCTATTCCCTATCTTGCTTCTCCTTCTCATCCTTTTCTATTCTTTCCCTGAATTGCCTCACAACTTCCTTAGTAAGGCCTAGATTCTCAGCCAACTGCTCAACTTCTTTCCTTACTTTCATGTTGATTTCGAGAGTCTTGAATTCAAGATGCAATTTTTGTGAAATTTCTTCATAAGTTCCAAATCTTTCTTCAGCTGGATCCCTAAGCTGACTTAACAAATGTTGTGTATATAGTTCCAACACATGCCCATCCACTTCATACCCTATAGACATGATCCACACAACTCTAGGTTCCACTGCTTCCATTTTGCACTGATCAACAGTAACCATAAAACAAATGGTGTCCTTATATTTTTCAACCACAACCCTAGGTATTCTATCCCTAGCCTGCATTATACTCTAGAAGTTTTTTGAAGAATCCCCAAAGTGCAATCTTTTGTGCATCATAATTACCCAGACAACTCAAATGATTTCTAATCTGTACTTCTACCAATTGGTTGTTGGAACAATATATATTCTTATTCCCAGGGAGCTCACTCAAGAAATAAAAGAAAAGACACATGATTAGCATACCATATTTGAATGAGTACTTCTTGTCCTTCTTTATCTTGTTTAGGTTCTCCATAAGTTGGTTTAGCAATAGTTCACAGAGATCATAGTCTGCATTCTCTTTTACCATCTGATATGTAGTATAGATGGCTGTTCCAAACACTGAATGTTATCTGCTAGAGAAATATATCTTGTACCCTATTACCATCGATGTGAATCTGACCCCATGATCCTCTATATCATTTATAGTCATAGCTCTCTTATCAAATTTTGATCCGGGTGCCTCTGTGACTTCCTGATTTTTCATAGCCTTCAACTAAGGCAGAGTGTTGGTTGAATTCAATCCTGTAACTACCCTTGTTGCATCTTTTGTGATCTTGAATGGATGATCCATCCATAAAAACTCATCATGGATACAACTCAAAACATACCGGACCCACTCATCCTCTATGAAACTCGGAAACCCAACAAATTGTATGAACTTCTTGTCTTCTAGAACTTTGTATTCCAGTTTGAGCTCAAAATCACCACCTTTTAAGTGTTTCATGAATATACCATCGAACCTTGAGTCTCCATGCTCCTCAAGAGGCGTGTGAATATAAGCCCTAATATCTTTTGTGTGAAGAACTACATATGGAACCCCAAAAAATGCTCCCATCAGATCAATTTGAGTGGACTTGAAAGGGTGCTTTTTAAACTTCGGGCTAGGTTGCTCAGTGATGTTCACAACTAGAGGTGTAGCCATTTCAAAATATTACAAGTTCAAAGTTCACAGAATTAGGGTTAGTTGTTGAAATCATTCTTCGCATTTCAAACCTTTGAAATTTTAGCTTAGGCACTCTTCTCCTTGTTCTCTTCGAATGCAAAGTGATTTAAGTGTTTGAATGAATGACCTTTTATATTCCATAAAACCTAATTTTTTATTGTAATAAATGCTCTCCCATAATACATCCAATTCCTCTGTTTCTGCATATAGTCATTCTTTAATTTCTCTGTAATTAATCACATCAGCTTCTTTTCTTCCAAATTTTGCTTCAACAGATCTCCAATAGGCTTCTCTTTCTTCATTCAATGTGCCAAATTTAGGCACCTACTTACTAGCAGGGGGAATTAGATTTTCAATGCAGCTCCCCCTGAGCCAGATCTCCTGTTTCAATTCCCAGAGGAATTAACAACACCAGATTCCAGTGCAGACCCATCACCATTATTTACTTCACCTTTCTTTACCCATGTTTTGTTCATTTCATTCTGGATCTCATTCACATTTACTTTACTCTTACCTTTATCTTGTCCCTACAATTTTTGGTTTCTGTTTACCGGACCTTTTTTGTCGTCATTCTTGCTTCTGTAGAATCTTGCAACATGACTAGATCTATTGCAATTGAAGCACACAACATTTCTTTGCTCATTTACTTGATTACCTCTTGATCTGCACTAATTACCCATGTGTCCAAATCTATTTCATGCAAAACAGTAGCCATTGAAAGAATTGACATTTCTTCTATTGTTAGAGTAGTTCATCATCAAACTTCTGCATTCATTAGATCTATGACCATATCTTTTACAATTGAAACATTGACTGGAAAAAGATGGACCATTTTGATTCACTCTACTTCTGCACTGAGTAGCTCTCTGACCAAATTTATTGCAATTGGAACAATTTCCTTTGAAAGATGGATACCTTTGAGCATTAGGTTGTCTTACCGAAGGTCTTCTAGGTCTGTTTCTTTGATTCCTTGGTTTAGGATTTCTTTGACTGGATCTAGAGCTTTCACCTTTCTTATATCCTAGACCATGCTTATCATCTGCCATCTTCTGCCTATCAAGTAGCACTTCAAGTTTAGCTGAGCTTATCTTGAATTTCTCTTTATAGTCATTTGCAACTTCTAGGTCATGTTTGAGAATGACAATTTATCTTTCAAGTTCTTCCTCATTGTCCCTGGTTTCATGTAGATCAGACTCTAGATGGCCAATTATCCTATCCAATTTGCAACATTCTTCTATTTTTTCTTTCAAAGATTGATTCAGTTTTTCCTCAGTCAAGTCTTTCTTTCCTCATTTTCCTTGGTTAGTCTCATCACCCTGGATTCCATCTCATGTTTTAGGACAACTTCTTTTGTTAGCTTCTCACATTCTTTTGTCTTCTCCTTTAGGGCCTCATCCATGTCATTATCTTCATTCAGATTTGCTAGCTGATGAAGTAGCTCCCTTCTCTTTTCATTAGATTTGCTTAGTTGTCCTTTTAAGGTTTCAATGAAGTATTTAGTATCTTTAAGGTTCTCTTGTAGATCTTTGATTTCTTCCCTGGATAGATCAAGATCATTTAAGGCTACTTGGAGTTGTTGATTGATACCATCAGAATGATTGAATGAACCCATTGAAAACACCTTCCCATATGTTCCTCAAGCTGTTAAACTTCTTCTAAGGAACTTAGCTCTGATACCAATTGTTGAAATTAAGGAACACTGAGAGGGGGGGTGAATCAGTGTTCTGCAAAACTTTATGTTCCTTTATTAATTTACCACATACATTCAAAAGAAAGAAGCAAAAATAGAAACAACAAGATCATGACACATGAACACCAGGATTTTTACTTGGAAACCCGGTTAAGGGAAAAACCACGGTGGGGGTTAACCCACAAGAATTTATACTCTGTTAAAAGTATTACAAATGGGAAAGGCACATGCCTTCAGGGCACACTACCTAGAGCTCATTGGTCAGAGAGGCTCACTGCCTACAAATCAATTACAAAAGTTCACTAGAATGTTTGAATTGAGGAATAGCATCTAACAATGCAAGATTACAGTTCTGGTTGAGTTTAATACACTGACTTTGCACACTTCATCTTTCTCTGCTTTGCCATGATCTGGAGCTTATATCTCCTTACTTCACACCTGATTCTGCTATATTTCACACTTATCCCTTCATATTCACACTACATATATTCAAAATGCTCAAACTCATCGATTATATATACCCGTTACATGAAATTGCATCAACTGCAGTCGGCCTTAAGAAAAACTTAGAGACTTTTTAAGAACACTATTTTGTCAGCTGAATCCATTCACAAAAACTAATGCAGACCAAAATTCTATATCTAAGTCACCTCACATGTTGGCCAATACCACTCGATCTCATAAATTACTTGACTAATCACTTCTCTTCATCCGTACAAGGATCAGACACCTAGTCGGCCTGTTCTTCACCGGACTGAACTACTTAACTAGAACCTAATACTCAAATGCTTGTAACTTACACTCGACCCTTCATCACTAGAGGCTAAAATCATAGATTTAGATAGCCCTAAAATCCCTTAATACTCCCTTAGATATGCAACACAATATGATTTCCTATGGGGAAATGTGGACCAAAATGCTGAACCCTGTCATATCCCCTGTTTTTGTCTATTTGGACTTAGACAAATCTACAATCTGACTTCCGGTATGATCCAATGATGAAATGCAGATGTGTAAGATAGATTTAGTTGCCATCAATGACAACACCTGACATGCCTAGTAGTGTCTCTTTCCAACATCACCGACTCCACCCAGGTCTTTACCATATTTATATCCAGTAACGCTGCAACAAACTAGGAGCTGATGTATGAGTTGACCTGGTAATGCTCACTTCCCTCCACAAAATCCTTCCCCAGAACCATTTTGACCGCCCCTAAAACTAGCTCATCCTAAAACTTGAGGATTCATTTGATTCGCAAGTCTGTAATGCCACCCAAGAAGGCCATCTACCTCTTGGAGCTCACCAATCGAATGGGGGTATCCATCCCGCCGCACCTGATCCAATCCGTCGAGAACATAATCACCTTTGGTTTTACAGACATTATTGACAAGATGAGAAACGATAGAAGACAAAAGATAAAAAAGAACTCGAGAAACAATCGCTGAACTGGATACATGCTTCCTTATGATAGCAGAGATCTAATCACTGGCAATACCAGCTTGTCGCAGACCTCTAAAAATCTGCCTGAGCGTGAGAATCATCCCAATTGTTGAATCACACTGGCTATGGACCACGGGAGTTAAAGAATCATGTTTATTTGATTTACTAGCCCCTTTAGGAAATTAATGCCTTGATTTTAAGATATTAACCAGTGCATGCCACTAATTCCAAATGAAGCCGCCGTGTCAGAAGGACCAATACCCACTTGGCATAGTCCTACCTCCCAGTCCTTCCACACCCTTTTGTGTGGAAGGACTCCCTCCCAACCACCCACTATTAATAGATAGAATCTTAAGTCATTCTATCCTTGCCAAAAATTTCCTTTAGCTCCCTTCCATCAACTGCCAGATTAGAGAGGGCATCCGCTTCTAAATTCCCTTCCCTTAGAATGTGTTTGAACTGAACCAATTCAAAAGAATCTATCTATTTAGTGGAAAATTGGATTTGTTAATGTTTTAGCGTTTTGGTGTTTAAATCTTCCTTTCCACTTTACATTCAAGGACCTAGGATTGAGTGGCGAGCACTATCATACCCTAGAGTCACTGTGAGATGTAGGGAAGCTTGGATTAGGGTGTTTAATTGTTAATTTTCTCTCTCCTATGCTCAATTAACCATTAAAACCCTAATTATGTAAAAATAGAAGTAAAATGATGAGTTATGGAAAATGTTGCTACAGACGGAAGCAAAATACCAAATTACAGAGTACCTATTTTCAGGGACCCAAGGCAGAAAATTTGGGGACACGGGAGTGGGCACACAAGTCCAAGGCCCTATTTTATGTCTAGATCTGGCAACAAGATCTACAACCTAAATCTTATGTATAAGAGATTTTCCCGACATGGAACTTTAGGGACTAGGGAGCGGGATTTTCTTCCTTTCCTACACTTCAGACACTCCAATATGCTCCTCTATAACTCCACTCAGCCCAGCTCCTCAACCTGTAACCTGCAATCACGAAACGTTGGTTTGGGGGTTGTGGTGTTTAGGAGCTTGCCTCAGTTAATCCCCGGAAGGACACTTAAGTCTTCCAAACACCTTTGTCAGATAGAGAGAGAGTGCCCTTGTGAGGTAGAGGCCAAATCCAAATGAAACAATGATAGAAAGCACAATGATATCACCTTGTAGTGAAGATCTCATGGGAGGAAGATGCTCTTCATTCCATGAGGAGATGAATGCTCAAATATGCAAATACAAACACATGAACAAAACAAATCTTCTCTTACAACACAATGAAAGCCTTGAATCACCTTGAGAACACTTGAACACCACAATTTCCATCTAGTTTATAAATGAATGCCTAAGCATGCTTTTATATGCAACTACAAACATTCCCGCCAAAATTTTTGTAATTCAAACTTACCGTGTCAGCAAAGGACCCAAATAACAATCATAAACTGACACCTAGAAATTAGGGCTGCCCCAAAATAGGGTAGGACTAGGGCACTGGCGCCCAAGTCCTCCCCCCTATTTTGGGCAGGGTATAGCTCAAGGGGTCCTCCTAGGTCCCATTTGTCATGTTACCTAGGGCTTATTCCATCGGGATGTCAAAATATGAACTAAGATGTCCTAAATGCATGCTAAAGACCCGGGAGCTAAACCTTATGAGGGAAAAACCCCCAAGTGGACATTTTCCAACATTACACTATCAATGAAAGAGCTTGTTCCAACAACACATTCAGTCTACAGTTCACCAACCTCCTAGTTCTGAGTTCATTGATTGTTAGCAGAGAGTCCCCTTCTATCTCCAATTTTTTTATGCCGAGTTACTGACTAAATCTTAGACCAAGAATTAATGCCTGCATCTCTGCTAAATTGTTAGTTCCATCCTGCAATCTCTCTACTAATCTTCCAATCGTTCTACCTTCCCAATCTCGAATGATACAACAAGTACCTGAGATTCTTGGGTTCCCTCTTGAAGCTCCATTGAAATTTAGCTTATACCACCCGACTTCAGGAGGACACCACTGAACTGATTGCCTTTCTTCCCTTACACACCTTCGATTTGCTACTTCAATTGCGGGGATCTTCAAACCTCTCCAAGATTTTCTCATCTCCATGTCCCACCAAGTAAACTTTTTGTTCTTTTGCCCTCCTTCCTCTAACCTTGCATTCCTGACTTCGACAATGTTTGCCTCTACCTTGTTCAAAACAAAGTGAAAAGTCCTCTTCTTCTCCTGAAAGATTCTTCTGTTTCTCTCCTTCCAGATCTCCCAAATTATCATGGAAGGGGAAATGCTCCACAATCCTCTGAACAAAGACTCTTGCTTAATCATTGGCCAAGAGATAAGAAAGTCTAACAGCTTGACTGGATATGCTACTATCCATTGGAGTTTAGCACTTACCCAAGTCCAACATGTAAAAGAAAATTCACAATTGAGGAAGAGATGGTCCCCTGATTCCTCCACTTGCTTACAAAGCACGCACCTAGAAGGGCAGGCAAAGCCCATCTTTTTGAATCTTTCTACTGTGAGCACTCTTCCTCTCGATGTAGCCCAGGAGAAAAGTCCTACCTTAGGAAGACATAATTTATTCCAACAAAGTTTGATTGGCAAACTAGCATCCACCCCTTGGTCCCCTTTTAAAACTCTGTATCCTTGCTTAACACTATATTGCCCAGTCGGGGAAGCATTCCATCTCAACACATCTACCCCATCCCTAAAAATTAATATATGATTACTCATAACTTCATCATAGACTTCTGCAACTCTATCCTCTACTCCGATGGTCCTAACATCCTTCCATTTTAAAACTACTCCAATCAAAGACGAGAGATTTGAGGCATAATTACTAACATTGTCTCCCCATCTTTTCTTTGAAATGATTCTGACTTATTCTAATTCCTCTCTTGTAGCTAAAGGAGTATGTCCATCCCAAGAGTCCTCCCAGAAGAGGGCTTTGCTCCCTTCTCTAATTTCCCAAGTTAAATGGCCTAAGATCAGATTTCTACAACTTCCTATAAAATTCTAGATTCTCGACCCTTTAGGTAGCTGTCTAGAAGTGAAGATGCTATTTTCAACTTCCTCAAGATACTTTTCTTTAACAATCTTTACCCATTTCAGATCTAGCTTTGAGTGGATGGTCCAAACTAGTTTTGCACCTAAGGCTAAGTTTTGAGACAATAGATCCTTTAGTCCGGTTCCATTAGCTTCTTTTTGCTCACAAACCTGGGTCCATTTGATCAAGGGATACTTGTGCTACTCTGAATTTCCTTGCCAGAAGAAGGTTTTCATCTTCTGGTTTAAATCTTGAAACGATGATTTAGAGAGAGGGAAGCAAGACATTGTATAGGTCGGAATGGTGAAGATGACCATGTTAAGCAAAGTCAACCTGCCTGCCCATGAAAGCCATTTGCTTTTCCATGAAGCTAACCTGACCTTGATCCTTTCTATTAAGGTATCCCATAACTTCCCGCATCTGACTCCTTTGGCTAGTGGTAGTCCCAAATATTTGCAAGGTAGATCTCCTTTCCTAAAATTCAAGATTCTGAGGATACGATTTTCTTTTGCTTGGGTGGTGTTAAAAAAGAACACCTTTGATTTTTGATGACTAACCTCCTGACCCAAAGCTACCGAGTATTGATCCAGAATAGATTTGAAGAGCTTAGCTTCTCTTTCTTTAGCTACTCTGAAAAGCATCGTATCGTCAGCAAATTGCTGATGGGTCACTTCTTGTGCTCCACTTATAATCAACCCCTATCAGTCGCCCTTCTGCCTTGGCTTTGAGACAAGATCTCCCTAATACATCTACCATTATGATAAACAAGAAGGGGGATAATGGATCCCCCAGTCTAAGGCCTCTTGACACAGAAAAGAAGCCCTCTGGGGGTCCATTGAATAACATTGAGAATCTTGGGCTAGCTACCCATTCGAAGATCCAATTTAGCCAAGCTTTGTCAAAACTGAAAGCTTCTAGTGCCTTGAAAATGAATCTCTAGTTTACTTTAGCATATGCTTTCTTAATATCTAGTTTGATAACCATCACCTCTTTCTTCATCCTCTGAACTAAATGAATTGCTTCTTGCACAATGATTACTCCATCTAAAATTGATCTGCTAGGTACAAATCCAGTTTGTTCCTCTGCTATGATTTCTGGAAGAATTAACTTCAATCTATTCACTACTACTTTCACTATGATTTTATACAAGGTGTTGCACAACGAAATTTGTCCAAAATCCTCTAAGGCTTCAGGCTTTTCTTTTTTAGGAATGAGTGCTATAAAGGTGTTGTTCACTTCCCTTAATATGTTTCCACTCCTTTTGGAATCTTCTATCACTTCTGTCACTTCCTTTCCCAAGAAATCCCAACATTTTTGGAAAAAGGCTGCTGGGAACCCATCAGGACCGGGAGCTTTATTTGAGTGTAGGCCGGACACTGCCTGTTTAATTTCTACTTCTGAAAAGTTTTTTGTCAACATCTTGTTTTGCTCTTCCGAGACAAGTTTGGGGATGTTATTTAGAAGCTGCTATTGGCTATCCAACTTTGACCCTTCCCAGTCATTTAGAAGATTCTAGAAGAAGTATACTATCACTTTGCTTATCTCCTCCATTTTGTCCACTACTCTTTCATCTGCTAATTTGATTGAAGAAATTCTATTTATTTCTCTCCTGGCCTTTGTAGAATTGTGATTTTTTTTTGTATTTTTGTCTCCTGCCCTTAGCCAAACTTCCCAAGATTTTTGCCTCCAGAAGATCTCCTCTTTTGAAATCAGATCCCCCAGCTTCCCCAACAGAGTCTTTTCTAGCTAAAAATTATTAGCATCCATCCATTCCCTTAGAACTTTTTCATTGAGAGCCTCAAGTTCTGATTCTGTGTTCCTCTTCTCCTCAAAAATATTTTTAAAACATTCCTTGTTCCACTGCTTGATGTTCTGTTTAACTAATTTTAGCTTAGAAACTATATTGAAGAGTTTGATACCCCCCGAATCAGTCTCAGTCCACCACTGCTTCACTAGGTCCAAGAAATTTATATCTTTGAACCACATGTTTTCAAACTTAAAAGGGCATTGTTTTCCTTTCCCTGATTATATCTAAACTGATGGGGTAATCGTCTAATCCCAAAATTGGCAGGATCTTGCATTCCATGCTAAAAGGGAATTTACTTATGTCCCCTTTAAAAAGAAACCTGTCTAATTTTTCTGCAATATTGTTGAAGCCTAGTCTCCTATTAGTCCAAGTGAAAGAGCAATTTCCCATGGGGATTTCAAATAACAAATTCCTGTCTACAAACTCTTTGAAATCCAATTGTGATTGCAACTTCCTGCCCACCCCCCCTCTTTTATCCTCTGATTTCAAAATAGCATTAAAATCCCCACCCAGGAGATAGAAATCAAAGGCTTGACTGCTGTAAATTATGTTGAGTTCTTTCCAAATTTCTTTCTTTTCCACACAAGAGTTGGGACCATAAATGTTGATTAACAAAAAACATAAGTTAGAAACTAAACTCCTTACCTTTCTTTTTATCCATGCTCTACTTTTAGCTACCTCTTCTATCGGCACCGATTGAGGATGCCACAAAGTGATGAGACCTCCAGAAGCACCGATGGAGTTGACTCCTAGAGACCTCCATCTAAAACATCTCTTGCAAAACTTATCTCTTTCCTCTTGGCTTAGTTTTGTTTCCTGAATAATGCAAATGTCTGATTGAGAGTTCTCCAAAAAAATGCCTAAATAGGCATATTTTATTAGGGGCATTTAAGCCCCTAATATTCCAAGATATAATTTTCATTGTTGTTTAGGAGGGGTTGACCCCCTCCCTACTTTCAACAGATCTTTGATTTTTAACTTCCCAATAGCTTCTCTGTCCAATTTCAACTTCTCCTTGTTTGGAGTACGCCCTCTTCCTTTTGATTCCCCATAGTCAGGGACAAGTTTGGATGAGTCCCTTTATCCAATTCCTAATGAAACTTTGTTTGGGGCCATTTCTCCTCCAATCTCTCACAAATGTGTTTGAGTAAGCTTCGGGGAAGGTAAATCATCTTTTGAATCCAAATCTTAATTTTCCTCTTCACCTAAACATGTCCAATTCACTTCTAGACCCTCTTCTCCTATCAAAATGGAACCCTCCTGTGCTGCTTCCACCAGCTTTACCAATTCCTTGCCCACCTCAATAATGGAATTGAGATATGCTCTCTGCACCTCTAGGTGAATCATTTCCAGGGTATCCAAGGTTTTCCTATCCAGGCTCTTCACTTTTGCCCATGAAGTCTTCAAAGTTTTCAGCTTTTCTGCATCTGTGATTAACCCTTTCTACTTAAGCACTTGCCTATCATCCTTTTTTGAGGGTTCCTTTGGGGGTTCAATTTCCTCCTCTTCAGAGTGTCTTGAGGCTGCTTTGTTGAGGTCATTTTCCGCCTTGGTTTCTTTTCCACTGGGGATTTCAGAAATCATTTTACCCTTGCCTACCTGCTCTTGATTTCTTTCCCAAGAGCGCCACCCAATTGTTTCCACAAGATCTCCCTCCAGTTTATTTTCATAGACTAGTTCTTGTTTTAGAGTCCCCCATTCTATAAAAATTTCAATTTCTTTCCATCGTGGAGTATTAGGCTTGTTCTTCGCACATAGCTTGACATACAACCTGATCCCATCTTTTTCAGACCATTCTTCAGTGCAGATATATTTGCCCAAGAATTTGCATCTTGATTGTGGGAGTTATAGAGAATTCTATAAGTCCTACTGGAATAGTTTTCAACACATATATGGTTTTCTTCTCTAATATCACTTGCATTGTACTTAAATGTGATTGCTAATTACTATTTATTTTGTTATTTACTAGTTATGATGTAGGTAATAAATATGTTGTAGAGTCTATATGCATGCGTATCTAGTTGGTTGATTAACTATCATAACCATCTTCCAAATAATGTGCTCCTTTATATAGAAGAACTCAGTCTTCACTATCACCTAAGGGACAGAATGGTGAGACAAATACAACAAAAATACTTCATCAATGACAAGAAAAGTACTTCATTAGTGAAATAGATTTTGATAATTATGTAGTGTACTTCAATTAAAAATATGAAGATAAAGTTTGGATTGGACTGGATGTTGAGTTTTCTAATCTATAGATTGAGATTTGAGATTGCACCATGTGGTCAAAATCTTTATACCGAGAACTTCACGACTTATATCTTGCAAATTGAATTTTGAAGGTCACAATTAGGCAAGTGGTTGTCATGAATGCATCCCATACTCTAAGTATAGATTTTAGTATAAGTTTCATGAGGTTACTAATGGGAAATAAAAGAGATAGTAATCAACTAGTCCATGTACAAGAATGGATTGAATGTACTATCCAGTGTAGGTGCTCCATTAGATTTAAGGTGCATGATGTCATACCATTATTTAGGCTTCTAAATACAAACTATGGGATTCATAGTCTTTACATTGTGAAGTCCATTGTGTCAATAATACTATGAATGGTTCTCTATGATAGTGATAGAGACCCATCACCACCATCATCTCTCTATAAACATGACCAAGACTATCATATTTTTGGACAAGAGAACAAATGGTGATGTAAGGCCTTTTGTTGTTCAAACTATTTACTTTACATTCTCAAAATTTTGACTTGCTAATGTACATACTCTTGATCTACAGATAACTATTTACCCAAACAATGTACAACCTCTTTTTCATGTTTCTAAAAAACTCACTCTATATTTTTGTTCACTTTTGAATTCATTTTATATTCACTTATATGTTCCTAGCTACTGTTGATGTTGCATACATAATCTAAACAATTAAGTATATTTCCATTTTTCTCTATTTAGATATTATGAAGTAGAACTATGTATAATCGCCTCAATTATTTCTACTTTTCCTAACATAGTGTGCCAATTATCGTTAAGAAAGAAATTAAAGAGAAAGAAAAATCCAAGCTTCTTCTTTCTCAAAAAAGGAGTTGAAGCATTTTATCTTTCCTTGTTCATAGGAATTGGTGTTTAGAGTCCTTTATGTTGTATTTCCTCAATATAATTCCACCAAATTAGAATTATACCATGTCAAGATCCATGTTGACAATTAGTAATGGAATATCTATCCTAGAATGACAAAGTAGACTATTAGTACATAAGTTTTTGGTCCTTGTTTGTGCAGTTATTAGTTTTACAGTTATGCCCATTGGTAGATCGACTAGAGACATATTATTTAATAAATAAATTGTGATGCAGGAGCATCCCTAGTTCAAGAGTAATCTTGCATCAACCAAAAAAATGTTTGCATTTGCATTTCATTTTAGTTCTTTTTCTGATCAGTTCAGGCAGTTCAGTCAGTAGCAGTTTCTAGCTTATGGTATGGTTTTAGCATTTCACACCTTACTGATTTGGACTTAGTATCTCAATTCATTCATCTACATCATATCAAGAATTTAGAACATTTGGATCAGTTACCAGAAAATTATCGCTATCAGAAGATCCTCTGTTTTCTCAGTGTAGAGTTCTCTGACAGTCATGAGTAATCAATTGAATGAGAAGGATTGGGAGCATTGGCCGACTTGCAGATCCTTGTGATTCATTCTACAATGTTCCTTGGTTCGTGGCCAACCTTCCTCATAGGTCCGCACTTCATTGTATTCATTGGAGAAGGATTTTTAAGCCGATAGGTCTGACCTATCCAAGAACACACGTTACACCTCTTCATCAGGATTCTGGATCTCTTGTGGCTGACGTGGAGGAACCTATTGGTCTGGAAATGATATATATTGATGTAATAGATCCTTAGGAAAGTAGTGCTGATGATTTAGAGATTGATAGTATTGGATTTGTGCAAAGGAGCTTCAATGCTTTATCTTGCGCATGTGTGTAACCTAACCTTTGAGCCCTAGTTGTAAGCCCGCATATTGCCAGCCAGATTGTATTTGAATTCTTTGATATACTGAATGATTGAAACTATGTTTGTTCTATATTCTTGTGTTGTTTCCATTGTGTTTACTCTTGCTGCACGGTCTAGATAGTTCATTTTGTGAATCCTCCTACCGTGACTGCACCAAGTGGTATCAGAGCAAAAGTTTGAATCTTGGAGAGCGGAAGTTTGATTCTTTGAGCGAATTGGCAAAAGGGATTCCATAAGATCTTGTTATAAGTAGATTTCTGATCCAAGGTAAGTTATTGGTGCGCAACCAATTGTCGATTGAGAGGCAGTTGTCGCTTGTAGCCCAATTGCTGAACCTGAGGCAATTTACACTTGATCCTAGGTGCCACCGCGAAGAGTTCCTCCTATTAGTACAATGGCTAATAGAATGGATGAGATGATGGAATTGATGAGAACAATGCGAATTCATTTGGATGCTGTTGAAGAAGATAGGCAAAGAGGATTGACACCGAGACCTAATGTTGAAAGTGATGATGAGGAAGAATTTTAATCCATTGAATACACTAGTGAAACCCTAGGAGGTGATGAAGAAGAGGAATCATATCAGATAAAGATGTTGCGAGCTATTTCAAAAATTGGAAAGAGACCTAGAGTTGATGTTCTAAACTACACTAGTAATTTGAATCTAGAAGAGTTTATTGATTAGATAAATGATATGGAAGAATACTTTGAATATGAGGAGATTGAAGATCTGGAGAAGGTGAAATTTGCAAAGAAAAAGTTGAAAGGACATGCTGCTATATGGTGGAAAGAAGTTCAGTTGGAAATAAATAGAAGAGGAAAAGAAAAGATTACAAAGTGGGACCGGATGGTGACAAAGTTGAAGAATCAGTTCATACTTGCTGACTATGAGTTGGAGCTATTGAAAAGATTGCAGAACCCGAGACAAAAGGAGAAATTTGTGAAAGAATACATTGAAGAATTTCATAAAATGATCATCAGAATAGGACATAGTGAAGCAAGCAAGGAGAAGGTAGTTAGATACATCAATGGACTGAGGTTGAACATTCAAGAAGAACTAAGCTTGGTAAGGATGCCATCTTTGGAAGAAGCATATCAATTTGCACTAAAAGTTGAAGAGAAGTTGAATAAGAAACATGACCAGAGACAGAGAGGTAGAGGAGAAACATTTCTGAGAAACAAGTCATTTTCTGGAGGAGATAGATCTTATCCGGAGCAGAACAAGTTTGACAGCCCATTGAGGAAGGATGACAGAGATAATAATGCTTATCGGAGAGATGATATAAATTTTTATTGGAGAGGAAACCCTAGTACATGTCAGAATGAAGGATACATAAGAGAAGGAAGAAGATTTGATAAGAGAACATTTATAGGTACTTGTTTCAAATGTGGAGGTGAAGGACATAGAGCATTCGAGTGTAGTCAGGGTAGTACAAGCAAGAAAACAACAAACAATGGAAGAGCAGCCTATGTTGAAGAAGAACCTGTTGAATCACCTTGTTCAGTTGGCAATCCAGAGAAAGGAGAATCATTGGTGATGAGGAGAGCACTATTTCAAACAGAGACAAATGAAGAACCATCACAGAGGAAAAGTCTGATAAGAACTAGATGCAAATCAGGAGGTAAGTGTTGTAAAGTTGTGATTGATAGTGGTAGTTTAGATAACCTAGTTTCTGAGGAGATGGTGACTAAGCTGAAGTTGGAAAGATTGAAACACCCTAAGCCCTACCAGATAGGATGGATTCAAGATGATCATAAGGTACTAGTGAGTGAACAATGTTTGGTGAAATTTCATATTGGATCTTATCATGATGAAGTCTTGTGTGATATTATGCCTATGGATGTTTGTCATATCTTGTTGGGTAGACCTTGGAAATATGATAGAAAAGCTATACATGATGGGAGAAAGAACACATATACTATAACAACAAATGGGAAAATAATTACTTTGATTCCTTTGGAAGATGATCCTAAAGATGTAGTATGTGGGAATGCTAGAATCTGTTTGGTAGATGGAAGGAAATTTTTGGATGGTTTGAAATAGGAAAGTATGTGTTATGCCTTGATTCCTAAAACGCCTGAAGTAGTGAAGGGAGAAACTAAACCGGATGAGATAAGAGAGTTGTTGACAGAGTATGAAGACATCATATCAGATAATGTACCTGAAGGATTACCACCTATAAGGAGTATCAGTCATCACATGGATCTTATACCGAGAGCAAGTTTGCCTAACAAAGTAGCACATAGAATGACACCGACAGAGAATGAAGAATTGAATAAACAGATACAAGATTTGTTGAGGAAAGGTTTGATTAGAGAAAGTTTGAGTCCTTGTGCAGTACCTATAGTTTTGGCATTGAAGAAGGATGGAGAATGGAGAATGTGTACTGATTCTAGAGAAATAAATAAGATCATAGTTAAGTATAGATTCCCTTTACCTAGGATGGATGATATTATGGATTGTTTGAGTGGAGTAAGATATTTCACAAAGATAGATTTCAAAAGTGGATACCATTAGATTAGAATAAGAGAAGGTGATGAATGGAAGACTACTTTTAAGACAAATGAAGGATTGTATGAGTGGTTAGTGATGCCTTTTGGGCTGACAAATGCACCGAGTACTTTCATGAGGTTGATGAATGAAGTCTTGAAGAAATTCTTGGGGAAGTTTGTTATTGTGTACTTGGATGATATTCTAATTTTTAGTAAGACAAAAGAAGAACATTTGTGGCATATTAGACAAGTTTTGCAGAGACTGAGAGAAGAGAAATTGCTGATAAACATCAAGAAATGTAGTTTCATGAGGGAATAATTGGTATATCTGGGATTTGTGATTTTTGTAGAAGGATTGAAGATGGACCCTGAGAAAGTGAAAGCAATTGTTGAATGGCCTACATCAGAGAGCATTGGAGAGGTTAGATCATTTCATGGATTGGCTAGTTTCTACCAAAAGTTCATCAGAAATTTCAGTTCAGTTTGTAACCCTATGACAGAGACAATGAGAGGTGATAGAAAAGATTTCAAGTGGACATCAGGCGTAGATAAAATTTTTCAATTGTTGAAGTAGAAAGTGACAGAGCAACCTGTTTTGGCATTACCGGATTTCAATAAGGTATTTCAAGTTGATTGTGATGCAAGTGGCAATGCAATTGGAGCAGTGTTAAGTCAAGAAGGTAGACCTGTAGCTTATTTCAGTGAGAAGTTGAATGATGCAAGGAAAAGATTTCAGTTTATGATCAGGAGTTCTATGCCATAATTCAAGCCTTAAAGAAGTGGAGACATTATCTATTGCCTAAGGAGTTTGTGTTGTATACAGATCATCAAGCTTTGCAATATTTGAAGAGTCAAGGTAAGTTGAATCAGAGACATATGAGGTGGGTAGAGTTCATGTAGAGTTATACTTTTGTGTTGAAGCATCAGAGTGGTAAATCAAATAAAGTTGCTGATGCCTTGAGTAGAAGAAGAAACTTGTTGACAGAGATGAGAGTGTAAGTGTTGGGTTTTGATGAATTGAAGAACATGTATGAGGGAGACACTAATTTTGTAGAGCCTTGGAAAGAATGTAAGGAACCTGTTGTGGCAGATAGGAGTAAGTGGTTATACTATTTCATTCAGGAAGATATGTTGTTCAAAGGAAGTCAGTTATGCATAACTATAAGTTCTATGAGAGATAATTTGATCAAGGAGAAGCATAGTGGTGGATTGGCAGGACATTTTGGCCTTGACAAGATAGTGGCTTTGGTAAGTGAAAATTACTTTTGGCCTCAAATACATAAGGATGTTAGGAGATTTGTGCAGAGCTATAGAGTTTGTCAAGTTGCAAAAGGGAGTAGTCAGAACACTGGATTGTATAAACTTTTGACAGTTCCAGAGAGACCTTGGGAAGACATAAGCATGGATTTTGTATTGGGATTACCTAAGACACAAAGAGGATATGATTAAATATTTGTAGTGGTTGACAGATTTTCAAAAATGGCTCATTTCATACCTTGTAAGAAGACGACTGATGCAATGCATGTAGCTGACTTATTTTTTAAGGAAATTGTGAGATTGCATGGATTACCTAGTAGTACAGTTTTAAACAGAGATACAAAGTTTGTTGGTTACTTTTGGAAGACACTTTGGAAGAAGATGAAGACAAATTTGAAGTTTAGTTCAACTTTTCATCCACATACAGATGGACAGACAGAGCTAGTGAATAGGAGTTTGGGAAACTTGTTGAGATGTTTAGTTGGAGACAAAGCTGGAAGTTGGGACTTGATTCTTTCACAAGCAGAGTTTGCATACAACAATTCAGTAAATAGGAGTACCGGAAGAACACCTTTTGAGATTGTGACCAGAGTGAATTCTAGAGGAGTTACAGAGTTGAGAGACTTTAGTACAGAGGAAAAGAGGAGTGCAGAAGTAGAAGAGTTTACAGATCATATGAGAACAATGCATAATTAGGTGAAGAAACATTTGGAAGATATGAACAGTAAGTACAAAGAGAAGGTAGATGAGAAGAGAAGACACAAAGAATTCAAAGGAGATGTAGTAATGGTATATTTGAGAAAAGAAAGATTTCCAGTTGGGACATATAACAAGTTGAAGATGAAGAAGTTTGGACCTTGTAGGATACTTAAAAAATTTGATTCAGGAAATGCATATGAAGTGGAATTACCAGAGACATTGGGTATTTCACCTATTTTCAACATTGTAGATCTTTATCAGTATTATGAAGTAGAGTTTAGTATGGAAGAAGACTTGAAGAAATAGTTACCACATCAAACACTGGAACAAATTGAAGGCATTTTGGATAGCAAAGTTGGACGCAGCACTAGAGGAAGACAATACAAAGAATATCTTGTGAAGTGGAAAGACAGACCGAAAGAAGATTCATCGTGGATTTCTCAGGCTGAGGTGGACCATCTTGGTTCTCCCCTAGCCCCAACAAAGTGAGGGACTCACTTTTTTTTTCAATAACCTCGGATGTCTGATGCATGAGCATCTATGGTTTAAGAGTAATCTTGCATCAACAAAAAAAACATTTGCATTTGCATTTCATTTTAGTTCTTTTCCAGTTCAGTTCAGGTGGTTCAGTTAGTAGTAGTTTCTAGCTTATGGTCTGGTTTTAGCATTTCACACCTTGCAGATCTAGACTTAGCATCTCAATTCATTCATCTACATCATATCAAGAATTTAGAACATTTGGATCCGTTACCAGAAAGTTATCGATATCAGAAGATCCTCTATTTTCACAATGCAGAGTTCTCTAACAGTCATGAGTAATCAGCTAAAGGAGAAGGATTGGGAGCATTGGCCGAATTGTGGATCCTTGTGATTCATTCTACAATGTTACTTGGTTCATGGCCAACCTTCCTCATAGGTTCACACTTCATTGTATCTGTTGGAGAAGGATTTTCAAGCCGATAGGTCTGACCTATCCAAGGACACACGTTACACCTCTTCATCGAGATTCCGGATCTCTTGTGGCCGACACAGAGGAACCTATTGGTCCAGAAATAATATATATTGATGTAATAGATCCTTAGGAAAGTAGTGCTGATGATTTAGAGATCATTAGTTTTGGATTTGTACGAAGGAGCTTCAATGCTTTATCTTGCGCATGTGTGTAACCTGGCCTTTGAGCCCTAGTTGTAAGTCCGCATGTTGCCGGCTAGATTGTATTTGAATTCTTTGATATACTGAATGATTGAAACTGCATTTGTTCTATATTCTTGTGTTGTTTTCATTGTGTTTACTCTTGCTGCACAGTCCGGACAGTTCATTTTGTGAACCCTCCTACTGTGACTGCACCAAATTGTAGTATTATCTAACAATACCTTAAAGCAATAAGAATTAAGTTTAAATACAATAGTATCTTTATTGAATTTATTTAGTAGCCACTATCACAAGTTTTCTATATAGAAACAAGAACACAAACTAGCATATTTATATAATAAACATTCTTGCTTAGTCAAATGTAGATATAAACACACAAGATCTCACATGATGACAACTCTCTATATTGTATTATGAAATGAGAATGCAAAAAAGATATATTGTTGAGGGTTTTTTCTCATTATATCCAATTGGAAAGGAAACCCTAAGTAACTCATGAATTTACCTTTCTTTAATTTAAAATACCTAAAACATCACTTAATGTTAATTATTAAGAAAATGGATTTAGGGACAAGACATCTAATAAATATCTAGCTAATAATGGTCTTTTTGGAACAATATTATGTGTTAATAACTTATTTTAAATACTCAATAGGTGAGAAAAAACCCTAAGTAACTCATGAATTAACCCTTCTTTGCTATCCCAAATACCTATCACTACTCATAATACAACTATTTTAGAATTGATCAACTAAAACCCTTTAGTATCCAGTTCATATATTAGGGAGAAATTGATCATACAAACCTTATGGTTTTATTTTTCATTTTTTTTCCTTCATAGTCCTAATTGTCCTTCATAGTTTGAGTTGGAATTAGGTTCTTTTCTAACACAATCCTATAATCTACATAGAGACATAAGCTAAACATGCATAAATAATCTAAATACAAACACACCATCTAGGGACAACATGCACTACATAGAGAAAACAATAATAATTCACTAAACCATATAAACTATACAATAAACAATTACATACCAAGACCTTCAATGTCAAAAATGTAAAGACCTTCATAGACAAATTCTATAGAGAAATTCATTGTCAAATATTAATTCTAGCATTAAGTAAATATAAAGTGAGTGTAACATAAAATAATAGTTTAGTATTGTGTCAAATTTAATGGGCAATTCTCTTGATGAGCATGATACTTTGGCTTGGGGCTGGGATTCTACTGGTAGGTATTCTGTGGCTGGGAATTATTTGGAGCTGGATAGGCAGATCTTCAGCAGTGATGGTGTTCCATGGTGGAAGCAAGTGTGGAGTAAATTTTCTTGGCCAAAATGTAATTTTTTCTTGTGGTTGTTGGTGCAAAATAAGTTCCTTACTTGGGACAATCTTTGTAAGTGGCTTTCCAGGGCCCTTCTATTTGTATGCTATGCTGCAATAGTGGGGAGTGTGTCTCTCATCTTTTCCTTCAATGTCCCTTTTCAAAGGAGATTTGGCATCTCTGGTGGGGTCTTTGGAATCAGGCGTGTGGGCATGTTACTTCGTTGGTGGAGTTCTGGGCTCGGTTGGGTAAGCCACATGTTAATACTCCTTTTCTTTAGGTGGCTTGGGCTATTGGGCCTTCTTTCATTTTATGGAATATTTGGTTGGAGAGGAATTGTCAGATTTTTCAGGATAAAAAGTTGACTGTCCAACATTTGTGGAGGAAAATTATGAGTATGATCTAGGAGACAGTTTTAGCAAAGTGTGACCTTTCAGTTGCTATGGACCCTTCAGATGCTTCTGTCTGCATCCGGTTTGATTTTCAGGGTCAGGGAGATACCTCATCGTTAGCCAAAAGAAGTAGAGGTAAACAGTTTGGTAGGAAGATTAATAGGGTGGGACGGTGGCTTCCCCCCCCTCAAGGGGTTTTGAAGATCAATACTGATGGTTCCTCTAGAGGGAATCCTGGTCATGCTGGTGTGGGGGGTATTGGTCGAGATAGTTCAGGTAATGTACAGTTTCTCTTTTCTATTTATAAAGGATGGCATACAAATAATTACATGGAAGCTCTTGCCATCTTGCACGCTATGGAGAGAGGGTGTGCTTTGGGGTGGAGGAGGATTATTTGTGAATCTGATTCTCAAGTGGTGGTTAATTTGTTGAATGTGCAATGGATGGATGATGTCAACTGGCATCTTGCTTTGGTTATTAGAAAGATTCTTAGGTTGGGTAGGTCTTTTGATTCTGTGGTCTACTCTCATATTCCTAGAGAGTGGAATGGAGTGGCAGATTGTTTGGCCAAATGGGCTTCTATTCAAGTGTAGGATTGGGATATTTGGAATAAGGATTAGTTACCTGTGAATTACTCTCAATTGTTGGATCAACTATTGTTGGCTAATAGGATTTTGTGACTCTTAGTTTTGTCCGTGGGCGGTTGGCCCCTTCTTGTTTTGTGTTCTTCTGATTGATTAATAAATTTTTACTCCTTTTTATAAATTTAATAGGGAAGATCTAAACCCCATTTCCCTCTCATAATTCATTTTGAGACAGAGACCTCAAATGCTTGACCTCCTCATATATCTTGACCATTGCATCATATTCTACCTCAAGAGCTTTAGATGTGCTATCTTGACCATTCCCATATATACCTCTAGTACACATTAGAAGTATTCAAGAGAGCATGTGATTTCTCTAGTTACAAATTTTGAGCTCTCAATGATGCCATGCCTTTGATCATTTATTGAAGGATAGTAACATGTTGGTCAAGATTGGTTTAGTATTCTATCAAATTTAATGGGAAAGATCTGAACCCCATTTCCCCATCTCAAAATTCATTTTGAGACATAGAGACCTCAAATGCTCGACCTCCATCTCATTTATCTTGACCATTGCATCATATTTTACCTCAAGAGCTTTAGATGTGCTATATTGACCACTCCCATATAGACCTCTAGTACACATTAGAAGTATTCAATAAAGCATATGATTTCTCTAGTTACAAAATTTGAGCTCTCAATGATGCCATGCTTTTGATCATTTGTTGAAGGACAATAACATGTTAGTCAAGATTAGTTTTTAATTCTTATACATGATCTTTGTAAAAATCTATCTCTCTTTTGAGAGCTCTTTTTCAAGGAAGATTATAGTTAACCTCAGTATAATTTTGTTGATCTCTTTGTTCCACCCTTCTCTATTGATTTTTCCAAGAGGCCCTACAAAATATTAACCTCCTCCATTTGGATTTCCTCATCCATTTGATCCTTATATGTAGTAATGCACAACATTTACATTGGAGATATTTGAGACATATTCCTCATTCCACTAATGTGATTTATAGAATTTTGTGAAGAAACAACCAAACTCTCATATTCAAATGCATTCAATGTCAAATATAAATATTGTAGGAATTATATAGACATATGGTTCATATCACATAATGAATTGAATCTATATCTATTTTACAAAGAAGATTTAGTCCTTAATAACCTTAGGTATTGTTAGATTAGGACTATTAACTTTCTTAGGGACCATTGTTCTTTGACCTAGATTATATTCCTAGTTTTTATAGTCTCATTTATAATAAGGATAGTCTCATTTATAAGTTTTAAGAGTACATAATCTCTAATTGATTATATGCTAATCAATTGAATGCATTAACTCAAAACACCAATGAATCGTATGGGATTCTAAAAGCCACAACCCTTGTAGACACCTAAAATTCACCACATCTAAAGTAATTAATTAATTTCATCCATTCACCTCACTAATCCACATCACTAATTATCTAAATTAAATAAATCAAATCCATTTCTATCCCATTATAAAATAAAATAAAATAAATCCACTCCCACTCACTTAAAATAAATAAATAAAATTTAAATAAAGTTCTCCATCCAAAATTTAAATAAATAGGTCCACACCATCCATCCACAATAATTAAATTAAAAAGGGACACCTTGCACATGATCCAATGCCCCAAGTGCATCTCCACCATTCATCCATCATTTAATCTTAAACATTCACATCTTCATGGAAGCACCTATAAATACAACCCTCAATCATTTATCTCTCCTCATGCCTTCTACAAGATACCTTCATATGCTTATGCAACAAATACATCAATCGACAAGGTACATGCTACCAAGAGCAACTACATCACTCATATCCATGAGCAAATCCATTCAACAAAGGAGATCTCTTACTTGGTAAGTAAAGGTAAGAATTATTTGATTTTCTATTCTTTATGCTCAATCCAAAGATATTTTGCTTGATTTAGAATAAGGGTTTAACAAATATTTAATCTCTTGTATTTGGTTCTAGATTTAGCATTATACATTTTGGAATGCTTGATGTGATCCCTTGGTCCTTGAATTTTTTTGGTTTTGTAGGATTTATGAGCTTGATTTTGCAGGATTCATGGGTTTTTTTGACTATTTTTCTAGATCAATATCTAAGACATATTTCATGGCATCTACACGTAATTTGTGGCATCTACACTTGATTTTTGGTGTCTACATTTTTTATCTAGGATTTTGTGGCATCTACACCTGATCTATGGCATTTGCACTCCATATGCGGTGTCTATATTTTCTAACTATTTTTCTATAGGTTCAGTATCTACATTCATTCTTTGGTGTTTGCGCCTGATTTTTGGTGTCTACACTCAATCCGCGGCATCTATGTTTTCTAACTATTTTTTTATAGGTAAATGATGTTTGCATTTAATAGTTGGCATTTGTGCATGATCTGTGGTGTCTACTCTCAATCCTTGGTGTTTGTACTTTCTAACTATTTTTTGTATGTTCGATGGCTATACTTAATCTTTGGTGTTTGTGCTTGATCAGTGGCATCTGCACCTATTTCTCAGTGTTAGCACTCTATTGCTGTTGATTTCTTATTTCTTTGATTTTGGTTTGCTGATGCTTAACTTGTAGGGCTTGATATTGACTTGTTGGATAATTCTAACCATCTTTGTGCAACTTTTTTAAGTCCAAGGCCAAGGAATCTCAAACTAATAAAGCTTTTGTTTTGTAGATCAAAGATTTGATTTCAACCATAATTCACATCTAAATCTTAAGAAAGGAATCAATCTTTATTTTTTCTATGAGTGCATATGCTTGTGTGATGTAGCTGTGTGTACTCTTCTCTTGCACCTTAGTACAATCTTGAGAATCAAAAGTAGCTTGGTCACTTGTGTTACCAAAGGTTAGTTATAAATGAGCATTTGTGGCTTTAAATATACATATAGGGCTCTTTGCTAATATATATTTTGATCAATTGGGATTTTTTAGGCATTATAAATAGTGGTTCATTTTTCATGTGAGCTATTTGACAAAATACCAAGGAATGTGATCTCGTGGACTGTAGGAAATGCACAAATTATATTTTCCCTAGCCCCCAGCTTCATCTCCTTGCTTTCTCTCTACTAGGGTAGTGTTGGTAGAGGTGGGTTAGGGTTGAGGGCTATTTTTGTCTATATTCCAATGCCAATAACTCTGACATGCACCAAAACATTCATAAGATCGTAATGAAAACCAAGGGTCATGGTGTAGCTAATCCTTGCTTGAAATTGCAAAAATAGTTTACAATGACATTATATCAAATTGCATGAATAGTTTGTAGAATGTATTAATAGATTGGAATGGTGAGAGTTGCATAGAGATACTTCAAAGTTGCCATAAGGCTTTGCCAAGTCTTGTAGTTGCATCTACCCTACTACACATCTATGTGAAAGTTGAAGTGCAAACAATCCACATGAACTATTTGGCAAAAAGCCTTGAACACATTTATGCCTTTGAGAAGCAATGATTACATCATACATGCAAAATAGATTTGGTGCAAAATATTATGAATACTATATTTAAACATGCCATGTACATGTCCTCTAATTATCTATTTTGTTAAATCTGACCTTGTCCTAACAACATTTGGCAAGGACTCCTGCTACATCGCCTCTTGTTATTTATAATAATAATAATTTTCTAATAGTATGGAGAAAACCTTTTTTTACTCATTAATTTTATAATTGATTTTTTTAGTTTATATAATAAGAAAAATATTTAAAAATATATATTTTAACCTTTTTTAAATTTTAACTATTACAATTTAAAAATAAAAATAAAACCTTGTTTTTGATTAAAGGGGTAAAATTAGTTTTGAAGGGGCCCTGAAACCCTACAACCAAATACTGCCCCAAAGATTAAACATGGTAGGATAGCAACCAAACATCAAAAAACACAACACACAACAAAAAACCTAGATATTAAAGTTATAAAAGATACTATCAGCAAACATACTATAGCCCGCCGTCCACTCATTCGCCCAGTACCCGTTAGTAGGGTCACATACTCTTAAGAGTTTCTGTAGCAGCCAGTTCTTGTTTGTAAAATTCTTCATTCAATTTGGCGAAGCCAAGCAACTCATCCTTCTCCTCCTGGAAAGACTTCTTTTTACTACCTCTAGTCCTGGAGCTTGGGCCCCCCTGCTCAGTACTTTTGCCCCATTTACCCTTGTTACCGGTAATCTATTGCTTATCCTTAGCATCCATCTCTTCCCCCTTCCCAACCATGTGTTCTTCCTTCAACTCCTTGAGCTTCTCTGTGAGAATTTTTATGCCTTTCACACTATTTTGTATGGTGCATTTACTGATTTCCAACATTCTTTCTAGATTTTTCTTTATTTCTTTCATTTCAGTTTCCACCTTACTCAAGCGAGTATCATGATCTTGGCTATGAGACACCAGATACTTCTCCAATTGGTTAACCTTCGGGATGGCTTCCCAGGACCTATGAATTTCCTCGTCCATTTTATCATCTATCTTGACACCCCTCCCAATCCTTTGTTGAATAGTTGTTAACGTAATATTAATCATGTTTATCTCAATGAAAAACTAGTTAACCTGTGTTGATTATTAATAGCCTCCCTCACCATGTCCAAAGTATCAGATAGCTCCACCCTGTTCGAAGTGGAAGACACAAGGAAAGGTAAGTTATCAGGAATATTTCTACAAGGGTTAGGGATAAGAGGAAAAGGAACGCCGATCCCAGGATCTTCAGTTACCATGCCCTTGACCTGATCCCCATCAGGTTTCTCTGCCATCCCCATTTTCAACTTTAACTTGTGAACTTTCTTACCTTTCTCACCAATATTCTGCTTCTTAGGGACCTCCATTTCATCCTGGATCTGCTTGTCCTTCTTCTTTTTATCATTCTTCTGTTTACCCCCCTTCTCCTCCGCGAACCCTCCATCCCCAACTCCCCCTAAGGCAGATCCTGTAGACCAGGAGGAGTCCTCTTTTTTGCCCTGTTTGGTCAAAGTTTTCTTCTCACAAGTTCTTTTTCTTTTTTTAGGCATTTCCTCCACCTCTGCCTTAGAGGAATGAGGAGTAGAGAGAACTTCCATAGAGTCCTCATCCTCAGCCCATTTAGGGTCTTCATCATCTCCCCTAGTGCAGTTTCACCATCCGTGGAGGTAGAGTAGTCCATGATGGGAACTTTTCCTTTTTTCTCAGCACTCCTCTTCACCTCTGCCCTAGGTACCATGGCTTTGATGTGCTCCACGATGAGGAAAATTAAACCTTCATGCATAATAGGTAACCTAGGGTTTCTCTGATGTTCTTTTATTACAAATTCCATGGAAGATAATAGGTAGAAAGGAAAAGAAACTAGCAAATGATGCCTGAAATGGTTCAGAAGCATGAAGTGATAATTGTATATAGTTGTGAACCTACCTTCTAGGGTCACGTAACACATGATGATCTCAGCCACTTTGCCCCAGATTGGTTTGATAGACTTTCTCTCATAGCCTCCCTTGTTGAACTTGACTAGCAGATTCCTCTCGTTGCCTTTGAAGAAGGCTTTTAACGCTTCCTTTCCCACTTTAAGGTCCCTAAAGAATTTCCTCCCCTCCATAGATAGACCTTTTATCCCAGCTATGAATTCTTCTAAAATTTCAGTCTCAACCCCATAGGCTTTAACTTTTCTTCCCTGCCACCCTTTAGCAAACATATTAGTTGCAATAGGATCCGACCCATACAGTTTCTCCATTAGGGGGACAAGCCCCCATCCTACATGATTTTCCATAGATGGGGCTACCTACGGGCCCCATCACAAGAGCAAGGTTCAATCCTATTTCTATCACCTCCCATATAATTATCTGTCCCTCTACGATTGTCTATTTCAGAAAACTCCAACCTATGCAAAAGACAAAGCACATTCCTTTTTTCTCAAGCAAAGTCTTCTCCCCACCCAGAAAGTATGAGAGCCTCCTCAAAGTTATCATTAGATCAACTCTCTAAAATAATTATCATGATTTCCTTCATTAATCACTATGGATTTTGCCTTGCTTGGCATATTTGAGAGATTTTCCCATCGTATGAGTCATGGGATATCACTCCCTTGTTGGCTATTACGTCAGCCAACCCATTTCCTTCTTGAAATAAAAATAAAACTTTGTTACATCCTAATAAGTTTACTTCACACACACACAGATATATATATATATATATATATATATATATATATATATATATATATATATATATATATATATATATATATATATATATATATATATATATATATATATATATATATATATAATTATAATTTTATAACTAAAATTGTAAAATGATGTCGTTTATATATAATGATAGTGTGAGATTTTCACAATTTCTTTTGGACTATATTTTTTTGATTATGGACAAATGCTTTTGACCAAAGCTATGAACTAGAAAGAGAGATTTTGTAAGGGCTTATATATATATATAAAGACACCATTACTTGAACATGGAACAACATCACTAACAAACAACATAAAGTCAATAATTTACAACAACAAATCAGTAAAGGTTGATTGTCTAAAAACAATGATAGAACTATCAACTCAAGGTGGATTGAACCCAAACCATTTTAGGGAACTCTATTCCCTACCATCCACCTTATCCTTTAGCTCAATCAAACCTAGATCCTTTAAGTGCGAAGATTAAATCCAAAGGGAGCAAGGGGTGCCTAGATTGCTTCTTGGCCTGAACCATCTTCTTATTTATGAATATTCAATAATGCATCTTTAATCTATATTTTGAAAATACCAATTTAATGCATTATTCTAAATGTGAAAAAATAATAACAATTTTGAGTAATTATTTCAGTTCTTTTGAATGTTGTGAAATCAAATCAAATTTTGAATATAACTTTGAATTAAATTTAAAGTAACTTTTATGAAAAAAAAGCTTTGACATACACCACCTTAAATAAAGACTACTTCACAAAACCTTTTGTTTTATATACTATATTGATATAGCTTTTATAAAGGTTAATTAAAATTTTAATTTTGTTAAGTGGTCTTTAGTATATTAGTGTAATTTAATGGTTTAAAAAGAGTTCATTAGTAATCATGTTTTGTTGAGTGTAAATGCTTTGACATTATTAAAAAGGATGAATTTGGGATTGTACCTCAAGCGAATTTGATAGAATAGTTATCTCTCAGAACTTGATTCTAAGTAGAAGGAATGTATAATTTATATGTATCTGATATTACAATTACAAAAAGAACATTGTAAAATGTTTCAAATCCTCCAATTAAAAGAAGCTGAAGCAACAAAATAGGTCAAAATAGGTAAATGCCTTCATTTCTTCCAACCACAACCTCTTCAATGCCCAAGAAAGAAAGAAAAAATCCAGCATGCCACATGGTTCTACTACCATTCCCAACTCATTTAGAATTCCATGCTTTCCTCACTCTTACCTGTTTTCAACATATCGATCTCTTTGAAGGCTGCTGTCTTAGGGACTAACACTTCATCTAAATCCAATTCCAGAGTCATGTAGACAAACAATGCTTAAGCATAATTGTAATCTTACTCTTCTCTAAACTATTATTGTAGATAGCGAACTTGGCCTATGTGATGCAAAATCTCTTCAATCCAATGCTAAACTAAATAAACAGATGGATACTATCTAGTTGCAAGTATGACCCATGTGATGTAGGAATCTCTTCAATCCAACAAAAGCAGATGAATACTATCCAGGAGCAAGTTGTTGGCCTTGCCAAGAACTATAACAACCTTGTGAAGAAGGTGGATAACCTCATTGAAGGCACTAAGTTGTCATGCATTTTGAAAAATTCTACACAATGGAAGACTCATAATGATCCAAAAGGATCTGGAAAACATATGCAAATATGAAAATAAGAATGGAGAACAGGTTTCAAATATAAGGACAAGTGTTTGATAGTAATACAAACTATACTAGGCACATATGACATCACATCTGAGTAGACAATAGCATAGGTGTGCTAGTGTCTAGATGTCAGTGTAGGTGCACTAGTGTCCACGGTCGTATCAACATCAAACTCAAAATTCAAACCATATAGGGATTGGTTCAACATCCAGTGACTGTTGTATCAACATCAAACTCAGAATTCAAACCATATAGGGATTGGTTCAACATCCAGTGACTGTTGATCTTCACCAGGGCCTAGGAAAACTCAACTGTGCAATGAAAAAATTATAAATAAGGCTTTTATGGGAACATTCAAATCATTGGTGCTTGGAGAATTATTGTATGTTTTTGTTCATTGTAGGAGAAGTAACAGAAGTAGAAGGCAAGATTGCCTACTTACTGTATATCTCTTTGCCATTAAGAAAATGAGGGTAATCAAGGCGCATTGCCACTACCAAAGGGACAAGTTTTTCCTTTACATTAGAGATTTTCTAAGATAAAAGTCATTATGTTGTAAGTTTTTTTAGCATTTGTTTAATTTTGACACAATAATATTGTCTCTAAATAACCTGTATTTTATTTACAAACAAGTAGAAAGTAATAGTAATTGGTTAGTTATGAATTCCATAAATTAGCAGTTTATAGATCACATAAACAGATCCAACTTCCTATATCTCAAAAATGTCAGTGGCATGGTCAATTGACTAGCTTATAAGTCAGTATTCAGCCCACTTGGCCTTGTGTTTCTGATTTCAAAATGTAACCGTCTATATGATTTGTTTTAGACATTGTCACTAGTACTAATTACTATCTTAGTGTTCAGTGTGTTTTGCAACCATCTCTTGTATGACAGCGACTCTTCAGAATAAATATAGATATTTGAAGCCACAAAACTGATAGCTAAAATCTCAACTTGTAACTCTAGATGTTTGACAGACATTTACGACCTTAATTCTATAATTAATATCATAAACATGCACATTCAATGCGACTTAAAAAGCTTTCTTCACAAGCTCTATTTACAAATATCTTTGGAAGCTTTGGTAAGAACTAATTGTATGTTTTTTTTTTTTCTTGCTATCACTTAAAAAGAATAAGGAAGAAGATACAACTGAGCATCCATATGAACAAATCTAATGGACAATAAGACTGCCATTAACTATTGACCGACGTGCTGTTTTAGAATAACCAAGCATAATGCCAGTATATCTAGAGACAACAGCATTCAACAACCAGTCAGCTTAAAAAAATATAAAGCACCTAAACCATAACATTTTTTATAGATGACTGTTAAACAGCATTGGATTAGAACTCATTAAAAAACTTACAATAAGAGGAGGTTATTTGGAAGTTCTTAATGCTTTTAAATTTGTGGAGAGACAGGTTCTATAGTATTCATAACAAAGGTTACAGGATTAAATGGAATCTCTTCCTATGAAATTTGAGTCCCAAATTTTTTACTTTCAAAATTTCAACGATTGTTCATGCAGTGGGGATGAATTTTCCCACAAAAGTGTAGGAGTTTAAATTATTTCCATATGACAGCATGGCTTTTACATGTGAGTTTCCTCGCAATAAATTTTGGCAAACTTTTGGAGTCAAATTTATTCTTATTTATACTTCTGTCATCCATACAACTTATCTACAGGACCAGCTATCTCAAAGCATTCCTTCTCAGTAATCTTCTTACTGAATTTTTTAAAGTAACCCCACCATAACCATAACCTAAACCTAAACTTAGCCTTTGACAATCAATATGAAAAGGGAATGTAAACTATATGAAACATAGATATTTTTTTTCTTAGTAAAGAGTAAAATAGATTTTGAAAGGACCTGAAACTTTAATAAAGACAAAAAGACAAAACATCACAATAACTAGCCAACAAATAAGACTACAACATAAATACTAGAAAAGACACAAACAAACAACAGAAAATCACTAATCTAAAAAGCCATCAAACAGGTGATCAATACACCAACGATAAGACTGTAACATAGATACCAGAAAAGACACAAACAAACAACAGAAAATCACTAACCTAAAAAGCCATCAAACAGGTGATCGATATACCAAGAAAAAACAGAAAAGACACAAACAAACAACAGAAAATCACAAGCCTAAAAAGGCATCAAACAGGTGATGAATACATGAATCATGAATATAACCTAAAGTAAAATGTCATCCTTGCACAGCAATAAGCTAAGCGGAAGATATAGCTTAAGGTAAAATGTAAACACCAAGGTGACCTACTGTTCAAAGTTTAAACACGCGCTACGAAGATATGGTACATACAAAGAATTACAGCTAACACGTGCACTGACATGAACAAATGTTGTTTGCATATATATTATGCAGACAGGCAGTCTATTGGCACTGTATTTTAAAACTATTAGTGAAACTATTTCTTTTAAATGGTTAAAAGATGAAAGAAGGTAGCATCTAAACCAAGGGTAGGATTGTAATTTTCCTTAAAAATTTGAAGGTAAAATAAAAATAATTTTAATATGTTTTTTCATAAAAGAAGATTCATACAACAAATGAATGTCTAGCTTCATATAACCAAAAACAATCTAGCTACGAAATCTAACAGTTTAAATTTTAATTAGAATCATTTGTCTATTTAAGAACAACTCCAAGCCCACTAAAAATAAAAAAAGAAAAGAAATTATAACAAGAAGAAATCATAACATTTAAAATTATCCTTCAGTGATCTAGAAAGATCATTCAGCTGATCATCTCCAAAGTGAACCAGAGTCTTGTGTGAAAAGCACCTACAGAGAAAAATGGTTGCCCTCTCTATGAAGACCAATATTTTTATTCCAGAAACAACAAAATCTCAGTGTTAGATAGAAGATCAGATCGGCTAAATTATTAAGAAAAATAATCCTCCCCAGCAATAAAATCAAGAAAGATAATCATGAAAAACCTAATTTTTTCTAATATCCAAAAACTCTAAAGCTACCATTGCTGAGAAAAAATATAGAAGGTTTTTAAAAATGCTCCAAAAATAATTACCATTTTTGATATTGTTCTGAATACTGCTTAACTGGCTGTGCATAGACATGTTGAACCTCTCCAACAATCTCACCTCTGTGTCTGTCTATATATATACACACCTAAGACATGAATGTGAGATTGTTGCCGAGGTCAACATCTCTTGACACAAAATAAATTAAAACCCAAATCTCCTATGAAATTTACTCCCACATTCTAACACAGCCTTGAGTTCGTTGACTCTGCATTACAATATGAAATATGAAGGATTGATGGTGCCTTTTATAGGCCTCTTGACTTTTCCTTTTCCTAATATACAATTAGACTGAATTGCTGTCTGAGTTTTGACAGAGGCAGGAAATTGAAAATAAGAGAACTCTCGTGATACATTTTCATTTTCGATGAAAATCAGCTTTGGTTTTTCTGTTGTTTGAATTTGGCAAGACAGGTAGCCCGTGAGTTTGCAGACTAAAATAAGGGTACCAGTTTGACCTTGGCAGTACTTTGGCATTTATGGAACTATTTCACGTGAGCCCAACATTTTGCTTATCCCACTCAGTTCCAATCGAAAGGGAAGATCAGATCTTGATTCTTACCTTAGTTTTGATGGAGATACTTAAGCATGGATCTTCTTCCACTTCAATTTAAAAAAAAAAAAAAATTTATAAAAAAACCATGTTTTTGGAACTTTGTTCAAGAAAAGCTGTTTTTTTATATAAAATTTTCTATAAATTATGATGTGATCTCTCTCCATAAATTATATGGTCTGCTCATAAATTTCTGTACTGTAAAAATATTTACAGCAAATCAAATAAAATTACAGATTAACTGGTGAGAAAAGAAAAGTACAGCAGGGAAGAAAACTTCTAGATAGAGAGAATCTTGATGTGAACTGTCTTAGCCCTCAGACATGAAAAAACTGACACTCATGAGTTATCTTACAATTATTGTTGTTTATCTCCACATCTTTCCTAGCTGTTTACCATCATCAGCTTTATATATTTAAAAGCTGATTCTACAATCCTTATTCACCATTGTGTGCCTTTAAGGTGTAATCTGTAATGTTGATTTTCAATTAGTTTAAAATTTAAGAGGGAGGAGGGAAACGAGATTTTATAATGGTATTAATAATATTAAATTTTAAAATAAAAATAATAAATAGAAGTTATTTTACTTTAAATATAAAATTGTAATATATAATTGTAATGGTAAAATTTGTGTATTCTATGTTAATTTTTATTTAGTTTTGGGTTTATTTTGAGAGGATACATGTGGTACACTCTTGTATTAAATTTGGCTCCTTTCCCAATTCTTGTCTACCCTTGTTCACTTCCACTTTTACACATTCTTACACATTTCCATCTATTTGATCTTATCTCTGCTCTATATGTACTAATCCCTACACATTCACATAATTATTAACCTTGATCCTCATACTCTCATTCCTACCTTGAATCTGTATTCTCTTCTCTTGGGTTTTATTTGTGATGCTCAAGATTGATCTTGCAAAATGTGGACTTGACCTAGAATTCAAATTTTTAAACTTTAAATTATCAACTCCCACCCTTTCCTCTTAGTCATTGGGAGTTGATTTAGTAATGCAACAATTCATTATATCTTGGTATTTTAATGTATTCATTTAAGCATTAATTTATATCCGATTATCATTCAAAATCCTAGAACATCAAAGATCATTCAATAGGAACATTTTGACTTAGTGCGCTAAAAGAACAATATTTGCATCAGAATTCATATATTATGCCACTTGCATGATTGCTTACTATCTACTAACATTTTTCAAGTTTGTAAAGCTAACCATTCAAGGGGTGGACTAGGGATTGAACATGAACCCTCACAATTTAGCAATCTTCCCAAAGTATTTCTAAATAACACTAGTCCTTCAACACCAATATACAATAGAGATTGGAGCAAACCAGATAGTAGAAGTACAAATTTTGCCAAATCAAATCTGTGGGTTATAAAGTAGATTTGTGCCATGTGGAACTAATCAAGAGCCATGAGATTGACCTAAAGAGGGTTCTAGATCTGCAAAGTTTCAAACAATTTTTCCAGATCATCTGTTTTTTGTACTAAGGCAATAAAATTTTGTGTTGCACTAGAACCATGTTCGTCATTGTAGTTCTTGCAACAAAGTACCCTTGTCACTTCCATTTAATTTCCTAAATTAGTGCCATTTAATTATTTTGATACTTTACCTAGTTCTACTATCTAGGTTAATTATGTGTTTATTGATAACATTTAATTAATTAAGGTCCAGATAGTCCATTTAGAAAAAAATAAAATTCTCCTTTAAATTTTTGGTGAACCGGTTCGATCTTACACCACCCTATGGTTTTGATTTAGGTTTTACACCTTCATTGCTTCCTAGGTTTTTAGATCTATATTTCTAATTAAGCTTTATTATTTTTTAGATTTTGCTAGGGTTTGTGTTCTTATCTATTACTATTTCATAGTTATTTATCTTTCCTTCTACGATTTGTGCCTCACTTGTGATCTTCATTATTGACCACCATACCCACCCTTGAATATCTTATTAGAGTTTCATTTTGAGATATAATTTCTCATTGTTTTTTCTTATTTTCAAAATCTAAAAGTGATTCATAGTGTTTTATCTTCCTATCTTCCTCTATCACCATATTGTGTTATTTATGCTACAAGTTACTTGCAATCCTAACCTTCTATTGAGAAGGAGTGCTTATCTAAACTCTAATATTGTTGCCCACTCAAATAATATTGAAATTTTCTCCAATGATCATTTTAAGAACAACGTGGATGATTATGATCATTATTGCCATGTTGAGCAACAAGATTTTGCTAATAATCTTGCTAATTTGGCTAATGCAAAGAATCTTACACAACTAGGGGACATGATTCACAATATGTTTATCAATAGGCCACAAGGACTAGAGGTTTTACAAACTAATGTTTCTAAGATTGCTTCATTTACCTTCTTGTTTGGTGCATTGACCTCCCCTCCCTCTTTAGCTATACCCACCTCTACCATTGTCCCATCTCATTCTATTACACATACCACCATCATTGCACCCCATAGTATTACCCCTATCTCCACTAGTGTACAACCACATAGTGCTTATCCTTTATCTACCTTTACTCCTCTTTATGGCCTCTCTCCTAACTACACCCCTCTCACTACATGTATCCTACATGATGTATTATACCTCCACCCCTCTTTCATTTATAACTACCCAACCTACCATATCCACCATTCCTCTCACTTGTGCCATCCCTAGTTATACCACTTCATTTTCTACCATGTATGCTCCTCATTTCATCCTTCCATCCATGCCCATGCATGTAAATGTAATTACACTTCCTTCTCCATGCCTCTTTCCCAAACCATTACCTCTTTCACTCCTCATATCAATCATACACAAAACTATGCCAACCCTAATGGACCCTAACATTCCCTTGTTACAATTATATCCTCTACCCTAGATGTACTAATGCAAAAGATAGATCTAGTAGAGAAAAGAGTGGATGCAAGACCAAATGGACATTATAATGATGAATTTTGGGATTTTAGACACACACAATTATCATATGAGATTGTTATGCATCCTTTGTACCTATGGGCTCTGTGGAACCTCAATTTGAAATTTATGATGGAAAAGGTGACTTGAATACACACTTTCGATATTCTACTCCAACATGTATGGAATTTTATATGAGGATAGATTATTAGGTAAGATATTCCAATGAATCTAAAGGATTATGCCATTAAATGGCTCTTTTCACTACATTGTGGACCTATTCACGCATTTGATGATTTGCCTAAGGTGTTTTTGAATCAATTTGAAGTCAATATGGTCCTTTAAGACGTATTATTTCTAACTAATTTAAGTGTGTCCAAGGACAAAATGAGTGCATTAATGCTTATGTCATAAGGTTTTAGTCCATGTGTTCCAAATTACTTACTCACTTTTAGCCGACTTATCAGCACAAGTGAATTTAAGTATTTCTAACTAAAACTCAATTTTGGTCAAACATATGATCTTGTAAGATTCATTCTAGCTAAGTTAGATATGTGCACAACTTTTAGAACTAAAATTGTTGGCTAAATGCATATGTAGCACCATGATGAGGGAAATTTACCAAAAAAATAAAATTATTTGAAAAACTTGATATTTCAACAACTTCTACTCATGTAAATAACATTTTAAAAAAAATATAAAAATACCCTTTTGTAGATCTATAAGTTTAGTTTTCAAATATATATATATATATATTAATAGTTTAATTATTATTTATATTTTACTTTTTATTTTACTAAAAGTAGGTTATCAGCACAAAACATTAAGTCAATTACCATGTCAAGGAAAAATATTAAAACTTATTTAAAAAAATTGAAAAAAATATGATGCCCTAGATAAAAGAATCTATATCAAGATGGTATAATTTTTTTTCTATTTTAGATAAATAGTTAATATGAAAGTTGATGTTGACTGGAAACAATTATGTTTTACTACACGCACATTTTAATATTTGTTTAAAAATATATGTTTATCAAAATTGAAAAAAAATATATCCATGCCCTAAAGTTTCAAGTTATAAATAGAAACAAAAAAATTGAAGAAAAACAAATAAAATTTACTATATAAAGATTGACATCTCATGTAACTTCATTTTTCAGCATTTTATCAGCAACTAAATTATAGTGTCAATTTATTAAAAACTATATTCAAATAATTTTTTAATTTTTTCAAAAAAATAGAAACATAAAATATACTAAAAATAAATATTTTATTAATTTACATCATTACAAAATTTAAAACATATATGTCACTTTTTAGTGATTCAAATTTAAAAGTTGGTTCAACGTTGGCTGTTTCCTTTATAAAAGTGTGACACAGCATTGTACTTTTACCCTTTATTAAGGGATTACTTAAGCCAAAATTTCATAATGTATATCTCAATATCTTTGCATCTTTTATGGATTTATGTGCACAAGTGAAAACTATTGAATCCAATTTATTAGAAAGAAATGTCTTTAAATATGGATCATAAACTCCAAATTTACTTCATCATATCCTTCAAAATGTCAAAACTAAAACAAAATTTCAAAGGGTAATGATGTGAAGGAAAATGTAAATTTCTAGTTGCTAATACTTCTAGTTTTCCTTCCTTCAAACAAAAATCTCCTAGGAAGTTCACCAAGCTATAAAAACCCTTTGATGATGGGTAAATGCACAAAGATGGGGGACCAAAGGGGGTCTTAAGTGGCCACTTTTTTATTGAAATCAAGAAAGATTGATGTTGGATGAGAAGTTGAAGATAGTTACACTCAAAATTTGAAGATGCAACAAAAAAGAAAGTCGTAGTGCTCCAAATGTAGTTTCTAAACTCCTATTTTTTTAAATGGTTGAGATTAATGAGTTCAAAAAGGGGGGCGACACAAATTGGTCCTGTTTTTTCCAAAAAAATAACATAGCGTCTAGTGTGCCCCCCTAAAATGTTAACTTTTTTTAGTATTTTAAATATCGCTTCGGTGAAAAATTAGCTAACACCATATAGTTTATCCTCGATTTTTCTGATTATTTTTTCATGAATAATTGATTTTTTACTAATTTTCAAAGTGGACACTTCCTGAAAAATAGAAAATTGAGCATGCTCCCCCCTAAAATTTTTGAAAACTAATAAAAAATCTAATTTTTTTTTGAATATGTGTAGAACGGAGTCTAGTTTCTAAAAATGTAATTTATTTGAAATTTTGATGAATGGCTAAAAAATAAATTCAAAAATACCACACACTGATTTTTGACAAAAAAACAAATGCACTAACAAAAGAAATTAAAGATGAAAACTTTAATATACTCAAAACATGAAAAAAATTATATGGTTAGAAAGCTAAGAGAGAGCTTAACATTATTGTGGTATTTTTTGACTTGTCATTGAAAGAAGTACAAAATTGATGGGGAGCACACTCAAGATTGTGTAAATTTTTTTACAATCTACAAAAACATATCTTTGGACATTGAAAACTTAGTCCAAGCCTTTGGGTTGGAAGCACAAGGCAAATCTAAGCCAAAGGTTTGGAAATTACCAAAGGGCCAGTTATCTCAGAATGTGATATTTCTTCAATTAGACATAGGTAAATAAGGGTTTAGGAAGGCCATAAATAAATAGGTTGATAGGAAACCAAAGGAGAGGAGCTAAACTCATGAGGAATTGGACTGTTCCATGTAGGAGGATAATTTATGACATAACATTTAGCCCCCACTTTAGTGGCTATATGACACTACGTGCATATGCAACTAAAGGAAAGTAAATATATCAATCATGATAAGGATACCCAAAAGGATATTGTAGAGGAAGCCGAAGTGTTATCGCACAAGAGGAAAAAGCCCCAGTCTATAATCTTGCAAGACCACATAGTTAGGAACCGCAACCTACAAGGAATGCTTATTAGAGAATCCAAATCAACTCAACCTGCAATCAACACACCAATATGTCAATCAAAAACACTAAGGGGTTGAGTGATGAGACATGATGAGGGGAGAAATTGAGGGAGATATATGCCCCCTTGTTTCTACTTGCTTAGTTTGAAAAGGAGAAACAAGGAGAATATCTACACGCATCAATTTCAAGGAAACTTGATGATAAATGCATTGTGAGGGTTGTTTTAAAAAACAACACCCAAGCACAATACATTGGGTTGGATGGAGGGCGGAACTAGGTTTCCAATGCAACAAATGACATGAAAATCTGAGTTTGGCAGCCCAAGATAAAGGCTTTTGAAGAAAACTGTTTACTTTTGCACCTAAATAGTGATAGGAATTCTCATCCATTTACTATATGTAAAGGGAGTTTTCACTTTTTCACCATTCATTCTTATTGCATTGTGTAGAGGAGAGAAGGAGAAGGAGGAAGAGACCATCCATGCCGAGCTAATGTTCATACCAGACGTCGAGATTGGAGATGCTCCGAGCCTGAGTGGTAGAGATGATTCGAGGTCAAGGTAGGGTCCTAATCCTTGCTTCTGTCATCATGCTTTCTGATTTCTTAGTTTTGTGTGCTACATAGGCCTTTTCAAACAAGGGTTCCCAATAAGGGTGCCCAGGTCCACCCAAGGCGCTAGTGTCTCATCTGGGTGCCTAGTCCTCCTGGGGTGCCCAGGTCCTCTGGGGGTGCCTAAGTCCAGAAAGGACAAGGGTCCCAAGGGCAAGGCACATATTGATGTATATACTTAGTGATGATTTGATGATGCAAACTGGTGCCATTTTTGAATGTTTGACCTGCAGGACATTCCCAAGACACGAGAGTACACAAGCGAACGCCTGATGATGCTACTTTGAGAACACATCAGTACAATGACCGATGGGGAGAGGGGTCACTTATAGGTAGCAGGACTATGGTGGGTGTTTGACATGCCCACAATGATATTTCATTGTAGTATGTGTTACCCAGATTTTCACTACAGCTCAATCAGGTAGAGCTCATTGTTTCAAATAGGGAAGTGAGATTCATTTTTTATACTTTCCAATGTTACATTCAATTGTATAAGCAAAATCAGAAAAAGAATTACAAAAGGCTGTAATGGATTATTGCATTTACACAAGTGCATATAACAGAGAAAAGTAATCTTTATTGAATGTAGAAATATTCATTTGTCTCACACAAGCCGTGAGATTAGCTTTCGCTTATTCAATACAAATTGAGAAAAGCATATACATGAATAAGTAATGAAAGTAAATAAGAGTATAGAATGAGGGTAACCAGTCATTGCCTGAATGACTGGTCTGTCTAGCCGATGGAGTTGTCAACTTGAGATTCCTTGGTCCATTGTCTTGTTTCCCTGCAAAAGATGAGATAAGGTGTTAGAGCAATGTTGCTCTAAGCAATGACTGACTACATTCATTATATACGCATTCATTATGCATGTATAGGCTTTTCAACAAGATGCATAAAGTCAGTCATGCATACCATAAAGGTACCAGAAAACTACTAAAGTTATCTAATGCATCCAGGGTATGCATTTGTTTTTATTAACAAGTTTGCTTCATGTGTAGATACAGGTGTAATTAGTTTTCTATTTGATTCATCAAGTTACATTATGAGTGGAGAAAATGTGGCTCCCACAAGGGTTGAGCCCAACTCATAAACATTGCAGAAGATCTTGTATATGTTCAACAGAAAACAAGGATCAACTTGTATAATAAGAGATATTCATATACTTTTATAAGGTACAGTCATGCATCTCAGCCAAGGACAGTGTACTTTTTAGGACAGTCAAGTCATCAATATGAGCATAAAGAAGATATCATTCACTGTTGCATAGGAAGCTACAGTCAGATAAATAGAAGAGTAGACCAATGTGAGCAAAAGCATATAAAGACCTAGTAGGTTTTCACAATGCATGATGTGTGAAGCCCTAGAACCCTTGCCAATCCATTGAGATCTAAAATTCATGTCAGAAATGTTAGAGATCTTCATACTATATGGAAGTATCATTAGCATGCATACAACAAACAAGACAAATGGAATGTTTTTGAATTTTTAGGACAACTATAGTCATGGAGACAGTCACTACCTCCACTGAGAAATTCCTGAGGCATGAGATTGGTTTAGACTTGTATGCTTCAAGATGCATAAGACAGTGATGACAAGGCAGAGTATACAGTTTATTAGTCAATAGCATGCATAAACATATTCTTCAACAAGTCTGGCACAAGCACTATGGGTCTCTATTGCACAAAAGGAGGAGGAACAATAATTCATATGAGAAGTTACAGTCAAGTCCATGACAACATTAATAGCCTTGAGAAGAATAGAAATAGTGACAGAACGAAGAGGATGGTAGCCACAAGACAAAGGAAACAACATTGTATATTTAAAGATAGAGGGTTTGTAAAAGGACAATGAGCATAGCATATATGGACCTAAATTTTTCAAACCTATCAGAGACAATATCAAAATGTGCCATGAATACCACAACAGAAGGCAGAGTTTCAACAAATCAACTACAGAAAAATAGACAGCTAGTAATGACAGTGACAACAGTCAGTACTTCAGGGTTAGGTAGAAGACTATGACAAGCTATTCTTCAGGAAAACAATAGATGATATCTCATGCTCAAACTGATCCAAATTCTACATAAAAACAAGTTACAGGAGGATTATCACAATCAGATATAGAAGACAACATACAGTGATATATCAATATGTCATAGTAATCAGTGAGATAGTCATAAAGAAAGATATTCTGTAGTGTTAGATAAGAGCTGATAAGTATTTCTTATAACACACTAAGCATTCAGCTTAGAAGCCACAACAAAAGGGAATGAGATAGTTAAAGGTTTGCAACACTGTTTCAGGATCTATAAACAAGTGTAAAGAAGTTGCAGAGATCACAGATATGAGGACACCATGTGAAAGCAGAAAGAAATGGGCAAAGATCAACATGAGAAGCATGCACGGAACATCAGTATAGAGACAATGATCAGAGGGGTCTGTTAAATCTTAGACTGTGTAAATGTTTCAAGATTACTATTGAATGCATATGAGTCATTGAAAGACAGTATAAAGAGCATGTCAACTATGAAGCCATGAGAGTAGATTAAGAAGAAGTTTGGGTTAGTTAAAAAACAAAGTATGTTTGAATGAAAGTGCAACACTTACAGTCATGAGATATCAATACCAACAACATCAAATTGATAGAATAAGTGAAGAAAAACAATGGAATCTTTTAGCAACAAGTCATGAATAGCTCTAACAGTCATGAAATGGCTATTACAGGATGGAGCAGTTACTGTAGGATTTTCCATTTTATGACTGTCAAAAACCATTAAGTAGGAATGAAAATTGTAAGATACATCAGTCACCACTGTGGATAAAGAACCAATACATGCATAAGACAGGGAATGAGTAGCTCAACAGTTAGTATAGGAGCTATCAAGGATACACACTAGTTACAAACCCTAGCTAGGGTTACAGTTGAAAAGTTTCAGCATGACTACAAAAAATGCACAAAAAACCCTCTACAAAAAATCATCCACAGGAAACCCTTGTACTTCAGTTATAAAATGTCTTACCCTTGCAATGTGTTTCTGACCATGGCCATTCAGTCAAAGTATAAAGTTTTGGTGTTTCCTAGAAACCCTAACTCAAGAAAGCAAAGAAGAAGAATTTGCTATGTTGCATCATTTTCAGAATAGTAATAGCTATTTTTGGAGGTCCAGAAAGAGACAGAGCCGAGTGTTTTGTACAAAAAATGTTAGATCTGCTACTTTCTGTAGCTTATACCTATTTTAAAAAAAGTGTTAAGGAGTGCATAAAATAGTTTTTTATCATAACCACGCAAAATACAGAGGAATCCTATAGAAATTTCATGTATACAGAAGTAAGATTTTCTTGACAAAAAAGAAATAGTCATATATGCACAGAAAGATAGTTCTTTATCATGGCCATGCAAAAACAAAGATATCCATTAGATATAGAAGTGAAAGGCAGCAATATCATCAGAAAATGGTAGAAAATGCTGTAAATAATGAGATTATTGAGCTCACCTTCACATTATGGAGCAGAAAATTATCAAAATGCCAGTGAAACAACAGGAAAATAGCTACAGGAAGCTCCAGACAGCAAACCCTCATGTTGGTGGCAGGAAAACAACAGAGCAACTTTTTAAGAAGATAAGAATGCAAAATGAGGGTTCCAAAATGCCTTTTGTCCAAAAGGGTTACAAAGCCCTAAAATGCCCGATGGGCTTTTCTTCCTTTTGCATTGTTATTTCCCATTGCATATCTTTTGATTAAGCTAGGGTCAAGACTCAATGTCTTGTGAACCCTAGGAAAATGCCACGAAGGGGCCATGAGAGATGTGAAGACTTTATTAAGTCTTTTTACTTCCTTATATGAGAATGTGCATTTTGGTGCTTTTTATTTCATTCATGTTTAGCTCTCTTTGCACATACAAAAAAAAATGTAAAACAATAAAACTTAAATGATGATCTTATAAGTCATTTAAGGGTGTTGTTATCTTTTAATGCAAAGGGGAGTGAAGGATGGCTGTGGAGCTTATACAGCTTGATTGTGAGGAGGTGGTGGACACATGCCTTTGTTGTAGCATCTTTTTCTGCCTTGAGGAGAGAGTGTTTGACTAGGTCACGTTGACAGTTAGTAGTTGTCTTGACTACTTGGAGAGTATCTAGGAGGGATTTATTGCCTTTTAGAGTCCTTTTTAGACTTTTTCTCATGAGCCATAATGTTTGGTTAAGTCCTAATGACTTTTTCTTGTAGTTTAAGCATGTTTGGAGAGGATTTAGGCCCTGGATTGTAGGATTTTTTTGGGCATCTGCCCAAATCAGTTGGGTTTTACTATTTTGGTGGAACCACTTAGAGGGATATAGTCATTTTTGATTGACTCATTATAGGGAGTTCTGATTATGCTACTTACAGAGACTTGTGATTTTTGATCCTTGCTCTAGATTTTGGCAATATTTGTAACTCATGTTACTAGTTCACTTGATATGATATACAGTGAGAGCCTTAGAGATCGTTGATTAGGAAATGTGCCTACCTGTCCTATGCATTTTGTGTTCATTATCTGATTTGATGAAGTTAACTATGAAGTAAGTTTATTTCCTCTTGATTTTGTTTTGGAAAAGAGCCTTTTTGCAGAAAGTACTTATGTAGGTTACAAGTTGTGTCTAGTTATGCGTTAAGATTAAGTGTGAAATTACTATTCCTCTTAAAATTTCTGCAACCATAGACCTGTTTGTGAAATATTTATGCAGAGGTATAACTAATAGGTTGTGCAAAATTTATTTCAATCACATTAGCAAGTATTTGGAATGTTATTTTCATATTCCTCATTTAAGATAGGTGTATCACCCTTAGAGTTAAGTTTTTCAGTTATAGAACAGAGTTTTCTTGCCCTTTTCCTTGTCAAGATCATAGAATAGTAAAGTTTCAGGGGATATAAAGTTAGGAAGCCGGCCTTCTCTGGAGGTTGACCTCTGCCTATAAGGTGACACACAGCTTTAGAGGTCTTCCCATGTTTCATCAAATAGACTAATTTCTGCAAATTAGTCAAGGTGCAGATTTAGGTGATAACAGTATGCTCATGGCACTGATGTAGAGGTGGAATGTAGATACATCTACATTCCATCTACCAACCAATGAGATGATAGTTACGTTGGAAGATGTCTATCAGATCTTGCGACTACCTATACATGGAGATACAGTGAGGATCATAGAGCGTCGCTCAGCAGAGTATACTCGAGAAAGTTAGATGTACTACCTGGGCCACACTGTCACTTGGGCAGAGCGAGGACATATTCAGATGTGATTATTAGAGTAGGGATGCGGTGACATCCCTTTGGTTCTAAGGATCTTGATGGTTACTATCGCATTAGCGGTCGCACAGGATGGATGAGGCACTCACCTACACGGGGGCCTTATTCACACTATCAGAGTGATGGAGAAGCAGAGGACAATATACGCGTGGGGGTACAACATGCTTGCATACCTCTACCACAGTTTGGGATGATATGTTCACTATGAGTCACAGAGCTTGATGGTTTGCACCTTACTACAGGTTTGGGCATTTGAGCATATCAGATGTTCATAGCCTAGAGGTTTTCCTATAGAGCCAGTGTTTACTTATCCACATGTTCATGCTTATCCTCTCATAAGATGCTAGTGACATGGTGATCTTTTGTATTAGAGGGTTATATTTAACATATTACAGCTCAACGACATCATGTGGAGACCATATCGTGGCTACATACCATGGCCAAGTCAACATTGACAGTTAGCTAGGATGTAGAGGGATCAGCTGATGGCCAGTCACCTTGATCACATAGTCATTTGGTTTTATTTTGACAGAGTGGCATGCCAATTTAGATGCAGACAAGATGTCCCTATGATGCGTTTGAGCTACACTCACTCAAAACGTAGTGCAGTCAGGACGAATAGCTCCCAACAATCGATAGTAGTAGATATAGTAGTGAGCAATGATGATAGTATAGAGGATACAGAGATGGTATCTGACATAGATGACATTAGTGTTACCTGAGCATTCTAGGCCTGGTGGCAGACAACATGACCTGCTCCTATCTTTCCTCCCGGTCACCCTACAGGCGATCCTCAAACTTGGGCTAGTCACACGAGTGACACAGGGGTAGAGGATGATGTTAATGACTTTTCTAGTTGTTATGATCTAGATGAGGATGAGGGGATGATGATGATGAGGAGGAGGAGATCTCGTTGTAGTATGTCTTCAGAGCGAGACCACGACGAGATCAATGGGAGATTAACAACGACAACGAGATCAAGTCTAGACCACAACCGAGAGCTCGTGGTTCATCCCCTACAGCTATGAGGAGACTGAGCTGACATGAGCAAGGGGAGTCTAGTAGCCATGTTCCCCCAACCATAGAGTTAGTTGCAGAGCTTATCACATCATCGGTGATCTGAGATCCATCATGGCAAGATGGAGATCTAGGTGAGATCTTATTATATTGATGTGCTTATTTTGATGAGTATGTATGATTTATATGAGATATTGATAACTATTTTGTTTTCTTTTTGCAGTTGGGACAAGTGCATGGCATGATTTTGTGAGTCATGTCATAGCAAAGATAGTTCCTACCAACGTGGCCGAGCAGCGGGTGCGAACAAGATATTCGCCACAGCCATCCGCAGGGCGACACGTGGAGATTTTCATGCCATTTATGAGATACAGAGTGTTAGATTTAGGGCAGACAATTAAGGGGGGGTGAATTAGTTGTCCAAAACTTCTTCCAATTAAACACTTAAATCCACTTTGTAATTCAGCAGCATAATGATAAATCAATCATGAAAACATAATGCATTAAATTAAGAGCAGAAACACATTAACACACAGGACACCAAGATTTTGACGTGGAAAACCTGGTTAAGGGAAAAACCACGGGGTGATTAACCCAAGATTGTATTCTCTATTAGAAGAATAGAAAGAACAAAATGGCACATGCCAATTAGGGCTCACTGCCTGAGTACACTGCTCACAAGAGGCCCACTGCCTACAAGAGACACACTGTCTACAAAATAATAAGTATTACATACATGAACTGGAGAATAGCATCTTCACCATGCTTGAATTAGTTCCATTTAAGTCCAATACTTCTACTCTCCCTTTTTCTCTTCTCTTCGTTACCACACTCACATCTCCACAAGACACACTTTGAAATGACTTTACAACTCCATATATATACAAGACATCGGCTTAGGAATAATCATCTAAGTCAGCAAACATCTACAAGAACATCTGCAAGATGTGTAACTCATCCGGTCGGCTAGTCTCAGGAAGAACACCATAATTCAAAAGTTATTCTTCAATTGCAAGCTCCAACTCCAATACGGACCACCAACATGAACTGGACATGATCCAAAGACCTCCACAAGATTGCCTAAATCACCAAGAACATCCACACTTCATCTGCTTACTGAAATCCTTCTCTCCTTCAACCAGAACCTTAAGAACACAATCTGTCATCACTGTCACAAAGGAATAGATGCTTGCAGACCTTCAAACCATGAACCAATCGAGTTGACACTTCACAAAGACTTCCTCAACACTCCCTCAAATCTGCAGAATAGGATAATGCATTTCCAGATCTCACCGGACCTATCTATATCACTCTGTCACCTCTGAACACCTGCAGGAACCTGTTTTACTTGAGCAGCCACAAATTCTTTAGATCTTCATGCGGACCTCTAAAATATTAACTGGATCACCTTAAGACATATATCTACAAACCCTTTAAACCACATCCTCTGATCCTCATCTTATCTTGGACTTTTACCTTACTGTCTTCACTGTTCCTGATATGACCAATTTTCTCAATATCCTCAGCAAATAGTTCATCCAATCCTTATCATTAATGCAACATGAGTATGTTGACATCAATGACAACATCAGTTAGGCCCATACTTGCAAAAATCTCCCCCTTTGTCATTGATGGCAACATATGATGTGAAAAACTATTATGATCATCAAGACAAGAACTTATCCTTACTGTCACAACTCCCCCTATCAGTAACAACCATTCACATGTCTTCTCTTCCTTTCCTTCTCCCCCTTTGATCAGAAAACACTTATTTTTCACATGTCTTCTCTCCCTTTCCTGCTCCCCCTTTGATTAGCAAACACTTGTTTTTCACATGTCTTCTCTCCCCCTTTGACATCAATGGCAAAGGGAACATACTTGCAATTCCACCATCTCAGAATCATATCAGCTGCTCCCCCTGAGTAGCAGCTCTCCATCATCAATCTGGATCACAAGATATGACTGTGATATCCACTAGACTGATGCACATCAGTGCACCTTAGTTCATCACCAGAGGGGCAATAACCCCTAACTTCTCCCTGAGATACTCAAAAGAGTCCTTAGGTAAAGGTTTAGTAAATATGTCTGTAATCTGATCCTTGGAAGGCACAAACTCCAATCTGACTTTATCTTGTTCACTTGTTCTTTCAAAAAGTGAAACTTGATGGATATATGTTTAGACTTTGAATGCAACACCGGATTCTTAGATATATTTATTACACTTGAATTATCACAAAAGATTGTGATAGGCTCCTCATACTCCACTCTTATGTCTCTTAGCAAACTTGAGTGCAACTACCTGCTGCTACAATATATTCTACTTCTGCAGTGGACAAAGATATTGCCTCTTGTTTCTTGCTCAGCCAAGAAACCAATCTCTTCCCCAAATAGAATGCTCCACCACTGGTACTCTTCCGGTCATCCACATCTCCTGCCCAATCCGCATCTGTATATGCATGAAGAGAGAAATCATGATCTTTGGGATACCACAATCCATACTCAACTGTTCCTTTTAAATATCTAAAAATCCTCTTGATTGCCATGACATGAGATTCTCTAGGATCAGCTTGAAATCTAGCAACAAGATCCACAACATTCATAATGTCAAGTCTAGTTTGAGTGAGATACAACAATCCTCCAATCATTGACCTGTACTTTTTCTGATCAGCCTTAGGAGAGTCATCATCTTTGCCCAATTTACATCCGGTTGCCATGGGAGTATTCATTGGTTTTGAGTCTTCCATCCTAAATTTCTTCAACAATTCTTTCACATATTTGGTCTAAGAAATGAAGATTCCTTTCTTTGTTTGAGTGATTTGTAGACCCAAGAAGAAATTCATTTCCCCAAGCATGGACATCTCAAATTCACTTTTCATTTGATTTGCAAAAGTTTTACACATACTATCTCTTCCTCCAAAAATGATATCATCAACAAACACTTCAACAATCAAGATGTTTTCATGATCAATTTTGAAATAGAAATTACTGTCAGCAGTACCTTTATTGAAACCAATCTTTAAAAGATGCTTATCCAATCTTTCATACCAGGCTCTTGGGGCTTGCTTTAGTCCATAAAGTGCTTTCTTCAACTTGCAGACCATATCACCATGATCAAACAATTGAAATCCATCCGGTTGCTCAATGTATACTTCTTCCAAGTCACCATTCAGGAAGGTAGACTTGACATCCATTTGATATACTTTGAAGTCCTTGAAGGCAGAAAAAGCAAGAAATAATATGACTGCTTCAATTCTTGCCACCAGAGCAAAAGTTTCTTCAAAATCAACTCCTTCTATTTGAGAGTAACCCTTGCAGACCAATCTGGCTCTATTTCTGATTACTTCACCAACTTGATTCATCTTGTTTCAGAAGACCCATTTTGTTCCAATCACATTCTTGTTTCTAGGTCTGGGAACAAGATCCCAAGTGTGATTTTTCTCAATTTGCATCAGCTCTTCCTCCATTGCTTTAGTCCAGTTTTCATCATTGTAAGCTTCATTCACTGTCTTAGGTTCAATCTTTGAAATTAGACAATACTCATCTGAATCTTGAACAATTCTCCTTCTTGTTTGTACACCTTTGCTTTTATCACCTATGATCTAATCTTTAGAGTGGTTTAGTCTTACATACCTGGGGACTTTGGGAGTTTCTTGCACTTCTAATTCTTGATCAGGCTCATTAAAACACATCTCTTCTTCCTGATTTACCGAATCAGTTTGAATCTAAATTTCAGAAGCAGCTTGGGCTCCTTGAATCAGAACACCATTTTGATCATCTTCATGATATTCATAAAACCTTGAGGGTTTTTTAATTCCTTCATCAACCTTCACATTTGTACTTTCTATAATCTTTCTCAGTCTCTTGTTATAACACCGGTATGCTTTGCTTTGAGTAGAGTAACCCAAGAATATTCCTTCATCACTTCTAGCATCAAACTTGCCTAGATCTTCATCTCTTTTGATGTAACATTTGCTACCAAAAACTCTGAAATACCTCATAATAGGAGTGATGCCAAACCAGAGTTCATAAGGAGTCTTACTAGTATTGCTTCTGATTTTTACTTGATTGAGAGTATAGACTGCAGTGCTGACAACTTCTCTCCAATAGATCTGAGGAACATTTGCTTCCATCATCATTGTCCTAGATGCTTCCTGGATGGTTTGGTTCTTTCTCTCCACTACTCCATTCTGCTGTGGAGTCCTAGGAGCAGACAACTATCTCTTTATTCCATGTTTCTCATAGAATTCTATGAATTCACTGGATGTGAATTCTCCACCTCTATCAGACCTCAGACACTTTAATTTTAATCCAGTTTCATTCTATACCATAGCCTTGAATATTTTGAATTTCTCAAGAGCTTCTGATTTCTCTTTCAGAAAAGTTACCCACATCATCTGGGAGTAGTCATCAATTAGTAACATGAAGTATCTATCACCTTGCACACTCCTGATTCTTGCCAGACCACATAGATCAGTATGAACTAAGTCTAATAATCTAGTAGAAGATTGTTCCTTGCTTTTAAATGAGACTCTTCTTTGTTTTCCCAACTGACATTCTTTGCACAAACTATTTGTAGGTTTTTCCTAGTTTTGAAAGATCTCTTATTGCCTGAGTATTGCTTATCTTGATGATATTATCAAAATTCACATGACACATTCTCCTATGCCATAACCAACTCTGATCAATTTGCACAAATAGACAACTTTTACCAGTACCAACTAAATGGAAGATATTACCTTTTTTTTGAGTACCAGATGCAATCTCTATTCTGAAACTTTCAAAGATCTTGCATTTTTCATTCTTGAATTAGAGATCATAGCCTTTGTCCACCAACTATCCAACACTAAAAAGGATGTGCTTCAATCCTTCAACATACAGTACATTACCAATTTTGTTCCTTCCATCAAAAGAAATAGTTCCTCTACCTTTGATTCTACCAGTAGAATTATCACCAAATTTTACCACTCCTCCTTCATACTTTTCCAAATCTATGAACTTATTTTTGTCACCTGTCATATGGTGAGAGCATCCACTGTCAATGACCCAATCATCCTTTTCTTCAATTTGGGCAGCTAGAGCTCTTTCTACAACTTTATGATTGACAGATTCAGAGGGCATTGGATCTTCTTCCTTGATGGCAATAAACACCCAATCACTTCCGGATTTGTTTCCTGTCTCTGATTCATCATCTGTTACTCCTTCATTATCATCTTCTTCATGCACATAGTAACAATTCTTTTGGAACCTTGATCTGTTAGGATTTAGCCTTGAAAATCTTTCCAGACATCTTGAGGTAAAATGACCAATCTTATTGCAGTTAAAACACTTAAAAGGTAATTTTCCTTCATACTTACCAGATCCTCTTGGCAGTCTTTTTGCAATAAGGGCTTCAATTTGAGTAGTTTATGCTTCTTCTTCTTCCAGGTCTTTTCTTGCTTTTTCATACCATGATAGTTTCCTTGAAGAGTTCTCTCCCAGGTCAAACCTTTGTTTACCTTTTACAAAGGCACTGACTTTGAATGCAGATTCAATCTTGGGAGGGGCATCTCCAAACTTGGTCATTTCAAATGCAGCCAATTTACTAGCCAATTGATCTCTTGTGATAGCTATATGGGCTCTGAATTCTTCAATGGCAGCAACCTTGATTTTATAAGAAGTAGCAAGGGATCTGAGAATTTTGCCAACAATTTCATCTTCATCCAAGACTCCACCAGCACATCTAATTCCACAAACAAGCTCATTTACTCTTGGCATAAAAGTAGTGATATTTTCATCTTCTCTCATCTTCAGATTTTCAAATTTCCCTTTCAAACTCTGTAGCCTTGTGCATTTAACATACTTGTCTCCTTCATGCAGAAATTCTAATTTTTCCCAAATCTCAAAAGCAGTTGGTAGGTCAACAACATTTGAAAGCTCTGAATCAGAAATGCACTTAGAAGAGCTTCTATAGTCCGCAGATTGTTTTCAGCATCTGTGATTTCATTTGGGGCTTTCGGGCCACCATGTGGAGGAGTATACTTCATTGAAGCCATGGTCAGTATTGCATTCCCATACATTGTAAGTGACATTTCATGTGACTTTTCCAAAGATTAAAATTGGTTCCATCAAACTTCAGACTATCCTTCTTGTAGGATGACATCTTGGATCTCCTTAAGTGGTTAAGCTCTTTTAGAGAAACTTAGCTCTGATACTAATTGTTGGATTTAGGGTAGACAACTGAGAGGGGGGTGTGAATCAGTTGTCCAAAACTTCTTCCAATTAAACACTTAAATCCACTTTGTAATTCAGCAGCATAATGATAAATCAATCATGAAAACATAATGCATTAAATCAAGAGCAAAAACACATTAACACGCAGGACACTAAGATTTTGACGTGGAAAACCTGGTTAAGGGAAAAACCACAGGGTAATTAACCCAAGATTGTATTCTTTGTTAGAAGAATAGAAAGAACAAAATGGCACATGCCAATTAGGGCTCAATGCCCGAGCACACTGCTCACAAGAGGCCCACTGCCTACAAGAGACACACTGGCTACAAAATAATAAGTATTACATATATGAATTGCAGAATAGCATCTTCACCATGCTTGAATCAGTTCCATTTAAGTCTAATACTTCTGCTCTCCCTTTTGCTCTTCTCCTCGCTACCACACTCACATCTCCACAAGACACACTTTGAAATGACTTTACAACTCCATATATATACAAGACATTGACTTAGGAATAATCATCTAAGTCGGCAAACATCTACAAGAACATCCACAAGATGTGTAACTCATCTGGTCGGCTAGTCTTAGGAAGAACACCATCATCTGGAAGTTATTCTTCAATTGCGAGCTCCAACTCCAAGGTGGACCACCAACATGAACTAGACATTATCCAAAGACCTCCACAAGATTGCTTGAATCACCAAGAACATCCACACTTCATCTGCTTATTGAAATCCTTCTCTCCTTCAACTGAAACCTTAAGAACACAGTCTGTCATCATTGTCACAAAGGAATAGATGCTTGCGGACCTTCAAACCATGAACCAATTGAGTTGAAACTTCACAAAGACTTCCCCAACACTCCCTCAAATCCACAGAATAGGATAATGTATTTCCGGATCTCACCGGACCTATCTGTATCACTCTATCACCTCTAAACACCTACCAGAACCAGTTTTACTTGAGCGGCCACAAATTCTTCAGATCTTCATGCGGACCTCTAAAATCTTTATTGGATCACCTCAAGACACATATCTACAAACCCTTTAAACCGCATCCTCTGATCCTCATCTTATCTTGGACTTTTACCTTACTATCTTCACTGTTCTTCACTGTTCCTGATATGACCAATTTTCTCAATATCCTCAGCAAACAGTTCATCCAATCCTTATCATTAATGCAACAGGAGTAAGTTGACATCAATGACAACACCGGTTAGGCCCATACTTGCAACACATAGTGGCTATGGAGTCCACTTTAGATTAGGCTATCCAAAGAGCTGAGCATGTAGAGGTTGAACTCTAAAATCTATGAGATCAGGCTACAATAGTATCATCACTTGAGAGAGATCCTATTGTCTGTGAGATCTTACTTCCTGAGTTATGTCAGGTGAGAGTTGACAGAGATAGGCACCAGACAAAGTGAGATAGAGCACTACTAGATAGAGATAGAACCTTATCAGATAGGGATAGAGTTCAGGCAGAGAGGGACTGGTGCCACCAGATGTATCTAGAGTCACACAGTGAGGTGCTAGGACTCAAAGGTGAACTCAAGGGGTTGTGGTTGTGAAGTGTCTCCAAGAGTTATTTGCGATCCGTAGCCACACATGGGTAGCCCTCTGTCACATGCACAACACTAGGTCCTGAGGGGACCAGTGACCGGGGTTCAGCTATGTGATGTATTCTTATGTACTATGATATCCCATTTCAATGTACGTGATAGTCGACTCTTATGTATATTCAAACTAAAGTTTATATATATGATGTTTTTCCTATTATTGCTTCTAATGTTGTTTAAATCTATCACATGTGATTTATATAAAATTCAACTAGTGATAAATGTTATGCTTATGTAGAAATGTGATTAATGCTAACGTGATGTATACTAAACAATTCTTTGCAAAACATATAGTAAAAAGCACAACGATTAATGAATTTCACACAACCAACATTCTATGATATACTCATTTAATACAAAAGGTGATCTTAATAACACATGTCTAAGATACAACAATGATTAACCGAAAAGATGCTATGTTAAATGAATTAAGACAAAATAATCACATCTTGTCAAAATTGAAACTAAACTAACTAATAAATTTTCTTATTAAAGTAACATCTAACATATAATCTTAAGGATAGAATTTCTTGAGATGCACAACATTAATAGGTTCTTTAAGTGGTGTACCTTGTTCATCAGCTAGTTTATATGCTCCTGATCCAAAGACTTTAGTAATGACATACGGTTCGAGCTAGTTAGGGATGAACTTTCCTTTTTCTCTAGGAGGTGCATTTACATTGCGTTGATTCTCATATAGTACCAAATCTCCAATGTCAAATGAACGATGTATGACACACTCATTGTACGATCATTGGATACTCTTCTGATGGGCTTTAAGGTGCTCAAGAGCATTAATACGTTGTTCATCAAGCATCTCAAGTTCTTGTAATCATTTTTCTTGTTCCATATCATCACCAATAATATCTCTTAGGGAAACTCACAGTGAAGGAATTTCTAACTCTAGAGGCATTATTGCATCAGCACCATAGACAAAATTGTACATTGTTGTTCTAGTAGCCATTAGAATACTTGTTCTATAAGCCCATAATGCTTAAGAGAGTTGAGTATGCCAATCTTTGTGATGTTTATTAATTGTTTTTCGTAAGATTTGTCCAATAACCTTGTTTGAAGCTTCTGCTTGGCCATTCAATTGAGGGTAGTAAGGTGTAGAGAAGCGATGTTGAATATGATATTTTTCAAGGAATTTATTCACATCCTTGTTTTTAAATGGCATGCCATTGTCAAAAACCAATGAGGAAGGTATACCAAATTGAGAGAAAATGTTATCTTGTATAAAGCGACAAATTACTTCAACAGTCGTGGATCATAGTGGAACAACTTCAACCCACTTCGTGAAGTAATCAATAGCAGTGATTATAAAAGTGTGTCCTTGAGAAGAAAGTGGATAGATTTTGCTGATTAAATCCAAGCCCCAAATGGAAAATGGCCAAGGTGAAACTTGGGAGCGAAATTTCTTGGTAGGTGCTTAGATTAAATGATTGTGTTGTCGACATTGCAGACATTTCTTGACATATGTGAAGGAATCTTGTTCCATGCCTTGCCAATACTATCCCATATGCAATAACTTTTGTACCAATGATTTTCCTCCAAAATGCCCTCCACAGGCACCAGAGTGAGCTTCTTCTAAAGCTATCAGGATCTCTGAATTACTAAGACATTGGAGGAGGACACCACAATAGCTTTGTCTATATAAGACATTAGAGAGGATGATATAACATGCTACAAGTTTGTGTAGGCGAACTCGGACATTCTTAGATTTTGAGTTAGAAATGGTTCAATTGCATAAATAATTGAATATATGGGAGAACCATTCATTAGAGTTCACATTACAATAGAGGTCAATGCTTGAAGGTACTACCTCTTCTACTGTCAGTGTTTTAAGGTTATGGATGATGAAAGTATATTCGTTAGGTGAATCGATAGGGGATATAAGAGAAGTTGCGCTTGCCATTGCATCCATGTGTCGATTGTCTTTCCTTGGAATAGTATCAATTGAAAATGATGTGAATTGTTTTAACAAAGATAAAGCTAAGTCACGATACTGAGATAATTTTTCTTGTTTAGCTTGATACAATCCAGTTATTTGTCACACAATTAATTGTGAATCACCATATATAATGATGTTTTGGATGTTTAGAGCCAAGGCAACATAAAGTCCTGCGATAAGAGCTTCATACTTGGCAATGTTATTTGTGCATGAGAAGTTTAGATGGTAAGACATAGGAATCAACTTACCAGAGGGAGGTACTAGTATAACACCAGCACCAGAGCCAGTTTGACATCTTGATCTGTCAAAATACAATTCCCATTTGTCATCATTATCTATATTTAAAATTTGGTCATCAGGAAATGTCTCCTAGTTTTGTATCACAAAGGGTGAAGGTGCTTTGGTTAACACTTGTCCTTTAATTGCTTTCTGATAAATAAATTTAGGAAAAAATTCAATTAACAACATAACCCATTTAGCAAGACGACCTGACAGGCCAGTTTTAGCAAAAAAATGTTTCAATGGGTCAAATTTCACCATCACATGTATTCAACATTTAATAGATAATGTCTAAGCTTCTGTGTCACGAACACTAGAGCTAAGTAATGCTTCTCGATAATAGTATATCACACTTCATAATCAAGCAAGGTTTGATTGATGTAATATACAACACATTCCTTGCCTTCAATATCATGTTGTGCTAATAAAGCTACGAGGGCATTATTAGATGCCGAGGTATAAAGAAGAAAAGGTTTATCAGCAATAGTAGGCTGTAAAACAAGGGGATTAGCTAAATAACCTTTAAAATCTTCAAAAGCCTTTTGACAATCAGAATTCCACTAAAATTTCAAATTCCTCTTCAGTAGTTGTGTAAAAGGGTGTCTTATCCACGAGTTGTGAAAAAATCAGCGAATGGCATGTATCTTCCCTTGCAAACTATGAAGTTGAGATATGTTCTTAGGTGCTGGCATATTAACTATAGCATCAAATTTCTTTGTGTCTACTTCAATACTATGATGTGAGACTATAAATCCCAATAATTTTCCACTGTCTAGACCAAAAATGCATTTCTGGGGATTTAAACACATGTTGTATTTCTTAATTCGCTCAAAGATTTTATAGAGGATTGTAACATGATCCTGACGACATATAGACTTTGCATGGATATCATTGACATAATCCTCGAGGATGTTGTGCATATAATCATGAAAAATAAGGGCCATAGCCTGTTCGTAAGTTGCTTTGACATTCTTTAGTCCAAATGACATGACCACCCAACAAAATGTACCCCAAGGTGTTATAAAATCTATTTTTATTGATCTTGAGGGTTTATGAAAATTTGATTATATCCCGAAAAACCATCCATGAAATAAAGTAATTCATGGCCAGCTATTGAATCAACAATCATGTCAATGTTTGGAAGGGGGAAATCATCTTTCAAAGAGGCAAGATTCAAATCCCTAAAATTGGTACACATCTGAATATGGCCTTTAGGTTTAGCAATGGCGATGATATTCGAGATCCAAGGTGAATAATTGATTGGGTGGATAAAACCAGCTTTTAAGAGCTTTTCTATCTTAGCCTTTACGAGTAATGTCACCTTAGGATTCAGCTTAAGGATTTTTTGTTTAAACGGCTTAGCATATGGTTTTAGTACAATATTATGTGTTACAATATGAGGATCAATACTAGGCGTATCCAAATAATTCCAAGCAAATAACTCTGAGAATTCATGTAAAAGCGTGGTCATATCTTCTTTTTCTTCTATTTTTAAGCAATAACCTATAGGGATAACCTTTTCAACATTATCTTTCTCCATGAAAACATCAACAGTCTTTCCATTAAGCAAAGTACTATGGTCTAAGAAACTAGGTGATTTCATCAGTTCTTCATCTTCTTCCTCAGATTTTAGAGTAGTGTTTATCAAACTAGTGGACTTTCCAAAATATGCATCTTGATTTAATTGATAAGATAATCCATGTTTATGATGATAATGAGGAAGATCTTCATAAGCTCCCAAGAATTCCATTATTTCTTCATCTGTTGAGAACATATACAAAGGAATATCTCCTAGAGAACAACTCATGTCTATCATCTCAAGATACATCAAATGAAGTGTTGAGATCGTATTCACATTAAGATTAGGACGTCAACAAGATTTGGTTTCGTTGAAAGGATTATACCCAATGCCACTTGAGTAATGTTAGGAAGTAGATTCTATAGGTACTCAAATTCCTTGTTGATTAATACCGCAACCATTACCTACATAGTCACAATTCTTATAAAGGATCTGAAATCCTCGACCATAAAGAGAAGCCATTTCCTTGGAAGAAGGTGGGGCCTCATAAGTCTCATAATCTGTAGTGTAAGTAAGAGTATTACTTGTATTTGTTACCAAAGAGACTTTAGGTTTCAAACTTGAATTTTTAGATGAGATCGATGCAACATTTGATATTTCAAGAGTAGGGTTGTTAATTTTATATTCACCTATAGAGGGGGATGTAAAATCTAATGAACCCCAATCGTCACCAAGAAATGTATTTGATTGTTTGGACTCTTGTACAACATTATCTGTGGCAAGAGAAGTTGATAGATCAACTTTCAAGTTATTTAAAATTTTATGATGAACAACTTGCTTTTGTAATTCAATTTGTAAATAGTTATCTGGTTCAAGATCAACATCAATATTATGAAGTTCATCTTTATAAATAAACTTGATTGATCGATGAAGGGTAGAAGGAACTGCCCCCTGTTGTTATATGGAGCCTAATCAGACTTGGAGGTTAAATTTTCCCCACTTTTATTAACGTAGTTTCCCCCTAAATTATTTAACAAGGGAGTGTAGGGGGGGCAAAGCCCCTCCTCTGGTGCCCGGGGGGCTTATCCCCCCGGTGGGGGCCCTGGGGCAGAGCCCATGGTGGGGGTCTGGGGCATCAGTGAGGAGTGCTAGGGGTAGTGCCCCCGAAGCAAAAATTGCCTATTATTTTATAAAGGCATCATGAGTTATTTTTCTATTAGCCGACATAAGAAAACCCTATTTTTGTAACCAACATAAGGATTGATGAAAGCGGCTAAGGGTTAGGGTTTCCATTGATGTATTGTAGCATTTTTGTAGTGGTATTGAGTTACAAGGATTGCTGGTTGTAATCGGTTTGATTTACTAGATAATAATATTGGACTCTTTGTTGGTTGATGTAGCCCGAGTTTGAGTGAACCACATTAAAACTTGTCTCTCACTGTTATTATTTTTGTGTATTTTCATTCCTCTATTTAATCTTTATTTGCATTTAATTGATATCTTTTGTCAGCTAACCCTAACACCCCCAATGCATGAATCCAAGGCCTACCAAGAAACATGTTGTAAGATAAGGAACCAGGCATGACATGAATCTGGGTAGATAAAGTTACAGGCCCAACTTGTATAGGTAAAGTTATAGTGCCTACGGATTATCTTCCAATATTATCAAAGCCACAGATACTTATTCTATCTGGCTTAATCAAGATGTGTCAACTTTGATCTTATGCAATAAATTAATACCACAAACATTAAGAGATGATCCATTATCAATCATAACTCACTTAATCAATTTCTTGTTTATTGTAATGAATATAATCAAAGGATCATATTGATTTTGAACTTCACTAGAAGGTAACTCATGTTTTTGAAACGAAATATCTATTTTTGTTGCATGCATACAATCCAATAGAGCTACTACATCATTTGGCTTGACAACAGATGGTACAATCACCTTTTGTAAAGCTTATTGGAGCATTCCATGGTATGTAGGTGAGGTTTGTATAAGTTCCCAAAGAGAATTCTTAGCAAGAGTAGCTCTAAGCTGCTCAACAAGATCATAGTCTTGACCATCTTTATGTGTTAAATGAGGTGCTTGAGGAAGCATTGGTTGAGAAGTTGGTAAAGATATCAGAATGCTAGATTGTTGTTTTCTTTTCTTGTTATTTCATGTGTTATATGTATGAGCAACCATAGTATGACTAGGTTGTTGTGAATTTCACTATGTTATTTGTTTAGCATAGTTATAAATGTAGTCAAGAGGTCAAGAAGAAGGCGGAAGACCTCTAATAGTGAGCACCAGTTTAGAGTGTGGTTGAGCCACATCCATACATAGGTCAACAACTATCTTCAGCTTCACAGGTTCTTCTTGAGGTTTAGGAACGTAAATTGCATTTATTAATCTTTGAAACAACGATGGTTTAGAAGTCATAGTGGAATATTCAATCAAGATAAAGTCCTCTATGGCTTCATCTAACATATTAAAGTCATCACAACTAAATGGCTCATCATACACATGAAAGTCTTGTAAAAAGTAATATGCTATTATAACATGTTCTAATTAACCCAAGACTTGAATGGAAAATGACAACATAAACTTTGTGAAAATGAAATACAATAGCACTTATGCAAAACAAAAATTTGTAATTTCAAACTCTTTTAATGAAAGGATAAAGAAATCACTCAAGTTTCAATATAATTTTTTTCAAAAAAGAGGGTTTGCAATCTAAATGTGACTTAGGATAGCAAACTAATTCAGATATGATATTAGAAGGGATGCAAATTCTTTTAGAGCATGGGTTCACCAAAATGTTTAGTCAGAAAATGTGAGATAATGATAGTTCAACCAACCGAATAAAGTCCCACACTTTCTCTTGCTAAACATTAGGGAAGTAAGAAATAAGCTTAGGGTAAAGCTATTGATTTCCTAGGTTCCCTTTTTTTGCTAGTTGTAACTGGACAAATCAAGTTTTTACAAGATTATTGTGTTCCTAAACCTAAAACCCCTAATTCAACAATTATGTTATAACAGATAGTTTTCAGATATAGATACTAGAAAATAAATCATAGGAATGTAGAGTAAGAGGTAATCTCTAGAGGTTCCCTGATCTTGAAGAAAATGTTTCGAAGGACACCGGTGCGAGTCACAGTGTCCCAAAAATCTTGTAATCCTAAATTTCAAAATCCTATGATGATTGTGTCTACAACATCTATCTTCTTGTCACTCCTTTCCATCGTATCTGTCCGTATGCAAAGTGTACATGCAAAAGGAGGAGAAAGATGGTTGTGGCTATATAGGAGCTTGCCTTAGTCAAGCCCTATTTTTGGTATTCCAACCTCAACAATAGTTGATGATAAAGATTTGCAGATGTGTGTGCTCATCTAACAAATATGTATGCAGAAAATACCAAACCCTAGATCACTCAAGCATCAAGGAAAGATCAACACCTTGCTTCACTCTATGAAACAAACACAACTTCACCTCAAGGAGATGAGAGCAATAAAGACTTGTAGAAAAAGAAGGTGAGGCAATCGTATTCGCAGAGGATTCCCAAGCTCATGTTGGAGGATTCAACCCTTGTCTCGATCATACAAAAGGTTTTTCAAACCCTAGGAACAACAAGATAGTCTCTAGATCTTGTTCCTAATCTCCATCAAATATCTCCATGATAGTGAGAGGAATCTCCTACAACAATATAATGAAAAATGCACGAAATAATAGAAATAGCATAACACAGAAGGAATTTATTGATCGCAGGCCACTTCAAGGGGGCAACCTCCTTTGAGCAAGCTTAATACAATAAACTCGTGGATGCCTTCATTGGCCTTAACACGTACTTATATACTAAGTCTAATCTAAACAACTATTACTCCCCATGAATGTGGGATAATACAATATACTCATGGGACGACTTACAAAGCAGATGCGTCCAACAACAATATACTAACAAAGTAAAGAGAAGGGCTAAACACAGGTTCCTAACATCCCCTACCTCTTAGAAAAGCTTTGTCCTCAACGCTTAAGATGTGGAAATTGCTGCTGAATCTGAAGGAGTGGTTCCCATGTAGCATCCTCTGGTTGCATTTCGTGCCACTGAATTAATACCTCTGTGATGGATCAAGAGCGAAGCTGATGAGTGTGCCTGTCAAGGATTGCCTCCAGCTCCAAAATGATGGATCCTTCGTTATCTAGTTCTGGTAAAATAGTTTGTGCTCTAATGTTGGTGCCAAGAACTTTCTTTAGACAAGAGACATGAAATACTAGATGAACGTAGGAAGAAGGAGGAAGCTCCAATTTATAAGCAACTGACCCAATCTTCTGAAGAACCTTATATGGCCCATAGAACTTTGGAACCAGCTTATGACACCCTTTGAGTTTCAGGGAGGATTGCTTGTATGGCTGTAGATGAAGAAAAACTATATCACCTACTTGAAAAGTGCACTCAGAACGGTGTTGATCGGCTTGTTGTTTCATTCAATTTCTTGCCATGTGAAGATTGTCCTGCAAAAATGCGAAGAATCTGATCTTGGGTTCAAAGAACCATGTCAACTGCCTGAATTGGCAAACTGCTGGGGGTGTATGGAAGGAGCACTGGTAGTGCCTGACCATAGTGCCTGACCATAGACTGCTTTATATGGAGTCATTTTAGATGTAGTGTGGTAGGAAGTATTGTACCACCATTCAGCGAGAGGGAGCCACTTTACCCACTGATGTTGTTGTTTTGAGATGAAGCAACAAAGATACATTTCCAAACATTTGTTGATAACTTCAGTCTGACCATCTATGTGTGGGTGATACCCTAAACTCATCTTTAGTTTGGTGCCAGTGTGGCAAAATAGTTCTGTCCAAAAATAACTACTAAAAGTTGCATGACGATCTGAGACAATGGAAGAAGGGATTCCATGAAGATGGAAGATCTAATCCATGAAAATCTGTGTGACTAAGGAGGTGGTATAGGGATGGCTGAGGGTAGAAAAATGACTATATTTGGAGAGGCGATCAACCACAACCAAGATCATTGTCTTCCCTCCAGATTTAGGGAGCCCTTCAATGAAATCCATAGAAATATCTATCCAAATCCATGTAGGGATGGGCAAGGGTTCGAGCAATCCAGGAAGGAGTGTCATTTCACTCTTGTTGCACTGGCAGGTATCACATTCAGCCACCATCTGTTGAATTGCCCTTTTCATTCCCTTCCAAAAGAAGTTATGTCGTGCCCGCTCATAAGTTTTGAGGAACCCAGAGTGCCCTATTGATGGAGAAGCATGGAGTTCATAGAAGACAGCATGTTGAAGATCTGTGCTCTAAGGAAGCACCAGATGACCCTTGTATCTCAAAGAAGCACCATCCCAAGAGTAATGCGGAACACCAGAAGGGTTATTGGCCAACTGTTGGATGATTTGAGATAATGAAGAGTCATTGACATAGCCCTGATGGACAGATTCCAACCAATTTGGAACAGGCATAGAAATAGCTAAAAGAGAAGCTTGATCATCAAATGTGTGAGAAAGAGCATCTGCCACAATATTGTCCTTACCCTTTTTGTAAGTGATCTCATAGTCATAACCCATGAGTTTGCTAACCCATTTTTGTTGTGCTGGAGAGGAGACCCATTGTTCCATAAATTATTTCACTCTGGTGATTAGTCTTGATGTAGAAATGATTCCCTAATAGGTATGGCCGCCACTTCTATACTGCATGCAAAATAGCCATCATTTCCTTCTCATATGTAGAGAGTACTAAATTCTTACCTGAAAGGACTTTGCTGGTGAATGCAATGGGATGGTCATCTTGAAGGAGAACAACACCAAGTCCATTGCGGCAAGCATCACTCTCAATAGTGAAGGTCTTGGAAAAATCTGGCATAGCTAGAACAGGTGTATTACACATAGCTTGTTTTAGTATTTCAAATGTACACTCAGTAGCATGTGTCCATGTAAAAGAATCCTTTTTCAATAGAGCTATTAATGGAGCTACAATCTTCCTGTAATCCTTAATAAAATTGTGATAGTAGCTAGTTAGTCCCAAAAAACCATGGAAGCTCTTGAGTGTCTGAGGATGCGGCCAATTTTTCATGGCATCTATTTTGGCAGGATCCACTCGAACCCCTTGGGCTGAAACAATATGCCCGAGATACTCCACTTCCTCCTGCCCATCAAAGAGAAGTTGCAATACAAGATCCAGATGCTAGAGATACTTAACCCATGTTTTACTATAGATGAGGCTATCATCAAAGAAGATTAGAATGAATTTCCCCAAGTAGGGCTGGAATATTTTATTCATCAATGCCTAGAATGTGGAAGGAGAATTAGTGAGGCCAAAGGGCATGACCAAAAATTCATAGTGGCCACCATGCGTGCGGAAAGATTTTTTAGGGATATCATCCTCATGAACCTGAATTTGGTGATACCCAGAACGAAGATCCAACTTGGAGAAAAAATGAGCACCATGAAGCTCATCAACAATAGGAATCAGAAACTTATCATTAATTGTGATGTGATTAAGTGCTCGAAAGTCAATGCAGAGGCGCCATGACCCATCTTTTTTCCAGACAAGAAGAACTGGTGAAGAAAAGGAACTGGTACTAGGGAGAATAATACCTTTCTTCAGTAAGTCCCAAATGAGCATCTCAATCTCTGTCTTTTGGTGAAATGGGTAGCGGCAGGGCTTGATGTTGGGAGGAACACTTCTAAGAAGGAGTTAAATACGATGGTCCTCTAGTCGTGAAGGTGGCAATCCCACTGGTTCAGCAAAGACACATGCATATCTATCCAAAATTTGTTGTAGATCTGAAGGAGTAGTGGAGATCGCTGATGGTTGCATCTGAATGGAATGGAGTTGAGCGATGACACCATGTGAATTCTTCTTAAGGAGCTTTTCCATACGATGTGAACTGATGATGCTGAGAGATCCTGATTGTAAGCCTTCAATGTGTGTTTTTGCCCATTTTCTGAAAATTGAATCCAAAGTTCAGCAAAATCCCATAAGATGGGTCCAAGTGTGCATAATCATTGAGCGCCCAAAACCACATCACATCCTCCTAAGGGCAAGGCAAACATGTCAGAGCACAGGTTATAATCTCTAATAGAGATATGCACATTGCACCACTTCCCTTTGCAAGGTAATGTGCCCCCATTGGCAATCATGACTTCAAAGCTGGAACAAGGATGGACAAAACAATCAACCTGTTTGGCGATTTGAGGGTTAATGAAGTTATGAGTGCTACCAGAATCAACGAGTATTGTAAGAGGGAGCTTCTTGAAGTAACCCTTGACCCGTATGGTTTGTGGGGTGGTGACTCCTGCTAAAGCATGGAGAGATATCTCTGGGTGGTCATCCTAAGAAGGAGGGTCAACATGGGGCTGCTGAATGTCGACTTGATCATCTATTGTATCCTAAGCATCTTCATAAACTTCAGTTGTAGGCAGAGAATCCACATCCAAGAGATAGAGCTTTTGGTCAACACATCTATGTCCCCGAGTGAATTTCTCATCACAATTATAACAAAGCCCTTTTTCTCTATGTGCCCACATCTCTGCTTCAGACAAATGCTTGATAGGAGTTGTTCTAGGAGCTGGCGTGATTGGAGGTCTTTGGGAAACCATATTTTTGAATGGAACAAAAGTGGATTTGGAGCATTATTGAGCTGTGATCTTGTCCTTTGCCAACTTAGCGAACCCTAGGGCTTCCATCATTGTGCTAGGATGGAACATTTTAACCTCAAATCAGATTGCATCCTTTAGACCACTAACAAAAAAACTCTTGAAGAATTCATTAGACAATCCCTCTATGTGATTGGCCAATTTCTCAAATTCTGTCTAATATTCTCTCACAGTGCCAGTTTGGTGAAGTTTAGTGAGTGCTCCTGTGAAGTCATCAAAAGTACTAGGGCCAAATCATTGCAAAATGAGTTTGCAAAAGTCTATCCATTTTGGCTCTTCATGAGCCTTGATGTACCAACGGAACCATTGAAGGGCTTCATGTTCCAAATGAAAGGATGCAAGTGGGACTTTGTTGACATCAAAAGTATTATGCAAACTGAAATATTGTTTTGCCTGGTATATCCATCCAGTCAGATCATCAACATTGAAGGGAGGAAAATCAAGCTTCGGCCCACAAAAATTGCTGGAAGAAGAGAATCCAGTGTCTGTAGAAGACTCTAGCTACCATCTATTGTTCATGGTTGAATGCTAAAGATTGAGGCTGAGAATTTTTTCATCTAGATCTTGGAGTTTGGTCTTGAGGGCTGCAAGTTCATCCTCCATGTTTTTTGCTCCTGCACGGGTGACAACCATAACTGGGATTTTTTTTTTTGGGAATGAGTAGAAAAATCCTGATGGGTAATTGGGGTTTGACTAGGTTTTGGACACTTTCTGAGGGACAGGGAAGTAGAAAATGGGGATTTTAGAAGCAGGATGAAAGAATGGGAAAATTTGTCCAAGAGGAACAAAGGAGTAGAAATAGGAAATGAACATTGTGGCAAAATTTGAAGGCGATTGGGTGAGAATCGAAGAAGTTATGGAAAACCCTAGAAATAGACAAATGTGGGATTTCTGGCTTCGATAAGTGGAATTTGGGATAGGGTCCTCAAGGAAGGAAATATGTAGAATGGAATTTCAGGGGTTCCAGTCAATTTTTAGGGGAAACAGAGCTAAAGCAAGGAAGATATGGAAAAAAGATAGAATTTTTTTGGAAACGATCTGCAATGGGATCTGCAATGGCTCTGGACAGATGCAATCTATGATTTATCAGCTGGCAATAGATATGGACCCCAGGTATGTTTGGCTTCCTAAGGGTTCAGGGGATTCACTTGGCTACCAATGTTGTCTAATGACTTGCGTATTGGGGCAGTACCCCTCACTCCACGGCTCAGGTAAAACTAATAACCGCTTTGCCACAAATGATAGCTCTTGGTTTACCTCACGGATGGGAACTAGTCAATCAGGTAGGGGCTGTTGCCCTTTTCACTAGCAGGTCCTCTCAATGGGCCAGCTACTTCAGGGTTCCTGTGGTACTCCTCACAATGAGTTTTAGGGCTATGCCCAGGCATTTCCCATAGTTAAGTGGATAGGGATTATTCCCTAATCCGAACCTGCAATTGAAATGAACAATACATATGCAAAGAAAAAAGAACTACTGCAATAATCATAGTGCCTAGAGACCACTGCGAATAAAAATTTGGCAAAAATTCCACCTAGCGAGCCCAAGAAAGCGCTCTGATACTAGATGAGAGGAATCTCCTACAACAATATAATGAAAAATGTATGAAATAACAGAAATAGCAGAACACAAAAGGAATTTATTGATTGCAGGCCACTTCGAGGGGGCAACCTCCTTTGAGCAAGCTCAATACAATAAACTCATGGATGCCTTCATTGGCCTCAACATGTACTTATATACTAAGTCTAATCTAAACAACTATTACTCCCCATGAATGTGGGATAATACAATATACTCAGGATGACTTATAAAGCATATGCATCTAACAACAATATACTAACAAAGTAAAGAGAAGGGCTAAACACGGGTTCCTAACAAATAGCAAATTCAAATAACTTCAAAGAGCTTCAACAAGTCATTGATCTTCAATGGCAATTTTGGCAGCGTTTTGGCATAAAGCTTGCATGTAGATTCTATATCATAAACTAATTTTCAAATGCCTTTAAATATCAAACCATAGAAATTAAAATGCTTAGAATAACATGTCAACATCATGCTAAAAACAAAATTTGAAATCAGAATCTCGAGGTGCACGACAGGAACTGACACCTCGCCGAGATTCAAAAACCCAAAAAATAGGGCAGGACAAGGGTGCAGGTGCCCTTGTTTGAGCCCTGATTTTTTGATCAGGTCTGCATCAAGGAGGTCAGGGATGTCTAAAATCCAAAGTTCTTTTTTAGGTTTAGTCACCAGTTATCTCAGACTGTGATATTTCTTCAGTTAGACATAGGTAAATCAGGGTTCGCAAAGGCCCAAAATAAATAGGTTGACAGGACACCAAAGGAGAGGAGCTAAACTCATGAGGAATTGTACCATTCCATGCAGGAGGATAATTTTTGACATAACAAATATAACATACAAAAGGTGATGTTTGTGCTTGATATAAGCTTGAGAAGCAATTATTTCTAAACAAATTACAAAACTTATGTGGTTAAATTTTTAAACCTTGGACTTGTCTAAAAGTTACCTTTAGACTATGAATTAAATTAAATATTATTGAATTTTGAAACATGCATGCCAAGTTGTGGATGGCTTGATTCCAAGCAGAATAATTTTGAAGGATTGGAATCGTTGTTTATTCAACATCACATGGATTTCTGGTTTGCATTTCTATATGTTTGTATTTGGGCATTGGGTAAGATGCATTGGTAAAACTCATACACACTATCATGCATGACAACCCGAAGAGCTGGTTTCTTCATGACGTGTTGGGCTATTCGTGTGGGAGCATGGGGAAGTGTTTGGCTTCGTGGTAGGGTGGAAGTCACCTCTATGATTCTCTCTTAGCTTCGGGATATGAAGGAGGAGCTAAGGGCAAGAGATTGCACTAGGATGCCATGATTACATTTAAAGAACCTTGCTACTTCTAGAAGGAAGATTATGTATTGGATATTGTAATTTAATTGTTATCAATTTCAACATATGTATATGTTGCATATTTCTCAACATTGTAGACTTATGTGATGTAATGGTTTCTCTATGAGATATAGTCTACATATGATGGAAACATGATTGTATATGAGACCCAGGTGAATTAATAGTGATGTATGACACTAACATTCATATGGATTTTGGAATTAATGCATCATGCTTATAGATTCTATAAATGATAACTTGTTATGTGGAACTTGTATATCATTCTTAGTGGCATTATATGTAAATTTTACTATGAGATCATGAAGGTGCCTTGTGTAGGCTTTCATTGGATGTTAGTTGATTAACATTTAATGCTAAACTTACCTTGACATAGAGTCAAAATGGCATATTAAATGTTATTATGATCCTTGATGTAGAATTAAGGTGTTATTTTTATATGGTTGATTCTTGGTGATGTTGCATGTAGTATCAAAGCTCTGGGTTAAGCACTAGAGCCTTTTTCTGTCTACTTTGCTTCTAATGCAACTTGTGAACTTTTAGGAAGTATCATTGAAAGGTCTCAATGGAACCTTCATATAGTGCAAATCAGAATGAACCCGGGGATGAAAGGGTTCAAGAGGATAGATTGGATCACATTTTGTCTATGTTGACAGAAACTAGAGCCAGGATGAATGCTCTAGAACATGAGGTTAGGGCCACTATGTCCATGCCTACTTAGAATGAAAAGCAAGAAACCTATGTTAACAAAAGAAGCCAACTTGAAAAAACTCAGGGTGAAACTGAGTCTAGACCAAAAAGCATAAAGGCCAAAATTGAATCAAAATTAGCCAAGGATTTGAAAAAGATCACCCCACCTAAATTTGATGGCAGAGCAGTTGGGGATAGTATTGAGGCATGTACAATGGAAATAGAGAGGTACTTTGAATTACGTAACATTTCCAATGAAACTAAGGCAGGATGGGCATCCTTCCAATTGAAAGGGAAAGTAGCCACTTGGTGGGATAATGTCAAGATTGAGAAATATCTATCTTTAGAGAATTTGACTTGGGATATTTTTTATCCTTGTTTCAGAAGAGATGGCTTCCAGAACATTATTTTGACAAGAAGATGACTGAGTTCTAAAATCTAAAATAGGTTATCTTTCAGTGACTTAGTATTGCGAGAAGTTTATTCAACTTCTCAAGTATGTCTCCCTTTACCAATAGGATGAACACTTCCATGTATGGAAGTTTATTTTGGGGTTAAAACCATAGATTGCTTTAGAGGTGGATCTCCATGGTCCATAATCTATGGATGATACCTTTGAAAAGGTGATTAAATGAGAACATAAACTTCTTAGTATCACATAGTACAGAAGGGAAAGCAAAGAAAATTGTAAAAGCTATTAGAACAAACCTCCCACAATTTATCCTAAACCAAAGAATCAAAAGGGAAATCAGTTTGGGGATAAGATAAATAAGAATAAATTTGCTAAAGGGGGTGAACAGAGTAAACCTTATGCAAAATCCAAATCTTTCAGTGAAGGGGCAAATGATAGCAGTGATAGAGGGAAATCTGTAAAACCTAGGGGACTGACGGGTGGATGTTTTGTTTGTGCAGGTGAGCATTACACCAATAAGTTCCCTAAAAAAACAATTAGAAGAGTAGAAGAAAATTACCAGCAGCAATCCTTCCAACATCGCATTCATGCAGAGGTGCATAACAGATAGGTTGATTATCAAGCCACTTCTATCGATTTAACAGGTACAATTTGTGGCCTTGATGTTAATGTACTTGTTGGGTCCCAAAATAGCTAATCCCAATCCCTAGAACACTTGTTCACTCCTAGGCTAGGGATGTCATCAAGGAAGTGAAAAGTGGGTTCATCAATAAGATAAAGGTGATTAAGGCTCAATTGGTAGGAGTGGGTAATCTCCTCTTCACTCTTGGCTCAACTAAACCATGGAGGGCATTCTGTGAGGTAGCCCTAAGAAGGGTTTAACTATCATGCAAAAGATATCCTAGAAAACAATAAAGGAAGTGATACTTGAAATTCTATTCTAGACCTTCTAACTATCATTGGTCTGGACAAAGCTCACTACCCAAAACAACCTCTCTTTTAATTTGAAAACACCATCATTTGTAGTAGTGCAAGATGGGGGTATACATGCATGTTTTGAAGAGATGAAATACAACTATTGTTAAATAAATATACCTTGACTTTAATACAAAAAACATACATAATTGTAACTACACTATACGTGAGGCATTTGTTGTGATTTTTAATGATTTTGGGTGATCACAAGCTTCTCATACCAGTGCCTATCCAATGGGCTGCAAAGTCTTATGTTTACCAAAGGAACACAATTATAAGGAAATATATGACTACCTATTTGAAGATTCAAACGCATAAAAATCAATATCAAACCACGAGAATACTTAGTAATCCAACACCATACAACATTCTTCCATATGTAATACTAAAATGACCATTTACAATGCCTAAAATGGATTAAGAATTGTCACAATCATTCAAATCAGATTTTACAATCATACCACTAAATGTGGCAAGAGAAAACCCTAACTGCGATAGAGGTTTCCTGAAAGAACACTTACAACAATTAAGAAAAACAATGATTGATAGCATGATTAAAATATATTTCACATACACTTATAATAATGGCTTCGTGAAGAATAGAAACTAATCACCGGTCGTTATCTTGACTACCTCTAAATCTCTGCACCTGTGGAGAAAAACTGCCCAAAAAATGACCCCCCTAGAATGTCTCTGAAACATGCATATATAGGGGGAAAGTTAATGCAACAGATGAACACCAATTACTTGCCCACGTGCACCAACATTAACCCTCACCAACCCCCATAAATTCCTACAAACAATTCCACCTACTTGACCACCAACCTCGACATCCTCTTCAATTTTGCATTCATGGCAGTCGGGAGTAGATGGGTGTTTTGAAATACCAACCTGCCAAAATGCCCGTGTAAAGCCTTTACAACATTCTGAAATATTTTAAACTAAGTTTAAAATAAAATAAACTATTATGTTTTCTTTTCATTTGCATTTACTTCTTACTTTTGACTTTCACTTTGCCCTTATCGGTGAATTTTCTTTATCGTGAACCTTGGAGCTATCTGTTTTTTACTTATCCAACCTTTGCATTTTAGCTCTCCTCCTTCGTTGGTAATTTTGCCTATTGGAAAACTCAGCCTAGCGTGAACCATCATTTCATATTTCATCTTCTTTGTTTGCCTCTTCATTCCTTTCTCCCATTGTTGGTGATTTACTTTGTTGGTGAACCTTGCATTTCGTGAACCATCCCTTTTTGCGAGAAAGGTGCCTTTGTTTCTTTTTTCTTCACTTCTCTTCATTGGCGCTTCGCCCCATCAATGAACTTAATAGTTCATCAACTTGCCCTTTTGCCAATGAAGTTGTTGCTTTTCCTTCATTCTTTGTCTTCATCCTTCGTTTTCTCTTTGTCTTTGTGCCTTGTCATCTTCATTCTTTCCTCCATCAGAAAATCTTCCCAAGCACAAACTTTTCCCTTGCATATTTTTCATGTTGGAGCCTCAGCTTATCAACGAACTTCCAATTTTGCAAACCCGCAACTTTGTCGACCAAGAATTAGTTTTGTTCTTATCTATCTTTTCCTTTACTTGTTTCTCCCATTAGTCTGAAAATCATAAAAATGGTAAACCAAGGAACCTTAGTCTACAAAAATGGCAGTTCGCAAACCAAGTGATTCGCTAACAAAAACTTTACTTAACAAGATTTAGAAGACGCAAGAATTAACAACACTTTTAAGGAAATAAGGAAATCGGCAAGTTCACAAACCACTGAACTTGCTGATAAGACTAAACTTAGGCACTTTTGAGGATTTTCAAAAGTGAAACACTTGGCCAAAGACATACAAACACTTAGACAATTTTTGGAAAAATAGGGAAAACAAAAGGATCTTATAAATTTTACAATTTTGAAGCATGGAAAATGGGAGTCCCAATAGTGACTCTTGTTGGGGATGTGTGCCAAGTAGTGGCACATCAAGAATCCAGAGCATCTCTAAATAGACCAAAGCTTCCATCTAGAATCAGGCTTCTATATTCTAATCCAAAAGTTGTAGAGTATATTCTTTTTATGATCTTCATCAAGCTTCTATTGCATGATTCAACTTGTCCATTACTTTGGGGGTGATAAGGGGATGAATGCACAAGGTTTATGCCAAACCTAGAACACATGTTCAACATTTATTGAGACCTAAAACACATTGCATTGTCCACCAAAATCCTATCTAGCACTCCAAATCTAGTTATTATATTGCTAATCATGAAATCAACAACCACCTTGGAAGTTGCATTGCAAGTGGGGACTGTTGCCTCTACCCACTTGGTGATGTAGTCAATGGCCACAAGGATCCATTTAAATCCATTGCTATATTTTTCTTGTATCTCTCCAATGAAGTCAATTCTCCACTATTGGAAAGGTGCATCAACTGCGAGGGGCAAAAGGGGTAGTGCTCCAACAAACTTCATCTTACCAGAAAATCATTGGCAAGCATCACACTTTCTTATCTTTTGTGATACATCCTTGAATAAAGTAGGCCACCAATACCCAACTTTAAGGATCTTATGGACATTAGTCTTAGCCTTGAAGTGCCCCGCACAAATACCATGGTGGTATTCATTCATTACTATTTAGCTTGCTCTTGATCCAAACACTTGAGCAATGCACCTTCATGATTTCTCCACATCATCTTATTCTATAACGACACTTATCTTTGAGATCTTAGCTTGAGGGTCCTCTTCTAATTTTCATCCATACATGGCAAACAATTCATATTTTCAAGATAGAATATGATATCCTTGTACCATACATCATCAATCAATTTGTAATAAGGAGCAACATCTACATATGTTTCATTCATCTGTTGCTTTAAGATTGGAATTAGCCATCAACTTAGCTAATCCTTGGCCTCTAACTAGTTTTGTCACCTGTATATCCATGTCATATTCTCGGATCCTATTGATCCATCTGCACCTTTTACCTGAAGCTTCCTACTACATAAATATGTCCTTTACTACTGTGTGTGGCACATACGCTATGGTCTTCACACATGTGAGGTATGATCTAAATTTTTTTATAGCTTTTACTAATGCGTATGCATGCTTCTCTATATTTGAATAATTCAGTTCAGAAACATGCAGGGATTTACTAAAGAATCATATGAGCTGCTCAAATCCATCACCATTTCTTTGTGATAGTACATCAACAATAGTATAGTATGAAGCAAAAGAGAAGAGCTGAAAAGGCTTGGAGTAGTCTAGACTTACTAGCATTGGTGCATCCTTGAGAGATTCCTTTATATCATTGAAAGATTCAGCTAGTTCCTTGCTCCATGTAATAGACTGCCCCTTCTTGAGCATCTTGGAGATTGCCTTGGTCTTCTCAGCAAAGTTAGGGACAAACCGCCTCACAAAGTTTATCTGCCTGAAAAAAGTCTGTATTCCTTTGACTGATTTTGGCTAAGGAATGAGGTCAATGTCTTTAACTCTCTCTAGGTCTATTCTTACCCCATCCTTTGACACAATATGCCCTAGCAACTTTCCTTCTTCTACTCCAAATCGATATTTCTTTGGATTCAAATAAATCTTGTACTCCAAACATCTTTCAAAGCTCAATTCCAAATGCTTGCAATGATCTTTCATATCTTTGGAGAATGTAGTGAGATCATCTTGGTATACAACCATGATTTCATCAATGAGGCATGCAAAGACAACATCCATTTCTCTTTGAAATGTTGATCCTACATTCTTCAACCCCAATGGCATCCTCAAGTAAACATAGGTCCCACAAGGAGTAGTAAATGTTGTCTTGCACTATTCTAAATCCTTGACCAGCACCTGATTGTAGCCTAAGAATCCATCCATCATAGACATCAGTTTTGAACCAACAACTCTTTGCAAAAGATGATCCATACTTGGAAGAGGATAGTTGTTCTTAAGGGATTTGATGTTCAAATTTTTGAAATTTACACATAATATAATCTCTCCATTATTTTTCCTCACTAGGACGAGATTAGACACCCACTCAGAATGTTTGATTCATTTTATGATACCTCCCTCTTTTAGCTTTGCCAACTCTTGTTGCATTTTAGGAGCTATTGTGGAATTTATAGGCCTTTGTTCTTGGGCCTAAAGGGTTTTGCATCAAGATGAAGGGGAATAGTATGCTTAAATAAATCCTCCCTATAAGCCTTTAGATTATCATAGGACCATGCAAAACATTTTTTGAATTTTCTTAATAAAGCAATCAATATTTACTTTTCATGGGTTTTGAGCTTCTTACCAATGTAAACCATCCTAGGTGCCTCTTGAGTGTCAAGGTTAACACCTTCAATCTTTTTCTCTTCAACTAGTTTACCTTTGCTTTTCCATCGGTCAGCATTATCAAACATTCTTTCAAGTTCAACCAAACCCTTGGGAATAGTATTTGTCTTTAGATGTACCACTTCATTACCAAATAATGTTTCATTTCCATCTACTTCTATCATAGGTTGCCAATCGATCAATTGATTGTCAAATTCATCTAGGTAATTCAGGAAACTATAAATCTGATTATTGTCATTAAAAACTTGTCAATTGTATATGATATCAGGGATTGTCGGCCTTGTAATCACTTCAACAGTATAATGATTATAAGAAAAAGTTGACCAAGGATCAAATTTTGAAGTAGCTACAACTAGAGAATCTGCCTCCTCATTTTCAATTCTTTCACCCATTCAATGACAATAGCATCAAATAGTTCAATAGTGTCCCATATTGCGTTCTTGTATGCCCTTGACCTAGTGTCCTTGGTAGCAAAAACATTTCTAATCTACTGCACAATTAACTCTGAATCACCGAAAATTTTCAAGCACTTGACTCCATGCTTATGAGTAATATTTAGACCCAACAACAATGCCTCATACTCAACTATGTTGTTAGTGCACTAAAAATCAAGTCTAAAAGACATGTCGAATTGTTCTCCATCTGATGCTATCAGAACAAGACCAGCACCTGAGCCTTCTCTAGAACAAGCACCATCAAATATAATGTCCATATCATACTTTCATTATTCACAGGAGCAGTGATCTATGGCAGATCAACACAGATTATGTTCATTTTTATCACAAAACCCCATAAAACAATCAATATTTGTATCAAATAAATAGACTTCTTCTTGGGTTTTCTAATGGTCCTCTAGGTTTTGGTCTTCTACCTTATTCTCCCTATGAAGCTTCACCTCAACACTATGGATTGGAATGGTGGCATATGATAAATCCATCTGTATACTTACACCCATAGAAGTTGCCCACTTCCTAGATAATAACATACCCCATTTAGTAGGGCAGTCCACAATAATTATATCCATCAAAAAAGGACTTTTTTAGGATATGCAACTAGTTGGACATCAACATCTTTGACACAACCAATTACATTGACTTATCTTGAGTCCATAGAAAAATATTTACCAAAATCATTCATGATTTCAAGTGGCATGACATTGCTAGATGCTCCAGAGTCAAGCATACAATTATGTAGCAGCCATCTATTTATGATCAATGTGGTGTAGAAAGGATACACACCCATCTGACTATTCACCATAGACAACCCTAAGTACACTTCAACCATTTCATCATCTTTAGAAGGAGAAATAATGGGTTGCATAGGTGCACTAGAGGTTGTGATAAATGAGACAACTCTATCCCTATGCTCGGGAATCCTGAGAGCTTCTCCTAATGGCATTGAAATTTTTATCTGAGTCAATATATGGGCCATGTCAATGGGATTATATAGAGGTAAAGGGGTGTCACATGAAATTGTAACATCATTCACATCAAGAAAATAAGGTATCAATTGACTGGAAGAGACATCCATACATTTTACCTCCTTATCTTTGCTCTTCTATGGTTCACTTGATGCTTGAGGCTAAGTCCCTTTGCCAACACCTTTTGTCTTGTGAGTGGAAACAACAAGTACAGTAGTTGGTTTGACTACATGTTCCAGAACCTTCTATACATATCCTTTTCTTGTGGTTGCTAGTTGTTGGGTTACAACCTTCTTCTTTTCAAATTCTTTCTTTTGAAGATCTTCACTTTTTGCCTCAGCATTCACCTTTTCTTTTTCTTTTTTGTTTTCAACTTTGCTCCCAACTTTATTTCCAGTTGAGTTTGCAACAATAGTACTGTTGATCATAATGTTAGTCATACTAACATAGATAAAGAATTCACAAAATGAACCTTCATCATCTTGAAAAGTATGATCAATTCAAGATGAATTGATAACTCCAAGTCTCCGTTCAGTCAGGTCTTGACCATTTGATAATCTCTCAGTTAGTTTGATGGGAATTGTTGTTTTCCATTAGGGGCCTTATGTTTTAGTTTGAAGTGATTTGTATTTGGATATGCTTTGTTTGTCCCGCTTTCTATGAATTCTCAACAAACAAGGTTAAATCTTATTGTATTTATCTTGATTATGCTGCATCATGAATTTGTGTAAATATTATGCCTACAAGCTGATATTTAAGTGTTATTTTTCATTATTAGTGGTTCTGTGCATGATATTTTCAAATTGACATGCTATTTGCTCAAATATGCTAAAGATATTTAATTACCTACGAGATGTCAGCATATTTCTTTGTATTTGCTTATTATTTTCTGTGTACTTGCAATTATGATAGTGATTGAATGAAATTAAAGAAATTTGAACTAAACTTTGCTGAATTTGCTAAAATTATTGAGTTTCAACCATTGTTGTATATGTGCAAATCAATACTTTAGAGATGAAAACCAAACCATGCTATGCTAGGACATTCCACAACTTCACATAGTCAGTGCTAATCTTCAAAGGAATAGGAAATCAACAACATGAACTAGTTGACATGCACTCCAATGAGACACGGCACATCACAGTAACAAGTCAAGATGATATCCAGAAGATTACTCAAGATTTACTATGTAACTGTAATCCATATCTCTATTGCATTTAGTATTTAGAATGTGAACATATTTACAATTTGGTCTTGAGAAAGTACCATGACAATCAATAGTCCTATCTCAATTAATCTCTGAATGATTTTACAAAGTGTAATCCACCTCCTTTTATAGAGTAAGGAAGGGATGTGGTTACAAAAGATCCTATGATCAGGATTTATCCATGATAATCAACGGTCTATATTGCATTGACCAAGTCAAAATACTAAAACACGTGGCACAAGTTGCCAAGTGGCAACCATTTGGTGGAATACAACTATCCTTTTGGAGTCTACTGTAAGAATCATGTTGCCTTGGTCAACATATCCATATACTCTACATTTGCATTCACTCTTCTTCATCCGTGGACAGGTCATCTTCTATTTGTATATTGATAGTCCCTCAGATAAGTTCATATGCTTGGACTATTCTTTCTATTTCTCCTCCATCCAAAACTTTGGCCTTTTTGGTTGCATGCCCCTGTGATTGGAATTGGGCTTGCAAAGTTGTTCACTTGTTTTTCCTACTATTCGATACTTCATTATATTTTTCTATCTTTTCCATCATCCTCATAGCCTTGTTAATTATATCTTCAGATAAATGGTTAAGAGGATCATCTGATGCTGGCCTGAAATTGTCTTGGAATGCTTTGGTGGAAAAATCTACATCTTAATTCTCTACCTTTCCTTCAATCTCTCCTTCAAGAGCCTCCAGAATGTCCACCTCCGCTAATAAAAGCTCATGCTATTTAATATTGATATCCCTAGATTTTACATTACATTTCTTTAGGATATCCACCTCAAATTTCACATCTTCATACTAGACATCCAGCAACTGTGAAGTCTGGGTGGTCAGGATATTATTGTAAATCAAGATAGTCATATCTATCCTTTTCATGTCTGCAAGAGCAGCCAAGTGTTTATCTACTTGTAATGACCTCTGCTCTATCTCCTTCTACATTTTATCTACCTTGCTCTTTAAAGTGTTGAGCAAGTCCCAATTGGCAAGTGAGGTCCTAATCACCCGTTCCCCTTCAGATAAGAATCGGTTAAACCATTTGTCTATTACTTGTGATCTATGCTTCATGACATCCATTCCTGTAATTTCATCTTGTGATATTATTGTCAATAAGGTGGATGTGGAGATGGGAATATTAGAGGGCACCACTAATCCCTTTATAAATGTTTGCATTTGAGCAATATGCTCTTTATGCTCCTTATTCTTTCCCTTTTCCTTTTCTATCGTGGCCAAGAAGGTGTCTATGATATCTTTGGCTTCGTGACCCTCTTGTTGTTCAGTAGCAAAGCCTAGGTCTATAGTGGTTATCTAAAACTTACCTGCACTTATTTCACCTTTAGCCTTATCTACAATAGGTATAGCTATTTAGGTTGTTCTTTTCCCTGTCACAGGATCTATCTTTATTGCAAAGGTAGTGTTGGTCTCCTACAATGATTTAACAACTAAGCCCATAAAGCTATGACTTAGAGATTGGATATCTAACCTGAATATCTATCTTAATCACTATGAAGATGCATTTAACTTGTCAACCCAGGGATGTGAACTTGAAATGGGTCAGCACAGTATGTGCACTAGGAACTCCAAAGTAGCCACATTCATTCTACAGCTAAGAAAGACATAATGCTGAAAGTAAATTGCTTGGAAATAAATAACACGAATGCTGAACATCAACCAACAACTATACTAAGCTGAAGTGCATGATAGAAAATGAAAATCTAGGCAAACAAACAGGAAACTACTCTGTCTGCTTTGGCTGCAGGAATAGACACAGAATGGAATTCTAGTGGCTGTAGGAACATTTAGTGCCAAATTTTAACTAACTGCTTAATAGAAAAATAACAACTAAACTAAAGGATGGAATGCTCACCAAGTGGCCCCCCTTGGATGAGTATTCCTTAAGACAAATGTAAACTCAGAGATGCGAACTTATAACTTCATTTTATTCATTGGAAAACATGAGTACAATCGAACAACATAACTGTATTGCTGAAAAACTTAATAATGCAAGTACAACCTCAGATTAATCAACCCCTTAGAAGGAGCATCTGAGTCTTATTTATAGAAATAAAAACTACAAACCAACTAGCTAGCAAGGTGGTCAACTCCAACAGATTAGGAGGACGCCACTTTAGGGAAAGCATAGAAAGTGGAGAGGAGGTTATGCATGCTTGGAATCTGGTCAAGCATGTTTGCTTTAATGCAGATCTATCACAATAGAAACTCCTATATTCGCTCAACGAGTAATTAAGACCAGTTCATCCATTTGATATTTGAACAACCACCTTGTTTGACTTTGATGGTGAGTAACCAACTGACAAAATCTTCCTCGACTTTATAGGCTACTAATTATATCTGCATAATAGTATTAGTATGCACAATAATTGCATATCTGTAACTATCTTAGAGTAACATTCATTAACCACATGTAAAATTAACATAGATAGTTCATATAGCATGTCAATGTCATTAAAGATTATAGGAAATAACCTATGCCCAATATCTTATGGTTTTGAGGAAATGTCATGAAAAGATAAAGATCTAAGTACCAAAGTCCATGACAACTACAACAAATGGATAATAAATTCTAACAAAATTGAGTCATAAACTAGACTCATCACTCTCCCCAACCTAAGACTTTGCTGGTCCTCCAGCAGAGGAAGGGTTGTTCTTCTGTTTGGTCAATGCCTTGAAATTAGCAACTGCCAGCTGTCTTATATTAGTTTCTACAGTGCGTGAATTAGGATCCCAATAGAACCCTTATGGTTTATCCAATCTGTTCCATCTCTGTCTCTCTTCAGCAATAGCATACTAGTAATACCTAAAATTTGGTTTAGGCCATAATAGGATAGGTGGTTGAAAAATTAAGGGAAGCTAGAATTGCCACTTTGTCATCCCAATCTGTATATATCTATCCACTCTTTTACATGCTGCAGCATAGTTCTGTAGAGAGTGGTGCTCTATTTGTTTTAGTTCATCAGATAAATTGTTCCACCTTTGTGCTAAATGTCCTTTTACAGATTCTCCTATAGTGCTTGATACCTTCTCATATTCTTTGTAAGCTGCTTCTCTCTCAGGTAGGATTCTATTGTCATAGCTTGGTCTATAAAGCATTCTATGCCAATCATTGAAAATGCTTCCTAGATTTCTAGATTTAGCTCTGATGGGTAGGGGAGTGTTGAATTCTATTTGCCTATAAGCCCTGAACTGTTGTCCCTAACTAATCTCATTTTGTATTCAGGACATAAATGCCCTTAATTGAACATCCCCAACATACAACAAGGGATTCCAATCATGATCTTGGGACATAGCATAATTATGTAAATAGAATTCACACAACAAATTCTTCATTTCAAGAGGAGCAATCTGATAAGCATTGAAAAATTCAAGAGGAAACTCAATGGAAGGATTCAAACCTGAAACAATCCTTGCTAGTTTAAAAGAAAGATACTTCTCCTTCAAATATAGAGCATAGACCCTTGGAGGAGTCCTACACTCTAATACCTGAGGCACTAAGGCTGCCATATTATCCACTCTCACCTTTAAAGTTACAATTTTTGTGTTCTTATCTTCAATCTCTTCATCTTTCTTTTGAATTTGTTCCTTCAGCCTGCATTTCTCCTTTTTCCATTCTTCTTCTCTCTCCTCTACATCTCATTCCATAAATTCATAGCTACCATATGCATTGAAAAATTAGAGGGCCTGTGTATTCCTACCAAAAGTTTTCCTGGAACTGATGGTTGCCCTTCATATAGCACTAACTGCAGGGTTCCTGAATGTTTAGCCAATTTGGGCTGCAGGGCCTCTTATTGTAGGAACTCCTGGTTGTCTTCATGTCCTTGACTCTCAATTTGTTCAGTAGCGGCAGCAAGGTCTACCAATGTTACATTTGCCATTTCCTCAAATATGTCCTTTTCTTCAATGTTCACATGCCCTATTGGAGCCTCTATATCTTTTGGTGATGTTTCTTCAGCCCTAGGCCTTCTCTGTGGAGGTACACCAAAGGCTGGCTTAGCAGGTCTTGATTTTCTAGGAGGACTCTCATGTTCTTCTTCAGCTACAGGAAGAACAGTGTCATCCTTCCATTTCTTAGATCTTGGCAGTACCTTTCCTACAGTTTCTTTTTAGCTTTACCCTTTCTTATTTTTGCCTTTTTCTTCTGTGCCCTAGTTTGAATTAGGTTGCTAAGAGGAACATCATCATTAGAATCTGAAGAGGAACTCTCTTTGCCTAAATGCTTTGCCTCAGAAGAACTAATCTCTATAGTTTGTTCAGCTGCAGGAGGGTTTACACCAGAAGTTGAGGTTCCAGGAGTAGCTTCAACAGAACTCACTCTCCTCCTAGTCCTATGAGGTTGAGGCACAACTGTAGGTCACAAATGCTTTGGTCTAATTTGATCAATATTTAAGAATTCTTCCCAAGTCATATCAGACACATCATGTAGAGACTTTTCAACTAACAATTTGATCAAACAATGGTGGGAAATAGAATTAGCCCTACCTTTTTGGGTCTCGGCTGCCATGATTGAGAAAAGGTGGTATAGCACATTTGGCAGATTCATTCTTCTCCCATGCCTCATATGATTTAGTAGTTTGAAATGCACAGAATGAAGATTTGACTGATGACCTTCACAAGTAATGTACCTCACAACATGAATAGCTACCTGCTTCCATGGCTTAGGCATAGAGGTTCTCTTGGCTCCCTGTTTGTCCACAATTATTGGAGGGTCACTAGGTTCTATAAATTCAGCCCTAGTTGACCTGGCATCTCTGGCAACAAGGTAATTTTCATCGTCAGAAGGCAACCCTATAACCTTTGCAATCCTTTCTTCAGTAGCCAATACCTCTAACCCTTTTACCGTGGCCTTAGTTTTAGACAATGTCTGGGCAAATTCCAATGTAACATCATTAAAACCATTCAGCTTCAAGAAATAATCTAACCACCCACAATTTCTAAACTCAACCTGGCTGGGTGCATCTTGCAGTAATACTTAATGAACCATGGGTTCATTTCGAAGTAATCCACCTCCCATTGTTTAGCTATCTGAAAATAATCAATCACTTTGCAAAGTTTTTCTCCTACAATCTTTATCTGAAAGCTGAACTTTGCCTTCCTGCAACACTGCTAAATTTTCAATAACCATTGTCATCTAAATTTTCCTTATTTGGGGACTCAAGATTATGACAAGAGTAGTACAGGAAGTAAGGAGTAATCAATGAAGGCTATCACCTCACACTTGCAAGCCGTCATCTCACTCAAAATTCAAATCAACTCAATTTTAAACTTTGCTGACATGCTGGCATAAAGCAACATGGACTGACACGTGGACATGGTATTCACACTCCCTCCCCAACCTAAATTTGAGCATGTGTCCTCACATGTAGAATGGTGATGCATGATTGGATGGGGCAGGGAATAATTACATGCTATGGAGAACACCGACATCAATTTATAGGAATTAAATGAATGTACTAAAAGATAAGTAAGACATAACAAATTGAAGTGTACGTACCTTGATTTTGGAAGATCAGTTGCAATAATGATGGAGAAAGTACCGGTCACCTTTTAAGAAATTCAGTGAGCAATGAATGAAAGTGGAGAGGAATAAAGTGAGGTGGAATAAAGTGAGATGATGGCAACGTGACAGAAGAGAGAATGATGGGTATGAATGGGTGCATGGGTGAAGAAGTGGACCCCCACAAAAGTGGAAGTCTTTATTATGACAAGTTTCATACCTTGGTTAGCCAGAAGGAGGGACACTAGGTCCGCTGCCTTCAGCTGCAGGAAGGTCGAGAGTTGCATGTTGAGTGAATTATTGCAGGAATTTTTCCTTCAAAGTTGGCTTGTGATACAACCTGAGGTGATGACCATTGACTAGCAGCTTAAATCTGACAAGGTCAATGGTGGTAAGTTGAAAAGCACCATTGGAGAAAACTTCAACAACCTCATATGGTCCTAGCCACCTTGTCTACAACTTCCCTGGATTATCTTGATACCTTGAGTCGTAGAGCAGTAACCAGTCACCTGGCTGGAATTTCTTGTCTTTGATGAATTTATCATGCCACTTTATTGTCTGATTCTGCACTACCTCTGTGTGATGCAAGGCTGCTTTCCTCATCTCATCCAAAGCATTAAGCTACATGATTCTATCATTTTGTGCCTTAGAGATATCCATCCCCAAGTCTATTGCAGTTCAAAGAGTCTTATGTTCAAACTTAATAGGTATCATAGCTATCTTTCCATATAGTAACTCAAAAGGGGTAAAGCATGTGGGTGTTTTCCAAGTTGTCCTATAGGCCCAGACAGCTTGTGGTAGCCTATTTTCCCAATCCTTCCTATGGACAGCCATAGTTTTGGTCAGAATAGCTTCAAGTTCCCTGTTAGTCACCTCAACTTGGCCTGAGGATGATAAGGAGTAGATTTCTTGTGCCTTATGTTGTACTCATTGACTGGTGGTACAACTAGGGTTGAGGTGAATTGAACTCCTTGATCAGGCACTATGTCTTTGGGAACTCCATACCATGTGAAAATTTCCTCATAAAGAAATTCTACAACCTTGTTATCTCTTGCATGCTTCATGGCCTTAGTTTCTACCCATTTGGTTACATGCATAGTGCATACTAAGATATAGGATTTCCCATTGGATGGAGGATCAATGAGTCCTACAAAATCTAATCCCCACTTATCAAATGGAGTGATCACTAGCTGAGGGTAAAGGGGCATCTCATCAAATTTGGTTGGCCATCCCATCCTCTGGCATCTGTCACATTTCCTTGTATATCTCCCTGCATCCTTATGTAGTGTTGGCCAGTAATAGCCTGTATTCAAAATCTTCATTATTGTCCTCTTTGTTGCAAAATGCCCTCCACATGGTTCATTGTGGCATGCATGCAAAATGTCATATGTTTCATCTTCCCTCACACATCTCCTCATGACATGGTCTAGTCCAGTGTAGAACAAACATCCAACAATCCATGAAAAAGGAAAAGACTTTTCAATGAGCACCCTTCTCTCCTTTGGAGAAAAATGAGGAGGGACTCTCCCTGTGACTAGATAATTGGTTGTGTCAGCATACCAAGGTGTTTGCATAGTGATTAAAAACAAGTGTTCATCAGGAAAAAAAATCATCAATGACTTGGTTTTCCTCTGATGTAGTCAGCCTTGAAAGAAAGTTTGCAACAACATTGACCTTCCCTGGCTTATCCACAATAGTGATGTTAAATTCTTGCATTAGCAACACCCATCTTTCTAATCTACCTAATTTCAAGGGTTTGTTCATGAGATACCTAATGGCTGCATGATTTGTGTGCACAAAGATTTGATATCTTGTTATGTAGTGCCTGAATTTGTTGAGGGCATAGATTACTGCCAGCATTTCCTTTTCTGTCACTATATAATTAAACTCAACTCCCTACAAGTTTTTGCTGACAAAATAAATAACATGTTTAGTGGCTCCTTCTTTCTACCCTAAGACTGCTCCTATGGCATAATCTGATGCATCAGTATGAATGTGGAAAGGGAGCTCCCAATTGGGCCCTTTAAGTATAGGAGCATGACTTAATGCTGCCTTTAAATCAGAAAATGCCTTGTTACAGTCTTCATTCCACTGAAATTCAGCATCTTTAGTGAGAAGAGTATACAATGGGGCTGCCATTTTTCTGAAATCCTTGATGAAATGTCTATAGTACCCTACATGACCCAAGAATCTTCTGACATCTTTTTGCTTTGCAAGAATGGGCAAATTGATTATGACTTCAATCTTTGTTGGGTCTACCTAAATTCTGTTTGGAGAGACATAGTGGCCAAGCACTACTCCTTCCTGCATCATCATAAAGCACTTTACACTATTCAAGGATAGATTGTGGTCTTCACATCTCTCCAACACTTTCCCTAAGTTTTCCAATGCCTCATCCAAAGTAGCACCATAAGTAGTGAAATCGTCCATATAGATTTCCATGCAATCATGTGAGATATCAGAAAATATGTTAATGACTGCCCTTTGGAAAGTTGCAGGTGCATTGCATAAGCCAAATGGAAGCACTGAGTAGGCATATGTCCCCCAAGGATAGGTAAATGTTGTTTTCTCTTGGTCCTCTGGTGCAATCTCTATTTGATTGTAACCACTGAACCCATCCAAAAAAGAAAAGTACTACTTTCTTGCAAGTGAGTCAAATACCCGGTCTATGATAGGAAGGGGAAAATGATCCTTTTTGGTGGCAAAGTTTAATTCTATGTAATCAATACAGACTCTCCATTTCCCTCCCTTTTTGGGCACGAGAACCAAAGGAGACACCCACTGGCTATCTGAGATTGGGTAGATAAATCCTACATCTAATAGCTTCTGTAATTTTTCTTTGACAATCTCTCTTAATGCAGGGTTGATTATCCTTTGTGGCAGTCTTATTGGTATACAATCGTCCTTTATGTAAATCCTATGGGTACATAATGTGGGATCTAGTCCTTTCATATCATGGTTATCCCATGCAAAGGCATTCTTATGTTTCTTTAACAAGTTTGTCAAAGACAACTGTTGTTCTTGAGTCAATTTGTTGTTAATATTCAAATATCTTTCTTCTGAAATCTCCACTTGAGTTGTTAACTCTACCATAGTTGCTTCACTAATGCTTGGTACCTTGATTTCTTGTGGAAGCAATGTATGAGACTTACCTGTTGTTGCAGGAAAAGTAGGAATAAGTGTCTTCATTGGATCAGAAGAATGAGAAGATGATGCTTCCTCTACTTCATAATGATTCTGAATTATGTTAGACAATACCTCATCTTCCTCTTGAAGCTGCATGAAGGAGCTTCTACCTAACATCATAAGTTATACCATAGAATTAGCTTCTTCGGCCTCTTCACCAACATGTGGCCAAACAGGATTATCCATATCATGAGATGGCTGTGCAGGTGGGTAAAGAACAAGCTTTTTAGTGCTTCTCCCATCAGAGATGGTCATGTCTCCTGACTAACATCCAATATAAGCATCAGTTGTGGCTAACCACGGCCTTCCTATAATGATGGGATACCCTCCCAATGTAGCTTTAGGAGAAAATACCATGAAATTAGCTAGATATTCCCATGAGTTCAGGGATACCACAAGGTCCTCTACTATCCCATCAGGTTTAATAGTAGAACTATCAGCAAGCTGTAGGACAGTAGGAGTAGGTTTCATGTTTGCAACATTTAGTTGTTACAAGATATCCTTGGTCATTACATTTATGGCTGCTCCCAAATCAATCAGAGCATTCATTATTTGGATCCCATTTATAACAACTCCTACCACAAGACTCCCTGGATCATTATATTTAGGAAAAGTCACTTTCCCAAGCATGATGTCAGCCAACTATCCCACCACATGAACCATAGTGGGGTCTTTCCTCTTTCTTCCTGGCTTCTTAAGGCATGCGTCCTTGATTGCTTTGCCATATATAGGAATATCTTTTATGGCCTGAAATAGAGGGATTTTGACACATACATGTTTCAACTATTCTAGAATGTTAAAGGTGGGTTCCTCTTTCTCTTCCTTTTGTTTCACAGTCTCCAACCTTTGTGGAAATGGTGGTTCTTGTGCAGTTTGCTTGACTAGGAATGGTTTAGGATTTTTAGGTGCATTTGGGTGAATGGGGGCATTTAAAGGCTCATCTTCTTTCTTAGGAAGCTCAGTAATAATAGCTCTAGAAGGAGCTACCAAGATAGTTTCTGAACACAGGTGGATGTCACTTACACTCACAGCATATGTAGAGAATTGATTTGGATTAGTAGAATATATTAGTTGCTGTTGTGGTCAGTTATTTGGGTTAGGTGAGGGTTGAGCTGGTAACTGAGTAGGTTTAGGTGTATTTGAATTTGTACTAGCATGAGGAGACATTATAGCAGGCTGTTAGGGATGAGAAGGTGGCTTCATGTAATAGTTGTCTGGTTTGGCCATTGCTGTCCTCCTTGCCATTGAGGTGTTTGCTGCCAGTTTCTTGAAGGTGACTATCAATTCCCCTAAGGTTGTTACCACTGGGGTGCAGGGTTTTGGTAATTTTGCCAAGTGTTTGGAGGGTTATTCCAAGGCTGAGGTGACTATCCTCCATAGTTAGATGGAGATGGTTGCTGCCATTGGTTACTAGATGCATAAGTATTAAAATATGGTCCAGCAAATGATAATGGATCTGGTGGCATACCGTGTCTTGGAGCCCATGGCCTCCTTTGTGCAACATAGTAGACTTGATCTTCTTCAACCTAGATTGGCTTGAACTCAGGTAGAATCTACTTACTGTCAATATTAGCTACCATCTTGCATCTGCAGTCCCTCTTCTTTTGTCTGCAATGAGGACAATATTCTACCAACATTACCTCTGCCTCATCTTGCTTCTTCTTTGCTTGAAGTGTGTCCAGTTGGGTGGCCATATTATTTATGATATCTTGCTTAAAATCAGGCAGCAAGTGACTTATCTCCATCCTTGAAACTCCAATGGTAGGGGTTTTGCCCATAAGGGAATGGTAACCTCTTCCTTTCTTCATGGCTGCTCTAGAATAATTTTGGCACATCTTCTTAATATCCTCCCAAGGCACTTGGGTAATATCTCCTCCTCCCATCAATCCAAGGCATCCGTGCAATGCTCACTTATTCCTCTAAGGAAGAGTAGTTTCTGAGACTCCTCATTAAGTGTATGATGGGGAGATTTTTGCAAACAAAATAGGAACCTTGAGATGTAATCCTCCAAACTTTCATCCTCTTTCTACTGCATTCTAAAAATATCATTTCCTCTCATATCTCCACCCCTATAGTAGTCTTTATACTTCTCAAGAAATTTATCTTTCATCTCATCCCAAGTATTGACAATATCACTACCTAGACCCATAAACCACCTCAATGCAGCATCTTGTTGTGTGGTTACACAACACGCCCCATTTTGACTTGGCAAAACAGGGACCCAACTTTTGTTTTGGCTTGTGTTGTCTGTTTCTGGCGGTTTGGTAAAAATAAGTCAGGTGCATCATCATCGTGAAGGTCAGGATGAGGTAGGTCATCATCATGAGGTTAGTTTGTCAAAGTTCATATTTTGTTTCTATAACTTCATGGTTAGAAAGAGCTTGAAATTCCATGCAGGTTTGCCTTTTGCATCACTTGAAAATTCGTCCATATGAGGGAGTTGTGAGCAGTCAAAGTTTTGGTCAAACCTGATAATTGCTGTATGAACATCATCATCATGATATTTGGAAAGCCCCCGATAATATCCTGAGGTCGAAACATCCGGACGTCAAGTTTAAGTCGTATTAATCCTTTCCCGTCGGGCGGTCTTTTGTATCGCCTAAGGTCATCATCATGATCTTACTCTATCACCTGATAAAAAATCATGCAGTCCCGAAACATCCGGACGTCAATCTTAAGTCATAGTGAGCTTTTCCCGTCAAGCGACCCTGGAAACATCATCATCATCATGATATTCTCACATCGCGAGCATCATGATATTCCAACGTCGCGAGCATATTGTAATATCATGCTGATGAATCATCACCCGATATTATAATATCATGCTGATATTATAATATCACCTTACTTAGAGAAATCTGCCATCTGCATAATTTGCGCGCGCACGACAGTCTTGGTGATCAACATCATCATGATATTTCGAGACCCGACATTTCCTAATATCCTCCTGACCTCCTTTTGCGTGATCATGATGATCACCTTATCTTTCGAAGCGGAGGGTGATTTTCATTTCTTAAGTCATGTTGAACAAGATCATCATGATCTTGTTAGTCTTTCCCGACAGTTCGTAATATCATCCTGCCGACGAGTATAACCTTTTGCAAATATGATGATGACGATGACGTCACCATCACCTTTGTCCTTCGGCAAGATATTTTCCAAGGCGTGATCCATTTCACCAATATGATGATGACGATGACGTCATGTTCAAAGATTAACACAAGCCCCAGATATCCTGATGACGTCATCAGGACTTTCGGCAGGATCATATTTTTGATCACCCAGTGCGTATATGATGATGATGATGTTCATCATCCTGACCTTTCGAGCGGATTGCCTTGGCCGAAAAAAGGGTCATACTGCTTTCATGACCTGATCATCTTCCTTAGAGGGAACCCGATATTCCAGTTATCTCCTGATCTTCACGAAACATGACGATGACGTCATCCCTTTGCATTTTAACCAAGCCTGATGAGGACGATGACGTCATCATGATTTTCCTCAGCGGCAGGATCATTTTCCGAGTCCTCCTGTTTGTCTTCATGATGATGATGATGACGATGTCTTTCTTTCCCGAATGTGCAAAAAAACAAAACATCCTGATGTGCTTTTCCTCAGAACATTCGGAGGGGGAGGGGCATCATATTTCACAATATCCTGCGGCTGGATACAAGACATAGGGTTGGTCATCCTCATGATATTTGGCGTAGGTATAACTGTTGCCGTCGGCCAAGTCTAATATTGTCAACCTGATCATATGTGGTCGCACTGGTGCGAACATGATGATGATGACCCGAAACATTCGAACGGAGCATGCAAAGCCAGGTATGAAGTAATTTGTTAATTTTGACATACCTGATCATATTTGAACCCGATATACAAGAAAATGGGCAAAAACATGAAGCGATAGAAATTTGAAAGCCCGACTACCTGATTTTGGTCAACAAGGGTTGACCTGGTTGTTTTCATGCTGTTTTTGCATTTAGTGCATATTTTCACAGGTAAGACCTGTTTGCCTGCAACTGCACATTGGGAGGTATGTTTAATAAAACGTTTTACTTCCTGCTGTTTATCCACATGATGATGATGAACTTAATGTTTGTTTGTTTATTTGCAGGAAGTCATGATGCTGCTGAGGCTGAATATTGAAGTGATGATGCTGCTGAAGCTGAGCGTTGAGATCATGATGATGCTGCTGAAGCTGAGCGTTGAGATCATGATGATGCTGCTGAAGCTGATAATTACAAAGTTGCGCATGGAGGCAACATAGGCCAGACATGAAGAGGATATTGTCAAGTATGCTGTTTGCCAGCTGGAGACCGAATCAAGTCGAAGATGCTGGAATATTCTGTGCCAGCTGTACATTTGCCAACTGATGAAGCATGTGCTTTTCATCTGGACCGTTGTTTGTTATGAGAGGATCCTGATCCTTGGATCATTGTAACCGTTTTCTGGCAGTTGCTCTATATAAGAGCCAGAGCTTGTCATTAAGAAAAGGGGGATATACATTAGAATACACAGACGCATCTGGCGCAAAAGTCAATTACTGTAGAATAAGTTAGGAGATCGGATTACTGAGACTAATGAGGATAGAATTGTTGAAATGTCAAGGTTCTTTCTTCAGATCACTGTAAATGTACCTGTTCTTGAGCATACTGAATGAATATGAAGTTCCAGATTACATCCTGATTGTAAATTTTACGTAATCTTCTGTTGATTTCTGGATATGTACTGGTGAATGCTGTGTTCAACTGGAAGCGCTTTCATTTCATTACATGTTGTTGTCAACTTTCTTTTGAAGCTTTGCACTAGATCATGCGGATTTGTGGATTGTCCTGGTGAAGTATGATTTCTAGTTTTCCTTCTTTTCATTGCAAGTATGGGAGCTTGTATGTGAATCAGTGATCTAAGTCCAGTAATTTTAGGAATCTCACTCTCTAACCCTTTTCCTTTTTTCAATTTCATTAATTCATCACCATAACTGCAAATCATGATAAATAACAAGCAGAAACAGTGAAATATGCTGAAATCCCGTAGGTAACTGAAGATCCTTAGCATATTTGAGTTAAATGCATGTAGTATTGAAAATATCATGCAAAGAATCATAAATAATGGTAGAAATCATGCAAATATCAGCCTGTATGCACATTATTTGACTAAATTTACAGTGCAGAGGTAGAATTGTTGGAGACTTATGCAGAGCGAACATCCAGAGCAGGATATTTGAAGATGATGATGATGAACAGTGCAGAAACACGTAAGGCCCCTGAATGGAAAACAGCAACACACATCAACCACTGAGTAACGTCAGTAGATTAAGACCTAATCAACGGAGACTTGGGATCATGAATTCTTTGAATTCATCGTATCTTTCAAGATGAGTAAAGGTTGTTGTGTAACTTTTATTCTATGTTTGTGAATGACTAACATCATGACCAACATAAATTGGTGCTAGAAGGAGGGCCTGAGTCCGGAAGATCACGTTCATCATCAGTACTTTCAGGTTTGATGATGCTCAGAGTAAGGTAACTTCAGATCATTTGTGAATTTCACCAAATTGCGTAAATATTTGCTGCGACAAGTTTGTATTTGCACATTCTGTGTAAAGATTTCCAAATTTCACATAAATATTGCAAGCTTTACAGTAGATTTCTTTAAATTCACTAAATATTGGCCAAAGATGCATAAATTTGTTCAAGCTTTGAGAATTTGAGCCTTAGACACGTGAGATCTGGTGCTACTGGTCGAAATATCCCAATATCCTGTCATATTTGCAGTATCTTCGCAAATATCGCGTAAATATTCAGTCTGATTTGCAAGTTGACCGCAAATATCACCTCGTCCGGTGGAATCCAGCCAATATTTGCAAAGTTTCAGCTAATTGGCCTCCAAATCGAGAAATCCTGGCTCACAGGATAAATACCAGGTCTAGACATAGTGAAATTTTCGAAGAATTACCTGTCAGAGGTTTTAGACCTAGGACTGTAGACGTTCACCATACTCCAGAGTCTAGTACGTCCAGAGCTTCACCAGGACCTCCCCCTGTAACTCCTGTTGGTTTGCAAATACCTTCCGGTATACCCGTGACACCTCCTGTTCAACCTCAGGGTATACCTTTAGTCCAACCTCAGCCAACTGCACCACCAGTTCAGCCCCTTCAGGTTGCAATGTCGTTCTTTGCAGCAGAATCACCATTGACCTTTACTGCGTATCATGAGTTACCAAAGTATCCGGACAAGCTTTGTCCAAAATACCATCCTTATCAGGATGCGGATGATCATATCAGGATGTTTAAAGAAGCTTGCTGCAGAGCCAGAATAGAGCATCAGGATGTGGTGTGTAGATTATTCCCTTTTTCCTTAGGGGAAGAGGCTTATAATTGGTTCATCAGTCTTGGTCAATCTTCTGTAGGTTCGTGGGCTGTCTTAGAGAAGGCCTTTCTTGACAGATTCAAGGTCCCTATTGATCCATCCATGAATTACCACCTGTTTGCCACAATCAAGAGATTTGAGCATGAACCTATTGCAAATTTCAATGCTAGGTTCCAGAAAATGTTGTCCAAGCTAGTTACCCCATATGTGGTGGCTGATGATGCTGCCAGAAGTATTTATTATTCAGCCCTGGATCCATTAACCGCCATGTTCATCAGGAGAACACATCCTGCGATCACCACATTGACAGGAGCTTTTCAAGAAGCTATCAAGGTAAATCAACAGCTGATACCTGCTCCTACTCCAAATATAGCATTCCCTGCTTTGCCCGGCATGCAGTCACAATATCCAGCACAGTATCCTGCAGCTTATCCTTCGCAATATCCTGCACAATACCCAAATGGAGCAGCGATGCCCCCAGCAATCATGCCTGCACCTTTGCAAGTACCCCCATTGAGTATCATGCCTCCTCCTAATGGAAATGGCCAATCGCCACAATATCCTGCACATACTCAGACACCTCAGGGTACAGATCTATCCCACAATAACCATGGATCTTCCTTTTTCCAGCCTCAGCCTGAAAATGTAGTGGCCAAAGCTCAAGAGGAGAAAGAGGAAATCAAAGAAATTGCTGCTCAGTTGAGAAAGCTCACCACAGAAGTAACACACTTGAGAAATCAAGGGTTTTATTCACAGTCAGGTCAGAATAGGAGTTATTCCAATGACAGACCAAATTACCCTGACAGAGGATACAACAATAACTTCAACAGTAGTGCTGCAAATAACAATAATCCTCCTAGGCAGCCCAGAGTGTGGAACTCCAGGCCAAATAATGGTTCATTACCATCACCCCTAGACAATCAGCCTCCTGGTGAAGCCAAACAGACTACTAGAGTCAATCTTGCTGAAGCAGCCCTTACCAATTGGTGCAGGATTCACAATACCAATGCACATGCAGAATTAGATTGTCCACAATTTAGGATTGCTGCCAGCATTTTTCAGACTGAAGTATCTAATACTTCTGGAAGTCCACCTCAGGCAGAAGGAAATGAAATAGTTCCTTGTGGATATGATTCAGCTTTTGTGCTGGAAACCTACACTAATCAGCCTCATCAGGATTATAATCAGACCTGTGAAGAATCTGCCTTAACCTTTGAAGCAAATTATGTCTTCCCTTTTGAGGATGAAAATGAACCTACAAGAGAGCATGAGGAAGTACATGCGTACCAGCAGCAATACCCTGGTAAGCATAATTATAACCTGAGGAGTAATGCCAACAGACCTGCCGGTCCATTGACATCATCTCTACCTCCAAACAACTTCAACACACCTCCTGATCCTAAGGCTAGCAATAACCCTGGGTTCCCTAAGGTGAATGCTCAGTACTTGTCTCCTCAAAACACAGTAACAAAAGTTGCAAATGCACCTCATGAGTCTGACAAGTTAGTTAGCTATTTGGCTGATGAAATGAAGAAAATCAAGATCAGCCTGTCCCTATCTGAGTTACTAAAAACTCCTGCCATCAAAAGGGCATTCATGAAGTCGCTGGATGATCCTGCTTCTAAAGAGGATAATCACCTTTCGAGTCAATCCAATAGCAGAGACCATACTGCTAAAGATAGCACTGTCAAGCCCAAAGTGTCAGCCACAGTCCAAGCTGCTGAAACCTCTCACATGACCTTGTACAGAGATAAAACTGAATCACCACCGTTTCTCCTCACCATAAGAATGTTCAGTAAGAATTTGCACAACTGCTTAGTTGATTCAGGAGCCTCAACTAATGTTATGCCTTTGTCAATATGCAACGCATTAGGACTGCATCCTGCTAAATCCTTAAAGAAGGTCACTCAACTGGACAAGACAGAAGTAAGTGTCGTAGGAGAACTCACTCATATTCACATGCAGCTAGCGTCTGATCCTAGGATCCAGTATTACATTGACATTCAGGTAGTTGACATACCTGATACATATGGGATGTTGCTTAGCCGGGACTGGTCTAAAACGCTTAACAGATACATGTCCACAGACTTCAGTCACATGTGGTTGCCATGGAAAGGTATACCTAATCAGATCAGGATTGATGCTGAGCCTAGGATGAAACATATGATCACGGAATATAACAGAACAAATGAGATCATGTATGTAAACGTAGAACCTGGAGTTTATCACATCAGGCCGCAAACTGTCCAAATAGAAGAGGTCCTGATGCTTGATGTTCATCATCATCATGATGATGATTATCATGAGGATATGCCAGTCGTAGAACTTAATAATGATCCTGATAATGAGAATGAAATAGATCGCTTCAGGGATTTTCAGATGCATTTATCTGCTCAGATAAAACGTTGTCAATTATTAAATATACCTGCTAATGATATTTTGATCGACGGATGGTGCAGATTGCATGGAGAAGCACACTCGGAAAAGACTTGCGAACCATGCTTAGACATGATCATGCTGGAGCAGACGTATAGTGAAGCATCATCATCATATTCCGAGGTGAGTGCTACATCTGATGATGATGATGATACTAATTTTTATTTGTCTTCTGCAGGAACAGAAGAGTCGACGGATCCTGATGAGGATCATATCCGAAAAACAGAAGAGATCCTGGTGTCCAATCAGACAAATGATGCGAGAAAGGAAAAGATCACTCCTGGTAGTGATTGCTTCATGGAACTGGATTACGAGTTGTCTGATGAGGATAAAGGCAGTGACCTGACGAAGTTCGAAGAATTTCTGGTCAAAGAAATAAAAAAAATGACACAACAGTGTAGATCTCCCCAGGAGGTTTTAATCAAAAGTTGGTGCAGGCTGCATGAGGCGCCTCACTCAGAAACCACTTGCTCACTGTGCTTGCACATTTTGAAGAAGCATGCAGTTGTATGTGCTGAACATCATCCTCCTGCTAGGATTGAAGAGAAAACAGAAAAGCCATCAGGCTCATCAGATAAAGGAAAGAAGAAGCTTGAAGATGACACACCTAAGTTAAGGTGGATATCAGGCGGAGCAGCAGCCAGAGCTGCAAAGAAAAAGGAAAGTTCAAATAAATGTCCCGCTGAAGATAAGCCTTGGATCCTGAGGTTTGATGGATCCAAATCTAAGCAAGGTTCTGGAGTAGGGATTGACCTTACTGATCCATCAGGGAAATCCCATTTAGCAGCTTACAGATTACAGTTCCCCTGCACTAATAATGTCACGGAGTATGAAGCTCTGATTCATGGACTGTTGTTTGCACATAAGAAGAAGGTGAAGATCCTGCATGTCTTTGGAGATTCAGAACTAGTTGTGAGACAAGTAAGAGGAATTTACTCTTGTAACTACAGAAAGCTGTCAAATTACAGACATCGTGTGTGGGACCTGATTGAAGACTTTGATGCCTTCAACCTCGTTCACGTGCCAAGAGAACAGAACCAAAGGGCAGATGCACTTGCTCAGGCCGCCAGTACGCTGGAACCACTGTCTATATCTGGTCTGAAGAGATTTGCAGTAGAATTAGTGTCAGTACCTTCGGTACCTGACAATGTGACCAATCTCCAAGTGTTTGATGATGATCAGCACATCTTGGACTTCATATCAAACAGAGATGTATTTGAAGCTCAGATCATAGATGAAAATGGTATGGAAGATCATGTCTGGGAAGAAGATGAGATTTTAGAGTTGCCTGGCAACACAATTCCCAAAGGTATGATTGAATTAGAAAGAGCCTTTGATCTGGATAATATGCTCAAACATAAGGATCTGCCTAAGGCAGATGGAGGTCAATATTCACAGGTGAATATTGGACAAGCTGATGACAAGAAGAATGTCTTGTTGGGTAAGGTTTGTACACCTGAAGAGTTAGATGGAATAACTCAAGCCCTTAAGGATTATATACATGTAATTGCATGGACTTATGACGAGCTGAAGACGTATGACACTTCTGTCATAACTCATACTATACCCCTCAAGCCAGATGCAAAACCTTTCAGACAGAAGCAGAGGCCAGTCAATGCTCTGCTTGAGCCCATCATCCTTGAGGAGGTCAAGAAATTGTTAAATGCCCGGATAATATTTCCGGTAAGGCACTCCACTTGGGTGGCAAATCTGGTACCAGTCAGGAAGAAGAATGGAGACATCAGATTGTGTGTGGATTTCAGGAACCTGAACAGAGCATCAGAAAAGGATAACTATCCTTTGCCCTCTTTGGATGAAGTTCTGCAGATGGTAAATGGAGCCAAGATGATGTCCTTCTTGGATGGGTTTTCAGGATACAACCAAGTGATGGTTGATAAAATTGACAGATTAAAGACTGCCTTCACAACAAAATGGGGGATATTTGCATATAGACGTATGCCGTTTGGATTGATAAATGCTGGAGCTACATTCCAGCGAGCAATGGACATAGCCTTCAGAGGCTTAATAGGAAAATGTATAGTCATCTACATGGATGACCTGACAGTGTTCTTCAAAGAAAGGGGAAATCATGTTGCTGACCTCAGAAGTGTGCTAAAGAAGTGTGAAGAATATGGAATATCTTTGAATCCCAAGAAGTGCATATTCGGGGTCACAACAGGAAAGTTACTAGGCCACCTGATCACAGAAGATGGGATTATCATTGATCCTGACAGGGTGGAATCTATTATGAAATTACCACTTCCAGGAAGCAAAAAGGAGCTTAAATCTTATTTTGGTAAGATAAATTTTGTGAGGAAGTTCATCACTGGCTTTGCTGAGATTGTCAGACCACTGAATGCCATGTTGAAAAAAGATGCACAAATTGACTGGACACCAGAAGCCAGAGCTGCTTTTGAAGATATAAAGAAGGCCATTTCAGATGCTCCTGTCCTCATTAGTCCAGATTATACAAAAGATTTCTACATCTACTCATTTGCTTCAGAACATACTTCTGCAGCAGTGTTAACTCAAAGAAATGAAGATAAAGAAGAGAAACCAATTGCCTTCATGAGCTGTCCTTTCAGGGATGCTGAGTTGAGATATGTAGATGTTGAAAGACAGGCACTTGCACTAGTCAGAGTAGTAAAAAAGTTCAGACATTATATACTGAGGAGCAAAGTGATTGCTGTGGTACCAGATGCAGCAGTAAAGATGCTGCTGATGCAGAGTGAACGTGGTGAAAAAAGGGCCAAATGGATTACGGTACTACAAGAATATGACATGGAGATCACACCCATGAAGCTAGTAAGAGGACAGGCTCTGAGCCAGATGATATCTGAAACTGATCCAAACATCATCAGTCAGCAGTATGTGATAGATGAGAAAGACAATAAAGAATGGTATTCAGATATCAGGCACATCCTGATCACTGGAAGATGTCCTTTGAGGATGCAGGCTTCACAGAGAAGAGCCTTAAAGATGAGATCCCAGAAATATATGATGAAGGGAGGAGCCCTGTTTAAAAAGAATTATGAAGGGATATACCTGAGATGCTTAGAGAAACCAGAAGCCAATAAAGTTTTGACAGAGCTACATGACAAGTTTGGAACTGCCCACGGATCAGCGTTGGCCACAACACATGCAATCCTCAGAGCAGGATATTACTGGCCTACCATTTTTAAAGACACAGCTGATCATGTTAAATGTTGTCATGTTTGCCAGGTTGCTGCCAACAGAGAAAAATATGCTGCACAACCATTGCAGCCAGTGATGGAGGAGCGCCCATTTGCACAATGGGGCATGGATTTCATAGGACCAATCAATCCTCCGTCTTCTTCAGGCCAGAGGTATGTCCTAACAATTACTGATTATTGTACCAGATGGACTGAGGCTATCAGCAGCAAAACTTGTACTGCTGATGATGTCATTAAATTTCTGGAAAGCAACATTGTCACCAGGTATGGAACTCCTTATGCATTGGTAAGTGATAATGGTTCTGCCTTCATTTCCACTAAATTGTCAAGTTGGGCTTTTGATCATGGGATCATACTTAAGTTCTCATCCAATTACTATCCCCAGGGAAATGGATTAGCAGAATCCACCAATAAGAATTTACTGAGTATCATAAGAAAATTGATAGAGAAAAATCCCAGGGAATGGAACTCATTTCTGAAGTATGCCTTATGGGTAGACAGAACTAGAATGAAGATTGCATTAGGAAACTCACCTTTCCAGCTAGTATATGGGGTAGATCCTATCCTCCCTGTAAACTTGAAAATTCCTACTCTGCAGTTTGCCCAAGACTATCTAGGCATAGATAATAAACAAGAAGTCAGGTTGCTTCAGTTGATGCATCTGGAAGAAAAACGAAGCCAAGCAATTGACCAATTTGCAAAACATCAGGCTGTTGTCAAACGCTGGTTTGACAAGAGAGCCAGAATTAAAGCTTTCAGGATATCAGATTTAGTCCTGATGTGGGATAAAGCCCATGAAAGGAAAGGTGATCATGGTAAGTTTGATAGACTATGGATAGGTCCCTTTCAGATTTCTGAAATTTTAGGAGACAGCACTTATAGGCTTAAGAACCTGACAGGTGAGGATGTCCCGTTGCCAGTCAATGGACAATTCCTCAAACATTATTTCTAGGCCTGAGTGACTTCATGGCAGTCTTGTGTATCATATTGTATATTTGTATAGTCGTTTGTACAGTTTGCTTGTTGTTGTTGTTGTTTGTTGGTTGGGACCTTGTTCTGGTAAGTCAGGATGATGCACTTCATCACCTAAGAAAATAACTAAATTGTTAGGATTCAAGTGATGAGATCAGATTTAGATATAGATTGTAATTCATTCTGATAAATACTCATGATCAGGTTTATGATGTCTTTTCATCAGGGTACTTTTTCTTGTCCAAAGTGAATCAAACACAATGAAACACCTAACAGCCTTGGGTTTGTTGAAGATATGAGTATAGGTGTTAAGTGAAAAATCTAAAGGGACTCCCTTGCTACCAATACAATCTCCAACCTAAAGCTGCAAGTGACTACACCTTGTACAAATGAGCAGACATGATGATATCAAATTTAAATTTTTAAAGGAAAATCAGAAACGAAATAAAATTAGGCCATCTAAGTAACTCTACCGGGGCTATGGACGCCTGCTGGCAGTGGGGCTCTACTTAGGGAGATTGTATAGATAACCTTGCCGGGGTTATAGACACCTGCTGGCAGCAAGGCTCTATCCAGGTTGGCAATGAGGGATGATCTCCAACTATGTAGTTTAACACCAGTTACTTATGTTTTCAACTTGCTTTCAAGATGAGGATAATTAATCATCTGCACACACCTGATCCTTTGTTAGCTTTATCACCATAATGAAATTTTATCATTCAAGGATCATGATGATTTTACTTAGACAGAATTAGAACACTATAGATAAATGTGATCACATCACTTGAATTATTTGAATTTTGTTGTTTTCTTTGGTGGCAAGTTGTTGTGTGGTTACACAACACGCCCCATTTTGACTTGGCAAAACAGGGACCCAACTTTTGTTTTGGCTTGTGTTGTCTGTTTCTGGCGGTTTGGTAAAAATAAGTCAGGTGCATCATCATCGTGAAGGTCAGGATGAGGTAGGTCATCATCATGAGGTTAGTTTGTCAAAGTTCATATTTTGTTTCTATAACTTCATGGTTAGAAAGAGCTTGAAATTCCATGCAGGTTTGCCTTTTGCATCACTTGAAAATTCGTCCATATGAGGGAGTTGTGAGCAGTCAAAGTTTTGGTCAAACCTGATAATTGCTGTATGAACATCATCATCATGATATTTGGAAAGCCCCCGATAATATCCTGAGGTCGAAACATCCGGACGTCAAGTTTAAGTCGTATTAATCCTTTCCCGTCGGGCGGTCTTTTGTATCGCCTAAGGTCATCATCATGATCTTACTCTATCACCTGATAAAAAATCATGCAGTCCCGAAACATCCGGACGTCAATCTTAAGTCATAGTGAGCTTTTCCCGTCAAGCGACCCTGGAAACATCATCATCATCATGATATTCTCACATCGCGAGCATCATGATATTCCAACGTCGCGAGCATATTGTAATATCATGCTGATGAATCATCACCCGATATTATAATATCATGCTGATATTATAATATCACCTTACTTAGAGAAATCTGCCATCTGCATAATTTGCGCGCGCACGACAGTCTTGGTGATCAACATCATCATGATATTTCGAGACCCGACATTTCCTAATATCCTCCTGACCTCCTTTTGCGTGATCATGATGATCACCTTATCTTTCGAAGCGGAGGGTGATTTTCATTTCTTAAGTCATGTTGAACAAGATCATCATGATCTTGTTAGTCTTTCCCGACAGTTCGTAATATCATCCTGCCGACGAGTATAACCTTTTGCAAATATGATGATGACGATGACGTCACCATCACCTTTGTCCTTCGGCAAGATATTTTCCAAGGCGTGATCCATTTCATCAATATGATGATGACGATGACGTCATGTTCAAAGATTAACACAAGCCCCAGATATCCTGATGACGTCATCAGGACTTTCGGCAGGATCATATTTTTGATCACCCAGTGCGTATATGATGATGATGATGTTCATCATCCTGACCTTTCGAGCGGATTGCCTTGGCCGAAAAAAGGGTCATACTGCTTTCATGACCTGATCATCTTCCTTAGAGGGAACCCGATATTCCAGTTATCTCCTGATCTTCACGAAACATGACGATGACGTCATCCCTTTGCATTTTAACCAACCCTGATGAGGACGATGACGTCATCATGATTTTCCTCAGCGGCAGGATCATTTTCCGAGTCCTCCTGTTTGTCTTCATGATGATGATGATGACGATGTCTTTCTTTCCCGAATGTGCAAAAAAACAAAACATCCTGATGTGCTTTTCCTCAGAACATTCGGAGGGGGAGGGGCATCATATTTCACAATATCCTGCGGCTGGATACAAGACATAGGGTTGGTCATCCTCATGATGTTTGGCGTAGGTATAACTGTTGCCGTCGGCCAAGTCTAATATTGTCAACCTGATCATATGTGGTCGCACTGGTGCGAACATGATGATGATGACCCGAAACATTCGAACGGAGCATGCAAAGCCAGGTATGAAGTAATTTGTTAATTTTGACATACCTGATCATATTTGAACCCGATATACAAGAAAATGGGCAAAAACATGAAGCGATAGAAATTTGAAAGCCCGACTACCTGATTTTGGTCAACGAGGGTTGACCTGGTTGTTTTCATGCTGTTTTTGCATTTAGTGCATATTTTCACAGGTAAGACCTGTTTGCCTGCAGCTGCACATTGGGAGGTATGTTTAATAAAATGTTTTACTTCCTGCTGTTTATCCACATGATGATGATGAACTTAATGTTTGTTTGTTTATTTGTAGGAAGTCATGATGCTGCTGAGGCTGAATATTGAAGTGATGATGCTGCTGAAGCTGAGCGTTGAGATCATGACGATGCTGCTGAAGCTGAGCGTTGAGATCATGATGCTGCTGAAGCTGATAATTACAAAGTTGCGCATGGAGGCAACATAGGCCAGACATGAAGAGGATATTGTCAAGTATGCTGTTTGCCAGCTGGAGACCGAATCAAGTCGAAGATGCTGGAATATTCTGTGCCAGCTGTACATTTGCCAACTGATGAAGCATGTGCTTTTCATCTGGACCGTTGTTTGTTATGAGAGGATCCTGATCCTTGGATCATTGTAACCGTTTTCTGGCAGTTGCTCTATATAAGAGCCAGAGCTTGTCATTAAGAAAAGGGGGATATACATTAGAATACACAGACGCATCTGGCGCAAAAGTCAATTACTGTAGAATAAGTTAGGAGATCGGATTACTGAGACTAATGAGGATAGAATTGTTGAAATGTCAAGGTTCTTTCTTCAGATCACTGTAAATGTACCTGTTCTTGAGCATACTGAATGAATATGAAGTTCCAGATTACATCCTGATTGTAAATTTTACGTAATCTTCTGTTGATTTCTGGATATGTACTGGTGAATGCTGTGTTCAACTGGAAGCGCTTTCATTTCATTACATGTTGTTGTCAACTTTCCTTTGAAGCTTTGCACTAGATCATGCGGATTTGTGGATTGTCCTGGTGAAGTATGATTTCTAGTTTTCCTTCTTTTCATTGCAAGTATGGGAGCTTGTATGTGAATCAGTGATCTAAGTCCAGTAATTTTAGGAATCTCACTCTCTAACCCTTTTCCTTTTTTCAATTTCATTAATTCATCACCATAACTGCAAATCATGATAAATAACAAGCAGAAACAGTGAAATATGCTGAAATCCCGTAGGTAACTGAAGATCCTTAGCATATTTGAGTTAAATGCATGTAGTATTGAAAATATCATGCAAAGAATCATAAATAATGGTAGAAATCATGCAAATATCAGCCTGTATGCACATTATTTGACTAAATTTACAGTGCAGAGGTAGAATTGTTGGAGACTTATGCAGAGCGAACATCCAGAGCAGGATATTTGAAGATGATGATGATGAACAGTGCAGAAACACGTAAGGCCCCTGAATGGAAAACAGCAACACACATCAACCACTGAGTAACGTCAGTAGATTAAGACCTAATCAACGGAGACTTGGGATCATGAATTCTTTGAATTCATCGTATCTTTCAAGATGAGTAAAGGTTGTTGTGTAACTTTTATTCTATGTTTGTGAATGACTAACATCATGACCAACACATCTTTCATTGTAGTAGGAAACAACTTAAGCCTATGAGCATCAGTGGTGTAGTCATAGCTTCTACAGAGGATATCAAATTCAAACAAGAAGGTGTATGGGTCCTCTATTGCAAGTCCATAGAACTTGGGGAGAACTGAAGCAGGGATGTTCTTGAGATTATCTACTTCATTTTGATGAGCAATAGGAAATAGAAAGGTTAGTTGATTGGGTCCATTTTGGGCAGCCATAGCTGCTTGGCTGATTATCAAGGCAAATGTATTGTCAATCAAGTTTTGGGTAGCTTGTTCTTCAGAGGATGTTTTAGAACTATTCAAATCAGGGAATGCATCAAGAAAAGGATTCACTTCTACTTCTTGTGCTGGGTAGTTTGGATCATTAGGAAGGAATCTCCTTAAAGCATCTCTTCTTCTGCCTCTATGCATGCAATATATACTCTATATCAGCCAACTCACATAAAGAATGTTGTGAATAGATTGTGGGTTGTTACTTCCTAAATGAAGGGTATACTAAGAACACACTTCAAAAATACTTTTACAAGAAATAATACTAATAATGACTCCAAAGATCTTCCTAGTTTGACACCATCCCCGGCAACGATGCCAAAAATGTTGTTCTCCTACAATGATTTAACAACTAAGCCCATAAATTTGTGACTCAGAGATGCATCCTCATCTTTACTTGCATCATCATTGCTCTAATATGCTAAATTAATAACTTCTAGGCTCGTCACATGACCAATTAATCCCTCTAGGCCAATTTTCTGTGCTATGGCCTTTGGATTATCTTCTTCTATTTCCTCTTGCCTTACTTGTTGTACTATAGCAGTGTTTTGAGGTGTTACCATTGTATTCTTTACCAATGATTCCATGGGGCAAGTAGACACCTCATCTACTACCTCATCATCAGAGAGGTCTATTGTTTTATCTAGGGGTAGGGGATGATCACCCTCTCTTTTCTTATTCTCCCCCTTGATTTCCTCTGCTAATTCCATCTTGAATTTAACAATGGTGGGGATAGGGACATCATGTTGTAGACTTTGTTGAACTTCCTCGACCTTTATTATACCTTCACCTCCTTCGCCTTTAAGCACAATGTCTAGGTGTTTTTCTACTGATCCCCTCATTGTTGGTGCTTGAGCTTGGCCTTTTCTTGATGACCCCTCTTGAGTTTTCCTTCTTCTTTTTGTTACCAGGGGTTCTTCATCATCATTACTTTCCTCCAATTCTTATAGGTAATGTAGACGCCTAAAATTATCATTTTTAACTCATCCACTATCCTCCACTCTAAATTTTTAATTCATCCATTATGAATTAAAGATTCACAAAAAATGAGAGCCATTGATCTCATCTTTTGATCCTCACCCTCCATTGCATTTTCAGAAAATCTATAAATGAGACCCTTCTCTAAGCAATTAGGAGGGACTTCATTCTGGCATCCTCATAATGCCCAATTTCTTCTCAATTCTCTTCTTCATACCATTGTAATGCTGAAATTATCCTAGCCATCCCATATCCTCCTTCATTATCCCTGTGTTTGAAATTCACATTCAACACAAATAGGTATCATAGCCATTTCTCCTTGTCATCTTGAGGAATTGAAACAAGGAAGCAAGCTCCCTGAGGGCCAATCTCCATCACTCAAGATCAAGAAAGAATAGGCGAGCAATGGAAGCTGCAGGGTAACAGGTTTTGTAAGTTTGTACTTCATTCATCTATTCTTGTTATTTGCATATTTCACTGATGTTTGGGTTTTATTATCTTTATTGATCAATCCATTTTCCCATTTACTTTGTTTGATGACACATCATTGAAATTGGGCTTAAAATCAACTAGTGTCTTCAATCACATCTTCAAATTGGACTAAAAAGAACTAGTGTTTGAAGTGCCTTCCTCACATTTCAATTTCTAAGGGATAATTTACAACTGCAAGTGTGAATCAAGAGTGCATGTGTATGCTCTCTCCTCACACCGCAAGGTGACCTTGGAGATCAAAAACACCTCACTTGATTTGCTTTTGTCAACCCCTTTCCTAGGAGGCCTGCTAGGGGATTTCATCACCCCTAGGGACGACCTCAATCGAGGCTAAATCGAAAGACACCCTCATTGAAATCAGAACCTTGTCACTCTTGGCTAAGCCCCAAAGAACTTTCTACCTTTGGGAAGTGAAGGTGAAGGGTGGGTTACCCCCTTCTCCTGGCTGTGTGACAAGATTTCACTTTCAAATCCTAGTCAACCTCGTGTAAACATTGCCCACAAATGTAATTGGCCATACCCTACATCAAACTAGACATTAGGGCATGTTGATGTGTCTTCCACATGTACTTGTTTACTAATCAGCATATTCTTCAAATTCAACAATTCAAAATTGCTTATTGTGTCTTGTGTGAGTGACTCATGCTTGTACATGTGTGATCATTTTAGTGAACATTATCAAACCAAACAAAAACTAGAATTGCACATTTGAAATGACCTATAGTGCATTTGCTACGACTTTTAATGCATTCAAAACATTACCAATTTGGCGCATTTGTCTCGACTTGTGACACATCTGCACTCTGTTACGGCACACTTACTGCTACTCATTCCAAACTTGTAAGCTTTTCTAGTCTTGTGTCCATGGCAAACCACCTAGAATATATTGATCAAGAAATCCAATATTTAGAATTGCAAATAAACTTAGATCCCTCGCCCCAAGACTGTATAGCAATTTGTCAACATATCCAAGTCTTAAAACAAGAATTGACAATCTTGCAAGATGAACGTGCCAGCACTAGCTATGCCTATTCCCAAAACCATACCTTCTTTTCCCGTCTTAATGATACTATTAACAAGGCAACCACCACTTCAAGAGGGAAATCATATACCACCCCATCTACTAGTCCTCCTTCACCATATTCTAAGACACACATCTCAAAGCATATCGGTTCTACACCAACACCGCCATCTAGTTCCTCAAACTTTAAATGGCACACCAAAAAAGCATCAGATGAGTGGTGGGAAAAATGTTTTCCAGATTTGTACAACGCAAGAAAAGCTAGGGAAAATGCAAAATCCATTCATCCATTACCTCATTCATCTACCCATACACCTACGAAGGATGTGCTCCAAGGGCTTTTCGCAGAAAGTCAACCATGTCCCCAAACTCCGGTCCTTGACCTTACCAAAGATTCTCCCAACCCCTTCATGTCATCCGCAACCCCTTGAGCTTATCGAAGCACCTTCTACCATGCACCAAAGTCAAGGTCCGTCACACATCCATATTGTCAACCAAGACGCTATCCAAGATCTATCCGCTTCCATTCCCACAATCCAAGAGTTATGTCAAGAGCACACTTTAGAGCATGTGGAAACATTAATCCCTTGTCTAAACCAAGATCAAAACATTCCCATCTGACCCCTGCATAACATTTATCTCTTCAATGATCCTATACCTATACATAAGCAAGAGATCCAATTTCCCACCAGGCCTAACCTATATCTCTCCTATGATCAAGATATTATCGTTGATGTGGCCTCTATACAAGAGAACATTAATCCCATCACGCTAAATCCTATCTATGATCAAGATCCCATCTATGATGACATGCCTATCTATGATCAAGCAGACCATGATGATCCTCTTAGCCCACTCTATGTGTTCCATGGTCTTGAGCCTATCACCCCATCTAGTCCTACCCAAAATCCAACAACTTCCACTTCCCTTGATGAGACACTTGCCTCCCAAGCAAGCATAGAAGATCAAACCAGTAATACTCCTCTGTCATCTGTTATGGACCAAGTGGCAAATCCTCCACCATATATCCTTGGTCTTACTACCTTCATGCGTGAATGTTCTCTCTTAGAACACCAACCACCCTTATCTGCTATCTCGCCTTCTCCATCCAATCAGAAACTTGTGTCTAGTGTTCCACCTACACATAATCCTATTGTCCACCGTATACTCCAGAATATGAACCATCAAGCTAAAGGCTTATTCCTTCATGAACAAGGTATTTTGGAGCCCATCCATGTCAATGTCCCTGCACCTTCATATGGCCTTGGATACATACCCCAAGGTGAGCAAACTCAAGATGTTGGTACTTCCTCCACTCCTCCTAAGTCTACCACTTTCCATCACAAACCCTATCATATCCCCAAAACATATGTTGCCATCCCACCTCCCTTATCATACACATCCCACAAGCATGTGACCATACACCTTCCACCATCCAAACTCCCTCCACTACTTCTAACTCCTAATATCCCACCTCCCTTATCATACACATCCCACAAGCATGTGACCATACACCTTCCACCATCCAAACTCCCTCCACTACTTCCAACTCCTAATATCCCACCTCCCTTATCATACACATCCCAAAAGCAAGTGACCCTACACCTTCCACCATCCATTCTCCCTCCGCTACTTCCAACTCCTAATATCCCACCATCCAATCTACCTCCACTACTTCCAACTCCTAACACCCCTCCATGCCTTTTACCACCCCTTCTTCCAACACCTTATCCATCCATCTATAAATCCTCCAAATATCCCAATCATGGTTGACAAATGCACATATTGTCTAAACAAGGAGCTTTCACCAACCTCACTTCTACCATCCCACAGGGATTCAATGACAAATATGTGGATGCCTCTACCTATAAAGTCAAAAATCCTAAGAGTCCTCATGACCTAGGATATAAAAGCCATGAATCAAAGTATTATCCATATCAAAAGCTACATGTACCCATACACATCAATGCCAAATTGAACAAGATGTGGGTCCCCAAGCAACAAATGATTAATCCAAAAGCTGCACAAAAGATACATACACCTAAACCCATACCTTCACAGGTACTATCTAAAAGTAAAAAGGTTTGGGTACCCAAGCAAAAAGCCCTAAAGTTACATGAGGCATCCACCTCTCAAGAATCTCAACCATCTACTTTCTCCCATTCCATCCAAAAGTCTCAAATTCTTCCATCTCACATGACAAACAAAAATCAGGACAATACTCAGCCTATGTGGAACCCTGCATGCCTACATCATTCATCCACAAGCAAAAGTCTCCATTTCTTCCTACACTACTTTCCCATCACTAGCTTCAATGTTTACCATGGTATGTGTGACCGTTGGTCATGATTCCCTTCCATTCCACAACACTTCCGTATAACTCCATCTCCCCTACCTTCCACTATTATCCTACATATCTTCCTCATCCTATGGTCCATGCTTTTGCATAAGTCTTCCCTCCATATTTTGCATCATACTCCACTATCTACCTAGGCCATATCACTTTCATACGATCCCCTACCAACATCTATGAGAACGCTTCACATTGTCCATGCGACACCATTCATCCAGCGGGACTGTCACCTTTCAAGGAACTCTATACTTGAGTCTTTCCATATCCACCTTCTCCAATCTAAATATTCAAAAAAGAAAAGAAAAAAGGAAAAAGTAAAGAAAAATCCCTTCATCCAATGGTCAAAACCAGGCAAATAGGCACCTTGGATAAGTACCATGATGAAAACCTGGCAAACAGGCATCATGTGTAAGTTAATCTTCTATGTCACCTACACTTGGGGGCACCTTGTCTCATCGGCATATCACTCTTCTCCTACCGGTTTCCTTTCATACCATTTCCTATCCTATCCTCTATCCATTGCATACCTATCATGTCCCGTCCATCCATCCAATCTTCCTTTCCTCTATTATTTGGTCTTGATAAAGATTGGGGGCACAATGTTGACAAATGTTCTAGATGTCTCTTGACATACCTTATCCCTCCAAACCAGGCAAACCCTTCATTATCCTCTCATCCTCCTATTGTCCTTAGCATTGTCACAAAAAAATCCTACGTACTCTACCGACAATGGGGCATGTTACACTTATGTGACATAGTCCTTGGAGATCACATCCTTGTTTCCTTCTGTCCACTATTGCCCATCCTCATAACCATCTGTATCTACTATTTTCCATCCATCTACATATCCGTGGTGGTTCCTTGTCATCAGTATTGTTTGTTCCATATCTATTCCATGTCATGTGTCTTATTTAATCCATATCTGATCCATATTAGTTCCATATCGTGTCTTATCTAATCCATATCGGTTCCATATCTGTTCCATACCGTGTCTCATCCGATCCATATCTTAGATCCACTAGGGTTCTTGTCGAACTACGTTGCCTCTGCATTGTCACGTAGGCAAGGCCATTATTCTCATGCACCCCCGAGGCTCCACTTTCCCCTCTATCCCATGTCTAGTCCTTCTATCTGTCTGAGTCCGCTCCACTTTCCCATCCATCCCATGACTTGTTGTCCGTCCCGCTACCCATCTGTGTATATACCTTTCTCTAGACAAGCGCATGCAACAAAGCACACTTCCCAACACAGCAAAAATCATGATGCAAAACATCAACCTATCCAAGGCAAAACGAAGCACCATACCGAAACACTCAAGCTAAATCTCATATCAATTATGGCAAAAAGACACATCTAAATGCAAGAATGTTTTGTGTTGGTTAGATTAAGAGTCTTGATTTATGCTATCATGCCTTTCTATGCTACTCGAGGATGCCAAAAGCTAGAGATGCTATGATGGGGGCATGATTATTTTCTTTGTCTGCTGCTTGTGGATTAAACTCTAGTAATGTGTTGACTTTTGTCTAATGACATGATCGGCAAAAGATCATGGAGGACTCCGAGGTCTAAACATGAAAAGGGGCAATCCTTGTCTATTGAAAAATGCAAGAAGTACTTAGGTCATCTAGATTCAATTTTGGCTAGATGCTTGTATTGACTTGCTAAATCAAAATCCATGTAAGTAATACTCAGGTCATCTCGGTTTAATTATACCTAGATGCTTGTATTTTCATACAACATAATAAAGTCCAATGATGAAAGCGCTTCAAAATACTTGCTATATCAAGGTGACAAATATCCATATCCATATCCATCTCCATCTCCATATCCATATCCATCTCCATATCCATACCATATCCAATTGCGTCTCATATCCATATTCATATCCATACCGTATCCAATTGCAAGTCTATCCTTAATCCATGTCAATCAAGTCAAGTCAATCTTGTCAAATGATCCAATCACAATCAATGGTCTTGATCCTTGTCCGGTCGTAAACCAACTCAATCAATCAATCAATCAATTGTCTTAGACAGGATGTTGCATTGTCAAAACCAGACCAACACACGCATCTTACATGACATGCTTCCTTTCTTGAAACCAGACACTATCCTTCGTGTTGCTCTAGGGATATATCATTCCCCACCATGACAACACTATCGTATCAAATGTCTTAGACAAGATGTTATATTGTCGAAACCAGACCCAGAGTCTTATATGACATATTTCATTCCTGAAACCAGACATCATCGATCCATATCATTGGTTTACTTCTTGACAGGGGTAATACCTTGGTTGTTCCTGTATCATTTGTGCATACTTGCTTACTTGCTTGTGTGTGTTATCATTTTTATCTTGCATTCCATATCATTCATCCCTTTCTTCTGTATCCAACCATTTCATCTCTTGTCAACATATCTTATCATGAGATTGTCTGTCTCATGCCGACCGCCTTTTCCCCGTCCAATCTTCCGAGGGGGCATCCTATCATCATAACCTGTACTAGGGGCAAACTGGGGCTTGTATCATTATCAGACTATTCTTATTCTTTGAAACAATGTGATAAAACACATTGCTTCAAAGAGGGGCAAAATGTAGACGCCTAAAATTGGCTCAGATTGAATTAAGTAAATATTCTAATATTTATCTTAATTCTTATTTTCTTCTGTCAATCAAATAAATATTATAAGTTTATTTGATTGGTTCATTATCCTACAATTAAATAAAATTATTTTATTTAATTAAAATCCCTAAATTCTTCTAGTGTCTCAAATCCTAAATCCACCTCATCAATCCACCTCATCTTTCCACCTCATCTTTCCACCTCACTATGTTGCATATATAATTAAATATTCTTAATATTTAATTAGCTAATATCTTCTATTCTCTAAAATTGAATTCTTAATTCAATTGTCCCCCACTATTCTCCACTCATTGAATTCTTAATTCAATTGTCCCCCACTATTCTCCACTCATTGAATTCTTAATTCAATTGTTCCCCACTATCCTCCACTTTGAATTTTTAACTCATCCACTATCCTCCACTCTGAATTTTTAACTCATCCACTATCCTCCACTCTGAATTTTTAATTCATCCATTATGAATTAAAGATTCACAAAAAATGAGAGCCATTGATCTCATCTTTTGATTCTCACCCTCCATTGCATTTTCAAAAAAATCTATAAATGAGACTCTTCTCTAAGCAATTAGGAGGGAATTCATTCTGGTATCCTCATAATGCCCAATTTCTTCTTAATTCTCTTCTTCATACCATCGTAATGCTGAAAGTATCCTAGCCATCCCATATCCTCCTTCATTATCCCTGTGTTTGAAATTCACATTCAACACAAACAGGTATCATAGCCATTTCTCCTTGTCATCTTGAGGAATCGAAGCAAGGAAGCAAGCTCCCTAAGGGCCAATCTCCATCACTCAATATCAAGAAAGAATAGGCGAGCAATGGAAGCCGCAGGGTAATAGGTTTTGTAAGTTTGTACTTCATTCATCTATTCTTGTTATTTGCATATTTCATTGATGTTTGGGTTTTATTATCTTTATTGATCAATCCATTTTCCCATTTACAGGTAATGCCCCACTCTACTGTATGCTTAGGTTGCTTCTTAGGCTTCTTGGATGTTGTGGCAGTAGAGGTTGAGGCTTGTGCTTTCTGAGGTGAAGGATTTGGGGTGATCTTGACACCAATGTTCATCCCTCCCCTCTTGGTTGCCTTAGATGAGCCTTCCTATATTCTCTTCTCCAGAGATTGTCTCTTATCTTTAAGGAAGTCATCATAATCTTCTTTTGCTAATTACTATCTCTTCCTTTATTATTAATTGTCACAACCACCCCCTTGGCTTTGAGCACATCGATCTCCTTCTCTACCCAAGCTTTGGTCAGTTGCATGAGCCTCTGAGTTATTATCTCTAGTGAAGTTTCCTCCAGCTGGCTTTAGTCAAGTGGGGAGATTGTCTAATTGTATATCTTCTTTTCTTCATACTCTTGAGACATGATAACTTCATCATCCTCTTGTAATTGTGGGGGGACTAGATTTGTCTCTGTGTGAGCCTTTAGTAGCTCCTTCTTCTTACTTCAACCTCATCATGGAAATCAACCCAATAATCTTCTATGTGCACTTGGTGCACTAGCTTCTTATATAATGCCTCCATCCTATGATAAGGATCATACTGCCTTGATAAGCAGAAAGGATGCAAACACATCAGTTGCAATCCTCCTATTGCCTCTTTAGTTGTTTCTGCATCAGGGCACATATACCAACCAATAATAAGTGGAAACATGACCTTGGGTATTTTATTCTTTTGGACAAATGCCTCATGTAAAGGCAATATATGCCTAGCGATCTCCATTACTATTACTTTGTATGTTGGGTATCTTGGCAACATCAAGGGTTGCCCATTGAAGCCTTCCATTCTTATGTAAGTAAATGCAGGGAACTGGATGAACCAAGATCTATTCCTGCCTACTGTTTCTTGAGCTTCCATGCTCATTCTTTTTTCTTTGTCCTCCTCCACTATTTAAACTAGATGCATGATTAAGAAGTCATTAACTCTCTTATAATGTTGGATGGATGCCCTCTTCCCTAGTTGTGGATAATGATCCCAGATTTTACATCTCTAGGATTACGACCAACCCTGCCAACAGTTTGCAAATCATCAAATGTTCCTTTGGTTGTACATGAATATACCACGTATGAAGATGTATGGAACATGTTAGTCTTGCGTCCTAGCTTCTTCATACTTTTGTCAATATTGTCACGATTAGTTTTACCCAATGTGGTTTTTTATCAGTGGACTCTATCATCCTCATGAGGCCATACGTCCAATCTTCAAAACAACCTACATTCAGTCTCCCCCTCGTCCAGCTCAACATAACCATCATGTACTGGTACTTAGGGGCAAAATTGAATTTGTACATGTGTACAAGCAATTTTGTTGATGCCTTGTATGTGCTGTCACTAGCCCTCCAGGAGAATACAAATTTCTTACACTCCTTGAAACTACCCTGATACTATTTCTCTACAGCTCCCAAATTAATCTTATACAGATTGGATCATGATGGTAAATTGAATGTGGAAGTGATGCCTGCAACCCTAAAATATGCATACACCATACCATGCTTCTCCACCTTTCAGGTGTGAACGTTGTAATTGTTAGCACACTCTGCCACTAGCTCAATGGCCGTTGTTGCATATGGGAACCCCCTGGTATACCACATACCTGAACTAAATATACTCATGAGTAAAGGATCTCCACTACCCCTCTCAAATTTTATCATCCATGCATCTAGATCAGTTTTCCCCAGTTGTGTATCACCTATTTGTCCATATTTGAATGCTGACCCTCTAGGTTGTATGCACATAGGTGTCAAGAATTCAGTATCTAACCTATTCTTATGAATCTCCATTGTGTCCTATAATGAAGATACATACTTCTTAACCTAACATGCATTTTAGGGTTTTAAATCTGACCATTTTCATGGATATCATGATGTTTTATCTTTTATAGAAACACATACGAACATCTTCATGTGAATTTACCTAAGTAAAAACCATTTACCTGTTTACCATGTTCAGAAATGAGAAAATGAGGATTCCATGAGTTACAGACCTAATTTCTGCACCTTAAATCTAATTTACTAGGATCAGGACATGTGGGTTCATTATTCAATCACCCTCCTCTGTTCACTGTTCAAGGTGCACCCCATTCCATTGAGCTCGTAGATTATTGTAATGGCATTCTTAATCACGCAGGAACTCTGTAATTTCTCGTTGAATGATTTGATAAGTGTAAAATGAGAATAAATCCCTTACTATAATGCTAACACATGATGAATTAGGGCATAATTAATGCTATATCATTCGTGTCCATGGATACACATGCAGTGTTCCTAAGATTACAACAGGTGGTGCCATGTAATTTAAAATTTTGAATATCCACCTACCGTTAAATGGCATTTAATACAGGGTCTGCATATTTGAAAATGTAGGGGTATTTAAACTATGCTCACAGTTCTTCAGAATATGCACATGACGTCATCGAGACAATTGCTCAACATTGACCAGAGGTAAGAAGCGGGTCACTAAGACCTGAAGGTATTTTACTTCCATTTGGATATCTGGGAATATGATGTGTCAATGTGGACAAGGTTAACCTGCCATGTGGCATCTTTCTATTGGTGCACGAAAATCTACATGTTATGGGTCTTGAGAATGGATATGCAGATATTAAGAAATATCCAGGTACCCAGTTATGTGAAATGTCCCCTCCTTTTCCAAAGATAAGGGTGACATCACCATTTTGAATGATGTTCTGAACTAGTTGTAATGTGACATCCTCACATTAGTGAAAATCAAGGCGCTAAGTAAATGTGCAGGATATTGGGGTTTATTGTTATATTCCATTGAGTCAGGATATTAGTAGATATCCATGATCTTAATGAATGTGATGACCCTAAGATCTCGAGTGTCCGAGTGACGTCATCTTATTACTGGGGTTTCTTTTGAATAGGTTGGGATGATGTCACCATCACATTCATGAATATCTTCACATTAAGTTAATGTGTGGGTGCTCACTGTTTATGGTTATGTTCGGTATCGGGATGTCTGGGTGACGTCATCATTGGATTATTATTTCCTTATGATGCTATTTAATGACGTCACTAGGATGTTAACTAATATGCAGGACATTAAGAAATGTGCTGACCTTCAGAATTTTCCTTGTATTTGGGTAAGTCCTCATATTTTTGAATATCAGGGATATTAAAGTCAAAGTGCACCCTTAGGGAATGTATGTGTATTTTGACGGTCTATGACTCCTAGGGTTTAATTTTGATGTCTACGTATTAGCAAATGTGCGGACATTGGGTTTTAATTTGTTAAAACTGACACTCAGGATATTAATGAATATCTGGGATATTAGGGAATGTGATGATTCCCCCCTTTGTGATTGTTTGACCAAACTTTGACTAGACATAACTTCTTAATCTTAGGGAATTTTGGGGTGATCCAAAAGGCAAACCTACTTAGAATTTTGCATTCTTTCACTTGATAAGGTTTGTGATAACAAAAATTGACTTTGAAAATTAAACTCTCCTTTTGAGGTCCTGATATGCATAGGATGACACCCTGACATGCATCTAATACTAACTCTTTTTACGATACCGCCCAAAGCAAGGGAACAAACAAGCAAGCAAAAAAAATTGGGTCATGTTGATGATTGTTTTTAGACAAGTCAACAATAGAGTAAAACACTAAGTTTCTCATTCTCTCTTGAATAAAGCTCTCCAAAGGCTAAGCTATGTGATCCAGTTAAGTAACTTCAAGGTTCCTTTGTGTATTTTGTAGATAATTGTTCTGGTTCCTCAGATGCGTAACTTCGGTTGACAATTTCTTCACTTGATCAATCAACTCTTTCTCTTATTGAGTCTTCGTAGAGGATGATGATGATCCTTGCAAATATACCAGTTTGGTAGGTGTAACTTGTGAAACTGGCACTCCAGGATGCAACACTAACTGATTAGCAGGAGTAGGAATAGGGTTCATTACTGGCATATGATGGGCCAATGCTTGATTGGTTCCTTGAATTTGATTTGGCATTGCCACATGCCCCATGTGATAGAGTGGCCCTTGGGTATTCATGTCTAAATTAGTATTCACTTTGACAGCTTTAGCATATGCTCCTGTTAAATCAGTAGGTAGTGCTCTTGCTCTCTTCATGAACATGGAAGTAAGTTGATCCAAAGCTACATAATAAATCTCCATTGCCATAGCTTCATTGATATTATATGGAGTCTGCAGTCTTGAATAAGCCTTATGAAACATGTGATTGAAGGCAATGAGCAGGTAAGTTGACATACCAAAAGGTAGCATCTCCTTCAAGTGTATATGGAAACAGCCTGCAAGCTACATCTTCATGTTTAATTCTCCTGTTTGAGAGAGTGTCCTCAAAAATCTTGATGTGTTCCTCTGCTGTTCGGTTTGCATCATTAATGTGAAATTTAGAGTAGAAGTCTTCAGGATTCTTGGGCATATTATTGTAGTTCATGAAAACTCCAAGAGGAGAAACATTTTCCAAGGGCCAGGCCACCATTGGAACATTTGCTTGTGGTAATGGACCTACCTGAGTAGCTCCTGACTGAACTGGAGTCACTTGAACTGTTGCTTGCATACTACTTGATTGAGCAACTCCTTGAGTTTGATTTCATGGAGGTGGAGTTTGGAACAAATTTGAGATATCTCCTCCACTTGGAGATCCTTGACTTGATGAAGTTGCTTTCTTCCCTTTCCTTTGATTAGGAAGAAATTCCAACTCTACCAACTCCTTGGATGCTCTTGGTGTAGACCTTAGAATTATCTGATGCTTCTTTGGTGAAAAGGAAAAAATTTGATCCAGCGTGCTATTCTTTCACCGATCCCTGAATGAAACAATTTGTTATGTAGGCCCTCCTTCTAGCGCTAGAAATGTTAATGATTGTTTTTAGACAAGTCAACAATAGAGTAAAACACCAAGTCTCTCACTCTCTCTTGAATAAAGCTCTCCAAAGGCTAAGTTATGTGATCTAGTGAAGTAACTTCAAGGCTCCTTTTCTTATGATTCGTGAGGGATTAACTCAGTGACATGATGTGATATTGCTGATTATCACAAAGGGACTTACACAATTGTTCTAACAACTTGATTGTTTCACTTGCTAGAGGAAAACACTTGGAATCTCTAAGTGCTACAACTTTCAGCGTATGATATGGAAAAAAAGTTCTTGATCCTAATTCCTAATGATGATAGATAAAAAAAATGAAAAAAAGATAAAGGTTTAGGAAACTACTCTAATCCTAGATGCAAGAAACAATTATCAATCAGGTGAAATCAACCAACTCTGTTTCACCAAGTTGAAACAACTACACAAGGTTGATGCAATCTTCTAAGGGTGATACAAGATATTCAAATCACTTATGTTCATGAAGGTTCAACAAACATAAACGATCAAAGTTAAGCTTACTTTGTTCAGTCTAACCATACACTACAACTTACAGGACACAAATCACAAATCGTATGAACATATAGATTCACCACGAAGCAATAATAATAACTCCCATCAACTAACAAAATACTTAAAAGAAAACTTAATCTCACTTAACATTCGCTTGAAGGAATTGGAAAGCATACAACACTACAAAACATAGACAAAATCACCAAACCAATGAATCTTGTATTATCTCAAAGAGTTCTTGCAACAATTTTTTTAGAATCTTCAACCTTACAAATGAGAGCAAAAGAGCCCTTATATAGGCTCCAAAATACATGAATGGCTGAGATCGATTAGCAAAGCCAATGGACCAAATTGTACCACCTAAGAAGGTGGTTACAACAAACTGCTATTTTTAGCATATGAAAGAGGGAACAAAGGCATGTTTCCCAAGAAGATAAGGATGACACATCATAGCCTATGAGGAATATTCATGTGAGACACCCCTAGTACTATTGTGAAGTTCAATGAATCTGGACACCACTTGAGCAATGTCTTCCATAGGTACACTTCTCACAGCATTAATGGATCCTTCTGCAGTCATCACATCTAACTCATAGATGTGAAGTGTCTTGTCCCAGTCAGATATCCAAGACTTGTTTGCTCCAAGATTGAAGGTAAGTGTGAATATGCTATCAAGTCATTCTTCATCAACACTATCCTTCTAAAAGTAAAATGCCTTGACTTGCTGTTTCATGTTCTCAATAGTTATTTCTCCATATGGATTGCATATTGTTGTCAATGAAGTATGCACATGATTTTGTGTCCTTAGAAGAACACTCCTTATTCTAGACATATCTACTTCAATCTTCTCAACTAGCTATCTCTTGTTGTGAAAGGAGAACTACCAAGTAGTGAAGTCATGTGAAGTATCTCGATCAATCACTTTGTTCTGAACTAGATCTTCTACTGAGGCTTCCATCAAGTCCTTGAGGCATGGCATATACTGTTCCTTGATAGGCTTGAACTCAGCACATATCTTCAATATTGTTTGAACTCTATCCTTGAGGCTAATGATTCTGTTATAAACTTGTATGATTTCCTCAAGATAGGTGTATGCTTTCTCCTCTATTTTTTCTATCCAACTCTTCACTAAATGAGAAGATGTTCTCATATCCTCAACTTGTGCTGTTGTTTCCTATAGAAGAATTGATGGAGGTACTGGAGTTGCTTCCCATTGTCAGATGGGTCGCATGACTTGCTGAATGTATTGCCTTAATATATTGAAGTCTTGGTCCATCTTTTACTTAGCTTCTCTTTCTTGCCTCAACATCATTATAGTATTGTTAACTGATTCTTGAAGCTCTTCTTCTACTTGTTCTCCCATAATTGGCCCCATGTCAATAGTAGTCATATTATAATCCTCAGGTATCATATCTTCCAAATTCTTCTCAAATCTAGGAACAACTACATGTACTTTCCTATTTCCAGAAGTATCCTGAGTGATTTTTGAGAAGGTAGTAGCTTTCTTCTTTTGATATTCTTTATGTGCATCCATGAGCAACTCTTCTACTAGAGCAGGTTGATATGCTTCTATAACTGTGTCCTCTTTAATTCTCTCTCTCAACTAGGGTGGAAATAAAGAAAGATTATGTTGCCTCTGTACTTACTTATACTGTATAGGTACTGCATCTTCATCTGATTCTCCTTGTCCTTCTATTTCTTGATCAGCAACATCATCATCTTCTATCTCAACAGTTGGACTTGAATGAATCTCTTTGGATGGAGCTGCCATAGTCTCTTCTACTACTTCAACTTCTTGTACTGGAACATTAGCATTTAAAATACCTTCTTGTAAACTAGATGAAGTAGATCAGCTGTTCTTCTTCTTTGCTCTTTGACTTGACTCTCCTTGCTCCTAACTAGGTCTTTTCCTTTTCCTAGCTTGATTATCACTCTTATCACTTATACTATGCTCAAGTCCACTATGTGAGCCCATATCATGTGTACTATGGTATTCTACTTCCTTTTCATCCATCTTCTTATATGTAAGAATTTGTCCTTCATCATTCATTTCTTGTAGCAACTGATTTGCACATGCTTTTGTCATAGCTAAGATTGGCTCAATCAATTTCTCATCAGATACATCTCTCTTTGACCAATCAACTATAAATGGTAAATCTTTAATCTTCTCTAACTCATCTATTAGTATAGTGTCATCTTCTATGAACTAATCTGGAATCTGAAGTACCTTTGATGCTCTTACCAATTCCCATGTGAGTCTTGAACACTTGAATGTCCTAAGATCATCTTCATCTTTTGCATTTGCCTAGTGATCCTCTAGTTGCATGACATGTTTATGTTCTCAATTGTATTTCCAACAAACTTTGAAAGTATCAAAATTAAGCCTTCTAACACCATGAGTTTGCAGATGATATGCTTGAAGCTCTGTTTCAGAATACTCAGCTGTTGCCAATGATGGACACTCAAGACCTTGTCCAAGGACTAGTGGAAACTAGATTCCTCCCCTCTTCCTCGATTTCTGCATCCTGATGAGTTCTAGGAGTTGCCTTGAAACCTCCAATAACACACCATCCTATTTGTTGGATATCTTGGTAACCTGTATGGATAGGATGTGCAACGTTGAATCCTTATGAATGTATATCTCTCATGCTATGTATACCAATTCCCATATGTCCCAATGAATTCTCTTGCTGCATTTGACAATATTTTGTGGAGTTCTCCTTGCAACCTTTTTAGTACGAACATAGCAAAGGCATCATTGAATCTCATATAGTGATTGATGTTCTTGAGATGCAAGTGAGGGTAACATTGATGTGACAAGTACTTATCTGGTCCAATTCCAACTTCTCCTTTCTTAGTCAAACCAAGATAAACTTCATTCCTTTCTAGAAGATATACTATGTAAGAGCTTATGTGGAAAGATTTAGTAGTTGAGAAATTAATGAGTTGCTCATGCATGGTTTGACTAATGAGTCCAACCCAATCAATCATCTTGCCTTTGAGAACTAATTTGATGAATGAATACATCCACGACTGAAATGTTGCTGATTGAGGCATACCTGTTACCCTGTTAAGGAACATGATTAAGTATCCAATCTCCGGATGAAAATCTGGTTTATGAAACCGTGGAGGATTGTTATTATTGAACTTCATTGATGGATTTGCCATCCACTCCTTCTTCATCTCTTGCAATCTCTTCTTTGAATCACCATCATACTCTTGTTGACCCTGTTGTATGGAGATGTCAATCATCCTGTCCTTGGTTGGGATGTTAAATGTGTCTTCAACCACTTCCTTTTGTAAGTAGGCTAACACTGTTCCATCCTTAGCCACTATTTGTCTATTGTTCTTGTCATATTTTTTAACGCATTCTATAATCAACTCTTAACATGGTAGAACTGGTGGAAAGTAGGCAACTTCAATGACTCCACTCTTCACAATGGTCCTTGCAAGATTACTCCTTGTAGGCTCTTGAAGTACACTATTGATGTCCTCTAAACTGTTGTTGCGCATATTCACATCACTAACATTTGTCCATCGTGTAACAAGCTTGGACTCCAGAACTCTTCCTTTGGCATCCATGCGAATTCTTATTTGTCTTTCCTTAGATGTCATCGCCATGATCCTACAAGATATAGACATGAATAGGTAACTTGAAATATAAATGATCAAACCAATCACTTCAGTCTGCTACATCTATTGAAATCTGATTTTTCAATGATCTAAAAAATGGAATTTTACAAGAAAATTATGACTTTTATCATTGTAATTTACTATCTTCTATGCAAAATTTTATCAACACTTAAACAATTTTCTCCTTGAAATCAATAAGCCTGTTGAAAATGAAAGAAAAAATAGAACATTACCTTCAAATCAGACTTATAAATGGACTGATTTGGATGAATACCTTCAACAATTGATCAAAATCAAACTCAACTTGACAAAAATCAGATTGTACCTTGCTAAGAACTCATTTTATTTCTGCTCCTTGAGGCAAATTTGATGCTTGGTGAATGACAAAATGAAATCCAAAGGAAGATATATATACAATTTACTTCAAAAACTTGGAATTTCCCTCTAGGCTGACCTGATTTAATGCAATAAAATTATTTAATTTGTTCATTTTCATACCACATGTGGCACAAAATTCCAAGTTAATTGGGTCTTGGTTTAAAAACTTGAATTTTTGCATGAGCATTATAGTTCCATCTTGGGCACACTGGATGAATGTTTTGACTTCTCCTTGGCAACGGTGCATTAGATGGATGTTTTAGATCTTCTTTGGAAAATCACTAAGGTGGCGCATTAGTTTGGGCACATGAGATGAGGATTTCAGATCATCTTGAAATCACACCTTTAAAACTTCACTTTAAACCATGATGAGGGCACTTTAGATGTGGCACATGGGTTGAGGTGCAATGGATGGGGTTCTTGATCCTTGCTTAAACATTCTTACAGAATTTGAATTCATTCTCCCTCAATTGTGGTGCATCAAATGAGGCGCATTGGTTGAGATTTTTAATCTTCGATAGAAAGGTCTCTTTGAAATTGCAAGCAAATCACTCCAACTTAGGTGCATTTGATCATGATCTTATTCTTTGCTTGGAGTGCCTTTGAAGTGAGGATGCATTGGATAGCAAGTTAGCTCAACACTTAAAAAAAAACCCAAAGATTTGGATTGAGTCACATTCCACAATGGCACACTAGACAAGGCGCATTGGATGAGCATTTCAAACTTTGGTTGAATTCGCCTTTTTCACATAACAAACTTCCTATGTTAGGCACACTAGTTGAGGCACACTAGATGAATATTTGGATCTTTAGTTGAAATCATACTTGAAACTTGAAATTCACCTCATACAAAATTGGTGCCTTGGTTGACCAATTTGATCCTCCATTTGAATGATGCATTTGAACAATCAAGATAAAATTTTCATCTTAGGCACACTAGATGAGGTGCATGGGATGGATATTTCAATCTCTTCTTAAAATGCTTTCAAAAGCTTGAATTCAACTTCTTTCCATAAGGGCGCATCATATAATAATTTTGATCGTTGCTTAAAATTAGCACACTAGATGAGGCGCATTGCTTCCTAATCTTGATCTTAAATTGGATTTGTCAAAACTCATCATAATTCTTCTCCAATAAGGCACAAGAGATCAATATTTTAGTCTTCTCTAAAAAGATGTTCAAACTTCACTTTCTCTGATGGAATTTCTCCATTTAACTCAACTTCATCCTCATTAAAAGGAGGCACATCAGATAAGGCACATTAGATCATCATGTTATTCTCCCTTAAAATCACTTCTTTTCACTGAACATGGATCCCTCATCATGGTACACTGGATAGGGCGCATGGGATCATGATTTTGTGCTCCAGTCAAAAGATGCAAAAACTTGAAACAGATCACACTCCAAAGAAGGGCGCACTAGATAGGGCGCATTGGATCATCATTTTAGGCTCCAGATGAGATCATGTTTGAAACTTTGAAGTTAACCCCTAGTAGTGGCACAATGGATTAGGCGCATCAGATGGGGAATTTGTCACCTAGTTGAAAAGATGTCTAAAACCTAAACGAATTCACCTCATAGGAGTGGTGCATTTCTTCATGATTTTGGCCTTCACTTGAGCTCTTAGCCACTTTCATCTTTCAATCATCCGACCATGATTCAATCCAAGAGATACCAACATGCTGGAGCCTAGTTGTAAGTGATAGCTATGACAAACATCGACACAATCTGATTCCAAACTTAACACAAAGTTGAAGAAGAATTCTAAATAGAACAACCTAACCTAAGGCAAACAAAAAGGAGGGGGTCCCCATTTGCAACGGGGCAATGTGTGATTAGGTCACAACATCTAGAAATGTTGATGATTGTTTTTAGACAAGTCAACAATAGAGTAAAACACTAAATCTCTCTCTCTCTCTTGAATAAAGCTCTCCAAAGGCTAAGCTATGTGATCTAGTGAAGTAACTTCAAGGTTCCTTTTCTTATGATTCGTGAGTGATTAACTCTGTGAATTGATATGATATTGCTGATTATCACAAAGGGACTTACACAATTGTTCTAACAACTTGATTGTTTCACTTGCTAGAGGCAAACACTTGGAATCTCTAAGTGCTACAACTTTTAGCGTATGATATGGAAACGAAGTTCTTGATCCTAATTTCTAATGATGTTAGATAGGAAAAATGAAAACAAGATAAAGGTTTAGGAAACTATTCTAATCCTAGATGCAAGAAACAATTATCGATCAGGTGAAATCAACCAACTTTGTTTCGCCAAGTTGAAACAACTACACAAGGTTGATGCAATCTTCTAAGGGTGATACAAGATATTAAAATCACTTATGTTCATGAATGTTTAACAAACATAAATGATCAAAGTTAAGCTTACTTTGTTTAGTCTAACCATACACTGCAACTTGCAAGCCACAAAACACAAATGGTATGAACATATAGATTTCATCACGAAGCAATAATAATAACTCCCATCAAGTAACAAAACACTTAAAAGAAAACTTAATCTAACTTAACATTCACTTGATGGAATTGGAAACCATGCAACACTTCCAAACATAGACAAAATCACCAAACCAATGAATCTTGTATTATCTCAAAGAGTTCTTGCAACAATTTTTTCAGAATCTTCAACCTTACAAATGAGATCAAAAGAGCCCTTATATAGGCTTCAAAATACATGAATGGCTGAGATCGATTGGCAAAGCCAATGAACCAGATTGCACCACCTAAGAAGGTGGTTACAACAAACTACTATTTTTAGCATATGAAAGAGGGAACAAAGGCACGTTTCCCAAGAAGATAAGGATGACACATCATAGCCTATGAGGAATCTTCATGTGAGGCACCCCTAGTACTACTATGAAGTTCAATGAATCTAGACACCACTTGAGCAATGTCTTCCATAGGTACACTTGTCGCAGCATTAATGGATCCTTCTGCAGCCATCACATCTGACTCATAGATGCCAAGTGTCTTCTCCCAGTTAGATATCCAAGACTTTTTTTCTCTAAGATTGAAGGCAAGTGTGAATATGCTATCAAGATGTTCTTCATCAACACTATCCTTCTGAAAGTAAATGCCTTGACTTGCTGTTTTATGTTCTCAATAGTTATTTCTCCATATGGATTGCATATTGTTGTCAATGAAGTATGCACATGATTTTGTGTCCTTAGAAGAACACTCCTTATTCTAGACATATCCACTTTAATCTTCTCAACTAGTTGTCCCTTGTTGTGAAAGGAGAACTACCAAGTAGTGAAGTCATGTGAAGTAGCTCGATCAATCACTTTGTTCTGAACTAGATCTTCTACTGAGGCTTCCATCAAGTCCTTGAGGCATGGCATATACTATTTCTTTATAGGCTTGAACTTAGCACATATCTTCAATATTGTTTGAACTCTATCCTTGAGGCTAATGATTTTGTCATAAACTTGTATGATTTCTTCAAGATAGGTGTATGCTTTCTCCTCTATTTTTTCTATCCAACTCTTCACTAAATGAGAAGATGTTCTTATATCATCAACTTGTGCTACTATTTCCTGTGGAAGAATAGATGGAGGTACTGGAGTTGCTTCCCTTTGTCATATGGGTCACATGACTTGCTAATATATTGCCTTAATGTATTGAAGTCTTGCTCCATCTTTTGCTTAGCTTCTCTTTCTTGCCTCAACATCATTCTAGTATTGTTAACTGATTCTTGAAGCTCTTCTTCTACTTGTTCTCCCATAATTGAACCCATGTCAATAGTAGTCATATTATAATCCTCAGGTACCATATCTTCCAAATTCTTCTCAACTCTAGGAACAACTACATGTACTTTCCTATTTCTAGAAGTATCCTGAGTGATTTTTGAGAAGGTAGTAGCTTTCTTCTTTTGATCTTATTTCTGTGCATCCATGAGCAACTCTTCTACCAGAGCAGGTTGATATGATTCTATAACTGTGTTCTCTTTAATTCTCTCTCTCAACTAGGGTGGAAATAAAGAAAGATCATGTTGTCTCTATACTTGCTTATACTGTATAGGTACTGCATCTTCATCTGATTCTCCTTGTCCTTCTATTTCTTGATTAGCAACATCATCATCTTCTATCTCAACAATTAGACTTGAATGAATCTCTTCAGATGGAGCTGCCATAGCCTCTTCTACTACTTCAACTTCTTGTACTGAAACATTAGCATTTGAAATACCTTCTTGTAAACTAGATGAAGTAGATCAACTATTTTTCTTCTTTGCGCTTTGACTTGACTCTCCTTGCTCCTGACTAGGTCTTTTCCTTTTCCTAGCTTGATTATCACTCTTATCACTTATACTATGCTCAAGTCCACTATGTGAGCCCACATCATGTGTACTATGGTGTTCTACTTCCTCTTCATCCATCTTCTTATATGTAAGAATTTGTCCTTCATCATTCATTTCTAGTAGCAACTGATTTGCACATGCTTTTGTCATAGCTAAGATTGGCTCAATCAATTCCTCTTCAGATACATCTCTCTTTGACCAATCAACTATATATGGCAAATCTTTAATCTTCTCGAACTCATCTATTAGTATAATGTCATCTTCTATGAACTGATCTGGAATCTAGAGTACCTTTGATGCTCTTACCAATTCCCATGTGAGTCTTGAACACTTGAACGTCCTAAGATCATCTTCATCTTTTGCATTTGCCCAGTGATCCTCCAGTTGCATGACATGTTTATATTCTTGATTGTATTTCCAACAAACTTTGAAAGGATCAAAATTAGGCCTTCTAACACCATGAGTTTGCAGATGATATGCTTCAAGCTCTGTTTCGGAATACTCAACTACTGCCAATGATGGACACTCAAGACCTTGTCCAAGGACTAGTGGAAACTAGATTCCTCCCCTCTTCCTCCATTTCTGCATCCTGATGAGTTCTAGGAGTTGCCTTGAAACCTCCAATAACACCATCCTATTTGTTGGATATCTTGGTAACCTATATGGATAGGATGTGCAACCTTGAATCCTTATGTATGTATATCTCTCATGCTATGTATACCAATGCCCATATGTCCTAATGAATTCTCTTGCTACATTTGACAATCTCTTGTGGAGTTCTCCTCGCAACCTTTTTAGTATGAACATAGCAAAGGCATCATTGAATCTCATATAGTGATTGGTGTTCTTGAGATGCAACTGAGGGTAACATTGATGTGACAAGTACTTATCTAGTCCAATTCCAACTTCTCCTTTCTTAGTCAAACCAGGATAAACTTCATTCCTTCCTAGAAGATATACTATGTAAGAGCTCATTTAGAAAGTTTTAGTACTTGATAAATTAATGAGTTGCTCATGCATGGTTTGACTAATGAGTCCAGCCCAATCAATCATCTTGCCTTTGACAACTAATTTGATGAATGAATACATCCATGAATGAAATGTTGCTGATTGAGGCATACCTGTTACCCTATTAAGGAACATGATTAAGTATCCAATCTCCAGATGAAAATCTGATTTATGAAACTGTGGAGGATTGTTAGTATTGAACTTCATTGATGGATTCACCATCCACTCCTTCATCTCTTTCAATCTCTTCTTTGAATCAACATCATACTCTTGTTGACACTATTATATGGAGATATCAATCATCCTATCCTTGGTTGGGATGTTAAATGTGTCTTCAACCGCTTCCTTTTGTAAGTATGCTAACACTGTTCCATCCTTAGCCACTATTTGTCTATTGTTCTTGTCATATTTTTAACACATTCTATAATCAACTCTTGACATGGTCCTTGCAAGATTACTCCCGATAGGCTCTTGAAGTACACTCTTGATGTCCTCTAAAATGTTGTTGCCCATATTCATGTCGCCAACATTTGTCCATCGTGTAACAAGCTTGGACTCTAAAACTCTTCCTTTGGCATCCATGCAAATTCTTGTTTGTCTTTCCTTAGATTTCATCGCCATGATCGTACAAGATATAAACAACGAATAGGTAACTTCAAATATAAATGATCAAACAAATCACTTCAGCCTTCTACATCTATTGAAATCTGATGTTTTCAATGATCTAAAAAATGGAATTTTACAAGAAAGTTATGACTTTTATCATTGTAATTTACTATCTTCTATGCAAAAATTCATCAACACTTAAACAATTTTCTCCTTGAAATCAATAAGCCTGCTGAAAATGAAAGAAAAATCAGAACATTACCTTTAGATTAGACTTATAAATGGACTAATTTGGATGAATACCTTCAACAATTGATCAAAATCAGACTCAACTTGACAAAAATCAGATTGTCCCTTGCTAAGAACTCATTTTATTTCTTCTCTTGAGGCAAATTTTCTATTTGGTGAATGACAAAAAGAAATTCAAAGGCAGATATATATACAATTTACTTCAAAAACTTGGAATTCCCCTCTAGGCCGACTTGATTTAATGCAATAAAATCATTTAATTTGTTCATTTTCATACCACATGTGGCACAAAATTCCAAGTTAATTGGGTCTTGGTTTAAAAACTTGAATTTTTGCATGAGCATTATAGTTCCATCTTGGGCACACTGGATGAATGTTTTGACTTCTCCTTGGCAAGGGTGAATTAGATGGATGTTTTGGATCTTTTTTGGCAAATTACTAAGGTGGTACATTAGTTTGGGCACATGAGATGAGGGTTTCAGATCCTCTTGAAATCACACCTTTGAAACTTCACCTTAAACCATGATGAGGGCGCTTTAGATGTGGCGCATGGGTTGAGGCGCAATGGATGGAGTTCTTGATCCTTGCTTAAACATTCTTACAAAATTTGAATTCATCCTCCCTCAATTGTGGCGCATCAAATGAGGTGCATTGGTTGAGATTTTTAATCTCTGGTAGAAAGAGCTCTTTGAATTGCAAGCAAATCGCTCTAACTTAGGTGCATTTGATCATGATCTTATTCTTTGCTTGGAGTGCCTTTGAAGTGAGGATGCATTGGATAGCAAACTAGCTCAACACTTAAAAAAATCCCAAAGATTTGGATTGAGTCACATTCAACAATGGCACACTAGACAAGGCACATTGGATGAGCATTTCAAACTTTGGTTGAATTCACCTTTTTCACTTAACAAACTTCCTATCTTAGGCGCACTAGTTGAGGTGCACCAGATGAATATTTGGATCTTTAGTTGAAATCATACTTGAAACTTGAAATTCACCTCATACAAAATCAGCGCCTTGGTTGACCAATTTGATCCTCCAATTGAATGATGCATTTAAAGAATCAAGATAAACTTTTCATCTTAAGCACACCAGATGGGATGCATGGGATGGATATTTCAATCTCTTCTTAAAATTCTTTCAAAAACTTGAATTCAACTTCTTTCCATAAGGGCGCATCATATAATCATTTTGATCATTGCTTAAAATTAGCACACTAGATGAGGCACATTAGTTTCTGATCTTGGTCTTAGCTTGGATTTGTCAAAACTCGTCATAATTCTTCTCCAATAGGGCACAAGAGATCAACATTTTAGTCTTCTCTAAAAAATGTTCAAACTTCACTTTCTTCGATGGAATTTCTCCAGTTAACTCAACTTCATCCTCATACCAAGGCGGCACATTAGATAGGGTGCATTAGATCATCATTTTATTCTCCCTTAAAATCACTTATTTTCACTCAACATGGATCCCTCATCTTGGCACACTAGATAGGGTGCATGGGATCATGATTTTGTGCTCTAGTCGAAAGATGCAAAAACTTGAAATAGATCACACTCCAAAGAAGGGTGCACTGGATAGGGTGCATTGGATCATCATTTTAGGCTCTGGATGAGATCATGTTTGAAACTTTGAAGTTCACCCCCTAGTAGTGGTGCATTAGATGGGGAATTTGTCATCTGGTTGAAAAGATGTCCAAAACCTAAATTAATTCACCTCATAGGAGTGGCACGTTGCTTCATGATTTTGGCCTTCACCCGAGCTCTTAGCCACTTTCATGTTTTAATCACCCAACCATAACTCAATCCAAGAGATACCAACATGCTGGAGCCTAATTGTAAGTGATAGCTATGCCAAACATCGACACAATCTCATTCCAAACTTAACACAAGGTTGAAGTAGAACTCTAAATAGAACAACCTAACCTAAGGCAAACAAAAAGGAGGGGGTCCCCATTTGCAATGGGGTGATGTGTGATTAGGTCACAACATCTAGCGACTCCACTGGAGATATGTTCCTGAACATTTCAGAAATAAGGATTAAATCCCAACTCAAAACCTTCGAATCATCTTCTCCAATCCATTAACTAGTCAAAGACGGACTCAAAAAAGGAAAAGAATCATAAACTAGATCAAGACACTACATCTCCTGATGTGTGATTAAAGATAGATTTCAATTAAAACAGCTTCTTAAATGTTCCAAAGATAAACAGTAGTCAAGTTTCAACATTTCCATGTACACCCACACACTAGATCAAATAAACACAACTACATAATCAAAGAATCAAAACCAATTGTCAGCGCGTCTATCCATATTTAGAGGATGAAAGTGCGTACACTTGGGTTCATTTTTATCCTTCAGATACTACAATCATCTAAGTTCACCTATCTTAAGCTAGGTAAGTTCATGAAAGGTGGACAAATGAAGAACACATATACATGGATGAAATTGGCAATGATGGTATGTAATGGCAGTGAACGAAGTGATGGAGGAATGGGTATGATATAGAAATGGAAATGAAATGAAATGAGACAGTGTGTCTCTACCATGATGCTTGTTTGCCAGGTTTTCATCATGATACTTATCCAAGGCACCATCGAAGGTGGTTTTCACCTGTGGACGAAAGATTTGTCTTTACTATTTTTTTTAAATAGGATGACCATTACACATAGCGTCTGTTTGCCAAGTTTTCACCATGGTAACGAGTAGAAGGAACTCAATAGTCTGATTCTGTAGATAAAATGATGCTCCATACACAAACCATGTCAAGTTATTATACTTGTAGATGTTGGCTAGAAATGATAGATATGATATGAATTGTGAAAAGTGAACTGAAGTAGTGGACTATGATGTGGATTATACAAAATAGGTAAATGAAAAGTGTATCCAAAACATAGACCAAGCGAGTGGTGGAATGAATGGAATGAAACCATAATCAATGTCTGCTTGTACCGACCTAAACTTCAAATCTTGCAAATGGAAGGGAAGTGTATTTAGGAATGGGAAGTGATGGTTAGTGAATGGGTAAAGTGATAACTTCAAGACCCACACGAACTTAGAATATTATTGATTTGATTTTATTTCATGGGATGAAGTAATTTGGAATTTTGAATGGAAATGGAAATGGAATGGATGGATGGATGGATTGTATGGATGCAGAAGCTTCTTTGGATTAAGCTTCCTAAACTTAGGTACCTGAACCTTTATTTTAGCCTTTTCTTTTGGAAGTATAGAATGAAATGACCTTTTGGAAACATTTTGCTTTGATTTCTTGCATTTTTGTTTTGAGGCATAAAGATCTTTAGATTTTTAGGAATTTTCTTTTTATAGTAGAAAAGCATCCAAGGATTTATTACATGACAATATGGAATGGGAAAATGGATTACAAGTTCTAATTTAGATGACACTCACATTTGCTGACCATGATTAGAAAATGGAAAACAATGAGTAAAAGGAGATAGAGGGTAAAGAAAGTGAAAGCAAAACGGATGGCAGAAGATGCAAGTAGTTACTTGCTTTTGAATCCTTGCATGGTAACTGGGGTGGAGTGAATACATATGATAGGTGGATAAGGGATTTATATGGAATGGAAACCAACATCATGAACTTCTCATACCTTGGGTGAATATATTCCAAGGTTATATATATTGACATACATGGACTTGGACATACTCTGTTCTTCGAATGACTCAGATTAGAAACTTGATGGTACATATAGAATATAAGGCAAACCATTGGACTAAGCAAATGATTCAGATATCAGACTCAAATTCATTATTGGATGGAAAAGACAAAATCTTTATTGTGTGAATGAGCCGATGAGTGGAATGGATAGATGGAGGAATGAAATATGCAAAAATGCTTATAATGGAGTAGAATGGAACCATGAACTACCTTGAGATTTTCACTTAATCCAAGCTCACAAAGACTTTCCTAGTAACTTTGGGATCATTAAGATATGTAAAGTATAAAACCTTAAAATATTTCAAGCAATACCTAACAATTGACTCATCTCCCAAGAGTAAGCAGTCAAGCTATCTGATGTTGGCAATGGAATCCATGAGAAATCCATCAATCATGACCTAAGTTTCTCAAAGGAAAACATAAGAATTCATAACATTTAGATTTAGTATTTTAAAACATTATGATCAAAAGATAACAGTATCAGGACACAATATATGATTAGTTTCCAAGTCAAGTCCAAAATTTAACTTGCTGACAAACTGAAAGAACAATGATCTTCCACCTCTAAGAATTTCACGAATTTATATTTAAGAAACAAACCAACATAACTTAGTGAAATTATACCAAATGTGTGCATATGTTTCATCACTCCCTTGCAAATCAGGAATCCCCCAAGATAATTAACTAAAGCAACTAAAGCAAACTAAACTAAAGAAAACAAAAAAAGCTTGAGTCGAATGACATCAAGGCGAGCAAATCTAATCTAAGAAAGCAAGAAACAACAAAAAGGAAACCTATTCTAACTATGTACAAGCAAGTCCCATAAGGAACTCAAGGTTGGAAATAGTGTTTTATGAACTACCCGTTAATGAGCAATGGGATATCTCCTCCAGTCAATGTCTTCAACTTAAAAGCATTCTCTCCCAAAATTTTAGCAATCTGATAGGGACCTTTCCAAAGATAATCAAATTTATCGTGGTCTCCTTGTCTTTCATGTGCTTTGTCCCAATATAGAACTAAATAAAAAATCTTGAATGATTTCACCCTTGCTTGGTGATCAAACCAATGTTTCACCACTCCTTGGTGTTTCATGAACTTGTCCAAAGCAATATCTCACTTTTCTTCCAGATGCAGCAATTGTGAAAGTCTCATTTGCACTCTCTCATCTTCTTCTAAATATTCTTGCATAAACTGTAACATCAGAATCCTCAGTTCTATTGGGAAGATGGGGTGTTGGCTGTAAACTAAATGGTAGGGAGAAGTATCTAAGGAAGACTTGACATAGGTTCTGTCTGTCTAGAGAGCAAACTTCAGTTGGGTGTGCCAGTCTCTCAGGTTCTTGTCTAATACCTTCTTTATCGCATTTAAAAGATTCTTGTTTGTTGACTCAGCCAAACCATTACCCTGTGGATAATAGTTTGATGAAAACTTCAAAGTTATTCCGTACTCAAAGGCCCAATTTGATGTAACCTACTTTTAGTATCTGATGTGTTGTTGCCAGTCCAACGCCATGACAAGTTCCAAATTTATCATGAAACTACTCCATGATCTGTTTAGCTTCACTTCTATTAACACATCTCAAATAAATTCCTTCATGGTTCTGTCGAAACAAAACTAACCCTTGTAACATGAAATGTCAGCTTCTATACCTCAGTGCCCTTCTTTGTGTTGAATGCATATGGTCCGGGTATCTTTGACTTAGCAAGTATTATACAATATCATTGTACCACTCATCTGGAGATATAGCCTCAAGCACATATTCTTGTTACACTAGTCCTGGACCTTCAACTATTATAGCCTGTGTGAGCGCTTGTCCTCGCACTAGTTTCATCGGCTGAATTTCAATATCATACTCTTGTATGATGGCGACCCACTTGCCTCTTCTCTCGCCCAATTCATTCTACATTAACAATGTCTTGATAGCGACATCTGGGACTATTGCATATACTCTTCTCCTTAAGATATAATGTTTGAATTTCTTGATGGCCTTCACCAAAGCATATGCTTGTTTTTCAACACAAGGGTACCTTAACTTTGCATCTTTGAAAGGACCACTCATGAATGCGATGGGATGCTCATCTTTTTCTTCTGTTTTCTGAGTTAGAATCCCTGTACAAGTATGATCTGATGGAAAAGAATATAAATAAAAAGGTTTCATATAATTCAGACTGATGAGTATAGGAGCACTGGAAATTGCTTGTTTTATTTCTTCAAAAGCTCTCTTAATTTGTGGAGTCCATTCCACCTTTGCATCTTTCTTCAACATGTCATTTAAAGGTTTGACTATTTCTGCGAACCCGGTGATAAATTTCCTTACAAAATTGATCTTTCTGAAGAAAGAATTTAATTCCTTCTTACTTGTAGGCATGATGACCCTTTTGATAGCTTCAACTTGATCAAGATCAATAGAGATTCTGTGTTCTGATATAACATGGCCCAAAAGCTTTCCCTCAGTCACCCTAAACATACACTTCTGCAGATTAAGAGAAATACCATATGTTTTGCATGCTTCAAAAACTTTCCTCAAATGTTCCACATGATATGTCTTGTTCTTTGAAAACACTGTGAGTTCATCCATGTAAATGATAATACATTTTCCGATTATGTCTCTGAAAGCAATGTCCATAGCTCTTTGAAAATTTGCTCTGGCATTGATCAAACCAAAGGGCATTCTTCTGTATGCATATGTCCCCCACTTGGTGGTGAAAGCAGTCTTCATTTGATCCTCTTCTTCTACCATAACTTGATTATATCTAGAATATCCATCCAAAAAGGACATCATCTGTGATCCATTTACTATCTGGAGTACTTCATCTAGTGAAGGCAAAGGGTAGTTGTCTTTTTCTGATGCTCGATTGAGATTTCTGAAGTCTACGCACAATCTTATTTCACCATTTTTCTTCCTAACTGGGACTAAGTTGGTGACCCGCGTCGAGTGTCTTATTGGAAAGATTATCTTTGCCTGTAGCAACTTCTTCACTTCTTGATAGATAAGGGGTTGTAATAAAGGATTTACTGGTCTTTGACGTTGCTGAAAAGGTTTGCTTCCAGGCTTGAGAGGAATCATATGTGTGATAATAGAAGTATCATATGTTTTTAAATCTTCATATCCCCAAGCAATGAAATCCTAAAATTCCTTCATACTTTTGATTATGTTTTCTCTTTCTTTAGGTGTACAGACCTTCCCAATGAAGACATTTTTTACATCTTGTTATGTTCCCAAATTAACTGCATCACATTTATTTCCGTCTTCATTGCGATATTGAAGAGTGCTCAGTTTATCTGAATCAAAGAGTCTTTCTAGCTCTATCATGCCCTTTGGGATAGTGTTGTTCTTTAAATTCATGATCCCATCAGGATCAAACTTAGCTCCTTCTACTGTACTCTCATCAATAACTTGGGTAGTGAATATTCCTGAATTTGTTAAGAAGTCTAGTATGTGTTTATCATCCTCAAAGACTTGAAAGTTTGTAACATTATCTGGTACTGAAGGTACTGACATCAATTCAACTATGAACTTCTTTAACCCTTCCATTGCTAGAGGCTCGAGGGAACTTGTAGCTTGAGCTAATGCATTGGCAACTTGATTCTTTGATCTGTAGATTGATTGGATAATGAAAGCATCAAAATCTTCAATGAGATCCCACACCTGATTCATGTACTTCTTCAATCTCTTATCATGGCACACATACTACTTTCTAACTTTCTTGATTACTATCTTTGAATCCCCGAATACATGTAAGATCTTAGCCTTCTTTTTAATGGTGAGGAGCAATCCATGCACTAAAGCTTCATATTCTGCGACGTTGTTTGTACAAGGAAACTGTAGCCTCAATGCTGATAGATATGCCTCTCCAATTAGACTGATCAATTCAAAGCCAGCTCTAGATCCTTGTTTGGATTTGGATCCTCAAACCTTAATGTCCATACTTGATTAGTTTCTTTCTTTGAACTTTGCATATTACTATCCTTATTTTCTTCACATGTTTCCTGAGTAATTTCTTCTATCAAAACTGCTGAACTTGATTCTTCCCTGAAAACCTCCTCTGGGACAGGTTTTTTGATATCCTCAGGATTTCTAAGCCCATAGCTTCTGGAATCCTTTTTTAAACTTGTTCTAGAGCCACTTCACACATTGCACAAGAAAATTTGGAATGGAAGGCATTATGGATTCTGCACCAATTGGGCAGCAATAAATCCTGAATACGCACATGACTTCCTAGCTCCATGCCTTACTTCACATGTTTCAAAACAAAATTTTGAAAGTTCTCAAACATGCCTTCACTTTCCTCATCTGATGCAGTATCATGATCACTTCCTATAAGACCTTCTATTGGATTATGGAACATCAAAACTTCTTCGACCTTAGGTTTATAGACACCAAGATCTGTCTCTACAAAGAGGATTTCATTATCTTCTCCATACTCAATGATCATCAACTTCAGCTGTGGAGTACTATCTATTCTGATTTTATTTGGCAGTCCTTTCCAAGATAGCCACATATGAGAGAAATCCATAGAAACATATCCATTTAACTTCCTTAACTAGTCTCTACTTAACAACATTCTCTATCCCTCAGGAATGTCTACAACTAAAATGTCAATATAATGCTAAATTTTAGGATCAGCTGCCAATTGCATATGGATGTTGTGCAATTCTCCTACAACTCGAACCTCAGTTTTATCGAACTATGTCACCTTCTTGGAAGTTTGTTTAGGGACTAGGCTAAGTTTCTTGCAGACACCTAGTGGCATAACATTACTTGATGCTCCTGAATCCATTAAATAGCTATGCAAAAGTTTTCCAAATATTCAAACTGATAAAAGGAATGGTGTCTGTTCATCCTTCCCTTGGTAGAAAACTACTAATTTCTTCTTTGGAGTACTGTAATCTGACTTAGTTGCTAGTTCCAGATCTCCCTGTGAATTTTGATCTTTTACTATGTTGTTTTGTGTAGATGTTTTCTTCACTCCAACTTGTTCATCTTTGGCTGTGCTAGATGAATCTCGTGCCACATAAATTGCATTTGTTTGCCCTTGCAGATGAGGAGGTACTGATTGAACTGTATTTGTATTTTGAACAATATTTGTTTGAGGTGCACTGGATGTGGATGGTTTTGATGAACTGGTAGCAACTTGCACATTTTGATTTCCACCTTTTGTAGCAGTATTGTTGAAACTCCCCAAGAAAGCTTCCCTTATTTTAGGTACTCTCTTCAGTTCCATCAATGGTAAACTTATCTTTACCTTTTTGAGTTCCTCTACCACACATTGACTTAATCTCTTCAAATCATCTTTAGGGGTTTCTTTTCAGGGAGGATCAACCCTTAAAGCAATGTTTTGTTGTGGAGCATCTCACGATGGGGTCACTCTCTGGGCTGGATCTCTTTGTTTGTATTTCGGTGAATCCTTTGGGAAACTTGGATTATTACTCGTATTGGGATTTAGTGGAGTTTGGAGATTATTTCAAGGAATTGATGTAGTCATGGGGTCTTGTGTCTAAAAGTTTTGTTGATAAATCCTTTAAGATACATTTCCTAATGATTGCTGAAATGCTTGTACTTCGCCTGATGTCTCAGCTTGGAAATCATTGCTAAATGGAAGGTGATGATAGTATGTGTCTTCAATTGGTCCATTTACTGAAGCTGGTGGAAACCTGTCATTGTACTCTAACATATCGTATTCCATCATAGGCGAAAAAGTGAAATCTTCAAGAATCAAGGCTTGATCATAGCTCATTGTTGGCACAATCTCATACCTAGTGACTGGTGGATTCTCTGGTGCCTGCGAAACATGCATTTCCTTTTGGAATATGTTAGCTACTATCTTGAATTCAGGACAATGTAGCTCAGAGTGCTGATTTGTATTGTGCAACCTGCACCATGTTGACAATGCTGCTTCTGCCAAGAATACTTTATCTACTGGCTTAGGATCAGAAGTTGGCGGATTGTCCAATGGTGAAGGCACACTTCCATTGTTAGGTGCTGTGTTCCAAGTCTTGTTCTACATCTGAAAGCCTTGATTGTTTCCTCATAAACCTTGATTATATCCTAGGTTGTATCCTTGATTACCACTCTGATTCCCCTGATAGTTCCCTATTTTGCTAGGGCAAAATGGGGTGTGTTGTGTAAACACACAACAACTTGCCACCAATGAAAACAATGAACTTCAAATAATTCAAGGGATGTGGACAAACTAAAACATAATGTTCCAACTCATATCAAGTAATCACCTTGATCTTTTTGAATGATATCATGTTCATCAATATAACAATGCTAACAAGGGATTAGGTGTGTGCATGTGATTCATATCCCTCATCTTGAAGATAAGTCGAAAACACTAGTGACCAGTGTTAATCTACATAGTTTGGTTTATCCCTCATAGCCAACCTAGATAGAGCCTTACTGCCAGCAAGCATCTATAGCCCCGAGAAGGTTATCATTGCAATTCCCCTAAGTAGAGCCCCATTACCAGTCAGGCGTCTATAGCCCCGGTAGATTTACTTAGATGACCTAATTATCTCTTTTATATATTCAATATATTTCTTTCTTTTGGTATCAATATTCATAAGATATCATCATGTAAGAACATTTTGTAAGGTGTGGTCACTTGTTGTTTAGGTTAAGAATTGCAATGGTAGCAAGGATAACCTTTAGATTTTTCACTTAACACTACATTGGCATGTTCAACAAACCCAAGGCCATTAGGTGTGTCATGTGAGGATCTCCTTGAACAAGAAAAGGCATTACTGATGAACAAGATATCACAGACCCGATCAGAGATATCTAACTAACATGATTCACAACCTATATAAGAATTTGTATTCATCTCTTATATTTTGACAATTTTGGTAGTTTTCAGAGAGTGAAAAGATGCACCATTTTGCCTAACCAAAACAAAGTCTCAACGACACACAAAGCAAAGAAAAGCATAGAAAACAAACTGTATAAACAACTATACAAAGTGTACATATAATACATCATCATAAGATGACCTACCTAGGATTTCTGAGATCTGGAAGGGACCTATCCAAAGTTTGTTGAATTTTCCATGGTCACCTTTCCTTTCATGTGCTTTGTCCCGTGATAGGACTAAATATGATATTCTGAAGGCTTTTATTTTAGATCTCTTATCAAACCAACATTTGATAGTAGCCCGATGTTTGGTGAATTGGTCAATCACACTATCTCTCTTCTCTTCTAGGTGCATGAGTTGAAGTAACCTGACTTCTTGTTTGTTATCGATACCTAGATATTCCTATGCGAACTACAGGGTAGGGATTTTGAGATTGATAGGGAGGATAAGATCCACCCCATAAACTAACTGATGGGGAGAATTTCCTAGTGCAGTCTTCATTCTTGTTCGATCTACCCACAGGACATATTTAAGTAAGGTATTCCACTCCCTGGGATTCTTTTCAATGAGTTTCTTTATGATGTTCAATAAGTTCTTATTTGTTGACTCTGCTAATCCATTACCTTGGGGATAATAATTTGAAGAGAACTTTAAGATCACCCTATGGTTAAAAGCCCAACTAGACAATTTTAAAGATGCAAAAGCTAGTCCATTATCACACACAAGAACATAAGGAACTTCATACCTGGTAATAATATTGTTCTCTAAGAATTTGATCACATCCTCTGCAGTACAGGTCTTACTGTTGGTGGCTTCAGTCCACCTGGTGCAATAATATGTAATTGTTAACACATACCTGTGACCTGTGCATGATGGAGGATTGACTGGACCAATGAAATCCATGCCCCATTATGGAAATAGGTGCATCTCCATGATAGGTTGTAGTGGTTGAGCAACATATCTTTCTTGAAAAAAATTGATGTGATTAGCAGCATCTTTAAAGATGGTTGGCCAGTAATATCCTACTCTTAGGATAGCATGAGTGGTGGCTAGGTGGGATCCATGAGTTGTGCCAAATTTATCATGTAACTTAGTGAGAACTTTGTCAACTTCTGGTCTATCCAAGCACCTTAGATATATCCCTTCGTAGTTTCTTTTGAAGAGGGTCCCTCCTTTTATCATGTATTTATGTGATTTAATCTTCAGAGCTCTCCTCTGGGATGCATGCATCTTTGGTGTGCATCTCCCAGTAATTAGGATATGTTTGATATCTGAATACCAGTCACTATTTTATTTTGTATCTACTGCATATTGTTGACTTATCAGGTTTGCATCTATCTCAGTAATCATTTGGCTAAGGGCCTATCCTGTAACCAGCTTCATCAGAATTATGTCCATGTCATACTCTTGAAGCACTATTATCCACTTCACCCTCTTCTCTCCAGGCTCACTCTGCATTAGGAGCATTGTAACAGTTGCATCCAGTAGCATGGCAATTATCTTGCTTCACAAGATATAGTGTCTAAATTTCTTCACTACTCTTACTAAGGCAAGGGCATGTCTTTCAACATCCATGTACCTAAGCTCTGCATCTATAAATGGAGAACTCATAAAAGCAATAGGCTTTTCTTCCTTTTCTTCACTCCTCTGTGTTAGGACTGCTACACATGTATGCTTTGAAGCAAATGAGTAGATGTAAAAATCCCTAGTGTAATCTGGGCTATCAAGACAGGTACATCTGTTATGGTTGTAGTGCCTCTCATACCCTTATCTCTATTTGTTTGACAGTTGATCTGTTTTAGGATGAGACATGATGATACATGATATGATGTTAGACTATTGTTATGATGATGCTTTGATGACACTTCTGATACTGGAGACTTCATGCACATGTTATTATTAGTATATGGTTTTATTCAGATGATTATGGAGATTTGGTTTGATTATGAGAACTAATCAACATTATTTGGTTATTTCAACATGATGATTATGTGTTTGATCTTATCTTGATTGTTACGTAGCTGATTGTTTATGAGATTGAGTCGATTAGTAGGCATTGTTCCTGCTGATGTGTTTGGGTGAAAAGGGGCAGTGTCGCATCACTCACTTGTGAGTACCCTGCAACATTGTGATTCCCTTTCATAGTGTGCCTATATATATAGGTTGTAGGTACTAGGCATCGACTCCATCTGAATTTTCAGGTCTTAGCATGCCTTAAAACCAAATGGATTGTTGATTGGAGATGACACTTGGTCCCCTATCCTAGCCATCATCCTTGAGAGGATGAGTACCTAGTCTGGTACCTTGTCAGTTTTGTTAGTGGTCAATCAGTGTTGCTTGAGGTCCTATTTTGACCCTAGTAGTGGGTAGGTGATTATGTTGGCATCTAATTTTATTTAATTTAAATTGTTGGATAAATGCCTTGGTTAATTTGTGCATAAAAAATAATTGCTAGGTAAGAAGGCATACCTTGATAAATTTATATAAATAATTATAGTCAATAAATAGTAATGTGTAATGTTAAATTAATAATAATAATTATAATAATAATAATAATATGATTATATATCAAAATGTATTTGGGCAAATAATTAATTATATGGTTTGTGTTAATGTTGAGTAAATGAGATACCCGTTTAAATTAAATGAGTAAATAAAAACTATCTTAACTATGGACTTAATAAATTTAATATTATTGTAATTAGTTGGGTTGGTTGGTTTTCCCATACTTTGTTTGCTCTAGAAACATTTTTGTTTTGGTTGAGGGTCTGAGGATTGCATTCAATGTTGGGTTTTTTGCCTAGAGATTTGGAGGTGGAGATCAGAGATTAGGGAATGGGAGAAGTGTGAATGGAGAATGAAAGTCAAGCATAGTAGAAAATTCCTTCCCTGCCAGTGTTGGATCTAGGTGGGCTTGATCTCCCTTTCTCTACCTATTGAAACACAATTGCTATCTGCTCCTTAAAGTTCAATTCAATACTAGCCACAAAAATATCTGTAGATTTTGATTGGAAAAGGTTCTATAATTTGGAGCTAAAACATGCCAATGGCATCTAATTTAAAGTTTCAATCTTTTAACAAATCCCTTTTGTGTATATGATGTGAACATTACACTTCATGAGATTACATTTTCTTCAGAAAATATCTGACGAAGATCCCCTTCGATCATGTTGTGATGTATGCCCATACCCATTCCAAAGCTCCCACGTAGGCAGAGAAGCACTGCCAAAGGTTGTGAATTTCACTTTACGCCTGCAAGTTGCATTTGCTTGAATGTTTCTAAAGCCATTTTCACCAAATCCATTTTGTGCATATTCTGCACTCATTGCATTCCATGAGATTACATTCCTTGAGGTGTTCTTTCAAACAGATAGCATGCCTTGTCTGAGCTCCCACGCTGACGCAGGTAGAAAGGGCACTGGCAAAGGTTGTGAATTTGGTTTTACACCTGCAAATTGCATTTGCTTGAAAGTTTCTAAATCCTTTTTCAACAAATCCATTTTGTGCATATCCTGCAAGCATTGCATTCTAGGAAATGCCATCTCTTGAGGCATGTTGTCAAACTTTTTGTGTGTCTTGTCTATGCTTCCACAAATTGCAGTCAAGATTACCTCTAGATTTATAAGTATAATGTATATGGTAAAGGTCTTAGGTCTGGTTTCACACCTACCAATTTCATTTACGTTTCAAAAAATCCCTTTGGTGCACAATAATATTTAGGGTTTCATATTTAAACACTAATGCAGATATTAGGAAATGCAATGTATTACATTTTAAATGTTTGTTGCATATATTGTGAAGTGTATTATATTGTAATTGTTTATTATTTGCATATTATGATTAAAAATATTATGTTTTCTTTTTTTTTTATAATGTGAAAGTAATAATGTAATGTGTTCTCATTTTATTAGATTATTTTATCCTGGTGAATAGTTAAGAAGGTCTTTTCTTATAGGAGGATTTTCTTATTGATAATCTTACAACCATTATTGTGGCTACATCAATGCCTAATATACAAATTATTTGTACCTCAAAATATTACCACTATTATTTAGTTATAGTGTTTTAAATTAAATTGATGAATGTGAATATGGACAATTACATTTTATTCCAGTGCATTATGATAGTAGTTATTAGTTGTAGATATATTGTGTTATAGAATTTAAATTAATGGTAGGTTGGGAAAACAATAAATAGAGATGATAATAAAGTTTAAAATATTGTAATTTGTTTGATAGTGAATTTGAATATAATAACCAATTAAAGTGAATATTTGGTCATGTATAAAATTGAGGGAATTGGTTTATTCGCATATCGAAAATTGAATGAGTGTAGATTAGATAATAACAAAGTATACTTGTGTAGTTAGAATTTTACACTATTAACTTTGCTATGATTATTTGTCTGTAGTAATTGATGTGCCTTGAATGATGAATTAAATGTTTATGCCATTGTTAAAGAGCGATGTCAAGTTTTTGTATCATTGGGAGCTTGGTTTCCAGAGGCCTAGGAGGGTGTAATTGTGTGTATGGCCCTTATGATTATGTAACCCTGAAGGTGGTTGGCTATATGGTGGGTCATATGTATATGTAAAATGTAACCCTAGAATGTTGTCTCCTATTCTTAAGTGAATTCATGTAATTGTGATAAATGTGCAATATGGGTGATTCCCTACTTTGTGTATGGATTTATGTGGTTATGATAATGGTGAAAGATGGTCAATGCCTTGCCAGTTGTTGGGTGAATATTTTGTCATTAACTCACTAACAACAAAATACTTATATTAGACACAGCTATGATGAGATAGAGTCTCTCCTCTTAGCAAGGGGAGGTTCCCTCTTATTTATTGACTATCAAAACAAGTAACTTATAAAACTTATGTACACTAAACACTATATTTGGGGTGTTCCCATTTCATCCTATTCTCTTTTTTTAGAATAGATGCTTATACTTCACTATGATGATTTCAATGAAACTGATATTAAAGAGCTTATAACCTATCACAAAACCACAGAAACACAAAGTCTTATGTCACCTCACTTACTAATTGCAAATAAGAAGTTGAATGCAGACCAAAGTCTTCACTCTTCTCCAAAATAATATAAATAGATTGAATATAACAACTTGTAGCACAAAGTCTTCAAGCTATTCTACTCTCACAAACATAAACACCATCCTCACAAATGATTTGATAACACAAAGTTTATCACAACCAAATTAAGAAGGCTCTTCAATCACTTGAAATAATCTCCACACCTCAATTATTACCAAAGAAGATTATGATATAAAGATGTAAGAATAATGCTATCATCACACAAATAATCCCAAGACAAAGATTGGAATTGAACTTGCTTTCTTGTATTGATAAATATTTGATATTTGATTTTCACAAAAAGCACAAAGTCTTGATTTGCTTTTCAATTCACTAGAGTTTTCTTGTAATAGACCAAAGATAGAAATTACAATAGAGGCCTTCTTTATTTATAGGGAGAAGCCTGGAGCAAAAATAGGAAAAATCTAACTACTTTGACTTATTCAAAAATAGGAGTCCTAATTGACTTGGGACTTCCTATGTTCCAAATGTAATTACATTTTATCAAAATGCACATGAACATGTCCAAAACTAATTACAAATTACATATAGAAAACTGAAAATAAACTAAGGCATGAAGAAGAATTTCAGCTGCCACCATCATTCTTCTTCAGGAAATTCTGGTAGATAGTCTTTACTACTTCCATTTCACAAACATCTAGTTTAGATGTATTGTCTGAAACAGTATGGGCCCTGACAATTGCATCTTTTACTGGATTTATCGCTTTCTCATGCTTTCCAAGGTTATCTTTCAAATTCTCAAAGGTTGAATTATAATCATAAAGATTATCCATTAAAGCAACTAAAAACATCTCACCTTCAAACTTCTGTTGAACCATTTTCTCAAAGGCATCAATCATTTCATCTGCTGAAAGAAACTTGTGATTTTCACTTGTTAGAGTACAAGGTAGATCCTCTAACCTATGCAAAAGTGAGACATCACTATCTTCACTATTTTCTCACACTTGTGACAAATCATCAAGCAAGCCTCTTAACACATTGATGCAATGAGTCAATGATTCTTTAGTCTTGAGATAAGATTCTTGATTTGACACGACACCAATCGCAATCAAATTATTTATTTTCATTTTCTTCATCTCCACCCATTCCTCTAAGGTGTCTTCTTGATCTTGAAGTTCTTGAGATAATGAATCAACAATATTATCCAGCTCAGCTTTTGCCTTTTTCATTTTTTCTTTTCTCTCTACTGTGGTCTTCAGAAAAACTCTGCCCTGGGCCAATAATCGGTCCACAATCTCACCAACCACTCTTCCTCTGGCTTGAACTTTTTCCACCTTTTTGAATCAAAGGGTCTTCTACAGTAACTGCCATTGGTTCCACAATTTCTCATGATTTCACTATTTTCTGAAGAATGGCAGCAAACTGCTTGGCCTTAGCTTTATATTGTTCATTTTCCTTCTTTTCCTCATCAAAATTTACAAGCAAGGAGCTTCCTCTTGCTTGAAAATCTGACTTAAGTCCTTCATGAGTCAGCTTACCTAATTCAACTCTAGAAATTATGTAGTCATTCACATCAAAAGTATCTGTGGTGGCATCAGGAGGTGGTCTAGCAATCTCTACATACCTGACTCCTTTTTCATCAATTAGCCTAGAAATAATCTTGGGCTTTTTCTTTTGAGATTTTGGTTTAGCAGGTAACAACTTCTCAATATCAATGTCATCTGGTGAAATAGCCTGCTTTTTCCTTTTTGGTATATAAGCAGACTACCATGGAGGTAGTGTTGGAGCACTGACATTGGGAGTTGAATCAACAACTTGCTTATCGGGACCCATGCCAATACGTGTTATGGTAACAATTAGAGAAGTGTTGGTAATAACTATACCTATATCAACATTTTTCTTTGAACCATCAAGAAAATGATCTAGAACAGTTTGCTCTCCAATATCAAAGGAAGGAGAAGAAAGACTAGGTATAGAGCTAGAAGAATCAAAAATAGTTCCAAAACTAGTTCTCACAGAAGGGAGAGTATTATTAGAAGATATAATGACAATAGGAGAAATAGGAACATTAGAAACCACTGGAAAACTACCAGAAATAGAAATATGAGGCAAAGCTGTAGAAACTTGTGGCTCTTGGGAACTATCTTTTTGAGGAGACTTTGATGAACCACCAAGTTGTTCCTATTCTACATCCTTTTATATTTCTTGTTCCTCATTACCTTCATTAGTTGGTTCCTCATTCATCTCTACCTTCTCAGTATCAGGTTCTTCAACATTCTGTTGTTCTATCTCAGCGTTTTCAACCTCCATATTATCAACATTCATTTCCTCAGCACCTGAATCTGCTATATTAGAACTTCGTGCAATTTCTTTTGTCTTACTTCCTTTAGAGACAAACTTGATCCTTGGTTTTGACACCTTGGAAGGAGTGTCACTTTTGTTCTTAGTCCTATTTTCCACCTTCTTTCCTATTTGCTCCTGAACATCTGTCTCTGACCCAGTAAGTAACTCTTTCAAACTGAGACCCTTGCTCTGCAACCATATATTAGTATTAGCTAATATAGGTTAGAATCTCTTCCTAATAGAAGTCTCTTCTTTCACTGACCATTTGATTTCTGGAAAAGCTGAAGCTTCAATATTCTCAATGTTATACTTAGGATCCAAGACATCACCCTCATCTTCCATGCATTCCAAAACATCAACTAATCCCAGCCCCTCTATCTGACTTAGGTGTAACTTGCAATAATCCAGTTTTCTTATCTCATTCTCAAATCAGCCCAAACATCCTCAACCATGGGAACATGAAACACTGATCTCCTTTTAATATTAGCCTATATTCTTCAGAAATCAAAATTATTCCTCTTCTTAAATTGTTTCATTGTCACTAGCTACATCTCTGCTTCAACTGCCTTTGCCTTAGTAGCAAATTGCATTGAATACCTTCCAATCTCCACAAGAAACTTAATCCCTGACTTTTTCAATTCCATCTGTTTATTATGTACAACAATTAATTCTCTACATAATTTCATTAGAACTACCTTATCACTTGGATATCTCGGTAAAACATATGGATACCCTGGTTAATATCCAACTCTTAAATAAGTAAAAGTGGGAAATTGGAGAAACAAACAACCATAAGAATTAACCACTTCCCATGCTTCATCTAATACCCTTTTCTATTCAAGCTCTTTGTTCCATAAGCACATATAGACTAAAAATAAGGCATCATTCACCCTCCAGAAATGATGAATAGACTTATCTATGGATAATACTAAAAAATTGGCACCCGTCTCCGATCACCATCCTGAGTAAGACCTGGGAATATCCTCATGGAGGCAGCTACATACACCAAATATGAGGTCATATAGAACTTAAAAGTAGTATTGACCTTGATCAATTGATCATGTAGAGCATTGCTGATTTGCTCCTGCCAGAATACCTTCTGTTGCCCTCTGAGGATAACCTTTATATATGTGTACACCCATTCTTGGAATTTAGAAGAAGAAGGGAGACCTCTGATTCTACTCAACAAAGTGATCAAATCACTAACTTCTTCTACAAAATCACTCCTCTGGAGTTCCTTGGGCCATCTTGACAAATTACTCCTAGGAGTTTTCAACCATTTGCTATTGATATGCTTCTTTGTAAATTCCACATCAGCATCAAAATCCTTCTGACCTTTAGCAAAGTCAATTTCCCCAACATTCTCTATGGGTGGACACATGAAAATCTTATCAAGAAACTCAGCATCTAGTCTCATAATGACATTCCCCTAAGAATCAACTACAGTCCTGGTATCCTTATCATAGTGGCTTGCCACTTGGAGGACAAGCTATGGATTGTGAGTAGCAATAGGAAAAGAGTCTACCAGGTGTATATTGCTATCAATGATCTTCTACATATAGCAGGGAGGATTAGCTTATTTAGTCCTCTCCACAAATTTTGCCATATCCACATGGCTTATCTCTGTATCCCTGATCTCATCTACATTGGATTGTCTACTAGTGACAGGGAACACCTCTTGGTACTTGTACTTCATGATTTTGGCCTTGGATGGAGACTGTTCTGACATCAGCTTTGAAGAGAGAACTAGAAACAGTGTCGATCACAGCTACTTGATGAAACTGTTAAAGTCCATGATCTTGCAGTTAGGGGAAAAATTGGCAAATTAGGGATATCGCGAATTGATGATCATGAACACAGGAATATGCTTGAAAGGGCTTGAGAGTGTCCAAGTCAAGAAATTAGGCGAAAGTGGGGTAAAGGTATCATTTTTTGAAAATTCCTAGTGTTGGGAAAATTTTCAGGAAAACATGCACGGGCGGTAATTTTGACCACTCATACATGTGGGAGAAATGCTTTTAGTGTAAGGGCGATCATTTTGACTGCCTCTGCAGGTAGGTGAAAATTGGGTTTCATGTAGGAGTGGTTAAAATGACCGCCCTTACATGTAAGGGTATAAACTTTTTATGTATGAGTGCAAAGGCGGTTGATTCGACTGCTCTTGCATGGGTGAAGGAAAAATACTAGGATGTACAAGTGACAATTTCACCCGCTTCTGCATATGGAAGTTTATCTTGAGGATCTCTATGTAAGGATGGCCGAAATGACCGCTCTTACACATTGACAATTTTGGTAGTGTTCATGTGGCAATTTTTCCCTCTTTTGCATGTGGGTGAAAAATGCATAAGGTTTTTGTAGGGGCGGCGAAACTTGCTGCCCTTACATGTGGGTATCTCAACAAAGGGAAAACATATGTATTGGCGGCAATTCTGACTGCCAATACACTTTATCAAACAAATAATAATGTAGGGGTGGCGAGAACCACCACCCTTACATATGAAGGAAACCTAAGACAAAAATCTAAGTCTTGGTGATGTGAGCAGGGAAACACTCCACCTTTGCAAAGTCATAAAAACTAGGGCATGACAGAAAACAACCAAAATTGCCGCCAACAAAATAGAACGGACAATAAAGAAACAACACACACGGGTTTTCATAACGGAAAAAGAAAGACTTCAAACAATGATCAAATTTTTACAAAAATGACGATTCAAAAGATGATTCCACAGATCATAAACAATCATTCATACTTCATGCAAACCCTAACAGAAGAGAAAAAAAATGAAAAGGAAAGAAATGAAAACTCACCCAATGGAAAAGAAAAGAAATCGAAGTCGATTAAAATCCTAAATCAAAAACTCCACACTCCAAGATCATTAAACCAAGTTTACAAGGGTTTCAATTCGCATAGAGGATGTTCTCAGACAATTACCAAATGAAAAATAACAATAAAAAGTATTTTAAAAGGTCTTAAAAGAGGCATATTAAAATGCCACACGAGTGCCATAAATGCACTCAAGTTAAACTAAAAAATGCTCGGGCAACAATTTTTGCCGCCCTTGCATGTTAAGGAAAATACAAACACATGCATGAGTGGTTAAAACCACCGCTCATGCACTTTAAGATAGAAACATGTTTGGGCAGGTAAAAAGAGCACCCATGCATGAGTATGAAATAGATTACATGTAAGAGCGGTCTAATCCACTACCTGTGCATGTAACTATTGAAATTTTTCTAACTCTAAAAAGGTCAAAATTGATATTTCGACAAGCCTATAACCTAGTTGATTTTTGCAAACTTTAAGGAACTGATCTAGGGAAATGTTACTACGTATTCTTAGGTGTCGAATGACTTTGCATGAGATCAAGAAGACTTGACTCAAAATGCAAACTTAGAGTGTAGGCTATGAAACAGACAAGTTTCGTAGGGGTTGTCCTACAAAGGGAGAAGAATCCAGTCTCTAAGTGCCTTCATCCATTCCATTGGGCCATAGAGTCTAGAAAACAAAACAAAAGACACAAAAGATCAAAAATGAAAAAGAAAAACACAAACTAAAGAAATATACAAATGAACTTATCTGACGCTGCATGGATTGAAATGTTTCAAATGTTGTCCACTATGTGGTAACAAGAATGGTGTCCCATCTTGATACTCCAGCAAGAAACTATTCTCACCACAAAGTTGGTGAATGACAAACGAGCCTCTCCATTGGGAATCAAATTTCCCATGCATTCCCTTTGGCTCTCTCCTCTTGTCCCATAACAAGACTTGATCCCCAATCTAAAAATCTCTGGCCTTCGCCTTCTTATCAAATAGCTTCTTAACCTGACTTTGATGTTCAGCTATACAGTCTACCACCATAGCTCATTGCTCTTCAAGTTTAGAAAGGTACATTATGTGTTTATCAATAGAACCTTCAAAAGTTCTATCTTCCACTGCCTTTGCCAACTTCAAAGATGGAAATTCCAAGGTGATCGGTATCTCTGCATTCAGATCATACAATAGCTAAAATGGTGACATACCAATTACCCTTTCTGGAGTAATTCTATATACCCACAAGACATCAAAGAAAAATTTATGCCATGTTCTCTAATTATCCTCTACCATTTTCCTAATAATGGTAACCAGAGTCTTATTGCTAGATTCAGCTTGACCATTCCCTTGCGGATAATAGTCAGATGAATGTGAAAGAATAATCCCATATTCAAAGCAAAAACTAGTAATTTCATTTGAGGAAAAACATGTAGCATTATCTGCCACAATCTTGTTTGGAACTCCAAACCGGGAAATGATATTCTCCTTAATAAAACTACACATTACTTCAGAAGTAGCATGCTTAACTAGAATAGCTTCAACCCACTTGGTGAAGGAATCCATTGTAGTAAGAACATAATTGTGTCCTGCACTTGACGGTGGATTCACAGCACCAATGAAATCAATGCCCCATTGCTGAAATGGTTCTTCAATCACAACTGGTTTTAATGGTAGTGCGGCCAACTTGGGCTTCCCCACAAACTCTTAGCAAAGTCTACACTTACGCACCCAACTGTATGCATCCTAAAAAAGTGTTGGCCAATAATACCTAGCTCGCAAAATCTTATGAGTCGTTACTAGTGCTAAAAAGTGTCCTCCACATGCCAAATTATGAAAAGACTTTAGTAACTTACTTTGTTGTGCTTTATCAACACAACGGAGGAAAACTCAATCAAGACTTCTTTTATACGAACCGTTATCCCATAAGACATAGTTTGCAGCCTTGAACTTAACTGTATGTTTTTCCTTATAGGACAAATGAGTAGGACACTCATGATATGTGAGAAAATAAGAGATATTAGAATACCACTCATCAGTTGTAGTAACAAAAAGGACAATTGGAACATCTTCAACCTCAGCCTCTTCATCAGTTTCTTTTGGGACATTATTAGCAATGAGCTAACATAAACCTTTCCCACACACAAGCTTGGTGGGTTTGATATCAAGATCAAATTCCTAAATTTTGGCAATCCAATTGCCCCTCTTAGTCCCAAACTCTTGTTGAGTCAATATAGATTTTACTGTTGTATCTGGCACTAAAACAACAATATGTGAATTCAAAATGTAGAATCTAAAATGCTTCACATCTTTGACTACGACATAAGCATGTTTCTCCATATTAGAATATTTAAGTTCATGAGCTTTAAGTGGACAACTCATGAACAAAATTGGAGATTCCACACCCTCCTCATTCTGCTGAACCAGAATTGCTGACAATGTATGCTCTGAAGCATAACTATACATTATGACATTTTTAGTATAATCAGGACACCAAAACCAAAGCATGGGCTAAGGCTCTTTTTATGTCCTCAAAAACTTCTTTACCTTCCATGCTCCAACGGAAAGTGGTCTTACCTTTTATCATATTAACAATATGACAAGTCTTCTATGTGAACTCAGGAATGAACCTCCGTAGAAAATTCACTTTTTCGAAGAAAGAGTGAACAACAGTCTTACTTGCAAGCAAAGAAAGACCTTGGATGGATTTGACTCTTTCATAGTCAATCTTAGTTCCTTCTTTAGACACAATGTGACCAAGAAGTTTACCTTTTGTAACCCCAAAAACCAACTTCTTCAGGTTAAGAGAAATACCATTTTGATGGCACCATTCCAAAACTTGTCGCAAGTGATAAGCATGATCTTGACATTTCTTGGAGAAGACCATCAAATCATTGAGGTACACCACAATGAACTTACCCATTTCATCTCTGAATGCCAGGTCCATTACTCTCTGGAAAGTAGCACCAACATTAATCAACCCAAATGCCATCCTGCGATATGCAAAAGTGCCCCATGGAGTTGTGAAAGTAGTTTTGTACTAATCCACTTCACTGACCTCTACCTAATTATAGCTTGAAAAAACATCCAACATAGATAGCATCTCTGAACTAGTTACAGTTTGTAACACTTGATCCATTATGGGCAAAGGGTAATTATCTTTTAAGGAAGATTGATTTAGATTCCTGAAATCTACACAGATACGGATCTCCCCGTTCTTCTTCCTTATAGGAACAATGTTTGCAATCCAAGTGGAATGATGGATAGGGAAAATTATCCTAGCATTCAACATTTTTTGAATTTTGGCAAGGATTGTACCTGATATTTTGGGATTGTACTGCCTCTGCTTCTTCTTATGAGGCAATGTTCCCACCTTGAGAGGAATCTCATGTTGGATCTCTTGTGGTCTTATCGACTTCAAATCATCATAAGAATATGCCAGCCATCAATGTAGTGGTGTAGAAGTGTAGTGAATTTAAACTTTTCATCATTGATGTAGCATTTCCCAATATTAACCACCTTAGGATCCGCTTCTGTATTCAGATTCACTTGCTCAAATTCCATTGACAAAATTGAACCAAGCTGCTATTTTTGCTTGATATAGAGATCATGTTTATCAAATAGATTTTTAAGGGAAACTAAATCTTTCAAAATTTTATTTCCTTTTAATTGAAGAAACTCTTCTCCAGTTTCCTAGTTCACTTCATAAATAAATTCTTGAGGTGGAGAATCACTCCCTTCAAAGTAAAGTTCATCAAAACTAGTTGTCTTCTCTAGGAAAGCTATGATCTGATTATCACCATTAAAAACTTGCCAATGGTCAGCATTATCAGGTACACTTGGCTGAAAGACTAACTCAATAGTATACTTATCACCCTTAAAATCCTTCTGTGGGACCATATGGGTAGCTGATATGGCCAAGGAATCAGCCTTGTCATTGTATTCTCTAGGAATAGTAGAAATATCAAATCTGTCAAACTTATCAATGCACTCCCATACCTGATTCCGGTAATGCTTTAACCTTTTATTTTTTGTCTAGTATAGATTTCTTACCTAACAAACAATCAGCTCCGCATCCCCTTGTGCATGAAGATTTCTAATTCCCTTTGAACAAACTGCCTCCATTCTGAGTAACAAAGACTTGTACTCAGCAGTATTGTTGGTATTGTCAAATTGTAGTTTATATGAGAAAGGAAAAATATCCCCTTGAGGAGATATTAGGACTACTCCAGCCCCTGATCCCATGGAAGAACAACTACTATCAAATTCTAGAGTCCAAATATCATTTGAACTTTCTATCTCAACATCTCTGTGATCAGCAGACTCTTTACTTGATGAAGAAGAAGAATCATCCATCACCATACTTCCATTTGAATTGTCATCTGATGATTCAGAAGTATATTTTGTAGTTAGGAAATAATTACCCAAACCTGAAGACTTAAATGGAATTTGAGCTTTTGGGTCTTCAAATTGAGTAACAATATATTTTGCTTCCCTTTTCGGAAGCAATTTTTGCATGATGCCCTTGACAGGTATCCTTGCTTCAAATAAATCCATGATGAGCTCTCCTCCTACATCTTTACAAAATTTTTGTCCTAATAGAATACCATAAGAAACTAGAACATCAGCAACCAGAACAGTCATCTTTATTCTTTTCTCCAGAAAAGTTGTAAATGCAAATTGTACATCCTTAATTTGGCCTAACAAAGGCACTTATTTATTTTCCATTGAAAAGCACCTTCCAAAGGTCTTTGTCAAAGTCAGTCCGAGAGCATCCACCACCTTGGCAGGCATAACATTGTTAGAAGCTCCCGAGTCTATGATACAATTACTCAATTTATGACTATTAACTAACCGAGAAACATAAAAGGGCTCAATTTTCCCTGGAGCAACAAGAGGAGTGGTAACTAGGTTGTTCTGAGCAGACCTATTCTTTGAGGAGTCATGAGCAGTTTTAGAAGTATCTTTCCTTATAGAGGTAGTCTTATTCTTAACAAATTTGATTAACCTTTCAAATTGATTGGGGTTAGCTTGCAAATATTCGACCTCAGACATCTGGATTTTAGTTTTCCTAGCATGGTCAATTATATCAAAAAGCTGAAATGAATTGGACATAGAAGCAGGAAAACTTTCATTTTGAGGTTTCATTGGGGAAGTACTAGCCTAAGGAATAGCAGCAGAAGAAGTAGGATTGTTAGAAGACTTACTTGTTTATTAGCTATCCGATCCCTTGATTGAAAAGGCAAAGGAGTTCCTCGTTTGGCAATTGAAATCACAGGTTGAGGATCTTCTCTTGATTTTCCTTTATTAGCCACTTGCTGATTTGACTAATTTTGAGACCTAGAGAAAATGACATATACTCCATCACATGCATCTTCTCCTCTTTCTGCTTCATCTTGATAGTTTAGGAACCCAATAGTAGAGTCGCCAGCCAATTCCTCTTCTCCTTCCATAAAGAGGTTGGCAATATTTTCCTGATCCAAGTCAGGTTGGAAAGAGTTATCCTGTTCAACTTCATAGTAGCCAACTGCCATGTTGACCGGTGGAGCTTCCAACACCAGTCTTCCTTGAGTAGGAAGAAGTTAGTTTTGCTGCCCTTGGTTTCTTGCGGCATTGCCTTGATATGAAGTATTAGGGAATGTCCTTCTTGGCATGTCCCCATAAGAAGGAGTGGGCATATTCTAGGACACCTATTTTTTCAAAGCTAGCAACTCATTACCTAACTTCTACACCTTAGGATATGTGGTGCTTGTAGTAGATATTTCAGTAGAAGGCTGCCCTCTACTTCAGTTTGAATCCATTCTTATCTTACCTGCAAGGATAAGATCATCTTCAACCTCGGTAGCCAAATTTTGTGCTATAGCAAGATCAACAGGATTAGCACGCATTAAAAAAAATCTTTCCTCAGGAAGCTAAGTGTTGATGAAGAAGCATTTCAAATTCTCTACCATTGGTTGAGCGGCTGTTGGAATCTAATTTGTTAATTTGTTGAACTTGGCAATGAATTTCTGCATGGACTCTTGCGGTTCTTTCTTCATCTATGTTAGCTGAGCTAACAAGGCATGTGCGTCTTCAGTAGGCTTGAACCTAGGTTCAAACTTGGTTCGGAGTATGTTCCATCCTATGATACTTTGGGATTGGAGATGGTAGAACCAATCTGTAGCTACACATTGCAATGTTTCTACAAAAAGTCTCACTGATACATCTTCGTGCTCCACCCCTAGCACACCACAAGCTATGTAAAAAGCCGCAATGTGTTCATCAGGATGAACTTTCCCATCACCATAGAATTTTGGGAAATTCTTTCTAGAACCACGAGGTAGTTCATGTAGAGGTGGGGTGAGATTAAGAGGTCCAAAGGCATTTCCCCATGGATTGGTAGGAGGTTGTTGAGCCATTATATGCCAGTTGAAAGGTGGGATAACAAAACTTTGATGAACCTAGGTAGATAATACTCTATTAGTATTTGCACTAGAAGCTTCACCTGGTATAGGAGACCTAGTGGTGGTAGGAGGAAAACTCCTTGTACGCTGAAGTGGTGACCACAGATTTTTAGGTAAAAGGCCGAAATTATTTTGTTGCATTAACTCAAAAACAAGGTCAACAATTCCTTATGCTCTCTTACTTCTGGAATACCTTGAGTCTACCAAAATGCAATGTACTTAGCAAAGATAAAAACTTAACAACTTATAACAATAAATGAGGATGGAATGCTTCAACCCAAAGCGTGAGGCCCTAAGTTGCACATTCTTCCCTGGTAGAGTTGCCAAAAAACTATTGGGTGAATATTTTGTCATTAACTCACTAACAGCAAAATGGTTATATCAGCCACAACTATGATGAGACAGAGTCTCTCCTCTTAGCAAGGGAAGGTTCCCTCTAATTGCTTGACTATCACAAACAAATAACTTATAAAACTTATGTATACTAAACACTATATTTGGGGTGTTTCCATTTCATCCTATTCTCTTTTTTCAGAATAGATGCTTATACTTCACTATGATGATTTCAATGAAACTAATATTAAAGAGCTTATAAACTATCACAAAACCATAGAAACACAAAGTCTTGTGTCACCTCACTTACAAATTGCAAATAAGAAGTTGAATGCAACACAAAGTATTCACTCTTCTCCAAAATAATATAAATAGATTGAATATAACAACTTGTAGCACAAAGTCTTCAAGCTTTTCTACTCTCACAAACATAAACACAATCCTCACAAATGATTTGATAACACATAGTTTATCACAATCAAATTAAGAATACTCTTCAATCACTTGAAATAATCTCCACACCTCAATTATTACCAAAGAATATTATGATAGAAAGACGTAAGAACAATGCTATCATAACACAAATAATCCCAAGAAAAAGATTGGAATTGAACTTGCTTTCTTGTATTGATAAATATTTGATATTTGATTTTCACAAAAAAGCACAAAGTCTTGATTTGCTTTTCAGTTCACCAAAGTTTTCTTGCAATAGACCAAAGATAGAAATTACAATAGAGGCCCTCTTTATTTATAGGGAGGAGCCTAGAGCAAAAATAGGAAAAATCTAACTACTTTGACTTATTCAAAAATAGGAGTCCTAATTGACTTGGGACTTCCTATGTTCCATATGTAATTACATTTTATCAAAATGCATATGGACATGTCCAAAACTAATTACAAATTACATATAGAAAACTAAAAATAAACTAAGGCATGAAGAAGAATTTTAGCTGCCACCATCATTCTTCTTCAGGAAATTCTGGTAGATAGTCTATACTGCTTCCATTTCACAAACATCTGGTTTAGCTGTATTGTCTGAAACAGTATGGGCCCTGACAATTGCATCTTTGACTGCCTTTATCATTTTCTCATGCTTGCTAAGGTTGAATTATAATCATAAAGATTATCCATTGAAGCAACTAAAAACATCTCACCTTCAAACTTTTGCTGAACCATTTTCTCAAAGGCATCAATCATTTCATCCACCGAAAGAAACTTGTGATTTTCACCTATTAGAGTACAAGGCAGCTCCTCTAACCTATGCAAAAGTGAGGCATCACTATCTTCATTATTTTATCATACTTGTGACAAATCATCAAGAAAGCCTCTTAACACATTGATGAGATGAGTGAAGGATTCTTTAGTCTTGAGATAAGATTCTTGATTTGACACGACACCAATCACAATCAAATTCTTTATCTTCATTTTCTTCATCTCCACCCATTCCTCTAAGGTGTCGTCTTGATCTTGAAGTTCTTGAGATAATGAATCAACAATTTTATCCAGCTCAACTTTTACCTTTTTCATTTTTTCTTTTCTTTCCACTGTGGTCTTCAGAAGAACTCTGCCCTAGGCCAACAATCGATCCACAATCTCACCAACTACTCTTCCTCTGGCTTGAATTTTTCCACCTTTTGAATCAAAGGGTCTTCTACAGTAACTTGGTTCCACAAATTCTCATGATTTCACTATTTTATGAAGAACGACAGTGAACTACTCGGCCTTAGCTTTATATTGTTCCTTTTCCTTCTTTTCCTCATCAAATTTTACAAGCAAGGAGCTTGCTGTTGCTTGAAAATCTGACTTAAGGCCTTCATGAGTCAATTTACCTAATTCAAATCTAGAAATGATGTAGTCATTCACATCAAAAGTATCTGTGGTGGCATGAGGAGGCAGTCTAGCAATCTCCGCATACCTAACTCATTTTTCATCAATCAACCTAGAATTAGTCTTGGGCTTTTTCTATTGAGCTTTTGGTTTAGCAAGTAACAACTTCTCAATATCAAGGTCATCTGGTGAAATAGCCTACTTTTTACTTTTTGGTGTATAAGCAAACAACCATGGAGGCAGTGTTGGAGCTGTAGACACCCAAAATTGACTCATTATTATTAACATTCAAGTATCGCATTATTACACATCTGCATTTGTCTAACACACTAGTTGAATATCCCTAACATGTATTTCTTCTATTAATTAAATAAAATTTATATTTATTTAATTAATTCATTAGCTGTTTCTTCTATTTCTTCTAAGCTATAATTAAGCAATCTTCAATTATTTAATTATCTTCATTCTATCTATTTTTAATTAAATAAATCTTATTTATTTAATTAAAAAATTCCTTTCATAAGCTGACTTTCTAATTAATTAAATAAATTGTATTTGTTTAATTAATTTATCTTATGAGCTGACATGTGTGCCCCTTTCATTTAAAAAGATAAGTGGTACTACATTCTTTTATTTAATATCTTTCATTGGTTGTAGTTTTCATGTACACAAGCACACATGAGCCCTATCTTTCTGCCACTTGTCATCTTCACATTCACCTATGTCTATCTTTTAATTTTAGCCATTCACATAGTCACCAAATATCCACCATTGATTGATTTTGATTGAGTTCTATATAAACACCCTCTCATTCCATATTACAACCTATCCAGAATTCATATAGCGTCTACATTATCATCTTGAGCATATTGAGCATTTGAGCATCCATAGCATCAATTAAGCTTTCATCATTATCATCTATCATGGCAGCTTTTATTTTCATAATTGTTCATTGTTGAAGAAGCAATCCACATCATAAACAAGGAATCATACAATCTAGGTGATGTTGTGCTTGAATTGCATTACTTTTGATTTCATTTAGATTAGATTCTTTGATGATGGTAGGGTTAGGTTTTCATGGCTATGCTTGATCTTATTAACCTAATTTTTTACCTATCACTTTTTGGCATGCCCAGTGGGACTCACATCCTTCATTAACTTTTCTGTTTGAAGTTGTTTTTTATGAAGATCAGATTTTTCAAGCGCTTACGGCAAGTTCCAACCACTTTTGAGCAAAAAATTGTCATTGTCTACATACCTGCGTTGCTTCTGTACTGAAATCTACCACCTTTAGCTATTTTCAGATCGCTTATAAGCGGACATTGATCACTTTTTATTTATTCTACATCATTTCTAGACTAACAGTGGTCGCCTTTGCATTTAACCTAATCACTTTTAATCTTACAGTGGCCACTTTTAGATAATTGAATCACTTTCTGCAGAATTAGGGCTTTTGTTGCATATTGTCTTTGTTGCAAATTTAGGTCGCCTATGATCCCAAACCAACCGCTTTATGCTTTTTTGCATCATTTTTGAGCCTAAACAATTCGCATCTACCATTTCCAAAATTACTTTTAATCTATAGTAATTTGCCTGTGATAGAAACAAAGATCGCTTCTGACAAACAGCGAACCGCCTCTGGTAAACTATGCGCTTTCAGTTTGTATAATTTGTAGTCTGTTTTCTTGGCTACTAATTGGGTATTTGTGCAACATCTTATCGATTTGTCCAATAAAAGGAGGTTATCAAACCACTAACATATCTGTTGCAGCTCTAATCGGTCCAAGGCTTGTGGTTTTTCACTAAATTAGGAACATTTGGGTTTGGTGCTTAAAATGAATCATTGCTTGCTCCGTGCTTGATTTATCCTTTTTGATTGCTTGTATGTGATTGATTGTAACCCAAATTTAATAACAAAAGTATCCTCTCCCCTTGCCTATCAAATGCATCTTAGGTGTATGAGAACTTGTTATTATCTTTAGAGGGCCTACCTTCCTGATGTGAGAAGGGATACGACCCAAGCAGTAACGGGCTAAAGCCAAGTCCTTCCGAACCGCTATATAAGAAAAGTGTTTTTGTCGAAAGCCATAAACAATGGGTGTTGTTGCATTATATTGACAGCTAAACTCACCTAAAACCCTCCAAGGCATAACCCTTGAAGGCTGGGAGACTCCACAACGGAGAGTAGCGCTGCCGCATGTATAGCCACCTGAATAGATACCCTTATTAGCAACTTTGTGTAGTAGCCAAAAACCCTCTATTTGTTGCTGAAAAAGGTGGGACCTTTGAAGCAGCCCCGATTCACGTGGTTCTTAGAAGAGATAGCAGGGACAATCCTAAGGTTTGGTGAGGGACAAGCCTTTAAGGAAACCCAAATCTTGGTATGCATGAGAAGTGAGTGCCGTGGAGGGGAGCTGGTGCTACCAAGATCCTAAAGCTATCTGCTTTGAATATGCATGGCCAGGGGATTCAACAAATGCAGTCCTTTCCTAGCCTAGGTTATACAAGTTTGTGATTGTTGTGAGTGTGAGTGACTGCAATTACTATTTTCTTGTCAAAAATCACAAATCAAACATCTTTCCTGATAGACACAGTCACTTTTAAGCCTAAACTGCCCACATACAGACAACATAATCGCTTTTAAGCCACAGTTATTCACTTTTTACCTGAACTGAATTGCCTTTGAACAGCAACTAGTTGCCTTCTACATAAATAGAGTCACATTTAAACAACAGTTAGTCGCCTCTTATCTGAATTGGGTCACCTTTAAACAATAGTATTTTGCCTTTAGCTTAACCTGAGTCGCTTCCAATTAGCAGTAAATCACTTTTGAGCCAACAGTTATCACCTCTGAACATTTGGATCGCATCTGGTTAACACTGTAACTTGTTTCAGAACCTAAACCAGTCCATATTTGAGCTATTACCAATCACCTTTAGCATTCTCTGAGTCACATATGAGCTATCACTTGTCACTTGTGGTCTAATACCAGCAAATCTTAGTGACTCAGATGAATTAGCCACAAATCCAGCTTGCTTAGCTTTAGCATTAGCTTTCAGACCTGTCTCTGATCATTAGCAGAATACCTAGATTTTGTCTCCTTGTTTTGAGCTTACCAATCAATCGCACTTCATGAGGTTTTCATCTTTTTGAGATCCCAAACTAGCAAACCAAACATCCAATCAATCTTTTTGATCCATCAACAAAACATCAGATTTAGCTTCAGCAAACATCAACAAGATAGAAATCTTTAGTAAACAACTTTTCCCTTGAGTGTGTGAGCTATTCTCTAGGGAAACCAACCAACAACAAATCAGAAAACCAAGAAAAACAACACATCAACCAAAGCAAACTAGCCAACAACAAATCAGCAAACCAAGCAAAACAACACATCAACCAAAGCAAACCAGCCAACAACAAATTAGCAACCAAGCAAACCAACTAACCAACCAATTAGAAAACAATCATCTTTTGGGTTTCAAAAAATTTGAAAAGCTAAGCTTCAGTTTTCAACATTAACATCATACCTCAAACTATGAGTCAATATAGAGCTAAAATGGAAGCCAAATTGCAAGCTGAGATGATCGACACTCTTAAGGACACAACTCAATTCATGACTGGTATGCCTCCTCATATGTTTACACCTCATGGGTATACCCTTGGAGAATCATCCTCATAACAAGTGCAACCTCCAACAGCTTTGGAAACTTTTGAAGAACAATCCCAAGAAGACTTATCGAAATTTCAGGACACCCATGTGTGGGATCAAGTTGAGAGACTCATTCTATCTGAGCCTAATCACTACTTCTTGCAACTTGCTCGCATGGGTGCTAAACTACCAAGAGATTTTGACATATCCACTATTAGAGAACACGATCCAAACACTCTCATTGTTGCAAAGGGACCATCTACTATAGTTACACTATCCCCCACTATATCACAAGCCCCATCTTCTACCACATCTCTTTCATTGCCTATTGTTACTTCATTTGATCTACCATGCTCAGAGCACACTTTAGAACCTTTGATCATACCAACCAATGTGCTCCCTCTCATGTCACAGAATTTGAACCTTCCACCTTTCCATGTTCCTCAACATATTTCTCCGCCTACCATGACCATTTCCATGCCTCAAGTAACACAAGCTGTGTTGCAAGTATGGGCCTAACTGGTGTTGTCATTGATGTCAACTTACTTCTGTTTCATTGATGATAAGGATTGGATGAGCTGTGTGCTGGGGATATTGAGGAAATTAGTCCTAATCAGGAACAGAGAAGAACAGTGAAGACAGTGAGCTAAAGATCCTAGCTAAGATGAAGATCAGAGGATGCGCATCAAAGGTTTTGTAGATATGTGTCTTAAGGTGATCCAGTAAAGATTTCAGAGGTCTGCATGAACATCTGAAGAAGTTGTGGCTGCTCAAGTAAAATCAGTTTCGGCAGGTGTTCAGAGGTGACAGAGTGACAAGATAGGTCTGGTGAGATCCTGAAATGCAATATCCTGTTCTGTGGATTTGAGGGAATTTTTAGGAAGTCAATGTGAATTGGCAACTCAATTGGTTCGTGGTCTGGAGGTCCACAAGCATCTATTCCATTGTGACAGTGATGATAGACTATGTTCTTGAGGTTCCAGATGAAGGAGATAAGGATTTCAGTAAGCAAATGTAGTGTGGATGTTCTTGGTGATTCAGGCAAGCTTGTGGAGGTTTTTGGATCGTGTCTAGTTCATGTTGGTGGTCCGCATTGGAGTTTGAGCTCACAATTGAAGAATTACTTCCAATGATGGTGTTCTTCCTAAGTCTAGCCGACCGGATGAGTTACACATCCTACGGATGATCTTGAAGATGTTATGTGAATATTGGCATGTTCCTAGAAGAAGATTGAAGTCTCAGATCTATGTGGCCGATAGTGTGTTGTTCCATGTGAAGTCTTTTGTAATTAGTCATGATGTATTTATGTATTTTCTCTGTAATGTTTGCCAACTTAGATGATCATTCCTAAGTCGATGTCTTGTATAAATAAGGAATTGTAAAGTCATTTCAAAGGGGTCTTGTGGTGATGAGAGTGTGGTAGAGAGGAGGAGAGCGAAAGGCAGAGTAGAATTATTGGGCTTAATGGAACTGACTCAAGCATGGTGAAGATGCTATTCTCCAGTTTAAGTATGTGATACTTATTATTTTGTAGATAGTGTGTCTCTTGTAGGCAGTGGGCCTCTTGTGAGCAATGTGCTCGAGCAGTGAGCCCTAATTGGCATGTGCCATTTTGTTATTTCTATTCTTCTAATAGAGAATACAATCTTGGGTTAATCACCCCATGGTTTTTCCCTTAACCAGGTTTTCCATGTCAAAATCTTGGTGTCTTATGTGTTGATATGTTTCTACTCTTGATTTAATGCATTATGTTTCCATGATTGATTTATTATTATGCTGCTGAATTATAAAGTGGATTTAAGTATTTAATTTGAAGAAAGTTTTGGACAATTGATTCACCGCCCCTCTCAGTTGTCTCTCCTGAATCTAACAAGTTGTCCATGTGGCCCAAGTGCAAATGCTCCAAACATCACAAGCTATTCCCATATCTCCTAGTGTACAAGCCTCCCAAACTATACCAACACAACCAATAGTCCAAGCTTCACAACCATCACAATCTACCATATCCCATATACCAATTGTTAATACACTTTCCACCATCTCTACTAATCCTTCCACTACACCATATAATCCCAATGTTAGTCTTAGTGATATGAGTGACCCTCTTATCATTTCTCAAGCTAATCCTCACTCTACGGTCACTTATGTTGAGCAACTTACATCCATTCCATCATACCCTTCCAATCCTTCACACACCATCAATCCATCTTATGCTACCCAAGGCTTGCCTATTGTCACCCGACACATTACACATACCAATCCCCATGTTGTCCAAAATACAAACCCAACTGTCCATCCTTCTTTTGCATCTACCAATCCTTCTATCACTTACCATGTCACAAATCCAACTCCAACTTCCCAACCATTAACTAGTGTCAATCCGTCTTCTACTTCGTATGTGATGCAAAATCTTGGTGCACATTCATCCCAATATACTCAACCACCACTTGTGCCTCAAGGACAACAATCTTCAACTACATATGTGTCACATCCCAATCCTTTGACATATATTGTGAGTACGCAACCCCAACAAATGGTCATGGCTCCATATATTCCACAGCAGCAACCTCAATATACACCATACCACGTTTTGCCCCCTTTGTAACAACATCAATTATCTTCAGTAGATGTTCAACAAATGATTAACCAAGTGGTAGGACAAGGCAAGAAGACATTTTCTTTAGACAACATATGCGCTTATCCATTTGACAAGTCTCTTCATATCATACCTTTTCCACCACACTTTGAAATTCCACAATTTGACAAGTACAAAGGAAAACAAAATCCAGAAGACCATCTTAGAGCATTCTTTGTGGCATGTCACGATGTTGCTTATGACAATACATATCTTTTGAGACTATTTCCTTGAAGCTTAGCAGGACAAGCTCTTGAATGGTTCTCTCATTTACCTCCGGGAATTAAGTGTTTTTAGGAGTTAGCCAATAAGTTTTGATCTCACTTCACTTTCAACATTGACCATGAGATAAACATGAACGACCTTGTCAACAATAAACAACGCAATGGTGAAGCCTTTTCTTCATTTACTCAATGATGGCGCAATATGGCTAGCAAACTATCATGGGAAATCCCTGAGAAACAATAGCTCGATATCTTTGTTCAAAATCTTCATCCCGAGCTATCATTCCAACTACAATTGCAAAGTGCTAGCACATTTGATGAACTTGTTTCCAAAGGAACCATCATTGAATGAGCTTTAATTGCTAAAGGAACTATCAAGATCTTTCACGATAACAAAGACTATCCTCAAAACTCCAACGATAAGTCTCGCTTTTGGAACAAAAATAAGAATATTGTCAATGATGGTGTCGTCGATGCAAAGCACATCCAAAATATGAAAGCTCCTATCAATATCCAAGGTGCTTCTACAACAACACAACCTTTTCAATGAATTCGACAATGCCAAACTTCCAATCCGCGTCGATAATTTACACCATTAGTGGAACCTATGGAAGTTATCTTTTGAAAGCTTCTCCAAGAGGGCGATATTATCTTACCGGATGCACCACCCAATGGTGAACTGCTCTTCAAAGCTCCTTGGTACAAAGAAAATGAGTATTGTGATTTCCATAGAGTTAAAGGACACAAAACAAATGGTTGTATGCACTTAAAACATGTCATCCAAGATTGCATTGATCAAGGTTTAATCAAGGTTACACCTTCAACAACTCAACCTGCACAACAATCAACATCAAACTATGATCTAGAGACTTTCAAGAATCCACTTCCATCTCATGACAAAACAAGTAACCCTCATGCTGGAAATGCCATTCAGTATACCTATGAATCATCTACCATTGGCCACATTGATCATGCTCGCATTTCTACCATTACTATCCAAGGTAAAGCACCTGATTGCACTGTAACCACTCACAGAGGTCGAGTCACTATTCAAGGAGCACCTTTTCATCCTCCTTGACCATTCCCTAACTATAATATCTTGGATCACCTTGGAAAAACACCCAAGCACATATCCATTCTTAAGTTGCTTCACATATCCCCTGCTCATAAAGCTATCCTTGACAAAGCTCTACAATAATCTTCGGTGCCTAATGATATTGATATCTCACAATTCCAATCTATGGTCGCTAGCATTGTAGCTCCTTGTCATTTAACCTTTTCTAACAAAGATCTTCAGCCCTCCATCCATCCTTTACACAATGAAGCCCTCCACATTGAAGTGTTTGTCAAACAACACCATATCAAATGAATCTTGGTAGATGGTGGAGCTGGTCTTAATATATGTTCTTTGAAATTGATAAAACAACTAGGATATTCTAAGAAAGATGTCGACACCTCCAAGGTTATTACTATCAGAACATATGATGATGCCGAGAGAGATATAGAAGGAATTATTTTCTTACTTATCCAAGCTGGGCCAATCACCACAAAAACCTGTTGTCAGGTCCTTGCTATCAACCTTCCTTATAACATCATCCTTGGTCATCCATGGATACATGCCCTTAAGGTAGTTCCTTCCACATACCATCAATGCCTTAAATTTCCACACAACGGTGTTGAAGTTACTATCCAAGATGATCCCAATCCATTTGAATTTTGTCATGCCTTCCAAGCTAAATATCAGAGCCTAAACCACATTCCTATCAACACTGAGGCATATCCATCTTCATCCTATGTAGATCCATCTGACCTACTTAAGCCATCATCTAGTAAAACCCCTTCCATTATCTCCTAAATCCTATGGTAAACCTTCCACATCTAAACCCACTTCAGCCCCCATTGTCATCAAAGCTCCACCTACCATATTCCTTAAAGGTGGATTCCTAGATGATGAAGACATTAATGATATAGACTCTTGGATATTCTTTGATGAAAATGACCAAGTCTAACTAGAAGTAGAGAGATACAACAACGGGTTCCACATCATAAAGAACATGGGCTACAAAGGACATGGTGGATTGGGATACAAAGAACAAGGACCTCTTGAACCTATAATTGTGTCTAAGAAGTTTAATAAGCAAGGCCTTGGTTATCAGCAGGAGGTACCACGACTCAAGGACATTAAGTGTATTTCTGATACTAACGCTGGACCTTCCTCGATAGGAGAGACTTCTCATTCGGATACTATCGATGACTCCCCCTTTCATATTACCAACCTTTTCCAAGAACACTCCATCTTCATGATCTCCGCAGCCTCCTCTAGCCATAACAATTCCTCCATTAACCTTTCACTCGTATATCCTGACCTCGTCGATTGGGAACAACAGGGGGCACCGATATTAGATACATTTGAAAATGATGAAGCTATTGCAGAATTCATGGGCTTGCAACAAGGCATTCCATTGGGTGATCACAAAGTAGGTTTCATGATGGACTTACCTAAACTAGCATATTTTGGCGGAAGTATCAAATCCTTCAGTCACAAAAGTGAAATAAACAAAATCAAACAAAATAGGTCACTAGGTGAAAACTGAAAGGCGCCTCTTGACCATGAAAAAGTAAAAATAAAGGATGTATTTGAAGGTGAAAACCTCTCCGAGGCGCCTGAGGATGAGGGATTTGATCTTCCTGTTGCCACTGATTATCATGAGAAATCAACAGTGCTAGTTGAACAATCACAAGACATGAACTTGGGTACAGAGCATAATCCAAAGATCACTTTTTTGGTAGCATCACTATCAAAGCAAGAAAGAAGAAACTTCACAGCATTTTTTCTGAGAAGAGCTATATATTTTGCATGGACTTATGCTGACATGTCGGGTTTAGATCCATCACTTGTGGTACATCACCTAGCAGTATCCCCTAATGCAAAACCTGTCAAAGAAAAATTGTGCAAAATGCATCCATAGGTAGCTTTATTGGTCAAGACAGAGATTCAGAAACTATTAGAAGCAAACTTCATAAAGCCTATTGATTATCCAGAATGGGTTTCAAATTTGGTACCTGTAGCAAAACCTGATGGACGAGTTCGTTGTTGCACAAATTTCAGAGATCTTAATAAAGCATGTCCTAAGGATGACTTTCCACTACCAAGCATAGACAACATTGTAGATCTTACAGCTAGACACGAAATGCTATCTTTGATGGATGGGTTTTCAAGGTATAATCAAATTAGAATAGCAGAGGAAGATCAAGATAAAACATCTTTTATTTGTCCATGGGGCACATATTGCTAGGTTGTAATGCCTTTTGGTCTCAAGAACACTGGAGCTACTTATCAATGAGCCATGACAGTTATCTTTCATGACCTTTTTCATACTATCATGGAAGACTATGTTGATGACATCCTAGGAAAATCTAAGACAAGAGAAGGACATCTACATGTATTAGCACAAATCTTTGATCGATTAGAAAAATATCAAGTCAAACTAAACCCAAAGAAATGTGTATTTGGTGTAACATCTGGAAAACTGTTGGGACATATTGTGTCTCAACGAGGAATAGAAGTGGATCCAGCTAAAGTAAAATCTATCATGGAAATGCCTTCGCCAACAAATCTCAAGTAGCTTCGCAATTTACAAGGCAGGTTACAGTCCATCTGCAGATTTATCTCACAACTAGTAGATAAATGTCATCCTTTTCAGCATCTTCTACATAAGGGTGAACCTTTTAAGTGGGATGAAAAGTGTCAACAAGCTTTTGATAAAATAAAGGAATATCTAGAAACACCTCCTATGTTAGTACCTCATGTGCTCAGCCACCCACTATTGCTTTACATATCATCAACAACAGTAGCATTGGGTGCCCTTCTAGCTCAATATGATGATTTTGGAAAAGAACAAGCCATCTATTACATTAGCAGAACTCTTGTGGGATATGAACTCAATTATTCATCTATGGAAAAAGCATGTTTAGCATTAATGTTTTCTTCCCAAAAGTCGCAACACTATATGCTGAACCAAACAACCAAGCTCATATCAAATGTTGATCCGCTCAAATATCTTCTTTCCAAAGCAATTCTCATGGGAAGATTAGCAAAATGGGTCATGATCTTAAGTAAATTTGACATACAATATGTGGATCAAAAAGCCATCAAAGGACAAGTCATCGCTGATCAATTAGCTGTAGCACCCATCACAGATATCCATCCAATATATCCAGAATTCTCTGATGAAGGATTGTTCAATTTAACTTCTCCAACACAATGGCAGCTATATTTTGATGGATCATATACACAACATGGATCAGGAGCAAGCATCTTGTTTGTTACCCCTCAAGGTGATTGTATACCCAAGTCATACAGAATGGCATTCCCATGTACCAATAACATAGTAGAGTATGAAGCTTTAATCACAGGATTGTGCATGGCAGTATAATGGGCTATCAAACAGTTACAAGTCTTTGGTGATTCTCAGCTAGTTATCAAATAGGTCTTAGATGAATATCAAACAAAAGATGAGAAGCTTCTTACATACAAGCTAATGGTTGATGATTTTAAAAGGTACTTTGACAATATCACTTTTGAACAAATCCTAAGACTACAGAATAGAGCAGCAGATGCTATGGCTATGATTGGGTCTCTTCTAGACATGCCATCTAATACACATAAATGTGAGTTTTTGGTTGAACAGCTTTTGATTCTAGCATTTGAAGTTCCATAGTTTGAGCTTATATGTGACATTGTTGGTCCCAATTCACCGTGGTACGAGGATTTATATGAATACCTCCATAATCAACCCTTTCCACTTCAACTATCTAACAACCAACGTAAAACCTTTATCCGCCGAGCCTCTCGTTACACTATCCTAGGAGACACCCTCTATCACCAGAGTCTCGATGGTATCCTTCTTTGATGTCTTGATTCTGAGGAAGCAAAAGTGGCCTTACGTGATGTACATGAAGGTGTCTACAGCTCGCATTTCGCTGGCCCTGGCCTTGTTAAGAAACTTCTATGAGCGGGATACTATTAGCCAACCATGGAAAAAGATGCACAACAATTTGCAGAGAGATGTCTACAATGCCAAAAACATGGAGATTTAATGCACGCACCAGCACATGAGCTTCAGCCTATCACTACTCCATGGCCTTTTTCACAGTGGGGACTTGATCTCATAGGTAAAATACATCCTACTTCATCAAATGGGCATAAGTTCGTTATCACCACCACAGAATACTTCACAAAGTGGGTGGAAGCCATATCAATGACTTATATCATAGACAAGCAAATATCTAAGTTTATTCTACACTATATCATTTACCATTATGGAGTTCCTCAAGCTATTGTCACCAATAATGGTCGTCCCTTCAAGAATCAAGAAGTCAGAGATCTTTGCAACAAGTTTCATATCCAACATAGATTCTCCAATCCGTACTATCCTCAGAGCAATGGCCGAGCTAAAGCTTCTAATAAAACAATCATCAAAATCCTCAAAAAGATGGTCAATGAAGCTGGTCAGGATTGGCATCTACAACTCCATCCTTCATTATGGGCATATGGAACCAGTATTAGAACTCCCACTGGAGCCACACCTTATGCTCTTATGTATGGCACGGAAGCTATTTTACCTATTGAGGTTGAGATCCCCTCACCGTGAGTATCCTTACAACATACCATCTCAGATGAAGAATATCGAGTATCCAGACTCCATGATCTTGAGCTTCTAGATGAATGACATCTTACAACACTCAACCATCTCCAAGTCTATCAAAACCGTCTACGCCACAACTACAACAAAAAAATTAGAGAACGCCGATTTCAAGTTGGAGATCTTGTCCTTAAAGAAAATCAAAAGAATCAACAACACCATGAGAAACAGGGCAAGTTTGAACCAAATTGGCTTGGTCCTTTCATCATCATAGCAGTTTATGGATCAAGTACATACACTCTCTCAACACCTGAAGGCATTCCCTTGGATGAACCAGTCAATAGCGTTCATCTCAAGAAGTTTTATCCTTAACTCTCAGCTATCCCAAAAAAAAAAAATCATGCAATAGTAAAAACCACTTTGTGGTGCTTTGGATAACAAAAAAAAAATAGTTTAAGATAAATAATCCGTCCTCTAGTGAAAACCTGGTAAATAGGCACCTTGGATAAGTACCATAGTGAAAACCTGGCAAACAGGCGCTATGTGTAGTGACCAACTTCCATCTTCTGCTTGGTTTGTTTGATCATCACTCATAGTCCATATCATAATCCACATATCATCATAATAAAATAGCCTTTCCACCTTCATCTCTGTCAATGCTAGCTATCATACTTGAGACATTGTTGCGATAACTATATCTTTGGCACCTTAGCATCTTGACTGCACACCTTTTCCATCATCGCTTCTTCATAATAAACCTCATCCCGCACTGGGGGCATTTTGTTGAGTCTTATTTGGAAGTGGATACCATTATCTCTAGCTCATAACACATCAAACATTTTAGCTCACAACATAGCAAACTTTCAACTTCAACCATAGCGTTTATCCAACAACAAATGTGACCAATCATTTTACAACCAGGCTTCATATCTTTCCAATCAATTTTGCACTAAATCGCAAGACATCACTTCACTAGCATAATAAACAAGAACTCCATCCAGCTCTATCATTCAAGCCTTGATCCTGTGGATACAAGGTATGTAGGCAATCTGAGATGCGAAGGAAGCACTCTGATTCAGGCTAAGATGATAGCCCCTTCTTTTCATTATCCATCTTTCATCTTTCTTCTAATCATCCTCCAACCTTTCATCTCACATTCCTCTATCTTTCATCACTTACATCATCAATAAAACCCAGAACTACATATTCATCATGTCTCATCTTCATCATAAATGTGCTTTGATCCTGTGGATACAGGGTATGTAGGTAGTATGGAATACGAAGGAAGTTTCTAATACTCAAGCACAGATGAACCACCCCATCTTCTTCATCTTCTCTCATCTTCCATCTTCTGCTCTTTGATTAGCTCAACAAGGAAACAAACTATGTATACTGAAAGCTCAAGCACTTCAACCAATCAAGAATAATCCAGAAGCTATTTGTCTGCATGCCTTACGCCAACATTTGCTATAGTAGTTTATCAACATCTTTAGCCTTCAACAGGATGTAGCTTTCCTCTCAACCAGGCGCCAACTTACCCATCTAAGAGCACCTAATTTTGGCAAGAGAACGTGATGACAATATCTTTTGTTTTATCTTTTGTTCCTTTTCTATGCCTAATCAAGACTGTCTTGATCTATCTATATCTTGGTATGTTGCGATGAAGTAAGGAATGGGGCATGGTCATATTGCTTTCATATGCCGTGTTTGCGGGATGATCTTATTCTTTTCCTATGCGTATTGGTATCTTGTATGTGTTGGGATTAGCATCTTACATATCAATCTCTTTAGCATCTGAGAAGCTAAATAGTCTCTTATGTACTTGAGACTATTCTATGTTAAGACTAGCTCCATACATATAACCAGCAAGGTGTCACTATGTGTAGTGGAGATAAGCTCAAACCATTGCTTGTAGCATTAGAGTTCATCTTGAAACACTAGCTATTATTCATATCTTGTGTATGTTGGCTCAACATCTTGACCTCATGTGTTCAGACAAGATTGTAGCATGCTAGTTGCGCATTAGATATCTCAACACCTTGGTCTTCTATACCCTGGTGCATAACATCCACATGCTATATCAAACATAAGGATTGCATTTCTTCTCATTCTTGAGAAATTATTTTTTTAAAAAAGCTGCCCATCACATCATCTATCCATCTATTATTCGCCTATATAGCCTTCAACCAAGATCAATCCTTTCCATCGTCTTCATCCACATCTCGTATCCTAAAAAATAAGTGTGTTAGACATACATCAGTTCATTATATTATCTCATTACCATCTATTTATATGCATAAGTCCATATCATCATAACCATTTCCATCCATGTCATTTGGATAAACATCCATACATAATCCATGAACATACAAATACAACATGCATAACCATCATAATACCAACAAGTGCATCCATTATAACATCATATAGATCACCAATACTCCATCATATATATATACATGTGTCAATATACAGGTGTCTACATATACAAGTTGAGCCATCAAGAATGTATGTACAATCAGCTCTAAGCCTCATCATGACACAACATCAAACAAGGTAGCCCTAGTGACTACTGGCAGCTCCCTCGCCCTGACCACCACCACTAGGTCCTACACCTGGCCCCTATCTCTCAGTGGTCCCATCACTGAGGCTACTGATCGAGATCCACCTGACCTTCGTGAACCTAAAGCCCCTAACCTACTCCTGAAGCTAGGCTACCTCTGCTCTGCTAGCATAACCCCATTATACAAGCCTCTATAGTACTCAACCTCACCCTGTACTCTCCGCAGCTCTGCCTGTACCTATGTCAACTGTGTAGCCAAGTACATCGTAGCCCCATCTGTCCCTAGTGCAGTCACTGCTCTGTCTCACTCACTAGTCATCCCTTGTAGCTGCAGCATAGATGTATCTATCTCTACTCGCAGACTATCTCTCTATGCTCGCAGACCATCTCTCTCTGCTCTCATAGCCTGCACCTGCTGCACTGCTATATCATGCTCTAGTCTCATCATCTACTCACTCTGTCTCACTGCATCCCTCTCTCCTGTCACTCTAGCCAGTGTACCATCATCATGTCCATCCCCAACCTATGCTCTCAACTGTAACTGAGCCTGATATGTCTGAGCCTAAGCTCTCGCATGCTGCAAACCAATCACCACCTGATGTCTGTCTATCTCCACCCTCCTCAACCTCATCTGATCTCACTACCTCCATCTCCTCTCCTCTCTAATCTATCTCCGTAGCTGCATAATCCCAACATCATCACCCACCAATATCTGCCCCTGAGGCTGTGCAAGTATCTGAGGCTATCCTGGCATCTGGATCCCTGGTGCCGCAGTTACAACAGCCTGCATTGGTGGAGCCCATCATCGCCTCCTCCTAACCGGTCTCTCCATCCCTATCTCCCCAATCTCTCCAACCCTCATCAGCTGAGTCGGTCTAGCTGTCACCCAGTACGCATCATAGTCTGGTAGCATCCTTGGATCTGCAGGACCCTGTCCCCACTACCATACTACTGGCTCTAATCCATCTCTCTCCGTCAAAGCTGTCTCAACCACAACCTCCTGTCTTGTCCTCCCAAAAATGGCATCACCAACTGGTACTGCCTGTGCTAACCTAAACTATCTCAAAACCCTCTCTGGTAAATAGCACTCTATAATATATATGTAGCATCCAAAAATATATCTCGCCTACCTGACATAGACAAGCTCCGCATCCTCCTCCTCCCATCTCTCACATCCAATCCATGGCCTCCATACAAAGCTATCCACCTCATCCAATCTCCTCTGCTAGTATACCACCCCTCTGCGCTGTCGGTATGTCAGAGCTCCTCTATACATCCTAGCATAAGGTTCTCTTGTAGCTCTCACCACCCATCCCTCTGGCCTCGTCACTGGGATATGCTCATAAACCCATACATGCAACATTGTAACCCCTGCAGACATACTAGCTCCAAACATATATGCACAATCATGTAGGTAATGATAGAGCTATCCCATCACACACTTTGCCCATGCATATCTCATGCCATAGGAGAACATCCCCTCCATCACCGTTCCCCATCCTACTAGAAAGCCTCTAGTTCACCTATCTCCCACTAGCCATCTAATGATAGCCAATACCACTCACTGCAACCTGTCACATAGATCCTCCATCCTCGCCATAGGGATCTCTAAGCCCTCTACTCCAATGTCTAGTGTCCCAAATAATCTCCTAAATGCAGCTGGACCCAAATTAGGATTGTAATCAACTCGATCTCCATCTATCAGAATCCTCAGAATCTGAAACACATCCTCTAACATAATCATTGCCTCTCCCATCAGTAATAAGAAAGCACTATGCTTGCTCATCCATCGCTCCACCATCGCCGTCATCAGTTCTTGATGTGCCTGCACTGGCTCCAATCTTGACACATGCTCTAATCCAAGGATCTCTAACACTAGCCGCTCCTCTACATCTAGTAATCGCACCAATCGCAAATCCCTAGGATGTGGCTCCCGGGATAACAATGGCGGTAGTATATCTTGCATCATTTCATTCATCATGTCAGTCCCTTGTGTTACTTCACTGCTATCCAAATTTGACCGTTTATTGCTCTCCTAGCCCCTATCTACCATAAGCAGTTTAGTTTTCTATATGCACCTATCTATTGATCAAATGCAACTTCTTTTACCACAAGCATTTCTATCTTGTTTATAAGTGATCTCTTCTGCATATGCGCTCACTGTTGGACTACATGCGAGCTGAACTCCCTATGCGCTTCACCTTAGCTTATAAGCAAGCTATCTACCATATGCGAGCACTTCTCCTTTCTAAGCGAGCTTAACCTCTATATGTGTCTACTGTCTGCCTATAGGTGATCCATTTTTATCTATATGTGCATTTAGCCTGTATCTTTTCTAGCTGACTGGATGCGACCTAGTTTTTCCAGAAGCGACCAAGCCACGCCTATAAGCAATCTACACTACCAATAATGACCTATCTTCCTAGACAAGTGACCTACACTACCTATTTTAAGACCTAGTTGCTTCTAGTGAAGTGTGTGCATTTGTGACGCTTCTAGCCTATCAAAAACATGCTTTTAGCAAAAGTTTCGATACATACCGGTACACCTGATCCCTCTGGTTGCCCTTGTGTCCTCACTCGCTTAGCATGATGATCTCTACATGGAATCACCATCCTAATAGCTCTCCAACTCTCGTTGCCCAACAACTCTAAGGAGCTCGAGATCTCTATAGCTTTCTAAACACAAATGAGCACAACTAAGCCTATTTGCCATTGAGGAACCTACTTATAGCCTTATCCAAACCCTAATTCTTCTAATACATAGCCTATTTTCCTCTGTTTCATCCCATCTATTCCCACCCACCCCTTGTTTTCTTCGTGTCAACCTTGTTTTTGGCTTTCCTTCTATCGCGAGCCAACCCAGCCCTTCCTAGTTATCCCAGTTTACCTCTCGAGGGGGCATCACCTGCCAGTTACACTGGGGCATAACCTTTTTTATCAAGCGAAATATCATATCTTCTTCAACACAATGCTCTATCGAACATTGTATCAAAGAGGGGCAAAATGTAGACACCCAAAATCGACTCATTATCATTAGCATTCAAGTATCGCATTATTACACATCTGCATTTGTCTAACACACTGGTTTAATATCCCTAACATGTATTTCTTCTATTAATTAAATAAAATTTATATTTATTTAATTAATTCATTAGCTATTTCTTCTATTTCTTCTAAGCTATAATTAAGCAATCTTCAATTATTTAATTATCTTCATTCTATCTATTTTTAATTAAATAAATCTTATTTATTTAATTAAAAAATTCCTTTCATAAGCCGACTTTCCAATTAATTAAATAAATTGTATTTATTTAATTAATTTATCTTATCATTTATCTTATGAGTCGACATGTGTGCCCTTTTCATTTAAAAAGATAAGTGGTACTACATCCTTTTATTTAATATCTTTCATTGGTAGTACTTTTTATGTACACAAGCACACATGAGCCCTATCTTCCTACCACTTGGCATCTTCACATTCACCTATGTCTATCTTTTAATCTTAACCATTCACATAGCCACCGAATCTCCACCGTTGATTGATTTTGGTTGAGTTCTATATAAACACCCTCTCATTCCATACTACAACCTATCCAGCATTCATATAGCGTCTACATTATCATCTTGAGCATATTGAGCATTTTAGCATCCATTGAGCTTTCATCATTATCATCTATCATGGCAGCTTTTATTTTCATAATTGTTCATTGTTGAAGAAGCAATCCACATCATAAATTAGGAATCATACAATCTAGGTGATGTTGTGCTTGAATTGCATTACTTTTCATTTCATTTAGATTAGATTCTTTGATGATGGTAGGGTTAGGGTTTCATGGCTATGCTTGATCTTATTAACCTGATTTTTTACCTATCACAGGAGCACTGACATTGGGAGTTGAATCAATAACCTGCTTATCGAGACCCATGCCAATACCTATTGTCGTAACATTTGGAGAAGTGTTGGTAAAAACTATACCTGTATCAACATTTTTCTATGAACCATCAAGAAAATGATCCAGAACAGTTTGTTCTCCAATATCAAAGGAGAAGAAAGACTAGGTATAGAGCCAAAAGAATAAAAAATAGTTCCAAAACTAGTTCTCACAGAAGGGGGAGTATTATCAAAAGATACAATGACAATAGGAGAAACATGAACATTAGAAACCATTGGAAAACTACTAGAAATAGAAATATGAGGCAAAATTGTAGAAACTTGTGGCTCTTGGGAACTGTCTTTTTAAGGAGACTTTGATGAACCACCAAGTTGTTCCTATTCTGCATCCTTTTCTATTTCTTGTTCCTCATTCATCTCTACCTTCTCAGTATCAGGTTCTTCAACATTCTTTTGTTCTATCTCAGCATTTTCAGCCTCTATATTATCAACATTCATTTCCTCAACACCTAAATCTGCTATATTAGAACTTCCTGCAATTTCTTTTGTCTTACCTCCTTTAGAGACAAACTTGATCGTTGGTTTTGACACCTTGTAAGATGAAGGAGTGTCACTTTTGTTCTTAGTCTTGTTTTCCACCTTCTTTCCCATTTGCTCTTGAATCTCTGTCTTTCACCTAGTAAGGAACTCTTTCAAACTGAGACCCTTGCTCTACAACCATATATTAGTATTAGCTAATATAGGTTGGAATCTCTTCCAAATAGAAGTCTCTTCTTTCACCGACCATTTGATTTCTAGAAAAGCTGAAGCTTCAATATTCTCAATGTTATACTTAGGATCCAGGACATCACCCTCATCTTCCATGCCTTCTAGAGCATCAGCTAATCCTGGTTCCTCTATCTAACTTAGGTGTAACCTGCAGTAATCCAGTTTTGTTATCTCATTCTGTGTTCTCAAATCAGCCCAAACATCCTCAACCATGGGAACATTAAACATTGATCTCCTTTTAATTTTATCTTGTATTCTTCAGAAATCAAAATTATTCCTCTTCTTAAATTGTTTCATTGTCACTAGTTGCATCTCTGCTTCAACTGCCTTTGCCTTGGTAGCAGATTGCACTGAATACCTTCCAATCTCCACAAGAAACTTAATCCCTAACTTTTTCGATTCTATCTATTTATTATGTACAACAATTAGTTGTCTGCATAATTCCATCAGAACTACCTTATCACTTGGATATCTCGGTAACATATATGGATACCCTGGATAATATCCAACTCTTAAATAAGTAAAAGTGGGAAATTGGAGAAACAAACAACCATAAGAATTAACCACTTTCCATGCTTCATCTAATACCCTTTTCTGTTCAAGCTTTCTGTTCCTTAAGCACATATAGTCTGAAAAGAAGGCATCATTCACCCTCCTAAAATGATGAATAGACCCTTTTAGAGTTATCTGTGGATAATGCTGAAAAACTGGCACCAGTCTCCGATCACCATCTTGAGTAAGGCCTAGGAATATCCTCATGGAGGCAACTACATACACCAAATATGAGGTCATATAGAACTTAAAAGTAGTATTGACCTTGATCAACTAATCATGTAGAGCATTGCTGATTTGCTCCCCCCAGAATATCTTTTGTTTCCCTCTGAGGATAACCTTGATATATGTGTACATCCATTCTGAGAATTTAGAAGAAGGGAGACCTCTGATTCTACTCAACAAAGTGATCAAATCACTAACTTCTTCTACAAAATCACTCCTCGGGAGTTCCTTTCGCCATATTAACAAATTACTCCTAGGAGTTTCAACCATTTTCTATTGATATGCTTCTTTACAGATTCCACATCAGCATCCAAATCCTTCTAACCTTTAGTAAAGTCAATTTCCCTAACATTCTCTATGAGTGGACACATGAAAATCTTATCAAGAAAATCAGCATCTAGTCTCATAATGACATTCCCCTGAGAGTTAGCTACAGTCCTAGTATCCTTATCATAGTGGCTTGCCACTTGGAGGACAAACTCTAGATTATGAGCAGCAATAGGAAAAGAGGCTACCAGGTGTATATTGTTGTCAATGATCTTCTGCATATATCGGGGAGGATTAGCTTGTTTAGTCCTCTCCACAAATTATGCCATATCCACATGACCTATCTCTGTATCCCTGATCTCGTCTACATTGGATTGTATAGAAGTGACAGGCAACACCCCTTGGTACTTGTACTTCATGATTTTCTCCTTGGATGGAGACTGTTTTGACACCGACTTTGAAGAGAGAACTGGAAATAGTGTCAATCACAGCTACTTGATGAAACTACAAAATTTCATGATCTCGCGGTTAGGGGAAAAATTGGCAAATTAGGGATACCGCAAATTGATGATATGAACACAGGAATATGCTTGAAAGGGCTTGAGAGCGCACAAGTCGAGAAACTAGGCAAAAGTGGGCTAATGGTATCATTTTGTGAAAGTTCCCAGTGTTAGGAAATTTTTTAGGAAAACATCCGGGCAATCATTTTGACCACTCATACATGTGGGAGAAATGCTTTGAGTGTAAGGGCGGTCATTTTGACCACCTCTGTAGGTAGGTGTAAACTAGGTTTCATGTAGGAGCGGTTAAAATGACCGCCCTTACATGTAAGGGTATAAACTTTTTATGTATGAGTGCATAGGTGAAGGAAAAATACTAGGATGTACAAGTGACAATTTCACCCTCTTCTGCATATGGAAATTTATCTTGAGGATCTCTATGTAGGGACGACCGAAATGACCGCTCTTACACATTGACAATTTTGGTAGTGTTCAAGTGATAATTTTGCCCACTTTTGCATGTGGGTGAAAAATGCATAAGGTTTTTGTAGGGGCGGTGAAAACCGCCGCCCTTACATCTGGGTATCTCAATGGAGGGAAAACATATGTATTGATGGCAATTCTGACCGCCAATACACTTTATCAAAAAAATAATAATGTAGGGGCGATGAGAATCACCGCCCTTACATATGAAGGAAACCTAAGACAAAAATCTAAGTCTTGGTGATGTCATCAAGGAAACACTTTGCCTTTGCAAAGTCATAAAAACTAGGGCATGATAGAAAAATGGCCAAAATTGCCACCAATAAAACAAAATAGAGAATAAAGAAACAACACACGGGTTTTTATAACGGCAAAAGAAAGACTTCAAACAATGATCAAATTTTTACAAAAATGACGATTCAAAAGATGATTCCACATATCATAAACAATCATTCATACTTCATGCAAACCCTAATAGAAGAGAAAAAAATGAAAATGAAAGAAACAAAAACTCGCCCAGCAGAAAAGAAATTGAAGTCGATTAAAATCCCAAATCAAAAACTCCACCTGCCAAAATCATTAAAATAGGTTCACAAGGGTTTCAATTCACATTGAGGAGGTTCTCAGATGATTAAAAAATAAAAAATAACAATAAGAAGTATTTAAAAAGGTCTTAAAAGAGGCATATTAAAATGCCACACGAGTGCCATAAATGCACTCAAGTTAAACTAAAAATTGCGCAGGAGGCAATTTTTGCCACCCTTGCATGTTAAGGAAAATACAAACACTGACATGAGCGGTTAAAACCACTGCTCATGCACTTTAAGACAGAAACATGGTCGGGTGGGTAAAAAGACTGCTCTTGCATGAGTACGAAATAGATTACATGTAAGAGCAGTCTAATCCACTGCCTGTGCATGTAACTATTGAAATTTTTCTAACACTCTAAAAAGATCAAAATTGATATTTCGACAAGCTTATAACCTAGTCGATTTTTGCAAACTTTAAGGAACCAATCTAGGGAAATGTTACTAGCTATTCTTAGGTGTCAGATGACTTCACATGAGATTAAGAAGACTTGACTCGAAATATGAACTTAGAGTGTAGGCTACGAAATAGACAAGTTTCATAGGGACCATCCTACAAAAAGAGCACAGTTGATTTTGAGGACAACACCAGTGTAGGGTTCACTGGTTGCAAGGACGGGGAGTGGCTCTCAATGGGGGCCGGAACCCAAAGTGGTGCCCAGGACAACCCATTGGAGGGTTTCTTAATCCAGTGATAACCTTAATAATGAATTAGGGGAATGGGTAGAATTCACATTATAAAGTATGCTTCACTCATGGCTCAAGTGCTCGTTTAGGCTTGAGATGAGATGAGAAGGCCTGGAATGGCAAGATCAACTGCCTTGTCCTCATGGAAGGTATGTTGGTTCCACATGAGTTTGTATGGGGGTCGGGGATCAGGAGAGGCTTCTAGGACAACCCAGGATGGGGGTCAGTGCCTAGGAAGGACCACCAGGACAACCCATATCAAGCCATGTGATGACACTCCTCCCTATTGCAATCTAGCACTCCCTAGTTGTATTTCCTCTTTCTATTGTGTGAGTGCCTCTGGAAGTGCAATAAGTGTGGAAGTCAGTAGTATGGTGATTGGTGTTATGTATAACCCTGTTGCTTATGTTAGCTTGTTGTTGTCTTAACTATTCGTTGGATGTGGGATCTTGTGTTATCTCCTAGCACAGAGGGTGGACCTCAGGGTTCCACATGGTTGGGAGGTTAGTGCCTTTTCTCCATTGGGTATTCTTACTTCATGTTGTGAGCTCAGAGACTTTTCATTGTGTTGCAGATTCCAGTTCCTGTTCTAGTTTGCGAAGGCAATCCTTTCATGTAATGTATACTGCTGATATATCAAATTATATTTCTTAATGTATCTTGATGTAATCTCTCCCATGTGCTGAGGAAAGAAATGTGGAGATTATTATAATGATGTAACTATTATTGATGAATTCATCTTGTAATGAGTATTGTAAAGTAATGTGTTAGTTGTGATAGTAGTTAGAAGATGATCTTTAATGTTGATTTTTAGTTGTCACATGTGGAAATAAATAATATCAATTAATGTGATGATAATCTTTTGTGGTTAATGAAATGTTTCTAGTAACCTTGTTTTGCGAGTAACACAGTCGAGGAACCTTAGAGGACCTAGGATTAGTTATCCTGTTATGTTATTCATTCTTTAATTCAAATAAAAAAAATATTCTCCTTTTATTCGACCTAGTTAGTGTTGTCCTCTAGGGTTCCTTGGCGGGGGTGTTACACCTGGTATCAAAGCCCAAGATTCTAACACTGGGTACTCTAGTTTAATATGAGCCCATTATGCTAACCTAGTTGCATAGACTCTAGAGATTAAGATTTCCCATTTTCCATCCTCACTTAACAACGAAGATGCCTAGAGGCCAAGGTCAGGGTCATGGTAGAGGTCGTGGGGGTGGTTGTGGGGCTAACTATCAGAACACCTCTTCGTAGGGTTCCCATGAGGGTGATTGTGAGGAACGTCAGCGCTCTCAGAATGATTAGGGAAGTGGGGGTCAGAATCATGGCCAGCTAGAGTTTGAGAGAGCTTAGTTATGTCTTTTGCTTGAGGAGGTCCTTGCCCACCTAGGCCCTAGACAGGAGGGTAATCAATAGGGAGAATCCCACCACTTTGAGCATTTATAGGAGGGTAATCAGCAGGGAGAATCCCAGCATGCAAAGCACATGGATAGAGACAGAGAGAGGTCTCCTAAGAGGAGAAAGGCTGCAGCAGAGTAGGAGGCTATTTTTGCAGGTCATATGAGGAATCTCTTGAGGGCACGCCCTCCTACCTTTGATGCTTCTAGGGGTGGCTTGGAGGCAAAGACTTGGTTGATAGATTTGGATAGGTGTTTTTCCATGCACCCGTATGGTAGTAACACTAAGGCGAGATGTGCCATCATGCACCATAGGGGCTTTGCTTCTACATGGTGGCAGTTGGAGGAGTAGAAATTGCATTATAATATTGGTTCAGTTTCTTGGGAGTTATTTTTGGAAAGGTTCAGAGCCTACTTTTTATTAGATCACTGGAGGCAGCATCAGGCAGATGAGTTTCATAAGTTGAGGCAGATGGCTATGTCTGTGGAGCAGTATGAGCATAGGTTCTTTGAACTTAAGTAGTATGCAAGTATTGGTGATGATGAGGCCATGTTGGTCTAGCATTTCATTAGGGGGTTGAATGCCCGTATTAGTGGGGGAGTCCATGTCTTTGAGCCAAAGACCTTGTAGGTGGCAATAAAGAAGGCTCAACTGGTAGAGGAGAACCTAGCCATGGCGCTAGGAGGTCAAACAAGGTTTCAGATTGGCAGTGCATCTTAAGCAGGTTTTAGGTTCTGAGGTGTGCAGTCTCAAGTAGTAGGTCCCTCTAGGAGCCATCATGCACCCGCTAAGGGTGGTCAGCAGTAGCAGCAGCAACGTTCCCAGTTGAAATCCAAGAACTTTCAACCTCAGCAAGGTGGTGGTCCTCAGTCTAGGAAAAACTATAATTGGCAGTGGGCCAAGTGTTATCATCCCGACCAGCTAGCTCAGAGCACACAGTCTATAGCTAGTAGAGGCAACTTCTAGTAGTCTAGTATACCACCAAGCGGTAGGGGGTATGGCATAGGTGCGGGATGTTTTACTTGTGGCCAGTAGGGTCATATAGCCAGGCAATGTCCACATAAGAGTATATCAGGTTTCAGTTAGAGGCCAACAGCCTCAGAGCTGATAGTGGGTGATGCAGACCTAGGTCTCATAGAGTGTTTACAACAGTTGATAATCGTCAGGCTAAGCATCAGGGCATAGTTGTGGAGACCATAGGTGTGTTGTAGGGTATTGGCATTTCTATCCTTTTTGACTCTGGTTCTTCTAATTCATTTATTTCCCCTTCTTTAGTGGAGCGATGTGGGTTGGTGCCAGCAAAGCAGGATGTTAGGTGGCAGGTCGAGTTTGTTGCAAGTATGTGCTTAATCGGTGTTGTCATTGATGTCAACATCTTCTTGTTGTCATTGGTGTCAACTGTAACTTATTCTATTACTTGTTTAGAAGATTTGTACGGTGAGGATATTGAGAAAATTAGCCTCTCCGAAAGAAACAAGTGAGTTACAGAGAAGTGTAGTACAGACAGTGAGTTGTATGTTGAAGAACAGTCTGATAAACTACTCCACATTTATTCTTGCTTGAAGATCCTAGTCTATGGATTGAAACTAAGTTATAGGTATGTCTAAGGATGCTACATTTCAGGTCTGACCCATTCGCATGAAGATCTGAGTGAGTTGTGTTCACCAGAGTGAAATCTACTTTTTTTGTAAGTTCAGTTGAGACAAGAAGATAGTATTTGGCTCCACATTCCTCCGCAATAAAGTATTTTTCTCTACGGCTCTAGAGGGAAGTCTAGGATGACAATATGTGCCTACAATTACAATGGTTCATGGTTTGGTGGTCTGCAAGCTATCTTTCTTTTATGATAGTTGAAGACAATAAAGTTCATGTGTTCCAGTGAGAAGATTCCTATGGATAAAGTGGTTAAGGTTTGTATGGATGCTCCTAATGATTATAGAATGTTTGTGGATGTCTCCTAATCATGTTCCTATCTAGACTTTGGTCCGCGTTAAGAAATTGAGTTGGTGTGTGAAGATTGTTCCCAGATAATGTAGCGTGTAACCAGTCTTGGCCAACCTGGTTGATGCCAGTGATTGCAGAGATCTCTAGAAGATTGTGGAAGCATGTTGTGGCATGGAAGATTGTGTTTGAGTCCTAGCTAAGGCATGGCATGATCTACATTTCATTCCCTTTGCATGATATTGCAATAGGTCGGGACCTATTTTGTAATTGTTTTGTAATACCGACCTTGGAGATTGTTCCAATGGTTGATGATTGTGATGCCGACCTTGATGATCATTCCAAGGTTGATGTAGTGTATAAATACTTGTAGTTGAGTCATGGAAAAGGTGTCCTTGAGCGAAAATGGAAAGATATTAAGGAAGGTCCAAAGGCAAAGTAGAGAAGGGGTAGAGGAAAGAAGAGGAAGAGAATAACAGAGGAAGAGAAGAGCAAAGGAAAGGTAGAGCAGGGAAATTATTATACTTCAATCACAAATAGAGAAAGTTGTTGATCGTGGTAGTGAATAGGGTTTAATAGCCCTTATTGTAATCTTGCTAGGTTTAGGGTTGAGGCAGTGAGCCTGCTAGACCTAGTTGTTCCTCATGGCAGTAAGCTAGTATGTTTAGGCTCGTGGAGTGACCAAGCCTGAACATCACTATTTCAAGATTGCAATATATATTAAGAGTTAATCCTCTTCATGGTTTTTCCCCACCTTGGGGTTTTCCACGTAAATCTAGTGTCTCTTGTGTTTGATGTTGTATCTATGGTTAAGTTTCTGGTTTCATGCACTTATTGTTAAATCATAATAATTGTGGATAAGTGATGAATGTTTAATTACAAAAAGTGTTTAAGTTTTTGTGACAACTGATTCACCCCCCTCTCAGTTTTCTGATGCATATCAACAATTGGTATCAGAGCTAAGTTCCTCTGAAGAAAGTTTAACAGCTTGAGGAAGATTCAAAATGTCTTACGAGAAGCAAGCGTTGCATTTTGATGGAATGAATTATGTTCTCTAGAAGGTTCAAATGAAAAGCCATCTTCTTTCTCTTGGTTACAAAGTTTGGAAAGCTACAGAAATAGAATACACCATACCTCAAAATGGTTTGACGACTGAAGATGAAATCGAAGAATATGAGATAGATATCAAGGCAAAGGATGCTCTACTAAGTTCATTAACCAACTCAATATTGACAAAAATGGTGGATCTTTAAATTGCAAATAAAGTATGGGAAAAGTTGAAAAATCTATAAGAAGGAGATGATTCTATGAAGGAAGCCAAGTTACAAAGTCTGAAAGTGAAATATGAAAGCTTGAGGATGAACACTGATGAAAACATATCAGCTTTTATGCAAAGAGTTGATGAACTTGTTACAGGGATAAAAGCCATAGGCAGAACTCTCGAAGAAAAGGAAATCATTATGAAAATATTCAGATCTCTGCCCAAGTCCTACTGTCACAAGGTGGCCATGATTGAAGAATTTATGCAAGTAAAAATAGTTAACAGGGATCAGTTGCTTGGTAAGCTTACTACTTTTGAAATGAGGGAGTTAGATAATGCTCTGTCGAAAGTTGAGATGGCCTTCAAAGCCAGTACTCCTGGAAGTACTGCAAGATCAGAAAAGTCTAAGGTAGAATCCAGTGATGAGATAGATGTTCAATTGAAGCCAACTTTGTGGACAGGTTGCAAAGAGGATCCGGTAAGTATAAAGGCAAATTACCTTTCAAATGTTTTTCCTATTGTAAAGTATTCATTTTGCTTCCAAATGTCTTGAAAGAATTGAAAGAAATAGAAGAAGATATGATAATAGGCCTAGGACCCAAAAGAAGTGTTATTATGTTGAACATATTGATGATGATGAAGGAGTATCAGATAATGGTGAACTAGATAATGTTAATCCCTCTGTAAGTGAATGCTTGTTCATTGCTATTAAGGAAGATCTTGTGTCTACTAATTCTTCCAGCTGTATGAAGGAAGAAAAACCAGTGGAAAGTGCTTTACTGCTTAGGTCATTAAGGACAAGGATGAATGGGTTATTGATAGTGGTTTCTCTCACCACATGACTGATGACAAAAGTAAGTTTGTAAGTTTGGAAAAATATGATGGTGGACTGGTTAGGTTTGGAGATGATACAACTGGTAGGATTTGTGGGAAATGATCTATTTCTTTTGATGGAAAGCATAATACTGAAGATGTCTTATATGTGAAAGGAGTAAAGAACAATCTTCTAAGTGTGGGTCAGATGTGTGACAAGGGCTATGACTTAAGCTTAAAGTACAATGGATGTAAGATTAGGGAAAGCTCTCGAAAAGTCATTGCAAGTAGTAAGAAGACCAGAGGTAATATCTATCACTTGCAAGGAACCAAGAACTATTGTTTGTTGACTCAGACTGATGAGAGTTGGTTATGGCATAGAAGGTTGTGTCACATAAATTTTGATAATATTATGAAGATAAGTACTGCACAGATTGTTAGAGATCTGCCTAAGCTTGTGAAGCTTGCTAAATAGAAAAAAAACAAGTTTCAAAAGCAAGGATCAATTAGTTGGAGGACTACTTGAGCTAGTGCATACAAATTTGTGTGGACCTACCAGAGTAAGAAGTTTGCAAGGAGATAGGCATTTCATGTTGCTCATTGATGATTATTCTAGAATGACTTGGGTCACCTTTTTCAAAGAGAAAGTTGAAGCTCTAGATAAATTCAAGGCATGTAAGGTGATGGTTGAAAATGAGATGGATTTGAAAATCAAATGTTTGAGGTATGATAGAGGAGGAGAGTTCACATCAAATCAATTCAATTTCTTTTGTGAAGAGCATGGAATAAAGAGATAGCTATCTGCACCTAGAACTCCACAACAAAATGGAGTTGTTGAAAGGATAAATAGAATAGTTCAAGAAGCTGCTAGAACCATGATGAAGGAAGCTCATTTTTTAGAAGCATATTGTAGAGAAGCAATTCACACCATAGTAAATATCCTAAATAGAGTTCAAGTAAAAGGTAACAATTAAAAAACTCCCTATGAATTGTGGCATGGTAGAGTTCTTACTATGAAATATTTCATAGTTTTTGGTAGCAGATGTTATATCAAAAGAGAAGAAGATTTAGGCAAGTTTGATGCTAGATGTGATGAAGGAATCTTTCTTGGTTACTCCACCAAGAGCAAGGTCTACCGGTGCTAGAATAAGAGGCTAAATAAGATCATTGAAAGTTTAAATGTTAAAGTTGATGAATGTAAGGAAAGGTCTTCAGAATCAATTGGATATGAGTCAGATGATCTAAATGTTTCATAAGTCATGCAGCATGAAGACAACATAGATGAAGAAGAACAAGCTCCAGTAAGTGCTACCAAAACTCCAAGATATGTAAGAATCAGTCACTCTAAAAATCAAATCATAGGAGATAAGAACAAAGGGATCTTAACCAAAAGAAAAGATGCAAAGGAACAAGTAAATTTCTGTCTGATCTCTAAGATTGAACCTAAAACTATGAATGAGGCTTGCAAGATGAGAATTGGATAAAGGCTATGGAAGAGGAATTAATGCAGATAGAGAAAAATCAGACTTGGGATCTTGTTCCTAGACCAGCAGACAAGAATGTAATTAGTACAAAGTGGGTCTTCGGAAACAAAATGAATGAGAATGGTGAAGTAGTAAGAAATAAAGCAAGGTTGGTATGCAAAGGATACACTCAAGTTGAAGGAATAGACTTTGAAGAAACTTTTGCTCTAGTAGCAAGGATTGAAGCAATAAGGATGTTTCTAGCTTTTGCAGCATACAAAGATTTCAAGATTTATCAAATGGATGTGAAGTCTTCCTTCTTAAATGGAGAGTTGGAAGAGGAAGTCTATATTGAACAACTAGAAGGTTTTTAGTCATTAGAACAAGGAGACATGGTATGTAGACTGAAGAAAGCATTGTATGGATTAAAACAAGCTCCCATTGCATGGTATGCACGGTTGGATAGGTACCTAATACAGATAGGATTCAGTAAAGGTACTACAGATAGTAATCTCTACTTCAAGATCAATGATGAACAAACCCTAATTGTTGCAGTTTTTGTTGATGATATTATTTTTGGAGGCAATAAAGGTATGTGCTCATTTTTTGCTAGAGAAATGCAAAGTGAATTTGAAATGTCTATGTTTGGAGAGATGAACTTCTTTTTAGGTCTGCAAATAAGTCAATCAGATAAAGGTATCTTCATTTCTCAGTCTAAGTATGTAAAAGAGTTGTTAAAGAAATTTGTGATGGAGGACTCTAAACTAGTATGTACACCTATGATAACTGGTTGTAAGTTTAGCAAAGATGATAACTCACCCATGACAAACTAGAAAAACTATAGATCTATGATTGGAGGATTACTTTATTTGACTCAAACTAGACTTGACATAATGCATGCAGTGTGTCTTGTTGCAATATTTTAGGCAGAACCCAAGGAATCACATGTGATGGCAGTCAAAATAATTTTTATATAGTTAAAAGGCACAATAGATTATGGTTTGTGGTACCCTAAGGACTGTGACTTTACTCTTAGTGCATATACTAATGTTGATTGGGCCGGAGATGTGGATGATAGAAAAAGTACAAGTGGAGGTGCATTCTTCTTGGGAAAAAGATTAGTAGCTTGGCTAAGAAAGAAACAAGATTCAATATCCCTATCTACTACAGAGGCAGAATACATTGCAGCAGCATGCAGTTGCACTCAAGTGCTATGGATGAAGTAGACTTTGAAGGACATCAAAGTTGTGTATGAAGAACTTATTGCAATCCTTTGTGATAACACAAGTGCCATAAACATATCAAAGAACCTAGTGATGCATTCACCAAGACCAAGCACATATCCATTAGCTATCATTTCCTAAGAGAAAAAGTGATAGAGAATGAAGTCAAGTTTGAGTATGTTTCTACCAAGGATCAGATTGCAGACATTTTTAGCAAGCCTTTGCCCAAGGATACTTTTGAGTATCTCAGAGAAAATTTAGGGGTCATCACCCCTCCTACTCTAAACTAAGATGCACAATAGTGCATCAGTTCAGAGGTGTTCAGAGGTCCGGATTGATGCTTTTTAGGGCTACTTCTAAGGGGGAGTAGTCAGAAAGTTTAGAAGAGAGATTAGATCAGAGTAGAAGAGTGCAAGTATGTGCCCTTTGCCATTAATGGCAAAGGGGGAGAGAAGTCATGTGAAAAACTTAGAGTGCATGTGTGTAAAAGAAAGGGGGAGAATTTTAAAGAAAGAAAGAGTGAAGGTGTGTAAAGAGAAAGGGGAAGAATCTTGTCTTGATGGCTGTTGTAGTTTTTCACATCATACGTTGCCATCAATGACAAAGGGGGAGATTGTTGCAAGTATGTGCCTAATCGGTGTTGTCATTGATGTCAACATATTCTTGTTGTCATTGGTGTCAACTGTATCTTATTCTATTACTTGTTTAGAAGACTTGTATGCTGAGGATATTGAGAAAATTAGCCTCTCTAGAAGAAACAAGTGAGTTATAGAGAAGTGCAGTACAGACAGTGAGTTGTATGTTGAAGAACGGTTTGGTAAACTGCTCTGTATTTATTCTTGCTTGAAGAACATGGTCTGTTGATTGAAAGTAAGTTAGAGGTATGTCTGAGGATGCTATATTTTGGGTCTGAGCCATTTGCATGAAGATCTGAGTGAGTTGTGTTCACCAGAATGAAATCTACTTTTTCTGTAAGTTCAGTTGAGATAGGTAGATAGTATTTGGCTTCGTATTCCTCTGCAATAAAGTATTTTTCTCTGCAACTCTATAGGGAAGTCTGGGATGATGATATGTACCTACAATTGCAATGGTTTGTTGTTTGGTGGTCCACAAGCTATCTTTCTTTTATGACAGTTGAAGACAATGAAGTTCATGTGTTCCGATGAGAAGATTCCTATGGATAAAGTGATTAAGGTTTGTGTGGTTTCTCCTAATGATTATAGCATGCTTGTGGATGTCTCCTAATCATGTTCCTATCTGGACTTTGGTCTGCATTAATAAATTGAGTTGGTGTGTGAAGATTGTTCCTAGATAATGTAGTGTGTAACCTGTCTTGGTCGACCTGGTTGATCCCAATGATTGCAGAGATCTCTGGAAGATTGTGGAAGCGTGTTGTGGCATGGAAGATCATGTTTGAGTCCTAGCTAAGGCATAGCATGATCTACATTTCATTCCCTTTGCATGATATTGCAATAGGTCAAGACCTATTTTGTAATTATTTGTAATACCAACCTTAGAGATTGTTCCAATGGTTGATGATTGTGATGCCGACCTTGATGATCATTTCAAGGTTGATGTAGTGTATAAATACTTGTAGTTGAGTCATGGAAAAGGTGTCCTTGAGTGGAAATGGAAAGATATTAAGAAAGGTCCAAAGGCAGAGTAGAGAAGGGGCAAATTAAAGAAGAGGAAGAGAAGAGTAGCAGAAAGGCAGAACAGGGAAATTATTATACTTTAGTCACAAATAGAGAAAGGTGTTGATCGTGGTAGTGAATAGGGTTTAACATCCCTTATTGTAATCTTTCTAGGTTTATGAGGCAGTGACCCTACTAGACCTAGTTTTTCTTCATGGCAGTAAGCCAGTATGTTTAGGCCCATGGAGTGACCAAGCCTGAACATCACTTTTTAAAGATTGCAATATATATTGAGAGTTAATCCTCTTCATGGTTTTTCCCCACCTTGAGGTTTTCCACCTAAATCCGGTGTCTCTTGTGTTTGGTGTTGTATCTGTGGTTAAGTTTCTAATTTCATGCACTCATTGTTAAATCATAATAATTGTGGATAAGTGATGAATGTTTAATTACAAAAAGTGTTTAAGTTTTTGTGACAACTGATTCACCCCCCTCTCAGTTGTCCAGTGCATATCAATAGAGTTGGCCTCCAGAACTAGAGTAGCAGTAGAATCCCTTGTGTATGGATGTGGTTTGAGGATTTGGAATCTCCTTACCACCATGGATCTTCGCATCATACCCCTAGGATCTTATGACATTGTGTTGGGTATGGATTGGTTGGATGCTCATCGAGCAGTTATAGATTGCCAGCACAAGTTGGTGCAGTGTTTGGATGATTTAGGCAAGGAGGTAGAGATAGTTAGCATTTAAAGACCCATCTCTTTGCGCATGATTTCTACCATGCAGTTAAAGAGATGTATGCGTTAGGGTTGCTAGTTGTTTGCTGTTATGGTTAATGATTTGGAGTTAGGGGAGGGTCAAGAGGTGTCCCTCGATGATCATCCCATTCTCAGGGAATTTGTAGATATCTTCCCCAGTTAGATCCCAGGGATGCCACCTAAGCGTGACATTGATTTTAGGATAGATCTTGTTCTCGGGGTAGAACCTATTTCTCGAGCTCCGTATTGGATGACTACTTAGGAGCTTAAGGAGCTTCATTTGCAGTTAGAGGAGTTATTGGCTAAGGGGTTCATTTGTCCTCGTGTCTCTCCTTGGGGAGCACTGGTTATTTTTGTGAAGAAAAAGGATGGATCCCTTCGGTTGTGTATTGACTATCGATAGTTGAACAAGGTGACTGTGAAGAACAGATGTCCCTTGCCAAGAATTGATGACCCCTTTGATCATATTAAGGGAGCCAAAGTGTTCTTGAAGATTGACCTAAGGTTGGGGTATCATCAGTTGCACATTTTGGAGGCAAACATTTATACTTTCTATGGGCACTATGAGTTCACTGTTGTGCCATTCGGGTTGACGAATGCACCGTCTGTATTTATGAGCTTGATGAATAGAGTATTCCGCACTTACCTTGATAGATTTGTCCTGGTATTCCTAGATGACATTTTGATTTATTCTAGGACTAAGGAGAAGCACGAAGAGCATGTGTGACAGGTATTGCAGTGTCTAAGGGAGAATCAACTATATGCAAATTTGGAAAAGTGAGTTCTTTCAAACAGAGGTGCAATATTTGGGGCATGTTATTTCAAGAGAAGGAATTTTCATGGATCCTTCAAAGATCCAAGCCATCATGGATTGGCCCAAGCCCACTAATGTTTCAGAGGTTTGTAGTTTTATGGGCCTAGTAGGTTATTATCGACAATTTCTATAGGATTTTTTGAGGATAGCTCACCCCATCACTTTCCTTTAAAGGAAAGGGAAGAAGTTTATCTAGTTAGAATAGTGTCAAGAAGCCTTCTAGACTCTCAAGGAGAGGTTGACTAGTGCACCCATTTTGGCAGTTCCTAATCCTACAAGAGATTTTGTGGTGTGTACTGATGCATCCTTGGAGGTTCTAGGAGCGGTTTTGATGCAGGATGGTCGTGTGATAGCCTATGAGTCTCGCAAACTCAAGGATCACAAGTTGAACTATCCTATGCATGATTTGGAGTTAGTAGCCATCATTCATGCCTTGGTGAGATGGAGACATTTTCGGTTAGGACATCAGTTTGAGTTGCATAGAGATCACTGCAGTTTACAGTACATATTCACATAGCCAAACTTGAATGCCAGGCAGATGGAGTTTTTGTTCGTGTATGACTTTTAGGTGAAGTTCATCTAGGGGAAGGAGAATGTTGTGGCAGATGCTCTTGATTAGTGGAGACATGAGATTTCATCAGTTACTCTTGAAGTAGATTTGAGGGGCTAGATCCTTGCAGTGCTCCCGATAGACAATTGGTATCAGAAGGTGAAGTCAGAGGTGGAGTCAGGCAGAGCCCTGGAGGGTAGGTATGCAAGTTATTCCTTTGAGTTAGATGGTCTCTTGCAGCACTTAGGTCACATTTATGTTCCTCCTTCTAAGGGTCTTGTACCTTAATTATGTCATAGGCTCATCAAGCACCCTACTCAACTCATCCAGGCATCAAGAAGATGCACGCAGATCTCTGTCAGTTATACTTTTGGTCCAGGATGAAGAGAGATATTATAGATTTTGTTTCGAGGTGTTTGGAGTGCCAAAGGGTTAAGGCAGAACATCACCACCCAGTAGGTCTTCTTTAGCTGTATCTTGTTCCAGAATGGAAATGGGATGTTATTGCAGTGGATTTCATAGTAGGTTTGCCAGTATCTTCTCATCATGGTCATTGTGGACAGACTGACTAAGGTGGCACACTTCTCTCTTGTTCACTCTTCATATAATGCTTCCTCAGTGGCAAAAATTTTTATGGAGGATATAGTCAGATTGCATGGGATTCCATGTAGGATCATCTCTGATAGAGATCCAATATTCACTTCTACTTTCTGGACGTCTTTACAATGTGCATTGGGGACTTAGTTAAACTTTAGTTCAGCCTACCACCCGAAGATAGATGGGCAGATCAAGAGGGTCAATTAGGTCCTTGAGGATATGCTCAAAATGTATGTCATGCATCAGCACACTTGCTGGGAGGATTATTTGTACTTGGTGAAGTTTGCGTATAACAATGGGTACCATAGTTCTATTGGTATGTCCCCTTTTCAGGCCTTGTATGGTCGTCCTTGTTAGACCCCACTAAGTTGGGATCATCTTGAGGACAGAATCCTTCTAGGACCAGAGATTCTCTAGGAGATGGAACAATAGGTTATTTGTATTAGAGAGCATTTGGTGGCAGCATAGGATAGACAAAAGAAGTACATTGATGCTCATAAGGTAGATCATCAGTTTTCTGTTGGTGACTAGGTGTTTTTGAGGGTGCATCCACAAAAGAGTCTGATCCGTTATGGAAAAGGCTCTAAGCTCACACCGCGTTTTGTTGGGCCATTTGATATTTTGGAGAGGATCAGCCCTATTGCATACCATCTTGCTTTGTCACCCAGTCTATCGCTTATCCACGATGTATTTCATGTTTCTATTCCCAGGCCATACCATCTAGATATTTCACTTGTTCTTGACTGGAATGCATTATACGTAGAGGACGGGTAGCTAGCTCTGGAGCCTATGGGCATTCTGCAATAGAAGAGACTCGCCCTCAGGGGTCAATGTGAAGGTCCAGTGGGATCCAAATGATGAGTCCTCGGCCACTTGGGAGGATGCATCTTAGATGTGGGAGTTGTACCCTTTCTTGTTTGCAGGCTTCTACGAGTAAGCTTAATTTTAGAGGGGGAGGATGTAGTGCCTCTCATACCTTTTTCTTTGTTAGTTTAATAGTTGATCTATTTTAGGATGAGACATGTGTTGCAACTATGTGCCTATGATGTGTTGTCATTGATGTCAATATATCTCTTTGTCAGAGATAGTGAAGATAGTGCAGTTCAGTAAAGTAGATTGCTCCACATTCCCAGTGAGATGAAGATCAGAGTCTACAGATTTAAGGGTTTTGTAGAGGATTGTCTAAAGTTTCTCCAGTTAAGATTTGAAAGGTCCACATGGAGGATTGGTGAAGTTATGGCCATCTTAGTAGAACCAAGTTTTGCAATTGTTCATAGGTAACAGAGTGACAAGAATTTGGTCTGGATTGCTCTGCATTGGAATATTATGGTCTACGGTTCTAGAGGTATGTTTTGGATGTTGGTGTGTATCCTCAACTCAAGTGGTTCGTCATTTGTAGGTCCACAAGCTATCTTTCTAGTGTGATAGTCATGACAGTTAGTGTTCTTAAGTTCCCGTATGAAGATGCAAGTGATTCTAGTGATTTGAGGTGGTGTGGTTGTTCTTGTTGATTTCATTGTGCTTGTGGAGGTCTCTGGATCATGTGCCTATTGTGTTGGTAGTTCGCATTGAGGATTGAGATCGTAGTTGAAGATTTCTACTCGGGTGTTGTTGTTCTTTCTAGTCTTGGTCGACCGAATGCTTCGTGCGTGTTGCAGATGATCTAAGAGAAGTTCTATGGAGTGTGGTGTGTTGTTCAAGGAAGATTTGAGTCCCAGCTATGTTTGGCTGATAGTGTAGTCATCTACATGTAGCATTTTGTATTAAGTCAAGTCTTGTGATTGTAATTGCTTGTAATGCCTATCTTGGAGAATGTTCTGGATAGATGATTGTAAGGCTGACTTTGATGTTCATTCCAAAGTCGATGTTAGGTATAAATATGTGTAATGAAGTTGTGTAAATGTGCCCATTTGTGTGAAGATGTGGAGGTAGCGAAGAAGTGTTTGGGGGTAGAGCAGAGGTGTTGTGAGCTTCAATGGAACTGAACCTTAGCATGGAGAAGATGTTGTTTCTCAGTTCAACCTTTTAGTGTTAACCATGTGAATATTTCTATAGATAGTGAGTCTCTTCGAGCAGTGAGCTCTGGGCAGTGTGCCCGAAGGTAGGTGCCTTCCCATTTTTCTATTCTTTTAACAGAGAATAAATCTTGTGCGTTAACCCCCACCGTGGTTTTTCCCTTAACTGAAATTCCGTGTAAAAATCCTAGTGTTATGTGTGTTGATTGTGTTTCTACTCATGTGTTGTTGATTCATGCTTTCATGGTTATATCATTAATTTGTTAATAATTGGTAAAGAAGATTAAATGCAACAAAAGATAAAGTTTTGTGACAACTAATTCACCCCCCCTCTCAGTTGTCTGCCCTAATTTCAAGAATTGGTATTAGAGTTGGTTCCTCTAAAAAAAGCTTGACCGCTTAAGGAGATCCAGGATGTCGACATACAAGAAGGATATTCTAAGATTTGATGGAACAAATTACTCTCTTTGGAAGAATCACATGGAGTGTCATTTGCAATGCATGGGTGATCCTTTTTAGTTGATAACTAAGAATACGTATACTCCTCTGAAAATGGTCCTACAACTCCAGATGAAATCAAAGAAGCTAAATACAACATTCGGGCTAAGGAAGCATTGTTGAGTGCCCTGACTGATACAGAAATGACAAATGTCTTGAAATTGCAAACTACTCATGAAATCTGGAAGAAGTTGGAAAGTATGTATGAAGGTGATGCATATGTCAAATGTGCTAAGCTACAGAGCCTAAAGGGTAGATACAAATGTTTGAGGATGAGTGAAGATGAAAACATCACTTCCTACATGTGGAAGGTGAATGAACTTGTGTGCAATATCAGGTGTGCTAGTGGAAAACTGGAAGAATCAGATATTGTTGGCAAGGTGCTTAGATCCTTACCTACTTTGTACAAGCACATAGTTGCTGCTATTGAGGAGATCAAGACTATGACAGATGTTACAAGGGATCAGTTGGTTGGCAAGCTTTCAGCATTTGAAATGAGTGAGTTTGGTGATTCTCTTCCTAAATCAGAATCTGCATTTAAATCCAGTGTTTTCGGAAAGCAAAGATTTGATCTAGGTGAAAGCTCTTCAAGAAGACTAAACAGAATGAGAAGGCAAGGAAGAAACTTGAAGAAGATGAATTTGATCTTGAAGAACTTAAAGCTGTTATTGCCAAAAGATTACCGAGAGGATCCAGTAAGTATGAAGGAAAGTTGCCTTTCAAATGTTTTGCTTGCAATAAGATTGGTCATTTTGCTTCAAGATGTCCGGAGAGGGTTTCAAAGCCAAACCCTAATAGACCTAGGGTTCAGAAGAAATGCTACTATGTCCAAGAAGCTACTGATGAAGGAGTCACAGATGATGAATCTGATATGGGAAGTACCTCTGGAAATGAATGGGTGTTCATTGCTATCAAAGAAGAAGATCTAGTGCCTACTGAATCTACTAGCTGTGTGAATGTGGAAAGTGCCTTGGCTGCTCAGGTTTAAGAAAAGGATGAATGGCTGATTGACAGTGGATGTTCTCATCATATGACTGGTGATAAAAGTAAGTTTGTAAGTTTGGAAAGATATGAAGGTGGAATTGTGAAGTTTGGAGACAATTCAGCTGGTAGAATCCATGGCAAAGGATCCATATCTCTTGATGGTAAGAATAACACTAATGATGTTTTGTATGTAGAAGGGTTGAAGCATAATCTTCTCAGTGTTGGATAGTTGGTTGACAAAGGGTATGATCTCTGATTCAAGGATGGAAAATGTAGAATTTTGGGAAGCTCTGGAACTAAGATTGCATCTGGTACATAGACTAGAGGTAATACCATTCATTTAAGTGGTACTAGTAAAAGGTGTTTGATTGCTCAGATTGATCAGAGTTGGTTATGGCATAGGAGAATGTGTCATGTAAACTTTGATAACATTGTCAAGATAAGTACTACTCAAGCTGTGAGAGATCTTCCAAAGCTTGTGAAACCTACTAATAGCATGTGTAAGGAATGTCAGTTGGGAAAACAAAATAGAGCTAAATTCAAAAGTAAAGAACTATTTTCAAATGGATTGTTGGAACTTATGCACACTAATTTTTGTGGTCCTACCAAAGTTAGGAGTTTGCAAGGAGACATATACTTATGTTGTTGATTGATGATTACTCCCAGATGATGTGGGTCACTTTCTTGAGAGAGAAATCAGAGGCTCTTGACAGATTCAAGGTGTTCAAGGCTATGGTGGAGAATGAGATTGGTGTGAAGATAAAGTGTCTGAGATCTGATAAAGGTGGAGAGTTTACCTCCGGTGAGTTTAATGCATTTTGTGAAAAGCATGGAATAAGAAGATAGTTATCTGTTCTTAGGGCTTCTCGGCAAAATGGAGTTATGGAAAGGAAGAACTGGACTATTCAAAAGGAATATGTGAGTTTAATGCTATATCAATAGAGATGAAGATCTAAGCAAGTTTGATGCAAGATGTGATGAAGAAATATTTATGGGTTATTCTAACCAAAGCAAGGCATACCAATGCTTTAACAAGAGATTGAAAAGGATTGTTGAAAGTGTTAATGTCAATGTTGATGAAAGAAAGGAGAGACCTTCCAAGTCTTGTGGATATGAATCAGATGATCAAAATGAAAGTCCAAATAAAGGAAAGCAAGTTCAAACTCAAACTCAGATTCAGATTGCTCCAAAGAATCCAGTGACTCAAGAAGCTAGTGCAAATGTTGAGGAACAAGTTTAAGAATCAGAAGTTCAAGAAAATCCCAAAACTCCCATGTATTTAAGGTTGAATCATTTTGAAGATTAGATCATAGGAGATAAAAATAAAGGTGTTCAAACTAGAAGAAAAATTGTTGAAGAACAAGTGAAGCATTGTTTGATTTCAAAGATTGAACCAAAATCAATGAATGAAGCTTGTAATGATGAAAGTTGGGTAAAAGTAATGGAAGAAGAATTAATGCAAATTGAAAAGAATCATACTTGGGATCTTGTTCCTAGACTTGAAAACAAAAATGTAATTGGAACTAAATGGGTCTTCCGGAATAAATTGAATGAAGATGGTGAAGTTGTGAGAAACAAAGCAAGATTGGTGTGCAAAGGATATTCTCAGGTAGAGGGAATTGATTTTGAAGAAACTTTTGCTCCGGTGGCAAGAATCAAAGTAGTCAGATTATTTCTTGCCTTTGATGCTTACAAAGATTTCAAAGTTTACCAAATGGATGTCAAGTCAGCATTCCTAAATGGAGAGTTGGAAGAAATCTACATTGAGCAACCGAAAGGATTCTAGTTGTTTGATCAAGGAGATATGGTTTGCAGATTAAGGAAAGCATTGTATGGACTTAAACAAGCCCCCAGAGCCTGGTATGCAAGATTAGATAAGTATCTGCTAAAGTTAGGTTTTAGCAAAGGCACAGCTGATAGTAATCTTTATTTCAAAATTGATCATGAACACATCTTGATTGTTGAGGTATTTGTTGATGATATCATCTTTGGTGGAAATGAGAGCATGTGTAAAAAATTTGTTGATCAGATGTAAAGTGAATTTGAGATGTCCATGTTTGGTGAAATGAATTTCTTCTTGGGTCTGCAAATCATTCAATCAAATAAGGGCATCTTCATATCTCAGTCTAAGTATATGAAAGAGTTGTTGAAAAAGTTTAGAATGTAGGATTCAAAACTAGTGAGTACTCCTATGATAACCAGATGCAAGTTGAGTAAAGATGATGATTCCTCTAAGGAAGATCAGAAAAGGTATAGATCAATGATTGGAGGACTGCTTTATCTGACTCAAACCAGACCTGATATTATGAATGCAGTTGGCCTTGTTGCTAGATTTCAAGCTAATCCTAAAGAATCTCATGTTGTAGCAGTCAAAAGAATTTTTAGATATCTGAAGGGGACATCTGATTATGGCTTATGGTATCCTAAGGATGATGATTTCACTCTTCATGCATATACAAATGCTGATTGGGCAGGAGATGTGGATGACAAGAAGAGTACTAGTGGTGGTGCATTTTTCTTAGGAAAGAGATTGGTTTCTTGGTTGAGCAAAAAGTAGGAGGCAATATCTCTATCTACTATAGAGGCAGAGTATATAGCAGCAGCAAGTAATTGTACTCAAGTTTTGTGGATGAAGCAAATGTTGAAGGATATCAGAATTGTGTTTGAAGAGCTTGTTAAAATCTTCTGTGATAATTCAAGTGCAATAAACATCTCAAAGAATCCGGTGTTGCATTCAAAGACAAAGCACATATCCATCAAGTTTCACTTTTTGAGAGAGAAGGTAAATGAGAATGAAGTCAGATTGGAGTTTGCTTCTTCAAAGGATTAGATTGTGGATATCTTCACTAAGCCTCTACCTAAGGACACTTTTGAGTATCTCAGAGTGAAGCTAGGGGTTATTACCCCTCTTGTTCAGAACTAAGTTGCACTAGTGTGCATCAGTCTGGTGGAACTCACAGTCATATCTTGTGATCCAGATTGGTGTTAAGGGGATGCTACTCAAGGGGAGTAGTACATATGTTAATTCTAGAGATTAGTTTGGTTTTATCTAAGAAACAAAAAGGGGGAGATATGATTTCAAATATGTGCCATTTGCCATTGATGTCAAAGGGGGAGAGAAGTCATGCGAAAAACTCAGAAGTAAGTAGTTGCTGGTGAAAGGGGGAGCAGTGAAGAAAGTAGTTGTAGGTGTGATAAGAGAAAGGGGGAGAAGTCCTTGTCTTGATGGTTGAATCATTTTTTCACATCATATGTTGCCATCAATGACAAAGGGGGAGATTGTTACAAATATGTGCCTATGATGTGTTATCATTGATGTCAACATATCTCTTTGTCAAAGACAGTGAAGACAGTGCAGTTCAGTAAACTAGATTGCTCCACATTCCTAGTGAGATGAAGATCAGAGTCTGCAGATTTAAGGGTTTTGTAGAGGATTGTCTGAAGTTGCTTCATTTAAGAGTTGAGAGGTCCGCATGGAGGATTGGTGAAATTATGGCCATCTGATTAGAACCAGGTTTTGCAGTTGTTCAGAGGTAACAGAGTGACAGGAATTTGGTCTGGATTGCTCAGCATTGGAATATTATGGTCTACAGTTCTAGAGGTATGTTTGGGATGGTGTGTATCCTCAACTCAAGTGGTTCATGGTTTGGAGGTCTGCAAGCAATATTTATAGTGTGACAGTCATGACAGTTAGTGTTCTTAAGTTCCCGTATGAAGATGCAAGTGATTCTGGTGATTTGAGGTGGTGTGGTTGTTCTTGTTGATTTCATTGTCCTTGTGGAGGTGTCTGGATCATGTGCCTATTGTGTTGGTGGTCCGCATTAAGGATTGAGCTTGTAGTTGATTCCCTTTCATAGTGTGCCTATATATATATGCTCGATCGTTTTGTGTGCTGTAGGTTGCAGGTAATAGCCATTGACTCCACCTAAATTGTCAGGTCTGAGCGTGCCTTAAAACCCAATGGATTGTTGATTGGAGATGACACTTGGTCCCCTGTCCTAGCCATCATCCCTGAGAGGATGAGTACCTGGTCCAGTACCTTGTCAATTTTGTTAGTGGTCAATCAATGTTGCTTGAGGTCCTATCTTGACCCTAGTAGTGGGTAGGTGATTATGTTGGCATCTGATTTTTTTAAATTTAAATTGTTGGATAAATACCTTGGTTAATTTGTGCACCAAAAATAATTTCTAGGTAAGAAGGCATACCTTGATAAATTTATATAAATAATTATAGTCAGAAAAAAGTAATGCGTAATGTTAAATCAATCATAATAATTATAATGATAATAATAATATGATTATATATCAGAATGTATTTAGGTAAATAATTAATTATATGGTTTTTGTTAATGTTGGGTAAATGAGATACCCATTTAAATTAAATGAGTAAATTCTAACTATCTTAACTATGGACTTAATGAATTTAATATTACTGTAATTAGTTGGGTTGGTTGGTTTTCCTGTACTTTGTTTGCTTTGAAAACATTTTTTTTGGTTGAAGGTCTAAGGTTTGCATTCGATGCTGGATTTTTGGCTTAGAGATTTGGGGGTGGAGATCAAAGATCAGGGAATGGGAGAAGTGTGAATGGAGAGTGAAAGTCGAGCACAGAAGCAAATTCCTTCCCTCCCAATGTTGGATCCAGGTGGGCTTGATCTCCCTTTCTCTGACTGTTGAAACACAATTGCTATCTGCTCCTTAAAGTTCACTCCAATACTAGCCACAAAAATATCTGTAGATTTTGATTGGCAAAGGTTCTATAATTTGGCTCTAAAACCTGCCAATGGCATTTGATTTAAAGTTTCAATCTTTTAACAAATCCCTTTTGTGTATATGTTGTGATCATTACACTTCATGAGATTACATTTTCTTGATAAAATATTTGACGAAGATCCTTTTCGATCATGTTGTGATGGATGTCCATACCCATTCCAAAGCTCCCACGCAGGCAAAGAAGCGCTACCAAAGGTTGTGAATTTGGCTTTACGCCTGCAAGTTGCATTTCCTTGAAAGTTTCTAAAGTCATTTTTACCAAATCCATTTTGTGTATATTCTGCACTCATTGCATTCCATGAGATTACATCCCTTGAGGCATTCTGTCAAACAGATAACGTGCCTTGTCTGAGCTCCCATGCTGGCGCAGGTAGAAAGGGCATTGGCAAAGGTTGTGAATTTGGTTTTACACCTGCAAATTGCATTTGCTTGAAAGTTTCTAAAACCTTTTTCAACAAATCCATTTTGTAATCCTGCAAGCATTACATTCCAGGAAATGACATCTCTTGAGGCGTGCTATCAAACTATTCATGTGTCTTGTCTATGCTTCCACAAATTGCAGTCAAGCTTACCTCTGTATTTATAGGTATAATGTATCTGGAAAAGGTCTTGAGTCTGGTTTCACACCTACCAATTTCATTTGTGATCCAAAAAATCCCTTTGGTGCACAATGATATTTAGGGTTTCATATTTAAACACTAATGCAGATATTAGGAAATGCAATGCATTGCATTTTAAATATTTGCTGCATATATTATGAAGTGTATTATATTGTAATTGTTAATCATTTGAATATTATGATTAAAAATATTATGTTTTCTTTTTGATAATGTGAATGTAATAATGTAATGTGTTTTCATTTTATTAGATTATTTTATTCTAGTGAATAGTTAAGAAGGTCTTTTCTTATAGGAGGATTTTCTTATCGGCAATCTTAAAACCATTATTGTGGCTACATCAATGCCTAATATACAAATTATTTGTACCTCAAAATATTACTACTATTATTTAGTTATAGTGTTTTAAATTAAATTGATGAATGTGAATATGGACAATTAAATTTCATTCTCGTGCATTATGATAGTAGTTATTGGCTGTATATGTATTGTGTTATAGAGTTTAAATTAATGTTAGGTTGGGAAAATAATAAATAGAGATGATAATAAAGTTTAAAATATTATAATTTGTTTGATAGTGAAGTTGAATATAATAACCAATTAAAGTGAATATTTGGTCATGTATAAATTGAGGGAATTGGTTTATTCGCATATCAAAAATTGAATAAGTGTTGATTAGATAATAACAAAGTATACCTGTGTAGTTAAAATTTTACACTGTTAACTTTGTTGTGATTATTTGCCTGTAGTATCCAATGTGCCTTGAATGATGAATTAAATGTTTATGCCATTGTTAAAGAGTGATGTCAAGTTTTTGTATCATTGGGACGTTAGTTTCTAGAGGCCTAGGATGGTGTAATTGTGTGTATGGCCCTTATGATTATGTAACCCTAAAGGTTGTTGGCTATGTAGTGGGTCATATGTATATGTAAAATGTAACCCTAGAATGTTGTCTCCTATTCTGAAGTGAATTCATGTAATTGTGATAAATGTACAAGATGGGTAATGCCCTGCTTTGTGTATGGATTTTTGTGGTTATGATAATGGTGCAAGATGGTCAATGCCTTTCCAGTGTAGGGTTCACTAGTTACAAGGAGGGGGAGTGGCTCTCAATGGGGACTGGAACCCAAAGTGGTGCCCAGGACAACCCATCGGAGGGTTTCTTAATCCAGTGATAACCTTAATAATGAATTAGGGGGATGGGTAGAATTCACATTAATTAAGATAAAGTATACCTCACTCATGGTTCAAATGCTCGTTTAGGCTTCAGATGAGATGAGAAGGCCTGGAATGGCAAGATTGATTGCCTTGACCTCATGGAAGGTATGTTGGTTCTGCATGAGTTTTTATGGGGGCCAGGGATCGAGAGAGGCTACCAGGACAACCCAGGATGGGGGTCGGGGCCTAGGAAGGTCCACTAGGGCAACCCATATCAAGCCATGTGATGACACTCCTCCCTATTGCAGTCTAGTACTCCCTAGTTATATTTCCTCTTTCTATTGTGTGATTGCCTCTGGAAGTGCAGTAAGTGTGGAAGTTAGCAATATAGTGATTGGTGTCATGTATAACCCTGTTGCTTATGTTAGCGTATTGTTCTCCTGACTGTTTGTTGGATGTGGGATCTTGTGTTATCTCCTAGCATAGGGGGTGGACCTCAGGGTTCCACATGGTTGGGAGGTTGGTACCTTTTCTCCATTGGGTATTCTTGCTTCATGTTTGTGAGCTCAAAGACTGTTTGTTGTGCTGCGGATTCCAGTTCATATTCCAATTTGCAAAGGCAATCCTTTCATGTAATGTATACTGGTGGTATATCAGATTGTATTTCTTAATGTATATTGATGTAATCTCTCCCATGTGCTGAGGAAAGCAACATGGAGATTATTGTAATGATGTAACTATTATTGATGAATTCATCTTGTAATGAGTACTGTAAAGTAATGCATCATTTGTGATAGTAGTTAGAAGATGATCTTTAATGTTGATTTTTGGTTGTCACATGTGGAAATGAATAATATCAATTAATGTGATTATCATCTTTTGTGGTTAATGAAATGTTTCTAGTAACCTTGTTTTACGAGTAGCGCAGTCGAGGAACCTTAGAGGACCTAGGATTAGTTATCCTGTTATGTTATTCGTTCTTTAATTCAAATTAAAAAATATTCTCCTTTTATTCGACCTAGTTAGTGTTGTCCTCTGGGGTTCCTTGGCGGGGGCATTACAATGGCCTTCTTGATATCCTCAAATGCAACCTTTGCCTCTAGTGTCCATTCAATTGTGGCATCCTTCTTGAGCATAGCATTGAGTGGCCTTACAATTTCTACAAATCTTGTGATGAACTTCCTCACAAAATTAATCTTACCAAAGTAGGATATTAGCTCCTTTTTACTCCTTGGAAGTTGTAGTTTCATTGTAGAATCAACCCTAGCAGGATCAATGGTGATCCCATTTTTGATATGACATGACCCAGTAACTTACTTGTGGTCACTCCAAATATGCACTTCTTTGGGTTTAGTGAAATACCATACTATTTGCACATCCTAAGTACCTTTCTAAGGTCTTCTATGTGGTCAACTCTCTTCTTCGAGAAGACTGTCAAGTCTTCCATGTATATGACTATGCACTGGCCAACTAGGCCCCTGAATTCTATGTCCATTGCACATTGAAATGTGGCTCCAGCATTGATCAGGCTGAATGGCATGCATCTATAAGAAAATATTACCCATTTGGTGGTGAATGTTGTCTTTAATCTGTCTATCTTGTCCACCCTCACCTAGTTATACCCTGAAAAACCATCTAGGAAAGACATCATTTGAGCTCCATTCACTATCTGTAGAACTTCATCTAGTGAGGGTAGAGGATAATTGTCCTTTTTGGATGCTTTATTTATATTTCTGAAGTCCACACACAAACATATGTCTCCATTCTTTTTCCTGACTGGGACTAGATTAGCTACCCATGTTGAGTGCCTAACAGGAAATGTGATCCTTGCATTCAGTAAATTTTTTACTTCTTCAAAGATAAGGGGCTCCAACAAAGCATTGACTGGTCTCTATTTTTGCCTAAATGGCTTGGCATCCGGCTTCAGTGGTATTGTATAGGTGATAATAGAAGTATCATACATTTTTAGTTCATCATAGGTCTAGGCAATGACATGGATATAATCCTTCAATGCCTAAGTTATTCCTTCTTTTTCTTCCTCAAAACAAATATTACTGATCAAGACATTCCTTGTATCATCACCCTATCTTATGTTGACAGGTGAATATTCTCCTCCATCTATTTTGGGGAGATGCTTTTGTTTTATCATGTTGTCTAAATCAAAATCTCTTTCAAGCTCAATCATGGCTTTGGGAATTTTATTACTTGGTAGGTCCATGATTTCTTCTTCCTCCCATACATGATCTTCTAAGTTCTTCTCATCAAAGATTTGTGCTTCAAATATATCTTTGTTTGCAATGAAATCTAGGATATGTTGGTCATCATCAAATACTTAGAAATTGGTGATATTATCAGGTATGGAAGGCACCGATACCAATTCCACCGAAAATCTCTTCATCCTAGAAATGGACAAAGGTTCTAAAGTGTTACAAGCTTGTGCCAATGCATCAGCTCTGTGATTTTGTTCCCTAGGAACATGCATTATATTGAAAGTGTCAAAGCTTTCTATTAAATCCCAGACTCTATGTCTGTAATTTGATGGCTTTTTGTACTTGCATGCGTAGATACTCCTGACTTGTTTTACCACTAATTCTGAGTCCCTATAGACATGTAGAATTTTAACTTTCTTCTTGAGAGCAAACAATAACCCATGAATCAAGGCTTCATACTCAGCCACATTATTAGTACATGAGAATTGTAACCTATATGTTACTAAAAATGACCTCCCTGATGGGTCAATGAGATCAATGCTACTCTAGCTTCTTGTTTAGATTTAGAGCCATCAAACCTCAATATCCAAGGCTAGTCTTCTATTAAGGGCTTATCAGGACCTTCTCTCTTCTTCTTTGCTCTTGTAGATACACCTATAGATATCCACTTTATCTTCTGAAGTTCAATCCTTATCACTTCTGGTGATTTTGGCGGACTTAAAATATCCTCCTTATGTTCCTTCTGAACATCATTGCTTTGATTATCTTCTCTATCTTCAGGAGATATTTCAACTTTGTTCCCTACATGTTTAGAGATATTCCTAATCTGAGCTATCTTGTTACTCGAGCACTTCTACTCCTCTTTATTTAACATATGGAGGCACAAAGCACAAGTTGTCTTTGAATGTGATCCCTTATAGAGTCTACACCTTCCTTCAATCAATGCATGATGTGGAGGAATTCCTTGTAGAATATGTCTCTGAATCTGTTTGGACAAAAACTTCTCAAATTGGGTCAAGTGACTCCCTTTGTCTTCATCTGATAGCTCATTATCATATTCTATGAGACAATCAATCCCTGGGGTGATAGCATTTTTGTTTTCATGGGGATGTATCTCATCACATATCAAAATCGCTTCTAAGGTAGGGACCAAGATATTATCCTGATGCACTATCTGGTCATGATCGCTTGCATATGAAGAAAACCAATAAGAATCAGTATCATAATCATTATCATATATTTCACTAGCATCGGTTGGTGATGATCCAATTTCACTACACATAATCTCCAATTCAATCATATCCAAGCTTGCTTCACAACTCTTTTCTGAATGTGCTTCATCATGTAATCTACACCATCCAAATATCAAGATATCTTCCATAGATGTCTCAGTTAGTTGGCACCTCTGCATTTCTCTAGATAGATATTTTTCAAACTCAGTGAAGTGATTTACTTCCTCTTCACTAGTTGAACAATAATCAAATTCAATGGTCATCTTTTCTTCTTTATTACTGTCTCCATGTATGTGCATGTTAGACACCAGAACTTCTTCAATCCTAATAGTTTGAGGTCTTATTGCATAAACTCCTAGTTCAATGTCTACATACAGTATCTCATTGGTATTATTGTACTTAGTTATCACGTGTTTCATCCTAGGTTTAGCTTCTATTGTTATCTTCTTAGGGATTCCTTTCCATGGTAACCACATATGACTAAAGTCAGTGGCCAGTCCCTACTAAGAAGCATTCCATAAGTATCAGGTATGTCGTATTAAGCATTTTAGACCAGTCCCTACTAAGAAGCATTCCATAAGTATCAGGTATGTCTACTACCTAGATGTCAACGTAGTATTGCAGGTCCTTGGGTCTTATGCAAGCTACATGTGGATATGAGTTAATTCCCCTACTACACTCACTTATGTTTTGTCAAGCTGGGTGACTTTCTTGAGGGATTTGACCAGATGTAGACCTAAAGCATTGCAAATGGAGAAGGGCATCACATTTGTTGATGTGCCTGAATCCACAAGATAGTTGTGTAAATTCTTTCCAAATATTATTAGTGTGAGTAAGAATGGAGGTGATTCTGACCTATCACTGTATAGAGTCATCTATGATGTTTCAGCAACATGGACAATAGCCTACAATTTATGTTTAATAGTGTCATCTTTGGATGCAAGGTCTCTAGTCATGATATGAATAAGATTATGACTAGGATTGTCATCTTTAGGTGTGGGTTCATCTAAAGACTTCAAGAAAGCCTTCTTGATGACTAGGGTCTTTAGAAATTCTGATAGTGACAAGCTAATTTTTATTTTTTTCATTTCTTCTACCAAATATGTAACAAGTTTATCTGACTTAGGCAGTTGGCTGATGGCTTTTGATACTATATTCTGGGGTGTGAAATACTAAGTATTCACTTTGGGAGGTCCAAGGTTATTACTGGCTTTTGGATCTGGTGGTGTATTAAAGTTGTTAGGAGGGATAGATGTGTTCAATGGACCAACTGGTCTATTTGCATTATTCTTAAGGTTATAATTGTGTCTACCCTGATATTACTATTGGTAAGCATGAACCTCTTCATGTTCTTGTTTGGTCTCATTTTCATCTTCAAAAGGGAAAACGTAGCTTGACTTGAATGCTAAAGCTGATTCCTCACATGCCAGTGTGTAATTTTCATGAGATGTAGTCATCTGGTGATGCTGATGACTGATAGTACTTTCAAGCACAAGGGCAGACTCATATCCTAAGGGTACAATTTCATTTCCCTCAGGGAAAGGAGGATCTCCTATAGTATTTAATACTTTAGCCTGGAATATATTGGCTGCTATTTTAAACTAAGAGCAATCTAGTTTAGCGTGTGCATTGGTATTGTGCATTCTACACCAATTTGTGAGTGTAGCTTCTGCTAAATTCACCCTAGTAGTCTGTTTGGGTTTAGTAGGAGGTTGATTATCCAATGCTGAGGACAATGAGCCATTATTAGGTCAGGTGTTCCAAGTTCTAGGTGGCCTAGGGGCAACATTGTCATTGCTATTATTATTGAAATTCCTATCATTATTGTACCCCTTGTCAGGATATCTAGACCTATCATTTTTGTTTCCATATCCTCTATCAGGATATCCTCTATTCTGATTTGACTATGAATAAAAATTTTGACTAGTCATGTGTGTGATCTCAGTGGTTAATTTTCTTAGTTATGCAGATATTTCTTTAATGTCATCTTTCTCTTCCTGAGCTTTAGCAACTACATTATCTTATTGAGGTTTGAAGAAAGAACTGCCATTACTATTGTTTTGCACAACCTCTTGGGGTGCATGTCTAGGATGAGGTATAACTTGACCATTTCCATTTGGAGGAAGCATGATACTGAGTGGGGGTACCTGTAATGGGCTAGGCATTATGGATAGGGGTATCAAGGATCCATTTACTTGTGGTTGTCTAGAATATGCAAGATATCCTAAATTAGGAGTAAAGCCAGGTGTTAGCTATTGATTGACTTTGATAGCTTCTTTAAAAGCACTTGGTAATGTTGTGATAGCAGGATGTGTCCTCCTGATGAACATGGATGTCAAGGGATCTAAGACTGAGTAATATATTGATCTTGCTGCCTCATCACCTACGTTATAGGGAGCAACTAGCTTGGAATACATTTTCTAGAATCTAGCATTAAAGTTTGAGATTAACTCTCCCTCAACTCTCTTTATTGTAGCAAACATGTGGTATGTCATAGCTGGATTCACTGGTATTTTGAACCTTCCTAAGAAATCTTTCTCCAAGGCATCCCAAGTAGCTATGGAAGACCGAGAAAGACTAATGTACCAGCTATAAGCTTCTTCTCCTAAAGAGTAAGTAAATAACCTACACACGACATCCTCATACTCAATTCTTGCCCTGACATAAGCTTCCTTGTAAGTTTGAATATGTCCTCTACATCCTGGTAAGGATGATACTTCGGACATATTTTATCCAGATTCTTTGGCAAAGGGTGATATGCCGCAAAGAGTAATGGTGATTCAACTGTAATGAACGACATTGTAGGAGGTACATGAGGTATTTGGGGCACTACTGAAGATACTAGAGGTGTTACAACAGGTATCACAGGGGATACAAGTGGACTAGGACTATGATGAATATTGGTCATATGGGTTCTAAGTCCATGAACTGGTAATTCCTCTAAAAGTCTAGTGGATCTCGACCTGGTATTAGGTATGTGAGCCAGATCTTAACAACTTATGATTGGATATGTATATTTTAACTAGATCTTTGCAAAGATTAAGGTATTTACCTCTCTAAACTAGATATTTATGAGAAGCTATCCAACATGATAGGATATTTGCACTATATTTGCAAAAGACACAAATATCAACCTAAACTATGGAAATTTAAACAACTAACTGTAAAGATCGAGAGTATTTAACCATAAGACGAAGTATTTGTAATTAGATCTTGTTGCAAGTATGTGCCTAACTGGTGTTGTCATTGGTGTCAATTGTGCTCTTGTTTTGATGCTTTCTTGTAATGAGTTAGATGCTTTGTATTTGCCTATGTAAGTGTTGGAAATCCTGATATTGAGGATATTAAGAAAATTTGCTCCTCCTCCTGAAGAAACAGTATGTTGCAGAGTATTGTTGTCTACAGAAGAATAGTCAAACAGATTGCTCCACATTTCCTATAGAATAAATATCTTTATATGTGGATTGGAAGTTATCGAGAGGCATGTTTGAAGATAGTGTGTTCCAAGTTTGAGCCTCTAGTATGAAGATTTGAGTGAGTTATATTCACCAGAGTGGAAACAACTTTTTCTGTATATTTGGTAGTGACAGGGATAATGTATTATGCTCCACATTAAAGTATTTTGATTTGTGGTTCTAGAGTTAAGTCTAAAATGATGTTATGTTCCTTCAACTTGAATGGTTTGTGATTTAATGGTCTGCAAGAGATCTTTTCCTTATGACAGTAGCTGGCAGTGTTGTTTATGTGCTCCTATTTGAAGAATCTTCTTGATAGAGTGATTAGAGGTTGTGTGGTTGTTCTTGATGATTTTAGTGTGCTTGTGGATGTCTCTTGATCATGTTCCTACCTTTGGATCAGTCCACAAAGAGAAACTTGGATTGTAGATGAAGATTATTCTTGAAAGTCCTATTGTAAACACTAGTCTTGGCTAGCCTGGTTGCTTTCACTATTTGTGGAGATGCATTGAAGATTGTAGTAGTGTATTGTGGTGTGGAATATTGTATTTGAGTCCTAGCTAAGGCGTAGTGTTATCTGCATACATCTTTACACCCTTCCCTTAGCAAATTTGTGTATTAGGTCCAGACCTATTTCTATGTATGTTTGAAATGCTAACCTTAGAGTTTGTTCCAATGGTTAATGAATGTAATGCCAACCTTGATGTGCCTTCCAAGGTTGATGATTTGTATAAAGACATGAAATGTAATTGTGAAAAAGATATCCATGAGCAAAAATGCGAAGATACATGAGAAGGGTAAGAAGAACAGAGCAGAGAGGAAGTATTGTGCTTCAATGGAACTAAACTTAGGCATGGAGTAGATGCTATCAAATCAGTTCACAAAACCTTAGAAGTGAGACACCCCTTAGCAGTGAGCATCTTTGGGCAATAAGCCCATAGGTAGTGAGCCTCTATTTTTTTGTATTATTATAACATATATATTTCTGTGGGCTAACACCCACCATGGTATTTCCCTTATAGGGTTTTCCATGTAAAAATCTAGTGTCTCATGTGTTGAATATGTTATTGTGTTAAACTTCATGTTTCATGCTTTCATAGTTAAATCTTTAAAACAATGATTGATCATTTGAAGTGTTGATAAGCAGTTAAAGTTTTGTTACAACTGATTCACCCCCCCCTCTCAGTTGTCCTATACATATTAACAATTGGTATTAGATCCAAGTTCCTTGGAAGAAAGTCTAACATCTTGAGGAAGATCTAGGATGTCTTTTAAGAAGGAAGCTCCTTAGTTTGATGGGACAAAGTATGCTCTATGGAAGGTACGAATGAAAAACCATCCCCTTTGTCTTAGTTATAAATTATGGAAAGTTGCAAAGACAAAATATACCATGCCTCAAAATGGTTTGACAACTAAAGATGAAATTAAAGAATATGAGTTGAATATAAAAGCTAGAGATGCTCTATTAAGTGCCTTGATTGACACTGAGTTGATAAAAGTCATGGATCTAGAATCTGCAAATGAAGTTTGGGAAAAGTTAAAAAATCTGTATGAAGGATATGACTCTATAAAAGAAGCCAAGTTGCAAGGACTGAAAGTGAAATATGAGGGTTTAAAGATGAATGAAGATGAAAACATAATTGCTTTCATGCAAAAGGTTGATGAACTTATCAATGGAATAAAAGGTATGGGAGAAACTATTGGTGAGAAGGAAGTTGTGATGAAAATTCTTAGGTCATTACCCAAACCCTACAGTCACAAAGTAGCTACAATTGAAGAAGTAATGACTGTGAAAGAGGTCACCATGGATTAGTTGCTAGGAAAGCTTATATCCTTTGAGATGAGAGAACTTGGTGATGCTCTGCCGAAGAGTGAAACTACTTTCAAAGCTAGTACATCAGCAAAGATCTCTAGGGCTGAAAAGTACAGAGTGAAATCTAATGATGAGCTTGATGAAATTGAAGCCAACTTTGTTGACAGACTACAAAGGGGCTCTGGTAAGTATAAAGGCAAACTACCTTTCAAATGTTTTTAATGTGTTAAGGTTGGTCACTATGCTTCTAGATGTCCTGAAATAATTGAAAGGAATAGAAAAAGATTTGAGAGTAAACCTAGAGTTCCAAAAAAATGTTACTATGTTAGAGACATTGATTATGAAGGTGTGACAGATGATGAATTTGATGATGCTAATACTAGCACAAATGATTGCTTTTTTATTTCTATTAAAGAAGAACCTGAGACTACTAATCCTACTAGTTGTGTAAAGGAAGAAAAACCAGTGGAGGAAAGTGCTTTGGTTGTTTAGGTGGAGAAAGACAACGATGAATGGGTTATTGATAGTGGATGTTCACATCTAGTGACAAAAGTAAGTTTGTGAGTTTGGAAAAGTATGATGGAGGATTGGTTAGGTTTGGAGATAATGCAGCTGGTAAGATTTGTGGGAAAGGATCTATTCCTTTTAGTGGAAAGCACAACACTGATAATGTCTTATATGTGAAGGGTTTAAAGCATAATCTTCTGAGTGTTGGTCAGATGTGTGACAAAGGATATGATCTAAGATTCAAAGATAATGGGTGTAAGATCATGGAAAGCTCTGGAACAGTCATTGCTACTGGTAAGAAGACCAGAGGTAACATTTATCAGTTAAGAGGAACTAATGATTACTGTTTATTGGCTCAGACATATGAGAGTTGGTTGTGGCATAGAAGGATGTGTTATATAAACTTTGATAATTTGATGAAGATAAGTTCAGGTCAAGCTGTGAGAGATTTACCAAAGCTTGTGAAACCCACCAATATTATTTGTAAGGAATGTCAGTTGGGGAAGTAGACAAGAACTAGTTTCAAGAGCAAAGAGCAATTTTCTGCCGGCTTGCTGGATCTAGTGCATACAGATCTCTGTGGTCCTATAAGGGTGAGAAGTCTACAAGGTGACAGGTATTTCATGTTGCTTATTGATGATTATTCTAGAATGACTTGGGTTACTTTTCTAAGAGACAAATCAGAATCCCTAGAGAAGTTCAAATCTTTCAAGGCAATGGTTGAGAATGAAATAGCACTAAAAATTAAATGCTTGAGGTTTGATAGAGGAGGTGAATTCAAATCAAATGAATTCAACATTTTCTGTGAAGAGCAAGGGATAAAGAGATAGTTGTCTACACCTAGGACTCCTTAGCAAAATGGAGTTGTGTAAAGGAAGAATAGGATAGTTCAAGAGCTGCTGGACAATGATGAAGGAAGCAGATCTACCGGAAGTTTTTTGGAAAGAAGCTATAAATACTGTTGTCTACATTCAAAATAGGGTTCAAGTGAAAGGTAATGGTACTAAAACTCCTTATGAATTATGGTATGGAAGAATTCCTACAGTAAAATATTTCAAATTTTTTGGAAGCAAATGCTATATCAGAAGAGAAGAAGATCTAGGGAAGTTTAATGCAAGGTGTGATGAAGGAATCTTCCTTGGATACTCTACCAGGAGTAAGGCCTGCCGGTGCTACAACAAAAGGCTGAAAAATATTGTTGAGAGTGCAAATGTGAAGGTGGAGAAGACAAAGGAAGATCATCAGATCTTAATGGCTATGAATTAGATGAACCTGTTGTCATAGTAAATGAGAAGAAAGAGGAACATGAAGATAGTCAAGATGAAGAAGAATTGGCTACATAAACTACAGTTAAGACTCCCACATATGTAAAGATCAATAATTCAAATTATCAAATTATTGGAGACAAAAGCAAAGGAGTATTGACAAGGAAAAGAGTTGCAGAAGAACAAGTGAATTACTATTTGCTTTCTAAAGTTGAACCAAAACTATGAATGAAGCCTACAATGATCAAAGTGGGGTAAAAGCCATAAAGGATGAACTAATGCAAATAGAGAAGAATGAAACTTGGGAATTAGTTTCTAGACCTACTAATAAGAATGTGATTGGCACCAAATGGGTTTTCAAAAACAAGATGAATGAGAATGGAGAAGTAGTAAGAAACAAAGCAAGATTGGTATGCAAAGGATACTGTCAAGTTGAAGGAATAGATTTTGAAGAGACCTATGCTCTAGTGGCAAGAATTGAAGAAATTAGAATGTTTTTGGCATTTACAGCATTCAAAGACTTCAAAGTGTATCAGATGGATGCTAAGTTTGCATTTTTGAATGGTGAATTGGAAGAAGAGGTCTACATTAAGTAATTGGAAGGATTTCAATTATCAAAACAAGGTGATATGGTGTACATATTGAATAAGGCCTTGTATGGATTGAAACAAGCCCCCAAAGCCTAGTATGCACGATTAGACAAATATTTGTTGCAATTAGGGTTCAGTAAAGGCACTACTGACAGCAATCTATATTTCAAAATCAATGATAGTCAGATCCTGATTGTTGTAGTCTTTGTTGATGACATTATCATTGGAGACAATGAAGGTATGTGCATGAAGTTTGCAGGTGAAATGCAAAATAAGTTTGAGATGTCTATGTTTGGTGAAATGAATTTCTTTCTGGGTCTACAAATTAATCAATTAGATAAAGGAATCTTCTTATCTTAGTCTAAGTATGTGAAAGAGTTGGTGAAGAAGTGTGGGATGGAAGACTCTAAACCAGTATGTACTCCCATGGTGACTGGTTGCAAGTTGAGCAAAACTGATGAATCAGCCAAGACTAATCAGAAAAAGTACAGATCCATTATTAGAGGATTGATTTATCTAACTCAAACTAAACCTGATATTATGCATGCAATTTGTCTTGTTGCAAGATTTCAAGAAGATCCAAGAGAGTCACATGTGATGGCAGTAAAGAGAATCTTGAGGTATTTAAAAGGCACACTAGATCATGGCTTATGTTATCCAAAGGATAATGATTTCACTCTCAGTGCTTATACAGATGTTGATTGGGCCAGAGATGTTGATGACAGAAAGAGTACAAGTGGAGGTGCTTTCTTTTTGGGTAATAGATTGGTTTCATGGTTGAGCAAGACGAAAGATTCAACTCTTTGTCAACTATAGAAGTAGAGTATATTGCAGCAGTATGTTGGTGTACTCAAGTGCTATGGATGAAGTAGACTTTAAATGACATAAAAGTTGTGTATGAAGATCCAGTTACAATCTTCTATGACAATACAATTGTTATAAACATTTCAAAGAATCCGGTGATGCACTCAAAAACAAAGCATATATCTATAAGGTATCACTTTTTGAGAGAGAAAGTGACAGAGAATGAAGTCAAGATGGAATATGTGTCTATCAAGGATCAGATTGCAAACATTTTTACCAAGCCTCTACCTAAGGATACCTTTGAGTATCTCAGGGAAAAGTTAGGGGTTATTACCCCTCCTACTCTGAACTAAGATGCATGAGAATGCATCAATTTAGAGGTGCTCAAAGTCTCATTCTTTGATCTAGATTGATGTTTTGAGAGCCACCTCTCAGGGGGAGTAGCTAGATGTTACTGATATGAGTTCCTAATAAAGAAAGTATTGATAACAGAGAAAGTTCAGTTGGATCAGAGCAGCAGAATGCAAGTATGTGCCCTTTGCCATTGATGTCAAAGGGGGAGAGAAATCATGTGAAAAAATTATAGAAGAAAGAGTACAGATGTGTAAAGAGAAAGGGGGAGAATCTTGTCTTGGTCTTTATAGTTTTTCACATCATATGTTACCATCAATGACAAAGGGGGAGATTGTTGCAAGTATGTGCCTAACTAGTGTTGTCATTGATGTCAACATATCAGTGTTGTCATTGGTGTCAACTGTGATCTTGTTTTAATGCTTGCTTGTAATGAGTTAGATGCTTTGTATTTGCCTATGTAAGTGTTGGAAATCCTGATATTGAGGATATTGAGAAAATTTGCTCCTTCGCAAGAAACAGTATGTTGCAGAGTATTGTTGTCTATAGAAGAACAGTCAAATAGATTGCTTCGCATTTCCTGTAGAATAAATATCTTTATATGAGGATTGAGAGTAATTGAGAGGCATGTCTGAAGATACTATGTTCCAATTTTGAGCCTCCAGTATGAAGATTTGAGTGAGTTATGTTCACCAGAGTGGAAACAACTTTTTTTGTATATTTGGTAGTGACAGGGAGAATGTATTATGCTCTGCATTCCTCCGCATTAAAGTATTTTGATCTGCGGTTCTAGAGCTAAGTCTGAAATTATGTTATGTGCCTTCAACTTGAATGGTTCATGATTTGGTGGTCTGCAAGCGATCTTTTCCTTATGACAGTAGCTAGCAGTGTTGTTTATGTACTCCCATTTGAAGAATCTTCTTGACAAAGTGATTAGAGGTTGTGCGGTTGTTCCTGATGATTTCAATGTGCTTGTGGATGTCTATTGATCATGTTTCTACCTTTGGATCAGTCTGCAAACAGAAACTTGGATCATAGATGAAGTCTATTCTTGAAAGTCTTATTGTAAACACCAATCTTGGCCGACCTAGTTGCTTTCACTATTTGTGGAGATGCATTAAAGATTATAGTAGTGTATTGTGGCGTGGAAGACTTTATTTGAGTCCTAGCTAAGGTGTAGTGTGATCCACATACATCTTTACATCCTTCCCTTAGAAAATTTTTGTATTAGGTCCAGACCTATTTCTATGTATGTTTGAAATCCCGACCTTGGAGTTTGTTCCAACGGTTTATGAATGTAATGCAGACCTTGATGTGCATTCCAAGGTTGATGATTTGTATAAAGACATGAAATGTAATTGCAAAAAATATACCATGAGCAAAAATGTGAACATAAGTGAGAAGGGTAAGAAGAGCAGAGCATAGAGGAAGTATTGCACTTCAATGGAACTGAACTCAGGCATGGAGTAGATGCTATCAAATCAGTTCACAAAACCCTAGCAGTGAGCCAATCTTTGTAGTGAGCATCTTTGGGCAGTGAGCCCGTAGGTAGTGAGCCTTTGTTTTTTGGTATTATTATAACATATATATTTCTATGGGCTAACACCCACTGTGGTTTTTCCCTTATAGGGTTTTCCACGTAAATATATGGTGTCCCATGTGTCGAATATGTTATTGTGTTAAACTTCATGTTTCATGATTTCATAGTTAAATCTTAAAAATAGTGATTAATCATTTGAAGTGTTGATAAGTGAATAAAGTCTTGTGACAACTGATTCACCCCCCCTCAGTTGTCCTGTGCATATTAACAGATCTTTTAAATAACCAGTGACAAGTAAGAACTTTGTACAAATACTTAAAGCTTGATGTGATCTTACGAAATTTGAAAATATCACCTTGTTTGAGCATGGGAAATGATATGCAGACGACGAATCTTTAAACCAGAATTCTTTGGCCCTCCTTCTAGCACCAATTTATGTCGATCATGATGTTATCATAATAACATAGATAAAGAATTCACAAAATGAACCTTCATTATCTTGAAAAGTATGATCAATTCATGATGAATTGATAACTCCAAGTCTCCGTTCAGTTAGGTCTTGACCATCTAATAATCTCTCAGTTAGTTTGATGTGAATTATTGTTTTCCATTAGGGGCCTTACATTTTAGTTTGAAGTGATTTGTATCTGGATATGCTTTGTTCATCTTGCTTTCTGTGAATTCTCAACAAACAGGGTTAAATCTTATTATATTTATCCTAATTATGCTTTTGCATCATGAATTTGTGTAAATATTATGTAATGTCCCCTTTTTAGCATGATCTTGTTTTATGATGGTTTAGCCTATCACTGGCCCTCGTAGGCTAACTCAGATGGTTAGAGGGTCTTTTGTGATAGAAACCTAGTCAGTGGATAGTTTATTTCTTCTCCAGAGTTCAGTAAGTTTCAAGGTTGGCCTTTGCAAGGGTTTCAGGACTCTTTCCCTCATACTTACTATTTATAGTAATTCATTCAGTCAAGGTTACTATTTATAGCAGGGCACCTAAATGGAATATTTTGGCAATGTCGATTCTGGTATTCAGTTCACTTGGAGAAATAAGGTGTTTGGCCTAAGTTATGATGTTTAATTATTATTAAAGGTCACTTTAATAATAATTAATATTTTAATATTATATTTTAACATTATATTTGCACTTAATGACTTGAGGGGTCATGTGGCATAAAAGGCGGGCCATTTCAATTTATTATTTATGAGGTCATATTTTAATATTAATAAAAGTGCAAATAAAATATTATTTTAATAAAAAGGAAGCTTCTAGATGGGCCGACTTCATGAGGAGAAAAAAAGTATATTAAGAGGGTCACCCAAGCTTCATATCATCCAGGAATTGATATTTGCTTTGATGTTGTTGTTTAGTGAGGAAGCTAGCTAGGGTTTCTCCCATTTCCAGCCATTGGGAACGAAAACTCTCATTGGTTATGCAATTTTGAGGTTGTGAAATATCAGGTGAATTATTGCTTCATTATGGGCTTCATCCAGGAGTCCAATATGTGCTTAAATTGGAGAATACATTAAGTTTCACAAGGGTTCCAAATGTTAATCATTCGTAGATCTGAAAGTTGTTGATGACATGAATAGTAGCATGAATAGTGTCGCACTACATTACCCGCTACAGTGCACGTGAACAGTGATCGCTACAGTAAACGCTACAGTACACATGACCAGTGATCACTACAGTAAACACTACAGTAATTGAAGCAATGTGAAAGGAATAAGCAGATTGTTGAGGTTCACTTTGAAGGCATTTGGTGGCTTAAAATATTCATATTTATTGTGGGAAAAATTGTGGGTTTTAGAGGCACACTGGCAGCCATTGATTGGCATATCAGACCTCACATTATTACAAATTGGGAGCTTAATACTCATCAATTTCTCCTATGATCTTGGGCGCTCCCTTCCTAAGGATGGGACAATGATATTTGATGCATATTTGGAGGTGAATAAGGTGTGAATATTCTTATTATCTACAACTTCAGGTCTGAAACAGGGGCAACACCATTAAGGGTTCAATTTGGCTTGTGGAGAGGACGTTTGGTTCCATTTCATTGAGGTTGTACCTTCTCCAACATAGGCGACTTCATGACCAGGTTCTCAAGTAGTTTTCATTCATTTTTAGGGGCATATATGTCATTGTTAGTTGCTGCAATTTAGTTTCAGATTTGCATAGCCTTGTATGCCAAGAGTCTTGGCCAACATTTTATATCAGCATTGTAATTGGAGTAGTTCATCAATAAAGGAGTGAATAGATGTATGCCAAGTGTTTGCATTAATGTCTTATTGTTGTAGGCGCACATTAGCCATCTTGGGATGCATTGAAAGTGTTTTGCAAAATGTCAATTGGCTATACAAGTTAATTTCAGTCACTATATGTATGTAAAAAAATTCAAAATCAGTTAGTATATCATTTCTATTGCATTGTCAATCCATCTTACATCATTAGGAGTATTCCAAGACCCCATTTTATCCAAACAAACAGAAATGAATATCAACAAAATCAGACCTTGCATACAAAGTGTTTGACAATATTCCTTGAGCTATAAATCAGCAAGTTGAGGTTAGTTTGAGCAAGGGATATTACAATGGTATCAGAGTGGTTTCCTGCCATCCTGTTGGGAAATCAGAAATTTGAATAGTTGCATATCAATATTTGAGGTTGCATGTTAGTGATCAGCACTTGCACGTCAATTTTAATGTTTGCATGTGTGGTTTTTTTAAAAAATATTCAGTTGAATCAGCTAGTTAATCATGGTTACTTCAAGTACCCAGAAGCAGTGGGACAAGAATATGGAGAAGCTTAAACAAAGTTTGAATAAGGTAGATGAAAACCAGAAGAGGATGAATGAATTGATTTCACACCCTGCAAACATAGACAAAGTAGCTCAGTTTATGGCATCCATTTTTAAGGGGTCTACATCACAAAACAAAAAGGAGGAACAAGAGGTCTCTACAGATGAAGTATCTAGAAACCTCTACATTGAATTTTCAGCAGTTAGTGACCAGCATACAGCTGATCCTATGGAGAACAAAATGGACAAAGGTGATGAGCAGGAGATGCCTTCTTTTGGGTTATAGGTTTCATCTTCTCTTTAGGAGGATAGCAATGGTATGGATTCTTTTAATGATTCCTTTGGGGCTGATGTTAAATGCACTCACGAAAATCCAGAGGGAAAAGTAATAGGTGAAGTGTGGACCAGTAGTATTGAGATCGGGTCTATTTCAGTTGATCTTGACCCAGTTGATGTTACAAAAGGTAGAGAGGAAGAAACAGTGGATCCTACAGGACAGGGTTGCACAAGTCTCCTAGTTGGTGACATGGAGGTTATGATTGGGGACTCTTTTGATAGTCCTAAGAGTGATCTTACCTTTCTACATGAGGTTAGCGATTCATCATCCATTGATTCTATTTTTTGGAGGGATGATAAGGAGTTTGGGTTGGGAACTATTACTGCTCTAGTTCCAAACCAGCATGAGGACACTTCAAAAGAATATTTTGATGAGAGTCAAGCTCTCCATTGGCAGCCCACAACTTCAACTAATGAATTTTCCTTGGTCCCTAAGTTTGATTTCGAGAACCAACTAAAGGTTGGTGAAGATAAGATTGTTACAGCGTTGTCCCATTTTGATCATTCCCACAAGATGGTGGAAATTCATCTATGGAAGGTCCAACTTGAGGGGAGACATAGAGGTGTTGAAGAGGCTTCATCAATCTCTAATTTGCAAGTGTTTAAGACAGCCATGGAGATTATGAAAAATAACTATTTAACTCTTCTTTCTGATAGAGATCACCTACTTGAATTGGGTGTCATATATTCAGATGCATTGAAGAGGAAAGAGGAAGAGGTTGATCAACTCACCATGGAGCTAGTGAAGACTAGAAAATCTTTGGAAGACTCTCAAATGGCTCTCCTTATGGCAAAAAATTAGATTGAGGAGTTGAGTTTGGCTCATGCTTCATCAAAGAAATCAGAAAATCAGTCTTCCATTGCAGCCTCTTTGGATGGGCAAGAATCTTATGTTGTGCATGTGATTGAGGGACAAGGAAATGAAGGAAAAGAAGAGCTACATGACAAGGTTCAGGAAGGCAATGATGCATGCTCACATTGTCATGTTGATAGCAACCATGTGCATGATTTAAAATCAGTTTTAGTAAATGAGCATGTTGCTGATTTGGAATCAGATTTCGATGAGGAGTTACTCCTAATTACTGATCCCAAACTTCATGTTGTAGAGGTAGAAAATCCACATAGTGATGCCACTTGTAGCAGTGTAATCTAAGCTTTGGTGGAGAACATGCATGAATTGCAGCAGGCTACACCTCTTGGTTAATTCCTTGCGGATAAGTATTCAGCAGAGGAGGAGGTGGCACAAGTCTTAGGCCGATATGGTAAGGTAGATAGATGGATCGAGTACCTCATTGGGCTAGCCCAATCTGATGGGGCACTAGATGGGACTAAGTATGGAATCTTAGCATCCAATTTACACTTGGTTAGATGTGTGCTTGACAGGATAAGATCTGATGCCATGCAGTTGCTTACAAATAGAGGTTGTACTTTCATGCTTGCTAGTCAGTTGTATGGTGCACTCGTGAGGGAAGAGGCACAAATATCCACTTCTGTTGATGCTGAGAGGGATCAACCCTCCATAGTTGCATTGGTTAGTGCAACTGGCTCTATGAGTTGGTGTCAGGAGCACTCTTCTTCCAACTTTAGTAGTTGGAGTATTGTGGGGACACCAACATTTGCAGATGAGTTAGGAGATACTCATCTTTTCTGGCAATTATTTAGGTCCATAACCCATAGGTCTCAGTATCAGGGAGCAACCTCTTGGCAGATTAGTGATCCAGTTGCAGATAGTATGGTGCAGTAGGTGCCACCAGTTGTCATTGGTAGTGGATTGCTGATTTTGTTTTGGGATCCTGGTGGTGACGTGTTTGATTTGTCACTCTATTTTGGTCCTGATGAGGTGTTCCACCACTCTTGGTGCGATGTCAGTGGTTTATGTAGAATGGTACAGTGGAAGTCAACAGGTGCGCTTTGTGACAGACATCCAGTTTGGCACTGGGACCCAGGGATTGACATCAGAAGTGATATGTTTAATTTAGCTGCAGAATTGCACAATTTACTAAGTTTTGGCAGGTTCTATGGCTGCAGCTATTTTCAGTGAGAGTCTGATGTAGTTCCTTACAGATTCATTTGGGATCCGGGCTTTAGTTGTGGGATACTCTCCAATATGTTGAGGAATCCTTTGTGTGCATCGGGGTTCCAATCAAGGCTCATTGTTGAGTTTTGTAGTGTGTATATGACAGTGATTACTTGCAGTTGCACTTTTGATCTTTATGTACATGATCTGTTTTAGACACATAGCTCAGTTGCGTATATACTAGATAGTGTGTATGACAGCTTAGCTTGCGTAGTTATGGGAAGCAAACATTGTCGGTATACAGAGTTGCTTCCACTTAATGCTTATGCTCCTGCGACACCTAGTGTTGGGGTTGATATGATTTGATAGGATCTATCAGTTGTACTTGTGATGGTGTTACAGGAGTTGATTGGTGACATGAGGGACATTACACAACACTTTCCTTGGGATCCGGGTGGAGTCGTGTTAACTTTGTTGTTGAGATTGCTTGGGGACAAGCAATTTCAAGGAGGGCAAACTGTAATGTCCCCTTTTTAGCGTGATCCTATTTTATGATGGTTTAGCCTATCACTAGCCCTTGTAGGCTAACTCAGATGGTTACAGGGTCTTTTGTGATAGAAACCTAGTCAGTGGATGGTTTATTTCTTCTCCAGAGTTCAGTAAGTTTCAAGGTTGGCCTTTGCAAGTGTTTCAGGACTCTTTCCCTCATACTTACTATTTATAGTAATTCATTCAGTCAGGGTTACTATTTATAGCAGGGCACCTGAATGGGATATTTCGGCAGTGTTGATTCCAGTATTTAATTGGCTTGGAGAAATAAGGTGTTTGGCCTAAGTTATGATGTTTAATTATTATTAAAGGTCACTTTAATAATAATTAATATTTTAATATTATATTTTAACATTATATTTGCACTTTATGACTTGAGGGGTCATGTGGCATAAAAAGGGGGCCATTTCAATTTATTATTTATGAGGCCATATTTAATATTATTAAAAGTGCAAATAAAATATTATTTTAATAAAAAGGAAGCTTCTAGATGGGCCGAGTTCATGAGGAGGAAAAAATTATATTAAGAGGGTCACCCAAGCTCCATATTATCCAGGAATTGATATTTGCTTTGATGTTGCTATTTGGTGAGGAAACCAGCTAGGGTTTCTCCCATTTCCATCCATTGGGAATGAAAACTCTTATTGGTTATGCAATTTTGAGGTTGTGAAATATCAGGTGAATTATTGCTTCATTGTGGGCTTCATCCAGGAGCCCAATCTGTGCTTAAATTGGAGAATACATTAAGTTTCATAAGGGTTCCAAAGGTTAATCATTCGTAGATCTAAAAATTGTTGATGACATGAATAGTGTCACGCTAAAGTACCCGCTACAGTGCACGTGAACAGTGATTACTATAGTAAACGCTACAGTGCACATGAATAGTGATCACTATAGTAAACGCTACAGTGCACATGAACAGTGATCGCTACAGTAATTGAAGCAATGTGAAAGGAATAAGCAGATTATTGAGGTTCACTTTGAAGGCATTTGGTGGCTTAAAATATTCATATTTATTGTGGGAAAAATCATGGGTTTTAGAGGCACATTGGCAGCCATTGATTGGCATATCAGACCTCACATATTTGCAGATTGGGAGCTTAATACTCATCAATTTCTCCTATGATCTTGGGTGCTCCCTTCCTAAGGATGGGACAATGATATTTGATGCATATTTGGAGGTGAATAAGGTGTGAATATTCTTATTATTTGCAACTTCAGGTCTGAAACAGGGGCAGCACCATTAAGGGTTCGATTTGGCTTGTGGAGAGGACGTTTGGTTCCATTTCATTGAGGCTGCACCTTCTCTAGCATAGGCAACTTCATGACCAAGTTCTCAAGTAGTTTGCATTCATTTTTAGGGGCATATATGTCATTGTTAGTTGCTGCAATTTAGTTTCAGATTTGCATAGCTTTGTATGCCAAGAGTCTTCACCAACATTTTATATCAGCATTGTAATTAGAGTAGTTCATCAATAAAGGAGTGAATAGATGCATGCCAAGTGTTTTCATTAATGTCTTATTGTTGTAGGCACACATCAACCATCTTGGGATGCATTGAAAGTGTTTTGTAAAATGTCAATTGGTTGTACAAGTTAGTTTAAGTCACTATATGTATGTAAAAAAAGTCAAAATTAGTTAGTATATCATTCCTATTGCATTGTCAATCTATCTTACATCATTAGGACTATTCCAAGACCCCATTTGCAACATCAAAACTCATATCTAAACAAACATAAATGAATATCAACAAAATCAGACCTTGCATACAAAGTGTTTGACAATATTCCTTGAGCTATAAATCAGTAGGTTGATGTCAGTTTGAGCAAGGGATATTACATATTATGCCTTCAAGCTAATATTTAAGTGTTCTTAGTTATTATTAGTGGTTCTGTGCATGATATTTTCAAATTGACATGCTATTTGCTCAAATATGCTAAAGATATTCAGTTACCTACAAGATGTTAGCATATTTCTCTGTATTTGCTTATTATTTTCTGTGTATTTGCATCTATGATGGTGATTGAATGAAATTAAAGAAATTTGAACTAAACTTTGCTAACTTTACTGAAATTAATGAGTTTCAACCATTGTTGTATATGTGCAATTCAATACTTCATGAATAGAGATGAAAACCAAACCATGCTATGCCAAGACATTCCACAACTTCACATAGCCGGTGCTAATCTTCAAAGGAATAGGAAATCAACAACATGAACTACTTGACATGAACTACAAGGGACGTAGCACATCACAGTAACAAGTCAAGATGATATCCAAAATATTACTTAAGATTTACTAAGTAACTATAATTTGTATCTCTATTGCATTTAGTATTCAGAATGTGAACATATTTACAATTTGGTCTTGAGAAAGTACCATGACATTCAATAGTCCTATCTTAATATAGCTCTAAATGATTTTACAAAGTGCAATCCACCTCCTTTTATAGAGTAAGGAAGGGATGATGTTACAAAAGATCCTATGATCAGGATTTTTCCATGATAATCAATGGTCTATATTGCATTGGCCAGGTCAAAAGACCAAAACACATGGCATAAGTTGCCAAGTGGCAACCACTAGTGGAATACAAATGTCCTTTTGGAATATTCTGCAAGAATCATGTCACCTTGGTCAACATAGCCATATACTCTACATCTGCATTCACTCTTCTTCATTCGTGGATAGGTCATCTTCTATTTGTATATTGATAGTCCTTAGATAAGTTCATATGCTTGGACTATTCTTTCTATTTTTCCTCCATCCAAAACTTTAGCCTTTTTCGTTGCATGCCCCTGTGATTGGAATTGGGCTTGCAAAGTTGTCCACTTATTTTTTCTACTATTCAATACTTCACTATATTTTTCTATCTTTGCCGTCATCCTCATAGCCTTGTTAATTATATCCTCAGAGAAATGGTTAAGAGGATCATCTGATGCTAGCCTGAAATTATCTTGGAATGCTTTGGTGGCAAAATTTGTATCTTAATTCTATACATTTCCTTCAATCTCTCCTTCAAGAGCCTCTAGAATGTCCACCTCAGATGATAGAAGCTCATGCAATTTAACACTGATATCCCTAGATTTTGCATTGCATTTCGTCAGGATATCCACCTTGAATTTCACATCTTCATGCCAGACATCCAACAACTGTGAAGTCTAGGTGGTCAGGATATTACTGGATATCAAGATATTCATATCTATCCTTTTCATCTCTACAAGAGAAACCAAGTGTTTATCTACTTGTAATGACCTCTGCCCTATCTCCTTTTGCATTTTATCTACACTGCTCTTTAAAGTGCTGAACAAGTCCCAATTGGCAAGTGAGGTCCTAATCACCCATTCCCCTTCAGATAAGAACCAGATAAACCATTTGTCTATTACTTGTGATCTATGCTTCATGACATCCAGCCCTATAATTTCATCTTGTGATATGTGGAGATGGGAATATTAGTGGGTGCCACTAATCCCTTTATAAATGTCTACATTCAAGCAATATGCTCTTTATGCTCCTTATTCTTTGCCTTTTCCTTTTCTATCATGGCTAATAAGGTGTCTATGATATTTTTGGCTTCTTGACCCTCTTGTTGTTTAGTAGCAAAACCCAAGTCTACAGTGGTTATCTGAAACTCACCTACACTTATTTCATGTTTATCCTTATCTACAATAGGTACAGCTATTTGGGTTGTTCTTTTCCCTATCACATGATCTCTCTTTATTGCAGAGGTAGCCCTAGCTCTCCTCTTTGGTTTAGCTACTTCAGCCGAAAATAACGAAGATATATCAAAAGTTGAAGAATCAAAAAATGGAGGTGGATTTACCTCATGTCGTAGCCAATGTGGCACATCAGACTTGGACCCTCCTTGGTCAGTATGCTCAATGTGAGCATCATGAGACCCTATGTTTTTCTCTTCTAAGGTATCTTCATCATCTCCCTAATATTGTTGTTCTTCTTCCCCAATGTGAACCCTTTCATCTACTTTCTATTGCTCATCATTTGTGGGGGTCTCTGATGCAGAGCATCTAGGACAGCAGAAGTATACTTCAAAACTTCAATGCAATGGCTCTCAAGATTCACTATTTTCTATGACAGAGATCAAACCACCCATGGGGAAGAGTTGTAACACAACAATGTACTTGTTCTTGACATATAAAATGAGGGACTTCAGGACACCTATCCCAAGATGCCTAACTCCATTCAGTATTTCATCCAACCCACTATGCAAGGTCTGCAGGACAGCAGTCTTCAACAATGTCTTCTAAAGATAGTCACACAATATAGTCACAACATCCTCCTTGGGATGATCTCCATCAACACAAACTCAATCTCATTGCAGCATACCAATTCAATAACTTACCAAACACCTAATGTCTTCATTGACAAACCAATAACATGACAACCAAAACTACTACCTTCTTTGTAGTGACTATCTCCAAGAGGACTGGCAGAGTCAGCAATCAACAGGCAGAGGGGACTGACTCCTCAGAGGATCTCTCCATATTTCTTGTCATAGGGTCATTGCTAGATCCAGAACCCTTTCTGTTGATCACAATGCATAGCATTCTTCGATTGACCATTGAATACAGTCAAGGGTAAACACCTATTTGCTGCTGTCCTTCACTCAATTCCAACACATGGATTTACAGAGTCATTAACATGACAAACTCACACTAGGATATTCTCTTGCCTCCACAATCCTCACAAGACTTTGCCCTAACTATTAGACAACCCATTCCACTAATCAGAAATAGAAAAGATCAATGGAAAAGGAGAAATCCATCGGGTACTCAGAAAAAAAAACCCTAGCTTAGGTTTTAAGACAGCCTAGCACAAAAATAGTGATTTATCACACCAAATCTAATGTCAAGACTTCAAACAAGACTCAAATCAAAGCTACTTCAATCCTCTAACCTTCCATTACAAACATGGGCTATGATTGTTCCGTACAAGCATGGGTACAGACTGATAACAGCAAATAAACATAGAAAAACACAGAAAAGTAGGAAAATGGACGTTTCTTTGGTTCTATTTCACTTCCTCTGAATGTCTACTTCATAATACACCTTGGCAGGCTTCAAATAAGCCTCCTACATCTAAATCAAGGAGCATGGGAGTGGTTGGGGTCGATGAAACTGCCCCAACCATCGAGCTTCTTTCTTGTTTCTAACTGCAGCACTGATTGTTGTTTAGTAACTGTCCTCATTTAGGATTACATCAATGGTTTTATGTTTAACAATGCATTTTAACACTTGGTTAACCTTTGGACAAGGTTTTAATAATCCTCCAAACCTCTGACATGCCTCCAACTAGGAGGATTGCCTCCTACACACATTAGGAGGGCTACAAACCTATATGACTTGCCTTTACAATATGATTGTCCTCCTTTACATTATGAGAGTAGATTTTAGGTATTTAGACATAGTCCTTTTACAAGCATGGCTTTCAAGCCTTATTACAACATTGAATGGTCTCAAAGACCTTATTGAACCAAACAAAACAACTTGAAGATTTAACCAAATCCTAGATGTCTTGGTGCTCCTGCACCATACTCCCCAGCATGATGAAAACTCTTATCCCAAGAGTTATGGCTTCTTCTCCAAATGTTCTTCAATCTTGTTGGAATGTTCCTCTGACTAGGAAACATGAACTCACCAAGAGTTATCTTCCTCCTTCTCCAGCCTGCATGGCTCCTGTAAATAGTGTTAGGACCATAAAACATGTTGTGATGTCCTTGCCTAGGACCCTGCTGCTGCAATGCTTCTGCTCTTCCCATCTTGAGGTTCTGATTTATTCCTCCCTGTAATGTCAGTTGTTTGCCTTCCTTCTTCTACCTCCTTATAGGACAATCAATGTCCCCAATCTTGACATAACTCAAGTCCCAAACCTGTTGTTCTTTAGGACTGTCTTCCACCTTCTTCTGCTGCAACTGTTCCTGTTGTTTCCCATCATCCTTAACCTGCACATTCAACTGCAATTTCTCTCCAAAATAGATAGTAGCATGTTCCTTCTTGTCTTCACAAGGTAAAGACATTAGTTTGAACCTTTTACCATCTTTGTGCACCAAATAGTTATTACTATAACCATCATGAATTGTCCTCCTCAAGTGTTGCCATGGTCTACCCAAAATGATATGCCCACATGTCATTGAAATGACATCACACAAAACAGAATCATGATATGGACCAATGGAAAAATCAACATATGCCCTCTGATCAACCCTTACTTGTTTCTCTTGACTTACCCAAGTGGCATTATAAGGATTAGGATGATCAAATGTTTTCAATCCCAACTTATGCACCATTTCCAAGAGACTAAATTATCATGTGAACCTGAATCTATAATCAACTTGCATATTTTCCCATGGCTTAAACAATTAGTTTTAAAAATGGATACCTATGGTGTTTGCTGCATTTTACCTTTTCCCACCATGAGCATTTCTCCAACCATTACTGGAGAGGCTGACAACATTTTTGGTTCTTCTAGCTTCTCCTCTTGTGCCAAGTGAACTCTTCTATCCTTTCTTTTATCAGCATCATCCTTCTTAGGACATTTGAAAGATGTGTGTCCCACTTCATTGCAATGATAGCATCTACCTGTGAATACTCCTCTACCTGATCCAAATCTACCTCCACCTCTTTATCCACCTCTCTGATCTATAGAAAACTCCTTACCTTTCTCATTGTTGTTCTGTACTTCATTAGTAGGTCTGCCCCTACCTCTATATCCTCTTCCACTACCTCCTTGTCTTTCTTGTTTCCTCTTCACCCTCTCTTTAGCCCTAATGGCCAACTGAAAACATTCTCCTAGTGATTTTGGTACTGTCAAACCAATCTCATCTTGCAAATTATACCTAAGCCCATTAAGGTATCTTGCCACTTTCTCTTCTTCATCTTCCAATCCTCCTCTAATACTAAGCTTATGAAATTGCTCAGTATAGGACATAACATCCATGTCCATCTGCTTCAAATTTTGCCTCATCCTCTTTGTTTGAATGGAGTAATCAGATGGAAGAAACTGATCCTTCATCATATCCTTCATCCTACACTAAGAAGTGATTCGTGTTGCACCTCTAGCCACTCTTTCTGTTTGCACACTACTCCACCATGTAAGTGTTGTTCCTCTCAGTTTTGATTTTGCAAATTTGATCTTCTTCTCATCACTCATTTCCTCATACTCAAAGAAATTTTCTAGGGCGTCTATCCACCCTAATAGCTCTTCACTATCCATATTCCCTTGATAGATAGGTAACTCTATGTTTGCCTTTGTTCCACTACCTTGGACTACCTTCAGCAATCTCACAAATTTGTTCTCTTCAGCATCCAACTCATCCTCAGGAGGATTCTCATCTGTCTCCTCATCTCCTTCTTGATCATCTTGCTAATCCCTTCTAGTATTCTTCTCCAATGCTTCCAATCTTGCTAAGATTTGTGCATTCTCCCTTCTTACTTGCCTTAACTCTCTTTCCCTTGTAGCATCTTGTTCTCTTCTATCTCTCAACTCTTTTTCTCTAGCCTTTAAGGCTTCCCTTAATTCATTATTCTCCTGAGCCATCTGATTCTTAGGAGGCATCTTTACAACTCTCACCACCCTTACTGTTTCACAAGACCCTACTACACCTTCAAGGATCTACTTGCTTGCTCTGATACCAATATGATGCAGAGCATCTAGGACAGCAAAAGTATACTTCAAAACTTCAATGCAATGGCTCTCAAGATTCACTATTTTCTATGACAGAGATCAAACCACCCATGGGGAAGAGTTGTAACACAACAATGCACTTGTTCTTGACATATAAAATGAGGGACTTCAGGACACATATCCCAAGATGCCTAACTCCATTTAGTATTTCATCCAACCCACTGTGCAGGGTCTGCAGGACATCAATCTTCACAATGTCTTCTAAAGACAGTCACACAATATAGTCACAACATCCTCCTTGGGATGATCTCCATCAACACAAACTCAATCTCATTGTAGAATACCAATTCAATAACTTACCAAGCACCTAATGTCTTCATTGACAAACCAATAACATGACAACCAAAACTACTACCTTCTTTGTAGTGACTGTCTCCAAGAGGACTGGCAGAGTCAGCAATCAACAGGCAGAGGGGACTGACTCCTCAGAGGATCTCTCAATATTTCTTGTCATAGGGTCATTGCTAGATCTAGAGCCCTTTCTATTGATCACAATGCATAGCATTCTCTGATTGACCATTGAATATAGTCAAGGGTAAACACCTATCTGCTGCTGTCCTTCAGTCAATTCCAACACATGCATTTGCAGAGTCATTAACATGACAAAATCACACTAGGCCATTCTCCTACCTCCACAATCCTCACAAGACTTTTCCCTAACTATTATACAACCCATTCCACTAATCAAAAATAGAAAAGATCAGTGGAATGAGGAGAAATCCATCGGGTACTCAGAAAAAAAACCCTAGCTTAGGTTTTAAGACAACCTAGCACAAAAATAGTGATTTCTCACACCAAATCTAATGTCAAGACTTCAAACAAGACTCAAATCAAAGCTACTTCAATCCTCTACCCTTTCATTACAAACATGGGCTATGACCGTTCCGTACAGGTGCGGGTACGGACTGATAACAGTAAATAAACACAGAAAAACATAGAAAAGTAGGAAAATGGACGTTTCTTTGGTTCTATTTCACTTCCTCCGAATGTCTCCTTCACAATACATCTTGGTAGGCTTCAAATAATCCTCCTACATCTGAATCAAGGAGCATGGGAGTGGTTGGGATCGATGAAATTGCCCCAACTATCGAGCTTCTTTCTTGTTTCTAACTGCAGCACTAATTACTGTTTAGTAACTGTCCTCATTTAGGATTACATCAATGGTTTTATGTTTAACAATGCATTTTAACACTTGGTTAACCTTTGGACAAGGTTTTAACAATCCTCCAAACCTCTGACATGCCTCCAACTAAGAGGATTGCCTCCTACACACATTAGGAGGGCTACAAACCTATATGACTTGCCTTTACAATATGACTGTCCTCCTTTACAATTTGAGAGTAGATTTTAGGTATTTGGACATAGTCCTTTTACAAGCCTGGCTTTCAAGCCTTATTACAACATTGAATGGTCTCAAGGACCTTATTGAACCAAACAAAACAACTTGAAGATTTAACCAAATCCTAGATGTCTTGGTGCTCCTGCACCAGTCTCCTCTGACATTTTCATATCTTGATTAGGTATCATTTGTTCATCTTGAGATGGTGGTGGATCCCTATCAAGTCCCTGATAATCCTAATCCTGGGTATTCTGATGATCTCTCTGACTATCTTCATCCACCCTCTCTTGTTCTTTATTGTCATTACACACCAATGGACCTTCTTTTCTAGATTCTAACATATTTGTATCTTTATTATCTTGAGTTACAAATATGACATTAGGACCTGATTGTCCAGATGTATCAATTATCTCTTCTTCTTCAGCATGCCCTTGTTCAGTGTCTTAGGCATCTGGTTGACAAGGTACCTCTGTATGCATGTCCATAGCTGCATTATCTTCAGTTCCATTATGCTCTAGGACTGCATCCTCATCTTTACTTGCATCATCATAGCCCTGATATGCTAAATCGATAACAGCTGGGATTGTCACATGACCAATTAATCCCTCTAGGCCAATTTTTTGTGCTACAACCTCTGGTTTATCTTCTTCTATTTCCTCTTTCCTTACTTGTTGTACTATAGGAGTGTTTCGAGGTGTTACCCTTGTATTCTTTACCAATGGATCCATGGGGCTAGCAGACACCTCATCTACTACCTCATCATCAGAGAGGTCTATTGTTTTATCTAGAGGTAGGGGTTGATCACCCTCTCTTTTCTTGTTCTCCCCCCTAATTTCCTTTGCTAATTCTATCTTGAATTTAACAATGGTGGGTATAGGAACATCATGTTGTAGACTTTGTTGAACTTCCCCGGCCTTTATTATACCTTCACCTCCTCGGCCTTTAAGCACAATGTCTGGGTGTTTTTCTATCGATCCCCTCATTGTTGGTGCTTGAGCTTGGCCTTTTCTTGATGACCCCTCTTGAGTTTTCTTTCTTCTTTTTATTACCAGGGGTTCTTCATCATCATCACTTTCCTCCAAGTCTTTGTAGTTAATGCCCTACTCTACTGTATGCTCAGGTTCCTTCTTGAGCTTCTTGGATATTGTGGCAGTAGAGGTTGAGGCTTGTGCTTTCTAAGGTGAAGGCTTTGGGGTGATCTTGACACCAATATTCATCCCTCCCCCCTTGGTTGCCTTAGATGAGCCTTCCTATATTCTCTTCTCCAAAGATTGTCTCCTATCATTAAGGAAGCCATCATAATCTTCTTTTGCCAATTCTTGTCTCTTCCTTTTATTATCAATGGTCACGGCCACCCGCTTGGCTTTGAGCACAACAACCTCCTTCTCTACCCAAGATTTGGTTAGCTGCATGACCCTCTAAGTTATTATCTCCAGTGAAGTTTCTTTTAGCTGGCTTCAATCAGATGGGGAGATTGTCTCATTGTATATCTTTTTGTCTTCATACTCTTGAGACATGATCACTCCATCATCCTCATGTAATTATGGGGGGATCAAAATATAATCCAAGGTACGAATTTGTCTCAGTGTGAGCCTTTGGTAGCTCCTTATTACTTCAACCTCACCAGGGAAATCAACCCAATAATCTTCTATGTGCACTAGTGCATTGGCTTCTTATACTATGCCTCCATCCTATGATAAGGATCATACTACCTTGATAAGGAGAAAGGCTACAAATACATCAGTTGCAGTCCTCCTATTGCCTCTTTAGTTGTTTCTGCATCAGGGCACATATACCAACCAATAATAAGTGGAAACATGACCTTGGGTATTTTATTCTTTTGGACAAATGCCTCATGTGAAGGCAATATTTTCTTGGCCATCTCCATTACTATTACTTTGTCTGTTGGGTAGCTTGGCAACATCAAGGATTGCCCATTGAATCCTTCCATTCTTATGTAAGTAACTGTAGGGAACTAGATGAACCAAGATCCATTCTTGCCTATTGTTGTAAAGCCTCACAAGTACATGTAAAATCCAATAAACCAACTAAAGGAAAATAAAGTAAACAATCCACTTAAATACAACATCGCAATATCCAAAACAAAAAGATGTAAATAATCTGCTTAGATACAACATTTCAAAGATAAAAAGGTGTAATTAATCTGCTTAATCACAATATCTCAAATAAAAGATAATCATAAAAATGAATCTCAATGTCTTTAAATCTTACATAATCGCGTGCCTAGTTCAGGTAACAAGCACTATGAAATAATATACATAAATCCATTGACAAGCATGCCATAATACATACAAACAAGTACAATAATCATGTACAACAAAATAATAAAACAATACACTCTTCAACCGCATGAACCAAGTGATTCACCACCTGCAAGCCAATAGACAGGAACATGGCTCAGGTGCTTTTCCACCCAACCATGAAGTAATTACACTTCACTGGATCCCTTCATGAAAATAAGGAAACCCAACTCTGCACGAAATGTCTAGCTACCTAGAAACAACTGGCAGGAGGGATCACCCGATGCAACCCTGATGTCTGAATGTGCTATTCTAAATAATGAAAAGTAGATTATCTCACAATAGGATGTGGCAGAGATATCAATAAATAAGTTTTCTTTACAATAAACATCTATTTCAATGTCATCTCGATTAGATCTAATCCTTAAATAGTAACCTGGTTCAATTCCTGAAAAGAGGAAAAGCCATCTCTGAATATCCACATTCAGCATCCTAGTCCCAAAAGTAACCCAATAACATTCCTAGATGAAACTACTTCTTTCCCCAAGAAGCAAGTAAATAATAATAAAAAGAATCAAAGTTCATCAATAAATCATGAAAAGTCCCTTTCCCAAACATCATTGAAAAATCACACTTTCCATAAGCAATAATCCGTCTTTTGATCATACAATTGCATCAATAGGTTTGTCAATTTTATGTAATTTCAAGTCCATATTTCAATCATGTTTCTCAATATATTATCCATCCTATAGGTTGTCAACAATCTTTCTATCAAAACTGTGACAGGAAGTCTAAAACAATAAAAACAATCTTCCTATCACAACTACGACATGAACTGTTGTAGAAAATAAGAAAGTGAACAGAGAACATAGTTTACTCAGTTTTCAGTCATGAATATAAATTTAGTTGGTTTTCAGAATTCGTAGGAAAAATAATATAGTAGTCTATTGTCTTTATTTTGAGTCAATACATTGTTTTTAATGAGTTTTAAACAAAGCTACAGGAAGATTGAATATTTTTCTATAGGAATTTATAAAGTTGCATTCAGGAAAGGTAGCTACAGGATCAGATTTCTCAGTCCATAGAGCCAACAATGGATCGACTACAGCTAAATAATACTAAAATGAAGCTATAGGAATAATAGTTTTCTCTACTTTTAAGAGGTTGTGTTCATCATAAAGAGGTCAATTTGCTAATCTAACTTTGACTTCAGGCAGCATAAGAAAGAATACAGTCATAATAATGTCTAACAGGGAAAAGCCTACAATGACTTGGAGATTTATTAAGAGTTTTCAATCAGACTAAAATCAAAATCTGAGAATAACAGCTTGTTTTCAGGCAGGTAAACAAGGAAAGAAGATAATTATCATGTTGTAATGTAATCAACGATCAAACAAGCTAGAATTCAGTGATGGCAAGGTCTATGGGTTGATCTATACAAGATCAACCAAGAAGTAGTTCAAACAGCCATAAAATGGAGCGACAGCTAGAGAAAGAGACCACGGCTGGGGCATAGGTAAAGGCAGGAAAAAAATAACTAAACCAAATAGGTTGAAAGGAGATCAGCTCAGACAGCAAGAAAAGTCGATCACCAATCAAGACAAAAATCCCAATGAAAACTATCTTTTATTGGCCATAACAATGTGATTCTAAGAAAGCAAAAACATGAATAAAAACCTGGTAATAGCAGTTTGATTGGTGATGAGTTACAGCTGACATTGCTGCCCTTCTCTCTCTCTCTCCCCTGTCGTGGCCCTTAAACCTCTTGTTGCTGCCAGAGAATAGCTCATGTCGCTACAATTCTCCTTCCTCTCAAGAGTTTGTGGGTGGGTTTATGCTGAGCTCTCTCCCTCTTTTATTAAAAATTCCAACTCTTATTTTAGGCAATCAAGAATCAGGTTTTTGAACTGAAGTTCTTCCTTTTAGTTTGCATGAGAAAACTATTTAAAAAGCTTTTAATTTTCTCATTTATTTTAAATAACACTGTTTTATTCAGCTTACTATCACATGAATGACAGTAAATATATTTAATTCTTTTATTCACTCATCTAAATATAAGAATACTATTTAAATATAATTTAACTATTGTTTTATAAAAACACAATCACTTTAATTAATCAAGAAGTGAAATATAATATATATATTTTCGTATATCTATCATAATTTGATATAATTGTTTAATCTAATGGACATATTGTCTTCCAAAAGTTTATAATTATGAAATTAAAGATAATATTTATTATTTAAATTAAAATACAATCATATATATTTCCTTATTTAAAATACAATACACCATTTAAATATAATTCAAAAAAGACATTAAATTTAAGTAATCACATCATGCATTCGAAAACGATTAATAACTACACATTAATGCAATAAAAGCCATTTGATAATGCATATACAACTATGTGATGTGTATTATTGCATTAGGGTAAACCATCCCATTAGTTGTTGCCAAGTGGCTAAAACATCTCTACCTCAATGATGTTCTCGTCTTCGACGAGTACCTGTATTCATTTGCACTTGTATAATGAAAAATTTGTATTTATAAATGGAAATGATCAAACAATTGAAATGCATAACCTAAACCCAAATAATTCAATACCTCGAAGATGCAAGATGAGCTTGATTGATTGATCGCTTTGTTGTGTTGATTGCTCAATTCCGCAGCATAACATTGATAAGGAGATAGATGATGGATGGTTGATGGTTGATAGATGCAAGCTAGATAGATGAAAGAGGATAGATAATGGCTTGAGATGAAAATTCAGCAGAGTGAGGTTGCATGAAGAAGAATTCTGAATTCTCCTCTAATCTCTTCTCTAATGTCTCCTCCTAATCTCCTCTCTAATGTCTCAAGAGAGGCTTGTTTTATAGGAAAGGCTTGGTACCAATGGATGTCTAGGATCAATTAGGGCTTTTTTGATGACTGTTTTGATGCAATCATAACAATAAGTTAAAATTCACATATAATGAACTGAAACTATACTTGAAAGACAAGAAGGAATCATTTGGTGATTCAACTAATCCCAAGTCTACAATGGTTCGGTTGGTCAAGTTCAGTTGGTCAATGTGAAGCTGTAATGTTCAAGGGGCCTTACGTAGTTTAGGTTTATTTTGTGGTTTACTGGACTAAGAATATGCAAAGAGGTCATAGATTTCAACAAGTATTCTGTTCATTTGCATACAAGTGATACCGGGCTGCAAGTTTCAGAGGGTTTTCTTGGATTTTTGCAGCTGTCTTCCTTATCTATTTATGAAAACTGTCTACTTATGGCTCTGTTATGCATGCTTCTTCAAATTTGAGACAATTTCCTTTGGATTTCTACGTTTTCAGCTAAATATTTCAGATGGGTTGGGAAAAGTTAGAAAGATCTAAACTATACCTCATTTAATCTACCGAAGGATCTAAGTGTTTCTGTTATGCACTATGTAAACACTACAGTAATCTGATCAAATCCACAGTAAAAACCCTAAATGTAAGTCCTGAGCATTTTCACAAACATACATTTAAAATTGCAAGCTCTCAAAGAAGATATTTCAAAACACAAAGAAGAGCAGGAGAACACTCAGAAGATAGATGCAGAACTCCAGATTCTATTGTATTAGAAACGAATAGCCATACATGATTTACAATGTAAGAATGACTCTTAGTTTCATTGATCATACTACAGAGAACTTACAAGCTTTACAGATACAGTAAGGCAGCCAGACATTCCACGCACACCTTACTGCAGACAAACAGGCGACCTCCTTCTTCTACTTCTAAACTATGCTAAGCTAACTTGCTGTGTTTTCCTAAAAAAGAAATTCTGTTGTAGCCACTATTGCTTTCCTAAAATCCCTGTTGTAAAGTATTACAGTGTAGAGAGGCACAATATAAAGACATTCTGATTGTCCTCACTACAGCAAAAAACCTAACTGAACCCCTGGTTCAAACCCCTAGTTACAGCAATAAATGCAGGTGAACCAGTTCTCAAAAATATCTCTAAGCAGTGTCAAATCTGGGCGAAATATTGCCCCTTCTGAGAAGTTCCAGCAGCTGGGCAATAACTTCTGTTTGTCTGTTGCAGTAATACCTTCAGCTGCAACCTTCTACTTCACTTGAATGGCTTTGACTTTTTGCATTTCATCCCTATCTTCTTGCTCCTGAGATCAGATCTTCTGTCTCCATGAGGTCACTGCGCTGACTTTCCAGCTGCTTCCTCAACTGCAAGCCTGCAAGACAAGACAAGCAATAAGTTTCACATTTATCATAAAAACAGCATGAAATTAAAATAAGCGTTCAAATCCAGGTGACAGCGCAAGATTGAGAAAATTGGATCCAGAATCCTCTCAAAACGCGTCGAAAATGCGTTCAGACTGCTCAAAATTAATCAGGTCAACTATCGCTGACTGAAGAAATGCCAGAGGCGCCAAAAAAAACACTTTACAATGTCCACCACCTCATTTCCTGCCCATTGGCATGATCATCCCTGTCGGTGCGTCAAAAAACAAGTTGGTCAATATACTTCATCATCATGATATTTCGCTTCTGCATATTGGAGAAAAGAACAACATCATCATCATCATCATGTTGAAGAAGAATAGGAGGATATGAATATAATCATGCTGCCGAGGAAAGGAAGATGATGGTGACGTCATCACAATATTCGGGCTTCATTAAAATGCTAAGGATGACGTCATCGTCATATCCGGTTAAGATCAGGGGGATATTTATGATATCGGGTCACCTAAGGAGCATGATCAGGATGATGAAGTGAATATGACCCTTTCGCGGCCAAGGTAACCCTCTCGAAAGATCAGCATGATGAAGATGATCATCATATTTAGGGCTTTTGTCGAACTTGGAATAAGACGTCATCATCATAATTCGCGAAACGGATCGTGCTTGAAAAAATCCTGTTTGAAGGAAAAATGTGATGATGATGATCATCAGGATATTAGCCTCTGTCGAACATAGAATAAGACATCATCATCATATTTCGCGAACCAGATCGTGTTTTGGAAAATATCCTGTTGAAGGGAAAATGTGATGATGATGAAGATCATTAGGATATTTACTTCTTCGTTTATCAGATCGGGATGATGTCATCATGATATCCGGGGCCTTTGTTAAACTTAAAACATGACGTCATCATGATATTTCGAACCTCAGGATCATGTTTGGGAAAAATCCTGCCGAAGGGAAAATGTGATGATGATGATCATCAGGATATTTGCAAAAGGTTGTATTTCATCAGCAGGAGGACTTGGCGAAATATCGGGCGAACCAACAAGATCATGATGATCCTGGCAATAGGACAGGATAAAAAATATGATGATGACGTCATCATCATACTTCGTTTTCGGAGCACAAGGATAAGTTGAGGTCATCATGATATTTGCGCTAGGGTGATATTTCGAAATATAATCAAGCTGTTGAGAAATGCAATATCGACCACTTCTGAATAGATAGGGTGATCATCATGATATTACGCTAACCGGAGATCAGGAGGATATGAAGATGATGATCCTCTTTCTCGAATTATCATGATGATCATTCCAGCACTTAGCGAATTTCAGCGAATGACCCTCCTGAAAGACCAGGATGATATGAAGTCGTCATCATCATCTTCGTGAAGTTCAGCAAATATCATGATGATGACCTTATGATAGGTTTATAGCACGCGCACGCAAATATGCCGAAGGTGGATTTTTCTAAGTCTGGGAGATCAGCATGATATTATAAGATCAGGTAATGTTGAAATATCATGATGATGCTCGCGATACAACAGACCACTTCGACGGGGGAACTTACCTTGACTTAAAACTGATGTCATCATGATATTTGAACCTCAGGATATCATCGGGGGGGGTTCAAATATCATGATGATGATGTTCTTCATGTAACCAAAACCAAGTTTATAACATATGACGCTCCTAAGAAAATCATGATGCTGCATAATGCGCACAAGGCCATTTGACGGGTAAAGGGAACTACCACCTAAAATTGACGTCCGGATATTGCGACTGCATGATTTTTAGCAGGTGATAGACCAAGATCATGATGATCTTGACAACATGACTTAGGATAAAAAATGATGATGATCCTCCTGCGAATATCAGGTTTGACCAAGACTTTGACCGTGCATAACTTCCACATATGGACGAATTTTCAAGTGAAGTAAAAGGCAAACCTGCATGGAATTTCAAGCTCTTTTAAAATATGAGGTCACAGAAACAAAATATGAACTTTGACAAATAGACCTCATGATGATGACCTACTTTATCATATATCATGATGATGATGCACCTGACCTTCATTTTTACCAGACCGCCAGAAAGCAGAAAAAACACAAGCAGAAGCAAAAAGCAAACATCAGCAGGGGTCCCCATTTTGCTAAGGAGCATAATGGGGCGTGTTGTGAACATCACAACAACTAGCAAACAAAACAAAACAATTAAATTCAGAGTGTTCAAGGAAACTAGGTGAAATGAACTCATAACTTCCAACTATCTTTCCTACAAATTACTATTCAGCTTGAGACTCAAAGTATTCAATAAAGATGCATGAATTTCCATTTTCAGTTTAGTTGTGTGCATGTGATTAATTATCCTCATCTTGAAGATCGGTTGAACAAACCAGTGACTGACATTAGCCTACGTAGGTGAGGATATTCCCTCATAGCCGACCGGATAGAGCCTTGCTGCCAGCGAGCGTCTATAGCCCCGGCAAGGTTATCGTTACAATTCTCCTAAGTAGAGCCCCACTGCCAGCGAGCGTCCATAGCCCCGGTAGAGTTACTTAGATGGCTTAATCTGGATTTTTAGTATAATCCGCTTTATTCATTTATTTATTTATTTATTTTGTTTTCTAATTTTGAAAGATTTCATAAGATATAGCAATTTGTAACTTCATGATGATGCAAGGAGTGGACACTTGCTGAAATTAAGCTGAGAATTGTAATGGTAGCAAGGGTGACCTCTGATTTTTCACCTAATATCTACACTGGTAGGTTCAACAAACCCAAGGATTTTAGGTGTGTCATCGTGAGAAACCTGCTTCGAATTCTCAATCACATTTATTGAATACAAAACTTCAGAAGATGAACAACTCTCTACATGCATGATAGTGACAGGTTATGTGTAAATTGCAAATGGTTAACCTGAATATCCTAAATTATATACTGTTTTGAAAGGTTGCTAGTTTTGCTCCTTAATACTCTACAGTAAAATAAAGATCCCTGCTGAGGAGACAACAAACAAACCAAACAAACAGGCTGTACAAACAACACAGCAAAAGAAAAAACTGTACAAACAGAAAGAAACAAAAAGAAGACAAGCTATACAAACAACCAACCCAAGAAGAAAACAGCAAAAGCAGAACTATACATTAGCTACAGCATTTTACATTAAGAAAGAAAGGACTGCCTCATCCTGACCTTCAAGCCTGGAAGTAGTGTTTCAAATGCTGGCCATTAACTGGTAATGGCACATCTTCTCCAGTCAAGGTCTTAAGTCTAAAGGTGTTGTCTCCTATTATTTCTGAAATTTGTAATGGACCCAGCCATAATTTATCAAATTTTCCATGGCTTCCTTTCTTTTCATGTGCTTTGTCCCAGCACAACACTAAGTCTGATATCCTAAATGTCTTGACTCTTGCCCTTTTGTCAAACCACCTCTTAACAACTGCTTGGTGTTTGGCAAACTTCTCGAGGGCTTGACCTCTTTTCTCCTCTAGTTGCAACATTTGCACTATTCTGGCTTCCCTATGGTTATCAAAGCCTAGATATTCATTGGCAAACTTCCAGGTTGGTATTCTCAGATTGACCAGAAGTATGGGATCAGTCCCATAAACTAAGTGATAAGGTGTGCTACCTAAAGCTGTTTTGAACTTGGTCCTGTCTACCCATAATGCATATCTTAATAGGGTATTCCACTCTCTAGGACTTTTGGCAATTAACCTCTTGATGATGTCTAATAAGATTTTGTTTGTTGATTCAGCCAGTCCATTACCTTGAGGGTAATAATTTGAAGAAAACCTTAGAATGATCCCATATTCAAATGCCCATTTAGAAAATTTTAAAGAAGAGAAAGCAGGGCCGTTATCACATACCAATGAATAGGGCGTTCCAAACCTGGTGATAATGTTTTCTTCAAGGAACTTGATAACTACCTCAGTTGTGGAAAATTTGCAGCAGGTGGCCTCAGTCCACCTTGTACAATAGTCCGTCACCGTCAATATAAACTTGTGTCCTGCAGAAGATGGGGGATTGATGACTCCGATAAAATCCAAGCCCCATTGTGCAAACGGTCTGGACTCGATCACAGGCTGCAGTGGATTGGCCAGATTTCTTCCTTTGTCTGCTGCAGTCTGACAGGTGTGGCAGCTTCTGATGTGACTCTTAGTGTCTTTGAATATAGTGGGCCAGTAATAGCCCGCTCTCAGTATTTTGTGTGTTGTAGCTAAATGGGAACCATGGCCGGTTCCGTATTTGTCATGTAGTTCTGTCAACACTCTATCAGCTTCAGTTCTGTTTATGCATCTCAAATAAATTCCATCATGGTTCTTCCTGAATAGAAGACCTCCTTGCACCATATAATGCTGTGCCTTAATCTTCAAAGCTCTCCTCTAAGAAGCCTTCATCTTGCCTGGGTACTTTCCAGCTATCAGGAAGGTGCTTAAATCATCGTACCAGCCTGATGCGTCCTGGGAATTCAATACATATTGCTGTTTTATCAGATTTGGATCCATGTTTGCTATTGTCTGCACCAACGCCTGCCCTCTGACCAGCTTTGCGGGAATGATCTCCATGTCGAATTCTTGCAGTGTGGTGATCCATTTGGCTCTTTTTTCTCCAGGCTCGTTTTGCATTAGCAACATCTTTACTGCTGCATCTGGTACTATGGCTTTAATCTGGCTGCGCAGAATGTAGTGTCTGAATTTCTTTACAGCCTTTACTAATGCGAATGCCTGTCTTTCGATATCTAGATATCTCAGCTGTGCATCCTTCAGAGGCGCACTCATAAATGCTATGGGCCTCTCGTCATTATTTTCACCTTTCTGTGTCAAGGCAGCAGCGACAGAATGAGAAGATGCGAAGGAGTAGATGTAAAACGGGCATGTGTAGTCTGGACTTGCCAATACAGGGGCATTAGAAATTGCCTCCTTGATATCTTCAAATGCGGCTTTGGCTACTGGCGTCCATTCCATCTGTGCATCTTTCTTTAACATGGCATTCAACGGCTGCACAATCTCTGCAAAACCTGTTATAAACTTCCGAACAAAGTTAATTTTACCAAAAAATGATTTCAATTCTTTCCTACTGTTTGGTATTTGCAAATTTTTTATGGATTCTATTCTATCCGGATCAATTGAAATTCCATTTTCAGAAATGACATGGCCTAATAATTTACCTTCAGTTACGCCAAATATACATTTCTTAGGATTAAGGGAAATCCCATACCTTTCACATCGTTGGAGTACTTTTCTGAGGTCCTCAGCGTGGGTGGATGCATCCTTGGAATACACAGTTAAATTATCCATATACACAACAATGCATTTACCTGATAATCCACGGAATGCAACGTCCATGGCCCTCTGAAAAGTGGCACCTGCATTAATCAGACCAAAAGGCATTCTTCTATACGCATAATTTCCCCATTTGCAAGTGAAGGTGGTTTTTAGTCTATCTTCTCTGTCAATTAAAACCTGGTTATAACCTGAAAAACCATCTAAAAAAGACATCATCTTTGCGCCATTTACTGCTTGCAGTACTTCATCTATTGGGGGCAAAGGATAATTATCCTTTTCAGAAGCCTTGTTTAAATTTCTAAAGTCTACGCACAACCTAATGTCTCCGTTTTTCTTCCTTATTGGCACTAAGTTAGCTACCCAGACAGAATGTCTGACTGGAAAAATTATCCCAGCGGACAGTAGTTTTTTAACTTCCTCAAAGATTAAAGGCTCTAGAATGGCGTTTACAGGCCTCTGTTTCTGCCTAAATGGTTTGACTTCTTTTCTTAAAGGTATGACGTGAGTTATGATGGACTCATCAAATGTTTTCAAGTCTTCATAAGTCCATGCTATGACATGTTTATATTCTTTCAGAACATCCAGAACCTCTTTTCTGATCTTCTCAGAGCAAGCTTTCCCAATTAGTACATTTTGCGGATTTAGCTCAGTCCCTAAGTTATGTAAATCACACTTACCCCCTTCTGTTTTGGGTAAGTCTTTCTGTCTTATTATTCCGTCGAAGTCAAAGATGTGTTCTAATTCAATTACTCCTTTTGGCAAGAAGTTGCTCTTTAAGTTGATCATATCTTCTTCGTCCCATGTTACTTCAGGCCTTTCTTGTTCATCAATAATTTGGGCCTCAAATGCCTCATTACAAGTCAGAAAATCAATAATTTGCTGATCCTCTCCAAATACCTGAAAGTGTGTAACGTTGTCTGGTATACTGGGCACGTTAACTAGCTCAACAGCAAATCGTCTTAATCCTGACAGTGTCAATGGTTCTAATGTACTAGCAGCAACTGCTAACGCATCAGGCCTGTGGTTTAGTTCTCTAGGAATATGCTCTATGTTAAAAGCATCAAATGAATCCATTAAACCCCAAACTCTATGTCTGTAACTGATCATCTTCTTATAATTGCAGGCATATAGTTTCCTCACTTGTCTGACTACTAATTCAGAGTCTGAAAATACTCTGATGGTTTTTACCCCTTTTCTGATGGCCATGACAAGTCCTAAAATTAGGGCCTCATATTCAGCAATATTGTTAGTGCAGGAAAATTGTAATCTATATGCTGCCAAATGTGATTTACCTTGAGGATTTATGAGTTCAACACCTGCACCTGCGCCCTATTTTGATTTGGACCCATCACACTTTAACGTCCACATGCCATCTTTACTTTTCTGATCTTTTACCTTGGCATACTTTGTCTCTTTTATTGCCTGTGGGGTGTTATCTTGTTTATTCATGGGTTTTTCCGTTTGGTTATCTTGCATATGTGTGTTTGTAGTTTGCAACTCAGAAAGATGACTACCCTTGTCCTCTATTTCTTTCCCTAAATCTAGGGTCAGGGCATCTATATTATCCTGAACATACCTCTGTGTTGGATCAGGATGCTCATTTTTCTCTTGTGACTCTACCTTCCCTATGCACTTCTTGTATTCATATTCAATGATGTCTTTGCATATTTCACAATTCTCCTCAGAATGTTGCCTACCATGGACTCTACACCTATTTTTATATAACTTACATTGGACTAGGAGATTGTGTGTAACGCACTCTTCCACCTCTTGTCTAATGGCATGACCAAATTTGTCTATTGCATTGTTTTCCTCATCTGAAGAATTTCCGTCAGACTCAATGAATAGTGCTGTTCTATTGCTGACACACTTCTTCCTAATGTTTAACATCATGATCTCTTCAATCTGCATCCCATTGTTGGTAATTCTATAGACACCTGGTTCAACAGCAGCATATAATATTTCATTAGTTCGATTATACTCTGTTATCATATGTTTCATTCTGGGCTCTGCCCCTATTCTGATCTGGTTTGGGATGCCTCTCCATGGTAACCACATGTGTGAAAAGTCAGTAGCCATATATCCGTTTAATGTCTTGGACCAATCCCTACTTAGCAACATTCCGTAATTTACGGGTATATCCACTACTTGGATGTCAATGATTTGGCTCACCCTAGGGTCTGAAGCTAATTGCACTTGTATGTTCATGAGTTCTCCTATCACACTAACCTCGATCTTATCTAATTATGTGACAACCTTGGCAGATTTGGTGGGAGTCAGCTCGAGAGTTTTACATATTCCTAAGGGCATTACGTTGGCTGAAGCACCAGAATCTACCATGCAATTGTGTATATTCTTCCCACACAACCTAACAGTTAACAAGAAAGGTTGAGTATCCCTCTTATTCGTATGTATTACCACATTTGTATTGGAAGGCTGCTCAGCTTTCTTACCTTTCTCCTTAGGTGGTGAATCACTACTAGGAACAGTTATATTAGCAGACACCTTGTTTGTTATGGATGTGTCCAGGGATTTTAAAAAAGCATTTCTGATCCCTGGGGTCTTCAATAATTCATTTAGAGGTATGCTGACCTTCATTTTCTTTATTTCCTCTGATAAGTAATTCACTAATCTTGTTGTCTCTAGTGCTTCTGTCTTACTTGTTTGATCCTTTTGCACTGCTGTTCCGTTATTTGTGTGCTGACTAGCTTTAAGTATGGCAGGATTGTTGCTAGCATTCTGATCTGGGGGTGTATTGATGTTATTCGGGGGAGTGGAAGTGGTGAAAGGTCCTCCCGGCCTAGGGTTGTTCCTCAAATTGTAGGTGTGGCTTTTATTTGTCTGTTGAAAGGCCTGCACCTCCTCTGTTTCATTTAATATCTCGTTTTCAGATTCAAAAGGAAACTGAAAAGCATTTAACACAAAGGCTGATTCGGGATAAAGACTTTCACAACAGTATGGTTCATCCTCTAGCAATTCATCCCCTTTCTCTTCTGCAGTTGCAAAGGTAAACATTTCTAAGACTAATGCTGTGTCATATTCTGAGGGTACTACCTCATTACCCTTAGGAATGAGAAATTCAGAGGTAGGAGGCTGTACATCTACGTTGAAAATACTAGCTGCCAAGTGGAACTGTGGACAGTCATGCTCAGCATGGGCATTAGTATTGTGAAATCTGCACCAATTTTTGGGTGCTGTATTGGCCATTTGTATGTTAGTTATTTGTTTTGCACCATGATTATCTGTATTCTCAAAACGAGAAGCCAGAGTACCGTTGTTGGGCCCAGTGTTCCATGTCTTGGGTGGCCTAGGTTGATTCTAATTTTTGTTATTATTGCCCCAGGTCCTATTATCTATCACTGGCCCCCTATTTTGCATTGGTTGCCCCTGACTGGGGCCTTGATGCTGATTGTAGCTTTGGTTCTGATTGTATTGCTGATTTTGGTTGAGATTGTAATTCTAATTTTGGCCTTGGTTGTGATTTTGATGTGGATTGTAGTTTTGGTTGCTTCTTCCATAGAGGTTCTCATTTCTTAGCTATGTCACTTCGGTTGTTAACCTTTTCAAATGTGCAGTAATCTCTTTGATTTCTTCCCTATCCTCTTGTGCTTTTGCCACAGTTACATCCCTAGGAAGTTGGAAGAAAGGCTGACCATTATTTTGACTGTTATTGGAAGTACTAGCCGTGTAAGGAGTTATAGCCTGGATTGGAGTAGGATTATACATAGGTGTGTAAGAAGGAACCGGATTTATTAGTGGAGCATGCTGCACAGGGACTCCATTCCATGGGTGTGCCTGATTCTGCACCCCAAAATTTCCTCCAAATGGACTGTAAGTTGTATGTCTCATTTCTTGGTTCACTGAGGCTGCCTCTTTATAGGCTTTGGATATTGAATCTATGTCAGGTTTCCTTTTGACAAACATGGCAGTTAAAGGATCCAAAGCAGCATAGTACATAGCCAACAAGGGAGCATCATCTATGGTATAAGGGGCTACTAGCCTAGAATAGGCCTTTTGAAATCTGTCATTGAAATTATCAATTAGCTCTCCCTCACCTCATTTTATAGCAGCCAACTTATGATACAAAGCACAAGGGTCAATGGGTCCTCTAAATCTTGACAGAAATGCTTCTTCCATAAGTGCCCAGGAAGAAATGTAACCATTGGGTAAGTTTACGTACCAGCTAGAGGCTTGCTCATTAAAGGTGTAAGGAAACAACCTACACACAACATCCTCGTGCTCTAACATAGCCCTAAAACATGCTTCCTTAAATATTCTAATATGATCTTCTGGGTCTTGATGCAACTGGTATTTGGGACATATCTTTTCCAGATTTTTTGGCATGTCATGATAATCATTGAAGAATATGGGAGAATTGACATCGAAATAAGCCATTGTAGGTGTTTGAGCTTGACTTGAACTTGCAGAAATACCTGGATTGATTGGTGGATTAGGATTTAGAGGAGGATTGAGACCTCCAGGAGTGCCTGATCCAAGATTTAAAGATCTGAACAGCGATCTGTCAGGACTTACAATACTACGGATGTTAAAAGGTGACCCAGGAGGAGTTCCAGATGAACTTCCTGCTTGCGATATCTTTGGATTCCAAATTAAAGGGCTTTTACTTCGCCTTGTATCAGGTAGTTGCACAAATATATCTCCTGAACTGGACCTAGACCTAGTCACTCTGTTACTCTCGTTAGCCAGTTTGAAATGAAACCTAACTCAGGCAGGCCCTCCTTCTAGCGCCAGAAAACTGTTGATGACTGTTTTGATGCAATCATAACAATAAGTTAAAATTCACATATAATGAACTGAAACTATACTTGAAAGACAAGAAGGAATCATTTGGTGATTCAACTAATCCCAAGTCTACAATGGTTCCGTTGGTCAAGTTCAGTTGGTCAATGTGAAGCTGTAATGTTCAAGGGGCCTTACGTAGTTTAGGTTTATTTTGTGGTTTACTGGACTAAGAATATGCAAAGAGGTCATAGATTTCAACAAGTATTCTGTTCATTTGCATACAAGTGATACCGGGCTGCAAGTTTCAGAGGGTTTTCTTAGATTTTTGCAGCTGTCTTCCTTATCTATTTATGAAAACTATCTACTTATGGCTCTGTTATGCATGCTTCTTCAAATTTGAGACAATTTCCTTTGGATTTCTACGTTTTCAGCTAAATATTTCAGATGGGTTGGGAAAAGTTAGAAAGATCTAAACTATACCTCATTTAATCTACCAAAGGATCTAAGTGTTTCTGTTATGCACTATGTAAACACTACAGTAATCTGATCAAATCCACAGTAAAAACCCTAAATGTAAGTCCTGAGCATTTTCACAAACATACATTTAAAATTGCAAGCTCTCAAAGAAGATATTTCAAAACACAAAGAAGAGCAGGAGAACACTCAGAAGATAGATGCAGAACTCCAGATTCTATTGTATTAGAAACGAATAGCCATACATGATTTACAATGTAAGAATGACTCTTAGTTTCATTGATCATACTACAGAGAACTTACAAGCTTTACAGATACAGTAAGGCAGCCAGACATTCCACGTGCACCTTACTGCAGACAAACAGGCGACCTCCTTCTTCTACTTCTAAACTATGCTAAGCTAACTTGCTGTGTTTTCCTAAAAAAGAAATTCTGTTGTAGCCACTATTGCTTTCCTAAAATCCCTGTTGTAAAGTATTACAGTGTAGAGAGGCACAATATAAAGACATTCTGATTGTCCTCACTACAGCAAAAAACCTAACTGAACCCCTGGTTCAAACCCCTAGTTACAGCAATAAATGCAGGTGAACCAGTTCTCAAAAATATCTCTGAGCAGTGTCAAATCTGGGCAAAATATTGCCCCTTCTGAGAAGTTCCGGCAGCTGGGCAATAACTTCTGTTTGTCTGTTGCAGTAATACCTTCAGCTGCAACCTTCTTCTTCACTTGAATGGCTTTGACTTTTTGCATTTCATCCCTATCTTCTTGCTCCTGAGATCAGATCTTCTGTCTCCATGAGGTCACTGCGCTGACTTTCCAGCTGCTTCCTCAACTGCAAGCCTGCAAGACAAGACAAGCAATAATTTTCACATTTATCATAAAAACAGCATGAAATTAAAATAAGCATTCAAATCCAGGTGACAGCGCAAGATTGAGAAAATCAGATCCAGAATCCTCTCAAAACGCGTCGAAAATGCGCTCAGACTACTCAAAATTGATCAGGTCAACTATCGCTGACTGAAAAAATGCCAGAGGCGCCAAAAAAAACACTTTACAATGTCCACCGCCTCATTTCCCGCCCATCGGCATGATCATCCCTGTCGGTGCGTCAAAAAACAAGTTGGTCGATATACTTCATCATCATGATATTTCGCTTCTGCATATTGGAGAAAAGAACATCATCATCATCATCATGTTGAAGAAGAATAGGAGGATATGAATATAATCATGCTGCCGAGGAAAGGAAGATGATGGTGACGTCATCACGATATTCAGGCTTCATTAAAATGCTAAGGATGACGTCATCGTCATATCCGGTTAAGATCAGGGGGATATTTATGATATCGGGTCACCTAAGGAGCATGATCAGGATGATGAAGTGAATATGACCCTTTCGCGGCCAAGGTAACCCTCTCGAAAGATCAGCATGATGAAGATGATCATCATATTTAGGGCTTTTGTCGAACTTGGAATAAGACGTCATCATCATAATTCGCGAAACGGATCGTGCTTGAAAAAATCCTGTTTGAAGGAAAAATGTGATGATGATGATCATCAGGATATTAGCCTTTGTCGAACATAGAATAAGACATCATCATCATATTTCGCGAACTAGATCGTGTTTTGGAAAATATCCTGTTGAAGGGAAAATGTGATGATGATGAAGATCATCAGGATATTTACTTCTTCGTTTATCAGATTGGGATGACGTCATCATGATATCCGGGGCCTTTGTTAAACTTAAAACATGACGTCATCATGATATTTCGAACCTCAGGATCATGTTTGGGAAAAATCCTGCCGAAGGGAAAATGTGATGATGATTATCATCAGGATATTTGCAAAAGGTTGTATTTCATCGGCAGGAGGACTTGGCGAAATATCGGGCGAACCAACAAGATCATGATGATCCTGGCAATAGGACAGGATAAAAAATATGATGATGACGTCATCATCATACTTCGTTTTCGGAGCACAAGGATAAGTTGAGGTCATCATGATATTTGCGCTAGGGTGATATTTCGAAATATAATCAAGCTGTTGAGAAATGCAATATCGACCACTTCTGAATAGATAGGGTGATCATCATGATATTACGCTAACCGGAGATCAGGAGGATATGAAGATGATGATCCTCTTTCTCGAATTATCATGATGATCATTCCAGCACTTAGCGAATTTCAGCGAATGACCCTCCTGAAAGACCAGGATGATATGAAGTCGTCATCATCATCTTCGTGAAGTTCAGCAAATATCATGATGATGACCTTACGATAGGTTTATAGCACGCGCACGCAAATATGCCGAAGGTGGATTTTTCTAAGTCTGGGTGATCAGCATGATATTATAAGATCAGGTAATGTTGAAATATCATGATGATGCTCGCGATACAACAGACCACTTCGACGGGGGAACTTACCTTGACTTAAAGCCGATGTCATCATGATATTTGAACCTCAGGATATCATCGGGGGGGGTTCAAATATCATGATGATGATGTTCTTCATGTAACCAAAACCAAGTTTATAACATATGACGCTCCTAAGAAAATCATGATGCTGCATAATGCGCACAAGGCCATTTGACGGGTAAAGGGAACTACCACCTAAAATTGACGTCCAGATATTGCGACTGCATGATTTTTAGCGGGTGATAGACCAAGATCATGATGATCTTGACAACATGACTTAGGATAAAAAATGATGATGATCCTCCTGCAAATATCAGGTTTGACCAAGACTTTGACCGTGCATAACTTCCACATATGGACGAATTTTCAAGTGAAGTAAAAGGCAAACCTGCATGGAATTTCAAGCTCTTTTAAAATATGAGGTCACAGAAACAAAATATGAACTTTGACAAACAGACCTCATGATGATGACCTACCTTATCATATATCATGATGATGATGCACCTGACCTTCATTTTTACCAGACCGCCAGAAAGCAGAAAAAACACAAGCAGAAGCAAAAAGCAAACATCAGCAGGGGTCCCCATTTTGCTAAGGAGCATAATGGGGCGTGTTGTGAACATCACAACAGGCTTTAGATGAAATGGATGGATAGGATTGATTCGGTTATCTTGCACATTAAGAAATTGTAGTCAATTGACATGTGGCAAAGGAAGATAAGGCTTAGGTGTGCTTGTGTAGATAAATACTAAAATTAGATCCCATTAGTTGTGCATGTGAAGGATTTGAATGAAAGTTGTAATACAACACATGATTGACTAGACAAGTGTTGGAATGTGATGAAAGATGAGGACTTAATTCAAATAGAATATTTGAATTAGTTGTGATATAGTTGGAAATTAATTAAATAAATAAGATTTATTTAATTAATTGGGTAGATGAATAGGATGGGATAAGATATGATGTGGAAATTAATTAAATAAATAAAATTTATTTAATTAATTGGGTAGATGAATAAGATGGGATAAGATAAATAGGATTATGATGTTTGGGATGATGAGCTTTATGTTGAGTAACATCATTTCAAAGAAGTTAAGGTATGGATAGAGGATAGGGATGATGATAATGATGTAGGATAGGATGAGGATGATGATGAAATGGGATGATGATGCCCCCTCGAGAGGATAGGTGGGTTGGACAAACACGGGTATGCTCTCGAAAAGAAATGGCTTGGCTGCAAAAGAAAGATAAGGGGATAGATAGAAGAAATGATGATACGTTATGCTGCAATGGAAAGTGAGCAACCATGATGTTTGATATAGCACTAGACGTTATGCACCAAGGTATAAGGACTAGGGTGATGTTGTGTCTCGTGCCCCAGCATAATACAACCTTGTCTAACGTATGAGGAAGAAAACTTAGAGCATTGAAGTCCTAATGCACAAAAGGTATGATATGACCTTAGATGCAAAGGATAGTGCAAAAAGCTATTCCAACATACACAAGATATGAATATTAGCTGGAAAGTTACAAATGTGATACAAATGCAAGATAAAAAGATAGCACACACAAGAAAGCAAGCAAGCATGCACAAATGATTCAAAAACAAACAAGGTATTGCCCCTGTCAAGCTGTAAACCAATGATTGATTGTTTGATTGATGATGATAGTTGAGAGTGTTGTCATTGCGGGTAAAGCTATATCCCTAGATTAACACAAGGTTGTTTGTTGAGTTGGTTGGCTGATTGACTGATTGCTTTGGCTTACAACAAGGCTAGGATCAAGACCATGGATTGCGTTTGGATAACTTGGCTAGATTGATTAGCTTGATTGGTATAGCTTTAAGGATGGGCTTGCATTTGGATCATTGCTTAGAATGATTTTGAGGATGATGAAATGATGGATGAAGATTGATTTGATGAAATGTTGATGATGTGATGATAGGTGGTGGATTGAGCTACTTTTGATTTGCTAAAGTGATTGGATTTTGTTTTGATGGCTGGCTTGATGTGCTTTGAGTTGATTTACTTTGGTTTTGATGCTGATGATTGATAGGATTTGCTTTGATGGTTGGCTTAATGTGCTTTGGTTGTGATTTTTGCTATTGTTGGGTTGATTGTTTTGATGATTGGATTGTTTTGAATGAGGATAGTGATGGTGCGATGATTAGAGTGTCCACTCAATCTAAGCTTAAGCAAGTGTTCTCAGTGTGCTCAAAGGATGTAAAACAAACAAGGTATTTCCCTTATCAAGTCATAAACCAATGGTTGATTGTTTGATTGATAATGATAGTGTTGTCATTGCGGGGAAAGCTATATCCCTAGAGCAACACAAGGATATGGGAACGTTGTATCCCATTGATGATGATTGATGCTGATTGATTTGGTTCATGACAAGATTAGAATCAAAAACTTGTTGATTTGATTGGATAATGTTCCTTGATTAATTAGCTTGCTTGATATGGATTAATGTGACTTGGATTTAAGCTCATTGCTTAGATTGATTTGATTGATATGATTGGAAGAAGTGATTGATTGAAATGGATGAATGAATGTTATTGATAGGAAGAATTGATGATGATGATGATGATTTAATTTTGAATGAATGTTGATGGAGTGGATTGTTTTGGATGATATGATTGGTGTTATTGCTTGGATTTTTTTTTGGATATTTGATTTTTTTAGATTTTTTTGACATATTTTAATTTTTTTGTGTTTTTTTTTGAAATTTTTGGAAAACGCCAATGGATTTACAATTTGGTAGCCTTTGTGCTAGATACCAATGACAAGGGAAAAACCAAGTCTAGGTGTGAGGATGGATAAAAGGATGGGCTCATAGTAAATGGGATGGAAGGCTCATGATAGATGGATGGGATGGAAGACTTCATGATAGATGGATAGGTAGGCTATAGTGGAAAGCTCACGATAAACGAATGGGGATAAGCTATAAGATGGAAAGCTCATGATAAGGGTCCTCCATAGTGGATGGATCATAAGGGAGCTAGGATGTCATCTCCAAAGGCTATGTTGCATAGGAATAACATGCCCCCATTCTAGGTGGTAATGCTTAGAATTTTTACATGACTAAGGGATGACATGATAGATTGGTTTGAATGGGATGGATAAATGGTCATTGGATACGACTTGGTTTGGAAAGAAGGTATGTCAAGAAATATCCAAACATGTTTCAACATTTTGCCCCTATGTCTTCATCAAAATCAAAAGGCGGAAGGATGGATAAATGGGTTCAATAGGATAGGCATGTTTATGTAATGGCTAAGGATGGTAGGATGACAAGATAGGATAAGATAGGATGGAAAATGATATAATGGGATAGATAGTTTGGAAATGGATAGGTTGGATGAGACAATGTGCCCCCAAGTGTAAGTGACATAGAAGATCAACCTACACATGACGCCTGTTTGCCAGGTTTTCATCATGGTACTTATCCAAGGTGCCTGTTTACCAAGTTTTCACCGTTGGACGAAGGGCTTTCTCTTTACTTTTTGCCAGGTTTATACAATTATGCATGGTGCCTGTTTGCCAGGTTTTCACCATGGTAATGGATAGGAGGGACTCAAAGGGCTACTACTATGAGAGGTGATATTGTCCCGTTAGAGATGGATGTTGTCTTCGCATGGACCATGTCATTATGCTCATCGATGTTGATAAGGGATTGCATGGATGGGAGATGGATTAGGTAGATAATGGATTATAATGTGGAATTATGGTAGGGTAGGCTAGTGGCTTATGGTGTGGATTTATATAGGCTTATAGAATGAAGATGGATGAAAAGTTTATGCCAAAGCATGGACCATAGGGATAGCATGGGGGAGATATGTAGGATAATGGATGGAGGTTGGGTAGATAGAGGTATGTGGAGGTGCTGTGGAGTGGAATGGAATCATGACCAATGGCTACACACACCGTGATAAACATTGAAGCTTTTGGTGAGATGGTGGTGTAGGAAGCAATGGAGATGTTTTCTTAGGGGATGGTTGATGAAGTGATTTAGGAACCCACATAAACTTAGTATTTTTAGTACTTTTGTTTTGCTTGTGGGATTTTTGAAGGGAATGGAAGTTTTGGATGGAAGTAGGCTCTTGGATGGATATAGGTGGTTGGGATTCTTGAGATGTGGATGAGGATGCTTCATTTGTTTTGCTAGCTGTTTGCTTAGGAACCCAAACCATTTTGCTTTTGGGCTTTGCTTTTGGAGGTATGGGCTTGGATAGCTTTGTGAATGTACTTTGCTTAGAAGATGGATGATTTAGAGACTTTTCACATTGATGCCCTAAGGCATGAGGGTCCTTAGGAGTTTTAGTTAGATCTTTGGCTTTATAGGTAGAATGGTGCAGGAGCACCTACCTGACAGCTGGCCTCCTTGAGGCAGTTAGTTTGTTTTAGGTCTGGTTAATGTTTCCAAGAAGGTCTTGTAAGACCAATGCATGTAATAAGGTCATGTTGACCATACTTTACTATTTTTAGATAGTTTGTTTGGACAGCTGTTATGCTGTATGTCCGGTTGGATCCTCCCAGCCGCTTGGAAGCTCCCAGCCGCTGGGAATCGAGTGGTAGTACTCGTAGGAAATCCTATTTATGTAGTAGGATCGGTTGGTATTTCATATCATAGGATCGATCAGACTTTGCAGAGAGTGAGGCAGAGGGAAAGACTGAGCATTGTATTGCATCTTTTGAAAATCAATAAAGAGATCCTGTTGTGTCAATTCTCTGTTTGGATTCCTTTGTGTAATCAAGTTGCTGTTTTGGTGGTTTCATGGATTCGCTGATCCATTCCACCGGTTGATTCGTCGAATCGGTGGAATGGCTATGTACAGTAGTTTAGGATTTAGTATGCATTTTGTGTTTGTTTGCATGTAGGTGTGCAGGATCGCGATCAAGAGGTGTTGAGAACCCTAGCATGGGTATGTGCTAGGTCGTGCTGATAGTTAGAGTCTGGAAAGTTGTCCAGGAAGCGGATCGGGTCACCTCAGGAGGTTCGGTGGATCGAAATTCGCTAAGGTTGGAAAATCCATCGCAACAGCATCATCAGGATATTTCTGTGTATATCCTGCAGTTACTTTGGGCGTCATCCGAGTAGATGGAGGTGAGCATAATGCAATCATTTGCATAAGGTGAATGTGCATTGGGGTGATCATCATCAGGTGTTGCCGAGGAGGAGCGTATCGGCATAAGGTAGAAGATCGGGTTGATAAAACCATCGTGGGCCGATAATGTTAAGTTTGGCCGACAGCAGGATATTGGAGGAGCTGCATGTGACGTCATCGTCATCAGGATATCAGGGTGACATAAGCATCGAAGGAAAGGTGCATGAAGTGTCGTCATCAGGATATATGGGAGGAACCAGATATTTTATATCCTGCTGATGAACATGATGTTGAACATCATGATGCTGAAGATAGAGGTTGGCGGTAAGATGAACAGTGGACATCAGGAGGATGTTTGCGCTTGCCGAATGTGATGATGCTGCCGATAGCCGGATATGATGATGCTGCTGACAGACGAAGAGTCGAAGGTTTGTCTGCAGGAGGATATCGGTCGGCAGAGAAAATATGATGATGGTGACAATGTCAACAGGAAATATGATGATGATGATGATGGGTTGTAGACATACATGCTGTATGTCAAGGTTTTAGTGTGGATGCCTCTGTATCATAGTGGTATCAGAGCTCAGCAAAAGGTCTGGGCTGTTGTGTGTTGATTCTGTCACTGAAAGGGCAGAGGTAGAGTTGATTCTGTCATTGAAAAGACAGAGGTAGAGGAGTGAGAGGTTGACAAAATGCCTCCGAAAGGTAATGGTACTGCAAGGGAATTGCAGGAGATGAAGGAAAAACATGCCAGAGAGATGAGGAAGATGAAGGAGCTTGCTGAAGCACTTCAAGCCAGGCTTGTAGCCCTGGAAAAGAACAAAAAGAGGGAAGTGGAAGACAGTGAGTCTGAAGAAGATGAAGATACTGTTGAAGAGTATGAAGAGGTAGCTGAAGATCTGGATGCTGAAGACCAGAGATTTGCAAAACTGTTAAAGGTAGTGCAGAGTGATAAACCTAAGGTAAAGGTTGATGTTTCCAAGTATAATGGAAGTTTGAATGAAGATGAGTTACTGGATTAGATTGCTGCACTTGATAATCACTTTGAATGTGAAGATGTTGCTGAGGATCAGAAGGTAAAGATTGCAAAGACCAAGTTAGGAGGTCATGCTTTGGTTTGGTGGGATTATGTACAATCCGAGAGAAGGAAACAAGGGAAGTCAAAGATCACTTCATGGGATAAGATGGTAGCAAGGATCAAAGGTAAATTCTTGCCAAAGGATTATGAAATTCAGATGTTTAAGAAGCTGCAATTTTTAAGGCAGAAGGAAATGGATGTGAAGGCATATACTGAGGAGTTTTATAAGTTGAGTATGAGATCTGGTCATCATGAGAATGAGGTAGAAAAGGTGGCTAGGTATTTGGCTGGTTTGAGATTGAACATACAGGATGAGTTAGTTTTAGCTAACCCTAAGAGTGTGGAGGATTGTTACCAAATGGCAATTAGGATTGAAGAAAAGATGAATAGGGGACAAGATAAGTCCATGAGAGGAAGAGGCAACAATATGAGGGGAAGAGGATTAGCCCCTACAACAAGGCAAACCAATGAGGGTCAAGAAGACACTGGTAAAGGACAGGGACAGTCTAATTTCAGAGGTGGATGGAAAGGTAATAGAGGCAGATTTGGAAGTGGTAGAGGTTCTACTACATTTTCAGGAAAGTGTTACACCTGTGGTGAGTTTGGTCATCCATTTTTCAAATGTCCAGAAAACAAAGGTTCATCATCCAGAAATGATAGAACGAATGACAAGAAAGTACAACTTGTGCAAGAAGAGAAAGTAGAGCAAAGTGTGCAGAGTTCAAACACTTATCAAGATAGAGTTCCTGACGGTTATGGATATCCTGAGGAGGGAGAAGCATTGATGCTAAGGAGAATTAGTTTGCAGGCATCAAAGGATATGATGCAAAGAAGAGCTCTTTTCAAGACCACATGCAAGAGCAAAGGTAAGGTATGTAAGGTTGTCATTGATACTGGTTCAACAGACAACATGGTATCTCAGGAAATGGTGGATAAACTGAATTTGGAAAGGATTCCACATCAACACCCTTACAAGGCATCTTGGGTGAGTGATAGTCAATCACTTTTTGTCTATGAACAGGCATATGTGGATTTTCAGATTGGAGCATATCAGGATAGAGTTTTGTGTGACATTTTGCCCATGGAATGTTGTCACCTACTGTTGGGTAGACCATGGCAATTTGATAGGAGGGTACTGTATGATGGGTATGCTAATACCTACACCATCAAGAAAGATGGGAAGACTATTATGTTGATGCCATTGCAGGCAATGCTGCAGCACAAGGGGCAGCCCAAATCATTTTAGTGGGAAAGAAGGAATTTGTGCAGAAGCCTATAGGAGCAGGCATAAAGGTAGTTGAGGACACTGCAGGGAAAGAAGTTGTTAAGGACAACAGGTTGAAGAAAGTTTCAGTTTTGACTAACAAAGGTCAGCAGCAGGTTCAGAAACAGGTTTGCAAACAACCACCAGTTGAGAGGAATGACAAGGATGTTGTCATAGTTGGGACTATTGTTTGTCCTATAAAGGTTGAAAGGAAGACAGAGTTGAACATTACAGAAGTTCAAGAGGCAGTTCAAACAGAGGTTCTGGTCAGACAACCTGACAAACACAAGGTATGTGAGAGAAGGGCCTACATTGACAGGCATGAGGATTTACTTGCAACAAGGCAAGTTACAGTTCAGAAGTCTTGGAGCAGCCAAGAGCCAGCAGAGGATAAAGCTGGAACAGGTCAGAACACTGACATGACAAAGTGTAAAGGTGGAGGACTTCCACATCCTAACTCATGGGACATGAGTTCTTTTCTGTTGGGGAGTATGGTGCAGGAGCACCTACCTGACAGCTGGCCTCCTTGAGGCAGTTAGTTTGTTTTAGGTCTGGTTAATGTTTCCAAGAAGGTCTTGTAAGACCAATGCATGTAATAAGGTCATGTTGACCATACTTTACTATTTTTAGATAGTTTGTTTGGACAGCTGTTATGCTGTATGTCCGGTTGGATCCTCCCAGCCGCTTGGAAGCTCCCAGCCGCTGGGAATCGAGTGGTAGTACTCGCAGGAAATCCTATTTATGTAGTAGGATCAGTTGGTATTGCATATCATAGGATCGATCAGACTTTGCAGAGAGTGAGGCAGAGGGAAAGACTGAGCATTGTATTGCATCTTTTGAAAATCAATAAAGAGATCCTGTTGTGTCAATTCTCTGTTTGGATTCCTTTGTGTAATTGAGTTGCTGTTTTGGTGGTTTCATGGATTCTCTGATCCATTCCACTGGTTGATTCGTCGAATCGGTGGAATGGCTATGTACAGTAGTTTAGGATTTAGTCTGCATTTTGTGTTTGTTTGCATGCAGGTGTGCAGGATCACGATCAAGAGGTGTTGAGAACCCTAGCATGGGTATGTGCTAGGTCATGCTGATAGTTAGAGTCTGGAAAGTTGTCCAGGAAGCGGATCGGGTCACCTCAGGAGGTTCGGCGGATCAAAATTCGCTAAGGTTGGAAAATCCATCGCAACGGCATCATCAGGATATTTCTGTGTATATCCTGCAGTTACTTTGGGCGTCATCCGAGTAGATGGAGGTGAGCATAATGCAATCATTTGTATAAGGTGAATGTGCATTGGGGTGATCATCATCAGGTGTTGCCGAGGAGGAGCGTATCGGCATAAGGTAGAAGATCGGGTTGATAAAACCATCGCGGGCCGATAATGTTAAGTTTGGCCGACAGCAGGATATTGGAGGAGCTGCATGTGACGTCATCGTCATCAGGATAATCGTCATCAGGATATCGAGGTGACGTAAGCATCGAAGGAAAGGTGCGTGAAGTGTCATCATTAGGATATATGGGAGGAACTGGATATTTTATATCCTGCTGATGAACATGATGTTGAACATCATGATGCTGAAGATAGAGGTTGGCGGTAAGATGAACAGTGGACATCAGGAGGATGTTTGCGCTTGCCGAATGTGATGATGCTGCCGATAGCCAGATATGATGATGCTGCTGACAGACGAAGAGTCAAAGGTTTGTCTGCAGGAGGATATCGGTCGGCAGAGAAAATATGATGATGCTGACAATGTCAACAGGAAATATGATGATGATGATGATGGGTTGTAGACATACATGCTGTATGTCAAGGTTTTAGTGTGGATGCCTCTACATCATAGAAGCATCAACATTTTTTATTTTGAATCCCATGGGATGGATGGAGTGGATGGAATGATTGGAAGCTTTATGCTTAGGCGATGTGTGCTTTTGTTGGCCATGATTAGGGATGTAAGGATACTTATGAATAAGTGGATAATTAGGTGTTGGAAGTAATGGTGGCAAGGTGGATGGAGGGATATTTGGAGTTGGAAGTAATGGAGGCAAAGTGGATGGCGGAAGGTGTACGGTCACATGCTTTTGACATTTATAGGATGATGGAGTTGGAATGGCAACATATGTTTTGGGTAGATGATGGGGTTTGTGATGGAAAGTGGTAGACTTAGGATGCATGAAGGGATTACCAACATATTGGCCTTGTTTACCTTGGGGTGTGTACCCAAGGCCATATGAGTGTGGAGGAATCTTGACATGGTTTAGCTCCAAAATACCTTGTTCATAAATGCCTAGGCCTTTACCTTTGTAGTTCATGTTTTGGAGGATGCGATTGACTATGGGACTAGGTGTGCTTAGGGAACTAGACTTGAGTTCCTTATTGGATGGAGAAGGTGAAGTGGATAGAGGTTGGTTTTGTCCTAAGGAAGAACATTCATGGACAAAGGCTGTAAGACCACTAGGACATGATGGTGGACTTGAAGTGGAATCGATGGTCGATGTGGAAGGAGGATCATTAGGATCTTGCTTATGTTCATGTTGATCCAAGTTATTTGTTTGATCTTCTATGCTTATGTGTTCTTGAGAGGCACATGTCTCATTACGACAAGTGGATGTTTGCTCATTATGGATAGGGCTAGATGGTGGATGACTAGGAGCAATGTGGATATCTTGCTCATGGATAGATATAGGATTATGGATAGGATCAAGGTGCTCATGGATAGCTTCTTCATAGGTATCATCTTAATCATAAAGAAGGTAAATGTTATGGATGGGTTGCATGAAAGTGTTTTTATCTTGAGTTGGACTAGGGCTTAATGTTTCCACATGCTTAGGATTAAACCTTTGACATACCTCTTGAGTTGCTTGAAGGGAAGTGGAAGGCTCTTGGTCAACAACATGAGAACATAATGACTCTTGACTTGGACTCATAATAGGAGACTCTTGGATAGACTTGTTGGTTTGTATGTCACATGATGGGCTTGAAGGATTAGGCATGTTAATTGAGGGCTCTTGGATAGGCTCAAGGATAAGTGAACCACATGATGGGATTATATGATTGGACATGACCTTTGGAAGCTCTTTGGTAGGCTCATGAATGGGTGTTTTACATGGAGGTAGTTTATTCCCAGCTAGTAGCCAATGGATCAAATCCTTCGCAAGGGTATGAGTGGATGGGCAATATAATGGATGGATGATAATAGTAGAGGATGTTGTAGGATTAGGATTAGGATTAGGTTGGGGGATAATTGGATTGGGTTGATTCAGATTTGGATTGGATGAAGGGATAATCTTACCACAATTTATGAGGTTTGTGATCAATCTCTTAAGTTTGACACAATTGGTTGTTGTATGGCCCTTATACCTATGGTATGCACAATAATGGTTTTCATTATACCAATGGGGTTTAAAGATTGGTTGAAAAGGTTCTATCGGTGGCAACTCAATCAAATTTGCTTGAACCAATTGTTGTACAGTTATGTCCAAGGGATCTTGTGGTGGAAGATTGGTAGAACATGAGGATGAAGGTGATGAAGGTTGGTGGACCAATGGACTAGGGGTAGGATCACATGGTGGTCTTGGGATAGGATTAGTTGGCTCATGTGTTGGCATGTGATTGGATGGTGATGGCCACTCTAGATTGGTATCTCCCTTGTCAAAGGTAATTAAATCTTGCATAGGATAACTTGGGATTTGATTTATGTACAAGGGGCCACTTGGATTTGGATATGATTCTTGTTGGAAAGGTGGACTTAGGTCTATCAATGGTGATTGATGGTCTTGTTGAAAAGGTGTACTTGGACCTGCTTGATTTATGTACAAAGGGCTATTTGGACTTGCATGTTGTTCATGATATATCACTTGATTGCCTTGTGGATGGGCTTAGTAGTGCATTGGAATGATGGCATGAGGGATTGGAGAAGCTTGAGGTGGATGTTCATAGGTTGATGTGGCATTGACTTGATGGATAGGTGGATTAAGTTGATAGGAAGTGGATGGATATGACATGTGACTAGATGGATTAGGTTGATAGGAAGTGGATGGATATGACATGTGGTTATGAGGTGGATTAGGTTGGTATGAAGTGGACGGATATGGCATGTGGCTATGAGGTGGATTAGGTTGGTAGTGAATGGCTAAGGATTGTTGTGCTTGTCGGGCTTGACTAGTGGCTAAAAGGTGTTGGACTTGGGCTATGGAGTGTTGCAGTTGAGGTGATTGGCTTGCATGGGGTTGAGCTCTTTGGATGAAGAATTGTAATATTTCAATGGCGTCTTGGTTTAGGGGTTGTGATCCTTGATAAAGATTTTGGAGGAATCTTTGGAATTTGATTTTTGGGTCTTCTAGTGTAAACATGTTGTCACCCAAGTGTTTGTTTTAAGTCCTTTTAGCAAGTTGTTGTTTAGGGATTTTGATGATGATGTGGCTTGTTTGGATGACTTAGCTATGTTTGGGATGAAAGTGATTGGGTTTGAATGTTATTGGAAGAATGTGTAGGATGACTTGTCTTTATGTGTTTAGGTGTTTAGAGCTTGATGTGGCAATATTGAAACAAATGATTATGCATATACACACATGAATCACTCACACAAGACACATAAGCAAGTTTTAGTTTGGAAGAATGTGATGATGGTTAACGAAGCATGTGAAGACACTTCAACAAGTCCTAGTCAAGGCAAGGCCACTATCACAAGGAGGTTCTAGTGAAAATCTGGGGGACCGGCACCCCACGAGCATCCAGCAAGCCACTTAAGACTTTAACTAACCCTACTAGGAGTTTAATATACATAAGGTACGCCTACTTTCAATTTAGCACTGTATGGTCGCCTTATCCTCTGATTTTTATAGTGGACCGGATGAAAGTACCACTTGAGGTCGTTCCCTTGGGGTGGATACCAAGGTAGGCCTCTCTAAGGCTAAACAAAAGCAACACAAGTAAATGTTTTTTGATCTCCAAGTTCGTGTTGGGACACGAGGAGAGAGCATACACATTTACTTGGTTACACTCGCATGGGGTTCATTAACCTTAGAAATTTAATGTGTGGAAGACAATGCAAGCACTTGTTTGTTTTAAAGCCCAAATCCAAATGTAATGAAAGACAATGGTTTGTTTTAGCATAATTTTTTGATGTGAATTTGAAAACAATTGTTCATTTTGTGCCCAAAATCTAAATGTGTTTGCAAACAATGATTAGAAGATGAGAAATGAAATGATTGCACCTAGTTAATTTTCTATCCAAATATGTTGTATATGATGATGCCAATGCTGCTCCAGCTCGTTAGATGCTCCTGAAAGTCACAAAAATTGAAAAAGACCAAGTAAACTTGCACAAGAAACCATTTTGCAAAAAATGAAGAATCTGATAAAAATGATGAAGATGATTTGATATATAAAAATATATTGCATAGACAGAAAGTTTAGGAGATTCTAAGAAATTTAAAAAAAAGATTCATTGAAAACCGATCAAAATTGCTCAAGTTATGCTCAAATGAAGTTTGCAATGAAGCTGAACTTTGACTGATAAAAAAGATGGTAAAATGATATAGTCACCTAATAAAACTTGCTCCACTGTGTAGTGCATCCTCTCAGCTTTCCAGTGAGTCCTTGTTTGCACAATTTGGCCTCCGTATGTGAAAGTTATGATAGAAATACCAAGATGCACAATGACAGCAACCAGAAGCAAGTTATAGTTGCCAAATGTGATTTACTGTTGATTAGAAGTGACCGCTGTTTTACCATAGGCAATCACCAACAAATCAAATGCAACTTAGAAAACACTAGATGTGATCTTTGTAGGCTTGTAAGCGATGCAGAAAAGCCCAAAGCGACCGATTTCGGCCTTTAAGCGACCTGTATCTGCAAAATAAAAAAAAGTGACAGAAACCCTAACTCTGCAAAACATGATCACTGTTAGACTGAAAACAATTCATTTATACCAAAAGTGAGCACTATTGAGATGAAAGCGATGCAGATTAGATCAAAAATGATCACTGTTAAAACAAAAGCGATCCACAAAACACTGTAGGCGGTCGATTTCATTGCAAAAGCGATGCAAATATGCAGAAAGCGACGGTGTTTTTCCTCATAAGTGATGCAAAAATGGATAAAAGTGCCAAATAATAGTTCATATGTGACTAACAAAAGGCCAAAAGTGATGCATAATAGCCCAAAAGTGATCTGGAAAGTTTCAGGAGACGGAATGCAAATGTTAACCATAAGTGACCAAGTTTACCATATGCGATCGGTTTTTGTTCAAAAGCAAGCTGAATTTTACCAAAAGCTTATGACTGTTTGTTTAAAGCAAGCCAAATTTGACCATAAGTGACTGTTGTTTGATCAAAGGTGAGCTGATTTAGCCCAGGCAACTGCTGTTTGATCAGAGGCGACCTGAATTACCAGAGGCGCATTTTTGCAGTTTGGTTGTTGTTTTCTTCACCAAACGCTCCATTTTTCATCAAATTTAGGCAAATTTGTACTCAAAATTTATGGAAATAGCATCTTGGATGTAATGGTGAGGTTAGATTTGGGCTAAGAGATCATATACATACATATTTAGCCAAATCTTTACAAACTAGAGTTAGAAAAATGCAAAAATTTTGCTACAAAAGCTTGTAAAAATGAAAGATTGGCGCTCCAAGAGATCTAAACTTCACAAAAACAACTCAAACAAGAGAGGTTAATCAAGGATGTGAGTCCCACCGGGCGTGCCAGAATGTATAATAAAAAATTTAGATTTATAAATGGAAATGATCAAACAATTGAAATGCATAACCTAAACCCAAATAATTCAATACGTCAAAGATGCAAGATGAGCTTGATTGATTGATCACTTTGTTGTGTTGATTGCTCAATTCCATAGCATAACATTGATAAGGAGATAGATGATGGATGGTTGATGGTTGATAGATGCAAGCTAGATAGATGAAAGAGGATAGATAATGGCTTGAGATGAAAATTCAGCAGAGTGAGGTTGCATGAAGAAGAATCCTGAATTCTCCTCTAATGTCTCCTCCTAATCTCCTCTCTAATGTCTCAAGAGAGGTTTGTTTTATAGGAAAGGCTTGGTTTCAATGGATGGCTAGGATCAATTAGGGCTTTAGATGAAATGGATGGATAGGATTGATTCGGTTATCTTGCACATTAAGAAATTGTAGTCAATTGACATGTGGCAAAGGAAGATAAGGCTTAGGTGTGCTTGTGTAGATAAATACTAAAATTAGGTCCCATTAGTTGTGCATGTGAAGGATTTGAATGAAAGTTATAATACAACACATGATTGACTAGACAAGTGTTGGAATGTGATGAAAGATGAGGACTTAATTCAAATAAAATATTTGAATTAGTTGTGATATAGTTGGAAATTAATTATAATAAATAAGATTTATTTAATTAATTGGGTAGATGAATAGGATGGGATAAGATATGATGTGGAAATTAATTAATTAAATAAATAAAATTTATTTAATTAATTGGGTAGATGAATAAGATGGGATAAGATAAATAGGATTATGATGTTTGGGATGATGAGCTTTATGTTGAGCAACATCATTTCAAAGAAGTTAAGGTATGGATAGAGGATAGGGATGATGATAATGATGTAGGATAGGATGAGGATGATGATGAAAACATAGTTCAAGCAAATCATTGCATTTACATCCATTTTATTTAACATGTAAATCAATTTTTCCAATTTACTCCAATATAACTTTACAATAATCACTTCCACACATGTGAAATTACTCAAAGCAAAACAATGATGGTAAATGTTCATTAATCTAGAATAATAATATAGTCCATAAAAATGAGACATGAAAACTGCTACTTGAACTTCCATGCTCATTCTTTTTTCTCTATCCTCTCCATTATTCAAACCAGATGCATGATGAGGCAGTCATTAACTCTCTTATAATGTTGGACGGATGCCCTCCTACCTAGTTCTGGATAATGCTCCCAGATATTAACATCTCCAAGATTATTGCCAATGGTTTGCAAACCATCAAATGTTCCTTTCACTGCACATGAATATACCATGTAGGAAGACATGGAACATGTTAGTCTTGCCTCCTAGCTTATTCATACTTTCATCAATACTGTCACTAATTAGTTTTGCCCATTGTGGTTTCTAATCAGTGGACTCTATCATCCTCATGAGGCCGTACATCCAGTCTTCAAAACAACTTGCATTCGATCTCCCCCTCATCTGACTTAGCATAACCATCATGTACTGGTACTTAGGGGTGAAGTTGAATTTGTACATGTGTACAGGCAATTTTAACAATGCCTTGTATGTGCTGTCACTAGCCCTCTAGGAGAACATGAATTTCCTGTTCTCCTTGAAACTACCCTGATACGATTTCTCTAGGGCTCCCAAATTAATCTTATACAGATTGGATCCTGATGGTAAATTGAATGTGGAAGTGATGCCTGCAACTGAAAAATCTGCATACACCCTACCATGCTTCTCCACCTTTCCGGTGTGAACGTTGTAATTGTTAGCACACTCTGCCACTAGCTCAATGGCCTCTGTTGCATATGGGAACCCCCCGGCATGCCACATACCTTAACTATATATACTCATGAGTAAAGGATGTCCATTGCCCCTCTCAAATTTTTACATCCATGCATCTAGATCAGTGTTCCCTGGGTGTGTATCATCTATTTGTTCGTATTTGAATGCTGACCCTCGAGGTTATATGCACATAGGTGTCAAGAATTTGGTACCTAACCTGTTCTTATGAATCTCCATTGTGTCCTATAATGAAGATATATACATCTTAACCTAACATGCATTTTATGGTTTTAAATCTAACCATTTTCATGGATATCATGATGTTTTATCTTTTATAGAAACATATACAAACATCTTCATGTGAATTTACCTAAGTAAAAACCATTTACCTATTTACCATTCAAAAATGAAAAAAAGGAGGGTTCCATGAGTTACATACCTAATTTTCACACCTTAAATCTAATTTACTAGATTCAGGATATGTGGGTTCACTATTCAATCACCCTCCTCCATTTGCCATTCAAGGTGCACCCCATTCCGTTAAGATCGTAGATTGCTATAATGGCGTTCTTAATCATGCAAGAATTTTGTAATTTCTTGTTGAATGATTTGATAAGTGTAAAATGAGAATAAATCCCTTATTATAGCACTAACACATGATGAATTAGGGCATAATTAATGCTATATCATTCATGTCCATGGATACACATGCAGCGTTCCTAAGATTACAACAGGTGGCACCATGTGATTTTATATTTTGAGTATCCACCTACCATTAAATGATATTTAATATGTGGTCTGCATATTTGAAAATGTAGGGGTATTTAAACTATGCTCACAGTCCTTCAGAATATGCACATGACATTATCAGAATAATTGGTCAACGTTGACCAGAGATAAGAAGCGGGTCACTAAGACCTGAAGGTATTTTACTTCCATTTGGATATCTGGGAATATGATATGTCAATGTGGACAAGGTCAACCTACCATGTGGCATCTTTCTATTGGTGCATGAAAATCTACATGTTATGGGTCCTGAGAATGGATATGCAGATATTAAGAAATATCCGAGTACCCAGTTATGTGAAATGTCCCCCCCTTTTCCAAAGATGAGGGTGACGTCACCATTTTGAATGATGTTCTAAACTAGTTGTAATGTGACATCATTGTCACATTAGAAAAAATCAGGGTGCTAAGTAATTATGCAGGATATTGGGGTTTATCGTTATATTGCATTGAGTCGAGATATTAACGGATATCTGGGATCTTAAAGAATTTGATGACCCTCAGATGTTGAGTGTCTGGATGACATCATCTTATTATTGGGGTTTCTTTTGAATAGGTTGGGATGATGTCAACATCACATTCGTGAATATATGCACATTAAGTTAATGTGTGGGTGCTCATTGTTTATGGTTGTGTTCGGTCTCGGGGTGTTTGGGTGACATCATCATCAGATTGTTACTTCCTTATGATGATATTTAATGATGTCACTAGGATGTTAACTAATATGTAGAACATTAAGAAATATGCTGACATTTGGAATTTTCCTTGTATTTGGGTAAGTCCTCATATTCATGAATATCAGGGATATTAAAGTGAAAGTGCACCCTTAGGGAATGCACTTGTATTTTGACAGTCTGTGACTCCTAGGGTTTAATTTTGACGTATGCATATTAGCGAATGTGCAGACAATAGGTTTTACTTTGTTAAAACTGGCACTCAGGATATTAGGGAATGTGATGATCCCCCCTCTTTGTGACTATTTGGCCAAACTTTAACCAGACATAACTTCTTAATCTTAGGGAATTTTGGGGTGATCCAAAAGGCAAACCTGCTTAGAATTTTGCATTCTTTCACTTGATGAGGTTTGTGATAACAAAAAATAAATTTGAAAATTAACCTCTCCTTTTGCGGTCCTAATATACATAGGATGGCATCCTAACATGCATCTGATACTAACTTTTTTTACCATACCACCCAAAGAAAGGGAACAAACAAGCAAGCAAAAAAAATTGGGTCCCTATTTTGCTAGAGCAAAATGGGGTGTGTTATGTAAACACACAACAAGTACCTTACACAAGCACATGCCTATTCCTGAGTTTAGACCCACCTTGGACTTGCATAACAGTTGCATCAGTCAGGGCTTTCATATCTTCTTTTGATGGTTTGGACTACTTGTACTTCTTGTGCATGACATCCCTCAAATGCTCAAAATCATGAGCTGGTAGCTAATATATCTTTGGACCATCATTGTATTCAGCTTGGAAAATATATTAATAATCATCTTCATGGCTATCATACTCATCATTCTTATTAAACTACTCATAGTCACTAGTGTCAAACTAGTTTATCTCATCCTCTTCATAATACTCAGTTGCACCCTCTTCATTTGGAAACTCCTCCTCCCTGCTCATTAAATGAGCTACTACACAATTTTTTGGATCATGACGAAGGAAAAATGTCTAGCACCATGAAGATGTTTCTTGAAAATTAACTTGATCCTTTCTCAATGGATCAGGCAAAACTAACCTGCCTGGGGGCTAACTGTCTGTCATTTTGTTGTGGCATCTTAGACCAACCAATATCGTATGGTTTGTTATGCAGTCATTGACCTTCGTTGAAATACATTGGAGCAACCTGAGGTAGCAAGCCTTTCTCATTTCCTACAACCTTGTAGGATAAATCTTTCATAACCCCCATAAGCTTATCCAATTTGTCTTTAGTTGTGAGGGGCTTGTTGAAAGCTGCCCTATCTGGCTGGGATAGTTTCACATCAAATCTTTTAATGTGCTTCCATGAAGCTCTCATGTTCCTTTCAATGTTAATGGTTGTAGCATAAGCTTCCCTTAATGTCTGTGGACTCTTGTCCCTCAAACCATAACCATTTTTTAAATCAAATGCACCACAATACAATACCAAACACATAGACTCATTAGGTCTCATATGAGGAGGTACATTTCTCATTATCATGATGAAGTAGTTGTTGAAATTAGTAATTGTCTCATTTATTACCTTTTTGATAGTTGTGAGCTCATGGATGGAAAACTTGGGGTCAATTCTATCCCCATATTTCAATCTAAATACCCTCATGAACTCCTCCCAATAGTCAATACTGCTATCCAGGAGAACCTTATGCCATTCTTTGGCACTTTCTTCTAATGAATGTACAAATAATTCTATCATGATATCTTCATCCTCAATTTCATACTCATCGGTGACATTATTAAAATGTCTAAGATGGTCTTCACCTGTGATAGCATTATTGCCCTGGAATCTAGGAATCTTTCCCCTAATCTCGTTTGGAATTAGATTAGGAAAATCAAGAATGCCAAATAGATCAAGTTGTTTATACCTTTCAACTCCTAGAGGCTGCCTTAGTGGGGGAAATCTTTGTTCTTGTCTTCATTGTGTTGGCCTACAGTTATGAATATTGTCATGGGGGGGTGAATTAGTTGTAACTTATAATTCCAAAACCCTCAAACATATTTAGGTCCACATCAATTCAATTAACCCTTAAAATGTTATGATGATTAAGCATGAAAGCAAATAACAAAACTAAATCAAATCAACATCAAACACAAGAGAACACCAGATTTACATTGACAACCCAAGAAGGGAAAAACCATGGTGAGGATTAGCTCATAGTATAAAGTAATATCAACACCGAAAAACAATAGGGTCACTACCAAAGGGCTCACTACCCAAAAGAAAGGCTCACTGCCAGAATAGAGAAGAAGAAAGAGAAGATTGTTACAAGGAGAAAACTATCTCGATGCAACAGAGAATTCCACTGCAACACCATCAACACATTCGCAGTATTACTAAAGAATTGTAGATAGTTTCTGCTCACTGCATCCAGTGATCTAACATGACAACTTGTACTGTACCACACATTCAACCACACTATTATTCACATCACATCCATTGTGTGCACACTCGATCATGATCCCTTGACATTTATTTATATTGTCTTCAACCTTGAGAACATTCTCTGAGGTCAGAAAATCACCTTAACCCAGAAAATTCAAATTAGTTATAGACCTAAACATTCTCGTGGTGGAAAGGAATGAATGTGGACCACACCACACCTTAGCTCAGACCTAAATCCACTCTTACACATTACTCCATGCTTCCACAATCACCAAAGCCCAACTGCAAGTAGTGTAAACAACCAAGTCAGCCAAACTTGTGTTAACACTATGAACTTTTAAGTACACGCTTCCTCAAAGATCAAAAGATAACTCGCAGACGACACGCCAAGCTTGAACATGATCTAGAGGCATCCAAAAGCACCTAGAAACCAACAAATCCTTTCACAACAACTTTCACCTGATGGAAGTTCACACCGGAGCACTCAAACAACTCTGTCATACCCTACAACTCAAGAAATCATCTTACAGAGCACCAAACCATGAATAACTTGAACTAAAGCAATATATAAGCTTTATAAGCACAAATCTAGAACTGCAAAGCCAGAAACAAATCTGTGAAGAAATGCAAAGAAAAATAGTTTCTCCCAAACACCTCTGCAAAACTCAAAAACACAGTCCACACACTCGTGAACACAACTTCCTCTGTACAATGAACTAGAACACCAAATTTGAAATATAACATATCTTAACATCTCTAAACAGCATATCCAAACTGCAAAGACAGATCTTCAAAATAGAGGAAATATGGTGTCATGCCCACATTTCCCATGCGGTCACGACATGCATCACACGTGTCACGTCCACATTTGTCATGTGGTCATGACACGAGATATCAAAAAAATTACCACGCTTCCCTAGAAACCCCCTCGCACGCGTAAGCGTGCTTGGTGGTGTTACGCATAAGGCGTAAACATGACAGTTGAATTCGCGGTAATGCGTTCACTTGCGCACACCATTTTGCAATGAAGGCCAACTAGGGGGTTGATGTGACGCGGTTAACATCACCAAAAGGGTTAGGATCAATAGTCGAAACCCTAGGTTAACCTAAGTGAACGATGGGATTTTGACATAAGTCAAAATCAAAAGCCAAATTCAAGTGCATGAGAAAAATATAATTTAATACCAAAAACTAATGTCGATAATTGGCAAAAACAATAATTTAATCCTAAGCAAGGTTAAATTTCACTAACCTAGCTAAACCCTAAATTTTAGAAAAATCTGGCAGCATAATGCCTTATGGGCGTGATTAGGGTTTATTATAATAAAACTAATTTTGTTCAAAAGTTTACTAGGTTGATTTTAAATTACCTACATCACACTAGTTAAATTGGTAGAACAGTTGATAAGATTAATTATAAATCCCAAAACTCATTAATGAAATCTCTACAAAGATGTCCAGAACATATTTCAACAACCAGATCGCAGAAGCATGTTATACTAACTTCATTTAGATAGTTTACTAGGTTTTCCAAGTTGGATTAAAACAACGTCTTTATTGGACTAATAAAATCGCTCTAGATATAATTAAAAAGGAATATTAAATTAATAACAATCTGGTTATTTATTAACCTCATTGAAATTGGTTTGAAAGAAAAGGATTAACCCAATTGTTTAAAATAAATACATCTCAGTAATTAAATTGGTGTAAAAGTTAAATAAAACAATAAAATCCCTCTTCAATAATCAAATTAAAATTAATAAACTATAAATTTCCCTTTAGCCAAGAACTATCCTATTTAATAAATTACCCTTCCACTAAACAACAAATGATAATAGCCACTTTTAAATAAATTGATTTAAACTACCCACATCCATAAAAATCATCTCTAAACCTCTTTTTTCAAAATAAGAATATAAAGCAAAATAAAAAAAATAGAAGAGTGGGAATTCAAAAAGGGCAATGTTAAATTACTAAGCCCTAAAAAGCCCTCACAATAGAAAACTAATTTAATTATGAGAGGGAAGGAGAAACCCTAGCCCCCATTTTTCTCCATCCCTCTTTTCTCTAATCTCTCCATTTCTTCTCTCAAGTTTTGTTGCAAGTTGTGGTGATGGGAAGCCATGGATGAAGTTCAAAATAAGAGGTATACCCATTTAATATACTCATTTGTTTATATATATATAGTAGTGATGAATATGAGGTATACAGATTTAAAGGGGTCGAATGGCCAATACCCATGGCGATGGACTGTATATTGTATAGCCGCATGTAATAATGCAAAGTAATTATATTTTATTTTGTTGAAACCCCACTTTTTTTTTGGTGGTAGGCGAGTGAAGTGGGGAGAGGCACTGTGAGGAGTCAATGCCGGGGAAGGGTGTTGGCGTGGCCTGCAGAGGAGACATGAGTGGTGGGCTTGGAGAGGTCTGTGAGGAAGGGAAGGGGGAGTGTGGGGAGGGGGCGAAGTCCCCACCCACATCCCACACAGTGGAGTGTGGGTGGGAGCTCTGCCCTCTCCCCCACACCCTTATTCAAACAGCGGCAATGGGGGGTTTAAACCCCCCACAAAAACACTTATTTCTTGCCTATTTAAAAATCTGTGTTCTATAAATAATGATAACACAACATTTTTTTTAGATGAGTTTTATTTAAACTTATATATATATATACAGCAACACAGATTTATTTCAAAACCCCAGTTTATTATTTATTATCAGATATAAGGAAAATATATATATATATATACACACATTTACAAATTCTTTTTTTTTAAATAGTAAATAAAGAATGTCAAATTTTAAATATATATATATATATATACATTTATACATTCCAATATATATAACTACATTTTCAAATAAATTTGTTGTTCTAAATCTCACAATTTTATCTTTTTAAAACAATAAAGCAAAAGAAACTTTTTTTCTATATCAGATTTATATTGAGCAAATGAACATTTTTTTTGTAAAAAAAAAAAAAACATCTTTCCAGTAATATAGAATGCACATTTCCTTCTCTAAATGCTGATTTTGACATAATACAGTCACATAAAACAACTCTTCAAGAATTTATTTATTTTCCTACTAAATAGATGCATTTAATTCATCCCTTCAAATGACAACAACATCTAGTTTTCTTCTCCTAATAGATAGGTAAATTTCAGTTGTTTCACAAACAAAACAGCAACTATCCTAAAAAAATTTGATAAATAAACATACAAGTGAGATAGCAATAAGACCATGCTTTTCCTCCAATACTCTTTTTTTTCTTTTGAATTCATATGGCTTTAAAAATCAGCAACTTAAAATTTCTATTTCAAAAGTAAATAGTTTCATACACACAAGTAAAAAACATGCTTTTACAACATGAGAGAGAGAACAAGGTTCTCATCTTTTGAAATCCAAAGATGAAACAAAAGCCTAACTTGGCCATGCTCTCTCAAGAGCTAAAAAAAAAGATAACAACTCTTTAAAGACAATGATATTTTCTTCAACTTCACATAGCTCCAAATATCCTGCAACAACACAAAAAGGGGGAAGAAGCCACAACAAAATGCTCTCCTCCCTACCATTGACTCACTCATGAGTCACCCCCGAGCCAAGAGGTCATCCTCACACAAGGTAAGCACACACCACTTCACAACAAATTCACTCAACACAACAACAAGAATACTCCCATGGTTTTCACATAACAACAACTCACTCAAGATGAGTTGAATGGGGTAGGGGAGTGGACATCACTCAACTCAAGAGTGCCACTCCAAAACTTCCCAAAACATAAATCCCTCAAGGCCTCAAGCCCACACATATAAACATGACTTCACAACTTTCTCTTGGCTCTCAAGCCATATCCCAATTTCTCGTATACACATATTGTTCAAAATTCCTAATTTGCCCTCAAGGTTAAAACTCCATGAAACCAAGGATGTGACCCCGAGGAGGTTCACTCCTCCCCCACCCCACACATGTTGAGCATCTTCTCCCAAGTAGGAGAGGCTCTCACAACTCCCATACCCAATTTTCCCACAATCAACAAAGTGAAACCACAAAATGAAACTCACACACACACCACATGCAAGTAAATAAAATGCATAAGGAAAGGCATTTTCCTTTATTCCTACCTTATAAAGCCCAAATGGAAGATAGTTGATAAGAGCTCCTCTAACTCCTCCAAGTTGAGCCACCAATTTTCCTCGAACTTGTACTCTCTTAAACATGTGGGAGAGAAAGGTGGAGCTTAAGAAGGACTGGATGCCACATGTGCCCCAATCATCTCCTCCTAATAAGTACCACTCAACCCCAAGGTACCCTCACCAATTGTGGGAGAGGTTTGGAGTTGAGTCCTCCACAATTAAGGGGTCTTGAAGACTCCCTCAACCTAGGGAAGAGGAAAGGAAGAGGTTGAGTGTTTGACCCACTCATCCTCTCCCTCCCAAGCTTCCACTTTCGTCACTTTACTTTAGGGTGAAGCTAAAGTGACCAAATGGAAGTTTACCTAAGGTTAAACAAGCCCAAATGACCCCTAGACCCTATGGGTATAACCCAAGGTCAATTTTAACCCATTTTAAGCACCATAGGTTGAGTAAAAGCACATAAATAGGGGTCTCAAAAATTAAAACTCAAAAAAATGAAATTCAAATGACCTTACAACTTACAACACCAATTAGAAATCAAATAAAAGAAGGGTAGACCTAACCCAACTAACACCTTGCAACAACATTACAAAAATTCATCATGTAAACATAGTTGATCTTGGTTCCTCTTGGAACTAGATCGGCTTCACAAGGGAAAACAACACAGTGTGTGGGATGATCTCCAAGTATCTATGGCTTCGTTAGAAACACCTGCGCACTCAAATGAATTGTTAATCCCACAAGTATATAATAGCCGAAGTAAATTGAAACATACACTTACATCATCACAAGATCATTTAAACATCAAGAAATCTCGTCATAATTAAAACATCTAAATTTTGCATTTCAAACATCCATCACAAGATAAGGTCTCATAATAAATTTCTAACTAAAATCACATGAATAGTATCCCAATAGCATCATAATGTAAATCATATGTCTAACATCGTCAGTGAATCAATATCAAGGTGTAACCACATCATAACATGCTAAACATAATAAATCCACATAAAGCATAAGGTCTAATAGTCCTGAAATTCAGGATCAACAGTCCCACAAATCTAGTAAGTATCACCAACAGTAAAATAAAGTAGTCAAATATAAGGGAATGAAAAGGTAGGCCTCACATATGGAGCAAGGCCAGAACACTACTCTGTAAACCAAAATGCCACCTCAACACACTTTTTCCTTTAGTAATCAAATTTTCTCAAAAGCACTTGGAAACTAACCAATAGAAACATATTCTTGGCATCTTTAGCACCTCTTCAAAGCAACCAAATCATCTTCAACAAATCAACTCAACCAAATAGTTCATACCATTGCAACAATCTCATCTCTGCTCAACCAGTTGACACTAATGACAACACCAACCTCATCTCTACTCAACCAGTTGATACTAATGACCACCAAGCTAACATGTTGACATCAATGACAACACTAACTACTCATACTTGCAACAATCTCCCCCTTTGTCATTGATGGAAACACATGATGTGAAAAACCATCAAGACAACAACATCCTCAATACTATGCTTCATACCAACTCATTTCCTTTCTCTTTCTCTCCCCCTCAGCTTGCTACTCTTTTTCTGACAATTGAATCTCTCATTTTTCTTCTTTTTTGCATTGCTCTCTCTCCCCCATTGACATCAATGGCAAAGGGCTTCATCTTTCTCTTTCTCATTTTCATAGTTGTACCTGCTCACCATTACTTTGTCACACCTTTTCTTTTACTGCTCATTATGCTCCTTCTTAGAAGCAACCAACATTAGAACTTACTCCCCCTGACTGCCACAACCATCATGACCACTACCTGCTCCCCCTGAGAGGTAGCCTCCAACATCAGTCCAGAGTGAGGAATGAATTTTAAAATCCACTAGAATGATGCATCTCCTTATGCATCTAGTTCAAACAAGGAAGGGCAATAACCCCTAACTTCTCCCTAAGATACTCAAATGTATCCTTAGGAAGAGCCTTGGTGAATATATTAGCAACCTGATCCTTTGTAGGTACATACTCAAGCTTCACTTCATTATCTGCAACCTTCTCTCTCAAAAAGTGATACCGGATTGATATATGTTTTGTCCTTGAATGCATCACTAAATTCTTTGAAATGTTAATAGCACTTGTATTATCACAAAAGATAGGAATAGGTTCATCATATACAACTCTAATATCCTTCAAGGTTTGCCTCATCCACAACACTTGTGTGTAGTGAGATGCTGCAGCAATGTATTCTTCCTCTATAGTAGACAAAGATAATGAATCCTACTTCTTACTTAACCATGATACCACTCTATCTCCAAGAAAGAATGCACCACCACTTGTACTTTTCTTGTCATCTACACAACCAGCCCAATTTGCATCTGTGTAAGCACATAGAGCAAAGTCATTATCCTTTGGCTACCACAAGCCATGATCCAGAGTGCCCCTTAAATATCTGAATATCCTCTTCACTGCTACAATATGTGACTCTCTAGGATCTTCTTGAAATCTATCCATAAGACAAATTGCATGCATAATATCTAGTCTAGTAGCAGTTAAATATAACAATCCTCCAATCATTGACCTATACCTGCTCTGATCAGCCTTAGGTGATTCATCATTCTTTCTCATATGGCAACCAGTTGTCGTAGGGGTACATACTGGTTTAGAATCTTCCATTTCAAACTTCTTTAACGTCTCCTTGACATACTTAGATTGTCAAATTGTAATTCCCACTCAAGAAAATAACATTAATACACCAAATTATTGAGAAATAAAGAAAATACAATATGATTACAAGAACAAATTTAGTTATTTTGAATAATTAATATCCGATATTTCATTGTAAATAAATTACAAGATACCAATGCTTCATATACAAAAAATACAAAAATTACAATAATTGTCTTAAAATCATCCTTTCACAAGGTGGAGTATACTTTCTCAACTCCAGTATCCTACACAGTTATCAGTTCTGAATCTGTACACTAAGTGAAAACATTAGTTTTGCAGAGTCTAAACAAATATCAATTTCACAAAATGACAAGCCTAAGGCCCTAAGGGGCCGACCTAATGTCTCGAGGGCTCAAGATGGCCTTGCCTACATACGCGTAGCACAGAGACTTCATAGTTCAGGACTTGAACTCACAACTAAAATATAGTTTTTTACAGTAATGATAATAAACAATTCAATTAAACAGATATCCTTGTCGTACAAAGAGTGAAGGGGTCGTCAAACATTCTTAACCCCAACTAGATAATTCCATAACTAGAAAACATTAAAATAACAATCTACTCTAATATATCATCTTTGAAACTTCATCAAGTCTAGAATACAAATTATGGTTCATATATATAATCAATTACTTATTGAATATTCCACAATATAATATCAAATTACAACTTTACTACACTATATGTCATTTAAACAGGATAAGATTATCAATGATAATAACAAGGTATAAGATAACTACTAACTTAAAATTAGTAACTTGGTTGATCAAAATATTTACTCTTAACAATTAATCATTAATAACAAGTATAGGAAGAAACAAAACATCTATTCCAAGTTCTTGTAACATTTTGTAATCAAATATAGAAACGAATATTTCAAGTCAAGAATATAATGATTGTGTATATGGAAAATCGATCTATTCTAAACTAATAAAAACCAAAAATCCAATAACATAAAGAAAACGAATTTAAATAAAAGCCATGACAAATAATCCATGCAATAAAGACTTTTACCGAAATTTGTGTTGTTTCCTTTGGATTGAATGTAGAATTGCTCAATGAAATTGCAAAGCCATAGCTGCAACAAGCAAGTGTAGTGCTCAAGAGATCAATGTCAAATGATCGTAAGGTTGCTCAATCGACGCGTTGTGTAAACTCAAAGCTCTGTTAAGTATGCCTGAAAATACGATCGAAGAGAGAGAGGTAATGAAGGAGATGAGGGGGGTTTATATAGGTTTCATCAAAGATCGATCAACGGTCCAGATAATTCAGAAGAATCAACGGAGGAGATAAGTTGAGGAATGTGCAACGAATGAGAAGAAGACATGTGTCTTGCTTTCTTTTGCATGAGAGGAGTTATCAAGAATAGAAGAATGAGTTAACTGAAGAAATAAATCAATTAAAAGAATAAAGCAATCAGTTAAGTGATTTAAAACAAGAAGAAGAGATTTGCATGAGAAAAGAAGATATTTTGCTTTATTAAATATAGAAATATTTAATTGATGAGCAAGAAAGCTTGAGTTATATTAGAGATAACTCAAATTAGAAGAAAAAGCAATTTAAATAAATAATTGATTTATTTAAATTTAGAGAAGATATTATTGGAAGAAATAATTAAATAATTGGAATTATTTAATTTAGAAGATTTTAAAAGCAAATTAAATAAATAAATTTATTTAATTGTTGTGCATGATTTTGGGAGAATGATTTTTGATTTAATTAAATAATTTAAGAATTATTTAATTTTAGATAAGAGGGAATTTGTTGAATTAATTAAATAATTGGATATATTTAATTAATGTAGATGTGAATTTTGGAAGGTGACAATGATTTAATTAAATAATTAAAAATTATTTAATTGTGGAAGAATATAGAGGAATTTGATTTAATTAATTAAATAATGAGGATTTATTTAATTAATGTCGTAATTTTGTGATTTAGAAGAATTTGGTGAAATTAATTAAATAATTAGATTATTTAATTAATGTGGGAAATGTAGGTGATTCGACAGATAACGGAATGCCAGTGATTTGACGACACGGTCATTTTAGGGTGTCTACATTTTGCCCCTCTTTGATGCAATGCAGCATGTAGCGTTGCGTCAAAGAAAATTGATTGTTGAAGATGTGATACAATGTGTTTTTTTTTTATTTTTATGCCCCAGTGTAGGTAATTGCCCCAGCATAGTTAGTGTAGGGTGCCCCCTCGAGAGGAAAGATAGGGAAGTGACAGAAGAACTGTGTTGACGCTCGACTAGAAGATTTGTTGGAGACAGATAAGGTTGGGTTGATGATAGATAGAAGAAAGTGGAGATAGAAGAGAACATGATAGAAAAGACTGTTGATCAATTATTGTTGGAAAACTATATAAGGCCTTGGATGAATGGATGGGTAGATGGATGAGCTTGTTGCAATGGTTTCACATTTGTTTATAAAGAGCAATCCTTATTTTTGATATAGCACGTGGATAGTTTGCCACCAAGGTATAAAAGACCAAGGTGCTGTAATATCCGAGTGCGTGTACGTTGACTCTGCAAGCAAGCGGTTTGAACTTAGATCCCCTTAGACATACTATGACCTTGTTGGTACATGTGAATAAGCTATAGTCTTGAACATAAAATAAACTTCAATACATGTAAATGCAAGAAGAATTATTAATATGTAAGATGCTAGGACGTAACACACACAAGATAAATAGAATGCTAAGAAAGATGCTAGAGATCATTCCTCAAACACGGCACACGAAAAGCAATGACTATGCCCCAAATCCATACTGCATCGCAACATACCAAGATTATAGATAAATCAAGGTAGTCTTGAATAGGTATTGGAAAAGGAACAAAAGATAAACCATAAAGCAAATTGACTGACTTACAAAGTAAACATACAGCCAACATATTCTCTTGCCAAAGAGGTTGCTCAGGATAGATTGGATAGGAAAGATAACAGCCTTATCGTAGGAAATCTGTGTCTGTTAAAGGGGGCTATCTACCTAAAAAGACAATGTCTCACTTGCAGGAAATGCCACATGTTGCAGGAGACGCGTGTGTTGGTCTCGACAATGGAACACTTCGTAGAAGACAAGCTTGTTGATCTGGGGCGTAGTTAAGCGGTACTTAGCTAATGTTGGCAATCGGTATGCAGGACAGTAGAAGACTCTGGAAGGAAGCTTCTTTGCTTCAAGTTTGTTAAGGACTTCTGCTTTGAAAGGATGCGCTAGCTTGCGGCTTGAGTTAGTCAAGTCGAGGTGAATGGAGTTTGACAAACGGAAGACTAGAAGGATGGAATGCTAATGGATTGGGACGGGTGGAGAATGGTGGATCGTGTGTGCCTGAGTACTGGATACATCCTTCGTATTCCAGACTGCCTACATACCCTGTATCCACAGGATCAAGGCACACTTATGATGGAAGATGAACATGATAAATATGTAGTTTTGGATAGAGTGATGAATGGGTCAAGGTGAAAGGAGGGGATCTTATGTACCTGAGTACTGGATACTTCCTTCGTATTCCAGACTGCCTATATACCCATATCCATGGGATCAAGGTACCTTAAGATTGAGAAGAGATGATATGTAGTTCTGGGGGAGGTGATGATGTAGAAGAAGAGCGGAGAAGAGGTGATCTTATGTACCTGAGTACTGGAAACGTGCTTCGTATTCCAGACTGCCTACATACCCATATCCATGGGATCAAGGTACCTTAAGATTGAAAAGATGATATGTAGTTCTGGTTAGTGTGATGATGTAGAAGAAGAGTGGAGAAGAGGTGATCTTATGTACCTGAGTACTGGAAACGTGCTTCGTATTCCAGACTGCCTACATACCCATGTCCATGGGATCAAGGTACCTTAAGATTGAGAAGAGATAATATGTAGTTCTGGTTAGAGTGATGATGTAGAAAAAGAGCGGAGAAGAGGTGATCTTATGTACCTGAGTACTGGAAACGTCCTTCGTATTCCAGACTGCCTACATACCCATATCCATGGGATCAAGGTACTTTAAGATTGAAAAGATGATATGTAGTTCTATTTAGTGTGATGATGTAGGAAAGCGTTGAGAAGATAACAGCCTTATCATAGGAACTCTATGTCCGTTAAAGGGTGTTACCTGCGGAAAAAAGATTGAAGCATGCGTTGCGAACCACGAACAAGGAACCAATCCTAGACCGAAGCTAAGGAAAGAGTTGCCCCCATTCTGGTAGAGGAAACTGTATGGGTGACTGCCGAAGAAGACACAGAAAGACATGACCTAGGACAAGACAGTGTTAACTGTAGACACAAATCATGACGTGGGATGACGACGAGGGACACTGACAAATTTCCAAGCTATACTAGGTAGGGAGATGGAAATGCAAACAAAGTCAATGGTTTTATTATGGATGGATGGATGAAGCGTGTTGCGAACTGGGCAAGGAGCGGACAGGACTCGATAGATGATGGATGCTGACTTTACGCATAGCGCCTGTTTGCCAGGTTTTCACTATGGTACTTATCCAAGGCGCCTGTTTGCCAGGTTTTCACCAGAGGACGGATTTTTTTGGATTTTTTTTTTAATTTTTTTTTTCTTTTTTTTTTGGAATACTCCGAGGATCAGGCATAGAACTTCTTGAGATGGACACTATTAAGTGGCTCATCTAGAGGAATGCCATCAGGGGTAGCTAAAGTATAAGCTCCTGATCCATATGCTGTTGTCACAATGAAGGGACCTAACCAGTTAGGCTCAAACTTGCCCTTCTTCTCTCGATCTGCTTGATTTCTCTGATTCTCCTTAAGTACAAGATCACCAACTTGAAATCGTCTTTCTTTGATCTTTTTGTTGTAATTACACCGGAGGCGGTTTTGATAGACATGGAGATGATTAAGTGCGGCAAGGCACCTCTCATCTAGTAGTTCAAGCTCAGCTAATCTGGAAGTGCGATACTCATCTCCGCCGATCAGGTCCTGCATGGATACTCTGAGGGATGGGATCTCGACCTCTATAGGTAGGATGGCTTCAGAGCCAAAGACCAAGGCATATGGTGTGGCACCAGTTGGTGTTCTGATACTAGTGCGGTAGGCCCATAGGGCGGGATTAAGTTGCAAGTGCCAATCACGACCAGCTTCATTGACTGTTTTCTTGAGGATTTTGAGAATGGTTTTATTGGAAGCCTCAGCTTGGCCGTTACTCTACGGATAGTAGGGAGTTGAAAAGCGATGTTAGATATTGTATTGTATGCATAAAGCACAAACATCTTGGTTCTTGAATGGTCTCCCATTATCAGTGACAATGGCTTGGGGAATACCATACCGGCATATGAGGTAGTTTAGAATAAACTTGGCTATTTGCTTACCGGTGATATAGGTCATAGGAATGGCTTCCACCCACTTCGTGAAATACTCAGTGGCGGTAATGATAAACTTGTGGCCATTGGAGGAGGAAGGGTGGATTTGTCCTACTAGGTCAAGACCCCATTGAGAAAAAGGCCATGGAGTTGTCACAGGCTGTAACTCATGAGCTGGTGCGTGAATCAGATCTCCATGCTGCTGACATTGTAGACACTTCTTAGCAAACTGTGCGGCATCTTGCTCTATTGTAGGCCAATAATAACCTGTTCTGAGTATCTTCTTAGCAAGATTAGGACCAGTAGAATGTGCGCCACAGACACCTTCGTGTATGTCTCGTAAGGTAGCTTCGGCTTCTTCCGCGTTAAGACATCGTAAGAGGATACCATCAAGACTCCAGCGATATAGTGTATCACCCAGAATGATGTAACGAGAGGATCGACGGATAAAGGTTTTGCGTTGGGTGGATGATAGGTCAGGGGGAAAAGTATTGTTCTTGAGGTATTCATAGATATCTTCATACCATGGGGAATTGGGACCAACAAGTTCGCAGATGATTTCAGTAACTGGAACATCGACGGCTGGTATCAACAATTGCTCGATCAAGAATTCACACTTCTGTGTATTAGCAGGCATATCAATCAGTGACCCTACAGAAGCCATAGAATCTGCAGCTTTGTTTTGCTCTCTTGGAATTTGCTCAAATGTGATGCTAGAAAAGTGTGGTTTGTAGGCATCCACTAGTTGCTTGTAGGGAACCAACTTTTCATCCTTTGTTTGGTATTCATCTGTGACTTGGCGAATGGCTAGCTGTGAGTCTCCATATACTTGTAATTCTGTGATGTCCCATTGAACTGCTGTATTGAGACCTATAAGGAGTGCTTCATACTCAGCTATGTTGTTGGTGCAAGGGAATGCTAGCCGATATGACTTTGGAATGTAGTCATTCTGAGGTGTAACAAATAAGATGCCAGCTCCTGAGCCATGCTGTGTGTAAGAACCGTCAAAGTACAACTTCCACATTATGGAGTTAGCAAGAGTGAATAGATTCTCATCAGGAAAGTCTGCGACCATAGGATGTGTATCTTTCATAGGTGCTTCTGCTAGTTGATCCGCGAGGGCTTGTCCTTTGATTGCTTTACGATCTGTGTACTCAATGTCGAACTCACTAAGGATCATGACCCACTTAGCTAGTCTGCCTGTGAGAGCTGCCTTTGCTAGTAGATACTTCAAGGGATCTGTTAGTGCCTGAATTGACTGACAGTTTTTGAGCAATTTTCATGCAGGCACTTTCCCTAAGTATCCAAAAAAAAAATGTTCTAAGTGTTGGACCTCCTCAGCATTTTTCAGCTGCAGCATCATATTTTCTTTGAGGAGGAGATCATCATCATCATCTTGTCTTCGATGATGGTTTGCATTATCATGTTTTCTGTCGACTTGTTTTTCATCAGGATCATCATATTTCAATATCGGGTGGTGTTTGGATATCATCCTGATCCTGCTGATGAGCTACAGTGCGCCCTGATTTGCTTACGGGGGTCATCATATTTTCTGCCTTCATGATATTTCGCCAGGGTGATATTTTTATCATCGGGTGATCTTGGTTATGATCATCCTGATGATGTTGTTGAAGAGTTCTAAGTGTGACCCGATATTCACTGGGGTCATCATATTTTGAACGTCAGGATGATCTTAGTCAATATCATCCTGATGATGTTGTATCACTTCATGTTCGTTGTTTTATCATCCTGATGATGCTGACGTCATTCTTATGTCAGGGTGATATCTTTTTCTCTGCCTATCTGCATCATGATATTTCCGAAGGAGGGGGTGATATTTTCATATCACCCGGGTGTATGTTTGTTCCAGCATCATGATGATGCTGATATCAAGGAGATATCCGCCTGCCGGCTTCGTGCATTATCTAGTGGGGGTGATCTTTTCAAGCATCATCATATTCATCTATCGCCCCGATCTTATAGTGGAGCTACAGTGCAACATGATATTTGTACATCAGGATGATATTTCCAAATATCCGGTTATCTTCCGAATATCATCCTGATGTCAATATGATGATGACGTCATCAAGGTCCAGGGGGGGTCATATTTCTAACACAGATCATCTTGTGGAGATCTCCCGATATTTGCAAACATGATGATGACGTCATCCGGATATGAGGAGGTGCGCAGTAGGCAGATATGAAGATGACGTCATCAGGATGTTCATCGGCCAGACTTTTGGTATAGGCTCAGCAGGAGGATGTTCCTCCGATGGATCAGGTTGTGCCGATGAAGGCGATTATCATGCAGGTTATATTGCAATATGATGCTGACGTCAGGGTGATATTTCAAGCGACAGGATATCATGCTGCTGGAGGATGAAGATGATGAAGTCTTATACTAGTGTCGTCAGGAGCAAAAGCACCGACATCATATATGCTCATGACCTAGTATATAAAGTGTTAAAGAGGTCATCGCGGGGTGCATGTGGGATAATTGATATCCTGCATTTTCAAATATCATGATGATGAATCTCGGCGGGAAATGGTTGCGATCGACTGTTTGATGTTTTTCCCAAGGCCGCGGGTTGGTGCGCCATTAATGGCGAAGGTTGCAGAGGTATGGGTGGATCTGGTACCCGATTGAAGGTGTACATCAGCGGACAGTGGCGCAGGGCTCGAGATATCTTCCTGTCTCCTCCCCTACCTGCTGCATTCATGTTTGGGCGCCAATCTGGTAATGCGTTGAGTGCCATTTTGCTGATACTGTGTATCTGGCAGGATTTTTGGTCAACCATGTAATTAATTGCTATGGTACACTACCTGGCTGTTATAAGCAAGAAGTGTTACTCATTTTTGGTTGTTGAAAGTTGAAGATCTTTGGCTCTGTAATTCAAAACAAGCTGATCTGGTTGCTCTATACAGCTTAACCTGTGAGTTTATGTATCTCCTGTTGTACGATTTGGCATGAATCCACTGATTTCATGGTTAATCTTATATGAGAAATGTTATCTTAGCATGTGTTGTGTTAATTCTGTCTCCAGTATTGCATGTATTCTTCTTCTGAATCTGGATATTTGGGTAATGTTTAGATTCTAGAGCATAGAATTCCTATGTTGAATGTCTGATCTTTTAACTTCTACTCAAAGAGTAGATTAAACTGTTTTCAGGTTAAACATTGGGAAGGGTATACTGCAGTAGGGATGCCATAAGTAGAGATAACTTAACACTCTGTATTTGGGAGATATCTGTAAGGCAGATATCATGTGTATCCCCCTGAAATCTAGTTTTAGCTATTCATGCTGATCATTCACAGGTGTATGTCTACCGACTCCAAGCCCTGGATAGGCACCAATCTAGCTCTGTGTTGAGGTTATACACCATGTCCAGCTTTGCATCCAAAATTCAAACTAAACCATTTCATACTTCCACCTGTTAGTTGTAGGAGTAGGATTAGGAACCCCCTGCATGCTCTCATACCCAACCAGACATCATGTCCAAGAATGTTGCCAGCCTTGTGATCTATCATACAGATCTTGGTCCATACATGAGAGTATTCTGCCTGTTGTTGTCAAGTTAGATCTTTCTATCTTTGAGCTAGTCAAGGTTACATCTTGAGTTATAGGGATACCCCCCTTGGTGCAGCAGAACCAGAAGTGAAGGGGAGGCAGCTCACGCAACCTCCTGTATTTAGTTGGCTGAATCTGCCTGTGCATTAGAAGTGGCAAACCCTAATGCTGATTCAGAAGAAAAACCAACAGGATCAATCTTAGCTATCAGATTTGTGTGTTGGTTCAGCATGTAATGTCGCAACTTTTGGGAGGCGAACACTACTGCTAAATAAGCCCTTTCCATTGGTGAATAATTGAGCTCATACCCTACCAAAGTTCTACTGATATAGTAAATTGCGTGCTCTCTGCCTGAGTCATCATTTTGTGCTAGCAGGGCCCCTAGGGCCGAATTTGTAGTGGAGATGTACAATATCAAGGGTTTGTCTGCAACTGGTGGAACCAATATAGGAGGTGTAGCTAGATACTCCTTAAGTTGATCAAACGCTGCCTGACACTTGTTGTCCCATCGAAACGAGACATCCTTTCGGAGCAAGTGCTGAAAGGGTTGACATTTATCTGCTAGCTGTGATATGAAACGCCTGATGGACTGTAACCTTCCTTGGAGGCTCCTTAATGCTTTAAGGTTCTTTGGTGGAGGCATCTCCACTATAGCCTTTACTTTTGCTGGATCTACTTCGATGCCCCTACGAGATACTATGTATCCCAACAGCTTCCCTGATGTGACACCAAAGACACACTTCTTAGGATTAAGTCTTGCTTGGTATTTTTCAAGCCTGTCGAAGATCTGTCCTAGGACCTGTATGTGTTCTGCTCTAGAAGATTTAGCCAATATATCATCCACATAGTCTTCCATGATGTGATGAAATAGATCGTGGAAGATCACTGTCATAGCTCGCTGATAGGTTGCTCCTGCATTCTTCAGATCAAACGGCATAACACACCAACAGTAATTGCCCCAAGGACATGTAAAGGTTGTTTTGTGTTGATCCTCCTCAGCTATTCTAATCTGGTTGTAGCCTGAGAATCCATCCATAAGAGAAAGCATCTCGTGACCTGCTGTCAAGTCCACTATAATGTCAATGTTTGGTAGTGGAAAATCATCTTTGGGACATGCCTTGTTGAGATCTCTGAAATCATTACACATGCGGATGCGCCCATTAGGTTTAGACACAGGTACAATGTTTGAGACCCAATCTAAATAGTCAATGGGTCGTATAAACTTTACATCTAACAGCTTATGTATTTCTACTTTCACTAGGAGAGCGATCTGTGGGTGCATCTTTCTCAACTTCTGTTTGACTGGTTTCACTTTGGGATCAACTGTGAGATAATGAACTACCAGCTTAGGGTCGAGCCCTGGCATATCCGCATAGGTCCATGCAAAGTTGATGGTTCGTTGCAAGAAGAAGTTGTTAAGGTTTCTGTGCTCTGTATCAGATAATGATGCTGCTAGAAATGTTGTCTTTGGATTCTGTTCTGTACCTAGGTTGATCTCTGTAGAATCTTCCACTAGTAGAGATGATTTCTCTTGATACTTAGAAGGTAAGGGAAGGTCAAATCCTCCATCCTCAGGTGCCACAGTTGGGTTTTCACCTTTGGATACGTCCTTTATTTTTACTATTTTATGATCAGGAGGTGCCACAGTGTGGTTTTCACCTAGAGATCTTTCTTTATTTGCACTTTTGCGACTGGAGGATTTGGCATTCTCACCAAAATAAGCCGTGGGCTCTAGTTCCATTACAAAACCTACCTTGTGATCTCCAAGAGGGATACCTTCCCGAAGTCCCATGAACTCAGCTAGAGCTTCGTCATTCTGAAATACATCTATAACGGGGGCCCCTTGTTGGTCCCAATTGATAAGTTCAGGGTAGACAAGCGTGACATTCGGGGTGCTGGTGGTGGAAGTTAAGGATACGGAGGATAGTGTAAAAATGGAGGATTCTGCGAATAGATTGGTTATGTGGAGGGAAGAGTCATCGATGATATCCTCTGTAGATGTCGAATCGGCGGGAAACTTGTCAGCTACCTCGTCGAGGATATACTTGATGTCCGAGGCGCGTGGTACCTTCTTACCAAATCCTAATCCTTTCTTGTCTAGCTTCTTTGTTACCACAATGGGCTCCATAGTGCCTTGATTCTGTTTCCCAAGGCCACCTTTGCCTTTATAGCCCATATTTTTCACTATCCTTAAGCCATTGCCATATTGCTTGACTGGTATCGTGACTGGTTCTTTCTCCTTGTAGAGCCAAGAAGAGATGTCCTCAATAGTTTCCTCTTCCAATAACCGTCCATGTTGGAATTGGGTTAGGAATGTTGGGGGAGGAATAGCTACTTTTTTGGTAACTTTGGCAATGGGTGGTTTGCCGTAAGATTTTGGAGATAAAGGCATCCACCCTACACAACAAGATTCTGAGATATCATAAGTGCCAAAGCCAATATCTCGGACACGAGCTGTGATTTTGGGGAGGGGTGTAGGCTCACTTGTAGAGGCCTGCGTGAGAGTTTCAGGGTCAACATAGAGAGAGGACTCAAGGGCTTTGTCATTTTTAGGCACTTGGTTGCAATTCTTATAGCTTCCTTGCAAGACACGGCAAAATTCAAAAGGATTAGGATCTCCTGGGATGGTGATCTCCGTACCATTGTATGGGAACTTTAGGGACTGATCGTACGTGGAGGGAACAGCTTTCATTGCATGGATCCATGGGCGGCCAAGAATAATGTTGTAAGGTAGCTCAATATCAAGGACTTGACACCTAGTTTCAAGCATGACCGGGCCCAGTTGTATAGGCAAGTGAATAACACCCTTTGAACGGCGTTCTGCATCATCATACCCCTTGATTGTAACACTATGCTCAGTGTTGACGTGATCCTCAGAGTATCCCAATTGCTTTAGTAACTTTAAAGAACAGATGTTGAGACCAGCACCACCATCTATGAGGATGCGTTTGATTTTGCGCTTATGTATGAGAACTTCAATATGCAGGGCATCATTGTGACATGGATCATGGGAGGGGAGGTCTTTCTCAGAGAAGACCACGTTGTAAGGCGAAGCAATATTGCCCACTATAGCTTGGAAATCTACGACTGCTATGTTGTTAGGAACGGAAGACTCCTGGAGGTCTTTTTCTAGCACCACTCTATGTGCAGGTGATGACCGTAGAAGGTCCAAAATGGAGATCTGTGCTGGTGTTTTCCCTAGATGTTCGACAAGATTATAATCAGACTGAACCGGAAGCCTAGGTGTAGGTGCACGAATGGTGACATGACCTCGACGAGTAGTAACAGCACAATCCATAGATTTGCCTTTAATGGTGAGGGTAGACACTCGACTCTCTTCAAAACGACCTACAATGGAATCGAAAGACGTGGAAGCGTGATTGATACCTTTACCTCTATCCTGAGGTGGTGGTGGACTGTGATGAGGGAATGGTTCCTTGTACATATCGAGATCCTTGTTCATGTGTTGCGCTGGTGATTCATTCTCAAAAGTGATTTTATTACCGTCGATGAGGTTTTGGATGAGGTGCTTAAGCTTCATGCAAGACGCAGTTCTATGACCTTTGCTCCTATGGAACTCACAATACTCATTGTCTCTGTAACACGCAGTTTTGTAGACAGGTTCTCCATATGGGGGAGCATCAGGTAAGGTTATGAGCCCTTTCAGCAAAGCTTGCTGTAAGACCGATTCGATGGGCACTCCCAAAGGAATAAATTGACGTCGCGGAGGGTAATCTTGTTGGGGCCGCTCTTGTTGTCGTTGTTGATTTTGATAAGGCTGCCTTTGTTGCTGCTGTTGTTGAGGTGGAGCTTGACTTGGTTTGGAGAGTTGCAGCAGTGTTTGCAACGTTTGGACATGCTTAGCATCGACCACTCCATCATTGACCACGTTTTTGTTCTTGTTCCAATATTTGGGTTTATCATTCGACTGTTGATGCGAATTGCTATCTTTCATCTCCTTAAAGATTTTGACCACACCCTTAGCAATGAGGGCCTTCTCTATGTTGATACCCTTGTATGTGATTTCATCGAAGGTTGTAGCACTAAGGATTTGCAAATGGAAACCTAACTCTTGGTTGAGGTTCTGCACAAAGATGCTAACAAGCTGTTTCTCTAGAATCTTGAAAGGGAATTTACTAGCCATTTGTCTCCATCGTTGGAGGAAAGAAATGAACGTTTCACCATTTTTCTGTTTATTGTTGCATAGGTCCGTCATGGAAATCTCATGCTCTGCGTTGTAAGAAAAATGGGTGGCAAACTTCTCTACTAGCTCGTTGAAAGACTTGATACCCGTCGGTAAGTGTGAGAACCATTCTATTGCTTGTCCTCCAAGACTGCGAGGAAAAAGACGCATAAGATATGTGTCATTGTGAGAGACCTTGAAGCAAGCAAGATAGAATTCCCTAAGATGGTCTTTTGGGTCACCTTTTCCTTTGTACTTATCGAACTTGGGAATAGTGAAATTTTGAGGAAAGGGGATCATTGGTAATGACCGATCAAAAGGATAAGGACACACTTCCTCTAAGGAAAAGGTCTTTTTGGTGTGGCCAAATGTAAGATCAGATAGCTATTGTTGCACCTCTGTAATCTTTAGTTCCATAGTCGTGGGAGGGGTTGGTAACGTCTCCTGTTGTCCAAAAAGTGGTTGGTGTTGCCCATATGGAAGATTATAGTGTGAGCCATGCGTACTGGTATTGTAAGGGTCGTAAGATTGATTGGGATTGTATGGATTGTATGATTGGTTCAGATTGGGTTGGAATTGGGGGTTTTGATTAGGCAGAGGTGGAGGTGGCGCTAGGTAAGAATGTTGGCTCTGCGATGGTTGAAGAAACGTATTGGGGGGAGGAAAGCTAAAGTGCGTTTGATTAGGTTGTGAAGGTGGCACATAGCTTTGGGAAACCTGATGTTGGGAATGTTGAGAGTGGCTAGGCAATGTATGAAAGAAGTTGAGCGAGGATGAACGTTGTGGAGGAGGAACATATGTAGACGTGATTTGCGACGGTGGGGGTTGATTGAAGATGAGAGTAGAAGAATGTTGTGGTGGAGGAACATAGGTAGAAGTGATTTGCGACGGTTGGGGTTGCTTGAGGATAAGAGTAGAAGAATGTTGTGGTTGGGGCTGCGTGACTCCAATTGGTTGAGAGACATGCAGGTGTGATGATATAGGAGGTGGCATTTGTTGAGACCCTTGTTGCATGGCTACATACGTGTTCCCCGGTTTGTAATTGGGTGGGAAACCTACGCGTGATGGGGTAACCAAGATTCCACTTGCGCTTGGGGTGGACACTTTAGGAGGTGGTTGCACATTCGACCGAGCTAAGGTGGCTTGCTTAGCTAACTCTGCTTGACGTTGGAGAGTTTCTTGTTGGTTTTGATAGATCTCCATAGGAGTCAACAGTGGTGATATGGGCCTCTCCCCTGTTGGATTTTGAAAAAGGGGATTCCTATACTGCGAACCTTGAGTAGGTAAGGGCGTAGTTACCGTGGACATGGTTTGCACCACTTGTATGGCTTCTTGGGTGTTGGTGCTCTCCTTGAGAGTGGACACATCAAAATCGGGAGGTAACTTGGCACCTTGCTTTGCAAGCAAGTGAAAGAAATGATCCTGGTTCTCACTAAGGATTTTATCAAAGGCAGCTATAGCTCTAGGATCTTGTATAAATTCATCAAGATCTTGCCCAGCTTCTTGAGAGGATTGACCTATTTCAAAGTGTCGCTCTTCTTGAGATGGGGGTTGATCTATGACATAACCTTGTGGGACAAAATCTGGAGGCAAGCCTGTGGTATACTGCGGTGCATTTAGCAAAGGGGTTCTATCCTCATGAGGATTGCTTGGTTCCTCTATGTGTGGCATGTTTGGAGAGCTGATTGGTTTAGCCGCGGGTGTACTAGGAGTCACTTTGGGAGTAACGTTGAGACGACCTGATTGTGGTGTGCGAGGAGGTGACTTGTGCTTCTTAGGGACAACTTGCCTAGACTTCATAGTTTCCTGTAGCCTAGTGGTGACCATGGGATACACTTAGGATACAATGTAATGCTGGGAATCTGTGAGATGCTTTGAAGAAACGGACAAACTCTGATTCACAAAGTACTGAACCAAAGGCGCTATACTGTTTGACCAGAGGCGCAGGACTGTGCTACCAAAAGCGTGCTACTGTGGGCCGGAGGCGACGGACTGAGCTACCAATAGTGAGTTACTGCTATGCCAAAGGTGAGCTACAGTGACCAAAAGCGAGCTACTGTTATACCAAGGGCGCTGAAGTAGAGTTTTGCCAGAGGCGGGTTGCTGCTGACCAAAGGTGATCTACTGTATTACCAAAGGTGAGCTACTGTAATACCAGGGGCGCTGAAGTAGTGTCTGATGTTTTTCAAGGGCAAGATTTTTCTGTTTCTGATTGGATTGGTTTGGCAAGAGAAAACACAGCAAACAAGTGGTAAAAAAAGGCACAAGGACTGATACAACAGATAGTGTATGTTCAAGGCTCCAAACAAGCCCAATGTTTCCACAGGTCTAATACAGTTGCAATCAATAACAAGCACTTTTTATCCCTAGAGACAAGGTTTCATTGCAGTAGATCAGCTCACAGCTTAATACTCCGTCGATAAAAATATCATTCCATAAAGGTGTCAGATATTTAGTATCTTTGCGAGAGACGATAGGTAGGGATATCTCACCCTCCCCTTGGAAAGCTCAAGTAGGTCACAAGAGCTTTATGTCCGAGGGAATACTATCTCTTCTTAAGGGAGCCAATCGTGAGTGTCTTAAGGGTTTAAATTGATTTCCCTTGCACTGATGATTACCGCAATGTTCGGAGGTAGGTCGGGTAGTCTCTATCTAAATTGGTTCTTAGTGACTTTGAGGGACCAACGCCTTACGAGCAATGCGACAAGCTACTAAAAGCTTTAACCAATCCTACTAAGAGTTTCAAACACTTCGCTCAATGTGAAAATCGTTTCCACAAAGAGCTAGTACACCTCTTTTCAGTTTGGCACCACAAGGTAAGGCTGACGTCGGTTAGGACTTGGCTTTCGCCTTATCCCTCTTATATAGCAGTTCAAAGGAAAACTCTGCTTAGGGTCGTCCCTTTTGGATGAATCGCAATCCAAAAGCAGGCCCTTCTAAAGGAACTACAAAAAAAGTAAAAGCAAGCACGTCACACAAAGGTTCAATTGTCCCGTTATAAGAAAAATAAGGTGCAACTAAGCTATGCACACACACGATTGTAGTTGTAAATTGTCCCTTATGAAATGAAGTGTTTGGCATTCATGTCCATTGTCCCTTAGAAATTTGAGGTGTTTGTCCATACATGTCCATTGTCCCTTAAGAAAATCAGTATGTTCCTAAGACTTAGATTTGCAAAAAAGATTTGTTCAATTACTCCTTTTAAGCATGCAATGTGTTTCTAAGACTTAGTAAGGTAAAACAAAAGGGTCTTCAACGCTCGTCCTGCATAAACATGTTAAAAAAATACCTATTGGCTCTATGTGAGAAATAAGAAGCTGCAACAATTCCGTTAGTTCCACCAAAAATTCACAAGTCAGCAAAAATAAATCAACTTTGGCCAAAAGCGTGTTACTGTCTTACTAGACGCGATTCACTGTAAACAAAAAGCGCTCACAGACAGACCAGAAGCGTCAGAGAATATATCCAGAAGCGTCGCAGAATAACCAGAAGCGTGGTAGTATGATTCCAACAGCGCTGCGATAAATACCAAAAGCATGCAAAGATAATAACAAGAGCGCTGTAAAAGATCCAGAAGCGCTTCACTGTGTAACCGAGAGCGCGATTCTATGTGGCCAAACGCGCTGTTCTATCTCAGATACAGAAAATATTAGTTTTGTTAACAATAACCAGGTCAAAATAACTTTTCATGGTGGACCTATTATCTGAAGGATGATATCTGATAGATCTGGGTTGTGTAATCTGGAAACTCAGAAAAATGGATCAGACCAATAGATTAGCACCAGAAACAAGGATATTCCTAAATAAATCAACTTAGGAGATATCAAAAATCAGGTTCTGAAAGACAAATATAACAGCTTGTCCGACAAAACAACAGATCTGAAATGAGAAATTACTGCAAAACCCTGAATGAAGTCAAAAACCTAATTTTAACCAAACGCGCCTAATAGCACGCCAGTAGCGCTTCTCTGTGCTACCGATAGCGCTTCTCTGTACTACCAGAAGCGCGGCCGTGCTGCGAAGAGCGCTGAACTGTTCCTGCAAAAGCACTGTAAGATACTGCCAGAAGCGCGGTGAAGTGCCGTAAGCGCCGTGCCGTACTGTGTCCTCAAAAAAAAAAAATTTCTCAAAGAAACCAAGGGATTAGTGGGTCCCACCGGGCATGCCCGAATGTGTATATGGAAAATCGATCTATTCTAAACTAATAAAAACCAAAAATCCAATAACATAAAGAAAACAAATTTAAATAAAAGCCATGACAAATAATCAATGCAATAAAGACTTTTACCGAAATTTGTGTTGTTTCCTTTGGATTGAATGTAGAATTGCTCAATGAAATTGCAAAGCCATAGCTGCAACAAGCAAGTGTAGTGCTCAAGAGATCAATGTCAAATGATCATAAGGTTGCTCAATCGACGCGTTGTGTAAACTCAAAGCTCTGTTAAGTATGCCTGAAAATACGATCGAAAAGAGAGAGGTAATGAAGGAGATGAGGGGGGTTTATATAGGTTTCATCAAAGATCGATCAACGGTCCAGATAATTCAGAAGAATCAACGGAGGAGATAAGTTGAGGAATGTGCAACGAATGAGAAGAAGACATGTGTCTTGCTTTCTTTTGCATGAGAGGAGTTATCAAGAATAGAAGAATGAGTTAACTGAAGAAATAAATCAATTAAAAGAATAAAGCAATCAGTTAAGTGATTTAAAACAAGAAGAAGAGATTTGCATGAGAAAAGAAGATATTTTGCTTTATTAAATATAGAAATATTTAATTGATGAGCAAGAAAGCTTGAGTTATATTAGAGATAACTCAAATTAGAAGAAAAAGCAATTTAAATAAATAATTGATTTATTTAAATTTAGAGAAGATATTATTGGAAGAAATAATTAAATAATTGGAATTATTTAATTTAGAAGATTTTAAAAGCAAATTAAATAAATAAATTTATTTAATTGTTGTGCATGATTTTGGGAGAATGATTTTTGATTTAATTAAATAATTTAAGAATTATTTAATTTTAGATAAGAGGGAATTTGTTGAATTAATTAATAATTGGATATATTTAATTAATGTAGATGTGAATTTTGGAAGGTGACAATGATTTAATTAAATAATTAAAAATTATTTAATTGTGGAAGAATATAGAGGAATTTGATTTAATTAATTAAATAATGAGGATTTATTTAATTAATGTCGTAATTTTGTGATTTAGAAGAATTTGGTGAAATTAATTAAATAATTAGATTATTTAATTAATGTGGGAAATGTAGGTGATTCGACAGATAACGGAATGCCAGTGATTTGACGACACGGTCATTTTAGGGTGTCTACAATGATTTCAAATCTTTCATACATGACTATCTATGCAATAAAGTATTTAAGCAATAATTCACTCCTTAATACAATAATAGTCTAAAATCCCTTAAATCGGATTCAAGTCAACAAAACTCTAGTACCCAAAATAGTTCGTTTAGAATAATAGGAAGATATATATCTAATACCACTAAGTTGGAATTTGAAATAAAGTATTGAGTAATAAATTAATACATCGAACAATTAAATTTATTAACCACTAATCAATAATAAAAGTCATCTTTGATAGCTTTAAAAAGAAGAAACAATTATTTACCCACTAAAGAGAACCTAGTTTAATAGGGATAAACATAACCTTTTCACTATAGGTTAACCGATATATAATTTGTTGACCAAAGGTTCTAATAAAATGATAAAAGATACATCAAGTCTACAAGAATCATATCTAATAAATAAAAAATATTTGATTACACTTTTCTATCAAGTTTCAACAGTATAATATGTTTTCATTATTTTTAACAAATAACAAAGTCATTATAATCACTATAACATTAATAACACTTGAGATCAAAAGAATATTCATTAAGTTCTAACATGTTTATTACTATTAACTGAAGATTATTTACAATTCTATTTTTAATTAAAACCTTTAATCAATATAAATTCTCGAATCTAACTAATTACTAAATATCTAATGGTTTAATCCAATACTTAACTTCTATGCATGATTATTTTGGAATACAAAAGGGTCTGTAACATAATCTATCATCATAACAACTTTGCTAGAATTGATCTAAATAGTTAAATAATAGAAAGAACCACAATATATCCCTTAGAACTAAATCATTGATACACGAACGTGTGATCTTCAAAAGTAAAGCTAAGTAATGTACATGATTCTTAGATAACTAACTCTTAAATGATAAAAATGTCCCTCGTGAAGAGTTAAGAGTGCATTCTATCCATTTTGGCAAATACAGAATAAATATTTAGATGAAGAACTATCAATAATAATTACAAGAAAGATCACTTGATAAAACCGTATAATAAAACTTCACAACTTATCCAAATAACTAAATTTAAGTGAATCAAGGAAAACACTAGATTTGAAGGCTATAATCGGAACAACTAAAAGTTAAATCAATCTATGATTTAAAACCATACTACATAATGATGAAACATCAGATCAACTTAACTAAGAATATTCTAACTACATGATATAGTCTCATACTAGAATGTATTACATTTATCTTTCCATTCGATCTACTAACTAAAGATAACATGTCTTTATATATATATATATATACGTATACACATGTGTATACGTATACACATATGTGTATACGTGTACATTTATGTATACGTGTACAGATATGTATACGTCTACATACGTGTATACGTATACATATATGTATATGTATACATGTATACATGTATATACATGTATATATATGTATACATGTATAGATATGTATACATGTATAGATATGTATACATATATATAGATGTATACATATGTATAGATGTATATATATGTATACATCTATATATATGTATACACCTATATAGATGTATACATATATATACATATATACATATATATACATATATATATATGTATATATATGTATACATATATATACATATATATATATGTATATATATGTATACATATATATACATATATATATATATATATGTATATATATATATATGTATATATATGTATACATCTATATAGATGTATACATATATGTATAGATATGTATACATATATATACATATATATATATATGTATATATATGTATACATATCTATACATATATGTATACATCTATATATGTATACATCTATATATACATATATATATGTATGTATGTATGTATGTATATATGTATGTATGTATGTATGTATATATGTATATATATGTATGTATCTATGTATGTATGTATATATGTGTATATATGTATATATATATATATACATATATATATACATACATATACATATATATACATATATACATATACATGTATACATATATATGTATATATGTATATGTATATGTATATGTATATATGTATATACATATATACATACATACATACATATATACATATGTATATCTATATATGTTTATATATGTATATATATAGTTTAAACACAAGTGAAATGGAGCAGGTGAAGGTAGCGAAAAAGGAGAACAAATCAATTGAAGGAAAAGGTGGTGAAGGTGGCAAAGGTGGCGAAGGTATTTTGAACTCAGACCGCAAAGTGCCATACGCCGCGACAGGAGTCAATACAATACTAGTCAGAAGTGCAAGGAGAACTATTGTGGACATCCTAAGAGGGGAGTCGGATCAGCCGCGGGAGGAAGAGATAGAAATAAATGTGGCAGAGAAAGTCGATAAAGATATCAAAGCCCTAGAACGATCAGCGTTAATAGGTAGGGTAATTTGAAGGAACAGATCAAAGATGCAGATCAAGAAATGGATCAATGAAAATTGGGAATCGGTAGAAGTTGTTCATTTCATTCCAAAGCAATTCTTTGTAGTTGATTTCCAAGGGGAGGAAGAAAGGGATAAAGTTCTGGAAAAAATTCTATGGAAGATGGGTCTAGATTATATTTATGTTCAAAAATGGAGACCAAACTTTAACCCAAAAAACTTCGATCCATATAAACAACCAATCTGGATAAGGCTATATAATCTCTCCTTTGAGTATTGGTTAGGAAGTTGCTTATATCAAAAAAGAGATACTTTGGGAAATGTGGTGGATTTGGATATGGGAAATAGTGATTCGATCTACTATGCAAGAATCAAATTGATAGCAGTAAGGAAAATCCCTAAGAAAATAAAGTTGATCACTTCAGTAGGAGCTTGGGAATAGGAAATTGAACTTGAAGAAAGGAAGTTTTGTTGTCTTCTTTGTAAAAGTAGAAGACACATGGAATCAAGATGCCCTAGAAAACAAAAAGAAGAATCAGAGTACACCCCAGTTGCGAACAAAGGAAGTGCAGGAGAAGAAAGGAAGGAATTGAAGAACCAAGAATTTGAGAGGGATAACAAAATGCCTCCGTATACAGAAAGGAGACCAGGAATCTCAGTTGAATCAGCAATTAGGGAACAAAAGAACCCAGACAAGGAGGGTGAGATGGAGTCAAAACATGATCCCAGGGCAAATGCAAAAGGACTATCCAAAAAAAATATCAAGGATTCTGAAGGCAAGATGGAGATGAATGAGAAAATCAATCCCCCAAAAGAATTTGAGGCGTCGGTAAGAAATGAGAATCAAGAAGGTAGGGAGGAATCTTCTTCAAAGGTTGTGATGGAAACCTTGGAAGAAGGAGATGACTTAAGTGAAGCTTGGCCAGAGGACTAGGAGGTTGTTGAGGAAAGGGAGGAGATCAGAATAATTGACCATAGACACATTAGCCAGACTGCGGCAAGAGGTATCTGAGGTAAATCTAGTACAGGGAAGAAGGTAGGGAGGAAGTCAAATAAGGAAAAGAGAGAGGATTATGCAGCAGAAAAAGCGCTAACAAGCATTAGGAAGTACATGTTGAGATCCAAGGGAGGAAGTGCCTCCCTCGAGAAGCCATGAAAATCATTTCATGGAATGTTAGAGGCTTAAATGCCCCTAACAAAAGGCACTCAATCAAGAGCCAATTATCCAAACAAATGATGGATATAATACTTTTGCAAGAAACTAGGTTGGTTCAGGAAGAAGCGATGAATTTTCTCAAGCATTACAAACCATTGACAGGAGTTTTTAGTGAACCAAGAGGGATGACAGGAGGAGTTGGATGGCTGTGGAATCCATCCAAAGTAGACATCAAGGATATCAAGATCTATCAAAATTGGATCTTAGGTAAAGTCCTCTTGACTCATATGAATATTACCTTTTGGATTTTAGTCTTTATGGCCCAGTCAAATCAGAGGACAAAAGAGAGGTATGGAGAAGAATTCTAGATAAATTCCATAGAATAGGAGAAGAAAGGCTGATTTTTGGAGGAGATTTTAATGTGGTGTTGGGTTTAGAAGAGAAAAGAGGAGGCATGAGAATATAAAATAGCTCTGCAAAAGATTTCAGGAATTTTGTGGAGGAGGGAAGACTAATAGACATTCCACCTAAGGAAGGAAGATTCACTTGGACCAACAGAAGACAAGGCTTCACCAATATTGCTAAATGATTGGATAGGTTTCTATGTAGCATGGAATGGTTGGAAACTAATATGGCGATGGAATCAAGTATATTACCTTGTTCGTTGTCTAATCATTGTCCTATCAAATTGGAGATTAGTGCCTTGGTTAAGCCCAAAAACTCCTATTTTAAATTTGAAAAATGTGGTGGAGGAGAGAAGAATTGATAGAGCTTATTAGGAAGTGGTGGTCAGAGATCCCAAGAAATGGAGGCTCAGTTAGTTATATCTTTTGTAAAAGGTTAGCACATGTAAAGAGAAGATTAAGGGAATGGAATAAAGAAACTTTTAAATATATATTTCAAGAGAAGGAAAGAGTGGAGGGAGAATTGGAAGCCCTAAATGAAAAAATTGTAAAGGAAGGGATATTTCAATCGACTTTATAAAAGAAAAAGAATTAACGATAGAATGGGATGAACTCCTTGCAAGGGAAGAAGAGCACTAGAGGAATAAGGCTAGAGAGGTTTGGCTGGAAGCAGGGGATAGAAACACAAAAAATTTCCACAATTCAATAAAAGCAAGAAGAATGATAAACAAAATCTCAAAGCTCACCAACAAGAACGGGGTTGTTTTAAAGGAACCAGAAGAAATTGACAAAGAGATTGTAAATTATTTTTAGAATTTCTTGGCTCTAGAAGAAGGGTTTGATTAGAGGAATATTGAACTAGCCACAAGCTATATAAATCAAATTCTCAGGGAAGAAGAAAAGGACAAATTAGAGGAACCATTCACAGAAGAGGAAGTTAGGAAGGTAGCCTTTCAGCTACATCTAGATAAGGTGCCAAGTCCAGATGGCTTCCCAGCCTTGTTCTATCAGAAGTGTTGGTCTATCATGGGCAAGGAGGTTTGGAGGATTGTGGAAGACTTCAGAAAGAAGAACAAATTCATAAGAGAAATCAACAACATAGTCATCACTTTAATACCAAAGAAAATAGAGTGCAAAACGGTAAGTGATTTCAGGCCCATTTCTTTATGCAACACAGTGTATAAAATAATTGTGAAGACTATATCAAACAGACTAAAGCTGATTCTAGGAAGAATTATATCTTAAAACTAGAATGGCTTCACGCTAGGTAGGGAAATTGCTGATAGTATTATATTGGTCAATGAAGTAATCCATTCTATCAATCAATCAAAATAGAAAAGTATGTTAATCAAGCTAGATGTGAGCAAGGCATACGACAGAGTCAGATGGAACTTCTTACTAAGGATACTCAAGAAAATGGGATTTAGACATAAATGGCTCGAAGGCATTTTCCAATGCATATCCACGACAAGAATGTCAGTAGTAGTAAATGGTTCGCTATGTGGTTTTTTTGAAATATCACAAGGCCTGATACAAGGGGACCCTCTGTCCCCTTGTCTCTTTGTTTTAATGGTAAAAGCCTTGGGAGGAATGATCAGACATTGTTAGGAGTCTGGGGGATGGAAAGGGGTTCGAGTGGCCAGGAATATTGAACCAATCACTCATGCTCAGTTCGTAGATGACACTATGTTATTTGGAGAAGCTAGTCTCTCAAAAGTAGGGGCAATAAGGGGAGTACTGGATTGTTACACTAATTTATCAGGGTAATTAATAAACAAGGAGAAATCAAGAATGTATCTCTTTAACACTTCAAAAAGATGGCAACAACAGATTACTACCATTTTGGGCTGTCAAGTTGACTCAATACCGACCAAATATCTAGGTGCTCCTCTATTCGATGGGGCAATTAAGTCACACCTATGGGAAGAAGTGATATCCCACTCCAAAAATAAAGAGGAAGCCTGGAAGGGAAGGTGGTTGACTCTAGCAGGTAGGATCACTATGCTAAAAGTGGTTATAGGGGCAGTACCAATTCATCTGATGTCATGCTTTCCTATTCCAAACAAAGCTAAGGCTAAGTTGGAAGGCGATTGGAAAAAGTTTTTGTGAGAAGGATCCAAGGACATCAGAAGAATTCCTTTAATTAGATGGAATAAAGTAACTTGCCCGTAGGAAAAAGAAGGTATGGGAATGAGGGAACTGAAGATCCAAAATGAAGCTTTAGGAGCTAAATTGGTTTGGAAAATGGTCAAGCAACCCCAAAAATTGTGGTGTAGGATAATGCAGAACAAATATCTAGACAACTCAGACTCGAATAGACTCCTAACCATGGGCAATCTTGGGGGTGGAATGCAGACCACTAATTTTGGATCATTTGACGTGAAGTATAAATGATGAGAAAAAAGCAAATTTTTGGACTGACTCATGAGAAGGCTGGGTACCGCTAGATAGCATACAAGTGCTACAGGACCTAAAAATCCAAATGATTCAAGTAAAAGGGGAAAAGGTGGTGGACTATATCAAAGAATATGATGCTCATGGAAGAGCCAAATGGGTCAAAGCGGAGGAGTTTAATGTAGAATAAGAAGTTAAAAAAAATTAGGGAAGCGCTCAGGGAAAGAAAAGTTTGCATTAATAACGAGTCGGATGAAATTCAATGGTGTGGGGCAAAATCGAGATAGTATACAGTTAAGATAGGATACCATCTATTGAAATTGGAAAGAAATAGTAGTTCCTCTAAATGCTGGCCAAAAAGACTTTGTTGTGATAATCAAGTCCTTCCCAAAGCCAGGGCTTTCCTATGGACGGTTCTTCATAAGAGCATTTTAACAGGGGAGAAGTTGCAGAGGTTGGGTATAAATGGTCCAAATAGATGTGTATTATGTAAACAAAATGAGGAGACCCTAGATCACTTGGTCTTGAGTTGTCAAGTAGCAGAGGCTTGTTGGAACCATTTCTTGAATCTCTTAGGGTGGAAAGGAGCAAACAATAACTCGGTTGTAGATTTTTGGAAAAGTTGGCCAATGCTACAAAAGAAAGGGTTCTAGGGAGGATTATGGACTTCTCTCCCACCCATGATAGTATGGTAGATTTGGAGGGAAAGAAATCAAAGAATATTTGAGGAGAAAGAGATCACTATCAATAAGCTGATAAGGAAGGCAGAGATTGGATTAATAGAGATCCTAAATGCAAAAGCTAGGTTTACAAGAGGAAGTAAATTCACTTCTTGGGATGACCACATCATGAAGATTTGGCCAGGCTTGAAGATTCCTTGTGGGATGGACAAAGGGAAGAAGAGAAGGGAACAAACCAAATGGGTGGCCCCTCCTAGTGGAAGACTCAAGATTAATTTCAACGGGGCTTCTAAGGGAAATCTAGGGCATGCAGGATATGGTTTCATTATCAGAAATGTGAAAGGTATACTCTTGTGGGCAACTTCAGGATCTTTGAGGGTAGCTACAAACAACTATGCAGAGTTAGAAACCCTTGTTCGAGGTGTCGTAGAGTGCAAAAAAAGAGGGTGGACCAAAATAGACATTGAAGGGGATTCCCAAATAATCATAAATGTGATTATAAGAAAAGGCATGGAAAATTAGCTTTTAAATAAGGGTGTAAGGAGAGTCAGGGAGATGCTTCAGGAATTTGATTTTTCTATTGCTCACATTTTTAGAGAAGCTAATATGGCAGCTGATTGCTTGGCAAATCAAGGAGTCATGAGAGGTGAGAGGGACTTTGGCAGTTTGGATGCTGCAAGATGGGACAAGCTGGAAAAGGTACTTTGGCCAGACATGGAAGGTGCTCAGTTGAAAGGAGCGCATCAAGGGAGCCATATAACGGTTGTCACATTTGATTAGGATTAGTAGGAATCCAAGGGAGCTGGTCATGGCAAGAGATATGTTAGATATGGTAATATTTTCAAGATTTGCATCTCAGAACAGACTCTTGTCATGAGTATGTAGCTGCTACTTTGTTGGTGCAAGCTTTTTCTATTTATAGAAGAGTAGGGGAGGTAATATCCATCCTGAAGAAATGGTGAAGATCATGGGAGTTGAATGTCGTTGCCTAGAAGAAGGGAAGGAGCAGCAGGTGGGGTGTTTGTTTCGGTTGAGGGAGGAAGCCGCCCGAGAGGTGATCCTGCAAGTGATTGGTGGAGACTCGTGGAGTGGGGGACATGTTCATGATGGTCATGTTTATCAATTGTTCTTCGCCAATATCTCTCTGATCATGGGGTCTCTTTCTATGGGATAGCTTGGGGAGCTTGTCTAGTCGCGCAAGCAAACCATTCAGTGGTGATGGGGGGAATTGAGGCAATTGGAGCTGATCAGGCAGAGGAAACTTTGAAGGCAGCTTACAGAAGAAAGACTGGATCAAAAAAGGCCAGCGCTATTCTCGCTGCTTACAAGGAAGGCATTGAGAACAAAAATCTGGATAAATTCCACAAGCTTCTGCAAGAAAACAAAGGAGAATTCATGGATGGACAAGTGGGGACGCTGCTGGAGGCTATGGAGGGTATAATGACGATCATGCATGAAATAATGTAAGAAAGACTAATCATAGTCATAGAATATAGACTCAAGGCACTAATAGCCTCTATATAGATATGTAACTACGTAAGCATGGCAAACCCATTAGGGTAGTAGCCAGTAAATAAATTTTATTTTTCAGCCTTATTTTATACAAAAAGGAAGCCATCCCCAAGATGGCACTTGCCTAACAAAAATATATATATAGTTTAAACATTTGGGAAAACTATAATAAATTCTTTATTTTATTTTATTTTTAAGTAAAACCATGCCAAAAAGAAGAAAACCATGTTTTTTTACTGAAATACCACGTTTTTGGATTCAAAACAACCAACAATACTGCCTATTTATCTTTGTATTCATCAACAGCAACAACAATATTAAAAACATGATAACTTTCTCAAAACTCAATTAAATTTGAACTCGTAAAATGTTCCAGAAAGCTTACATAGAGACCTTCAAAACCCAGAAACCAATTTGTAATACTTTGAGTATATAAAAATTTGTTAATGAAGGAATATGACATTTTATTTTAAAGAAAAGTTTAGAAATTCTTCAAAGAAAGGATAAAATTTATTGAAGAAACAACCTCAAAAATGTTTTTGATGCAAAATCCCTTGAATGTATGTTCTGAGAGCTTCAAAAGCTAGATAATACTAATGAGAGCTTAAAATCAAATGGATTAAAAAGATTAATCCAAACCCATGGATCAAAGATGACTCTGATACCAACAGATATGAAATCACAAGCAAATTAAAAAAATAACAAATAGATATTATATTCTACAAATCAAACAATAATCTCTGCATAATATTAACACTATAAACTTGCATTTCTAATATCTAAGTGAAGAGAAAGATACAATATTATATGAATATGTCTAATTTATAGGATTTTATCACTATATTTCTTGCTTCAATTTGAGACTCTTTACAAATCTGTGCAGTAGAAAAATCAAACTTACACATTAAATCCATGATATGGAAAATATTGCAATCTTAAGGTTTGCAATTGTATATAGAAAATGTAAGAAAATTAATAACTCAGAACAGTTTCAACTAATGACGGAAACCAAAAAAAATTCATTTACATAGAACATTGAAATGGACATACCCAAATTTTGCTAATCTTCCAAAATCCCATTTCCTCCTTAATTCTAGGCTATGAAATATGTGATATTCTTTCTACTGAAATTGTTTCTTGCAACCATCAACTCTTCCCAACCTGCATGATCTATCTTACCAAGAATTTGAAAAACATAAAAGAAAATTACCCCTCTCATACTTACCTTTCTTGATCTTTTAAAACTGAACATATGACTTTTTGTCTTCCACAAGAAAATAAAATAACTCTTCCTCTTCAGATCTTGACACTCATAAACTAAAATTAGTTGCAAAATAAATATAAATCTCATTTCTTGCAAAAGATATAAAAGAATATGCAAATATAGAATATTAAATTATCTAAATATTTATTTCAAACTAATATCATAATTAATAAATGGATTTCAAATATGCCTTACATTCTTCCCTCCTAGGCTTGGACTTCCTCCTGGAAGTCATTACGAGGAATGAATATTTCCTGACTTCACACTTCCAACAAAAGTTAGTTTTCATTAATAAAAATTTACTAAGTCAACTAGATATTCTTTTTACTTGCACAATATCATTACTTTGTTCCAATCTTCTACAGATTCATTCATTGAAAGAATCCTTTCAATCTTCAATACTAATCTTCATTTCGCAAGAAATAGATTTAGTCTATAAATTTGCATACACAAAAATATATCAACCCAAATTAGCTCACATGATCTGCAACCACAAAATTAGTAACAATCCAGATTTTCTCATCACCCAACCATAGGATTCTTGAAATTGAATCCACCCCTGAGCAATCAAATAGAAACTTTTCCTTGATGTTCATCTTATCAAACAAATTTAATTTCATTTAAAAGAATTCTAATTCACAATTTAATTTTACTTTCAATCACAATAAATAAAATCAATAACTACCTTAATCCACGACTCCCAAATTCTCCCTTAAACATCAACTCCCAAATTCTCCCTTATACATCAACTCCCAGAACAACAACCACCCAACTCCCATAAAACATTTTTTCTCGCAAGAGTTTCATATATATAATTATAATCACCCAAAACACCATGAACATTAATTTCTCAAAACACCTTTAACAACATACTCCCAAAACGACATCTTGGGTATCACATTTTTTTTCTTTTTTTGAGCTCTGTAACTTTCCCGCTTCCTATTTTGAATTTGGCACTGGGTGGGAATGGACAGTGACAGTCTGGGGGGACCTGTGACATAGTCCCCTCCCCTAACTCTTGGGGATTTTTCTACTAGCATGAGTTGTCAGAGGGATCATGTGCTTTCATCTATGAAGCAGGATCCCAACAAGTGGAAGGAGGCACTTGTGGATACTGCTTATGGCAAGGTCAATTGCTCGGTCAACCTGTTGATCATCTTAGAGATAGAAGGAGCTAAGATGCTCAAACTTCTTAACCAGATGATTTTGAGAGTGGTGGCATCTATGGATAAGACCCTTGTTGGTAATTTTTTTGCCTTCAGGCCCAACATTGACTTGGTTTGTCATTGGATGGTGGCCAAATGGTCTCTTAAAGGGAGTGTCTCTGCCAGTGTTATGGTGGAGGGTGTTCCTATTCAAATTTACCTCTCAAGAAGATATGTTATCGATCCTGGCAGGTGGCCCTTGGCTGTACGGGAAGCACTCACTCTCGTTATGCAAATGGAAACCTGGCTTCAACCCCAAAGCAGGCCTCAACCAGTCAGCTCCTGTATGGGTGTGTCTGTCAGGTCACCCCCTGGAGTTTTGGGACGAGGAATTTTTTGACTGGATAGGAAATACCTTTGGTGACTATATGACGGTGGACAAAGTCACTAAGGCCAAGGCAAGGCTTGTCTATGCTGGGTTTTGTGTCAATGTAGATGTCCTTAAAGTCCTCCTACCTCTATTATTTTGGAATCCAAGTATGGGAAATGGACTCAAGGTATTCAGTATGAGAACTCTTGAGTCTTTTGTCAAAACTATATGAAACCTAGCCATGTCTTCACCCAGTGTAGGGCCCCCAAGCGCCCCCCACCTATGAAGGAGATGCATGTGGCTTCAGATGAAGCCCTGGAGGATTACCCCTTCAAAGAAGACATTTTGAAAATAGTGGACTCACCCCCTGCCTCCTTGGGGAAGTCTGTGGAGGCTCCGGTGGAAATCACAATGTAGGTCCCTTCTATGGAACAAGCTCAGTCTTTTACAGCTATTTCCCCAGAGGTAGCTGAACTCTTGATGATTGTCACTGAGTAGACCCAGAAGGCCAATGGACATGATGTAGAGGATACCCCTAAGCAGACGAAGGTTGAGGCCACTGTGGTCAATGGGGGACAAGAGGATTTGGAGGAAGGAGAACTTGGGCTAGACTCCAGTCCAAAGAAGGGTGGTTCTTCACAATAGTACATGATTAAAGGAGTGAGCAGCCCTGGTGAGAAAATGGGCTTTTCCAAGATCGAGAAGAGCTCCTTAGAGAAGAACTTATCACCATCCCTAGGAGAAGGTACAAGCAAGGAGAAGGTACAAGAAAGGATGCGGAGGACCAAGAGGGGTGGACTACCACAAAGAAGAAGGGAAAGAGAAGCAGTACAAAAATAGCTGATGTAGGGGGAGATAGCAGCAGAGGCAAACCATAACATATGAAGACCGGATAGAAGGAGATGGAACAAGAAATCACTAGGGGAAAGTAGTCGACCTTGTTGCCCCCCTAGAAGGATCAAGAAATGAAGATTATCTCATGGAATATAAGGGGGCTTAATAGCCCTCAAAAGCAGTAACCAGTTAGAAACTGTATTTTTGACAATAAAGTTGATATTCTTCTATTGCAGGAAAATAAAATGAGGGAGGAAAACTTCAAACTTGCTCTAATGAACATCTGGCCCAATGTGAACTATGTTATTAGTGGGGCTTAAGGTGCTTCAGGTGGTATTGCAACTTTATGGAGCCATAATATTACTGGGAGCATGAGGTCCTATGATAGGTATCATATTGAAGTCTCATTTCAATTTCACTCTAATAGGTGGAACCTTATCAATGTCTATGCCCCTAATACCCGCAGTAGCAGGAAGGAGGTCTGGGATAGCATGGCTGACAAAATCAAGAATAATAGAGGTATGAACTGGATGGTTGCAGGGGATCTCAACTCACCCCTTTATCCTTCAGAAAAATTGGGAGGAATTACAGACTACTCTGATAGCATGTCTAACCTTGCTAAATTCTTAGGGAATGTTGGCCTCATGGATATTGATCTGATGGGACAAGATTTTACCTGGTCCAACAAGAGGTAAGGGAGCAATCTTATTTAGTTTAAGCTCGATAGATTCCTTATCTCCTCTTATTGGGCCATTACTAACCTAGTGCATCTGTCAGACCTTCCCCAAGTGGGCTTTGATCACAACCCTCTGTTGCTCAACTGGTTAGAAAGCTGTAGAAAAGGCCCCTTCCCCTTCAGATTTGAAATGATGTGGGCCCTTTATCCTAATTTTAGAGATTTCCTTGCAGGGTGGTGGAATATCCTGATCCAAGGACTGGCTATTTTTAGATTGGCATAGAAATTAGCTAATGTAAGGAACAAGGTGAAAGGATGGAATAAGTACACTTTTGGCAACATCTTGAACAAGAAGAAAAACATCATGGAGCATCTCAGGGAGGTGCAAATTAGGAAGGAGCAAGGGAACAAGTCGAAGGAGTTGTAACCCCTTGAGATGAACCTTTCCAAGGAATGGGCGTGGACTCTTAAGGAAGAAGAGATCTACTCAAAGCAGAAGTCCAGGGTCCAATGGCTGAGGGAAGGGGACATGAATGTTGAAAAGCACTACGCAACTGAGAGGGGGGGTGAATCAGTTGTCACAAAAACTTAAACACCTCTTCATTTACACAAAATCACTTATCCACAATTATTATGATATAACAATGAATGCATGAAATCAGAAACTTAAACACAAATGCAACATTATACACAAGAGGCATCAGATTTTTATGTGGAAAACCTTAAGGTGGGGAAAAACCATGGAGAGGATTAGCTCTCAAAATATATTGCAATATTTGAAAAATGATGTTTAGGCTTTGTCACTCCACGGGCCCAGAACATACTGTCTCACTACCATGAAGTATAGCTAGGTCTAGTAGGCTCACTGCCTCAACCCTAAACCTAGAAAGATTACAATAAGGTTTGTTAAACCCTACTAGTGTCTCACTGCCACACTCACCATCTTATTCATGTTTGAGATTAAAACATTGAAGTAAAATCGATCCTCTTCTCTGCTTTGCCCTGCTCTACCTTATCTCCTCACCCATTTTCATTATTTTTCCATTCTCGCTCAAGGACACATTTTGCACAACTCAATCACAAGTACTTATACACTTCATTAACCTTGGAATGATCATCAAGGTCGGCATTACAATCATTAACCATTGGAGCAATCTCCAAGGTCAGCATTACAAACACTTACAAAATAGGTCCTGACCTATTACAACATTAAGCAAAAGAAATAAAGTAAATATGTATGTGGATCATGCCATGTCTTAGATGGGACTCAAACATGACCTTCCATGCCACAACACACTTCCACAATCTTCAAGGAATCTCCATAATTACTAGAATTAACCAAGTTGTCTAAGACTGGTTACAAGCTACATTTTCTGGGAACAATCTTCAAACACAATCTCAATTCATTAACACAGACCATTGTCAAGATAGGGACATGATTAGGAGACATCCACAAGCACATTATAATCATTAGGAGCAACCGCATGAACCTTAACCACTTTAGCCATAGGAATCTTCTCACTAGAACACATGAACTTCACTCTCTTCAATTGACATAAAAGAAACATAGCTTGTGGACCACCAACTACAATTGTAGGCACTTATCATCATCCTAGACTTCCTTGTAGAACCATAGAGAAAAATACTTTATTGCAGAGGAATGCGGAGCAAAATACTTTCTCCCAGTCACCAGAGAATAATCAGAGAAAGCAGGTTTTACTCTGTTGAATGCAACTCACTTAATTCTTCATATCGGAGGCTCAAACTCAGGATTTAACATCTTCAGGCATCCCTTTAAATAACTTACAATCTGTAGACCAAGATATTCAACTAGTGAGAAATGAGAAGCAATCTATCAGATTGTTCTTCTGCATACAACTCACTATCTATACTACACTTCACTATAACTCACTTGTATCTTCCAGAGGGGCCAATTTTCTCAATATTCTCAACATACAAAGCTTCTAAACAAGTAATAGAATAGGACATAGTTGACACTAATGACAACAAAGATATGTTGACATCAATGACAACACCGATTAGGCACATACTTGCAACAATCTCCCCCTTTGTCATTGATGGCAACATATGATGTGAAAAACTACAACAGCCATCAAGACAGGATTCTCCCCTATCTCTTTACACATCTGCACTCTCTCTTTCTAAGTTTTTCACATGACTTCTCTCCCCCTTTGACATCAATGGAAAAGGGCACACACTTGCACTCTTCTACTCAAATTCAATTTCTCTTCTGAACTTACTAACTACTCCCCTTGAGAAATAGCCCTAAAAGCATCAATCTGGAACTGAAGAAGCACCACCATATTGATGCACTCTTGTGCATCTTAGTTTAGAGTAGGAGGGGTGATAACCCCTAAATTGTCTCTGAGATACTCAAAAGTATCCTTAGGTAGAGGTTTGGTGAAAATGTCTACAATCTGACCTTTTGTAGATACATACTCCAACTTGACTTCATTCTCTGTCACCTTTTCTCTTAGAAAGTGGTATCTTATGGATATGTGCTTTGTCCTTGAATGTATTACTAGATTCTTTGATATGTTTATGGCAGTTGCATTGTCACAAAAAATTGCAATTGGATCTTCATACATAATTCTGATGTCCTTCAAAGTCTGCTTCATCCATAATACTTGAGTGCAACTACATTCTGCTGCAATGTATTCTGCTTCTGCAGTAGATAGGGATATTGAATCTTGTTTCTTTCTCAACCAAGATACCAACCTTTTTCTCAAAAAGAATGCACCTCCACTTGTACTTTTCCTATCATCCATATCTCTGGCCCAATCTGCATTAGTGTATGCACTAAGAGTGAAATCATTGTCTTTTGGATATACCACAAACCATAATCTATTGTGCCTTTCAAATATCTCAGAATTCTCTTGATTGCCATCATATGTGACTCCTTGGACTCTACTTGAAATCTTGCCACAAGACAAACTGCATGCATTATGTCAAGTCTAGTTTGGGTTAGATAAAGTAATCCTCCAATCATAGATATGTACCTTTTCTGATCTGCCATAGGCGAATCATCATTTTTTCTCAACTTACAACTGGTTATCATGGGAGTATTTGCTGGTTTAGAGTCTTCCATCCCAAACTTCTTTAGCAACTCTTTCACATACTTAGACTGAGAAATGAAGATACCTTTATCTGATTGATTTATTTGTATACCCAAAAAGAAATTCATCTCACCAAACATGGACATTTCAAATTCACTTTGCATATCTCCAACAAAAACTATGCACATACCTTCATTGCCTTCAAAGATAATGTCATCAACAAAGACTGCTACAATTAGGATTTATTCATCATTGATCTTGAAGTAGAGATTGTTGTCTGTAGTACCTTCACTGAACCCTATCTGTATCAAATACCTATCCAACCATGCATACCATGCCTTGGGGGATTGTTTTAATCCATACAAAGCCTTCTTCAATCTACATACCATGTCACCCTGATCTGATGACTGGAATCCTTCTAGTTGTTCAATATAGACTTCTTCTTCCAACTCTCCATTCAATAATGCAGACTTTACATCCATCTAATATACCTTGAAATAATTGTAGGCTGCAAATGCTAGAAACATTCTTATAGCTTCAATCCTTACCACCGGTGCAAATATTTCCTCAAAATCTATTCCTTCAACTTGAGAGTATCCTTTGCATACCAACCTTGCTTTGTTTCTTACTACTTCACCATTCACATTCATCTTGTTTCTAAAAACCCACTTGGTACCAATTACATTTTTGTTTGTTGGTATGGGAACAAGATCCCAAGTCTGATTCTTCTCTATCTACATCAATTCTTCTTTCATAGCTTTTACCCAATTCTCATCATTGCAAGCTTCATTCACATTCTTAGGTTCAATCTTGGAAATCAGACAGAAATTTACTTGTTCTTCTGCAGCTCTTCGTCTGGTCAAGATTCCTTTACTTTTATCTCCTATGATTTGATCTTTAGAACGATTAAGTTTTACATACCTTGGTGTCTTGGCAGCACTTTCCAGAGCTTGATTCTCTTCATCTAAGCTATCTTCATGTTGCACCACTTCCAAAACATCTAGTTTATCTGATTCATATCCACTTGAATCTAGAGACCTTTCCTTGCTTTCATCAACTTTGACATTTGCACTCTCAATAATCTTATTTAGCCTCTTATTATAACACTGGTAGGCCTTGCTCTTGGTTGAGTAACCCAAGAAGATTCCTTCATCACACCTAGCATCAAATTTGCCTAGATCTTCTTCACTTTTGATATAGCATTTGCTACCAAAAACTTTGAGATATTTCACAGTAGGAATTTTACCATACCACAATTCATAAGGAGTCTTAGAACTGTTACCTTTGACTTGGACTTTGATTAGGATATATACAGTAGTGTGAATTGCCTCTCTCCAATATACTTCTGAAAGATCAGCTTCCTTTATCATGGTTCTAGTAGCTCCTTGAAATGTTCTATTCTTTCTTTCAATGACTCCATTTTGTTGTGGAGTTCTAGGTGTAGATAATTGTCTCTTTATTCCATGTTCTTCACAAAATAAATTGAATTCATTTGATGTGAACTCTCCTCCTCTATCAGACCTTAAACATTTGATCTTCATATCCATCTCATTTTCAACCATTGCCTTAAATGCCTTGAACTTATCCAGAGCTTCTGATTTTTCTTTCAAAAAGGTAACCCAAGTCATTCTAGAATAATCATCAATAAGTAACATAAAATACCTGTCTCCTTGCAAACTTCTTACTTTGGTAGGTCCACATAAGTTTGTATGCACTAGTTCCAGTAATCCATCAACTAATTGATCCTTGCTTTTGAAACTTGTTCTTGTTTGTTTCCCAAATTGACACTCCTTGCAAATAGGATTAGCAAGCTTCACAAGCTTGGGCAAATCTCTAACAGCTTGTTCAATACTTATCTTCATAATGTTGTCAAAATTGATGTGACATAACCTTCTATGCCATAGCCAACTTTCATTAGTATGAGCCAACAAACAATAATTATCAGTTCCTTTCAAGTGATAGATATTACCTCTAGTCTTCTTACCAGTTGCAATGATTGTTCCGGAGCTTTCCCTGATCTTGCATCCATTGTCTTTGAAGCTTAGGTCATAACCTTTGTCACACATCTAACCCACACTCAAAATATTGTACTTTAATCCTTTCACATACAAGACATCTTCAGTATTATGCTTGCCATCAAAAGAAATAGATCCTTTTCCACAAATCTTACTAGTTGTATCATCTCCAAACCTAACCAATCAACCATCATATCTTTCCAAACTCACAAACTTACTTTTGTCACCAGTCATGTGGTGAGAGCAGTCACTATCAATAACCCATTCATCTTTGTCTTCAACAACCTGAGCAGACAGAGTACTTTCCACTAGTTTTTCTTTCTTCATACAACTAGCAGGATTAGTAGACACAGGTTCTTCTTAAATAGAAATAAACAAGCATTCATTACCAAAAGTACTAGCATTATCTGGTTCACCATTATCTATTACTCCATCATCATCAAAATCTTCAACATAATAACATTTCTTTTGGATCCTAGGCCTGTTCTCATATCTTTTCCTATTTCTTTCAATCCTTTCAGGACATCTAGAAGCAAAGTGGCCTACTTTACTACAGGAAAAACATTTGAAAGGTAATTTATCATTAAACTTACCAGATCCTCTTTGCAGTCTATCCACAAAGTTGGCTTCAATTTCATCAAACTCATCATCTGATTCTACCTTGTACTTTTCTGATCTGGAGGTTTTCCCAGAAGTATTGGCTTTGAAGGCAGACTCTACTTTTGGGAGGGCATCACCAAACTCTCTCATTTCAAAGGTAGTAAGCTTACCAAGCAACTAATCTCTGTCAATATCTTTTACCTGCATAAATTCTTCAATTGTAGCTACCTTATGAGTATAGGGCTTTGGCAGTTATCTGAGAATTTTCACTACGACTTCCTTTTCACCAAGAGTTCCCCCCATACCTTTTATTCCGGTGACAAGTTCATCAACTCTTTGCATAAAGGCTATTATGTTTTCATCTTCATTCATCTTCAAACTTTCATATTTCACCTTTAGACTTTGTAGCTTGGCCTCTTTCATAGAATCATCTCCCTCATATAGATTTTTTAGCTTTTCCCATACCTCATTTGTAGTTTCAAGATCCACCACTTTTGTCAGTACTGTGTCATTCAATGAACTTAACAAAGCATCTTTTGCTTTGACATCCACTTCATATTCCTTGATTTCGTCTTCATTCGTCAAACCATTATGAGGCAAGGTGCATTTTGTTTCTGCAGCTTTCCATACTTTGTAACCAAGACAAAGAAGATGACTTTTCATTCGTGCCTTCCAAAGAGCATAGTTTGTTCCATCAAAATGCGGCACTTCCTTCTTATAAGACATTTTTGGATCTTCCTCAAGCTGTTACACTTTCTTCAAAGGAACTTCACTCTAATACCAATTGTTGAAATGCGTCAGACAACTGTGAGGGGGGTGAATTAGTTGTCACAAAAATTTAAACACCTCTTCATTTACAAATTAATCACTTATCCACAATTATTATGATATAACAATGAATGCATGAAATCAGAAACTTAAACACAGATGCAACATTATACACAAGAGACACCAAATTTTTACGTGGAAAACCCCAAGGTGAGGAAAAACCATGGAGAGGATTAGCTCTGAAAATATATTGCAATCTTTGAAAAATGATGTTCAGGCTTGGTCACTCCACAAGCCCAGAACATACTAGCTCACTGTCATGAAGTATAGCTAGGTCTAGCAAGCTCACTACCAAAACCCTAAACCTAGAAATATTACAATAAGGGTTGTTAAACCTTGAGGGATGTTAAACCCTACTGGTGGCTCACTGCCAAGCTCACTACCACAATCACCATCTTCTTCATGTCTGAGATTAAAACATTGAAGTACAATCAGTCATTTTCTCTGCTCTACCCTGCTCTGCCTTATCTCCTCACTCCTTTTCATTATTTTTCCATTCTCGCTCAACGACACCTTTTCCATGACTCAATCACAAGTATTTATACACTTCAACCTTGGAATGATCATTAAGGTCAACATTACAATCATCAACCATTGGAGCAATCTCCAAGGTCGGCATTACAAACATTTACAAAATAGGTCTTGACCTATTACAACATTATGCAAAAGAAATGAAGTAAAGATGTATATGGATCATGTCACGCCTTAGCTGGGACTCAAACATGATCTTCCATGCCACAACACACTTCCACAATCTTCAAGGAATCTCCACAATTACTAGAATTAACCAAGTTGGCTAAGATTGGTTACATGCTACATTATCTAGGAACAATATTCAAACATGATCTCAATTCCTTAATGTGGACCATTGTTAATATAGGAACATGATTAGGAGACATCCACAAGCACGTTACAATAATCAAGAGCAACCGCATGAACCTTAACCACTTTAGCCATAGGAATCTTCTCACCAGAACACATGAACTTTACTATCTTCAACTGACATAAAAGAAAGATAGCTTGCGGACCACCAAAACATGAACAACTGCAATTGTATGCATTTATCATCATCCCAGACTTCCCTCTAGAACCACAAAGCAAAATACTTTATTGCAGAGGAATGCGGAGCAAAATGCTTTCTCCCTATCACCAGAGAATAATCAAAGAAAGCAGGTTTTACTCTAGTGAATGCAACTCACTTAATTCTTCATATCGGAGGCTCAAATTCAAGATTTATCATCTTCAGGCATCCCTTTAAATAACTTCCAATCTGCAAACCAAGATATTCAACCAGCAAGAAATGCAGAGCAATCTACTGGATTGTTCTTCAGCATATAACTCACTGTCTATACTGCACTTCATTGTAACTCACTTCTATCTTCCGGAGGGAGCAATTTTCTCAATATCCTCATCATACAAAGCTTCTAAATAAGTAATAGAATAGGACATAGTTGACACCAATAACAACAAAGATATGTCAATGACAACATGAATTAGGCACATACTTGCAACAAGGAACACCTCTTTCTTCCATCAGTCCACCTTAAGGTACAGGAAGAGAAATACCATTAGGACGCTAAAAAATGAATAGGGGAGGGAGCTTGAAGATGATGGGGAGATAGGGGGCCTTCCCTCTAAACATTTTGAAACCCTTCTTGTTGACTAGCATTCCAGTGCCCTTGATGAGGACATTGATTCCCTGTTAAGGGTCATTCCTCCCATAATTTTAGAGGATGATAATTTCTCCCTAACTAAACCTATCTTGGAAGAGGAGGTCAATTTTGTTGTTTTTTCCATGGGTGCTTTCAAAGCCCTGGGCCTGGACGGGTTCCCCCCAGCCTTCTTCCTAACCTTCTGGGAGATAGTTGGGAATGATTTTGTTAAGGTGGCCAAGGACTTCTTTAGGACAGGCAGACTTTTACGGTAGTTGAACAACACTTTTATTGCCTTAATTTTGAAGAAACTTGATGTGAAGCTTATGACAGACTATAGGCTTATTAGTCTTTGCAATACAGTGTACAAAATCTTCACCAAAATCCTGGTCTTCAGGCTGTAACCCCTCCTGGATAAACTCATTGTTCCTAATCAAAAAGGCTTCATCCAGGGGAGACAGATTCTAGATGCGACCATCACCACCCATGAGATCATCCATTCCATCCACAGGAGCAATAACTCAGGTATAATAATCAAACTGGACATCTCCAAAGCCTATGACAGGGTGAGTTGGGATTTTCTATTTAAAGTTCACAGGAAATTTGGCTTCGACTAGAGGATTGTCAATATTATAAAAGAATGTATTTCTATGATGCGTTTCTCGGTGCTAGTTAATGGTTCTCCCAGAGGATTCTTTCCCTTTGGGAGAGGCCTTAGACAAGGCGACCCTCTATTGCCCTATCTTTTCATATTGCTTACTAAAGTTTTGGGTAGGAATGCTTGTATCTTGTTAATGTGGGGGACTCTTAGGGGCATTAAACCTACCTCTACTGCTCAGGCTTTGGTTATACAATAGTTTGTGGATGACACCATTCTGTTTGGGATAGCCTCTATTGTGGAAGCTAGAAGATGGAAAGTGCTCCTCAATACGTATGAGAAGTTCTCAGGTTAGAGCATCAACTTTGAGAAAAGTCATATATATTTTCTGAATACCCTGGAGGACTTGCAGCAATAGATCACTAGAGCTCTGGGCTGCTCAAGTAAAAGGCTCCCAACCACCTATTTGGGCCTCCCTCTTACGACTTCTAAAGTCTCAGCTAAATTTTGGAAAGGGCTATTGGAGAGAATGCAAAGGAAACTGGCTTACTAGAAAGGGGCTCTCCTGAGTCAAGCAGGGAAGTTCCAGCTCCTCAAAGCTTCCCTCCAAGGGATGCCAAACTATACTCTAAGTCTCTTCAAGATTCCTAAGTTTGTGGCTGATAAGATAGAATAGATCCAAAAGAAATTTGTCTAGTCTGGGGTCGAAGACAAACAAAGAATTGCCCTTGTTGGGTGGGAAAAGGTTTGCACTCCCAGATATCAAGGAGGTCTTGCTCTAAGAAGAATTCATCTTATGAATTGTGCCCTCTTGTCCAAGGTGCGGTGGAACCTTATTCAGGGCAATACAGACTGGGGGGAATCATGGTTGTTAAGTATCTCAATGGGGATAAGGGCAGAGGAATTCTTGTGAAGAATAGCCTCCCCAAAGGCTCGGTCATTTGGAATAGGGTCCTCAAGACCCAGGGTCTTCTTTGCCAAGGCATCAAGTGAAAGATTGGGGACGGTAGTGAAGTCCACTTCTAGAAGGATAGATGGCTGAAGGACAAACTTTTGATCAAGCTGGAGTATGGCAGAATTGCGGATAGGGCTGGCAGGTTTTTGGATCCAAGGTGGCTGATTATATAAGGACTAATGGGGGTCTCAAGAATTGGATGGTACTATCTACTGGTAGTCTTGAGAGTGAGGAGGATAGGGTGTTAGCTCTATGGATCTAGAGGGAATTGGATGACTATAGACTCTCTCTCTTTCCCAAGAGAGATAGGATGATATGGGATAAGGATAATAAAGGCCTATTTATAGTCAAAAGTGCCTATGGTCTACTGTTAGACCCATGTGTGATCAATTATGGGGGAAAGTTTGGATGCCCAGACTTTTACCAAAAGTTAATTTCTTTTGGTGGATCCTGATGCATAACAAAGTCTTAACCATTGATAACTTGAGAAAGAAGGAATTCCAAATGCCAAGTATATGCACTCTTTATGGTTTGGAGGAAGAGACATTGGGCCACCTCTTTCTTCACTGCAGCTTCACTTGGGAGGTGTGAGGTTTAGTCCTAGAAAAATTAGATTTGAGTTGGTCCTTCAATAGCAACCTTGAAGCATTAGTTTGGAATTGGAGGCCCCCTTTCAGACTTGTCCTCCCAGTGTCCAGGGAGCTTTGGTCACAAATCCCTCCCCATTTAGCCTGGAGCCTATGGAAAGAATGCAATAATAGAATTTTTAGGGAAAAGGAAAAAACCCCTAAGGATGTATTCTTGTGCTTCTCCAAATTGCTTATGGAGAAGATCAATTCTTGCAAGTTTAAAGATGCAGAGAGCTCTCCAAGAAGGGAGGAACAAAGTGTCTTAAAATAGTGGAACATTAGCCTTGATTATTATCGGGTAGACAACTCTAAAAGGATTGCTAGGGATAAAACCAAATGGGCCTTACCTCAACAAGGGTGGTTCAAGCTCAACTTCAATGGTGCTACTAAGGGGAATCTGGGGGTGGCCAATCGAGGAGGAATTATCAGGACGGACATGGGGGCCTTCGTGGCTGCCTTTATGGGTGGAATTGGTCTAAAAAGAAATAATGAGGCTGAAGTGCTTGCTATGCTATGGGGAATAAAGTTGGCCATTTCTCTGAACATCAGGCTTCTTCATGTGGAAGGAGACTCCCAGCTTGTGGTTAATGTGGCCCTGGGTTTGACCCAAATTGGGTGGAATTTAGTGGACATCATGGGAGATATAAAACTACTTCTTAACGGAATGGAGGACTTCAAGATCTCGCATATATACAGAGAAGGGAATGTTGTTTCTGATGCCTTAGCCAATATGGGTAGTGGCAGAGAAGGATGGTGTTACTGGAGGAGCATGACCAGCCTGCCTACAGATGTTCATACCCTTATTCTAAAGGATGGTGATAGTCATAGGAATTAAGGAAGTCAGGATTGTCGTCATTCTCTAGTACTGGTTGGAGAGTGGCGGAACTGGTGTGTCTGGATGCGATGGGTCTAAGGAAGGTTGCATTCTAATTAGCAGAAAAGGTGGGTCTAACATTTTGAATTTTCAAAATCAGAGGCGCAGGACTTTTCAAAACTATAGAGGCAAGAATAGTGGTGTCTGGGACAGGTTCCGGTCTAGTTAGCAGACTTGTAGTCCTAGGTGCCATGGGTTAGAGGATTACATGGAATGCTGGAGTGCCACATCCTCTCTTGTTAGACTGCCGGCCGAGATGACAGGATGGCAAATCATTAGATTCACGAGCATCAGGACTAGGGGCTATCTGGAGGTCAGATTTAACTTGTTAAAAAGGACATCGCGTAGTTAGTTGGCTAGGTTACGGAGGATTGATTAGACAGTTCTTCAAATGGGCAATTATATTTGGTTAATGCCTGTTGCTGGTGACGTCTACCTTCACATGAAGTGGTGGCCAAGTCCTCTCCCCAAGGTAATGTTCTTAAGTGGCAAGGATGTGGTGTATCACTTCATTAATTAGCTACAATAATTATCTTCTTGCCATGGATTTCTCATTTCAACAGGCTTTCTCATTTTAACGGGCTGCTTGCTATTTTCAACACTACCTGTCTTAGTTTTAGCTACTGTAAAAACTACAAACCCATTTGCCTCTATAACTTTCAAGCTATCATGATGGGCAGAGATATTGTCAAAACTAAACGCAACTCAGCAGAGGAATTCAAACAGGACCCTATAGTGTGGCATATCATTCATGAAGGGGAGGTGGTTCCTTTTCTGGAAGGGATGATGGGCCACGATAAGAACCTCTCACGTCAGTTTGTGAAATCTTGGGATGATGAAACCACAGAAGTTAAGATTGGTGGCATTAGCTTTTAGGTGTCTGAAGAAGTGATCGGGCAGGCTACGGGGCTGCCTATTAGAGGGAAGAAGCATTCGAGACATAGCAAGGTGGCAGACCCTGAACATATGGCACTTTTCATTGAAGAGGGGGAGGTGCCTATGAAGTTGCACGGAGGGTTTGAAAGAGAAATGCTGCTAGAGCCATGGAGACAAATTTGCCTCATGATTATGAAATTCTTCATGCCAGAGGGAAGATTCAAGGTTTTTTATCACTACCACTTTGCTCTCCTTAACCATTTTAGGAACAAGTTGGAAATTAGTTTCCCTTTCTCTCTCATTTCTTCTCTGAACAATTCTATCAAGTTGGTTTGGGAGATTAGGGCTAAAAATGTTGGCCACCCAATTGCTCCCATTTATCAAGGCCTCATTCTGAGACTTTACCTGAGAGGAACCTCCTACAACAAAATAATGAAAATGCACGAAATAACAGAAATAGCATAACACTGAAGGAATTCATTGATCACAAGCCACTTCGAGGGGGCAACCTCCTTTGAGCAAGCTCAATACAATAAACTCGTGGATGTCTTCATTGGCCTCAACATGTACTTATATACTAAGTCTAATCTAAACAACTATTACTCCCCATGAATGTGGGATAATACAATATACTCATGGGACGACTTACAAAGCATATGTGTCCAACAGCAATATACTAACAAAGTAAAGAGAAGGGTTAAACACGAGTTCCTAACATCCCCTCCCTCTTAGAAAATCTTTGTCCTCAAAGCTTAAGATGTGGAAATTGTTGCTAAATCTGAAGCAGTGGTTCCCATGTAGCATCCTCAAGTTACATTCCATGCCACTGAATTAATACCTCTGTGATGGATCGAGAGTGAAGCTAACGAGTGCACCTGTCAAGGATGGCTTCTGGCTCCAAAATGATGGATCCTTCATTATCAAGTTTTGGTAAAACAGTTTGTGCTCTGATGTTGGTGTCAAGAACTTTCTTTAGACAAGAGACATAAAATACTGGATGAACGCGGGAAGGAGGAACTTCCAATTTATAAGCAACTGACCTAATTTTCTGAGGAACCTTATATGGCCCATAGAACTTTGGAGCTAGCTTATGATGCCCATTGAGTTTCAGGGAGGATTGCTTGTATGGCTGTAGATGAAGAAAAACCATATCACCTACTTGAAAAGTGTGCTCAGAACGGTGCTGATCGGCTTGTTGTTTCATTCGATTTCTTGCCATGTGAAGATTGTCCTACAAAATGTGAAGAATCTGGTCTCAGATTCGAAGAACCGTGTCAACTGCCTAAACTAGTGAACTACTGGGGGTGTATGGAAGCAGCACTGACAGTGCCTGACCATGGACTACTTCATATAGAGTCATTTTAGATGCAGTGTGGTAGGAGGTATTGTACCACCATTTAGCGAGAGGGAGCCACTTTGCCCACTGATGTTGTTGTTCTGAGGTGAAGCAACGAAGATAAGTTTCCAAACATTTGTTGATAACTTTAGTCTGACCATCTATTTTTGGGCGATACCATGAGCTCATCTTCAGTTTCATGCTAGTGTGGTGAAAAGTTCTGTCCAAAAATGACTGATGAAAGTTGCATCACGATTTGAGACAATGGAAGAAGGGATTCCATAAAGACGGAAGATCTGGTCCATGAAAATCTGTGCGACTAAGGAGGCAGTATAGGGATGGCTAAGGGCACAAAAATGACTATATTTGGAGAGATGATCAACCACAACCAAGATCACTATTTTCCCTCCAAATTTAGGGAGCCCTTCAATGAAATCCATAGAAATATCTGTCCAAATCTGTGTAGGGATGGGCAAGGGTTCAAGTAATCCAGGAAGGAGTGTCATTTCACCCTTGTTGCACTAGCAGGTATCACATTCAGCCACCATCTATTGAATTTCCCTTTTCATTCCCTTCCAAAAGAAGTTACGTCGTGCCCGCTCATAAGTTTTGAGGAACCCAAAGTGCCCTGCCGATGGAGAAGCATGGAGTTCATAGAAGATAGCCTGTTGAAGATCTATGCTCTGGGGAAGCACCAGACGACCCTTGTATCTCAAAGAAGCACCATCCCAAGAGTAATGCGGTATAGCAGAAGGGTTATTGGCCAACTCTTGGATGATTTGAGATAACGAAGAGTCATTGACATAGCCCTGCTGGACAGATTCCAACCAATTTGGAATAGGCATAGAAATAGTTCAAAGAGAAGCTTGGTCATCAAATGTGCAAGAAAGAGCATTTGCCACAATATTGTCCTTACCCTTCTTGTAAGTGATCTCATAGTCATAACCCATGAGTTTGCTAACCCATTTCTGTTGTGCTGGGGAGGAGACCCATTATTCTAGGAAATATTTTAGACTCTGGTGATCAGTCTTGATGCATAAATGATTCCCTAATAGGTATGGCCACCACTTCTGTATTGCATGCAAAATAGCCATCATTTCCTTCTCATATGTAGAGAGTACTAAATTCTTACCTAAAAGGGCTTTGCTAGTGAATGCAATGGGATGTTCATCTTGAAGGAGAATAGCACCAAGTCCATTACCGCAAGCATCACTCTCAATAGTTAAGGTCTTGGAAAAATCTGGCATAGCTAGAATAGGTGTAGTACACATAGCTTGTTTCAATTTTTCAAATGCACACTCAGTAGCATGTGTCCATGTAATAGAATCCTTTTTCAACAAAGCTATTAATGGAGCTGCAATCTTCTCGTAATCCTTGACAAGCTTGCGGTAGTAGCCAGTAAGTACCAAAAAACCACGGAGGCTCTTGAGTGTCTGAGGATGCGACCAATTTTTCATGGCATCTATTTTGGCAGGATCCACATGAACCCCTTGGGCTGAAATAATATGCTTGAGATACGCTACTTCCTCCTACCCAAAAACACATTTAGACTATTTTGCACAGATATGATGATCAAAGAGAAGTTGCAGTACATGATCCAGATGCTGGAGATGCTTAGCGCATGTTTCACTATAGATGAGGATATCATCAAAGAAGACTAGAATAAATTTCTGCAAGTAGGGCCAGAATATTTTATTCATTAATGTCTGGAATGTCGAAGGAGCATTAGTGAGGCCAAAGGGCATGACCAAAAACTCATAGTGGCCATCATGCGTGCAGAAAGCCGTTTTAGGGATATCATCCTCATGAACCTGAATTTGGTGATACCCAGAATGAAGATCCAACTTGGAGAAAAAATGAGAGCCATGAAGCTCATCAACAACAGGAATCAGAAAATTATCCTTGATTGTGATGTGATTAAGTGCTCTAAAGTCAATGCAGAGGCGCCATGACCCATCTTTTTTCTAGACAAGAAGAACTGGTGAAGAAAACGAACTGGTACTAGGGTGAATAATACCTTGCTTTAGTAAGTCTCTAATGAGCATCTCAATCTCTATCTTTTGGTGAAATGGGTAGTGATAGGGCCTGATGTTGGAAGGAACGCTTCTAGGAAAGAGCTGAATATGATGGTCCTCTAGTCATGAAGATGGCAATCCCACTAGTTCAACAAAGACACATGCATATCTATCCAAATTTTGTTGTAGATCCAAAGGAGTAGTGGAGACCGCTGATGGTTGAATCTGAATGGAATGGAGCTGAGAAATGACACCATGTGAATTCTTCTTAAGGAGATTTTCCATGCGATGTGAACTGATGATGCTGAGAGACCCTGGTTGTAAGCCTTTCAATGTGTGTTTTTGCCCATTGTCTAGAAACTGCATCCAAATTTTAGCAAAATCCCATAAGATGGGTCCCAGTGTGCGTAACCATTGAGCACCCAAAACCCCATCACATCCGCCTAAGGGCAAGGCAAACATGTCAAAGCACAGGTTATAATCTCCAATAGAGATACGCACATTGCGACACTTCCCTTTGCAAGGTAAGGTGCCCCCATTGGCAATCATGACTTCAAAGCTAGAGCAAGGATGGACAAAACAATCAGCCTGTTTGGCAATCCCAGGGTCAATGAAGTTATGAGTGCTATCAAAATCAATGAGTATTGTAAGAGGGAGCTTCTTGAAGTAACCCTTGACCCGCATGGTTTGTGGGGTGGTGACTCCTGCTAAAGCATGGAGAGATATCTCTAGGTGGTTGTCCTGAGGAGGGTCAATAGGCGATTGTTGAATGTCGACCTAATCATCTACTGTATCCTAAGCATCTTCATAAACTTCAGTTGCAGGTGGAGAATCCACATCCAAGAGATAGAGCTTTTGCTCAACACATCTATGTCCCCGAGTGAACTTCTCATCACAATTATAACAAAGCCCTTTTCTCTATGTGCCCACATCTCTGCTTCAGACAAATGCTTGATAGGAGTTGTTCTAGGAGCTGGCGTGATTGGAGGTCTTTGGGAAACTATATTTCTGAATGGAACAAAAGTGGATTTGGAGCGCTGTTGAGCTGTGATCTTTTCCTCCACCAACTTAGCCAACCCTAGGGCTTCCATCATTGTGTTGGGATGGCATATTTTAACCTCAGATCAGATTGCATCCTTTAGACCACTAACAAAACAACTCCTAAAGAATTCATCAGATAATCCCTCTATGTGATTGGCCAGTTTCTCAAATTCTGTCTGATATTCTCTCACAGTGCCAGTTTGGCAAAGTTTAGTGAGTGCTCCTGTGAAGTCATCAAAAGCACTAGGGCCAAATTGTTACAAAATGAGTTTACAAAAATCTGTCCATTTTGGCTCTTCATGAGCCTTGATGTACCGAGGGAACCATTGAAGAGCTTCATGTTCCAAATGAAAGGATGCAAGTGGGACTTTGTTGACATCAAAAGTATTATGGAAACTGAAATATTGTTCTACCCGGTATATCCATCCAGTTGGATCATCACCATTGAAGCGAGGAAAATCAAGCTTTGGCCCATGAAAATTGCTAGAAGAAGAGAACCCAGTGTCTGCAGAAGACTCTGGCTGCCGTTTATTGTTCATGGCTAAATGTTGAAGATTAAGGCCGAGAATTTTTCATCCAGATCTTGGAGTTTGGTCTTGAGGGCTGCAAGTTCATCCTCCATGTTTTTTGCTCCTGCCGGGTGACAACCATAACCAGGATTTTTTTTTTGGGGGGGGGAATGGGTAGAAAAACAAAAATAGAAAAATTTTAGTAAAGGAAAATCTGGATTTGGGAAAAACTCTGATGGGTAATTGGGGTTTGACTAGGTTTTGGACACTTTCTGAGGGACAGGGAAGCAGAAAATGGGGATTTTAGAAGCAAGGTAAAAGAATGGGAAAATTTGTCCAAGAGGGACAAAGGAGCAGAAATAGGAACTAAACACTGTGGCAAAATTTGAAGGCGATTGGGTGAGAATCGAAGAAGTTATGGCAAACCCTAAAAATAGACAAATATGGGATTTCTAGCTTTGATAAGTGGAATTTGGGATAGGGTCCTCAAGGAAGGAAATATGCATAATGGAATTTCAGGGGTCCAGTGAATTTTCAAGGGAAACGGAGCTAAAGCAAAGAAGATATGGCAAAAAAATAGATTTTTTTTTTCTAGAAACGATCTACAATGGGATCTGTAACGGCTCTAGATAGATGCAATCTATGATTTACCAGCTGGCAATAGATATGGACCCCATGTATGTTCGGCTTCCTAAAGGTTCAGGGGATTCATTCGGCTACCAATTCTATCTAATGGCTTGTGTATTGGGGCAGTACCCCTCACTCCACAAATGATAGCTCTTGGTTTACCTCACGGATGGGAACTAGTCAATCAAGTAGGGGTTGTTGCCCTTTTCACTAGCAGGTCCTCTCAATGGGCCAGCTACTTTAGGGTTCCTGTGGTACTCCTCACAATGAATTTTAGGGCTATGCCCAAGCCCTTCCCACAGTTAAGCAGATAGGGATTATTCCCTGACCTAAACCTGCAATTGAAATGAACAATACAGATGCAAAGAAAAAAGAATGATTGCAATAATCACAGTGCCTAGAGGCCACTGCAAAAAAAATTTGGCAGAAATTCCACCCAGCGAGCCCAAGAAAGTGCTCTGATACTAGATGAGAGGAACCTCCTACAACAAAATAATGAAAATGCACAAAATAACAGAAATAGCATAACACAGAAGGAATTTATTGATCGCAGGCCACTTCGAGGGGGCAACCTCCTTTGAGTAAGCTCAATACAATAAACTCATGGATGCCTTCATTGGCCTCAACATGTACTTATATACTAAGTCTAATCTAAACAACTATTACTCCCCATGAATGTGGGATAATACAATATACTCACAGGATGACTTACAAAGCATATGCGTCCAACAGCAATATACTAACAAAGTAAAGAGAAGGGTTAAATACAAGTTCCTAACATTACCACTTTCACCTTGCCCTATGTCCCCCAAAACAAATTAAAGTCAAGCTGCTTGAGGACCCACAGCTGAGCGTGTCTCCTAGTTCTATAGGGAAGGTGAAGACCCATGTGGGGACTCATAAGATCCTTAGAACCCCTAAGGGTGATCCTCACACTACGGATGATAGCCCTGTGGGAACCCCTGCCACCTCCAAGAAGAAACCCCATCAAGGTGTCACACAGGCGACTGGGAAGAGGCCGACAAAAAGAGATAGAATGGAGGTTGAAGATGAAGGGATGGCTACTGAGAAAAAAGCTAAGGGTAAGGAGTTTGTGATTACGGCAAAGCCTGAGGATGAAGGGGCTGCTACTGAGAAAAAAGATAAAAAGAGTAAGGAGGTTGTGCCTACAGTAGAACTTGTGAAAATTATGGAGCTGGATTCTGAGCATAAGATTGCTGGTAGTGGGGAAGGTGCGGAGACTGTTAGCCTGAGGGTTCATCAGTCTACCCACATTACTGGTAAACCTTCTGTGACCCCCCAGGGGGTGGAGATTTATGATGAATCAGAGTTTGTGGAGGAAACTACGGAGGGAGGGGAAGAAACCCCCACCGAGTTGGTGCATGAAGTTGAGGGGACTAGCCACTTCACCTCCATGAACAAATCCAATTCTGAGGATGTGGGTGAGGCTGCTAGGGTGTCTGGGGGATATGACAGTAAGAGAAGCTACTCTCTGTACGTCAAGACTACTGAAGACCTGAGGCAACTCTAGGAGAAGATGGAAAGAATGTAGAAGAAGTGGAAGGTTATGGCTGAGTTTGCTGCTAAGGCCCTGCACTGGGCTGCGTTGATCTTTGTGGTGGTCAAGGATTTGGATGAAAAGGTCAAGCAGGTGGGGATTGACAGCCTAGGGGATTATAAAGATATGGTTGAATTTCTAGCTAAATACAGGACGACTAATAGTCCCTAGTTTCTTATTGCTTCTGTTGTTTTTGTTATTTTTGATTAGGCATTTTTTATCTGTTGTTCATGAACTGTTAATGTGTCATTCCTAGATTTTTAATGGTTCATAGCCTGGGGGCCATTTTGTATAAGGTTTTGGACCCTCTTTTCCAACTAAACTAATCAAAAACATACTCCCAAAACAAATCAACTCCCCAAACATTATCATTTTATATATATCCCCAACTCCCCATTATGCTTTCCATCACAACACCCATTCCAAGAAACATAATAAGAATACTCATATAAAATTTCATCATTCATGATAAATTTAAACATGCAAACAATATATTTCTTTCAAGATTTAACTGTAACATTCATTTGATTCATAGACAGAAATATAGCTCATTATTTTCTTACTTCGACTGTCCAAGTTAAGCTCAGCCCATAAAACTTTCCCAAACAATTCATAACAATCAAAAAATACCATTCTTTTCATTAGAATTATGTAATGTCATCATAACTTATCTTAGAAACATACTTATATCATCTAAATATAACTGATAATCAAATTCATTGCAACATATTCTTCTATATCAACTCTTAACATTTAAGCATCACAAATATCATTTACATACTTCATATATACTTTCAATGGAATTGGGATGATTAGTGCCAAATAGAACCATAATGCTATAGAATATATCTTACAATTTTACAATGTACATTCCCCAGGCCATCTACTCCCCTATACAAACTACCAATGACTTCTCATGAGTATGGAAATCTACACAATTCACATTACTTCAGGAACAATCAACACTGATAATGCCTCAAAATAAAGAAATTTCAATAATTAAAATTTTCAACTAAAATTTCATTAAATAAAACAAATTAAATAGTGGAAAACAATAGTTCAAATAAAAACTAAAAACCTTAATAAAATAGTCCTTGAGGCAAAAGGACAATTTTGTAATTACAATCAACCAAATATCTAAAAGAAATCTTCAAAACCACTAGCTCGATAAAACAAAGGAGATAATGACAAAATAAAATTTTCAAAATTTTTCATAAGACTTTTACATCACAATTCACCACATGATTTCAAATGAGCCACCTAAGGGGAGGAGGGGAATGTGGTGGTTTCAAACCACATGGAGCTCCAACATATACCACAAAAGAAATAGATCATGAAATTTATGCAATTATGAGCATTCAATAGTTATGAATAATTAAAGTTTAGAAAACTCCCTTTTTCACAATGTAGCTCCCTTATCACAACAATAGCTCCCATAAACAAATCAATAGCTCACTAAGAACATCAACAATAACTCCCACACACTAGTAGCTCCCAGTAGCTCCCATACACAAATCAATAGCTCACATAGAGCATCAACAACAACTCCCACACACCAGTAGCTCCTAGTATACACAAATCAATAGCTCACATAGAGCATCAACAATAACTCCCACAAATCAATAGCTCACACAGAGCATCAACAACTCCCACAAATCAATAGCTCACATAGAGCATCAACAACAACTCCCACAAATCAATAGCTCACACAGAGAATCAACAACTCCCACAAATCAATAGCTCACATAGAGCATCAACAACAACTCCCAATAGCTCACACAGAGCAACAACAACTCCCAATAGCTCACACAGAGTAACAACAAATCCCAATAGCTCACACAGGGCAACATCAACTCCCAATTTAGCTCACACAAAGAAACAACTCGGAATAGCTCACACAGAGCTTGAATAATGGCTCACACAGAGAAATGAAAATGACCCACACAGAGCTTCAATAATGACTCACACAAAGCAATGATAATGGTTTACATAGAGCTTCAATAATGGCTCACACAGAGCAATGATAATGGCTCACACAGAGCTTCAATAATGGCTCACACAGAGCAATGATAATGGCTCACATAGAGCTTCAAAATGGCTCACATAGAGCTTCAAAATGGCTCACACAAAGCAATGATAATTATTTAACATTTCCAATCATTGAATTAAAACAATAATTTGGCCAGAAAAATAGAATTAACAACAAATCTCATACCTCCATTCTTCAGGCTAGAATCCACCCCCACAACTTTCACCCATTTCTTCTTCTATCTCCCAAAATACTTCCAAGAATCTGTTATAGAAGATTACAACACTTTTTCCAAGAGCATCCATCTATGAACATATTTTTATATAAGTTGAATTTTGATTTATTAAACGTCTATTCTGTATCATTAATCAATCAAAATTTACCTCGACTTACCAAGATGAGACCCAAAAATGGGTTTACATTACCAATACTTTTACCCCAAAGATCTCAAGTGTTGTAACCTGGTGCTCTGATACCTATGTAATGCTCACTCAAGAAAATACACCAAATTATTGAGAAATAAAGAAAATACAATATGATTACAGGGACAAATTTACTTATTTTGAATAATTAACATCCGATATTTCATTGTAAATAAATTACAAGATAGCAATGATTCATATACAAAAAATACACATTTGCAATAATTGTCTTAAAATCATCCTTTCGCAAGGTGGAGTATACTTTCTCAACTCCAGTATCTTGCACAGTTATTAGTTCTAAATCTGCACACTAAGTGAAAACATTAGTTTTGCATAGTCTAAACAAATATCAATTTCACAAAATGACAAGCCTAAGGCCCTAAGGGGCCGACCTAATGTCTCGAGGGCTCAAGATGGCCTTGCCTACGTACGCGTAGTGCAGAGACTTTGTAGTTCAGGACTTGAACTCGCAACCAAAATATAGTTTCTTATAGTAATGATAATAAACAATTCAATTAAACAGATATCCTTGTCATACAAAGACTGAAGGGGTCGTCAAACATTCTTAACCCCAACTAGATAATTCCATAACTAGAAAACATTAAAATAACAATCTACTCTAATATATCATCTTTGAAACTTCATCAAGTCTAGAATACAAATTATGGTTCATATATATAATCAATTACTTATTGAAGATTCCACAATATAATATCAAATTACAACTTTACTACACTATATGTCCTTTAAATAGGATAAGATTATCACTGATAATTACAAGGTATAAGATAACTACTAACTTAAAATTAGTAACTTGGTTGATCAAAATATTTACTCTTAACAATTAATCGTTAATTACAAGTATAGGAAGAAACAAAATATCTATTCCAAGTTCTTGTAACATTTTGTAATCAAAGATATAAATGAATATTTCAAGTCAAGAATATAATGAGTTCAAATCTTTCATACATGACTATCTATGCAATAAAGTCTTTAAGCAATAATTTGCTCCTTAGTATGATAATAGTCTCTAATCCCTTAAATCAGATTCAAGGCAACAAAATTCTAGTACCCAAAATAGTTCGTTTAGAATAATAGGAAGATATCTATCTAATACCACTAAGTTGGAATTTGAAATAAAGTACTGTTGAATAAATTAATACATCAAACAATTAAATTTATTAACCACTAATCAATAATAAAAGTCATCTTTGATAGATTTATAAAGAAGAAACAATTATTTACCCACTAAAAAGAACCTAGTTTAATAGGGATAAACATAACCTTTTCAATATAGGTTAACCAAGATATAATTTGTTGACCAAAGATTCTAATAAAATGAGAAAAGATACATCAAGTCTACAAGAATCATATCTAATAAATACAACAGATTTGATTACACTTTTCTATCAAGTTTCAACTGTATAATATGTTTTTGTTATTTTTAACAAATAACACAGTCACTATAATCACTATAACATTAATAACACTTGAGATCAAAAGAATATTCATTAAGTTCTAACATGTTTATTACTATTAACTAAAGATTATTAACAATTCTATTTTCAACTAAAACCTTTAATCAATATAAATTCTCGAATCTAACTAATTACTAAATATCTAATGGTTTAATCCAATACTTAACTTCTATGCATGATTATTTTGGAATAACAAAAGGGTCTGTAACATAATCTATCATCATAACAACTTTGCTAGAATCAATCTAAATAGTTAAATAATAGAAAGAACCATAATATATCCCATAGAACTAAACCATTGATACACAAACGTGTGATCTTCAAAAGTAAAGCTAAGTAATGTACATGATTCTTAGATAACTAACTCTTAAATGATAAAAATGTCCCTCGTGAAGAGTTAAGAGTGCATTCTATTCATTTTGACAAATACAGAATAAATATTTAGATGAAGAACTATCAATAATAATTACAATAAAGATCACTTGATAAAACCGTATAATAAAACTTCACAACTTATCCAAATAGTTCTAAATTTAAGTGAATCAAGGAAAACACTAGATTTGAAGGCTATAATTGGAACTAAAAGTTAAATCAATCTGTGATTTAAAACCATACTTCATAATGATGAAACATTAGATCAACTTAACTAAGAATATTCTAACTACATGATTTAGTTGTTGAATACAAAGAATACTGAGAGGGGGGTGAATCAGTATTCTGAAAAACTTTTCATTCACACATTTATTAATCCATTTACCAAATTCAATAACATAAAAGCAAAGTAAACACAAGAAGAGAATCCACAAATTCATAACACATAGACACCAGGATTTTACGTGGAAAACCCAAAAAGGGAAAAACCACGGTGAGTGTTAGCTCACAATATATTATGATAGCAATACCAAATTACATGAAGGCTCATTGCCCAGGGACTCACTATCCAAAGAAGTGCTCACTGCAATTGGCTTACTACCAAATAGAAGAGAAGAGAATATATAAAAAAGTGGCTCACTGCTAGGAGAGGACTGCTACAGGTGCATCTACAAAATGCTAGAGTGCAGTACCAATTTGCTCAGTGTACAGATTCAAAGGACTTCATAATGTCTGTCCTGCCTTTCTGCTCTACTTTCACATTTACTTCAGTCCTTCTGCCTTTACTATCCTTTTTGCTAATTAAAAAACTACCTTAGGTCGTACAATCATAGAATTCACATTCTACACTCTACTACTCTAACTCAACACCAAAATCCATCGAGTATATATATCTACAAAAAGATTCATCTCAAAATCATGTCGGCAAGCCAGACATGAAATGTGTATACAAGTGTTATACCTTGTCAGCTTGATCTTGTACACAAATAGGAATACAAACCCAAACAAGCATACAATAGTCTTCATATAGGTCGGCATCAATCATTCAACCACTTGGATTAATTATTCAAATAATATATTCTCACCACATATAGATCTAACTTGCCTGTCAGCTTGTTCCTTTAGAACATACTTGACCAATTCAACTGTCACATCATAACTTCCTCTGCGGACCATGTGAGACTCTAAAAATCATAGACAACATTCATTATGGACATCTTAGCATACCTTCAGAACCGCAGGACATAATAATCCTTTATAGCAAAATGCGGATCTTGGAACTATTGCTCTGTCACAGTGAAGTATTGGCAAATTCGAAGCTGATACTGGAGAACTTGTAGAATGTGATCTGTTGAATTCATAAGTTATAACTCTGGATTTAGGTAGTCATGGTATGTATCTTTGTTGCCTCAGAACCACAAGATAAAATATGCTATAGCAGAGGAATGTGGACCCTTTTGCTCTGGTACTGTACATTGTTCCTGACTTAACTCTGTTCACCCGAACTTAGATATTTCACCATATAACTTCTAGAAGAATTCAGAACTTGAACATTGGAACATATGATCACTAAATAGCTATGAACAACGCACTTGAACCACATAGAATGATCTTCAACTGCAGAGACATACTGACTCAATCTCTGTCACTTTGTAGTTTGACCATACTTAGCCATTTTGACTAAGTTAGTCTTTCAGACCTTTGTCAATCCTTGGTGTCATGACTGAAATATCTTTACCATTCTTTGTTGCCATCAATGACAACATACAGCATTCATCATAGCAGTGTCTCTTGCTAACAATAGTCTCATACTATAATGTATTACATTTATCTTCCCATTCGATCTGCTAACTAAAGATAACATGTCTTTATTATGATAGTGACGGTAATAATAATTGAAACATTCTAAATAATCTCCTAGACAAACTTGTTATATATATATATATATATATATATATATAGTTATAGTTAAAACATTTAGGAAAACTATAATAAATTCTTTATTTTTTTAAAAGCAAAACCATGCTAAAAAGAAGAAAACCACATTTTTTTACTCAAATACCACATTTTTAGATTCAAAACAACCAACAAAACTACCTATTTATCTTTGTATTCATCAGTAGCAATAGCAATAATAAAAATGTGATAACTTTCTCAAAACTCAATTAAATTTGAACTCATAAAATGTTTCAAAAATCTTACACAGAGACCTTCAAAACCCAGAAACCAATTTGTAATATTTTGAGTATGTAAAAATTTGTTAATGAAAGAATATGACGTTCTATTTAAAAGAAAAGTCCAGAAATTTTTCAAAGAAAGGATAAAATTTATTGAAGAAACAACCTCAAAAATGTTTTTGATACAAAATCCCTTGAATGTAAGTTCTGAGAGCTTCAAAAGCTAGATAATACTAAAGAGAGCTTAAAATCAAATGGATTAGAAAGACGAATCCAAACCCATGGATCAAAGATAGCTCTGATACCAACAGATATGAAATCACAAGCAAATTATAAAAAATAACAAATAGAGATTAGATTCTACAAATGAAACAATAATCTCTACATAATATTAACACTATAAACTTGCATTTCTAATATCTAAGTGAAGAGAAAGATACAATATTATATGAATATGTCTAATTTATAGGATTTTATCATTGTATTCCTTGCTTCAATCTGACTCTTTACAAATCTTGCACGAAAAAAATTAGACTTACACATTAAATTCATGATATGGAAAATATTGCAATCTCAGTGTTTGCAATTATATATAGAAAATGTAAGAAAATTAATAACTCATAACAGTCTCAACTAATGACAGAAACAAAAAAAAATCATTTACATACATACCCAGAGTTTGCTAATCTTCCAAAATCTTATTTCCTCCTTGATTCTGGTCTGTGAAATCTGTGATATTCTTTCTACTAAAATTGTTTCCTGCAACCATCAACTCTTCCCAACCTGCATGATCTATCTTACCAAGAATTTGAAAAACATAAAAGAAAATTACCCCTCTCATACTTACCTTTCTTGATCTTTTAAAACTAAACATATGACTTTTTGTCTTCCACAAGAAAATAAAATAACTCTTCCTCTTCAACTCCCAACACTCATAAACTAAAATTAGTTGCAAAATAAATATAAATCTCATTTCTTGAAAAAGATATAAAATAATATGCAAATATAGATTATTAAATTATTAAAATATTTGTTTCGAACTAATATCAGAATTAATAAATGGATTTTAAATATGCCTTACAGAAATGAAAATACCTTTATCTATCTGATTGATCTATAACCCAAGGAAGAAGTTCATTTCCCCATACATTGACATTTCAAATTCTTTTTGCATTTGATTTGCAAAATTTTTACACATACTTTCATTTCTACTAAAGATTATATCAATGTCTACATACACTTACACAATTAGAATTTGATCTTCTCCTACTTTGATGTACAAATTGCTATCTATGGTACCTTTATTGAATCCTTGCTATAATAAGTGCCTGTCTAACCTTGCATACCAAGATCTGGGGGCTTGCTTCAATCCATATAGTGCCTTCTTCAACTTGTAAACCATATCCAGTTTGTCTGATAAGTGAAATCCATTAAGTTGTTCTATGTATACTTCTTCCAATTCACCATTCAAGAAAGCAGACTTCACATCTATTTGATATACTTTGAAATCCTTATGTTCTGCAAAAGCTAAAAATATCATGATGGACTCCATTCTTACCACCAAGGCATAAGTTTCCTCATAGTTTATTACTTCTACTTGTGAGTAACCTTTACACACAAGCCTTGCCTTGTTTCTTACCACTTCTCCATTCTCATTCAGTTTGTTTCAAAATACCCACTTAGTTCTAATCACATTTTTGTTTGTTGGTCTTGGGACAAGTTCCCAAGTCTGATTCTTTTCAATCTGCATTTGTTCTTCTTCCATAGCCTTGATCTAATACTCATCCTTGCATGCTTCAATCAATGTTTTAGGTTCAACTTTAGAGAGTAAACATAGATTTACCTATTCTTCAATAGCTTTCATTCTTGTCAACACACCTTTATTCTTGTTACCAATGATTTGATCTTCAGAATGATGCTTCTGCACATACTTGGGAGTTTTAGGAGTCTTTTCCTAAGCTGCTTCTTCTTCTTCAATCTGTACTTCCTTTTCATCAACATTTTCTTCTTCTCTGCAAGAGGACTCATCTGATTCATATCTATTAACTTTTGAATTCTTTTGTAGATCCTCATCAACTTTTACATTTGCACTCTCAACAATCCTTCTTAACCTCTTGTTCTAGCACCGGTAAGCTTTTGTTTTAGCAGAATACCCAAGGAAGATTCCTTCATCAAACTTTCCTAGATTTTCTTCATCCTTTCTGATATAACATTTGCTTCCAAACACTCTAAAGTACTTGGTAATAGGAGTCCTTCCATACCATGACTCATAAGGGGTCTTTATACTATTTTCTCTTGCCTACACTCTGTTCCATATATAAACAGTATGAATTGCCTCTCTCCAGTATAACTCTGGTAGATTTACTTCTTTTATCATTGTCCTTGCATCTTCTTGAACAGTCCTAGTCTTTCTTTCAACCACTCCATTCTGTTGAGGAGTCCAAGGGTTAGATAAGTGCCTCTTTATTCCATGATTCTCACAAAACATGTTAAACCCAATGGAGGTGAACTCTCCACCTCTGTTAGACCTCAAACATTTAATTATCATATCCATTTCATTCTCAACCATGACTTTGAATGCTTTGAACTTATCTAGGGATTTAGATTTTTCTTTGAGAAAAGTAACCCATGTCATCCTAGAATAATTATCAATCAAAAGCTCATGAAATACCTATCACCTTGAAAACTCCTTACCTTGTTAGGGTCACAAAGATCTATATGCACCAATTCCAATAGTCTAGTAGAAGATTAATCCTTGACTTTAAAACTTCTTCTTGCTTGCTTCCCAATTTGACATTCCTTACAAACAACATTGATGGGCTTTGTAATCTTTGATAGATCTCTCACAACTTGAACTGAACTTATCCTTACCAAGCTATCAAAATAGATGTGACACAATCTTCTATGCCATAGCCAACTTTCACTGATCTGATTCATGAAGCAATAACAATAACCACCTTTAAGCTAATAAACATTTCCATGTGTCCTCTTTCTAGCAACTATCATAGTTCCAGAATCTTTTCTGATCTCATAGTCACCATCCTAAAACACAAGATTGTATCCTTTGCTACACATTTGTCCAACACTCAAGAGGTTATGCTTTAAACCCTTAACATAAAAAACATCATCAATATTATGCTTTCCATCAAAACTAATTAAGCCTCTTCCACATATCTTAGCAATTGTATCCTCACCAAATCTAACTAGTCCTCCATCATATTTTTTCAAGTTTAATAAACTTACTTTTATCACTAGTCATATGATTTGAGCATCCACTGTCAGTAACCCAATAATTCTTTTTCTGTCTGGTATGAAAAGCAAATATCAAAGTACCTTCAGTATTAAGACTTACTTCTGGAGCCTTTTCCTTCACACATTTGTTAGTGTTAGCAGAAACAATATCATCTTTTAAAGCTATGAACAGACATTCAGTATCCTCATCATTTTCATAATCAGATTCATCATTAGATATACTTGCATCTTCTCTAACATAGTAGCTTTTCTTAGGCACTCTACTTTTGTTCTCCCTATTCTTACTTCTCAAAATTCTTTTTAGACATCTTGAAGCATAATGACCTATCTTTCCACAACTAAAACACTTGAAAGGCAGCTTACCACTATACTTACCAGTACCTGATTTCATTTTTCTCACAAAGTTAGCTTCCACATCATCAAAATCCTCCTAATTTGATTCCACAGTCTTCTCATATTTTCCATCCTTGAAGGAAGTCTCAGCCTTTGCACTACTTGTACTAAATTCTCTCATTTCAAAAGCATTTAAGGTGCCAAGCAACTGATCTTTGGTAAACTGATTCAGATTTTGTAATTCTTCAATAGCAAAAACTTTATGACTGTAAGCTTTAGGAAGAGTTTTGATTACCTTCAATACCACTTCTTTTTCATCCACATCTCCACCAAGTCCTTTGATGCCATTGACAACTTCATCCACCTTCTGTAAGTAGCTTGTAATGTTTTCATCTTCAGACATTTGCATGATCTCAAACATGAGCTTCAAATTCTACATTTTATCTTGATTGACCTTATCATCTCCTTCATGAATACTTTTTAACTTTTTCTAGATTTCATTAGTAGTTTTCAGATTCATGACTTTCACTAATTCAAAATTAGTAAGACGACTTAAAAAAGCATACCTTTCTTTACCATTGGTTTCAAAGGCCTTGATCTCATTTGCAGTACTTGGACCATTTTCTGGTATTGTGTATTCAGTCTCAACAGCCTTCCAAATCTCATATCCTTGAGAAATCAAATAACCTTCCATCCTTATTTTCTAGAATGCATAATTTGTTCCATTGAACAAAGGAACATCCTTCTTATACACCATCTCTGATGTACCTCAAGCGGTTAAGCTTTCTTCCAAGGAACTTGGCTTTGATACCAATTGTTGAATGCACAAGACAATTAAGAGGGGGGTGAATCAATTATAACTTATAATTCCAAAACCCTCAAACACATTTAGATCCACATCAATTCAATTAACCCTTAAACTGTTATGATGATTAAGCATGAAAGCAAATAACAAAATTGAATCAAATCAACATCAAACATAAGAGAACACCAAATTTACGTGGAAAACCCAAGAAGGGAAAAACCATGGTGAGGATTAGCTCACGGTATAAAGTAATATCAACACCAAAAAATAATAGGCTCACTACCAAAGGACTCACTACCCAAAAGAAAGGCTCACTACTAAAGCTCACTGTCAGAATAGAGAAGAAGAAAGAAAAGATTGTTACAAGGAAAAAACTATCTCAATGAAACATAGAATTCCACCACAACACCATCAACACATTTGCAATCATACTAAAGAATTGTAGACACCTTCTGCTCACTAAATCTAGTGATCTAACACATGAAAGCTTGTACTGCACCACACATTCAACCACACTATTATTCACATCACATCCATTGTGCGCACACTCGATCATGATCCCTTGATATTTATTTATATTGTCTTCAAACTTGAGAACATTCTCCAAGGTTGACAAATCACCTTAACCTAGAAAATTCAAATTAGGTATGGACCTAAACATTCCCGCGATGGAAAGGAATGAATGCAGACCACACCACACCTTAGCTCATACCTAAATCCACTCTTACATGTTACTCGATGCTTCCACAATCACTGAAGCACAACCGCAAGTAGTGTAAACAACCAAGTCGTCCAAACTTATGTTAACACTATGAACTTTTAAGTACACGCTTCCTCAAAGATCAAAAGATAACTTGTGGACCATGTGCCTAGCTTGAACATGATCTAGAGGTATCCACAAGCACCTGAAAACTAACAAATCCTTTCACAACAACTTTCACCTGACGGAAGTTGACACCGAAGCACTCAAACAACTCTATCATACCCTGCAACTCAAGAAATCAGCTTGCAAAGCACCAAACCACAGACAACTTGAAATTAGGATACTAGAAAAGGAAAAATTAAGATGAATTATATTGTCACTATAAATCAGAAGGGTTGAGTTAAAGTAAAAATATCATTGCACTCATTGTGACAAAGATGGGAACTTGGAAGAGAGGTGTTCGAAATTACACCTAGAATTAGTGCCTCTAAACGAGAAGGAAGAGCAAGCTAATATTATACAGAGACCCATAGATATTTATTGTACTTTAGTTATTAATGAGAATCTTTCATGTTTATTATCAATAAGATTACAAAATTTTGGTGATAGGTTGCAGAGAGAAGAAGAGCTCACACAACTATTCCAAAGTAAGATGCAATTGAAAGGCAAGAAAGTTAATGCTATGTTTGACTCATGTTCACAAGAAAGTTTTGTTCCCAATAGGTTGATTAGTGAATTGGGATTGGAAGTTGTGAACCATACACTTATTTATTCTTTGGGATTGTTATAATGTGGAGTAGAAATGGGCATAGTAAATAAATTCAAATTGTGGTTTGGTCTACACCCAGAGTTCAAAGATGAGGTATTGTTTGATGTTGTTTGGAATTAGATGTGAGTGAACTAATTCTTGGGAGTCCTTATTTCTACATGCAATATATTTATTATAGGAATAATAATTAGTTTAATTTTACATTGAATGGGAAAGAGTTTGTCTTGAATTCGTATGAGGTTAGGTCTAACAGTGACACTACTAGCACTTCAAATTGCAAGAGACTAATCACTACAAATGGAAGAATTGTTTCCTAATTGTTTGAGGGGAAACAAATGTATCAAGAGTAGCTAATGTTGGTATTGTAAAAGAGAGTTTCATATGTATGGGGAGTAGAAAAATAAATAGTGTGAAAGGTTGTCTTTTGAAAGAAAACAAGTGCACATTACAAGTGGAATAAAGCATGAGGTTAATTTGAAATTACTAAGGTTAGTTAGCATTGTACCATTTAGGTGTATTGATGTGTATTTGAATCGATCCAAAGGTAGGTTTGTGTAATAGTTAGTTTATCTTCATGCAAAGGGTGAGTTAGGTTGGCTTTGTTGTTTCCAAGTCACATTGAGAAGAGTCTTAATGGAGGCAAGGGGACAAGATTTCCTTATTCTCAATTTTGGTAAGCTTTTGGGGACTAAAAGATTCACTATTAGAGAGGCATAATCAAAATATAAGATCAAAACTTATTGGGCCATTGGGGTCATGTTGTTCTAATTCATTGGAGTTTTGACAAGGGATTGCAAGATGGATTTTCTCACTTCTTTTATGTTACAAAAGTGGTTGTGATGATGTCTAACATCAAGGAATAGGAATGGTATGAGATATCTCTAAGAGTCTCCAAAATAAGTTGTAGGCCTTAGAATGACTTGAAAATCTCATTTTAATGAACTCATCAGTTTGTATAGGCATTGAACTCACCATTGACTATGGTGAATACTCCAAAATGATAGTCAACACACCATATACCATGGAAAATGTCAAAATACTATGATGAATGCACAATCATACCCAAGTGGCAGAATTAGAGATTTTGCCAAAACACTGAGAGAATGTGGACTATGAAGAGTTTTCACCATTTGGTTTTCCAATATGATATTTAATATTCTATTTTCATGTATGAGAGGTTATATTAATGTCATATATTATTTTCCCATGAAGTGTTTGGAATTACCTCTCATGTTTATGGTGTTTTTTGCCCATCTCTTGATTGTATTAAGTGTGGTAGAAGGTATGTTCATGGTAAGAGTGTCATTGCACATGTTGTAAGAGATTCAAATTTATGGTCAATCACTAAATCCATTAAATTGTATGCATTTGTAATCAACCTTTTCATACTAGAATGGGAAGTGAATTTCTCTCTAAGGGAGGAGTTTTCACCCACTTTTAGGTTGCTCTAGAGAAAACTCAATGTGTATGCTCTTGTGAGTTGTTTGCGTCTTTTTATCAATAGTTTTTGGTCTTTCATGTTATTTCCTTTAATATGCGTTTGGCATATTGTGTTGGTAGCCATTATATAATGGTTAACATGTGTATATTAAGGGTTTTATGAAGAAATTACAAGTAGATATCCATTGTTGAAACAACAAATGAGGCAAACCCTATTTATTTATGAATCATGTAATGCCCACCCTAGTATTTCCCTAGTGTGCTTTCTGATTCATATTTTATATGTTGTTTTGAGTGTTTACCAGTGTGTTATGTGATTCTCATTCTTTGATCCATTACACTAAACTTGCTGATGAAGCCTATTGTACCATCGAGGGGTTCTAAGTGTGTATTCTGGATGACAATCAAGGTGTTTCTGATGGGGTTTTGCATTGGCATTTGTTATAGGTGTGATTGTCATATTATTCCAGCATTGTGAAATGTTGTTGGTTATGCATCATGTTTCTAGATCATGCTAGTTGTAGATGATTACATTAGATGTGATGATTTATACCATGTTGGGGTGGATTATGTTGCTTCAACTATTATATGTGGAGTAGGTATACCTAATGGCTAACTTGAGTGTACATGTAAATTATAGGTGTTTGAAATGTGGGAAATGTGGAGAAGGTTTACATGGGATTCTAAGCCATCTCACCCTTATCCATGTGTTTTGGAAATCCATAATGTGTGTTTGAGTCATTTATGTGTGTTTCCTTAGCTTTTTGCACTATGTTTTAAATTATCTCGAAAAACATGTTTTCTGTGTTTTCGAAACATTTTAATGATTTAGTTGAAAATTATTAATTCTATCTTAGTAAAAAAGTTTATTGCATTATGATAAAGGAATAAATTTAAAGTGATTTCAATTCTTTTCTGAAATTTAATAGTTTTCCTTCAAAAGGATTGAATTGCATTACTTTGGAAAATTGAATTCTTTAATATGTATTTGGACTTTTCAGAATGCGGTTAAGTTAGATTGCAAACCTAGTCGGAGAAATTGTATTAATTTAATTAACTAATTTTCCTATTATTTAAAAAAGTATTTGAGAATTAGAAAATAGAAATATAAAAGAAAATGAAACTAGGGCCTTTTTGGTATAAAGGGGAAAAATAGGCTTATTTGCATATTCATTCTATTTTCTTCGCTCTCTCTCAAACCCTCTTCTTGCTTCGATTGAAAAGATTTTTGTGTGGATGAGAAATGAAGAATTCTTGTTTGCTTAGATTGGGATTCAGTTTGATGATTGCTTGGAGGATTGAATTGGCTTGGAAGAATATTGCATTCAAAAACTCTCCATTGTTCTTGGTTTTAAAAGATTGTTTGGAAAGGTAATCTTCTCTGACTTCTTTGTTTTTAAATTGTCTTTGCTATTATTTTTCCATGCCACTACATGTGATTTCTCATGGCTTCATTTGATAGGAATGAGAGTTTAAAATGAAATTGCAGTTTCTATGTATTTATTTGCTTGTGTTCTTGAGTTGGAAACTTGCAAAAACAAAGATATGGAAAATTTTATGTAGAAATGCCCACTTGAATTTTATTTCATAAGTAGAGTGGTGTTCATATTTATTACAATGGGTTGTTGTTGTTTTTTTGGATTAAACCTATATTCTAGAAGTTAGAAATTTATCCAAGGTAGCATAGCAAACTTTAATGGTGAAATTGGGGGTTTTATGGTTATTTGCATTATGAGAAAAATATAGATTTTGCAATTTAGACCCTAATTGAATGATTTGAAATGTGGGATGAGTAGTCTCTCTTATGAATGTATATATTGCATCTTTTAAATTCATGTCATGATTTTTATCACCTCATTTTTTGTGCCATGCCTAATTTGTAAAATTGGTAAAAATGGACGTATAGGAAGAGGTATAGTGTAAGAAAGGAGTGGATCCCACCATGCACCACGATACAAAGGGATCATAGGAAATAGTGAGTGGGGAGTTTAATTAAGGTTAACCATAATCACATTGGGTAATAAAATTTAATAATAAGATTTCTACGGCAAAACAAGGATGCAATCTATGATCCAATTTTGGTCGTAAAGAGCATGTCACAACTCATTGAGTTGGTGATTGTTGGAGTAGACCTCATATGATTGGGCTACTAGCTACTTGAATTCTACGTACAAAATAGGGATGCTATTCTAGATTCTATTTTGATCGTAATGACACTCCTTGTCTTGACTACTATGTCTCTCTTCCTTGTTTACGATTGGATTTGTATTCAACGGGATGTGACCCTAGCATTTGCATGCGCATTGAGATACTTGATTCATACTTATATGTGTGTGTTATGGCCTATTATTTATGCCTTGTTTGGTATGAATTGAAGGTGTGATAATCTCCCTTATGATTGAATGTTGTGATTTCATTCTATTATGTTTATTGGCTTTTGTGAGCCTTTCATTCTTGTATGTAATTATTTGGTAGTTGTGTCATGTGTTACTTGCATGCATTAGATTGGAAATTGTGCCACGTGTGTTGTGTGCATTGAATGTTTTCCATATGTTGCCATGTATACACTAGGTTTGTGTGAGATGGTTTGATAGCGGGTTTTCCATGATCATCTTCTCTGTAGCTCGGGGGTTTCCTAGAGTGGCATATATAGCTATTACGCTCACTGATGGCAATATGGTTGGGAAGTGAGTAACATTTCCCCATTGGTTTGATCACAATGATCTTTCAGGTGTTGGTTCACTTCCTAGTCCTTTTTATAGGTTGATTATGTCATGCTATGTTCCTATTATAGCACCTAGGAGAGCGTGTTGGACTTATGGTGTTTTATACACTTGTAGCATTTCATTTTTGTATATTGTAAATATTTGTAAAGTGGGTCCTTGAGACCATTGTAATAAGATTTTAATGATTCTATGATGTATTTTATGATGTGGGTTATGATGCATCCATGTTTAATATGGAACCCTTTGAATGTAGTTATTATTGGTTATCATTGTGTATTTTTCCATGCCTCAATTTGTGAGGAGGTTGGCATCATTTGAATGATTTTTCACATGTTGCAATCTAGCTATATTAGCATGTTTAGATTCATTTATATGATGTCATAATTGATTATTATGGATATGTTAGTATTGGATCGTATTCTGCCCACATAGGTGGTGAGGATCCTATCATTGCTTTTGGTATGTGTCGATGTTGGTGTCAAACATGCATATCATTTTGTAACGCTTTTGTCTTATTTTCTATGTGGACATTGTTGGCTTAAGGCATTATTTTCATGTTTGGTAGTTGGGCTTACATGACTTGGTGTTTTCTAGAGCATCAAAATCATGTTTGGAGTACTTCATGGGACTTGTAGAATTTTTTGGGTTGAAAGTTTAATTTTTTGTCAACTTTTCTAGACACTACCAACACTACAGCACCCAACACTGTTGTCTAGGGACCACAACACCAAGTGCTAGTTTACATGGACCATAGCACCAAGTTCTAGTGTCCAGGACTACAGCGTCCATCTCTTGTGTCCATGCAATCGTGGACAACAAGCTTTTCCCAACTTTTCCTGATGAAACTTTCTACATGAAAGTTGTTCCCCTTGGACCTTTGTGTCTTCCCATGCTGACACTTCATCAATAGATGTCTTTTTTTGGAATTTATTCCCACTTTGCATTGGGAAGCATGCCTTTGCATGAGATTGTTTAGTGACCATTTCAATTGGTTGAGAGCTTGCACCTCCTAGTTGAACCATCCCTTTGGTGAGTGTTTCCCTTGTGTTGGGATGTCTTGTGTAGTCATGGAATGGGTTGAGGGAGTTGTCACCCTCATCCTAATCTATGTGTTCATGAGGGAGCAAGGTCGTGGATGTATATCTGATCTTCTTCATGAGTGACATCCATCTCTCGTTTGATCGTAATGGTGAATTGTCACATGATGAGTGAAGTCTTCCACTTGTGTCACCTTGCTTAGTGCAATGGTGATGTCTTCTTAGGAGTTGTTGTACTTGTTACAACATCTTATGTGCATGTGAGTGCAATGCAACATGTACATGTCACACTTGCAAATGTGAAAATTTTCTTCATTCAGTGTTTTTTGGCTAATGTCCTAGGTGAAATCTTGGTGGATTACATTTGGCATTAGAGCCAAGTTGTAACATTGGGAGCTCTGTGTTGTGTGTTATGCTAAGTTTTCTCAAGCATATGTGGGGTCCTTGTGTGGTTGTGTGTTGTGAGTAGCATGTGTTTTCTTCTGATATGTCTTCATTGCATGTGTGTGGTGAAGGAATACAATATTTTGGGGTTAGATAGACCCTTGTGGTTTCCAGGAAGTTACTTTTGTGTGATTTTCTTTCTTGATGTTCTGAATACTTGGCAAGAACCCTTGTAGCATGTGTAAGTGCTTGAGTGACCTTTGTAGGATCATGTTGGTGCTTGTGTGACCACTTTTGATAGTGTAGTTATGGAAACCTTTGTGTGAAAGGATATACCATGTTTTAAGTGTTGATTGAACCTGGTGTGCTCTTTTAAGAGTTATGCATTGTTTGTGAAAGAGATGATGTTTTGATCATATGCATGATATTTGAAGAAGATTGTTTTAGTAATGCTATTGTAAATGGACCTTGCATTTTGTACCTTGTTGTGTCTATTTTATGTTGCAAGAGTAGCATAGCCTCTTACCCACTTGTCATATTTGAATTATTAATTGCCTCTTTATGGTTATTGGAAGTGCTTGTATGAAATACATCTTGCATTGTCTTCTCTGAGAGCATGTCTTTGTGTGTGAATTAACTATGTGGGTGTAAGAAATAAAAATGTTGCATTACTAGAATAGATCATTTTGGTAATGACTTATGTCCCCAAATTGCATTCTTCCCTAGGATTCATGTGGTAACCTAGGTGTGATTATTACATTGCATTGATTGAAAGTTAAAGAGAAAAAGGGGTTGTGAAAGGGTCATTTACATAGTTCTTGTGATGTATGATGTGTTAGAATAATGAATGAAATAGAAAACACTACATCTTGTGATTCTAAGTGTGTTCTCCTTGTAATGTGTGCATTTTGTTTTAGATATGCTTGCCATCATGTTGTGGTGAAATTTAGCATTATGTGAATGGAACGTTGGGTAAGAGCTTGACCCCCAACCTAATTCTCTCTCATGTTTTGATTTGTGTTGAATGTGAATGTTGCAATTGTTGGCAAAAAAGTTAGCATCCCCCTTCAAGATTCATGACATGGCTTAACCATCTCCCACTGGTCCTTATCTGGGATGGTAGCGATTTCCTAATAGGTGTGCCTTTTGGGAGAAACAACTAGCTCAGCACCCTACAAGTGGTATCAGAGCTGGGTCACGGGTTCGAATCCCCTCAGGTAACACTAAGGGGGGATTATTGGCAAAAAATTTAGTGTCCCCCTTCGAGATTCTTGACATGGCTTAATTGCCTCTCATTGGTCCTTATTTGGGATGGTAGCGGTTTCCTAACAGGTGCATCTTTTGGGAGAAACGGCTAGCTCAACACCTTACAACAATTAATGAATTATCCATATGATTAGTGGATCCCTATGGTGAGAAATGTTAACCACTCCTTGTTGTGAGAGTGATGTGTTTTGATATATTGGTTTGTGAACCTAATTTTGTCCTAGCTTAATCTTAGTTGTTTAATGATTTCTAGTGTAGGACTATGTGTATCCTTGCATGGTGATTGCAACTCCCTTGAATGGGATGCAACTTATGTTGCTTGGCAACTTGAGTTATGTTTGTTTGGTTAAGTGCAAATGATCTCATGCTTTTTAACATGATTGGAGTCTTAGAAGACTTGTTTGTTTGGTGTGATTGAGTGTGTTCTCTTACTCGCCTTGGATTTTGCAATCCAAGTGTAGTGTAGCATTGTACTCCCTTTCTTGTGGCTAGAATTAGTCATGTAGTGCATGTAATGATACCTTCTTTCTTTGATTTGGTAAATTCACTAAATGTTGTAAGGGTCAGCATGGAATTTGTATTCTTGTTTATGAATAAGTATAGCCATCAAATTTTGGCATTTATTTATCTTGTGACTTTTATGGTCAATCTTAATTTAATGTTGAAATTGAGCTCATTTTATTCCTTATTGTTGGAATCAACTTTTCTTACACTTTGGTTTTTATTTATTTATTATGGTGGCTAAGCTTGAATGTTTTAATTGCTAGTTGAATGTATCATGTAATGCTCTCTATAATGTCCATGATGGACCTAGGATAGATTGTATAAGGGAGTAGAATGCAGAGAATGTACTAGTTCTTAGTGTTTATGTTACTAGAACAATGGCAAATTGAGTTCCATGATATGTTGTTGGATGCAAGTGAATATTGTGTGAAGTGTTGAGAAAGTTCTAAAATGGTTTTCTGTTTCTATGGATCACTTTATGTGAGTTATCTTACTGATTGGTGTGTTTTTCTTGTCTGTGTCTAACTCCATTATTGACCAATAAGTTGATGCAAAAGGAGAATGCACTCAACTCAATGGACCGATAGATCCTTTATCAAGAAACCTAATGGCTATAATGTGTTACATTTTAATATGTCAAACCATGGAATTAAGGTATTCCAAGTAGTCTCATATGAATGGCCAACTCATGTAAGTAGAATTCACACAATTGATTTTGCATTTCAGGGGTGGCTTTTTGGTATGTTGTAACTCGGGTGTAAAAAGAGAGATAGGAGAATCACTATACAATTGGCTAAACTAAAAACTCAAATATTGCTCTTGTAATAATAGGGCACAAACCCTTGTAGGAGGTCTACACCTCATGAGTTGTACAATCACATCAGCCATTCTATCTGTCTTGAATTTTAATCTTCTTATCTCCTTGTTCTTTACCTCAATCTCCTTCTTATGCTTCTTTCCAATTTCATCATGCAAATTAACTATCTCTCCCATCTTCTCCCATAGTTTTAAACCAATGGTTAGCAAGGTTGGTGGTGCAACATCTTCCTAAGGGACATTCTACTGACCAAGATTTGGACCCTTCTTATTTATCTCAATAATGGCCAATTGGGCCAATTGGTCCAGTCTTGTCCCATGTTGTTGATAAACTTGTAGCTAACTTTCTAATTTCTTAACTCTTTCATTCAACCAGTTTCTTTTTGTTGATATTCCTATAGTTTCTTCTCCAATGCTACATTTTTTTTCAAAGTTGTTTGCAACTCATCAATTTTCTCTTATTTTTCCAAGAATAACTCCTCTTTTTAGGACTTATCAAAAGAAGTTGGTAATTCTTGGTTCTCTACACTGCTAGGGGGTTGAGACCATTTTCTCATTGTAAAGAAATCTTCCTCCTCTATTTCTGTATATGTTTCTATATTCACATATTGTGTCATGTTTAATTGTTCCTAATCAACAAATAGGTCATCCCTCTCTAAATCTATATCATTTTCCAATAAAATCACCTTCTTCTATTTAAAAGGAGTTTTTCCTTCTATAACCCCTTTTCTCTTTAGGCGGGATGAATGCCTTGGTGGTTGCAAAGGTACTTTTTGCTTCTTTTTGGCCCTAGAGGAAGATGAAGTTGCTCCTCTTTTCTTATTAGTTTTATCAGTGAAAGGGGGTTCTTGGAAATAAGGGTTTTGGAAATTGTGGATGTTGGAGGTTGTTATTTGGAGGATATGGGTTGTGTTTGCTATATTTCAAGCTACTCAGTGTGGTTGTGAAGCGGCAAAGTTGAATGCTCTAACAACAACATTTGTATAGGTGAAGTTGCAAAAGTGGGGGAAATTGCAGGCTCCATTACAGGGTTATTATTATATGGAGTTGCATACTCATGCATTTCATCATGGTTGTAGGTAGGTGAGGCTATTTTTTGGGTAGAGGTTGCAGATGCTTTCTCCCCTTCCTCTAGTTGTGCATTTCCTACTTTTACTCTATCTACCCTAACTAACCTAGACCTTAAGGGTCTTCCATGAGGGTTGATGTCAAGCTTATCATTTATGTGGTTAATTTCAAGAAAATTCTCCCAAGGGATGTCCAAAAACTAAGTATACAAACTTATTTTTACCAATAAAACAACTAAACAATCATGTGACAAGGCAGAATGGTTCCCCTTTCATTTATATTCAATAGAAATTCCTTTCAGAAAATTGAATAAGTAATTTGGAACATTCAAAAGTCTATTATGATGGAGATGACTTAACAATTTGAAGTGTATTGTATATAACAATGATTGTCTTCTATCACAAGTCAAATATCTAACAATATATGTAGCAATAGAAGCCCATAACCATGGTAAAGAGAGTCATTTGGTACCTTGAGGTGAGGAGTCTTTCTTCACCAGTTTGAACAAATTCAGCCCAAGTTGTGATGGCATCAGCCCATACTGGAAATTCCTTTCCAATAGTGGGTAACCCAGTTACCTCTATAATTGTGGCCTCTGAAGTATCAACCCTCAATCCTTTGCGCATTGCTTCATTGTTCTATAATGTTCTTGCAAATTATTGTCATGGCCTCATTATACTCATTCAATTTGAGGAAATAATCTAGTGACCTAGCTTGCTGGAAGATGGGCATACAACCCTGGTCATTCAATATTGTCGTGTAATTAGCTGGTTCTCTTCTAATGGGATACCCACCCATTATATGATAATGCAGCACTCTAAATTCATTTATCCTCTTTGTAGTTCTTATTACCTACTCTCTATTTTTGTAAAACCATTTTCTACTGATATCAACTCACACCCTGTTGCTTCCTTTCCTCTTAATACATCTATCATTTGCCAATGCTCAAACATAAACATTAAACATGCAACTAGTTGTCATTAACTATGGAGAGAAAGGCTTAACAAGGTTAGGGATACTTTCAATTATAATTTACATGTATGAAATCAAGTTGTAATCCCCCCAACTAAAGGTTTCATTTGTTTGCAAATACCAAGATAGCTAGATGTATGGGAAGTAAGTTTGAAAGAAGTTTGAATTGTTTATACTATCTAATAAATGATTGTGTAATAATAATAATCCTTATAAAATAAATAGAATTAATGCTAAATTATGGAAGTCGTGAGAGAAATTCCATGATGATGGCTGACGATAGGAAAGGTGGCACGTGCAAAGATGCTGACATGGTGGCTGAACTGAATGATTTGGAAGAATGTGTCAAAGTGAAATAATTGGATGTGACTAGAAGGAAGTATTATTGATGGAGGATCACATGATTGAAGATGCATGGTGGAAATAGTACAGGTATGGAAGAAAGAGTTGTGGCATGTTGTTGATGTGACTGGCTATGTGGATGGGCACCGCAAATAGACTAGTGTATGACTACATGTACAGACTCCATGTGCCATGATACAATTTTTGCATGTAGTGAGAAAGTTGGTAGTGAGCAAAGTGAGTGGCGTGGAAGTGTAGTTGCTATAGGTGTAATGTGAGTAGGTCCCTAAGGTAGTGGCTGCAAATGGAAGGTAGCCAGGTCCCACTTGAAGTTCTTACAAGTGGAGTGGCTATAGGTCCCTATAAAATGGTGGTGAGTGCAATGGTTATAGGTGTCATCAGCTTTGATCTTCTGAATGTGTAATTGATTTTGTTTTCTATTTTTTTGTGGGGAAGAGAAAATCATACCTGTAGAACAATAGTAGGTGAGCCTATGGGCTCATCTGTTGGTGTGGCAATGGATGAATTGGCTACGTCATCAGTGGATGTAATGCATGCTTCATTTGGTGGTGCATCTTGTGGAGCTATGACTTCAAATTGTAGTGCCAGTTGTTGTAGAAAATTTTCTTTGTCCAATGGCTTCTTGTATAGTTTCAGATGATGACCATTTACCATCAGTGAAAATCTAATTGGATCAATTGTTGTAAGTTGGATTTCATCATTGGGAAAAACTTATTCTATTTCATAAGGACCTAACCATTTTTTTTGTAATTTACCTTTATGGTCCTTATATTTGGAGTCATATAGTAGTGCCCAGTCACCTATGTGAAATTCTTGAGTTTTAATATACTAGTCATGTCATTTGACTCTCTATTTCTGTATCACTTATATGTGGTGGACTACTTCCATTCTTAAATCATCTAAAGAATTAATCTAGTGTAGCCTATCCCTTTGAGCTATAGATAGATCCATTCCTAGGTGCATTGTTGTTCTTAATGTCTTGTATTCAAATTCAGTAGGGAGGACAACCTTTTTCCCATAAACCAATTTATAGGGTGTGAACCCTATGGTTGTTTTCCATGTTGTTTAGTATGCCCAGACTGCTTCTAGTAATCCGGCTGCCCAATCTTTTATGTGCAATAAAATTATCTTTGTTAATATTACTTCAAGCTCTCTATTTGTGACCTCAACCTGGCCATTTGACTGTGGGTTATAGGGAGTGGATTTCTCATACCTTATTTCATATTTTTGAATCAAATGAGCAATTAGTTCTGATGTGAATTATGGTCCCTGATCAGTGACTATTTCCCTTGGCACTCCATATCTTGTAAATATTTCTTCATATAAAAAGGTGGCTACCTTATTGTCTCATGCAAACTTGAGAGCTTTAACTTCCACTCATTTGGTCAGGTAATCAATACATACCATTATGTATTCTTTGTTGTTAGAGGGAGGATCTATGGGCCCAATAAAATTAATGTGTCATTTGTCAAAGGGTGTCATTGCCAATTGTAGATGTAGGGGCATCTCATCACTTCTTGTAGGTCTGCCCATTCTCTGACAGCAGTCACATCTTCTTGTGTATTGAATTGTATCCTTGTGTAGCATTGGCCAATATATCTAGTATTTAAAATCTTGAGTTTTGTCCTTTTGGCTGCAAAATTCCCTCCACAGGGTTCATCATGGAAATCTTTAAGAATGTCATAAAATTCATCTTCTATGATGTATGTACACATGACATGATCAGGTCCTTTGTAGAAGAGGTAGCCATCCACCCATGAATAAGGGAATATGCGTTCAATCATATGGCACCTTTCTCTTGGTGAAAGGTGTGGAGGTGTCTTCACTACAACTAAATAATTGGCTATGTCTTCATACCAAGGAGTTTGTACTATTAATCCAAATAAGTGTTCATCAGGAAAAGAGTCATCCACAACTAGATCTTCTACGTTAATAATGATCTTGGAGAGGAAATTAGCAACTACATTTGCCTTTCCAGGCTTGTCCACAATAGTGATATCAAATTCCTATAACAACAAGAACCATCTAACAAGGCATCCACTAACCACTAGTTTTTTCATTAGATATATAATTGTTGCATGGTCAATATGAACAAAGGTTGGATAGCCAGTGATATAGTGCCTAAACTTATTGATTGCATAAATGCGAGCTAACATTTTTTTTTAATAGTGTAATTGAGTTCAAAAGCCTACAGATTTTTTCTGATATAGTAAATAGCATATTCCAAATTCTCTTATTTTTGTCCTAATACAACACCTATGGTAAAGTCAGAGGCATCAATATGAATGTGAAAAGGGATCTTCCAATTGGGTCCTCTTAGTACAAGTGCCATTGTCAAGGAAGTTTTAAGATTCTCAAAGGTTGCTTGGCAAGTAGGTGTCCCATCAAATTCAACATCCTTAGAGAACAAGACAAATAGAGATGCTGCTATTTTATGGAAGTCCTTGATAAAACTCCTATAATATCCTGCATGGCCAAAAATCTTCTTACATCTTTTTTGTTTCTGGGGAATAGGCAGTGTTGAGACTATTTCAATTTTATTGGGGTCTACCTGAATTTATCTTTTTGACACAAAATGTCCAAGGACTACTCCTTCCTCCATCATGATGAATCATTTCTCATGACTAAGAGAGAGATTGTGATCCTAACATCTTTGCAGTACCTTCTCAAGGTTTGCTAATGCTTCTTCATAAGAATCTCCATAGGTGGTGAAATCATCCATGTATACTTCCATGCAGTCATGAGCAAAATCAGAAAAGATGCTCAAAACATATCTTCGAAATGTTTCAAGGGCAATACATAGTCTAAATGGAAGGAATGAATAGGCATAGGTCCCCCAAGGACATGTAAATGTTGTCTTGTCCTGGTCCTTAGTGTTGAACTCCGTTATTAACAAATACATTGATACAAAAAGGGCATGCACACAACTCAATGGACCAACAGATCCTATATAAACCAACCTACTGGCTATAATGTGTTACATTTAAATTGTCAAACTAGGGAATCATATTCTTATTGGATGGTGCCCATACTATGTGTACAGTTAAGGATTCCTAAATTGTAATCTAGAGGTTGTGCATAGGAATAAACTATTGAAAGGAAAACAAACTCTACTTTGCAAGAATTACCAAGTAGTAAATAATGCTCATAAGAAATAACCAATGCTATTCAGTTGGATGTAAATCAAACGGTCTTATGTAATTCAAAATAGGGGAACAACTAATAATTAATCAGTGATCACCTTGACTCAACAATATAGATTATCAATTTCAAACTGATCCACATGACATAAACTCATCACAACATGCATTAATCACACAAACATAAACATGTAACATAAACAAAACATATGAACATATAAGAGAGACATAGTTACCTCAAGTGGCCCTTTCTTGAGTGACTGTGATTCCCACAAAGTCTAACTAGATCTCTAATATATCACATAAACCATTGACTGAACTCAAAACATGTGTTCCTTTATTGAATGCTTGAGAAAAATACAATAACAATTCTGATAACACAATCTTAGTCTAACCTTTTTTTCATATACAAAATCTAACAATACATATAGAAAAGATCAAGCTTCTCCTATTTGAAAAAAACTACTAAGCAATAAATGCCATAACTATCCATTATCCAACAACATAGGAAGAATACTTTATTACTAATCAAACTAGGAATAGGAAACTAAATTGCAATAAAGAAAATGTTGACAACATAGTCCTATTGTAACTCTCTTTAGTCATTATGAAAAATAGTCATAACTATAAATAGAACATAGACCATGATCTCACATCCTTCATTGTTCATGATTGTGTCAACTATCAAAGGATAACTATCAAAGAGTGGAGAGTTATGGTTAACTCATATCCAATCAATTTAAAGACTTCTTCCTTTGGTTGTGGATGACTTTACTATCTGTTGTGGACATCAACACCTCCTTTGTTGCGGGATAATAGGTGGTCTTAATGAAATGTAGCCACATGCTTGTTGCATGTGGGTTAGTCCATCACATTATATCTATCGATCACAACTACTAAAATTAATAGATTGTACTACCATATTTCATGAGAAATCATTAATTCACACAAAATCATTTACCAACATATTATATACCAATCTTAATGCTTTCAATGTCTTAAGGATGATTATAGGCATAGTTAATATATATATATATGTCTAGGAATCTCTTTGAAAAGCATGGACTTAAAGCAAGAGAAATAGGACAAAACATAACCTCGTCACACCCCCCAACTAAACATGTTGATGGTCCTCCAACAACCAAGGTCTCTAATTATATTGAAGAGCTATCTCCCTATAATCTATAGGTTCTTCCACTCCTCTATCCTATTTGAGATAGAAACCCTTCTGCTCTGCCAATCTATTCCATCTAGCCCATTCTACTACCTAGTTTATCATTTATGTATGCCAGTGTGGAACGGGATAAAGAAGTAGGGGAGGATGAAACACCAAAGGCAGCCAAGTAATTCCATGTTCATTTGTTGATCTGACATATTTTTGTGCCCTATTGATTTTTGAGAGGTTGAACATTGAATGAGGCTCTTTCCTTTGCAATGCTGGTGTCAACTCTTTCCACCTACCCTATGAAAAAACCCAAAGCCTCCTTATCAATCCCCTCAGCTAATTCCTTGAATTTCTTGTAATAAATTGCCTTACATTTGAGGAGTTTTGTTTCTACCTCAGGATGTTCAATCAGTTCAATCCATTCTTCCACTATCTTGTTGGGATCTAGGGTCTCTGCCCTAATTTTGAGAGGGATTGATTTATCTCACACTATACTTCTACTGAATGATCCCTCTCCTATGCTCATTCTAGATGAATGATGTTAGGGCCTTTAATTGCACATCCCCAATAACAACTAGGGGATTCCAATGGGAATCATAAGGAATAGCTAACTCATGTAGACAAAATTCACACAATTGGTTTTTCATCTCAGGGGTAGCTTGTTGGTAGGCTTTTATAAATAAAGTAGGTGTAAAAATTGAAACAGGGGTATCACTATAAAGCTATCTAAATTGAAAACATAACTATTGTTCCTACAGATAGAGGGCATACATCCTTGCAAGTGGCTGACACCTCATCAACTGGACAGTCATATCTCCCATCCTGTCCTTTTTGAATTTTAGCTTCTTTATTTCTATATTCTTAACCTAAATCTCTTTGCTATGCTTCTCCTTCAATTCATCATGTTCTTTTACTAATTCATCTATCTTATTCCACAACTGTAATGTAACTGTTAACAAGGTTGATGGGATAGGTTCCTCTAGTTGTTCTTCTTGTTGTACAGGCTCTAGATTCCTTCTATTAATTTCTATAATGGACAATTTAGCCAAATGATCTAGTCATGTCCCCTTTTTTTCTGGTAAACATGTAGCTAATCCTCCAACCTCTTAACCCATTAAGTTAACCATGTTTCCTTTTGTTGGTAATCCTTCAGCTACTTCTCCAATTTTGTACTTTTCTGTAGGGCTGCCTGCAGTTCATCCTTCTTTTCTTTTCTTGTATCCTCAGAATCCAATGACAATTCCGCTACTTGGATTTCATTTGGAGAGACTGATAAGTCTAGAATTTCAATATTAGGGGGTGGTAGATGCTTTTTCCTAGTTGTGTATAAATCCTCCTCTTCTGACTCTATGTCACTCTCCAAAATAAGTGTGTGGCCCACATTTCTTTGTTCCCTACTAAAAAATAGATGCTCCCTTTTAGATTTTGTATCAGTATGCACATCAACCACATTCTTCTGTTTAGGAGGGGTTTTCCCTCTTGAAATTCCTTTATTCTTTAGGCATCTTGAGTGCCTATGTGATTGAGTGGTTACCATCTATTTCTTTTTGGCTCTAGAAGAAGAAGAGGATGCTTTTCTCTTCTTGGTGGGATCTGAGGCAGAAGGAATATTTTGGGCAGTTTTAGGTGCTGTGGGTGGTGAGCTAGTAGTTCCATAATACATTTTTCACTTTGCATTTTTCTTTGTGTAGCTAGAGGTCAATGAGGGTGAATGCTCTGGCAACGGGGTTGACATTGGTGAAGCCATAGGTGGGGGAGAGCTTGTAAGTTCACCTATTGGGTTATCAAGACTTGGAGTGGGATGCTCCTCAATAGCTACATGGCAGCGGGTAGGTGAAGCTTCTAGTTGGGAAGAGGTTGCAGGTGCTTCCTCTTCTTCCCTTGTTGTACATTTTCTTTTTGTGCCTCTTCTTCCCTTTCTGGTTCAACCCTGAAAGGTCCCCCATCAATATGATCAATTTCAAGAAAACATTCCCAAGAAATGTCAGGGCATTGAATAGATAAACTCCTTTTTATTAAAAACACAACTAGGCCATGATGAGACACTGAAGACTGGCTATTTTTCCTTCTATACTCTGTAGACATTCTTTTTAACAAATTGAACAAGAAATTTGGAACATTCACTACCCTTTGGTGATGGAGATAGCTTAAAAGTTTGAAATGCACAGTATAAAGAAAAGATTACCTTCCAGTACAAGTAAGATATCTAATAATATAGGTAGAAAAACAAGCCCATAACCAGGGTAAAGAGACTCATTTGATACCTTGTGATGTAGATTCCATTCTTTCTCCAGGTTGACTGAATTCAGCCCTTGTTGAAATAGCATTGGCTCTCACAGGGAACTCTTCTCTAGCTGCCCATAGCCCTATTACCTTGGCAATGACAGCTATAGAGGCATCAACCTATAAGCCTCTAACTATAGCTTTATTATTCTAGAATGTTCTTGCAAACTGTTGGGTCATGGGATTGTTATACTCTGTTAGCTTAAGAAAATAATCCAACCATCCTGCTTGCTAAAAGATAGGCATGAATCTCTGTTAGAAAATGATGCCATGTGGATAGTAGACTCTCTCCTGATCAGTTCTCCACCCATTGTGATATTCTATAAAACTTTTCTACTGAACCAAATTCCAATCTACAAACTAAATTCCCTCAATTCAATCCCCTGTTCTTCAGCAAATGCTTTTACCAGTCACTTATTACCAATTGTTATCTGCTAGATTGTATGTTATGCGGCACGGATAGTCATCATTAGGAAGGGAGAGATTTCAGTGTACGTGAAATAATTCCTATGTATGGAATTTCCCCCCCAACTAAGGTGTCATTTGTCCTCAAATGAGATGACAGGGTAAAAGTACAGAAGAGAGGTTTGAAAGCAATTAGAATTGGTCACAATAGTTGAAAATAATTATTTTTGAAGTGAAAATTCCATAAAATAAGTAATATTAAATGTTAATTAAAGCAGTAGTAAGATAAATGCCTATGGAGTGATGTTGAACTTAGAAATGTGGCATGGAAAGATGATGCATAGTGGTTATAGTTGATGTGTTTGAAGAACGTGCCAGAGTGAATCAAATGGATTTGACATTGAAGAAGTGTGAAGATGGAATGTGTGTTAGCATTATGACATGTAGCTAAAAGGTATAGTGTATAGTAGAAGATGCTGGCATGTGGATGCTGTCAGAAAAGGTTCTACATGCCAGAGTGGTTGCATGCACGCAAGCGGAAATGTGATGTCAATAGGGCCCATTTACTTTGACTGCGGTTGTAATGGCTACAAGTCCCTCAAGAATGATGACCATGGTAGTTGCTCCAGGTGTAATTATATAGGTCCTTTAACACAATAAAGAGCCTTTTGCTACATGTCCCTTCAGTAAAGTAGGTGGGGTCCAAAGTAGGCTTAAATTGGATAGCAGGAGCTGATTCAATGGTGCCTAAATATTTGTTTTTTTTATGTTTCATTTATTTAAAAGGTTTATATAAATCATACCTGAGGTTGTAATGCAGTCAAGCTAGTATCTTGATCTGTTGTTGTAGTGTTGTGATCATATGAGACTGGTATCCATATCTGTTGTTAATTGTTGGAGGAAGTTGGTTCTATCCAATGGTTTCTTATATAATTTCAATCGATGTCCATTAACCATTATTGAAAATCTTACTAGATCAATTGTTGTCAGTTGAACTGCACCATTACGAAATACTTCCTTGATCCGGGCTAAGGACCCAACTATCGGGTCTACAATTTACCTTTATGGTCCTTATACCTTGAGTCATAGAGTAAGGCATAGTCACTTTCTTGAAATTCCTTGGTTTTGATGTACTGGTTATGCCATTTGACTCTCTACTTTTGGATTATTTCAGTGTGATGGACTACTTCCATCCTTAACTCCTCTAAGGCATTAAGCTAGTGCAACCTTTGTTTTTGAGTTGTTGATAGGTCCATCCCAAGTTGAATGGCAATTATCAATGTTTTGTATTCAAACTCAATAGGAAGGACAACTTTCTTACCATAAACCAGTTCATAGAGTCTATACCATGTTGTCTTCCATGTAGTTCTATATGCCCAAACTACTTCTAAGAGTCTTGTTGCCCAATCCTTTTTGTGTAATGAAACTATCTTTATTAATATTGCCTCAATTTCCCTATTTGTGACCTCAACCTGGCCATTTAACTGTGGATGATAGGGAGTGGACTTTTTATCTCTAATTTCATATTCTTGAATGAGGCTTGCAATCAGGACTGATGTAAATTGTGGTCCCTGATCTGTGACTATTTCCTTTGGGACTCCATACCTTGTAAATATTTCCTAATATAAGAATGTGGCAACCTTACTATCTCTAGCTACTTTCAGAGATTTCACCTCCACCCATTTCATTAGGTAATAAATGCAAACCAATATATATTCTTTATTATTAGATGGAGGATCAATGGGCCCAATAAAATCAATACCCCATTTATCAAATGGTGTGACCACCAATTGTGGTTGCAGGGGCATCTCATCGCTTCTTGTAGGTTTGCCCATCCTTTGACAGTGGTCACATCTTCTTGTATAGAGCTATATCTTTGTGTAAAGTTGGCCAATAGTATCCAGTATTTAAGATCTTGATTGTTGTTCTCTTAGCTGCAAAGTGTCCTCCACAGGGTTCATCATGACATGCCTTGAGAATTCCATATACTTCATCTTCTCTTATACATGTTCTCATGACATGATCAGGGCCTATGTAGAATAGGTAACCATCTACCCATGAATAGGCAAACTTGCATTGAACTAGGTGGAGCCTCTCTCTAGGTGAGTGGTGCAGGGCACCTAGGAGCAGTCTGACACCTCAAGCATTTTTTTATGCATTTTGATAAGCTATGTTTTGTTTTGATTGTATGTGTGGTAATAAGGCTTTAGCCATGTTTGTATGGTCCCTTTTGTGTGGTCAAGATGATTGAGGTGACCCTATAAACCTCAATCATGCTTAGTCCACTTGGATCCTTGTTGTGCCAATTAGGCCTAGAAGGTCTAAGGATTGGTTTTCAAGTTTTTTTTGGTTGTTTTAATGTTTTAGTATGTTGGAAGGAGTTTGTTGATCATTTGGACTCCATTGGATGAGCCAAACAAATCAACCTCCTTGTGTTAATGCAAAACACCATAGTTGTCAAAGGTGTTATGTGTTGGGTCGGTTCAAAAACCACTTTGGGCAGTTAAATGCTATTGTAGAAGTTGGAAACCAACTTGGATGGGTTAATATGGTGGATATCTGACTCCAGTAGGGGAGAGGAAGTTTTTGTACAGAATTTGGGCACAAAATTCAAGAAAACTAACTATTTTTCGCTGTTTTTCTTGCTGTGTACAGACTGTACGGACTTTTCATGTGTGCAAATGATATTTTTCTGAAAGCTCTTGGAGTCAGGGTTCCAATGCAACTAGTTTGAGGTCTTGAAGTGGTCGGAGTCAAAAGTTATTGAATTTTCTTTCAAAACTAGTCTAGAAACCCTGTTTTCTAGGGCAGTCCCACAAATTTGGCCCTAGAATGCATTTCCACCGATGAAATTTCATGCCACTCAGTGAAATGTAGGCTAGGGGTGTATGCTACTTGATTCCAAAAGCATTTTCTGAGAAAATACAGTTTACTATTTTTAATGTGATGCCCTAGGTCAAATATCTCTATGTATTTGACTGAATTTATGCAATTTATTGTTGTATTTGACAAAACCCTAAGAGGATGAGTGAATGAATGGTGGATTTGTGTTTTTTGGGGATGGTAGAGTCATTCCAAGTTCCTTCCCCTAACCTATGCACCCAATTTTGAGCACTTGCTTTGTAACCTAGCCTAAATTGATCAATTAGGCCTAGAGACCTAGTAGGCGTTCTGGATTGCTGGAGTAGAGTTGGAGTAGGAGATTTGGAGATTTGTTAGGGTCCCCTGAAAGGTGTTCAATTCCATCATTTGTTTGCCTAGACCTTTGGGATTTTGTCAAGTTTTGTTGAGAAAACCTAGTTTGGAGGGCTAGTAGCCTTACTAGTCAAGGTATAGGTTGAAGAGTTTTGGGAAGTTGGAGATCAAACCAACTGCATAGAAGGTGTTTGTTGATCTGTCTTAAGGTGTTGGAGAAGCCTTAGGGGTTGGACAATAGTCTGGACATCAAATCCTTCATATGCCTTGAATGTGCCTTTGGTTGGTTGGTTGGTTGAAGGCTAGTTGAAGTGGGTGAGTGGGCAAAGGACAATAGAGTAAACCCTTGTGTGCTGTGCTTCCCTCGTGCCACTCTGTATCAGTGAGAGGTGTGGAGGTGGTTTCCATACAACTAGATAATTTGCTATATCTGCACAGCAAGGAGTTTGTACAGTCAATGCAAATAAGTGCTCGTCTAGAAATGAATCATCAATAATTAGATCTTCATTACAAGTAGGTAGCCTAGAGAGGAAATCAGAAACAACATTGTCCTTCGCAGGTGTATCTACAATGGTGATATCAAATTCCTAAAGTAGCAATAGCCATCTAACTAATCTTCCACTTACCACTAGTTTGTTCATTAGGTACCTTATTGTTGCATGGTCAATATGAAAAAAAATAGGATACCCAGTGATATAATACCTAAACTTATTGATTGCATAGATAACAACTAACATTTATTTTTTAGTGACAATATAGTTAAGTTCAGCACCTTGTAGATTCTTACTAATGTAGTAAATTGCATATTCCAAATGTCCTTCATTCTATGCTAACACAGCCCCTACAGAAAAGTTAGAGGCATCTATATGGATATAGAAAGGAACTACCCAATTAGGTCCTCGAAATATAGGTGTCTTTGTCAATGACTCTTTCAGACTTTCAAAGGATGCCTGATAGTCAGTTGTCCAATTAAATTCCACATCTTTAGAGAGTAAAACAAACCTAGAGTAGCTATTTTATTGAAATTCTTTATTAATCTTATTTAGCACCCTGCATGGCTGAGAAAGCTTCTAACATCTTTCTATTTTTGAGGAATAGGTAATGTTGAAATTATTTCAATTTTGTTTGGATCCACTTGAATGCCTTCCTTGGACACAAAGTGGCCAAGCACTACTCCCTCTTGCATCATCATGAAACATTTTTCATGACTAAGGGACAAGTTATGATCTTGACATATTTGGAGTACTTTTTTAAGGTTTTTCAGTGCCTCTTCATAAGAATCTCCATAAGTGGTAAAATCATCCATATATACTTCCATAGAGTCATGGGCAAGGTTAGAAAAAGATGCAAAAAATAGCCCTTTGAAATGTTGTAGGTGCATTGTAAATCCCAAATGGAAGAACTGAATAGGCATAGGTCCCCCATTGGGCATGCAAATGTGGTCTTGTCCTAGTCCTCAGGGGATATTTTGATCTAGTTATACCCACCAAAACCATCAAGGAAAGAAAAATACGTTTTCCTGGCTAAGGAGTCTAATATCTGGTCAATGAAAGGAAGAGGGAAGTGATCTTTCCTAGTGGTAGTATTCAATTCTCTTTAGTCTACACAAACTCGCCACTTACCTCCTTTCTTTGGTACTATGACTAGTGGGATACCCATTCGCTATGTGATATGGGATATATGAATCTTGCATCCAGTAGTTTTTGCAATTCATTCTTCACTATCTCTCATAGCAAGGTTCATCCTCCTCTAAGGTTGCCTAACCGGCATGCATCCCTCATTGATGTATATCCTATGTATGTAGAGGTTAGGGTCAATGCCCTTCATATCATGATAGTCCCATGGAAATTCTATCTTGTGAGTTTACATCATACTTTGGTGCAGTCACTGTAGGAGGGTTCATAGAATGAACTATCCAGACTGTGCAGCAAGAGTAAACACAATGGAAACAACTCAAAGATATGAAACAAATGCAGATTCAGTCATTTAGTATATCATAGAATTCAACTACAAATCGGTCGGCAACATGCGGGCTTACAATTGGGCTCACAGGCTTGATAACAAAATATCAAAGTATGCACAAGATATAGCTTTGAAGTTCCTTTGTTCAAAATCTAGAGTAAGGATTATGAATCAATTGCCAACTACTTTCCTAGGGATCTATTACATCCTTATATATCATCTCCAATACAAAATATTCCTCCACGTCACCCAAGGAAGATCACAAACTCCAATGAAGAGATGTAACGTGTGTACACAGATAGGTCAGACCTAAATGAATTAAACTCCTCCACAATGAGTGGAGTGATGTCCAGATCTCAAGGAAGGTCAGCCATGAACCAAAGATCATTGAATGATGTGTCATTAGGATCCATAAGTCAGGAAGTGCTCCGCAGGTCTTCTCCTTTAGCTGATTGTCTAAGACTGTCAAGATGCTCTATTCTGAGAAAATAGTCGATCTTTTGATAGCGATATCTTTCCAGTAACTTAACCAAAATCTCTAAGATTTGGATATGATGTGCCTAAATGAATCTAGATGCTAAGTCCAGCTCTACAAGGTCTAAAATGCAACTACAACAGAATGCAGACCAAAATATAGAAACTACTTCTGACTGATCTGTCTAGAATGAACTGAAAAATGAAAGTAAACAAACTGAACTACAAACAAATTGAAATGTAAATGTTTCTGGTTGATGCAAGATTGCTCTTGAACTAGGGATGCTCCTGCATCAAACATCTGGGGTTATTGAAAAAGTGAGTCCCTCACATTGTTGGAGCTGGGGGAAGACCAAGATGGTCTACCTCATCCTGAGAAATCCATGATGAATCTTCTTCTAGTCTACCTTTCCACTTCACAAGGTATTCTTTGTATTGTCTTCCTCTAGTGTTGCATCTAACTCTACTATCCAAAATGTCTTCAATCTGCTCTGGTACTTGTTGTGGTAACTATTTTTTCAAGTCTTCTTCCATGTTGTCACTAAACTCTGCTTCATGATAATGATATAGGTCTACAATGTTGAAAATAGGTGAAATACCCAATGTCTCTAGTAGCTCCACTTCGTATGCATTTCCTAAATCAAACTTTATGAGTATCCTACAAGCTCCAAACTTCTTCATCTTTAACTTGTTATATGTCCCAACTGGAAATCTTTCTTTTCTCAGGTACACCATCACTTCATCTCCTACTGCAAATTCCTTATGTCTTCTCTTCTCATCTGCTTGTTCCTTATATTTGTTGTGTGTTTCCTTCAAATGATTCTTAACCTAATCATGCACTACCTTCATGTGATCTACAAATTCTCTTGCTTCTGCACTTCTCTTTTCTTCCAAACTAATCTCTCTCAACTCTGTAACTCCTCCAGGGTTTGCTCCGGTAACAATCTCAAAAGGTGTTCTTTCAATGTTCCTATTTACTAAATTATTGTATACAAAATCTGCTTGTGAAAGAATCAAGTCCCAACTTCCTATCTTTTATCCAACCAAACATCTCAACAAGTTTCCCAAACTCCTATTTACTACCTCTATCTATCCATCAGTCTATGGATGAAATGTTGAACTAAACTTCAAATATGTCTTCATCTTCTTCCAAAATGTCTTCCAAAAGTATCCAAGAAATCTAGTGTCTCTGTCTAAAATTAAATACTTTTAGGTAATCCATGCAATATCAAAATCTCCTTGAAAAATAGGTCAGCTACATGCACTGCATCAGTTGTCTTCTTACAAGGTATGAAATGTGCCATCTTTGAAAATTTATTGACCACTACAAATATTAAATCATGTCCTCTTTGTGTCTTCGGTAATCCCATTACAAAATCCATACTTATGTCTTCCCAAGGTCTCTCCGGTACTGTCAAAGGTTTATACATTCTAGTGTTCTAACTACTCCCTTTTGCAATCTGACAAACTCTACAACTCTACACAAATTTCCTATCCTTATGTATCTAAGGCTAAAAGTAGTTTTCACTTACCAAAGCCACTGTCTTATCAATGCCAAAATCTCCTACTAATCCTCCACTGTGTTTCTCATTGATCAAATTATCTCTCATTGAACTTCTAGGTATGCATAACTGATTTACTCTTAACAACATATCTTCCTGAATGAAATAATCCAATCACTTACTCTTATCTGTCACAACAAGTTCCTTACATGCTTTCCAAGGTTTTGCAAAATCAGTGTCTCCCTCATACATGTTCTTCAATTCATCAAGTCCCAACACTTCAACTCTCATCTCTGTCAACAAGTTTCTTCTCCTACTCGATGCATCAGTAACTTTATTTGATTTTCCACTCCTATGCTTCAACACAAATATATAACTCTACATGAACTCTACCCACCTCATATGTCTCTGATTCAACTTACCTTGACTATTCAAATATTGCAAAGCTTGATGGTCTATATACAACACAAACTCCTTAGGCAACAAGTAATGTCTCCACTTCTTCAAGGCTTAAATTATGGCATAGAACTCTTGATCATAAACTAAATATCTTCTCCTTGCATCTTTCAACTTCTCACTGAAATATGCTACAGGTCTACCTTCTTGACTCAATGCTGCTCCAATTGCATTCCGACTTGCATCACAATCTACTTGAAATACCTTATTGAAATCTAGTAACACCAAAATAGGTTGCTATGTCACCTTCTGCTTCAACAATTCAAAAATTTTATCTGCTACTAATGTCCACTTGAAATCTTTTCTGTCACCTCTCATTGTCTATGTCATAGGGTTACAAACTAAACTAGAATTTCTGATGAACTTCCTGTAGAAACTAGCTAATCCATGAAATGATCTAACCTCTCCAATGCTCTCCGGTGTAGGCCATTCAACAATTGCTCTTACTTTCTCAGGGTCCATCTTCAATCCTTCCGCAGAAATCACAAATCCTAAATACACTAGTTCTTCCTTGATGAAACTACACTTCTTGATGTTTATCAACAATTTCTCCTCTCTCAACCTCTGCAAAACTTGTCTAAGGTGTTGCAAATGTTCTTCCTTTGTCTTACTGAAAATTAGAATGTCATCCAAATATGCAATAACAAACTTACCCAAGACTTTCTTCAAGACTTCATTCATCAATCTCATGAAAGTACTAGGTGCATTTGTCCATCCAAAAGGCATCACTAACCACTCATACAATCCTTCATTTGTCTTAAAAGCAATCTTCCATTCATCTCCTTCTCTAATTCTGATTTGATGGTATCCACTCTTCAAATCTATCTTTATGAAATACTTTGCTCCACTCAAATAATCCATGATATCATCCATCCTAGGTAAAGGGAATCTATACTTAACTATGATCTTGTTTATTGCTCTAGAATCTCTACACATTCTCCATTCTCCATCCTTTGTAGGTGCTAGCACTCTAGGTATTGCACAAGGGCTCAAACTTTCTCTGATCAAACCTTTCATCAACAACTCTTGTATCTGTCTATTCAATTCTTCATTCTCTTTTAGTGTCATTTTGTGTGCTGCTTTGTTAGGCAAAATAGCTCCCAATATAAGATCCATGTGTTCATTGATACTTCTTATTAGTGGTAATCCTTCAGGTACATTGTCTTATATGATGTCTTTATACTCTTTCAGCAATTCAGTTATCTCCTTCGATTGTGATTCTTCAGTCTCCTTCAATGTTTGAGGCTTCATAGGAATCAAAGCATAACACATTCTCATGTCTCAAACTGTCCAAAAATTTTCTTCCATCTACCAAACAGATTCTAGCATTTCCACATACTTCACTTTTAGGATCATCTTCCAAAGGAATCAAAGTAATTCTCTTTCCATTTGTTGTTATAGTGTATGTATTATTTCTCCCATCATGTATAGCTTTTCTATCATACTGCCAAGGTCTACCCAATAAGATATGACATACATCCATAGGCATAATATCACACAAGACTTCATCATGATAAGATCCAATATGAAATTTCACCAAACATTGTTCACTCACCAGTACCTTATGATCATCCTAAATCCATGATATCTGATAGGGCTTAGGGTGTTTCAATATTTCCAACTTCAGCTTAGTCACCATCTCTTTTGAAACTAGGTTATCCAAACTACCACTATTAATAACAACTTTACGACACTTACCTCTTGATTTACATTTGGTTCTGAACAAACTCTTCCTCTGCGGTGGTTCTTCATTTGTCTCTACTTGAAATAGTGATCTCCTCATCACAATTGATTCTCCTTTCTCAAGTTTACCAACTGAACTCAGTGATCCAACAGGTTCTTCAACATAGGCTACTCTTCACTATTCTCTGTCCTCTTGCTTGTACTTCCTTGATTACATTCAAATGCTCTATGTCCTTCACCTCCACACTTGAAACAGGTACCTCTGAATGTTCTCTTATCAAATCCTCTTACCTCTCTTCTGTATCCTTCATTCCGGTATGCACTAGGGTTTCCTCTCTGGTAAAAATTTATGTCATCTCTTCGGTAAGCATTATTATCTCTGTCAGTCCTCTGGAAAATGTTCTAGCTCTCTAAAATTTACCTCATCTACCTCTCTGTCTCTAATCATGTCTCTTATTCAACTTCTCTTCAACCTTCAGGGCAAACTGATATGCTTCCTCTAAAGATGTCATCCTTACCAAGCTTAGTTCTTGAATGTTTAATCTCAGTCCATTGATGTATCTAGCCACTTTCTCTTTGCTTGCTTCACTATGTCCTATTCTTATGATCATCTTATGAAATTCTTTAGTATACTCCACAGATTTCTCCTTTTGTCTCAGGTTCTGCAATCTTTTCAATAGTTCCAATTCATAGTCAGCAGGTACAAACTGATTCTTCAATTTTGTCACCATCCTATCCCACTTTTTAATATTTTCTTTTCCTCTTCTATTTCTATCCAACTGAACTTCTTTCGACCATATAGCAGCATGTCCTTTCAACTTTGTCTTTGAAAATTTCACCTTCTCTGGATTTTAATTTCTTCATATTCAAAGTATTCTTCCATGTCATTTATCCAGTCAATCAACTCTTCAGGTTTCAAGTTGCCAGTGTAACAGTACATCAACTCTAGGTCTCTTTCCAATCTTTGAAATAACTCGTAACATCTTTACTTGATCTTATTCTTCTTCTTCATCATCTCCTAGGGTTTTGCCAATTTGTTCAACAGATTGAAAGTATTCTTCATCATCACTTTCGACATTAGATCTTGGTGCCAATCCTCTTCACCTATCTTCCTCGGTAGAATCCAATTGAATTCTCATTATTTTCATCATTTCCATCATCTCATCCATTCTACCAGCCATTGTTCCAATAGCAGCAACTCTCCTCAGCGACATTCTTCCTAGGATCAAGTGCAACTACCTCAATTCGGTGATCAGGCTACAGGGTGACAACTATCTCACAATCAGTGATTAGTTGTGACACAAGTAACCTGCCTCAAATTTAGTGATTTGTCCATAGCAAGATCTTATAGAATTCCTTTTCTAATTTCACTCAATTCACTCCCAAAGATTCAAACTTTCACTCTGATACCACTTGGTGCAGTCACGGTAGGAGGGTTCACAGAATAAACTATCTAAACCATGTAGCAAGAGTAAACACAATGGAAACAACTCAAATATATGAAACAAATGAAAATTTAGTCATTCAGTATATCATAGAATTCAAATACAAATCGGCCGGCAATAGGCGGGCTTACAATTGGGCTCACAAGCCTGATTATAGAATATCAGAGTATGCACAAGATATAGCTTTGAAGTTCCTTTTCTCAAAATCTAGACTAAGGATTATGAATCAATTACCAACTACTTTCCTAGGGATCTATTACATCTTTGGATATCATCTCCATCACAAAAGATTCCTCCATGTCGGCCAAGGAAGATCACAAACTCTAATGAAGAGCTGTAATGCATGTACATGGATAGGTCAGACCTAAATGAATTGAACTCCTCCGCAATGAGTGGAATGATGTGTGGATCTTGGGTAAGGTTAGACACAAACCAAAGATCATTGAATGATGTGTCATTAGGATCCATAAGTCAGGATATGCTCTGCAAGTCTTCTCCTTTAGTTGATTGTCTGAGACTATCAGGATGCTCAGTTCTGAGAAAATAGACGATCTTCTGATAGCAATATCTTTCTGATAACTTAGCCAAAAGCTCTAAGATTTGGACATGATGTGCATGAATGAATCTAGATGCTATGTCTAGCTCCGCAAGGTCTAAAATGTAACTACGGTAGAATGTGGACCAAAATACAAAAACTACTTCTGACTGATCTCTCTGGGATGAACTAGAAAATGAAAGGAAACAAACTGAAATGCAAATGTTTTTGGTTGATGCAAGATTGCTCTTGAACTAGGGATGCTCCTGCATCATATTTACTAGTTCAGTCTTCTAAACAGTTGTTAATTCACTATTTATGTTAAGTGTCCTACCTGGTGTAATGTCAATTGGTGTTGCAAATGCCATGACAGAGGTAATATCCAATCCTAACATATTGAGGCTATAACTATGGGACAGCAGATGATGAAACATGTGGTTGGTGGAAGCATAGGCTTGTGTGTTGATTAAAGGTAGAATATTGTGTAGTGGGCAAGTTAGGCATACTAGACATGGGTCTTGCTGCAGGTCCATTCCATAAGTCTTTTGTATCACATTGGAAAGCACTTCATCTTCATCCTATATATTCAATAATGGGCTTTGTTCAATTGTCATTAATGTCTGAAGAGAATATTGGTTAGTATCCTCCAGGTCTAGCTAGATAGTTTGCTCCATATCAGCAAAAGGTTGTGTTGGGGGATAAAGGACCGATTTCTTTGTTCTGTTCCCATTGGAAATTATCATATTCCCAGACCTGCATCCTATGAAGGCATCTGTTGTTGCCAACCAGGGTCTCCCTAGGATGAGTGGATATCCCCCTAGGCTGGCCTTGGGCTACAGGACCATAAAGTCTACAGAGTATTCCCATGAGTCTAATGTAATCACAAGATCTTCAATGACCCCCTCAAGTTTGACAATTGACCTCTCTACCAATTGTAAGACTATTGGAGTAGGTCTTAAGTTAACTGACTAAATATTATTCAATTTTTTCTTTGTCATTACATTTATGGCTGCACCCAAGTCAATCAAGGTATTTTTTGATAAGGGTATTGTTGATGTTTACATCAACTATAGGGCTTCCAAGATCTGCATATTTTGGGATGGCCAAGTTACCTAACATGATATTAGCAATTTGTCCTATAACATGTACTGTATGAGGGTCTTTTCTATTTCTTCTTGGTTTCTTAAGGCATATTTCCCTTATGTCCTTGGTATCTATGGGTACCTCTTTGATATCTTGGATTAGGGGAACTTTTACAGAGACATTTTTCAATTACCCAATAAATCAAATTCAGGTTCAGATGGAGGTGGTGCTTGCATGTGTAATCTCTCTGGAAATGGAGGGATCTTGGTAATGGTCTCTTCCTATGGAGGGGCTTGATTAGAAGGGCTATGTTGGTTATTCAAATGAGTTTCAATGATGGAGGTTGGTTCCTCATTAGCAAGTTCTGTGATAAGTGGGGATGAAGGTCCAGCAAGCATTTTGCCTAAGCATAGGTGGACATCACTAACCTCAACTGTATAAGTCAGGTATTGGATGGTTTCATTAGTATAAGACTATTGAATAGGCTTGTTGCTAGGATTAGGTGCAAGTTGGGTTGGTAATTGAGTGGCTCTAGGTAGAGTAGGAGTGGGTGAATTTGCATTTGGCATAAGGGCATGTTGTTGAGGCAGAGCTTGATGTGGCTGCATGTAGTTCATATTTGAATATTTACCAAGGTTGATTTACATGCCACTACTATGACCATGGGTTATGGTTGGACTACCATTGTGGATTATAATTTGAGATCTAAAATGGCTGATATGGCTATACCCCTTGTTGTTGGTTCCACCTAGGTGGCATAGTTTCCCATTGCTGCTATGGCATGTTATACCAAGGTGCATTGTTCCAATTAGGGATGTTTAAAGAAGATGATGGAAATGGCATATTATTGGTCAAGGGGTCTTGAGGCATACCTTATCTTTGCTGCCAAGGCCTACATTGTGCAATGTAAAACACTTGACCTTCTTCATCTTCAATGGTTTGGAAATTTGCTTTCTCACTCCTTTCCTCAGAAATATTGGCAATATGTTTGCACTTATAGTTGGTCTTCTTGTGTCGACAATGTGGCCAATACTCAACCAAAGTTGCCTCTATTGCCTCTTGCTTCTTCTTTATGTGTAGAGTGTCCAGTTTTGTTTCCAGATCACTTATGATGTCCTCTTTCATGTTTGACAATAGATTGTTGAGATCTACTCTGGAGACTCCAGTAGATGATTTAGTGGAAGGCAGGGCTCTCAAACCTCTATTTTTCTTTAAGGTGGAACATGAATAGTTTCTACAGATTTGACAAATTTCATCAAACCTGAGTTGAGAGATGTCCCATGTCCCAATTAAATTTAGTGTATCCATACATTCTTCACTCACACCTCTTAAGAAGACCAACTTGAGTGACTCTAGGGAGAGCTTGTTTTATCTTGACTTCTTGAGGCAAAACTAAAATCTTTCAACATAGTCTTCTAGAGGTTCATCTTCCTTTTGTGAAATCCTAAAGATGTCATCTCCTTTTATATCTTTGCCACGACAATAGTCCTAGTACTTTTGCAAGAAATTTTCCTTGATGGTAGTCCAGTTTGTTACTAAATTTTCACCTAATACCATAAACCATCACAAGGCGGCATCCTTTATGGTGGCTGGAAAGAGTTTGAGTCTGTATGCATCTATAGTGTAGTCATAGCTTCTATAGAGTACATCAAATTCAAAAAGAACGGTATATGGGTCCTTAGTGATTAGCCCATGGAAGTTTGGTAAGGTCGAAGGAGGAATATTCTTTAGGGTATCAGCTCTTGCCTAGTCTGTAATAGGGAATGCAAAGTTAACTGGCTCAACTGGATCTTCTACTGCTTCTTCTACCATTGTGTTTTGATGCCAAGTGGCAATATCTTCTAAGTCTTCAACATCCTCTGGTCCAAGGGTTGGTTCAAATTGGTCCTCTCCTTCTTCCGTTCAACTAGATGGAAGAAATCTCCCCAACTAGTCTCTTGGTTGCCACATACAATGATGTATAAGCTAATAGCTTTGTTCCTGCACCGTGTTAGTAGATAGTTTGGAAATAGATTGAATATCTAAGAAATTCTAAGTGCTGAAAAAGAAATCTTATATTCTATGAAAGCAAATACAAACATGAATCAAAAATAACTCAGAAACTCTAAACCTTAACACCATCCCTATAAACGGCACCAAAAATGTCAAACTCCATTATTAACCAATACATTGATGCAAAAAGGGCACGCACACAACTCAGCGGACCAACAGATCCTATATCAAGCAACCTGTTGGCTATAATGTGTTACATTTAAATTGTCAAACCAAGGAATCGTATTCTTCTTGGATAGTGCCCATACTATGTGTACAATTAAGAATTTCTGAATTATAATCTAAAGGTTGTGCATAGAAATAAACTATTGAAAGGAAAACAAACTCTACTTTGCAAGAATTGACAAGTAGTAAATAATGTTGATAAGAAATAACCAATGCTATTCAATTGGATATAAATCAAACAGTCTTATGTAATTCAAAATAAGGGAATAACTGATAATTAATTGGTGATCACCTTAACTCAATAATACAGATTATCAATTACAAACTAATCCACATGACATAAACTCATCACAACATGCATTAATCACACAAACATAAACATGTAACATAAACTAAACATATGAACACATAAGAGAGAGACACACACATTTACCTCAAGTGGCCCTTTCTTGAGTGATTGTGATCCTCACAAAATCTAACTAGATCTCTACTATATCACTTAAACCATTGTCTGAACTCAAAACATGTGTTCCTTTATTGAATGCTTGAGAAAAATACAATAACAATTCTAATAACACAATCTCTGTCTAACCTTTTTTTCATATACAGAATCTAACAATCCATATAGACAAGATTAGGTTTCTCCTATGTGAACAAAACTACTAAGCAATAAATACCATAATTGTCCATTCTCCAACAACATAGGGAGAAGACTTTATTACTAATCAAACTAGAATAGGAAACTAAACTACCATAAAGATAATGTAGACAGAACAGTCCTACTGTAACTCTCTTTAGTTATTATGAAAAATAGTCATAAATGTAAACCAAACATAGACCACAATCTCCACATCCTTCATTATTCATGACTATGTCAACTATCAAAGGATATCCATCAAATAGTGGAGAGTTATAGATAACTCATATCCAATCAATTCAGAGTCTTCTTCCTTTGGTTGCAGGTGACTATACTGTCTGCTGTGGACGTCAACACCTCCTTTGATGTGGGCTAACAGGCGGTCTTCATGAAATTTAGCGACATGCTTGTTGCATGGGGGTTAGTCCATCACATGATATCTATACATCACAACTACTAAAATTAATAGAAAGTACTGCCATATTTCATGAGAAATCATCAATTCACACACAATCATTTACCAACATATTATATGCCAACCTTAATGCTTTCAAAGTCTTAAGGATGATTATAGGCATGGTCAATATATATAAGTCTGAGAATGTCTTTGAAAAGCATGGACTTAAAGAAAGAGAAATGGGACAAAACATAGCCTCATCACTTAGGGGCTATTTTAATTTGATTATAGCCACTGAATCCATCTAGGAAAGAAAAATATTTCTTCCTAGCCAAGGAATCTAAGACTTGATCAATGAAAGGAAGAGGAAAATGATTTTTCCTGGTGTCTATATTCAATTCTATGTAATCAACACATACCCACCACTTTCCTCATTTCTTAGGTACTATGACTAATGGGGAAACCCATTGGTTTTCTGATATATGGTATATAAATCTTGCATCTAAAAATTTTTGTAATTCATTTTTCACTATGCCTCTGACAGTAGGGTTCATTCCTCGTTGGGGTTGCCTAATTGGTCTGCATCCTTCATTGATATATATTCTATGCATGTAGAGGTTAGGGTCTATGCCTTTCATGGCATGGTAATCCCAGGAAAATTTTGTTTTATGAGTCTATAGAATGGTTATTAGTTGTTATGGAGTAAAAAGTAGCCACGTGTCTTTTTACCTCTTTGTTTAGCTCATAGCTCCCCGTGATTATATTATACATTCTAAATGTTCGTCCCAATGCAAAATTGTCTGACACCAATGTAAATTGGGAATAAGGGGCCCATTTTTATCTTATCCTAGACCTAAAAGGGGCTCAAAGACTTGGGCACCACCACCCAAGTCTTCCCTGATTGGTCGGGGCAAATTCAAATGTATGTTGGCCTGGGACCTTTCAAAAGGTTTCTCCTTATCGGCTCTTTTGTTTTCATTTCATGATTATTAGTGGGAAAGCATATATAAGTGTGTTTTTGAATTCATTATGAACCTAAATAGAGATAGCCAACTTGAAGCATTGGAATAAAGAGCATTCAAATTATTCATTGTGATTCTAGAGCAAATTTGTGTTGTCATTGTGTGTGTTGTTTAAGGTTTTGAATTTTTCATCTCTCTCCTTATGAGTTGAAGTTCCTTCATTCTCCTAAGGGTTTCATCACATAGGTGATATCATTGTTTTTTATCATCATTTGATTCATCATATTGTTATTATGTTTAGCCTATGCCCTGCAAGGGCACTCTCTCTTTATCTATCAACAATGTTGGGAAGCTTGTATGCTATCCCAAGATTAGACTGAGGCAAGTCCCTAAACATCATAACCCCCAAACCCCTTCTCTTTTTCTTGTGTTCGGGTTACAGGAGAAAGATCTGGGAAATATGAAGATATAGGAAGACAGAGCAAGGATCAAGGTTTTAGGATCCGACAGCAGTTACAGAATATTCTTGTGTAAGACTTGGGTGGTGGTGCCCTAGTCTTTCTTCCTCTGTTGACTTTAGATCTGGCATCAAGGTAGCCTCTACAACATTTCTCCATTTTACAGTTTTTGCAGATTCTATCTTTCAAGACTTGGGTGGTCCCAAAATAGTCTTCCAATACTTCTACTTTCGGGACATAGGTTCTATTATCTTTTTGATCATCCCTATACAATTGGTCTTTGGATATATGTTGTACATATTTTGTTATAATCATATCATTACAGAACTAGGGTTTAGTGCATTATTGACCTACATTTTGATAAAGAGACTTGATTAAATCTAATCTTTCTACAAAAAACAATTGAACAAGATCTATAGCTGAGTCCACCTTCATTTGGTAGTAATTTGGCTCGGTCTTATCCTTGAATGTTATTGTGAAAGAGGGTTTGATCTAGTGTGCATGCTAGTTGTTATCATTCTCCTTTTTCATACCTAACATTTTGGTGAACCCACGGCTTCAAGAATTTGCATCTTGTTGATTGTTCAAATTAGATCTTGCACTAATTTTTAGCATATTTTTCATTATTCATTTGAAAATCTTGCATCATTTCATATCCTTGGTTTGAAAATTCATAATTTTGCAATTACACATTGTGTATTTCAGCAAGTATAACTACTTTAATATTCATAATCTTATTGATAATCTCCTTGGTTAGTGCATTAAGTGTTATAAAACTTTGTATGAGTTGTATAAACGGTTTCCCTAAAACCAACACCTTGGTAAGAAGAAGTTGTAGATTGATGGGTTCTAGTCGTTTCAATAGCAATGGTGTGCAAACATCAAAAAAATCCACTCTCCAACTACTTTACACAAGGTGAAACAATATATTTCTCAAATATCACCAACACCAACATGTCAGAAGAACAAATATTTCATGATTCTGAAGATGTGATTGACATAGTTACACATGTGCATGAAGAGCAAATCAAGAAACTAGACAAACAACTAGTTGAATTCCAACAATTTGTAGGAGGTGCACATCTATCTTAGGAAATGATACCTCTTGTTATTGGTATAAGAGGATTATTACAAGAAGGATAAGAAGGTGTTGACATGCTCAGTGGAATAACCCACATAGTGGATCACAACATTATGGTAGTGGCTAACTACATGAATGTCATAGAAAATGTGTCACCACTAAAGCATATAAGCTCAAAAGTATCAACACCCATACCATCTACTGGAATATCCACTTTTACATCATCAATTCTCACTACCAATGCACAAGCTTGTAGTAATGCTACCACTATCATGGGAACATCTAATGGGAATAATTCACAGAATTATAGAGCTGTAGCATTTAATTACCAAAACTCAGCACCTCATGTATCCATACCCATGAATAACTATTCTCAACAATCCATTAATTTCACGACTACAGCATCAAATACCCTTGTCTCAAATATGTAAACCACATCACCTAATGATGCTTTCATAAGCCAACTTTTGCATTGTATGATATCCTTGTAGTAAAAAGTGACAAATCTAACCAATGCTTCCTCTCAACCTAATATACCAACATATCATGCTCGCAGTCCTTTATCTTATACAATCCTAAGATCTTAAATGCCTGACAAATTTGACACTCCCCGCTTTGAAAACTAAAGTGGTAAAGGTGATCCTAATACTCATGTGGCAGCATTCACAATAATGTGTAGTGATTTCTTCTTTTACGAGGCATTGTTAGCAAAATTATTTCCTTGTTCTCTCAAAGATACCACTTTGGAATGGTTTTTCTCTCTACCTCCTAATTCAATACATTCCCTCTCACAACTAGTTGATCAATTCTTGCAACATTTCTAAGAAAACATTGGACCTCCTATCTCATTGATTGATTTGGTCCATTGTAAACAAGGTCCAAAAGAAAAATTAATGGAATTCATTAGTCGATATCAAGCTCTCTTTACATAAATACAATATTTGATTACAGATGAGGATGTTCAAAAAGTATTCATTACGAATCTACAACCAAACATACGTGATAAAATAATGTTGATGAAGTATAGTTCCTTTCAACATCTATGCACAACTCTCTGAGATTACCAACTTTTGGCTAGTCAGTATGAGAATCATAACTCATCAGCTCCAGTTGGTCAATCTGCAGCTAGAACATCTCAACACTCATCTAAGAAGCATAACAAGAATCTCATCAAGATAAATGGGCAACATTCGATATCTTCCAATCACAAGTGTCTGTCATTACAAAACCTAGTGGAACCCCATTTCAATTCAGGCAACAACATAGACAATCCACTCTATAATTGGATTCTCTCCATTTGATAATGACTCAAGTAGTATTTACAACAATCTTTTGAAGATGCCTCTTGTTCATCCACTAGACAATAGCAAGATGCAAAGACCTTCATTTGATGCTAATGCCTATTGTCACTATCATCACTTGGCGGGGCATGACACTGAAATATGTATGTGTCTTAAACATGAAATTTAAGACCTCACCAATTCTAAAATAATACAAGTGACCGGTGTGAATGAAAATGGAAATAAGTCTGTAGCCCCTCTAAATCAAAATTTGCAAATCTTCACTAATCCTTTTCCTAAGCATAAAGACAACATGGTGGAACAATAGAATGAAATAGAGCATGAAGATGAATATCTTGACTACAATGAAATAATTGGCATGATAGAAGTAGATAAGATGAAAAATGAAGATCCACCTCAACCATGAGCAAAAGGTATCTACATTCAAGTTCCTCCTTCGTTATCCCTTCAAGGATTAGGAGATAACCAAAATTCACCAAATCACAAATAGAGCAGCCTACATGTAATCACTTTAAGTAAGAGAAAGTTATAACAATGAAAAGCATCCCATTTCATCACGAATGGCTCATTCATCATGCAAAGTAGAATAAGAAAGCAAAAGAAAGGAAAAGAGAAAGATGTGAGTCATCTGTTGAAAAAGGTAATGATTCACCTCCCCGCAAGCATCGAAAGATTTCAAACATACGCAATCTTGTGAAACAAGCATCCTGTGACTACTTTGGTAATGAAAATCAAACAGGTATGAATTTCTCACCCATCTCACCATACTTGATGGAGCACCTCTCCAAGATACTCGCAAGTTTGGCCTCCTCTTAGATAGATATATGTACATATATGTATGTGTTGTGTTGTGTTCCCATGTATTGTGTTAAATGTTTGTTTAGGTCTCCTTGGATGACCCTTGATACTCTTGTAAGGTCAAGGATACAGGGAGACCGCCTCTGTCATGACATTCCTTCTATTTGTTTCTCTATTCTTCTACACTTCTCTTGTTGCAATTATTGTGTGTGGTGGCTTAGGGGAATAGTGTTGTGGAGGGTGATTTGGGGGCATCCTTCCACATTGTGGCCCTAAGTCACTTTTGTCTCCTCTCTCATTTTTTGTGATTTCATTCTTTTGTTGTACTTGTGGCTCTACTAGTCAATGGATGACAACAACAAATTTACACTTCTGATAAAGACCTTGTGTCCCTAACAAGAAAACAATAATGGACCTAGTCCATATATGAAGAAGGGGGTAATTTGTTAACTGACCATTGACTAGTAGAATCAATTTGTGTTGTGATGTGATTGTGAATTGTGTTGTGAAATTGTTATAACAATCCTTTGCAATACTCTAAATCTACTTCTAGGCACTTTGGAACATTTTTGTGTCTCACCTTGTAGCTACACTTAGTTCTAAGACACCTGTAGTATAACCTCACGGCCATACTCAGTTTTGAACCCAAAAGTATAGCCTTGGTTTGTTTAAGTAGTATGTTGCCTTATTTATGTATCAATTTGGTTGTTATCTTAGTTAAGCTTTTATAACTGAAGTTTGTTAATTATTGGTATATAATACTAATGTGTTTCTATTGCAATTGTTGGGAACAATCAGCGATCGTAAGCACATGTCACTTTGGGGCATGGGCTTTGTGAAAGCTTTTATTCCCTCGCATGTTTTCAACCTTACCTTAAATGCAATTACTACTGGCAAGCAGGATCAACCACTTTAAGGTGGGGGCATATATTGCGGTAAAATGCTTGGATATCTTAGATATTGTGATAAAATGTGTGGCATATGCTTCCTTTTCACCATAAGGCATCTTTGCGATGCAGGTGGAGTTGTGTACTTTGTCTTTGTGTTTTGTGTATGCTTCATTTTCATTGTAAGGCATCTCTGTTATGCAAGTGGGGTTGTATACTTTGTACACATACTTCCTTTTCACCATAGGGCATCTTCGTCATTCAGGTGGGGTTGTATGTTTTTCAAAGCCCTTTTGTGGAAGCCAGGATTGTGTATTCCCTTGAGTGTTTTCACATCCTTTTAAAAAGTCCTCTGTGTAGGTGGGGTTGCATCTTGAATTATTCACCATTAAGTGTGTCTTTGGTAGTTGTGGTAGTGTAGCTCAACTGTTAGGTGTGTTTGGCATGTCTTGGATGGTGGTACATAGTGATGAGATCCCCCCATTGCCTATGTTTGATGTGTTTAAGAAGTATAGTGTGTCGACGACATACTCTATGGCACTCATGTATTCCATGTGTCTTCCTTGCATGTTTCACATGTTTTAGTGGCAGCATGTAGTGATGAACTCCCCCATGCTGTGTGTTTTGTGGTGGCGTGTAGCAATGAGTTCCCCCCATGCTGTGTGTTTTGTGTTCTTTTGATGGTGGTACGTAGCGATGAGCTCCCCCCATCACCTAATTAGGGTTATATAATTGTTTAGTCATGCCTTCTCTTCATGTATGCTTTGTGTATTATGTGTTTTCTCTCATGTATTCTTCATGTATTGCATGCTTCTTTACTATCTTCTTTGTGTTTTACCTTAATGTCAAGTGTTTTCTTACATTTTCCTAAGCTTGGAGGATATAAATGGTTCTCCAAACTTAGGGTGTGTCTTCGCTCTAGTGCATGATGTGTTTGATGTGTTTTGACTGTACTTTAATGCATGTACTGAATTGTAAGATCATACACACATTAAAGTGGGGGCTAAATGTTATGGAGTTAAAAGTAGCCACATGTCTTTTTGCCTCCTTGTTTAGCTCCTACATCCCTATGATTGCATTATACATTCTAAATGTTCATCACGATGCAAAATTGCTTGACACCAATGTAAATTGTGAATAAGGGGCCCATGTTTTATCTTATCCCAGACCTAAAAGGGGCTCAAAGACTTGGGTGTCACCACCCAAGTCTTCCCTAATTGGTCAGGGCAAATTCAAATGTATGTCAGCCTAGGATCTTTCAAAAGGTTTCTCCTTGTCGGCTCTTTTGGTTTCATTTCACGATTGTTAGTGGGAAAGCATATATAAGTGTGTTTTTGAATTTATTATGAACCTAGATAGACATAGCCAACTTGAAGCATTGGAATAAAGTGCATTTGAAGCATTCATTGTGATTCTAGAGAAGATTTGTGTTGTCATTGTGTGTGTTGTTGCAGGTTTTGAAGTTTTCATCTATCTCTCCTTATGAGTTGAAGATCATTCTCCGAAGGGTTTCATCACATAGGTGATATCATTGTTGTTTATCATCATTTGATTCATCATATTGTTATTGTGTTTAGCCTCTAACTTGCAAGGGCACACTCTCTTTATCTATCAATAGTGTTGGGAAGCTTGAATGTTATCCCAGGATTTGACTGAGGCAAATCCCTAAACACCATAAGCCCCAAACCCCTTCTCTTCTTCTTGTGTGCAGGTTACAAGAGCAAGATCCATGAAATATGAAGATATACGAAGACTGAGCAAGGGTCAAGGTTTGAAGATTTGATAGTAGTTATAGAATATTCCTCTGTGCAAGACTTGGATGGTGGCACCCTAGTCTTTATACCCCTGCTGACTTCAAATTTGGCATCAAGGCAGCCTCTGCAACATTTCTTCAGTTTATAGTTTCTGTAGATTCTATCTTTTAGGACTTGGGCGGTCTCAAAATAGTCTTCTGACACCTCAACTTCCAGGACAGGTTCTATTATCTTCCTGATCATCCCTGTACAATTAGTTTTTGGATATCTATTGTACATCTTCTATTATAATTAAATCATTATAGAACTAGGGTTTAGTGCATTATTGACCTATGGTTTGATAAAGAGACTTGATTAAATCTGATCTTTCTATAAAAAATGAAAGAATAAGATCTATAATTGAGTCCACCTCTATTTGGTAGTGATTTGGCTTGGTCTTGTCCTTGAATGTTATTGTGAAAGAGGGTTTGATCTAGTGTGCATGCTAGTTGTTATCATTCTCCTTTTTTGTACCTAACATCAGTTTAGATTGTTGTACTATTGTCAATTGGTTATTGACATTAAGTGTTTTGTCAGGTGTTATTTCAATTGGTGTTACAGATGTCATGATAGAGGCAATATCTAACCCTGATAAATTAATACTACAACTGTGTGGAAGTAAATGATGGAACATGCGAGTAGTGGAATCATAATCTGGTGTATTCATTGTTGGAAAAATGTTATGCATCAGGTAGGTCATGCATACTAAACATTGGTCTTATTGCGAGTCCATTCCATAAGTGTTTTTAATAATACTAGAGAGAACTTCATCTTCATCCTAAATATCAATCAATGGCTTATGTTCAATGGTCATGAGTGTTTATACGGAATATTGTTCATTATCCTCTAGGTCCAACTAGATAGGCTATTCCATTTCAGCAAAAGGTTGTGTTGTAGGATAGAGGACCAATTTCTTGGTTATATTTTCATTAGAAATGATCATATTCCTGGACTTACAGCCTATGAAAGCATCTGTTGTTGCCAACCATGGTCATCCTAGAATGAGTGGATACCCACCTAGGTTAGCCTTGGGTTGCAAGACCATGAATTTTGTAGGGTATTCCCATGAGTCAAGTGTGATAACCAAATCCTCAATAATTCCCTCTGGTTTTATTGTTGACCTATCTGCCAGTTGTAAGACTATTTGTGTAGGCCTTAAGTCCATTAGTTGAAGATTTTTCATTGTTTCTCTAGTCATAACATTTATGGCTACACCCAAATCAATAAGAGTGTTTTTAATGAGGGTGCCATTGATATGGACATCTATTGAAATGTAAAGTTAGTTTTACTTATTCCAACAGTGATGAACAGTCGACAACAAGTACCTAGCTAATTCCATGCACCACATGTATTGTTGCAAGTATGGGTCTAACCGGTGTTGTCATTGATGTCAACATACTCATGTTGCATTAATGAGAAGGATTGGATGAGCTATGTGCTAAGGATATTGAGAAAATTAGTCTCAATCAGGAATAGTGAAGAACAGTGATGGCAAGAAGGTAAAATCCACAACAGGTTGAGGATCAAAGGATGCGGTTTAAAGGGTTTATAGATACAAGTCTTGAGATGCTCCAATCAAGTTTTCAGAGGTCCGTATGAAGATCTAAAGAAGTTATGGTCACTCAAGTAGAACCAGTTCTGGTAGGTGTTCAGAGGTGACAGAGTGTCACAGTTAGGTCCGGTGAGCTCCCGAAGTGCATCATCCCATTCTGCGGATTGGAGGGACTATTGAGGAAGTCCTTGAGAAGTGTCAAATAGATTTGTTCATGGTTTGGAGGACCAGAAGTGCCTATTCCTTTGTGACAGTGATGACAAACTGTGTTCTTGTAATTCTGGATGAAGGAGAGAAGAATTTCAGTAAGCTGATGAAGTGCGAATGTTCTTGGTGACTCAGGAAAGGTTGTGGTGATCTTTGGATCATGTCTAGTTCATGTTGGAAGTCCGCATTGAAGTTAGAGTTTGGATTTGATGAATAACCACCAGATGTTGGTGTTCTTCCTAAGACTGGCCGACCGAATGTATTACACGTCTTCCGGATGATCTATAAGTGTTTGTCGACTTATATGATTGTTCCTAAGTCGATGCCTTGTATAAATAAGGGATTGTGAAGTCATTCCAAAGTGTGTCTTATGGAGATGAGTGTGTGGTAGCGAAGAAGAGAGCGAAAGGTAGAGCAGAAGTTTTGGGCTTTAATGGAACTGATTCAAGCATGGTGAAGATGCTATTCTCCAGTTCATGTATGTGATACTTATTTCTTTGTAGACAGTGTGTCTATTGTAAGCAGTGAGCCTCTTGTGAGCAGTGTGCTCAGGTTGTGAGCAGTGTGCTCAGGTAGTGAGCCCTAACTGGCATGTGCCATTTGTTCTTTCTATTCTTCTAACAAAGAATACATTCTTGGGTTAATCACCCCATGGTTTTTCCCTTAATCAGGTTTTCCACGTCAAAATCTTGGTGTCTTATGTGTTGTTGAGTTTTTGCTTTTGATTTTAATGCATTATGTTTCATGTTTAATATACTGCTAATCACCAAGAAGTTTTAAGTGTGTAAATTGGAGAAAGTTTGGCACAACTGATTCACCCCCCCTCTCAGTTGTGTGCCCTAAGTCTAACAATTGGTATCAGAGCCGAGTTCCTCTAAAAGGAGCTTAACCGCTTGAGGAGATCCAGGATGTCATCCTACAAGAAGGATAGTCTGAAGTTTGATGGAACCAACTTTACTATTTGGAAAGGTCACATGAAATGTCACTTGCAGTGTATGGGAATGGCATACTGGTCTATGGTTACAAAAGCGTATGTACCTCCACAGGGTGGTCCGACAATCCTAAATGAACTCACAGATGTTGAAAACAATTTGCAAACAAAAGAAGCTCTTCTAAGTGCATTATCTGACTCAGAGCTCTCAAATGTTATTGACCTACCAACTAATTTTGAGATTTGGAATAAACTGGAACTTTTGCATGAAGGAGACCAGTATGTTAAATGTGCAAGGCTACAAAGTGTAAAAGGGAAATTTGAAAAACTGAAGATGAGAGATGATGAAAATATTACTACTTTTATGCCAAGAGTAAATGAGCTAGTTTGTGGAATCAGAAATGCTGGTGGAGTCTTGGATGAAAATTAGATTGGTGGCAAAATTCTCAGATCCCTTCCTGCCTCATACAAAATCAAGGTTGCTGCCATTGATGAATTCAGAGCCCATACAACTATCACAAAAGACCAATTGGCTAGCAAACTGGCTGCATTTGAAATGACTGAGTTTGGAGATGATCCCCCCAAGACTGAATCTACTTTCAAAGCTAGTGCCTCTGTGAAAGGTAAACAAATATTTGATCCGGGAGAGAACTCATCAAGGAAACTGTCATGGTATGAAAAAGCAAGAAAAGACCTGGAAGAAGAAGTAGAAACGGCTCAACTTGAAGCCCTCATTGCAAAGAGACTACCAAGAGGATTCGGTAAGTATGAAGGAAAATTGCCTTTTAATTGTTTTAACTGCAATAAGATTGGTCATTTTGCCTCAAGATGTCTAAAAAGATTTTCAAAGCCAAATCCTAACAGATCAAGGTTCCAAAAGAATTGTTACTATGTTCATGAAGATGATGATAATGAAGGAGTAACAGATGATGAATCAGAGACAAGAAACAAATCTGGAAGTGAATGGGTGTTCATTGCCATCAAGGAAGAAGAACCAATATCTTCTATATCTGTCAATCATAAAGTTGTAGAAAGAGCTCTAGCTGCCCAAGTTGAAGAAAAAGATGTTTGGGTTATTGACAGTGGTTGCTCTCACCATATGACAGGTGACAAAAATAAGTTCATAGATTTGGAAAGGTATGAAGGAGGAGTGGTGAAGTTTGGTGATAATTCTACTGGTAGAATCAGAGGAAGAGGAACTATTTCTTTTGATGGAAGAAACAAAACTGGTAATGTTCTATATGTTGAAGGCTTGAAGCACAATCTTCTCAGTGTTGGACAGTTGGTGGACAAAGGCTATGATCTCTGGTTCAAGGATGGAAAATGCAAAATCTTTGAAAGTTTTGGAACAGAGATTGCATCCGGTGCTCAAACTAAAGGTAATATCTTCCACTTGGTTGGTACTAGTAAAAGTTGCTTATTTGTTCAAGTTGATCAGAGTTGGTTATGGCATAGAAGGATGTGCCATGTGAATTTTGATAATATCATCAAGATAAGCAATACTCAGGCTATAAGAGATCTTCCAAAATTGGTGAAACCTACTAACATCTTGTGCAAGGAATATCAGTTGGGTAAACTGAGCAGAGTCACATTCAAAAGCAATGAACTATCTTCTACCAAATTTTTGACTTAGTTCACACTAATCTTTGTGGTCCGGCAAGAACCAGGAGTATTCAAGGTGGTAGATACTTTATGCTGCTAATAGATGACTATTCCCGAATGATCTGGGTAACTTTTCTGAAAGAGAAATCAAAAGCTTTTGAGAAATTCCAAATATTCAAGGCTATGGTAGAGAATGAAACTAGATTAAAGTTGAAATGTTTGAGGTCTAATAGAGGTGGAGAATTCACATCCGGTGAGTTCATAGAGTTCTGTGAGAAACATGGAATTAAAAGACAGTTGTCTGCTCCTAGGACTCCACAGTAGAATGGTAGTGGAAAGAAAGAACCGGACCATACAGGAAGCTTCTAGGACCATGATAATGGAAGCAAATGTTCCTCATATCTATTGGAGAGAAGCTGTCAGCACTGCAGTCTATACTCTCAATCGAGTTCAAATCAGAAGCAATACTAGTAAGACTCCTTATGAACTTGTTGATAACTGAGAGGGGGGGTGAATCAGTTATCCTAATTATTTCTTCTTTTGAACCTTCTTCTTAATCAAAGCAGTATTGAATCAAACAGACAAATATCATCATGAAATAAGAAACACATGACACAGTATTTTGACGTGGAAACCTGGTTAAGGGAGAAAACCACGGGGTGATTAACCCAAAGATTATTCTTTGTTAGAAGAATAAGGAGTTACAAAAATGGCACTTGCCAATTAGGGCTCACTGCCCGAGCACACTGCTCACAAAGAGGCCCACTGCCTACAAGGAGACACACTGTCTACAAAGTGATAAGAATCACAGTCTTGAACTGGAGAATGACATCTTTACCATGTCCGGATCAGTTCCATTAAGCCCAGAAACATCTGCTCTTCCTTCTGCACTTCTCTTCGCTGCTTCACCTTTTTCCACATAAGCCACACTTCAAAATGAACTCACAAATCTTTATTTATACAAGACATCAATCTTAGGAACAATCATCTAAGTCGGCAATCAATCATAAGAATATCTGCAAGATGAATGACACATCCGGTCGGCCACCATAAGAACATTCGCAGGATGAACAACTCATCCAGTCGGCTAAACAGAGCAAAAACTTCATCCGGAAGAATATCTTCAATTCCGGGCTCTACTGTCAATGCGGACCAACAACACGACCTCAACATGATCCAGGAACCTTCACAAGCCTGCCTGAATGACCAGGTACGTCCGCATTTCCTTTACTTACTGAAATCTATTATCCTCCTTATCTGGAACTTCAAGAATACTGTCTGTCGCCACTGTCATAATGCAAGAGGTACTTCCGGACCTCCAAATCATACACAACTCGAGATGGCACATCACAAGGACATCCCAAAGACTCCTTCCAATCCGCAGATTAGGATTATACAGTTCCGGACCTCACCGGACCTTTTGTGATCCTCTGTCACCTCTGAATACTTGCCGGAACCGGTTCTACACCGACAGCCACAACTCCTTCAGATCTTCATGTGGACCTCTGAAATCTTAACTGAAGCATATCAAGACCCATATCTACAAACCCTTTAATCTGCATCCTCCGGTTCTCATCCTATACAGTACATTTGCCTTCTTCTCATCATTGTTCTTTACTGTTCCTGACTGAGGCTAATTTTCTCAATATCCTCAGCACACTGCTCATTGAATCCTTCTTGTCAAAGCAATATGAGTATGTTGACATCAATGACAACACTGGTTTACCTTATACTTGCAACAATCTCCCCCTTTGTCATTGATGGCAACATATGATGTGAAAAACCATCAAGACAAGAAACTTCTCCTTTCTGTCACTTCTCCCCCTATCAGCAACATGTCTTCTCCTCATTTTACTGCTCCTCTTTTGATCATCAGCTACTTGTTTTTCACATGTCTTCTCTCCCCCTTTGACATCAATGGCAAAGGGCTCATACTTGCAATTTTAACATATCAGAATCATACCAACTGCTCCCCCTTAGTAGCAGCTCCCCATCATCAATCCGGATCACAAGATATGACTGTGATATCCACCGGACTGATGCACATTAGTGCATCCTAGTTTATCACCGGAGGGGCCATGACCCCTAACTTCTCCCAGAGATATTCAAAAGAGTCCTTGGGAAGAGGTTTAGTAAAGATATCTGCAATCTGATCCTTGGAGGGAACATACTCCAACCTGACTTCTTCCTTGTTCACTTGTTCTCTCAAGAAATGAAACTTGATAGATATGTGCTTAGTCTTAGAGTGTAATAACGGATTCTTGGAAATATTAATTGCACTTGAATTATCACAGAAAATTGTGATAGGCTCCGCATATTCAATTTTAATATCTCTTAGCATCTGCTTCATCCATAGGATTTGAGTGCAACTACTTGCTGCTGCAATGTATTCTGCTTCAGTTGTAGATAGAGATATTGCATCTTGTTTCTTGCTTAGCCAAGAAACCAATCTCTTCCCCAAAAAGAATGCTCCTGATGCAGAGGAAAATGCAACGGGAGCTTACAAATGGGAAGGAGGAGTCATTAACACAACCAGCATGTTAAAATCCTATCGGCTTATCATCATCATCATATTTCTTGCTAACACAGACAGCATCATCATATTTCGAAGGGGCATGAAATATCCTCCTGCTAACTACTGTTCACTTCCTCCACCTTTCGCCTTTCGCCTGTCAGCAGCATCATGATATTCGGCAAGCGCAAACATCCTCCTGATGTTCACTGTTCATCACACCGCCAAACTCTATCTTCATCATCATGATGTTCAACATCATCTTCATCAGCAGGATATAAAATATCCGGTTCCTCCAATATATCCTGATGACGACAACTTCAAGCACCTTTCCTTCAATGCTTACGTCACCCCGATATCTGACTACTCAACCAACAGCATCAGGATATGACTTATCCGGTCATATTGAAACATCCTGATGATGTTAACCAAACTTTATGCCGATGACTTACGCCAATGCCAAAACACTTAGCGACAGCAAGATAAACTTGCATAGGGTGATATTCGCAATATCCTGATGATGATGACGTCACATGCACCTGATGATGATGTCAATGCACCTGATGATGATGTCAACAGGATATAAGACACTTATATCCTCCGCAACATGATAATGAATATCCTGCTGACCTTTTCAATATCCTGATGATGACCTCTCCTATCCTTAGCCAAAAAGTGAACTTTCACTTCCGCATACGATAGCGATATGCGGATGATGGGTACACACGAAAGATGATCCTGACGACGATATACACACTGAGTATATATCCGACTTATATCATCCTGATGCACTTGAAACATACAGTCTTTGTCAGCTTCACAACCCGATCTGGATAGCGATATACTCACAGATGTCGATGCGATTCACTCCGTCTGGAAAAGCACATGCAGATCCCTGTATATCCGTCAGCTGCATGCAAACTCACAGAACCGCACAATTTCACAAAGAAAATATGATGATCGGGCCGGATCACCTTCAGATCAAAACTTAACAGTTTATCTTCCTAAACCTAGCACATGAGGATGCTAGGTTGATTCATAACATGCTACCAACTGATCTCTCACACAATGAAATGCATAAACAGAAAACTAAAATGCAAACTAAACTATCATACATGACCATTCCACCGATTCACAGAATCAACCGGTGGAAGGGTTGAAAGTATCCATCAACTTGTAATCAGAACAGAAATCAAAACATAAACAGCTGATAAACCAGATAATGCAATTGCTGAGATCTTATTCAGATGAAACACAAATGTCCTATTTCTACAACAATGTTTCACAATGTCTGGACTGATCTCTGGATCTCACTCAATCACCAGTACAACATAACACAACTACTACTCTTCTGAACCTAATCTCAAACCCTAACTGATCTGAGTTATTTATAGCAATATCCTACGAGTACTACCAACTCGGTTCCCAGCGGCTGGGAGCTTCCAAGCGGCTGGGAGAGGACAGCTCAGACAACCTGATCACGAACTCTAACTGCCTGCACACTCTCCTAGGCTGATCAAATACATATGCATTGGTCCAATGGACCTTATTACATTATGAAGTCAAACATGCTAAAAATAGACTAATGTCCTGTCATGCGGACAATTAACCTATATCCTGTCTTGTAGGGGTGCTCCTGCACCATACTCCCCAGAAGAAGAAATCTCAAGTCCACTTGAGATGAGAGTATGAAGATCTGCACCATGTTTCTGGATCTACTCTTCGGTCATCCATATTGCTTCAGAATTCGGTTTTCCCTTCCAAGAGACTAGATACTCCAAGTACTGTTTGTTCTGGGTCTGTTTGACCACTCTGGTGTCCAAAACCTTCTGCAACTGTGGAGGATCATGCTTGGGAATGTTATCATGGACTGTATCCTGTAGGAGTTCCTGATCTGCATCTGGATAAGACTTGTATGGAGTTAAATCACATACATTGAATATAGGGGACAAACCAAGATCAGGTGGGAGTTGTATCTCATAAGCATTCTGTCCATGCTTGTGCAAGATCTGACATGGTCCAACTTTTCTCTGCATGAGTTTAGTATATTTTCCCTTAGGAAGTCTGTCCTTCTTCAAATGAACCCATACCAAATCTCCAACATCAAACTGTACATCCTTCTTCTTTTTATCAGCATATTCCTTATACTTCAAGGTGGTTTGCTGCAGTTGGGTCTTGACTTGATCATGAACCTCTTTGATGGCTTCTGCAAAAGCTTCTCCTTCTGCACTAACAGGGTCTACTGTAGATAGATCTCTCAATTCCAAAATTCCTCTTGGATGCATACCATAAACTATCTAGAAAGGTGATTTCCCTGTGCTCCTATTAACAGTATCATTATAGGAAAATTCAGCTTGAGAGAGAATATTATCCCACTTTTCTCCATGTTGTTTTGTCAAACATCTAAGCAAATTCCCTAAGGAACGGTTCACTACTTCAGTCTGTCCATCCGTTTGAGGATGATATGCAGAGGAAAAAGACAAATTTGTTCCAAGTTTCTTCCAAAGAGTTCTCCAGAAGTGACCAATAAACTTCACATCCCTGTCTGACACTATACTCAATGGCAATCCATGGATTCTGACAATCTCCCTAAAAAACAAACCTGCAATGTATGAAGCATCAGCAGTGGTTTTGGATGGCAAGAAATGTGCCATTTTGCTGAATCTATCCACTACAACAAAAACACTGTCAAATCCTTTCCTTGTCCTTGGTAAACCCAAGACAAAATCCATACTTATGCTTTCCCATGGTCTGGAAGGAATGGGTAAGGGCTGATATAAACCTGCATTAGTCGACCTGCCTTTAGCTTTCTGACATATCACACATGTCTCTACAAACTTTCTGACATCTGATTGTAACTTAGGCCAAAAGTAATGTCTTCAGACAAGATCAAGAGTCTTATCTAGACCAAAATGACCTGCCATAGCTCCACAATGTTTCTCCTTAATGATGTTTAACCTCATAGAACACCTTGGAATACATAACTATCCACCTTTGAACAACAATCCATCCTGAATCAAAAATTCAGAGAATTCAGCATGATATTTCTCTCCAAAAGAAGTACATACATGATATATCTCCCTAAAATCTTCATCAGTCTCATACATGGTCTTTAGTGAATCAATGCCAACACTTTCTAACTGAATCTGGTTGACTGTTAGAACTCTCCTGCTCAAAGCATCTGCAACTTTATTCTTGACTCCTTTCTTATGCTTCAATGTAAAAGTAAAAGCTTGTAAGGTTTCTACCCATTTCATGTGTCTGTGGTTCAGCTTTTCCTGGCTGTTTATGAAACTCAGAGCCTAGTTATCTGTGAATACTATGAATTCCTTTTGGCATCAAGTAATGCCTCCATTTCTTGAGTGACTGGACTAAAGCATACATTTCCAAATCATATGAGGAATACCTCTTCTTAGCATCATTGAGCTTCTCACTGAAAAATGCAATAGGTCTACCTTCTTGGCTAAGTACTGCTCCAATGGCCATGTGACTGGCATCACATTCTACCTGAAAGATTTTGTTAAAGTCTGGAAGTGCAAGGACTGGCTGCTGTACCACCTTCTTCTTCAATGTTTCAAAAGAATCATCTGCTCCTTGAGTCCAAACAAATCTGCACTTCTGTCCTCCTTTGATGGTATCAAGCATGGGTGCACAAATATGACTAAACCCTCTTATAAAATTCTTGTAGAAGGTTGCTAACCCATGGAAACTTCTGACATCATTCATAGTCTTTGGGGTTGGCCAAGACAATATGGCACTTACCTTCTCCTTATCCATTTGTAACTTTCCTTGTGAAATGACAAAACCCAAATATGTGATCTCCTCTTGCATGAACAAACACTTGTCTAAATTTATCATCAGCTGCTCTTCATGTAACCTCTTAAGAACCAAATCTATGTGTCTGAGATGTTCTTCTTTTGTGTTGCTGAAAATCAGAATGTCATCTAGATATACTATGACAAACTTACCAATGAACTCTTTCAAAACTTCATTCATCAACCTCATAAAAGTACTAGGTGCATTAGATAAACCAAAAGGCATAACCTTCCACTCATATAACCCTTCATTAGTTTTGAATGCTGTTTTCCATTCATCTCCTGGCCTAATCCTAATCTGATGATATCCACTCTTCAAATCTATTTTTGTAAAATACTTAGCACCTCCCAAACAGTCAAGTAAATCCTCTATCCTAGGGATTGTAAACCTATACCTGATTGTGATCTTGTTAATAGCTCTGGAATCTGTGCAAAGCCTCCAAGTACCTTCCTTCTTTGGTGCTAGCACAGCTGGTACTGCACATGGACTTAAACTTTTCCCAATTAGACTTGAATCCAATAATTCTTCAATTTGTCTAGCTACTTCTGCATTCTGTTCTGGAGTTAGCTTATAGGCTGCTTTGTTTGGAAGTGTTGACCCTGGAATTAAGTCTATGCAGTGACTGATATCTCTGACAGGTGGTAGGGATCTTGGCATTCCCTCTGAGATGATACCTTTGTACTTATCCAATAACTCTTGGATAGCTGGGTCTATGAACCTTTGTTTTTTCTCTTCCTTGACTTCTTGCTGCTGTTCTTTATTCATCCTCATACATGGGATTAGGGCATATGCAACTGCACCTTCTGCTGCTACTTCTTTCATGAACTGTTTGCCTTCCATCAGCATTACCTTCACCTCTTTTCCTTTAGATTTCTCCTCCTTCTCTGTCAATGGTAGTAACTTTATATCCTTACCATCTTTAGTGATTGTATAGATGTTTCTAACACCATCATGTTGTGCCTTCAAATCATACTGCCATGGTCTACCAAATAAAAGATTGCAAGCATCCATTGTGGTAATGTCAAACAACAACTTATCCTTATATGCTCCAATCTGAAATTCTACCCAAGCCTGCTCTTCTACAGTTGTCTGCTGACCTTGGGTAAGCCATGAGACTTTATATGGGGATGGGTGAGGCAATCTCCTAAGCTTAAGCTTTGTCACCATTTCTTCAGACACAAAATTTTCAGTAGAACCAGAATCAATCAAAACTTTACATGCCTTACCTCCTGCTTTGCAAATAGTCCTGAAAAGAGACTTTCTTTGAGGGGATTCTTTGTCAGGTACCTTCCTGGTAGTCATTGTTCTTCTCATCATTAGGGACTCTCCACTTTCTGGGTATCCATAATTATCAGGAGCATTCACACTCTGAAAAGCATTAGAGCCTGTCATACTTTGATTATCAGGTTCTTGGATCAGATTTGTTCTCCTTTCTCCTGTTGAGCTTGTGGCCTTTTCTGGACATCTGCTGGCTATATGGCCTTCTTTGTTACAGTTATAACATCTGATGGATCCTCTGCCCTGGGATCTTCCTCTGAAAGGTCTTCTACCTCTGAAGTTTCCTTGCTGACTATAATTTTCTCCTTGGTTCTGACTATTGTTTCCCTTACTATTGTCATGACTGGATTCTCCTTGATATCCATGTCCATGTCCTCTACCTCTAAAAGGACCTCTTCCACCCCTTTGTTGTCTTCCTCTTCCTCTATTGTGTTGTTCTTGTTTTCTCTTTAACTTCTCTTCCACTTTCAATGCCAACTGAAAGCATTTCTGAACTGTATCTGGATTATGCAGACTTAAATCTTCCTGAATGTTGAACCTCAATCCATTAAGGTATCTGGCTACCTTCTCTTCTTCACTTTCCTTTACCTTTGTTTTCATACAAAGTTTCATGAATTCTTCTGTATATGAGCTGACATCTAGCTCCTTCTGCTTCAGGTTTTGCTTCCTCTTGTGTAATTAGATACTGTAATCCAATGGGACATAAGCTTCCTTTACTAATGCCATCATTTTCTTCCATGTAGCGACTCTACGATTTCCTTCCTGTACTCTATCATCTTGGACGAAATTCCACCATGTCAAGGCAGCTTCTTTCATTTTTGACTGGGCTATTTTCACCCTCTGTTGTTCTGGTATCTCCTCTGTTTCAAAGAAATTGTTCAAGCAGTCTATCCACTCCATCACTGAATCAGGTTCCATCTTTCCTGTAAACACTGGCAAATCCAGTTTCACATCCATGGTTCTCCTCTCCATGGCCTTGAGGGCGTTCAACAGTGGTCTCTGGTCTGCAGGAACGACCTCCTCGTTCCAACTAGGGATCTCTTCTTCTTCCCTATCTTCTTCTCTACTAGAACCTACTCTACTCCTCAACTTCGCTAACTCATCCTTCAATTCCTGATTCTAAGCCTTCACGGCCTTGCTCTCTGCAATCTGTTTCTTTATCAGAACTGCCAACTCAACGTTGGTCATCCTTGCCGGAATCTCTGATGTTCCTTCGTCACCTGACATCCTGCTATATCCTTATCTTTTCCAGAAGATCCTTCCTTTGCTCTGATACCACTATGATGCAGAGGAAAACGCAACGGGAGCTTACAAATGGGAAGGAGGAGTCATTAACACAACCAGCATGTTAAAATCCTATCGGCTTATCATCATCATCATATTTCTTGCTAACACAGACAGCATCATCATATTTCGAAGGGGCATGAAATATCCTCCTGCTAACTACTGTTCACTTCCTCTGCCTTTCGCCTTTCGCCTGTCGGCAGCATCATGATATTCGGCAAGCGCAAACATCCTCCTGATGTTCACTGTTCATCACACCGCCAAACTCTATCTTCATCATCATGATGTTCAACATCATCTTCATCAGCAGGATATAAAATATCCGGTTCCTCCAATATATCCTGATGACGATAACTTCAAGCACCTTTCCTTCGATGCTTACGTCACCCCGATATCCGACTACTCAACCAACAGCATCAGGATATGACTTATCCGGTCATATTGAAACATCCTGATGATGTTAACCAAACTTTATGCTGATGACTTACGCCGATGCCAAAACACTTAGCGACAGCAGGATAAACTTGCATAGGGTGATATTCGCAATATCCTGATGATGATGACGTCACATGCACCTGATGATGATGTCAATGCACCTGATGATGATGTCAACAGGATATAAGACACTTATATCCTCCACAACACGATAATGAATATCCTGCTGACCTTTTCAATATCCTGATGATGACCTCTCCTGTCCTTAGCCAAAAAGTGAACTTTCACTTCCGCATACGATAGCGATATGCGGATGATGGGTACACACGAAAGATGATCCTGACGATGATATACACACTGAGTATATATCTGACTTATATCATCCTGATGCACTTGAAACATACAGTCTTCATCAGCTTCACAACCCGATCCGGATAGTGATATACTCACAGATGTCGATGCGATTCACTCCGTCTGGAAAAGCACATGCAGATCCCTGTATATCCGTTAGCTGCATGCAAACTCACAGAACCGCACAATTTCACAAAGAAAATATGATGATCGGGCCGGATCACCTTCAGATCAAAACTTAACAGTTTATCTTCCTAAACCTAGCACATGAGGATGCTAGGTTGATTCATAACATGCTACCAACTGATCTCTCACACAATGAAATGCATAAACAGAAAACTAAAATGCAAACTAAACTATCATACATGACCATTCCACCGATTCACAGAATCAACCGGTGGAAGGGTTGAAAGTATCCATCAACTTGTAATCAGAACAGAAATCAAAACATAAACAGCTGATAAACCAGATAATGCAATTGCTGAGATCTTATTCAGATGAAACACAAATGTCCTGTTTCTACAACAATGTTTCACAATGTCTGGACTGATCTCTGGATCTCACTCAATCACCAGTACAACATAACACAACTACTACTCTTCTGAACCTGATCTCAAACCCTAACTGATCTGAGTTATTTATAGCAATATCCTACGAGTACTACCAACTCGGTTCCCAGCGGCTGGGAGCTTCCAAGCGGCTGGGAGAGGACAGCTCAAACAACTTGATCACGAACTCTAACTGCCTGCACACTCTCCTAGGCTGATTGAATACATATGCATTGGTCCAATGGACCTTATTACATTATGAAGTCAAACATGCTAAAAATAGACTAATGTCCTGTCATGCGGACAATTAACCTATATCCTGTCTTGTAGGGGTGCTCCTGCACCAGCTCCACCACTGGTGCTCTTTCGATCATCTACATCTCCTGCCCAATCTGCATCTGTGTAAGCATGAAGAGAGAAATCCGGATCTCTAGGGTACCATAGACCATACTCAACTGTTCCTTTCAAGTACCTAAAAATTCTTTTGATTGCCATAACATGAGATTCTCTAGGATCAGCCTGGAATCTTGCCACAAGACCAACAGCCTGCATTATATCTGGTCTGGTCTAAGTGAGATACAACAATCCACCAATCATTGATCTATACATTGTCTGATCTGCCTTTGGAGAGTCATCATCTTTGCTCAACTTACATCCGGTTGCCATGGGAGTGTTCATTGGTTTTGAATCTTCCATACCAAATTTCCTTAACAATTCTTTCACATATTTGGTCTGAGAAATGAAGATTCCTTTCTTTGTTTGAGTAATTTGCAGACCCAAGAAGAAATTCATTTCACCAAGCATAGACATTTCAAACTCACATTTCATCTGATTTGCAAAAGTTTTGCACATACTATCTCTTCCTCCAAAAATGATATCATCTACAAACACTTCAACAATCAAAATGTTTTCATGATCAATTTTGAAATATAAGTTACTGTCAGCAGTACCTTTGCTGAATCCAATCTGCACAAGATGCTTATCCAACCTTTCATACCATGCTCTTGGAGCTTGTTTTAATCCATACAATGCTTTCTTTAACTTACAGACCATATCATCATTGTCAGATAATTGAAATCCATCCGGTTGTTCAATGTAAACTTCTTCTTGCAGATCACCATTTAGGAAGGTAGACTTGACATCCATCTGATATACCTTGAAGTCTTTGAAGGCAGCAAATGCAAGAAATAATCTAACTGCTTCAATTCTTGCCACGGGAGCAAAGGTCTCTTCATAATCAATTCCTTGTATTTGGGAGTAGCCTTTGTAGACCAATCTAGCTTTATTTCTGATTACTTTACCAGCTTCATTTAATTTGTTCCGGAAGACCCATTTGGTTCCAATCACATTCCTGTCTCTAGGTCTAGGAACAAGATCCCAAGTATAATTTTTCTCAATTTGCATTAATTCATCTTTCATTGCTTTAGTCCAGTTTTCATCATTGTAGGCTTCATTTACTGTTTTAGGTTCAATCTTTGAAATCAGACAACATTCATCCTGATTTTGAGCAACATTCCTTCTAGTTTGCACACCTTTGCTTCTGTCCCCTATGATCTGATCTTCAGAGTGGTTTAGTGTCACATACCTTGGAATTTTGGGAGTATCCTGCACTGCTGCTTCTTGATCAGGCTCATTCAAACCTATCTCTTCTTCCTGATTTACCAGATCAGGCTGACTCTGTCTTACCGGAGAGGATTGAGTTCCTTGAACACTGTCTTGGTCATCTTCATCAAATTCATAAAATCTTGAGGGCTTCTCAATTCCTTCATCAACTTTCACATTAGTGCTTTCTATCATCTTCCTCAGTCTCTTATTATAACACCGGTATGCTTTGCTTTGAGTGGAGTAGCCCAAGAAAATTCCTTCATCACTTCTAGCATCAAACTTTCCTAGATCTTCATCTCTTTTGATATAACACTTGCTACCAAATACTCTGAAATATTTCACAGTGGGAGTGATGCCAAACCAGATTTCGTAGGGGGTCTTACCGGTATTGTTTCTGATTTGAACTCGATTTAGAGTGTAGACTGCAGTGCTGATAGCTTCTTTCCAGAACATCTGAGGAACATTTGCTTCCAACATCATTGTCCTGGCAGCTTCCTGGATGGTCCGGTTCTTTCTTTCAACTACTCCATTCTGCTGTGGAGTCCTAGGAGCAGACAATTGTCTCCTTATACCCTGCTTCTCACAATAGTCAATGAACTCTCCAGATGTAAATTCACCACCTCTATCAGACCTTAGACACTTTATTTTTAATCCGGTTTGATTCTCTACCAAAGCTTTGAAGATTTTGAACTTCTCAAATGCTTCAGATTTTTCTTTTAGAAAGGTAACCCACATCATCCGGGAATGATCATCAATTAACAACATGAAATATCTATCACCTTGCAGACTCTTGATTCTTGTCGGACCCACAGAGATCAGTATGTACTAATTCCAACAATCCGGTAGAAGACTAATCTTTGCTTTTGAAAGAGACTCTACTTTGTTTACCTAGCTGACATTCTTTGCACAAACTATTTGTAGGTTTCATCAATTTTGGAAGATCTCTTACAGCCTGAGTATTGCTTATCTTGATGATGTTATCAAAATTTACATGACACATTCTTCTATGCCATAACCAACTCTGATCAATTTGAACAAACAAACAACTTTTATTTGAACCAACCAGATGAAAGATATTACCTTTTGTCTGAGTACTGGATGCAATTTCAGTTCCGGAGCTTGTAAAGATTCTGCATTTTCCATTCTTAAACCGAAGATCATAGCCTTTGTCTACTAACTGACCAACACTGAGAAGATTGTGCTTCAATCCTTCAACATATAGTACATTACCTGTTTTGCTCTTTCCATCAAAAGAAATAGTTCCCCTGCCTCTGATCCTGCCAGCAGAATTGTCACCAAACTTTACCATTCCTCCTTCATACCTTTCCAAATTCAAGAACTTATTCTTGTCACCAGTCATATGGTGAGAACATCCACTGTCAATAACCCAATCATCCTTTTCTTCCACTTGAGCAGCCAAAGCTTTTTCAACAACTTTGTGATTGACAGATTCAGAGAGTATTGAATCTTCTTCCTTGATGGCAATAAACACCCACTCATTTCCGGATTTTCTTCCTAGTTCTGATTCATCATCTGTTACTCCTTCATTGTCATCTTCTTCATGAACATAATAGCAATTCTTTTGAAACCTTTGTCTGTTAGTATTAGACCTTGCAGATCTTTCCGGACATCTTGAAGCAAAATGACCAATCTTATTGCAGTTGAAGCACTTAAAGGGTAGTTTTCCTTCATACTTACCGGATCTCTTGGTAGTCTTTTTGCAATGAGGGCTTCAAGTTGAGCTGTTTCTACTTCTTCTTCTTCCATGTCTCTTCTTGCTTGATCATACCATGTCATCTTCTTGAAGAGTTTTCTCCTGGATCAATTCTTTGTTTGCCTTTCACATAGGCACTGGCTTTGAAAGCAGATTAAGTCTTGGGAAGATCATCTCCAAACTTGGTCATTTCAAATGCAGCTAGCTTGCCAGCCAATTGTTCTCTTGTGACAGTTGTGTGGGCTCTGAATTCATCAATTACAGCAACCTTGATTTTGTAGGCAGCAGGAAGGGGATCTAAGGATTTTGCAAACGATCTCATTTTCATCCAGAGTTCCACCAGCATTTCTAATTCCACACACTAGTTCATTCACTCTTGGCATAAAAGTAGTGATTTTTCATCATATCTCATCTTCAATCTTTCAAATTTTCCTTTCAGACTTTGCAACCTTGCACTTTTGACAAACTCATCTCCTTCATACAGAAGTTCCAGTTTAGTCAGGATCTCATATGCAGTTGGTAGGTCAATAACATTTGAGAGATCTGAGTCATTCAATGCGCTTAGAAGAGCTTCCTTGGTCCGCAGATTGTTTTCAGCTTCTGTGATTTCATTCAGAGTTGTCGGACCACCTTGTGGAGGTACATATGGTTTTGAAACCATGGCCAAGTATGCTTTTCCCATACATTCCAGGTGACATTTCATGCGACCCTTCCAGAGAGTAAAATTGGTTCCATCGAACTTCGGACTATCCTTTTTGTATGACGACATCCTAGATCTCCTCAAGCGGTTAAGCTTCTTTCAGAGGAACCTCGCTCTGATACCAATTGTTGATAACTGAGAGGGGGGGTGAATCAGTTATCCTAATTATTTCTTCTTTTGAACCTTCTTCTTAATCAAAGCAGTAGTGAATCAAACAGACAAATATCATCATGAAATTAAGAAACACATGACACAGTATTTTGACGTGGAAACCCAGTTAAGGGAGAAACCACGGGGTGATTAACCCAAAGATTATTCTCTGTTAGAAGAATAAGGAGTTACAAAAATGGCACTTGCCAATTAGGGCTCACTGCCCGAGCACACTACTCACAAAGAGGCCCACTGCCTACAAGGAGACACACTGTCTACAAAGTGATAAGAATCACAGTCTTGAACTGGAGAATGACATCTTTACCATGTCCGGATTAGTTCCATTAAGCCCAGAAACATCTGCTCTTCCTTCTGCACTTCTCTTCTCTACTTCACCTTTTTCCACATAAGCCACACTTCGAAATGAACTCACAAATCTTTATTTATACAAGACATCAATCTTAGGAACAATCATCTAAGTCGGGCAATCAATCATAAGAATATCCGCAAGATGAATGACACATCCGATCGGCCACCATAAGAACATTCGCAGGATGAACAACTCATCCGGTCGGCTAAACAGAGCAAAAACTTCATCCGGAAGAATATCTTCAATTCCGGGCTCTACTGTCAATGCGGACCAACAACACGACCTCAACATGATCCAGGAACCTTCACAAGGCCTGCCTGAATGACCAGGTACGTCTGCATTTCCTTTACTTACTGAAATCTCTTATCCTCCTTATCTGGAACTTCAAGAATACTGTCTGTCGCCATTGTCATAATGCAAGAGGTACTTCCGGACCTCCAAATCATACACAACTTGAGATGGCACATCACAAGGACATCCCAAAGACTCCTTCCAATCCACAGATTAGGATTATACAGTTCCGGACCTCACCGGACCTTTTGTGATCCTCTGTCACCTCTGAATACTTGCCGGAACTGGTTCTACACGACAGCCACAACTCCTTCAGATCTTCATGCGGACCTCTGAAATCTTAATTGAAGCATATCAAGACCCATATCTACAAACCCTTTAATCCGCATCCTCCGGTTCGCATCCTATACAGTACATTTGCCTTCTTCTCATCACTGTTCTTTACTGTTCCTGACTGAGGCTAATTTTCTCAATATCCTCAGCACACTGCTCATTGAATCCTTCTTGTCAAAGCAATATGAGTATGTTGACATCAATGACAACACTAGTTTACCTAATACTTGCAATAGAACTTTGGTTTGGCATCACTCCTACTGTAAGGTATTTCAAAGTTTTTGGTAGCAAGTGTTACATTAAAAGAGATGAAGATCTAGGAAAGTTTCATTCTAGAAGTGATGAAGGAATTTTCTTGGGTTACTCCACTCAAAGCAAAGCATACAGGTGTTACAATAAGAGATTGAGAAAGATGATAGAAAGTACAAATGTGAAGGTTGATGAAGGAATTGAGAACCTTCAAGATTTTATGAATATGATGATGATGATCAAAATGGTGTTCTGATTCAAGGAGTCCAAACCCCTTCCGGTACTCAGAATCAAACAAATCCGGTAATTCAGGGAGAAGAGATGAATCATAATGAGCCTGATCAAGAATTAGAAGTGCAGGAAACTCCCAAAGTTCCAGGTATGTAAGACTGAACCACTCTAAAGATCAGATCATAGGTGATAAAAGCAAAGGAGTTCTAACAAGAAGGATAATTGCTCAAGATTCAGAAGAGTATTGTTTGATCTCTAAGATTGAACCTAAGACAGTGAATGAAGCTTACAATGATGAAAACTGGACTAAAGCAATGGAGGAAGAGATGGTGCAAATAGAGAAAAATCACACTTGGGATCTTGTTCCCAGACCTAGAAACAAGAAATGTGATTGGAACCAAATGGGTCTTTCAAAACAAATTGAATGAAGTTGGTGAAGTAATCAAAAATAAAGCCAGATTGGTCTGCAAGGGCTACTCTCAAATAGAAGGAATTGATTTTGAAGAAACTTTTGCTCCGGTGGCAAGAATTGAAGTAGTCAAATTATTTCTTGCCTTTGCTGCTTTCAAGGATTTAAAAGTATATCAGATGGATGTCAAATCTGCTTTTCTAAATGGTGACTTGGAAGAAGAGGTGTATATAGAGCAACCGTATGGATTTCAATTGTCTGATCATGATGATATGGTCCTGCAAGTTGAAGAAGGCACTGTATGGATTGAAGCAAGCCCAAGAGCTTGGTATGAAAGATTGGATAAGCATCTTTTGAAGATTGGTTTCAACAAAGGTCCTACTGACAGTAACTTATATTTCAAAATTGATCATGAAAACATCTTAATTGTTGAAGTATTTGTTGATGATATCATCTTTGGAGTAAGAGATAGTATGTGTAAATCTTTTACAAATTAGATGAAAAGTGAGTTTGAGATGTCTATGCTTGGTGAAATGAATTTCTTCTTGGGTCTGCAAATTACTCAAACAAAGAAAGGAATCTTCATTTCTCAGACCAAATATGTGAAAGAATTGTTGAGAAAATTTGGGATGGAAGATTCAAAGCCAATGAATACTCCCATGGCAACCGGATGTAAGTGAGAAAAGATGATGACTCTCCTAAGGTAGACCAGACAAAGTATAGATTAATGATTGGTGGATTGTTGTATCTCACTCAAACTAGACCAGATATAATGCAGGTTGTTGGTCTTGTGGCTAGATTCCAAGTTGATCCTAGAGAATCTCATGTCATGGCAATCAAAAAGATTTTTAGATATCTAAAAGGGACAGTTGAGTATGGGTTGTGGTATCCTAGAGATCATGATTTCTCTCTTCATGCATATACAGATGCAGATTGGGCAGGAGATGTGGATGACCGGAAGAGTACCAGTGGTGGAGTATTCTTTTGGGGAAAGAGATTGGTTTCTTAGCTAAGCAAGAAACAAGAGGCAATATCTCTGTCTACAACTGAAGCAAAATACATTGCAGCAGTAGGTAGTTGCACTCAAGTTTTGTGGATGAAGCAGATGCTAAGAGATATCAAAATAGAGTATGAGGAGCCTATCACAATCTTCTGTGATAATTCAAGCACAATAAATATTTCTAAGAATCCGGTGTTGCATTCTAAGACTAAGCATATATCTATCAAATTTCACTTTCTGAGAGAACAAGTGAACAAGGATGAAGTCAGATTGGAGTTTGTGCCCTCAAAGGATCAGATTGCAAATATCTTTACTAAACCTCTTCCCAAGGATCTTTTGAGTATCTTAGGGAGAAGTTAGGGGTTATTGCCCCTCCGGTGATGAACTAGGATGCACTGATGTGCATCAATCCGCTGGATATCACAGTCATATCTTGTGATCTCGATTGATGGGAGCTGCTACTCAGGGGGAGCAGTAGGTATGATTCTGAAGTATTGAAGTTGCAAGTATGAGCCCTTTGCCATTGATGTCAAAGGGGGAGAGAAGACATGTGAAAAACAAGTGGTTGATGGTCAAAGGGGGGAGCAGTAAAGGAAGAGAAGACATGTGAAGGGTTGTTGCTGATAGGGGGAGTTGTGACAGTAAGGGGAAGTTCTTGTCTTGATGGTTTTTCACATCATAGGTTGCCATCAATGACAAAGGGGGAGATTGTTGCAAGTATGGATCT